>CAJGYO010000015.1:23710199-26293294 GCA_904845875.1 Miscanthus lutarioriparius
CTAGGTGAGCTAACCTGTAAGATGTTGGGCGTGTAACCTCCTTGATCATGAAGGGCCCTTCCCATGGGGTTGCGAGTTTATGGACGCCAGCCTGATTCGTCTTCCACTTCAGGACCAGGTCCCCAACCACGAAGAATCGCTCCTTGACGTTCTTGTTGTAGTACGTGCGCAAAACAACAAGGTATTTGGCTATACGTACACAAGAATCAAGCCGCTTCTCTTCTGCACTATTCACTTCTAGCTCCCGTACTTCATTGGCCTTGCGCCATAAACCATAAAGTATGGTGAGACACCGGTATTGCGACTGGGCTGGGTTCTGAGACCCCAGACCATGGCTGGTAACTCTTTGAGCCATCTTCCGGGAGCTTTGTCATTCTCTCTGTACATCCTCTTCTTAAGTGCATCCAAGATCATACCGTTTGCCTGCTCGACCTATCCATTAGCTCTAGGGTGTGCCACCGAGACGTATTTTACTACTGTGCTCCTTTCATCGCAGAAGTCCCAAAAAGCGTTCCCGATGAACTGAGTACCTAGATTAGTGATGATGCTGTTGGGTATGCCGAAGCAATGGATGACCTGGTCGATGAACGCAACAGCCTTTTCTGAAGATGCCTTGACTAGGGGCATGTACTCTATCCACTTGGAGAATTTATCGATCAGCACAAAGACGCATGTAAATTTCCTAGGGGCCGGTTTGAAGGCCCGATCATATCAAGGGCCAAGAGGCTGGTATAGTCTGAATCTCGTGTGCTGGTACGTGGATTCTCTTGGCGAAGAACTGACAACCTTCACAATAGCAGACTAGCTTCTCTACATCGGCTATGGCTGACGGCCAATAGAACCCTGCTCGGAAAGCCTTGCCAACCAGCGTTCTCGAGGCCGCGTGGTTGCCACAGGAGCCAGAGTGGATTTTGTCTAGGAGACATTCACCATCCTCCTGAGTTATACACTTCATCAAGATTTCCTCCTTCGTGTTCTTACACCACAATTTGCCATCGACGAGCAGATACTGCTAACTGTGACGCATCAGGAGTTCGTTTTCTATCCGATCGGTGTAACCGCTACCATCTGTCAGGTACTTGATGAAAGGTACTCTCTAGTCAGGCTCCTTAGCGGCCGGAGGTGGTTTGGTGGTGCTTGACGCCGGAACCGTAGCCACCAATAGCTGGTCTGGAAGCTTGTCGACCATGGGATCTTCTTCTTTGATGGAGGGCGTGAGCAGATCTTGAACAAATACACCATGTGGGACTTTGGCTCGGGATGATCCTAACTTTGATAGTGCATCTACTGCTTGATTTTTGTCCTGGACCACATGTGTGTACTCGATGCCGTAGAACTTGCCTTCCAGCTTTCTAATCGATTTGCAGTATGCATCCATCTTTTTGCTAGTTGTATCCCAGTCCTTGTTGAGTTGGTTGATGACCAAAGCCGAGTCTTCATAGACATAGAGACGTTTGACACCGAGCTCGACCGCAATGCGCAGACCATGTAGGCATGCTTCGTACTCGGCGGCGTTATTAGACGCCGGAAATAAATCCTGAGGACGTATTGGAGCTGCTCCTTGGATGGCGATACAAAAAGGACTCCTGCTCCTGCGCCGTCGATGTTGAGAGAGCCATCGAAGTACATCTTCCAATACTCGGTGAGCCCCTAAGAAGCAGGTGTGCTTAAGTCTATCCACTCGATGATGAAATCGATAAGTGCCTGAGACTTGATTGTAGTACGGCTTGCAAATTCCAAGGAGAAAGGGCATAGCTCCATTGCCCATTTGATGATGCGCCTATTCGCATCCTTGTTGCGAATGATGTCTCCCAGAGGGTACTCGGTCATGACCACCACACGATATCCATCGAAGTAATGTTTCAACTTTCAGGATGTAATCAGTATGGCGTAGATCAGCTTCTGAATCTGTGGGTACCTGGTCTTGGATTCATTGAGTACCTCACTGATGAAATTGATTGGTCGCTGTACCTTGTATACGTGGTCGGGCTCATCGCGCTCGACCACCATGGCAGTGGAGACCACTCGATTAGTTGTTTGTAATGTGTAAAGGGGAGGGTTTCGTCTTCTCTAGGAGCAAAGTGAGGACCAGAGGTGATGTAAGGAATTGTTTCACCGTAAAGGCAAAGCGTGTCGCTTCCTCCGACCACTCAAACTTCTCGGATGCTTTGAGTAGCTTGAAAAACGGTAGTCCTTTTTTGCCTAATCTTGATATAAAACGGCTGAGGGCAGCCATGCATCCGGTAAGCTTATGAACATCCTTCACCTTTTTGGGCGGCTTCATGTCCAAGACAGCTTTTACCTTCTCTGGGTTAGGGCGTATGCCATCACGACTGACGATGTTGCCGAGCAGTATACTAGATGGAACACCAAAGATACACTTCTTTGGGTTTAATTTCCATTGGAATGTGTTAATAGATGCAAAGGTACGTTCGAGGTTGTCAACAAGGGTGTATGCTTCCTTGGTTTTAACAACTACATCATCAACATAAGCCTCGACGAGGTCGCCTTTTATCCCGTCTTTGAGGTAGGCCTGTATGGCGCGTTGATAGGTAGCCCCGGCATTCTTGAGCCTGAACGACATGGTCGTGTAGCAGTAGGCGCCGAAGGGAGTGATGAAGGATGTCTTGATCTGGTCATCCTTTTTGAGAGCGATCTTGTGATAACCAGAGTAGCAATCGAGAAAGGAAAGCAACTCGCAACCGGCAGTTGAATCTACGACCTCGTCTATGCGAGGTAAGCCGAAAGGGTCTTTAGGGCAGTGTTTGTTGAGATCAGTGTAATCAACGCACATTCTCCATTCATTATTCTTTTTGCGTACAAGAACTGGGTTGGCTAACCACTCCGGATGATACACTTCTTTGATAAATCCGGCTGCCAAAAGCCATGTAACTTCTACCCTAATAGCATCCTTTTTGTCGCGAGCGAACCATCGTAGTTTCTGCTTGATAGGTTTGGCCTTGCCATTGACATTTAAGGAGTGCTCGATCAAGTTCCGAGGTACACCAGGCATGTCAGCGGGTTTCCATGCGAACACGCTCACGTTGCTCCTCAAGAACCTGACGAGCGCGTCTTCCTATTTAGGATCCAGGTTGTCCCCGATAAGGGCCATTTTGCTAGGATCGCCGTCGACCAGCTAGATCGCTTTGTGTTCTTTGGACTTGATGTTCTTGCATGGGGCCTCGAGCTCTCGAATCTCCAGGTGATCGGCTAGGGTCTTCTTGGCGTCGAGCGTGGTCTCAGCCATACGAATAGAGAGGTCATGAGCCTTTGTTATTTTGAAGTTGTCCTCCTCGCAGGTGTAACTCATGCGTATACGTTGCCCCTGAGAGTTAGAACCCCCTTCTCAGTAGGCATCTTGAGCACCAAATACCTATAGTGAGGTATGGCCATGAACTTGATGAGCGCTGGTCGACCAAGGATAGCATGGTAGGTGCCTCAAGTTAGCGACCATGAAGTTTACGTAGTCGGTGCGGAAGTGGTCTGAGTACCAAATTGCACAGTAGCGTGATCTCGCCCAAGAGGTGTGGAGCTATCATCTCGGGAGAACACCCTGAATCAGGCCTCATATGGCTTGAGATCAGCCTGGGTTATCTTCGTACGGCAAACTTTTCTTGAACAAAATATCGATGGAGCCGCCATTGTCAATCAAGCACTCTATCGAATGAACCTTGTTGATACAAGGATCGAGAACCAGAGGAAAATGCCCTAGCTCAGGTATTGCAGCCCATTGGTCCTTTCTGCTGAAGGAGATCTCACGGTGAGACCAAGGAGGGAGCCGCGGATCGGCGATGAGGTTATCGGTATTGGCCATGTTCAGGAAGGCGTGAGCAAGCAGCTTGCGCTCTCGTTTGGTCTCGATGGACACTCTGCCCCCAATGATGGTATGGACGCGGTCGGTTGGCTTGACATACTTATGACGGGGATCTGCATCTTCATCATCGTTGTCCTCGTCACGCAGCACCCATGCGTCGTTAGGCTTGTCGGATTTATCCGGAGCCTGTTGGCGCGTATAGATGGATTTGAGAACACAGCAATCCTCCATGGTATGGTTTGCCTTGGGATGGAGCTGGCAGGGTCCTTTCAACGCTTTGGTGTAGTCTTCTTCGTAATTACGATGCCCGCCACCTTTTTTAACGATGTTGACTTCATCATCGTCTTCCCACGCACGCTTGCCCCTGTAATCGTCACGGCGATTACGCCGCTGATTACGCTGGTCGCGGTAGTCACGGGAATCGTTGCACTGGTTGCGGCAATCAAAATTGTTGTTCCGACCACGGTTGTCGCGGTAGTCATCGCGGTGTGGAGGGTGGTCGGAGCATGGAACCCTTGCTGCTTCTTCGACGATTATCTTTTTAGCATCATCGGCATCCGCATATTTTTTAGCAGTGGCTAGGAGCGCTGTGACCGATTCAGGTCTCTTGCGGAGGAGCTTGTCCCTTAGGGCATCGTGGAAGCGGAGACCAGTGATGAAAGCCTCAATTGCCTCGTTGTCGGAGATTGATGGGACCTTGATGCGCATCTCCGAGAAGCGTCGGACGTACTCGTGCAGTGGCTCATCTTTGCGATCTCGAATCCGCTGTAGATCATATTTGTTGCCGGGTTGCTCGCAAGTAGCAATGAAGTTGTCGATGAATGCTTGCTTGAGCTCTTGCCAAGAATCAAAGTAGTTCGCCGGCAAGCTGACCAGCCATTGGTGGCCTACATGGCCGACGGTGACTGGGAAGTAATTAGACATGACGTGCTCGTCAGCCATGGCTGATCTGCACGCGGTCTCATAGAGCATGACCCATAATTTGGGGTTCTCCTTGCCGTCGTACTTCTAAAGTTTTTCGAGCTTGAAGTTCTTGGGCCATATGACTTGGCGAAGGTGTGGGGTAAACTGCTTCAAACCCGGAGGGCTGTGGGTAGTATCATATTCCATACGGCGATAGCTTTCATGGGATGCACGATCATTGGCTCTTTGGTTAATGCGATCGCGTAGATCGTGTTCTCCAAGGGAATGGCGGAGATCATTATTGCCATCACGGCAACCCCGATTGCCACCCTGGTTAACCCTGTGACCATGGTTATCACGGCGATTGTCGCGATTGTCTCGGCGGTTGTCATCCCGGTAGTTGCGGCGGTTGTCGTCCCGACCACCATCATGACCACTGTTTCCGCCTTGACGGTTGTCTGATGGGTTGTTGTTGCGCAAGCCACGTTGGTTGGGTGGCTGTGAGCGACTTGAGTACTGGCGGCTGTAGCTTGATTCGACTGAGATGGATGGATCTCGGGCTTGATTCACAATCTCTATGGTCTGGGCCATAGCAGCCGTCAGGTAAGCTTGTATATCATCTTGAACTGCCTGGATTTCTGGGGTATTGGGTAGTCGTTGCATTGTCGCCATAGCAACAGCTACGTTGGCGCTTGAAGTCCTGAAGACCTGCTTGTCCCCCACCCTGTCAAAGGCATTGTTAAGGTCGCATGGCTGGACTCGTATGCGTCGTGCCTCCTCTTCTGCCTCGGCTTTGACTTGTCGGCGATTAAACCGATCAATATTGCGTGCTTCGCGTGCTAGCCTTTCTTGTTCTGTTTCGCCAACTGCTAGTGGTTCATCATTACTAACAACATTGATTAAATCCCCTCGTCTTGGTGGGAAGGATGGGAATCGTGGGAACCCCGGGGCGTGTTCTGGGATATCCCGATCGTATTCAACGCCTTCATTGTCATGATGCTGGAGCTCGGTGTGGATGGAGCCATTAGATGTGGTGCTGGACGAGGAGCTTGAGCCACCCTCTTGAACTGTGTGGACCGATCCTTCTTGGTACTCCTCAATCTGGACCATGTTGACGAAGTTGCGTGGTTTTGGCCAAGATCATTGCATATTGCATGCATAGTTGGAAGTAGAGTTTCGTAGGCCATAGGGCTGAGCTTGGTAGTTCTCCATCAAGGATTCATACTCGAAGATTTGGAGACCCATCGTGGGGGCTGGCCAGCGACGAACGGAGCACCCTTCAGGAGTAGATGTGACCACGAGATCCGTACCAAGTCGTGCAGGACGACTGGCCCAAGCTGGTCGGGTAGATCTGTTGTGGGTAGTGGTTACCTGCTCATTAGGATGACTTTGAATCGAACTTACCAGAGCTAGGGTTTCGGCAAGTTTGGTGCCGACCCGACCGATGGAGTCGAGCAGGTCAGAGTTGTCGATCTGCCTCCCTTTGTAGCGAGGAAGCGAGCGACGGGTTATCGGCGTGGCTGAAGACGATGCTGGCGTGGCTGAAGCCAGATCCACCGTGGTCGGAGCCGTAGCCAATGCAAATGAAGTAGTGGTCGACGCAGATTTAATCTGCGCCTCCTCCGTGGTCATGGCGATGAAGTCGTCGGAGCCAGTGGTCCAGGTGATCTGGCCGATGGTGAACGTGAGGCTGTTCGGTGTAGCCATGGAACCAGGGATGATGACCATCTTGTTCGCCTGGAGAGCAGTACACACACCCCCTACTTGGCGCGCCACTGTCGACGAAATATGGTCGGCAGTCTACCTAGGGGTATGCCCAAGGTAGTAGATTATTGGTAGATAGATGCGCAAGCTACAAACAAGATGGTGACACAAGACAGACATGAGGTTTTATCTAGGTTCGGCTGCCGGGATGGCGTAATACCTACGTCCTGCGTCTGATTGTATTGATGTATGTCAATGAGAGATGTTTTTGAGAGGGGTCCCTTGCCCGCCTTATATAGTCTGGGGGCAGGGTTACAGATCTGAAAACTAATCCTAACCAGTTATAATTGCCATAGGTGGCCGGATAAGGATTCCTATTCTAACCGACCAGGATCTTGCTTGATCTCCAAATCTGCCTTGATTCCTTGCGCGGGACTCCGAACAGATTGACCGGGCCACGCGTAGTCTTCTAGTGGGCCAAACCCCCTAGTCCGGGCCGGCCCAAGCCTAGTCGTAAGGGTATAGGGGTTAATACCCCCACAAGCGGGCAGGTGCAAAAAAGAAAGGATAAAAAACAAAGCTATGCTAGGATAAAAATAAAGAACGGATGGGACATGCTTCCCCTTATAAGTGATTCCATCACAAAACGAAACTGATGTATTCATGAATACAAAAAATTATTCACATGGGGCAACCCACGAACTTATCCTTTACATTTACTAACTATTTCTACTCTAAAAACTATTGTGGCCACCCGGCGGCATCGACTGACGGCTCGATCAATGAGGATAAGGGTTGCTCGCCTTCCGACGGGATGACGTTTGGCTCAGTAAGAGGTGGGACGACGCTCGCTCCCTACCCGATCTCCACTCCGTCCACAGGCAGGATGACATCTTCTTGACGCACGACTTTAGCCATGCTCGCACGGCAAGCCTCCATCACCCACTACGCAAAGACTTGCTTGGCAACCATCTGTGTGCAAGGCACCAAGATCTCCCTGAGCGCATGGATGGCATCCACGCTCTAGCCATCGATGTACCCTCTGTAGATGGTGGTGAAGTCCAGGTCTAGGTGGTGCATCACCACTGAGGTCAGCACCCCCGATGTCCCGTAGAACATCCCATCGATGATAAGAGCCCGAACCTTGTTCGGGACCTCCACCAGCTGGATGGCGGGCGTAGTGGTGCTCGGCGCTGACACAAACACCTTGGAGACAACCACTTGGGCGACGTTGCAGATCTGGTCGGCTCCCCCTCAAGAGCACATCGCTCTTTAAGGGACTTGGCTAGCGCCTCCGCGCTTCGACCGATCACCGCCTTGGTTGTCTCCAGCTCCCGCTCCAGAGAACCAATTCTTCCGCCTAGTTCTAGAAAAAGGATGACAAGCTTAAAAGCAAAGAAAATGAAAAACCAAGGCATCAACCAAAGGCATAATAGGTACATACCAAGGCAGGTGTTCTCGAGGATGGAGAGTCCTTACTTCTACTGTGTCACCTTCTCGAGCAGCCACGCGTGTTCGACTCCTCCACCCCAAGCACTTGACCCCGAAGCACAAACACTTCCTAATCAACCTCCGACCGGGCCTTCCACTCCGTCTCCATAGCATCCAAGGACTTCTAGAGCACCGCCTCAAGTCCCCACTCGGTAGCAGTCGCCCATTCCATCGTGAGCATTTCCATCGCCCGTGCTCCCGATGCCTCAGCCACTCGGTCTTGGGACTCGCGGTGGGTGGATTCTAGCTAGCACTCAAGCTCATCGACCTGCCATGACATTGTGGCTTCCCGCTCCATCTAACCGTGTTCCTCCCGAAGGAAACGGGACTTGTGGAGCGACTTCGGCTCTAACTCCTGTAAAGCAAGAAGCAAGCACGCTAACATAACCAGCGAAAGACCAAGGAGTTGAGGACAAACACTAAAAACACAAAAAGCTTACCTTAGTGACCTGTGGTGGGTCAACTGAGACCGCCTGATGGATGAGCTCAACCCGTTCCAAGGCCTCCTTAAGCTTCGCCTTGGTTTGGGCACGGTCAGACTCCGTCGACAGTCCTCTCTCCTCTAGGAAGTGCCAGAGTGCCACCTCCTCATCGCGAAGGACGAACCGAACCTTCCTCGGGTCACCGGGGTATGGCCACACCACCTCACGGGTCGCCCCCAACCCGCTGGAAGATCCAGCCGCCATAATATCATGCGACGACCGGACCACCGCGAGCTCCTGCGACGGTGGGATGGCCGGTGGCTCCACCCTAGCTCCTGCCTCGCCGGAGTAGGGGATCTCCACTATCATGACTCCATAGCCCGCCAACGGATGTTCTGCCTCTGGCCTGGCTGCGTCTCCTCCTGGCACCTCTAGCTCCGACCAGGAGGGCGAGCCATGTGTTCCTCCACCGGGCGAGGCAGGGAGCCCGGTCTCCCGCCTATCTTCCATCGTGGCTGTTGGGGGTGGGATCACAAGGGTAACCTCTGACCCAACCTCTGCCATCGCCATGGGGATCACCGCCATCACCGTCGCCTCCGCCGCACTCGCAACCGGCTGGGTGGGCGCAACCCCCAGAAGGGAAGGTCGCACCGCCGCTAGTCTGCTTTTCCCACCACTCGTCGTGACTCGCTGCATGCTGGGCCTCCACTCCTCCTGCATGGGAGGCAAGGTGATGCCTAGTCCCATCAGTCCCTGGCCACTATCAAATAAGTACAGGTTAGTCACACTCAAAAAACTCAACTGTGAGATCAAAAGTAACATAGGTGCATACCTAGACGAAATGGGCAAGGCCATGAAGCCCTGACCCGCTAGCAATGAGCCTGCTAGACAAGGACCACTCACAGGTCATGACCCATGACCCCTTGTATTGACCAAGGTAGGAGTCGACCCGGCCGGCTCCTAATCAACCCACGAATGGCCACGACCGCTGGCTCGCGACGCACCCACCGGAGCAACTGACGGGGCATCTCCCCGTTGTGGCTCACGCGCACGCACTGACCCCAAAGATGTGGGGGTACAGGCATGCTCCTCCTACCGGCTAGCGCACCCTGCCACGCTCGGAGCAGGGGGGCGAAGCCAATAATGCCTCCAAAGGGAACGGCGACCGCACCCGCTTCGCCTCTCGCTCGACTGCGGCGTCTGAGCTCGTGGCACGCTTCCTTAATGCAGGAATGTCGCTGCGCCTCTCTGTATCCCGCCCACCACCAGTAGATACGGCCATAGGTGCACGACGCCCTGGTCTCCGTCATCCTCAGAGGTGCTCGCATCGTCACCCATCTCCATGGGTTCCTCCGACTCGAGCTCTGCCTCCACATCGCTCCGGTTTTCACCGGCCCGCACCCGCCGGGCAATCTCCTTCTCCTTCTCATGCCTCCTCTAAGCCTTCTCAGCTCTCTTCTTCTTCTTGGCATCCGCCGCCTCCTTCTGGGTGGCTTGCTGAGCCATGCCCTCTAGCCCCCTCGAAAGATGCGTCCAAGATTTGTAACCGGCAAGTCCCTATGAAACGGATGACTCGAAGTTAGAACAAAGGAGAGTAAGAGAAAAAAAGGTCATGAAATCAGAGGAGGGGAGTGTACCAGATTGGAAAGCTTCATGGCGTGGAGAGGTCCGGGCTCTTGGGCAGGAAAGGATGACTCTTGGGCCCTCAGTTGCAGCACACGGTCGAGTTGACTCTAGACTTCATACTTCACCAACTCCTCCCGTGACGCGCAGTTAGGATCCGTTGGGCTGGAGTACATCCACATCGGTCGCCTCCTCTCCGCCAGTGGGGCAACCCGACGGTGGAAGAAGGTGTGGAACACCCGCAACCCATCGAGGCCGTGCTGCACCAGCTTCTGGAGCTCCACCTCGATGATCTCTAGCTTGTTCTGCCGACTGGAGGGCCCCCACGACCAGCTCTCCTGCCTCTTCGGCCTTCTTTCAGTGAATGGCGGGAACGGTGCCTCCGCTGGGTTCTTGGTGTAGAACCACTCCCCATACCACCCACGATTGGAGTCATAGGGGAGTACGTGGGGTAGGAGCCTGGTGGCCTCGACTTCTTCTATAAGGCAAAGCCCCCAACCGGCATGGTCCTAGGTGGCTTCTCTTCCGACAAGGCTCGCCCAGTGAAGATTCGCCGAAAGAGGTCCATGTGCGGCTCCATCCCGAGGAAGGCCTCACAGACGGTGATGAAGTCGACAACGTGTAGCACCCCAGTCGGATTGAAGTGTTGTAGCTCCAGGCCCCACTCATTGAGGAGCCCACGCAATAACCAGTGCGCGGGATATCCTAACCCACGCTCGTGAAGGCGAGGAAGGAGACAACCACGTCGCCCTAAGATCACGGAACAACCTCCCCCAGCGCAGGAGCCCTCCAGTGCGCCACCTCCTTCGGTGGAAGCAGCCCCTTCTCGGCGAAGGCGGACAGCACCGCCTCATCTACGTTGGATGGCCTCCAGTTTGACATTGCACTCCAAATTCACAAATAGATCTATGAGTTTTCCTCTCCCTCGCTTTACCCTCTTTCTCCTAGGAACTGCCATGGTGCGCGAATGGGCTTGGTGAAAAGGAAGAAGGGGGAGAGGCAGCAGTTGGAGAATAGGCGAAGGAAAATGACAAAAACCCTCTCCATTCCCCTATTTAAGGAGGAGAGGCAGCAGTTGGAGAATAGGTGAAGGAATGGGACAAAAACCCTCTCCCTTCCCCTATTTAAGGAGGAGAGGCAGCAGTTGGAGAAAGGCGAAGTATTGGGGCGAAAAACCCTCTTCCTTCCTCTATTTAATGAGGATAGGCATGCGGTGGGACATGTCCTGACTGATGGGATGCGCCCTACCCAATAAAATGATGCTTGGTTAAACGGGATGTGGCCTGGGCATGGCCCACCACTACCACAACACGGGTGCAGGAAACAAGGCGCAATCGCACGCAAACGGCCCTCCGCCTTCCCAGGCAGGGCTTGGAAGGGCCCACCAATAGGATCTCTGTCGAGGAGAGACCAACAGGCTTCCTGAGTCGATCGGATGGCTCAGGAACTATCGAGAGACAGGTAAGGAGCAGTGGGATGCCCCGTGTGGGCCATGCCATCTCTATCACGAATGATGAACACGGATCCCATTCGGGCATATCCGATAAGAACTCCTCAAACCCGTCACTCGAGTCATCAATGTAACTTTACCAAACCCTCTTACTTTATTTTCTGATGTATGATCATTCATTCATCCATGCTCATGCACGTATTCACACATTCATTCATACAATCATTCATTCATCCCATACATCCAAAGCATCACATATGCAATTAATGCATCACAACGCTTCATGTTGTGTCACGAAGTGGTAGTTGCCTCATTCAACATGAGCGACAACCGACCGGTGTTCGAAGGTCGGCCCATGAAGGGCTTGAGGCCGCCTCGCATCAAATAGAGCCATGGGAGAAATCGCAGATGAGCCCCAGCGGCCCTCGCTCGGTATGCTCAGAAGCAGACAGGGTCATCTCAACCTTCTCGTTCAATGCTAACCTTGAGCCATGCCCACATAATCTCCATCGAGGGGAGGCCAGCGGGCTACCTGAGTCTGTCTATGGAATGACCCGAGCATCTACTGGGAGGAGGGTTAAGGAGCAGGGGAATGCCACATGAGGGCTATGCCGACCCCGTTACGAACGATGGACCCGGATTCCGCTCGAACACGTCCGCTAGTGAGCTCATCGAGCGCGTCACTCGAGCCATCGAGGCAAGCGACGTTAGCTCAGCCCCTCCGGTTGTGGAAACCATGGACGGGGTAACACACGGAACTAGACCAACCCCTACCGAACCCAACAGGGATCAGGGGCTCAGGTCGCCCGACGCCGACTTGGGAAAATCAACCGCCCGCGTAGGTCACAGGCGGGAGAAAAACGGACCAGCACCCCGAACGGCAGAAACACAGGAGTCTACGGCCCTAGGAAAGAATACCAAGATACTTAGCCTCCAACTGACTCACCAGTTGGACGCAGGCTCGGGGCTACACCCACGGGGTGCACTCACGCGCACCCGTTGGCAAAATGAAAAATGCCCCAGACGATTCTACCCGAATCGCCCGGGGGCTCGGGGGCTCCTGTTGGGTTGATAAACCCGGGGTCCCTAATGGGCCCGCTTTCCAGCAAAAGTTCGAACTGGCAGACGGCGTTACAAACGACGCACAACTCCTAGGCTGGCCCAAATACCTAACGATAGGCCGGAAGAGCGATCTAGTCTCCACCAAAAAGGCTGGCCAAGGAGGGGACGATGCTCACTTCCGACTCCAACCCTCCTCTCCGACCAGAAGGCCTGGCCGAGGAGGGGACGATGCTCGCTTCCGACTCTGACCCGCTTCTTCGACCGGGAATACATCGAACCTTTGCTTATGTCTCTTCTCCAACCGGCATGGTCGAGCCAACTGAGAATGACCGACCGGGGATGCCTGCTCGGTGAGGACCCAAGAAATCAGGCAGAGCAGATAAGGTAAGGTGCTCAATTCAACCGCAATACCGAGGACCGTACCCTGCACATCTGTAGGATAGTACTGTCAGGCCAAGCCAAAGGGATACTATGCAACCTTCCAGACATGTTAGAACACAAACAGTGTTGTAGGCGCCGACATTTGTCCTACAGTATGGTAGGCGCCGACATTTGCCATACCAGAAGAACACAATGGAGCCTACCACATACATCTAGGCATCAACAGTATTGTGGGCGCTGACAAACTATCTTGTACCCAACAGCGTGGGCAACAAGACTAGGGCACACACATTCTCTCTCTCTCTCTCTCGAACTTGTAAGGCCGTCCTCTTCATCTATAAAAGGGGATGCGCTCTCTCCCAACAAAAAACAGGACGATGGATGGATCATTCTGATCTCTCTCTCTGCTAGCTTTAGATATTCTGAGCACTCGAACAGCCCCACGGCTCTAGAGCTCTAAAGCTGCACAGAGCATACGTTCGACTACTTAGCACACGTAGGAGCTCCTGTCACTCTTGGCCCTTCGGTCCAAAGTCCGACCAGACCTCCAATACCATCCATCTTACTACCACTCGTTTGTAACCCTACAACAAACTTCGAGCACCTGGGCTCAGGAATAAGGTCACCGACCGACTCAAACTGGACATAGGGCACATTGCCTAAACCAGTATAAACCCTGTGTCATTGAGTGCTAGGCCACATCCGATCACAACGTATGGCAAAACGATAAATATTTACTTGTTGGTCACTTTTCGCACAGACAGAGGTGAAGAGCGTGGTCGCCGAGGCAGCACGATGGAGCGCGGTCATGGTCTCACGGAGACCTATCGTGGCGTTGCGGTGAGGTGTGATTTTTTTATTGAAAATAGTTGGAGACGAGTGGATGAGCACATAAATGGACGGTCGTTGGGTTGGCGTGGGCGGAAGAATTACCAAGCTGATAGATGCTGACAAGGTTGAAGCGCTTTCAGGTACTTTCGGAGAACAAATTTTGTGACTACCACGTTTAGGACGGTATATTAAGCTTCACATGCAGAGTGAGCCATATTCCCTGGATATATATAATTCCTATAGAATATTTGTTAATTTTTTATTTGGTTAAACATATACCTCCTCCATTCCAAATTATAAGACGTTTTGACTTTTTTTAATACATTGTTTTTTATTATATTCCTAGATATATTGTATATCTAAGAGCATCTCCAAGAGTTCCAAAAACTTAGTTGGTAAATCAATGAGTTTCCAAAGTAGCTAAAAAAGATTGAAAGCATATTTATTAAGTTACTCCAACCGTTTTTAAAATATAGCTCCTATCAAAATATGCAAGGCAATTTTGCATATGAAATCCTCAACTATTTACAAATTATCCAGACCACTTTTATACTTCCTATCTCTCTTATACATTTATAATGAGAACATTATCTATCGCTGCAGAAAGTGACCAACACGTAAATATTTGTAGTTTTGTCATACGTTGTGATCGGAGGTGGCCTAGCACTCAATGACATAGGGTTTATACTGGTTCAGGCAATGTGCCCTACATCTAGTTTGAGTCGGTCGGTGAATTTATTCCTGAGCCCATGTGCTCGAAGTTTGCAGTGGGGTTACAAACGAGAAGGAGAAATATGGGGGTACAAGAAGTCCGATCGGACTCTGGTTAGAGGGGCTAAGAGCGACGGGAGCTCCGCTATGTGCTAAGTGTTCGAGCATGTGCTCGAGGTTTGAACCTGGTGGTTCTATTGTTGTGTACTAGTGAACTTGATCGATCTGAATCAACTTATCTGTTGGAAGAGAGCGCATCCCCTTTTATAGATGAAGGGGATGGCCTTACAAGTGAGAGGAAGAGAGTACGTTCGCTGCTAAGTCTTGTTGCCTACGTGCGGCGGGTACAAGATGATGGTAGACACCCATAATACTGTTGAATGTTAGATACACGTGGGAGGTTGCGTCGTTTTCTTTAGGTATGGCAGATGTCGGTGCCTGCTATACTGTTGATGCCCAGAGGCATATGAGGGGGTTTTCCATGTTCGTCTAGTACGGTCAATCATGGCGCCCACAACACTGTCGATGCCTCAGAGGCACGTGGGGGAGCCTTACCGTATTTGTCTGGTATGAGAGTTGATGGCGCCCACAACATTGCTTGGGTTCTGTCATGTCAGAGAGGTCGCAGGATACTGTCCTGCAGGTGTACAGGGTACGGTCCTCGGTATTGCGGTTGACTTGGGTGCCCTGCCTTACTTTTTCCATCTATTTCCTGGTCCTTACCGAGCGGACGTCCCCGGTCAGTTGGTCCCAGTCGGCTCTGATTGCGCCAGTCGAGGAAGAGCTGTAAGCAGGGGTCTGGCACATTCCTAGTCGGAGAAGCGGGTCGGAGTTGAAAGTGGTGTTTTGGCTAGGCCTTCCGGTCGGAGAGGCCGTCCGGAGGTGGGCTGGAGACCGAAGCGAGTGCTCCGGTCGAAGAGGTGGGTCAGAGTCGGAAGCGGGTGTCATTCCTCCTCGAGCAGGCCTTCTGGTCAGAGATTGGATCATCCTTCTGGCCTATCGTCTAGGTATTTGGGGTGGCCCACGATTGGCGCGTTGCTCACAACGTTTGTCCGTTGGGCCAAGCTTTTGTTGGGAAGCCGGTCCATGAGGGACTCTGGGTTTATGAACCTGACATTATCCTACTCCTTATTATTTTCCACATCCTTCCATCTCCAAATTGGCCGAGACCGATACGCACACGTATATTTTCACACGAGTGGGTTGATTTACCCAAGGGTAGAAAGATTGGGAGTTGAGATAGGGAGTTTTTGAGAGCAAGTTTTTTCAATGTTGCTAAAATATTAAGATTAGAAGTGGGTTTTAAACTCTTGGAGATGCTCTAAGGCACCCGCAACAGTAAGAGTCAGTTACTAGCTCTAAGCCAATCTCTCCAATAGTGTTAGCTAGTATGATTAGGTCCATATGACACCCATATATTCTTGACCAGGAGCTAGTTTTTTCTCTCTTCTATTTCAATATAAAAAAAATACTTAGAGCTAGCTTATAAGTCACTCATTGCGGGTGCCTAAATATATATAGCAAAAGCTATGTTTATATTTAAAAATGCTAAAATATCTATTCTCATTTAAGAAATAGAGGGCCCGGGGTCAAGTAAATCAATACATACTTTAACAAGAAAATATAAGCGGACCCTGGCTATACTTTACGCGAATAAAACGGATTTCTTTTAATAACACAACTATAGTATATAGATCAAAAGTTCAAAAATATCCATGCTCAAGCAGCCAATTTGTTCCTCAAGCTAGCCAGAGCCACAAACCCACAGTCTGGCTGCAACTAGGCTGAAAATGGAGCAAATACACTACGCCATCTAGTATTTGTAGGAGCAGCTCATGTGTATTTGTAACCGTGGTTTTGTCAACCGTCCCTAAGCAACCATGGCTACAAATATCCGGTTTGTAGGAACAGTTGGCCAGCTATCCCTTTAAATTGACTTGTAGGGGTGGCTGACGATTTATAGGGGTGTCTGAATATTGAGCCGCCCCTACAAATCAATTTTCAAAAATCATGAAAAAAATTGCTAAAAAAATAGCAATTTTTTTTATCCGAAGAGGCCCCTACTAGTCCGCCACACACCCGCTCCGTAGCCGCGGCATTTTTTGCTCGATTTTTGGAGACTTCGCGCTGGCTAGGATTAGAACCTATGACCTCGGCATCGCGCGCTCCCTCCTCTAACCACTGCAACACACTATCCTTATGTCTATATTGTATTTTTTTCGCACGTATTATCCTAAACCGAGTATAAATTGATTGTTTGAGGCTCTAAACGAATTCAAATAAAAAAATTGTCAACTACAAAGTTTCGTAACTTTTAAGATCTACAACTTTTATTTTGGTAGTTTCTCTAACTAAAGTTTACAAAATTTGAATTTTAAATTTGAGAAATTCAAACGTAGTTTTTCTTGACAAGATGATTTCAAATCAAAAAGTTATCAACTAAAAGTTTTATAACTTTTTGAGATCTACAACTTTTGTTTTTGTTGTTTGTCCATCCGAGGTCGTTTAAAAAAAATTCAAATTTTAAATTTTAGAAATTGAAACGTAGTTTTCCTTGATAAGATGATTTCAAATCAAAAAGTTGTCGACAACAAAGTTGTATATCTTTTTGGGATTTACAACTTTTATTTTGGTTGTTTCTCCATCCGAGATTGTTTGAAAATATAAAATTCAAATTTGAGAAATTCAAATGTAGTTTTCCTTGACAAAATGAATTCAAATAAAAAAATTGTCAACTACAAAGTTCTATAACTTTTCGAGATCTACAACTATTATTTTGGTCATTTAATCATCCAACATAGTGATAGTAACATTGTTCATTAATTTTACGTATCTCTCTTATAGTTTCATAAACTATAAGAGAGATATGTAAATTTTGTAAATAATGTTACTATTCGGCCATTTCTCCATCCGATGTCGTTTAAAAAAATTTAAATTTTAGTACTTAATTTTTACTATTCAGCGTTTATTTATAGATGCGGCTCAATATTGAGCCGCCCCTATAAATCCGATTTGTAAGGGCGGCTGGATATAGGGCCGCCCCTACAAATCAAGCTATTTGTAGGGGGTGGCTGATAACACCAGCAGTTTCTATGTAGGAGCGGCTTGTTTGGGCACCATTTGTAGAAAGCCGCTCCTAAAAAAAAGACGGTGTTGCTACGAATCTTTTTTAGCAGTGACAGCAGACATGCGTAATTCAGCCCACAACAATATAAACAGAACCAAAATACAGTATAAACCTAGAGCTCTAATCACAAAGCATGATCCCACAGCCGCAAAACTGATTGAATCTTTTTGTTTTTCTGAAAATACCTGAACAAATCAAATCAAATGAAAAGACGAAATTATCCGGTTGACCTATTGAGCTTCTGTCCTTCAAGTTGGGAAGGATTAGTTGTGGATTCACCATAAACAAGATTTGCAACACGAGCATCTATAGATCCCACTATGATTGCAACACGAGCAAATAGATCCCACTATGATTGCAATAGACAACACAATTCCAGCACAAATCGCACAAAAAAATGTGACTTGTACCCAACTGTTGCCATCACAGTTTTACTTTCTTCCCCTGCAGATACGTTCAGCAGCTGTCAAAACTAGGACTTGCACTCTTGCAGATGCTATTAGCAGTCAAAATAGCAGAATTTGGCTTATGCTGATTTATGCTGATTTGTTGAGAGAAAACCCATGCTATTTGCTAAAATTTGATTTATATTGATGCTTATGCTGATTTATTGTGAGAGAAAAATATTGTTCATCCACTGAAAAATATCACTAAAGTAGTTCAAGCGAATAGGACAGGCTCAACTATGAGGCTGTATAAGGTTGGTCACATAGACCTTTTTCCCAATACTGCGCAAAATGTAACTCCATATAGAAGGATGATGTAGTGGACTCCAGATGAGTAAGTCTGATACGATAAATGTATGTGATACACACCCCTACCACTTTAATAAGTCTGACCCAAAACCCAAAACCTAAAACGATCCTCGGTAATCCTTGCTCCTTTGAAATCAAAAAGACCGTTGACCAAAACCCAGCAGGCAGCGGGCATGCGCATATGTGATAAAATACATGGCATGGAGACCAGTCTCTTGGTCCAATGTCCTTCAGTGCGCAAATCTGCTCCTCCCCCACTGTAGACATGACAGTCACCACCAGGTCCTTGCCTTCAGCAAAGCCATCCTTGATCTGCAGCCATGATGAAAATAGAAGTGACTTATGCTTAAAAGTAGAAACTAATATGTTGATTCGTCGCTAAAAATAAAACACTGATATGGGCATGGAAATTCATGTCATGTGGACATAGGTTCTTGGTGGGCTGGGACGCTGGACCTAGAAGAGCACAGCCCGAGCGAAAAGTTGTCAGGCTCCATCTTCAAAGATCTGGTCCCAAATTTGCCTACACGAATATTTTTTTGGACGAAAGTTTCCCGGGGATGGGAGCGATGGGATAAGTAAAGGAAAGACTAAAATACATAAATAAAAGAAGGAAAAAAAGTAGATAAATAAAAAAGACAAACAAGAAAATAAATAAATTAAGGTCGCATGCACGGACGAGATGCCAAAGTCCATGGCTCCATGCTGCGAGGAGACGTTGGATAAGGTAGATACAGTCATACAGAATAGAAAGAAAAGAAAAAATAGGAAAGGAAAAAATAAGAAAGAAAAGGAAAATAGAAAAGGAAAACTAAGATAGAAAAAAAGGTTAAAAAAGAGAAGGGCACTATAGACATTTCATCACTCTTTAGCAAAGTTGTTTTATCAAATGTTTTCAAAATAACTTTAGCTCCACCAAAGAATCCGCTACATCAAAATTGTATAGTTCCGGTACAACACACGAGCATTTATCTATTATATAAAATAATAGTACAAGTAGATAAGTGGGCTTCAACGTAACTTGAGCTCACGACTTAATAAATCCATGGCCGCATCCCAGTCACACACCACGTAATTTAGATGCACAAATTAATAAGGTCAAAGCCAGAGCAAATGATTGAGGTTACGAGAAACAAGCAACTCATTCTGTTTAAAATTTTGTACATAAACTAAGCAAAACTAATGTACGTACTGACGTACTGTACAACTATGTACTGGATGCCATGGTGAGAGACTGAGGGTTAGACTACGCACAAAGGTCCCGTTCGCTCCGCTGAAAAAACAAGTCGAAACACTTTTTTCCTGATCTGTTGTGAGAGAAAATACACTGTTCCAACTTAAAAAAAACAAGTTGAAAAAGATGGTACAAGATAAACGAACAGGGCAAAAAAAAGGAGAAGACAGGATCACCGGAGGAGAGGAGGCCAAAGTCGAGGAATACTTTGCCGTTTGAATCTTGGTGAAGGGAATTATTGGAATATAACAGTCGTCGACGGATGCGCAGAGAGCGAAGCAGAGCTGAATAGAGGCTGGAGCCGCTGGTACGTACGCCGGCCGCCAAGAGGCAAGGCTGAGCTAAGGTTACACACAGGTTGCAAGTTGGTTGGGCCTGTAAGGCTAGTTTTGTTTGCTGGGCCGTGTCCGATTCAGTTCATACGTATCAGATACACTTACTCTGCTTGATATGTATCCAAAAATCATAGTACGGCTAGGATACATATCCACGGCATATATGAGGCGTGGCCCGGCCCTGGGGCAGGGCGAGCGGGGCACACGCTCCAGGCCCCTGACGCCAAGGGGTCCTTTAGCGGCCAGCGGGTATGTGTTCTATATACGTATTTTATATAGTTGAGCAGAGGACGTCATAGCACCGTCCATCAATACTCGGATATTGTTTGTACTGGTAGATACGTGCTAATTGCCGACTTGCCCTACTGCACTATAATCTACTCCCTCCATCCCAAATTGTAAGGCGTTTGACTTTTTTGGCCCAAGTTTGACCACTCGTCTTATTCAAAAAAAAATTGTGCAAATATAGTCAAATTTAAGTCACTCTTGAAGAATTTTTATTAATAAACTAAACCACGACGAAAGAAGTGATATTTTACACAAATTTTTGAATAAGACGAGTGGTCAAACTTGGTGTAAAAAAAGTCAAACGTCTGACAATTTAGGATGGATTGAGTATCTTTTAATCTTTCTATCTTTAGAACTGAGATTTGGGATCCACGGATCATTTCTAGTGTTTATTGCAAGATCAACGATTGGCACAGCCAAAGGCCACAGCAAGCCTAATCGTATGAGGATGTTTATGTGATTCATTGAGCGTTTCCTCGTCATTAAGACATTAAGTTTTGCTGGTTTTTGCTCCGTTAAGCCAAAATCTAATAAGCTTACAAATCTACTAAGTAAAAAATCTACTAAGTATTATTACTACTAGTACTATATTTATGTTGAGAGGCCCTGCTTGCCAGTTTCGCTCCAGGTCTGTGAAAACTCAGGACCGGCGGGCTTATCGTACGTGTCGGATACGGGATAACAGAGCCCCTCCAAGGAGTATCCGTGCCTCATAGATGCTTAGTAGTAAAAATATGAGAAAAAATATCTATATAACAAAAAAATGGACACAAGTGGGACTTGTATAGTAAACTCTTTGTATTATAAGTTAATAACTATTAATACAACTGAAAAATGATAAAAATAGACAAAAAAAATAGTCATTCTAGGATTTGAACCTAAGACCAACCCTGTTTAACAACAAGGCGCCCACCACTTGACCACAAAGGTGTTCATGTTTGCTTCTGCATAATAAACAATTTGTATAATAAGTTAACATGGATTTGCAAAAAGATAATCATAATAATAATATCTATATTTGATTAGAAAATTCTACAAACTTGCATGACAACATGTTTTAGGTGTGTAATCATTCCAAAAAAAAATTCAAATTATTTTAACAAAGCGGTACTACACATTCCTCGCAAATGGTTACATCTCTCACATAGTATATGTAACTCTAAGAGAGATGTATCTATTTGTGTACGATGTATTCTCGCTTTATAAAAACAAACTAAAATTTTTCTGGGAAGCTTATGGGTCCAAAATATGTTGTTGATAAGGCAGCAAAGTAGTCCTGGTATTCTTTTCCTCCTCATCAATCAAACAAATACATATATTCTTTAGTGATAGTACTATGATTAAACTCAAATTAGCAAAGTCAAATAATTAGGTTAAATAGACAGGGGCACAATATAAGCATTCAACACCTTTCATCAATTCTAGAAAAATAGGACAAGTTGTTTTGTCAAATGTTTTTCAAAAGAGCTTCTACTCCTTAAAAAAAATGCTTCTTTGAAAGAGCCAAAGTTGTTACTGTTTTTTGAGGAGCCAGAGCTCTACCAAAGAGACCATTAGTGATTTATTAATGACTTATGTAGTTAGGTGTTTTGCTCATAATTTAGAATTTTATTAGATGTTCGATTGTTACCCGAGAAACATTCATCCAGAGCCAATAAAAGAAAATGCATGATTTGTAATTTCTTAATACATTCGTCTAAACCGCAAGCCACGTGCATCATCGTAGGCGTAAAAAAATATGTGATCTCGGTGCAACGCACGAATATTTATCTAGAAATATACTATATTATTAATAAGATTAGAAATTTACCAAACTGAGATCGATCCAGAGTCTCAACGAAAATGGCGTCGAGTATGACTCCGGCCCTGGCCGTACGACCATGCCAGGCGTGGTGACGGGATCCGATACGACTACGGCAACTGGTAGGCGCCCGGCCAAGACATCCCAACACGGCGAAGCAGCGCCGCATCCTGTGAGGGTACCTAGCCAGGTGGTGTGCAGGCGTGCAGGCAGTCCAAGGAAGGTTAGCTCGCGCCTCGCGCTGGACGGCAATCCTTCCACGTGCGGTGGACGGTTGCTGAGATCGAATCCCTCCCTGCGCGTGGGGGAACGGGACCTCCTTTTTCTCGTCAATGAGATCCGCACGTGATAGGAAACTCAATCCTCTGGTTTTACTCTTTTTTGTTTGGAGAATTCTCTGGTTTTATTTCGCGCGAGGGATAAATTTTTTGGAGGGAGCTTTGGTGGCAATTTGGGAGGGAAACTAATTGCGGTACTAAAGAACTATTTATTAAATTATTACAATATTTATTAAAAATATGTTATTTTTTTAGCAACATTAAAATATATTTTTTATGATGAGTTAATTTAACTACCTGTGTTTTATATACTTATATATCTTGATCCTTATTGTATAGTAATTTTATTTCTACTAAAAAAATGGATAATTGTAGCTCTGGATTCCTTCGACTGATCTTATCCACTTAGATTTGAGTTTCGGACTCGGCATAAGTGAAGTCCTTGTACTGTATTTATGACTATTTATTCTTATTAGATATATGGCCGTGCGTTGCTTCGGGGTCACAATTTTTTGAATTGAACATCACTAAATGAACACCGACACATGAGCTCCAAGGTCTTTGTATTGGACGCGGACACGTGGATCCGGTCTTCGTATCGTAACCGGGTAGGACGCGGACATGTGAGCTCCAAGTATAGTACGATTCGTATCGGACGCGATGTGCCCGTACGTTGCAACGGTAAAAATTAATATCACTAAGTGTGAATGATTCGGTCACATACCTGCGCTGCTGCGTCAGCGTGCTCGTCCTATCCATGCACCACTCGAACAATGTTTTTCCATTAAAAAATCTTAACACAAGAGATTATCTGTAAACACATGACTGGCTTGGTAAGAATTTTAACACAATACACACGGCGGCCAGTAGGATAGCAGGGTACAAGGCGGTACAAGGCGAGGAGGCCTGGTAGTGGCACATATGCGGGACTTCTGACGCAGGACATGGTTGGTAGATCGGGTGTTATACGGATAGGCTTGATTTGTATCACCCGGTAGATGATTACTTTAGAGTCTTTTTAGTAAAAAAAAATTCTAGGAAGCTTATGGGTTCAAAATATGTTGTTATACTAGTCTGTAGAATTTTTTGACTATATTTTGATATTATTACAATTATTTTATGGAATTACCGTAGAATAACTGTAATAATTTCTATACTTGGTTAGAAAATTCTGTAAACTTGCATGACAATGTGTTTTGGGTGTATAGCCATTCTGACCATGTTTTGATATTATTACTGTTATTTTGTGGAATCATCACAAAATATCATGAGTTAAATATGTTACCATGCCAATTTGTAGAATTTTCTGACCCTGTTTTGATATTATTACTGTTATTTTGTGGAATTATCAGAAAATATCATGAGTTAAATCGTGCTTGTCCAATTTTGGAGATATCTTCATGTTTTAAAGTCACATTTTGTTGCTCTTGGCTACCATGATACTTTATTTTCATTACATTAGTGTAGTAGTACTGTTTATGAATTATTTTGGTATTGTTACAATTATTTTGTTGAATTACCACAAAATATCATGAGTTAAACTATGCTTGGCCAGTTTAGGAGATATCTTCATGTGTTTAAAGAGACATTTTATTTCTCTTGGCCAGTTCAACTTGTTACCAAGATACTTTCTTTTCATTACATTAGTGTAGTAGTACTATTTATGAATTTACCATTTTGATGCAATACACCTATGATCTTAAATTGCTTTTTCATATATGTGCTAGTATTCTCCTTTCATGTGAAGGATAATTTAACAATTGGTCTTAAATATATTAACATTTCAAGCTATGATATTATCACATAGATAGTAGCAACCTTAATATTAATGGTCGAAAAAACTCCCTCTGTAAAGTTGAATCCACTTTGGTCGGAAAAACACCTAGCAAAATGGTTGGTTGAATTGGGAAAAAGAAACTTAATTTACTTAACGTGTTCATTTTTTTCCCATGGCTGGTCAATTTTGGCAAATATGGAGCCATTTTTTTGCCGATGACCATATGCACACTAAATGTTTTTAGAGAAAAAAAACACACACAAAAATTATGAATTATTCTGTTGGTTTCTTATTTTTCCTATCTGTTTTCAGAATAATAACCCACAGAAAAAATAGCCAAAAAAAATTGATTGGTCACACGGTGAGGCTAAAAATCAACCCGCCCAAACGCCCCGCCGAGCATACGTGTTTATATTTAGGCCCTGTTTGGCATGGCTCTGGAGCTGAACTCCAGCAACTCCAACCAATTTTCCAGCCAAACACCCCAGCTCCAAAACTCCATGGAGCTGCCAACTCCATGGAGCTGTAGTGTAAATAGAGGTGGAGTTTCGGAGCACCTCTTCTCCTACTCTAGAACTGGCCAAAATAGATCTAGACGTGGAGTTGGGGTGAAATTACCCGCAATTGCCACTGATTACACAACTCGAACCGTTTTTCTTTCTATTCGCTCTGCCTCCCACACACCGGCGCCTCAGACTCCCCCTCCCTCCTCTCTCTCTCTCCATGAATCCGTGTGGCCAAGCGACGCTGCTGTTGGGGGCGATCAGTGCCCGCCGGCCCCACGGCCCAGCCACGACGCCATCACGGGCCGGCGCCTCCCCCCTCCCCCGCCTCTTCCCCTCTACTCCATCCCCACCTTTTCCCTAGTGGAGAAGAGAAGAAGGTCTCCTCCATCCCCAACCCTAACCCTAGAGGAGAAGGGGAAGAAGGACGCCTCCATCTCTGCCGGAGAAGAAGGAGAAGAGGGCGACGTGAAGCCCCCCGCCGTCCCCAGCAAGCGTACGCGCGGCTTCCTCGCGACTAGGCGACCCTGTCCGCTGCCACCGCCCCCCTCACCCCGCCTGTGGCTACTGGGACCTCCCACCGAGCCCACCTCGCCTCGGGCGCAGCCGCCATGCTCTCTCTCTCCTGCTCCGGCGGACGGAGCTCTCTGCCACGGCTCCCTCTCCTACTCCCCTCTTCCCCGTAGACAATGGTAAGTTCCTCTGTAGCAACCAACAAGAGAGGATGACATGTGGGTCCTACTCAGAGGGCAAAGTGGGCATTCTACACGATTGAACATGGTTCTGAAGCTGAGAAACACAGCTTCAACTCTACTCAGAGCCAACTCCACCTGGATTTATAGAGTGGAGCTGTTTTATCTGGAGTTGGAGCCATGCCAAACATGCCTTAGTAGGAAAAAGAAGACCCCACCCACCCGCACCGTGCCGTCCTCCCCACCCGAACGCTGCTCCCTCGAGCACTGCCCTGCGTCGCGGGATCTCGGTCAGCGCCCGCCCCCAACCCTTACCCTAATGGCGTCACACCCCGGCACAGCGGGATCTCAGTCCTGGCCGGCACCCAATCGTTGATCTAAGGCGAAGCGACGTCGATCCGTGATCGGGCAGCATCAATCCGAGGACGGGCGGCCTTGATCCATGGTCTGGCGTTGTCGATCCGTGGTCGGGTACCCTGGATCGACGACCAAGCGACCTCGACGGCGGCGCGGAGAGCCCCTCCTGCTCCTTCCTAAGGCAGTGGCCGCCATGGAGGGCCACCAGCACTCAAGCCCCCAGGTGAACCCACATCCCGTCGTGTCTTCCCCTTCTGGGCGCCAGTCCCGACTCGGTGACTACCAACCTCGGCACCCTGCGGCGGCGGCGGCGCAACCTAGCAGCTAGCGCGAGCAAGCGACTGAATGGGGGCAGGACAAAGGTATGAGATCCGACTAGTAGATCGGGTAGTCTCCTCATCTGCCCTACGGCTGGTAGCCAGCAAGCAATTGGTAGATTGATTTCGAGGTCCATAGCCATGCGTTCTTTGCTACTGATTACTAGATTGATTTGTGATGCGCGAAGCGTGCCTAGGATGCAGAGCACCTGTTCTGCAAGCATCTGCCTTGTGTGAATCATGTAGATTTGCATAGGAAAAGTTCACTATTTTTTTTTGCCAATTACTCGTCAATGAACTAGTTTAGATTGCGGTAATAGTATGGCTCACCTAGTGTTGTTTAGATTGCTTGGGCTGTGACGTCACACATACATAAATGAATGATGACTCCTTATGATGAGAAACAAGTTTTACTAGTTGTATGACGTGCCATCTAACTATAAAAATATGTGAACACATATTGCTGATGTTGAACATATAAAGATATGCTTGCGACACAGCTGTGATGGGATCATGCAAGGCAGCTGCATGAAAGAGATGGTTTGTGACTACCAACTTTTAATTTTAGATGCAAGATAATAAAAACAATCATGTACTGATTCCATCCTTCTGTCAATTGGAATTACACGATCGATCATATATCTTTTATTCTAGGATGTAGTAGTAGAGTAGAGCTAGCCGCCAGCTAAGGACCTAGGGTACTGTGTTTAATTGATATAGCTTGTTATTGTATACAACTTTAATTTGCATATTGTGTTGGATGCTAAAGATAATTGGAGTAGATTGTGCATGCCAAATGTGGCGATGGGGTGGGTTACAGGCTATTTTGTTTTGTTTTGTTTTGCAAAGTCGTATGGCTAAAGGAGCGGATGTTGAGGAGCTCTCCACCGATCTCCCGGAGCTGTGGAGATTAAAGTTGAGGCGACCTTGTGGAGGGGCCATTGCCTCCCTTGCAGATTCCTGCCCTCGCATCCATGGCACTGATTGATGAGACGAACCTGCCAGTGCTACATCTCGACTTCCACCACAGAGGCGGTGCAAATGTTTCTTGATGAGATGAACCTACCACTGCTACATCTTGACTTCCAATGCAGAGGAAAGGTTCAAATGTTTCCTTTTATTTTTTTTCTCCATTGCATTCAACCTATTCGATAGAATGGCTGAACCATGAGCGACATGGAAGTAATGGCAGCTAGCTTGGTTCTGAAGAGGTTGTACTGTTTTTTTTTTTTTTTTGAAAATAACCATGACAGCACTACTGTTTGCATTCAGATTTTCTGTGGTAAGAATCACAAGTAGTGTCTTTCATTCATCACTCTGCAACTGGAACCAAAATAACTGTATGCCAGAGGTGACGATAATAGGAGGCAACAGAACTGAATTTTTTTGAAACATTTTTTTTTTTCATTTTCAGAACCATTGACTGAACAAACTAAAGCACCTCAGCCACTGCATACTGTATGCTCCTCTAGAGACAGATATATCAAACAGCTCAAATTGCAATGTCCGAACTTATTGAATTAGATGAAGCACAAATTGTTTGTTACTCAGATATAGCAAACAACTCAATTTAAAATCTCAGAACTGAACTACTCAAATGCTTGCTGCTACTGCTGATCCTTTTGTGCTTGTACAAATAGATGCTCTATGATACCTCCCCTACTTTTATTTTTTTTCACAGTCGCTTCTTCAGATACACCAGACATAAAGGAAACTTGTAGCGGTCTACAGTAGCGAACTTTGAGGAGCTGAAAAAGGTAAAGGAAAATTCTTGTTGATCTTTCTGTCCGCATGCATTCAACCTTTTTATACCTTTTGCAATGTGCATGTGTGTATATATATACTGTCACATAATCCTCTGCAAGAACTGAAATGGATTGGTGTGCCATCAACAGAATATGTTTATAGTTAGAAATTCATGGGTTGGATTGGTTCACAACAGCTGATGAATAAAACAAGAAATCAGAAAAGAAGGTAACAACTACAATATGTTATCAGCCAACCTTGGGCACAATTCTTATGTTGTCAAAATGCCTTTTTGTGCTGTACTTTATCATTAATGATTTGTATGCGGCTCCCAGCAGGTCGTCCTGTTCATTGAGTACTTGCTTTAGTACTAGGCTTTATAATTTTTAGTTCTACTTTTGCTTAATTAAATTGACAGCACTCCTTCCATAATTTTGCTTAATTCTACTTTTGCTTAATTCCAACCATGTTCTATCCGAATCTCTTTACATTCTGTGCATGAAGTAGTAAACCTAATATTTTCTAATATCCTAATCTTATTCTTTTGTTCAGTAGCTGTACAAGGTTTGAGTGGGAAGCAAGACACAACAGAGGCGATGACATATTGCGCTGCTAGGAAACCTCGAGTGCTGCATAGATGTTAAAAAGTCTTGTACTGCTGCAACTTTTAAAAAGTTGTGAAATAAATAAGTGAACTGTACACTCGTTTATAATTTTAGCTACTATTTTAATGGTTTGAATGATTGATTATAATTAATATATGTGAGTGCAATGGCTTTTGTTATGGTTTATTGTTATTGCAATAACGATTTATTAAACCACAAATCAAATGCTACTAGTGTTGCAATACAAACTATGGCAACGAGCTGCTATGTGTGGCAATACGATCTATGGCAATGAATAAATTTTTGTGGTAAATGGTATTATCGCCATGACATGTCTACCGTGGCAATAACATGACTCTTGCAACGAATAAAATTGTGTGGTAAATGATAATATTGCCACGACACAGCGGCCGTGGCAATAACGTATGATCTCTCGCAACGAATAAAATTGCATGGCAAATGGTGTAATTGCCATGGTATGGCGGTTGTGGCAATAACACCTTACGTAACAAAATTCTAGCGTGTCAATACAAACTATTACAACGACGTTGTTTGTGGCAAATGTCTCTATTGCTACGCTATTGATCGTTGCATGTACCACCTTTTGCTACGAAGACGGGCATGACAAGTGCTTATATTGCCACGATCATGAACGTTGTGACAACGTCCTATTGCCATGCTTGGCAACGGACATCTATGGTTGCAAGAAACCCCAACAGTTGCAACGCCAAACTAGCAATGGTTGCAATACCTTATTGCAACGTGACTTTTTGCAACCATTGGCAATGAACGCGATTTGGTTGCAACATCTACCTTTTGCAACCAAATTGGGCCTATTGCAACGTTTTTTCGTCGTTGTGCAATGGTTAGAAGTTAGTTGAGTTTTTGGCTTGAGTCGACAATGATATGTGATTACTAGTTCGTGGTTTTAGCCAACAGTGATAAGCACCTTCATCAATGTCGTTAGGAACCCCAGTCATTTTCGGATTTTCAACTTACCGGCAATGAAGGGTTAGCATTGCCGGTTTGTAAGCAGCCAGCAGTGATGGGCGGATAGTGAAGGTCAATTTTGTAGCAGTAGTGGTAGATCTCTTCGAGTATTACAACTTTGATATAAATTTTACTGTACTCAATCTATTTCTAGAGAAGGGCCAAATTGCCAATTCATGTAGAAATCCATTTCTAGAGATAGTTGGAATTTCTGTCACTTTCAGAAATGCCGCCATTTCTAGAGGTGGCCGGCAAGCTGAACCACTGCATCTAATATCGGCACTGTACAAATAAATTATAAATATTTGGTCTCAGCTACGATTGTTAATTTAATTAATTCACACATCAAACATAGGGGAAAATGTTGGTTCAGTGAATCACATCCTCACATATCCTGGAACTGAAAGTGACACTAATTTGGCAGCATCAGTTATTATTGGATGATTTTCTTTTCTGGGGGAACATATACCTGAGCATGTTTTGCGGTAATTAATTAACTCGGCAGTTTGACACAGGGAGTAGCAGACAGCAAGAGGTCTGCTTTCCTCCTAGCAGTGATCCCCATGGTCTCGGTCATGTCCATCTCACTAGGAATGACGCCCTCTGGCAGGCTCCAGTCAAAACAGAACAGCAAGCTGGCAAGACCGAGCTCTACATTGGCCAGACCGAATGCCATCCCAGGGCAGATCCTCCTCCCGGCGCCAAACGGGATGAACTCAAAGTCATTGCCCTTGAAATCTCTCATGTCAGCGACAAACCTCTCAGGATGGAACGTGTCCGGCTCCACCCAGCAATCCGGGCTCCGAGCGATGGCCCAGGCGTTCACGAGCACCATGGCTCCCTTGGGCACGTCGTAGCCGAGTATCCGGCACTGCTCCGTGCATTCCCTTGGGATCAGCAGCGGCCCAGGGACATGCAGTCGTAGGGTCTCCTTGATGACCAGGTGCAGGTAGGATAGCTCGCCTAGCCGACCTTCGGTTACCTTGGTTTCGCCCATGAACACTCTCCTGACCTCAGCCTGTGCCTTGTCCATGATGCCTGGATTCCTCATCAGCTCAGCCATCGCCCACTGCAGCGTTGTTGTCGCTGTTTCGATACCCCCTCCGATAAGATCCTACATGGAGTACAGTTTATTTCACACAGGAATTGAAGACAATAATTAACATTTACATTAGCAAATATCTCCTGAAAAAATTAATATTAGCAAATTTATAAACACTCACAAATATCACTGCTTCGATTATCTTCATGGTGAGAGGGAACTGAAGGTTTCCTTCCTTCTGGATCCGGAGGAGGACGTCAATCAAATCCTCCTCTTCCTCTTCTTCTTCAGTTGACCTTCGTTGCTCCAGGTGCTCACCTAGCACTCCATCCACGAAGGCGAACAAGGACTCGCGGTAGGCTTCTACCTCGCGTACCGCCCGGCGGCTCAGAGCGCGAGCCAGCCACGACGACGGGAACAGGTCTCTGGGCGTGAACCCGCTGGCGAGCCGGACACCCTCGTCGACATAACGCACGAACGTGTCCCTGTCCTCGACCTTGAACCGCCTGCCCAGGATGGCATGCAACGACGCGTCGGCCACGTACATGGCGACCAGCCTACCGAGGTCCACGACCGGCGGCGCTGCTCCTGCCGCGGTGGACGAGAAAGAGGACGCGACGGCTCGGACCAGCCGAAGCGCCTCCTCCTCGCGGGCAGGCCGCAGGGACTGGACGCGCCGGGCGCCGAGCAGCTCCATGGCGCAGATCTTGCGGAGCTGCCGCCAGTGGTCGCCGTACGGAGCCCAGACGATCCCCGGGCCGTCCTTGGTGACCGTCTTGATGCCGAAACTCAGTGGCCTCGTCGAGAAGATGGCGTCGTGGGTCTTCATCACCTCTTTCGCGGCCTCTGGCGTGGATGCTACGAGGACTGGGAGCTCGCCGAACTTGAGGAACATGAGAGGGCCATGGCAGAGCGACAGGTCCCGCAGTGCGCGGTGCACGAGGGAGCCGCGGAGATGATGCATGCTGCCGATGACGGGGAGCTGCCATGGGCCTGGAGGGAGCTCGAGTCCACGGCGGCTACCAGATCCGAAGGGAGCTTTCTTCCACAGCGATTTCAGAAGGAAGTACACATGTGGAAGAAGAGCTAGAAGGCAGTAGAACACACCGTGGTCCATGATCGCCAAACTTGGTGCTTTGGGTACTACTGTGTGCATCTATTTTAGCTTTGGATACTACAAGTGGAAGAGGTACAAGACAAGTTGCATTGCTCATTATTTAATGCGTTCCTTGTTGCTAGCTGCCGATAACTATACTATAATATACAAATCTTCTTGGTTGCTTCCTTCATACTTTTGCTCGCTTACCTATATATAATTATATATAAATAAAGAAGTTAAATCTCTGGTTCAACCACTCGATGGAACTACGTCTTATCATAATACTAAGATGCATAAGAGATTTTAGGTATAAATATTGAGGCGGATTTTTAACTGTTGCATGTGAAGAAATCCCCTTCTCCCAACCTTATTATCTTTTATTTATTTACAGCTTCACTTCTTCCTATACCCACCCAATCCACCAGTGCTACTTCTATGGAGACCGATATGCCACGACTGGTTGCACGCTGATCTTCACGTTGCCCTGCCTGCCCCCCTTCTCCTCGGCCCACCGTTGTCTCCCTCGCCTCCACTGTTGTGTCGCGGCCAACGCCCCCCAAATCCCCTCCTTAGTTCTAAGGCCACCGACGAATATAACCTAACCTTGTTGGAACCCTAACACCGGCGAGGTCCTCGTCTCAAACGTAGGCGAGCTCTTTCTTCTTCCTCTCTAGCGCGGGCTCCTTCTTCTTCCTCTCTGGCTTGGGTGCGGGCGTGCGTCGTGCGCTTGGCGTGTCGCGCGTAAATAAGTTTCCATACTTCTTTCGCTTTGACGTTGCGGCCGCGATCCGCCGCCTCCTCTACCACCAGACTTCACGGCTGCCTCTCCCACGCTAATCCATCGCCTTCATATCCCACCCAACCGCGTCCTTGGCTGCCGCCTGTCACGCCAGCGGCCCAAGCTAAGGCGCCCACGAAAATGTATAAGAGTGACACAAGAACAAAGACGCTAACCTCTAAAAGCCTGGCCGAAGGCAGCGCACGAGAAACAGCCAAGGCGATGACCTCCGAAGTTAGCGAAGAAGCTACGTAGTTGAGCTCCAAATGCTAGCACACAGCCAGGGAGTGAATAAGAACACCCCACCCACTGGCTATTTATAGGATACCACGAAGAACACGTGCACTATAACGGCAAATGGTGTACGCGTCTGTAGTCCGTGGTTGTGACTTGTGAGGAAGCCATGTGACAGTCATCCTGAAAAATCCATTTGAACCTTAAAACCAGTTAATTAAGGGCCTGTTTCCATCCTAAGACTAAAAATTAGCTCATCTTGTAAAAATGGATTAAACATGGGCTAATTATGGGCTAATAAGAGCCAATAGACTCTAACCACCAATTAGGTCCCATTAGCGCTTATTATCCCAGAATTTTTCCACATTTAACATGTCTAATTGATATGCCAAAACAAGGGCTAATTATTAGCCCCCTGGTCCAAACATCCCCTAAATTGAAGTTCAACTCCATCACCCATCTCGCAGCTTGTTCGTGACCTTTGAGTGAGGACGCTGTTTTCGTGGATTCACTTGGCAAAGGCAGAGAAGTTCATCCGTGAGGGGCCTACTATTGGGGGACCATATACCTTGTGGGGTCCCCCTTTACATGCACAACTATGACCTCACCATCGGCGTGAGCCAAAGTGTTTGTCCTTGCACGAATCCCGAAGGACCGGGGTGACATTGGAAGGTGTTTCCAAAATGGTTGCATTGTGAAGACCATTTTGGGAGCACTTCGAGTAAGTAGGCGGAGGGCGCACCACCACCACTGCTGACCAGAAGGAAATTAACACAAATATATATACCCGTGCGATCTGAGATAGTGACTCCTTTCCATGGCGGCTACCAGATTCAAAGGGAGTTTTCTTCCACAACGACTTCACAGTACACAAGTGGAAGAAGGAATAGAAGGCAGTAGTACGGACCGTGGTCCATACTAGCCAAGGTGCTTTGGTTAGTACTGTACGTGTGCCGGTATCGTGGATTTGGATGAATTAGCTACTTATTGTGGATACCACAAGGCAAGTTGCATTTGCTCATTAGTTTTATGTTGCTGGCTACAGTGGCAAAGCTATAGCGAAATTGAGAGGACACGACCATAAATAGATAATAGAGGAACTTAGGAAAATAAGTATAAGTGTATGTTTGATTGAGTTGTGGTTGTGGGCTGGGGAAAAGATGTTGTGGGTTGTGACATGTGGAAAAGCCGAAAGTTATTTGGTTGAACAAGTATAAATTACACCTCCTATCTTTATCTCTCTTCAAATAACTATGAAAGAGTTCTTTATTCCACCAATGTTGGAAATCAGAAAGCCAAAAGCCAAAAACAGGGTCTAAGATGCTTTCAAAAATGTACTACGGAAAAATAGCTGCTTCTGAAAAAGCAGCCTCAAAAAGCAGCCCCTTTGTTAGGCTTTTGGTTTTTGGAAAACAAAAAGACCCCCAAAGCCCAACCAAACATACCCTTAAGTAATATGGTCAAAGAGCGTTAACATAGGCAAACTACATTATTTGACTTTAAGTCTGAACTTCCTTGCGTTCGGATAAGTGACTTGTGGCAGCCGAAATCGATGGAGCGGCTGAATGACGCCCAGGCCTGCCACCGGGTATTGATACTCATTATCCAAATCCATACCCACATGTTAGTTAAACACGTAGGATATGGGTAGAAAATTATGTACCCGCTCAGGTATGGACAATACCCGATAAGACGCACGCGGTATAGACAGGGTATTTGTGTTTATCCTGTTTATCATTCCCCAAGAAATTTCACCATCTCATCAGCGACCGCACCCGGTCCCTGTGCCCGTCCCTAGTCTGACGAGAACCTTGCTCCCAGCATTGAATTGCCGCATATAAGGTACATGCATCTGGATCTGGATATCCTCTATTTATTTGTGTAATTTTGCTTCTTCCCAAACCCTAGAGGCAATTTGTTGAATCCACTGCGATTCCGTGCACCAAGCAGCCAAGATCCGTTATATGCTTTAGTACCATGTAGACGCATATCCAAGCAATTCCTTTCCAGCGATTGATTCGTTTTGAGCTATCGTTGTACAAGATAGCTCAATTATTTTGTACAAGTTTGTTATCTTTTAGCTCAGTTGCCATTATTGTACTATTTGCTTCTTAGAATGAATGGTGATTGACCTTTATTTACTATCTTTGGCCATCAACAGCTGTAACACCCCAGCTAGAAACACCACTAGGGGCTACCCACCAACAACTAAAACTCACTATGACTAAAAATATAATTGGAAATTTTGGCAGAATCTCCCCTAAAAACTAGACATCTAGGACAAGTAAGTCCATGATCATGTATTATACAGAATTATAAACAATAACTAAAGAAAAGATGAAAAGCTCAACTTCAGATCGGGAGTAGAAGAATGTTCTATAGAATAAAGTACAGGCTAAACTTCAAGAATATACAAGAGGTCGAAGTGACACCCTTAGAGGCGGGTGAACTAAGGGACTGTTGGGAAACCTTCTAGAGGACAGAACTTCCGCAAAGATTCCATGAGAGAATGCAGAAGGCCAACAAGGGGACAAAGCCCGAAGTGTCGACCTCCACACCGAAAGTACCTAAGAAAACCAAGAAAGTATGGAAGGTGAAGCAACTAGCATCGTCTACGTCTACTTACACTGGATGATGGATCAACAAAAGATGTGATGGAGAAGAGTCACACTCACCGGACTTGAAAGAATTTATGGATGGCTAGAGGGTGTAAATAGCCTAATTGAATTTTCTACAAGCTCACAAACACTAGGCAAAGGTGTTAGTACAAGAGATGACCCTTAAAGCCACTACTTGCCTAGCCTATGCAATGCAACGCAAGCCCCCTACACAATTCTAGTTGCCAGAGCAAGGACTTCACATAAACAAGCAACTAGAGGCTCCACAAAACAACTAAGAGGTAGCACAAAGAACAACTAGGTTGCACTACTAAATAAGAGAACTAGCTACAACAACTACTAGAGATCTTGAGCTACGAAGCAACAACACAAGCACAATGTATATGAATTGAAATTGCAAGTGTTGAAAAGCAAACCAACAGAGAAAGTGACATGATGAATTTTTCCAAGGTTCGGTTGCTTCCTGGCAACGTATGTCCCTATTGACGTGGATCCCAAGTTCACCGCTTCACTTAGAATGTCGGTAGAACACTAGGGACCTCTCCAAACCACGATTGATTTCACTATAGTTGCTCTTAGTGAATCTCCCGCGGGGATGAGCACAAAGCCCATCACAATAGACAAAGACTAGAGACACCAACAACCACCAAGATTTTCTCCACGGTCCACCACAAGCACCAAGCCGGCTAGGTGATGGCAATCACCAAGAGTAACAACAAATCCACACTCATAAAGATTACCTAGTGCCACCAAATGCAACCTCAAATGCACACACTGGGGTTTCTCCAACCTCTCACAAACTAAGCTTAGAGAGGGAGAAGAGAGGGAGGAGATGACTTGAAGCTCACAAGATCAACACGTAGTGCTCTCAATCTCTCACTTAGGGTTAGCACAAAGGTTGAGAGAGAGAGGAGCGAGGAGAGCTTTTTGCTTCAAATTTGGATCTCAACAACACAAAAGGCATCTTGGTGATCTGAAAGTGTAACTACCATGTTCCCTCAAAAAAATGTGTAACTACAAAATTACATGAAAAAGAATGTCAAACAGTGTAACCAGCAAGCTAATAAGTAACTGGAATAAGCTGTTCTCTGAATAAATAAATTCATGGGCAGTGTAGAGAGCCTTGCTCCAGGAAACGGAATTTAGACACACGCGAGACAACAGGAAACTGAAATTATTTAGTGCAATACAAGGGCAAACTTTGACTTGATTGTAGTTTTGACGAGAAATGTTTGTCAGTGGAGCTCGTCAACCACCATTCAGGGATAGATCAACAAAGATTATTACAGAAATAGTTTTCACCAATAGATCTTTATTGTCGATTTTATTGGAACCGCCGATGATAACATATCACCGCCGGTTCGTAATAAATAAACCAGTGGTGAAAGTTATTTTCACTGCTGGGTCAGGATAGTAACCGACGGTGAAAAATCGGTAGACTCACATGTGTGCGCCTCTTTACTTCTCAACAAACCAACATATGTTGTGCTTCTTGAGAGTGGATGACAAGTGGGTACGTGTGGCCACATGGCTCGATCCCTAGGATTGGCTACCACGTGGAGAGCATGGATCTTGGGGCCCACTATACCAGCCTTGTTATCCTCTCTCCCTCACTCAAGTCTCTCTCTCTCTCTCTCTCTCTCTCTCTCTCTCTCTCTCTCTCTCCTCTCTCCTCCTGCACTAGCAAGCGGTGGCCCTGGTGGCTCGCTCCCACACCCCGTCTGTAGGCGACTCCTTCACGCACGGCATCCCTTCCCCTAGTTCCCTGGTGCATGGACCCCACCACATGCATGAGGTGAGCTCCTCATCCTATCTTTCTCTGTCCCCTCTCTTAACCCCCTCACCCTAGCTTTGTCCCTCTATTATATCTAGCATGGTGGCAGTGGACCGGGCGTGGAGACAACGATGGATTCGGGCGAGGAGACGGTGATGCGGATTTAGCGGGTGATGGTGTAGGCAGTGGCTATTGCGGAGTGGATTAAGTGGCAGCATGGTGAGCAGGCTCAGCTTGAGGGCAAGTATATTTTTTTTTGTTTTTTCTAATTTCCACCATCGGTTCTACAAGGAGCCCGCGATGATCATCATTTTCACCGGTGGTGATGAAATTTTTTTATCACCGCTGAAGCAAAAAAACGGTGGTGAAAAGGGTTTATACCCAGTGGTAATAAACTTTTTGTAGTAGTGGAAAAATAACATGAATGATTACAAATTGGCCATAAATTAAAGCAGAAACTAATGTATAGCATAAGAGTTATTTCTACACATCATTCATTGATCTCCTTAAGTTCTTTTCAAAAACAAATTGATCTTATGACGTGAAGCAATTGCCTGTGTCTAAAAATAGTTCTTTCTCTGTGAGTGTAACTGTGAGTTAATTATTACTGTTAATTCAAAGAGGAATATCTAATGCTTTGTGACATCCTAATCCAGTTTGAATAGGCCAATGGTGATCCATATGTGTATTAATATGACACGGTGTAAACTCACCTTGCGTGTTGAGAGTGAGTTCTATGTGAAGTGAGGATGATGCAAGTGTAAGCGGGCTGGTAAGAGTCCAGGGTCCACTTTATGTGTAAAAGTGTATTAAGCCATTTGGACTCTAGGGTCTCTTTGCAAGAGTTTCTAGTTTTAGAATTAGTTGTTTGGTAGGGTTCTAGGATCTCATAGAAATATTCCAGATCTCAGCCGATTTTCTATTCAAATGCTTCTTTAGTGAATCAGAATCACTTTGTTGAACTATTTGGCTATGTAGCTATAGTATCAGTTACAGGTATGTCATGTTTGACACGAATTCTATCGATGTTAGGAAGAAACGGAACTGAGCCTCTCATCCAAATGCACCCTTAGTTTCATGGTAGAGTCCACGTAAACCAGCAGAAATGTTTCTCCTATTTCATATTGCAGGGGAGAACACATGAAAACATAGTTTCTCACTTCCGAACCTGAAACAGGAACATGCACTACTAGAGAACAACGATGTCCCAATTTGGCATTAGCCTCGGCATTTTTTGCCCCCGGGACTAAAGGTTCCTGCCCAACGGTCGTCCGTGGGGTAGGGATCTTTAGTCTCGGCTGGTATTACCAACCGGGACTAAAGGTAAACCTTTAGTCCCGGTTGGTAATACTAACCGGGACTAAATCGTTTAGTCCCGGTTTGGGTGATGTCCCGGGAATAAAGATTAATCTTTAGTCCCGGTTTGGCTCTATAACCGGGACTAATTATCCCGGCCTATAAACCAGCTCATTTCTTCCTCCCCGAGCTCGAGCCATTCCATTCAAACTCACTGCCTCTGTTCTTCAGCTTGCTATTGTTCTTGCTCTCTCCCCCTCCATTGGTGTTGCTCTTCGATTTTGGAGGTAACAAACTTAATCCTCTTATGTTTTATCAGTAGCTTATCTCATTTTGCGATGTAGATGCATGTGTAACTTTATATGTTGGACTTTATTATGATTTTATGTCATTTTTAGCTCAAAATCACATGATGATTTGCATATATGTTTGGATAAACAAAAGTTAAATTAGTTCATCAAAATCTTACGTGATCTTAGAATTAAATTTTCCATGAAATGAAAAACTTAGAAAATACTTAGAAAATTATAGAAAATCCGTACTAGTTGAACTTACGGACCGTGTTCATCTCGGCGAGCATGTTCTCTGCCGAGCGGTAACGGACGTCAAAAAGGAGCTTTGATTCTACGAGGGAGAGCGGCAACGGTCGTGGAAGACCGTGTTCCCTTCCTCGTAGAATCGGAGCTCTTCCTTGGCTAAGTACGGTGCCGTCCGGTGGAGAAATGCTCGCCGAGATGATCACGTAAGCAAGGTCAACTAGTACGGATGGTTATTTATTGAAACATGTTTTTGAGCTATAATTTGATGGATATTTGATAACTTCAGACCTACAAATGTCATCTACAAATGTTACTATCCTCGGCAACCTAAACGCCCGCGAGCTCGCCGATATTGAGCAGGTCACTTAGAATTATTTTTTCCATAAAATGAAATACTTAGAAATCATGCCTTTTATTTTTTAGAATTAAATTTTCCATGAAATGAAAAACTAAGAAAATAGTTAAAAAATTATAGAAAATCCGTACTAGTTGAACTTGCGGACCGTGTTCATCTCGACGAGCATGTTCTCTGCCGAGCGGTAACGGACGTCAAGGAGGAGCTTTGATTCTACGAGGGAGAGCGGCAACGGTCGTGGAAGACCGTGTTTCCTTCCTCGTAGAATCGGAGCTCTTCCTTGGCCAAGTACAGTGCCGTCCGGTGGAGAAATGCTCGCCGAGATGATCACGTAAGCAAGGTCAACTAGTACGGATGGTTATTTATTGAAACATGTTTTTGAGCTATGTGATTTCTATGTCATTTTTAGCTCAAAATCACATGATGATTTATAATAGTAAAATCACTTGATAGTTTGGTATTTTACTATTATACATAGTACATGTTTCATGGTTTAGTTAGATAAATAAATAATTTTAGTTTTGTTTAAATATATTATTTTAGAAAATATGAAATTTATACTAGTTTGCAAAAATAAGTATAGAAAGTAGATGACAACTAGTATCGGATCCTCGGCCTCTCGTTCGGTTGCGAAACGACTAAGGCCAGAACTCCCTCTCATTATCTACGGCAAGTGTAAGCAGAAGATTGTGATGGAGTACCGAGTCAAGAGACAGGGACCCAACAAGGGTCGTGTTTTCTACAAGTGCCCGGATCGCGATGTGAGTTTCTTACGCATTTGATTATTATGGCTAATTGACCTGCTTTTCTTGAATATTTTTGACTAAATATTTTTTGGTTTTAATTTCAGTGGGAGGGCAATTGATGCGATGGTTGGTGCTGGGAGGAAGATTATGCTACATACGTGCAGAATTTGGGTGCGCTTGAGGTAGCGGCTGCCGATGATGAGGCGTTGAGCCAAATGAGGAGAAGCTTATTGATATTCAACAGATTTGATTTGTCTGCTTTTTTAGTTATGCATCTGGTCATGAAATAATTATGTTACTGAAGTGCATTGTAGTTTTAGTTTGTTTAGTGATAGTTGGGATTGCTTACGTTGTAGCCGGGCTTAGTTAATTAATCAACCGTGTGTGTGTCATCTATGTTGTGTAATAAAATACTTAATTATGTTCAAGGTTTTCATAATTTGTCGTGTAATGCAGATTATGTCACGCCATTGGATGTACAATGCCGATCGCCGCTCCCAAGACTTTATCGAGGGCGTGCACTATTTCTTAGGTGTGGCCGAGGCAAATAAGCGGGATGGTTTCATGTGCTGTCTATGTGCCCTATGTAAGAATTTAAAGGAATATTCAAGCTCAATGAGTCTTCATTTATATTTGCTTAAGTCAGGTTTCATGTCAAACTATATATGTTGGACTAAGCATGGAGAAAGTGGGGTCATGATGGAAGAAGGTGAAGGAGAAGATTTAGACATTGATGACATTATTGCTCAGTATGGTGCCTTTGATGATACTACAATGGGGGGAGATGAAGAAGATGTAGCGGCAGAAGATGATCTCGGTGATGCTCTTGGCGATGCCATTCGTGATGTACAACAAGAATGCGAAAGTGAAAAAGAGAAAGTTAAGTTCGAGCGCATGCTTGAGGATCATAGGAAGTTGCTATACCCAACGACCGAAGTGGGGCAAAAAAAGCTGGGTACAACACTGGAATTGCTACAGTGGAAGGCAAAGAATGGTGTATCCGACAAGGCATTTGGGAATTTATTGAACCTCCTAAAGAAGATGCTTCCGAAGCCAAATGAATTGCCCACCACTACGTACGAAGCAAAAAAGGTTGTCTGCCCTTTGGGATTAAAAATCCAGAAGATACATGCATGTCCTAATGACTGCATCCTCTACCATGGCAATAAATACGAGAATTTGGATGAATGCCCGGTATGTAAAGCATCGTGGTATAAGATCAGGCGTGATAATCCTGGTGACGTCGAGGGTGAACAACATCCTAGAAAGAAAATCCCTGCCAAGGTTATGTGGTATGCTCCTATAATACCACGCTTAAAATGTTTGTTCAGAAATAAAGACCATACAAAGTTGTTGCGGTGGCATAAAAAAGACCGTAAGGTAGACAATATGCTAAGACACCCAACTGATGGGTCCCAGTGGAGAGTGATAGACAGGGAATTTCTAGAGTTTGCAAATGAGGCTAGAAACTTAAGGTTCGCCTTAAGTACAGATGGTATGAATCCTTTTGGGGAGCAGAGCACTAGTCATAGCACTTGGCCAGTTACTCTATGTATATACAACCTTCCTCCATGGTTATGCATGAAGCGGAAGTTCATTATGATGCCGATCCTCATCCAAGGTCCGAGGCAACCTGGCAACGACACTGATGTCTATCTGAAGCCATTAGTTGAAGAACTTCTAGTTTTATGGAACAAACCAGGTGTACGTGTCTGGGATGAGTACAAACAAGAACACTTTGACCTACGAGCAATGTTGTTCGTAACAATCAATGATTGGCCTGCTTTAAGTAATCTTTTAGGTCAGAGAAACAAAGGATATAATGCATGCACACATTGTTTTGATGACCTTGACAGTATATATTTGAAAAGATGTCAAAAGGTCATGTACCTTGGCCATCGTCGATTCCTTCCTTTGAATCACCAAGTAAGAAAGAAAGGGAAGCATTTTAAAGGTAAGCCAGACCACCGGAAAAAGCCTCATAACCGAACCGGGGAAGATGTACTCGCAACAGTCAAGGATGTGAAAGTAGTATTTGGAAAGGGACAAGGCAGCAAATCTGTTCCCAAAGATGCTAAGGGACACACACCCATGTGGAAGAAGAAGTCCATCTTTTGGGAGCTACCCTATTGGCAAGTGCTAGAGGTCCGCAACGCAATCGACGTGATGCACCTGATAAAGAATCTTTGTGTGAACCTGTTAGGATTCATGGGTGTGTACGGGAAGCCAAAGGATTCACTTGAAGCACGCCAGGACTTGCAGGGCATGAAAGAACGAGACAACCTTCATCCAGAGAAGACAGATGATGGACGTCATTACTTAAGTCATGCTAGCTACACGCTTAGCAAAGAAGAGAGGGACAACATGTTCGAATGTCTAAGCAGCATCAAGGTCCCATCGGGATTCTCCTCCAATATAAAGGGTATAATAAATGTGACAGAGAAGAAATTCCTAAACTTAAAGTCCCACGACTGCCACGTGCTTATGACGCAATTGCTTCCAGTTGCTTTAAGAGGAATTCTACCTCCACATATACGTCTAGCCACCGTGAAGCTATGTGCATTCCTCAATGCAATTTCTCAGAAGGCAATCAATCCAATGGAACTAGCTACTCTACATAATGATGTGGTTCAATGTCTTGTCAGCTTTGAGTTGGTGTTCCCTCCATCCTTCTTTAATATCATGACACACCTCCTAGTTCATTTTGTGAAGGAGATTAGTATTCTTGGACCTGTGTTCTTACATAACATGTTCCTCTTCGAGAGGTTTATGGGAGTCTTGAAGAAATATGTGAAAGTCCGTTCTAAGCCTGAAGGAAGCATCGCCCAGGGCTATGGAACAGAGGAGGTCATTGAGTTCTGTGTTGACTTTATTCTTGACCTTGCCCCGATTGGCGTTCTCGAATCGCGACACGAGGGGAGACTCAGTGGTAAAGGAACTTTAGGGAAGAAAACATATATCGGCATGGAAGACGATTATTTCAATAAAACACACTACACAGTTCTTCAGAACTTGTCATTGGTGCATCCGTACATCGAGATACATAAGGAGTTCTTACGATCCAAGTTTCTAGGGAAGACTAAAGCTTGGATTATGCGTCAGCACATGGAAAGTTTCAGTGGTTGGTTGCGAAAAGAATGTCAAGGCGATGACAATATTGATGAGCAACTGTATTTGTTAGCTAGGCAACCATCGTGGCATATCCTCACGTACCAAGGGTACGAGATAAATGGGAATACATTTTACACAGTTGCCCAATATAAAAGGAGCACCAATCAAAATAGTGGTGTTCGCATAGATGGCATAGATCCAAATAGGAATATACAAACATATTATGGCCGCATAGAAGAGATATGGGAACTAGACTACGCACCTAATTTTAAAGTCCCTTTGTTCCAGTGCCAATGGGTGAAGCTGATCGGAGGAGGGGTAACAGCTGACAAAGAGTATGGAATGACAACAGTGGACCTCAACAATATTGGGTACAAAGACGAACCATTCGTCCTTGCTGCCGATGTGAGTCAGGTGTTCTATGTGAAAGACATGTCTACAAAATCAAAGAGAGGAAAAAATGAAGACATCAACTCAATGATCAATGAGCCAAAGCGCCACATAGTTCTTTCTGGGAAAATAAATATAGTCGGAATTGAAGACAAGTCAGACATGTCAGAAGATTATGAAAGAAATGTCCGAATTCCACCCTTCATAGTGAAGAAAGATCCAAGCATCATGTTAAATGATGAAGACACTCTATGGTTACGACAAGATCATAACCAAGGGTCATACGTCAAGAAGAAATTAACTGTTGTGCCCGCATGATTCAAATTTCACAAGTGTGTGACATAGTTTTAGAAAGTCTATATGAGATTCAAGAATTTATGACTAATGTTTGATAAAACTTTCTCAAATGGGAAAATAAGTTATGTAACAATTATAGATCTTGCTGAGATGATCAAACTTGGTATTCAGAGTTTTTTCATCTGAGGTCATTTAGTGTCTCATTTGAGCAAGTTTGACCAAGTCAAATTTGGTCAAATGAAAAAACAAAACTTTGACTCTAGTAATATAAACTCTAAATGACTTCAAATTGAAAAGTGTTGAATACCAAGTTTGTTCAGCTCATCAAGATATACAATTGTTGTTTTGGTCAACTTTCCATTTGAGAAAATCTAGACGGTTCAAATTTGTGATTTTTAAATTTCGATGCTTACAAACTAGTTTTCGGAACCCTAGATTGTCTCAAATGGAAAGGTTTTGAATACCAAGTTTGTTCAGATCCTCAATATATACAATTGTTGTTTTGGTCAAGTTTCCATTTGAGAAAGTTTAGACGGTTCAAATTTGTGATTTTTAAATTTCAATGCCTACAAACTAGTTTTCGGAACCCTAGATTGTCTCAAATTGAAAAGTTTTGAATACCAAGTTTGTTCAGCTCATCAATATCTATAATCCTTTTATAGGCCATTTTTTCATTTGAAAAAGTTTGAATAAAATGTAGTTCAAATGTCACAAGTACGTAACATAGTTTTAAAAAGTCTATATGAGATTCAAGAATTTGTGACTAGTGTTTGATAAAACTTTCTCAAATGAGAAAATGAGCTATGTAACAATTGTAGATCTTGCTGAGATGATCAAACTTGATATTCAGATTTTTTTCATCCGAGGTCATTTAGTGTTTCATTTGAGCAAGTTTGACCAAGTCAAATTTGGACAAATGAAAAAACAAAACTTTGACTCTAGTAATATGAACTCTAAATGACTTCAAATTGAAAAGTGTTGAATACCAAGTTTGTTCAGCTCATCAAGATATATAATTGTTGTTTTGGTCAACTTTCCATTTGAGAAAATTTAGACGTTTCAAATTTGTGATTTTTAAATTTCGACGCCTATAAACTAGTTTTCGGAACCCTAGATTGTCTCAAATTGAAAAGTTTTGAATACCAAATTTGTTCGGCTCCTCAAGATCTACAATCCTAATATAGGCCGTTTTTTTTATTTGAAAAAATTGTAGAACAAAAATACTAAATTTTCTTTATTTTTATAGGTTAAACAAAAATTTCCTGTCATTTTGGTCAAAAACCGAGAAAAAATTGAAACATTGACGTTACAATAATGTGTTAATAAATTTCCTATCGAATAATATTAGTTTTATTAATTTTAAGTTACAAATATATTTTTGCATTAACAAAATACTTAGTATTAGTAACATTTATATTCTATATTCATAAAAGAAATTAAAAACTTTAGGTTACAAAATTTTCCTATTTACAATAAATAATTAGTTAATCAATAGTATTTTTCAAAATAAATATTGCAAAGTATTGAAGTTGCTATAGAATTAATTGATTAACCTAGTATTAAACAAGGAGAACAAAATCAAAATCCCAAGCCTTTCCAATTACTCTACCGGGCTGCCAAAATTTTCAGGCCTTCAGTCCCGGCCCAGGCCAGGAACCGGGACTAAAGGGTGGGCGACAATTTCGGTGCCCGCCCAAAAATACCTTTAGTCCCGGCTGGTAACACCAATCGGATTAAAGCATCATTAGTCTCGGTGGTAAGCCGAGCCGGACTAAAGGGTTGACCCTTTAGTCCTGGCTCGGCTTACCACCGGGACTAAATGACGTTAGTCCCGATCGAGTGTTACCACCGGGACTAAAGGGTCCCGCCTATATATATCGAACGGTTTCGCTTGCTTTCATCTTCTACTTTTCGATCTACACGTCGATCCTCGCCGCCGCCACCGCCACCGCCATCTTCGATCTCGCCTCCGTCGCCCAAACCCGCCTCGCATCATCGAGCTCGCCTCCGCCAGATCCCGCTCTCCACCGCCTGAAGCTCACCTCCGTCGCCGATCGCTTCCCGCCCGGCCTCGTCGTCGAGCCCCGCCCGGCGGTCGTCGAGCTCGTCTGTCGCGCCGCACTGTCGTCGTCCCTCGCCGCATCGATCTTTGCCGTCTCCGCCGTACGTCGTCCTCACGCGAGGTGCTCAGCTCGGCCCCGTGGCCGGCCAGCACGCCCTACCCGGCCCGCCATCCGCCCCAGCTAGCCTGCTAGCTAGCTGCTCTCGGCCATATTTTTTTTACAAAGTTTCTAGTTTTGTAGATTGTTTTTGATATATATGTTAGATTAAAATGTATGTTAAATTTAATTACTAGTTTATTTAGATAGTTTTTAGATAGTTTTTTAGATAGTTTTTGATATATATGTTAGATTAAAATGTATTAAAATTTAATTAGTAGTTTATTGTTAGTTTTTAGTTAGTTTTTAGATAGTTTTTGATATATGTTAGATTTAAATGTATTAAAATTTAATTAGTATTTTATTTAGATAGTTTTTTATATAGTTTTTTTATTATAGTTTTTGATATATGTTAGATTAAAATGTATTATCTATTACTAGTTTATCTAATTTCATGTTAGTTTTATTTAATTGGATTTAGTAATTATATATTCTATCTCTCTATATATATATGTTAATTAGATTTAATTTTATTTTAGTAATTCTATCTATATATCACTTGGATATTTTATTAGTAATTCTATCTATATCACATGCATATCTAGAGAGAGATTCTATATGTATACATATGTACTTAATTATTTCTATGTGTATATATACATGTACTTATTTCCATGTGTTGAGAGAGAGAGAGAGAGAAAATTGTATCTAGAGAGACATTCTATGTGTTATCACATGCATATCTAGAGATATATACATATGCACTTATTTCTATGTGTTGAGAGAGAGAAAAAATTGTATCATTCTATGTGTATATATACATGTACTTATTTCCATGTTTTTGGATTGAAAGTGTTTTTGATTCGATTCCAAAGTCTATACCTTATCATTGTTTATCCTTATGAAATATTATGTGTTATTATATTTAATTGGATTTAGTAATTCTATATGTGTTATCACATGTACTTATGTTATGTGCCATAGTAATTCTATCTATGTGTTATCTTGAAGATACAAATGGCTGCTCCGTATGATAACTTGAATGATGACATAAAGGCCGATATTATCAACGCCGGCACCAATGCGGATGTAGATGACACGAGTCAGTACTTTGCTGATTATGAGGATATCCTGAATATCCCGGTGGTTGAAGATCAACAAATTGTCGCACAAGAAAATACTGGCGAGGTATATTCGATTATCTATCATCTCTTATAGATGCATGCGTACGTATATTTGTTGTTAATCGTTGTGTTTCTACTCATGTAGCCGGTCTCTGGATCTACATCAACCACCGGCAAGAGTAGGAAAATCCGAGGGCCAAAAAAGCCATTAGAGGACCGTTTCATAATATCAGAATTCGACACCGACATCGGCAAACCATTGGGACCACATGCTCAGACATATGTCAATCAATGTGGGGTCATTGTAAGGGATAGGATCCCAGTTAGTGCTCATGAATGGAAGCAGAAGATATCCGCTCCTAATGTTAGTTTTGTATCTGATCGTGAGAGGAACCTAGCTTGGAGAGATATCACTCAGCATTTCACATTACAAGCAGATGATGCTTTGAAGGAGCTAGTGAGGGATTGGACAATAAAGAAGATGGCAACATTGTTCCAGAGTTGAAAGAAGACATTGTATAAAAAGTTTATCTTGAAGAATGAAACGCCGGATTTCAATGCTAAGGCGTTTCTCAAGTTGGAGTCCCATTGGGATGACTTCGTACAATACAAGACATCTCAAGAGAGTGATGAACGTGTGATGAGGAATCGGTAGAATGCCCAACAGAAGCAATACCATCATCGCATGGGATCAGGTGGTTATAGGAGTGCTATTCCCAAGTGGCAGAACCTAGAAGCAGAGATTACTGCCAAGGGAATCATACCTAAAACAATAGAGAAGAACTGGCCTCAACGCGCGAAGAATTGGTTCTACGCTCATGGGGGAAGCCTAGACCCAGACACTGGCAAGCTAATTTTTGGCCAAAAAATTGAGAGAGCAACACAGAGACTAGCTCGTGCTAGGAAAGAAGCTGATAGCGGTGTTTTCAAGCCCAACAGAGAGAAGGATGAATTGACATATGCCTTAGAGAATCCTGAACATGGTGGTCGAACAAGAGGCTATGGGGTGGTTCCGTGGCTACAAGCATTCCCAGCAGACAAGGATACCTACAGAAGCCGTCAGAGAAAGAAGGATGAGGAGGCAGACCGAATCCATGTATTGGAGCAATTTGTTAATGAGTCACGACAAGCATTGCTTGAATCACGTGAACGAGAAAAATCTCTTGAGGCAAGAATATAGGAGGAGATCAAGAGGCAAGTGCAGCTAGCAATGAGTCAAATGCAATCGCAATCAACGCCGGGAGTCACCATTAGCCCCGTTGGTCAGATAAAAAGCAGTTGTGCTTCCACGTAGCTGCTAGTTATTCAAGATGACGCTGGGTTGCGCTTCCCTGTTGATGACATTACCGAGCCTCTAACAACATATGAGCTGCACATTCCAGATGGTAATAATGCATCAATCATGGTGGCTGTCGGGGTTGTATCTCCAATAGACCGAACGAAGACACCAAGAATCCATGGGTCAGTTATTCAACCTGGATATGCTAGCGTCTCGGTCGATAGAGTGCTCAAAGGTTACATCAATGTTCCTCTTGACATTGAAGGCGGTGATGGGGAGAAGACACTAGGAGAAGCAGAGAAGACATTTATTCAATGGCGCAAATGCTTCATCATCATTCCTGGGACGCCACCGCTTCCCCTACCTCACCCTAGGTACGAATGAAAGTGAATGAAATATTTTTTTCCATTAATTTTATATTAGCTTAAAAAATAATTGACTCACAACTTATTTTTGTAGCAGGGTCTCCCCCCAGCCTAGCCCAATCATTCATTCCCCATCTCATCACAGCGTTGCGGGGGGCGAGACAACTTCATCCCCACGGCGATCTCCAACTCCTACACCGGCCCCATCGCCTCCACAACGATCTCCAACTCCTACACCGGCCCCACCGCCTCCACAACGATCTCCAACGCCTCCACGCCGGTCTCCAACACCGGCCTCATCGCCTCCACGCCGGTCTCCAACACCGCCCCCACCCCCTCCACAACGTTGCACTACAGAGACGTCTAAGGTCCCGGCAGCAAAGAAGACCCCGAAAAAAAGAGTTATTTCTCAAGAAATACTTCCTGAAAAGACTGATGAGCAAATAGCAGCTGAAGAAGACAAAAAAGTGATTTTTTTTATAGATATCAAAAAGCAGAGACAAGCGAAGCTTAAGGAGAAGCCGTACTTTTACATACCACGAGATCTGCTGAGGCAGAAGGTCGAAGATCACAAGAAAAAGATGCTTGAACTTCGTAAGCCTCCACCACTATCAGACTATGACCGCTCCCTTATGAAGTCACATGATGCAGATAAAAAAAGGAAAAGAGCATCAGGGAAGGATGTCCCACAGCTCGAACAACAGAAGCAACCAATGCAAAATCTTGTTGTTACTAATGAATATTGTTCCAACATAGAAGTCTATCGACCAGACAACTCTAGAGAAGTGTCGGTTCAAGACCTTAATGCTTTTTTTAAAGATACTGGTTTAACCTTGGATCAATTGATGGGCAAAGCTCCAATCCAGAACCTGGAAGTTGATACTTGGAAGACTTATAAATTTGGCAAAAGTCTGTACAACCTTACGACTCTGAATAAATTGGGTACGCAAATGTACTTGCTCAACAAGTGGTTCATGCAGGCGTGTGGCAGGGGTGAGGAGTGGATCTTTGTCAGATTTAGAGACCATCATTACTTCCGTGGCGATGACATCTTACATATTAGTTTCGAAGATATACCACATGGACGCTCTGGACAAATCAATCATTAGCTCCTTTTGTTTGTAAGTGATTCTTACTTTTATTTAATAAACTCACTTCCATGCATACGTGTATATAATTATCCTCACATGTAACTTATATTTATATACAGATTCTAGATGTCAGAGCTCCAAAGAATACAAGACACCAGTGTTGGCTTCATTGATCCTTATATCGTATTCAAAACCGATATTATTGCCAAGGAGCATTGGGTATCTGAAGCACAGAAGAATATCATGAGGTTCTTCGTGAAGCAGCACGACAAGACAACAATACTTTTCCCGTACAGCTTTGAGTAAGTGTTAATAATAATGTAGTCTACACATTTTATGTAATATCAATACAACTTATATGCATGTACGTGTGTATATAAACCAATGTAGGTTTCACTGGATACTCATTATCATTGAGTTAAACTCAAGTCGGTTAGTAATCTTGGACTCGTTGAGAAAAGAGCGGGCACTATACCAAGATATGATAGACATTATCCAGGGGTAATTTCGATCTCTCGCGCACAACTATTATTGAATAGACTTTGCCATAATTTATTAACGATCGTACATTATTGGTTGCAAAGGGTTTGGAAAGAGTTTATTCGGCAACACCGCAAGGATTGCAAGGCACCACTTAATGTAGTTGAAATACCAGTAAGTTGTACTATATATACTTCCCCACGTGTTTAATTACTATATCGTACTTCAATTTACGTGTGAGATGACGAGAATAATCTTCTTCTCATACAGTGGTGTTTGCGGCAGCAACCAGGTAATAACTTGTGTGGATACTACGTTTGTGAATTTATCACTGCGCACATAAGAAGAACTCCTAAAGATGTCCTCAGAGTACGTATATATCAATTTTTTATTTATTTTTAAATGAATATATATATATATATATGTATGTATTAATACTTTTTCTTTTATTTCTAATGTAAGACTGAATGGTTGAAACAAAGGGTCATGCAAAAAGACCATCTGAAAGCAGTTCAAGAGTCAATAGCAGGATTTCTTCTAGAAAAAGTGCTAAATCCCAACAGCGAGTTCTACTTTGATCCTAAGGAATAAATGATGTAAATTAAATGTTTATTGATATCATTATTTTCGAGAATAAGATTATGAAAGTGTTGTATATATACATATATATATATATATATATATATCTATAATATATATAGTTTTATACTTTATTCGAATATAATAATGCTCGAGATGAGAATTAGATGTAATTATATGCGTGCGTGTATTTATATTAGCAATGTAGAATACGTACATAAAAACATATTATATATTAAACAAATATGTTGAACTGAACTGAAAACAAATTAAACAAAAAAAAAAAAAAAAAAGGAGGAACTTTAGTCCCGGTTGGGGTTACCAACCGGGACTAAAGGGTGCGGCCACGTTTGCTCGGCTGGAGGGCCTTTAGTCCCGGTTGGTAACACCAACCGGGACTAAAAGTCCCTCTTTAGTCTCGGCTCGATGATCTGGGACTGAAGGTTCCACCTTTAGTCCTGGGATCGTTGTCCCAGCACGGTAACCGGGACTAAAGGCCGTTACCGCCTGGGACAACAAGGCCATTCTGTAGTAGTGATGGACCCTAGTTTTGATAAATAAATAAATAATGAATCGTTCCCCAATAACCAGTATACCCAACGGGCCCTTACAGTGGAGATTTCAAAGCGACAAATGGTACAACAATGCACAGCTGTGACTTTTTGATGGCTTATTTGATTTCGTTAGTCCACTTGTGGCTTGTGCTCTTGACTTGAGAACTCATCCAACATCCAGTAAGAACTCTCAAATCAAGAGACTTGTGCTCTACTTGAGAAGAGGATAGGATTTGCGAAACCAAAGCCTTGTTGGCTTTCTCAACAACGTGGAGGTAGGAAAACCCTTAGTGATGAGCTGAACCATGACATAAATCCTTCTTGTATTGTGCTCTTCTTCTTTATGTTGGTATATTAGAGTTTGCTCCCGATATACTTGTGTCTTAGCTTCCAAGTTTGTTCGGGTGATGATATAGGACACTACCCTAGGAACATTAGTGATTTACTCGATCTAATTTTTATTGGTTAGATTTTGAAGTATGCTTTGGAGCTGAAAGTAGAGCTACTCGATCTGATACGCGGCACCACCGCAGTTTTGCTCGGCACCGCTGCATCACGGCAGTGGCGTGTAAAAGTGTGGCAGTGCAGCGTAAAAGTGCAGCAGTGTCGTACCTGTTACTAACTGCCGCATTAAGTTTTATTTTAAACAGGGCCTATTCAACCCCCCTCTAGGCATGACAGATTCTTTTCACTTATGTTATTTTCGAAAACAAATTGATCTCCTCATGACGTGAAGCAATTGCTTGTGTCTAACAATAATTCTCTCTTCGAGAGTTATACTGTGAGTTAATTATTACTGTTAATTCAAAGAGGAATATCTAATGCTTTGCGACATTCTAATCCAGTTTGAATTAGGCCCATGGTGATCTCCATGTGTGTATTAATAATTCAATATGACAGGTGTAACCTCATGTGAAACGAGGATGATGCAAGTGTAAGCGGGTTGGTTAGAGTACGGGTCCACTTTATGTGTGAAAGTGTATTAAGCCATTTGGACTCCAATGTCTCTTTGCAAGAGTTTCTAGTTTTGAGATGTGTTCGGTAGGGTTCTAGATTCTTATACAAATGTTCCGGATATGGGACGAGTTTTTGTAGAAATGCTTCTTTAGTCAATAAGAATCACTTTGTTGAACTATTTGGCTAGGTAGCTATAGTAACGTTTCTATGAACCCTAGTTTTGATGAATAATGAATCGTTTTCCAATAGCCAGTATACTACTATACTATACTCAACGGGGCCTTACAGTGGAGATTTCAAAGCGAGAAATGGTACACTAATGCACAGCTACGATTTTATGATTGCTTATTTGAATTTCGTTAGTCCACTCAGAAGAACGAGAATTGGAATTTCAGCTCGCCCTGATGATGCTTGTATTTTGACCCTAAAGAAGAGAGACAAGTAGACAAGAACAAAATTTTCGAGACAGAGGAAGTCAAGGCTACAAAGTTCACGGTGCTGGATCAGTTGTAATGCATAATGAAGTCACCTAAATTGGTAATTGGTTTAGAAAATGAACTAATACAAGTCAAACTAGTCCTTCCCCGTGTGGCGGCGGCCAGCGCCCCTCCCTCTTCCCCAGGTCGGCCACGCATGGCATCGTCATTATAGGTTCCTCCTTTGTCCAGGTGTGGACGATTGCCGGTGTGCGTCTCCCACCATCGCGGGCGAGTCCGTGAATGGCTCTGTGCGGTGTGGCGGCGGCTGGCAACCCCAGCCGGTGCGCGCCTCCCACCCTCACGGGCGAGTCTGGGAATGGCTCTACATGATGTGGCGGCGGCTGGCGCTCTCCTCTGTCCAGGCGCCGATGTTTGCTGGTGTGCGCCTCCCATCGTTGCGGGCGAGTTCAGGAACGCCTCCGCATGGTGTGGTGGCGGCCGGCGCCTCCTGCCAGTGCGCACCTCTCACCGTCGCAGGCGAGTTTGGGAATGGCTCCGCATGGTGTGGCGGTGGCTGGCGCCCCTGCTAGTGCGTGCCTCATCGCGGGCTAGTCCAGGAACAGCTCCGGGCTGTGTGGCGGCGGCTGGCACCCCCTGCTAGTGCGCACTTCCCACCATTGTGGGTGTCCGAGAATAGCTCCGCATGGTGTGGCGGCGACCGGCGCCCCCTGCTGGTGCGCGCCTACCACCGTTGCGGGTGGGTTCGAGAACAGCTCCGCGTGGTGTGGTTGTGGCTAGCCCCCCTTCCGCTGCGCGCCTCCCACCACCACGTGCTAGTCCGGGTGTAAGGAAAATGGACCCTAGGCCGATTTACTTTGGATTTTGGTGTTTGATGACGAACACAACCAAATTGGACTAATGAATTTGCAAGTGATTGTTTTGTAGTTCAATAGGGTGCAGGACGTGACTTGAACGAAGGCGACATGATGATCCGATGATCAACACCTTAAGCAAAACCCTAGAAGCACAAGAGAAGACCCAAGATATCAAGCAAAGTCCAAGCACGAAGATAGGAACCAAGCCGGACGCAAGATCGCGAAGAAACGAGCTCACAGAGATGACCGAACGCAGTGACCGGACGCAACCCTTATAGGGACCGGACATGTCCGATCAGTTGCTCGGCAACAGAAGGCGACTACAGCAGCGATAGGACGTTGAGTACTAAAAGTGACCGGACGCACCGATGGCACTTTTCATCATCCCGGCAACAGATTCAGTACTGACCGGACGTTGGCGGCTAATCGACAGGATGCAGGAATTGCAGTGTCCAATCGAGTACAGAGAGATTCCAGAGCGGTGAAATTGCGACCGGACGCGTCTGGTGGCATGTGACTGAACGCCACCAGCGTCCGATCAGTTGACACGCACTCTAACGGTCGGGATGACCGGACATGTCCGATCAGGATGACCTGAGCGTTCGGTCAGTAGCAGAAAAGCGGGATTTCGTCCCCAACGGCTATTTTCTCCATGGGGCTTATAAATAGACCCCCAACCGGCCATTTGAAAAGTGTGGAGCTGAGTAAACATATCTAGGGTGTTGATACACTATTTTAGTGATCTCCACATGCATAGTGCTTAGTGATTCATTAGGTGATTAGCGTAGGTGCTTTGCAAAGTGCTTAGGTTGATTAGACCACCACTTATGCGCTTGCTCTAGATTTAGTCCTAGTGTTTAGTGAGGTTTGCATATCTCTTACCACTCAGTGCTTGCACGCACCATTGTTGTACATTGGAGGGGCCTGTAGTCTTGCGAGATCACACCAACCATGTTTGTGGTGTGGCCGCCACCGTGTACCGGAGGGAACAAGGCCCACGGCGTTTCGTCCGGAAGCTTAATAGTGAAGATGGCGGGGAGCGATCCGGGAGAGGCTTTACCACGAGTGGCTTAACCAGAGACCCACTTGCATGTAGGGAAGGCCCAAAGCTATCCACGGAGTTACCCGACCGGGAGCTTGGCCCTTGCGAGGGATTCCTTGTGAGGGGCTCCAACAAGGACTAGGGGTAAGCTTGCGCGCTTCTCGATACCTCGGTAAAAGTACCAGAGTCATCGATGGGAGTTTGTATATCCCTACCTTGCTCTTTAGCTTTCGCATTTACATTCTTTGTATTACTCCTTTTGTGGTAGAGATAGAAACACACTAGCAAAACCGTAGTTGTATATTGAGATAGTTTATCTTTTGTATAGGTTTTGCTAAGGGTAGAAAAAGAGGTCATAGTTTAGAGTCAGAATTTTAAGTTGCCTAATTCACCCCGCCCCTCTTCTGTGCCATGGTCCCCTACAAGTGGTATCGGAGCCCGGTTGGCTCAATTTGGACCGTTGGCTTCACCGCTGTTGAGCCGACGCTACTTAGAGTGGTTGGGATGGATGCCTCTAGGCCTTCGCACTTTGATGGAACTAACTTCCCCTACTATAAAGCTAGAATGGCTTGTCATCTTGAGGCAGTTGATTTGGGTGTTTGGAGAGTCACTCGTGATGGGATGAAACCCATTAAAAATCCCGATAAACCCACAAAGAGTGAAGAAAAGGAAATTCATTTCAATGCTAGAGCTAAAAATTGCTTGTTTGAATCTTTTAGCATGGATATGTTTAACCAAGTGTTTACTTTAAATACGGCACATGAAATTTGGTTAAAACTCCAACAGCTCCATGACGGCACATCTAATGTCTGTGAGCAAAAACATTGTCTAGCTAAACAAAGTTATGATTCCTTTGAAATGAATGATGATGGGCTTGTTCGTGATATGTATTCTCGTTTGAATCTAATTATCAATGAGCTCCATTAAATAGGATTAACCAAGCTAGATGATGTGGACATCGTGAGGAAGATCATCTCCGTGCTACCACAAAACAAATATGCAAGCATCATCACCATCCTTCACAACATGGAGGACTTGAGCACCATGACCCCGGCCATAGTCATTGGCAAGATAGTGGCATTTGAAATGTCACGCAAGATGGGTCAAGAAGAAGCCTCTTCATCAAACAAAGGCAAAGCTCTCGCATGTAGTGAGAAAAAGAAGATGAAGGGCAAGAAAGTTGAGACAAGTTCAAGCTCAAGCTCCTCAAGTGAAGATGAAGAAGAAGATGATGATGATTCAAGTGATGATGATCAATCTTCCCCCTCCACCTCTGACCTTGATGAAGAATCAATCAAACTTATCAACAAGGTGGAGAAGATGATCCGAATACTCAATATCAAGGGTGTGCCCATCCAAATTCAAGATTGCATCTTCACCAATCAAAGAAATGAGCAAAGAAAGAGAGGATGCTATGGATGCGGCGAGTTGGGGCACTTTATGGAAGTTTGTCCAAACAAGCCCACACCCAAGACAAAGAAGAAGGTGTGCAAGAATAAAGCCCTCACATCAATAAGGTCATGGGATGATTCTTCAAGTGAAGAAGAATACCACCACAAGAGGTGCGGGCACAAGCACTCATCATCAAGCACTTCACATATGTGCCTTATGGCATGAGGTAACAAAGAGTCTATCCCTAGTGATAGTGACAATGATAGTGATAGTGATGATGAGCTACCTTCTTATGATGAAATTGTGCAACAAAATCTTAACTATGCTAAAGTTTGCACTAGTCAACAAAAGAAGCTTGAAAAATTAAAAGAAAAGCTAGATAGTTCACAAGAAGCATATAAAACTTTGCTTGAACAATATGAGATATTTGTTAATCTCAACATTGAACTATCTACTTAAATTGAGCAACTTGAGGCTAGTGCAACAACAAATGCATGCACAATCAATGATGAGCAACTTGTAAAGAAAAATAAAAAATTAAAAGAAAAGTTAGCTAGCTCACAAGATGCTTATAAAAGTTTTCTTGCTAAAATAGAAACCATGTGCAAACATTGTGATGAGCTAACTAATAAAGTTGTTGATCTTGAAGCCATCGGTACAACCCCCACCAAGGCACCTAAAAAGAAAAGTTCTATCTTTAACATGTCTAAAAAGGATGCCTCTACTTCTTGTATTTCATTTATGTTTAGACTCACCATTGTGCAACCAAGTTTGTGTTGAGAAAGTTGTTGTAGATACATGCACACAAGAGGTTACAATGGAGAATGAGCAACTCAAGCAAGAAGTGGCTTGCCTCACCAAGGACTTGACTCAAGTGAAAGGCAAGGCGAAGCAAGCCCAACTTCATCAAGATAACACCGTCAAGGGAGTGAAGAAGCTTGATGAAGGACAAACCATGGTTTGCTACGTGTGCCACAAGGAAGGCCACAAGTCCTATGAGTGCAAGGTGAAGAATGGGGGAGGAGCAAAGAAGAAAGAGAAAAAGCAAACAAGCAAGTTCTCCAACACCTAGACCAACAAGGTGGATAAAAAGGCCTCCACACCTTATCTCTCTCGAAGAAGAAAAATGACAAGGTGGTGGCCATCAAGGTGAACAAGCAAGCCAACAATGGGGTCAAATGTTTTTGGGTGCCAAAAGAGGTCATTTCCAACATGAAAAGCACCAAAAAGGTTTGGATCCTGAAAGGGAAGTGAGAAGTCCAATGGACTTCGAGGAATTTGGAGACTTGGCAAAGTATGGATGCATTTCATGGGGTGCATCACATTGGATCATGTCAATTGCCAAGTGGGTTAATGAATACTATGGACCCAAATTCTCCTTCCCATGTTAGGTAACTAGATGTAAATTCTTTCAATTGGTATTTCCTACAAGTGGTATTAAGATTTAAATTCTTGCAATTTCAATTAGCATCTAGTTCCCTTTCATGTCTAGGTTTGCATTTGCATACTTAAATCCTTTGTCATGCATACACTAGGTATATCTTATGGTAGGATTGCTCGGTTTCATTCTTAACCCTTAGAGCAAACCTACACGGTTTAAATTGTTTAGGAGCACGGCACATAGCTTGTCCTTCAATTGTTCATCTAATATGTGCCAAAAGTCCAAATTGTAGATAATCTCTCCCGAATATCATTTTTGAAAATGATTCTCACATTCATGTGATGTCATCTTTCAAGTGGTATTTTTTATTCTAAAATCAATGTGCATATCTTCTACAAGTATTCCATACTTGTGTGCACAAATTTAGGGGAGGTTACTCTATAAGTTGGATGCTTTGAGACTAACACTTTTTTAAGCTTATCATGTGTGTAGTAGTCTCATTGCAAGGAAAATAGAGTCCCCGGAGGTAAGCATCATACTTCAAATATCCACCACCTATTGCAAGTGGTATAAATCAAATTGGTTTCCACATGTGGCATTTCTAATTCGATATCATCATATTGATTTCACTTTCATATTTATATGCTTTCTCCATGCATTATATAGATTAAACTCTCTTGAGTATTAATTTGCCAATTATGCATAAACTACATTCTCCATCATATGTATGCATATATTTAGAGGGAGCTTAATCTATGTAATGTGAGAGTCAAATTTTGTGACCTATTCCACTCCACATACAAAGGATCACAAAGTTTGACCCTCCCTTGTGCTACTAATGTCTTCCTTTTTGTTGTTTGATTCCAAAGGGGAGAATTTGTAGGACCAAAAGCAAGCCCGATCATAGTAATTTACAAGTGGTAATGGTCTGAGAAAGGGAGGATAGTGGATTATGGATTAGTCTATGCAATGGAGAGAATTTGTAGGACCAAAAAGCAAGGCTTAAATCCATAGTGCCACATGGGGACATTTGCAAGGGCAAGATAAGTTTAGCTTTACAAGTGGTATCTTCAATTGGTATACAAGTGGTATCTTCAATTGGTATCTTTTAGTATCATATAACCTTGCCCTTTGCATTGCATCCTAGCAAGTAGGTAGTTTTTAAGTTCCAAATTTTTATTTATTTGCTTGCTTTGGTCGTGTTGTCATCAATCACCAAAAAGGGGGAGATTGTAAGGAAAATGGACCCTATGCCCATTTACTTTGGATTTTGGTGTTTGATGACCAACACAACCAAATTGTACTAATGAATTTGCAAGTGATTGTTTTGTAGTTCAATAGGGTGCAAGACGTGACTTGGACAAAGGTGACGTGATGATCGGATGATCAACACCTTAAGCAAGACCCTAGAAGCACAAGAGAAGACCCAATGTATCAAGCAAAGTCTAAGCATGAAGATAGGAACCAAGCCGGATGCAAGATCACAAAGAAACGAGCTCACAGAGGTGACCAGACGCAGTGACCGGATGCAACCCTTATAGGGACCGGACGTGTCTGATCAGTTGCTCAGCAACAGAAGACGACTGTAGCAGCAACCGGACACTGAGTACTGAAAGTGACCAGACGCGCCGATGTCACTGTTCATCATCCCGACAACAGATTTAGTACTGACCGGATGCTGGGGCTAATCGACTTGACGTAGGAATGCAGCGTCCGATCGAGTACAAAGAGGTTCCAGAGCGGCAAAATTGCGACCGAACGCATCCAGTGGCATGTGACCGGACACCATCAGCGTCTAATCAGTTGATGCGCACTCTAACGGTCGGGACGACCGGACGCGTCTGATCAGGACGACCTGAGCGTCCGGTCAGTAGTAGAAAAGCGGGATTTCATCCCCAACAACTATTTTCTCCATGAGGCTTATAAATAGACCCCCAACCGGCCATTTGAAAAGCGTCGAGCTGAGGAAACATATCTAGGTTGTTGATACACCATTTTAGTGATCTCCACATGCATAGTGCTTAGTGATTCATTAGGTGATTAGCGTCGGTGTGTTGCGAAGTGCTTAGGTTGATTAGACCACCGCTTATGCGCTTGCTCTAGGTTTAGGCCTAGTGTTTAGTGAGGTTTGCATACCTCTTACCACTCGGTGCTTGCGCGCACCATTGTTGTACATCGGAGGGGCTTGTAGTCTGGCGAGATCACACCAACCGCGTTTGTGGTGTGGCCGCCACCGTGTACCAGAGGGAACAAGGCCCGTAGTGTTTCGGCCAGAAGCTTGATAGTGAAGACGGTGGAGAGCGATCTAGGAGAGGCTTTGCCACTAGTGGCTTAACCGGAGACCCACTTGCACGTGGGGAAGGCCTAGAGCTATCCATGGTGTTACCCGACCTGGAGCTCGGCCCTTGTGAGGGATTCCTTGCGAGGGGCTCCAACGAGGACTAGGGGGAAGCTTGCACGCTTCTCGATACCTCGATAAAAATACCAGAGTCATCAACGGGAGTTTACATATCTCTACCTTGCTCTTTAGCTTCCACATTTACATTGTTTGTATTACTCCTTTTGCGGTAGAGATAGCAACACACTAGCAAAACTGTAGTTGCACATTGAGATAGTTTATCTTTTGCATAGGTTTTGCTAAGGTAGAAAAAGAGGCCATAGTTTATAGTTGAAATTTTAAGTTGCCTAATTCACCCCTCCTCTTAGGCGTCATGGTCCCCTACACCGGGAATGGCTCCCCATGGTGTGGTGGCGGCCGACAACCCCTTCTCCATCTGGTGTGCGCCTCCCTCAATCGTAGGCGGGTCAACAGGAGCACCATCAAAGGTTCTAGGTGAAAGCTCAGCTTAGATTAGTCTAGGCCAATGATGAGGATTTCCTTCTTGAAGGCATCACAGAAGAACCTATTGCTACTGCTTCCCTTCAATCGGCCTGATCAATGCAGTTACCTCGGCACAAGGCTCGGGCGAAGGCCTTGCCAACCTCCTGCTTGGCTAACGTTGATTATGTTTTGATGTCATTTACCTCCTTGGAGGCATCGTCGAAGAGCTCATGTGCAGTGGTGTGGTAGTCTCTACATCTTCGCTAGTGCATTTGTGTCAGGGTTATGATACCCCGGGTATCTCAAGGCCACAATTAGTTAGCCGCTCAGGCGGCCCATGACACACAAGTTGGTATAAGCCCAAATGACTATGGCCCAACTAAGCTATGGAGGACTCGGCCAAGTACCACGATGAGGAGTCGACCATGACCTCCTCCCTCTCCCCTCACCATGCACCACGCAGTACCACACGACCTCTCTTTCATCCCGACCCCTGAGAGGGGAGGAAGGGGTTGAGCTCTATCAAGTACACCTACCCAGACAAGAACAGGCACGCCTACTCAGTCTACCAGGACCGGTGGACAGCCGACTCGGAGCAGGCGCCATCCCTATGCCACGCCGTAGACAAGATAGGACTGATAGGAGGTGATGACAGGTATGATAACCACCATCCAAATATGGCCTGATAGGATGGGCGTACGGCCCCACCCACTATGGGATAGAGGTCATGACAGTAGCCTTGACTTTCAAGGCTATCTGAGCCAATGGAGGCCACGACCTTGGAGCTTGGGATCATGGCCATCGGCTCCACGACCAGCATGGCTACCAACTCCCATACGACAAGCCTGGGAGACCATGTCGCATAGGATAGCTGGTGAACCACCACCATGCCAATAGTGCCGTTAAGACCGGCTGAAAGGTCCTAATGGCTAGAGAGAGGGTGAATAGCCTATTAAAATTTCTACAACAACACTTAGCAAACATGTTAGACAATTATGAGGCGAAACAAGTGTTGCGCTAGCCTACTAAAAATTGCAAGCCACCTACCACAATTCTTGTTTATATACTCTCTATCCACACAATGGCTATATCACTACACTAAGTTAGTGTGCTCTCAAAGGCTAACTAAAGAGCCACACTAACCAAACTAACAAGCTCTCACGACTAGCTACACTAAAGAGATTGACAACTAGTTTGCGGTAATGTAAAGAGAGAGAGCAAGATGGTTATACCGTCGAGTCGAGGAATGAACCAATCAATCACAAGAATGAATACCAATCACCTTGGAATCAAATGATGACACAATGATTTTTTACCGAGGTTCACTTGCTTGCCGGCAAGCTAGTCCTCGTTGTGGCGATTCACTCACTTGGAGGTTCACGCGCTGATTGGCATCACCCACCAAACCGTCAATAGGGTGCCGCACAAACAACACAAGATGAGGATCATACAAGCCATGAGCAATTTACTAGAGTACCTTTTGGCTGTCCGTCGGGGAAATGTCAAGAACCCCTCACAATCACCATGATCGAAGCTAGAGGCAATCACCAACCTCCGCTCAACGATCGTCGCTACTCCAAGCCATCGAGGTGGTGGCAACCACCAAGAGTAACAAGTGAATCCCGCATCAAAACACAAACACCAAGTGCCTCTAGATGCAAACACTAAAGCAGTGCACTTGGATTCACTCTCAATCTCACAAAGATGATGAATCAATGATGGAGATGAGTGGGAGGGCTTTGGCTAAGCTCACAAGGTTGCAATGTCAATGCAAATGGCCAAGAGACTGAGCTTGAGCCGGCCATGGGGCTTAAATAGAGAGCCCCCATAAATAGAGCCGTTGGCTCTCTGTTCACTAAAAAATCAAGGTGATCGGACGCGCCGGTCAGATTGACCGGACGTAGGATCCCAGTGTCCGGTCACACGATGCACGCCACGTGGCCCCTGCTTCAAATGTTGATCGTCCAATCTCAACGGTCCTCAGTGCACTTAAGTTGTCACCGAACGCTCTACAGTGTAGGACCAAACACAGGACCCCAGCGTCCGGTCACGTCCAGTAAGGTTCCACTCATGACCGGACTCGTCGGGTGATGCCCGACCAAACACAGGACCCCAACATCCGGTCACTTCCAGTAAGCATCCAGAGATGAAAATTTGAGACCAGATGTGTCTGGTCGATCATGATCAGATGCAACATCAGCGTCTGGTCCTTTCTCCTCTTCTCTATGCTATCACGTCAGTGGGACCATATGCTGAACAGTGTTTAGCCAGAGTCCGATCGCCTGCATCCAATCAAGAGACCAAGGGCGGCCTTCACTGCGCACCACTGACCGGACACTAGACCTAGCGTCCGGTCACTACGTCATCATCTGACGATGAGGCCCCATGCTTCTGACACTCCATGTGCTTCCTTGCCTTCTCCCGCCAGAGGCGCTTCTTCTCCTTGGCAGCGTGGTTAGTGCCCTCAGGGCAAGGAAGGTGGAACTGGGCAGTGAATGAAGGTATGGGTTGTGAAAACAAAACCAATAAAACCGATGGCCCCGGACGAAGGGAAGACAGAAAGAAAAGGGACTCGCCAGATGTTGACAGTCATTAACATCAATCATAAACCGTCAACATATCCTACATATATACTTAATTCAATCTCCAAACATAGATATAATGTTTAAAACTAATGAGTTCCACGAGTTTTGATGTTCATGACTACAGAAGGATTTAATCAGAAAACCATCAACGAGGACCTATTCGTCAAAGCAAATCATGTTCAACCACGATGAAACCTACTTGGGAAGACTCTAGAACACTCTAGAAGGCAAACCATCACAACCCAGCCTGATCCACTGCCATGTGGGGCCAGCCGGCCCCACCTGCAGGGCGGCTAGCCTGTGGGGCCCCTGTGTCAGCCTCTCCTCGCTATGTTGGTTCTCCATCGCCTTAAAGATCAAATCTATGCCATTGCTCAAGGTCAGTTTGATCCAAGGGTCCAGATTTGACGTTGCCCCCTATATATACGCCCCTGACCTCCTCCAGCAGGGCATCCTAAAATCTAGAAACCAAAAGCCACAATTCATATCCTCATCGCAAGATCAGATGTCAGCAATCAAGAGAAGATTAGTCCTCTAAGTTAGGATCTAGCTTTTGTAAATAAAAATAGTGAGATACAGAGTGAAGGAAGAGTTTGGAGGAAGTACCGGCCTATCAGTGCTCTCTCTATGGCTTGTACCGCGAAATCAAGCTCTTCTTAGGCTTGGTTCTGAGATATCTCTGGTAATCAACTTCTGATTCAAGTAAGTGTTGACACCAAGGGTGGCACACACAGAAAAGACCGCAACGCACGGTTGTTAGAGTAGCTTTTCACCAAGGAGTAATCTTGGGTATCAAATCCATAGGGAACAGGGAGTGATTGAATTCTAGAATTACTGGGTTACTATAGGTTTTGGGGAGGAAAGGAGTGGATTACTATGGGTTATAGGTAGTCACCAAGGCGGTGAAGGAAACTTGGGTGCCGAGCGGCCTCTAGGGGGTGTTGGCCGGCCCTTGGATCCATCGCCTTAGCATCGTACAGTGCTGGATGGCTCCCAATGGCGGTGGCAAAGGCAGCACGTGCCAAGTTTCGCTCTGGAAGTTGGTGCTTAGGTCGGTTGAAGGCCTCTCTTTGTATGATGGTGGGCCCTTTGATCCAGGAGAAGAAAATCTCAGCCACTAAGTGAACCAACATTGAATCAACGCTCCACAGCACTCTAGGCCACACTCCCATGGATCAATGACATGGTAGGGTACCAGGTGGGGCTGGGCAGCGCCAACTTAGCACCAGGCGGCGCCCCCTATGGGCCCTGCCTCTCCTGGCCATGTGGATGGCTTCTAGAAGGCTTGGTTTTGCTCCTTTTTGACTATTTTGTCCTTGTAAACACAATTCTCCAAATACACGTGGAACCAAGTGAAATCCAAACATAAAATGTTGTTTCTTGCTTGATTTTATACATTTCATGGCTAATTGTTGATGGCAAAAGAGGGTGTTAAAAGCCATCAACAAGCTCCCCACACTAAACCTTTGCTCGTCCCGAGTAAAGTGTGTGAAGTAAGAGGTGATTGACATATGCTTCTCCCAAAAATTTGAACAAGTATAAAAATTATTCTATATCTCATACTCATACATGTGATCTTTCCGGTAACTAAGATCAAACCTTGAGTGGTTGATCGTGGAACAACTGTGATCAAAATAGTCACACTTTCTCTTCTCAGAATACCTTGGAGTTTTTTATCAAATTTTTCAAAGAAAACATGATTCATGATCATCCTCATGTAAGCTCTTGGGTCACTCAAAAGTATTTAGTGGTAATCCTCTCACGAGAATAGATACTTCACCCTTTTATATCTTAAAGCTTATGTGGAGCTATAGGTAGGGATCAAAACTAAGCATATTCACCCTACTTATTTTTGCTAAGCCAAACAATGGATCCTAGGAAGGTCATGTCATGCAATCTTTAAACCAAAATATTTGGGTGGATAGAATAATGGATGATGTCTTTTCTCCTTGTCTTTTCTTCTCTCTTTTTCCTTCAGGGAGTATGGCTATCTCACTCTCTCTTTTTTAACAAGAGAACTGAACTCATGAAAGCTCTAGTTTGGTTTTGGTGAATTGATGAAACCCTAAGTGCTAACCTAGTTTATCAAATGATCATGATATAGGTAGCACACTCCAAGTGGTGAAGCAAATGAAGATCATAACATGATGATGGTGATGCCATGGTGATGATCAAGTGCTTCGACTTGGAAAGAAGAAAGAGAAAAACAAAAAGCTCAAGGCAAAGGTATAATTTGTAGGAGCCATTTTGTTTTGGTGATCAAGACACTTAGTGAGTGTGATCACATTTAGGATCGATTGCCGTACTATTAAGAGGGGTGAAACTCGTATCGGAATGCGGTTATTAAAGTGCCACTAGATGCTCTAACTCATTGCATATGCATTTAGGATCTAGTGGAGTGCTAACACCCTTGAAAATGTTTGTGAAAATATGCTAACACATGTGCACAAGGTGATACACTTGGTGGTTGGCACATTTGATCAAGGGTGGTGAAGTTTGGGTGCAAGGGTAAGAAACTCCACCGGCGGAGTGTCCGTCCGTAGAGTGCGGACAGTTCGACGGTGCCACCAGCGCCCTAGACAGAAAAGACGGAGGTCACTGGAAGTGACCAGACGTTGTCCTCGGTTGGACCGGCGCGTCCGGTCAGGTGTAATAGCGAAGACGCTGGCGTTGGTCAAATGACCGGACGCTGGGCCGCTCTGCGACCGGACGCTGGCCAGGTGCGTCCGGTCAGTGCTGACGTACGCTGACGTAAGGCACACAGAGGAGACGCTGAGTGACCAGACGCTGGGTGAGTCTGGTTGGGCATGACCGGACGCGTCCGATCGTGAAAATTCGCGTTTGGAACCTTACTAGAAACGATTGGACGTTGAGCTCCAGCGTCCGGTCACTTTCTAACTGTCGTGTCCAGTCAGCAGACGACCGTTTAAATCTGACAAACAGTATTTGAAGCAGGGGACACGTGACGTGAATCACATGACCGGATGCTGAGGGCCAGCGTCCGGTCACCTCGCGTTGTGCCCAGTGAAGGGGTATAATGGCTCTATTTTGTGGGGGCTTCTATTTAAGCCCCATGGCTGGCTCAAGCTCACTCTCTTGGCCATTTGCATTGACATAGCAACCTTGTGAGCTTAGCCAAAGCCCTCCCACTCATTTCCATCATAGATTAACCATCTTTGTGAGATTGGGAGTGAATCCAAGTGCATTGCTTGAGTGTTTGCATCTAGAGGCACTTGGTGTTCATGTTTTGCTACGGGATTTGCTTGTTACTCTTGGTGGTTGCCACCACCTAGACGGCTTGGAGCTGCAAGGATCGTCGAGCGGAGGGTGGTGATTGTCTCCGGCTCCGATTGTGGTGATTGCGAGGGGTTCTTGACCTTTCCCCAGCGGAGCGCCAAAAGGTACTCTAGTGGATTGCTCATGGCTTGTGTGATCCTCATCTTGTGTTGGTTGTGCGGCACCCTATTGAGGGTTTGGCATGTGAAGCCAATTAGCGCGTGAACCTCCAAGTGAGTGAATCGCCACAACGAGGACTAGCTTGCTGGCAAGCAAGTGAACCTCAGTAAAAAATCATTGTGTTCATCATTGATTCCGAGGTGATTGGTCTTCATTGTTATTCATCCTTGTGATTGATTGGTTCCTTCATCTACACAGCGGTATAACTTTCTTGGTCACTTTCTTTATATTACCGTAAACTAGTTGTCAAGCTCTTTAGTGTAGTTAGTTGTGAGAGCTTGCTTGCTTGGTTGGTGTGGCTCTTTAGTTAGCTTTTGAGAGCACACTAACATTGGGTAGTGTTATAGCTATTGTGTGAATAGATACTATCTAAACTAGAATTGTGGTAGGTGGCTTGCATTTTGAGTAGGCTAGCGCAACATTTGCTTTGCCTCTTAATTGTCTAACCATGTTGTTAAGTGTTGTTGTAGAAATTTTTATTAGGCTATTCACCCCCCTCTAGCCATTAGGAACTTTCAAGTGGTATCGGAGCCGAGGTCACCGTGATTTGAGGCTTAACAACCTTCGGTGTAAAAATGGCTCAAATCAACAACACCAAGAAGCCACCCCAATTTGATGGCACAAATTATCCTTATTGGAAGTCAAATATGACTACACATATCAAGTCAATCAATAGAAAGGTGTGGAAGGTAGTAGAAACCAAAATTGAGATTGAAGATCCGGAGAATCCCACCGCGGCCGAAGAAGTGCTTCTCCAAAACAATGATATTGCTCTAAGTGCCATTCATGATGCAATTGATGAGAGAACATTTGAGCAAATCAAGAATATTGAGATGGCTCATGAGGCTTGGAAGAAGTTAGAAGAATCATTTGAGGGCACTCAAGCCGTGAAGGGTGCAAAGGCATACGTTCTCAAAGAGAAGTTTGCAAGCTTCAAGATGAAGGAGGATGAGAGTGTGCCGGAGATGTTCCATAGGCTTCAAGTGCTTGTCAATGATCTCAAAGCACTTGGAGAATAGGTGAAGGACAAGGACTTCTCCCACAAGTTCTTGAGATGCTTGCCTTCAAGATTTGGCACATTGATCGCTATTCTAGTGAGGAGTGGTTTGGATACCATGACACCAAACCAAGTGTTGGGAGATATAATGACCGATGACACATATAGAGATGATGATGAGAAGGAAGAAAAGAAGGAGAAGAATGATGAGAAGAAGAAGAGCATGGCATTCAAAGCCACATCATCCAAGGGCAAAGCCAAGCAAGAAACATCAAGTGAAGAAGATGATTCATGGGATGATGATGATGATGAGAAGATGGCTCTCTTCGTCAAGAGATTCGGCAAGTTCATGGTGAAGAAGGGCTATCATGCTAGAAGAAAGAAGTCTTCATCCAAGAACAAGGAAGAGTCAAGAAGATGTTTCAAGTGTGGAAGCAAAGATCATCTTGTTGCTCAATGTCCATACAATAGCGATAATGATGATGACAACAAAAAGAACAAGAAGAAGGTTCTAGCAAGCATTGCCATCAATGAAAAGCCTTCTCTCTTCAACTCTTCATCATGCTTCATGGCTAAGGCCACTAAGGTACAAACTTGTGATGATGAAAGTGATGAAGAACATGATGATGATAATGAAAATGAAAATAAAAATGAAAATAATAGTAATAGTGATGATGATGAACCTACTAAGGATGAATTAATTGACATGCTAGAAGATGCTAGAGAACACTTTGACATCAAGAGAAGGGAATGCAAAAGCTTGCGTAAGGAACTAAAAGCCCTTAAGCAAGCCTTTGATGAGCTCAATGCATCTCATGAGAGGCTAGAGGAAGCCAATGAGAAGCTTGGCAAAGCTCACAAAAAGCTTGAAAAGGCTCATTCCTCTTTGCTTGATGAGCAAAATAAAAAGAAGCATATTGATACTTGTGATGTAGGTTTAACTTGTGACATAATTGATGAATCACTATCTATGCCTATCATTGCTCCTTCTACTAACCCTTCTTGTAGTACTTCCACTTCCACCTCATCTAGTGGTGATGGTCTCACTTGTGATGCCTCACTAGTGGTTGAGAATGAGAATCTCAAGAAGGAGGTTAACAAGCTCACTCACACTTTGGCTAAGGCCTATTGTGGGGAGGACCGCTTGCTTATGTGCTTGGGTAGCCAAAGAGCTTCTCTCTACAAAGAGGGATTGGGCTATACCCCCAAGAAAGGCAAGGCGGCCTTTGCTCCTCACAAGACTTGTTTTGTGAAGAATAATGGTCGGTTTTGCATTAGTTGCAAGCAAGTGGGTCATAAAGAGCATGAATGCACCAACAAGAGGAAAAATGCTAATGTATCCTCCCTTAAGCTTGATTCATGCTATATGCTTAATAAGGGTACAAATGGTGTGAAGGCTAAGTTCATTGGTAAACCATGGATGGGCTCAAAGAAGAAAACCATTTGGGTACCAAAGAGCTTAGTGTCTAACCTTCAAGGACCCAAGCAAGTTTGGGTATCTAAAAAGAATTGATCTTCTTTTGTAGGTTAATTATAAAGCCGGAGGAAGGCATTGGGTTCTTGATAGTGGGTGCACTCAACACATGACTGGTGATGCAAGAATGTTCAACTCAATCAACACCAATAGCAATGATGGTTATGATAGTATCACATTTGGTGACAATGGCAAAGGCAAGGTCAAAGGGCTTGGTAAGATTGCAATATCCAATGACATGAGCATATCCAATGTGTTGCTAGTAGAGAGTTTGAACTTCAATTTGCTATCCATGGCTCAATTGTGTGATCTTGGATTCAAATGCATATTTGGAGTAGATGATGTAGAGATCATAAGTGTAGATAGCTCCAACTTGATCTTCAAAGGCTTTAGATATGAGAATCTATACTTGGTTGATTTCAATGCTAGTGAAGCTAAATTATCTACATGCTTGTTCACTAAGTCAAGCATGGGTTGGTTATGGCATAGAAGGCTTGGTCATGTTGGAATGAAACAATTGAATAGATTGGTTAAGCATGACGTGGTTAGAGGCTTGAAAGATGTTGTGTTTGAAAAGGATAAGCTTTGTAGCTCTTATCAAGCCGGCAAACAAGTTGGAAACACTCATCCTAAGAAAAGCATGATGAATACTAGTAAAGCATTTGAGTTATTGCACATGGATTTGTTTAGGCCAACTCAATACATTAGCATTGGTGGTAACAAATATGGCTTTGTGATAGTGGATGATTACACTATATACACATGGGTATTCTTTCTAGTGGACAAAAGTGATGTGTTTGCAACATTCAAATCATTTGTCAAAGGCATTCACAATGAGTTTGAAACAACCATCAAGAGAGTTAGAAGTGACAATGGTAGTGAGTTTAAGAACACTAGAATTGATGAGTTGTGTGATGAATTTGGAATTAGACATCAATTCTCGGCCAAGTACACTCCACAATCAAATGGCCTTGTTGAGAGGAAGAATAGAACACTTATTGATATGGCAAGGTCTATGCTTAGTGAGTACAATGTGAGTCAATCCTTTTGGGCCGAAGCTATCAACATGGCTTGCTATTGTAGCAACCACCTCTATTGAAAGAGAAGACACCATATGAGCTCTTGAATGGTAGAAAGCCTAACATTGCATATTTTAGAGTCTTTGGTTGCAAATGCTATATCTTGAAGAAAGGCACTAGATTGGGCAAGTTTGGCAAGAAATGTGATGAAGGATTCCTACTTGGATACTCAACCACTAGCAAAGCATATAGAGTTTGGAATTTGGAAAGTGGTACTCTTGAGGAAGTTCATGATGTTGAATTTGATGAAACCAAGGGTTCACAAGAAGAAAATGAGAACTTGGAAGATGTTAGAGGCATTCAACTTTCAAATTCCATGAAGAACATGGATGTTGGTGAATTGAGGCCTAGGCAAGTGAATGATGATGAAGATGATCAAGTGCAAGTGCTCTCTAACTCAAATGTGCAAGATGATACAACTCAAGCTAGTACAAATGGCTCTCATGACAATGAACAAGATCAAGTGGCTAGTACATCATCTCAACCCAGTGATCAAGCAAGTGCAAGCAATTAAGTTCCAATTCTCCAACCAACCAATGTTGCAAGGGATCATCCATTGGACACAATCATTGGTGATATTTCTAGAGGTATACAAACAAGATCAAGATTGGCTTTATTTTGTGAGCATTTCTCATTTGTGTCATCCATTGAACCAAAGAAGATATATGAAGCATTGAAGGATGTTGATTGGGTGAATGCTATGCATGAAGAATTGAATAACTTCACAAGAAATCAAGTATGGGAATTAGTAGAGAGACCAAAGGGACACAATGTGATTGAAACCAAATGGGTCTTTAGAAACAAGCAAGATCAAGATGGGATTGTAGTAAGGAACAAAGCAAGGTTGGTAGCACAAGGCTATACACAAGTTGAAGGTCTTGACTTTGGAGAAACATATGCCCCGGTTGCTAGATTGGAAGCAATTAGAATCTTGCTAGCCTATGCTTGTGCCCACAACATTAAGCTCTATCAAATGGACGTTAAGAGTGCATTTCTCAATGGTTACATCAATGAAGAAGTATATGTTGAGCAACCTCCCGATTTTGAAGATGATAAGAAGCCCGACCATGTATACAAATTGAAGAAGGCATTGTATGGCTTGAAGCAAGCACCTAGAGCATGGTATGAGAGATTGAGGGACTTCCTACTCTATAAAGGGTTCATGATGGGCAAGGTTGACACCACTCTTTTCATCAAGAAGATTGGAAAAGATCTATTTGTATTGCAAATCTATGTTGATGACATCATATTTGGATCAACCAATCAAGATTTTTGTGATGAGTTTGGAAAAATGATGGCTAAAGACATTGAGATGTCCATGATTGGAGAGTTAAGTTACTTCCTTGGTCTTCAAATCAAGCAATTAAAGAATGGTACTTTTATGAGTCAAGGCAAGTATATCAAGGACATGATCAAGAAGTTTGGCATGAATGATAGTAAGGCCATTAGCACACCAATGGGAACAAATGGCAACTTGGATAGTGATGCAAGTGGAAATATGGTGTATCAAAAATTGTATCGGTCTATGATTGGAAGCCTACTCTATGTGACCGCATCAAGGCCGGATGTCATGTTTAGTGTATGCATGTGTGCAAGATTTCAAGCCTCACCAAGAGAATGTCATTTGAAGGCTACAAAGAGAATATTGAGGTACTTGAAGCATACACCAAATGTTGGTTTGTGGTATCCCAAAGGAGCAAAGTTTGAGCTAATTGGTTATTCCGACTCGGATTATGCGGGATGTAAGGTTGAAAGGAAGAGCACCTCGGGCACATGTCTTGGGAAGATCACTTGTTTCATGGTCATCAAAGAAGCAAAATAGTGTTGCATTATCAACCGCCGAAGCCGAATACATTTCCGCCGGTAGTTGTTGTGCACAAATTCTTTGGATGAAGGCCACCTTGAATGACTTTGGAATTAAGTTCAAGAAAGTGCCATTGCTATGTGACAATGAGAGTGCAATCAAGTTAACCAACAATCCGGTTCAACATGCAAGAACAAAGCACATTGATGTCCGCCACCATTTCATAAGAGATCACCAACAAAAAGGGGACATTTGCATTGAGAGTATAGGCACCGAAGATCAACTTGCCGATATATTCACCAAGCCATTGGATGAGAAAAGGTTTTGCAAGCTAAGGAATGAGTTGAACATATTGGATTTCTCAAATATGTGTTGATGCACCCCCCCACTTATATGACATGCCTCTCCTTCGAGCAATCCACGGTAAAAGTTGATTGGCATGGCATACATCCTTGCTAAGGACACGTTTAGTGCATCTAGTCATCTCTCCATTTTATTAGGCTCATTCATGAAAATCAAATGTATTTGATGTTTATATGGTATCACTATTGCTTCTATGCTTGACTTGATCTAGTGATAGCATATGACTTGTTTATGGGCTTGTAAACCTAGTGTTTGATCTAGAAAATATGCTCTAAGTGTTTAACTCAACATGGTACAAGATAACCCTTATTTGGAGGTGTGAAGAAGCTTGTCCTTGGATCAAACCGAGTTAAATATCTTTAGTAAATATTCTAGTTTGAACCAAATTTGGGAATATAATCCTCACCCCATTGATTGACATTGATAATCTCAACCTATCTACCTTTTAAACCTTTATGGTCATTGATGACAAAGGGGGAGAGAAAAAAGATATAAGTGATAGGGGAAATAACAAAGAAATTAGTACATGGGAGAGAAACAAAAGATATTAGTGTACTAAGATGGCGAGAAGACAACAAAGGGGGAGAACTTGACATAGGGGAAGAGATATGATAAAGGAAAGGAATCAATTAATATTTTGAGCACAGAAGTAGGGGGAGCAAGCTCATGAACTTGTATGGTGCATTTGAATGTGCATTTCATATGTTTGCTTGCATGGCACAAGTTTTAAATTTTAAATATCCATGCTTGTGTGATGAATGCTAGTTGTAAACTTGAAATAATGAAATGAAAAACTAGGATTTCATTTCCAAAGTGTTGTTTCCAAGTGGTATCAAGCTAACTATGGTGCTAAGGATGGTATAATGGTGCACTCCGATTGGTATCACGCTTCAAAGGTCCATCTTTTATACCTTAGCATCATTTGGTAGACATTGTCTCCTACATTTCCTATCTAAGCATATGTGCAAGCTTCAATCCAAACTCTTAGCACATATGTAGGGGGGCAATTGCTACCATTTAGGATTCATGAAACTTGTCCATATCCTTTTACACATAGTAAATATGCTTGGACAAGCAACATGGATTCAATTGAATTTCAATTCATATCTTTGTGAAAGGGTTGTCATCAATTACCAAAAAGGGGGAGATTGAAAGCTCTAGTTTGGTTTTGGTGAATTGATGAAACCCTAAGTGCTAACCTAGTTTATCAAGTGATCATGATATTGGTAGCATACTCCAAGTGGTGAAGCAAATGAAGATCATAACATGATGATGGTGATGCCATGGTGATGATCAAGTGCTTCGACTTGGAAAGAAGAAAGAGAAAAACAAAAAGCTCAAGGCAAAGGTATAATTTGTAGGAGCCATTTTGTTTTGGTGATCAAGACACTTAGTGAGTGTGATCACATTTAGGATCGATAGCCGTACTATTAAGAGGGGTGAAACTCGTATCGAAATGCGGTTATCAAAGTGCCACTAGATGCTCTAACTCATTGCATATGCATTTAGGATCTAGTGGAGTGCTAACACCCTTGAAAATGTTTGTGAAAATATGCTAACACATGTGCACAAGGTGATACACTTGGTGGTTGGCACATTTGATCAAGGGTGGTGAAGTTTGGGTGCAAGGGTAAGAAACTCCACCGGCGGAGTGTCCGTCCGTAGAGTGCGGACAGTCCGATGATGCCACCGGCGCCCTAGACAGAAAAGACAGAGGTCACTGGAAGTGACCGGACGCTGTCCTCGGTTGGACCAGCGCGTCCGGTCAGGTGTAATAGCGAAGACGCTGGCGTCGGTCAAATGACCGGACGCTGGCCGGGTGCGTCCGGTCAGTGCTGACGTACGCTGACGTAAGGCACATGGAGGAGACGTTGAGTGACCAGACGCTGGGTGAGTCCAGTCGGGCATGACCGGACGCGTCCGGTCGTGAAAATTCGCGTTTGGAACCTTACTGGAAACGATCGGACATTGAGCTCCAGCGTCCGGTCACTTTCTAACTGATGCATCCGGTCAGCATACGACCATTGAAATCTGACGAACAGTATTTGAAGCAGGGGACACGTGGCGTGAATCATGTGACCAGACGCTGAGGGCCAGCGTCCGGTCAATATGACCGGAGCGTTCGGTCACCCCGCGTTGTGCCCAGTGAAGGGGTACAACAACTCTATTTCATGGGGGCTTCTATTTAAGCCCCATGGCCGGCTCAAGCTCGCCCTCTTGGCCATTTGCATTGACATATCAACCTTGTGAGCTTAGCCAAAGCCCTCCCACTCATTTCCATTATAGATTAACCATCTTTGTGAGATTGGGAGTGAATCCAAGTGCATTGCTTGAGTGTTTGCATCTAGAGGCACTTGGTGTTCGTGTTTTGCTACGGGATTCGCTTGTTACTCTTGGTGGTTGCCGCCACCTAGATGGCTTGGAGCAGCGAGGATCATCGAGCGGAGGGTGGTGATTGTCTCCGGCTCTGATCATGGTGATTGTGAGGGGTTCTTGACCTTTCCCCGGCGGAGCGCCAAAAGGTACTCTAGTGGATTGCTCATGGCTTGTGTGATCCTCATCTTGTGTTGGTTGTGCAGCACCCTATTGAGGGTTTGGCGTGTGAAGCCAATTAGCGCGTGAACCTCCAAGTGAGTGAATCGTCACAACGAGGACTAGCTTGCCGGCAAGCAAGTGAACCTTGGTAAAAAATCATTGTGTTCATCATTGATTCTGAGGTGATTGGTCTTCATTGTTATTCATCCTTGTGATTGATTGGTTCCTTCATCTACATGGCGGTATAACTTTCTTGGTCACTTTCTTTACATTACCGCAAACTAGTTGTCAAGCTCTTTAGTGTAGTTAGTTGTGAGAGCTTGCTTGCTTGGTTGGTGTGGCTCTTTAGTTAGCTTTTGAAAGCACACTAACATAGGGTAGTGTTATAGCTATTGTGTGAATAGATACTATCTAAACTAGAATTGTGGTAGGTGGCTTGCATTTTGAGTAGGCTAGCGCAACATTTGCTTTGCCTCTTAATTGTCTAACCGTGTTATTAAGTGTTGTTGTAGAAATTTTTATTAGGCTATTCACCCCCCCTCTAGCCATTAGGACCTTTCAACTCATGAGCCTTTATGCTCAAGTTTTCTTTTCTTTTCTTTTCTTTCTTTCCCTTCTTTTTTTAGATAGCCATGTCCTCTGTGGAAAGACAAGGTATATATATGTTTTGAAAGGAGAAACAAGACTTTATAATGGCATGGATGAGCATACTTCCAGTGTAGAAGTAGCTTAGAGAGGTGGTATCTGTGGACTTGGTTATGAAAGCATGACATAACTCTCTACCTAGATCTCAAAGTTTGACAAAGCTCAAAGTAAGATCAAATAGCATTTGTGCTAGTTTTATGAGAAACTATACTTTGGGTTTGGTAGGCATTTTTCTCACATGAGGAGTCATGATATCATATCATTTTATTTTTAATAAATATTTCCAAGGTAATGAGTAAAGAAAGAGCAACTTGCTTTGTCACTACTATATCTCACAAAACAACAATTTAGGTAGATCATACCAATACAAGTAGATCACAAGTTTCTAAGCATGAGAATGGAACCGAATTTATACAAGTCCAATTTTAAGATCAACATAGTCATATATGTGGTTAGCCATATATATTTTTATTTTCTTGTGTGTAGAGATAGAAATAATTAATTTTAACATGAAAATCACGTACTGGGAAGAAGTAGAGGCGCATACCTGCGTGGTGGATCAAGGTGGGCCCGAGGGCCAGCCTTGCCACGTCGGCCGGCGTGAGTGGGGCATCAGGGGACGGGCCCAGGTGTCCCCTCATCTCAGTCTTTCGCTCAGGGTGATGCACGACAAGTATGTAACTCAGTGATGGCATTTCCGTGATTGTGGGAAGCCGTCAAGATCCAAATGCAGGTTTCCCCCACACTATTTTCATCGGTAATCTGTTTCTTTTATTCATAATAACAAACTGGTAAAATAACAAAGTCCTCCTGGTGGGAAAACACTAGAGGACGGGACATGAATTAAACTAAATTAACTTTTTATTCATTAGGCGCTGTTTATAATTAAACTAAACAATTGAAAAGCAAATCTAACACAAACAAAGCAAACCTAGCATTACCTATAACAAACTAAGGAAAACAAATATGAACTACAGAGCGCCTAATCTAAAAACCTAAGCGGCCACGGGGTCTAGGGGAGTGGCACCTCATAGAGGTGCTCATTCCTTGTGGCCTCAAACAAGCGTTTGGGCTTCGAGGTGTGCCCCTTGCAGAGTGCATCCATCTTGTCCTCGATGTTAAAGTGCCAGAGCTCCTGCTCCACCATCCTTTCCCCCAAGGTTAGGTTCTCCTCCTTGAGGGCATTCAGCTGAGCCTAAAGCCCTTCAAGGGTGACCTCCCCCTTCTCATTGTCACTGTGCTCCATTTGCCCAGGCGATCCGTGAATGGACGGAGGGGTTGAATGGCGGCGCATGGGAGGGAGGGAGGCAGACAATTACCCATCCATTGCCTTGGCATCGCTGGAGTCATGACGGATGAGCACCTTCTCGTAGCACCCTGATGGGAGATGGTGGCCGGTGACCTCGTACTTTACCCTCTTGGGATTAGGCATTGTCGAGGTGCTCCCGCTGTTGGTGAGGGAGAGGCTATCCTCCGATTTGTCAAAGATCACCAGGGCACGATGCTCATTGGCCGGAGTGGGCATAGGTAGATCCGGCGCAGGGTAGAGGTGCACTGTGATCGGCTTCTTTGTGGTGATGTCCCCAGTAGTTGGACGAGAGGGCTAGTCATTGCGGAGCTTCTTGCCAGAGAAGTCCAGTGGTTAGGGGCGCTTATTGGGTGGAGGAGAGTTGAGGGGGCACTTCCTGAGGGCTGGCTGGTGGTCTATGCGTCGGGTGGCGCCATGGGTGCCCCCTCGGGCTCCCGGCAGGCGGAGTCCCCTACGGACTCTTCGGCGGTGTGGCGTAAGCCAGTGGCGGCACCTCCAAGACCCCCTCTTGATCAATTTGATCAATTAGAGCATGAGCGGCTTGACAAGCGGTGGGGCCATTCCTAGGAGAGTTGGTACCCATGGTGGAAAAACTAGAGCGACTACGCCTTGTAGGTGGAGGAATGGAAGGAATGCTTGTGGAGATGGAAGGAATGGTTGGTGGTATATATAGGGGGGTAGGTAGATGAGATGTGGCTTCCCATGATTATCCTGTGCTTTTGAATCGCGAGTATCACTTGGGATCTCGGATAAACACGTGGAGATAATGAGGGATATGCCTAGGATAATCATCTCCTAGCATGTGGGATAACAGGGAATGAACCTGGACACCGGGCAACGCCAGTTGGGCGCTGGGTGGTGGCCCAAGGCGCCGGGGAGCGTGGCCCAAGTGGCCCTCGCCCGTTCCTTGCCTTGGTCATACCATTTGGGGGTCCAATATCTCTATTACGTGCTTTCTTTGGGTGCTTTCTTTGAGTTAGAATGGGTCTTATAGCCCTTTTTTATCAAAATAGATTATTAAAGGTCCACAACAAAGCAAAGTAACATGCATTGGTTGCACAACTATAAGAAGGTTATGAATTCCACTATGTCTAACTCCTTCAATTCTTGCATGTTAGGCTCATAAAAGTTTTAAGCGTTGACCATTCACTTTAAAAATGTTACCTTCGTCGCTTTCCAGTGTGATGGCTCCATCGGGTGAAGTAGCAACTACCTTAAATAGCCCGTCCCACTTACTCTGTAATTTACCATGACCAAAAAGTCATACTCTGGAGTTAAAGAGTAATACCTTGTCTCCAGGGTTGAACTCCTTTTTCTTAATTCTCTTATCATGCCATCGTTTAATTCTTTCTTTATAGAGTTTGGCACTATGTTAAGACTTTTCTCTCCACTCTTCTAGTTCAGAAATTTGCATTTTTTGATCTTGCCCTGCTAAATCTAGGTCCATATTCCATTTCTTAATGGCCCAGTGAGCTTTGAATTCTAGTTCTACGGGGAGATGACATGTCATCCTGTATACTAGTTGGTACGGAGACATACCAATGGGTGTTTTATAGGCGGTTCTATAAGCCCAAAGTGCTTCTGGCAACTTATTTTTCCACCTAGTCCCCACTTCCTCTATAGTTTTCTGTAGAATGTTCTTAATTTGCTTATTAGAGGTTTCTGCTTGCCCACTAGTTTGAGGATGGTAAGGCATGGCTATGCTCTGCTAGATTCCTTGGTCAGTCAAATAGCGTCTAAAGTTTTTATCAATGAAATGAGGACCTCCATCGCTAATGACCATCCTAGGGACACCAAAACGGGGGAAGATAGTTTCTTGAAACATCTTTTTAGCATGCTTAGCATCAGTTGCTTGGGATGGTATAGCTTCTACCCATTTTGAGACATAGTCAATGGCCACTAGAATGTATTCGAAATCATAAGACTTCTAGAAGGGTCCCATAAAGTCTATTCCCCAAACATCAAATAACTCTACTTTTAGGTTATTAGTGAGTGGCATAGCATCTCGGACATTTATGATTCCATGTTTTTGGCATCTAGTACACCATCTAATAAAGTCTTTTGTGTCTTCATACATGGAAGGCCAAAAGAAACCGCTTTGCCAAATTTTTGCATGTGTTCTAAAAGCTCCATAATGGCCTCCATATTCAGCAGAGTGACATCTTTCTATGATTTTAGTGGCTTCTTCTAAAGGGACACACTTTCTAAGGAGTCTGTCTGAACAGACACTATAGAGATACAGATCGTCCCACAAGTGGGTTCTACTTTGGTATAGCAACTTTTTCCTATTTTCACCCGGCGGGACATAGCCGGTAACTATGAAATTAATAATGTTTGCATACCAAGGATTTGTGTGTGTGACTTTTAGAAGAGTATCATCACGCAAGAAATCATTTATGGGAAGGTTGTCATTATCATGGAATCACAATCGTGAAAGGTGATCTGCTATAAAAATTTTTACTCCCTTTTTATCTTTTATTTCTAAGTCGAATTCTTGGAATAACAAAATCCATCGGATCAAACGGGGTTTAGCATCTTTCTTAGCAAGGAGGTATTTCAAAGCGGCATGATCAATATAAATAATTACCTTAGCCCCTACTAAGTAAGATCTAAATTTATCTATGGCAAAAATAAAGCCAAAAGCTCCTTTTCAGTGGTTGCATAATTAAGTTGTGGTCCTGTTAAAGTTTTACTAGCATAGGAAATTGTATAATGCTTCCTATCTTTAGTTTGACCAAGAACAGCACCGACAACAAAATCACAAGCATCACACATTATTTCAAATGGTAGGCTCTAGTCAGAGGGTTGTATGACTGGGGCTGAGATTAAAGCCTTTTTCAATATATGAAAGGAATTCAAGCATTCATCATCAAAATTGAAAGGAATATCCTTTTCTAGCAAACTAGTTAAAGGTCTAGCAATTTGAGAGAAGTCTTTTATGAACCTTCTATAAAAGCTAGCATGGCCTAAGAAGCTTCTAATTCCCTTAATATTAGTGGGAGGGGAAGTTGCTCGATCACATCGATCTTTGCTTTATCCACTTCTATCCCATGCTTCGACACTCTATGGACTAGAACTATCCCTTCTTTGACCATGAAGTGGCACTTCTCCCAATTTAGGACTAAGTGCTTTTCTTCACATCTCTATAGAACGTTGTCTAAATTTTCTAGGCAGTCATCAAATGTCTTGCCATAGATAGAGAAATCGTCCATAAAGACTTCCATGATCTTTTCGATCAAGTCAGAAAAGATGGACATCATGCATCATTGAAAAGATGCAGGAGCATTACATAGTCCAAAAGACATACACCTATAGGAATAGGTTCCATATGGACAAATAAATGTGGTTTTACTCTGATCTTCGGGATGGATGGGTATTTGGTGATAACCTGAATATCCCTCCAGGAAGCAAAAGAAAGAATGATTGGCTAATCTTTCTAACATTTCATCTATGAAAGGCAGTGGGAAATGGTCTTTCTTCATAGCTTTATTTAGCTTCCTATAATCTATACACATTCTCCAACCCGTGACAGTACGTTGATGTATGAGTTCATTCTTATCATTTTGAACGACTATCATTCCACCTTTCTTAGGGACTACTTGCACAGGGCTTACCCATTCACTATAAGGAACTGGATAAATAATCCCTGCATGCAAGAGATTTAAAACTTCTTTCTTGACAACTTCACTCATTGTGTTGTTAAGTCATCTTTGAGGTTCCCTAGATGAGATTGAGTTAGGGTCTATAGGAATACGATGAGTGCAAAGAGTTGGGCTGATCCCTTTTAGATCTTGGAGCGAATAGCCAAAGACAGATCTATGCTTTTCTAACACTATGATGAGTCTATAGGTCTCGGCGTTGGATAGCTTATTGATAATGATCACAGGGGTCTCGGGATCATGTGGTTAAGGAAAGCATATTTAAGTCCAGAAGGGAGAGTTTACAACTCGATTGGACGTCGAGGTGGCCTCTCGGATTCATCTAAACAACAAGGTTCATTAGTTTCAGCTTCTTCTTGAGTAAAGAATTGAGCGTCGTCCTTGAAATTAGGCTGGGCTATTTCTTGTGAAACATCCATTATTGCCAGTTCTAAAGGGTCAGGATCGGGAGGTTGCTCGGCAATAGTGTTTATTGCCCGAGTGATAGGCACGAACGACGCGGGAGTTGCTCGACCTCGTGACAAGCCATTCCTCCGGCGAGGAGGCCGTCCATGCAATCTTTTGCAAGTACAAGGGTAAGGCTCAAGCCAAACCCATAGACGAGGCTAAGGACGACAATAGGCAAGGAAAAGGCAAGAAGTATAGCTAGAGGCACTGTGACAATGAGCTCATCGCGGCGGTCGACAGGGTCCACAGGTAGAAAATTGGCAAGCTCAACCATGTCAATTTTGACAAGATAGTCAAGATGTCATGCCATAGCCATGGCTATCTAGTCAAGCACACTCTCGAGGAGTGCGACCTCATCAATCGCTACTTCAAGGGCAACTACAAGGCAAACGATGTGGACGCGCCGTCCGAATCCGTTGGTAATGAGGAGAAAGGGGATCCGTATCCTGACCCGAAAGGCTGCCTCATGATCTTTGGTAGACCGGTGGTGTACAAGTCCAAGCGCTGGTAGAAGCTCATGGCTAGGGAGGTCAATGCGGCCGGCCTGGGTGAAGCTGTCCTGGCTTTTCTGAAATGGTCAAAGACTGTGACCATTTTCGATAGAAAGGATCACCCAGACGACATTCCACAACCGGAGTGCTTCCCCTTGTCGTCGACCCAATCATCAGCAAGTCCTACCTATCTCGCATCCTTATGGACGGTGGGAGTGGCCTCAACCTCCTCTACATTGAGACTTGTCACGGTTGGTGATACGACCATCCGATGCTCCGTTCAATGGAGTCATACCTAGGCTTTAGGCCATTCTCCTTAGGCAGGTCAACTTACCCATAATGTTTGGAGGTTGAGCCAACTTCCGCACAGAAACGCTCACCTTCAAAATAGCAGACTTCCCCAGCACCTACCACGCCATCCTAGGTCGACCATGCTACGCAAAGTTCATGGCCGTCCCCAACTACACCTAACTCAAGCTCAAGATGCCAGGTCCTCACGGGATCATCACCATAGGAGGCAACCTCCAGTAGGATCACCTCTATGAAGGGGAGAACTACGACATCGTGATGGCTACATGCCAACCCTCGTAGCCTCGACTCACTTGGGCAGCGGTGACTGGCATCACGCCAGAGTCAAGCCTCGAGGGCCAACCCCTGGGGGCTACGCCCAAACACAACTTCCCTATGCGATAGGGGAGCACACAGAGGTCGTGCTCAGTGACCTCGGCCGCAACATGCTACGAGATAAGCAACAACCCGGCATGAGGATGACCTGATCGATGAGGTCTAGAGGGCTCATGACACAATGCATTCCTCGATTCGATGAGCCTTGTGTTCCAGGCCTCACCGTGCCAAGCACCGCGGATGTCAAAAGCCACGACCAGCGGAGCGGATGCCGAGCATTCGCACCAAAGATACTCTAAGACACGAGTTTCCTCGGTTGAGATTTTGTACATAATCATCAATGAATCCTTCCCACGCCCAGAGATCATTGTACACCTCGATAAGCACAGCTCAAAGCGACACTCTGACGGTGCATTCGACCCCATGTGACCCATGGCGATCGGCGCATAATAGTCAACACAGCACGCTCGCGGGGGCTACATCACGGCAAATTGTGCATCGACGCACGAATGTGGGACGTATGAGACCGAACCCCAAGATCCAACTCTAGGTAAGGTCACACACCTAGGCACAAAGAAAAAGGGAAGGAAAGTTGTCGTGATCTAAGGGAAAGAAGTCGACGAAAGGCTCGCTGCCGCCGGATCTGTCCTATGACACTTTGATCACGGAAATGGAGTTGCACTAAACTAGGACCTGCGGGTCGATCCCCAGGCAAGGTCGTGCGACTACGGCATTCGAATGACTAGATCATTGGTGAGCACATGAAAGAAAACAAAGTGCAAGACACAAGCTAAGTTTTCTTTATTGAAGGACCCTAGGTACAACCTAAGGCCCTTGGCCACCACCGCGGAGGATGTCCTCCATGTCTATGGCGGCCACGATGATGGCCGTGGTGGTGGCAAAGTCACCGACCAGCTCCGCCCACTCTGCCTTCCTAGCATGACTCGAGAACCCAGGCGCCACCTGATGGAAGTCCTTGCCAGTGCGGAGATGCAACGCGGTGAGGGCGACATCGTCTCCTTGCCGAACTCAGGCCACCACCGCTCGCTCGTGGTCCTCCATCAGGAGAGTCTCCTAGAGGCAGGCCTCCTCCGTCTCATGATGGGATGCCACCAATTACAACTCCAACACTGGGAGCAAGACAACAATAAGGTCAGAGGTGACGAATGATTAACAAGACAACAAGACGAAGAGCATCCTTGCCCACGATGCGGGCCTAGGCGTCGGCGGCCGCCACCTGCGTAGCGGTGGTCTCCCTCTCTGAGGCCTCGAGGGCCACCTTGACAGCGTCAAGAAAGCACTCCAGCCACCCAACCTCACAGGTGGTGTCAGAGTAGCGCTGGCGGGCCTCATCCGCCATGTGGGCGAGCTCATGGAACTCACGCCGATCATCCACAGAAGATGACAATGAGGACGACGAACTCGACCCCGTATGGGTGGGGTCATCGCCCGAGTGGTGCTGATGGCCCCACTGGACATGGCACGGGAGGCTGCCCTGGGAACGCACATGGTCAATACAGGTGAAGAGATTGGAGGGAAGGCGAAGGGATGGTTGCCCGCGTAGCGGCATGAACCAAGTAAGCCTAGCACATTGCTGCTCTTTATCATTCCGATTTACGCACTCGCGTTACATGGCACACGACTGCTTGCGAGTGGGCGCCATTATGCCATGACATGATTAGGGAGGCCCAACACTCCCTGAGATCGTGCGCAGAATGACCCACCGCAACCAGGACCCCGCATCATGCTTAGGAAACCCACTCTTGGGCCGGTCCTTAGAAGGGCTCGAGGCCACAAATGCATTGGGGCAGGGTGAGATGGGCCCCAGCGGCTCTAATCGGTGGTGCAGAGCCACGAGACCATCTCTCTTTGTGTTCAAGTCATCCGCTTCGAAGTCACTCAGGTCGACCCCCTCTTGGGGGAGGCATCTTGCCCTCTAACCGCTGCGGAGGCGGTTGTAGACCGATGGGTTTGATGGCCGATGATTTATTGTACGTCTCTTGATGAGGCATAGCCGAACTCCACATCGATTAGGGAGGATATCGGGTCCTGCTCAAATTACCCATCGACCCCGACGAGGCGCACCACTCTGACCAAGTGGTTATGGTGGACATGCCTCTCCTCACATGGTGTGAAACCAAACCCGCCTGTAACAGGGCAACATGACCTCTCGAGGCCAGCAAGGACGCTAGGGGGAAAATGGAGTTGGATCCCCGTGACCTCGTAAGGAGTCAGGGCCTAGCCTCGATCAACTCCACCCTGCGTCCCAGGCCCAAGACCTAAGGCCAGTTCTAGAGACTGATAAACCGTTAGAGGTCCACGACCTCTCCGGGAGAGTTTGACGAAGCAGATGGCCAGGGTGATGCAGCAGTGTCTTCCTTGTGAAGCGATGCGTCGCCCAAAGCGTGATCAAGGCTTGATCGCGTGGAAGAAACAAAAGGTCTGAGACCTACAAGCCACCACGTGGTCACAAAAAACCTCGCAACCATGGAAAAAGAGGTTGGGGAGATAATTCCTCAAATCATTAGGCAAAAATGGCCCTTCTGGTGACCCCAAACAAAGGCACAACCCTGACCTCAAGGCTTAGGGGCTCGCTGCTACCACAAGGGAAGCCCAAAACTCAAGGGAAATCTCTCCCAGCTTGGCACCTTCAAATACAGGAGCGGACATGCCGCCCGCAAGGTGTCAAGACCAGGTATCACCTCGAAGATGATACCACAAAAATGCCTAGAGGTGAACGCCATGAATGAAGGGGGCAACAAGAAACCCCCTCGCCGCACCTTTGGACGAAAGCACGCAGAAGAGGGCAGGGTCGGTAATCTTAGAGACCACCACCATCGTGTTCCTAAAAACAAGAGGGAAACGATGAGACACCCATAGTTTTCTGGAGAGGCTGATCGTGGCCAGTACGACTAGTGTTTCAGCGACCCAAAACCTAAAGGGTCTAGGAGCTGCTGAAAGCACTAAGCCCAGAAAATGGTCCGAGCACCTCCCCAACCCTCTCCTGCTCATAAATCTCCTTCTAGCACCAGCTGCTAGAAAGGGTGACACTGGCTCCGACCACCACAAGCGACCCCCAGCGAGACGCATAACGGGAACCACGCGGTTCTCCTCAAGCTTTTCTCTCTGATTCCCTCACTCTCTCAGCGTCTAGCCACTCAGGGAGGCAAGGGATAGTTTGTTGTCACAGTCATAAGTGGTTCAAACAGAAGGAAGGCCCCTATTTATAGGCCCCAAGGCGGACTGAGTAGCCTAAGACCCCCATGCCATGTGACGAACCATGGGAAGCCACAACCAATGTCAGATGCCCACGTGAGGTTGGGGAAATCGAGACCCTCACAAAGGCAGGGCCGATACAGTGTCGATGAGACCACTCGGCCCTGCCTAGGTCACGAACCCCAATATGCATCACACTAACACGGCAGGCCTCAACAGTCGCATACCACGTCATCAGGGCGTCCTGATGGAGCGGAACGAAATAGCCACCTACTGCATTGAACGCACTAGCCCACAAGGGGTCGAGCAACGAAGCTCAGATAGGCCACGACTACGAACCCACACCCAATGTACATGTATCTCAGTGCTTTCATGACCACTTCATGATCGCAAAAACGCTCAGGGGCTATGTCAGGGTTATGATCTCCGAGTGTCTCAAGGCATCGATTAGTTAGCAGGCCGAGCGGCCCACGATACACCAACTAGCAAAGGCCCAAATGATCGAGGCCTAGCTAAGCCAAGCAGACTAGGCTAGGCGACAAGGACAGGTCAACCATGACCCCTCCCTTCTGCCTCAGTCGCACGCTGCACAAGGGTTTACGACCTCTCTGCTGTCCTGACCCCTGGGAGGAACGGTGAGAGGTCGAGCCTAGCCAAGCATGCCTGCTCTGACAAGAGTGGACATGCCGTACTGAGCCTACAAGGACCGAGGGGACAGCGGTCATCATGGTCTGATCAGACGCCATCCCTACACCACGCAACACAGAGAACACCGCTTAGCGATGATGACCAGTACGGCGACCCGCCGTCCAAAATTGGTCCGATAAGATATGCGTACGATCCTACCCACTATGGGATGGGATCCATAATGGAGGCCTTGACTTAGAGGCCATCTAAGTCAATGGGAGCCATGACCCTAGATCCTAGGATCATGGCCACCAACTCAACAAGACTAACCAGGCGATCGATGATCTGGGGGCGGCTACCAACTCCGGTATGATGCCCCTAGGAGACAGGAGGCAATGACGAAGGCCATAACAGAGACCACATCGCATAGGATAGCTGGCGAAACAGCACCGTGCATATAGTGCCACCACAGCCAGCACAGTAGCACCACGCCACACCTTACCATGACGTGGGCACAAGACCATAACGACAACCACTCCTAGATGTACTCCATAAGATGGTGTAGCTTGCAAGCCAAGTTAGCTTGGCCCCTCCCTCAGGCTCACGACCCCTCGGTCGGGAGAACCTTCTTCTTTGTACATGCTCTAGCCTTGAACTCTATATAAGGGCAGCTAGGACATCCTTCCAGGGGATCGGATTCTTTTTGAATCTCCATGTTCTTCACAACCACTAGACTCCTAAAGCTTCCCTTCAGGTAGTTCATCTCCTAGCTCTCCTACCTCTTCCACCATTCTTGCACACCCCCATTGTAAGAACTTCAGAGCATTCAAGCGAGGAACACGCACTCGATCATCTCTGAGACTAGAAGAGGGCTCCGGCCTGAACTGGTATAAATCCTCATGTCTTTTGAATGCTACCATGTCTTCCTCGAGCAGCGCAATAATCATACAAATTTACAAATCCAGTTTACAAAACACCAACATGTGGTTTGGTATAGACAAGTCTGGGCCAGAGCACGTTAAGATCGAAAATCGGTCCCCGGCTGCACCTATGGTTTCCTTCTTGTTTTGCTGGAAATTGAGTATCTCTTGTCGTAGGGCAGTGATTCCAGATATAGGGAAGAATGCAAGACAAAAACTGTTCCTTAGTTCTTCCCAATCTCCGTTTACCTTCCCTACATTGTGAGCGTACCATTGTTTCGCCCTCTCATTTAATGAGAAAGGGAACAGTTTCATCCGGAGTGTTTCTTGTGACATGCCTGTAATGGTCAAGCATGCACAGAGTTGCTCAAACTCCCACAAGTGTGTGTATGGGTTTTCATAATCTAGCCCTAAGAAGGCTTGTTCCCGAACCATGGCTATAAAACTAGGATGGAGTTCGTAACTGGAAGCTATGATTGGCTTCAAAGATTGTGGTGGTTCTATGAACTCACCCATGGGAGCAGAAAGGTTTTGGATAGTTTTGTGCTCTATTGGAAAAAAGAATAAAAGAAAAGAAAGATAAAACAAAAGGATACATAGGTAGCTTCGGAGATAATTACGACAACCATTCCCGGGCAACGGCGTTAGAAATGCTTGTTGGTATTTCTTAGCGTAAGTAGAAGGAATCCGCACGTGCACGGATACACTGTTGTAGCACTTCACCCAGAAGTATTCAGGGTATCATATTTTCCCAAAGAAACGGATGTGTAAGTCTCTTGACTAGCTCACCTAACAAAAATAAGAAGAAGGGTAACTTGGGTGGTGAGGTTTTTCTAAGGATAGAGATCCTAAATGAAGATAACCTTGCCACTAAGTACTTGCTTCGGGCACTAGGTTGCATCTGGTCTGCCAGATGATGCCGACCTGTAGCTCTACGTCGAACCCGAACGTGGGGGATTACAAGGGATGGACAGGGCTGTCACCACCTGCCGCTTATCCCTCAACCATGGGGAACGAGGTAAATGAAGGTAACTTCTAGCCTAGACACTACGTCTACGCTATCAGTTACTACTCTAGCATTGGCCAGGAACTTTCGTCTTTATCAAGAGTCCTCTACTAGAGCACCCGCGACTTGGACGGGCGACGAACCTGCAAGTAAATAATGAACAAGAATAGGTTGCTTAAGAAATCAATACCAAAGTAGAACACGAACTTCTTACTTCAAGTAGTAAGATTGTAGAGGTACAAGTGGAGGAGCCGCTAGCTCCGGCACTCCTTCCGCTAAGTGTAGCGAGTACACTAGTGGAGGTAGCTAACAACCCTGACAATTCTCCAACTCTTCTTTCTCTCACTCCCTATATTATTCTAGCTAAAAGCTAATGATGAGTGGAGCCCTTCTACATCTCTTCTTGTGTATTGGATGAATGCTTAGTGAAGGAGCTTCCCCCTTGCTAATATAGGCATCCTATGTTGGTTCATAGGGGGATTTTTCCCAGAATACCAGCATGCACCGCCTCTGCATGGCTCCCGAACATTGCCTTACGAAGGAGTGGACGAGCGGCGCCAGGTGGGGCATGGGCACACCCTGATCGGCTCCAATTGCCACCGCCTTCGTACGATGGGCTGCTAACTGGGCCTGGAGCGTGTTCCTGTTGTGCTTTTAGTCTAGTTGTGCCAGCACGTGGATGTTCATTCCTTTTCTCTTTGTTTGCTTGGGCCGAATTGTGTGGATGGCATACGGCTCCACCCACTACGGGATTGAGCTCACGACAGCAGCCTTGACTTTCAAGGCTGTCTGAGCCAATGGAGGCCACAACCCCGGAGCGTGGGATCATGGCCATCGGCTCCACGACCAGCAAGCATATCTCCTGATATCTCGACATATCTCTAGATCATCTAGCCCATAGCTCATCTTTCTCCTACCTCTTTCACCCTTCTTGCACACCCCATTGTAGAAACTTCAGAGCATTCAACCGAGGAACACGCACTCGATCTTCTCTGAGACTGGACATAGGACTCCGTCCTAAACCAGTATAATTCCTTATGTCTTTTGGATGCTACCATCGTCTTCCTGGAGCAGCGCGACAATCGTACAAATTTACTAGTCGGTCGACAAAACACCAACAATTTGTATTTGTGGTTCTGCCATTTTTCACCCTGGTGGAAGGGTGTCTTGCTGTTGTTGTTGTTTTTTTCTTTCCTCCCAACGATTGTAAAATATAAAACAAGCCATTTTTGGGGGTTATATCAATACATATTTAGGTGGGGAGTAGTCCCCCCAATGACATTTAAAAAAAATACTGATCCTTCCATTTTAAAAAGGATGGAGCATGTGGACTGAAATATGTTGGCCTTCCTCCCACTCATATGGATCTTTTTTCTAAACAAGGCGCACCGTGTTCACGAGTGTAACCACTAAGTGTGTCCCGAAACATTTCCGAGTCTGTCTAGCCAGCACTCGAGTGTTTAGCCTGCTGTGAGCACTCAAATTTTCTTCATCTCTGGCGCCGGCGTGGGAGGGAGAGTGGGAGGGAGAGGCAGACGCGCGGGAGACATCGAGTGTTCCAACACTCAGGCTGTTGGGTAGCCTTCCTCATTTATTTTGAAGTTGCCCAAAACGGTGTCTAAATCCAGTCCACGCCAACTCGCTGTTCCTGGCCCCCATACCTTGAATTGAATGTCCTCGCAAACAAACCAAGTCAAGTTCAAACATGGGTTGCAGGGTAGAAGCGGGCCCACAGGTCTGCAGTCAGGTGGCGGGAACGACGCCTAACCCCTCCAGCCAGCCAACAGACACGACGGTCCTCTCCCAAATCAAACGGACCCCACCCGCGTGCTCGTCTCCCGCCATGTTTGACCTCCTCCAACCACCAATCTCTGACCACGGATGGATCGCCTTCCACACCCATACCACGCCATTAAAGAAAGAATAGGGCTGCTGCCTGCGGCCCGCCGCCGTTTCTCTTTCTGGACCCGATCGCCTCCTTCCTACCCCCGGTGTCGACGGTAGCGGCGGGCCCATTTTTACTCCTCTCGATCGAGCTCCTGCTGCCTGCACTGCACTGCAACTCTGCAAGGCAGGATATATATGTTGGCGAGACCAGTCCTGCCAGGAACCAGCCGCGAAGAAGATACCGCTAGGTACCTACCTACCTTGCTCTGGTTTCATTCTGGAGTTGTTGGTACTCCGGTGAGCTCTGCTTGGCAGTCATGCTCATGCTTGGCGCGCGGCGAGTGAAGTGAATCGGCGCAGTTCCGGTGCCGGTGAGTTCTTCTTGTCACCCTGCCACCCTGCTCTGCTTCTTAATTTCTAGTCAGATGGTAGACAAGCTTCAAACCTGATCAACCCATTGTCTTCCAATCCCCTGCAGATTTACGCTCCTTGTTCTTGACGGAATCAAGCCAAGAATCCAAGATCTCGATCGACCTGCTCAAGACCAGAAATGGAGGTACAGATGGCCGCACAAGGCCCCAAATCGAAGGGACACGGCAGCGCGCCGTCTGACTCTCACCACGGCGGCGGAGCCATCGAGAAGCTCATCCCCGGCTACCTCAGGCCGTCGGCCGGCTCCTGCCACCACGGTCTGCAAGTACGGCGGCACGCACACGTTCGAGGATCACAAGGAGGCGCACAGGCCCCAGCCGAGGCCGCCTCGGAAGCAGCCGCTGGGTTCGGCTCCGGCTCCGGCTCCAGAGAGCCACAACCACAGCAGGGTGCTCGTCAAGGTGTGGTCGGTGTTCCGGAGGCCTGTCGGGGACTCCACCACAGCTACTCAGAAACCTTCCAAGGCGGCCGCTGGCAAGGCCAAGGCCGCCAAGGGGGCCGAGAGCGTGGAGTGGAAGGACATTGTGGCCTATGATACGGTGGTTCCACCTCATCGATCGTCCCCGCAGCCTGATAAATCCTCAGCTCAGGTCACCGGCTCCGGCGGCGACGCCAAGAAGAAGGATGTGATGAAGAAGGGGAAGAAGTCGTACGTCAAGGCCAAGGTCCACGAACAAGTGGAAGGCGTAGAAGGTCGTCAGAATGAGCCATTGGGCACCGACACCAACACTGACTCTAAGAGTGTAAGACCTCCAAAGGCCAAGAACAAACCTGCGGCGTTGCTCGTCGAAAACATGGGTATTGATCAAGAGACGCTTCAAGGGTACCAAATTCTGTCCCCTTCTCTAGCACAAAGTCGCGCAAACCTTTTGCGCGACCTTGAAAAGGAGATGATGGCTGAAGAACCTGCCAATGTGAAGCAAGAAAGCACACCGTTAACATACTCTCTGGATCCAGAAGAGTACGCTGCCGCTACAGAATCAAGCAGGCCCATCCCGGCCCACCGGAGGGTGCAGAGCATGAGCATGAGCATCAGCAGCAGGTCCGTGCGGTACCCGTTCGCGCGGCAAGCGAGCAAGAACTCAGGCACCGCCTTCAAGTTGCGGTCCAGGAGCACCAGGGCGCCAGCAGTCCTGCCACCGAAGGAGGAGAAGCCGGCGAGGCTGAGGTCCAGGAGAGGCGAGGATCCTTCTTCGGCCACCGCTGGAAGAGGCATCCATCTCAGGATCCGGAGCCTCCGGAGGCGCGGCGTCGGTGGCTCCGGTGACGCGGGCACCAGCGGCTTCATCGTGCCGGCGGTGGCGCTCAGGCATCAGAAGACGCTGGAGAAGAAGAAGAGCCAGAGGCTGTACAACAGCCACATCGAGGAGACGGCCACCAGGCTCGTCAAGACGAGGAAGAGCAGGGTGAAGGCCCTGGTTGGGGCCTTTGAGTCCGTCATCTCCAACATTGCAAAGTAGGTGTAGGAGAGCAGGCGGATGTATTGTTCATGTTACAAACAGCTTGTCTCGCAATTTTTTGTTGCTCTCGAATGAGTGCTTGGCTGATTTAGCACGGATGGAAATGTTTGTCTTGGTATTTTCTTTTTTAATCGAACACATCTTGATAATTCCAAGGCGTCAATCTCTCCTTGTCCAATCACTCGCTGTTGCTACTAACACTACTACAGATCTGGACCACTGCCGACCTCATTACTATCGGATTAGGGCGAACTGGCAGTGATGTACCTTTACTACCGGTTCAGAGCCTGAAAATCAGAAAATGATTGGGGTTGGGCTAAAACCAGCAGTGAAGGTCCACATCACTGCCGGTTTATGGCTTGCACCGGTAGTGGCTTGACGTCTACTTATCACTGCCGGTTCTAGCCAAGAACCGTCAGTGATGTTGGGCTATCACTGTCGGTTCTAGACAAGAACCGACGGTGATAACATCGCAGTACAAAAAGCTGGCGCCATCCTCTCCTTCCTCCTCTCTTCTATCCCGAGCACAGAGGCACGCGTTTGGGCCGCTCCCTCCATTGTTGCGGTTGCTCTTCACCATAAAACTAGCTCTTGAATTTAAAAGAATGGCTTGATCTTCTTGCTTTAAGGTTTCTTGCTTAATTAGCGTTGTTTTGATGACGACATTACTTGATTCTCATTCTAGTTCTTTCACCATTCTATAGAGCACTTTTTTAATTGGACTTTGTGCAAGGCTTGCAAGTAAATTATGGTGAATCCATCATCCAAAAGGTTGGTGTCTTTGAACATATTTAAATTCCTAGCTAATTACATGGTGGTCAAGATCATTGTTAGTATGTGATGCTATAATTAGTTCTTGATAGGAGTAGAATAGATTCTTTTAGAATTTTGGTGAGCAAATTAATCAATGTGCCACCTACCAACACATTGTTTGGAACTACATTGTTGTTCATGATCATATCTCTAATTTTAGTGTTTTTCTAATTAGTGTCTCCATTTTTATGTACCATGGAGTAGAATAATTATTATTTATTATTGTGAAATAATTATTTTTAATGGTGCTACTATTTTCCATATATATGGTCGAGGCTACCAATTTCAATATTCCAATAATTAGTGTACAATAATGTTTTCCAAAAATAGGGTGACTAAATTAAATAAGTGTAGAATAAATTGTTGTTTCGAGCAACAATTGTTGTTCATGAAGCTCCACTTGTTATATTTCTCTGTAATTACTGTCTCAATATTTTGTTGTGCAGAGATGGATCGAGAGTGGATGTATGGGTCTCGAACGGACAAGCGGTACATGGTTGCATCGGAAAGTTTCTCACCGATGCCAAAGCCTATGCCGGGAATGAGAACCCTGTCTTCTACCCATGCAAAGATTGCATGAATCAAAGAAAATGGGCTTAAATTGAGTCTGTACGAATGCACTTGATTACTAGGGGGTTCATGCCAAACTATACGATATGGACTATGCATGGCGAGGTAGGTGTGAATGTTCTACAGGAAAACGATGATGATGTGGCCATGCCTGATGTGGTCATGCCTGATGTAGTCATCCACGACGCTGATGAGAAATTCGGTGTCCACATGGAATCTATGGCCACAGTTAATGATGTGTTTAGGAACATGCTAGCTGACGACACCAAGGATAACGATGGCATTTCTTAGCTGCTACATAATATAGAGACCGGATATCTTAGTGAAAACCAACTGAGAAAGCTAGAGAAAATGAGACAAGATGGCAAAACATCATTGTATAAGAATTGTCCAATGAGCAAATTGGAAGCCGACATCATGCTGTTAGAGTTCAAATCGACAAACGGATTGAGCGATAAAGGCTTCGATCAGTTGTTAGGTATAATAAGGAAAATGCTCCTAGAAAAAAACGAGTTGCCAGAAAAGACATACCTAGGCAAGCAAATGATCTGCCCCATTGACCTCGAGGTTGAAAAAATCCACGCGTGTTCCAATGATTGCATATTATACTATGGAGACGAATACAAAGACTTAGATACGTGCCCCAAGTGTGAAGCTCCACAATACAAGGAAGGGCCGTCAGATGAGGGTACCAAGACTAGAGGAGGTCCCGTGAAGGTCGTTTGGTATTTTCCTATAGCTCTCCGGGTGCATAGGTTGTTTGCATGTGCAAAGTCAGCCAGGCTGTTGCGTGGGTATGGCAAAGAGCGTAAGAAAGATACAATGATGAGGCACCCCACTGATGGACAGGACTAGAGGAAAGTCAATACTATGTTCTATAAGAACATCGGTGAAGAGGTAAGGCACCTTTGGTTTGGTTTCAGCACAGATGGGATTAATCCTTTTGACCAGGTTAGAAGCAATCGTAGCACCTGACCAGTGATGCTCTGTATATACAACATTCCACCTTGGCTCTGTATGAAGCGGTCGTACATCCAGATACCATTACTGATCCAAGGGCCAAGACAACCTGAGAATGACATCGATGTGTTTCTGGAACCAGTGATCGATGAACTAGTGGAGATGTTTGAAAAGGGTATGGAGGATGCTTGGAACGAGTACAAAAAGGAACATGTCACAATCAAGGCAGTACTTATCACTACAATCACCGACCTGCCAAGTCGAGGTTGCTTGTCCGGAGAGAAGACAAAAGGCTATACTAGATGTGTTGAGTGCTTGGACGACACCGATACGGTACATCTGCCAAAGAACTCAAAGATAGTTTATATAGGACACCATAGATTCCTACCCAAGGATCACCCTTACCGTAGAAACAGAAAAGATTTTGACGGGACTATTGAGAAACGCTTACCTCCAAAATATCGAGACGGGCATGCGATACTTCGAGAAGTCAACAAACTAGAGGTTGTCATTGGGAAGAGGCACAATACAGTAGCAGCGCCTGATGGCGTCTGGAAGAAAAATTGGTTTTCTAGAAACTACCTTACTGGTCAGTGCTAAGTGTATGCCACTGTCTTGATCCTATGCACATTATTAAAAACGAGTGTGGTAACATGCTTAACACCTTGATAGACACTGGGGGGACATCGAAGGATTCACTAGCCACACACCTGGACATGCAACACCTAGGAATCAGGAAGGAGTTGCATCCCATGGCGCTAGAGGATGGCCAGTTCAAACTTCCAGTTGCGTCGTGGACCTTGAAGAAGGAAGAAAAGCGTGCGCTTATTTCTTTCTTCAATGAACTCAAAGTCCCGATGGGCTACTGTGCAAACCCAAAGAGGCTAGTGAACATCAGAGAACTCAAGTTCAACAATGGCTGTATGAAGGCCCATGATTGTCATGTCATTATGACTCAGCTGCTCCCTGTTGCCCTGCGTGGTATCCTCCCCCAAAGGTCATCTCCATAATCATAAAGTTCTGCTCATTCTTCAACACGATCTCAAAAAAGGTCACTGATGTGTCCATGCTGGACCAGCTGCAGCGAGACATAGCCAAAACTCTCGTTAGGCTTGAGATGCATTTCTCACCGACTTACTTTGATATCTCAGTGCATCTGCTCGTTCATCTTGTTGACCAAATTAGAGCCCTTGGCCAAATATACCTGCATCAGATGTTCCCTTTCAAAATGTTGATGAAAGTTTTTAGGAGATATGTTAGCAACAGATTCAGGCCAGAAGGGGGTATGGTTGAAGGATAATCAACAGAGGAGGCCATTGAGTTCTACATATATTACCTGGACATCAATAGGGTCAGAGTTCTAGAATCTCATCACGAGGGAAGACGATCGGGGAGAAATTTATCACAATAGACGACCCCGTATCTTTCAGACAGGCACAGTTCGTTGTTCTCTAGCAAGCAGATGATGTGATACCATACATTGATGAGCATAGGCAATCGCTGTAAACTTTGTATCCGAGCAGGTCGTAGGCTTGGCTTGATAAAAAAACATAAGGATACATTTGTCAGCTGGTTGCGATGCCGCTTGATTAGTACAACGTTGGGTAATCAGCTGGATATCTTAGCCAAGGGACCTTCGAGTACATTGCTTAAGTACCAAGGGTATGACATTAATGGATTTATATTTTACACAAAAAAACAAGATGAAAAGAGCACATACGAAAACAGTGGTGTTCGTTTCAATGCTCATGACAAAAACGACAACGTGCAAGCAACGTAGTATGGTTTCATAGAGGAGATATGGGAGTTAGACTATGATCAGTTGAAGGTACCTCTTTTTCGCTGCCAGTGGTTCCAGTTCAAGGAAATCACCATCGATAGAGAAGGGTTCACTACCGTTGATCTAACCAAGACCGCATACAGAGACGACCCCTTCGTCCTTGCAAAAGACGTTATGCGAAGCTTCTATGCAGGGGACAACTAGACAAAACAAAGGTAAAAGTAGTCATGGAAGAAAAAATAAAGATTGTCGGTGTCGATGGAGTGACGGATGAAGAAGACTACAACAGCTATCAGGAAATGCCTACATTCGGGGCGAACGTACCCCTACCTATCCTTGAAGAGGGTGACGAACCTACTTATGTCCGGCATAATCACGATGAGGCCCTCATTGTTGGACTCGATGAAGATAGTTAGATTATTATTAACTATATAATCATTATTCAGATGTTGTATCAGTAATTCACATTGAATATCTAATTTATATTTTGTACGCATCTCTATAATTTAATTATTGACTATGTAATCAAATATTGAGATGATGTTCACAGACACTATTATTTAATAATTATAGACCATTAATTACTTATCATAGAATTAAATAATGAAGACACAATTTTTGTGTTATTTTAGAATATAAACTAATTGTATTTACAAACAATAAAGGAATAAAAGAAAAAACAAAACCAATCCCTGTCTAAATAAAAGAAAATTGAACAAAACTTTTAATAGTGTGTCTAAATAAAAGAAAATAGAATATAAACTAATTTTAAGTATATTTTTCTGTCTTATTAATTAATAGTGTGTTCGGACGGGATAAAACAAAAAATAAAACCAAACTAACTGAACTCCCTATACTACCACAGCGGTTAAAGCCGCGTACTCTGGACCCTAAGACCCGCGGTCGAGCCCCAGGCGGGCCAAACTTTTTTGTGTTTTGTTTTATTAATTAATAGTGTGTTAGCGCGCGATAAAACAAAAAAAATAAAACAATCTAACTGAACTCCCTATACTACCGCAGGGGGTAAGGCCGGGTACTTTGAACCCTGAGACCCACGCTCGAGCCCTAGACGAGCCAAGCTTTTTTTTGTTTTGTTTTATTAATTAATATTGCACACAGGATAAAAGATAAAATAAAACAAAACCAACTTGACTCCCTATCCTAGCGTAGCGATTAAGCCACTAAACTATGTACCTCGAGACCCGGGTTCGAATCCTAGTGACGGGACAATTTTTTTATTTATTTTTAAAAAAACTACGACGGCAGGCAGCCTAGCTACAACATTACAGCATGCCAGGGTCCATCACAGTCGGTTTTGGTTTCGGTTTAAAAACCAACAGTGATACAAGCTATCAATGTAGGTTCCCAAAACTGGCACAGATGAGCACCTTCACTGTTGGTTTTTTAACTAAGACCGACAGTAATCTAAAGATGCTCTTCATAGGCCTGCAATGCTCCCGCTGACCACCATAGCAGGAGCACTGCTCCCACCTATCCCGATAGCTTTAGTTCAAAAATAAAAACGTACACGACTGCTAGCCCCTATAAAATGGCCCTCGGCCATGAGCTAGCCTCTCAAGAGCCAAGTCTTGCCACCTTCTTCCTGCTTATTTCTCACTTCGTTCTCTCTAGCTAGTATAAACATACAAATTTTAATAAGCGTGGTCATCCGCAAGGATGATGCACACAAAAGGTACTACAAGAATATTTCTGAAGATAGAGCAACGCTGAAGCTTGGGGACGTTGCGAGGTTGATAGAGTCATCCTATTTGGTGTGCTCTGGACTATCTGACTAGAGTGGTATGTATTTATCACTGCTCGGCAACCATTCCGTGTGCTCCAGACTATCAGTCCGGAGAGGCATGGGTTCAGTAGTGCCCGACAACCTCTCCGCTTGTCTCCCGAAGGCGTAGCTCGTCATCCATCTCTGGCATTCTCTAACGGCTATTTAACCCTACCAGGGTTCTAGAAGAATGCTTCTGAGGTGGTTATCTTATAATGTGTTTGTACACTTAGATTGTAACATTAATCTAGACAAAAATAGGTTTTTGTTATCGTATATTTAATTTTAGTGTCATGTCTTTGTTATCGTATATGTAATTTTATTTCAAGGTTTCTGTTATTTTATGTTGTATTTCCGTAACTGAAATATATATATATCGATGTTTGTCTCTTCAAATGGCAATGCATGTATGGATATTTTACATATATATAATGCCGTAATAATTAAGTATCTAGCATTTTTTGGTGGACTATGGTGTTTTTTTATCCATATATGAAATTATGCAATTGATATGAAATTTTTGCACATTGTTTGAGCATTAAATAAAGATCATAGTATTACTATTTTTCGTAAGTAATGACATTTATTGCAGCATGCATGCAATGCATTTATGCATGCATAGAAGCCCGTGCTGTCAGCCACATCACTGTCGGTTTTCATACAAAATCGACAGTGATAGGGATGCATCAGTGTTGGTTTCACTATAAAACCGGCAGTGATGGACACCATCAGTGTCGGTTTTGTTTTAAAACCGGCAGTGATGTGTCTGCCCCCTATAAAAAGAAACTAGGAACATACACACGCACTCACCCTCACTTCACTCTTATTTCTCAGTTTCACGTACTCCCACTTCTCACTCTTTTCACTCTATGTGGTCATGGCTCCTAGATATTTCATTGTAGGTATATATATGTTCTCTCTCACATTGTAGCTATGTATATATGCATCATCGATCTATATTTATTTAGTTTGCGATATTTTACTTGGCATATTTTATATAATACAATATATATTTTTCTATTCATATTTCTTGAATTTTATTAGGTACAATGCAATATATATATTCTCCTCTTCCATATTCTAGCTATGTATATATATGCATCGATCTATATTTATTTAGTTTGTTACATTTTACTTGGCACATTTTATATAATAAAATGTATATTAATAGTCATATTTCTTGAATTTTATTAGGTGGTCTGAACGGACCTCCCCCACTATAAGATCCAGGTTTCCACCCTGGCAATGATCCATTCGATCCTGATGTGGCCATTCTAAACCACCCTATTCTAGCTATCGTATGAACTATTTTCCAACATCTTATTTTTAGATGCTAATTAACTAATAATTGTAGTTTAAATTCTATAATAAGTGTTGTTTCATAATATGCATGGACTCATTCAAATAATATCATTGGTGCATATGTCGTAGACGATAAACCTGATACAGTGGCTGCAAGCAGCACTTAGCTTGCTCATGGTGTCAGACATCGTTGAGAACACTGCATCTACTGATGATGATCAAACTTGGACGTGTGAACTAAGCTTCTACATCCCTTCGAGGCAACCATCAGGTCATCAGAAATTTATCTGGCGGATGGGATCACGGATGCCTAGCAGGAGAAGCGCCCAGTTCTCTATGCGCAACTATTTGGTGGCACTTCAGCACATTTGCTATCAGGTGCCCGATTTCTCGCACTTCAAGATAGAAGCTTTGCGTGGTGGTGATGTCCCTGTTCCGCAAGTAAGTGAATACTGGGTGAGCTGCAACCAAATGGATGTGGTAAAGTTAACGTCACTAATACCTGAGTCATGGTTATTTATTGTATTGTTATTATAATAATGATCTCTCATTTTTTTGCTCGCTTGCAGGTGGTGCTCCATGACATTACCTATGCTACATTGGGCTTGTTGGCCATTCTAGACCAAGCTACAGAGAGACTCGGGTATGACTGGGAGTACTATACTAGAAACATCAGCCAATACACTACTGTAGGACGCCAGTTCTACATAGATTTACTAACGGGGCCAATGGTCGTTCAGTAGGTTACATCTATGGACGACCATGTCACCGGTCTTTTGAGGCACGAAAGAGTGCAATCGTACATGCATTGGCCTTCATCGATGGTTGTGGTTATAGAATCCGTGACATTAATTACCATGCTTGGATGCAAATGTATGGTGCTGCACATCCACCCCCGAATTAGTGTTTGTTTAGGTTTAATTTGCAAGGTTGAATTTAATTCGGCTTGTGTTTGTCATGTAATTCATGTGCTGTGGAACAAGAACTCTAAATTCTAGAGCCGTATTGGTCTCAAACTTTTTCTCAGGCTTGCACATGCCATGGGTGAATGAAACACCAAGTTTGAGATTTTCTGAGATGGTTTGGTACTTTCTCTGATTTAATTGAATTTTTGTGCGACGTCACCGATTAATTAGAGGTTGAACTGAGCCTACCCCAGAACATTCAAAATGGTGCCAAACTTTTCCACAGTGTCTTATGTGCCCTAGGGATCAATTTTTGGTCAAGGTGGATGCAAAATTCTAGTGTGCCCAACATGTAATTGGGACTCTTTTACCCTGTTTAGTACACAAAAATATAATAATAAAGAAAATAATCAGAAAAACCTAAGATCATGTGTGGGGCTATAATTTGGGTGTATATGCTTGCAAAAAAATTTCAAGCCATTTAGACATAAGCAGTACATACGTGCTTCACAAACCTATAGAAGGCGTCTCCTGTTACAATGACTAAACACCTAGGTTTCTAAGGTTTCTGTGGTTCATATATATTCCGGTGTTGTATTAGTCTCAAACTTTTTCTCAGACTTGCATGTGCCACGGGTGAAGGAACCACCAAGTTTGGGATTTTTTTTGAAATGGTTTGGTACTTTATGCCGTTTAATTGAATTTTCGCACAACGTCACCAATTAATTAGAGGTTGAATTGAGCCTACACAAATTGATCCGGAATGGTGCCAAACTTTTTCACAGGGTCTTATGTGCCCTAGGGATCAATTTTTTTGTCTCGGTGGATGCAAAATTCAAGTGTGCCCAACATGTAATTGGGCCTCTTTTGTCCCGTCTAGCACAAAGAAATATATAATAATAAAGAAAATAATCAGAAAAACCTAAGATCTTGTATGGGGTCATAATTTGGGTGTACATGCTTGCAAAAAAAATTCAAGCCATTTGAACATAGGCGGCACATACCTGCTTCACAAACATATAGAAGCCGTCTCATGTTACATTGACTAAACACTTAGGGTCCCAAGGTTTCTGTGGTTTATATGCATTTCGGTGTCGTATTGGTCTCAAACTTTTTCTTAGGCTTGCACGAGCCACGGGTAAAGGAACCATCAAGTTTGGGATTTTTCTAAGATGATTTGGTATTTTCTGTTGTTTAATTAAATTTTCGCGCGACGTCTTCGATTAATTAGAGGATGAGCTTACCCCTAAAACGATCCTGAATGGTGCCAAACTTTCCACATGGTATGTTGTGCCCTAGGGACCAATTTTTGGTCGAGGTGGATACAAAATTCTAGTGTGTCCAACATGTAATTGGGCCTCTTTTGTCCCGTCTAGCACAAAGAAAAATATAATAATAAAGAAAATGATCAGAAAAACCTAAGATCTTGTGTGGGGCCATAATTTGGATGTACATGGTTGCAAATAAAATTTGAAGCCATTTGGACATAGGTGCAATAAGAATGTAAATGCATGAATTTATTCATTTCAAGGAAAAATATATATATAGTCATCAGTGTAAACAGCCTCGGGTTCAAAAAAGGAAAAAATATATATAATTTGGAAATAGGTGCAATAGGAATATAAAACCGGTAGTGATGGTCAGAAATCGATAGTGATGACAACTACCACTGCCGGTTTCATTTTGAAAACGGACAGTGATACACATATTTTAAAAAAAAATTCAAAAAAATGTGAACAACCTCGGGTTCGAGCACGGGTCTCGGGGTCCAGAGTAGCATGCCTTAACCACTGTGCTATGATAGTACTTGCGTTATATGTAGTTTTTAACTTTTTTTTATTTAGATAGTGTAGTAAATTTATATTAAAAAATAAAACAAAATTAAAAAAAATTGGCCCGCCCAGGGTTCGAACCCAGGTCTTAGGACCCAAAGTGTATAGACTTAACCACTGCGATAGGATAGTAATTGCATTAGGGTTTGTTTTTTATTTTCTTTTATTTCTTTAGAGTGCAGTTAGGTGATTGAAAAATCAATAAAAAAGTTTGGCCCGCCTGCGCTACATAGGGTTCGAACCCAGGCCTCGGGGTACAGAGTGCGATGCCTTAACCACTGCGCTAGAAGTACGAGTTCGTAAGGAACCCGATACTAACACTACATAAAGGCTAAGCGGAACCGGCAGTGTTGCAGCTCATCACTGCCGGTTCTAGGCTACAACCAGCAGTGATGCGTCATCCTATATGTAATCAGAGCATGCGCTGGCGAAATTTTTCGCCCTCTTTTGAACGTCTGTGCCGCTCTCTTCCTTCACACTGGCGAAGCACCGCCTCCACCCGCGCCCGCCACCTGCTATGCTCACACCCTCCTCTTCCTCCACGCTGCGGCCGTTCTTCATAGTGCGCCCAGCGGTCCCCAGCGAGGAAGCCGCCCGACGCCGTGCCCCGACCCGCGGTCCTCCACACCGCGTTGCTCCACGCCACCGTGCCACTACCAGCGCCGCCGTGCTGCCCCCCGCACCACCGTCCGAGGCCTGATGCCCGCGTCTTCCTCGACACCACTCGACGCCATTCGGGCCACGCCGACGCTCTCATCTTCCTCGACACCGCCGTAGCACCGCCAGACCACCGCCTAAGTGGAGGGTGTAGTCCGAATTCAATAGGCAAACAGAGAGTAAGCACAATCAATTAAGAGTCGAAGAAATACACCATGAAGATCAAAGGAAGATAAACAAGGTTGTCGAAGACAACCCCGGATTAAGTAGGGATGATGCCGCGAACATCTATTATGATTCACTTGCATATGAGACAGCAAGACCGGGAATGCAGCTTCAAAGAGGCAATTTCTTGGTGGACGAGGAGGAGTATAAAAATTTGACAACATATATGCGTGACTTGCATGATTATTATATGGCCCAAGCACTTGATATGGGGCAGGTGGGTTTTGAATATATTATCCGTCTGTCGCATGTTTTCTATTATCCTAATGAAGAGAAGCACTTTGTCGGTTGGGATCACTTGTTTCAGCTATTCTAGAGACGCGATCTCGATACACAAATGTTGATGCTATGGACTATGTAAGTATCCTACTCGCACGATATTATAATTAACTACTCTCTTAATACACAAATAGTTAATGACTGCACATTCCCCATGAATTATGCAGGTGTGTAGCAAAACATTGCTTCAAAACAAAGTACGCTCATATGTCTTTCCTGGACCCCGAGCTAGTCAACGAGAGAACATGTAAAGGCATGCATGGAAATAAAGTGAAAGATCTGACAGAGACACTAACTGTCATTTTCAAAAATTTCAAGATGAGTAATAAAACCAAAATACTTCTAGCCTATAACTGCGAGTATGTGTTCTCGGCTCTTATTTTTATGCTTGATTTTTGTAGTTATGATTATTCGTTAACTAGGGTTTTGTGATTGCAGCAACCACTTCGTCTTCATTGTTGTCGATATTAAAAGAAATCGTATCAAGGTCCGGGACTCGAAGAAAAAGCCACTTTCTTTGCTCGATCCCCTAGTCAAAGTGCTTAATGCGTAAGCGAACGTAATAATATATTATTTTCTAATCGCACATAGCTTATTCTAATGTTGCCCCTTTTTCACACTTTATAATGTGGCACAATGTCCAGGCAAGAATGGTTGGTGGGACGAAGGTCACATTCCAGGTTGCACCAATGCAATTGGAGACCCTAGACCAGCCGGCGGGAAACAATGAATATGGGTTCTACGTAATGTGGGCAATGCTTCACTAGCTCGACGTAAAATCAGAGGCGGCAGATGCATTGGTGTGTATAATCCCCATTTCATTTATATCTATTAATTCAACAAAACGATCTACTTATTTCTCTAACATTTCTGCCTTTCAAAATTGATTTTTTTGCATGACAGCGCAAGAAATTTAAACACAATAGGTTGTTAGAAATAGAGGTCATAGCACAGTCATCGGAGCTAGCAGCCTTCGTTGTATCGGAGTGCTTGGAAAAAAGGAACATTCTCCATTCACAGTCCGTGAAGTATAAGGTGCAGTACGGGCCAGAGCAGGTCGCTAGACTATTGTAATTTCTTTTTTATTTCAAGGGATCGAGAGCTTCATAAGTACATTTGAACTATAACAATAACATTTGTAATATTTAATGTTGATGGACCTATCGTCTACGTATCGAATATAAAGCGAAACACGATTCCACCAATAAAATAAAATAAAATAAAATAAATTATAAAACAGTAAAATGCGAAAAAGAGATCATTGCCGGTTAGCACAAAACTGGCAGTGATGGTAAAGAGGGCACTGCCGGTTCATGGCACGAGCCGGCAGTGTTGGTTGAGCCATCACTGTCGGCTTGAAATCTAAATCAGCAATGTTGCTGAAGACAACACTGTCGGTTTGAGCCACCAGCCGGCAGTGATGGCTCAACCAACACAGCCGGCTTGAGCCATGAACCGACAGAGATGGCTTGCTCAACATTACCGGCTTGAGACACAAGCTGACAGTATAGGCTTGCTCGACACTACCGGCTTGAGCCAAGAACCAACACTCTTGAATCAACCATCACTGTCGGTTGGGTCTACAAACCGGCAGTGTTGTTCTACTGGACACTGCCGAGTGGAGCCAGGAACCGACACTGTTGCCTATAGATCAGTGTCGGTTCTTAGGAACCGGTAGTGATGCCAACCCCCCATCACTATCGGTATGCCACTGTTCGTTTAAAATTCGGTAGTTAAGGGGTTTTTGACCCAACAGTGATGTCCTGATCTGGGGTAGTGTAATCAACGAGGGCGTGGCTAGCGCCCAGATGGACGCGCGTGTCCAGACGCCCGCACAACCCACCCCTAATTCATCCGTCCCACACACACATTGGTCCCTGTCGTTACGCCCGCCACTCCATCCATTTGACCCCCTTCTCTCTCTGCACAGGCTAGACCTAGGAGCCGGAATGAATGGCTGAAGACGAGCACGCCCCGTCCGCAAGCCCCTGGCGCTTTGCATGCCCTGACCGCCGGCCCTAGCATGCCCAGTCCGCAGGCCCCCGGCTCACCCTGTCCGTAGGCCCCCGGCTCGCCGCGTCCAATACCCCGGTGCCCAAGCCATGGGCCCATCACTCATCGTGCCCATGTGACTCTCCGAAACACTTGTAACATAAATGATTTGAATGCAACATATAAGTCTAAAACAAATAAAATATTTGGAACATACACTTGCAATATATGTGAGAAACATATGGAACAGCTAGATAAAACACTTGTCACTTACAACATGAAAATACTTGCCGCAACAGAAGACTGAAACAGATAAAATATTTAAAACATACTCTTGCAACATATGTGTGAAACATATGCAACATCTAGATCAAAATGCTTGCAACATATGTCTGAAACAAATAAAACATTTTAAACAAATAATTGTAACATACCTCTGAAACATATGTAACATGTGCAACATCCGATCTACTTTTCCAATATCCATATGAACCACTTGCAACATACATCTAAAACATCTAAAACACTTTAAACATATATTTGCAACATAGGAGAGGGGAGGCCGGGGTTCGTCGATTCCGGCCATCGGGGTGGGAGCCAGTGCCGAGCAGCGACGATGAAAGCTCTAGTTTGATTTTGGATAATTGATGAAACCCTAGGTACTAACATCTGGCTCTAAGTGATTATGAGATAGGTTAGTACAAACCAAGTGATGGAGCAAAAATAAAGTCCATGGTGATGATGGTAATCAAGCTCCAAACTTGGAAAAGAAGAAAGAGAAAAATAAAAAGGCGCAAGGCAAAGGTATATTTGATAGGAGCTTTTTGTTTTGACACTCAAGACACCTAGTGGGTGTGAGTGTATTTAGGATAGATAGCCGTACTATCAAGAGGGGATAATCTCGGATAAAGTGATTGTCAAGTGCCACTAGGTGAAGTCATTCATGCATATGCATTAGGATCTAGTGTGCTAACAATTAACCCTTGGAAAATACTTGAAAAATGCTAACACACTTACACATGGTGGTGTTACCACATTTGCAAAGATGATGAAAAAGAGAAGAAATAGCACACAAAAAGGTAAAAATAGTGGTGCTATCTCTCAACAAGCAATTCCCATTTATTAACAAGAAATTCTTATTGTTGATGAATAGTAAGGGGACAAGCTTGCACGCGTGTCAGTGAGAGAGAAGAGGCTCAACAAGCCATTCCTGTTTGTATACAAGATATTCTGGTTGAGGAATAGTGCTTGAAAGAGACAGGCAGCCAACAGGGACGCAGTGGCGGCTTAGCTGGCTTCAGACGCTGGGAGCGGTCCCCGGGTCTGGCCTGTGGCGCGGCATAGCGGCAAAGGGAAGGCGGTCGCGCGCGTAGCGTCGGACTTGGTCGCGTAGCTATTCCGGACCACTGTGGCAGGGTCCGGCAGCTGTGCGGCTGTCAAGGAAAAAATTTGCGTGGAAACAGGATGCAGCGGGTGTCGGTACATACCTGCGTTCGATTCTTTCCACGCGTCCACCCAGCCCAACAGCAGCGTGAGGGAGCTGAGCGGCTGAGCCAAGATTTGTCTAGGCGCGCTCTTGGTTTGACTACTCCTACACGTGGCACATTGGTCTGTTCGTTTCTCTTATAATTCGTATTTTTTAGCTTGTTTTTTTTAACTGAAACTGTATTTTTCTCCCACAACAAATTAGCTGGAACAGTATTTCGATTTATTTTTTCAGCAAATGACGCTAGGTATGCATGCAGAAGCAATGGATCCTGTTTCCAAGCGATTTTTAACCATCTGCTCCAGATCGCGCGCGGTCTTCAGACCGAGGCCCGTAGCGGGTCCGATCGGTACTTCACGGGTCCGCTCGTTCGCGCGTGGAGGCAGAAGCGACGTGGCAGCCTCTGCTTGGCGCGCTGGAGAACAGGACCAAGCTTGTTGGTCCGGAAGCTGGCTCCGGACCTGGTCCGCATCTATTTTTTTCTCTCCGGAACCTCTACGTGTACATCCGGACCATGAGTTGAGATAGTCCAGACCCTTGTCCGAAGCTAGAGTCCGGTTCTATGCTGAGTGACGCTTTTTTTTTACCGTTGGGATCTAAGGAACGAAATTGAACGGGTGACACGTGGCGACGTCTTGGTCCGGATCTTCACCGTAGAATGTCTAGAACCATGGTCCGAAGCCTGAGTCCGGACCTCTACGGCTATAACTTTTTGGGCTCTATAAATAGAGCTGGGTCGTGTTTGGCTCTCTCTTGGTCATTCTTTCATGTGATAACATCTTTTGAGCTAAGCCAAACAACTTTCACTCATTCTCTTGCTTGGTTGTATATTCTAAGTGAGTTAGGAGCGATCTAAAGTGTATTTACTTGAGTGATTGCATCTAGTGGCACTTGTAGATCGATTTGCTACGGTTTTCTTGTTACTCTTGGTATTTACCGACACCTAGATGGCATGGAGTAACAGAGGAGTGTTGGCAAGAGTTGGTAATTATTGTTGGCCACTTCTCGATGATTTTTGAGGGGGTTTTGTGCCTTCCCCGTGTGTGGGGGGTATAACCCCATGTACCCACGGCAATGGATATGGGCCGCACCACCAGGGGAGGTCCAGCCCCATAAGATCAAGGCCTACGGTGCTCTGCTCTGGTCAACGTGTACCGCAAGACAATCAGAAGATATCTTGGCGACGACGAAAGATCTGTTCGGATATGATAGATATCGTATTCCTTGTAAATACTTACCATATAGCCGAATAGATCTAGACTTAAACTGACCTGTAACCCTACCCTCTAGTATAAGGCGGGTAGGGATCCCCTCGAATGCATCTCATATTCAATACAACCCACCAAAGGCACAGGACATAGGGTATTACGTCGATCAGACAGCATGAACTTGTCTAAATCGCTTGTCTCTGCGCTTGTGTCACCATCCGGCTTCTATTACACGCACGTCGACCGATTCATCTACTACCATGGGCATACCCCTCGGTAGACTGCCGACCATATTTTGTCGACAGTGGCGCGCCAGGTAGGGGTGTGCGTGTTGATTTCATGGCGAGCCAGATGGTCCGCTTCCCGAGCTCCATGATCCTTCCTGAGCCAGGTCAGACCTTCATGGTCGGATCTATGACCTAGGTCATCGGCGCCGATGGCGTCGAGGAAATTGTAGAGGCGGTGCAGAATCATCCTGCACCGATCGTGCCAACATCTACAACGACATCTCCGATCTTGGTGCCTCGTCGGTGGGTTAGGAGATCCATCAGCAATGACGATCTGATCGCATCCATCGATTGGGTCACAGACCGCTTAGCGGAATGCTAGCTCCTCGTGGATTCGGTCTTAGATCAATCTAGAGTGAGCGACGAAGTTCCTGCACTCCAAGGTCACCATGCCACTAATGCCGAGCACCCTACACGTGCACGTCATCCAAGGTGGCAAGATAAAGATTTGGTGATCACGACAACTCCAGAAGGGCGTACCATTCAACACCGACCACTCCCCGCCCCGACAGAGAACATGCCGAGGCCCTATTCTTTTGGGGGTGTGGGTGCGGATCCGATTTGTCAGGACGCCCTGCACCATCTTTTCGCCGACCACACCAAGCGCAGCTACATCAATAACCTCTACCAGATTGACCTCCCTGAGGCCGACCAGCCTACGCCAATGGTAAACATGGTGCAAATCCAAATAGATCTTCTGAATGACACGCTCCATACAATCCTAGAGGAAAGCTCTAAGCCATACTCCGAGGGCTCTACCAGCAACTGCCCACCTTTCCCTCTAGGCTTTGGGAGAGAGCTTTTTATGGTTAGCCACGATAGCATTGCTGTCGATGGAGAAACCAGTGTCCAGCGCCGTGAGCGCGAAGCCAGGAATGCTGATCACCAACGATGTCACAATGAAGAAGCAAAAAACACCGCCCAAGCTGCCAGAGGTGACCTGCCACCTCTTGCTCGTAATGTCTAACAAGATTTCCTCATGGTGGATAACCAGCAAGTGGAGCAGATGCCGAGCGCCAATTGGGCTATGGCCACCCATGAGTTGGCTAGACTCCCACCAACGCCGGAGGTACTCAAGATTCAAGCACTGCTTAAAGCAGCTCAGGTCCAGGTCAACGACATCCGGAACCCAGCTCTATCTTTTTTGATAGTGTCCGCACGCAGTCGTAACCCCCGTGGCTCTCGCCGTGATGGGGACAGCCATTATCATAGCGGCCAGATCGTCCAAGGGGGTCTAGGGGCAATGTTGCCATCAACCCTGGATCACAAGGACCACAAAATCAGCGTGGTCGACCAGCTCATGACGCTAACCCGGAGGTTAATCAACCCCTGCATGGTGACGCCGGTGATTGTATCAACGCCAATCTCGATGCCCATAATCGCATCGAGAACAGTCATGCCCAGCGGCATCGGGCAGAACTCCAACGCCAATAGGAGTACAATGACCAACACGGCAACACCGTCGGCCTCCGACCACTCCCCGTTGTCGAGCCAACGGGACCTCAACCCTTCACAGCAAGGCTGCGAGCTGTACAATGGCCCACAGGCTTCAAGGTCTTCAGGGTCGATCCCTACGATGGCAAGGCTAATCCCGAGCAGTGGATGCAGCTCTACAAGATCACCGTACGTGCTACCGGGGGAAACAACGATGTAATGGCAAACTATCTGCCTGTTATGCTCTCCCAATCTCCCAATAATTGGCTTATGGGTTTAGGGGAGGACTCCATCGAATCTTGGGATGATCTTAAGAGAGTTTTTTGTTGAGAATTATATGGCAACATGTCAGCAGCCTGGCATGAAGTATGATTTGGAGAAGCTCCATCAGATGTTTGGGGAACCTTTGTGAAGCTACATCAGTCATTTCTCAGAAACGAGGAACACCATCCCCAACATCGTGGATAGTGAGGCCATCTCCGCTTTCACTAGAGGACTCCATCACCATCAGGAGCTATGCTCCATACCATCAGCGAACTCCTCGAGGTTGCAAACTCATACGCAGACTCTGAAGAAGTTGATCGGTAGTTCAAGGACAACGTTGCTCGTGCTTCCCACTCAGATCACCACCCACATCATGATGATGATCGCCGCAAAGAACGGCGTTATGAAGATCGCAGCAGGTGCTACGACAATCATGAACGCTGTCATAATGATCGGCTAGAGGGATTAAGGGCTGCACAGTCACATCACCGCTGACCGAAAAACTTCATCAACAATGTAGAGCAACCACGCGCTAAGCACAAATTCAATGCTGCCTATGAAAAGCTCCTTGACGTTCATGCCCAATTCACAAGGACAACAAGCACACCATGCGGCAATGCTATGGCATGGCCAAAGCTTTCTGCAATGAGGAGCAGAAATGGCAGCGGTGCAAGGACGATGAGTCAGATGACGGCAAGAGGAAGGAGCATCCTAAGGACGCACGACCCACTTTCCAAGATGCCAATAAGACCATTGCCACAATCTTCGGAGGGTACGCCGCCTCCGAGAGCAAACGCTAGCAAAAACTCACCGCTCAGTAGGTCATGTCGATCACCAAGTATGACACAGTCGTCGATCCTAAATATCTAGACTGGTCGAAGTACTCTATCACCTTCAGTAGGGCCGACCAGTCTGCGGATATCCCATACCCAGGGCGTTTCTCACTTGTGCTGGATCCCACCATCCACAGCGTGCAGTTCAAGAAGGTCCTCATCGACCGTGGGAGTGCCCTCAATCTCCTCTTCGCCTGAGCCCTAACTGAGTTAGGCCTCACAAAGGATGATCTCATCCCGGTTGATTCTCCATTCTGGGGGATTGTACCTGGTAGAGCATCCAAACCTTTGGGGCAGATCACCTTGCCAGTCTAGTTTGGCACCGCTGACCACTTCCGTACTGAGTACGTGAACTTCTTCGTGGCAGATTTCGATACCGCCTACCATGCCATCCTTGGCCGACCAGTCTCACCAAGGTCATGGTCATGCCTCATTATGTCTACCTGGTGTTGAAGATCCCGACGGAACAAGGCGTTCTCACCCTACGTGCCAACGTCTCCACCGCCTATGACTACGAAAGAGAAGGACTCACCATCACTGATGCGATGGATCTCTCGGCCAGAATGGAGGCTTGCATCACTGACTCCAAGAAGGTTCTAGCGGAGGAGCAGGAGATCCCGACTCCGGAGCCACCTCGGACTGCGACTAAGTCCAAAGACACAAAAGAGGTTGAGCTCGTGATCGGCGACAGAAGCAAGATGGCCCGAATTGGGGCCCATCTCAACCCCAAATAGGAAGACACGCTCATCAGCTTCCTCCATAGAAACATCTACGTGTTTGCATGGAAATCTGCTAACATGCCTGGCATTCCTCGGGAGCTGATCGAGCACTCCTTAAACATCTCGCCGACCACCAAGCCGATCAAGCAAAAGCTTCGACGATTCATGCAAGACAAAAAGGAGGCTATTAGGGTAGAAATAACTCGACTATTAGCAGCGGGCTTTATTAAAGAGGTGTATCACCCGGAGTGGCTCGCTAATCTGGTCCTTGTACGAAAAAAGAATAATGAATGGAGAATGTGCATTGATTACACCGATCTCAACAAACACTGCCCTAAAGACCCCTTTGGCTTACCTTGCATTGACGAGGTCGTAGATTCAACAGCCGGTTATGAGCTCTTGTGCTTTCTCAATTGCTATTCTAGCTATCACCAGATCTCCTTAAAGGAGGAAGACTAGATCAAAACTTCGTTCATCACACCCTTCGATGCCTATTGCTACAACACCATGTCCTTTGGGCTAAAAAATGCCAGCGCCACCTACCAGAGGGCTATCCAGTGATACCTCTAGGACCAAATCAGGAAAAATGTCGAGGCCTACATCGACGATGTGGTAGTTAAGTCTAAGACTACCGACAACCTCATCGTTGACCTTGAAGAAACTTTCCAAAACCTAAAGAAATTCCAATGGAAGCTGAATCCCACTAAGTGCATATTCGGTGTTCCATCTGGTATACTCCTAGGCAATGTCGTTAGTCACCATGGCATCGAAGCAAACCGAGTGAAGATAGAAGCGGTTATCAAGATGAAACTGCCGACCTACGTGAAGGATGTCTAGAAGCTAACGGGATGCATGGCGGCTTTAAGTCGTTTCATATCCTTATTGGGCGAAAAGGGTTTGCCATTCTTCAAGCTGCTCAAAGCTTCAGAGAAGTTTACCTAGACACCTGAAGTCGACAAGGCCTTTGCTGAGCTCAAGCAATTCCTCACAACGCCTCCAGTCATGACGGCACCACAAACTGGCGAAACCTTATTGATCTACATCGTTGTACTGCCATCGTCGTTGAATGGGAAGAAGTTGGGCACGCCTATAAAGTTCAATGCCCTATCTACTTCATTAGCGAAGTCCTAAACGAGTCTAAGGCTCGGTATCCTCAAGTCCAGAAGCTGTTGTATGTTGTCCTTCTTATGTCCAGGAAGCTCCGCCATTACTTTGAGACATATCAAGTAGCAGTGGTTACTGAGTATCCGTTGGGCGACATCCTCCATAATAAGGAAGCCAATGGATGCATCATTAAATGGGCGGTAGAGCTTGGCATGTACTCCATTGATTTCAGGGGCCGCTAGAAGATAAAGTCTCAAGTGCTCGCCGATTTCATCGTTGAATGGACCGACATGCAAGCTCCTATCATAGCTGACTGACCCGAGCACTGAGTCATGTACTTTGACGGCTCCCTCAACCTTGATGGTGCTGGGGCAGGTATCTTTTTTATTTCTCCATCAGGGGATCACCTCCAATTTGTCCTCCGAATTCATTTTCTAGCCTCCAATAACGCCACCAAGTACGAAGCTTATCTCCATGGTCTCTGTATTGCCGTCGAACTTGGCATTAAACGCCTCTTGGTATACGATGACTCTGCACTAGTCATTAATTAGGTCAATAAAGATTGGTCTTGTACCAGTGATAAGTTGGATGCCTACTGCTCGGAAATCAGAAAGTTGGAGGGCAAATTCTACGGTATTGAATACCACCATGTCGTACGAGATTAGAACCAAGCAGCTGACCAGCTATCCAAGCTAGGGTCAACAAGAGCCAAGGTCCTGGCTAGTGTCTTCATCTAGGATCTTCAAACTCCATCCATTAAGCAGGAGCAAGCAGTTCATGAATCTTCCCTTGCCGAGCAATTGGTCCTGGTAATTCCTGCACCGAGTAGTGATTGGCGAGAGCCTTTTATCAAGTACTTCACCACTGCAGATGTACCAGCTGACAAGACTGAGATGGAACATCTAATTCACCGTAGTAAGCATTACGTGCTAGTCAATGGCAAGCTAATCTAGAAGAATGCAAAGGAGGAATTGCTTTAGAAGTGCATATCTCAGGAAGGAGTGGCATTATTTCAAGAAATCCACGCTGGATCCTACGGCAGCCACGCAGCCTCTAGAAGTTTGGTTGGCAAAGCTTTCTGAGCAGGTTTCTATTGGCCATCAGCAGTCATAGATGTCGAAACGCTTGTCCGACGGTGTGAGGGTTGCAAATTTTTCGCCAAACAGATCCACGTTCTAGCTCAGGCTCTGTAGACGATTCCTGCCTCTTGGCCATTCGCATGCTGGGGACTGGACGTGATTGGGCCATTGAAGAACACCCTCGATGGATTCCAATGGGTTTATGTCGCTATTGACAAATTCTCCAAGTGGATCAAATAAAAGCCGCTCGTCCAGTCTACAGCAAAGAAAGCAGTGGAGCTCTTCAACGACATCATCCATAGGTTTGGGCTGTCGAACAGGATCATCACCGACCTTGGTTCTACATTTAAAGGCAGCGAACTCTAGGATTTCTGTGAGGATTGGTGCATATCCGTTAAGTATGTATTGGTCGCGCACCCCGGTGCTAATGGCTAGGTTGAACAAGCGAACGGCATGATTTTAGACGCCCTGAAGAAGAGGTTATATGAGAAGGATCAGAAACATCCGAGCAAATGGCTCAAAGAACTACCAGCTGTGGTCTGGGGACTAAGGACGCAGCCCAGTCGCAACACTGGAGTCTCCCCCTATTCCTTGGTGTTCGGATCAGAGGTAGTGTTACCCACCGATGTCGCTTTCCAAGCACCAAGGATAGAGAACTATGATGAAGAGAACAATGATCAGGCATGACAAGATGATGTCAAACGACTTGAGGAAGAACGCTTGGTCATATGTGTTTGGATGACCAAGTACTTAGACAGTCTGCGTAAATACTTCAACCGCAATATCCAGGAGCGATCCTTAGCAGTCGGCGACATGGTACTCTGCAGGAAACAGAAGACCAACGGGATGCACAAGCTATCTTCACCTTGGAAGGGTCCATACATTGTCAAGGCTATCACCTGACTAGGATCCTATAGACTCTACGATCAAGATGGCGTAGACATCCCTAACTCCTAGCACATCGAACACCTCAGACGTTTCTATCCTTGAGACGTCTGTCGGGGATCTAATACCAGGGTACCCCAGAAGGTGGAACCGATGACCACCGAACGTGAAAAACTTCTAGATGCATAAGGGCTCCATGTCATCCCTTGTTCGAGTAACAGGAGTTCGGTTCCGCCTCGCCCGACGCCTTGAGGGCGGGCTCAGTCTCGCCCGAGGGCTGAGGGATGAATTCCGTCTCGCCTGACCCCCCGGAGCCGGGGGCGGGTCAGCCTTACCCGACACCTTTGTAGGATAACCCCGCCGCCCCCAAAGCTCAAGGCTAATCTCCATCTCGCCCGACGCCTATAGGGCGGGCTCGGTCTCGCCCGAGGGCCGAGGGATAAACTCCGCCTCGCCCGACGCCTTGAGGCGGGCTCGGTCTCGCCCGAGGGCCGAGGATGGATTCCGTCTCGCCCGACCCCGGAGGGCCGGGGTCAGCCTCACCCGACGGCCCAGAACGAGCCTTGCCCTGATCGATATCTATCCCTCATAATAATGGGTACAGGACGAGACAAGACGTTCGGGTCAACCATGGCTCCAACGACCATACCTGCGCCTGGCGAGAAAAGGACCGCCGAGATACGATAGGGACTGAAGCTTTAGACCCTTCCGGCACCGCAGAGCCCAAAAGGTATTACAGTGCGTGCACCTCACCTCAGAGTTGTAGGCACCGCCTTCACTCTGGGACACGGAACCAGCGAAGATATACGACAACCGCTACGCTCCGGAAAGGATTTGCTATCTCCACGAACGATGGGTATTCCGTCACCACCACGGTGGGACCCGAGGGAGCGCGGCGCCCGCTTCCCGACCCCTCGTGTCCTCCTCGAAATGAAGGCCTTGACCACGGCGTTACACCGACCCCGACCCGCATTCTCCCAACGAGGACTCATGAGAACTCAAGGCGTGCGGAGCAAGGCCGGGGAGGCTCATAAGTCAAAACCAACACTACATGTACCCCATATACCTGCAGGCAAAGATTCATGACTAACCCGACATCCCACGAGACATCGACAACATTGTAAACACTTATCTTCCTTCGCACTCATCGAGTGGAGGACCTGACCAGTGAGACGTGAGCCACAAGACTAGGTAGAGTACGCTGCGTCCCGGAGCCCTTACCCTTGTAAAGCCGGCCCCTCGCCTCTATAAAGGGATGCGCTTCTTCCATCAAAGGGGGACGGAAGAAAAAGGAGGACAAAACAATAGAACGCACTCACACACATTCAAGCGGCGACGGCTCTTGACCACCTCTCAATCCTTCGATCGAGACTTGGGACCAGTCCCTCTCTCGGCGGTTTGTATCCCTTACTACAGATCATTACGGTGCTAATAACACAAGCAAAGAACAAAGCGACGTAGGGACATTTCGCCCAACCAAGATAAATCCTGTGTCCTTTAGCGCACCATCCGAGCCTAACGCGCATTACTATAAATTCACTTGCCGATGCTTGTACGAAACACCGACAGTTGGCGCGCCAGGTAGGGGCTTTGCGCGTTCCAAACCAGGTCTCGGATGACCACCCACGCAATCACCTAGGCCCCGGGCGCACACGTGCGTTTCGGCGACCTAGATTTCATCATCACACTAGAAGGAGAGCTGGCACTGACTCACTCGGCCCCCCATCTCCCCTTCCATCAACCTCGGCCGTCTCGAGCTTGAGGGTCCACCGCAACTCCGGGGAGTCCCGTCACCCAAAGAAGCCTCTCACAACGCCACCATGTGTCCGAAGGGTCCAGTATGGGCGCCCGACAACAGCGTTCCGTTCGGTCTCCGCAACGTTGCGGCAACCGCTGGCCGTCTTCTTCGGCGCTTACGGTGGTTCAACCACCCACGACATCGAGTTTGTGGGGGCGATTGAGCGGGATATGGAGACCCTCTACGAGCTCCTCAACGAGGAGCTCAGACGCTCTCCACTCGGATTCCAGCGGGGGGAGCCACCACCCTTCCCGAGAATGCTACATGACGCAGACCCCTGAGGGTCACGTCGAAAGCGCCTCCAGGGAAGAGGCCACCCCTACGAACAATCCTGACAGCAGATCCGGGGAAGAAGGGACAGCCCCATCTCGCCTGAGGATGGAGCAGCTAAGGGCTCATCGGCAAGAGATCGATGAGGCCGGGCAAGGGCTCGCACGGGAATACGCGGACATCAATCGCGAGATTGAATGCCGCAAAGACGGGGGGCGCGCGCGCGCCACAGCCCGCACCGTACATCAAAGGATCCTCACCGACGATGGGGCCTTTCCTCACTTTGCTCGAGCCAGCCAGAACATCGCCGCAGCGACCGCCTTGCTGCATGGTCTCCCGGAGGCCACGACGTCCGAGGATCGACGCGCTTATCGGGAGATTCGCCGTTGCTCGAAGCGCGCAGCAAGCGCAGCAGAAGCGGAAAGTTCGTTGTCTCGACGACGCGAACCCGACACCACCACGGCCAGCGCACCTTCCGGTGCATCCACCAAGGACGCATCCAGTACACCAAACACCGCCGGGCGGCGGGCAGCCCTCCGTCGTCCTCAGACATCAACGCCTCGGCCGTGGCGCGACGTGACGTAGCATCATCGGCGCCGGAGACGTGCCTGGGCGACGAGGGAGAAGCAGCGCGCCGCGGCTATCATCCCCGACGTGGCGGGCGCTACGACAGCAACGAGGACCGAAGCCCGAGCCCCGTCCTGCCAGGCCCTCAGGCCTTTGGCCGACACATCCTCAACGCTGCGTTCCCTCTAAGAGTCGTCCTCCGCCTTGTGCAGAGCAACAAGGATCGCCACAAACTCTCCCCGCCCTGGGAAGGGCCCTACATCGTCGTGGAAATACTTCGCCCAGGCGCCTACCGGTTGAAAACCATCAAAGGCGAGGTCTTCACCAACGCCTGGAACATTGAGCAGCTTACGTCGTTTCTATCCTTAAAATAAGCTTACACTTTTCCTTATCGGTTTTTGTCTTAACAGAACCCCGATCCTTAGTGACTACCGACCCCCCTGCAAATCGCGAGGGGTCGACCTCACTGGGGGCGGCATATGATCGTAACATATGTCATGTGTAATACAAGTATTACTTATTACGCTTAAAAAAATCCTCTGTTATACTTGCAAACATTTTCTAAGTTTTCCATTCGCCTCATAAACGAGTTTCGAGGGCTAAGATCTTGGGAACCAATTACGAATACAATGGTAGGACTGCAAAGGCACCCACGCCCAATGGGTCGCAACCTCTTTGCTCACCAGTTCAATCGAATTAGTTCGCCCACGTTCCCTAGTTTCCTATGACTTAGACCATGAGAAGGGTTGGAAAGCGTTAAAATGACTTGCCATAAGCCAAGGATGCAATTTTGTTCATTTTTTGCACAAATTCACCACTTACAAAGCGATGTCATTACAAAAAAGGAACAATATACTCCGAGGACTGTTTACCCGGGGGCTTCCCCACAACATTATTTCATTACAGTCTCGGCTCAGCTCTACCACAAGTGTTACTGCGGTCGCCGCGCCATGCCCTCCATCGGCGACGTCCGGGGCGTGTACACGGGCGGGTCGTCGTTTATCGCGGTCACCGTGCCACGCTCTCCATCGGCGACGTCCGGGGCGTGTACACGGGCCAGCTCGTCTACTGCGGTCGCCGCGCCACGCCCTCCATCGGCAACGTCCGGGGCGTGTACACGGGCCAGGTCGTCTACTGCGGTCACCGTGCCACGCTCTCCATCGGCGACGTCCGGGGCGTGTACACGGGCCAGCTCGTCTACTACGGTCGCCGTGCCACGCTCTCCGTCGGTGACATCTTCGCTGGATCCTCGAAGGCGCCACCATCTACGACAACTCCGCCGGAACGTCCGGGGACCACGCCATCGTCGTCAGCCGCGACCCGAGCAACGATGCCTCCGCCCGGGCGTCCGGGACCACGCCATCGTCGTCGTACCGCGACCCGCAGCGACCTCCCGCCGAACGTCCGGGGACTACGCCATCGTCGTCAGCCGCGACCCCGGCAGCGACGCCACCACCATGACGTCTGAAGACTACGCCATCATCCCCAGCCATAACCACGATAACGGCATATGGGCGAGAAACGCCTCCGCCAAGGGGGGCGCGAATAACGACGGCGCGCGATCAACGACGTCGACGACGCCCACCGACGCCTCCTTTCGCTTCGCCAAAGAGCCGACTCCTCAGCAAGGGCCGCGCGCACCATCTCATCTATGTTGGATAACCTCCGGCTCGACATCACGCACTAGAATCACGAGCAAGTTTGTAAGTTCTCTATCTCTCTCTGGCATTACTCTGCCTCACTCAGGAACCACCACGATGCACGGACGCGTTTGGCGGAAAGGAAGAAGAAGGAGAGATAGCGGCTCGGAGGTAGAAGGGGAGGTGGGCTGAGAACTCCTCTCCCCCTCCCTATTTAAAGAGGAGGCGCAGTAACTAAGGAAAGGCGAAAGGTCGGACGAAAAACCCTCTCCTTCCCCTTTTAAATACACAATCAATGCTTGATTGATATTTGAGGGCCTTTTGAAGTAAGTGACGGGACGAACCCCTGCTCACGGCGTCCCTCTTTGGTCAAACCAACACTTTGCCTAGGTATGGCCCGCCATCGACCCGCTCGGACGCGCGGCGATTAAAGGCACCCGCATAGGCGCATAAATTTTTCGCCTTCCCATGCGGGACCACGGACGACCCGATGACGGGACCCTTCGCTTCTCTGGGTCGACCATTCGCCCGTAAGACACGACGACGAACGAACGACCAAAGAAAGATAAGCCTCTCATCTTTCACTTTTTATGCGTTAGAATTTGTTCGCAAGATTCCGACCCCGCCGAAAAGCAGGGACGCGAGCATCACTCGGGGGCTGTCGAGGATGACTACCAATCCAGACATCCTCTTCACCCGACCCCTCCGTACGCTTGAAACTAAGGGCGCGACATACAGGCACAAAGCTTTGAGTAAAACTGGACGAACTAGCAAACCCTACGCCCCGATAGCTACAATGTTTCTATTCACCAGAAAAATCATGCTCAAACGCCTCTCGCGTCTCTGGTTTCGACGTCCGCCTTTCTCAAAGAAGGGATCGAAGGGGTCCGCCTACAGCAACCAGGTTGCCCAGGTTAATTGAACAGCTCGGATCTTCACCGAGACACAAAACAAAGAATGGCAATTCTTATGCAGGTTTTTCCAACCTCGTCACAAACGTCAGGACCCGAACCCATCTGGTAGGAGCTTTTTCCGCCACTCATACCACCAAGGTAACGTCCCCACCTTTATTTTCAATTAAATCTCGCATTCAAAACATTTCATATGCAAAAAATTGCATCCCAATGATTCGTGTCGCACCACGAAACGACTGTCGCCTTATCCGATATAGGCAACCACAGGCTGAGGTTCGAAGGTCGGCCCGCGAAGGGCTCGAGGCCGCCTCACGCCGAACAGAGCCAGGGAGAGATAACCGAGACGAGCCCCAGCCCTGCCCGCCCGACCTCCGAAGCGAAACCGGGGCGTCTCGACCTTCTCTCGTTCGATTCTAACCTCGAGCCAAACCCACAGAATCTCCATCGAGGAGAGGCCATCATGCCCCCTGAGCTTATCGAACGACTCAGGCATCTGCCGGGAGGCGGGTTAAGAAGTTGTGGAGTGCCACCAGAGGGCTCTGCCGACCCCATCGGCAAATGATGGACTCGGATTCCGCATTTAACGCACCAGTTAGCGAGCTCGTTGAGCGGTACTCAAGCCGTCCGAGGCAAGTGTCGTTCACTCAGCCCCTCCGATTGCGAAAACCGAGGACGGGGTAACACGCAAATAACGGCCGACCCCTATCAGACCCTGACTAGGCTCGGGGGCTCGGGCCAAACAATGCAGGGACAAAGGCCCCACCTTGCCGAGCCCATAGAGTTCCCAGTTGGGATTTCTGTTGGAAGACAGGGCGGGGATTATTGCGATGGCGTCCATTATCACCAGAACCACGATTCCGGTCTCCGGTAACACCCGACCCCAAAGAAAAGGGGGGTGGTCCTTACTGGGGCTGTTAAGGTACGGCTACCTCCTCTCCTTCTTTTCGAAACAATCTCCTCGCATTATAATCAGCGGCATAATTTAGGGGAACATATTGGTAAGACCGTAAAAAATGAAATCGCAAAAATCAAACAAAACGAAATTAAGACGCAAAAGCACGAAAGGCGTCCAGACTCGAAAAGTACCGACACTTGTTCACATATTACATATAAGTTATTCTCAAAATTGTTCGACTAATTACTTCCGGAGAGGAGAACCATCTCTTTCAGATTGTCTCGCGGTGTTCTTCGCAAGGGGAGGCGACCATCTGCTCCATTTCCTCCACTTCTTCATCCTCGTAGGTGGACGGAAAGCCTTCGCTCATCACTTTCAGGTTTATTTCCTTCTCATAGTGGGTGTGGGCGACGGTGAAGGCCTGGGTAATCCCGGCGTGAAAGGCACTCTCCTCAAGCTGGCCCACCCGAGCCGTGATACCTCCGACACGAGCCGTGAGCGGGCTGGTCTCCACCGGCTCCGTCACATTCAGGGCGTTAAGAACAACCCCGACCGCAGCTTGTAGAAGATCGTGCTCATCACTCTCAGCCTGAAGGGCTCTGCGCGTATAGGCAACCTCTTTCTCCAGCTTGGTGGCGGCGTTCTCAGCACTCGACTTTCCTTTCACCGCGTCGTCAAGCTCCGCCCGGAGAGAGCGGACCACCTCGACGTCCTCGTCCACCTTCCGCTGGAGGGTTGTGGCCCTACTCTCGGCCTTCCGCCGAAGGTCCCGCTCCATCTCCAGCTCCTTCAGGACTTCGCTGGCCTTCTCATTGGCCGTGGCATTCCTCTGCAGCAGCTCGTCTCGCTCTTTTTTGAGTCTGGCAATCTCCTCTCCATCCAGCTTAGACCTCGCCGACATGTCCTCGAACATTCCGTGCGCCTCCTCCGCATCCTGGCGCACCTGGGCCTCCCGCTCTCGAACAGTAGCAAGCTGGGCGGCCAAGTCTGCTCGCAGCCGGGCCTCCTCGGAAAGGCGATCCGTCTCCGCCTTCTGTTCGCGGAGGAATTGGGATTTATCCTGGCTACGAGCAACAAGAGTCTGAGGAGGAAGAAGGCTGATATCAGGAATACGAGAACACAAAAACACATGAAGAAAGAAGAAAGTCCAGAAAATACCTGAGTGGTAGGGATAACGATCTCACGGAGGGCTCCTCTGGCCTGGTCCAGGGCGTTCAGCATGGTCGAGATCCCGATGTCAAGACCCTCCCGCTCCATGCTCTCGGAATGATCATCGAGCGAGAAAAGAGCCGACGTCGGGTCCTGAGCATCCATCCACTGGAGCGGCGGCTCTCCCCGCGCAGGGGAGCGGTTTCCTCCCGACAAAGGGGCCGGTGGCGGCTCCTCCGACCTGTCTTGGCACCACCGCCGCACTCGAGACCTCCCGGCTGGACCCTCCTCCGTCTGGGCCGCTTGGGCGCCACGGGTGGATCCACATGGGCGCTGGCGACGCTGGATCGCACCACGCCTCTGGTGCCACCACGACCGCGTCCGGCTGATCTGGCTTGGCGCGATCCACGACCACCGTCACCGGCGGTATCACGGTCCTCGGCGGCTGTTCCACGCCCGCCATGGAAGAGACCGCTCGCTTTCAAGAAACTCCGCGGATGTGGGAGCCACCTTGACGCCGTCCGGTTCGCCAACGCGCCCGACATCGGCACCACTCCTGCCAAAAGGGGTGGCTCCGGCACGACGCCGTCTGTCCCCACTTGAAGGGCGAGACTCTTCTTGGCGCCAAACCCGAGGGGTGACCCGTCCGCAAGAACTGCGCAAAGGTAATAACCATTAAGTCAAAATAAAAAGGAAAAATGATGAAAACCGAGGAATCAACAGCTTACGTTGGCGTCCTCGGCGGGCGGAAGCGTTTGGGGATGGATCCCCGGACCCTGCCTCATCTGGGCGGGACCGTTTCATGCCTACCCCCCTCCGGGCGGGGGGTCCATCTTGTCGGGGCGCGGCCCGGAGTCGCTCCTCTCCATCGTCTCGTCGGGCGCGGCACCGGAGCCGTCCCCTCCATCATCTCACGGGGTGCGGCACCGGGCTGCTCCCCTTCATCGTCGCCTCGGGATGGCGGCGGCAGTTTCGCCTTCTTCCCCATCCACCGGTCCTCGGCCGGCACACCCGTCTTGAAGCGGACTCGCCCGCCTCCACCGACCTCGTCGATTCACTTCCCTCGCGCATGAAAGGCGAAGGGCCCCTGCACGGTGGGTGGCCACTTGTCGGCGTCTCCTCATCCTCCAGACGCCCCAATCCATGTCGACGGCGGCTACCTCGTCGTCGCCGCCGTCATCATCATCATCATCGCCGTCATCCTCACCGCTCACGTCCTCTCCCGATCCCGTGCCTCCTGCTTGATCGTTTTCGCCTTCTTCATCTCCTCCTTTGCCTCCTTGTCCCGCTTTCGGCATGCGAAGTCGATTCGCCGCCGCCACAACCTTGTCCTTTGGCGGCGGGATCAGGCTATCCTTGAAGACTAGCCCCTCGGCTAGCCCCAACATTATAGAAGCAAGTGTTAAAGAGGGAGATTCAGGAGAAAGAAAAGAATGCGGGAGAAGGGGCTTACGAATTGAAGAACCTGTGCTCGGCCGCATTGGAGGATGCCCGGGCACCGGATACACGATGTCGAGGACCCTGCCGGTGGAATCCTTCGTCGGCTCCGTCGCCTCCTTGATACGCTGCGCCACTTCCGAATAAGGGAGCGCCTCGTCAACGAGCACCGTCCCCTCGAACGATATCCCAAGCGTCATCCGGTGCAGGGGAAGCACACGCGCCATCAGTGGCGCCACCCTCCTCCTCGCGTGGTAGGCACCGATAATCCCGACCCTTTACACCCCGACCCTTGAGTGCATGGAGGGCGGAGAGAAGGTCGGAGATGTGCTTCTTGTCTTTAGTCTGGATGCCCCAGCCCCACGACGCCGGGGCACCCACAATAAGACGTCCGGTGTACTTCGGTAGGGTGGCACTCACATCATCCCTAACATAAAACCACTGCGAATGCCATCCCTTGTTGGATGTAGCCAGACGCATGTACGGGTAACCCTTCGACCGGGTATGGCGCGGTGAATCTTGGCACACCCCATCGGCGCATCCACTTCTTTCCCCCAATCTTCCTCTTGACGACTAATTCTAAAGAAATACCGCCACAGATCAAAATGGGGATCGATCCCAGAAACCCTCGCCTGAGGCAAGCGAACGCCGCCATATCTTTGAATCCCATTGGGAGTGAGATGTCGCAGCTCTACCTCATAGTAATCTAATAGCCCCGAAGAAATCTATGCGCTGGTACCCGAATCCCGCTCATGGAAGATGGCAAAGGAGACGACATACCCTTGAGCGGCACCGGCTCACCCACCGTCGTCGGGGAGTAACCACTCTGGGACGGCGGATAGTGGGCGAGAAGGCCACGGCGGACGAGGCCCTCCAGACGCCGGAAGTGATGCTTGATCTGCCCACAACTCCATTGAAACAGGAGGGGGAAGGGCGGCGCGAGCTTAACGGCGGCGAAACACAAACGCAGCAGCCCGGTCGGCGGTGGCGTCTTGGGCGCAAGAGGTCAAGATTGGCGGCGGATGTTTGAACGCAAAGAAAGGGGAGTGAAACACGGGACCACGGGGCGAACCCGTGGTTTTATAGGAGGCGACAGACGCGAGAAGGGCAACCGTCCGCCTCGATCTCCGGGTCTGCCACACACGCCACCGCGTCACATCGCGGGACACGCGCGCGTAGTCCCTATCCTCTCATCCCAAAAAATCTCGGCGGACGGTTAGCCTTCCCCAAGCGAATCCGGACTCTCCACCCACCGGGGAAGCACAAGCCACAAAGGCCCGTTTCTTTTCTCTTTGGCCCACCTAGGGCCCAGCAACTCACCGGCCGGCCCAACTAAGAAGGAATCCACGAACAATCCGCCACCAAGGGCAGAAGCACCAGTGAGGACGGCCCCGAATCAGTCCCCAGTAAACAGGACGCCACGACCCACTCGGAAAAACACCCTCCAGGCGGTTCTACCCGAATCACCTAGAGTCTCGGGGGCTACTGTCGGGGATCTAATACCAGGGTACCCCAGAAGGTGGAACCGATGACCACCGAACGTGAAAAACTTCTAGATGCATAAGGGCTCCATGTCATCCCTTGTTCGAGTAACAGGAGTTCGGTTCCGCCTCGCCCGACGCCTTGAGGGCGGGCTCGGTCTCACCCGAGGGCCGAGGATGAATTCCCTCGCCTGACCCCGGGAGGGCGGGGTCGACCTTACCCGACACCTTTGTAGGATAACCCCGCCTCACCCCAAAAGCTCAAGGCTAATCTCCGTCTCGCCCGGGCGCCTATAGGGCGGGCTCGGTCTCACCCGAGGGCCGAGGATAAACTCCGCCTCGCCCGGCGCCTTGAGGGCGGGCTCGGTCTCGCCCCGAGGGCCGAGGATGGATTCCGTCTCGCCCGACCACGGAGGGGCGGGTCACCTCACCCGACGGCCCGAGCGAGCCTCGCCTCGATCGATATCTATCCCTCATAATAATGGGTGCAGGGGCGAGACAAGACGTTCGGGTCAACCATGGCTCCAACGACCATACCTGCATACTGGCAGAAAAGGACCGCCGAGGAACAGCAGGATCAAGCTTTAGACCCTTCCGGGCGCCAGAGCCCAAAAAGGTATTACAGTGCGTGCACCTCACCTGTAGAGTTGTAGGCGCCGCCTTCACTCTGGGACATGGAACCCACGAAGAAGATATCGACAATCGCTACGCTCCGGAAAGGATTTGCTATCTCCACGAACGATGGGTATTCCGTCACCACACGGTGGACCCAAGGTTGCGGCGCCCGCTTCCAACCCCTCGGTCCTCCCAAATAAGAAGGCCTTGACCACGGCGTTACACCGGACCCCGACCCGCATTCTCCCAACGAGGACTCATGAGAACACAAGGCATGCGGAGCAAGGTCTGGGGAGGCTCATAAGTCAAAACCACTATCTCAGAGCCCATACCTGCAGCGAGGCAAAGATTCTCGTGACTAACCTGACATCCTACAGAGACATCGACAACATTGTAAACACTTATCTTCCTTCGCACTCATCAGAGTGGAGGACCTGACCAGGTAGATGTGAGCCACAAGACTAGGTAGAGTACGCGTCCTGGAGCCCTTACCGTTGTAAAGCCGGCCCCTTCGTCTATAAAAGGGGATGCGCTTCTTCCATCAAAGGGGACGGAAGAAAAAGGAGGACAAAACAATAGAACGCACTCACACACATTCAAGCAGCGACGAAGCTCTTGACCACCTCTCAATCCTTCGATCAGAGACTTGGGACCAGTCCCTCTCTCGGCAGTTTGTATCCCTTACTACAGATCGTTACGGTGCTAATAACACAAGCAGCAACAAACTGGACGTAGGGACGTTTCGCTTGAACCAGTATAAATCCTGTGTCCTTTAGCGCACCATCCGAGCCTAACGCGCATTACTATAAATTCACTTGCCGGTGCTTGTACGAAACACCGACAACGTCCTACTAAGATATGTACCCCTTATGTATTTATGCATTTCAATAATGATTTTCTCCATGATGTTTTCTCCATTTGTTGTTTTCTCCATAATTTTCCTCCAATTATCTTTTGTTTTTCTCCATGCTAAGATATGTATCCCTTAAAGATGATGCATTCTATCGCCATTCGATTTACCGACCAGCCACATTCTCATTCGCATTATCTAGAAGTAGTCCTGTTCTCGACTTAGCACCTAAACGTGCATGGGCAACATCGCTCTGCGTCATGGGCAGTTGGCAGTGGCTCCTTAGTGATGCCTATATTCCTAAGTGTGCACAGGAGCTAAGCTCTTTATGCCATGGGGTGTGGGATAGCCGGGGCTGATAACAAGATAAAGGACTAACAATGCATCGTTAATATTAAATATTAACACTTTATACGTACTAAACACTAATGTTTCATTTACAATTGCTCAGCATAATGCCAAAAAGCCTGTTACATTCTAAGTTGTCATGGTTCATTGCCAGCATCGCTGAACAGATCCATGCCGTCCGCCAGTTTGATCGTTGAATCAGACACCTCCTCCTCCAGCGCGGTGATTTGCTTGTCGCTTAGATTTCGGGCAAAGCCACCATCGATTCGTTTGAGCTTCACCGAGGGGTAGACTGACTGGACAACTGCCAGTGCATGGCCCACGGTAGAACAAGCGATGCCATGAGCATAGTGCTTGAAGTTCTCTAGCGCCAACTTGCACCTCTCCACGATGATGTCCGGCCGCATCGCTCTGTGGGGCTCCGGCACTTCTTGGTCGATGAGATCCAGCATAGGTTTTATCCCATTGGAGATGGTCTTCAACTTTTCTTTACTGACCTCCAGCCGGAGCTCGAAGTCACAAAACTACACCTGATTATTGGTTCAGATCACTACAGACAAGAAGGGCAATCGTCTTAAACACATTTCTCACAGCAAGAGGGGTATTGACATAAGGAATAACTTACGGTTTAGTTCTTTGGCAAGTTGTTTTTTCATCGTCAGAGCTTCATCTCTTTCTTTCTCTGCTAGCGCTTTGGCTTCATGCGCTAGCAGAGCTTGGGTCTCCGCCTCCACCTTGGCCTCACGCGCCAGGTGTGCATCGGTCTCCGCCTCCTTGGCTTCATCAAGCTCTACACCAATGAAGGATTACTACCAGCATGGGCGAATTGAGGATATGAAAGCAATACACCATGGGGCCTAAAGCCTTACTTTTGTCCTGGCCTACGCCATCGCCTAACTGATTCGTCAGCTCCCAATTCTCTGCCTCTAGTTGCATCTTTTCTGCTTGCAACTTCTCCTGGTCGGCGTGCGCTTCAGCCAGCATCTTCTCCAGAGTCTTCACAGACTCACGCAGCCTCTGGTTCTTAGCACTTGATGGAGCCACCTGCTTCAGCTGGCGTGCATGGTTCTCGGAGATCTTCATTAGCTCCCATAGCAAGCAATGGTAATTGGCGTAATCCCCAACATCAATTGGTCATGCAGACTAACTTACTTTAATCTGGCCAGACACTGATGCTAGTGCCGCCCTGAGCTCCTTCACCTACTCACTCGCCTCCTCGTCCTCCACCACCTCCATCATATCTTCATGGCACATGAAGGTCCGCAAAAAGCTAAGGAGGAGGATCCCGGGTATTTGGCACTTCGCGCTCAATTTCTTCAATCACCTCGGGGGACTCCCTCGCTAGACTTCGCGCCCGGTCGGCTTGTGGTCGGATGTCGGGGCCAAGATCCATCACTGGTGTCTGAGCCTAGGGACTGGCCCTTAGCTCTGGGCGACTGGTCGTCTCGAGAGCAACATCTTCATTCATTTGCTCTAGATGCTCGGGGACTTCGGCTCGAGGACCAGCCTGGTTTTTGGGTATTTCTCGTGTTTCTTTTGGCTATCCCGCCCCAGCAACCTGAGCAACGGCAGTCATGGCACTCAGCTTGGTGTCCTACTGAGCATCATCGATGTCGATTGGGTAAAGTTCCTCCGTCGATGCTTCCCTACAACATGATGTCGTATCATCAATACTTCCACTTTGGTTATGCTTGGACTAAGTCTAGGGCAGAGACACTTACTCGTTGGATCGCCTGCGTGCAGCTCTGAATGGCTAGGGCTTGTTGGAGCTCTCCTATCCTTTAGTTGCCGTAATGAATCTTAAGAACACTAGAGGCGGCTGGTTCACCTCTGGCGCTTCTGACCTCGCTATGGTGGCTCTCCCAGCCGAAGCCCCTCGCCTAGGCTCGGGGACTTTGCCCCGAGTGAATCTCTGGTCGGCTGTGCCTTGGTCTAGCCGGTCGGAGGCTCTAGCGGTCGGTGTTGGGGTGGTCATCCGCATAGCTCGTTGCTGTAGTGTTTCGCTTGCGTCTTCATCATCATTCGACCAGTCCACGATGACTTGCCGGCACACTGAAGGCTCTCTAATCAAGACTCCACCACTCTTGTAGGGTGGCAAAGTGTTTGGTTTTTTCTTCTTCTTCACTGGCTCTGCTCAGGCCGGTTGTTTCCCGCGTGACGGCTGCCAATGCCTGGGAGTTTTCTTCACCACATCCTCGGATGAGGACGATGAGCTGCTCTCCGAAGGAGGACCGGCCAGAGCTTGGGTTGCACAGGCATCTACGCCCTTCAGCTAGGTCCCAACCGGCATGTCAGAGACATACACAGCACCATCCTATCCACAAGTTTTCAAGAAGACATTTCAACATCAACAAGATTTGACATTACAAGGACTACCAGCGATATACTTTTACTAGTGGTGGTGGATTCGTGATGCTGTATGCCACTTGCTGCCCCGTGTTGCTTAGTTTGGTGTTACTTGAAAAGAGCTCTAGGAGACGAATATAGGCATCACCCTTATTTATCTTCTCGGGGGCTTCCCAAGCGGTATCTTCATCACCTGTATATTCATACGCGGTGTGGAACCTCTCGTTGCTCGGCTGGATCCACCGTATGATGAAGTTGATGGCTACACCAACTACATCAAGATTATTACACATCTGACCCTAAATTTGTAGAAGCTCATTGACCTGGGTTATCTCCAAACTGCTAGGTCTTGCCGACCAGTTTGCGCTTGGCACTGCTAAATGGTCTATGTCGGTCGATAGGCTCAGTTCAGCATTTTGGATATAGAACCACTTAGCATTCCATCCCTTCAATGATGTGTTGAGAGGCACTTGTATGTATTCCTTCACTAAGCCATCCCTTAGCTGCAGATAAACTCCACTGACAATTTTGGGGGACCCAGATCCAAGGAAGGGTTTGAGGTAGAAGAAATAACGAAAGAGGTTGAAGTACGGAGCGATTCCAATGAATGCTTCGCACAGATTGATGAAGAGGGGAGATATGAAGAATGCTGTTGGGATGGAGATGGCAAAGGTTAATTCCGTAATAGCCAAGAAGCTTCCGCAGGAAAGGATGCGTAGGAATCCAAAATCCACAAACAAAATAAGCCTCGAATACAACAAGTTCGTTGGTGCCGGGGGTTGGAAACGGTTCACCTGAAGCGGGGCGCCATCCTACGGTTACTTGATCTTGAAGGATTCCTTCGAACACCATTTTTTCTAGGGTCTCCCGGGTGATGGTAGATCTGACCCACTCTTGGTCGCGATGGACCTTGTCGGTATTCTCCACCGCCTCCCTCCCTAACTTCTTCGGGCTCGAGCGGCTGCGTTTCTTCCCACCCTTCACCATGGATCAGATCTGATTTGATTTGGCTACGCTCAAATTCGATTGAGGAGGCACTACGGTTGTAATGTGACTATAGCAGGGTGTGCGAAGGCGAAGCGCCGAGTATTTTGCGGTTGCAAGGATGAGGACGCACTAGGAGGAATGAGGAAAGGGCACCGCGGTGGACGGATTCATATGGTTCGACCCCAACCCTTCACCTTCAGGGTTTTTGGGAAACCACGTTTAATGGGCCTCCAACTTCTTCGTCAATGGTTATTGGGCTAGTTTAATGGGCCTCCAGGCATACTGAACGGCTGAGCCTGTTTTGTCGGTCTACTTCTCCAATTTCGCCTTGATATAGTGCTAAGCACACTCCTATGTTCTCCACGGTATAGTGCTAAGCACTCTCTATGTTCTCCACGGTATAGTGCTAAGCACTCTCCATTTTCTCCATGGTTTAAGTGCTAAGCACTCCATTTTCTCCACGATATAGTGCTAAGCACTCTCCATTTTCTCCATGGTTTAAGTGCTAAGCACTCTCCAATTTCTCCACGGTATAGTGCTAAGCAATCTCCATGTTCTCCACAGCATAGTGCTAAGCACTCTCCATTTTCGCCACGGTTAACTGCCAAGCACTCTCCATGTTCGCCACGGTACAGTGCTAAGCACTCTCTAAATTTCGCCACAGTTAAGTGCTAAGCACTTCCCATGTTCGCCACGGTATAGTGCTAAGCACTCTCCATGTTCGCCACGGTATAGTGCTAAGCACTCTCCTTGTTCTCCAACGGTAAAAGTGCTAAGCACTCTTCATTTTTTCTCCATTTTAAGTGCTCAACACTCTCCAAATTTTACTCCAATGTCTAGTGCTAAGCATGGGGATTTCGTCCTTTTCACTTGTATCTTTGATCCTGCTACAAGATGCTGCTCTATCTTACAGCAGGCTCGGGAACTAAGTGTGTACACTTCACCTAGCAGTGAGTGTACTGTTTTTCCTCTTACTGGTCTTCAGCTAAGCTGGGCGCTAGCTATGTGCTTGGCTAAGCTGGGACTCAGTTATTCTAAATAACCGACCGTTGTACTTCTTTGATCCTGACACCAGGTGCATTCTTCACCTACTATCAGACTCGGAGACTATAATGTATAAATTGCACCTTGCGGTGCTTGTATCAAATTTAACAGTTGGCTAAGTTCCCCTTTTCTTTCTCAGACATTGATATTCTTTGATCCTAACACCAGGTGTCTTCTTCACCTACTATCAGGCTTGGGGACTACAATGTATACATTTCACCCTGCGGTGCATGTATCAATATTAACATCCTCTTTGACTAAGTCATGGATGATGATCATCTGACTTCACCAATGAAGGCTAAGTGTGTACACTTCACCTAAGGTGGAGAATTTTTTAAAATTTTAAACTTGAGCTCCTTACATCCTTCTAGCAAGCCTTACTTGAGTATGTTTGAGGCCTATTACAAGTTAAACTGGTCAGCACTTCATTTTGTTGATCGGATTACCAGTCAAACTGGTCGGTACTTCATTTTGTTGATTGGATTACCAATTAAACTGGTCGGATTGCTAGATTAAATGTCTGACTCCAAGTTAAACTGCTCAGACCTGCTCAAGACAGCGTTGCTCAGCAGATACAAGGCGCTCGGGGATTAGCTGTGTGGGGTATAACCCTAGGTACCCATGGCATTGGACATGGGCCGCACCGCCAGGGGAGGTCCAGCCCATAAGATCAAGGCCTACGATGCTCGGCTCTAGTCGGCGTGCACCGCAAGGCAATCAGAAGACATCTTGGCGATGAAGGAAGATCTATTCGGATATGATAGATATCGTATTCCTTGTAAATACTTACCATATAGCCGAATAGATCTAGACTTAAACCGACCTATAACCCTACCCTCCTATCTATATAAGGTGGGTAGGGACCCCCTCGAATGCATCTCATATTCAATACAATCCACCAAAGACACACGACATAGGGTATTACATCGATTAGACGACCTGAACCTGTCTAAATCGCTTGTCTCTGCGCTTGTGTCACCATTCGGCTCCTATTACACGCACCTCCACTGATTTATCTACTACTATGGGCATACCCCTCGGTAGATTGCCGACCATATTTCGTCGACACCGTGGGAGATCACGAAAGGCAACTCTAGTGGATTGCTCATAGCTTGTGGATCTCTATCTTGTGTTGGTTGTGCGGCCCCCGATGAAAGGTCCTAATGGCTAGAGGGGGTGAATAGCCTATAAAAATTTCTACAACAACACTTAAGCCAAGTTGTTAGACAATTATGAAGCGAAGCGAATGTTGTGCTAGCCTACTCAAAATGCAAGCCTCCTATCCACAATTCTAGTTATCTCTGATCTCTATAACACACAAGAGGCTAAGTCACTACCGCTAAGTTAGTAAGCTCTCAAAGACTAACTAAAGAGCCTCACTAACACTAGACAAGACACAAGCTAGCTCTCAAAACTAATTACACTAAAGAGGTTACCTACACTAAGAAAGTAAATGCACAAGAGAGGTAGTGAGTTATACCGCCGTGGCAAGAGATGATCAATCAATTACAATGAACACCAATGAAATCCTCGGAGACAAGATGACATAATGGTTTTTCACCGAGGTTCACTTCCTTGCCGGCAAGCTAATCCCTGTTGTGGTGATTCACTCACTTGGAGGTTCACGTGCTAATAGGCATCACACGCCTAACCCGCAATCAGGTGCCGCACAACCAACATAAGATGAGGATCCACAAGCCACAAGCAATCCACTAGAGTACCTTTTGGCTCTCTGCCGGGGAAAGGTCAAGAACCCCTCACAATCACCACGATTGGAGCCAGAGACAAGCACCTTCCTCCGCTCAATGATCCTCGCTGCACCAATCCATCTAGGTGGCGGCAACCACCCAGAGAAACAAGCAAATCCTGCAGCGAAATGCAATCACCAAGTGCCTCTAGATGCAATCACTCAAGCAATGCACTTGGATTCACTCCCAATCTCACAAAGATGATTAATCAATGAAGGAGATGAGTGGGAGGGCTTTAGCTTAGCTCACTAGGTTGCTATGTCAATGAAAATGGCCAAGAGAGTGAGCTAGAGCCGGCCATGGGGCTTAAATAGAAGCCCCTCACGAAATAGAGCCGTTGGGTCACATAAGTGACTGTCGGACTCACTTGGCATGGGCCATCACACCGTCCGACGCACGGTTTGATGCCCGGCCATGTCCACTTGCATGATGCCACATGTCCCAGTCAAACGAGCCAATCGTTGCCGCCAATCAATCAAGCAGTCACGTGCTGATTACCACGGTCGGACCTACCGTCGGACTCCACACAGGGAGGGTCCAACGCGGTCCAGTAAGGTCCAGCGAGGGTAAAAACCCTCGGACCCTGGTCTGATGCCTACTATCGAACCCAAGCCACGGTCCAACGCCGACATGTGTCGCGCCCGCGCTCACTTACACGCGTAGCACTAAATGAACAGTGCACTAGGTCGGTCCGACGCCTAAGCGAGCCCCAGTCTGACGCCCCCATGCGTGCTCCTCTTAGTTAGGGTTAGCCGTCGGGCTCTGATTAGCAGGGTCCGACGCCCCTATTTCACTTCTTCTCAAGCGCAAACACTTCACCCTTGTTCAAATGTACTAACCACCAAGTGTATCACCTTGTGCACGTGTGTTGGTATATTTTCACAAATATTTTCAAGGGTGTTAGCACTCACTAGAATCTAAATGCATATGCAATGAGTTAGAACATCTAGTGACATTTTGATAACAACATTTTGATACGAGTTTCACCTCTCTTCATAGTACAACTATCTATCCTAAATGTGATCACACTCACTAAATGTCTCGATCACCAAAACAAAGAGCTCCTATGAATATCACCTTTGCCTTGAATATTTTGTTTTTCTCTTTCTTCTTTTCCAAGCTCGAGCATCTTGATCAAAACCATGGCCATCACCATCATCATGATCTTCACAATTTGCTCCACCGCTTGGAATGTGCTACCCTATCTCATGATCACTTAGAGTCAAAGGATTAGCACCTAGGGTTTCATCAATTCACTAAAACCAAACTAGAGCTTTCAATCTCCCCCTTTTTGGTAATTGATGATAACCCCTTCACAAAGACATGAACTAAAATTCATTTGAATCCATGTTGCTTGCCCAAGCATTTTTACCATGTGTAAAGGATTTGGACAAGTTTCATGAACCCGAATTGGTAGCATTAGCTCCCCCTACATATGTGCTAAGAGTTTGGATAGAAGCTTGCTCATATGCATGAATTGGAGTTGTGGGAGAGTAATGTCTACCAAATGATGCTAAGGTATAAGAGATAGACCTTTGAAGCGTGATACCAATCGGAGTGCACCAATAACACCATCCTTAGCACCATGGTTAGTTAGATACCACTTGGAATTACTTGCAAAACACAAACACCAGATACCTCATGAGATCAATATTATATGCAAGGCTCTAGTACTACTTGTGAAAAATAAAGCAAGACATATCTAACTACCACCTATGCATGCTAGTTTTTCATTTCATCAATCAAACCTTTAACTAGCATACACCACACAACCATGAGATTTTAATTTAAAACTTGTGCCATGCAAGCAAACATATGTAATGCATATACAAATGCATCAATCAAGTTTATGAGCTTGCTCCCCCTACTTGTGTGCTCATATTTTAATTGATCCCCTTTCTTTGTCATCTTTTCCTTATCTTTGTTTCTCTCTCTCTATCTTTGTGAATTATTTCTCCCCCTTTGTCATTAATGACCACAAAGGTTCAATTTTAGATAGGTTAAGATTATCAATGTCAATCAATGGGGTGAGGATCATTTTCCCAAATTTTGACTAATCTAAAACACTTGCCAAAGATATTTAACTCGGTTTGATCCAAGGACAAGCTTCTTCACACCTTATTTCAAGGGTTATCTTGACCATGTTGAGTTAAACACTTATAGTTCATTTTCTAGATTAAACACTAGGTTCACAAGCCCACCAACATGTCATAGGCTACCACTAGATCAAGTCAATCACATAATCAATAGTGGTACCATACAAGCATCAAATTCATTTAATTTTTATGAATGAGCCTATAACACATGAGGAATGACTAGATGCACTAAATATGTCCTTAGCAAAGGATGTATGCCATGCCAATCAACTTTTACCTTGGACTGCTCGAAGGAGAGGCATGTCATATAAGTGGGAGGGGTGCATCAACACATATTATAGAAATCCAATAAGTTCAACTGATTTCTTAGCTTGCAAAACCTTTTCTCATCAAGTGGCTTGGTGAATATGTCGGCAAGTTGATCTTCGGTGCCCACACTCTCAATTGAAATGTCTCCTTTTTGTTGATGATCTCTAATGAAATGATGGCGGACATTAATGTGCTTTGTTCTTGCATGTTGAACCGGATTGTTGGTTAGCTTGATTGCACTCTCATTGTCACATAGCAATGGCACGTTCTTGAACTTGATTCCAAAGTCATTCAAGGTGGCCTTCATCCAAAGAATTTGTGCACAACAACTACCGGTGGATATGTATTCGGCTTCAACGGTTGATAATGCAACACTATTTTGCTTCTTTGATGACCATGAAACAAGTGATCTTCCCAATAGTTGATATGTGCCTAAAGTGCTCTTCCTTTCAACCTTGCATCCCGCATAATCCGAGTCAGAATAACCAACTAGCTCAAACTTTACTCCTTTGGGATACCACAAACCAACATTTTGTGTATGCTTCAAGTACCTTAATATTCTCTTTATAGCCTTCAAATGACTTTCTCTAAGTGAGGCTTGAAATCTAGCACACATGCACACACCAAACATGACATCCGGCCTTGATGTGGTCACATAGAGTAGGCTTTCAATCATAGAGCGATACAACTTTTGATCCACCATGTTGTCACTTGCATCGCTATCCAAATTGCCATTGTTCCCATGGGTATACTAATTGGCATTGCTTCATTCATACCAAATTTCTTGAGCATGTCTTTGATGTACTTGCCTTGACTCACAAATGTACCATTCTTCAATTGCTTGATTGGAAGACCAAGGAAGTAACTCAACTCTCCAATCATGGGCATCTTAAACTCATTAGCCATCATCTTGCCAAACTCTTCACAAGAGTCTTGATTGGTTGATCTAAATATGATGTCATCAACATAGATTTGCAATACAAACAAGTCCTTACCAATCTTCTTGGTGAAAAGAGTGGTGTCAACCTTGCCCATAATGAACTCCTTGGAGAGGAGGAAATCTCAAAACCTCTCATACCATGCTCTAGGTGCTTGCTTCAAACCATACAATGACTTCTTCAACTTATAAACATGGTCGGGCTTCTTGTCATCTTCAAAACTGGGAGGTTGCTCAACATATACTTCTTCATTGATATAGCCATTGAGAAATGCACTCTTGACATCCATTTGATAGAGCTTGATGTTGTGAGCACAAGCATAGGCTAGCAAAATTCTAATTGCTTCCAATCTAGCAACTGAGGCATACGTTTCTCCAAAGTCATAACCTTCAACTTGAGTGTAACCTTGTACTACCAATCTTGCTTTGGTCCTTACTACTATCCCATCTTGATCTTGCTTGTTTCTATTGACCCATTTGGTTCCAATCACATTGTGGTTCTTTGGCCTCTCAACTAACTTCCATACTTAATTTCTTGTAAAGTTGTTCAATTCTTCAAGCATAGCTTCACCCAATCAACATCGTTCAATGCTTCTTCTATCTTCTTTGGTTCAATGGATGACAAAATGAGAAGTGTTCACAAAATGATGCCAATCTTGATCTTGTTTGTACACCTCTAGAAATATCTCCAATTATAGTGTCCAATGGATGATCTCTTGTAATATTGGTTGGTTGGAGTATTGGAACATTGCTTGCACTTGCTTGCTCATTGGATTGAGATGATGAGCTAGCCACTTGTTGATCTTGCTCTTGAGATGATGAACTAGCTTGATTTGAATCATCTTGCACATTTCAGTTAGAGAGCACTTGCACTTGATCATCCTCTTCATCTATCACTTGTCTAGGCCTCAATTCACCAACATCCATGTTCTTCATGGCATTTGAAAGTTGAATACCTCTAACATCTTCAAGATTCTCATTCTCATCTTGGGAACCCTTTGTTTCATGAAATTCAACATCATGAACTTCTTCAAGAGTACCACTTGCCAAATTCCAAACTCTATATGCTTTGCTTGTAGTGGAGTAACCAAGCAAGAATCCCTCATAACACTTCTTGTCAAACTTGCTCAATCTAGTGCCCTTCCTCAATATGTAGCATTTGCAACCAAAAACCCAAAAATATGCAATGTTGGGCTTTCTACCATTCAAGAGCTCATAAGGTGTCTTCTCTTTCAATGGATGACAATAGAGGCGGTTGCTACAATAGCATGCCATGTTGATTGCTTCGGCCCAAAAGGATTGACTCACATTGTACTCATATTTAAAGCCTTTGAAGATCAAATTAGAGCCATCTACACTTATGATCTCTACATCGTCTACTCCAAATATGCATTTGAATCCAAGATCACACAATTGAGCCACAGATAGCAAATTGAAGTTTAAGCTCTCTACTAGCAACACATTGGATATGCTTAAGTCATTGGATATTGCAATCTTATCAAGCCTCTTAACCTTGCCTTTGCCATTATCACCAAATGTAATACTATCATAACCATCATTGCCATTGGTATTAATTGAGTTGAGCATTCTTGCATCACCGATCATGTGTTGAGTGCACCCACTATCAAGAACCCAATGCCTTCCTCTAGCTTTGTAATTGACCTATAAAAGAAGATCAATTCTTTTTAGGTACCCAAACTTGCTTGGGTTCTTGAAGGTTACTAACTAACCTCTTTGGCACCCAAATGGCTTTCTTCTTTGAGCCCACAATTGGAGTACCAACAAACTTAGCATGCACCCCATTAACACCCTTGGTAAGCAAATAACAAGAATCAAACTTAATTAAGGATACATTTGGTTGCTTGTTCTTGTTCTTGCAATATTGCTCTACATGCCTAACTTGCTTGCATCTATTGCAAAAATGACCATTGTTCTTCACAAAACTAGTCTTGTGAGGAGCAAAGACCGCCTTGCCTTTCTTGGGGGTATAGCCCAATCTCTCTTTGTTGAGAGAAAATCATTGGCTACCCAAGTACTTTAGCAAGCGGGCCTCACCACCATAGGCATTATCTAAGGCGCGAGTGAGCTCATTGACCTCCTTCTTTAAGGTATCATTCTCAACCATAAGTGAGGCATCACAAGTGAAACCAGCACTCATATGTGAGGTGGAAGTGGATGATGAGCTACATGAAGGGTTAGTGGGAGCAACAACAATAGACTTATAGAATGATTCATCAATTATGTCACATGTTAAGCCTTTGTCACATGTTACAACATGCTCCTTTTGATTTTGCTCAACAAGAGTGGAATGAGCCTTTTCAAGCTTCTTGTGAGCCTTGCCAAGCTTCTCATAGGCTTCCTCTAGCCTCTCGTAAGATGCATTGATCTCATCAAAGGCTTGCTTAAGGGCTTTTAGTTCCTTACACAAGTCTTTGCATTCCTTTCTCTTGATGTCAAAGTGAGTTTTAGTATCTTCTAATATGTCAATTAGTTCATCTTTAGTAGGTTCATCATCATCATCACTTTCACTTTCATTATCAAGTTCCTCGTCACATCCATAATCACAAGTTTGTACCTTAGTGGCCTTAGCCATAAAGCATGTTGATGGAGTGTCGAAGAGAGAAGGCTTCTCATTAATGGCAATGATTGCAAGAGCCTTCTTCTTGGTGGTCTTGTCATCATCACTTGAGGAAGCATCACTATCCCAAGTGACCACATATGAACCACCCTTCTTCTTCTTCTTGAAGGTCATCTTGTCCTTCTTCTCTTTCTTCTCCTTCTTGTCCTTCTTCTTGCCCTTCGTGTCATCATCTTCATTCTCACTATTGTAGGGGCATTGGGCAACAAGATGATCCTTGCTACCACACTTGAAGCACGACCTTCCTTCATCCTTGTTCCTTGATGATGACTTCTTCCTTTTTGCACGATAGCCCTTCTTCACCATAAATTTGCCAAATCTCTTCACAAAGAGAGCCATCTTCTCATCATCAAACTCATCAAAGCTTGAGTCTTCATTTTCACTTGATGATTCTTGCTTTGCCTTGCCCTTGGATGATGTGGCCTTGAATGCCACACTCTTCTTCTTCTCATCATTCTTCTCATCTTTCTTCTCCTTCTTCTCTTCCTTCTCATCATCATCTCTATAAGTGTCATCGGTCATCACATCTCCCAACACTTGGTTTGGTGTCATGGTGTCCAAACCACTCCTCACTAGAATAGTAACCAATGTGCCAAATCTTGAGAGTAGACATCTCAAGAACATATGAGAAAAGTCCTTGCCCTTCACTTATTCACCAAGTTCTTTGAGATCATTGACTAGCACTTGGAGCCTATGAAACATCTCCGGCACACTCTCATCATCCTTCATCTTGAAGCTAGCAAACTTCTCCTTGAGGATATATGCCTTGGCACCCTTCACCGCTTGTGTCGATAGAATATCGTCGGTAGTCCTCCGAGGGGTATCCCATGAAGGTAGATTGATCGGCAGAGAGGCGTGTAATCAAGAACAAGAAGGCAATAGAGACACACGAGTTAGATAGGTTTAGGCCATCAATATGACGTAATACCCTACTCCTGTGGTCTGTTGGATTGTATTGGCTATCGTATGATATTGCGTGAGTTTGGAGGGGGTCCTTGCCTGTCTTATATAGTCCGAGGGGTAGGGTTACAAGTCGGTTAGATCTGAGAGATAACCAGAAAGTAATAATAGATTACATGAATCATGGCATCATACGTATCCTAACAGATCTCGTAGCATCTTCAGGATATCTTCCCAGTATCTTGCGGGAGGCGCCGAGCAGAGTCATGCCCCGCAAGGCTTCATCTCGTGGGCTGGGCCGCCCCTAGGGGCGTAGCCCATGTGGTCTGTCGTGGGTATCCGGGGTCATACCCCCCATTGCTAGTCCCCGAGCGCCTTGTACCCATTGTGCAACGCCATCTTGAGCTTTTCCAAGCAGGTGCGAACAAAGCCGAGCAGTCAAACTCATGGTTCGACCACTGTGATGAGTTGCCGAGCAGTTGTGAGCAGTTGTCGAGCAGCGTGAACCGTCGCCGAGCAGCGTGAACCATTGCCGAGCAGCGTGAACTATCGCCGAGCAGTGTGACCCAAGTACGGCTTGCCATAAGAGTGTAAGGAGCTCAAGTTCAGAATCAAAAATTTCTTCACAGTGGACCAAGTGTGCCCACTTAGAGTCTGACCACGAGAAAAGGAGATAGTCTTCTACAGCTTCAAGAGGCGCATAGTCTTCCAGATTAAAGCAAACACACTCACCGCAATTTGAAGTGTGCCCACTTAGTCCCCGAGCCTGACAGTAGATGACGTAATCATGTGGTGCCAGGTTCCAAAGTAGAAAAATAGTAGAAGACCAGCCGAGCAGGCAGCTAGTCGCTGGGCGTAGCCCTGAAATGAGAAAAAACACATTCTCCGCAAGGTGAAGTGTGCCCACTTAGTCCCTGAGCCTGACAGTAGGTGACGTGGTCACGTGGTGCTAGGGTCAGAAATAACAGTCAACTGAAGAAAAATCCCCAATGCGGCGAGGAACCAAGACGTAATGCTGACGCAGTCCCTGAGCCACAAAAGGAAATCTTGGAAAAACAAATCATGGAGAAAATACCGGAGTAATGGCTGTACAGTAGTAATTATTGAGCCGTAACGGTTGGCGGAGAAGTCGGCGAATATTCGGTGAGCCGTAACAAATTGTAGAGATAAATCGGTGATACGGGCCATGGTTGCGCGAAAGCCTAGGTAACGGGCCATCTTACTGTTGCGGAGAATTCGGAGAGGCACAAATCGCGGGAACAGTTTCCCAAAAACCCTCGAATGTGAAAAGGTGGGGGGAGTGCTTTATAACTGTGCCACCGCATCCCGCGCTCCCACCTTTGCCACTTTGCCATTTCATCTTGTTCCTTAGCCCTCACATTTCCAGATTCACATCCACGCGCGCTTCCGCCGCCAATCCTCATCCGAATCTGACAGATGGCGCCGAAGAGGGAAGCTACGAACCCGAAGAAGGCGAGCCCAAAGAAGGCAAGCGCCGGAGCCAGTCGTGATGAAGAGTGGGTGCCATCACGCACGGGGGATGCAGAGCTCAATAGATTGGTGGAGGCGGGCGTTCTTCCCGACCATGTCACCGCCGGATGGCGGCCGTCCCTCGGTGAGCCGTTCCCCATGCCTCATACCGACAAAGCTGTGGTATTTGAGGACTACTTTTGGCGCGGGTTAGGTTTTCCTGTTCACCCGTTCTTGAGGGATTTGTTGGAGTTTTGGAGAGTCAGTCTATGCAACCTCCACCCAAACACCATATTGCACATTTCTATCTTCATCCATTTCTATGAGGCGTATCTCAGAATCCTTCCCCACTTCAACCTCTTCTGCCACCTGTTCTGGCTGAAGAAGAGAGGCGGCGGTGGTTCCAAGGTGGTCGGCGGAGTGTATCTTCAGCTACGCGATGGAATGGCGGGCGAGTATCTTACTGTGCTGCTAAACACATCACTGAAGGGGTGGAACACCAGGTGGTTTTATATGAAGCAGAGCCACCCTGCCGTCCGCTGCGACGCCGACCACATCCCGGAGAGCCAGAAGAGCTGGTCGAAGATGCCAAGCAGCGCTGATATGGAGCTAGTGAGGGAGCTCCTTGGCTTAATAAAGGGCGTGAAGACCAATGGTGGATTGGTGGCGGTGAGCTTTATAGTGCGCCACATGCAACCCTACAAGGAGAGGGCTCATGCAGCCTTTGATTTCAAGGGGGAGACCGATAGTATCCGGGAGAGGACGGAGATGCTATCAAGGGACGTAGTGCAAGAGTGAGCTACAGAACTATTCACCCCATTTGCCTCGTTCAATTTGCCAGGGCAGACGAGGCCCTTTCAGTGCAAAAATCTGCCTCCTCAGGTAAATATCTCAATTGTGTGCTCCTGACGCTTTTAATCTTCTGACGTTGTCGAGCAGTGGACTGATTCACTTATGTGAAGATCCACTCACAGGAAAGATTGGTGTACTTCTCAGGGATGCCGAGGGGCGATTGGCCGCAGGCAGTAGATGCCCAACCACCGACGCAGCCTAAAGAGGGAGCCATCAGCATCTCATCGAAGAGTCCATCCCTGGTGTCGGAGAAAATCTGGGGGAAGAGGGTAGCGGCAGATGAGCTAGCTCAGAAGAAGAGAAAGACGGCGGGAGCCACTCCCCTCAAGCCGGGCGGCATCTCGCTTGGTGGAGACCAGACCACTAGAACATGGAGTACCACAATTTTCGAGTGGTCGGATGACGACGAAGTTCCAGTTGCTCCTCCACCGAGCACGAAGGCGCCTCCGCGCAGCACGCGCATGGAGGAACAATCGACGAAAGGGGATGGAGTCCCCCAAAAGCAGGCGATGGGAGCCCCTGAGCAGCAAGCGAAGGGAGTCCCCGAGCAGCAGGCAAGGGGAGTTTCAGAGCAGCGGGCAGAGGGAGTCCCCGAGCAACAGGCGAGGGGAGCCCCAGAGCGGTGGGCGGAGGAGAGGCCGACGACAAAGACCGTGGGACCTCCACCCCCAAGACGCAGGTGTTGACCCCAAGGCCATGGCTAGGGGCTCGGGTAGGCAGCGCCAGTTCAGAAAAATCTACTAGAAAACCGCTGCGTAAGTACCCTTGTCTTGGAGTTATTTGGTTGTCATATCCGTATTTTTTTTAGCGAGTGACGAGCTGATATGATGCAGAGCGAGGCATATGGAGGATCCGGCCCTACCCGTCTAGATTGACGAGCAACCGTCCTAGAGTCCTCGGGTGCTCGGCGGACTGCAGAGGAGTCCACCGCCGCTGCTGGTGAACTTGGCGGCAGTGAACAGTTGGCGCCGATAGCGGATGGTTCGGCGGCGATGCCCGGGGCAACGGCGGAAAACGCTGGGTATGGCCATGGAGCCCCCTAGTGGTGGCTCTAGCCGTGGCGGAGGAGGACGAGGTGGAAGAGATCGAATGTGAGGAGTCTCGACCCCAAGCTGTCCGAATCCTCCGTAGATGCGACGACGAAGTGGTGCTTGTTGAGGAGGACACTACCAGGGAGCTAAAGAGACTAGAGTCCGCCCTTGCTGGCATGATGAAACAAATCAAGGTCAGTGCTTCATTATGTTCATATTTGACGTTGGAGATTATTCTTCTTCATAATCTTGGCGTTTTTGCAGGGGTTAACTCGGACTGCCGAGCAGCGTCGCCAGCTGATAAAGAGGATGGAGCCCCTCACTGAGGAGAATGAAAAACTCAAGGAGGCAATACACCTTATGGAGAAGAACATCTAGAGAGCCCAGCGTGAGCGAGACCTTGCTGAGTCCAATGCGCGGGACCTAGATTACCAGAAGGGCGTCCTATCTGAGCAGCTGGCAACCGTGTCTGAGTAGCTGCGTGGCTAGTCTGAGCAGCTGGCCACTGTCTCTGATCAGCTGAAGTAGAAGTTCGAGCAGCTCAGGAACATATTCAAGCAGAAAGTAGGTATGGCGTATCGGCGAATATGCTTTGTATTGTTGAATAGCCATATCTTCGGTGATGACTGTTTTGCTTGTAGAGCAAGATGCGGAGCTCGGCCAGCTACGCCAAGCCATCGGGCAACTCCAAGAGGAGAAGGCGAAGGAGTCAGAGCATGCGGAGAAGCTGACCGAGGAGCTAAAAGGTGAAATACTTCGTGATCGGAGTTATTGCTGGAGTAATATGTTGGCTCAATGGATTCTTGTGATGCCCGCAGATTATCGTCGGAGGGTTAAGTCATAGTTCGATGTGCTGGAGCAGGATGCCCGAACCTAGAGGGACAAGTTTGATGTCGTAGTTGCCGGAGTCAAACTGGTGCTCGACTGCGTCGACAAGTAGGTGGCTCCTCAGCTCGACAGCAGGCCACCGCATCTAGACACCATCATCGAAAGGTGCAAGGCAACATGGGAGAACCTCAAGAGCTTCAACCGCGACTCCATTATGACCGCCATTACTCATGCCCTTGCGGTGGTCCGGTCCCACTATCTAGCCATTAACCTTTAGGCGATAGGGGCTGGATTCGCTAAAGGGATGGGCGAGGCGGAGCACCAGCAGTTGGAGGAGGAGGTGGAGGATGCGGACGAAGAAGCTGGCCAGTGACATCGACCTGTTCGGCGATGGCAAAGGCCACTGATCTGCTCGGAGAATATTATCTGTAACATCTGGAGAGGGTAGTTAGAGCACGCGAGAGTGAAGAAAACATTTATGTATGTGTATAAATGTTATAAAGTGCATGTTTATGCAGTTTGTAATGTTACGGTGAAGAAATCATTGCAGTATTAACCCTAATGCAATTATATGTAGTATAAGTACCGTCCGAGCAGTTAGTTCGTTACTGAACTCTTTGGCCTTAGCTAGCCCATAGTCCATAACATCGAGCACAGAACCCGTGCATGTGTAGGAGGAACAGGTATGACCAAGGAACCGCGGCCGACCACCCATAACGCAGAGTGCGGAGCCCATAGCATGTGTAGGGAGAGATCGGAGACTAGGTCTTCTCCATAGAGAATAGAGCAGAACGTGTGCTGCTCGGCGGTTGGTGAAATAACTTGGAAATAAATGTAGTATAAGTGGCGTCCGAGCAGTTAGTTCTTCACTGAGCTCTCGGCCTTGGCTAGCCCATAGTCCATAACGTCGAGCGCGGAGCCCGTGCACGTGTAGGAGGAATAGGCGTGACCAAGGAACCACAGCCGACCACCCATAACGCAGAGCGCGGAGCGCGTAGCATGTGTAGGGACAGATCGGAGACTAGGTCTTCTCCATAGAGAACAGAACATAACGTATGCTGCTCGATGGTTGGCGAAATATCTTGGAGATTTGGAGAAACATGGTCGGCGATTTGGAGAAACCTGTTTGGTGAAATACGTTGGGGATTTGGAGAAACGTGGTCGGTGATTTGGAGACCCCTGTTTGGCAAAATACGTTGGCGATTTGTTGAAACGTGGTCGGCGATTTGGAGAACCTGTTCGGCAAAAATATTGGAGATTTAGAGAAACATGGTCGGCGATTTGGAGAAAGCTGTTCGGCGAAATACGTTGGAGATTTGGAGAAAAGTGGTCGGCGCAATTATGGCGATTTCGTATTGGAGTTCGTTATGGAGTAGCTTAGAGCTCGGCGACCATAAGTGGAGATTAAACTATAATGGAGAAATAATGGAGACAAATTATGGTGACAAAAACTTTATTCATCATGGAGCGGAGAATACATATCTAGAGCGTTTCAAGGATAGAAACGTATAAGGTGTTCGATGTGCCATGAGTTAGGGACATTGATTCCATCTAAGTCACGTAGGCGATAAGATCCTGGTCGGGTAACCTCTTTGACAACGTAAGGCCCTTCCTAGGGGAAGAGAGCTTGTGCATCCCTTCGGTTTTTTGTTTTCTGCGGAGAACGAGGTCGCCGATAGCAAATCAACGACCTTTGATGTTGCGGTTGTAGTACCTCCGCAAGCCTTCCAAATATTTGGCTATGCGGACACAGGTGATTAGGCGTTCCTCCTTGGCCCTATCGACGTCCTCTGTCTGAACAGCTGCGGCTTGCTCTTCATCATAATTTTCCGCCCTAGGTGCTTGGAAGGCAATGTCCGCTGGTAGTATGGCTTCTGAACCGTAGACTAAGAAATATGGAGACACACTAGTGATGCGACTAGCTTGAGTGCGTAGTCCCCAGACCACAGCTGGTAGCTCTTTGAGCCATCTGCCCGGATGCTTTTCTTCTTTCTGATATAGCCTCTTTTTGAGGGCATCGAGGATCATGCCGTTCGCCCGTTCGACCTGGCTGTTGGCTCTGGGATGGGCAACAGAGACGTATTTGACGAAGATGCATTGGTCTTCACAGAAATCCCAGAAATGATGACCAGTGAATGTGGTTCCAAGGTCTGTGATAATGCTGTTCGGGATACCGAATCTGTGGATGATATCTTTGAAGAGCTCGACTGCTTTCTTTGAAGTAGCCGAGACAAGCAGCTTATACTCGATCCACTTGGAGAACTTGTCGATGGCGATGTACACGTACCGGAAACCACCTGGCGCAGGCTTGAAAGGTCCGATCATGTCCTGTTCCTAGCATGCGAAGGGCCAGGAAGATGGGATGGTCTGTAGCTCTTGTGCCAGCACATGTATTTGCTTAGCAAAGAATTGACATCCTTCACAATGTCGGACGAGGTTTTCTGCATCGAAGATGGCCGTGGGCCAGTAAAAACCAGCCCAGAAAGCTTTGCTGACCAGGTTTCTTGAGGCCGCATGATTGTCGTAGGAACCAGAGTGAATTTCAAGAAGTAGCTTCACTCCTTCTTGGGTGATGCATTTCTGCAGTATCCCTTCCTTGGCACTTTTCCTCATCAAGTTGCCATCCACCAGCACGTAATGCTTACTTCAATGGATTAGGCATTCGGTTTCAATCTTGTCGGCGGGTACTTCGGCGCTGGTGAGGTACTTGATGAACTGTTCCCTCCAATCGGTGTCCGACGAAGGTACCGTAAGTACCAGCTGCTCGATGGGGGGAATTTCCTGAACTTCCGTATCTTCCTTAATGGATGGCGCCAGAAGATCTTGAATGAAGACCCCCGGCGGAATCACGGCGCGAGAGGAGCCTAACTTGGATAGGTGGTTGGCGAGCAAATTTTGATCTCGTACCATGTGGTGATACTCGATACCGTAGAACTTCCCTTCAAGCTTCTGGATTTCAGTGCAGTATGCATCCATCTTTTCACTGGAGTAGGACCAGTCTTTGTTGAGCTGGTTGATGACTAGCGCGGAGTCCCCGTAAACCATGTTGCTTTTGACGCCTAGCTCAACGGCTATACGGAGTCCGTGGAGACATGCTTCATATTCGGCGGCGTTGTTGGAGGCCGGAAAATGTATCCGGAGAATGTATCTGAGCTTATCCTTGGTCGGCGTAATAAACAAAATGCTCACACCAGCACCATTGATGTTGAGGGCGCCGTCGAAGTACATCACCCAGTGCTCGGGACAAGTAGCGGCGATGGGCTCTTGGATCTCGGTCCACTCAGCGACAAAATCAGTGAGCGCCTAAGACTTGATGGTAGGCCTGCTTCTAAAATCGATGGAGTAAGTGCCGAGCTCAACAGCCCACTTGATGATGCGGCCGTTGGCCTCTTTGTTGCGGAGAATGTCCCCTAGAGGGAACTCAGTGACCACGGCGATCTTGTAATACTCAAAGTAGTGGTGGAGCTTGCGCGACGTAATCAGAATGGCGTATAGCATCTTTTGGACCTGAGGATAACGAGTTTTGGGCTCATTAAGGACCTCGCTGATGAATTAGACCGGACGTTGCACCTTATAGGAGTGTCCGGCCTCCTCGCGTTTGACCACAATGGCTGTGTTGACGACGCGAGAAGTAGTGGCGATGTAGATCAGGAGAGTTTCGTCTGGCCATGGTGCCATCATGATCGGAGGCTTTGTTAGAAACAACTTGAGCTGCTTAAAAGTTGTGTCTGCCTCCTCCGACCAGGAAAAGCACTCAGAGGCCTTGAGGAGTTTGAAGAACGGTAGCCCTTTTTCACCGAGGCACAATATGAAGTGGCTTAAAATAGCCATGCAGCCTGTAAGCTTCTGTATATCCTTGATGCATGTTGGCCGTTTCATGTTGGTGATGGCGGAGACCTTGTCGGGGTTGGGTTCGATGCCACGTGCGCTGATGATGTAGCCCAGCAGTATACCAGATGGAACTCCAAAGATGCACTTTGAAGGGTTCAGCTTCCATCGGTATCTTTTTAGGTTGGCGAACGTTTCTTCAAGGTCGGTGATAAGATCATCGGTGGTCTTGGACTTGATGACCACATTGTCGATGTAAGCTTCGACGTTGCGGTCGATCTGTTGATTGAGACACATCTAGATGGCCCTTTGATAAGTCACCTCGGCGTTCTTGAGTCCGAAGGACATGGTGGTGTAGTAGTACGCACCGAAGGGAGTGATGAACGACGTCTTGATCTAGTCTTCTTCCTTGAGGGAGATTTGGTGATAGCCGGAGTAACAGTCGAGGAAGGAGAGCAGTTCACAGCCGGCGGTGGAGTCTACAACCTCATCTATCTGAGGCAGACCAAAGGGGTCTTTAGGGCAGTGTTTGTTAACATCAGTGTAATCAACACACATTCTCCATTCTTTATTCTTTTTTTGAACGAGAATAGGGTTTGCTAACCAATCAGGATGATACACTTCTTTTATGAATCTTGCAGCTAGGAGCCATTTTATTTCTACCCTAATAGCCTCCTTCTTGTCTGGCGTGAATTGGCAGAGTTTCTGCTTGATCGGTTTGGCGGTCGGTGAGACATTCAAGGAGTGCTCGATCTTCTCCCGCTGTACCCCTGGCATGTCTGCAGGTTTCCTATTTGGGGTCGAGGTGAGCCCCAATCTTCATGATCTTAGAGGGGTCATCGAGGCCGAGGCCAACCTCCTTGGTTTCCTTGGACTTGGCGGAGGCGCGAGGAGGCTCTAGCGATGGGATCTCCAGGTCATCGGTGGGCATCGTCTTGGCGTCGGTGACCACACTAGCCATCTGGATGGAGAGGTCGGTGGCTTTGGCGCGGGGGAGACTCTCTGTCTCGCAGGCGTAGGCGATGGAAAGGTTGGCCCGCAAGGCTAGGACTCCTACAGGTGAAGGCATCTTCAACACCAAGTAAGCATAGTGCGGTACAGCCATGAACTTGGCTAGAGCTGGCCGACCAAGTATGGCGTGATAGGCAGTGTTGAAGTCGGTGACGTAGAAGTTGATATGCTCGATGCGGTAGTTGCTTGCCGTGCCGAACTGTACTGGTAGGTTGATCTCTCCAAGCGGTTTGGATGCCCTGCCAGGTACCACACCCTAGAAAGGAGGAGTCTGAGGGTGTGAGATCTGTTATCCCGAGGCCCAACTCCTTTAGGGCTCTGGCGAAGAGGAGATTCAGAGCGCTCCCACCGTCGATGAGCACTTTTCTGAAAAGCACTTTCTGGACAGTTGCGTCAAGGACGAGGGGGAAACGCCCTATGTAGGGGATGTCCGCCCACTGGTCGGCCCTACTGAAGGTGATGGGACCTCAGACCATGGGCGATAGCTGGGGTTGGCGGCGGCATCTTCCGTAGTGACGACAAGCACCCGTCGGGCGGCGAGCTTTCGTTCTCTTCTGCTCTCGGTGGAGGCGAGGCCCCCGAAGATGGTGGTGACCACCTTGTCGTGATCCTAGAAGGCATTGTTATTGCCCCTAGGTGGTCGGTGGCCTCCGGCTCTGTCGTTGGTCTCGTCGTCTAGCTTTTTGTTCTGGAACTCCTTAGCCAAGCTGAGGCAGTCCTTCATTTTACGCTTGGTGTTCTTGTGGAGAGGGCATGGGCCATCGAGGATCTTCTTGTACTGCACGTCACAGTTGTGCTTGGCGCGGGGTTCATTAATGGTGGTGACGATGTGGTCTGGCCGGCGGCGGCGATTTTGACCAGACTTTGGTCCTTCTAACTGATCACAGCCGCTGTCACGATGGTAACTACGGTCGTCGTAGCCGCGCTCGCTGTGGCGTCAGTCGTTGGTGTGGTCGTCGTAGCAGCGTGTTGGGCGATGAGTGCCCGCGTCCTCGTTGAAGCGCACCTCGGCTTCCTCGGCGTCGGCGTACTGGTTGGCGGTCGTGATCATCTCGCCAATCCCTGTGGGTGGCTTGCGGTTGAACTTGGAGCAAAGCTCACGGTGATGGAGTCCTCGGATGAAGGCAGTGATGACCTCAGCTTCCGTGATGTTGGGAATAGAATTCCTCATCTTAGAAAAGCATCTGATGTAGCTATGGAGGAGCTCGGACGGCTTCTGGTTGATGCGGTTGAGATCATGCTTGGTGCCCGAACGAGTTCATGGCGGTTGGAGTCTGATGGAGTCCGGGGCAAGGCTTGTAAACCATTTCATGGCGGTTGGCGTGAGCATGACGGGAAGATAGTTCACCATGACACTGGTGTCCCCTCCAATGGTGCGGACAGTAGTGGCGTAAGCCTGTAGCCACTGTGTTGGGTTCATCCTTCCTTTGTAGGGCTCGACCCTAGAGATTTTAAAACCATGGGGCCACTGAAGTGTTCAAAGTGCCCTCGTGAATGCTAGGGGCCCTTCGGGGTTGTCGGCACCGTTGTCTGTAGCGTTGCCAGCATTGAGCGGCTCAAGAGCTGAGTCTGGGTTACTGTACTCTTGCTCGTACTCCTGGTGGCGGCGTACTTCTTCTTCATGGCGGCCGAAGCGGCATTCGTCGATACATCGTCGTGCATCTTAGAGATTGTTGAGGTGCACTCAGACGTCCTGGTCAACCTCCTGGTCATGTTGGTGGTGGCGTTCAATGCGGTTGCCCCTAGCTCCGCCCTGGAGGGGCTGCCTATCGTCACGGTGCTGGTCAGTGAAGCGACTTGGGCGGTGATCGGATCTTGGCGCGGCTGATCGGCGAATCAAGGTTGTGGAGTATGAAGGTCTCTGATCCTAGCGGATCTCATTGACCTGACAGTTCATCGCTTTAAGCATGGCGGTGACCTTTGTGACCTCGAGTGTCTACGGGAGTCGGGCGAGCTCGTTGGCGGCCACTACCAGATTGGCGCTTGGGGTCTTGTAGACGTCGTGGCTGTCAACACGGACAAACTCATCGTCGAGATTGCATTGGAGTGGCCTTCCTTGTGAGTCAAGCTGCTGCTCAGCCATCACAAGGGCAACCTCATTTGCTTGGCGCTGCACACGGTTGCCATTCTAGTTCTCATGAGCGACGCGTTCCTCCTCGGTTTCGCCATTCTAAGGGGGGTTGTCGATGCTGACGTTGAAGATTGTGCTGCCACAGAACGGAGGGAGAGGAAGTAGTTCGGTGGTGGTTTCGACGATGGTCTCCGTAGAGCCCTAGGACTCGGAGTCTGGATTCTCCTCCAGGATGGTTTGGAGGGATGCTCCAGGGCGTCGGCCGACGTGCAACATGTTGATGGCCAGCGGAGGCTGGTCGGCGATCTGGTCGGTGAGAGGATGGACAACTCCAATCTTGTCGGCGAATTTGACCCTTAGGGCATCTTGGTAGATGGCAGCGGCGTTGGTGAACCCGAAGGGTAGGGCCATAACCCCTGGAGTTGCCCAAGCAGCCTTTGATAGATCTGAATCAGAGGGTGGTTGGCGCTAGACCAGAGTGTCTAGAGCCGATTTGGCGATGGAGAGGCAATCGGTGAGCTTCTGACCAACCTGATCGATGGATGCGATCAGATCATCATTGTTGATCTGCCTCCTCTGGTAGTGAGGAAGCGGGCAACGAGTTGTCGATGAAGGCGTCCTCGGAGGCTATTCTGAGATCAGATCTACAGTCGTAGGTGTTGGGGTGATCGGCGCAGAATCGATCTGCACCGGCTCGATGAGCTCTTCGACTCTATCAGCGTTGATGATCCATGAGATTGATCTGACCATGAAGATCTGGCCGGTCTACGGGAGGGACGAAGAGCCTACGGAACATACCATCTTGTTCGATATAGAAACAGCATGCACACCCCTACCTAGCGTACCAACTGTCGACAGAATATCATCGGCAGTCCTCCAAGGGGTATCCCATGAAGGTAGATTGATCGGTAGAGAGGACTGTAATCAAGAACAAGAAGGCAACAGAGACACACGAGTTAGATAGGTTCAGGCCATCAGTATGACGTAATACCCTACTCCTATGGTCTGTTGGATTGTATTGGCTATCGTATGATATTGTGTGAGTTTGGAGGGGGTCGCTGCCCGCCTTATATAGTTCAGGGGGCAGGGTTACAAGTCGGTTAGATCTGAGAGATAACCAGAAAGTAATAACAGATTACAAGAATCATGGGATCATACGCAACCTAACAGATCTCATAGCATCTTCAGGATATCTTCCCAGTATCTTGCGGGAGGCGCCGAGCAGAGTCGTGCCCCGCAAGGCATCATCTCGTGGGCTGGGCCGCCCCTAGGGGCGCAGCCCTTGTGGTCTGCCGTGGGTATCCGGGGTCATACCCCCCATAGCTTGTGTACCCTCAAATGACTCCTCCAACTTATTCCATGACTCATGAGCCATCTCAATGTTCTTGATTTGCTCAAATGTCCTCTCATCCAATACATCATGAATGGCACTAAGAGCAATGACATTATTTTGGAGAAGCACTTCTTCAGCGGTGGTGGGATTCTCTAGATTGGCTATCACAATCTTAGTCTCCACAACCTTCCATACCTTTCTATTGATTGACTTAATGTAGGTGGTCATCTTTTCCTTCCAATAAGGATAATTGGAGCCATCAAATTAGTGTGGCTTCTTGGTGTTGTTGATTTGAGCTATTTTGACACCGAAGGTTGTTAAGCCTCAAATCATGGTGACCACAGCTCTGATACCACTTGAAAGGTCCTAATGGCTAGAGGGGGGTGAATAGCCTATAAAAATTTCTACAAGAACACTTAAGACAAGTGGTTAGACAATTATAAAGCAAAGCAAATGTTGCACTAGCCTACTCAAAATGCAAGCCGCCTATCCACAATTCTAGTTAACTATGACCTCAATAACACACAAGAGGCTAAGTCACTACCACTAAGTTAGTGAGCTCTCAAAGACTAACTAAAGAGACTCACTAACCACTAGACAAGACACAAGCTAGCTCTCAAAACTAATTACACTAAAGAGCTAAGTTACACTAAGAAAGTAAATGCACAAGAGAGGTAGTGAGTTATACCACCGTAGCAAGAGATGATCAATCAATTACAATGAACACCAATGAACTCCTCAGAGACAAGATGACACAATGATTTTTCACCGAGGTTCACTTCCTTGCCGGCAAGCTAGTCCCCGTGTGGCGATTCACTCATGTGGAGGTTCACGCGCTAATAGGCATCACACGCCTAACCCACAATCGGGTGCCACACAACCAACACAAGATGAGGATCCACAAGCCATAAGCAATCCACTAGAGTACCTTTTGGCTCTCCGCTAGGGAAAGGTCAAGAACCTCTCACAATCACCACGATCGGAGCCGGAGACAAGCACCTTTCTCCGCTCAATGATCCTCGCTGCACCAAGCCATCTAGGTGGCAGCAACCACCAAGATAAACAAGTGAATCCCACAGCAAAACGCAATCACCAAGTGTCTCTAGATGCAATCACTCAAGCAATGCACTTGGATTCACTCTCAATCTCACAAAGATGATGAATCAATGAAGGAGATGAGTGGGAGGGCTTTGGCTCAGCTCACTAGGTTGCTATGTCAATGAAAATGGCCAAGAGAGTGAGCTAGAGCTAGCCATGGGGCTTAAATAGCAGCCCCTCATGAAATAGAGGCATTGGGTCACATAAGTGACCGTCGGACTCACTTGGCATGGGTCATTGGACCGTCCAACGCTCAGTCCGATGCCCTATTATGTCCACTTGCAAGCTGCCACACATCCCAGTCAAACAAGCCAATTGTTGTCGCCAATTGGTCAAGCAGTCACGCGCTGATTACCACGGTCGGACCCAGGCCATCGGACCTGCTGTCAGACTCCACATAGGGAGGGTCTAACGCTGTCCAGTAAGGTCCAGAGAGGGTAAAAAGCCTCTGACCCTAGTCCGACGCCCACTGTCGGACCCAAGCCACGATCCGATGCCGACACATGTCATGCCCGTGCTCACTCACATGCGTAGCAGTGAATGAATAGTGCACTCGATCGGTCCGACACCCCAGCGAGCCCTAGTCCGATGCCCCCATGCGTGCTCCTCTCAGTTAGGGTTAGCCGTTGAACTCTAATTAGAAGGGTCCGACGCTCCCAAAACTAGGGTCAGACGCTCCTATTTCACTTCTTCTCAAGCGCAAACACTTCACCCTTGCTCAAATGTGCTAACCACCAAGTGTATCACCATGTGCACATGTGTTAGCATATTTTCACAAATATTTTCAATGGTGTTAGCACTCACTAGAATCCAAATGCATATGCAATGAGTTTGAACATCTAGTTGCATTTTGATAACCGCATTTCGATACAAGATCCGCTCATCTTAATAGTACGGCTATCTATCATAAATTTGATCACACTTGCTAAGTGTCTCGATCACCAAAATAAAGAACTACTATGAATATCACATTTGCCTTGAGCTTTTCGTTTTCCTTTTCTTCTTTTTCAAGCCCAAGCATCTTGATCATCACCATTGTAACACCTTCGGTGTCACACCCTAAATCATTACTAAAACATGTCATGAGCACCATGTTTATGTGTTAGTGCATGTGATAAAGTGTGTAGATCAATTTCTTGTAACCTAAAATGACTAATAAAAATGTTAAACAAAAGTTGATTCAATAGCTCATGTATATCAAGTAGGGTTTAAAACTAATTTTTATTGAACAAAAATGATATAGAACATATATGTGGTGTTAAATAAAGATTGGCATATGAACTTTGTAGATGACAATGAAATACTTGCTGTAGAAAAATAACATTGCTAGCCAACATTTCTAATAGCCTAGAAATGCAAATTGGAATCAAGTTCAACTCAAAAGATAGAATATTTTCAAGTATGTTGACAATTAGACAATGCCATGTTTGGCAATTTATTTTGCGAAATTGGGTTAAGAAAAGGTGTCATGTGTTAGCTAGGTTTGGTAGCCTCATATGCCATCTTGAGCATGGTGAAGATGGTTAAGGTCCAGAAGCAACCGTTTAGTGTTTATAGGCGCTTTAAAATTTGTGCACGACACGGTCTCGGGCTGGTTGGCCGCGTGGGCAGTCACCTCGCTTGGGCACTCGGCGTCGCCACGCTGGCTATCACATGTGCACGCGTGCTGCCACGCATGGCCGTCCATGGCTGTTCTGGCCTGGCTGTGGCCAGGCTGCCGTTGGCTCCTGGCGCGCGGAACCGCTGCGGTGCTACTGCTGGCCCCACCGCGCTGCCACACCGCCCACCCACGCTGTGCCGTGATGCAGCCGCTACCGGTGCCGTCGCCTCGCCGTCATGTCCATGCCTCCCTCTGCATCTTTGCACCGCTGCCGGCCCAGTGCAATGCCGCCTCTACCACGCGCATGTGGTTGGGCTCACCGTCGCCTTGTCATTGATGGCACTACGGCACGCAGGCCACGCCGGCTGCGAACACGCGTGCCTATCTGCTAGCGCCTGGACATCGGTCCCCATGGTCATGCCAACCACATCTAGCCAAGGTACGCACATGCTGAGCCACCGGCCGTACCCCACCGCTCTCTCTCAATTTCTCATCTCTCTGCCGCCATCGAGCTGTGCCCACGTGCGAGCCAGAGAGTGGTCACCTCTACTCAATTACACCTATCTGCACCTTCGCCCTCTTGTATTCTTGCCTCTCGACCCCGCACAACCATGATGACGCCCTGGCCAAGCGCCAATTTGGCTCCTTTCCACCGGTGTGCCACTAAGGCCGCGTTCGGCCATGGATGAGGGCAGCCCTCCTATCATCCCTCCTGAGCCAATTCACTTGCACCACTAGCTTCACCTTGCCTCCCTCTCCACCTTGCGCACGTTAGTGGAACCGCTACCGCCTCCCCGTCGTTGTTGACGCGACCGTGCCGCCATGGTGCGCCGCCACATGGCTCGGCCACACGTGGCCATCCCTCCTCCGTCATCTTCCACCCCAACCGTAACCTCGGACTGGTCCATGGTAGCCTCCTGATGCTCACGCGCTAATCAATTAGGCCTGTAGCTACCCTAGCTCACCGGAACAGTGGCGCTACCATCACGGATGGCCATGCACCGCTGCAGCCTTCCCTAGGCAGTCGTGTCACCCTGCACCGCTTCTTAGCGTAGTCGCTCGGGTTAGATTTGGTGACCGGCCCGTTAGGTGGTCTGTCACAGGTCCCTGGTGGTCCGGCGCAGCCGCGCTGTGTCACCGACCGCCACGCCGCCGTGCGCTGGGTCACCGGGGGTGTGCGCGGGAGAATTCTAGGAAAGCCAAGGGGTTAAGTGAGAAGGTTTGAGACAGGGGAAAATAGTGTTAGCACTTAGTTGTAATTCAGGAGAAGTTCGAGGTCTCTTTTGCTAAATCGCCAGTGCACGGGGGCTTTCCCCCACGCGGGCCGTCTCTGCGTGGGCTAGCCTCGCGTGTGCTGCACCTGCGGGTCGTTGTGCGCGCGCTCTGTGTCACGTGGGTCGTGCGTGTGGGCCGCGTGGGAGAATTCATTTTTCTTTTTCATAAGGAATTAGAAATAGTTTTCTAATTTAATTTCTGAGCTGATCTTTGGCAATTAATATAAAATCGTGTAGGTGTCCAAAAATTGTGAAACAAATTTGTTAGGTTCCTAAAATTGTGCTCTATCTGTTAGTGTATTTAGTTCATGTATGTACATGTTGATACCAAGAGCTATTAAATTATTTGAAAATGTTTAATATTGTTAGGATAATTATTGTATAATTTTTTGTTGTAAAATTGATGATAGCTTTAGTCATGAAATTTTTATAGTAGCTTCATTGTATTATTATGTGTTTACTATAATTTTTGGAGCCTTAGAATAGACTAAGCATTAGGGTAGTTAAATGCTCTTTGTTTCAAATATACATTAAATCATTAGTAGAAATAAAGATATATCCTTCATTTATGAAGCTAGGTGTTTGTTAGTTGAACCCAATACTTTGCTTGGTAAAGATAATAGTTAGCTTAGTAGCTTAGTATGTGTATCCTTAGTTTAAGAGTTGTTGTTTCCTAAATGCTAAGTGTTGCATCATCATCGCATGCATGTAGAGAATGAGTTGGCGGAGATCGTGACCACCGGCGATCACGAGTTCAAGGATATTGTCAAGGAGTACGAGGAGGAGATTCTCATGCAGGAGGAGGTCCCGGAGCTACCACTAACTGACTTAGCTGACACCGCGCCTGCCCAAGACAAGCCCCAGTGCATAACCCATTATTTTTTATAATCACTGTTTATATATGTTATGTGCATTTATGTTACAGAAATTTTATGGAAACCACATGCATAAATATATATGTCCTATGAGTCTTACTAGTGCAGGTTCAAGTAGCTGCTATGCTTAGGTTTTTGGTAGTGGGAGTAACCTGTCGTTACTCACAATAGGTGATTATTATAATTACTCTCATGATAAAAAGAGTGAAAGAAAAAATGGAGACAAGGCAGGGATATGGTATGGGTATTGGTGGGTGTAACAGGTTGTGTCCAGCGCACAACGGGGCTTAGCTCGGTTACACTGTTTTCCCTGTTCATGTCGATTAAGGACTGTCCGTTGCTGTGGATGGTAGTCAGGTCACAGACTTATTATCCTAAGCACATACTAGCTTATGGGAGCGGGAAGGCTCGTTACGCTCTTGTCGCGGGTTCTGGCTCTTTCCGGATCAACTGATTGCAGGCGGGGAAAGGTGGAGGTCTAAGCACCATACTGAGACCGAGTCTCAAGTGTGGGACAGGGACCTAGACCCTGTGACAGGAGTGGAATGGATTGTTCTTGTTTGTGCCTAGGGTACAAATAGGGCATGTGTTTTGGGGTACCCAGCTAGGATACATTGGTTCGCGAATCACCGTTTCCGTGAGACGGTACGACTTGGCTATGGTCTAGCACTGTAGTAAGAACTGGAAGATGAAAGATGGTGAAATGGTTCTGACTACTTAACCCTTGCTTGAAAGTAGAGCAGGTGCTTACCTAGAATTTTTTAGCTAATAAAGTAATCATGACTGCTAATTAAACTTGATCTTAAGGATGTACTTCTAGTAATGCTTTTCACAAACAAAAAGAAAACAACAAACCCATATTGCCTATTATATCCTTGAGAGTCGGGTAACTATTCCCACTAGTCGGGTAAGTCTTGCGAGTACATTGTGTACTCAGGGTTTATTTTACCCATGTTGCAGGTGCAGCTTGAGAAGTAGCTCTTGTGTGGAGGATTCTTCTAGTGGGCACAGACGGATCCTTGTATTGTTTCTGCTAGATGTTTATTTTTAGTCCATTGTTTAATTATCGCAATCTGAACTCTGGTATTGTAATAAATAATTTCTAAGAACTCTTGTTGTATGAAATGCACTAAGTATTATAAGCTCGTACTCATTATTGGTTTTTGGATGTAAAACATGGATTGTTTCGAGTTCTCCCATGGGGTGTGCTCGACGGAATTGTCCGATGTATCTAATTTTTAGGGTGCTTTGTGTCTAGTGGAAGACGAGCGCCTCCGAAAGCATGTTATTTTGGGTGGTTCTGCATTTCTACCACAACCATGGCCATCACCATCATCATGATCTTCACAATTTGCTCCACCACGTGGAATGTGCTACCTTATCTCATGATCACTTTGAGTCAAAGGATTAGCACCTAGGGTTTCATCAATTCACCAAAACCAAACTATAGCTTTCACCCGGTTACGGGTTAGGCGTGTGATACCTATTAGCACGTGAACCTCCAAGTGGGTGAATCACTATAAGGGGGACGTAGCTTGCCGGCAAGCAAGTGAACCTCAGAGGAAAAATTTTGTGTCATCTTGTGTTGGGTTCATAAACCCAGGGTCCCTTGCGGACTGGCCTCCCAACAAAGGTTCGGCCCTCCCAACAAAGGTTCGGCCCAAGCAGACAAATGCACAACTAATGGGTTGGCCCAAGAACCTAAAATGACAGGCCAAAGGGGTGATCGAATCTCTGACTGGGAGGCCTAACCGAGGAAGAACAGCGCCGCTTTTTGATTCTGGCCCACCTCTCCGACTAGAGCACTTGTTTCGGTCTCCAGCCTGCCTCCAGACGGCCTCTCCGACCAGAAGGCCTGGCCAAAGCACTACTTCTGACTCCGACCTGCATCTCCGACCGAAGATGTGGCAAACCCCTACTCACGGCTCTTCTCTGACTAACACGATCAGAGCCGACTGGGACCAACTGACCGGGGATGCCCGCTCAGAAAGGACCAGGGAACGAACGGAGAAAGCAAGGCAGGGCACACAAGTCAAACCATGATACCAGGGACCGTACCCTGTACACCTATAGAAACAGTACTCTACAACCTCCCTGGCACAATAGAGCCCAAATAGTGTTGTAGGCGCCGACATTTTTTTGCCTACAGTATTGTGGGCGCCATTAACTCCCATAGGGTAAGGCTCCCCCCACATGCCTCTAGGCATCGACAGTGTTGTGGGCGCCAGCATTAACCGTACCGAGTGAACATGGTGAAACTCCTCACATGCCTCTAGGCATCAACAGTATAGCAGGTACCGACATCTGCCATACCCGAACAAGACGATGCAACCTCCCACGAGCATCTAACATCCAACAGTGTTGTGGGCGCCTACCATCATCCTGTACCCACTGGCGTGGGCAACAAGGCTTAGAAGCATACGTACTCTCTCCCTCTCACTTGTAAGGCCATCCCCTTCATCTATAAAAGGGGATGCTATCTCTCCCAACAGGCAGGTTGATTCAAGTTGAGCCAGATTCATCAGATCGATCAAGTTCATTAGCACACAACAGCAGAACCACCAGGTTCAAACCACGAGCATATGCTTGAACACTTAGCTCATAGCGGAGCTCTTGTCACCCTCGACCCTTCCGATCGGAGTCCGACCGGACCTCTTGTACCCCCCCTCCCATCTTTCTCCTTCTCGTTTGTAACTCCACTGCAAACTTCGAGCACCTGGGCTCAGGAATAAAGCCACCGACCGACTCAAACTGGATGTAGGGCACGTTACCTGAACTAGTATAAACCCTGTGTCATTGAGTGCTAGGTCACCTCTGACCACAACGTACGGCAAAGCTACAAATAATTACTTGTTGGTCACTTTCTGCACCGACAGTTCGCGCCGTCTGTGGGGAAGATGCTGAATGTTCAACACTTTTTGGTCATCGGATGGCCCACTTTTCCGGCACCATCGCCATGGCGGACTCAAGCGATACGACTTGATGGCCCACTTTTCCGCCACCATCGCCATGGCGGACTCAAGCGATACGACTTGCTTTGGCTCACTAGAGTTTCCCACACTCCCACCTATTGGGATGTGGGTTCCACCCATGTTCAAACCATCCCAGGCCTTCCTCTTCGGAAGCCTAGACTTCGTCGTCGACCGGCTCGGCGTACTACACCTCCATGAGGAGGCTCTCGTTCCAGCGCCCATCGGAGGGGTGCCCTCCATCAACTCTAGGATGGACGACAACTTCAATGACAAGGCATCTACGCTTCACTCCGAGCAAACTCTCTGCTCAAACCCCGCTGTGAGTAATATGCATACTATTATTTACTCCCTATTTACTATCTCCTGCCGATTATCCAGACAGACTGTATTGACCATGCTGCAGACACCGTACAATCAGTTTCCCTACGACCTCGCGTCCCCCATGGACGCGTGCGCTCGGGGGCTCCGAAGGACGCTACTGCCATCCCCTCTCACATCCAAATTCATGGGAATGGCGAGCTATACTCCTACCACTTTCCACGAACTTCTGGATGACGAGGGTGAGAGCGACAGCTCCTGCATCGGTGACTTGGCTCCAGCATCGGCGACTTGGCACCTAGCCACCGACCGTCCTAGGAGTGCGCTATGGTGGATGCCCCGGGACAGCCACCGGTCATTGTGGAGTCTATGCAGACTCACACCCCTCCGAACCCGCGTGCGGGGGCCCTTGCGTTTACGCGAGTGCATGCCGAGGAACTACGACAATGGCGGTAGAACCAACTGCTGCCTGCGCTGGCACGCTCGGTACAGCACGTTGCCCCCCATGCGCATGGCCTGGCGGGTGGCACCCGGGGTCACGCCCGCCAGGTCCAACACGATATCATGAACGAGGGGAACGATCCCCCATAGTTTGCTTAGGCTATCTAGAACATCGCTGCTGGGGCAATGCTTCTACGCGGTGTTCCCGAGCCCGTCGACCCCTAGGAGCAGGAAGTCTACCGGAACCTCCGGGTGCTGGTAGAAGCCGCTGCCATTCAACAGGCGGAGAGCTCCGCATCGTGACTCCGACACGCGCCCTCTCTCCCCACCGGGGGAGTGGGGATGCGCCAGATGGGTCGCTCCATCCGCTCGCCGCTATAGCCGCCAAGTGCGGCTTGGGAGGCAGCGGCCGCGCCGCGGTCTAACCTAGCGCCTGCTCTTCATTGACCGCCAGTACGCGAACGGCCTAGTCCACACCAATACGCTCGCAGCATCATTAGCAACCGGCATCAGGCCTGGCATGATGATGACGTCCACCGGGCGACGATGAGGGCAGGCGACACGGATCCCGGCCGAACCATCGAGGGGAGCGGTGAAACGTGCCCCAGGCATGATCGCCGGCTAGGCAACTGGAGTCCCAGCCCTGAGGGCCCGGGACCATGGGCCTTTGACCAGCGTATCCAGAGAGTGCCGTTCCCACAGCGCTTCCGACTGCCCTCCAACATAACCATGTACACCGGGGAGACAAACCCTGGTATTTGGCTCAAAGATTTCTGGCTCGCCTACCGAGCCAGAGGGGTGGATGATGACTATTTCATCATCTAGTATCTCCCCAACTGTGTGGGGGAACATGTTCGGGCATGGCTTGAATTCCTCCTGTACGACAGCATCCGCGACTGGGCGGACCTCACGAGGGTCTTTGTCGGGAATTTCTAGGGGACGTATGTCCACCCTGGAAACTCCTGGGACCTCAAGAGCTGCCTGTAGGAGCCTAGCGAGTCCCTGTAGGATTACATCCGTAGGTTCTCCCAACGATGCAACTCCCTTCGTGATGTCGTCGATGCCGATGTCATCAGCGCATTCCTCTCCGAGACAACCTACGAATCCCTGATCCACAAGCTTGGCTGCCTAAAACCCCGTTCCACCCACAACCTGCTCGACATCGCGACTAACCACGCCTCCAGCGAGGAGGTGGTCGGAGCGGTCTTCAACGGAGGCCGGGACAAAGGCAAGGCCAAGCGCGTGGACCAAGATGAAGGCCCCTCCACACAGAGGGGCAAGAAGAACAAAAAGGATCGATGCCGATTGGACAACACCGCGTTGGTCGCCGTAGCTGATCGCATGGGCTAGCAGCCCCAACAGGGCCTACCTGACCACTTCAACAAGCTCATGGATAGCCCGTGCACCAACCACACCTACCCCGTCAAACACCTCTACAAGGACTGCGAGCTCCTCAAACATTTCCTGCGATAGGCCAGCGAGCCAAAAGAAGGAGATGGCAAAGAGGTGGCAGCTAAGAAAGGAGGCGTGGCGAGCAAGGACGGAAACGGCTTCCCCGATGCTGAGGAATGCATCATGATCTTTGGCGGATCCGACGCAATCTGATCTAAGCGTCAGCATAAGGTACGCTATAGGGAGGCATGCGCTGCCGAGACGGCCGTCCCCTCCTTCCTCAGCTGGTCGGAATCTCTGATCACCTTTGATCAAAGGGACCATCCCTCCCACATCGTGAGACCGGGATGTTACCCGCTTGTTGTCGACCCCATCGTCCACAAGAAGCGCCTCACCAAGGTGCTGATGGACGGAGGCAGCGGCCTCAACATCCTCTACATTGACACCCTCGACGCCATGCGCATCCCCTAGTCGGAACTCTTCCTAGCGGGCTCTCCCTTCCATGGGGTGATCCCGGGAGCGCAGGCATACCCGCTCGGGCAGATCAACCTGCCCGTCATGTTTGGAAACCAAGCCAACTTCAGCTCAGAGGTCCTCACCTTCAAAGTGGTGAAGTTTCTAGGGTCCTACCATGCCATCTTGGGGTAGCCATGCTACACCAAATTCATGGCGATCCCCAACTACACCTACCTCAAGCTAAAGATGTCGGGAACAAACGGCATCATCACCGTGAGCAGCGCCTTCTCGCACGCCTTCACGTGTGACCGCGAGCATTTTGAGCTTGCCACCGCGGTCATCAACTCGTCCGAGCTCCCGCGACTCGGGGAATCATCAACCCTGGCAGTCCTAGACTACAACAAACCAACCTCCTTGACGGCCTTCCTCCCGCTCGAGGAAACCAAGGCGGTGGGAATCGAACCCATCGACCCAACCAAGATGGTGCAGATCAGGACCCAGCTCCCGACCAAATAGGAATGCGAGTTCATCGACTTCCTGCGCACCAATCACGATGTCTTCACATGGCAGCCTTCTGACATGCTGGGCATACCATGGGAGGTCGCCGAGCATGCACTGTGCCTCATCCCAGGCTCGAAGCCCACCAAGCAGCGCCTACGTCACTTCAATGATGAGAGGGGCAGGGCCATAGGCAAAGAGATCACCAAACTCCTGGCAGCCGAATTCATCAGAGAGGTATTCCACTCTGACTGGCTTGCCAATCTTGTTCTTGTTAAAAAGAAGACCGGGAAGTGGAGAATGTGCATTGATTATACTGGCCTCAACAAAGCATGTCCAAAGGATCACTTTCCTTTGCCGCGCATAGACCAGATAGTCGACTCCACCTCGGGTTGCGAGATCCTCTCCTTTCTGGATGCCTACTCGGGCTATCACCAGATCGTGATAAAAGAGTCTGATAAGCTCGCAACCTTGTTCATCACCCCGTATGGTTCGTACTGCTACGTAACCATGCCTTCCAGCTTGAAGAACGCTGGTGCCACCTACCAAAGGTGCATGTAGCAATGCTTCGCCGACCAAATCGACCCGCTTGATCAACCTCATCAAGCCAAGCGACCAAGACCAATGATCGCCGTCTATGTTGACGACATAGTGGTCAAAATGACTCAAGCTTGCGACCTAATTGCAAACTTGGCCACAACGTTCGCGAACCCCCCAAGGTTCAACATCAGGCTGAATCCCGAAAAATGTGTTTTCGGGGTTCCGAAGGGGAAGCTGCTAGGATACATTGTGTCTGAGCATGGCATCGAGGCCAACCCCAAAAAAATCATGGCCATCTCCAATATGGGCCCCATACGCAACGTCAAGGGCGTGCAAAGGCTCACCGGCCGTCTGGCTTTCCTAAGCCGATTCATCTCCCGGCTCAGCGAATGGGGAATGCCACTCTACAAGCTCCTCAAAAAGACGGACACTTTCGTCTAGACTGAGGAAGCTCAGCAGGCTCTAGAGAGCCTCAAAGCGTCCCTCACGTCAGCCCCGATCCTCGTCGCTCCCGAATGAGGAGAACCCCTCCTCCTCTACATCGCGGCCAGCAACCATGTGGTAAGTGCCGCGCTGGTCGTCGAAAGGGAGGAGCCGGGACACCAACTTAAGGTCCAATGGCCCATATACTTCATTGGGGAAGTACTCACCGACCCCAAGGTCCGGTACCCCTAGGTGCAGAAACTCCTATACGCCGTACTTATGGCGACCCAGAAGCTCCTGCACTACTTCACCGACCATGAAGTCGCGGTCATCACTTCATACCCGCTCAGGGGCATCATCCGCAACCGCGACACCATAGGATGGATCTCTAAGTGGGCACTCGAACTCATGGGCCACGACATGAGGTACATCCCCTGTACCACCATTAAATCTGAGGCTCTCGTGGATTTTGTCGCCGAATGGACAGAGGTGCAGCTACCAACCCCGGACGTCACCCACGAGTACGGGACAATGTACTTCGATGGGTCCCTAATGGCACTCGGCTCGGGGGCTAGAGTGGTTCTGATATCCCCGGACGGTAGTAGGCTCCACTACGCCATCCGCCTCTACTTTTCAGCCTCAAACAACACCACGGAGTACGAGGCCCTCATCAACGGACTACGCGTCACCATCGAGCTTGGTGCTACGCAACTCTATGTTCACGGTGACTCAGAGCTAGTCGTTGATCAGGTCATGAAGGAGTCCTCCTACAAAAGCCCCCTCATGGTAGTATACTGCCAAGAGGTGCGCAAGCTCGAGGACAAATTCCAGGGGATCGAGCTGCATCACGTCCCCCGAAAGGACAATGATGCCGCCAATTTTCTTACAAAATTGGCCACCAGGCGGGATCCATTCCCAAGCGAGGTCTTCATCAACGACGTCCATGCATCGTCCGCCCGCATCCTAAAAAATCCAGTCCAGACACACCCCGATGCCCAGCCGGCGCCCAGAGGCTTCGACCTCGATGCCAAGCCAGCGCCCGAGGGCTCTGACCCCAATGCCAAGCCAGTGCTCGGGGGCTCCGATCCTAGTACCTCCATGACGACGTCACCCACCGACGCCGCCGTATTGGCACTTGATCAAACCAACTGGTGAGTGCCGCTACTCGCCTACCTCTTCATGGAGGTTCTCCCACCCGAAAGGACTAAAGCCCAATGGATCGCTCAATGCACTAAGACCTTCGTCGTGCTCGGTGATGAACTCTACAAATGGAGTCCATTAGGGATGCTCATGAAGTGCATCCCCATCGACTAGGGGAAGCAGCTCCACCTCAAGGTCCACGCTGAGTTTTGCGGACATCACGTGGCCCCAAGGCCGCTGGTCAGAAAATCCTTCCGCCAAGGTTTTTATTGGCCCACCGCGCTATGAGATGCAGAGGAGGTCATCCGTAGGTGTAAAGGATGCAAGTTCTATGCTCGGTAAACCCATTTGCCGGCATAGGAGCTCCAAACCATCCCCATCACCTGGCCATTCGTGGTTTGGGGCCTCGGCATGGTGGGACCCCTCAAAAAGGGCCCAGGTGGTTTCACTCACCTACTCATAGCAGTCGACAAGTTCACTAAGTGGATAGAGGCCAAGCCCATCACCAACATCTACTCGGAAGAAGCGGTCAAATTCTTCCTCGACATCATCTACCGGTTCGGCGTTCCCAACTGCATCATCACTGACCATGGGACTAACTTCACTGGGAAGAAGTTCCTGGACTTCAGTGATGGATACGGCATCAGAATCGACCGGGCCTCGGTCGGACACCGACGTACTAACGGTCAGGTTGAGCGTGCCAATGGCATGGTCATCCAAGGACTTAAGCCACGCATCTTCGACCAACTCAACAAGTATGCGGGGCGATGGGTTGCAAAGGTCCCAGTGATCCTTTGGAGCCTGAGAATGACCCCAAACCAATCCACGGGGTTCACACCCTTCTTCCTAGCCTATGGAGCTGAAGCAGTACTGCCCTCTGACCTCGACCACGGCTCCCCAAGAGTGAAGGCTTTCAACCGCGATCGAGCCGCGGAGGCCCACCAAGACGCAGTCACCTGCTCGAAGAGGCTCGTGAGATGACCATCAACCGCTCCGCACGCTGCCAGCAAACTCTCCGCAGGTACCATGAAAGGAAGATCAGGGGGAGAATCCTTGAAGTCAGCGATCTCGTACTCCGGAGGACCCAATCAACGAAGGAAAAACACAAACTCTCTCCACCATGGGAAAGACCCAATACGGTGACCGAAGTGATCCGACCGGGCACCTACCGACTAGAGGACGACAACGGCAACGTTCTCACCAACACTTGGAACATTGAACAGCTACGTCGTTTTTCCCCTAAATTTGGTCTTACCGCTTTTTAGTCAACACTTGCTCCTGTAAAGCACCCCAGCCCAAACAATTTCAGTTCGGCTCGCTCGGGGGCTCCATGAGGGTATAATACTAAATACTACCTCTCTTTTTTATTATCACATGATAAACAAACTTCTTCCCCGGACGGAAGCACATTCCATTCCTTTGATTGGCCTACGTGACACTGTTCTTACTCCTAACCGAACGCACCCCACCATGACATACGGTTACGAGCAGCCGAGCCTCATGGGCCATGCCCAGGTTCTTAAATAGCTACAGCCTACGGAACTAATGGGCAGGCGTGAAAAAGAAAGGATAAAAACAAAAGTTATGCTAGCATAAAAAACAAAGAATGGATAGTGGTTCTATCATAAGAACAGAACTGATGTATTTATTGATACAAAAACTGTTCACACGGGGGCTCACCCACGAACTCAACTATTACATTTTCTAAACTACTTCCATTCCAAATACTACTGCGGCCGCTCGACGACATCGCATGACACCAAAGGAAAGGCCACGGCACACACTGCCAGACATAACCACCGCCATAGGGGCCCCGCTCGGTTCCGCTCGCTTGACTTCGGCGAGCGCAGCGGGTACCTCAAGGGACCCGCCTGGTTCTGCTCCCTCAACGTCGGTGAGCGCAACAGGAACCTCAAGGGCGTGGAGCTCCAGACCTTCTCATGCAGTCGAGGCAGCTCCTAGGCAGGGACGCCACCACTGAAGTATGGCCACCATGGTTGGAAGAGATCTCATCAAACTTTATGAACTGGCCAACCTGAGCAGCTGTAGGCATGGAACCCTCCACCAGCACGATCCTACACAACTTCCCCTCCGACAAGGCTCACCCGATGAAGATCCACCAGAAAAAATCCGCACACGGCTCCATCCCGAAAAAGGCCTCGTAGATGAATCCAGCATGCCACCCCTTTGGCGGAAGCCACCCCTTCTCAGGCAAAGACGGCCAGCACCGCCTTGGGCAGCCTCTAGCTCGACATCACGCTCCAGATTCACGAAAGGATCAGTAAGTCCTCCCTCTCGCTTACCCTCTCTCTCACTTAGGAACCGCCATGGCATACAAGCACTCTCGGTGAGGAGGAAGAAGGAGGAGAGACAATAGTTGGAGAACAGGCAAAGGACTGCGATGGAAAGCCCTCTCCCTCCCCCTATTTAAGGAGGAAACATGATAGCTGAATAGGGGCAAAAGATCAGAGCAAAAAACTCTCTCCCTTCCCCCATTCAATGCGGATGGGAAACGATGGGACGCACCCTGACCGATGAGACGCACACTGACCGACGGAACGACGCATGGTCAGACAAAACGCCGCCTGGTGAGACGAGATGTGGCCTGGGTATGGCCCACCACTATCGCACACTGGACACGAAAACCAAAATGTCACCACGCGCAGGCAGCTCTCCATATCCCCATGCGGGACTTGGAAAAACCCAAAACGGGATCTCCGCCGGGAGAGACCATCAGGCTTCCTAAAGTCGATCGAACGTGTCAGAAAAACACATCGAGGGACAGGTAAGGAGCAAAGGGATGCCCCATGTAGGCCATGCCGACTCCGTCACGAACGATGAGCACGGGTCCTGGTCAGATATTTCTGACTGGAGCTCTTCAAACCCTATCACTCGAGTCATCAAGGTAACACTAGCGACCCCCGCTATTTCTTTATATCATTTCATACATCCATACACGCATCCATTCCACATGCCCGTGCCCCGGACAATTCAGGCCCTGAACCGCTTGGGGGCTCGGGAACTAAGCATCGCACATGCAGCGAGTTGCATCACAACGCTCCGTGTTGCGTCACGAAGCGACAGTTGCCTCATTCGACATGAGCAACGACCGACCAGGGTTCAAAGGCCGTCCCACGAAGGGCTCGAGGCCGCCCCACGTCAAACAGAGCTAGCGAAGAAAACGCAGATGAGCCCCATGCGGCCCTCGCCCAGTCTACCCCAAAGCAGACAGGGTCATCTCAACCTTCTTGTTCGATCCTAAACCTCTGCCAAGCCCACAGAATCTCCATTGAGGGGAGGCCGTTAGGCCACCTGGGTCAGTCTTCGGAATGACCCAGGCATCTGTTAGGTTGTAGGTAAAGGAGCAGTGGAATTGTAACGTCCCACCTCCTCGAGGCTAGGCCCGCTTACATCTGATAGCTTTCCTAGGACATAGACTGCCCTCACAGACTAACACCAGTATTTTCTCCGCACTTTTTCCTCACTCATGCGCCCCCGGAAACAATTTCCCGGTCGGTCACCCATCGCTCCAGGCCAAGCACGCTTAACCTTGGAGTTTTTAAGAGATGGGCTTCCAGAAAAGAAGTTGCAACTTGTTGGTACGAGTATCCTATTAATCCTATTAAGCTCTAGGTCAGGGTGTTACATCCTCACCCCCTTAGGAGACCGACGTCCTCGTCGGTCAACCCCAGGCCAGGAACGTACCCTCTTGGCCACGTCCGTGTGTCCAGTGCCAGCGCATGTGCCATGCTGGGTGACCACTCTAGGTTCATACCAGCCATGCGCACCATGTTTGCGCAACTGACACACGCACCCCTGAAACCACAAGGGTCGGCTTTGATACCATTCTGTAACGTCCCGCCTCCTCGAGGCCAGGCCCGCTTACATCTGATAGCTTTCCTAGGACATAGACTGCCTTCACAGACCAACACCAGTCTTTTCTGCGCACTTTGTCCTCACTCATGCGCCCCCGGAAAGAACTTCCCGGTCGGTCACCCATCGCTCCAGGCCAAGCACGCTTAACATTGGAGTTCTTAAGAGATGGGCTTCCAGAAAAGAAGTTGCAACTTGTTGGTACGATTATCCTAATAATCCTATTAAGCTCTGGGTCAGGGTGTTACATCGTTGTAACACCCTAGGTGTTTGGCTTGCACTAATTACATTTCATTTCATAAACATGTGCATCATCTATCTCATCATGCCTTTGTTACTGAAACATGCATATGCAACATTTTCCAATTGTGTATGTTTCCTACTTGAGTGTTGTGAATAGTAATGGTGTAACATGTGAATGCAACCTGAGTTTCTTATACCTTGAAACATGGCAACATGGTAGTAATGTGACAAGTATAGAATAACAACAAAGTCATGCAACATGTGAAACATTGCATTGCAACATATGAGTGAATTGCTTGTTTTAGTTGCTTTATCACATGTGATCATTAGAACACGTATAACAATTTTGTAAAGTGGTTGATCATGGTCTATTACACCTTAACTACACTTAGGTTACTTGTTGGGACATTGTTCATGTAGATCAAAATGACCAAAATGCCCTCAAGTGAAGGTTTGACTTGAATTGACCCTAGGAGTGTCCTTGTTTGACTGATTCAAAAGACCAACTTAGGGATCTTGCATGGCTATGTGCTCTTTACCAAAATTGTAGCCAATTTATCATGGAACAAAAGTCTCAATATGACCATCTCATAAAAATGGCTAGAACATGCTCAAACATGGCCCACAAGTCAGAATTTCATGCTGATTTCAACACTGAAAAATATGCTAAGTCTTAACTGCATTTCAGTTGGATCAAGCCCACTTTGGCTTCAGGTAACTTCTGATCCATGGTGAATTAGAGGATGGTCTTTGAAAAGAAGTTATAGATGGATGGTAAGTCTACATTTTTCATGTACACAGTTTTTGCAAAGGATCATTGGTTGAGCCGTGTTGACACGATGAAATGGCGCTGTCAGTCATGGTCATCAAACACTGAATCGCCGTTTTCAGAAAACGGTCAGTGAACGTCATGGCCGACCGACGCAGGAGCTTCTCGCCGCGTGGCGCGCAGGCTCTGTCGAAGGCTCCACGTCGCGCGTCCGCACTCCAGAAGAGGGCCAGCGCCTGCCCGAACGCGCTCACCGCTCCATTTCCCTCTCTCGTCTTCTCCGCACGCAGCGCCGTGTCCGCAGCAAGCTCCACCATTGCCGACCGTGTGTCGCCGTCGTCGTGCGCGTTTGCCACCGCGAAAACGAGTTGCCTAGTCCGTCAGTAGCCTCGCTGTGGTCTTCTCTACCCTCTCCACCTCACCGTCGGGTCAACCGAGCCTCGGTAAGGGCGGATCGTCGGTTTTCCTCCACCGCCGCCATGGCGGTACCTCGCCGGAGTTGGCGCTCCACACGGCCAGCTACCACCGCAGCCTTCCCATCCCCTCCTCTGTGCTCGGTTAGCTTGGTAGTGAACTCCAGAAGCTCGTCCCTAGCTTAGCCGCACCCTACGGGGTCGGGTCTCGCCGGAGCCGGCCATGCCGCGGTCGTGCGCTGCCGTGCTCGTCGCCAGCCCCGGTAGCCGTGCCAATAGCTTCCATTTAGGGTACCACTAGATGCGCACGAGTGAGATGAACACAGTAGCGCCGTTGGTCTCGCCAGAGAAGCCACCGGCGGTGAGTCACGTCGTCGTCTTCCTCCGTTCCCCTGTTTCTTTCGCTGATGCGCGGGTCCACCTTGTCAGCCGCTGAGGCTCAGGCGGGAGCCAGCTTGGGCTGAGCCACGTTTTGGGCCACGCCAGCGCGTGTTCGCGGGCCGCCGGATCTGTTCGGGCCCGCCCAGTTGCGAAGTTGATTTTCTTGTTTGTGGTTTTGTTTATTTTGTTTTTCACAGAATTGTGTGCATGATTCAAAAATATTTATCTCCTAATTGGTAGCTCCAAATGCTATGGTTCCAATTTTGTTGAGTTCCTAGTAATGTCTAGTATTTAATAAAAATATTATATGAGCACATGTTTTAGAAATTTTGGATGAATAAAATAGGACTTTGAAATGTGTTTTTAGATGCATGCAAATTTGTTTGAATTTTATCTTGAGTTTCTGTGGTTCAAAAATTATGAAATTTTGTGGGTAATTTATTATTGCTTAGTAGAAGCTCTGGTTAAAATTTCGGAGCTAGTGCATGTATAGTTTTTGAGTTATAGAATTTCCTTTTATCAATGGATGGATCTTGTGTGAATTTTCATAATTTTTCTATAGATCCAGTAAAGGTAAAATTTGGTGAGTAAGGTTCTTATGCTAGAATGATGCTAGGAAAAATGTGAAATCTGTTGCTTGACACTTTTCATTAGGGTTTCCTAATTATGCTAAAAATAGGCATGCCATCTATTATTTTGGATACAGCAAGTTCTGCTTGCTCAATGGCTTTGAAATTTTTATGGTAGTCTATGTGAAGCATGAGATAGCTACTGTAATTTTTGTAGATTTTTATGAACAGTTTTACTATATGTTGCTTTAATCACCTAATTAACTAAATAAATTAGAAAATGATATTGAATGATTTATTTAGAAGTTGGCATTATACTTTCTAGTGTTCCTCTGGTATGTGTAACAAGTTGGTAAACTTGGTTTGGTCAAAATAGGCTTTTGCATCATCATTAAATAATTAAGTTAGTAACCCTATCATTGCGGGATAGATTCTAGGTTTACTGGAAATTGATTTGGTTAACATAAGAATCACGCTTTGATGTTTACAAATGAATTGTAGAGAATTTCATAAGCTTTCCAGAATGTCCTCTTGCAAGTCATTTGGATTTGTAGAACTCTTGTTGTGATTGAATTAAGGAACTACCCGTTTGCATATGAAGCTTTAACTGTTGTTTTAAGTATGCCTTTACTATTTCTAAGTTTGTGGTAATGTTCCTAGGTGTTAGGCCTTTAACTAAAGATGAGCATCTTTATCTTAGGTTATGCAAGTTAGGTAAGTTGATCTTGTTCTTCAAGTTAAGTTAGATACCTGTTTTAAAGTGATTTGAATAGAGCTATTCTTAATCGGTAAACGAGTGTCCAGTAATGTTTTCGTTAAACACTTATTGTGATTCATTCATCATGAGCATCGTGTCATTCCTTATGCATCCATGATACTTATCTTGTGCATCGGCATGCAATAGGTGTACCGGAAGAAGTGACCCTGCTGGAATTCGATGAACCGAGCGAGCAGCAGCAGCAGACACCAGAAGTTCAGGAGGTGCAGCCTTCAGAAGAAGTGTCAGACGAGGTCGTCGTTGAGTGCTCGGATCACCGTCCTTGCAACTTTGTGAAAGGCAAGCCCCGGAGCATATTAAGCCTCCTAATTTTCAAAATGCAGTTACAGTATTATTATTACACATATATATTGTTGCATTAAGTTTAGGTGTTGGAAGCAAACACTTGCTGCATTGGTTATCCAATCCTTGTCCAGATATTGATACCCTGAATCCTATGTAGCTCAGGCTCGTGTAGTGCTTAGCCCTGCTTAAACACAGTAGAAGTCGGGTGATTTCCTGTCACCTGCGAGATATAGGAAGATACATATGGCACGATTGGCTATATTTGCTATCGTGGAAAAGAATCAGTCTTAATTTGAAATGAAGACCGGACGGAGGCTTGCCGGTTTGTAGTGACTCCGTCTGTGTCGATTAAGGACTGAATCTTGGAGCCTTTCCTGTTCATGTTGAACGCATGCCTCTCTTAGTTGGCCGTGTCCGATGACCGACCACGAAGCCGAGTAGCTCACCTCAGGCCGGGAGTCGATAAGTATAAAGTGCGCCTCGGAAGGGAGCCGTAGGCGTGAGTCCAAGGGTAGGTGATTTAAAAGTCCTGATCGTCCTGGCAGAAGGGTAATCCCTGAGAGTGCTGGCGCTGATCAAACCCGTGAATTTGGTTCCTGAGTTGTTCCAAAGGTCACCCACGGCTACCCTTGCAATGTATGCCAGGCTGAGAGTTAGGAATACCCCCTCAGCTGAGTTGTAATTCGATTCGAATCGCCGTCTCTCCCGGTTAGTGAGAACTTGATGGGCTTATCTCCAATGTAGATACACTTAATAACATAATGGTTCGGAAATGATGATATGATGATGACAGCCTTATTATACCTGCTATGGTTAATATTGTTTGCTCCTAATAAGTGAGTGCTCTAGTACAAAGCTAATCTAGTGGATGTAAATGATGATAAGCTTGATGCTAAGTTTAAATTGGTTACTATAATCATAAGCTCTTTTATGCAAGCTGTGTCAAGCTAGCCCACCTCAAAAGCCTTGCATGATCCTTGGTGTCTTTTATTTCGGTTTTTGTTGGGTAAGTCTAGTTTGAGTACCTTCTCGTACTCGGGGGTTTATCTCCCCCACCTATTGCGGATGACCAGTTCTACTTTGGTTGTTTGCAAATCTTTGCTTCTCCCAAATGGGGATGAAGACTAGACCGTTAGGCGCGGTCTCTACTAGTTCTCGTGCACGATAATGCTTTTGTGGGACATGACTCGAGATCTAGCAATGTATTTGAAACTATGAAGTTATGTACTAAACTATGTTGCTTCCGCAAATTTGAACCTGGTTTGTAATATTTTATTTGAACTCGATGGATGTAATCCGAATGCTACTTATGAAATGTTGTAACGGATGATGTGTTGTGTTGAATCACTACGATCTTGGTTTGTATGTCGAGAGTTGGTTGAAATCCTTCGTGATTTCGGACCACCACCGGGATTATGGGAGCTTAAGTACGAAATTTGATCGCTTCGGTGATTGTTTTTGTACTTACGTTCTTATGATTTGGTCGGTTCTGTTACAGCTGGCATCAGAGCAAGATTCGACACTAAACATGTCATTTGTGTATTTAAAACAAAAGTATTTGTGAAAATCCTAAATTAAATACTAAGTATTGCCAGTGGTCATATCCCTTATGCCCAAATAAGGACTCTTAGGTGGCTTATTAAGTACTAACTTGGGGGTTACTGCTTGTTTCTGTTTCGTCATCCATATGATGTGCTATTGTATGGATGCCATCCGCTTGGGTGGTAATGTTTGGATCAAATACCTCTACGCTCTGATAAGTGGGAGTTGTGAGAGCAGGACCGTCCAACCGTCGGTCTAGGGGAGAGTAGTTGTGGTTGCTCGCATACTTACATGTTCAATCATGTATCTATGAGAGTACTTAAATGTGGGTATCTCTGACGGGTAGCTGTGATACTAGAGTATATGCATCGGGGGATGTACGTATGAAAGTATTTAGTTTACTGCTTGCTTTTATGCATTTTGGGAAATTACTGGGCTGAAATGAAATTTTCTACAGTTACACTAACAACGTATCGTTGTAGATCGACTAGCTACCATATACGAGAGAACGTATGTATGCCACCGTATATTTCGCTAGCCTTTAAATTTTTCTAGGTTTGTGAGGACGTCACGGATCGTGCATGCATCATGCTCAAGCATACATGGCATTTCTTGCATTACTCCTCCTTTAAAATATGATTGTCCCGACTAATTAAATTTCATTATCCCTTAAATGATTCTCCCTTATGTTGTAACTTTTTTGCTACTGAGATGGCGTGCACGAAACTCACTTTGCTTTCGCAAGTCCATTGGAGGCAGGGGCGCCTCGTCACCGTTTAGCTCCTCGTGAGCCCGTCCCCGAGCCTACTAAGGCGGAAAGGCTGAGGACAGAGCTAGCTCGGGTGATCACTTGAGAGAATGCGGCTCGGCACCGCTTGGAGCAAGTAACACAGAAAGGGACCAAGAGACCCTTGAGGTTCAGAGGTTGACAGTTGCTCACCGCAACTGTGAACGCATGTTGATTCACGTGATGAACCAACAGAATGAAGCCTAGCACGAGGAGAATGTGTTGAGAGCGCAACAGGTAGAGCTAGAGCAGCAAGTGGTAGTTGCCGAAGAGTACAATGACCATCTCCATGAGGAGGTTCACCTGTTACACAATCAACTTCACCCTCTCCTGCCACCTGATGATGAGGATGAGATGGGCTATCTGTGTCATCATGGTGAAGGTGATGATGACATGGAGGTCAATGGACTGAGGACATTCCACCTGATGAGGAGGAAGATGAGGAGTTAGAGCCTGCTAGTGATGAAGATGGAGGAGAGATCTTCGACACTGACTCCAAGGACGATGCGTAGTTTAGCTTACTACTTAGCTAATGCGCTAGAGCTAGTCTTTTGTTGATCCTCATGCATGAACGAGTAGCTTTGTAATAAGTTAATCGTTGGGATGTAATGTCGAACCTTAAGTTATCTTTGGATGTAAGTTTGGAACCACTATGGCTTGGATGTAACCTATCAAACGTGTTATGCTCCACGTATGTGAGCTTTTGATGAATTTCGTCTTTGCGGTCTATAGATCTCGTTGTTGGTTAAGTTCATCGTATTTATGTGTCAATCGATGCGCTTGATGAGTTGTGTGGTTGTGATGAATGATTGTGCCTCTGTTGATTATATAAATGCATTCCCTCCAATGGACTCAGTTTGGCATAATTATACGATTCATCTACAAAAATTTCCACATCGTCAGTGCTCATTGGCTATACATTTTGTAGATGGCTCATAACCTTCGTCGTGGCCGTGGCATGGGAAATGAGGAACAACCACCTCCGCCACCGCCCACCCCAACTAAGCTAATGCAGATAGTTGTGGAAAGTCAGCGCATGCTAGCTGAGGCTATGCGCCAGATGGCTAACCGTGAGGATCGGCATGTCCGCTAGGGACCCGAGCAGAACCAGTACAGCAGCTTTAAGGACTTCATGGACACAAAGCCTCCTATCTTTCGTGAGGCAGAGGAACCATTACAAGCTGATGAATGGTTGAGCACGATAGAGCAAAGGTTTGGATTGCTCCGTTTGACTGAAGGTATGAAGGCCACATATGCAGGACACCAGCTCCAAGGCCCTGCAGGCATCTGGTGGACCCATCACAGGACCACCTTCCCTGCAAACGTCGAGATAGTTTGGGGTCAGTTTCAGGCAGCTTTAAGGGGACACTTTATCCCTTCGGGTCTCATGGCCATTAAGCATACCGAGTTTATGAAGCTAACCCAAGGCAACAAGAGTCTTAATGAATACCTCCAGGCATTCAACAACCTGGCGAGGTATGCTCCCGAGTTCGTCGATACTAACGCCAAGAGAATAGCTAGCTTCAAGAGGGGACTTTCCCCTAAACTGATGAAGTCTATGGGCAACTGCAAGTGTGTCACCTTCAATGAGTATATCAGTGACACCCTGACTCAGGAGAACAATGATAAGATATATGCTGCTTCCAAGACCCGTAAAAGAAACTTTGAGGCTGGTGCTTCTCAGTCTAAGGCACCAGTGGTATCCAAGACCCCGTATCGTCCACCCAATGCGAATGTCCAGTACCACCCACCTCAGAAGAAGAACCAAGCTAAAACCGGTTTCCGCAAGGGGTACACAATTTCTTTGCCAAAAAATACCTCTGGGCAGGGCAGCTCCAATGTTCCACCAGCTAACAGGCCGTGTTGGAACTGTAACCAGCCTGGTCATTGGGCAAATAAGTGCCCCTATCCTTCCAAGCAGAATGCTCAGGGAAACGTCCGTCAGGGGCGTGTTCACTACACTACTGTGGAGGAAATTCCTGCTGGTGAAGTGGTCACCGCTGGTAAGGTCCTTGTTAATGATCACCCTGCAGTTGTGCTCTTTGATTCGGGTGCTTCACATTCCTTTGTGAGTTCTACTTTTGCATCTAAGCATAAGATGAATGTGATTACAATTGTCAAGGGTGGTTATTGTATTAGTGCTGCTGGAAATAATATCCTGACTAACCAAGTAGTTAAAGATGTAAAGCTTGAGATTGGGGATCGAGAGTTCCTTACGGATCTTATAGTTCTACCGGGGGTAGGAATCGATGTAATCCTAGGAATGAAGTGGATGAGCGGGAATGGAGTGTTGATCGATACATCAACCCGTGTGGTAATGTTGAGGGATCCTGTGGATAAGAAGGGTTTTCTAGTGCAGTTACCTCATGATATCTCTATCCACAATACAGCCAATGCTACCCTAGCTAAAGCCATTGAGGATCTACCGGTTGTCTGTGAGTTTCCAGATGTCTTCCCTGATGACTTGCCTGGATTACCTCTGGACCGTGATGTAGAATTCAAGATAGAACTCATTCCGGGTATGGCTCCTATTTCTCAAAGGCCCTATAGAATGTCGCCTAATGAGTTGGCTGAGCTGAAGAGTCAGTTGAATGAGCTATTGAAGAAAGGTTTGATTCGGCCTAGTTCTTCTCCTTGGGGTTGTCCGGCTATCTTTGTGAAGAAGAAGGACGAATCATTGCGCATGTGCGTGGATTATCGCCCCCTAAATGCTGTTACCATCAAGAACAAGTACCCTCTTCCTCGCATCGATATTCTGTTTGATCAGCTCTCCAAAGCTAAGGTATTCTCCAAGATCGATTTGAGGTCTGGTTATCATCAGATCAAAATTCGTCCTGAAGATATACCTAAGACAACTTTCTCTACTCGTTATGGCTTGTTCGAATACCTCGTCATGTCCTTTGGGTTGACAAATGCTCCGACGCACTTTATGTACCTGATGAATTCGGTATTCATGCCGGAACAGGACAAATTCATCGTCGTGTTCATTCATGATATCCTTGTATATTCTCAGAATGAAGAAGAGCATGCTGAACATCTGCGAATTGTTTTAACTCGGTTACGTGACAACCAGCTTTATGCTAAGTTCAGCAAGTGCGAATTCTGGTTGAACAAGATACCTTTTCTGGGTCATGTGTTATCTGGTGATGGAATTTCGGTTGACCCTACTAAGGTGCAAGAAGTCCTTGAGTGGAAGGCACCTACTACGGTCATAGAAGTCCGAAGTTTCCTGGGATTGGCTGGCTATTATCGTCGCTTTATCCCGGATTTCTCAAAAATCGCCAAGCCCATGACTCGACTACTACAAAAGGATGAGAAGTTTGTGTGGACTCCGAAGTGTGAAGAGGCTTTCCACACTTTGCGGACCTTACTAACCTCTGCCCCTGTATTGGCACAACCTGACATCGAGAAGCCTTTTGATGTTTACTGTGATGCATGTGGCACCGGTTTGGGGTGTGTTCTTATGCAGGAGGGCCGAGTAATTGCTTATGCTTTGCGCCAGCTTCAAAAACATGAAGTCAACTATCCTACCCATGACTTAGAGCTAGCCGTAGTTGTTCATGCCCTGAAGATTTGGAGTCATTACTTGCTGGGTAATGTGTGCAACATCTATACTGACCATAAAAGCCTCAAGTACATCTTTACTCAACCCGAGTTGAACATGCGTCAACGACGATGGTTAGAATTAATCAAAGACTACAACCTTCAAGTGCACTACCATCCTGGTAAGGCAAATGTGGTTGCTGATGCCTTAAGCAGAAAGGCCCATTGCAATTCCTTAGTTAGTGAAGACTTTCATCTGGCACACCTCCTTCATCCGGGTAGTACTCCACAATATCACTGTGGATTGCTCTCTTAGAAGTCGAATTATCGAACTCCAGAAGACTGATGTGGGTGTGTTTCACATCAAGCGGAAGATGAAAGAGAAAGAGACCAAGCACTTTAGGGTCGATGACAAGGGAATTCTCTGGTTTAATGATAGGCTTGTGGTACCCAAAGACAAAGAACTTAGAAATCAAATTATGGCTGAAGCCCATTCTTCTAAATTGTCCATCCATCCTGGTAGCAGTAAAATGTATCAAGATCTCAAGCTGTATTATTGGTGGACCAAGATGAAGAAAGAAATCACAGCTTACGTGGCAAAGTGTGATAACTGTTGCAGAGTTAAGGCTATTCATATGAGGCCCGGATTATTGCAGCCACTCTCTATTACTGGCTGGAAGTGGGAAGAAATTAGCATGGATTTTATTGTTGGATTACCCACTACCAAAAAGGGTTGTGATTCCATCTGGGTTATCGTAGATCGTCTAACTAAATCCGCTCACTTTATTCTGGTCAAGTCTACCTATCACCCTCACAATTATGCGGAGATCTACTTTCAACAAGTGGTACGTCTCCATGGTGTACCCAAATCCATTGTTTCAGATAGAGGACCGCAATTCACGGCTCGCTTTTGGGAGTGCTTACATCAGAATATTGGCATTCATCTAATCTGCAGTTTTTTCTATCATCCGCAAACATCAGGACAGACTGAGCGTGTTAATCAAATTCTTGAAGACATGCTTAGAGCTTGTCTTATCTCTTGCAAAGGCTCTTGGGAGGACTGGTTGCCTCTCGCTGAATTCTCTTATAACAATAGTTATCAAGAGAGTATCAAAATGGCTCCTTTTGAAGCTCTTTATGGCCGCAAGTGTAGAACTCCTTTGAACTAGGTGGAACCCGGGGAAAGAAGATTCTATGGTATTGACTTTGTAGAAGAAGCCGAAGAGCAAGTCCAAACTATACAGAAGAATATGACTGCCGCACAGGCTAGACAAAAGAGCTATGCTGACAAGAGAAGAAAACCTATTGAGTTTGAAGTAGGTGATCATGTTTATCTGAAGGTATCCCCTATGAAAGGAGTCAAGCGTTTTGGAATTAAAAGGAAGCTTGAGCCTCGATATGTTGGACCTTACCGCATTATCGAGAAAAGTGGAAGAGTAGCATATAAGCTCGATCTACCACGTGAGATGGGAGCTATATTCCCGGTATTCCATGTGTCCCAGCTGAAGAAGTGTCTTCGTATTCCCGAGGAGAGAATAGCAACAAGGAAAGTCAACTTGAAATCTGATCTTTCTTATGAGGAGAAGCCCGTGCAAGTTCTGGATACTCAAGAAAGAGTGACTCGTACACGAGTAGTTAAGTTATACAAGGTAGTTTGGAGTAATCATAGTGAACGGGATGCAACCTGGGAGCGGGAAGATTATTTAAAGGAAAACTATCCGGCTTTCTATACTGATTGGTACGCTTTCCAAATCTTGGGACGAGATTTTTTCTAAGGGGGCAGGGCTGTAACACCCTAGGTGTTTGGCTTCCACTAATTGCATTTCATTTCATAAACATGTGCATCATCTATCTCATCATGCCTTTGTTACTGAAACATGCATATGCAACATTTTCCAATTGTGTATGTTTCCTACTTGAGTGTTGTGAATAGTAATGGTGTAACATGTGAATGCAACCTGAGTTTCTTATACCTTGAAACATGGCAACATGGTAGTAATGTGACAAGTATAGAATAACAACAAAGTCATGCAACATGTGAAACATTGCATTGCAACATATGAGTGAATTGCTTGTTTTAGTTGCTTTATCACATGTGATCATTAGAAGAGGTATAACAATTTTGTAAAGTGGTTGATCATGGTCTATTACACCTTAACTACACTTAGGTTACTTGTTGGGACATTGTTCATGTAGATCAAAATGACCAAAATGCCCTCAAGTGAAGGTTTGACTTGAATTGACCCTAGGAGTGTCCCTGTTTGACTGATTCAAAAGACCAACTTAGGGATCTTGCATGGCTGTGCGCTCTTTACCAAAATTGTAGCCAATTTATCATGGAACAAAAGTCTCAATATGACCATCTCATGAAAATGGCTAGAACATGCTCAAACATGGCCCACAAGTCAGAATTTCATGCTGATTTCAACACTGAAAAATATGCTAAGTCTTAACTGCATTTCAGTTGGATCAAGCCCACTTTGGCTTCAGGTAACTTCTGATCCATGGCGAATTAGAGGATGGTCTTTGAAAAGAAGTTATAGATGGATGGTAGGTCTACATTTTTCATGTACACAGTTTTTGCAAAGGATCATTGGTTGAGCCGTGTTGACACGATGAAATGGCGCTGTCAGTCATGGTCATCAAACACTGAATCGCCGTTTTCAGAAAATGGTCAGTGAACGTCATGGCCGACCGACGCAGGAGCTTCTCGCCGCGTGGCGCGCAGGCTCTGCCGAAGGCTCCACGTCGCGCGTTCGCGCTCCAGAAGAGGGCCAGCGCCTACCCGAACGCGCTTACCGCTCCATTTCCCTCTCTCGTCTTCTCCGCGCGCAGCGCCGTGTCCGCAGCAAGCTCCGCCATTGCCGACCGCGCGTCGCCATCGTCGAGCATGTTCGCCACCACGAAAATGAGTTGCCCAGTCCATCAGTAGCCTCGCCGTGGTCTTCTCTACCCTCTCCACCTCAGCGTCGGGTCAACCGAGCCTCGGTAAGGGCGAATCGTCGGTTTTCCTCCACCACCGCCATGGCGGGACCTCGCCAAAGTTGGCGCTCCACACGGCCAGCTACCACCGCAGCCTTCCCATCCCCTCCTCTGTGCTCGGTTAGCTTGGTAGTGAACTCCGAAAGCTCGTCCCTAGCTTAGCCGCACCCTACGGGGTCGGGTCTCGCCGGAGCCGGCCATGCCGCGGCCGTGCGCCGCCGTGCTCGTCGCCAGCCCCGGTAGCCATGCCAATAGCTTCCATTTAGGGTACCACTAGATGCGCACGAGTGAGACGAACACAGTAGCGCCGTTGGTCTCGCCGGAGAAGCCACCGGCGGTGAGTCACGTCGTCGTCTTCCTCCGTTCCCCAGTTTCTTTCGCTGACGCGCGGGTCCACCTTGTCAGCCGCTGAGGCTCAGGCGGGAGCCAGCTTGGGCTGAGCCGCGTTTTGGGCCACGCCAGCGCGTGTTCGCGGGCCGCCGGATCTGTTCGGGCTGGCCCAGTTGCGAAGTTGATTTTCTTGTTTGTGGTTTTGTTTATTTTGTTTTTCACAGAATTGTGTGCATGATTCAAAAATGTGTATCTCCTAATTGGTAGCTCCAAATGCTACGGTTCCAATTTTGTTGAGTTCCTAGTAATGTCTAGTATTTAATAAAAATATTATATGAGCACATGTTTTAGAAATTTTGGATGAATAAAATAGGACTTTGAAATGTGTTTTTAGATGCATGCAAATTTGTTTGAATTTTATCTTGAGTTTCTGTGGTTCAAAAATTATGAAATTTTGTGGGTAATCTATTATTGCTTAGTAGAAGCTCTGGTTAAAATTTTGGAGCTAGTGCATGTATAGTTTTTGAGTTATAGAATTTCCTTTTATCAATGGATGGATCTTGTGTGAATTTTCATAATTTTTCTATAGATCCAGTAAAGGTAAAATTTGGTGAGTAAGGTTCTTATGCTAGAATGATGCTAGGAAAAATGTGAAATCTGTTGCTTGACACTTTTCATTAGGGTTTCCTAATTATGCTAAAAATAGGCATGCCATCTGTTATTTTGGATACAGCAAGTTCTGCTTGCTCAATGGCTTTGAAATTTTAATGGTAGTCTATGTGAAGCATGAGATAGCTACTGTAATTTTTGTAGATTTTTATGAATAGTTTTACTATATGTTGCTTTAATCACCTAATTAACTAAATAAATTAGAAAAGGATATTAAATGATTTATTTAGAAGTTGGCATTATACTTTCTAGTGTTCCTCTGGTATGTGTAACAAGTTGGTAAACTTGGTTTGGTCAAAATAGGCTTTTGCATCATTATTAAATAATTAAGTTGGTAACCATGTCATTGCGGGACAGATTCTAGGTTTACTGGAAATTGATTTGGTTAACATAAGAATCATGCTTTGATGTTTACAAATGAATTGTAGAGAATTTCATAAGCTTTCCAGAATGTCCTCTTGCAAGTCATTTGGATTTGTAGAACTCTTGTTGTGATTGAATTAAGGAACTATCCGTTTGCATATGAAGCTTTAACTGTTGTTTTAAGTATGCCTTTACTATTTCTAAGTTTGTGGTAATGTTCCTAGGTGTTAGGCCTTTAACTAAAGATGAGCATCTTTATCTTAGGTTATGCAAGTTAGGTAAGTTGATCTTGTTCTTCAAGTTAAGTTAGATACCTGTTTTAAAGTGATTTGAATAGAGCTATTCTTAATCGGTAAACGAGTGTCCAGTAATGTTTTCGTTAAACACTTACTGTGATTCATTCATCATGAGCATCATGTTATTCCTTATGCATCCATGATACTTATCTTGTGCATCGGCATGCAATAGGTGTACCGGAAGGAGTGACCCTGCTGGAATTCGAAGAACCGAGCGAGCAGCAGCAGCAAACACCGGAAGTTCAGGAGGTGCAGCCTTCAGAAGAAGTGCCAGACGAGGTCGCCGTTGAGTGCCCGGATCACCGTCCTTGCAACTTTGTGAAAGGCAAGCCCCGGAGCATATTAAGCCTCCTAATTTTTGAAATGCAATTACAGTATTATTATTACACATATATATTGTTGCATTAAGTTTAGGTGTTGGAAGCAAACACTTGCTGCATTGGTTATCCAATCCTTGTCCAGATATTGATACCCTAAATCCTATGTAGCTCAGGCTCGTGTAGTGCTTAGCCCTGCTTAAACACGGTAGAAGTCGGGTGATTTCCTGTCACCTGCGAGATATAGGAAGATACATATGGCACGGTTGGCTATATTTGCTATCGTGGAAAAGAATCAGTCTTAATTTAAAATAAAGACCGGACGGAGGCTTGCCGGTTTGCAGTGACTCCGTGTGTGTCGATTAAGGACTGAATCTTGGAGCCTTTCCTGTTCATGTTGAACGCATGCCTCTCTCTTAGTTGGCCATGTCCGATGACCGACCACGAAGTCGAGTAGCTCACCTCAGGCCAGGAGTCGATAAGTATAAAGTGCGCCTCGGAAGGGAGCCGTAGGCGTGAGTCCAAGGGCAGGTGATTTAAAAGTCCTGATCGTCCTGGCAGAAGGGTAATCCCTGAGAGTGCTGGCGCTGATCGAACCCGTGAATTTGGTTCCTGAGTTGTTCCAAAGGTGACCCACGGCTACCCTTGCAAAGTATGCCAGGGTGAGAGTTAGGAATACCCCCTTAGCTGAGTTGTAATTCGATTCGAATCGCCGTCTCTCTCGGTTAGTGAGAACTTGACGGGCTTATCTCCAATGTAGATACACTTAATAACATAATGGTTCGGAAATGATGATATGATGATGACAGCCTTATTATACCTGCTATGGTTAATATTGTTTGCTCCTAATAAGTGAGTGCTCTAGTACAGGTGCTAATCTAGTGGACAGGTAAATGATAATAAGCTTGATGCTAAGTTTAAATTGGTTACTATAATCATAAGCTCTTTTATGCAACTGTGTCAAGCTAGCCCACCTCAAAAGCCTTGCATGATCCTTGGTGTCTTTTATTTCTAGTTTTTGTCGGGTAAGTCTAGCTGAGTACCTTCTCGTACTCAGGATTTATCTCCCACCTGTTGCAGATGACCAGTTCTACTTTGGTTGCTGCAAGTACTGCCTTCTCCCAGCTGGGGATGAAGACTAGACCGTTGGGCGTGGTCTCTACTAGTTCTCGTACCTGATAATGCTTTTGTGGGACATGACTCAGATCTGGCAATGTATTTGAAACTATGAAGTTATGTACTAAACTATGTTGCTTCCGCAAATTTGAACCTATTTTGTAATATTTTATTTGAACTCTGATGGATGTAATCCGAATGCTACTTATGAAATGTTGTAACGGATGATGTGTTGTGTTGAATCACTACGATCTTGGTTTGTATATCGAGAGTTGGTTAAAATCCTTTGTGATTTCCGGACTACCGGGATTATGGGAGCTTAAGTACAGGAATTTGATCGCTTCGGTGATTGTTTTTGTACTTACGTTCTTATGATTTGGTCGGTTCTGTTACAGGAATGTCAAAAGAGGGCTATGCCGACCCCATCACGAACGATGGACCCGGATTCCACTCGATCATACCTGTTAGCGAACTCACCGAGCGCGTCACTCGAGCCCGAGCAATCGGGACAAGGTACAAAACTCAGCCCCTCCGGTTGTGAGAAACCGAGGACGAGGTAACGCACATGACTCAAAATGACCCCTACCAAAAGCCCAATAGGGCTCGAGGGCTCAATGCACACCAAAACGCCTGGGTCTGCGACCCCGAACTTGCCCCATCAGGATCCACGAGCTCCGGCTCGCCCGATCCCTAAACTAACTAACTAACTACCTCGGCTGCGCGGGCTGCACCGAGGCCAGGATCAACGACTCCGACTCGCTCGATACCATGGCGTAAACCGACGCTAGGACCCACGAACTACGTCTTGTCCGATCCCTAAACTAACTGTCTCACCCGACCCCACGGCGCGCACCGACGCTAGGATCCACGAGCTCTACCTCGCCCGATCCCAAAACTAAAAACGTCTCGGCTGCGCAACGACGCCTTCGTTGACGACTCCATCTCGACTAGAAAACATGCATACACACCCGCTGGAAAAACCCTCAGATGATTCTGCACGAATCGCCCGGGGGCTCGGGGGCTACACCCGCAGGTGCGCTCGCGCGCACCCACCGACAAAACAAAACTTCCCCTGCTGGTAACACGAAAACCCCGCAGATGATTCTGCCTGAATCGCCCAGGGGGCTCGGGGGCGACACCCTCGGGTGCGCTCGCGCGCACCCGCCGTCAAGACAAAAATCCCCCAGACGATTGTACCCGAATCACCCGGGGGCTCAGGGGTTCCTGTCGGGTTCATAAACCTAGAGTCCCTCACGGACTGGCCTCCCAACAAAGGTTCGGCCCAAGCAGACAAACGCACAACTCATGGGCCGGCCCAAGTACCTAAAATGACAGGCTAAAGGGGCGATCAAATCTCCGACCGGGAGGCCTGGCCGAGGAAGAACAGCGCCCGCTTTCCGATTCTGGCCCACCTCTCCGACTGGAGCACTCGCTTCGGTCTCTAGCCCTCCTCCGGATGGCCTCTCCGATCGGAAGGCCTGGTCAAAGCACTACTTCCGACTCCGACCCGCGTCTTCGACCGGGGATGTGCCAAACCCCTACTCACGGCTCTTCTCCGACTGGCACGATTAGAGCCGACTGGGACCAACCGACCGGGGACGCCCGCTCGGAAAGGACCAGGGAACGAATGGAGAAAGCAAGGCAGGGCGCATAAGTCAAACCATGATACCAGGGACCATACCCTGTACACCTGCAGAAACAGTACTCTGCAACCTCCCTGGCACAACAGAGCCCAAATAGTGTTGTAGGCACCGACATTTTTTCCCTACAGTATTGTGGGCGCCATTAACTCCCATACGGTAAGGCTCCCCCACATGCCTCTGGGCATCAACAGTGTTGTGGGCGCCGGTATTTACCGTACCGAGTGAACATGGTGAAACTCCTCACATGCCTCTAGGCATCAACAGTATAGCAGGTACCGACATCTGTCATACCCGAACAAGACGACGCAACCTCCCATGAGCATCTAACATCCAACAATGTTGTGGGCACCTACCATCATCCTGTACTCGCCGGCATGGGCAACAAGGCTTAGAAGCATACGTACTCTCTCTCTCTCACTTGTAAGGCCATCCCCTTCATCTATAAAAGGGGATGCTATCTCTCCCAACAGGCAGGTTGATTCAAGTTGAGCTAGATTCATCAGATCGATCAAGTTTATTAGCACACAACAGCAGAACCACCAGGTTCAAACCACGAGCATATGCTCGAACACTTAGCTCATAGCGGAGCTCTTGTCACTCTCAGCCCTTCCGACCGGAGTCCGACCGGACCCCTTGTACCCCCATCTTTCTCCTTCTCGTTTGTAACCCCACTGCAAACTTTGAGCACCTGGGCTCAGGAATAAAGTCACCGACCGACTCAAACTAGACGTAGGGCACGTTGCCTGAACCAGTATAAACCCTGTGTCATTGAGTGCTAGGCCACCTCCGATTACAACGTACGGCAAAACTACAAATATTTACTTGTTGGTCACTTTCTGCACCGACATCTTGTCTCCGAGGATTTCATTGTTATTCATTGTGATTGATCTCTTGCCTGGCTCGGTACATCATTCCTAGCACTTGTAGTTATATTCATATATACTTGTGTAGTGCTAGTTGTAGCTAGTGAGTAGAGTAGTTTAGTTAGTTGTAATTACTCTTGCTAGATTGCTCACTAGTGGTAGTAAGTAGTGACTTAGCCATTGATTGTTACACAGAGATCATAGCAACTAGACTTGTGGATAGGTGGCTTGCAACACTTGTAGTGCTAGTGCAAAACTCGCATTACCCCATTTAGTGTTCTAACCATTTGTCTTAAGGGTTGTTGTAGAAAATATTTATAGGCTATTCACCCCACCTCTAGCCATTTAGGACCTTTCAAGCGCGCGAGCACCACAAGCACTGGCCATGCTCGTGGGTGCCCTTGGTTCGGCCGGGGATGACCTGAGGCGGCCCTGCACGTGCACCAGCGGCGAGGCATCCCGACTGCGCTGAGGTTGGAGAAGAGGCCGAGGAGGTGCTCTGTTACCAGCAACACGAGAGAGAGATCGAGAGGTGGGGAGGGTGAGAATAGGGAGAGCAGAGGCAGGCGGCACGTGCGACAGTGCGGGAACGAGCGGCGCGTGTGATGACGTGGGAGCGAGCGACGTTGCTGGGGCACGCAGCGGGCGGGAGCGAGGACCGAGAGGTGCGGGTGGGATGATGTGCGACGGGCGGGAGCGAGGAGCGAGGGGACACGGCAGCATCGAGGTGGAGTGGGCGTGCGGTGTTCGGACGGACGGACGCCTAGGTCTAATCATTATCGAAGTAACAAACATAAAGTAGTAGTATCAGACTTTACGAAATTAGAAAGGGCATGATAGTTGGTAGATACTGAACAACAGCATGCATTTCAAGCTTTTCCATAGATGGCTAGACGCTAGATAACAAGAGTAGGAGCAGTAGTGCAAGCTGCTCCTTGCGGCCATCAACTCGCGTCTAGAGAAAATCAAGACAAACCAGGAGAAAACTAAGGCCCAGTTTAGTTTGCAAAAATTTTCACCCTAAACTATCACATCAAATCTTGCAGTACATGCATGGAGTATTAAATATAGACGAAAAAAAACTAATTGCACAGTTTGGTTGGAAATCGCGAGACGAATGTTTTAAGACTAATTAGTCCATGATTAGCCATAAGTGCTACAGTACTAACATGCGCTAATGATAGATTAATTAGACTTAATAAATTCGTCTCGCAGTTTCTAGACGAGCTATGTAATTAGTTTTTTATTAGTATCCGAAAACCCCTTTCAACATTCCCGAAATATCCGATGTGACATCCAGAAATTTTCATTTCGCGACCTAAGCCTAACTCGTGGCGATCAACGGACGCTGGTGGCTCGATGCGTGTTTGTTGTGAATCGGGTAGGCCTAACTCGTGGCGAATCAACGGACGCTGGTGGCTCGATGCGTGTTTGTTGTGAATCGGATAGGGGTAGGGATGACAGATGTTTAGGTGCGTGTTTGTTGTGTATCGGGTAGGGATGACAGATGTTGAGATAAGTCTACTTCCATGGGCTAAGCCGTATCGGTGTGAGTTGCAACTGGGTCGAGATACCTATCACCTCAAGTACCTAGTTTTTTTTTTTTTTATGTCCCATACTTTTCTAATATGTATCGATCGCCCCGTATCCGTATCGGATACATATCGATACGGGATACGCCTCCTACCTGACGTATCAGGGTATCATAGTCTGCCACTGCGTACGGATAACTAACTGATTAGGAAGGGTATTCGTTAGGAATGAAAACGGATCGGATACGGACGAATATCACCGATATTACATTTGTTTTCATATTTCTGTTCGGATTCGGATTTAAATACTATCAACTATGTCGGATAGGATACTATTAGGTATCGACATAAAAAATATACGATTTGAGTATTCAGATACGGATATGGTATCGGATATTGAATATGCGGACTCGGTATGGACAGATCTGAATCTCTCTAAACAAATTCGGTCTCGATTACGATCAGAAAATATCCTTAGTGTTTTCATCCCTAAGTATTCGAGTACGGATCAATCTTACTTTACTCTAATGATCCCAGTTAGTAGTACTCTAAAATAATAGAGTATTAAACTAGTGGTATGGTCTGCGTATGCTCTGGCAGCGCCGATCGCCGGTGTACTATTCTAGACGGCGGCTTGCGTGCAGTGCGCGCGTGTGTGAGTAAATAACGTCAAGTGCGTGCGTGGTCCGATCCCGGTCAGAAATACGATTCCCACATGTCTTGCAAGCTTGGCATGGAGCGTGCTTGGCTGATGTACCCTGATGGAAATGTTTGTCTCGGTATTTTCTTTTTTTTTTAATCGAACACAGCTTGGTAATTCCAAGGCGTCAATCTCTCCTTGTCCAATCACTCGCACTGTCGCTGCTGAACAGGGGACTTTGTGCAAGAGATGTATTGAAGATTCTGCAACCATGCTCGGGAGAGAGAGAGAGGGAGAGAACGAGGTTCTGAAGCCCTCATCATGAAGCTAGCTTCCTGATTAAGGCAGCGTTTAGTTCGGCCACCGAACCGGATTCTGGGTGCACTGTAGCTACGGTAGCGTTTTGTTTTTATTTAATAATAATTGTCCAATCGTTGATTAATTAGGTTCAAAACGTTCGTCTCGTAAAGTACAACCAAACTGTGCAATTAGTTTTTGATTTCGTCAACATATAGTACTCCATGCATGTACCGCAAGTTTGATGTGACGGGGAATCTTCTTTTTGCATAGTGCCAAATTCTGAAATTTGGGGCAACTAAACATGACCTAAAATTCTGCTAATGCGTTCCCCCAACAAAAAAAAAAGAGATTCTGCTAATGCAACATGATTTCGACTCCTGGAAAATATATTCAAAGAAAGCATGTGAATCAATGTCCAGTAGGTTGTCATGAAAGATGATGAGAAAAACTGAGCAGGATCCCAATATGATACTACTAGCCTTCCACCTCCAAGATGGCCTTTTGAGTTTTGGGTCCATCATCTCCTAGATTGCAAAAGCAGGAATAACCAGGCATATGTATGGCCTGTTACAGAGTTTGTCGCGCAATTTTGGTTGCTCTGAGCGAGTGCTTGCTGTCAAAACTGTTACTTTAACATGATTAACATGCCTCGTTTACATCAGCCTGTTCGCTTGCCTATACAATCATGGATTATAAGCTGGAACATAATTTTTCTCTCACATTAAACTAGCCAGCAGTAAATAATCCACGATCGTTTACGACGAAACGAACATGCTGAATGCAATATAGACATCATATAGGCATACAATTTTACTAGTTCTAGGCAAAGTTGAAAAACACACCAGGCCATATATAGTAATAAATAACCGAGAAGCTAGTGTCCGGATGTCCGGACAGGCACCCGCGCGGGCTAGGCCGATTCCCTGCACCTCGTTTCCCATGCCTGCTCATCTTGCGTGCCCATGTGAGGCCCGCGCCGCCCGCATGTCTGTTGCGCCGTCTGACCACACGTGAGGACCGTCTGCCCACTTGGTGGTGCCTCGGCAACCGCAGCTGCGCGGCTGCGGCAAGTGGATCATATTTAACATGTGCAACATCCGATCTACTTTTGTAATATTCAGATGAAACACTTGCAACATACGTCTGAAACAGCTGAAACACTTGCAACATATGTCTGAAGCATTTGCAAAACACCCGAAAAACTTAAAAACACATGTGTAGCCCTTGCAAACATTACAACACCCAGATAAAGACACTTACAACAACGTGTAAAAACACTTGAAACACTTGCATATATATGCAACATCTAGATCTATTTTTGCAACATCCAGATGAAACACTTATAATATACGACAGATGAAACATTTGCAACATACACTTGAAACATACGTTAAGCCATTCCAACATGTGCAACATCCCGATCTACTTTTGCAACATCGATACAAAATATTTGCAACATACCTCTGAAACATTTTAAACACTTGCAACATACACTTTCAATGTAATGTCACCTTGATGCTTGGACGAATGGAGGCCCGTCGGCGCAGAGACCAGCGGCGGCGCATGGAGCTCACAGCGGCGTGGAGGTCGGCGCCGGCGCCAGAGGTCCGGTGCGGACATGTCGCCGGCGGATAGAGCACAGCCGCAGTAGGAGGCGCGACTGGGCAGGTGCTTGCAGCGGCGCGAAGGTCGGCGACAGTGCATGGAGCTTGTGCGCGGCGCGGGCATCTCGCCGGCTGATAGAGCGCAACTGCGGCAGGAGGCGCGACTCCGAGCAAGGGGCGCACAGTGTGCAGCGCAGGCTGAAGCGTGCGGCGCGCAGCGCGGGGCGGTCTAGTCCGTCCGTCCGGACGCCCTGTAGTGAGCATTTCCGAATAAATAATGGTTAAAGAAACAAACGTTTCTCCAAAATGATATACAGCTATACGGGTTAACCTTTTTTATTTTTTTGCTGGTAGCTATTCAATGACGAAGGAAAATATTGTAACAGGAAAACCTACGTTGCATGCTAATCTTCAATTCTTAATACTAGGCCAAAGGGGTTGACAAATTATGCTACGCCCTAGTCAGAACGACTTATAATTTACGATGGAGTACTAAACCAGGTAAATGAACACTATATTCCAAAATCAGTATTGTATGCAAACACCGGGGAGCTGAAATGAATACAGCACTTGGACACAAGTACACAGAAATGCACAAAAAAACAATTGCCTCCCAAACGTGGGCTCCTTTTGCAGTGATGCATCATTGACAGCCCAATTTACAAACATGGTCTCGACAGACCAAACTCTGAGAATTCATTGTACATCACAATCTATGGATGAAATAAACACTGAGGATCTGAGATACCAGGTTAGCTCCTCAAGCTATAGGACACAGGTCCATCTTCTTTCTCACAACTCGGGGGCAAGGCATTCAGTTGTGGTCTCACTGGTTCCAACCATGAGTGTTCTTTTGAGCCTGGTGTTTGAAGACTACAAGTCTGCAACACAACAAGTTCAACTCATTAAAACATAAACATTTTCATAGGCCAGTGACAAAATGTGACGCTGAATACCTGCTCCCCCATGACAAGTTGGCGGCAAAGTCTAGATAGTCGTAGTTTCTACCAAATTTATGTCCTCATCAATAAACAACATCACAGCTGTCATCACAAGCCTGTTAAATTCATAGAAAATATGAGCAGTTAGATTATGCAACATATTGTTCTTAGCTGGCAGGGAATTACATGCTAGAACAAATTCCGAGATAAAGTAACAGTATATGGAAACAATTAATCTGCCACTACCAAAATCAGTAAGATAGGTATATGTAAGGTCAAGCCTATAATACTGAGTATTGCTCATGATTGTTTGTATGCTTGAAAACATGGAGTGAAGACAGCATCGTATTTGATTTCCCAAGTCATATTCTCACTAACCCTTCAGTAATCTCTTCAAACCACTAACAGGTGTAAACTTCACAATATTTTCCAATGATAAAGTATGTTAACTTACACAATGATAAAAATATTAATATAAAGACATTTCTGTTCGTATAACATGGAAGGCTAGTATGGGGGTATGGCCAGTTACAAGGGTTTGATAATGTCCTCGAGGTTTTTGAATAACTGATATCAGAGTTAGCACTATCAAATGAATGCATATGGTATTCCAATTCCCCAAAATATTAATTAAGAAATAACCTAAGTCAAACCTGTAAATAGTTATAATAAATAGGCAGAAGTAGAAGGCAAGCTTGATCATCCTGTACTTCTTCTCGCCACTTAATTGTCTAAAAATTTCAGTGACATCTACAAGATGTTTCCGAGCCAAGTACCTGAATAAAAAATATGATATGATTTTATTTGATTATCAATAACGAGCATGAAAGGACAAGAAACAAATAAATAGAACTTCAATTTACAAATCAAAGTTCTTCTATAGGACGGCATTAAAAATAAATACAAGCATCTATGTTGCTTCACTTTACAAAAAGCTTATTAACTAATCATAATCATTTAGATATTAAAGCCTGGCAAAAATTAATTTAGAAAAGCATCTCGGATATCCCACCAAAATAAGTTCACTAGTTATCGAGATCCAAACTAGTTCAATGCCAGGGGGCATTTATACCTAATCCTCAACAAAGGGGGAAAAAAAGAACTCTAAATCAACTGAAAACTCAAACAGAGTGCTGAGAAACTATTGTCATGGCTGTTAAATTTCAAGAAGAGGGTGAAGGGAGATTTTTTTTTCCACATGTAATAGTAAAAAGTTGGGTGCTTGCTAATATCTGAGGAACTAAAATCAGTTGTTACCCAGAGAAGAGTTCAGCTACATTATAGTTGTATCCTACCAGAACAAACTAAGAATCATTTTCGTTAATCATTGTTAAGCCAACAATATTTGGAATCAACAGTTCATGCTGATTACTAAATAATTACAACAAAATATTACTTAATGATTCTTTTCTAGCACATACTGATAAAAAGGAAACTATTTATCTTGGCAAATAAAGTGCACATAGCGCGATTCAGAGTTGTTGCACTCATATTCCAGCACTAATGAAAATTAACTAGCTAACAAATTTTGGTAGTGAGGCTTATAAAATTGGAAGGTATAATACTAGAATAGGTGCACTACCTTCTCCCATTTGCTAATACCCTGAGTCCCTGACCAATATTCTCCCATTTTCAGAGAAGGAATTGCTACAGGACCAAACAAAAAACACATGGCCCAGAACATGTGGAAAACTACAAATTATCACCCTAGAAGCACAGCATCGCCATCCCTAAATTCTAAAATTGATATGTTCTTACTTAGCTGTTCCATTGAGCCACTGAGGCTTGTAGATCATCTCAAGTATTATTTCCATGTATATAAAAATAATCAAGATGTGAGTGCAGCCAAAAGTATGAACAGCATAGTATCCAATGATGAATAATATGAATATTCTGTTATAATTAACATCAAGCGAAAGTAACACGTACAGTTTCACATGGTAGTATGTCACTGGTGCCATGACTAGAAACGGGAACCAATGCAATGTCAAGAGGAAAGAAGCACACAGGGCCCCTTGGAGTGCGTATTCTATCAGCACCACAGCATTGATGCGAGATGACGAATCATATGGGTTGATATAGTCATACTCCAAATCTGACAGACAGATAAGCTGGTATAAAAGCAGAAAGGCAAAATCAGTTGAACAAATCAACAAGAGCAGATCAACTAACAAGAAGCCTGGCAAATTGGTGCATAAATTACTAAATTTACTTCTAAAGACTACAACTCGTGTAACAATATTAAAAATGAGCTGTGTTGCTGCCAGCTGCCATCATGGTTAGGCTTTATGTCTGATCCGGTGAGGTTGGAGTCACTGATCAATAATGTTGAATTTGAGCTTTAGACACCATAAAGTGGTGATAACTCAACTGCCACAAATGACAAGCTGGTTTGACACCAAGTAAAGGACTACAGTCATGAGATATATGATTACATCCATCAAGTCCTAGCAGGTGGTACTAACATTCCAAACAGACCAATAGGCAGTAGCAGCATGTGTTTAACAAGACTACCTTATAAGAAAAATTGAAGACCACTACCATATCTTGGCTCATAAACAGAAATTGTTGTATCTAACCCAAGAAAATTGGAATATTATAAACAAATACATTGGGCCTTTTGTACACAAAGACGATTTATCGAGGAGCTAGCACTAGCAATCAACAGGAAATTTTCTTTTTCTTTGAGAAAAAGGAAAAATTTATCCGGCAGTTTATCTCGTCACCATCCTCCACGGAATGAATGGCACGGGAAGAACAACACCGTTGACTAAACTCCGCATCAAATCCCCACGAAATCACGGCAGCCTTAGGCCGAAAGCGGGCAGAGCTTCGCCGGCCGCGCGCAAGATTTGGACCACACTCGCCGTCACAGGGTGAACTGTTAAGAGATGCAAAGGGGGGCATCGGGCTTGCCTGGTGCGCGGTGAGGCCGATGAGGACCATGACGGAGGCGAAGGAGAAGAGCCACAGGATGAGCTCCACAGACATGGCTGCCGCAAGGGTTGACGACTCCTCGCGAACAGCTCGGCGAGCAATCGATCTAAGAACGCTGGCGCCCCGCCCACTCGCTCTGCTTCTCGCGGGCGTTCCGAATGGAAGGGGCCCTAGACCTGCCTGGTGACTCCGCGCGCCCCGCGGTCACAATGGCGCTGTGGGCGCCGGAGACGGGAGAGGCGGCGGTGGGGCGGCGGGTTGGGATGGGGAGAGGGGATAGGGGAGAGGAGCAGAGCAGGTGGGTCGTGCTTTGCTACTTGCGTTGCGTTGCGTGCGACGAGAGTCGGTCAGACGGTACAACAGTGCCCCTGCTGCTGCTGACTTCATAGACTTTTTTTTTCGAACAAACAGGAGGGCAGCGAGACTGACGGAAGTGCATGAGAAAAAAGAGAGTACTCTCTCTATCTTAAACCCAATTTCTAAATTATTATGGAGATCCACACCACCAAAACACTGCTAAAATATGGATGGATGTGAAAGCTTTTGTTGTAAAATATCCAAACTTGCCGATGTTTTGCATTGGGGATTTGAATAATGCTAATGAAAAGCTAGGGCCAGCACCAGTTCATGTCAGACGTATTTCTGATTTCTGTTGCATGGTTAAGAACTGTGGTTTGTTTGATCTAGGTTACAATGGACCAGCTTACACCGGACTAATAAACGTTTTAACTCTAATCCCACTTTTGAGCATTTGGATCGTTTCCTAGGCAATGCAGAATGGTGTACAGCTTTCCCCACTACCACAGTCTACCATCTCCCTGTGATGCTAAGTGGTCATGCGCCCGTCCTGGCGGTCCTCAACTCCAACCAAACTAAAACTAATAAATCTTTCAAATTTAAAAATTGGTGGCTTTTGGAACAGGACTTTCAACAGGTGGCGAAGAATAGCTGGCAAAAATCCTCTCGGCGTCCCTTTCAACACAAAACTAGATATCTTGCCTCAGACCTTAGAGCCTGGAGAAAATCTAAACCGCGACTCACTGACCAGCTACAAACTATTGAACAACAACTCCTCCAACAACAACTCCAACTGCCCCATCTACAAAACCAGATCCTTCAAAAAGACCTTACTCATCAACATCACATTATCCTAGCCAAACAAGAAATTTTCCACGGACAGAGATAAAAAAAACCTGGACCATCAAAGGAGACAAAAATACTTCCTTCTTCCACCAATCCATCCTCAAGCGAGCAAGAAGAAACCGTATAACCCATCTTCAAAATCCGGACGGCACCACCTCGACCACTCCAGATCAGCTGGCACTCACCGTCAACCAACACGTCACGGATATTTTCACATCACAAAACACATTGCAGGCCCCGGAAGACAATGCTGAAGAAAATCAGACTAACACCTCGGGGAATCAGGTATCTATAACTGACGCTTACACTCTATCTATCCCTGATTTACAGGAAATTCACACCATTGTCAAGCAAATGAGAAGTAATGCAGCTCCAGGACCTGATGGCCTCAATGCAGCTTTCTACAAGGCAGCTTGGAGTTGGCTTGGCTCAGATGTTCATCACCTTGTCTCAAATTTCTATCAATCTGCTCATCTGTCTGACACTTATATTGCACTCATCCCTAAAAAAACTGCTCCTGCCACACCCAAAGATTTCCGTCCCATTAGCCTCTGCAATGTGAGCTACAAAATTATTGCTAAATCCCTGGCAGACCACATCAAACATCACCTTTCTCACATCATTCACCCAACCCAAGCTGCTTTTGTTCAAGGAAGACACATTGCTTCTAACATATCATAGCCCAAGAAACTGTTCACTCCTTCAACCTCAAATCATGGAAGCAAAAAGCCTTCATGCTCAAGCTCGATCTAGCTAAGGCTTTTGACCGTATCGAATGGAGTTTCATTGTGTCTGCTCTTCGTAGACAGGGCTTCCAAGATCACTTCATTTCCCTTATCCACGCTTGCATCACCACCACCTCGCTTTCCGTGCTTATCAATGGGGAGCCGACTTCAGCTATTTATCCTCAGCGTGGCATCAGGCAAGGCTATCCTCTTTCTCCTTATCTTTTTGTTCTTGCTGTTAATGAGCTCTCCCTTCGCCTTCAAAGCAACCTGCATAACAACATCCAGGGTATTATGCTTGGTCCCAATAGTCCCAGAATTCACTCCTTGATGTTCGCTGATTACTTAATAATCTGCGGTCAGGCATCGGCTTCTGAGGCTATCAACATCAATAACACTCTCCAGCATTTCTATACTGTCTCTGGACAGACTCCCAATCTCAGTAAATCGGCAATCCTTTTCAGCAATCATGTTTATCATCAAACTAAGCAGGCTGTCAAATCTGTTTTCGCGGTGCCTGATCTCACTCCCAATACCATTCATCTTGGCCATCCCCTCATCTTCAGCCACAAAGATCGTTCTCAAGCTTATGCTTTCATTCTCAATAAATTTAAAGCCAAGCTGACAACTATCAAAGCCAATAAGCTTAACCACGCTGGTCGCCTCATTTACATCAACTCCGTTCTAGCTTCCATTCCAATTTACTATATGTCTACTGTTCTATTCTCCAAGACATTCATAGAAAAAATTACTTCTATTATTAGGAGATTTTGGTGGGCTGAAATTCAGGAGGACAATATTTCTTCCCCCTTCCACTTCAGATCCTGGGACGACATCTGCCAATCAAAAGATAATGGGGGCCTGGGAATTAGAGACCTTCTCATTGTCAACCGCAGCCTCATCCTAAGAGCAGCCTGGAACATTGCCTCTGAAAAAGATCCTTATCTGGCTGCCATCCTAAAGGCTAAATATTACCCAAACACTTCTTTCTGGCTTTCAAAAAATAGCAACTCCAAATCCATTTTCTGGGCCTCTATTCTTCAAGTTAAGCAAGATCTCAACCAAAACTGCACCATTCAGATTCACCAAGGTAACTCTAGTATCTGGTCTACCCCTTGGTGTCCTCTCTGGGACACCATTCATGATCACCTCAATCTCCCTATCACTCGGCCTAACCTTCCCTAATCTGTTGCTGATCATTGGAACTCCAATACTCAATCCTGGAATGTAGATCTTATCTCTGAAATTTTCAGTGCTCAAGCAGCCCAGGCCATCACCCAAGTTCAGACAGTTCCCTCTCAAGAACCACACATTGTCAGATGGAGGCCGGCAAAAAAAGGTATTTGTACCTCTAAAGAGGCCTTCAGGCTTCTAAACTCTTATTCACAGGTTTAGCTTCCTCACCAAGGATCCAGAAGTGTAACGCCGCAAGCAATGTACGTCCTCAGAAGATCTTGGAGACACAAAACACTCCTCTCCTCAAGACTTTCTGCTGGAGATTAGTCAGAAGAGCCATAGGCACGGGTGAGAGAGCAAAGAAATATTCTAATAAAATCAGTAAGCTATGTGTAACCTGTAATATCTCTGAAAATGATGCTCATCTTTTTTTCCATTGCACTTTTGCAAGAGCAGTTTGGTTCTCTGTGAATCCTCCATTGTGTTCTTCAATGTTACCCAGTGAATAGGATGGTGTACAGGAATCTCTTGGACAGCTTGTGAACCAACAAACCACTGATGACCAGATGATGACCATTCTCACCACTCTCTGATGATGACCATTCTCACCACTCTCTGGTACATATGGAAAGCCAGAAATGATTGTAGATTTAACAACAAAAAATGGACTGTTTGGCAGGTGCATAATGCAGTGGCGGCTGACATCGCTGCAAATTCGATACACATCAACCGACAAGAAGGACAGGTACAACACATTTTACAACCAAATGGCCACCAAACGAACCAAGGTACCCGCACTCCTCAATTGCAGGTACAACAGTTGCAGTACCCAACAGCTCACAGCGTCAATCACTCCAGACCCTGTGTATGATGAGTCAACCACTCCAAACCCTGTCTACGCCGAGCCCTCCTTTCTACAGGGTACAATTGCCAGCCATTTTGCCCGGCACTAGGTGCTACACGGATGCTTCAACACCACCGGATTCGACTCAACAGGCCCATAGAGCAGCAGGTCTCGGTGTGTTCATCGTCAACACTCACCAACACCAAGCCTCTACCATTTATATCAAAGCTTTCATGAGCGAGACCACTTCAGTGCTGATGGCTGAAGCAGCAGCCATGGCTTTTGCGGCATCAGTGCTCTCTACTATGGACATTCAGAGTCCGATCTTCTTAACAGATAACCAGCAACTGGCAACATTCTTCAATGCAGATGATCACTCCTCACCTCCACAATGGGACATCAAGAATATCACTCAAAAGTTTGTCAACTTCAGCGCTTCAAACAACTGCAGAGTCTTCAAGATTCCCAGGCATCTAAACACCACAGCGCATCTACTAGCCAGTCAAGCCTTCCATTCTTCATCTATGTATTCAACAGCTAGACCTATATCCTGCTCTAATCGAGCTCATGTAACCAGATGCCCCCTTCGTGAGGCTCTGAACTCTATAACCTGGGAGGGCATCTCCCTCTCCGCAGCTTCACGCTGCTAATAAATCCTGTTAGTTATCAAAAAAATTCTAAATTATTATTTTAAAAGCCATTTGGAAAAAAAACGTTCTATATATTATTTTCGTCCTTAACAGCTTCTTTATATCTTATATACATACTCTAGAGAGTTATTCTCGCTCTATGCCTCTATCTTTGGTTAATGACAAATCCAGATAGAGAATATCAATATTTCGAGATCTAATTAAAAAACTCCTGGAGCATTTTTTTACTAAAATCCCTATTCATATCAATCAGAAAGAATATAAAAACTCCGCCTATGATGGGGCGTCTTTGGTGTCTCAGCATAACAGGTCCTAAGCCCTAGTAAAAGAGGAGGGCTGTGTTAGGCGCAGCGAGCCAATGTAAAAACTTAGCCACTTTTATGGTGATGAAACCCAAAAGAATTCCGTTGGGGCGTAACCCTCTTACCGCCGCGCCATGTCGAAACCCGGGTATGGTATTAAATGAGCAAGGGACGGGTTGTCACCCCCGTGACGCGTCGTGTCGTGATTTGGGCACGGTGTTAAGTGAGCGAGGATCGGGTCGTCGCATCCTTAGTGACGCGCCACATCGGCGCCCGGGTGTGGTGCAAAATGAGCAAGGGTCTTCACACCTACCTCGGCGGGTGCGAAAGGTAAGGAAGCTAGTCGAGCCAACTAGGATCCGTTTAGGTAGCTGGAATGTAGGGTCCCTTACGGGTAAGTTAAGAGAGTTAGTGGACACAGCGGTTAGGAGGCGTGTAAATATCTTATGTGTCCAAGAGACTAAATGGAAGGGACAGAAGGCGAAGGAGGTGAACAATATCGGCTTCAAGCTTTGGTACACAGGGATAATTTCAAATAAAAATAGAGTAGGAGTTTTGATTGATAAGAGCCTCAAGGATGGTATGGTGGAGGTGAGAAGTCAAGGAGATAGGATCATCTTGGTTAAACTTATCATTAGTGATATGGTCTTAAACGTAATTAGTGTGTATACTCCTAAGTAGGCCATGATGAGAGTGTTAAGCGGCTTTTCTGAGAAGACTTAGATCGCTTAGTTAGAGCTGTCTCTAGTAGCGAGAAGCTCTTTATAGGAGGTGATCTTAATGGCCACGTAGGTACATCAAGTGTAGGTTTCGAGGCGGTTCATGGGGGTTTCGGATATGGTAGTAAGAACCAGGAGGGAGAGGAAGTCTTAGACTTCACTATATCTTTTGATCTGATGATAGCTAACACTATCTTTCGTAAGAGACAGTCTCATTTAGTGACCTTTAGTAGCGGCCAGTACTCTAGTCAAATCGACTTTGTCCTTACAAGAAGTAGGGATAAACGAACATGCGTAGTGTCAGGGACCGATTACTGGGGTACCCAAAGAGGTGGAACTAATAACCATCAAACGTTGATGCTTCTGAACAGGTAAGAACGCAACTACACTTCTTGCCCATACAACCGAAGGTTGGCCGCGCCTCGCCCTGCCCCGAAGGGTTGGCTCCACCTCGCCCGACCCCCGAGGGCTGGACTCCGCCTCGCTCGACTTCTGGGGGCAGACTCCGCCTCGACCGATGACCGGGGACTGGCTCTGCCTCGCCCGACGTCTAGGGGTAGACTCTGCCTCGCCTAACAACCGGGGATTGGTTCCGCCTTGCCCGACGTTTGAGGGCTGGCTTTGCCTCGCTCGACGGCTGAGGGCAGGCTCCGCCTCGCCCAACGGCTGAGGGTTGGCTCTGCCTCACCCGACGTCTACACCCTACCCCTTCATAATGACAAGCACAGGGTAAGACAGGACACTCAGGTCAACCGCAGTACCGAGGACCATGCCCTGCGCGCCTGTGAGAAAGTACCGTTAGGATACGACGGGACGGACGCTTTAAGCCCTCCCAGGCATGGCAGAGCCCGAATAGTGTTGTAGGCGCTGACTTTTACCCTACAGTGTTGTGGATGCCGCCATCAGCCCTCGGGCGCGGATCCTAACACAAGCATACGACAACCACTACAGTCAATGAGGGAACTCACATCATCAACAGTTATGAACATATGGTCACTTCCTCGTCTGATCCCCGTAGGGTCACGTCTCGGTACCCTGGCGCGCCGCATCGTCCGCCGGAGTAGGATGGGACGCGACCACTAGCTGACCGAAGCCAGAGCATGGCCCTATCAGGATCAACAAACATGCTATCTCTGGCACCATCTGCTATGTCAACAGGGCAGGCTCAAGGGAAAAGGAAGACCCGGCACCTTCGAAGGTTCTTCTCTACCTCTGGTTTTTCCTCTTTCTCCCATCTATAATCCCTGCTCCCCCTTGTCTATAAAAGGAAGGACAGGGCACCCCACTAAGGGGACGGATCGATTTCATACACAACACATCACACAACACACATCCAAGCAACAACCGAGCTCTTGGCATCCTTTTGACCTTTCCATCAGAGACTTAGGACCTGTCCCTCTCTCGACCGTTTGTACCCTGTACTATGAACCTTTTTCGGTGCTAATAACATGAGCAGCAGCAAACTGGACGTAGGGACAATCTGCCTAAACCAGTATAAACCTTGTGTCCTTCAGTACACCATCCGAGCCTAACGCACAACAAATATAAATTTATTAGTTGGTGTTTATTCAAAATACCAACAGTTGGCGCGCCAGGTAGGGGACCTTTGCGTGTTCCGACAATAAACATTAGGCCATGGATGGCTAGCCACTGCATCAGCTGGGTCCTAGGCGCACACATGCGCTTCGAGAGCCTAGACTTCATCATCATGGTGGGAGGAGAGTTGGCATTGGCTCATGCCACCATCCAATCTCTCCCCTCCATCGGCCTCAACCACGAGGGGCTTGGGCGCCAGCTCGGTGTCTCCCTTGGACCCCAGTAGTCTAGGGAGGACCAGAGTCGCCTCGCCCTTCCTGATGCCAATGACATGGCGTGGTTTTCCGGAGGAGGGTCCCTCTCTCTGGAACACCACACACGGAACGCCCCAACGCTTCCGTTTGGTCTCCACAACGCTATGGCGACCGTCAGCCACCTTGTGGCACGACGCATGGTCCTGCCGCCCGCGAACAACGAGTTCGTGGGGGTGATCGAACATGTCACAGAATCTCTCCACAACCTCCTCACAGAGGGGCTGTGGTCGTCCTCTGGCTTTGACTCCAGCAGGGGGAGCCATCACCCCTCTCGGGAATGCTTCATGACGGGTACCCCCGAGGGACACATCGAAAGCATCTCCGCGGAGGAGGCTACCCCGACGGGCAACCTCGGTGGTGAAACCGAAGGGGAGACAGCGGCCCCACCTCACGTGGGGGTGGAGCAGCTAAGAGCCTGAAAGAGGGAGATCGAGGAAGCCGGACTCCAGCTTGTGTGGGAATGCGCGGAGGTCGATTGGGAGATCAAACGCCGCGGAAATGGTGGGTGCGCATGTGCCATGGCCTGTGATGTAAACCAAAGGATCATCACCGACGATGAATCCCTTCCTCACTTCGCTCGAGCAAGCCAGAACATCACCGCCGCGATGGCCTTGCTCCATGGCCTTCCAGAGGCCGCGATGCCCGAGGATCGATAGGCCCACCGCGAGATTCGCAAGCTACTCGAGCGTGCGGCGGCGCAGCAGGCTGAAAGCTCGCTGTCTCGATGACACGAGATCGACGCCAGCCAGCGCACAACCTCAGCGTGCCCCACCAGAGACGCGTCGGTCCACCAGACACCGCTGGGGGGTAGGCAGCGCGCTGCAGTCCTGGTGCATCAGCGCCTCGGCCTCAACCGCGACGCACGCAACACCCTCGACGCCCGCAGACGCACCTACAGCGACCCGAGAAAAGGAGCCCGCTGTGGCTATCACCCTCGTCGCAGCGGACGCTACGACAGTGGCAAGGACCGGAGCCTGAGCCCTAGCCTGCCAGGCCCTCAGGCCTTCGGCCGGCACATCCTCAACGCTACTTTCCCACCAAGGTACCGACCACCTACCAATATCCCTAAGTACTCTGGGAGACAAACCCCGAACTTTGGCTCGAAGACTATCGGCTTGCCTGCCAAGCCGGTGGTGTGGATAATGATGACTTCATTATCTGCAACATTCCACTGTTCTTAGCTGATTCGGCACGAGCGTGGTTGGAACACCTACCGTCCAACGCGATCTAGAGTTGGGCGGATATGAAGGAGATCTTTGTGGAGAACTTCTAGGGCACATACAAGCGCCCTAGGAACACATGGGACCTCAAGAACTACCGACAGAAGGCCGGTGAGACCCTCTGTGGGTACATTCGATGCTTCTCCCGGCAGTGCAACTAGCTCCCTAACGTCGCCGACGCCGACATTATAGGAGCCTTCCTATCCGGGACCACCATGCAAGTCTTTGGTTCTTAAGCTAGGACGCAAGGGCCCATGAACCAAGGAACTCCTAGACATCACCACTAGCCATGCCTCAGGAGAAGAGGCAGTCAGACTGATCTTCGATCGTCTCGAAGGCAAGGCAAGGCGGGACGAGGGTGCCGGCGAAGGCACCTCCAATCGTTCCTCCAAAAGGAAGAACAAGAAGCAACGGTACGAGGACTCACTTGTGGCCGCTGCTGACCGCAAGGGTGGTCAGAAGCCCATGGAGGGCACTCCGAACCACTTCAAGAAATTACTCGAGGGGCCATGCCCGAACCATGCCTTCCCAGTTAAACATCTGCTCAAGGACTGCAGCCTCATGCAGCGGTTCTTGTCCAGAGGTTCCAACAAAGGGGAGCAAGGAAAGGACCCTACCCCCACCATGGACAATGCTGAGGAGAAGGGCGACAGCTTTCCGATGCCAGATGGCTGCCTTATGATCTTCGGAGGATTAGCGGCCTATGACTCCAAACGCCGCCAGAAGGTCACGTGACGCGAGGTCTATACGACCAAACCGACCATGCCTGCCTTCCTCCGGTGGTCAGAGTCCGCCATAACCTTCAACCGGACTGACCATCCGGATAGCGTCCCACACCCAGGGAGATATCCGCTTGTTGTCGACCCGATCGTCGGCCCAAAGCGACTCACCAAAGTACTGATGGATGGAGGCAGCGGCCTCAACATCATGTACGCCAAGACGCTCGATGAGATGGGAGTCGACTGGACACGCCTCCACCCAACCCGAGCACCTTTCCACGGCATCGTGCCTAGGAAGCAGGCCATGCCACTCGGGCAGATCGATCTACCCTTTACCTTCGGGGATCAGTTCAATTACAAGACTAAAACCCTCACCTTCTAGGTGGTTGGGTTCCCCAGAACTTTCCACACCATCCTGGGATGTCCATGCTACACGAAGTTCATGACCGTCCCCAACTATACATATCTCAAGCTAAAGATGCCAGGCCCCCATGGGGTCATCACCGTCAGCACCTCAGCGCGCCTATGAGTGCGAGGTCGAGTGCTGCAGTCATGCCACAGCAATCATCGCCTCCAGTGAGCTCGCCACCCTCAAGGAGGAGGTCACCAAAGAAGCACCCAATGCTAAGAAATCGACCGGGTCGTTTGAGTCGGCAGAGGGCTCTAAAGAAGTCCTCATAGTCCCTGGGAGCGCTGAGGGCAAAATGGTACGTATTGGTACCACGCTTTCCTCCAAATAGGAAAGCGCGCTCGTCGACTTTCTCCTTGACAACAAAGACATCTTTGCATGGAAACCCTCGGATATACCATGCATTCTGAGGAAGGTCACCAAGCATACCTTGAAGATCCACCCAGGCTCCAAGCCAGTGAAGCAACGCCTACGTCGCATCGACGAGGAGAAACGTAGGGCCATCGGCGAAGAGATAGCGAAAGTATCGGTTGCCGAATTCATCAAGGAAGTATACCTCCCAGAGTGGTTAGCCAATCCCGTTCTTGTATGAAAGAAGAGTGGGAAATGGAGGATGTGTGTAGACTATACGGGTCTCAACAAGGCGTGCCCAAAGGATCTGTTTCCTTTGCCACGCATACACCAAATAGTCGACTCTACCTCGGGGTGCAAAACCCTCTGCTTCCTTGATGCGTACTCTGGGTACCATCAAATCGTGATGAAAGAGTCCGACCAGCTCGCGACATCTTTCATCACCCCCTTCGGATCGTTCTGTTATGTTTCAATGTCGTTCGGTCTGAAGAACGTTGGGGCTACGTACCAGCGATGTATGCTCAAATGCTTCGAGGACCTCATTGGGCGGACCATTGAGGCCTACGTTGATGACATCGTAGTTAAGTCCAAATGGGCTGACCACCTTGTTGCCGATCTTGAGCAGACCTTTGCAAAACTCTGAGCAAATGGCATCAAACTCAATCCCGAGAAATGTGTTTTCGGGGTCCCGAGGGGCATGCTGCTCAGCTTCATCGTCTCCGAGCATGGCATCGAAGCCAACCCAGAGAAAATCTCAGCCATCACAAGGATGGGCCCGATTCAGAACATAAAGGGAGTTCAGCGAGTCACAGGGTGCCTCGCCACACTCAGCCGATTCATCTCGCTTCTCGACGAACGAGGTCTCCCCCTTTATCGACTCTTGAAGAAAGCCGAGCTCTTCAAGTGGACATCCGAGGCCCAGGAGGCACTTGACATGGTCAAACTGCTTCTGACAAGGGCCCCGATCTTGGTTCCTCCAACCGATGGAGAATCCCTCCTGCTATACATAGTGGCCACCACGCAAGTGGTCAGCGCCGCCCTGGTAGTGGAGCGGGAAGAAGAGGGGCACACCCTCAAGGTGCAGCGCCCTATGTACTTCATAAGCGAGGTACTATCTGACTCTAAGACCCGCTACTCCCAAATCCAGAAGCTCCTATATGCCATCCTCATCACCAAAAGGGAGCTATGCCACTACTTCGAGTCACACCCGGTAACGGTCATGACGTCGTTCCCCCTCAGTGAGGTCATCCAAAGCCAGGATGCCATAGGAAGAACCGCAAAGTGGGCGCTTGAGTTGATGGATCAGGGCATTACATATGCCTCCCAAACAGCGATCAAGTCCTAGGTGTCGGCTGACTTCATCGCGGAATGGACCGACGTCCAAACACCACCGGCGGCCATCGATCAAGAGTACTGGACGATGTACTTTGATGGATCACTGATGAAGAAGGGCACCAATGTAGGGCTGGTCTTCATATCACCCCTCGAGGTATGCATGAGGTACATGGTTCGTCTCCATTTCCCCTCATCCAATAATGTGGCTGAGTATGAAGCGCTCATCAACGACCTACACATCGCCATCGAGTTGGGCATCCAATGCCTCAACATCCGAGGCGACTCCCAGCTGGTTGTCAACCAAGTCATGAAGGAGTCAATCTGTCATGATGCCAAGATGGCTGCATACTACCAAGAAGTCCTACAGCTGGAGAACAAATTCGCCGACCTCGAACTCAATCACATCCCAAGGCGCCTCAATGAGGCGGCCGACGCGCTTGCGAAGGTGGTATCCAGCCAAGAGCCGGTGCCAATAGGTGTCTTCGCTAGTGACCAACACAAGCCCTCAGTGTGCCATGAAGGGTCAGAGCAGGCCGACGATGGTCCATCCGATCCAGCCTCCGGGGACTAACCAACCGACGGCTCCGTTCGGCCCCGAGGTCATGGAGCTTGAAGAGAATCCAGCGATAGAGCCCGACCCTCTGGTCGACTAGAGAACACTCTACCTCAACTACCTCCTCCATGACACGCTGCCAATGGATAAGACGGAAGCTCAATGGCTCGCACGTCGCGCCAAGTCTTTCATTCTTGTAGAGGGCGAACTCTACAAACGAAGCCACACCGGGATCCTACAGCTCTGCATCCCCATCGAACAGGGGAAGCATTTACTAAGTGATATCCATGGTGTGGTCTATGGTCACCACGCCACGCCTAGAACCTTGGATGGAAACGCATTCCAATAGGGCTTCTACTGGCCCACTGCAGTAGCCGACACCGAGCAGATCGTGTGCACCTACGAACGGTGCTAGTACTATGCTTGACAAACTCACCTCCCACCCCCGACACTCCAGATGATCCCCATCACATGGCCATTCATGGTCTAGGGGCTCGATCTGGTTGGGCCTCTCATGAAGGCGCCCAGAGGATACACCCACTTACTTGTCACCATAGACAAGTTCACAAAATGGATTGAAGCTCGGCCAATCTCTGTGAATCAAGTCCAACCAAGCCGTGCTGTTCTTCCTCGACATCATCCATCGCTTTGGAGTTCCAAACTCCATCATCATGGACAATGGCACATAGTTCACTAGCAAGAAATTCCTTCGATTCTACGATGAACACCACATCCGGGTCGATTGGGCCGCCGTCGCGTACCCCCGAACAAATGGGTAGGTCAAGCGCGCAAACGGCATGCTCCTACAGGGCCTCAAGCCTAGGATCTTCAACTAGTTGAATAAATTTGGTGCACGCTGGGTCGCTGAGCTCCCCGCGGTGCTTTGGAGCCTAAAGACAACTCCCAGCTGAGCCACCGGCTACACGCCTTTCTTCATGGTCTACGGTTTTGAGGCTGTCCTCCCAACTGACCTCGACTATGGAGTGCTAAGGATCAGAGCATACAACTAACAGGAAGCTAAGGCATCCCACGAAGACGCCATGGACCAGCTAGACGAAGCTCATGACGTCGCCCTCCTCCGTTCGGCTAAGTACCAGCAAGCGCTGTGGCGGTACCATGGCCGATCGGTGTGGGACCGAGCCTTCAATGTCGGGGACCTGGTTCTCCACCTCGCGTAGAGCAACAAGGACCGCCACAAGCTCTCCCCGCCCTGGGAGGGGCCATACGTCATCGCGGAAGTACTCCGGTCAGGCACCTACAAGTTGAAAACTATCGACGGCGAGGTCTTCGCCAACGCCTGGAACATTGAGCAGCTACGTCATTTTTACCCCTAAATAAACGCATACTTTCTCTTATCTGTTTTGTCATCAAAATCCCTGATCTTTTGTGACATCCAACCCCTGCAAAGTGCGAGGGCTCGGACCTCACTCGGGGGCTGGTATGAGTATGTTTATCTTACAAACATTCTCTGTGTTTTCCCTCCTTTCTCATGGTAAGTCCTAAGGGCTGGGATTTCGGGAACAAACTCTGAGTATAACTAGTAGGACTACGAGAAACCCACGCCCCAGTGGCTACAGTCTCTTTGCTCACCAGTGTGATCAGAATTGACTCGCCCGCACTCCGAGCTTTTTGTGGCCTTAACTACGGGAAGGGTCAGAAGGCACTGAACCTCTTTTACAAAAAGAGGGAGAAAAGCTGAAAAGCTGTTTGACGAAACAAAATTTGAGAACTTGTTCATTTTTTGCACAAATTCATCGCTTACAAAGTGATTTCATCACAAAAAGGGACTGATGTATTCATGAATACATAAAATAGTTCAAACGGGGCTCCCCCACAAATTAAACGATTACATCTGCTAACCATTTCTACTCTAAGTACTACTACAGTCGCGGCGCCACACTCTCCATCGGCAACGTCCTGCCGCTCCGTAGATCCCTGAGGATGCCGTCGTCTGCAATGTCGAGCACCATGTCGGTGATCGTGGTGTCTTCGCTAGGGAGTCTAGGGACTACGCCATCATGATCAGCCGCAACCCTGACAATGGCACTTGGACGGTGGGCGCTGCCCGCCGGAGAATGGCCGCCATGGCTGATGGATGTCTCTGACATCTCATGAAGCTTCATGAACTGGCCGATCTGAGCGGCTGCAAGGGCGAAACCTCCCATCAATGCAGTCCTAGGCGACTTCCCCACCAACAAGGCTCGCCCAGAAAAGCTTCGCCAGAGGAGGCTCCCATATGGATCCATCTCGACGAAGGCCTCACGGACGACGACAAAGCCGACGATGCTCAGCACCCTCCAGTGCGCCTCCTCCTTCGGCAGAAGTGGCCCCTTCTCGATGAAGGGGCCGACACCATCTCATCTACGTTGGATGACCTCTAGCTCGACATCACGCTCTGGATTCACGAGCGGATCTGTGAGTTTTTCTCTCCCTAGCATTACCCTCTCTCACTTAGGAACCGCTGTGACGCACAAACACATTCAGTGAAAAGGAAGAAGGAGAGGAGGTAGCAGGTCAAGAATAGGCAAAGGAATGGGGATGAGAACCCCCTCCCTCCACCTATTTAAGGAGGAGATGCAGCAGCTGAAGAAAGGTGAAAGGTTGGGACAAAAAAACCTCTCCCTTCCCCTATTCAATGCAGATGGGAAATCGATGCTGACGGGAATTCAAGGGGACACGTCTAGACCGACGGGACGCGCTCTGCTCAACAAAATGGCACCTGGTCAAACAAGACATACCCGCATACAGGCGACTCTCTGCTTCCGTAGGTAGGACCTGGAACGACCCAACGATGGAATCACCATCAAGGGGAGTCCAACGGGCCTCCTGGGTCAATCGGATGGCCTAGGTGAGCACCAAATGAACGGCCGCCAAAATATAAGCACCTTTGTTTACTTACTTTGCGTGTCAATTTTACCACCGAGCCACCAACCCCCGCAACAGTAGGGGCACGGACATCGCTCGAGGGCTGCCGAGAGTGTCTACTTGTTTAGACATTCTCTTCACCCGACCCCTCCTTGCATTTAAAGACCGGAGGCGCGGTGTGCGGGTGCAAAGCTTTGAATAAAATTGGTCGAACCACTGAACCCTACGCCCCAGCGGCTACGACATTTTTGTTCACCAGCATAAACAAATTCATAGTTCCCCGCACCCTAAGCTTTAGCATTCGCCTTCTCGACAAGGGTTCGGAGGGGTCTTCCTGTGGGATCTCTTTCAAGGAGAAGCTATCAGGTCGCCTAAGTCAATCGAACGGCTCGAATCACCGCCGAGAGACAGAAACAAAAAATCGCGATGCTCGTGCAGGTTACGCCGGCCCCGTCGCAAACGTCGGACCCGAACCCCACATGGACATGTCCGGTAAGAGCTTCTCGCTCATGCCACCAAGGTAACATCACCGACCCCCACTTTCATTTCAATTAAATCATACCTTTATCCCATACATCGAATCGTTGCATATGCAATTACTACATCTCAACGCTTCGTGTCGCGTCACGAAGCGGTAGTCGCCTCATTCGATATGAGCGGCAACTGACCGAGGTTCGAAGGCTGGCCATGAAGGGCTCGAGGCCGCCTCGCGTCAAACAGAGCCAGGGGAGAAAAACCAAAATGAGCCCCAGCGGCCTTGCCCGGCCCCGCTCAAAAGTGGACAGGGACATCTTGACCCTTCTCGTTCGATTCTAACCTCAAGCCAAACCCACATAATCTCTATCGAGGAGAGGCCAATGGGTCACCTGAGCCTATCGAATAGCTTGGGCATCTACCGGGAGGCGGGTTAAGAAGTAGTGGAATGCCACATGAGGGCTCTGCTGACCCCGTCAGCGAATGACGGACCCAAATTCCACACAAATGTGCCCGTTAGCGAGCTCATTGAGCGTGACACTCAAGCCAATGAGGCAAGTGTCGTTAGCTCAGCCCCTCCTGTTGTGGAAGCCGAGGACAGGGTGACGTGTGAAACACGGCCGACCCCTATTAGACCCCAAGGGGCTCGGGGGCTCGAGCCGCTCGATCCAAGATCGAGAGACCGAGGTTTGAAGGCTAGCCCGTGAAGGGTCCGAGGCTACCTCACATCGAACAACAGCCAGGGGAGAAAACACAGATGAGCCTCAGGGGCCTTTGCCCAACCCCTATAGAGGCGGATAGGGTCATCTCAACCTTCTAGTTCATTCCAGCCTTTACCCGAGCCCATAGAATCCCCATTGAGGGGGAATCTGTTGGAAGGCAGGTCAAGGAGCAACGGAACACCACTCGAGGGCTTTGCCGACCCTATCGCAAAGCAATGGGATCGGATTCCGTTCGAACGTCCCCGTTAGCGAGCTCATCAAGCACATCACTCGAGCCGACAAGACAAGTGACGTTGCCTCAACCCTTCCGGGTGTGAAAACCTAAGACGGAGTGACAGTCACAAAACGAGCCGACCCTTGACCGAATCCCCACCACGCGCGGTGGCTCAGGGAAGGCTGGACTTGCAATAAGACCGAACGCACGGTCGCAAAACGACAGCTAAAATCCTAAGTAAGGGGTACGTGCGAATACAAGAGTAAGTTCGCTACCCTCGCTTCGGTCTCCAGTAACATCCAGCCCCAACGACGACAAGGGGTCGGATCTCACTCGGGGGCTGGAAAAGGTATAAATACCTCCTTTTTTTGAAACAGTCATTGCATCGGACCTCTTCCTCGCGTTAAGGTTAGTGGCAAGGTTTGTGGGAACAAATAACCGAGCATGCCTGGTAAGACTGCAAAAACCCATGCCCCGACAACAATGATAACTTTGCTCACCAGCATAATCGAAATTTCCCTCTTATACACCTCGGGCCCTACGGTCTTAACTAACGGAAGGGTCAGATTGCATAAGCACCTTTTTCGAATGCAAAAAGAGAAGAAAGCAAGTTCAAACAAACTAAACGAAATTGCGAATTTGTTTAACAAAACGAAGTTACGAATCTGTTTTCAAAAGAACCGACACTTGTCAATAGATTATAGATAAACGTCCATCAGACTTATTCGACTAACTACCCCTATCAGGGAGAACCATATCTTCAATTCTGCTCGCCAGGGTTTCCGCAAAAGGAGTCATCGTCGCCTCTGTTGCATCTAGATCGGAGGGTTCATAACCAGGCACGAAACCAAGGCTCATCGCCTCGAAATCGATGTTGTCATCGTAATGCGAGCGGGCGACGGTGAAGGTTTGGGTGATCCCTAAGTGAAGGGCTTCCTTCTCCAGCTAGCGCACCCATGCCATGATATTCGAGGCATGGGCCACGAGCGAGCTGGTCCCCTCCGCCTGCACCACCTGTAGGCCGTCGCAGACTACGCCGAGGGCAACCTTCAGGAGATCGAGCTCATTCCTCTCCGCCTGAAGAAGACTCCTCGCCTCAGCGAGATCCATGGCCAGTCCGGAAGCGGCACCCTCGGCCTCCAGCTTCTGGGCTTTTGTGGTCTCCAGCTTGGCCTGGAGGGAGCTGATCCTCTATTGCACCTCGTCGCGCTCTCGGACCGCCTGATCGCGCTCCCCGCAGGCCACGCCATGCTCTGAGCGGAGCCTCTCTGCAGTATGGCGTAGCTCGTCTCACTCCTTGCACAGCGGGGTGACCATCTTGGCATCTAGCTTCACCCTCTGCTCTAAGGCCACGGACTCTCTAGCTAGCTGTTTACATGTAACTTCCTCCAAATCATTGGACAATTTTACACGCACACGAAGCATCTGAAAAAAGTTTGACTCGCTTGGATCGTAAAAACACCGTATGAGTTGTATGAGAAATTCTTTTTTTTCTTTTCACTTCTAACTATGGAGGCCATGAAATTCGATATTATAACTTTGTGAAAACTTTGGAAAAAGTCATGAAATTTCATATACGTAACACAATCACGTTTGATTTATATTTGACAATTTAATACTAAATGGTAACAATGTGGTTGCAATAATCACAACCCGTTGTATCACACAGGCAATTTTGCTAGTATTTTATAATGTGTAATAAGCAGTATTACATTGATTGTGAATTGTACTTTTATAATAATATTTGTAGATACAACTACTCTCTATATAACTCCTCGAGAAGAAAAGACACGGGAGTACAATGTCACAAGAATGAAAAAAGGTTGCCCATAGTAAATTTCTTCTGGGGGACTTTCCCCATAGTTTCTGGTAAAAAAATTACACAGGATGGTTCAGCCATTGTTCCGAAATTCTAGGAAAATACTACTTCTCTAGCCAATGAAGAATCAAAGCAAAGTAGAATGTAGATCAGCCTCGATACATTGTGTATGAAACAAGCAAATTTGCGAACTATTCTTTTGGTGGAACATGTCTATCGGGGTTCAAATCTTCATTTTGGTATGGGTGCTCGTATTTTTCTGGATTTATTCTAGGATGTAACAGCGTTATGCTTTCAGTGGTAGGCGACGTTCCCGTCGACAGCGAGATATCTATGGTGAGTTCATCAATCTCGAGATGTGTCGGCACGGTCTTTCAGAGGTGCTCGTAGGGGTAGGATTTGCATACGTGTTCATAGGGATGAGTGTGCGTGCGTGTTGAGCGTCTACTTCTAGACTTGTGTAATTCACAAAAAGAAAAGAGACAAGCAAATTTGATAACTTGACACTAGAGCTGTAAAAAGAGAGGGGGTGAGTTTCATCTAGATATAACTAGATGTACACTCTTTCTAAAACTTGGAAACTATTCCACACTACTCCTATCATGAAATGTAATGGATTGAAGTTTATCCAAAGTCAAACTATTTTAAATTTGACCAAATTTATAGAGAATAGTGTTAATATTTACAACATCTAAGAGAGAAATTACTAAACTACATTTGATCATGTATCTAATGATGTTAATATGATGTTGTCAATATTACTGTTCTTTTCTATAAGTTCGGTTATGTTTGTGATAATTTGACTTAGGATAAACTTTGAGCTAGTAAAGAATCAGCCACAAGGTTTGCCATAACTTTTTATAGTAGTTTGACAAACAAGCTTGGCTTCGAGAGGGTAAAAACCTAAGGGCTAGTTTGGGAGCACAAAACCCCCCCGGGTTCCTATAGTTTCCCTGGGCCATGAAAATGCAAATCAAGCTCCCCTGGGCCAATCCCTCGTGCCATTTGAACCCCACATGCCTTCATTTTCCATGAGGCAGGAGCCATGAGTCAGGATGTGAGCGCTTCCCTACTCATTGTTTACGGCCACTTTGGCAGAGCTTCACTTCTTGATTATCCGAAGGAGTGATTCTAGTGGGGAGCAAGTAAGAATCAATTTTGAAGTGATTCATGTGGCAAATGAATAGGGAGCAGCAGGAAGCGTTGGAGAGTGGGTTTTTTTTAGCTCCTAGCTCGTAGTGTAAATGGAGAAGTGATTCTCGTGAGCTCCCCGCCAGAATCTAGTGATGCATCGTGGATCGCTTCTCCTCCTCGACTCTACCTCAATTTAGACCGCCCCTTCTATCGTCGTTCCTACCAATTGGAAAGTTCTGTAAAATGGAGAAAAAGTTGTAACACCCTAAAATTTGCTTCTCTTGAAATAGAGCTAAAATGATTTAATTTTGTATTTTTATGCTCATGAAAACATGGGAAAATAATAAATTGTCATTAGATTAAAATTTATCTTAAGGTAGAAACATGTTTGTTGCATTCATGCCGGTCGCACCTTGTGTTTCTATGTGCAAAATGTGTGTTTTTTTAAATACGTTTAGGAGACGAATATCTATCTCTAGGAATTTTTCAGCTTCTTTCTGGAATTTAATTCCTACCTCCTTCACATTAATCTTTATGTTCTAAGTTCCCAACAATATTTTCATGAGCTTCAAATATTTTATTTGGCTTCATCATGTTCCAAAGTGTCTCTGGAAATTTTCCCCAAATTTTCGGAGGTCTCGGAGTATTTTTCTTGGCTTAAATATCAATTCTCGACTTTTCTAGAATTATTTTATTCACGAAATTAATTATTCCATAAATAAATAATATATCTCATTTTCCAACCAACTCTGAAAGCCCATGTGCAATAATCCTAATAAATCTCAAAGGCCCATGCATTTATTTACTAATGGTCTTTAATGATTATTTAGGTCCATTAGTAAATGTGGATGGTGCAACATCAATTAGTACCATATTGTTAGTTGATGTAGATGTGAGAAGTTTTTTTCACTATAAATATGTACCAACCCCTTGGGCAAAGTATACCAAAACTACCGTAAGGGGAGCCCCTAGTTTGGGAAATCCCTCGTGTAGTAAATTAGATTTTTCTCCTACTTCTTATTCCCCGTGCTCTCGGCTCATCAAACCGTGGCCGTCGTCGTCGCCGTCGGCCCCAATTCACGTTTGCCATCGCCGTTGCCGCCGCGCTGCCCGACGTCGTAGACCTGCCGTCGATCGCAAGAAGGCCCTAGATGAGTTCGCCGTCTTCTTCTCTTATTCCCTATGCTCACGGCTCGTCAAACCGTGGCCTCTAGGGCCCAAACCAAGCGCTCTGGCGAGCTTCTCGCCGCCGGTTTTCTTCTCCGGCCAGTGACTCTCTCTGCCCCTCCTTTCTAATTTGGGCCATCCAGATTCAATCCAACGGTCCAAGATCGCCCGTACCACTTCGCCGGGTTTATTTGCAAAAAAGCCCTTGTAGTTTTGCGTAATATAAACCACAGTCCATGGTGCACTTCTAGAATACGTTTTCCTATTTCGAAAGCGTAGTTTCTTTCTAGTAGATTCAAAATACGTTTTCTCTTTTAGAAAGCGTAAAATCCCTCTGTTAGATTCAAAATACGTTTTCTTCTTTTGAAAACGTAGTTTCTTCGGTTAGATTTAAAATACGCTTTCATTTATTTACAGTTTTGACACTAGTCTTATTTAGGCCATAACATCTTCGTTTTAACTCTGTTTTGATCCATTCAAGTTGCATTAGATTTGTAATTGAGTAATCTACATGTTCATTCTATTGTTAAATATATTTTCAACTTTTCAAATTCGAGGTTAGATTTAATCTATTATTTTATTAAAGAAATCTTGTTTAATTTATAACTTTTTCGTTATAGCTCCGATTAGAGTGCTTTTCACGTCTGTATATTCATAGCGAGACATAGATTTATTTTATAAACTTTTTATCTTGATTTTATATTTGGTGTACTATTCTAATTTAGATCTATTGTTTGCTTCGTCTATGGTTGCATGGATGCTTGTGTGGTCCTCTATGATCATGTCCAGTCAGTGAGCTATACATGGTGAATCAAGAAGCGGATCTTTGAAGGTTTGGACGAGAAGAAGGATCTAAGTTTAAGACAAGTATAGCATGGGATCTTTCTTATTGTCCTATACACCTTTAATCATTTAATTCATACTGCATGTGTCTACCTTGGCAACCGTAGTAATTTTCCTAGCTTGTTAGACGAACCTTTGAAAGGCTTCATTGTGAACCCTGTCGACCTTCCTTGGAAGTGGGTCAAGAGATTAGCTACCTTGGGCGAAAAGGTAAACCACAACTCACAGTGAAATCGTACAACCTCTGCAGAGTGTAAAACTGATATATCAGCCGTGCTCACGGTCACGAGCGGTCTTGGAACATTTATGGAATAGATTATGATTAATAGTTAACGATGATGAACACTGATGATACTGATGATAAAGATGCTCACTAATGAATATTGTATATGCTATTCATTATTCATGTTTATCTAATCATGTGTTTATGGGCTTATGATAACTTTGTTGCCACCCTATTGCTAAAATCATGACTCAATAAAAGCTAATCGCAGTTAAACCAGTATCAGCCTTTTAAGCCTCATGAACCCTATGTTATATTTATTGAGTACGACATGTACTTTCGCTTGCTTTATTTTTCACATATTTGAAAAAAAAATCCGGATGGGTACCAGATTGCTATAGTTTGGAGGAATTAGGCTTATGATCAACCAGTCAGTTGTCCCTATGGATTGGAGTCTTCACCCAAAAATCAAAGTTGTCTTTCCGCTGTTTGCTGTCTAAGGTTATATCCTTTATACTAAGTATATTATATATTGAGCATTGTCTTTTGATATTACCCTTATTTATAGCTATATGTGAGATTTGACTTCATGGGCTCACATATGGTGCGTATCTAGTTTTGTTCTTAAAACAGGGTGCTACAAAGTGGTATCAGAGCAATGCTGACTGTAGGACGCAAGCCTAGTAGAAACCGGTCGTTTTAAGGTTTAGATGTTGCTACAAAAACCCTTGCTCTATGAGCCTTGATATTTTTTCTCTATTATATCTCTACTCTTGCTATTCATCTCTACCTTGGTGCTTATTTTAAAGTTTTTGTTCTTATCTTCACTCCTTGATTTGATATACTTTTAGAACTATCCATCACCATCATCTTGCGTAATCTGAAGATGAGTCTTAGGATTGTTACCCCTAGTATAATGAGCACGATAGTATCGCAAGTTGAGTCAATGATTGAGTTGTACACCTTTATGGCTTTGTCGAATTGTCATTATGTTTATGCTTAATTTGGATCTTTGTAATGAATGCAATGATCTTATGGGATTTGCTCATAATTTCATTTAGTTTATAAGCCTAAGGTATAAGAATCAGTGCAATAAATAGTTGGGTTTTGGTTTCTCTTATTTCCTCTATCTTGTCTTTCGGAGCAACCTGTCTTTATCGGCTTATATATTTATTTTTATATGACCAAAAATCATGAGAAAATTTTGTATAACAGTGGACTTCAACATCTTTCTCTGAACACAAGAATCACCCAGATAGCTATGTTGGTTATGGAATTATGAAAATCACAAGACAATGCACCTGTGCTGTCTGAAGCCTAGAATACATTCTATTGTGCATATTTTCAACTACCTAAACTATAGAATTTGGAAAAGTGTTCTATAAGAAAGTTGTGGAGGATTCGATAAGCTTTCAAACGGTATAAGCTACCACTTTATTGGACTAACAGAATGAGAGCTACAGTTGTTTTACTGTGCTGCTATTTTTCATCCCGCGAGGAATTTCAGATTTCTTGTCCTTGCCCATACACAAGAGTCTCATTGGGATGTTAGAATGTCTTGATACTAATTAGCTCATCTAGAAGAAGATGCAAGCTACCTTTTTGTGTCCTCTAGTTGATCTTTCCTTAAGGGGGGTAGCCAAAGTGAAGGTGGTTTTGTAGATTCTAGCTCTCACTGGAAAGGAATCCTGCCAATTCTAATCCATCGCCATCAAAATCCCCCATCTATAGGCAAGGTTTGATGATGCAGACTCAGTTATTACAGATTATTGCTCAAAGAGTGTTGAACAACCCACATCAAGCGACACCTATTGACAAGCGTGTTGAATTTAAGAAGGGTCCGAATGCTCAAGGTGCCATTTGAAGTTCAGTTATGCTCTCTAGCTCTCATTTGGAAGAATCGGTTAATCTAATAAGAAAGGTGGTACTCAGAGGATGTATATCACTTAAGGGTTTCATCATTCATAGTAAGTATCCTTTGCTCGGTTGATAAGTTATTGGATCGTCTATGAGGAATGGATGCATTCGTCAATATGGCTCTGGAATTCGAGCTATCCTCAGCTGAGAGTCCAATCTTCAACATACCTAGGACAAGTAGGCATTGATGACATAGGAATGAGATATCTGATAACTACAGATGGTTCTATGGAGTCTCAGGAAATCCCAATAATATACTAAGGATGACAAGAAGGTTTGGATTGAAACAATCAAGGTTTTATGACTTGGAAAAGTGCTATCACTTGGAGAAGCAAAAGTCGTTGCCAATGTCTTTAGCAAGAGAGAGTTATGCTAAGAAGATTCAGACGACACTATGGACTAAGAATAGTCGTTTGAGAGTTGAGCAACTTGATCTAAGGATCTGAAGTCATTAATGTTTTAAAGTTGGCAATAGAATCTACTTTAGACCAAGAAAGTAAGCAAGCTCCGTTGGAAGGTGAATATTTTAAGAAAAAGAATTGATATTATAGACTAAAAAGGAAAGGTGGCGTAGTGGTTGGAGTTACCTGAGTATTGTTTAGAGTATCTGTCAGAATCTTGGAATCAATTTGCAAGATACTTGGAGTAAGGTTAACAGGTATGCAAAGTAACGTGGGATCCTTATTAAGACGATGAAACTACACGAGGAAGTAGAGAAGAATCCAAAGGTGAAGAATCTGTATCTCTTTTATCACCATCTTCCGAATCTCGAGGATGAGATTTATTTTAAGGGGGGTAGAATTGTAACACCCTAAAATTTGCTTCTCTTGAAATAGAGCTAAAATGATTTAATTTTATATTTTTATGCTCATAAAAACATGGGAAAATAATAATTTTTTATTAGATTAAAATTTATCTTAAGGTAGAAACATGTTTGTTGCATTTATGCCGGTCGCACCTTGTGTTTCTATGTGCAAAATGTGTGTTTTTTTAAATACGTTTAGGAGACGAATATCTATCTCTAGAAATTTTTTAGCATCTTTCTGGAATTTAATTCCTACCTCCTTTACCTTAATCTTTATGTTCCAAGTTCGCAACAATCTTTTTATGAGCTTCAAATACTTTATTTAGGTTCATCATGTTCCAAAGTGTCTCTGGGAAATTTTCCCAAATTTTCGGAGGTCTCGGGGTATTTTTCGTAACTTAAATATCAATTCTGGACTTTTCTAGAATTATTTTATTCACGAAATTAATTAATTCTGAAAATAAATAATATATCTCATTTTGCAACCAACTCTGAAAGCCCATGTGCAATAATCCTAATAAATCTCAAAGGCCCATGTATTTATTTACTAATGAACTTTAATGACTATTTAGGTCCATTAGTAAATATGGAGGGTGCAACATCAATTAGTACCATATATGCTAGTTGATGTAGATGTGTAGAGTTTTCTCCCTATAAATATGTATCAACCCCTTGGGTAAAGTACACCAAAACTACCACAAGGGAAGCACCTAGTTTGGAAAATCCCTCGTGTAGTAAATTAGATTTTTCTCCTCCTTCTCTCGCCGTCGCCGCCGCGCTGCCCAACGTCGTAGACCCACTGTCGATCTCAAGAAGGCCCCAGGTGAGTTCGCTGGCTCCTCCTCTTATTCTCTATGCTCTCGGCTCGTCAAACCGTGGCCTCTAGGGCCCAAACCAAGCGCTCCAGGGAGCTTCTCGCCGTCGGTACTGGAGCTCCGCCGCACCGGTTTTCTTCTCCGGTCGGTGACTCTCTCTCCCCCTCCTTTCTAATTTGGGCCGTCCAAATTCCATCCAATGGTCCAAGATCACCCGTACACCTTTGTCGGGTTTATTTCCAAAAGAGGCCCTGTAGTTTCGCGTAATATAACCCATAGTCCATGGTGCACTTCTAGAATACGTTTTCTATTCTGAAAGCGTAGTTTCTTTCTAGTAGATTCAGAATACCTTTTCTCTTTCAGAAAGCGTAAAATCCCTCTGTTAGATTCAAAATACGTTTTCTTCTTTTGAAAACGTAGTTTCTTCGGTTAGATTCAAAATACGCTTTCATCTATTTACAGTTTTGCCACTGGTCTTATTTGGGCCATAAAATCTTCGTTTTAACTTCGTTTTGATCTATTCAAGTTGCGTTAGATTCGTAATTAAGTAATCTACATGTTCATCCTACCATTGAATATATTTTAAACTTTTGAAATTCGTGGTTAGATTTAATCTATTATTTTATTGAAGAAAATCTTGTTTAATTCATAACTTTTTCGTTATAGCTCCGATTAGAGTGTTTTTCGCGTCTGTGTGTTCGTAGCGAGACGTAGATTTGTTTTATAAACTTTTCATCTTGATTTTATGTTTGGTGTACTGTTCTAATTTAGATCTATTGTTTGCTTCATGTATGATTGCATGGATGCTTGTGTGGTGCTCTATGATCATGTCCAGTCGGTGAGCTATACTTGGTGAATCAAAAAGCAGATCTTTGAAGGTTTAGACTAGAAGAAGGATCTAAGTTTAAGGCAAGTATAGCATAGGATCTTCCTTTTTGTCCTATACACCTTTAATCATTTAATTCATACTGCATGTGTATACCATAGCAACCGTAATAATTTTTCTAGCTATTTAATATCTTGGATTCCTTATCACTTATGGGGTATTGCATTGGTTAGTATGATGCTAGTGCTCAACTAAAACCATAATCTTGTAACTTGACTAATGGTATATGCAATAAACACTAAAATATGCTTTTTAGCAATATGGAATCAGGGGGCTAGAGCAATGGGATGTTTTTATGGTGCTCTAGATTTCTCTTCATAAGGACATATCTATAAGTGATTATCCGAGACTTACAATACAGCTGTGAGGGCTACATGACTCTAGCTTTAGCTCAGTATGATGACCTTTTCTAACTTGTTAATGGTTACCTTTATTGGCATAAGAATGGCTTGACGAATCAGGTATAGTGTGGCCTCTGTCCCCTTGTGTATAGGCTATGCGTCATTGTGCCATTGGAAAGGTGGGCTCTACATCTGTTTGCCGAGTGAATCTAATGGCCCTAACTTGTTAGACGAACCATTGAAAGGCTTCATAGTGAACCCTGTCGACCTTCCTTGGAAGTGGGTCAAGAGATTAGCTACCTCGGGCGAAAGGATAAATCACGACTCATAGTGAAAGTGTACAACCTCTACAGAGTGTAAAACTGGTATATCAGCATGCTCACAGTCACGAGCGGCCTTGGAATATTTATGGAATAGATGATCATTAATGGTTAATGATGATGAACACTGATGATACTGATGGTAAAGATGCTCACTAATGAATACTGTTTATGCTATTCATTATTCATGTTTACCTGATCATATGTTTATGGGCTTATGATAACTTTGTTGTCACCCTATTGCTAAAATCACGACTCAATAAAAGCTAATCATAGTTAAACCAGTGTCAGCCTTTTAAGCCTCATGAACCTCATGTTATATTTGTTGAGTACGACATGTACATACGCTTACTTTATTTTTCACATATTTGAAAAAAAATCCCGGATGGGTACCAGATTGCTAGAGTTTAGAGGAATTAGGCTTGTGATCAACCAGTCAGTTGTCCCTGTGGATTGGAGTCTTCACCCGAAGATTGGAGTTGTCTTTTCCGCTGTTTGTTGTCTAAGGTTATATCCTTTATACTAAGTATGTTATATATTGAGCATTGTCTTTTGATATTACCCTTATTTGTAGTTATATGTGAGATTTGACTTTCTGAACTCACATATGGTGCGTATCTGGTTTTGTTTTTAAAACCGGGTGTTACAAAAGTAGAATGAGAAACAATCAATGTTGCCATCAAAACAACGATAAAGCAGCAAATTAAAAGGAGTGGATGCTTGTTACTAACCTTAAAGCAAGAATATCATGCCCATGCTTCAAAATCAAGGGCTTCATGGCGAAGAACGGCCGCACAAATGGAAGGAGTGCGTAAAACGCGCGCCTCCTGGATGGGTGTGCTTAGGATGGGAGAGAGGAGGGAGGAGAGGACGACAACTTTTTGTATTGTCAGTTTATTACTGTCGGCTTAAGCCAAAAATCCACAGTGATAGCACCACATCACTGTCAGTTCATGGCTAGAACCGGCAGTGATATATTACCGTCCATTTACTGCCGGTTCCAGCCACAAACCGACAGTGATGTGGACTTTCACTAGCGGTTTTTGGCCACCCCAATCATTTTCTGGTTTTGAAGCTCAGAACCGACACTGATGAGTCACCATTGCCGATTTAGCAAAAACTGGCACTGATGATACTGGTAGTGAATGTCGAATATGTAGTAGTGATGGATCGTCTCCTTTGTCATCGCTTCCGTTGTGTCTCCAGTGTGCACTAGCACCTCCGCCTCTACGTGGCGAGTCCCTAACCTCCTCCTACATCCTCACCTCCCTGCCTCTGCTAGAGTTTCTTCTCTTTGTTCCTCTCACTGACCCATGTAGATCTGAGGCATCTGGTTCTAGGCATGCACTCAACGCACTCCTCTACCTCCTCCAAACCACTCCCAGAACCTCCTCTTCAAGGGAGGCCTCCTGCTCTAGGTTCGCCCTTGTTGCTGTCCTGTGCTGGTTGAACTATTGTATACTTTTGCAGAGTAGCAACTAGTTCATTTCTGTGATGATGGTAGAGACACGTGTTGCATTTTCACTTTCTGGATAACACATGTATCCAAACACACATTGGATTGTTATGTATCTGGATGACGTGTGTTTCTAGTTTGCAGTGTGTGGGCTTCCAAATATCGTGCAGTTGAGAGTGTGTGTATTTTTTTGTTATATTATGGATATTCCATGAATTAAACATGTGCACCATTGATAAATTACCATAAAGAAACTAATGTTTTGATTATCCTCTGCAACTGGTTCTTTTGGTATTTCCAATTAACATCAGTTCAATTATTTCTATTGTCCACATGAGGTCCATGGATGGAAGCCTATAGCTAAAGGTGCAAACATGTGTAGTGTGGAGCAGGTCCAGTCTTTTTATACTTTCTATAATTTGATCCGGGACTGGAAGCAAAAATATTGTTAAGTTTTTGTTGTCAATCTTTTTTGTGGAAAGTTTGCACTATTTGCTTTATATCGCGCATATAGAACACAATTTCAACCCATAAACTCAAAGCTGGACTAGATTTAAAATAATGGAGAAAGGGGAATTCAAGATTCTTTACCATATATGTGGCGTTTAATTTCTTGGCTTTCTAGCTAGAATCACTTCTAGTTCTTCCATTCATTAGTTTTTTATTACAAGATATTTATAATCCTCGAACTGGAGCTGCCATATGATATTATTTTCCATATAGCATAGTAATATAGCATCCACGGAAGATATTTATCATCTGTTGGGATCCACAACTATCTAGGACTTGGATCATGATTCTATAGGATTCTGCTGATTTGCTCTCCAGAGGGTCACGGTCTTTGGGATGAGGCAGGCGACAACGATGGAGAAGATCAAGCGAGAAGTCTGCACGCCATGGACAGGGAGCGGTGAAGGGCGGGCTAGTAGGCTTTGCCTAAGGGATCAAGAGGCTGAGGATAGACCATGGTTGGCTGGTGTCGGACACATGAAGAGCAAGAACACATGGGTGATGGCGACCGCGTCGACCAAGTCAAGGAGGAGGACGATGGTGTCATGGCACTTGGTGAAGGCTAGAAACACATCTACATGTGGAGTTGAAGATGACATCAGTCAAGTCAAGAAGGAGGCAAAGCAACCTTGGTGGGGTCGAACACGCGTCGATGAGTCACGCCTGACGCATGAGGGTTTGCCGGTTTTGTCATTAAAATTGGGGATAGACGGTTTGATCGTTTGAGTGTCAAAATAATCAGACGAGGGTTTGCTGGCTTGAGCCTCAAAACTATGCGTGAAAGGTTTGGTGGTTTCAGCCTCAAAACCATCGGTGGCAAGTTTGATCGATTTGAGTCTCAAAACCGAGGATTGGCGGATCGGCGGACACCTGAAGTCGAGGAGGCGCCGGGTATGTTTGATTGATGTAGAAAACTTGGACGATTTTACCCCTTCGGATATTTTAGGTCAAGTGCTTCATGTAAGAGCGTTTTGATATTTTTTCTAGACGCCAATATGTAGAGTTGTGGCTAGTTGAGAACTAAGCCTTTTGGAGTGTGTCTATCTTATTTGTGTAGTGTGTGAGAGAAGGCTAGGGTTAGAGTTTGCCATTCAACCTTTTGGGCTATTCCAAGGATCTAATTCGTGCTCCACCCGTTTGCCTCGTCAAATTTATAGTTTTTTTTTCTGAGTTTTCGTTCGTCCGATTTGGCTGCATTTTGGGGCAGTCTACTTGAGGGATTTTTGGTACTAGAACATGTGTGATCAAGGCTAGAGTGATTCCCCTAACAAATTCTTTACTTGAGCACCACAAATTTGAAGCCTTTGTGGTTCCAAGTCACCTAACTCATGTACTGGAGGAGCATCAAAGGGATCTCCCTCTTCCCCCTTCTCCAGCAGCCAATTCAATCTCCTTTTCTCTTGTAAAACGAAAGGAGTTGTTTTTTTTTTGAACGTGGAAGATATCTCCATTACTCATAAACAAGTGCCAAATCTTTGGCTACAAAGACCTGATACAAAATGGAATACTATCCAACACCGGATCAGTACCCTGACTCAAATTTGCCCCAAAGGCAGCTAAATTATGGGCTACCAAATTACAGGAACGATGATTATGAATTACATCAAAGGCAGCAAAGTTAATAGATAGAAGGTTCTTTAATTCCCATATGAGACCAGTCGCTGAAGATCGATCCATTTCTGGGGAGGTGACGGCCTGCACCACCATAGAAGCATCTGTTGCCAGAATCACCCTTTGGATCCCCAGATCAGTTGCCCTCTGCACGGCGTGCAAACAAGCACAAAGTTCAGCATGGAAAGCCTCTCCTACGTTCGACAGCACTCCGTACCCCGAGCTAATGACACCTCCATCAGCACCTCTTATCACAAAACCCCATCCCCCTGATTTGTCGCTTAGCTTATATTCTCCATCACAATTCAGTTTCATCCATTCTCCTTCTGGTGGTTTCCACTAATATTTCAGAGTTGGCGTCAAGCCTTTTTCACAGCGCCCAATAGAGGACCATTCTTCAGCATAGGATCTGATCAGTGCTGCTAGCAGTGCGCCATCACGCTTCTTCTCCCTTTCCCGAACTCCGCAGCGTTTAGACCACCATAAATATAGCAAAGTGATCACTTGTCGCTGTTCATCATTTTGCATATTCAGAACCGCTTCCACCGATGCATCATTGCTACCTAATGAAGAAATCAATTTGTATATCTAGCAAAATCATATGTGGTTACCTAGTAAAAACTAGAACTAGGCATCAAAAACTCCGTCACCTTTCGGCCGTCTTGCTGCTGTATGCCTCTCCTGCAAGAAAAAAGATTTTTTAAGAGCCCCAAATGGCCAAATAGTTTTTGGAGGCTAACTCTTGCTAGTAAAAAACCTCTAGATTCTCGTGACCCTAGGGAAGTCCAGTTTTCCCTAGGAAACTACCAATACTGAACTACGAGTTGTCGAGTTATTTGCGATGCCAAATTTGGTATATATGCGATACGTACTTGGAATGTGTGGCAAGCATTGGATTTCCTTTTCCTTTTTCCTTTTTCCCTTTTCCTTTTTGAGCTAGCATTGTTTATATATATATATGCTGCCCATAACTGTCCTGACACTGGTTTTACGTGCTCAACAGCGAAATAAGAACCCAATAAGACCCAACAAGCAGTCAAGCACCACCTGCAGATTTGAGGTCGCATTCGGCGCGAGTTGCTGCCATCGCCTCAACTCTGCCTTATTTAGGGAAATATATAACATGGGTAGCCGCTGTTGGGGTTTAGTCCCACATCGTGTAGCGATGGTGGGGGAGCACAACATATAAGGCGGGAGAACCCTCACCTATTAGGCTAGTCTTTTGGGTTGAGAAGGCCCAAATGCCTTATATGTTGCAGCTCCGGTGGACCTGAGACCTGTGGGAGCGCAGGCTCGTAACGAGCCGGGCCGGCTGCAAGCCAGCTCTAAGATCGAGAACTCGGTGGTCACCACCGGTTCGAACAATTGGTAGCAGAGCTCATGGTCAGAAAAGCTAAATCCGATAAAAAAAATCTCAAGTGTCACATATGGCGGGGGCACCCCGATGTGTGACTAAAGGAGAGATTGTTGGGGTTTAGTCCCACATCGTGTAGCGATGGTGGGGGAGCACAACATATAAGGCGGGAGAACCCTCACCTATTAGGCTAGTCTTTTGGGTTGAGAAGGCCCAAAGGCCTTATATGTTGCAGCTCCGGTGGACCTGGGACCTGTGGGAGCGTAGGCTCGTAACGAGCCGGGCCGGCTGCAAGCCAGCTCTAAGATCGAGAACTCGGTGGTCACCATCGGTTCCAACAGCCGCTATACTGTGGATGACTCCAAGTGGGAAGAAGTGAGGGCTATCAATGGGTACGCCGTGTTCATGGGGGGGCGTAAGGGGGTTGGGCGTCTTGGTTCTAGCTTGGACCACTGTCGTCCTCCTCGGTGGCTTCGTCTCCGATCTAGGGAAGGACTTTTGGTGTCTTTCATTGATTGCGCTCGTCCAAACTGCTGGGTTAGTCTCTATCTCTTACATATTTCACGCATCTTCATAAATTAAGTTAATTTGTTGCACCTACCACTGCTACAGAATAGACTTGTTGTCTTGTACGGTAACGGCTTTTAGTCCCGGTTACCACGCCGGGACAACGATCCCAGGACTAAAGGTGCCACCTTTAATCCCGGGTCATCGAGCCGGGACTAAAGAGGGACCTTTAGTCCCGGTTGATGTTACCAACCGGGACTAAAGGCCCTCCAGCCGAGCAAATGTGGCCGCACCCTTTAGTCTCGGTTGGTAACCCCAACCGGGACTAAAGGTTCATTTTCTTTTTCTTTTTTTTTGTTTAATTTGTTTTCAGTTCAGTTACACGTATTTGTTTAATATATAATATGTTTTTATGTATGTATTCTACGTTGCTAATATAAATACACGCACGCATATAATTACATCTAATTCTCATCTCGAGCATTATTATATTCGAATAAAATATGAACCTATATATATTATAGATATATATATATGTATATATACAACACTTTCATAATCTTGTTCTCGAAAATAACGATATCAATAAACATTTAATTTACACCATTTATTCCTTAGGATCAAAGTAGAACTCGCCGCTGGGATTTATCACTTTTTCTAGAAGAAATCCTGCTATTGACTCTTGAACTGCTTTCAGATGGTCTTTTTGCATGACCCTTCGTTTCAACCATTCAGTCTTGCATTTGAAATAAAAGGAAAAGTATTAATACATATATATATATTCATTTAAAAATAAATAAAAAATTAATATATACGTACTCTGAGGACATCTTTAGGAGTTCTTCTTATGTGCGCAGTGATAAATTCACAAATGTAGTATCCACATAAGTTATTACCTGGTTGCTGCCGCAAATACCACTGTACGAGAAGAAGATTATTCTCATCATCTCACACGTAAATTGAAGTACGATATAGTAATTAAACACGTGGGGAAGTGTATATATAGTACAACTTACTGGTATTTCAACTACATTAAGTGGTGTCTTGCAATCCTTACGATGTTGCCGAATAAACTCTTTCCAAACTCTGTGCGACCAATAATGTACGATCGTTAATAAATTATGGCAAAATCTATTCAATAATAGTTGTGCGCGAGAGATCGAAATTACCCCTGGATAATGTCTATCATATCTTGGTATAGTGCCCACTCTTTTCTCAACGAGTCAAAGATTACTAACCGACTTGAGTTTAACTCAATGACAATGAGTATCCAGTGAAAACTGCATTGGTTTATACACACACGTACATGCATATAAGTTGTATTGATATTACATAAAATGTGTAGACTACATTATTATTAACACTTACTCAAAGTTGTACGGGAAAAGTATTGTTGTCTTGTCGTGCTGCTTCATGAAGAACATCATGATATTCTCCTGTGCTTCAGATACCCACCGCTCCTTGATAATAATACCGGTTTTGAATACGATATAAGGATCAATGAAGCCAACACTGGTGTCTTGTATTCTTTGGAGCTCTAACATCTGGAATCTGTATATAAATATAAGTTACATGTGAGGATAATTATATACACGTACGCATGGAAGTGAGTTTATTAAATAAAAGTAAGAATCACTTACAAACAAAAGAAGCTAATAATTGATTTGTCCAGAGCGTCCAAGTGGTATAGTTGATACAATTCTTCGAAACTAATATGTAAGATGTCATCACCACGGAAGTAATGATGGTCTCTAAATCTGACAAAGATCCACTGCTCACCCCTGCCACACGCCTGCATGTACCACTTGTTGAGCAAGTACATTTGCGTACCCAATTCATTCAGAGCCATGAGGTTGTACAGATTTTTTGCCATATTTATAAGTCTTCCAGGTATCAACTTCCAGGTTCTGGATTGGAGCTTTGCCCGTCAATTGATCCAAGGTTAAACCGGTATCTTCAAAAAAAGCATTAAGGGCTTGGACCGACACTTCTCCAGAGTTGTCTGATCGATAGACTTCAATGTTGGAACCATATTCATTAGCAACAACAAGATTTTAAATTGGTTGCTTCTGTTGTCCGAGCTGTGGGACATCCTTCCCTAATGCTCTTTTCCTTTTCTTATCTGCATCATGTGACTTCACGAGGGAGCGGTCATAGTCTGATAGTGGCGAAGGCTTACGAAGTTCAATCATCTTTTTTCTTGTGAGCACCGACCTTACGCCTCAAAGCACATCTCATGGTATGTAAAAAGTACGGCTTCTCCTTAAGCTTCGCTTGACTCTTGTTTTGATATCTATAAAAAATCTTTCACTTTTTTCTTCTTCACTGCTATTTGCTCATCGTTGTTTTTAGGAAGTATTTCTTGAGAAATAACTCTTTTTCTCGGGTCTTCTTTGCCGTCGGGACCTTAGATGTCTTTGTAAAAGGCCGTTGTGGAGGGGGGGGGGCGGTGTTGGAGACCGGCGTGGAGGCGATGAGGCCGGTGTTGGTGGAGACCGGCGTGGAGGCGTTGGAGATCGCTTGTGGAGGCGGTGGGGCGGTGTGTAGGAGTTGGAGATCGTTGTGGGAGGCGATGGGGCGGTGTAGGAGTTGGCGATCGCCGTGGGGATGAAGTCGTCTCGCCCCATGACGACACCAGATGAGATGGGGAATGAATGATTAGGCTAGGTGGGGGAGACCCTGCTACAAAAACAAGTTGTGTGTCAATTATTTTTGAAGCCAATAGAAAATTAATGGAAAATAATATTTCATTCACTTTCATTCGTACCTAGGGTGAGGTAGGGGAAGCGGTGGCGCCCCAGGAATGATGATGAAGCATTTGCGCCATTGAATAAATGTCTTCTCCGCTTCTCCTAGTGTCTTCTCCCCATCACCGCCTTCAATGTCAAGAGGAACATTGTTGTAACCTTTGAGCACTCTATCGAATCGAGACACTAGCATATCTAGGTTGAATAATCGACCCATGGATTCTTGGTGTCTTCGTTCGGTCTATTGGAGATACAACCCCGATGTACCACCATGATTGATGCATTATTACCATCTAGAATGTGCAGCTCACATGTTGTTAGAGGCTCGGTAATGTCATCAACGAGGAAGCGCAACCCAGCGTCGTCTTGAATAACTGGCGGCAGCTCCGTGAGAAGCACAACCGCTTTCATCGACCACCAACGGGCTAATGGTGACTCCGGTGTTGATTACGATTGCATTTGACTCATTGCTAGCTGCACTTGTCTCTTGATCTCCTCCTGCATTCTTGCCTCAAGAGATTTTTCTCGTTCACGTGATTCAAGCAATGCTTATCGTGACTCATCAATAAATTGCTCCAATGCACGGATTCGTTCTGCCTCCTCATCCTTCTTTCTCTGGTGGCTTCTGTAGGTATCCTTGTCTGCTGGGAATGCGTGTAGCCACGGAACCGCCCCATAGCCTCTTGTTCGACCACCGTGTTCGGGATTCTCTAGGGCATATGTCAATTCATCCTTCTCTCTGTTGGGCTTGAAAACACCACTATCAGCTTCTTCCCTAGCACGAGCTAGTCTCTGTGTTGCTCTCTCAATTTTTTGGCCGAAAATTAGCTTGCCAGTGTCTGGGTCTAGGCTTCCCCCATGAGCGTAGAACCAATTCTTCGCGCGTTGAGGCCAGTTCTTCTCTATTGTTTCAAGTATGATTCCCTTGGCAGTAATCTCTACTTCTAGGTTCTACCACTTGGGAATAGAACTCCTATAACCACTTGATCCCATGCGATGATGGTATTGCTTCTGTCGGGCATTCTGCCGATTCCTCATCACACGTTCCTCACCGTCTTGAGATGTCTTGTATTCTACGAAGGCATCCCAATGGGACTCCAACTTGACAAACGCCTTAGCATTGAAATCCGGCGTAGCATTCTTCAAGATAAACTTTTTATACAATGTCTTCTTCCAACTCTGGAACAATGTTGCCATCTTCTTCATTGTCCAATCCCTCACTAGCTCCTTCAAAGCATCATCTGCTTGTAATGTGAAATGCTGAGCGATATCTCTCCAAGCTAGGTTCTTGTCACGATCAGATACAAAACTAATATTAGGAGCGGATATCTTCTGCTTCCATTCACGAGCACTAACTGGGATCCTATCCCTTACAATGAACCCACATTGATTGACATATGTCTGAGCATGTGGTCCCAATGGTTTGCCGGTGTTGGTGTCGAATTCTGATATTATGAAACGGCCCTCTAATAGCTTTTTTGGCCCTCGGACTTTCCTACTTTTGTCGGTGGTTGATGTAGATCCAGAGACCGGCTACATGAGTAGAAACACAATGATTAACAACAAATATACATACGGATGCATCTATAAGAGATGATAGATAATCGAATATACCTCGCCAGTATTTTCTTGCACGATAATTTGTTGATCTTCAACCACCGGCATATTCAGGATATCCTCATAATCAGCAAAGTACTGACTCGTGTCATCTACATCCACATTGGTGCCGGCGTTGATAATATCCGCCATTATATCATCATCCAGAGCAGCCATTTGTATCTTCAAGATAACACATAGATAGAATTACTATGGTACATAACATAAGTACATGTGATAACACATATAGAATTACTAAATCCAATTAAATATAATAACACATAATATTTCATAAGGATAAACAATAATAAGGTATAGGCTTTGGAATCGAATCAAAAACACTTTCGATCCAAAAACATGGAAATAAGTACATGTATATATATACACATAGAATGATACAATATATTTTCTCTCTCTCTCAACACATAGAAATAAGTGCATATGTCTATATCTCTAGATATGCATATGATAACACAGAATGTCTCTCTAGATACAATTTTCTCTCTCTCTCAATACATGAAAATAAGTACATGTATATATACATATAGAAATAATTAAGTACATATGTATACATATAGAATAATCCCTCTCTAGATATATATAGAGAGATAGAATATATAATTACTAAATCCAATTAAATAAATCTAACATAAAATTAGATAATTAAACTAGTAATAGATAATACATTTTAATCTAACATATATAAAAAACTATAATAAAAAACTATCTAAAAAAACTATCTACATAAAGTACTAATTAAATTTTAATACATTTAAATCTAACATATATCAAAAACTATCTAAAAAACTAACTAAAAAACTAACAATAAACTACTAATTAAATTTTAATACATTTTAATCTAACATATATATCAAAAACTATCTAACATTTTAATACTATCGAGGGCAGTTAACATTAAACTACTAATTAAATCTAACACTTTAATCTAACATATATATGGCCGAGAGCATGCAGCTAGCTAGCAGGCTGGGGCGGATGGCACGCGCGGGCCGGGCAGGGCATGCTGGCCGGCCACGGGGCCGAGCTGAGCACCTCGCGTGAGGACGACGTACGGCGGAGACGGCGGGGCTCGACGACGAGGCCAGGCGGGAAGCTGTACGGTCGGCGACGGAGGGTGGGCTCGGGTGCGGCGGTGGAGATGGGATGCGGCGTAGGGACGACGCGCGATGCGGGCCGGGCGGATGGCCCGGCCGGGCAGGGGTAGAAGACGACTGCGGCGCGGTAGAGACGAGCTCGACGGCCGGGCAGGGCTGGGCGACAGAGGCGAGATCGAAGATGGCGGTGGCGGCGGCGATGATCGACGTGTAGATCGAAAAGTAGAAGATGAAACCGTTCGATATATATAGGCTGGGACCCTTTAGTCCTGGCTGGTAACACCAACCAGGACTAAAGGACATTTAGTTTCGGCTGGTAAGACTAACCGGGACTAAAGGTCCAACCCTTTAGTCCCGGCTCACCTTACAAGCCGGGACTAAAGGCTTTTTAGTCCCGGTTGGTGTTACCAGCCGGGACTAAAAGTATTTTTGGCGGGCACCGAAATTGCGGCCCACCCTTTAGTCCCGGTTCTTGGCCTGGGTCGGGACTGAAGGCCTGAAAATTATGACAACCAGCCAGCGTAATTGGAAAGGCCTGGGATTTTGATTTTGTTTAATACTAGGTTAATCAATTAATTCCATAGCAACTTCAATACTTTGCAATAATTATTTTAAAAAATACTATTGATTAACTAATTATTTATTGTAAATAGAAAAATTTTGTAACCTAAAGTTTTTAATTTCTTTTATGAATATAGAATATAAATGTTACTAATACTAAGTATTTTGTTAATGCAAAAATATATTTGTAACTTAAAATTAATAAAACTAATATTATTCAATAGGAAATTTATTATCACATTATTGTAAAGTCAATGTTTCAATTTTTTCTCGGTTTTTGACCAAAATTGACAGGAAATTTTTGTTGAACCTATCAAAATAAATAAAATGTAGTATTTTTGGTTCTACAATTTTCTCAAATGAAAAAATGTCCTATATAAGGATTGTAGATATTAATGAGCTGAACAAACTTGGTATTCAAAATTTTTCAATTTGAGACAATCTAGGGTTCCGAAAACTAGTTTGTAGGCGTCGAAATTTAAAAATCACAAATTTGAACCGTCCAAACTTTCTTAAATGGAAAGTTGACCAAAACAACAATTGTAGATCTTTTTGAGTTTAACAAACTTGGTATTCAAAACTTTTCAATTTGAAGTCATTTAGAGTTCATAATACTAGAGTCAAAGTGTTGTTTTTTCATTTGACCAAATTTGACTTTGTCAAACTTGCTCAAATGAGACACTAAATGACCTCAGATGAAAAAACTCTGAATACCAAGTTTGATCATCTCCGCAAGATCTACAATTGTGAAGTCATAACATATTACATAATATCTGTCTCTAAAACATAATATATTAAACATGCATCGTTATATCATGCGGGCACAACAGTGAATTTCTTCTTGACGTATGACCCTTGGTTATGATCTTGTCGTAACCATGGAGTGTCTTCATTATTTAACATGATGCTTGGATCTTTCTTCACTATGAAGGGTGGAATTCGGACATTTCTTTCGTAATCTTCTGACATGTCTGACTTGTCTTCAATTCCCACTATATTTATTTTCCCAGAAAGAATTATGTGGTGCTTTGGCTCATTGATCATTGAGTTGATGTCTTCGTTTTTTTCTCTCTTTGATTTTGTAGACATGTCTTTCACATAGAACACCTGACTCACATCGGCAGCAAGGACGAATGGTTCCTCTTTGTACCCAATATTGTTGAGGTCCACTGTTGTCATTCCATACTCTTTGTCGACTGTTACCCCTCCTCCGGTTAGCTTCACCCATTGGCATCGGAATAAAGAGACTTTAAAATTAGGTGCGTAGTCTAGTTCCCATATCTCTTCTATGCGGCCATAATATGTTTGTATATTCCCATTTGGATCTGTGCCATCTATGCGAACACCACTATTTTGATTGGTGCTCCTTTTATCTTGGGCAACTGTGTAAAATGTATTCCCATTTATCTCGTACCCTTGGTACGTGAGGATATGCCACGATGGTTGCCTAGCCAACAAATACAGTTGTTCATCAATATTGTCATCTCCTTGACATTCTTTTCGCAACCAACCACTGAAACTTTCCATGTGCTGACGCCTAATCCAAGCTTCAGTCTTCCCTGGAAACTTGGATCGTAAGAACTCCTTATGTATCTCGATGTACGGATGCACCAATGACGAGTTCTGAAGAACTGTGTAGTGTGCTTTATTGAAATAATCATCTTCCATGCCGATATATGTTTTTTTTCCCTAAAGTTCCTTTACCACTGAGTCTCCCCTCGTGTCGTGATTCGGGAACGCCAATCGGGGCAAGGTCAGGAATAAAGTCAACACAGAACTCAATGACCTCCTCTGTTCCATAGCCCTGGGCGATGCTTCCTTCAGGCTTAGAACAGACTTTCACATATTTCTTCAAGACTCCCATAAACCTCTCGAAGGGGAACATGTTATGTAAGAACACAGGTCCAAGAATACTAATCTCCTTCACCAAATGAACTAGGAGGTGTGTCATGATATTAAAGAAGGATGGAGGGAACACCAACTCAAAGCTGACAAGACATTGAACCACATCATTCTGTAGAGTAGCTAGTTCCACTGGATTGATTGTCTTCTGAGAAATTGCAATGAGGAATGCACATAGCTTCACGGTGGCTAGACGTACATGTGGAGGTAGAATTCCTCTTAAAACAACTGGAAGCAATTGCGTCATAAGCACGTGGCAGTCGTGGGACTTTAAGTTTAGGAATTTCTTATCTGGCACATTTATTATACCCTTTATATTGGAGGAGAATCCCGATGGGACCTTGATGCTGCTTAGACATTCGAACATGCTGTCCATCTCTTCTTTGCTAAGCGTGTAGCTAGCAGGACTTAAGTAATGACGTCCATCATCTGTCTTCTCTGGATGAAGGTTGTCTCGTTCTTTCATGCCCTGCAAGTCCTGGCGTGCTTCAAGTGAATCCTTTGGCTTCCCGTACACACCCATGAATCCTAACAGGTTCACACAAAGATTCTTTGTCAGGTGCATCACGTCGATTGCGTTGCGGACCTCTAGGACTTGCCAATAGGGTAGCTCCCAAAAGATGGACTTCTTCTTCTTCCACATGGGTGTGTGTCCCTTAGCATCTTTGGAAACAGATTCACTGCCTTGTCCCTTTCTAAATACTACTTTCACATCCTTGACCATTGCGAGTGCATCTTCCCCGGTTCGGTTATGAGGCTTCTTCCGGTGGTCTGGCTTACCTTTAAAATACTTCTCTTTCTTTCTTACTTGGTGATTCAAAGGAAGGAATCGACGATGGCCAAGGTACACGACCTTTTGACATCTTTTCAAATATATACTGTCAAGGTCATCAAAACAATGTGTGCATACATTATATCCTTTGTTTGTCTAACCTGAAAGATTACTTAAAGTAGGCCAATCATTGATTGTTATGAACAACATTGCTCGTAGGTCAAAGTGTTCTTGTTTGTACTCATCCCAGACACGTACACCTGGTTTGTTCCATAAAACTAGAAGTTCTTCAACTAATGGTTTCAGATAGACATCAATATCGTTGCCAGGTTGCCTCGGACCTTGGATGAGGATCGGCATCATAATAAACTTCCGCTTCATGCATAACCATGGAGGAAGGTTGTAGATACATAGAGTAACTAGCCAAGTGCTATGACTAGTGCTCTGCTCTCCAAAAGGATTCATACCATATGTACTTAAGGCGAACCTTAAGTTTCTAGCCTCATTTGCAAACTCTGGAAATTCCCTGTCTATCGCTCTCCACTGGGACCCATCAGCTGGGTGTCTCAGCATATTGTCTACCTTACGGTCTTCTTTATACCACCGCAACAACTTTGCATGATCTTTATTTCTGAACAAACATTTTAAGCGTGGTATTATAGGAGCATACCACATAACCTTGCCAGGGATTTTCTTTCTAGGATGTTGTTCACCCTCGACGTCACCAGGATCATCGCGCCTGATCTTATACCATGATGCTTTACATATCGGGCATTCATCCAAATTCTCGTATTCATTGCCATGGTAGAGGATGCAGTCATTAGGACATGCATGTATCTTCTGGATTTTTAATCCCAAAGGGCAGACAGCCTTTTTTTGCTTCGTACATAGTGGTGGGCAATTTATTTGGCTTCGGAAGCATCTTCTTTATCAGGTTCAATAAATTCCCAAATGCCTTGTCGGATACACCATTCTTTGCCTTCCATTGTAGCAATTCCAGTGTTGTACCCATCTTTTTTTGCCCCTCTTCGGCCGTTGGGTATAGCAACTTCCTATGATCCTCAAGCATACGCTCGAACTTAACTTTCTCTTTTTCCCTTTCCCATTCTTGTTGTGCATCACGAATGGCATCATCAAGAGTATCACCGAGATCATCTTCTACCGCTACCTCTTCTTCATCTCCCCCCATTGTAGTATCATCAAAGGCACCATACTGAGCAATAATGTCATCAATGTCTAAATCTTCTCCTTCACCTTCTACCATCATGACCCCGCTTTCTCCATGCTTAGTCCAACATATATAGTTTGACATGAAACCTGACTTAAGCAAATGTGAATGAAGACTCATTGAGCTTGAATATTCCTTTAAATTCTTACATAGGGCACATGGACAGCACATGAAACCATCCCGCTTATTTGCCTCGGCCACACCTAAGAAATAGTGCAAGCCCTTAATAAAGTCTTGGGAGCGGCGATCGGCATTGTACATCCAATGGCGTGACATAATCTGTATTACACGATAAATTATGAAAACCTTGAACATAATTAAGTATTTTATTACACAACATAGATGACTCACACACGGTTGATTAATTAACTAAGTCTGGCTACAACGTAAGCAATCCCAACTATCACTAAACAAACTAAAACTACAATGCACTTCAAGATAACATAATTATTTCGTGATCGTGACGCAACTAAAAATGACAAATTATTCTTCCGTTGAATATCAATAAGCTTCTCCTGCTAGCTCAACGCCTCATCAAGAATAAATTAATTACGCACGTATGTAGCATAATCTTCCTCCCAAAGTACCAACCATCGTATCCATTGCCCTCCCACTTTGAAATTAAAGCCAAAAATATTTAGTCAAAAATATTCAAGAAAAGCAGTCAATTAGCCATAATAATCAAATGCGTAAGAAACTCATATCGCGATCTCGGGGCACTTGTAGAAAACACGACCCTTGTTGGGTCCCTCGTCTCTTGACTCGGTACTCCATCACAATCTTACCTTTACACTTGCCGCAGATAATGAGAGGGAGTTCGCCCTCGATCGTTCAAGAACCGAACGAGAGGCCGAGGATCCATACCGAGTTGTCATCTACTTTCTATACTTATTTTTGCAAACTACTGTAAATTTCACATTTTCTAAAATAATATATTTAAACAAAACTAAAATTATTTATTTATCTAACTAAACCATGAAATATGTACTATGTATAATAATAAAATACCAAACTATCAAGTGATTTTACTATTGTAAATCATCATGTGATTTTGAGCTAAAAATGACATAGAAATCACATAGCTCAAAAACATGTTTCAATAAATAACCATCCGTACTAGTTGACCTTGCTTACGTGATCATCTCAGCGAGCATTTCTCCACCGGACGGCACCGTACTTGGCTAAGGAAGAGCTCCGATTCTACGAGGAAGGGAACACGGTCTTCCACGACCGTTGCCGCTCTCCCTTGTAGAATCAAAGCTCCTCCTTGACGTCCGTTACCGCTCGGCAGAGAAAATGCTCGCCGAGATGATCACGGTCCGCAAGTTCAACAAGTACGGATTTTCTACAATTTTCTAACTATTTTCTAAGTTTTTCATTTCATGGAAAAATTAATTCTAAGATCACATAAGCCGCCGGGGACGAGGATGGTGCGTGCTCCAGCGAGGACGAGCGAGGCGTGATTTTGATGAACTAATTTAACTTTTGTTTATCCAAACATATATGCAAATCATCATGTGATTTTGAGCTAAAAATGACATAGAAATCACATAGCTCAAAAACATGTTTCAATAAATAACCATCCGTACTAGTTGACCTTGCTTACGTGATCATCTCGGTGAGCATTTCTCCTCCGGACGGCACCGTACTTGGCCAAGGAAGAGCTCCGATTCTACGAGAAAGGGAACACGGTCTTCCACGACCGTTGCCGCTCTCCCTCGTAGAATCAAAGCTCCTCCTTGACGTCTGTTACCGCTCGACAGAGAAAATGCTCGCCGAGATGATCACGGTCCGTAAGTTCAACTAGTACGGATTTTCTACAATTTTCTAACTATTTTCTAAGTTTTTCATTTCATGAAAAATTAATTCTAAGATCACGTAAGCCGCCGGGGACGAGGATGGCGCTTGCTCCAGCGAGGACGAACGAGGCGTGATTTTGATGAACTAATTTAACTTTTGTTTATCCAAACATATATGCAAATCATCATGTGATTTTGAGCTAAAAATGACATAGAATTCACATAGCTCAAAAATATGTTTCAATAAATAACCATTCGTACTAGTTGACCTTGCTTATGTGATCATCTCGGCGAGCATTTCTCCACCGGACGGCACCGTACTTGGCCAAGGAAGAGCTCTGATTCTACGAGAAAGGGAACACGGTCTTCCACGACCGTTGCCGCTCTCCCTCATAGAATCAAAGCTCCTTCTTGACGTCCGTTACCGCTCGGCAGAGAAAATGCTCGCCGAGATAATCATGGTCCGCAAGTTCAACTAGTACGGATTTTCTACAATTTTCTAACTATTTTCTAAGTTTTTCATTTCATGGAAAAATTAATTCTAAGATCACGTAAGCCGCCGGGGACGAGGATGGCGCGTGCTCCAGCGAGGACGAGCGAGGCGTGATTTTGATGAACTAATTTAACTTTTGTTTATCCAAACATATATGCAAATCATCATGTGATTTTGAGCTAAAAATGACATATAAAATCATAATAAAATCCAACATATAAAGTTACACATGCATCTACATCGCAAAATAAGATAAACTACTGATAAAACATAAGAGGATTAAGTTTGTTACCTCCAAAATCGAAGAGCAACACCAATGGAGGGGGAGAGAGCAAGAACAACAGCAAGCTAAAGAACAGAGGCAGTGAGTTTGAATGGAATGGCTCGGGCTCGAGGAGGAAGAAATGAGCCGTTGTATAGGCCCGCATAATTAGTCCCGGTTAGGTGGCCAAATCGGGACTAAAGATTAATATTTATTCCTAGGCTATCACCCAAACCGGGACTAAAACCTTTAGTCCCGGCTACCGGGACTATGGTAATACCAGTCGGGACTAAAGATCCCTGCCACGCGGACGACCGTTGGGCAGGGACCTTTAGTCACGGTTGGTATTACGAACCAGGACTAAAGGGTCCTTTAGTCCCGGTAGCAAAAAAAATACCGAAACTAATGTTAAATTGGGACATCGTTCTGTTCTAGTAGTGTACTCGAGCTACTGCTTCTATATCTACGACCAAATTTGCTACTTCTAAGTCTGGCATCGTAGGTATGCTATTAAGCTATATATATAGTCAGTTGTAATTGTACCTCTACATGTTTTTCTCATTGGCCCTGTTTTCCACTATATCTTCTAAAAAATCACATAAGTATGAGAAAAGAAACTTACAAAACCACCTAAAATTGTTTTGGTTTTGAGTTTCCCCCTTTCAAATATAATTGAAACTGTGGCAAAGACACGCCAGATATATTTTATCTGCTTTACTTTGTTGCACCCTCTACCCTTTGACATCGTAGACTTGCTCTCCTTTTAATTCTGTGCAATTCCGAAAACATTAAACCATACACAATATTGCTCCAAATCTAAAACACACTGAACTCTGCAGTTTAAATTTTTTTTGAGAGGGGTAAAATGACTCCTCACTTAACACCATTAAGTGCCTAAACTAATGGAAAGACTATATAAGTAATTGAATTTAGTTTTCGGGTCTCATAAGTAAGTTCAAAAATTAAAAAGGGCCATGAAAGGAAGCTAGACTTTTTTTTGGCCTCATAGGTAATTTTCCCTTTATTAATATGTTTGTCTAAGCCAAAGCTACGTGTGTCACCATAGGTGTGGGCAAAAATTCGTGGCTACTGTGCAATGCACAGGCATATCAACACAAGAAATATACTGCCCGATATTTAGAAATACCAAAAAAAGAGGCCATAATATGTAACGGTTTCTCAAAAAAAAAAGCCATAATATGCTTTTTTTTAGGGAACAAAAAAAAGCCATAAATATGTAAGGGAGTGCCAAAAAAAAAGAGGCTACAAGGCCTGCTTGTTTAGCATCTAAAATTTGCCATGTCGAAGATTTGGCAAACCAAAAGTTAGACAAAAACATTACTATAGATTTGGCAAGTTAAATATGAGAGTTTGACTAATTTTTTGTGGTAAACCAAATACTAGTCAAAATAATGACTTTCTAAATCATTTGATAATTGGCATGTTAAATTTTGGAAGCTACCCAACCATGCCCGTAATATGCAAGGGACGCTGGGCATTGGATGTAAATTGGTGGTTCAGATTCGACGGCGCCGCCGGTGAAACTCTAGCTGCCTCACGCTGCTCGCTGCTCTGCTCCTCCCCTTTTGCTCTCGATTCACTCGGGTGCTCCGACGGGGACGCGCTACTCGCCGGTGCCGCCATGGTCTCTCTCGCCAGCGCGCGCGTGCGGCAAGGACACACGTGGCCACGTCGAGGGGCTCCACTGGGGTACACTAAATGTAGGTCGAGCTCGAGCAGGATCGAGTGAATTGTGAATATGGTGACGGTGGTCGAGCTAAGGGCTCAACGGTCCGCACAGGTGCGCACGACGACATATTCAAGTTGCGCGCTGGTCTCGGTCAAGCGCAGTGAAGATAGCTGCCAGGGCCCACTTGTGTGGCTAATCGATGAACCAGAGGTGAGTCTTTTGCAAACTTATTAGGGTTTAGGTTTCGGAAAAATGGGGATTTTGGGTTTTCCAACTTAGGGTTTGCGATTGGTCAATTACCCATCCTCTAAATGCTGTTCTGAACGCAAACTGATGGGACTGATTACTAATTCGTGAATTTGAAGGTAATTTGACCTTATCGTTTGATAAAGCAGTGAAACCTAAGCCCTAATTGACGACTTAATCATGAAATCAAACTTAATTAGGCTAATTGTCACTAATTTGCATATAATACGGCATCTTAGGTCTAATTTCTTGGATCTGCCCCCACCCAAATTCTTGAGGACTCCTTGTGGAGCTCCACCATATCCATGACTGGCCCGGTAATTTAGATTTATGGGATACTTGAGGTTATTTTTAGTAATAGTGTAGATGTACGTGTAATTTAGATGTAAATTTTGGAGTTACTATCCTCGGGCAATTTAGATGATGACTAGTGGATAAGCAAGTGTTGTGCGGCATGCATGTTTATGGTTGTGAACTTGTGATAGGAGTAAGTTATAATTTGTAATGTTTTTGTTAACGAGATTTTTGTAGGAAAAGAAGTCTAGGATGCTAAATTAAATTTTGATATGATATGTTGTTTACTGAATGAACGATATTTGGAAGCAGATTGCACAGTAACCTAAGTGCGGCTAAATACAATCCCAATGTACTGAGCTAATCACAAATGTACTGAGCTAATCACAAACTAATAAAACTATACCTTCTCTACTGGGAATCCACCATGGCCTGCTGCATTAGCTGCCTGTCTGTCATGGCTCACTGGGTGCATGCTGCCACCCTCCATGTAGGCAGACTTTGCGCAGCCACCACTTGCCAGCACCACACAGTCACTGACACTGGTGGAGGCTGGCCTGTGTAGGCAATCGGCTGGAGACAGCCGTATAGGATGCTGAGGGCCTGAATGAGTGATTGCTTCCACAACTGCCAAAGTGCCAAGCGAACCAGGAGTATTTCTATGTAAGCTAACTACTCCTAGGATCTCAACTAATTAAGCGAATTAGAAGGAAGCAACTGAGGAAAAAAATTTGACGTGTACCAAATCCCAATCCCCGTTAAAGAGAACAGAGGCAATTAACCAAATGGCATCCGCTATCCGACACTTCGGCGCCTTGAGGGCACCAGCCCGGGTAGCTAGCTCTTCTTTTGGAGACGGCAGGTAGGCCCCTGTACGGTTCTAGGAGGGTGACATTGGGTTCCAAATGCAGCGCAGCATCAGTTCTCCGTATGGAGGTGAATCGATCGCGAAGGATGGAAACCTATAGCATGTCAACGGGTGTGTAGTGCGGGTATTATTTTTTTGGTGTTAAAAACTAGACCTCATGGGTTCGGTAGAACTACATGTAAATACTTGTATCATCCAGTGAAAACAAGGCGCGATTCCGCGCTCGCCTAGGCGCGACTAGGCGCTGGGCGGAGGCCTCCCGCGGGGCCTAGGGGGTGAGGCGGCATCTAGGCGGTGGGCGTGTTCGTTTGCGGAGGAGGCGGCGCCTGGGCGGGATGCGCGCGCGTTTTGGCGGGCAGGAGAGCGCGCGCGCGAGCGGGCGGCTGCGCGGGAAAGAAAGCGGCAGCGCGGGAAGGATCGATTCGCCGGCCACGGTACGTCTCCGGCCGATTCGTCGTGCGCGAAGCTTGTACTTGACGCCGTGGACCCGTTTTCCGCATCACCGGCCATCTTCTCCCTCCGTGCAGGCCTCCTCACGCCGCCTCCGTCCGCTGGCCCGCCGCCACCCCTGGAGCTCCCGTGCGCCCCCTCCTCGCCGGGCCACCACTGCTAGTGAGCTCCACGCCTCACCTGCCTCGCTGCCCCTCGCCCCGCCTCTCGGGAACCCCTCACCTGCTCCTCTCTCCTCTGCTTCGGCTGCTCCTTTCTATCTTCCTGCTCTGTACGCCTAGAAAACGCCTAGGCGCGCCTAGGCACGCCTAGGCGCTAGGCGATGGGTCACTGCCTAGAAACCGCCTAGCGCCTAAAAAAACATTGGTATCAACTGTATCAATCTGGTTCTGCTCGTCGCATATGATTAGATGATTTTCACATGTTAGATCTGTTTTCTAAATAACATCCAAAGGATAAGGTGTAAGGTGGGTAGGAATGTATTAGGTGATAGATATTTGTTAATTCTTTCGCTCTTTTATAGTATAAGATAGATAGGTAGATATATTAGGAAGTTTTTTATGTTATTTTTGCATAATGACAATGGTGGGTGTTTTAGATCAAGTTTTAGGGGTTACTATAGACTTTCAATAATGCAAAAGGAGTGAAGTTTTAAGAAATATTCCCTCCATTCCAAATTGTAAGACGTTTTGGCTTTTCTAGATACATAATTTTTGCTATGCACTTAGATATACACTATGTTTAGATACATAAAATAAGCAATGTATGTAGAAAAGACAAAATATCTTATAATTTGTAACGAAGGGAGTAGAATAGTTCTAATGGCTATTGTTGTCAACAACATTTAAGTCTACAACATTGATGGTCGGTTATTTCTAATTTTTATAAGAATTTCTAATATTTATTTTTTGCCTAGCACAGTTGTTGAGGTCCTTGGAACCTTTAATCAGTAACAGTAAGATAAGACGGGGGGCTATTTTCAGTGCAGAACTTTTAAAGGCTGGAGGCAGGCAAAGAGTTTTTTTTTCTTATAATAGACATTTATTTAAATCAGTTGTAATTTCAATCTGAAGTGCACGATTAGTGGCTTTTGAGCTAGTTTGACTTGTCTTTGCAATCGGTTGTGCGCACACTCCCTATCGCTGCAAATAGTGCACGCTTAAACTACAGCTTTTCATATATGGTGGAGCATGTGTGTGTGAACATTAGCAACCTAAGTTGTTTTAGTTCACAATTAGTTTTAATTTGAACCCGATGATGGATACATAGCAGATGTTTCCTTCATTCTCCCTCCAATCTTCAAATATAGGACTTCAAATGTTTGAAATCTGTTCAAATATAGGGTGCTGAGTGTAATTTAAGACTTACTGAATATCTGGCACTCTGGAACCTAATTTTCTGAAGTTTTCCTTCACCCAAAAGTGAGAGACTGTCGGATTCTCATGTTTAGAGTTTCTCTGCTAATTGTTTGTACTCGCCCAAGACAGCTTTTGTGGGTTTCCTTTTTCCATGTTGCTGTTTTATTTGGGTCATGGAAAAGAATAGAAAATCATGGGCTCCAAGAAAATCCAAGTTCTTTTGGTTAGTCACCCATGATCGATGTTGGACGACTGATCGTATTGCATGATGTGGCATGTCCCTACTGTGATCAATCTTAGGGCCTGTTTGGTAGAGCTCCTGACTATTTGTGTGAAGTGATTCTTCAAGCCATGTGATTCTACAACTGAAAGTGATCCTATATAATTCTTTAGGATAAACTCTACAAAGAAACATTATGTGCGGGTAGTGAATTAGAAGCTACTCCCAACCTTCTAGTTCATTTTAGAGAATCACTTGTAGAACTTCTCCTGGATTCGGCCTGCTACTCTGGGAGCTTTTCCAAAATGGCCCTTAGAAAACCATCAATCACCTTCTCACGTCTTGTGTTTTTGCCTGGTTTTCTGGTTTAAGCTGCTGCCGAAAGTTGACTCTAAACCTTTGCTCCACTTTCTGAAAATCTCTTGTGTGATGATTGTTAGGAAAGTTTTCAACCGGCGTTAACATTTAGTTAAAATAGGGAGTGGATTCTCTTGTGATCCTGGGAGCCTGGACCTTATGGAATCATCAAGACGGGTGTGTTTTTTGTGGTGCATATCCAAACATAACTCGAGCTCTTTTGTTCGCTAGCAAGGAATTGCACCTCTCGGGTGTGGTGTGGCTAGAGCAAGAGGCATTTCTTCTCTTTTTGCTATTTAGCCGATGGACACTTGAGGTATGTATGTGGTCGTGGTAGTGTTTTTCCCTTTGTAAAAGAGTCGTATGGTTATCTTGAGACTTGATTTTGTGAGAGTGTTATTTGTAAGGATTTCTTTCCCCTTCTTTCTTCTTAATACAATGATATGTAGCTCTTTCCTGTTCGAGAAAAAAAATACTCGCTCTGTTCCAAATTATAAGATGTTTTAGCTTTTCTGGTTACATAACTTTTTCTATGTACTTAGATATACACTATGTTTAGATACATAGTAAAAACAATGTTTCTAGAAAAGCCAAAATATCTTATAATTTGGGACAGATGGAGTATAAATTAGGACTCCTTTATTTAATTAACGTGTTCCACCTCCTTTTCTCACATTTGGGTCAATCAACGCCTGTGCGGTGTGCTTTAATAAGGGGTACATGTGATTTCTTCCATCTCCTTGAAATTGTCCTTAAAATCTTAAGATTCATATATACTTTTGTCATTTCGCATTTTACTAATGTCGTAACTTGTGACGTGCACACCAGGGTTTTCAACTTCCTTTTAAAGGAAAAGTTAATTGACATGGTGCATGCTTGGTGGGGTTTGTTTGTCATTTGCCGTGGTCTTCAAAGGTGACAAAGAAGGAGAGCTTGAAGGAATAACCAAAGTCATAACATATACTTTAGCGGGGATTCAAGGAATTTTGATTAGTATTATATTATGCCCTATTGTGGTTCTTTACATGCTTGGGTTGTATACCTCTGCTGGAGTTTCATTGTGGCATCTAGTAGAGAGCGACTTCAGTAATGCTGGGGGTACCAACCAGAAGCCTGCGCTACAAGTCCTCTACAGCTTAGCAGTGGCACAAGGCATGTTCTTCGGTTACATGACCATAAATGCTCTTGGGACAAGAAGCCGGCTCGCCAAATTGGTGGCAGATCACGGCATGGTGGACAAAGAGCTAGTTGCAGAGTACCTAGAGGAGAGCGTGGCAGGGTGCGAGAAGGTTTCATTGCTGGGATAAAGGTATGGCGTCAATGCAAGGAATCTTGTCACGTATGGCGTCGACTTGATGAAGGAAGCTAAGTCAAATGAAGGTTTCATTGCTGGGATAAAGGTTCTGGGTGGGGCCATCAAGGATAATTACCATCAGAGCGATCGAAAGGTGCTAGCAAAACATCTTCTGACTAGGTCGGATTCCTCGAGCCACATGGTCCACAGACTGGTACAGACAGTGGGTCCTATAAGCCCATACAGCAGAGAGATCAGGGAGCACGCGGCTCGAATACTGGCTCTTGTTGCCCGTGGCATCCGTTTGGAGCAGTTCCCAGGAATGATAGAGTGCTTATCTTCCATACTTGACACATCTGAGGAGTCTAATCAGCGTGACTGGGCACACCAACGATATGGTGATAACAACAAACTCAAGGATTATCAGAGAGTCGAGCTGCTTGAGAAATATGAGCTACACTACCTGATATATTATCGTAAAAGTCCTCCTGATTTCTCCTTAAGCAGTCTAATACAGCAGCTGGTCCGATGCCTTCCAGTCAAAAGAAAATCAATGGGAAATGTGGGACAAAAAAGTCGAAGGGAAAACACAGTGCATGGCTTTGACGGGTTGCGCACAGAAGCCGTGAGTGCCATTCACCAGCTTGCAGTACATGAGGACAACCGAAGGATTATCATTCCTACTTGTGTTTCCAATACCATGCTACACAAGATTGCCATGGCACTTCGCAAACTCCACACGGACAATCATTCTGCATGCCACGCAAATCAGAGATCAGAGCTTCAGATGCTAGAGAAATGTTGGGTACTCACGGAATGGCTTGGGCCTGCTGTTAAAGAGACCAACAGCCCCACTTTAGTTGGAGGACAAAGAAGAGGACAAGAAATAGAAGAGGAGGTGGGAGACGGAGAGGAAGAACGCCTCCTTCAGTCCAGAGTTGGCTTCACTCTTGGGAATGAAATCATCAATGCCATAAAAAGCACCATCAAAAGTATTTTTGATTGTCTTGACTGTCGAGCCACACAGAAAAAGCAAAGCATACAAATCCTCCTACATCTTTCTTTGGATATGTCCTTTATCATGGACAGTGAAAGCAGGAGAAGAAGACTCACCTGGATACTGCTACTCATTTTCCATTCACGTTATGATGACTCCGAGTACTGGATGATTTCTGGTTTCACAGATCTGAATAAGAACTGCCGCAATTTTCATGGTATCATGAGATTAGCAGGTGAAAAGCTGTCGGACATTCAGTATGTGCTGCCTTTAGAAAAAAAGTGAGAGATTTACAGTCAGTTCATATCGCAGTTAGCGACCTAGCTAGAGCATTTGATGATGATACTGAAGATATTTCAATCAGAACACATGCAACAATAATCATGGAACGTCTGTGTTTATTACGCCCATTCTCACTTCGCCAAGGAAGTGGAAGGAATGTTGGTTGCTATGATCCCAAAGGTAAACCGTTGCCAACTAGAATTTTTCAGAAAAAGTATAGTTTCTTATGCTTCATCCTCATCACCTTTCACGCTTGAGACCTCAAATACTGTCGATGTTGCAGGTGGTCAAGGAAATACTAGTTCATAGTGCATCCATATCCACAAGAGAAGAAAGACAAGCACAGGCCACTAACACGGGAAATGATGGCGTCTCGCAGGATGGTCAGGATGGCTATACGGACAACCAACGACTGCGGAAAGCCTTGGTATCCTTGTGCAAGGATGGCTATATGGAAGATGACAGTTTGGGGCCTAAGTTCAAGGAGATTGCATCTAAAATATGTAGGAGACAAGGGAAGTCTTTCAAGTATCTCAAATCACTCTTGGTTTGATTACACATTCATATCTACAAGTTCTCTTTATCTATGTTGATTGATCCAAGCCCAAAAGTGTCTTGTATGGCCTTGTTGAATAATAACTGAACACAAAAGTGTCATGTGTGGTTTCATTGTATTTCTGGAACGACGACATACTGAACATGTACCGGAGCGGATGCTTCAGTGTTCCTGTGTGCCAGCAGTAGTTGGGTCTGCTTGTATTATATGCCACTGGGAAGACCAAACTACATGGTGAATGTGCACTTTGGTTTTCGTTTAGTATCTATCTCGAGTTGAGTACAGTGACAACATGGAGATTGCCCCTAGTTCAGATATGTATTTGGTGTAGTTTGTCTCGTACGGAGTAGATGATAAGTGTACAACTTTGTCACTGTATGCAGTTTTTATGGTTGGAGGGTATGGACTTGTTATATAGAGTACTATTAACCTCAGCAGCTGAGCTCGCGGTCCAGGCTGGGCCACGCGAACAGAAGGCCTAGAGGAAGCTCATTTGTGCTACGGGGTTCCAGTGCGTGCTACAGGAAGCCTATACATACAGCAACACTAATGAAACATTTCGATGCCCGGGTCACGAATCAGATGTCAAAAATAAAAGCCCCAAATTCTGAAATTTGATAGTTGAGAGCTTTCGGCTCCAATTAAAGGGGGTTTATTCGTATTATATCATAACCTCAAGGAGTCTTTAGCAAAGTGACCAAAACAACACAAAAACGGCCGCCGTGCCTCCCTCACCTATGAGTGAGCTCTTTTCTGTTCTTGAGAGAAACAGAGAGGGTGAGAGAACTAGGGATAGGGAGAAAGGGAGAGCTTTTGGTCCACCAAATCTACCGCTAAAAGAGAGATTTGTACCGAATTAGTTGGTGTCTATCATTGTCTCTCACCTCTTCTATTGCTTTAGGATAATGCTGGGTATACCGGTATAGGACATCCGGACGCTTGGACGGTGCCGATGGTGGGCCGCGACGCAGCCCAACGACCGCTCATCCACTCGCCCTCGCCCCCATCCGTTCTAAAAAAAGAAAAAAAACTTCTTATCCCTTCCGCTCCCACCTCTCCACCATAGCGCCATGCGGCTGCCACTCCGTATGTCCCGTCCCGAACGTGGATGCCACTCTGCCTCGCTGCTGCTGCACGCCCCATCCGGCGTCGCTCGCTCGCCCTGTCGCGAGCGTTGGTGCTGGTGGTGCTCGCTCCACCCGTCTCGCATGCCGCCTGCGCGGTCGAGCCAAGACTGGTGCTGGTGGCGGTGGTGCACGCGTGCCGCTGGTGTTAGTGCGCTCGCTCGCCCGAGCCAAGCCCGCTGCTGGTGGCGGTGGTGCTCACGCGCCGCCGCTCCTTGCCGGCTCTGACCTCGACCTTCCCCTCCCCTATGTATGTTTTATTTGTTTTAGAAGTTTCAGATGTATGTTGCAATTGTTACATTTTGATGTTGCAAAAGTAGATCGGGGATGTTGCACATGCTGCAAGTGTTGTAAGTGTTTCAGATGAATGTTGCATGCATTTGTTCAGAATGTTTCATATGTTTCTAGATGTATGTTGTAATCGTTTTTGATGTTGCATATGTTTCACACATATGTTGCAACAGTATGTTCCAAAATGTTTCAGTTATTTTAGTCTTATGTTGCAGCAAGTGGTTTCATGTTGCAAGTGTTATTTTTAGGATGTTCCATGTGTTCCACACATGTTGCAAGTGCATGTTCCAAGTGTTTCATGTTTTCAGACATGCTGATCCTGCGAGCAGGGGGCTCTCATGGGGGGGGTGGACGAGTGCACCGGTTAGGGGCACGTCGGGTCGCGGCTCTCGAGTGCGCCCGCGCAGAGAGAGGAGCGGGTCTGGGGAATGATCGGCGGGCGCAGATACGGGCGGGGCAAAGCTGGACAAGGGTGGAGCGATGGTAGACTAGGGCGGGCTATGCGGGCGGTGTCCGTCCGAAGGCACGGACGCTCACCCCACCGATTGCTTGTATGCTCAAGTGTTTCGGGGACCTCATCAGGCGAACCGTTGAGGCTTACGTAGATGACATCGTGGTCAAGTCCAAACAGGCTGACTAGCTCGTACCAAACCTAGAGCAAACCTTCACGAAACTCCAGGCAAACGGCATCAAACTCAACCCTAAGAAATGCGTTTTCGGGGTCCCGAGGGGTATGCTGCTTGGGTTCATCGTCTCCGAGCGCGGCATCGAAGCCAACCTAGAGAAGATCTCGGCCATCACGAGGATGGGCCCGATTCAGAATCTAAAGGGAGTACAGCGAGTTACGGGGCGCCTCGCCGTGCTTAGCCATTTTATCTCGTGCCTTGGCGAATGAGGCCTCCTCCTATACCAGCTTCTAAAGAAAACCGACCGATTTGCGTGGACGCCCGAGGCTCAGGAGGCACTTGATAAGGTCAAGGAAATCCTGATGAAAGCCCCGATTCTGGTCCCGCCGACCGATGCAAAACCACTCCTACTTTACATTGTGACCACCACGCAAGTGGTCAGAGCCACCCTAGTGGTAGAACGGGAAGAAAAGGGACACGCTCTCAAGGTGCAGCATCTCGTATACTTCGTTAGCAAAGTCTTGTCCGATTCCAAGACTCACTACCCCCAAATCCAGAAACTCTTGTATGCTGTCCTGATCGACAGGAGGAAGTTGCGTCACTACCTCGAGTCGCACTCGGTGACAGTCGTGACATCCTTCCCTCTTGGTGAAGTCATCCAAAATCGGGACGCCACAGAAAGAATCACGAAGTGGGCACTCGAGCTAATGGGTCAGGGCATTTCGTATGCCCCTCGGACGGCCATCAAGTCCCACGTGCTGGCTGATTTCGTTGTAGAATAGACTGAGATCTAGATGCCACCAGTAGCCATCGACCAAGAGTACTGGACGATATACTTCGATAGATCACTGACGAAGAAAGGCGTCAACTTGGGACTGGTCATTGTTTCGCCCCACGGGGTGCACATGAGGTACATGGTTCGCATCCACTTCCCCACCTCCAACAATGTCGCCAAATATGCGGCGCTCATCAATGGCCTACGCGTCACCGTCGAGTTGGGCATCCGATGGCTTGACGTCCGAGGTGAGTCACATCTAGTCATCGATCAAGTCATGAGGGAGTCAAGCTGCCACAGCACCAAGATGGTTACGTACTGCCTAGAAGTCCGCCAGCTGTAGGACAAGTTCGATGGCCTCGAACTCAACCACATCCCGAGCCGGCTCAATGAGGCGGCCGACACGCTAGCGAAAATGGCGTCCGACCGAGAGCAGGTGCCGACGGGCGTCTTCGCTAGCGATCAGTACAAGCCCTTGGTCCGCTACGAGGAGCGGGAATAGACCGGTGATGGGCCGCCTGCCCTAGGCTCCGGGGCTGACCGACCGTCGGCTCCTTCTGACCCCGAAGTCAAGGAGCTTGACGAAGATCTAGCGGTAGAGCCCGACCCTCTAGCTGACTAGAGGACACCTTACCTCAATTACCTCCTCTGCGAGGTGCTCCCGATGGACAAAACAGAGGCCTGGTGGCTCGCACGCCGCGCGCAGAACCATGGTCAGAAATGTGTTCCGATAGGGCTTCTACTGGCCAACCACGGTGGCCGACGCTGAGCAAATTGTGCGCACCTACGAAGGGTGTTAGTACTATGCTCGTCAAACCCACCTGTTGGCCCAAGCGCTCCAGACGATCCCTATCATGTGGCCATTCGCGGTCTGGGGCCTTGATCTGGTCGGACCCCTCAAAAGAGCGCCCGGGGGCTACACGCACTTGCTTGTCGCCATAGACAAGTTCACAAAATGGACAGAGGCTTGGCTGATATCCGTGATAAAATCCGAGCAAGCTATGCAATTTTTCCTCGACATCGTCCACCGCTTTGGAGTCCCAAACTCCATCATAGACAACGGCACATAGTTCACTGGTAAAAAAATCCTTCGATTATATGATGACTACCACATCTACATCGATTCGGCCGCCGTGGTGCACCCCCGCATGAATGGGCAGGTTGAGCGCATGAACAGCATGGTCTTGCATGGCCTTAAGCATAGGATCCTCAACCGGCTGAACAAATTCGGCGGACGATGGGTTGCGGAGCTTCCCGCGGTACTCTAGAGCTTGAGAACGACACCCAGCCGAGTGACCAACTACACACCTTTCTTCATGGTCTACAGTTCTGAGGCGGTCCTCCCAACCGACCTCGACTACGGAGCATCGAGGGTTAGGGCGTACGACAAGCAGGGAGTCGAGGCATCCCTCAAGGATGCCATGGATCAGCTCGATGAAACGTGTGATGTTGCCCTCCTCCGCTCGGCCAAGTACCAGCAAGCGTTGCGCTGGTACCACGGCCGTCGGGTGCGGTGTTGAGCCTTCAACATCGGGGACTTGGTGCTCCACCTCGTCTAGAGTAACAAGAACTGCCACAAGCTCTCTTCGTCGTGGGAGGGACCATATGTCATCGCGGAGGTGCTCCGACCAGGCACCTACAAGCTCAAGACCATCGATGGCAAAGTCTTCATCAATGCCTGGAACATCGAATAGCTATGTCGCTTTTACCCCTAGCCTATGCATGTACTTGTGGAAATTAAGAATGATGTTTCTGTAATGCGAAAACATTTTTTTCTAATCGGTTGCGCTATTTGTCTCCTCGATCTTCAATGACACCCGACCCCAGCAACAACATGGGGTAGGGCCTCACTCGGGGGTTGATAGGAGTATATCTACCCAAAAACATTCTCTACGCCTGATCCTCTCTTACGTTAAGATCTAGAAGCAAGGGCTGCAGAAACAAATGTTGAGTAAAACTGGTCGGACCGCAAGAAACCTACGCCCCAACGGCTATGGTGGTTTTGCTCACTAGCGAGATCGGAGTTTGTTCGCCCGCACCCTGAGCTTTACAGCCTTAACTACGAAAAGGGTCGGAGCGCAATAACCTTTTTATACACAAAAAAAAAGGAGAAGAACCAAAAGTCTGTTCGTCCATAACAAAAGTTAAAAACTTGTCTACTTATTACAAGTTCGCTGCCTGGCCTATCTAACTAACTAACCCCTTGGGCGGATGACCTCATCCTCGATCTTGATAGATAGGTCCTGCACCAGGGGGGCCACTAACTCCTCGATCTCTTCCAGCTCGGCCTCGGAGTAGCCGGGCGCGAAGCCCTGACTCATCATCGCTAGATTGAAGTTCTCATAGTGAGAACGAGCGATCACAAACGACCGATGAATGCCAAAGCAAAGCGTGTCACTCGTGATCTTGCATGCCCGATCCATAAGCTGGACGGCACATACCGCGAGTGAGCTCATCTCCTGCTCTGGGGTGAGCTCGAGGTCATCGCAGACCAGCTGGATGGCGACGCGCAGGGTATCATCCTCATCGCTCTCCTCCAAGAGGGAGGCCTTCACCTCACCGAGCTCCTTCTCCTGGCCACGGCTCTTCGTCACCTCCGCCCCAAGCTTGTTGTCGAGACCTATCCAAGTCACATACTTACCATGTCAAAAGGCCTACCATAGATTCCAGGGAGAAAAACAAAAAGGGAAACCGGAGGCTTACTGTCCATGTCCGCCCAAAGCTTGTGCACCTCATCGCGCTGCAGAGTCACCTTGGCCTCTAGGCATCGGACCTCTACCTGGCGCTGACCAACCTCCATGGTGAGCTTGGCAGACATGCCCTCAGCCGTAACCTTTAGGTCCCTCTCCCCCTCAAGCTCAGCCTCGAGGAGGTCGATCCACTGCTGGGCGTTGGCGCGCTCCTGGCGAGCCAAGTCACACTCCGTGCGGATCCTCTCTACAGCTCGAAGCAAATCATCCCGCTCCTTCCGTAGCCGCTCGGCCTCCGCGGTGTCCGTGCGCGCCCTCTCGATCGGGGCCATGAGCTTCTCCCCAGCCTCGCTGGCATCATTGCGAGCATCCTTCTCCCTGACTCAGAGGTCAGCCAGCTCCCGGGCGGCGGGGGCAAGCTTAGCCACCTCTTGACGGGCGGCAGCGAGCTGTGCGGCCAGCCCCTCACACCGCCGCGTCTCTTCAGCGAGGTGGTCCCAAACGTCCTTCTCATGACGAAGGAATTGGGACTTCTCCCAGCTGCGGATCATAAGGGACTGCGAAGAGGACAAGACTTAGAGGCGCGGAAAGGGAAAATGAGAGTCAGAAACACGGTCATGTCATACCTAGCCAACTAGGGTAATGACGTCGCGTAACGAGCTTAGCGCGGTGGCCAGGGCACGAACTGTGGTCCCAACCTCCATGTCGACACTCCCCCATTCCCTCTCCTCCACGACGTCATCAAGGGCAAAAAGCATCGCCCCCAGGTCCCACTAGTCTGCCCACTGGATCTGGGATCCTCCCCACATGTGTGGGTCACCGCAAACCCAGACCAGAGACCGGGATGGCTCCGCACCGATCCCAAGCGACGCCAACAACTCGTGCGGCAGCAACTTCTCCGGAGCAGCCCCTCCGGCGGTAGAGGGGGCGGGTGATGTGGACGTCGAGGCCTGCCCCGTTGCCACATCCGCTAAGGATGGCTCGGGTGCGTCCTCTTTCGTCCACCCCACTACAGACGCGGCCACCTATACGGATGACGGCTCCGGTTTTGCCGTCTCCGCCTATGGCGTTGTGGCCGCACCCGGCCATGCCACATCCGCCACAGATGCCTCGGGTGCGTCCTCCTCCATCCACCCCACCACAGAGGTGGCCACCTACGCGAATGATGGCTCCGGCTGCGCCATTTCCACCTATGATGTCGCGGCCACCTGCGCGGACGATGGCTCCGGCTACGCCGTTTTCGCCTGTGACGTCACGACCACACCCGACCGTGGCACATTCGCCATGGGCGCCCTGGACATGCCCTCCTCCATCTACTCCCCCATAGACGTAGCCAATGGCTACACCCCCTAGTCAACGCCACAGCCACCATGGCGCCACTCCTGCTCGCCTCCGGTGTAACGCCAGCCGGCTCCTGATGTGTCTACCGAAGGGCAAAGACATGACGGTCAGTTTACGGCAAAAAATTGTTAGAACAAAAGGATGAAAAACTCTTAACTCACCTCGACACCACCAGACGATGACGTTTTGGGGTCGGTCCACCCGACCCTGGCTATGCCTTGTCGGTGCGTTGCCGCTTCGAGCCCTCCCTCTGCTCGGAGAGTCCGGTTGAAGCGGAGCGGCCGGTTACCGCCAGCTCCGAGGGCGCCTCGAAAGACCCAGACGGAGAGGGGCGGCTTGATTCCGCTGGCTCCGAGGGTCTCATCTATGGTGCGGTTTGCCGCCCTCATGGCCACATGCTCTGGCAGCGGCGCGACTAAGGCTTGAAAGCCCATCCCCGTCGGCAGCTCAATGAAGCCCGCATCCGGCCGCATCGCGGGATGTCTCGGGATCAGGAACACGGCGTCGGACTCCTCTATCGCCTCTTTGATGCGCTGCGCGACCTCACTATTGTGAAGCAGCCCCTGGGCGAGCACCATCCCGTCGAGCTATGCACGGGGCGTCATCCTGTATAGCGGGAGGGCTCTTTAGGAACGTGATGGTGTTAAGGACATCGCGCATCCTCTTCTTTTCCTTCTCGGGAGGTACCCACGACCACACCTGCAGCGCCTCTTTGATGAGGCATCCGGTGAAGTCCCGCAAGGGGGCGGTGGGTCGTTCTTCATGTAGAACCACTGTGCATGCCACCCGTTGTTGGACCTCGACAGCTGGCAAGGCATGTACTCGGCGAACCACTGCCCCCGGAGGTGGATGCATGCGCATCCCATCGGCACCGGTAGGTCCCCAGCTCTATCCCTCTTCTTGAGCAGGGAGACAGAGAAGAAGTACCTCCACAGCTCAAATTAGGGCCTAATCCCCAGATATCCCTTGCACAGTGCGATGAAGGCCGCAATGTGCTAGATCGCGTTGGGATTCAAGTGCTACAACTCGATCTAGTGATGGTGCAGCAGCCCCAGAAGAACGGGTGGGGAGAAATCACGAGCCCGCGCTCATGGAAGGGCACGAAGGACACGACGTAGCCGTTGGGCGGTGTCGGCACCTCCTCACGACTGGGCATGAGCCACTCCGCAGTGTTGGTCCTCCCGCGGGAAGGCTACGCTTGAAAAGGCCCTCCATGCGCACGTGGGTGACGTCGAAGCGATACCACGACTCCATGGGGAGCAAGGGCGGAGGAACAAGGATTTCGCTAGCGGCATAAGAGTGAGGGCAAGATATCTAAAGCGCTGGTGGCTGGGAAGCGGAGAAAGCGAGGCTACGGTTAGGCGTACCAAAAGGCGAAGGGAAAGGCCGCTATTTATAAGGGAAGGTGGAGCAGGGGGCGAACCATCCGCCTAGATTGACGTGCCTGCCATGCCTCGTCACATCACCTCTCCGGGAATCATGCACACACCACCCCCAGTCGCTCCTTGAAGGGCGCACCGAACAGCGGTTCGTCCCCTCGATGGGCCGAAAACAGCAGCAGGTAAGAAGGGATATGGAGCTAAAAACGCTCCCACGACCTATTAAGGCCTAGGAGTTCGAAGGCTAGCCCACCGACGGGTTCACAATTGCTCCAGGCACTTGTAGAGTGATGGGTGGTAAGGGATGGGCCTGCTAGCGACCGGTACCTAGGTGCACGAGCGCCACGGGCATCCTAGCCCACGTTTGGGTCTTGGCCGGAGCACGGTCCATGGTTTTTCTTCGAAGAAAGGCAACGAGCCCTTGGGACCGATCGAACGAACCCAAAAACTATATGGATTGGCCGCCAGGAATCCGAAGTCAGTCACCAGCTGACCCATACCGGACCCCCACGAACAGGACGCTGGTGCCCCACTAGAACTAGCCCGTTAACAGCTCGCCGAGCACCATGATTCATCCATCAAGCAAAACATGGCACGGCTTAGCCACTCTGTTTTATCAAAAAAAATGCTTGAGGGAGGATGACCACAACATGAGCCGACTCCTCGAATGGACCCTTGCTACGCGCGGGGCTCGGGGGAAGTTGGACTCGCAAGGAGACCGAATACGTGGATCGCATGACATTGGCGGATCGTTCGGATCCTAGGGAGGGATCAGAATCAAGAGAGATCTTTTCTGACCCCCTGAATCCCACAGCTGTATACTCTCGAGGAGTCCGAACACGATGGAAAGGAATCGCGACCCTACCAAGACATCTCGCGGCCCGCAAAGGGAGATCAAGACTCTCAGAATCCTTCATTCTGAAAAAACCTTCGAAAGAGTATCCTACTCCTCCACAGGCTTGGGGGCTACTTTCGGGTTTTAGTATTAGGGATACCTGGAAGAAGGAAGTTGATGGCCGCGAACGCTAACTCGCCTAGATGGTCAAGAGCGTATTTTGGTCTTGCCCAACCTCGAAGGTACGGGCTCCGTCTCGCCCGACCCCGAAGGTACGGGCTCCGTCTCTCCCGACCCTGAGGGTGCGGGCTCCGGGTCGCCCGATCCTAAGGGCGCGGACTCTGTCACGTTTGACCCCAAGGGCGTGTGCTCCGTCTCGCCCGATCCCGAGGGCACGGGCTCCGTCTCGCTAGACCCCTCGGGCGCGGACTTTGCCTCACCAGACCCCTCGAAGGGGGATTCCACCTCGCCCGACGGGGGTTCGTACCGCCTTCAACCACTACGGGTCTAAGAGTACGAACCCACGGTCAAACTTCTGACACCAGAAAAGGGAGTTGGCGCGTCTTGACGTGACCCGTGGCCGCGACGGGTCATACCTAAGGACTCACGTCGCCAACAATGTCGGACGTGCTGGCGCTATGCTACCTAATCCCCATACGACTTCCGACGGGGGTATCTGCTAACCATGCCACCCGCCGGGATGGAATGGAGCGCCACGACCGGTTGACGACACCCGCGTATAGCGCCAGTGATGAACAGGGTCGTGACGTGGAGCCATCCCCGTCATCATCTACCAGACCAGCTGGACCCGCGTAAAGGAGATGAAGGGCGCCGCGATCCCGGAGGCCTTCTTCCTCCTCGCTTTTCTCTCTCTCTCTCTTTCTCTGGGGTAACATGCGCCTTCCCCTTCATCTATAAAAGGGGAAGTAGGACGCCCCACGAAGGGCACGGCTCAACGAGCTCAACGAGACTCAACTCTGTTCGACCTTTTCATCAGAGACTTGGGACTTGCTCCCTCTCTCGTCCGTTTGTAACCCTACTACAAACTAGTGCCAGTAACACGAGCAGCAGCAGACTGGACGTAGGGACATTCCGCTCGAACTAGTATAAATTATTGTGTCCTCTTAGCACACCATCCGAGCCAGATGCACAACTCACAAATTTACCCGTTGGTGATTCGAAACACCGACGAGCATCAGCTCGTCGAGGCTATCAAGGAGGCTGGGAACATCAAGGTCCGTCACTTAATTTACAAGCTCTTCCAGTTCCAGTATACTACCGCTAGTACCTATTGCCGGTTCAGAAGCTTATCCATTTTAATTTGTTAATAGAGTTGCACTCCTGAATCCATTTTCTTATTTCCTGGGCGAGCTGCCCTGCCTCGATCACCTTTGCTTTGTGATGATGGGCGGCAGATTTCACTTGGGAAAAAAAGGATTGAAATTTCATCTTGTCAAACTTAGAGTTTGTTGAAATTTCAGTGGACATTTCACACTTTCGAACCATAAAAGGGTTGAAATTTCAGTGGAAAAAGGAGCTCAATCTTGAAGGGGACGAAGGAGGCGTCGGAGTGGGAAACGCACCCAACATAATAAAAAATAAAAAATAAAAATCAGGCGCATCTGATCCCAGGTCCACGTGGTTCTCTGTCTCACATCACCGGCTCTAACGTGTTTCCTAGTCCTCACTGTGTCTCCGGCCCTTCACGCCTTCCTTTAGCCCCTGACCCCGTCATCCCTGACGCCACGGTGACATCACCATGTCTCCGTCGATTTTTTTTATTTAACATTTTTTTAAACTAATTTTAAATCTAACACTATTTATTTTTTTTAAATCTAACATTTTTGTCCGCACCTATTTTTCCTGGCGCGACGAAACACTTGCCGCGTCATGCATGGTGACACGATGAGAGAGATGACGTGGCGACGACCGGATCACCTACCGATGACTTAGCAAGGTCTGCTGCGTCCGCTTATTAATTCGTCGGCGGTGCAGCAGGTTCGCGGGAGGTAGGGGTCCCAGCACATTCCGAGATATATACTATACATATTGCCCTCTAGCACAGCTCGTCCACGGCTAGTCAGAGCCCAGAGCTAGCTTCCACGGCTAGTTGAGGGCCGGTTTGATACGACTTATAAGCTGCTTATGGTTAAAATAAGTTAAAATCAACAACCAAATGTTACGTTTTTCAGCAGCTTATTCTGACCACGTTTATTCCCACAGCTCCTATTTATACTAAAAAAACAGAAGCTAAATCAGATCAGCTTATTTTGACCGTCGTTTTTACTATATTTGTGCAGCTTATCCCAGAGGCGCTCGCCAGATAAGCTATTAAAACACGACCTAGGTTTCACCATGAAGTCGACGCATATTGACTGGCCGGCAAAAGCGCCGGCGCGAAATGCACCAGTGATCTGGATGACCGCCGTGCGCGCGCATCGATCTGCTGGACTGGACGCAACTTTTGATGGAGAAGAAGCGACGATTTGACGCGTCGTCTCCGGCCATGCGTCGTCCATCCGTCTCGTGAGCTAGCAATCTCCTTCTTCCTGTAGCTCGGAATATTTTTAGGACTCCAATTATTGGCAATTTGGCATGCCGCATAAATGTTTCGTTTCACTTTGCAGCTACCCATGCGCCATGACAAGACCTTTGCTCTGGCCATACCTTTATAATAGTTATTATAAATTGTAAATAAACTATGCATACATCCTTGCATTGACATGGATATATATAAACAGTTTTTGTTTCTCATTTTTATAGGTTTATATTACTAGTTCCTTTGTTTAAGAAAAATACCAGTATCACTTGCTCCTTCCATCCCATAAACAGTGTGATTCTCACTCTCTGAGTAGTCACATATTTTTAACTTTGATCAAATATATAGTAAAATTATATATAAATGTTGTTAATATTTTTTATAAATTTAGTAAAATTTAAGAAAGTTTCACCGGCTCGAATCTCATAGCGACACTCTCCTTGACAGAGGGAGTACTATATTTCTTTTTAATCAGTGGATAAAGTAGTACTACAAACATTTTGTTAATTTAAAACGACTTTTTTTCCTCTATTTTCTGAAGAGGATAGATGTTTGACGTAGGGTTTGCAGCAACATGAAGAACACGCATGGTAGACCCAAGGGACAGGAAAATCCATGGCAGCAGGGAATCATACGATGCACCACACGACGTGGATGGAGTAAGGCCATGAATCCAGTGAGGTGACAAGAGCACATCAAATAATGCACGTCGATACGAAGGATTAGGACCTACAGTGTGCACTTTTCCGGTGCAAATTAGAGGCCCACAAAATGGCTGGCCGGTTGGCAACAGTTTTTAGTCGAAGCAGTATTTTTCTTTCATAAAATTTCAGCACGAACAGTTAAAGTGAAAATTTAAGTCCAGCCGCTAGATTGATCCATGTGTGTGGGTGAACGAATTTAATAGAGCTAGTGGGCAATATGTATAGTATATATCTCGGAATGTGTGTGGGGAGGCCGGGACCCTGCCTCGCACGAAAGCCTGCTGCACCGCCGGTGAATTAAGTCGGTGTTTAGTTCGCGAAATATAGGAATTTGGCTACTGTAGTACCTTCGTTTTTATTTGATAATTATTGTTTAATTATGGACTAATTAGGCTTAAAATGTTCGTCTCGTGATTTCCAATCAAACTGTGTAATTAGTTTTTTTTCGTCTACATTTAATGCTCTATGCACGTATCACAAGATTCGATGCGATGGCTACTGTAGCATTTTTTGGGAACTAAACACAGCCTAATAAGCGGATTAACGCGCCAGGCGCCGTGGCGCGGCACTGTCGCATCAAGATCGGTGGCGCGACAAATCATGCCACGTCATCGGTCAGCGCTTCGGTCGTCGCCACGTCATCCCTCTCGCCGCGCCACCATACTTGATGCGGCACGAGTGTTTCGCCGCGCCAGAGAAATAGGCGTGGGCAAAAAGTGTTATATTTAAAAAAAAACAATATTAAATTTAAAATTAGTTTAGAAAAGTGCTAAAATTAAAAAAAATTCTCTCCGACTCCCGTCCTCGTTGGCTGTCTGAGGATGTGCTTGTGCTACGCAAAGATGAAGTGAATGTACTTTTCTTTTAAAACAGGAGTATATATAGAATAAGAACCAAACAAGTATAGTCTTCTGCCTACCAAGATAAGCACACGTCAAGTATTTTGAGGAGTCGGGCCCGTTTGCTCAGCTTCTAAGCCCAATAAGCAAATACTCCCGCACAAACGCCCTGCGATCAGGGCCAAAAGCAAACGTGCTTCCGCGATCTCCGGTCGCCCACAACGTATCCAAAATCGCGATCAAGGCCCTGCTTTTCCGAAATCGTGAAAGCTTTTCCTCTCCCTGTCCCTCCCTCAAGACCCGAGCGGTCCCGTGCTCTCTCCCTCCCCAGTTCGCTCCCTCCCCGGCGCCGCCTGCCTCTCCACCGCCGCCTCCCATTCCCCTCCGGCTAGGCACTCCCTCCACTCGCCAGATCCGCCGCCAGCTCCCATTCCCCAACGCCGGGCCTCCCCTCCCCCTCCGTCGGTGCTCCAGACAGTGCGCCGGCAGCCGTCCCCTCCCTCCTTCGGATCTCCAGCCGGCGCCGGCGGCCCTCCCCTCCCCTCCCCCTCCGCCGGTGCTCCAGGCAGTGCGCCGGTCCCCTCCCCTCCCCTTCTTCGGATCTACAGCAAGGGCGCCGGCTGCCGTATAACTTAGGGTTATTTGTTCAGTTGCAGTGTCTTTGGACTGGGATTTGTGCTGTCCTAGGCTCCTAACATAGTTGGTTGGCTGGAATGATGAATCAATTTGTTAATGCGTTGGTTGGGTGATTCATTGTTAGAAACTTGTGTATTTTGTAGCAATTACCACTACTACACAAACTTTACTAGAGGCGGGCGTTTTCGGTTTTCCGCGGCGGGCAAAGCCGTCCGCCGCGCCCTAGAGGCCACGGTAAATCGTGGCTTAACCGCGGCGGGCGGCTTTGCCCGCCATGGTTAATCGATTTACCGCGGCGGGCGGTGTAACGTGCTCGCCGCGGTAAATATACTTTTACCACGGCGGGCACGTTAGGATGCCCGCTGCGGTTAATCATTTAAAAAAAACAACAAAAAAACCAGGAGCCTGCCGGCGAGCCCGTTCTCGAGCCCACTGGCGAGCCCACCGGCGACGGATCCGGGCTTCCCACGGCCGTAGATCCGTGCCGCTCGGGGAGGGAGAAGAGGAGCAGCCGGCCGAGCCCCAGCGTCTCTAGAGAAGCCGGCTGGACACGCCGACGCCACTGCAGGGCCGCCACCACCTCGCCAGTCGCTCGTAGGGGACCAGGCTGACGCCTCCTCGCGGATCCCGCCGCGCCGTGGTGGAGGGAGGCCGCCGCGCCGCCGCGTCCTTGCCCGCCGTGGTGGAGGTCCCAGCGTCGTGGCCGTAGTGGATCCCGGCGTCGTGGCCGTGGTGGAGATCCCCCGCCGGATCTGGTCGCTCCACCGCTAGATCCATGGAGGAGGAGGGTGCAGCCGCCAGATCCGTGGGGGAGGAGGTCGCCGCCGCCGGATCCGTGGAGGAAGAGGTCGTCGTCGCCGGATCTGGAGAGAGGAAGAGGGAGGAGTGAGGGAGATGGAGAGAGGAAGAGGGAGATGGAGAGGAAGAGGGAGATGAACTCACTGGATTTGAAACCCTAGCCCCGCGTCGTCGTCGTTCATGGAGGATCCATGGGGGAGGAGGAGGGCGCAGCCATCGCCGTCGTCCCGCGCGCCCTCGATCCGCCGTCTGGAGGCCTCGCGCGCCCTTGGAGGAGGCCGCTGCCTGCATCGAGGGAGAGTAGAGGGAGGCAGAGGGAGAGTGGGGGAGACGGAGAGCTGAGAGAGAGAGTGGGTGAGGCGGGGAGCTGAGAGAGGGAGAGAGAGAGTGGGGGAGGCGGCGACGATGGTGCGAGGGATGTGGGTGATATGTTTCAGTGAATCGATTTACCAGGGCGGGCATTTTAGGATGCCCGCCACGGTAAATCGATTTACCGTGGCGGACGCCTTAAGATGTCCGCCGCGGAAAATAAGGTATTTACCATGGTGGATATTTTAGGATGTCCGCCACGGTAAATCGATTTACCGTGGTGGGCAAAAATGCCCGCCGTGGTAAATAAAAAAATGCCCGCCTAGGTAAACCGTGGCATTTACCGTGACGGGCAAAAATAGGTGCCCGCCTCGGTGGCCTCCGGGGGGTTTCGCGCAAAATTATTTGTGTAGTAGTGTACATTACCCAAATGGATGTTATTTTCGATTATTATTGTACATTGCAACTTAATGGAACCATATTGCTATCTCAAACTTTAAAAATATTCCCACCATTGTCTTCAGATCATTGTGACGAACCAAAAGAGGTATCATCAGCCTCAGGGGTACATAGGTCAATTTACATCCAGGACAGATAATCTATCAAAAATAATCAGGACAGCCAAACGCTCAGCTTATTCAGACAGCAGATTCTCCAGATCGTGACTTATCAGATAAGCCTGCTCAGCTTATAAGCGAGACTCACAAACGCTCTCCCAAACAGGGCCTCAATCAATTTCTAGTTTAACGAAACAGGTACAAATAAAATATAATGATGTTTATGATAGCAAATAAATATCATTAAATTAATCGTGTGAGCCGAACAAAGTACGCGATACTTGTTCATAGATCGGAAATGGTTTTGAGTGTCTCATCTTCAAACTGTTGCTGCTAATCCGATCCCATCCCATATGAGCAGCAAAATAAGTTGCACCAACAACACAGCAGCAGAGGAATTTGCGTTTTTCTTGAGCCACCCCAACTTCACAATAACCAACAAAGAAACTATTGCAAACAACAATACAAAAATGCCCTTTAACATGTACGGACCCTCGTATATAGTTCAATATATAAAACGATAGATGAAGAGATGCTGTCTAAATAAAATTACGTCATTGTGGATGCAGCGTTTTATACCATCCGAATTCGGCATGGATCCATCCAAGATGGGGCATGCTCTTGAACTGAAGGGTTACGTTTGATGAAAAGATGGATCTAAGACGGGCAATTGAAGAGGCCAACATTCCCCACACCTATGTTTCTGCCAATTGCTTTGCTGGTTACTTTTGCCCAAACCTATGTCAAATGTGCACCCTGTTGCCACCCAAAGAGAAAGTTCATGTATATGGACACGGCAATGTCAAAGGTAAAACATTGTACAGTACTTGTTCGTCTCCTCCGCCCATCATTCCTTTTGTATTTAATCTGACATCAAGACCCATTTTCACTAAAGTTTCTTTAATTCATCACAAATATATGTTAGCTTTTTCATATGTGAAGTGTGCACATATATAACAGGGCATGTTTCCACTAAATTATTTGTAATATAACTTTACGATACTATATGTACATGATTTTTCCCATTTTAACTTTACGTAAATCAATATTGAGCATGTCCCTTGTAAAGCATAGCATATCCAAAATAGACATATTTACAAAGAGATTTATAAAACTGGAAGTAACAACATGTCCCACTTCTAACTGCATATATGACACACACACACACATATATATGTGTATATATATATATATATATATATATATATATATATATATATATATATATATATATATACCATGCAGTTATATTTTGTGATGAAGACGATGTTGCAACATATACAATCAAGTCTGTTGATGATCCATGCGCATTGAACAAGACAATATACCTAAGACCACCAGAAAACATCTTGACTGAAAATGATGTTATCTCAAAATGGGAAAACCTTTCCGGAAATGTTTGGAGAAAATCCACATCCTGCAGATGAATTCTTGGCTTCAATGAAAGGTAACTACAAAAATTGTTTGTCTGAGCACAATGCATAGTTCTGGAAATTTCCACTGGTAGATAACAGAGCTTTACTCCCGGTGGGGAACCCCCTCTAGTCCCGGTTCCCCACCCGGGAGTAAGCATCCGGGACTAAAGGGGGGTCCTTTAGTCCCGGGTCAAGAACCGGAACTAAAGGTCGGTAACACCAACCGGGACTAAAGGTCCTCCCAGCTTTAAAAAATAATGTCTCCCACCGCTGCGTCCCGTGAGATTCGAACCTAAGACCCCATGCATTGCCTCGCGTGTAGCTTACCGCCCCACCTACACAACACATCTAACAATGGATGTGATGCTTCCCTTTTGAACTAACCCATCGGGGGACCTTTAGTCCCGGTTGGTAACACCAATCGGGACTAAAGGTTGAGGACTTTTAGTCCCGGTTGGTGGCTCCAACCGGGAGTAAAGGTCCACCTTTAGTCCCGGTTGGTGTCTCCAACCGGGACTAAAGGTCCTCTGCCGCTGCTGTGCCGAGCGCAGTAGCCGTTGGGCAGGGACCTTTATTCCCGGTTGGAGACACCAACCGGAACTAAAAGTCTCTCTAGTCCCGGGCGCAAAAAAATGCCGGGACTAGAGCCTATTTTAACATCGGATGAAAGGTCTGTTCTCTACTAGTGTTCAATGCATAGGATTTAGATTCTTTCTTGTTTGTGTAATTATGAGTTACACCAAAATTGGTAGAGGGGTCACATCAGTATTGTTAGGGTGAAAAGATGTGTTTTCCACTTATAGTTGTACACATAAAAGATCCCAAAATGGTGCCATCTTACTTTCGACGTTGAAGGCCGATGTATGGAGTGTACTACATAACTGCATGTAAAAAATATCGTTGGTATTTCCTCAAAAATTTAAGTGTCCATGAAAATTGTCATTGCACATCTCCCTGTTGAACGTAATTTATGATTTTCCATGGGATGTGCAGATACTGACTTCGCCAATCAAGTCGCAGTAGGACACTTTTACCATATTTTATATGAAGGTTGCTTGACAAAATTTGAAATCGGCGACGATGGAGCAGAGGCTACTCTGTTGTACCCAGACGTTCAGTATACCCGCATGGACGAGTACATGAAAGACATCTGTAACTGCTAAAGTAGACTTATTGTTGGCTTGAGTTGTTGTTGTATGTGACCTTCACCTGCATGGATGAGTACATGAAAAGATATCTGTTACTGCTAAAGTAGACTTACTATTGGCTTGTCTAAACGAATCAGTTGTTGTTGTATGTGACCTTTTTGGGATATCATTGCGCTATTTTATTACTCAGTTTGGATTCTTTATCTTTTTGATATAATCGGCCGCTCTTCTGCGTGATTTGTTTCAAAAAAAATTGTTGCATTGTCTTATGATATTAGAATCCCTCAACATCAAGTGTTAGAAATATTTGTTCTTTGTAATGCCACAGGGTCCAAATGGTACACTTTGAAAATGTTTGGTCTTTGTATTAATTATCTCATAGTCTAAATCACTCAGATCCACGGTACGTGTTGAGTACACCGTACACTCCCACTAAACCACTTATAATTTCGTCACTACTTTACGTAAAAGGACTAACCTAGGGTTAGTGTTATGAACTCTAGAAACTTCATTTGCTGTTCTAATCCACCTTAATAACAAAGGTGGTAAACCCCTTCATAGTCTAAATACCATTCTTTTTTCTTCTTCTTCTTCTCTCCCTCAGCCTTATCTGGTCATGGGCACCCATGCGGCCTCTTCTTCCACCGCACAACAGGGCCCCCATGTGGCCTCCTTCCATGCACCGCTGACGCTCGCGCGCCACCCACCCCTCTCGCCCACCCTGAGTCTAGCTTTGGCGCCAGCGGCCGCACACTCGCCCGCAACAGCCTGCCCCGAGCCGAGCCCCGATGGCCTCGCCCGCGATGGTCCACCCTGATCTGTGCCCTGGTGGCCGTGCGCTTGCCGGCGCTCCCTTCCCGGCCTACCACCGAGCGGAGCTCGCCATGGCCATGCTCTGCCCCAGCTACATAGCTTAGTCAGAAGATGAAGAAGGAATAGGAATGACGAGCCGGTCCCTTATGTCAATGTCTATTGAAATAGATTTGTTGGCTCTAATTTGAGGGCTGTTGTTGGAGTTGAGTCTAAAATAGGCCCTCAAAAGTTGGGGGAGCCCTCAAATCTAAAGTAGGGGCTATAATTTGAGGGCTATTGCTCGAGATATTATAACCTAGCAATCTCGATTAGGATTGTTAAGCACACAACTTTGGAATGTCAATATTTTCTTATATATATTTGGTCAAAGTTAAAAATATTTGACTTCTCGAAAACTAAGAATGTCACTTTTACGAGATAGAGGGAGTATGTTCTTTGCTGAGTTGACAACAGTCACTACAAGTTTCCACCTAGTGCCTAGTGAGCAATTATTCTCTTTAGCACTTGGATTAATATTTCGCATGCTATTTAGAGCTTTTGTTAGCCGGCTAATTAGCAAGTAGTTTAATTTGTGTGTTGTCGCTTCACTTTCGTACCGCTTTGAGAAATTCTTAATTATTCTTAGGGTCAACATATCATAATTGCCGTTGTGACCCTGGCCCTTCACTCCTTCCTTAGCCCCTGACCCCGTCGTCCCTGACGCCACGGTGACGCCACCGTGTCTCCGACTCCAAGTGCGGAGGGAGTACGTCTCTGTTTCCGTGTAATAAAGTTGCAAGGTGGCAAACAGGCTGTAGATCAGCATCTCTGTTCCAATCAATCGTCCTCTCGCCAACCATGGAGAAGAGCCGGGTCCTGGTGGTGGGCGGCACCGGGTACATCGGCCGGCGGATCGTGCGGGCGAGCCTGGCGCAGGGTCACCCGACGCTGGTCCTGATGCGGCCGGAGATCGGCCTGGACATCGACAAGCTCCAGATGCTGCTCTCCTTCAAGGCGCAGGGCGCGCGCCTGGTGGAGGCGTCGCTGGAGGATCACGCGGCCCTCGTCGCCGCCGTGGCGCAGGCCGACGTGGTCATCTCGGCCATGTCCGGGGTGCACTTCCGCAGCCACAACCTCCTCCTGCAGCATAAGCTCGTCGAGGCTATCAAGGAGGCTGGGAACATCAAGGTGCGTCACTTCACAAACTGTTCCAGTATACTAGCCACTACTTATTGGCGGTTCAGAAAGCTTCTTTTTTAATCCGTTTTGTTAATTGAGTTGTGTTCCTGAATCCATTTTGTTCTTTCCTGGGCGAGCTGCCCTGCCTCTCTACTCCAGTCTCCAGTACGTCTCCATCTCTGATCTTCCGAGCCACACCCCCTATCACTAGAGGTGGAAATGGATGTCTCAGAATCCGTATTTGTTAAAACTTATAATATGGATATCTATGTTCGTATCCGTTTCCACCGTGGATATTAAATGGATGTATTTGAATTTATTTTTCAATAGTTTTTCTGTCCCATTTTAGATACATATTGGACAGAAACATGAAATATTCAACATTTATCTGTATCTGCGGAAGAAGATGTAACGAATCTATTTAAAAGTTTTCTGTCTATATGACTAATGACTAATTCTTTAATTTTGATATTTACTAATAATGAATTGAAACTATTTAGTAGTATATCTATAAGTAACTTTTAGTATTAATTTAACACTACTAATGATACATAAATATTATTTTTTTCTTATTTTTCTAATTTAGTTTAAACCTAATATATTTGTTGTTGCAATTTATTTTAATAATTTATTTTTCTCATGTAAATTAATTTATGTAACTTATGATTTTATGATAGATATTACATAAATAATGATTCATTAATTTATATATTCAATTATTAAATATTTATTAATAACTAAATTATTTTTATGAGCTATTCTTCTCTATGTTATATATCCACAAACTTTATTATCTATTTGTGTAATAATTTTGTAATTAAAAAAATTGATAAAACAAAATGGCTACTTGTTGCCTACAATTCTTATTTAAATTTCTTCACTTAACCTATCGTTTTATTAAATATTATCCATTATAATTTGGTTCACTTCGATATTGATGATTACTAGAAGTGTACTTTGATTTTATTTCACTTTGGTTATCGACGAATTTAGTAATAAAATGTTATTTATGTATGTTAAATTTAACAATATGCATTTTGAGTTGAATTAAGTAAATATTCGAATAGAAATCCGAATACGGGACCACTATTTTGTATTCATATTCGCAAAGATCCGTATTTGTATTGGAACTGAATTAAAATGTGGTAAAAGGTGACATCAAGATTCGACTCCATAGAATCTGATCCGTTTTCAACGCTACCTATCACCTTCTATTTGCTTTGTGATGGGCCCACAGATTTGATTTTGGGGACACCACCAACGACCTCAACCATAAATGTTTGTTGAAATTTCAGTGGAGTGGAAAAAATAAGCTCAATCTTTAATGGGAAGGAGGAGGACGTGGGAGTCGCACACGCACCCAAAATAATAATTAAAAAAATCAGGCGCATCTGATTGCCAGACTACGTGCTTCTCTGTTTCACATCACCGTCTCTAATATGTTTCCTAATCCTCACTCTGCCCCCGGCCCTTTACTACTTCTGGTAGCCCCCGACTCCGTCATCCCTGACGCCTGATGGCGACACCACCGTGTCCCGACTCCTCCCTCCCTGGCTCTCTGAGGATGTGCTTGTGTTATGCAAAGACGAAGGGAATGTACTCTTCTTTTTAAAATGGAATATATATATATATATATATATATATATATATATATATATATATATATATATATATATATATATATATATATATATATATATATATATATATATATATATATATAGAGAGAGAGAGAGAGAGAGAGAGAGAGAGAGAGAGAGAGAATAAGAACCAAACAAATATACTCTTGTCCCTACCAAGATAAGCTCACATCTAGTATTTCGAAGAGTCAATCAATTTCAGGTTTAACTAAACATGTACAAAATTCACTGATGTTTATGATAGCAAATAAACATCATCAAACTAATCATGCCATATATTATCATATTAAATTATTTAGGGATATAAATGTCAATGCTATTTGATAATAGTCAAAATTAAAATTAGTTAACTACATGATGTACACTTATTTTGAGTCGAACGAAGTACGTTATACTTGTTTATAGATCGGAAATGGTTTTGAGTGTCTGGTCTTCAAACCGTTGCTGCTAATCCTATCCAATCCCATATGAGCACCAACAATGCAGCAGCAGAGGCATTTGTGTTTTTGTTGAGCCTTCCCAACTTCACATTAGCTACGAATAAAGAAACTAATGCAAACAACAGTGTAAAAATGCCCTTTAACATGTACAGATGCAGACTCTCGTATATTTAGTTCAATATATAGAACAACAAAAGATGAAGAGGTACTGAGTCTAAATAAACTTACGTTATTGTGGAGATGCAGCGTTTTGTACCATCGGAATTCGGCATGGATCCATCCAAGATGGGGCATGCTCTTGAACCAGGAAGGGTTACATTTGATGAGAAGATGGACCTAAGACGGGCGATAGAAGATGCCAACATTCCCCACACCTATGTTTCTGCCAATTGCTTTGCTGGTTACTCTTGCCAAAACCTATGTCAAATGCGCACCCTTTTGCCACCCAAAGAGAAAGTTCATGTATATGGAGACGGCAATGTCAAAGGTAAAACATCATACACTACTTGTTCCTCTCCTCCGTCCATCATTACTTTTATATTTAATTTGACATGAATATCCATTTTCACTATAGTGTTTGTTTAATTGATCACAAATATATATTAGCTATAACATTACGATTTTATATGTACATGATTTTTCCCATTTTATCTGAACATAAATCAATATTGTGCATGTCCCTTGTAAAGCATACCATATCCAAAATGGACATATTTACACAGTGATTTATAAAACTAGAAGTAACAACATGGTTTCTAACTACGTATTTATGACACATATATATGTACCATGCAGTTATATTTTGTGATGAAGATGATGTTGCAACATATACAATCAAGTCTGTTGATGATCCTCGTGCAGTGAACAAGACAATATACCTAAGACCACATGAAAACATCTTGACTCAAAATGATGTGATCGCAAAATGGGAAAAGCTTTCCGGAAATGTTCTGGAGAAAGTCCACATTCCTGCAGATGAATTCTTGGCTTCAATGAAAGGTAACTACAAAAGTTGTATTTCTGAGGGCAATGTAAGCTTTTTTTATTGAAAAATCCAATGCATATGATTTAGATTCTTTCTTGTTTGTGTAATTATTAGTTACACCATAATTGGTAGAAAGGGGGTCACATCATTAGTTACACCATAATTGGTAGAGAGGGGGTCACATCAGTATTGTTTAGGGTGAACAGATGTGATTTCCACTGATACCTGTACACATAATTGATCCCAAAAATGGTATCATCTTACTTCGACATTGAAGGCTGATGTATGGAGTGTACTACACTACTACTTGTAAAAAATATTGTTGGTATTTCCTAAACAATTTTAGTGTCCATGAAAATTGTCATTACACATCTCCCTATTAAACGTAAATTATGATTTTCCATGGATGTGTAGATACAGACTTCGCCAATCAAGTCGGAGTGGGACACTATTACCACATTTTCTATGAAGGTTGCTTGACAAATTTTGAAATCGGTGAGGATGGAGCAGAGGCTACCCTATTGTACCCAGAGGTTCAGTATACCCGCGTGGATGAGTACATGAAAAGATATCTGTAACTGCTAAAGTAACTATTGGCTTGTCCTGAATAAACCATACTCTGTTGTGCGCAAAGGGTTCAATATATGCGCATGGACGAGTGCATGAAAGGATATCTGTAACTGCTAAAGTAAACTTATTATTGGCTTGTCCTGAATGAACCATACTTTGTTGTACCCAGAGGTTCAGTATACCCGCATGGACGAGTACATTTATCGTTGGCTTGTCCTGAATGAACCAGTTGTTGTATGTGGCCTTTTCCAGTTACTGTTGCTATGTTGTATTACCCTGTCTGGATTCTTCATCATTTTAATATAATCGCCAACTCTTTTGCCAGATTTGTATAAAAATTATTGACTTGTCTTACCATATTAGAACCCCATCAACACCGTGTGTTAGAAATAATTGATCTTTCTAATGCCACCGGATCTAAATGGTTCATATCAACTCTACACTTCGAAAATGTTTGGTCTTTGTATTGTCTCATAGTCTAAATGACTCACATCCACTATACATGATGAGTAGACCGTACACTCCCACTAACCCACGTACAGTTTTGTCACCGCTTCACGTAAAAGGACTAACCTAGGGTTAGTGTTATGAACTCTAGAAACTTTATTTGTTGTTCTAATCCACCTTAATATATAACGAAGGTGGCGAAACCCAGTGAAGAGACGATGACGCCTAAGAGTTTTTTTAATTAACACTACAAGAATCATGCTGATCTATGATGGAAAATTTCCGTCACCAATCACCAAAAAACCGTCACTATGCAGCATCTGTGATGGTTTCAGAGATCATCATGGATTGAGCGTCATGGATTAACCCCTGTGACGGTTTATTGAAAACTATCACGGATTAAGAGAATCGGTGACGGTTTTAAACGTCACTATAGAGCCGAGGCCTAGTTAGCCCAGCCCAAACCCATTTCCTGTGATGAAAAATAACCGTCACAGATAAATTTCCACATCACCAATCATCATAGATAAGTTGGTTGGGTTTCTTGTGGTGGAACCTGTCCACCTAGGTTCAAAGTCCTCGACTTGGCGCGGATGCTCGTATTTTCCTGGATTTATTCCAGGCTTTAATAGCACTATGCTTTCAGTGGTAGGCGACGTCTCCGTCGACAGCAAGGTGCCTGTGGTGACTTCGTGAATCTCGAGATCTGCCGGCTCAGTACTTCGGATGTGCTCATAGGGGTAGGGTTTACGTATGTGTATTCATAGGTGTGAGTGTGCGTGCGTATTGTGGGCGTCGACGTTGTACTGTATAATTCTAAAAAAAACAATCATCATAGATGCTTACATGGAAGCTTACGTGGGCATCCCAGCCCAATATGAAAGATGGGCCACTTTTTAGCCTGTTTTTAGCCCACTTTCAATCCGTTTTCAGCCCATTTGCAACATATTTTTAGCCCATTTACATCCTGTTTCAGCATATTTTTCAATTTATTTTTTCAGCCGATTATTATAGCACATACAATATACAGCCCATATATCAGCTCATTTTCAATTACATACAAGTTTTCATCTAGCATCACATACACAATTTTCATCCAGCTTTACATAAAGTTGTCATCCAGCCCTAAAAACAAAAAAGGATAGGTTCGAACAAATACATTTGCCCTCTTCTCTGCGCTACTAGTTCTGCTTCCAGTTTGGTAGCCTGAAAAATCAAAGACCAAACACAGGATTTAGAAGCATGGCGCTTAATACACTTGAGAAGAATTGAAATAGCTAGCAATAGATGCTACATTTCCGAAACTTCTGCACTGGAAAAAATGCAACTGAACTACTGAACTACTACTACTTAAGTTGCACAAACACGGTAGGAAGGCTACAGCAAACTGAAATTACCAGGAAAAGGCTAACTTAGCTACCAGGAAATTAGCTACAGAAAAATCTGAGAGAATTAAATATTTATGAACCGTTTAGGCAACCAGCCTCTACCATGAATGGCAGTGTTGATCCGAATAAAAATTGCTCAACAGGTACACAAGCAAGCAAGCAAAGATTGTATACTGTCGAATGAAAAGAGCACTTAGCAAGAGTCGCTCGCTGCTGGCCTGCTGCTGTAAACTGTATTTCTACTCGAGCTGCTGCTGTTGTAATCTGAAATGCTGAGAGATGAATGCAGAACTACTACTATTGTCATGCTGTCGGCCTGCTGACTGGAAGAAAAACCAAGCTGCACAAACAAACAGGTAGTTCGACGCCAGAGAAACACACGAACTGGAGAAGGCAACACTACAATTGATTGGTTTCAGGAACAGCAGAATGTCCAAAGGTTACCCATGGGCTCATGGACCTGCATTGTTACCGTAACACTACTAGAGAACAGACTTTAGAATGATATCCTAATTTAGCATTAGCCTCGACATTTTTTGCCCACGGGACTAAAGGTTCCTTTAGTAACAACCGGGACTAAAGGTTCCTGCCCAACGGTCGTCCGCGGGGCAGGGATCTTTAGTCTCGGCTGGCCCCAGCCGGGACTAAATCGTTTAGTCCCGGTTTAGGTGATGTCCCGGGAATAAAGATTAATCTTTAGTCCCGGTTTGGCCCCCTAACCGGGACTAATTATCCCGGCCTATAAACCAGCTCATTTCTTCCTCCCCGAGCCCGAGCCATTCCATTCAAACTCACTGCCTCTGTTCTTCAACTTGCTGTTTTTCTTGCTCTCTCCCCCTCCATTGGTGTTGCTCTTCGATTTTGGAGGTAACAAACTTAATCCTCTTATGTTTTATCAGTACCTTATCTCATTTTGTGATGTAGATGCATGTGTAACTTTATATGTTGGACTTTTTTATGATTTTATGTCATTTTTAGCTCAAAATCACATGATGATTTGCATATATGTTTGGATAAACAAAAGTTAAATTAGTTCATCAAAGTCTTACGTGATCTTAGAATTAAATTTTTCATGAAATGAAAAACTTAGAAAATACTTAGAAAATTATAAAAAATCCGTACTAGTTAAACTTGCGGACCGTGTTCATCTCGGCGAGCATGTTCTCTGCCGAGCGGTAATGGACGTCAAGGAGGAGCTTTGATTCTACGAGGGAGAGAGGCAACGGTCGTGGAAGACCGTGTTCCCTTCCTCGTAGAATCGGAGCTCTTCCTTGGCCAAGTACGGTGCCGTCCGGTGGAGAAATGCTCGCCGAGATGATCACATAAGCAAGGTCAACTAGTACGGATGGTTATTTATTGAAACATGTTTTTGAGCTATAATTTGATGGATATTTGATAACTTCAGACCTACAAATGTCATCTACAAATGTTACTATCCTCGGCAACCTAAACGCCCGTGAGCTCGCCGATATCGAGCAGGTCACTTAGAATTATTTTTTCCATGAAATGAAATACTTAGAAATCATGCCTTTTATTTTTTAGAATTAAATTTTCCATGAAATGAAAAACTAAGAAAATAGTTAGAAAATTATAGAAAATCCGTACTAGTTGAACTTGTGGACCGTGTTCATCTCGGCGAGCATGTTCTCTGTCGAGCGGTAACGGACGTCAAGGAGGAGCTTTGATTCTATGAGGGAGAGCGGCAACGGTCGTGGAAGACCGTGTTCCCTTCCTCGTAGAATCGGAGCTCTTCCTTGGCCAAGTACGGTGCCGTTCGGTGGAGAAATGCTCGCCAAGATGATCACGTAAGCAAGGTCAACTAGTACGGATGGTTATTTATTGAACCATGTTTTTGAGTTATGTGATTTCTATGTCATTTTTAGCTCAAAATCACATGATGATTTACAATAGTAAAATCAGTTGATAGTTTGGTATTTTACTATTATACATAGTACATATTTCATGGTTTAGTTAGATAAATAAATAATTTTAGTTTTGTTTAAATATATTATTTTAGAAAATGTGAAATTTACACTAGTTTGCAAAAATAAGTATAGAAAGTAGATGACAACTGGTACCGGATCCTCGGCCTCTCGTTCGGTTCTTGGCTTGATCGAGGCCGAAACTTCCTCTCATTATCTGCGGCAAGTGTAAGCAGAAGATTGTGATGGAGTACCGAGTCAAGAGACAGGGACCCAACAAGGGTCGTGTTTTCTACAAGTGCCCGGAACGCGATGTGAGTTTCTTACGCATTTGATTATTATGGCTAATTGACCTGCTTTTCTTAAATATTTTTGACTAAATATTTTTTGGCTTTAATTTCAGTGGGAGGACAATGGATGCGATGGTTGGTACTAGGAGGAAGATTATGCTACATACGTGCAGAATTCGGGTGTGCTTGAGGTAGCGGCTGCTGATGATGTGGCAGTGAGCCAACAGGAGAAGCTTATTGATATTCAATAGACGAATGATTTGTCTGTTTTAGTTACGTACGGACATGAAATAATTATGTTACTGAAGTTCATTGTAGTTTTAGTTTGTTTAGTGATAGTTGGGATTGCTTACGTTGTAGCCAGGCTTAGTTAATTAATCAACCGTGTGTATGTCATCTATGTTGTGTAATAAAATACTTAATTATGTTCAAGGTTTTCATAATTTATGTCACGCCATTGGATGTACAATGCCGATCGCCGCTGCCAAGACTTTATTGAGGGCGTGCACTATTTCTTAGTTGTGGCCGAGGCAAATAAGCGGGATGGTTTGATGTGCTGTCCATGTGTCCTATGTAAGAATTTAAAGGAATATTCAAGCTCAATGAGTCTTCATTCACATTTAGTTAAGTCAGGTTTCATGTCAAACTATATATGTTGGACTAAGCATGGAGAAAGCGGGGTCATGATGGAAGAAGGTGAAGGAGAAGATTTAGACATTGATGACATTATTGCTCAGTATGGTGCCTTTGATGATACTACAATGGGGGAAGATGAAGAAGAGGTAGCGGCAGAAGATGATCTCGGTGATGCTCTTGACGATGCCATTCGTGATGCACAACAAGAATGCGAAAGTGAAAAAGAGAAAGTTAAGTTCGAGCGCATGCTTGAGGATCATAGGAAGTTGCTATACCCGACGGCCGAGGAGGGGCAAAAAAAGCTAGGTACAACACTAGAATTGCTACAGTGGAAGGCAAAGAATGGTGTATCCGACAAGGCATTTGGGAATTTATTGAACCTCGTAAAGAAGATGCTTCCGAAGCTAAATGAATTGCCCACCACTACGTACGAAGCAAAAAAGGTTGTTTGCCCTTTGGGATTAAAAATCCAGAAGATACATGCATGTCCTAATGACTGCATCCTCTACCATGGCAATGAATACGAGAATTTGGATGAATGCCCGGTATGTAAAGCATCGCGGTATAAGATCAGGCGCGATGATCCTGGTGACGTCGAGGGTGAACAACGTCCTAGAAAGAAAATCCCTGCCAAGGTTATGTGGTATGCTCCTATAATACCACGCTTAAAACGTTTGTTCGGAAATAAAGACCATGCAAAGTTGTTGCGGTGGCATAAAGAAGACCGTAAGGTAGACAATATGCTGAGACACCCAACTGATGGGTCCCAGTGGAGAGCGATAGACAGGGAATTTCTAGAGTTTGCAAATGAGGCTACAAACTTAAGGTTTGCCTTAAGTACAGATGGTATGAATCCTTTTGGGGAGCAGAGCACTAGTCATAGTACTTGGCCAGTTACTCTATGTATCTACAACCTTCCTCCATGGTTATGCATGAAGCGGAAGTTCATTTCATTATAATGTCGATCCTCATCCAAGGTCCGAGGCAACCTGGCAACGACATTGATGTCTATCTGAAGCCATTAGTTGAAGAACTTCTAGTTTTATGGAACAAACCAGGTGTACGTGTCTGGGATGAGTACAAACAAGAACACTTTGACCTACGAGCAATGTTGTTCGTAACAATCAATGATTGGCCTGCTTTAAGTAATCTTTCAGGTCAGACAAATAAAGGATATAATGCATGCACACATTGTTTTGATGACCTTGATAGTATATATTTGAAAAGATGTCGAAAGGTCATGTACCTTGGCCATCGTCGATTCCTTCCTTTGAATCACCAAGTAAGAAAGACAGGGAAGCATTTGAAAGGTAAGCCAGACCACCGGAAGAAGTCTCATAACCGAATCGGGGAAGATGTACTCGTAATGGTCAAGGATGTGAAAGTAGTATTTGGAAAGGGACAAGGCAGCGAATCTGTTCCCAAAGATGCTAAGGGACACGCACCCATGTGGAAGAAGAAGTCCATCTTTTGGGAGCTATCCTATTGGCAAGTCCTAGAGGTCCACAACGCAATCGACGTGATGCACCTAACAAAGAATCTTTGTGTGAACCTGTTAGGATTCATGGGTGTGTACGGGAAGCCAAATGATTCACTTGAAGCACGCCAGGACTTGCAGGGCATGAAAGAACGAGACAACCTTCATCCAGAGAAGACAGATGATGGACGTCATTACTTAAGTCCTGCTAGCTACACGCTTAGCAAAGAAGAGAGGGACAGCATGTTCGAATGTCTAAGCAGCATCAAGGTCCCATCGGGATTCTCCTCCAATATAAAGGGTATAATAAATGTGCCAGGGAAAAAATTTCTAAACTTAAAGTCCCACGACTGCCACGTGCTTATGACGCAATTGCTTCTAGTTGCTTTAAGAGGAATTCTACCTCCACATGTACGTCTAGCCACCGTGAAGCTATGTGCATTCCTCAATGCAATTTCTCAGAAGGCAATCAATCCAATGGAACTAGCTACTCTACATAATGATGTGGTTCAATGTCTTGTCAGCTTTGAGTTGGTGTTCCCTGCATCCTTCTTTAATATCATGACACACCTCCTAGTTCATTTGGTGAAGGAGATTAGTATTCTTAGACCTGTGTTCTTACATAACATGTTCCCCTTCGAGAGGTTTATGGGAGTCTTGAAGAAATATGTGAAAGTCCGTTCTAAGCCTGAAGGAAGCATCGCCCAGGGCTATGGAACAGAGGAGGTCATTGAGTTCTGTGTTGACTTTATTCCTGACCTTGCCCCGATTGGCGTTCCCAAATCGCGACACGAGGGGAGACTCAGTGGTAAAGGAACTTTAGAGAAGAAAACATATATCGGCATGGAAGACGATTATTTCAATAAAGCACACTACATAGTTCTTCAGAACTCATCATTGGTGCATCCGTACATCGAGATACATAAGGAGTTCTTACGATCCAAGTTTCCAAGGAAGACTGAAGCTTGGATTAGGCGTCAGCACATGAAAAGTTTCAGTGGTTGGTTGCGAAAAGAATGTCAAGGCGATGACAATATTGATGAGCAACTGTATTTGTTGGCTAGGCAACCATCGTGGCATATCCTCACGTACCAAGGGTATGAGATAAATGGGAATACATTTTACACAATTGCCCAAGATAAAAGGAGCACCAATCAAAATAGTGGTGTTTGCATAGATGGCACAGATCCAAATGGGAATATACAAACATATTATGGCCGCATAGAAGAGATATGAGAACTAGACTACGCACCTAATTTTAAAGTCCCTTTGTTCCGGTGCCAATGGGTGAAGCTGACCGGAGGAGGGGTAACAGTTGACAAAGAGTATGGAATGACAACAGTGGACCTCAACAATATTGGGTACAAAGACGAACCATTCGTCTTTGCTGCCGATGTGAGTCAGGTGTTCTATGTGAAAGACATGTCTACAAAATCAAAAAGAGGAAAAAACAAAGACATCAACTCAATGATCAATGAGCCAAAGCGCCACATAGTTCTTTCTGGGAAAATAAATATAGTCGGAATTGAAGACAAGTCAGACATGTTAGAAGATTATGAAAGAAATGTCCGAATTCCACCCTTCATAGTGAAGAAAGATCCAAGCATCATGTTAAATGATGAAGACACTCCATGGTTACGACAAGATCATAACCAAGGGTCATACGTTAAGAAGAAATTCACTGTTGTGCCCGCATGATTCAAATTTCACAAGTGTGTGACATAGTTTATAGAAAGTCTATATGAGATTCAAGAATTTATGACTAGTGTTTGATAAAACTTTCTCAAATGAGAAAATGAGCTATGTAACAATTGTAGATCTTGCTGAGATGATCAAACTTGGTATTCAGAGTTTTTTCATCTGAGGTCATTTAGTGTCTCATTTGAGCAAGTTTGACCAAATCAAATTTGGTCAAATGAAAAAACAACACGTTGACTCTAGTATTATGAACTCTAAATGACTTCAAATTGAATAGTGTTGAATACCAAGTTTGTTCAGCTCATCAATATCTACAATTGTTGTTTTGGTCAACTTTCCATTTGAGATAGTTTGGATGGTTCAAATTTGTGATTTTTAAATTTCGATGCCTACAAAATATTTTTCGGAACCCTAGATTGTCTCAAATTGAAAAGTTTTGAATACCAAGTTTGTTCAGCTCATCATGATATAAAATTATTGTTTTGGTCAACTTTCCATTTGAGAAAGTTTAGAGGGTTCCAATTTGTGATTTTTAAATTTCAACGCCTACAAACTAGTTTTCGGAACCCTAGATTTTCTCAAATTTAAAACTTTTGAATACCAAGTTTGTTCAGCTCATCAAGATCTACAATCCTTATATAGGTCATTTTTTCATTAGAAAAAGTTTGAACAAAATGTAGTTTAAATTTCACAAGTGTGTGACATAGTTTTAGAAAGTCAACATGAGAATCAAGAATTTGTTACTAGTGTTTGATAAAAATTTCTCAAATGAGAAAATGAGCTATGTAACAATTGTAGATCTTGCTCAGGTGATCAAACTTGATATTCAGAGTTTTTTCATCTGAGGTCATTTAGTGTCTCATTTGAGGAAGTTTGACCAAGTCAAATTTGGTCAAATGAAAAAACAACACTTTGACTCTAGTATTATGAACTCTAAATGACTTCAAATTGAAAAGTGTTGAATACTAAGTTTGTTAAACTCATGAAGATCTACAATTGTTGTTTTGGTCAACTTTCCATTGGAGTTAGTTTGGATGGTTCAAACTTGTGATTTTTAAATTTCGACGCCTACAAACTAGTTTTCGGAACCCTAGATTGTCTCAAATTGAAAAGTTTTGAATACCAAGTTTGTTCAGCTCATCAAGATATACAATCCTTATATAAGCCGTTTTTTCATTTGAAAAAATTATAGAATAAAAATACTACATTTTCTTTATTTTTATAGGTTCAACAAAAAATTCCTGTCATTTTGGTCAAAAACCGAGAAAAAATTGAAACATTGACGTTACAATAATGTGATAATAAATTTCCTATCGAATCATATTAGTTTTATTAATTTTGAGTTACAAATATATTTTTGCATTAACAAAATACTTAGTATTAGTAGCATTTATATTCTATATTCATAAAAGAAATTAAAAACTTTAGGTTACAAAATTTTCCTATTGACAATAAATAATTAATTAATCAATAGTATTTTTTAAAATAAATACTACAAAGTATTGAAGTTGCTGTAGAATTAATTGATTAACCTAGTATTAAACAAGGAGAACAAAATCAAAATCCCAGGTCTTTTCAATTACTCTGGCGGGCTGCCAAAATTTGTAGGCCTTCAGTCCCGGCCCAGGCCAGAAACCGGGACTAAAGGGTGGGCGGCAATTTTAGTGCCCGCCCAAAAATACCTTTAGTCCCGGCTGGTAACACCAACCGGGACAAACGCCATTTAGTCCCGGCTGGTAAGCCGAGCCGGGACTAAAGGGTTGGACCTTTAGTCCCGGTTCAGCTTACCAGCCGGGAGTAAATGGCGTTTAGTTCAACAAAATTTCGTGTTATTTTGGTCAAAAACCGAGAAAAAATTGAAACATTGACGTTACAATAATGTGATAATAAATTTCCTATCGAATCATATTAGTTTTATTAATTTTGAGTTACAAATATATTTTTGCATTAACAAAATACTTAGTATTAGTAGCATTTATATTCTATATTCATAAAAGAAATTAAAAACTTTAGGTTACAAACCAGTCGGGACTAAAGGGTCCCGGCCTATATATATCGAACGGTTCCTGTTTTGTTCATCTTCTATCTTTCGATCTACAAGTCGATCCTCGCCGCCGCCACCGCCATCTTCGATCTTGCCTCCGTCGCCCAGCCCCGCCTGGCCGTCGAGCTCGTCTCTCCGCCACATCCCGTCTCTATCGCTGCACCCGAGCCCACCCTCCGTCGCCGACCGCTTCCCGCCCGGCCTCGTTGTCGAGCCCCGCCCGGCGGCCGTCGAGCTCGTCTGCCGTGCCGCACCATCGTCGTCCCTCGCCGCATCGATCTCACCGTCTCTGCCGTACGTTGTCCTCGCGCGAGGTGCTCAGCTCGGCCCCGTGGCCAGCCAGCACGCCCTGCCCGGCCCGCCATCCGCGCCCAGCTAGCCTGCTAGCTAGCTGCTCTCGGCCATATTTTTTTTTACAAAGTTTCTAGTTTTTTAGATTGTTTTTGATATATATGTTAGATTAAAATGTATGTTAAATTTAATTACTAGTTTATTTAGATTGTTTTTAGATAGTTTTTTAGATAGTTTTTGATATATATGTTAGATTAAAATGTATTAAAATTTAATTAGTAGTTTATTGTTAGTTTTTTAGATAGTTTTTGATATATGTTAGATTTAAATGTATTAAAATTTAATTAGTACTTTATTTAGATAGTTTTTTATATACTTTTTTATTATAGTTTTTGATATATGTTAGATTAAAATGTATTATCTATTACTAGTTTATCTAATTTTATGTTAGATTTATTTAATTGGATTTAGTAATTATATATTCTATCTCTCTATATATATGTTAATTAGATTTAATTTTATTTTAGTAATTCTATCTATATATCACTTGGATATTTTATTAGTAATTCTATCTCTATATCACATGCATATCTAGAGAGAGATTCTATATGTATACATATGTACTTAATTATTTCTATGTGTATATATACATGTACTTATTTCCATGTGTTGAGAGAGAGAGAAAATTGTATCTAGAGAGACATTCTATGTGTTATCACATGCATATCTAGAGATATATACATATGCACTTATTTCTATGTGTCGAGAGAGAGAGAGAGAAAATTGTATCATTCTATGTGTATATATACGTGTACTTATTTCCATGTTTTTGGATCGAAAGTGTTTTTGATTCGATTCCAAAGCCTATACCTTATTATTGTTTATCCTTATGAAATATTATGTGTTATTATATTTAATTGGATTTAGTAATTCTATATGTGTTATCACATGTACTTATGTTATGTGCCATAATAATTCTATCTATGTGTTATCTTGAAGATACAAATGGCTGCTCCGTATGATAACTTGAATGATGACATAATGGCCGATATTATCAACGCCGGCACCAATGCGGATGTAGATGACACGAGTCAGTACTTTGCTGATTATGAGGATATCCTGAATATCCCGGTGGTTGAAGATCAACAAATTGTCGTGCAAGAAAATACTGGCAAGGTATATTCGATTATCTATCATCTCTTATAGATGCATGCGTACCTATATTTGTTGTTGATCGTTGTGTTTCTACTCATGTAGCCGGTCTCTGGATCTACATCAACCACCGGCAAGAGTAGGAAAATCCGAGGGCCAAAAAAGCCATTAGAGGGATGTTTCATAATATCAGAATTTGACACCGACACCGGCAAACCATTGGGACCACATGCTCAGACATATGTCAATCAATGTGGGGTCATTGTAAGGGATATGATCCCAGTTAGTGCTCGTGAATGGAAGCAGAAGATATCCGCTCCTAATGTTAGTTTTGTATCTAATCGTGACAAGAACCTAGCTTGGAGAGATATCACTCAGCATTTCACATTACAAGCAGACGATGCTTTGAAGGAGCTAGTGAGGGATTGGACAATGAAGAAGATGGCAACATTGTTCCAGAGTTGGAAGAAGACATTGTACAAAAAGTTTATCTTGAAGAATGAAACGCCGGATTTCAATGCTAAGGCGTTTGTCAAGTTGGAGTCCCATTGGGATGACTTCGTACAATACAAGACATCTCAAGAGAGTGATGAACGTGTGATGAGGAATCGGCAGAATGCCCGACAGAAGCAATACCATCATCACATAGGATCAGGTGGTTATAGGAGTGCTATTTCCAAGTGGCAGAACCTAGAAGCAGAGATTACCGCTAAGGGAATCATACCTGGAACAATAGAGAAGAACTAGTCTCAACGCTTAAAGAATTGGTTCTACGCTCATGGGGGAAGCCTAGACCCAGACACTAGCAAGCTAATTTTCGGCCAAAAATTTGAGAGAGCAACACAGAGACTAGTCGTGCTAGGGAAGAAGCTGATAGCGGTGTTTTCAAGCCCAACAGAGAGAAGGATGAATTGACATATGCCCTAGAGAATCCCGAACACGGTGGTCGAACAAGAGGCTATGGGGCGGTTCCGTGGCTACAAGCATTCCCAGCAGACAAGGATACCCACAGAAGCCGCCAGAGAAAGAAGGATGAGGAGGCAGACCAAATCCGTGTATTGGAGCAATTTGTTGATGAGTCACGACAAGCATTGCTTGAATCACGTGAACGAGAAAAATCTCTTGAGGCAAGAATGCAGGAGGAGATCAAGAGGCAAGTGCAGCTAGCAATGAGTCAAATGCAATCGCAATCAACGCCGGGAGTCACCATTAGCCCCGTTGGTTAGATGAAAAGCAGTTGTGCTTCCACGGAGCTACCAGTTATTCAAGATGACGCTGGGTTGCGCTTCCCTGTTGATGACATTACCGAGCCTCTAACAACATGTGAGCTGCACATTCCAGATGGTAATAATGCATCAATCATGGTGGTTGTCGGGGTTGTATCTCCAATAGACCGAACGAAGACACCAAGAATCCATGGGTCAGTTATTCAACCTGGATATGCTAGCGTCTCGGTTAATAGAGTGCTCAAAGGTTACAGCAATGTTCCTCTTGACATTGAAGGCGGTGATGGGGAGAAGACACTAGGAGAAGCAGAGAAGACATTTGTTCAATGGCGCAAATGCTTCATCATCATTCCTGGGACGCCACTGCTTCCCCTACCTCACCCTAGGTACGAATGAAAGTGAATGAAATATTATTTTCCATTAATTTTATATTAGCTTCAAAAATAATTAACTCACAACTTGTTTTTGTAGTAGGGTCTCCCCCTAGCCTAGCCCAATCATTCATTCCCATCTCATCACAGCGTCGCGGGGGGCGAGACGACTTCATCCCCACGGCGATCTCCAACTCCTACACCGGCCCCATCGCCTCCACAACGATCTCCAACTCCTACACCGGCCCCACCACCTCCACAACGATCTCCAACGCCTCCACGCTGGTCTCCAACACTGGCCTCATCGCCTCCACGCCGGTCTCCAACACCGCCCCACCCCCTCGATAGCGTTGCACTACAGAGACGTTTAAGGTCCCGGCGGCAAAGAAGACCCCGAAAAAAAGAGTTATTTCTCAAGAAATACTTTCTGAAAAGACTGATGAGCAAATAGCAGCTGAAGAAGACAAAAAAGTGAAAGATTTTTTTAGATATCAAAAAGCAGAGACAAGCGAAGCTTAAGGAGAAGCCATACTTTTACATACCACGAGATCTGCTGAGGCAGAAGGTCGAAGATCACAAGAAAAAGATGCTTGAACTTCGTAAGCCTCCGCCACTATCAGACTATGACCGCTCCCTTGTGAAGTCACATGATGCAGATAAGAAAAGAAAAAGAGCATCAGGGAAGGATGTCCCACAGCTCGGACAACAGAAGCAACCAATGCAAAATCTTGTTGTTACTAATGAATATGGTTCCAACATAGAAGTCTATCGACCAGACAACTCTTGAGAAGTGTCGGTTCAAGACTTTAATGCTTTTTTTAAAGATACTGGTTTAACCTTGGATCAATTGATGGGCAAAGCTCCAATCCAGAACCTGGAAGTTGATACCTGGAAGACTTATAAATTTGGCAAAAGTCTGTACAACCCTGCGGCTCTGAATGAATTGGGTACGCAAATGTACTTGCTCAACAAGTGGTACATGCAGGCGTGTGGCAGGGGTGAGGAGTGGATCTTTGTCAGATTTAGAGACCATCATTACTTCCATGGCGATGACATCTTACATATTAGTTTCGAAGAATTGCATCAACTATGCCACATGGATGCTCTGGACAAATCAACCATTAGCTCCTTTTGTTTGTAAGTGATTCTTACTTTTATTTAATAAACTCACTTCCATGCGTACGTGTATATAATTATCCTCATATGTAACTTATATTTATATACAGATTCCAGATGTTAGAGCTCTAAAGAATACAAGGCAGGCTTCATTGATCCTTATATCGTATTCAAAACCGATATTATTGCCAAGGAGCATTGGGTATCTGAAGCATAAAAAAATATCATGAGGTTCTTCGTGAAGCAGCACGACAAGACAACAATACTTTTCCCGTACAGCTTTGAGTAAGTGTTAATAATAATGTAGTCTACATATTTTATGTAATATCAATACAACTTATTTGCATGTACGTGTGTGTATAAACCAATGTAGGTTTCACTGGATAATCATTGTCATTGAGTTAAATTCAAGTCGGTTAGTAATCTTGGACTCGTTCAGAAAAGAGCGGGCACTATACCAAGATATGATAGACATTATCCAGGGGTAATTTCGATCTCTCGCGCACAACTATTATTGAATAGACTTTGCCATAATTTATTAACGATCGTACATTATTGGTCGCACAGGGTTTGAAAAGAGTTTATTCGGCAACACCGCAAGGATTGCAAGGCACCACTTAATGTAGTTGAAATACCAGTAAGTTGTACTATATATACTTCCCCACGTGTTTAATTACTATATCGTACTTCAATTCACATGTGAGATGATGAGAATAATCTTCTTCTTATACAATGGTGTTTGCGGCAGCAACTAGGTAATAACTTGTGTGGATACTACGTTTGTGAATTTATCACTGCGCACATAAGAATAACTCCTAAAGATGTCCTCAGAGTACGTATATATCAATTTTTTATTTATTTTTAAATCAATATATATATATATATATATGTATGTATTAATACTTTTCATTTTATTTCAAATGCAAGACTGAATGGTTGAAACAAAGGATCATGCAAAAAGACCATATGAAAGCAGTTCAAGAGTCAATAGTAGGATTTTTTCTAGAAAAAGTGCTAAATCCCAACGACGAGTTCTACTTTGATCCTAATGAATAAATGTTGTAAATTAAATGTTTATTGATATCGTTATTTTCGAGAACAAGATTATGAAAGTATTGTATATATACATATATATCTATAATATATATAGTTTCATACTTTATTCGAATATAATAATGCTCGAGATGAGAATTAGATGTAATTATATGCGTGCGTGTATTTATATTAGCAGCGTAGAATACATACATAAAAACATATTATATATTAAACAAATATGTGTAACTGAACTGAAAACAAATTAAACAAAAAAAAGAAAAAGAAAAGGAACCTTTAGTCCCGGTTGGGGTTACCAACCGGGACTAAAGGGTGCGGCCACGTTTGCTCGGCTATAGGGCCTTTAGTCCCTGTTGGTAACACCAACCGGGACTAAAGGTCCCACTTTAGCCCCGGCTCGATGACCCGGGACTGAAAGTTCCACCTTTAGTCCCGAGATCGTTGTCCCGGTGCGGTAATCGGGACTAAAGACCGTTACCGCCCGGGACAACAAGGCCATCCTGTAGTAGTGTATAATACCATGGTTCAGGGACCTCTGCTCATGGATTTTATATATTACAAACACCAGGGCATGACAAGGCTGTGGAACGGCACCACCAGCCTAAATCATGTCCCCCATGTTCACCAGCCAATCTTAGAATATTGGTTTCTCTGTCAAATGAAGGCAATCAAGCATGTTCGTGGTAATCTGTTTGAACTGACAAAGAACAAGAATAAACACAGGACCGGACCCCCATGTTTGAACTAATCAAGAATCTGCACGCAACAGCATGGTATAGGCATGCTCATGTGTGCCTTTCAAAAAGGAGCCTACCTTTTCCCCCATTCCTGAAAAGACAGGCACAATTGTACATAATATATGCACCAAGCAAGACTATGGCATATTCTGCTGCTTGCATCCCTATCTAGCTTACCCGTACATAAGCATCATCGACAGAACAACCAATGCCAATCTGTTACTTCAAGGTTTAGAAACAGCTATCAAGCATACAGAGACATCTGGCAATGCCAGACTTGAAGTAAAGCAATGATTGATAAGTTATATTCACAGAAATTAGTGTCTGACCAAGTCAAGCAAGAGAGGGATGTTGTCAAGGCCAAAAGGTGGAGCTTTGGGTCGGGTTGCTCACCGGCGGGCTAGGTGAAGGCGGATCGCGTGACGCCGGTCGGGGTCGGTGCAGGCAGGGCCGGTGCAGAGGTCCGCGTGCCGGCGTCCGTGGTGACGACGTGGTGGCTCCGAGAGGTCGTGCTGAGGTTCTGGAGGCGGAGCGTTAGACGTGGCGCCGCGGTCCGTGGTGGCGAAGGCTCGAGGCAGGTCCAGTGCTCCGAAAGGCGTCGTGGCCGTGGTGGAGTAGGTCCTGGGCGGCGGATTCTGGCTTGGTGACGAAGAGGTGGCTTGGTGACGAAGAGGCGCGGGGCAGGCAGCGGGTGCAGGCGGCAAAGCGGCGGAGCGGGCAAAGGCGGGGGGGGGCGGCGAAGGCGTGGAGGAGGCAAAGATCAAGGCCTTGCGAAGGTGGTCGGCGGCGCGGGGGCGGCGTAAGCGGCGGTAGCGCGGTGGTGGTGTGTGTGTGCGTCGTGGCTCTCGGTGGGGTGGATATTAGGGGGGGTTTGCCGAGTGCCCTTGATCTGACACTCGGCAAACCCTTTTTTTTCATTTCCATGTGCCAGATCAGGGGCACTCGGCAAACCCTTTTTTTTCATTTTCACATTGTGCGTGTGTGCGGCCGGTTGATGTTTACAAACCGCAATATAGCAAACAGATCCAGAAATATACCAAATCTTAACATGGAGTACCACATGTTGTATGTGGACAGTAGAAAAAGTTTCATAGTCAGAAGAGAAAAAAACTTATTATTTCATGCAGTTATAGCGCAAATTCAATTTATATCAATTAAAATTCTATAATTGCACTTAATAAATTAAAATTATTAAACGGATCAAAAAAATTACCAAAATTACACATGAATCAATCTATGTTCTCTATTGCTTATACAAAAAGTTTTGAAGTCAAATCCCAATTAGACCGTCACTTTGACCCTAAATCTTACCGAATTCTTCTCAACGCTATGATTCTTCTTCTGAGATACTTCGGTTTGTAAACATCGTACGTGACAGATTGTGTGAAACCTTCTTAATTTTTTACCACAGCCTCCACGTATGATATCATGAGATCTTGACAAATCTCATGATTTTCAAACTTCGTTTGCTTTTTATAGAATTTAAAAACAATTTGGCCACACGTTCATGGTCGTGTTTCGTGAATAAGGTGTTTAAAATTTCCTTTCATTTCCTCGGTAAGGCCTCACACCGAACTCAATAACATGAATATCATTTTTATTCATTTTATTCTATTATTTGAATCACTTGCAGTTCAAATTTGACTTATACCAAAAAATTCCTTGAAATGCAATAAATTAATTAAATATAGCAAACAGATCCAGAAATATACCAAATTTTAAGAGGGTGTTATTCAATTTGTACAGAGCCTATCTTGGTCAAGACACACCAGATGCAACCAAGAACATGATGGCTACTTCACCAGAGCACTGGAGTAGGGCATTTTTCAGACTTGGATCAAACTATGACTCTGAGGACATCAACATGTGTGAAAGTTTCAACAATAGCATCATGGAAGCAAGATTCTATCCTGTTATCTCCATGAATGAGGCCATAAGAAAAAAAGTAATGGTTAGAATTCATGAGAACATGTTTAAGAAGCTGAAGATGAACATTCAGAGATCTGGGAGCTGCATAGTTCTGTGGAATGGAGCAGATGGGTTTGAGGTGCAGGAGAAAGAGGACAGGAAGTATGTAGTGAATTTGTAGCAAAGAACTTGCACTTGCAGGTATTGACAACTTTCAGGCCTTCCTGGTGATGTAATATATATCATGCTAGCTTCAATTCCCATCATGCCCAGTTTGCAGACCTGTGAGCTCTGGGTAATATATGTGCACTTTGTCTCTGGATTGCACACACATATTCACATTCTGGAGTGGACAAATACATTCAGTTTGCAAATGCCAAATAGCAGGGACATTGTTAAGTTGAACAAACATTCAAACTTTACAAAAGATGCTCAGGATAACTGGTTGCACATACCTCACTACTACACAAAATTTAACCGAGGCGGGCAAAAGGGCTTAACCGAGGTGGGCAAGCCAACCGCCTCGGTCGAAAGGTCACGGTTAATCATGGCCTTAACCGATACGGTTGGCCGCCCGCCTCGGTTAATAAAAAAAAAACAAAAAAAAGAAAGCCCGTGGACAAGCCCAGCGAGCTTATCCACGGGCCCGCTGAGCCCGTCCACGCGCCGCCGGCACCGTAGCTCGTTGGATCTGCCACCACGGAGCTGATGCCGGCGTTGGAGCGCCGCCGCGGGGAGGACGAGCGCCACCACGGGGAGGCCCACGCCGCCGCCACGGAGGGGGAGGAGCACCGCTGTGGGGAGGCCGGATTCAGCCACCATGCCACTGGATCTGGCCTCCACATCGCCGTCGGAGTGGAAGGGGGGGCCGCCACCGCCTAGATCTGCGACATGGAGGACCCGCGCCGCTGTGGGGAGGCCGGATCCGTCCTCCACGCTGCCGTCAGAGTTAAAGGGGGAGGGGAAGCCGCCACCGCCTAGATCCACGACATGGAGGACCCGCGCCGCCGTTGGAAGCCAGATCCGGCCTCCACGCCACCGGATCTAGCCTCCATGCCACTGCCGGAGTTGAAGGGGGAGGGGAAGCCGCCACCACCTAGATCCGCGACATGGAGGACCCGTGCCGTCGTGGGGAGGCCGGATCTGGCCTCCACGCCACTAGATCTAGCCTCCCCGCCGCTGCCGGAGTTGAAGGTTGAGGGAAAGCCACCGCCACCCCCACCAGATCCCGTGCTCGCTGCCCCCACGCCGGCCATCGGGAGGCAGCCCGCCCTGCGCCCGCCGCCCCTGCGTAAGCTGCCAGGAAGCGCCCCATGTGCGCCGCCGAGAACGAGGGGAGGGACATGGTTGCATGGGGAGCGGTGCGCTCGAGTGGGGGAGAGGGAGGAGCGTTGGGGATAGTGCGTTGTGGTTGAGGGAGCTCGGGGAGAGAGTAGGCTGCGGCTGAGGGGAGGGGTGAGGGAGAGAGTGAGAGTGATTTTAGGGTTTCGTTTATATATTGGAGATGATAGTGGGCTGGTGTGAGCTAACGGGCTGGGCCTGATTTACCGAGGCGGTTGCATTAGAATGCCCGCCTCGGTTAATGATTTACCAAGGTGGTTGCATTATAATGCCCGCCTCGGTTAATGCCTATTAACCGAGGTGGTTATATTACAGTGCCCGCCTCGGTTAAGGAGTAACCGAGGCCGTTGCTGGCCCGGCTGCCTAGCCTCGAATAACTAAGGCGGGCAATCAGGCCGACCGTCTTCGAGCCCCATTTGGAAACGCTGCCTAAAAGATTTTGTGTAGTAGTGCTACTACATTTTTCTAGTGCACATACCTACTACAAACACATAGCATCACACTAACTTAACTACATGGAACAACAAACCAAAGAAGAGGCCAACTACAAACACAAAGAAGCTGCTACTGAAGTTGAGTCTTCCAGCATTCAACTTTCCAACCAACAGTTGCAATGCTACATCCTTTGCTTTCAGTTCCTGCACCTTCTCTGAAAGCTCTTTCCCCAACAACACATTCATTAGCTTCAGCTCACCAGCTTCATCATCCAACCCTGCCTGCATCCTCATCTGTGTATTGTCCCTCTTCGTCGTCAAGTTCCACACTGCATCACGAATATCGTGCAACAAGGTTTTCATAAAGAGAGTTTGCTCAGGATCGATCCAAACATAAAAACCACAATCCATCTAGGTCTACGTATCACCAAAGAAAAAGGTTTCGCTATCAAGAACTGAAATCCATGAAATGCAAAAGCAGCACATTCAATGTTCATAATTTAATATGGAACGGAGACAGGTTCCTTTTGTTATGTGCCACATGCACCTGATAAGCGGGGCCAAGGGCCAGCATGTCCAGCGTGTCCAGGCTGGACTGCCACGTGTGCAAAACCGCCTGAGAAAACCACTGCAGGGGGTTAATTGACTGGTTTAGACAAGTTTAATGTGTTAAATACCTGGTTTTGTACTTAGGGCTACGTTGACACCTCTCCAAATCTCATGGGTGATGTAGAATTTTTCTATAAACCAAAAGGAAAAATATTCCTAGTTGGAGAAAGCTGTGTACATTGTCCAGTGGTAAAGCTTGTTACTCTCATGCAGCACGTATTGGGTTCGATCTTGGGACGACGCATCTTCTTTTTGTGCCGACCTCCAGATTACTCGTCAAAGCTCAAAAAATACAGCATGTTGTTTTGAGCTTGTCACATTTTTTATTTTTTGCACTAAATATGTGATAGCGGGCCTATTGTTTTGAGCTAATTAGAGCATGATGAATTTAAAATCATAAACAGTGACTGTATGAGTAAAACCGTCATGAGTTAGCGGGCCAGGAATATCCACTAGTGCACATCCATGACGGAAAAAAGATTATCATCATAGATTGTGCCTATTAGCGATGGTCTCAAAATCGGTCACAGAGAATCCGTCATGGAGTAACAGGTTTCTTATAGTGCAAGCTTCTTAAAAGCTACCATCGTGCCATAGCCCAACGCCTCTCCCACCCACCCTCGGTCGATGCGCCACCGCCGAACACCTCCATCTGGCCTCCTTCCCCTACGCCAGGCCTTCTATCAGTTGAAAAAAACGCAGACAATAGATTCAAGAAAAAATCGTGTACCAGTGAGACACGAGCTGCAAGGTCCTCAATACAGAGGGTGAGAGCGCTAGACGATGGACAGCGGGTCAATCTAGAATAGGTCGGTGATGTCTTCAAAGAAGTCGTCCACCTACTGCACCCCGGCGGTGGTGCCGGCTATGCATCAGATGGGTACTCCTCGGGGCTGCCGGCGCCTAGTGAGGAAGGACGATAGAGATAGGGGCTCCTCAGGGATGTTGGTGAGGAAGTCCATTGATGGCAGGAAGTCGGCGAGTAGGTCGAAGTCACTGTAGTATGGTGGGAACTCACCATCGAAGCAATCGTCAGCAGAGAAGGGGCATCGAACACGCTGCTTGTTGGAAGATATAGGTCCGGCAATACCTAGCAACTAATCGCGTAAGATGAATCTGATGGTAGCACACGTGACACAAGATTTATACTGGTTCAGGCATGTGGGGTGCCCTAGTCTAGTTAGGGGTGATGTTGCTCTTCTCGTATTCGTATGCTTGGTTACAGGGGTTGTTGCTCCTAACTACGTAGTAGATGGGATGAAAGAGAATGAGTTGGGATCCCGATTGCGAGGCCCCTACTCCCCCTTATATAGCTTGAGAGAGTAGGGATACAATGAGGACGATCGGCTAACAGACTGGATTCCTAGTTTATTACATGGAATGCGTGTAGATTGTTCCTATGATATTGTCCAGATACGATGACTCCGGATATTCTTGGAATGCCTTGAACTTCAAGTCGGTTGTTCCGTTCGGCCTTCATGGGCCTCCTTTGGCCTGGCCTTTGGCCTGATAGTTGGACATGGTCGAATATACGGGCGGTGCGGGTGTAACACCCCAGTGTTAAGCTTGCACTTTGCACTTACATTTGCATGAGCTTAAGCATCACCCATTCATTCATGAGCATTAGCATATGAAATTTCATTTCATTCACTCTTATGTTATCACATGTGATGCTTAATTATACATGTATATGCTTGTGATCATGCTTGGCTAATGCAAGTGACTATTGTTTGGTCACTAAAACAGTTTAGACACACTTAGGATGGAAAATGGAACCAAGTTTATATTCATGAGTTGGTCCAAAAATGCTTCTAAGTGTAGGTATCACTAGAAATGGTGTTATTAAGTTGATTGTTTGACCTAACTTGACTAATTATGTAGAGAGCTTGCATGGTAGTGGGACCTAAATAAAAGTTGTAGTTCATGTCATGTAGAACAAACTTTGTTTAAGGGCCAAGGGCTAAATCAGTGCCTAAGTTGGTCAAATAGAGCTCACAAGTTTCGATTTGCTGCTGTTTCGGGAACTTAGAAAATTTTCTAAGTCTTAAACGGTTCACAGTTTTCATGTAGCCATCTTTGGTGATTTTTAGTTTACAAACCAGTGCAAATTAGAACAAACTCCATTAAACAATTTTGTAGTACTCAGATAGCTCTACACAATGGTGAAAATGGTTGATCAAAATTCGCCATGGTTTGGGAGATCTAGGGGTGCAAAGTCACACTGTTAGACTGCCTGAATTGGCACTTAGCCGATTTCAAACAAACCAGCAGTGGCCGACCGCGCGCAGGCCGCGCACGCTGTGTGGCGGCCGTACGCCGTCGTCGGCCCCGTTTATCAGGCCAGTGAAGGGTGAAAGACGCCGCGTCGCTACTGCTCGCCCACCCTTGCCCTCACTCGTTCTCTCTTTCTCTCTCTCTCACGCCCATCGAGCGGAGAAAGCGCAACGCTGCCGCCATCGCGTCATCGCCGGCCTCGCTAGCAGCCACCGCAGCACCGCTGTTCGATTCGTCTCGCACGTAGCTCCGTCATGACTCACTCCACCTCCCCGAGCATCTAGCGCCACCAGTCTAGCACAGGTGAGGCCCCATTGTGCCATCGCTGTAGTCGCCATTGTCGCGGTGCATGCCGAGCTCGTGCTCGCCATGGACAGACCACCTCACGCCTGCACCGCTCACTCTCTCCAGTGTCCCGTGGTCACTAGGTTCAGTAGATGCTGTAGCCACTGGCCTTTGGCCAATGCAGGCCCCACCGGAAGGAGAACGCGCACCATGCTACCATAAGCTGGCCGCGCCGCCGCCATGCGCACCACCGTGGCTAGGCATGCCGGATCTTCTTCCCCTCTCACTACTAGGTGTTAGGTCTTAGCCACGTGATGGCGAAGCTAAACGGGAGGACGAATGCTCAATGCCGTCACCCGACTCGCCTGAACATCACAGCGCCGCCGTCCGACGCCTCCATCTGGCCTCCTTCCTCAGCACTAGGAATCGGTTCAGAGCTACTCGGAACCCACAACACTGTCCTCGCGCTCTGTCCCCATCAACCTTCCCAAGCTTGGTCTCTGTTAACCTTGCCCCGGTGGATCTACCTCCCTATCGTCCTCTTCCTTGGCTCCGGCAGATCCACCAGCCCTGACGGCGGATCTCGTCCATCTGGACTGTTGCCCCGATGGCAAATCCCATCTGTCGGGACTACTGCCCTAGTGGATCCTTCCGGCATCCTCTTCTCCCCAAAGTGGTTGCTCTGCCCCAGCTACCGCTGCATAGCTTAGTCAGAAGATGAGGCAGGAATAGGAATGACGAGCCTGTCGCATATGTCAATGTCTATTCAAATAGATTTGAGGGCTCTAATTTGAGGGTTGTTGTTGGAGTTGAGCCTAAAGAAGGCCCTCAAAAGTTGGGGAGCCCTCAAATCTAAAGTAGGGGCTCCAATTTGAGCGCTATTACTCGAGATATTATAACCAAGCAATCTAGATTAGGAATGTTAAGCACACAACTTTGAAATGTTAATATTTTCTTATATATATTTGGTAAAAGTTAAAAATATTTGACTTGATGAAAACTAATAAGAATGACACTTTTACAAGACGGAGGGAGTACGTTGTTTGCTCAGTCGACAACAGTCGCTACAAGTTTCCACCTAGTGCTTAGTGGGCAATTATTCTCTTTAGCACATGGATTAATATTTTGCATGCTGTTTAGAGCTTTTGTTAGCCGGCTAATTAGCAAGTAGTTTAATTCGTGCGTTGTTGCTTCACTTCGTAGCGCTTTGAGAAATTGCTAATTATTCTTTGGGTGGATATATCACTGATTGCCGTGTGTGACCTTGGCAATTTGGAGTGAGACGTGTTGGGCTAAAATTGGCATATATAGTTTTTCTCGGCGAAGAATTTTTAGCAGCTCCCATTCACTCCTTTCTAGCATACGCAGACATTTGCACGAGGTAAAAAATGACTTTTAAATTGAAGGGAAGAGTTGTATTTATTTGGAGCATAGATCCATGCTGCTATTTTCCATCCGTGCCTTTTTTATGTGTCGTTCTCACTTTATGAGTCAAAGATACTTAATTTTGATTAAATATATATAATAAAATATTAATATTTATAGTACATAATTAGTATTATTAGATAGATCATTGAATATATTTTAAAAATAAATTTACCCAGAGATACAAATATTGCTAATATTTTCTAAATCAAATTTGATAAAATTTGATTGGCACCGTTTCTACGTCGTCACCTAGATAAGTACGGAGGGAGTAGGTCCCATCTAAACCTCTGTTTCCGTGTAATAAAGTATCAAGGTGGCAACAGCCTGTAGATCAGCATCTCTGTTGCAATCAGTCGTCCTCTCGCGAACCATGGAGAAGAGCCGGGTCCTGGTGCTGGTGGTGGGCGGCACCGGGTACATCGGCCGGCGGATCGTGCGGGCGAGCCTGGCGCAGGGTCACCCGACGCTGGTCCTGATGCGGCCGGAGATCGGCCTGGACATCGACAAGCTCCAGATGCTGCTCTCCTTCAAGGCGCAGGGCGCGCGCCTGGTGGAGGCGTCGCTGGAGGACCACGCGGCTCTCGTCGCCGCCGTGGCGCAGGCCGACGTGGTCATCTCGGCCATGTCCGGGGTGCACTTCCGCAGCCACAACCTCTCCCTGCAGCATAAGCTCGTCGAGGCTATCAAGGAGGCTGGGAACATCAAGGTGCGTCACTTCACAAACTGTTCCAGTATACTAGCCACTACTTATTGGCGGTTCAGAAAGCTTCTTTTTTAATCCGTTTTGTTAATTGAGTTGTGTTCCTGAATCCATTATTTTGTTCTTTCCTGGGCGAGCTGCCCTGCCTCTCTACTCCAGTCTCCATCTCTGATCTTCCGAGCCACACACCCTATCCCTAGAGGTGGAAATAGATGTCTCAGAATCCGTATTGTCTAAATCCGTATTTGTTAAAACTTATAATATGGATATATATGTTCATATCCGTTTCTACGGTGGATATTAAATGGATGTATTTGAATTTATTTTTCAATAGTTTTTCTGTCCGATTTTAGATACATATTGGACAGAAACATGAAATATTCAACATTTATCTGTATCTGCGAAGAAGATGTAACGAATCTATTTAAAAGTTTTCTCTCTATATGACTAATGACTAATTCTTTAATTTTGATATTATTAATAATGCATTGAAACTATTTAGTAGTATATCTATAAGTAACTTTTAGTATTAATTTAACACTATTAATGATACATAAATATTAAATTTTTAGTATTTTTCTAAATTAGTTTAAACCTAATATATTTGTTGTTGCAATTTATTTTAATAATTTATTTTTCGCTTGTAAATTAATTTATGTAACTTATGATTTTATGATAGATATTACATAAATAATGATTCATTAATTTATATATTCAATTATTAAATATTTATTCATAACTAAATCAGTTTTATGAGCTATTCTTGTCTATGTTATATATCCACAAACATCATTATCTACTTGTGTAATAATTTTGTAATTAAAAAAATTGATAAAACAAAATGGCTACTTGTTGCCTACAATTCTTATTTAAATTTCTTCACTTAACCTATCGTTTTATTAAATATTATCCATTATAGTTTGGTTCACTTCGATATTGATGATTACTAGAAGTGTACTTTGATTTTATTTCACTTTGGTTATCGACGAATTTAGTAATAAAAGGTTATTCATGTACGTCAAATTTAACAATATGCATTTTGAGTTGAATTAAGTAAATATTCGAATAGAAATCCGAACACGGGACCGCTATTTTGTATTCATATTCGCAAAGATCCGTATTTGTATTGGAATCTGAATTAAATGTGGTAAAAGGTGACATCAAGATTCGATTCCATTGAATCTGAACCGTTTTCAACGCTACCTATCACCTTCTATTTGCTTTGTGATGGGCCGACAGATTTGATTTTGGGGACACCACCAACGACTTCAACCATAATTTTTTTTTGAAATTTCAGTGGAGTGGAAAAAAGAAGCTCAATCTTTAATGGGAAGGAGGAGGACGTGGGAGTCGCACACGCACCCAAAATAATAATTAAAAAAAATCAGGCGCATCTGATCGCCGGACTACGTGCTTCTCTGTTTCACATCACCGTCTCTAATCTGTTTCCTAATCCTCACTCTGCCCCCGGCCCTTCACTCCTTCTGGTAGCCCCCGACTCCGTCATCCCTGACGCCTGACGGCGACACCACCCTCCCTCCTTGGCTCTCTGAGGATGTGCTTGTGTTATTGAAAGACGAAGGGAATGTACTCTTCTTTTAAAAATGGACCAAACAAATATACTCTTGTCCCTACCAAGATAAGCTCACATCTAGTATTTCGAAGAGTCAATCAATTTCAGGTTTAACTAAACATGTACAAAATTCACTGATGTTTATGATAGCAAATAAACATCATCAAATTAATCATGCCATATATTATCATATTAAATTATTTAGGGATATAAATGTCAATACTTTTTGATAATAGTCAAAATTAAAATTTGTTAACTACATGATGTACACTTATTTTGAGTCGAACGAAGTACATTATACTTGTTTATAGATCGGAAATGGTTTTGAGTGTCTGGTCTTCAAACTGTTGCTGCTAATCCTATCCAATCCCATATGAGCACCAACAACGCAGCAGCAGAGGCATTTGTGTTTTTGTTGAGCCTTCCCAACTTCACATTAGCTACGAATAAAGAAACTAATGCAAACAACAGTGTAAAAATGCCCTTTAACATGTACATATAGTTCAATATATAGAACAACAAAAGATGAAGAGGTACTGAGTCTAAATAAACTTAAGTTATTGTGGAGATGCAGCGTTTTGTACCATCGGAATTCGGCATGGATCCATCCAAGATGGGGCATGCTCTTGAACCAGGAAGGGTTTCATTTGATGAGAAGATGGACATAAGACGGGCGATAGAAGATGCCAACATTCCCCACACCTATGTTTCTGCCAATTGCTTTGCTGGTTACTTTTGCCCAAACCTATGTCAAATGCGCACCCTTTTGCCACCCAAAGAGAAAGTTCATGTATATGGAGACGGCAACGTCAAAGGTAAAACATCATACACTACTTGTTCCTCTCCTCCGTCCATCATTACTTTTGTATTTAATTTGACATGAATATCCATTTTCACTATAGTGTTTGTTTAATTGATCACAAATATACATTAGCTATAACTTTATGATTTTATGTGTACATCATTTTTCCCATTTTATCTGAACATAAATCAATATTGTGCATGTCCCTTGTAAAGCATACCATATCCAAAATGGACATTTTTACACAGTGATTTATAAAACTAGAAGAACAACATGGTTTCTAACTACGTATTTATGACATATATATATATATACATATATATGTGTATATATATATATGTATGTATGTATATGTACCATGCAGTTATATTTTGTGATGAAGATGATGTTGCAACATATACAATCAAGTCTGTTGATGATCCTCGCGCAGTGAACAAGACAATATACCTAAGACCACATGAAAACATCCTGACTCAAAATGATGTGATCGCAAAATGGGAAAAGCTTTCCGGAAATGTTCTTGAGAAAATCCACAATCCTGCAGATGAATTCTTGGCTTCAATGAAAGGTAACTACAAAATTTGTATGTCTGAGGGCAATGCAAGGTTTTTTTTATTGAAAAATCCAATGCATATGATTTAGATTCTTTCTTGTTTGTGTAATTATTAGTTACACCAGAATTGGTAGAGAGGGGGTCACATCAGTATTGTTTACGGTGAACAGATGTGATTTCCACTGATACCTGTACACATAATTGATCCCAAAAATGGTATCATCTTACTTCGACATTGAAGGCTGATGTATGGAGTGTACTACACTACTACTTGTAAAAAATATTGTTGGTATTTCCTAAACAATTTTAGTGTCCATGAAAATTGTCATTACACATCTCCCTATTAAACGTAAATTATGATTTTCCATGGATGTGTAGATACAGACTTCGCCAATCAAGTCGGAGTGGGACACTATTACCACATTTTCTATGAAGGTTGCTTGACAAATTTTGAAATCGGTGAGGATGGAGCAGAGGCTACCCTATTGTACCCAGAGGTTCAGTATACCCGCGTGGATGAGTACATGAAAAGATATCTGTAACTGCTAAAGTAACTATTGGCTTGTCCTGAATAAACCATACTCTGTTGTGCGCAAAGGGTTCAATATATGCGCATGGACGAGTGCATGAAAGGATATCTGTAACTGCTAAAGTAAACTTATTATTGGCTTGTCCTGAATGAACCATACTTTGTTGTACCCAGAGGTTCAGTATACCCGCATGGACGAGTACATTTATCGTTGGCTTGTCCTGAATGAACCAGTTGTTGTTGTATGTGGCCTTTTCCAGTTACTGTTGCTATGTTGTATTACCCTGTCTGGATTCTTCATCATTTTAATATAATCGCCAACTCTTTTGCCAGATTTGTATAAAAATTATTGACTTGTCTTACCATATTAGAACCCCATCAACACCGTGTGTTAGAAATAATTGATCTTTCTAATGCCACCGGATCTAAATGGTTCATATCAACTCTACACTTCGAAAATGTTTGGTCTTTGTATTGTCTCATAGTCTAAATGACTCACATCCACTATACATGATGAGTAGACCGTACACTCCCACTAACCCACGTACAGTTTTGTCACCGCTTCACGTAAAAGGACTAACCTAGGGTTAGTGTTATGAACTCTAGAAACTTTATTTGTTGTTCTAATCCACCTTAATATATAACGAAGGTGGCGAAACCCAGTGAAGAGACGATGACGCCTAAGAGTTTTTTTAATTAACACTACAAGAATCATGCTGATCTATGATGGAAAATTTCCGTCACCAATCACCAAAAAACCGTCACTATGCAGCATCTGTGATGGTTTCAGAGATCATCATGGATGGAGTCTCCATGCCATCACTGTGGAAAGCAGCTTCCACACCCTTCTCCAGCCGCACTCATGCTCTCCAAACCCTAGCCACAGAGATCGATCACCATGGTTCGCATCCGCAAGCAACTCACAACGAAGCTACACCACCACGATCGCTGGATCCTCCACTGCCCAGCTGAATGGTTTGGAGCCCGTCTTCTCCAGCACTGGCATCGAGTAAGAGCCTCTTGAGTTGTTGTCTTCTTTCTCTTGTTGCTGTCTTCTCTGGATCTGACGCCTCTCTCTTGACGCGCGGTGTCCTTAGATCATCGAAATAGGTTGTGTGGTGTACACTTACATTTTTTCAGGAGCTTCTAGATGGGGATCAGTGGATGTTTACCCCCAATGACAACCTAGTGTCATAACCCGTGGTGCTCAGCGTGACATCACAGACGGACAACATCAAGCATTCGAATGTTCTTCACATATAGTCAGAGTGCAAAGTTTTAAATTTACTACTTTACCAAAGAACTGAGGCGTTCAAACAAGTACCAAAAAATTATTACATGTAAGATCATGTGAGTATTGGAAACGTGACATTGTAGTAGGGCATTTAGTGTAGAACAATGCTAGTTATATATTTTTCTGCAACCTCAAGATACAGGACTGTTTTAATTGAATGGTTCATCTAGCAAGCATTGTCCAAGTGTTACATCCACATTGTAACATAGGTTGTGTGGTCTTGTCGGGGTCATAACCCTGGGTGTCAAAAGGCACCGATTAGTTAGCAGGCCACGCGGCCTACAACACAATAGTCAGCATGGGCCCAAACGACCGAGGCCAAGCAGGAGCTGAGCAGAGGAGACCAGGCGCTAAAGATGGGGTCAGCCCTGACCCCTTCCACCTGCCTTAGCCACACGGCACTCGCAAGACGCACGACCTCTCCCCATCACGACCCCCCGGAGGGGGTGGGGGGAGGTCAAGTGCAGCTAGGTGTGCCTGCTCTAACGAGAGTAAGCATGCTGCACTGACCTCGCAAGGACCGAGGGGACAACAGTCACCTCGGGCCGGTCAGACACTATCACTGTGCCATACCGCACTGACACGACAACACCGCACCACGGTGGCAACGGGTACGGTACCTGCAGTCCAAATACAGACCGACTAGACGCTTGTATGATCCCACCCACTAGGGGATGGAATCCACGACAAGGGACTCGGTGAAAAGGTCATTCAGACCGACAGAGTGCCCCGACCCCGACGATTGGGGTCGTGGCCCTCGGCCCAGCGAAGCGACCAAGTGAACGATGACCTAGGGCAGCTACCTACTTCGGGTACGACTCCCCTAGGAACCAGGAGACGATCACGAAGGCCACGACAGATACCTCGTTCCACAGGACAGCTAACAAACCACCATCGAGGCTATAGTGCAGCCACGACCGGCACAGTAGCGCCATGTCACATCCTGCCACAACGTGTCCAGAAGACCATGGTGATAGCCATGATCGGACGTGCACTAGAAGATGGCGTAGCTTGCAAGCCAAGTTAGCTTGGACCTCCCTTAGGCTCTCGACCCTTCGATCGGGAGAACCTCCTCTTTGTACAAGCCCTTGCCCCGAACTCTATATAAGGACCGCTAGGGCAACATGATACACACATCCTCTACCATTCCAGTGATTCACCATCGTAATAGAGCTCCTGGAGCTTCTCTTTGGGTAGCCCTTCGCCTAGCATAGGTCCTTCCATCTCTTCCATCATTCTTGCACCCCCTGTTGTAAGAACTTTAGAGCATTCAAGCGAGGAACACGCACTCGATCATCTCTGGACTGAATGTAGGGATCCGGCCTGAACCAGTATAAATCCTCGTGTCTATTGGATGCTACCATCGTCTTCCTAGAGCAGCGCGACAATTGATTAAGTTTACTAGTCTGGTTTACAAAACACCGATAGTTGGTGCACCAGGAAGGGGACCGTTGCGCACTCTCGATTGTTGAAGGAAGTGATGGCTCCTCGCACTGCCGGTGAATTCTCTGGTGGAATGGCCCACGGCGGCCACATCTGCCACAAAAACTATGAGTTCATCAGCATCAAAGGACCAGCACCCATGTTCACCTGTGGCTACGACCCAAACCTCTGCCATGGAGATCCGAGACACGTAGCTCATAGTGGACACACTCTTAGAACTGCCTCCGGTGGCAGCATCCTAGAGTTCACATACCCCAAGGGGCCAATACCCTCGCCCACCGCCGGCCGCGGCTAGGCCTCCCACTCGAGAAACCAAAGGTCCACAGCTCGCAACAAACTTGCCCAGGGAATGGCCTAAACTAACCACATCCTTTTTGGGAATCACGCGGTTAATCGCACCAAAGGTCCGACGCCCGCGTCCGCGTCCGCCCTTAGGTGAAACCTAGACCTCCATCTCGTAGGTCTAGATCACATGGTCCATGGTGGACACACTCTCAGAACCGCCCTTGGGGGCTGCATCTCGGAGTGCACCGACGAGAGGGGCCCAGTGCCCTCTCTCATCACTGGCCATGGACAAGACCCCTACCTGGGAAACCAAATGGTTGTGGCCCACGGCGATCTCACCCGAGGAATGGCTCGTGGTGGTTGTGTCCTTTTTGGGAACCACAAGATCACCCGAATCGACGGGGCAACACCCGTCACCCGCTCATACCTGGTCTAGACTCGCCACATGGCAGAACTGGACCCTATGATAGAATCACGCCCCGGGTAGCGTCACCACTAGCAAAACGCGATACACTAGGGCACACATGAATGACGACACTACTTGCCACCATGCGACATCATCGTTAGTGGTCAAGTGGCTAACCAGCATCATGCCACACAAGGTCAAGCCCGGGACTAGGATCCAATCCGACATAGTGGGCAAGCCCACAACATGACTCCATGGGCTGCCACCTGCTGCACGGAGTTGCGACGAGTGGACCGAACCGTGCTACGCCCCCCCATAGCAACAGGCCATGACAACACCATGTTGGGACCGGCAACTGCACACAAAGCCGGTGACACGGCGACAGCGATGTTGTTGCGCTAGGAGGACTCAGGCACCAGTATGCACGAGCCATCCCAGCCGAAAGCTACAACAAGACGGACATGAAGAGGCCATCCTTGGGGACACATGGGCCCATCGAGGATATCGAGCCAGCAAGGAACAACTAAACGATGTCCAAGGGGTCGATCCTCGCCATCTATGACTGTTCAGAGCGGTGGAGAAGTGACCTCATCGGCTTGTGGCCTAGGGACCATGACAGCTCCAACACAAGCAAGCGCTCAGGGGCTCGTAGCGCCTTGAGAAGCAACTCCACCACGAATACATGCTTGGGGGCTCAACGCATGGAGCGAGCTCCCCGCTCTAACCACTCTATCCAAACATGTCCACATACACATGTAGGTTCGCCCACAGCTCTAGAAAATTGCAACTAACCCGTGGAGCGAGCTCCCCGCTCTAGAGCAATTAGATCCCCGAGCAACCTGATCCAGCTCGCACCAGCAGCCGGACATGAGTCACTCGTGGAGGCTGCACACGAGGGCACATATACATGTCCCACGATGTAGCACTGCTTATCACCATCCTAGCGACCCTTTTCCCGAGTGTCTTCTGATCGCTCCCTACGTCGCGATGAGCCGGTGACCCACGTCTTGACCTCTCGCTCGGGTTGCCCCGGCCGACCCAATGGACCAGCTCCTAGGCATGGCCAGGCACCTACGCATGAGCCTGAGAGGAAACAGGAAACCCGTTCGCTCAGGACCAGGAGAGCAAAAGGAAGGGGCTCATGTCGTTCTCTCACTTTCTTCTCGCATCGTGCTAGATCTACGATCATCGTTCACCGTCCTATCGATCCAACGGATCGCACACATTTTAGCCCTGCAGGCCAGCCCTCAAGCTAAGATATGCATCGCAGGCATAGACCCAGGGGGATGAGGCACATTCCAATTCGAACAAAAAGTAAGTAAAAGAACAGCGTAATGACAAGCGAATACGCCAACCACACTCTAGGTGCAGAGACCCTAAGCACCATCCATCGTAGAACGAGGGACCTGCTTCAAGCTTCTCCACGTGTACCCACAGCGGGACAGAACGGTGAACTGTTTCCCAAACTCCTTACCGCAATGAGATGCCTCTCAGACCAAGCCTCTCGGATTAGCTCTAGGGCAAAGTCAGGCACTCACACAGATAGGGAGCACAAGGAAATGAAGCGCTGCTCTGCACGAGTGGGTGGAATGGGGAAAATTGAAGCCTACACCCTCTGCTCGCTTTTTCCCCTTTTATCAAACTGGAACAACGTTGGGCCGCATAACATTCAGCTCTGTGGGCTAGCCCCTAGGTGAGAACATGCACCCGTACTCGCAAGGCTGATGGAGAAGGAGCACATTCCAACCTGAACAAGAGGAACACAGGCGGCAACGTGACAAGATGGGATCACATGCCAGCAACACCACATGTGGGAGCAGTAAGCTCCACGACAACCAAGCAGCCCTCAACACGCATGATGCTCGAGTAAGTTGACCCGCCCGAACCAGAAGCAAATAGTCATTCGCGGCTGACCATGCACTTTCAAGAGAAGAAGACCGAGGGAACAACCTCGACAATGACAAATCCTGCACGACGAGCTCGATGAGGATCGAGTCAACAAGAGTGACTCACCTGTGGAGCACTCGCACTTGCCCGAACGACCGTGGTAGGAGCATCATCTAGCCAAATGAAACCGTCAAGAACTCCCCAAGGCCCCAAGAAGCACGACCCGCTCGAGAACGTCGGGTGCCTCGGTGCACACTCGAACACCATATCAGGGCCGCTCCCTCTGGGTCCATGGCAACCGCTCCCCCGGTGGGAGGCCCAGCGGGGAGCGACAACCATGCTGTCCCTCTCGATTACGGCGGAGCTGCTGTGGCGCGTGGGCACAAACCACAGCCCGATAAAGGCTCAACAATGAGCCTAGCCAAACAAAATGATTCATGAAGGTCAACAACATGGAGATTAAATAGCTTGGGCAAAAACCCTGTCGACACAAAATTTTATCCCATGCCGAGGACACACGTAGCAAGCTGAAAGGGTCCGCTCAAAGGAGCTGGAGATCCGCCTAGCTTCAGCGCAGGGATGGTCGATCCTCCGCACTCCTCCCGAGACGTGCCAGTCAATTTGACCCTATAATTGACAAGGAGAGAAAGTTTATCAGTAATTAAGGGCGGAACATGCCGGTGTTGCCAGACAGTCCCGAATGTGCGGCTCTGAGAGCCGATATGAAAGGAAATCGACTAAATAGTCGATTCCAACATATTCATAAGGATAAATCGGTTAGAACTCATGGGGTTGTGTAAGAAGAATCGGTTATCATTCTGGATGAATACCATTGTTTAGACAAACATTGGTTACTAGCAAAAGGATATCAACGATAATTAGTTCACGCTAAGCCAATAACTACAAGTAACCGAACCCCTTTGTAAAAGAAACAGTTCATCATCATTCAACCATTAAATAGAGATAAATCTAATGAACATGTTAGATCTCATCTATCGCAATGACCAGTGGGGCATGAGGCAGAATCATGCAGGCTGTAGAAACAACAATAGACTCGACGACCCTAACTTACTTCTAATATCAGTGGGGCATGAGGCAGAATCGTGTAGGCCGTAATACAATAATAAGATCATGGGGCTAACACATCTTTCAACCTATCGCTACTTCAACGGTCTCATGACGTGAACTATTTGTGAAAGCACTCGATATTGGCTAAAATAGCTGATTCAGGCATAATGCACAGTTAAGATCATGCCATCTCAGGAACAGATCTACCAAATAACGATCCCCCACTCCACAGTGCTAACAGTGGGGTCTGAGGCACAATCACACAGGCCGTGATAACAGGCCATGGAATGGTTTTTGCTAACCTATAGATCTACTCAAGATCAAACACGTCCTAACCGCACGCTATGCACGATTAAGATTGATATAAAACAACCGAGAAAACATAACTCATCGTTTAAAGTACAGATTAGATCAAATTTAGATTAACAAACGATGGGTTAAACAAGATATAGGGCCGATCTAGATCAATCCCAATCGGGCGAAGTGATATTGCTATAATTAAATAAATAATGGAAGCAATAAGCAATATCGGTAACTTAATGAATCTATCCGAAGGAACGCCACCCTTAGATAGAGCCGATAACTTGACCTTAATCTAGTTCGAGCAGTGGAGGTCGACCGGATCGATGCAGCCGTACTTGTACTAGACAAGAGTCGATAACTAACTCATACCAGAGTCGCAGTGGAGGTCAACCGAATCGATGTAGCCGTACGAACAGAGGTATAAGCCATGACGGTACTTACAGACAAGCAGTGGAGGTCGACCAGATCAATGCAGCCATACTTACTGAAGAACTCGTCGAGATCTACTCTACTCCTACTCCTAAGGGGTGGCCGAAGCCAAAAAAAGTAAATGACTTGTATTGGATTAATTGTGTGTCTTTACAATAGCCGGGGTTTGATATTTATACCTAGGACCTACGCATGACTCCTATCTAAGCACGACTCATCACAATCTTTGGCCCTAAGATCAAACATTCCTAATTTAAGATAACTTGGACTCTAATCTTTCCCTTTTTGTAGAGTCTGACATGTTTTGTTCCGGCGCTGATCGTAGTCTTTGTCGTTATCCGCTGGCGTTACCTGAAGAAAGCCGATTCCAGTGCTATATTTGAATCAGCTGGTTCCGATCTGCATGCAATTGATTCCTTGATGACATGATCTTGGGAGCTTCCAAGTTCCTATGATTCTTCTTCCAAATTTTGGTGTAAACACATGCCCCCCAATTTTGGGATAAAAGTAATTTTATTCCAAAATTATCATGTTTGTATCCCCGATTGGTCCGTAGTCATGGGTAGAGAATCTTGATCTGGGGTCTACTGTTTGTTGCCATCTACGTTAGCTCATGCGCCCATGCTTCAAAACTTTTACGAGAGTGTCATTGCTTCATGGGCACTTGGATTCATCCTTCCACGCTGGCTATAAAATGTCCATCCAACCCTGGCGAGAGCAACTCAACAATTCAGCCATGTTTCTCGTCTTTCTGCCTCCTCGAGTGCTCCCGACTCCGCTGGACCCTCCATGGTCTATCCTTTTGCTATGAAGATCTTTGAGCAATTAGAAGAATTCTTATGCATAGGGTCATTGTGTCGCTCATCTTAGCACTTTGTCAAGTAAGAGAATCAGCTACTGTGGTTAGAAGAACCCTTGTGACATCGCCTGGGTCTTCTGTCCATGCTTGCAGAGCTGTTCTAGTGTTTGCAAGGGCTAGAATGTGTGGACACCTTCCCTTTGTTTGCTCGATCAAATGCCCATTGGGAAAGCCACAAGCTTCTTTCCAGCGATTTCCCAGTCATCGAGAAATCAGCTGGGTATCTGTTGGGTAGGCGGCTTTCTTGTCTCATAATTTACCTAATGGGCCGATGTGACTCGTTTCATGATAACTTTCATCCCTATGGGCATTTGAACTCCCTTCAATCCAAAGTAATCTTGGGCTGATCGCCGGTCAATGTAAATCTTTTGTATCCATCCCACGATGTTCTGCAACTTGGGGAAGCAATGGGTCCGAATTTGTTACCTCCTTGTTATTTGTCCACTAAATTTCCGGAGCGCTGATCCGTTTTCGTATCTGGTTTCATTTCCACATCCTCGGCGAAATCTATCTCCTCGCCTTCCCAGGCTATATATACGGGCCACGGCTGGGGATCGAAAAACAGCTCGCTTCATCTCAAATCTTCCGCGTCTTTAGCATAGTTTCTACTTTTCCGTAGGTTTGAGGTTATGGAAAACAGCAAGAGGTTTGCTGAGAGGGCCCTCAATGGACCTGCATCATCGCGTCAGCGCTTTCATCATTAGGAGGGTATAACTCGTGATGCCCCCACTGCCTCGGGGGATAGGGCTGACTCTGTTCAGCCTTTAGGGTCCTCTTCGTCGATAGCTCGTCGTCAGCTCCCTTGTTACCAAAGGAGGCGGACTGACAACGGCAATCTGCTTGCCTCCATTGATCGGCAAGGGCAAGGTCTTGCTGAATGCCTCTCTCTTGCGGAATTGACTCTGGCCATGGTTCGATGTCAATCACCTCCCGAGGCCGATTCAGTGGAGGATAGGTTGGCCAAGGCCGAGGCCAGAATCATGGGTGAGATATCTTTCATAACCTTTGCTTCCCTTTAATTTCATCCTCAAGATTTTGATCATCTCCCCTTTGAACCTTTTTAGATTTGTCTGTCAACTGGAGAGCCTCCAATCGGCTACGGAGGACGCGGCGGGATTCCTCAACGCTAGAGGTGCTGTCCCGGTGGTTCGCCTACACGACATCCCGAATCGTGTTAGGGAGGTCGCTTTGCATGGCGTCCGTCATGGTGCTGCCATTGTGTTGGCTTCTGCGCAAGCCCATTCTGGTCATGAACTTCGGTTCCTTCCCCACGGTTTTCTAGCCGCGACGCACCCTAAGGATTGTGAACGCCTGATCGAGGATTTCTTCAGTGCTGCCAACTTCGTAGCCTTTATCTCTCAAGCCAATGATATAGTAGCCAAAGTGTTTCCCGGCCCGTAGTTTGTAATATGTGATATTAGCAAACAATTTCTCCGTTTTTAATGATTGTACTTTATACCATATGCATCACCTTGTCCATGTTTGCTTTTGCTTCTGCAGGCAATACACATTGTACTGGCTTTTACCCCTTTGGGTTTATTCTTGTACTAGAAGCGATACCCTTTTGGTATCGGCTATTAGAGCCGACAACCGAGCAAATTGGTTGCCAAGTATTAATCCAAACGTTAGGGCAATATTCCTTCAAATATTCCCCATTTGATTGCTCTGCCGAAATTCTTTTTCCTCTCTCAGCATTTCTAAAATATAAGCGTTACCAGGCGCGCAACATTTGATCTGATAAGGTCCTTCCTAGTTAGGTAACCATTTGCCGAATTTACTGCCCTTTGGCCTGATCGGCAATTTCACTTTCCAGACCAAGTCTCCTTCAGAGAATTGCTTAATCTTGACCTTTTATTGTAATGTTTTGCAACCCTCGATTTATTGGCTTCAATGTGAGCATGCAGCCGAAGGCAGCTCAAGTCTTCTAAGTCATCCATCACAAGATTCTGGTAGACTTCGGCTGATAAATCACTCTGCAACATAACATGCCCTGATCCAGTTTGCACTTCCCAAGGAAAGACTGCATCGTGTCTATGCACAAGTTCATGAGGCAATCACATCAGCTCTTTTGCTCTTGGTCATTAAGGGTAATCCATTCCCAGCTATCCTCAGAGTCTTGTCTCCCTTTTCTATTTTTGAAGATCAGGTCCTGAAGGCGAAATAGACTCAGAGGATCTTGTTTGATCGTGAAAACCCTTTTGGCCAAGGGGAACTCGAGCAGGCAAGAGGCTAAAGTACCATCACAATCCATTAGTCACCTCTATTTCGGCTAAAGAGCCAATTTTGAAAATAGCCAATTCCAAACTCCCGATCTTAACCCCACTTAGGTCTGAAAACACGGCCTTTATTAAGAGAGCCCTTCGATCTTCTATCCTCAATCATCTGGTGCCGTATTCTCTTCGGCGTTGGTGAAGCGACATTTCGCCTTCTATTAACTGCAGTTGCCTTTTGCACGTCCTGAGGCGTCCGCCTCTTCGCTTCATGTCTTCAAATAACAGCCGAGGGCTTCGGCCTCAAACACATCCCCATCCGCAACCATTCCTTTGCTCTCTTCCGCCTGTTGAAAACCCTATTGTGGTTTTCTTTCTTCCTTCCATAGATCCAATCATCTCTCATGGCCGGTGAGGATAACCAAGGCAAGCGCGCGGCGGAGGAGACCCCGGAAGAAGACATGCCGATGAACCAGCGTCTCCGGGGCATGAGGTGAGATTGGCAACCTCTGTTCATAATGATGATCTATTCTGACTCGCTTATAGGTTCGTTGTGAATGACAGCCTTCGCCTTTTCCCCAGGACCGACAAACCCGCTGATGCTGCATCTTCCGCGCCGGCTTCATCGTCGGGTTCTTCCAATTTGTATGACGGCGATGATGCCCGGCGCTTCTTCCGAGAATGGAGGGCGGCTGAGGACTGCTATTCCGAGGTCATTCGGAACAACTGCTAGCTTGAGATTCATCTAGGGGTCTTCCAAGCGGCCCTTAATGCGGCTGAGGAGGAGGCTAGAGCCGTTCGACCGTGGCTGGCTGAGTCTGACGCCGCGGTAGCAGGTAAGATGAGTTCCATTAATGTTTCTATTTTGGTTTCCGCTGCTTTTGTCTTGATAGTCTTTTGTAATTGCTAGCTCAAACGGTGCAGTTGGAGTCTCTCCAACTGGCAGCGAACGCGGCCACAGACGCCGTCAATGCTCAGGGTTCCCTCATGGACGCTCGTCTCCAAGACATCCCAGCCCGCGTTCAGGAGATTACCCACCACGGCATTCGTCACGATGCGTCGATGGCGCTAACTGCGGCGTAGGTCCAGACCGGGCATGACCTCCATGCCATGGAGGTCGGCTTCCCGATTAGCGATGGCCCTGACAGACATGAGGACTTAATAGAAGATTTCACCATAGCGGCGGAGGGCATCGTGGACATCACATCTGCTCAGGATGTGGTGAACAAAGTCTTCGACTAGATTGTACCTAGGGGGAACCAATGAACAAAGATTCCTCTTTCATGAATGTGCCTCAGTGCAATGTCCTTGTGTATGACTATTTTTGTTTTTATTCTTGCTCTATAGGCGATACATATCGTATCGGCTTTCACGTCTTTGAAGATTTTTATTTTTTTGAACTAGAGGCAATACCCTCCTGGTATCGGCTATTAGAGCCAAGAACGAATCGGCTATCTAATGTTGACAAGATGTTAGGATAACGTCCCGCAGAACTTTTCATACCAAAGGTCAAACGATTAATCAACCTGGGTCAAGCATCCATTAAGTGAAACAAAATTTCTTTAAGAAATCCATTAACTCTGAATCGCACTTAGGATTCCAATTTAGCATTCATACGCTGGCCTAAACCCATCCCTAGGACTAATGTTTATTTTCCTTTATTCCAATGGCCGATGTGAAGCTGTGACTATTCACTAAAACAAACTTTCAGAACCGATCGCTTGCATCGGCTGTTGGTTTTCATTGCTGATCTTAATGAAACCTCCTTCCCATAACTTGCTAGAAAAGCATTCAAAGTCTCCTAGTTCCCAAAATACTAGATCGACTGTTGCGATGCTCACGGATTCATCAGCGCGAACCAGTTCGACATCATCTCCATGCCATTGAATCAAACACTGATGCATGGTCGATGGTATACAGAAGTTCGCATGAATCCAATCACGATCGAGGAGCAAACTGTACGACCCTTTTCCATCGATGACGAAGAATGTGGTGAGCAGAGTCTTGCTCCCGATTGTTAGCTCGACATTTATTGCCCCCCGGGTCTTAGACGTATTACCTCCGAAGTCTCTAAGCATCATATCAGTCTCCATCAGATCTTCTGGTCCCTTGCCAAGCTTACGAAAAGTGGTGTAAGGCATAAGATTGACAGAAGCACCTCTGTCCAACATCTTGTTCATCGGCTTTCCATCAACAAGACCTTTCATATATAAAGCTTTTAAGTGCCGATGATTGACTGGTTTGTCAAATATTGCTTGTTGTACAACCGTTAACTTGGCAACTATTTCTTCATACTCCGATTCATCAAAATCTGAATGCACTTCTTGATCTGCCAGAGCTCTGAATTCTGATGGCAACAGAAAAGCCATTTGGATATTAGCCGATGGTTGCTTTTCATTGGCTATTTGCTTAGTACGCCACACTTGAAGTTTACTGGATGCCTGAGCCTGTTCTAACTCTTTATTTCTTAGGTGTTCGCCCTTCTCTTTTGGCTTCTTGTTAAACCTCCTGGACACCATTGGCCTTCTTGCCAAATATATTTTCATTCGTTGCCCCCTTCTTCATAATCAGCCTAGTCTTGATCAATCACTCTTTTTCCCAGCCGATCATGTACACTTCCATTTTTTAAGCGCCGATCCATGTTATTATGATGATATGTATCTTGAGCATAGATAGACCGGCGGTTGGTCTGAGATTGCCCAAACTCCCAATATTGACTGCTGCATTCTGAACAGTCATGTCTGGTAGGCAACTTCCAACCTTCATTCTAGTAATGCCTGAAGAAAGGACAGTTCTAATGTGATTTAGCTTGTTTTCTATCATATCTCTCCTTCTCCATTTGACACTCGTATTCTTGATCCTTTAGCCAACACTGATAATCCTTTTCCTTCTACCATTGCCACTTATTCAATAGAACCCGAGATGTAACTCGTGGCCTTGTCGCCCCTACTTTTGACGTTCCCCCCTGCTCATATCGGCTCTTTGGCTTATCGCGACGTCTCTTAATTTCCCTGTACTCATCAGCCGATATTTGCACCTTGGGATCGACTGTTCCAGCTTCTTTTGATTTGGTCGATGTTAGGACCTTGGTCTTTCCTTTGAATAGCCTAGCATCAACTATGTTTTGATCTCCTGGGAAAGGATTATCATCAACTTTTATTTTCCTAGGCGTATCAAATTTGAGCCTCCCTTGCTGAATAGCCCTCTGTATATGCTGTCGGAAGATTCTGCATTCATTAGTGGAATGAGAGGTGGCATTATGGAACTTACAGAACTTCTTATTCTTCAACTGATCAAGGGGCAACCTGACATGACCATCGGGCAGCTTGATCTACCCCTTCTCAAGCAAGAAATCAAAGAGCTTGTCTGATTTAGTGACATCAAAGTCATAGCTTTCCTTGACTCCTCTCCCCCAAGGATTTGGCACCATTACTGTCTTCTTGCCCCAATTCCATTCAGCCACCGCAACCTCTTATTCTTCATCTTCATAGCCATCATTGACTGAGTATGGATGATAAGCTTCAGCTACTGTGGTACTCTTCTGGAATCGGGTATCTCTACGCATACTCTGGAATTGGCTATTGAGCGCTGCCACTCGTTGAGCCAATTGACCCAAGTTGTCAAATTCTTGTCCTAACAGCTTCTCTTTCCACATTGGCAGCATTCCTTGAATGGCTAAAGCAGCTAGTTGATCATCAGCCAAGTTTAAGGAGAAGCACAAGTTCCTAGTCTCTTGGAACCTCTAAAGAAACTCAGTGCCTGATTCATTAGACTTCTGCCTTATAGTTGTCAGATCGGTAATCTTCTTTTCTCCAGTCCTAGTATAAAAATATGTATGAGACTTTTTCTCTAGGTCAGCCCAATTGGCAATGAATTGACTGGTAATGATGAAAACCAAGTGAAGACTGGTCCTGATAGGGACAGGGAGAAGAAACAAACTCGATGGGCGTCCTCAACTGATGCTTCGCCCAATTGTGTAAGATACCGACTGATATGTTCTATCGTGCTTGTACTGTCTTGGCCAGTGAATTTAGCAAACTCTGAAAGTCTGTAATTTGTAGGAAGAGCGACCAAATCATACCATTCTGGATATGGGCGTTTGTACGAAAAGGCTAGCCCTTTTGGCTTCAGACCGAACTAATTCTTCATCATCTCGGTCACCTTCAGCAGCAACTCGTCAGCTTGCGGATTTGGATTTCTCTGTACTTGCTGACCCATCTGTGGATTGAAATCCCGTGTGCCTTGATATCCTGGATTTGGAATCATGTGAGGGTGTTATAATCTGTTTCATAGTGATACCCTTGTGGAATTTCGATCTGCTGGGTCCTTTGCTGGCTTGCTGCTTGAAATCTCTGATTGTAGACATAAGGATCTATATCTCTACGGATCCTTTGAATTGATGGCGCTATTTTTTGAGCCGACGACGGTATGTGGCCTGATATGCCAAAATTGATCATCTGATTCTGACTTTGCCTCGCCGGCTGTTGCACATGCTATACTGACGGTCTAGGATTATACTGTATCTGATTTGTAGTAGTACCCTGAGCTTGTTCAGATGAACCTTGAATTACCTGGACATCACCATTACCAACTGGTGCTGCTTCTTGACGGCTGGTACCAACTTGATTAGTCCCTTGGGTCGATGGATCTGGAATGTTGTAATAAGCCAGTCCGTCTTGACCAACTGGAAACCTTTGAATCGCTTCTTTCACGGCGTTGTGGAATGTATCCAAGAAAGCTTCATTACGGCTTGATATGGCATCATGAACATATTTGTCTACAACTTCTGTAAAGAAACGCCTGTCTTCATCTTCAGCTGTATCTATCTACCCGTGTAGTAGAACTCTTGGTAGTGGAAATTTCTGAACAATTGTGTTGTCACGTGTTTTGGTGTAGGACAACAAACACTTGTTCTGAAACTCTTCTGTAGCTTTGCTGATGATGTCCTTATCTCCATCAGGTAGATCTTCATAATGTACCATAAGGATGTTGTTGTTGCTGTGAACCGCCATGACGATTGTGGTGTCCCACCAGGCGTGCTAGAAACGTGTGTGAACATTAAATTTTGTCCCGTGCCGAGGACACACACAGCAGCCGGAAGGGTCCGCTCGAAGGAGCTGGAGATCCGCCTAGCTTCAGCATAGGGATGGTCGATCCTGCGCAATCCTCCTGAGACGTGCCAGTCAATTTGACCCTATAATTGATAAGGAGAGAAAGTTTATCAGTAATTAAGGGCGGAACATGCCGGTGTTGCCAGACAATCCCGAATGTGCGGCTCTGAGAGCCGATATGAAAGGAGATCGACTAAATAGTCGATTCCAACATATTCATAAGGATAAATCGGTTAGAACTCATGGGGTTGTGTAAGAAGAATCGGTTATTATTCTGGATGAATACCATTGTTTAGACAAACATTGGTTACTGACAAAAGGATATCAACGGTAATTAGTTCACGCTAAGCCAATAACTACAAGTAACCGAAGCCCTTTGTAAAAGAAACAGTTCATCATCATTCAACCATTTAATAGAGATAAATCTAATGAACATGTTAGATCTCATCTATCACTATGACCAGTGGGGCATGAGGCAGAATCATGCAGGCCGTAGAAACAACAATAGACTCGACGACCCTAACTTACTACTAATATTAGTGGGGCATGAGGCAGAATCATGCAGGCCGTAATACAATAATAAGATCATGGGGCTAACACATCTTTCAACCTATCGCTACTTCAACGGTCTCGTGACGTGAACTGTTCGTGAAAGCACTCGATATCGGCTAAAACAGCCAATTCAGGCATAGCGCACAGTTAAGATCATGCCATCTCAGGAACAGATCTAACAAATAACGATCCCCACTCCACAGTGCTAACAGTGGGGTGTGAGGCAGAATCACACAGGCCATGATAACGGGCTATGGAACGGTTTTCGCTAACCAATAGATCTACTCAAGATGAAACACGTCCTAACCGCACACTATGCACGATTAAGATTGATATAAAACAGCCGATAAAACATAACTCATCGTTTAAAGTATAGATTAGATTAAATGTAGATTAACAAATGATGGGTTAAACAAGATATAAGGCCGATCCAGATCAATCCCAATCGGGCAAAGTGATATTGCTGTAATTAAATAAATAATGGAAGCAATAAGCAATATCGGTAACTTAATGAATCTATCTGAAGGAACACCACCCTTAGATAGAACCGATAACTTGACCTTAATCTAGTTAGAGCAGTGGAGGTCGACCGGATCGATGCAGCCGTACTTGAACTAGACAAGAGTCGATAACTAACTCATACCAGAGTCGCAGTGGAGGTCGACCTTATCGATGCAGCCGTACGAACAGAGGTATAAGCCATGGCGGTACTTACAGACAAGCAGTGGAGGTTGCCCGGATCAATGTAGCTATACTTGCTGAAGAACTCGCCGAGATCTACTCTACTCCTACTCCTAAGAGGTGGCCGGAGCCAAAAAAAGTAAATGACTTGTATTGCATTGATTGTGTCTTTACAATAGGCAGGGTTTGATATTTATACCTGGGACCAACGCATGACTCCTATCTAAGCATGACTCATCACAATCTTTGGCCCTAAGAGAAAACATTCCTAATTTAAGATAACTTGGACTCTAATCTTTCCCTTTTTGTAGAGTCCGACATGTTTCGTTCCGGCGCTGATCGTAGTCTTTGTCGTTATCTGTTGGCCTTACATGAAGAAAGCCGATTCTAGTGCTATATTCGAATCAGCTAGTTCCGATCTACATGCAATTGATTCCTTGATGACATGATCTTGGGAGGTTCCAAGTTCCTGTGATTCTTCTTCCAAATTTTGGTGTAAACAAACCCTTCATGCCAATGATCATCGAGACAAGTCATTCAAACAACTGACATTGGCAATGACAAAAGGGAAATAGGAAAGGGCAACACATACATCGCAACCACAGGGGCTTATGTGTTTGCCAATTACAACACTGCCCTAAACATTAGGATCATCAGCTTCTAAAGCCACGAACAAAAACATCTAGTCTAGAGCGTTATAGGACTAGATGGACCCAAGGTTATAATAATCATCATATCCCCCTACTTGCGATGGACATCTCATGAAGTAGAGAAACCGGTACAAGGTGTCTCTAACCTTTGGAGCTGCACCGTGAGCAGGAGAGGACTGTCCAAACAAGCCTCGGGGATGATCGCCTCGTGGAGCACCCTCTAACATCTGTGGAAGAGGAGCCCGCCAGAAATTGCCCCGACGCCGCTTCTGGTAGAGCAAGGGAGGAGCGCCTGGCAAAGAGCCAGCAAGTGGGTCGCTGAGTTGATGCTCGAATGCTCCTAGACCCAGAGCTGGGAGCCACGTGCCCACCAGCCATGGGAGAGCCCAGTGACCTGAGCGTCCCATGGCATCGTTCCTCCCCATCTTCGTGGAATTTCCTCTAACACCTGTGGAGGATGAACACCGGCAAGGTGCGGTAGAGCTCGATCTCTGAAGGTCCCTCCCAGTGGCGGCGAAGCCATCGAGATGGACCGCGAACCATGACGCCTGATGGAGACAGTCGTTCTCTCACTTGAATTGGACATCAGGGAAAACTCAAAAGATAGGGAAGAAGTGGGGATGAGGCACACTGCCCTCTTCCCCCTCAACTTAAATAGATAGCACGAAGATAAGGCAGAAAAGATGGCGGTCGACATTCAAGACGGGCGCAAACCCCAAGACGCACTCGCAGTCAAGAGGTAGAAGACGCGGCGGTTTAGTTTCCTAGGCGACACAAGACGCAACAACAGTCACAGGAGGTACATCAAACACATACGTACACTCCACCATTTACTAACCACCGACTCGTAGCATAGGGGAGGCAGAGGTGGCCGAGCGAAAGATTGAGCAGTGGGCGCCAGCACGGCAACATATCCCGAGTAAGCCTTGTAACTTACGTTATCTTTCGATTCATGCGCCCACGTTTTATGGCGCACAACCATTTACAAGAGGGAGGGCACCGCCATGACGCAACATGGCTAGGGGAGGTCGATAACCCCCCAAGTTAACACGCTGAGCGATCCTCCACATCCACGACCCCACGTCGTGCTTAGGAAACCTTCTCTTGGGCCGGCCCTTAGAAGGGCTCGAGGCCACAAAAGGTATAGGGGTAGGGAGGAGATGGGCCCCCATGGCTCTACTCGGTGGTGCGGAGCCACATGACCATCTCTCACTATGTCCAAGTTGTCCGCTTCGAAGTCTACTAGGTTCACCCACTCTGGGGGGAGGCATCTCGCCCTCTGGCTGCTGCAAAGGCGGATGAGGACCAATGGGATTGATGGTCAATTATTTAAGGAATGTCTTAGACGAGGTACAGCCAAACTCCACATTGATTGGGGAGGATATTGGATCACGCTCGGATTACCCATAGACCCTGACGAGGCACACTGCTCCGACCGTGTGGTTACGGTGGACATGCCTCTCCCTACGTGGGGCGAAACCAAACCCACCAGTAACAAGGCAACACGAGCTCCCAGGGTCGACAAGGGCACCAGGAAAAAATGGAGTCAGGTCCCCGTGACCTCGAAAAAGGTTAGGGCCAAGCCCCGACCAACTCTGCCCTGTGACCCAGGTCTCTGACCTAAGGACTGCTCCAGAGACTCATAAACTGTCAGGGGGCCTTAACCTCTCCGGGAGAGATCAACAAAGCAATCGCCCGGGGTGACACGCAATGTGGAACCCAAAGCGTGATCCTGGCTCGGTAATGCGGAGGAAACAGAAGGTCCAAGACCTACGAGCCAACGCACGATCATAGAAAACCTCACGACCATGAAGGAAGAGGTCGAGAAAACGCTTTCTCGCATCAAAAACGCGACCCTGATCTCCCGACCCGGGGGCCAACCACGGGCACTAGGGGAACATATAGAAAGGGTCATTCTTTTCACCCACGAGGGCCGATGCAGCATCGGCGAGACCATGCGGCCCTACCTAGGTCACATACCCTGGTTAGCTACACGCTAACATGGCAAGGCTTAGCAATCACATACCACTTCTACAGGACAGGATGGGGCGCAACGTCCAACTACCGTCCTAAACGCACCAAGCCCGTAAGGGGTCGAGCGGCGAAGCTTGGAAAAGCCATGACTACGAACCTGTGCTCCAACGCACACACGTATCAGCGCTTTCACGATCACTTTGTGGTCATAAAAATGCTCGGGAGCTACTGTCGGGGTCATAACCCGAGGGTGTCTCAAGGCACCGATTAGTTAGTAGGCCACATGGTCTGCAACGCAACAGTCAGCAAGGTCCCAAATGACCGAGGCCAAGCAGGAGCTGAACAGAGCAGACCAGGCGCTAAAGATGGGGTCAGCCCCGACCCCTTCCACCCGCCTTAGCCACACGGCACTCGCAAGATGCACGACCTCTCCCCATCACAACCCCCAAAGGGGATGGGGGAGGTCGAGTGCAGCTGGGCGCGCCTACTATGATGAGTGTAAGCATGCCACACTGACCTCACAAGGACCAAGTGGACAGCAGTCACCTCGACCTGGTCAGACACCATCACTGTGCCATACCGCACGAACAAGACAACATCACACCACGGTGGCAACGGGTACGGTACTTGCCATCCAAATACGTACCGACTAGGTGCTTGTATGATCCCACCGACTACGGGATGGGATCCACGACAAGGGACTCAGCAAAAAGGCCATCTAGACCGGCAGAGTGCCCCGATCTCGACAATCAGGATCGTGGCCTTCGGCCCTGCGAAGCCACCAAGCGAATGATGACCCAGGGCAGCTACCTACTTCAGGTACGACGCCCCTGAGAACCAGGAGACGATGACGAAGGCTATGACGTATACCGCGATGCACAGGACGACTGATAAACTACCATCGAGTCTACAGTGCCGCCACGGTAGACACAATAGCGCCATGTCACATCCTGCCGCAACATGGCCAGAAGACCATGACGATAGCCATGACCAGACGTGCACCAGAAGATGGCATAGCTTGCAAGCCAAGTTAGCTAGGACCTCCTTCAGGCTCTCGACCCTTCAGTCAGGAGAACCTCCTCTTTGTACAAGCCCTGGCCCCGAACTCTATATAAGGACCGCCAGGGCGCAACGATACACACATCCTCTACCATTATATTCATTCACCATCCTAGTAGGCCTCTTGGAGCTTCTCTTCGGGCAGCCCTTCGCCTAGCATAGGTCCTTCCATCTCTTCCACCATTCTTGTAGCCCCCGTTGTAAGAAATTCAGAGCATTCAACCGAGGAACACGCACTCGATCATCTCTAAGACTGGACATAGGGCTCCAGCCTGAACCAATATAAATCATCGTGTGTATTGGATGTTACCATAGTCTTCCTAGAGTAGCACGGCAATCGATTAAGTTTACTAGTTAGGAGCTTCTAGATGAGGCTCAGTGAATGTGTATGTCCAATGGCAACCTAGTGTCATAACCCGTGGTACTCAGTGTGACATCACAGACGCACAATGTCCATGTGTGCACTACCAGAGATCGAGCAGAGAATTCCTGACGGCTTGAGTTTTTCGTCGGTATTTTGAAAACCGACAGGAACTACAACAAACTCCTATCGGGATAGGAAAACGGACAGGAAACTGAAAAGGAATTCCTGTCAGCACTTAAATAACCATCAGGAAATATAGAAACCGACAGGAACTTGAAGATCACTCCTGATGGTTGAAAAAACTGACAAAAGACATTCTATCCTGTGGGCTGTAAACCGACGGGATCTTCTTTTGGCCGCACGGGCGGAAAAAACAAAAGTCTCGCGCAGTCGCGTGCTGCACCGTGACCCAAAACTCATATCCCACGCTATTGTTTCATGGCCCCACATGGAACCCAACATAACCCAAACCCTAATCTATCTGAACCGTTCCATTCCCCTCGCACTCCCACCCTCCACCGCCGCCCTCGGGTCTCCTACGCCACGCGTGCCACCGCCCTCGGTCCTCCACGAAACGCTGCCGCCCCGGTCCTCCTACCGAAGCACCACCGCCCACAAGCCTCCTCCCACTCAAGCTCCCCCTCCCCCGGTCCTCCTAGGCGACCAGTGCTGCCGCATCTGGGCTTCGCACCACCGACCCCAAGGTTCTGCTGCACCGCCATCCCCAAGGTTCTACTGCGCCGCCATATCCCTACACCAGCCATCATACCCCCACTATCTAGATCCGAGCCGGCACCACACCGGCGTCGTCCTGCTCTGCTTCAGACTGCCACCCTGCATCGCACACCAACAGGTACGCACTGCTTTCTTTGCGTAGAAGTTGTGGTTGCGGTTAGACTGTTGTAGGAGCCTTGCTAGGACATTGTACTAGTCACCAACTAACCCGACTGATAGGAAACGAAGTATTTCAGTAATTGGGGGACAAATGGTGATCGGATTGAGCAAGTATTACTTTGTTCCCCTCTGTGTAAAAGAAAAAAAGATTCCTCCCTGCAAATAGTACTTGCTACTGATGCTCCAGTTGTTGCCTTTATAAACTGAAGTTCGAAATAATCTTTATTGGAATTTTGTAACATTTCAGGTTTTCATGTTCCTGTGCGTGTAATCTTACTTGGCATGCATAGTTGTGAAATTAATCATGTAATCTGTGCTGTTATTTACCATTAACTGTTAACGCTCAGGACTAACACACTAGTGGAAAAGTGGATGGGGTGCTGTTGCCTTGGAGCCATTGGAGAAAGGTGTTTTTCTAATCATTCTAATCATGTACGTTGGCGAAGGCTCGATACAAGGCCATTAAAACATGGGCATTAAAAGTGGATGGGGTGGTGTTAGTGAGTGCCTACATTGTTGGGTACAATTGTTAAATAGTTTCCCGAGTGAGATCAATTGCAATTTATGATCATTAATCTGTACAAAATATAACTGTGCTAAATGTATTTTTTTTCTTTTATGGATTACACGAGTACAGACGTTAACGCTCACAACACGCACGTATAATCACCTCTATGAATACACGCACGCAAACCCTACCCTTATGAGCACCTCCTAAAGACTGTGCTGGCACATCTCGAGATTGACGAAGTCACCCCAGGCGCCTCGCTGTCAACGAGAACATCGCCTACTACTGAAAGCACAACGCCGTAAAATCCTGGAATAAATCCAGGAAAATGCGACCACCCGTGTCAAGTCGATGACTTTGAACCCGAGTGGGCACGAGGTTCCACCACAAGAAACCTAACCAACTGAGCTTGGCTAACAAACATGACCGTCGTGAATTTTGTGGTACAGCTTCACTACCTCATGATTTTGAAAAGGTAAATTTAGTTTGATATAGTTAATTTCCTATTGCCTAAAGTCGTTCATGATTGAACTGTCTAATGTGAAATAATGAAGGGTAATTATTTACACCTAATATTCTTGATGACCAATTGTTCAAAATGCAATCTACACTATTTTCATTAATCAGATGTGTAGCCAAACATTTAAGTTTCTGATCCTGATGTGTGCAGGTCATAAGCAATGTGCCATATCGCTGGTGCAGGGACCTTTCTTGCTCAGATGGATGTTCAAACAAATGATCTCATGCTTCCAAGGCAGTATATCTGAAGCACGTGAGGGCTATGCAGTATGGACTATCACCAATTCTGTCTAAGGTCTCTAGATGTACATAATGACACTACCAAAGATTAGAACCAGTCTTTCATTGATATCAATTTAATAAGTTAACAAGTTGAACCACAGTACCATAACCAGATCTGCTTTGTTTCAAACAAGAACCCAGTCCTGCTAGCTGCAGCCAACTGCCAGATATCTCTATTAATAAACTGGTCCTTGAGTTGTAGCAGTAAATTAGCTGGTGTCACCTGCCAGAGATCTTTACTGATTTTTGGCTTTATTTTGTTTCAAGTTGATGCACCTGTATGCCAGAAGTTTGACAAAGGAACATATGCAGGCAGCAAATACTTTTGCACTGCCAAGTGGGCAGGTTAGTACTTAACCATGCATTTGATTGATTTTTGTTCTGTACATGTTGCTAGAAATATGATCTTTCCATATTTAATACAGGTACTGACACCTTTGCTAATGAACTCCCCTACTATGTTAGCTGTACCTTGTCTAAAATTCATATAAACCAGTACATTGTCCACATATGAACCTTTTTTCTAAAAATTTTGTAAACCTGCACCAAACTCTATCTCTTACATGTGTACTGATAACCCTCCTGCCCATAGCAGGCAGCGAATGCAAATGCTTGTGTGCCATCAATTGAGCAGCGAATGTAAAAAACTTAGATGTTGATGCAACTTGTGGTTGGATCTCTCTTTTTTTTATCTGAGCAGATGTGCAGTCTTTAAAATGCACATATATAGCCACATGTGTTGTTAGCCTATTTAAATTCCATCTCCTTGTATCTTTGAGTTGTGATGTGTAGTCTTCAGTGTTACAATCACTCATCAGTTTAGGTTCCATCTTGCAGGATACTGAAATGGTGAAATGGACAGTAAAACCTCACTCTTGTGCAGCAAAAAGGGTTCTAAGTGTATTTGCATTGGTGACACTCCAAGTGACTTTCTGCTGTCGAAGGAAATTAACCTCTTTTTGTGTAGTCAGATAGTGAAAAGGCCTCTGTTATGTAGTTGGCATGCAGCTTTGAACTCCATCATGGAGCAAGACTTGCCATGTAGTCAACTCTTGAACTAGTATTTCATTTTATATGTCTGTAAAGTTTGAACTTTGTGAAGCACTGTGAAATGTGATCTGCCATTTGGATTTGGCATGTGTCAGTACATTTGATTCTATGATGACTAATGAATCTGCTAGAATAATATATAATGTATTAAATATATTTCTAGAATAAAAATGTTGTTTGTGAGGTAAACAGTAGTGGATGGTGCCACTATTCCGGCCGGTGCTTCTGTCAGGAATTGGAAAATTGACTCCTATCAATCTGTTTCCCGACGGTTTGGGCGACAGGAAATGGATGCCAAATCCTGTCGGTTTGTAAATCCTGACGGTTATTACTGTCGGACGAACAATCTAGGTCCTCAGGGATTGCCGTCAGGAAAAGTTTCCTGTCGGTCGGTTGTGAGGAAAATGGACCTTTCCCATCGGCCTTTTCCTGACGGCTGGCTGTCGGGAAACTGTTTCCTGACAGTTTTCGCACATTACTGACGGTTTTTGGCCGTCAGGAATTTTCCTTGGTCTAGTAGTGGTGTTCCAAACCTGGGAGAATGTTTGGGGTGTCGTTGACACCAGCTGCTCTGACAAACTTTGGGGAATGTTGCCCATCATCAAGGGGGTGACCTCTGTACTTGGGGCAGCTTTTACACCCCTACGTGCGGCGGAGACGTGCTCTTGGTGATGGCAGTCAAGGCGCCTAGGCCACACCTAGGCATTCATGGCTAGGCAATCTGGCAGTTTTGTTTGTAGTGTTCTCAATGAGACCTCCGACATCGTCCTGTCAAGTGATGATAGGAACGATGGAATGATTCTTGTGCAGTACTGGAGAGGCATCCAACAGACCTACTTTACGCAGAACATTGATACAAAAAAATATAGGGCTATTAAGATGCCAAGACTGAGGGCGTGACTATCATTAATTATGCCTTGTGTCACATTGTGGAGTTTTATGATTCCTGCTATTCTGTAGAATCGAGTCTGTTTGAAGAACTATATGTAAAAATTACTATATAGGAAATTAATCTTAGAGTCGCTTTAGCTTAAAAGGTCAATGTTAATGAATGTAATCGGTTTAATTAGATTGTTTTTTTTTTCCTATACTTATCAATGCACTATTCAATGCTAGAGATTTTTCTTGTTTGATGATATTGCAGTTGGGGCATGTTCTATGTTTCCGTTACCCCAATATTGTATGATGGCTTTTTTTTTCTTCAGGAAGTCCGCGTGACTAAGAATTTTTTTACAAGGATGCCGTATGATCCTATGGGTCACTGGTGTGCACGTGATCAGTGCGAGTTATTGTGAATTTTGTCACATAAATCGAGAGAAACAGAGAGATCTAGCCAGAAATAACATGTACGACGAAGGTGGCTGTGGGAGACGCGTGCAGACCTGAGACCTGTCATGGACATTGTGGACACCGGCGTCAGGGCTAGGAGGCGGACTGGCTCAGGGTTGCCTGCCATACAGTCAACGGTGGTGAGTGAAGTTGTTCGGCAGGGGAAGACATGATGGTGCTGCTAGGTGGACGTGGAATGGAGCTGGATTAATGTTCGAGATGCTAATTTGTAGGTCCGATTTTTAACACCGAATTGCTACTTTGCTAGCAGTATTTTAGTGCATTTTCAGGAAAAAATTAACTATAGAACCTGCTCTCCTACTCTGCCATACGTAACCTTAACCTGCCCCGCTTCTTCTTCTGTAAATAGACTAGGCTACGTTTACACAGGTTAGGGCTAGAGAATTGCAGATTATGGTGTTTACATAGTGGGATATGGGATCAAGTAGTGACATGCTTCTTAATTACACGCAACGAAATCAATACATCTCATTGTGTGGTAATATGGTATCTGATTTTTAAAAAGTGCACTAGTAGAGAACAGACCTTTGATCCTCGGTCAAAATGGGCTCTAGTCCTGGAATTTTTTGCGCCCGGGACTAGAGATACTTTTAGTCTCGGTTGGTGGCTCCAGTCGGGACTAAAGATCCCTGCCCAACGGCTACTGCGCCAGACAGAGGTGGCAGGGACCTTTAGTCCCGGTTGAAGCCACCAACCGGGACTAAAGGTAGACTTTTACTTTCGGTTGATGGCTCCAACCGGGAGTAAAGGTCTACTCCCGAGCCGTGGCTGCGCCGGGGGTTGGAAAGTTACCTTTAGTCCCGGTTGGAGCCACCAACCGGGACTAAATGTCCCCCTTTATATCCTGGCCATCTCCTTCCTCCCCGAGCCCGAGCTCAGCACATTTTGAAGCTCACTGCACTAGTGTTCTTGCTTCCTCCCTCCATTGTTCCTTCATCCATTCTTCGATTCCTCCGTCGATTCTTCAGTTGTAAAGGTTACCAATCTCATACTCTCATTTTTCACCATTGTCTTATCTCATTTTGTTCACTATATATATATGGTTCTTTATTGTGGTTTTTTTTCATTTGTAAGCAATTTGAGCTCAAAATCACTTCAAGCTTGCATATTTACATGAAAGAAGGTTAAAGTAGCTAGTTGAACTTGTGGACCATGTTCATCTCGGCGAGCATGTTCTCTGCCGAGCGGTAACGGACGTCAAGGAGGAGCTTTGATTCTACGAGGGAGAGCGGCAACGGTCGTGGAAGACCGTGTTCCCTTCCTCGTAGAATTGGAGCTCTTTCGTGGCCAAGTACGGTGCCGTCCGGTGGAGAAATGCTCGTCGAGATGATCACGTAAGCAAGGTCAACTAGTACGGATGGTTATTTATTCACACATCCCGATATCGTCGCAGTAGTCTGTCAATCACCATACCCAAACGTAGTATATATATAAATATAAACGATAATCGATTGTTATGTGTGTACACTCCCATTCTTCTGTTAATTTGCGGAAATATCATGTGAATTACTTACCTGTCGTAGTAAAAGATGAGAACACAATGACCATGGCCACAGCAAGCAGAGTAGTGTTAAACGCTCTGGAAACCTTTAAACTTCAAACTTGCATATTTACATGAAGGAAGGTTAAAGTAGCTATTAAAAACTAGTATTCACCGTTCATTTGTAGCATGCATAGCACACTTCATTGTTTAGAGATATAGAGAATTTTAGAGTTTTTTTAATTTTATTTGTTTATAAAATGAGAAATTTAAAGTGTATTAAAAATGAGTATAGAGAGTAGATGGCAACTGCTTCCGGGTCCTCGGCCTCTCATGGGTTTCCAAAGCGACTTAGGCCGGGCCTCCCACTCATTGCATGCGACAAGTGTTGTGATGAGACGAAGATTGTGATGGAGTACCGAGTGAAAAAGGAGGGTCCCAACAAGGGTCGCACTTTCTACAAGTGTCCGGATCGCAATGTGAGTTATTTTATCGTATTTAATGACTATGGTTAGTTTATACCTATTTTCATGATGGTTGTGATTAAAGTTCTAATTTTCTGTTTTAATTTCAGTGGGATGGCACTGGATGTTCAGGCTTCTACTGGGAGGAAGAGTATGTTGAACTTGTGCAAAAATATCTTGCCCAACAGGCAGATATGGCGGCTAATGAGGCAGTGATCCAACCGAAGAAGCATAAAGATATTGAACAAATGGGGGATATGTCTGTTTTAGTTGGGATTGGTCGCGAAATCCTTGTGCTGCTGAAGTGCATTTTAGCTTTAGTGTTTTTAGTGGTAGTTGGGATTGTCTACATTATAGCGAGGATTTCTTAAATTTATAACTTTTGTGGTGGTATGCATGTTGTATAATTAACTAATTATGTTTTAGGTTTTAATACGGTATTTATGTCATGTAATACAGATGAGTCGGCATTGGATGTATAATGCTGATCGTCGCTCCCAAGAGTTCATGGACGGCGTGCATTCTTTGTTACGTGCGGCCGAGGCAAACAAACGCGATGGTTTCATGTGTTGCCCATGTGCCGTATGTAAGAATATGGTGGAATATCCTTGCTCAAGGACTCTTCATTCACACTTGTTCAAGTCGGGTTTCATGCCAAACTATATTTGTTGGACGAAGCACGGAGAAACAGGCGTTGTAATGGAAGAATGTGAAGAAGAACAATGGGACGACAATGATATTATTCCCGATGGTGCGTGCTTCAATGATACTGCAATGGGAGAAGCTGAAGAAGAGGTAGCCGCAGAAGATGAGTCTGCTGATGATCTTTGTCAGGTCATTCGTGACGCACAAAGAGAAAGTGAAAGTGAAAAGGAAAAGATCAAGTTCAAGCGGATGCTAGAAGATCATAAGAAATTGTTGTACCCAACTTGTGATGCAGGGCAGAAAAAGTTGGGAACCACACTAGAATTGCTGCAATGGAAGGCAAAGAATGGTGTATCTGACAAGGGATTTGGAGAGTTACTAAAAATCCAAAAGAAGATGCTTCCGAAGGACAATGAATTGCCCGCCACTACCTATGAAGCAAAACAAGTTGTCTGTCCTATGGGGCTAGAAATCGAGAAGATACATGCATGTCCTAATGACTGCATCCTCTACCATGGCAAAGAGTACGAGAAATTGGATGCATGCCCAGTATGCCATGCATCGCGGTATAAGATCAGGCGAGATGACCCTGGTGATGTTGAGGGCGAACGTCCGCGGAATAAAATCCCTACCAAGGTTATGTGGTATGCTCCTATAATACCACGCTTGAAACGTCTATTCAGAAACAAAGAACATGCAAAATTGTTGCGATGGCACAAAGAAGACCGTAAGGTAGACAATATGTTGAGACACCCTGCTGATGGGTCCTAGTGGAGAGCAATCGACAGAGAATTCCCGGAGTTTGCAAATGACGCAAGAAACTTAAGGTTTGCTTTAAGTACAGATGGTATCAATCCTTTTGGAAAGCAGAACAGTAGTCATAGCACTTGGCCTATTACTCTAAGTATCTACAACCTTCCTCCTTGGTTATGCTTGAAGCGGAAGTTCATTATGATGCATGTGCTCATCCAAGGCCCAAAGCAACCTGGCAATGACATCGATGTGTACCTGAGACCACTTATTGACGAACTTCTCATTTTGTGGAATAAAGAAGGTGTACGTGTGTGGGATGAGTACAAACAGGAACACTTTGATCTGCGAGCATTGTTGTTCATAACAATCAATGATTGGCCTGCTCTAAGTAATCTTTCAGGACAGTCAAACAAGGGATATAATGCATGCACACACTGCTTCGGTGATATTAGAGGTGTATTCATGAAAAAATGTCGAAAGGTCGTGTACCTTAGCCATCGTCGATTTCTTCCTGCAAATCACCCCGTAAGAAAGAAAGACAAGCATTTTAAAGGGAAGGCAGACCACCTGACCAAGCCTCACAACCGAACCGGTGAGGATGTACTCGATATGGTCAATGATGTGAAAGTCGTCTTTGGAAAAGGACATGGCAGCCAACCTATTCCGAACGATGCTAACGGTAACGCACCCATGTGGAAGAAGAAGTCCATATTTTGGGAGCTACCCTATTGGCAAGTCCTAGAGGTCCGCAGCTCGATCGACGTGATGCACCTGACGAAGAATCTTTGTGTGAACCTACTAGGCTTCATGGGTGTATATGGAAAGCCTAAGGACACATTTGAAGCACGACAGGACCTGCATTGTTTGAGAGAAAGAGACAACCTGCATCTAGAGAAGACAGATGATGGACGCCATTACTTACGTCCTGCCAGCTATACTCTAAGCAAAGAGGAGAAGGAAATCATGTTTGAATGCTTAAACAACATCAAGGTACCATCTGGATTCTCCTCGAATATAAAGGGTATTATAAATATGCCAGAGAAGAAATTCTATAACTTAAAGTCCCATGACTGTCACATTCTCATGACGCAATTACTTCGAGTTGCATTAAGAGGAATTCTACCTCCAAATGTATGTCTAGCCACCGTGAAGCTATGTGCATTCCTTAATGTAGTTTCTCAGAAGGCAATTGATCCAACTGATCTAGCTAAACTACAGAATGATGTGGTTCAATGTCTCATCAGCTTTGAGTTGGTGTTCCCTCCTTCCTTCTTTGATATCATGACACACCTCCTAGTTCACCTAGTCAAGGAGATTTTCATTCTCGGTCCTGTGTTCCTACACAACATGTTCCCCTTAGAGAGATTCATGGGAGTCCTAAAGAAATATATTCACAACCGTGCTCGCCCAGAAGGAAGCATCGCCAAGGGCTATGGAACAGAAGAGGTCATTGAGTTCTGTGTTGACTTTATTCCCGACCTTGACTCGATTGGTGTTCCTGAATCGAGACATGAGGGGAGACTAAGCGAAAAGGGGACATTAGGGAGGAAAACATATATTGGTATGGAGGATGATTATTTTAATAAAGCGCACTACACAGTTCTACAGAACTCCTCTTTGGTAGATCCGTATATTGAGACACACAAGGATCTCTTACGATCCGAGTTTCCAAGGAAGACTGAAGCTTGGATTACGCGTAAGAACATAGAAACTTTCGGTGGTTGGTTGCGAAAGAAATATCAAGGTGATGAGAGCATCCATGAGCAACTATATTTATTGGCTATGCAACCATCATGGCATATCATCACATACAAAGGGTACGAGATAAATGGGAACATATTCTACACAGTAGCCCAAGATAAAAGGAGTACCAACCAAAACAGTGCTGTCCGCATAGATGCCACAGACCCGAATGGAAATAAGCAGACATATTATAGACGCATAGATGAAATATGGAAACTAGAATATGCACCTACTTTGAAGATCCCATTGTTCAAGTGCCAATGGGTCAAGGTGACTGGAGGCGGGGTAACAGTAGACAACGAGTATGGAATGACAACAGTAGACCTTAGTAATATTGGGTACAAAGATGAACCATTCGTCCTTGCCAATGATGTGAATCAGGTGTTCTATGTCAATGATATGTCTACCAAACCAAAAAGAGAGAAAAACGATAATGACTCAACCAAAGAGCCAAAGTGCCACATAGTTCTTTCAGGGAAGAGTCATCATGGGAATTGAGGACAAGTCGGACATGTCAGAAGATTATGAAAAGGATGACCGAATTCCGCCCTTCAAAGTGAACAAAGACCCTAGCATCTTGGTAAATGATGAGGACACTCCATGGTTACGACGCGATCATAACCAAGGGACATACGTAAAGAAGAAGTTCACTACTATGCCCACTTGATGATATAGTGATTTAATGTAGTGTGTGTTTGAGATATTATGTAATAATTGTGAATTCAGATGTTTATTATGCGTGTTTCAAATTAAATCAATGTTTGATTTGGTGGGATTTCTCTCTCGAAAAGTTAAATTAGGATATTGAGTGATGAAAAATTAAAATATTAACGTTAAAATGATGTGAAAACAAATTTCCTGTCCAAAACCAATAGTTTTATTAATTTTAATTAAACACTACATTTTTGCATTAACGAAATAATAAATATTAGTTATATTATGTTTTATAATTATAACAAAAAAAAAGTTAGGTTATAGATTTTTCCTATGTGCAATAAAGAAAAAGAAAATCCATATTTTTAACAAAATAATTTTATGTCTTTTATTTAATTTACTATGTATTTAACAAGACTATTGCATTTCTATTAAAAAAATTTGCTTAAAACAGGCGGGAAACGAAACTGCAACCCACCTTTACTCCCGGGTGGCAAGCCCACCCGGGAGTAAAGGTGGGCTGCAGTTTCGTGGCCCGCCAAAAAAACCTTTGCTCCCGGTGCGTGTTACCAACCGGGAGTAAAGGTATACCTTTACTCCCGGTTGGTAACACACACCGGGAGTAAAGGACCTTTACTCCCGGTGGGGGGCTGGCACCGGGAGTAAAGGGGTGTGGCATATATATGCCAGTGCCATCTTCTTCCTTACGTTCTTCGCCGATTCCTCTCCCCTTGCGCCCACGCCACCCGACCCGCCACACCGAGGACGCCGCCGCCACCCTGCCCGACGCCGGTCGTCGCCATCGCCTCGCGCGCGTCCACGGTCCCCACGCCACCCTACGCGCTGATGACCTCGCGGCTCCAACTGCTGCCCGCCTCGGCCCAACGCGCGGGCCACACCGTACCCTCTAGCGTGTTGACACGGCGCGACGACGAGGCTGCCAACACGCCGGGCTTCCTCTCCTCCATTCCCGAGGTACGTACGTACGTTCTACGACGGCAACGATTCTCCGCGACCGTCGTATGTGCGTGCTTGGTGGTTCGTAAGTTTGTTCGTGATTTGGCGATCTTGAACAATGTGGTGGCGGCGCTGATGTCGAGCGATCTTGAACAATTAGGGGAAGGGGTGCTTAGCTAGCTAGCTGCAGATCTGACATCGATCCTAGGTATAAGTTTCATGGCTAATTAATTCGTACGTGTATGTGTGTTGTTAAAATTTTATTTTATAAATGGAAAGATCAAAGATGGAAGTTTGTTGCAATTTAAAATGGAAGGTAGTTCGATGGCATCTCAAAATGCGCGGAATCTACTTAAAGAGCTAGCGAAATGGCATCTCAAATTCCGCTTACCAACATTATACAAATTAGTGAACCATTTCGATCGAGTACTCCCGGCTGGTGGCTAGCATATGTATACGGCCCCTGGTATATAAGCGCCATGCGTTTCTATGTATACGGTGGAGCACCGCCGCCCTCGTTCGCCCTAGGGTTTAGGGTTTATACGGCGGAGCACCGCCGCCCTCGTTCACCCATGTGTACAAACATATATATGGCGGAGTGGAGCACCGCCACTCTTGTCACACCGCCCTCTCTCGCGGCCTAGTCGATCAACATTCGTATTATCGTTATCGTTAACGCTAAACAATCACACTAGGGCGAATTGCGTCGGTGACTAGGGCAAACCGCGTTGTTGATGTCACCGACGTAGTTCGCCCTAGTCACCGACGCAATTCGCCCTCGGCCGTTTATGTATAGCCCTAATTTGCCCTAGTACCAACGCAGTTCACCCTAGTGTGGCGAATTGCATCCGTGACCGAGGGGCAAGATTTAATAATGCATATTGTTCGTAGATTTTACGCATGTAAGCAAAGATTTGACGTACTATATATTGGTTTTGTTTTTTAAAGCTAGATGGCCGACCCGAGAAACATGGACGAGGAGGAGTTGATGATGAATTTGATCAACACTGGCACTCAAGTTGCTGCGCGATGATGGTGCTAAAATAACGTGCAAGAGGATGCGATGATGGCGGAGTCGAGATTTAGCTCTTGAACAAAATGAGCAACAACATATTGACCAAGTATATATTTTTTATTATTAGCTATATATATTATCATATGTCTTATGTGTGCTCATGACATTAAAAATAATGTTTATGTTTTGTAGCCCTCTGGATCGACATCAACAACTACAACGAAGAGTAAAATGTTCGAGGTCTCAAAAAGCCATTGGAGGGCCGCTTCATCATCTCGGAGTTCAATGTGGATACAAAGCGAAACGGGGGGGCAAATAAAACGAAATTGCACCACTGCTGTGGTTACCTTATACGGGACCGGCTCCCGATCAAGTACCACGAATGGAAGAAGAAGACCAATGCTCCTCATATCAGTTTTTTCTCTCCGATCGTGACAAGACGTTAATTTGGAAAGATGTCTTGGTACATTTCACGCTCCAAACAGATGGTTATGATGATATAATAGATGGTGATGAATTGAAGGAGCGAGTTAGGGATTGGGCAATGAAGAAGATGGCCACCCAGTTTTAGACTTGGATGAAACACCTATACACGACGTATGTCAAGAAGAACATAGCACCAGATTTCACTGTCCCAAGCCCGATCTCAAAGCAGAGGCCCTATTGGGATAAGTTTGTACAGTACAAGACGTCGGAAGAGGGTGTGAGTCGGGTGATAAAGAACCAATGTAATGCCCAACAGAAGACATACCACCATAACTTGGGATCAGGTGGCTACCCGACTGCCATTAAGAAGTGGAACAAAATGGAAGCAGACCTTCTTGCCAAGGGTATCACACCAGAATCACTCGAGTGGGGAGAGCGTGCAAAGAATTGGTTTTTCGCTCATGGGGGAACACTGGACCAGGAGACAGGGAAGTGCGTTTATGGCGCAAGACTGCAAGAAGCAGCAGAAAGATTGTTTTATGCTCAGAGAGCTCCTGCTAGTGGTGCGTTCAGGCCCAACAGAGAGAAGGATGAACTGACATACGCCATCAGGACTATTGAACACGGTGGCCGAACTAGAGGCAAAGGAAGTGTCTCGTGGGAGCATGGATTCCCTCAGGACAGACCTTCCTACAGAAGCCGCCAGAGAAAGAAGGAAGAAGAGGCACAGCGGCTCTAGAGGTTGGAGGAAGTGGTACGTGAAGCACAGGAGCGGGAAAAAACCTTGAAGCGAGAATGCAGGAGGAAATCAGAAGGCAAGTGCAAATAGCAGTGAGTGCAAGCAAGCAGGCATTAGAGCCAGGAATCAACATTAGCCAATCTATTCAGTTGAAAAGCAGCTGCGCTTCCACGGAGATACCAAATCAAGGGGACACAGGACTACGCTTCCCTGTGGATGACGTCACTGAACCTTGTACATCGTGTGAGCTACACATTTCGAAGGGGAATTCCACAATCAAGGTGGCTATCGGTCTTGTTAATCCTATCGACCGAACCAAGACACCAAGGATTCATGGGAATATAATCCAAGAAGGATATGCTACCATCTCGGTAGATAAAGCTAAAAAAGGTTTTAGTGATTTGCCTCTTGACATTCCTGGAGGTGATGGCGAGAAGACTCTAGGAGAAGCAGAGAAGACATTCATTCTATGGCGCAAGCGCTACATCATCATTCCTAGGATGTCGCCTCCACCTTCTCCTGAACTACCTCACCATAGGTGCGAATGAAAACACTACATCATTAATTTATATTGGCTTAAATAATTAACAATCTGCTCATAATAATATGTCATTCCTTTTTTTGTAGCAGATCCTCCCCCAACCTAAATCCAATTATTCAATCGCCAGATCATCATAGTGCTCTGTACGATGACAATGTGTTGGAAGGCGAGGCTGCATCCACACCATCTCCAAGGAGGTCTCCAATGCCGCAGCTGCCACCTCCAAGGAGGTCTCCAACGCCTCCCTCGCCCCCGCCTACCAAGAAGCCAAGTACTAGCAAGAGGCCAGCCCCGCAAACGAAGAACCAGTCCTCGCCGGCAAAGAAAGCCACCGTGAAACCAAAGGCTATTCCAAAAATAATATCTGAAGAGAAGGAAGAAGTAACTGATGCATATAAAAAAGATATGTCCAGATTTTATGACAAACTTAAAAAGGATCAAGAAGCAAGGAGAAACCCAGAGAAACCGTACTTCTTCATAGCTCTAGATATTCTAAGAAAAAAGGTGGCTTCTTATCAGCAACAACAGCGGGAATCTCATAAGCCATCCAAATCAACGTTAACGGAATATGACCGCACTCTCACCAAGTCAATTGAGGCGGCATAGAAAAAGAAGCGGGCAGGGAAAGGAGTTGCACAACTCGGACAACAATCGCACCAATCAGTCCCCCCGCTAGTTGTTGGTAATGAATATGGTTCAAATTTAGGATTAATGCATCAGGCAAACATACCTCCGGATGTCGATTTGGATCACCTTGGTGAATTTATTGAAGAGACTGGTCTCGACCTTTACCAGATGTTTGGTGATGGAAACATTGAGAGTGCGGCGGAGGTTGATATTTGGAAGAAAAAATTTGTACTAGGCCAGAGTCTATACAACCCTCAAGCCTTATGTGATCTGGGGACGCAAATGTACCTGCTAAACAAGTGGTACATGCAGGCGTCTACCGGTGGAGACTTCTGTGTTGGTGTCAGAATTAGAGACGAACATTGGTTCCGTGGCGATAATGTTATGTATGTTGACTTTGCAGAATTTCATCAACTATGCCACCTGACCTCTCTGGACAAAGTTATCATTAGCTGCTATTGCCTGTAAGTAATAATTCTTTCGATCTATTATTAAACTCATCATATGTGTGTATATGCATATAAATTATCCTAACAAGTATTATATATATGCAGATTTACAATGACAGAGCTCAGAAAGAAAGGCTGCAATGAAATTGGTTTTGTTGATCCCCATATAGTATTCAAAGATCTAGTTACTCCAAAGCATATTTGGAAGTCTGAGTCAGAGAGTAATCTCATGAACTTCTTAGTGAACCAACGCCACAAGAAGGATATACTCTTTCCCTATAACTTCAAGTGAGTGTTAATAATGTCGATCATCCTTAATGGCTCATATGTTGATTCTAGTTAATTAATGAGTGTTATGCGTTATATCCTATAAACACATGCAGCAATCACTGGATATTGATGGACATCGATCTGGTGAAAAGTCACTTGATAATCTGTGACTCGATGAGAAAACCACAACAAGACTACCAAGATATGATAGATATTATCCAGATGTAATTTCGGTATCTCTAGCAACTATATATACACACAAACATGATGATTAACTATATCTGATGACGTGGCAAATTTTTTATTGGGCAGTGTTTGGAAAACCTTTATTGAGAAGCAACACATGGGAAAATGCAAAGCGCCACTGAATGTAATCCCTTTGAAAGTAAGTCCCCTAAATCGTATCATCTTTATTAATTAAAAATATAGCTTTCACCGGATCACCAGATTGGATGACAAATATTTTTCTCATAAAGTGGTGTCTGAGGCAGGAACAGGGGAACAACTACTGTGGTTACTAAGTTTGCAAGTTTATCAAGGTGGTCTCCCAAAGAACTCCTACAGAGAGACTCAAAGTACGTTAAAAATACACTATATATTCATTTAATTATTATTATTGATTGTGTTACTATGTCTTTATATATATATATGTATGTACATATATTAATTTATTTTCCTTTAATTCAAACCTGTAGGCTCGATGGTTGGAGGAAAAGGTCATACGGCAAGACCAAATCAAAGCAATTCAAGAGTCTATAGCCGGATTTTTTAATGACCAGGTCATCGATTCCAAGGGCGAGTTCTACTTCGACCCAACACTGCCATGGAAGCCAAGCTAGAGGATGAGAGAAAACTTGTTATATCACAACAACTGTAATGCAATCTTTTGTAATATATGCACATGAAATAATATAATATAAAATACACATATGCATGCATGCATGTAAATATATATATGATGCATGCATGCATATATATATATATATATATATATATATATATATATATTTCTATGCTTGAATTGTGTGATTTAATACGTTCATTGTGCTTGAACCGAAACATACTATACGCGTGTATAAATGTATAATTAGCAGCGTACAATACGACTTCGAAAACCTATTTTGAAAAGAAAACCAAAAAATGAAAAGAAAAAAAAAAAAAGAACCTTTAGTCCCGGTTCGTATTACCAACCGGGACTAAAGGGTGCCAGCCATCGTGGCATGTCAGGAGGCACCTTTAGTCCCGGTTGGTGTTACCCACCGGGACTAAAGGTCCCCTTTAGTCCTGGTCCTGACCCGGGACTAAAGGACCCCCCTTTAATCCCGGATGCTTGCTCCCAGGTGGGAAACCGGGACTAGAGGGGGTTCCCCACCGGAAGTAAAGCTCTGTTCTCTACCAGTGGTGATAAGTGTAACTCATGCAGAGGAACACCACCAGATCTCTTATGTCCTATAAGCTCTAGTTAGGAGAGCATCCTAAAACCATTTTTGCATATAGAAGATTACTATAGCAGCACATTACCTAAAATTTGTCACGAATAATTCTTTAGAAATAATTGAGAAGATGTGGTTATGTTCTTTCCTTCTTTTTGGTGAGAGGGTAGCCTTTGGGGATGTGAGGGTCCGGAGCGTCAGCTCATCTAATCTGGGTGTCATCTGCTTGACCGGCCCATTTTAGCCTAAAACGACATCGAGGATCCTTACGGTTGAGTTACACCACACAAACCAGTCATCAAGCAACTCACATATCACAACTATCATGGATTAAAAAAAATCAACAATTTACATCAACATTATTGACTATAAAAGAAAATACAAATGAAATGTAATCTTCGTCATAATATCCAAGTGGTTCATTAATTAACCCATACTCTAACTGAGTTTACTAGATCTCAGTCTCTTTCCTACTGACCATCAGAGTAACCGCAGCTTACTAGGGACGCCCATCTCAAAGTCTGCTACACTTTGGCATCATTGAGCTTGGCTCTATGGTCATCAAGTTGAAAGTACCTACAAAACTACTTATCTGTAGCACCATGAGTACATTGAGTACTCGCAGGGCTTATACCAACATACATATATTTGGTGTATGCAGGGATTAAAAGGCATTTGTAACATTGCATAAAAGTATGGCGTTTATTAAAAGGTGACATGCTCATGATTCATATTTCAATTCTTAACAAGTATAATTATATTGACAAGTAACATTGACAACATAGTTAAGCAATCAACATCATAATTCCTCTCATCATCAAGTTCCATCATTATCGCTACACAGAGTCTAGAAGAAAGAACAACCAAGCTAGTCCGTCCAAAGACTTTAGGCTTTCAAAAAGATCTATGCAGAGATGTACAAATGTGCCCACATGGACACCAAGGACGAACCACCACACCCTTGCCAGATAAGGGTTGCCTCATGGTTCTGAACTTTCCTCAATGTGGTTCTCAAATCGATGAACAGTTTGACAGGGTACTGATGTAGCAACATCTCGTGTCTACACCATGTCATCACCCCTCGCGCTGATAGGGAAGTCACCACTAAGTACTTGACTTACCACTCCCATTTGTGACATGTGGCTTCCTTTTTCCTTTTCGTGGAAGGTCCATCATTCGAGCCACCAACATCCGCTGAATCAGCGGCTGGGTAAGGCCAATCTGGATACTCAACCTTCAATGGATTGAAGATCCAATTCAACCTCCGCCGACCCACAAGAGCAAACTTGATGTTATGGATCTCAACGGTATCCAAGCCACCAACAATATCCTCTGCAGCAACCTGCACCCCTCTCACACCTCCGCCAAGCCCGGCCCCCTCATGGCTCCCAGCTCCCAGCTCCCTTCAACTCCTCTTCCCACCGGGCGCCAACATCTATCTCTGGACATTTCAAGCCTTTGTACTTCTCATCTGTTACAGAAAATAAACCCTTGGGACCATTAAACCCTTCAAAAAGATGTTGCGCGCACTGGTGCTGCGCCAGCAGTCTCAAAGATTCCACAACCATGCAAGAAACATCGGTGACCGCACCCTTGGCAGTCATGTTTCTGAGCAAGGGCTACTCACCACATAGCCCAGAACCCTCGCCATCCGCAGAATGCAACTTGTAGTAGAACCAATGCTCCAGCCATGGTGAGGCCCACTTATTCTTCTGAGCCTAAAAGGGAAAACCAGAACCACTCCTGTAGCAAAAAGTATAAACCCCAAACTAGCACACGGAGGTTACCCCATCATTGGCCACGTTCCTGGGCTGGTAGTAGACCCGATGCATTCACACAAAAGCATCCAAGTCAACTTCAACTCCTTGAGACTTGCACACCCACACAAAAATAGAAAGCTTTGTAAAGCACGAGGGATTTAGCTGATGAAATCTGACTCCAAACATCTTGAGCACCTCTAGAACAAAAGAATCACCGAAAATCATAGACCCACATAAAAGATTTCATGAAACACCACAAGTTCATTGTTGCATGGCTTCAGCACTGTCTCGCCCTCTGGAACCCTCGCATCACGTCTGGCAAACCACTTATACGTAGCGAAGGTATCCAAATGTTGGTCCGTAATCAGGCTCGGCCCAAAATCAAAGGACGGGGCCTCGATAGTGGTTGACGCACCAGCCAAAGCCTGCGCACCATCTATAGGCCGAGCAGTTTGCCTTGTATGACCATTTCACTATCAGCAACACCTACTCAATGAAATGGCCCTAGTGCCGACATAAAGTAGGACCAAACACAACAATGTCGAGCTCAATAAACCAGCATACCTAAGAGACGACAATGACATATACCTTCATGATCTAAGAATCCCTCGCCAGCTAAACATCGCCAATAACACAATTGTCGCAAAATGCACAACCTTCGGCACACATGCAGCTCACATGTCTCTGGAAACCCTCGCAAAATGCAGCAACAGCAGCAAACCGAGAGTAGGAGAGCCAGAAAAAGGAAGACCCCCACCAACAACTCATATATATAGACCTATCCACTCACACCATCTGCCCACCAAGCGCGTTGTGCAGCACAGAAACCATGGAACGATGCTCCGATCCACGTAGAAACGCGTCCTCACCCACATTTTTACATGCGAACCCTATAGACAGTAACCTAGTCATCTCCTCAAAAAAAACATGGTAATCAGCCTGACTTGGGCCTAGTGCTAGTGGCCAAAGGCAGACAGGTGTTGCTGGGGCCAAGGGCCTCTGGTCTCGACCTCTGCTCACCCTCTTCATGGTTCAACTACTTTGGCCCATCAAGCTGGCCCAAACCCTCGTGGGGCTACTATTGGGGGATGCCTTTGGCGCGTGACCCCATTCTAGCCCACAACCAAAGAACTGAGCCCTCAACTGGCGCCCAATGGACTTTCCCTCGGGCTCAAGGAACTAGCCGTTGAAGCTCCTACCCATCTCGGCCTAGAAGCTACCTTTGATGGTGCCCTCACCGCGCCTCGGTTTGCCAAGGGACACTGGCGAGGGCGCCTTGCCAACTCACTCGGCGGAGGTCGACCTAGATTTTTGTCTTTGCACATTGAGCGCCACCCGCATTGTTACCCGGGCGGGAGGAGGACACCGCAAAGCTAGATCTATCGCCATGGGATGATGGACTCCCGCCAAGATGGAATCCCCAACAATGTTAGGAGAGTAGTTGGGGCAGCACATGGGATGACCATGATGCTTCCGGACTTTTGTAACACAAAGCATGGCCTACCAAGGGATGAATGTAATTTTTCCGTACCCCTAGGTGTACCCTATAAATATTTAGTGGGTGGGTCTGTAGTTGATGATGAATTAATGACCATTTACTCTAGAATTGTCATCGCCTCCATTTTGTGGGACCTTTGCTTTCCTTCTCATGTGGGACATGTTGGAACCGGTGGTGACCACCAAGTTCTCGATCTTGGAGCTCGCTTGCAGTGGCCTGACTCGTCACCATGAGCCTACGCTCCCACAGGTCCCAGGTCCACCAGAGCTGACAACATATAAGGCCCATGGGCCTTACTCAACCTAAAAGACTAGCCTGATAGGTTGGACTGCCCCACCTTATATATTGTGCTCCCCCACCATCGATATCCGATGTGGGACTAAACCCCAAAATCTCCCTCATAGTCACACATCGGGGTGCCCTCGCCATGATGTGACGCTTGAGATGTTTATCGGGTTTAGCTTTCTAACCTTGGGCGACTCTGATACCAATTGTTGGAACTGGTGGTGACCACTGAGTTCTCAATCTTGGAGCTGGCTTGCAGCCGGCTAGGACGAGCCTACTCTCCCATAGGTCCCAGGTCCACCAGAGCTGACAACATATATGGCCTTTAGGCCTTACTCAATCCAAAGGACTAGCCTGATAGGTGGGGGCTTCTTCCGCCTTATATGTTGTACTCCCCCACCATCGCTACATGATGTGGGACTAAACATAACAATCTCCCCCATAGTCACACATCGGGGTGCCCCCGCCATATGTAACACTTGATCAAGATTTTTTTATCGGGTTTAACTTTTTCTTTCGACCATGGGCTCACGATACCAATTGTTGGAACCGGCGGTGACCACCGAGTTCTCAATCTTAGAGCTGGCTTGTAGCCAGCCCGGCTCGTTATGAGCCTGCGCTCCCATGGATCCTAGGTCCACCAGAGCTGACAACATATAAGGCCTTTGTGCCTTACTCAAACCAAAAGACTAGCCTAAAAGGTGGGGTTCTCCCGCCTTATATGTTGTGCTCCCCACCATCACTACATGATGTGGGACTAAACCCCAACAATCTTCCCCTTAGTCACACATCGGGGTGCCCCCGCCATATGTGACGCTTGAGATTTTTTATTGGGTTTAGCTTTTTTTGACCATGGGCTCCCGATACCAATTGTTGGAAGCGGTGGTGACCACCGAGTTCTTGATCTTGGAGCTAGCCCGGCTCGCTACTACAAGCCTGCCCTCTCAAATGTCCCAAGTCCACCGAAGCTGACAACATATAAGGCCTTTGGGCCTTACTCAACCCAAAAGACTAGCTTGATAGGTTGGACTGCCCCCACCTTATCTATTGTGCTCCCTCATCATCAATATCCGATGTAGGACTAAATCCCAACAATCTCCCTCGTAGTCACACATTAGGGTGCCCCCGCCATGATGTGACGCTCGAGATTTTTATCGGGTTTAGCTTTCTAACCTTGGGCGGCTCTGATACCAATTGTTGAAACTGATGGTGACCACCAAGTTCTCGATCTTGGAGCTGGCTTGCAGCCGGCCTGGCTCGCTACAACGAGCCTACGCTTCCACAGGTCCCAGGTCCACTAGAGCTAACAACATATAAGGCCTTTAGGCCTTACTCAACCCAAATAACTAGCCTGATAGATGGGGCTTCTCCCGCCTTATATGTTGTGCGCCCCCACCATCGCTACATAATGTGGGACTAAACCCCAACAGGACACCCTCGGCCTCCTCCGTGTTATCTTCTATCGAGGGTAGGAGACCAAATGGAGCCCCAGCATAGTGGTAGCTCGTTAGAGTAGCTAGATGTAGCTAGCTTAGGTTGTTCTTGTTAGTAGCTCTTTGCATCTCTTATGTGGTGCTTGTGATTAGAATTAGCTACCAAAGCTACTAGAATTGAATAGGGGGTTTGCTTGGGTGAAAGTAGTTCTAGTGCAAGTAGAGGCTATTAGGATTTGTTATTTTACTAATCCCTTTGCATTAGTGTTGTGAAGTTTGTTGGAAATTTTAATGAGCTATTCACCCCCCTCTAGTCATCTAGATCCTTTCACACAACACCATGTGGCACACACATGTTGTTGCCGCACAACCACCTCGCTTCCCACTCGTTGCTACTGCATCACGACCACGCCGGGCATGTATAGCCGACCCTCCGCCACCGCACATCTCAAAGCGGCTATCACCGCAACCACACCACTTTCATGCCACGCCAACACGCAGCCACCATGTGGCCACCGTGCCTCATCTATGCCACTGCCACGCTGCCTCCTCGCTGCCACTGCATGACTACTACGCTACCCCCGCATCTCCACACTGGGCAATGGCACCCTAGGCGGTAGATTGGCGCATGGAAACGATGGATCTGCCGGCACCAGGCCAGAATCGGGCCAACTGCTACCGCCCCGCTAACGAAACGGAATGCCGCTCATAGTTCTGGCTACCTCCCTCGAGATGAACAGCGCTAGCACTTGATCAGGCCAGCCATGTAGTAGACCCGGCCATGGCCAACCTATGGAAGCTTAGTGCCACGAGCTTCATGGCTGGAGCACAGGCCAATGAGAACGCCCATCGCAAGACCCTGCACGGAGAGAGAGGAGATGAAGAAAGCCTCGCCGCTACGCGAGCTTCCGGCAACCGGCTCTGGTGTTGGGAGACCCTGTGGGGAGCGGCGGCGGCGGAGACTACGTCGGCTCGAGCTGCCCGTGGAGGGCGATGCGAGCGTCGCCTGTCCCCGATAGAATGAGTCTGATAAAAAATGAAATATTGATTCTAGAAAAAGTTATTTGCACTATTAATTAGATTAATATAAAAATGCTGGCAGGATTACTGTCATGATGAACTAGTGGAAAAATAAAATCTCTATGTAGTGTGAAATAACGATTCAACAAAACCTTATTTGCACCATCACATTAATTAAAAATTGTCGATTACTGCTACCCACAGGACCAGGCACATATAGCTGCTATCTGTATAAATGATTATAGGCCACAGAAAATCAAGCATGTTCCAGCTAGCTGCAGCCGGATTCCGTTTTCAGAATGTGTCACGCGCTTGGTGCTGCCGTCGCATTTGGTTTCCTTTTTCGGCCGAAATCTCCTGATATTTTCGATATATTATTTTTATCCGTAGGTGCCGATAAGAAAATATTTATCTTTTTCGTACATATTTTGTTTAAATTTATTTAAATTCAAATTAAATTTTATTTGAATTTGGTCCGATATTTTAGATATATCCTGCTTATCCTCTTTATGTGTGATCCCCGATAAATTTTAATTTTCGAAAATGAAAACCTCGGCACACCAGCTTTGGCGTCGCGTTGTTCCATTTATAAACCTGTTCCCAAAATCCCCTCCACCAGGCACCAGCACTAATGCGCTCCATGTCCAAACCCTAGCCACCGATCGTTCGTCAAGGCCCGCGGCCGCAAGGAACCTAGACGACAAGTCGCAGCGCCGCCATCCCTGGATCCTCCGCCGCGCTTCCTCACGCCCTCACCAGTACTTCATGGGGGAAGAAAACAGGCCTCCCAGCTTGGATGAACGCTCGGACCTCGGGTCTCCAACCTTTCTTCCCGGGCAACGGCAGCGTCGAGTAAGCTAAGAGCCGCTATCTCGAATCCTTGCGTGTCTTCTATTTCTGGATCTGATTCCACCTCTCTCTTCACGAACTGTGTGGGGCTGATCAGGCTCAGAGGAAAGAGACCAGGCTCTGCCGCTGAGCTCGGATCCTCCGGAACCACGTCGAGCTCAGCCGGGCAAAACAGGCGCTCAGCTCGGACGACGACGACCTCCTGCTGCATTCTCGTTTCTTCCCGAGGAGCACTTGGTGAATGGAAACGCTGAGGCTCCGGCTCAGGTAATCCCATGTAATCTGTAATCGACTAATCGTTGTCTTTTTACTCTCTGGATCTGAATACCGTACCTCTCTCTTGACAAACGGTACGGTGTCTTCTGCTCAGGATCCGAGGAGATAGACTATAGAGTGGCAGAGTTCCTCACGTCCCTTGCTGCTCCTCGCCCATGGATCTGGCTGCTCCTCGCTCGTGCTGGATCCTGGTTTCGTCATGAGGAACTGGATCGGATGTTACTCTTGCCCATGGCTCTCAGCTCGGCAACGATGGTGAGGGGAAGGGCTTTGTCAACTACGGTGAGGGTGAGAGCGTGCTGGTGCTCCACGATTAATGCTCACGGACACACGGTATACCTTCTCAACCCGCTCACTGCGTAGCATTGGCCGACGTCAACATGCCGCTCATGGCCACCGTCAACTATACTTCCATGCAAGGGTGGGTGGTTGGCGCCTCTAGGATTTCTGTTGGCTTCATCCGGAGGCTCGCGTAGTTTGTTTTTTTAATGGGAAACATTGCATCGCCAAGAGTCTGAGTCGAGAAATGAGGGGCGATCAGCAGGCATGCCCTAGCTCGATGATGAGTGGCTTGTCACATCAAAATAAATGACTAAAATAGGGACAAATTCTCTTTCCTATGGCAATTTTTTCTAGAGGGATGGAACCTATTCATTTTTTATATCTAATAACTTCCATCTGATTTTTTTTGGGCAACGCAAATCTAGTCTCTAGAACTGGAAATATTCTTTTGTCACCGAACTGTCGACAAATTTTGCCATATATCTAGTTTTGAAAGGTCATTCCACATTTGTCTATAAATAATTAATACTGCATTATTTTCTAAAAATCATAACTAGACCTCATTTTAAATTAAGAGTAATCTAAACCGATACTAATTTTTAGTCTGAAAATATATTGTGTCAATTGCCATTAGTAGTTTCTAGTTTTTTATTGGTCATAGTTACGCACAATATTCATTTACATCATCATTTGTGCTTCGTTAAACCTACTAGAGATCCTTCAAGGGAATCCATACTCAAATATGGAGTACTAAATTTGTTGGTTGCATTAAACAAATTTTTTTTTGGATGGCTAGTGATGCCATAGTAAGGTATAAATTGCGGGCTATAGCAAATAGTGGTATATTCTTTCCAGAAGCTATAAACCTATAGCACAGCTATAGCGGAGCTGTGAAAGATAGCGGTTTCTAATAAAAACATGAAAAAAGATGTAATTCAATCATAAAAACATTAGATCATGAAATTTGGTGAACACAAATATGTTTCCAAGGCTTTTGGAGTCTAGGGAACACTATTTAAAATGACATCTTAGCATGATTTGTGAAACTCAAGTGATCAATTGTCCAAAAGACCAACTTACCAGCAAAAGACAAGGAGATAATAACTAAAATATCACTTTAAAAGCTAAAATTGAAATAACGGCACTATTTAAATGCTATAACTAAGCAATTTAGCGGCACTAAAGTGCAATATAGCAGTCATAGCTAACATAGTGGAAAAATAGGAATAGCTTAGCGTGGACTCTCTCCAAAAGCTATAGCGGCACTATAGCGCCGCTATTTAAATCCGGCTAATTAAATCTAATCTGTGTCTCGTCCAGCATGACGTTAGTGTGGTCTTCTAGGTGTTCTATTTACTCTATGAATTTATGCATCAAATTTCAATACATACATGATTATGTCTCTAAATTTTGGATCATGGATGTTCCTTGCAGAACGGGTGGCGTATGTAGTGATGCAGCTAGCCTTGGATCTCGACTACGCCGGGTTGATTTCTTTGAAACATCGTTGGCTGTGTGACAAGTTTCCCATTGTATGGTTTTAGAGAGGGATTAAATAAATGGGTACCAAGACATGCTGTTGCATTATGGTTAATTGAAGGTCCAATCCTATCAGCAACATCTCTAGAGATGTCTTGCCTCAATCTCCTCAATCTCTCAAGTTCAATGGAAGGATGACATCCAGAGATGTTGCTGACATGATTGGACCTTACATTAAGCATAATGCAATACCATGCCACTGTACCCATTTATTATTCTGTCTGTGGAACCATACAATGGCAAGGCTCCTCTCATGGCCGACCATTCAAAGGAATCAACACGGCGTAGTAGGGACCCAAGGCTAGCTGCATCTCTATGTACCCCACCCATTCAACAAAAAACATCCATGATTCAACCATGCACGGGCACCGGTTGCTTCGACTACATTTGTATCATACCATATATGAAATGGGAAATATGACGAATGTTATTTCAACCTAATCATTGTATTCTTTATTAGACATAATTTTTAGATTTTCCATGCAATTTATAAACAATAGTATGGATGAAATTGGTAACTCAAGTGAAAAATATCTTTAAAAATATTCTTTCCTTGTTTTGTCCAAGAAAGGATTTTTCTAATCCTCCTCTCCTGATTAATTAAACTTTAGGTATGGAGACCATCATGTTAACAACTAAACTGGCAGCAAATATCTAGAGACCAACATAGATAACAACAGCACCTAATACAGGTTATCCGTAGCACCAAATACATGTTATCCTCAATTCATATACACTACGGGACTCAGTGAATTTGCCGAGTGCCAGGGGCACTCGGCAAAGCCCAATTTGCACTCGGCAAAGGCTTTGCCGAGTGCTGCACTCGGCAAAGAGCACTCGGCAAAAAAAGAGTCGGCAAAGACGTCTTTGCCGAGTGTCTTTATCGGCACTTTCGGCAAAGCCTTTGCCGAAAAGCCGACACTCGCAAAGTTGGAACCGAAAAAAACCGAAAAAATGGGAATTTTACCCAAAAAAATGGAATTTTTTTAATTGGTGGAGGCCCCACCGGTCACCGCCCATCCATCTCTCTCGGCTTTTTTCACAGAATTTCATGGCTACGCCGACCGACGGGATTCGAACCCAAGACCTCTCATCACTGCACAAACAAACCTCCTCTACTACTACACCACACATCGTCACTTGTGTCTAGATTCCGCTTTTAGTTCCCAATATATTATACTAAACCAAGTGTAAATTGCTTATTTGAGGCCCTAAATGAATTCAAATCAAAAAGTGGTCAACTACAAAGTTTCATAACTTTTGAGATCTACAATTTTCATTTAGTAAGTTTTTCCATCCGAGATCGTTTGAAAAATTTGAATTTTAAATTTGAGAGATTCAAACGTAGTTTTGCATGATAAGATGATTTCAAATCAAAAAGTTGTCAACTACATAGTTTCATAACTTTTGGAGATCTACAATTTTCATTTAGGAAGTTTTTTCATCCGAGGTCGTTTGAAAAATTCAAATTTTCAAATTTTCAAATTCAAACGTCGTTTTTGCATGAAAAATGATTTCAAATCAAAATGTTGCCAACTACAAAATTTCATAACTTCTCAAGATCTACAAAGTTTATTTTGGTCATTTGTTCATCCGACATAGTGGTAGTAACATTGTTCACAAATCATATATATCTCTCTTCTATTTTCATGAAATTAATATGAGAGATGTATATTTTATGAACAACGTTATTGTCGCTTTGTCAAATAAAGAAATGACCAAAATAAACTTTGTAGATCTTGAGAAGTTATACAACTTTGTAGTTGAAAAGTTTTTCATTTGAATTCATTTAGGACCTCAAAAATTGATTCGAAAAACTGATTTGCCGAGGGCCAAAAAAATACACACGGCAAAATACCTCTTTGCCGAGTGCCAAAACATAGGCACTCGGCAAAATACGGCTTTGCCGAGTGCTAGAAAAAAAGCACTCGGCAAACTGAGAGTAAATTGCTTGTTTGAGGCCCTAAATGAATTCAAATCAAAAAGTGGTCAACTACAAAGTTTCATAACTTTTTGAGATCTACAATTTTCATTTAGTAAGTTTTTCCATCCGAGGTCGTTTGAAAAATTTGAATTTTAAATTTAAGAGATTCAAACATAGTTTTGCATGATAAGATGATTTCAAATCAAAAAGTTGTCAACTACATAGTTTCATAACTTTTGGAGATCTACAATTTTCATTTAGGAAGTTTTTTCATCCGAGGTTGTTTGAAAAATTCAAATTTTAAAATTTTCAAATTCAAACGTCGTTTTTGCATGACAAGATGATTTCAAATCAAAATGTTGCCAACTACAAAATTTCATAACTTATCAAGATCTACAAAGTTTATTTTGGTCATTTGTTCATCCGACATAGTGGTAGTAACATTGTTCATAAATCTTATATATGTATCTTCTACTTTCATGAAACTAATATGAGAGATATGAGAGATGTAGATTTTATGAACAACGTTATTGTCGCTTTGTCAAATGAAGAAATGACCAAAATAAACTTTGTAGATCTTGAGAAGTTATACAACTTTGTAGTTGAAAAGTTTTTCATTTGAATTCATTTAGGGCCTCAAAAATTGCTTCGAAAAAATGATTTGCCGAGGGCAAAAAAAATGCACACGGCAAAAAGCTTCTTTGCCGAGTGCCAAAACAAAGGCACTCGGCAAAATACATCTTTGCCGAGTGCCAGAAAAAAACACTCGGCAAAGACGTATTTTGCCGTGTGTTTTTGTTTACCGAGTGTATTTTATTTGGCACTCGGCAAACACGGTCTTTGCCGAGTGCCCGATAAAATACACTCGGCAAAGCCTCGGCACTCGGCAAATCGCCGGTTTCCGGTAGTGATAGTTCCTGCTTCGTCACTAGTAAGTTCACAGTCCACATGAATCAACACGGTAAGGTGATCGAAGTGCTGATCACCCTAAGCAAATCCACCGACACAAGATTGATGCAAGGTGCAGAATGTGAAAAATAAAAATGCGCACATATCAGAGATGATAACCATGGGTTACAGTACTTGTGCCATCTAACCCAACAAAGCCCAGCCCTCAACAAGAATTAGTGTACAAAGGTTACGCCAAGGTAATTTAATACACTGCACCTCGTAGGGCACATTACATTAGCGATTTGGCAACACAATGAACAAGCACATTAAATCTCTGCGTGACTGAGAGAATAAAAATAAAATATCCGGTTTGAATATCTCAAGTACCAACTTTTTGAGATCCAAAACTTCACCGGGAAGGTATATAAGGTTCTTAAATCTTTTTCACTAGAGGAATTTCACTCCAGAGATTTCGCATTTCACTTGTGATTGTAGTCCTGCATAAAAAACAGCCCAGGAAGAACCGTACATATGAAACTAGAAAAGAGTCATCAGTGGGTACATATGACATTGAGCATGTAAGCTGTATATGTTTGTTGATTTTTTCCCTTGAGAAGCTCAAGTATTTTCCATTAATACTCTGCTCTGTGCGGGAAATGTTTTTTCCTAAGCACATAATATTGTTAATGGTCTTTTGCACAGTGACATCATAGAGCTCTTTTGTTCTGTGACCTTGATTCCTTGATTCCTCCATTGTTCTCTCACAACTTTTCAATTCAAGTTTTAAATATTCCTCACACCAAAGTATGATTATTTTCAAGTGAAAACTACTCAAATTCATGATAAAAACCAGACTGAGGCCTGGGAATGTCTAAAACGGCACTAGAACAGTTTATGAGGAAACATACCAAGGATTCAAGGGACACAGGTCACTCCACAAAAGCCAAGTATGAGTTCATTTTGCAGAAGACTGTTGCTAATATGTTGATCTCAAAAAAAGAACATTTCACCATAGAATAGAGGACTGTCAAATACTTGAGCTTCTGCAATGAAAAAAAAGCAAACATATATATATTAGACAATGCATTCTCCTACCCCATAACTCTTTCCTATTGTCAAGTAACTTATGTACCGCCAGTGAAGGTTAGGATTTTGCAACATTACCACTTGAGCTAGATTTGATCTGAACATTTTATTTATACCCTCACATCCATAGAGATTTGCTAATGTTGCAAGACCACTGGTGTAATGTTCCCTACTAGTACAACATATTAAGTAACCTTGTGGTAACCTATGTACACGGTATTCCTTGTTGATGAACTTTCAGCTTCGCTTGGTTAGATGGAGCAAGTATCAGATGCTCTTTATGAAGAGCAACAATGTTAGGTCCAAGGGTTATCATATTTGATGTTTGTGGATTTTCATATTTCGCCAGCTGCACTTTGCATCTTAGATTTAATTTCAGCGTAATTTTGTGTGGCTGGATTTGTTTAGGGTTGATCAAAAGTTGCAACATGTACTTGATTCTGGTGCACTAGCTCCTAGTATAATTTTGTCTCAAGATATTGTCCTTCATTATTAACTGACATGCATGCAAGTCTTCAAGTATTTTTAAAGTATTATTAACAAACAATTATTAACTGGTCGGTTGGTTGTTGGGCCTGGGCCGCGTCCCCGTGCGATTAAGGCCCAGATTCGCCAGGTAGGTGGGCCTTTTCTTCATTGCTTTCTTAAGTCTGCATTACGCTTTGCGTGTTTGCGCACTTTGATCACATTTTCCACGTTTTTCTCCTATGTGTCCTGTAAAACACTTATTCTCCAATATATGTGGAAATATTTCAATATAAATAACATATGTATGTAAGTTATGCAAGTTCTCCTTTGTTTGTATCTTATTTGGCGGTCAAATTTGACCTTTAAGGACCGCCAGCAGCCTAGTCGATAGGCATGGCCGATTATACAGGTGGTGTAGGTATCCTGGGCCCATATATCCAACACTCTTCGGTTCAAAGTGGGTATACGCACCAACCATCTCCCACAGATCATGTTTACCCTCTGATCCTATCTTTGCTTTGGCACCTAGATCCGCAAGGTTGTTTGCGTTAGCAAAGGAAGGGTAGAAGTTGAAGGTCGGGGAATCATCATCTTTTCTCGTTGCCCTACTATTTTCCCCATAGGAAAACCCAAGGTGATTCTTACCCCTGCTATAGAACATGTGTCTACAATGTTTTTGGAGAATTATTTCATGGGAAAGATCAAGTAGAGGCGAGATGCCGGTGAAAACCATCGAGGCAATTGGTTCCCTTGTGTTCTGAAAAGTTCAGAATTAAGTTCAGAATAGACTGTTTTTGTATATCATGCTAGTAGGGTGCCATAGTTGACAAAAGTTGTTCATAACTTCAGTATCTTTGTGCTCGTCAAATTGCAAGATTTTGTGTGTGCTTCAGGAGTTATGTTTTTCTAAGTGTGGTTGTTGCCATTTTGATGATTTTCTGAATAGTAATTGATCCATTCAGTTTTTTGCCATGTTCAAGGTCAAACTAGTTTTCCTAGTGAATACCAAATTTGAAGAGTTTTTAATCAGCTTTCAAACAGTGTTTAATATGTCGGTATATGTTTAGTAGAAATCTAGTTATGATTATTTTATTTGACTGATGTTATTTTATCATCACAAAAGTTCAGTTTGCGGGCGTGCTTTAGGTACATTAGTGTCTTTACTCTTTAAACTCCAAAAGTGCTAACATCTGAGTTGTAGATAGTGTTGTTTTGTAGCTTCTGGTAAAATTTCATAATTGTTGGACAAGTGGTTTAGTAGATTTCGACATTTAAACAATGACTGTCTGAATTCAGGACAGGTTCCATTGTATGAATTCAACAGAAGTTCAGAATAAAAATAGTTTGTCTTCATGAAAGTTTTAGACCTTGTTTGGAGTTCCTTGAATTACAATTGCTCTTGTAGATTTAAAGATACATAAAAAACATGCAACACTATTACTATTAACCGAACGTGTTTATGGCTTTGGTTTCCATGATGGGTTAGGGCTTAGTAGCGCTTTTTATGACATTCCTTTTATGTTTGTGTGAATGTTTAACTGAGTTTATGTTAATAAATAGGTGGTATTGCTCCAGATCATGACTAGTGCCTTTTGCGTCACTGTTTTGAGGCAACTGAACGTAGCCGTGGCTTTGCTATAGTTTTAATATATTATTGACTTCTACAACTACATCTTAATACACTACACCATTACACACATTTGCCTACATTTATGTGTTTGCAAAAGGTGGGTTTCAACTACATATTATGTGTTGGCAAATGTGTAACTTTTTAACATCAAATTATGTGTCGGCAATAAGGTTATAGGACCACACGTTATTTGTCGGCGTTTTTCTGCTGGCTGAAAAACTGTCGGCGAAAATTTCTAGACTATTTAAGTGTCGGTGTTGCCTAAACGAAACCACGGTACAAGTGTCGGCGAAGGAGTACCCAGGGTGAATGTCATTCCCCGCACAAGCACAGAAAACATCCCACCGACACGGCCTATACACACAAAAAAAAGAAAGTCCCCACGCTCATTGCCCCCAATCGTCCGCCGCCCCCATGCCTGTCAACCCACGCTGCTGCCCCTACCTTTCGCCGCTGGGGATGGTGGCCGGGGGCACCCGCCGTGTGGTTCTCGCCTGTGTAGCAACCTGCACCAGGTATGGGAGCGCCTCCCTCGCCATCGCCGCCTCGCATGGCTGAGTCCGTCGGACGCCACAGCCAATGGCGCGCCACCAACCCTAGCCACCGCGCCCCCTCCCCTCTCCCGCTGCGCCGCCGACGGAGCAGGCCACTCGGGATGGCGGCGGCGGGACCCTCCTCTTGTCTGGTGGAGTGGCGGCACGGGATGACACGGGCCGGCGGGCGTCGCCTCGCCCGAGCCACGTGGGGCTCGACGAGGCCGCCTGGCCGTGACTGCGACGGCGCCAGCCAGAGGCCTGGGCAGGCACAGGGTGGTGGTGACGGCGGCGGGCTTCTCTTCCACTTCTTCCCCTCTGTCGTCCCCTTTCCTCCTCGCTTGGCGGCGCTGACGGGGCTGGCCTGGGCTGCTCCAGGGCCTGGGCTGGCGGATCCGGTGCTCTGGTGGCCGGATCTGTCACCCCCAGGTCAGGGGGCGGCGCCGGCGGTGGCGAGGCAGTGGAGTGGAGAGGGGCCAGCGGTGGAGTGAGTCGTCCACCCATGTCGCACCTTGAGGATGATGCAGTGGCTGTGTCAATCTCACGTAGTAGGTAGCCATAGCAAACGTGGGACCAAGAAGAGGGTCTTCCACGCCCAGCAACGGTGAGGCTATCCCTGATCTGATTTTTTCCCCTTCTGTTCTCAGTAAACGTGATTCCAAGGGAGAAATTGTCTGAGGCTTATTTGACACTATGGTAATAAAACGTGCCTTTCTTTTCATAGGTCAATAGGTTCATATATTTTGAGTTGTGATGTTCATGTATCGAGTACACAACCGTGCTAAAACATTCCAAGATCATTCTAGTTGGTAGGAAACTTAATGGAAATTCATTATATCTGCCCTGCGAGCTTAATTTTTAGGGCTTCCAAACCACCTAGAAATTGGTTACAGATTCTAGATTACTGTTTGGTGATATTGGAACTAGAACTCTAATTTGGCTTGTAGCTCCTCAAGTCATTTGAAGAAACAGTAGTTTAGCAAAGGCTAGATTTTTGTTTGTTGAATCAATTTTGATATCGGAAGATTTGTGCAATTAAAATTTTAAAATGGACAATGTATAGAGTCAGCAGGTTAGTTTAGCTATGCAGGCATGCCATTGCAAACACATAATTGTAGCGAAGCATCAAATTTAACCAAAACATGTACGATAAACTAGCTGTAGCTTACCTATGCCAATGATCATAATATTTCGGTCACTGCAAGCAATATTGAGTTCAAAGGAACTTTCCCAGTTTTCATTTTATAAAATGTCCAGATGTCATATCAATTAAATGAAATGGAGTTGCCATTTCATAATCACAACTTCTCCCATGGTAGCACCACTTAGCACTTTTGTAGTACTTTCCATAATGAAACAGAGCATCTGTCTGCATGACTATTGCTACGTTTTGGTGGTTCTTGTGAGTTCATTTCATAGCAGGAAAATGCAGTACCAACTTTTTTTCAGCGTGGAAGGGTGCTCTTTTTATCAGCATTGTTTCTGAAAGTACTATCCAGACATGGCCTAAGTAGCATACAATTGTTTCCCTTGTACTGCAGTGGGTCAAAGAAACTGGTAGACATAAAAAGCTATGTGAAAAGCTTCTTAAGCAAAAGAAACAACATAATCTTCCAACATTTATACAACCAAAGGTATTCAATTTTCATCTCAGCTTTCAGTTCAAGTGGAATGTCTATGGTAACCATGATCTCAACTTTTGAAGCCCTTGAGAGGTTATATGTCAATGGTAACCATGATCTTTTCATTGTCACAGAGGGAAATTTCCAAATAGGTACAGGAAAGTACAAATGCCTGACATTAGGTGACCTCCAATGATCTTTTGCGCTTTTAGATGACACCCCTTAACTATGTGGTTACTTGGTTGGATTATTGTCTAAAAATTATCTGTGTCTGTTAAATCGTTTACCATGATGATTACAATGAAATGTCAGCCTTGACAGTGTATAAGTAATTTTATTTATTGATTCAGTGTCTATTTTTCAATTTTCTCGAAGGTGACCAACTGAGCTTCTCGGAATTGTTAAGGGGATATGTGGTGAGAATTATTATATTTGTAACCATGTTTCAGAATAGGCACTTTCATCTTAATTACGTATATAATCATAGATATGTATTTGTATTGCAACACGTTTGTACTGTGTTTGAGGCAACACCAGAATTGTAGATTAGATGTGCAAATTTTGGTAAATTGAATTGGTGTCATCAGCTTCTTTTGAAGTATTAGCTTAAAATTATTGTTTATTGATGTGGCTTCATTGTGTCCTGCAATACTATGTGAGGACTTTGTTCAGAGATTTATTATGTTTGTCAATTCTCTAGAAGGTATATGTGAGGACTTTGTTCAGAGATTTATTATGTTTGTCGATTCTCTTGAAGGTATGAGCTTGCATTACTAGAGAACAGACTTTAGAACGATGTTCCAATTTCGCATTAGCCTCGGCATTTTTTGCCGCCGGGACTAAAGGACCCTTTAGTCCCGGTTCGTAATACCAACCAGGACTAAAGGTCCCTGCCTAACGGTCGTCCGAGTGGCAGGGATCTTTAGTCCCGGCTGGTATTACCAACCGGGACTAAAGGTACCTTTAGTCCCGGTTGGTAATACCAGCCGGGACTAAAGGTTTTAGTCTCGGTTTGGGTGATATCCCAGGAATAAATATTAATCTTTAGTCCCAGTTTGGCCACCTAACCGGGACTAATTATGCAGGCCTATACAACGGCTCATTCCATTCAAACTCACTGCCTCTGTTCTTCAGCTTGCTGTTGTTCTTGCTCTCTCCCCCTCCATTGGTGTTGCTCTTTGATTTTGGAGGTAACAAACTTAATCCTCTTATGTTTTATCAGTAGCTTATCTCATTTTGCGATGTAGATGCATGTGTAACTTTATATGTTGGACTTTATTATGATTTTATATGTCATTTTTAGCTCAAAATCACATGATGATTTGCATATATGTTTGGATAAACAAAAGTTAAATTAGTTCATCAAAATCACACCTCGCTTTCGTCCCTCATTGGAGCACGCGCCATCCTCGTCCCCATGACTTACGTGATCTTAGAATTAATTTTTCCATGAAATGAAAAACTTAGAAAATAGTTAGAAAATTGTAGAAAATCCATTACTAGTTGAACTTGCGGACCGTGATCATCTCGGCGAGCATTTTCTCTCTGCCGAAGCGGTAACGGACGTCAAGGAGGAGCTTTGATTCTACGAGGAGAGCGGCAACGGTCGTGGAAGACCGTGTTCCCTTCCTCATAGAATCGGAGCTCTTCCTTGGCCAAGTACGGTGCCGTCCGGTGGAGAAATGCTCGCCGAGATGATCACGTAAGCAAGGTCAACTAGTACGGATGGTTATTTATTGAAACATGTTTTTGAGCTATGTGATTTCTATGTCATTTTTAGCTCAAAATCACATGATGATTTACAATAGTAAAATCACTTGATAGTTTGGTATTTTACTATTATACATAGTACATATTTCATGGTTTAGTTAGATAAATAAATAATTTTAGTTTTGTTTAAATATATTATTTTAGAAAATGTGAAATTTACAGTAGTTTGCAAAAATAAGTATAGAAAGTAGATGACAACTGGTACCGGATCCTCGGCCTCTCGTTCGGTTGCGAAACGACTGAGGCCAGAACTCCCTCTCATTATCTGCGGCAAGTGTAAGTAGAAGATTGTGATGGAGTACCGAGTCAAGAGACAGGGACCCAACAAGGGTCGTGTTTTCTACAAGTGTCCAGATCGCGATGTGAGTTTCTTACGCATTTGATTATTATGGCTAATTGACCTGCTTTTCTTGAATATTTTTGACTAAATATTTTTTGGCTTTAATTTCAGTGGGAGGGCAATGGATGCGATGGTTGGTACTAGGAGGAAGATTATGCTACATACGTGCAGAATTCGGCTGCTGCTGATGAGGCAGTGAGCCAGCAGGAGAAGCTTATTGATATTCAACAGAAGAATGATTTGTCTGTTTTAGTTGCGTACGATCACGAAATAATTATGTTACTGAAGTGCATTGTAGTTTTAGTTTGTTTAGTGATAGTTGGGATTGCTTACGTTGTAGCCAGGCTTAGTTAATTAATCAACCGTGTGTGTCATCTATGTTGTGTAATAAAATACTTAATTATGTTCAAGGTTTTCATAATTTGTCGTGTAATACAGATTATGTCACGCCATTGGATGTACAATGCCGATCGCCGCTCCCAAGACTTTATTGAGGGCTTGCACTATTTCTTAGGTGTGGCCGAGGCAAATAAGCGGGATGGTTTCATGTGCTGTCCATGTGCCCTATGTAAGAATTTAAAGGAATATTCAAGCTCAATGAGTCTTCATTCACATTTGCTTAAGTCAGGTTTCATGTCAAACTATATATGTTGGACTAAGCATGGAGAAAGCGGGGTCATGATGGTAGAAGGTGATGGAGAAGATTTAGACATTGATGACATTATTGCTCAGTATGATGCCTTTGATGATACTACAATGGGGGGAGATGAAGAAGAGGTAGCGGTAGAAGATGATCTCGGTGATGCTCTTGGCAATGCCATTCGTGATGCACAACAAGAATGGGAAAGTGAAAAAGAGAAAGTTAAGTTCGAGCACATGCTTGAGGATCATAGGAAGCTGCTATACCCGACGGCCGAAGAGGGGCAAAAAAAGCTGGGTACAACACTGGAATTGCTACAGTGGAAGACAAAGAATGGTGTATCCGACAAGGTATTTGGGAATTTATTGAACCTCATAAAGAAGATGCTTCCGAAGCCAAATGAATTGCCCACCACTACGTACAAAGCAAAAAAGGTTGTCTGCCCTTTGGGATTAAAAATCCAGAAGATACATGCATGTCCTAATGACTGCATCCTCTACCATGGCAATGAATACGAGAATTTGGATGAATGCCCGGTATATAAAAGCATCATGGTATAAGATCAAAAAGCGATGATCCCGGTGACGCCGAGGGTGAACAACGTCCTATAAAGAAAATCCCTGCCAAGGTTATGTGGTATGCCCCTATAATACCATGCTTAAAACATTTGTTCAGAAATAAAGAGCATGCAAAGTTATTGCGGTGGTATAAAGAAGACCGTAAGGTAGACAATATGCTGAGACACCCAGCTGATGGGTCATAGTGGAGAGCGATAGATGAAATTTCCGAGTTTGCAAATGAGGCTAGAAACTTAAGGTTCTCCTTAAATGCAGATGGTATGAATCCTTTTGGAGAGCGAGCACTAGTCATAGCACTTGGCCGCCATTACTCTATGTATCTACAACCTTCCTCCATGGTTATGCATGAAGCGGAAGTTCATTATGATGCCAATCCTCATCCAAGGTCCGAGGCAACCTGGCAACGATATTGATGTCTATCTGAAGCCATTAGTTGAAGAACTTCTAGTTTTATGGAACAAACCAGTGTACGTTGCGGGATGAGTACAAACAAGAACACTTTGACCTACGAGCAATGTTGTTCGTAACAATCAATGATTGGCCTGCTTTAAGTAATCTTTCAGGTCAGACAAACAAAGGATATAATGCATGCACACATTGTTTTGATGACCTTGACAATATATATTTGAAAAGATGTCGAAAGGTCGTGTACCTTGGCCATCGTCGATTCCTTCCTTTGAATCACCAAGTAAGAAAGAAAGGGAAGCATTTTAAAGGTATGCCGGACCACCCCTAAGAAGCCTCATAACCGAACCGGGAAGATGTACTCATAATGGTCAAGGATGTGAAAGTAGTATTTGGAAAGGGACAAGGCGTTGAATCTGCTCCCAAAAATGCTAAGGGACACGCACCCATGTGGAAGAAGAAGTCCATCTTTTGGGAGCTACCCTATTGGCAAGTCCTAGAGGTCCATAGCGCAATCGACGTGATGCACCGACAAAGAATCTTTGTGTGAACTGTTAGGATTCATGGGTGTGTACGGAAGCCAAAGGATTCACTTGAAGCACACCAGACTTGCGGGGCATGAAAGAACGAGACAACCTTCATCCAGAGAAGACAGATGATGGACGTCATTACTTAAGTCCTGCTAGCTACACGCTTAGCAAAGAAGAGATGGACAACATGTTCGAATGTCTAAGTAGCATCAAGGTCCCATCGGGATTCTCCTCCAATATAAAGGGTATAATAAATGTGCCAGATAAGAAATTCCTACACTTAAAGTCCCACGACTGCCACGTGCTTATGACGCAATTGCTTCCAGTTGCTTTAAGAGGAATTCTACCTCCACATGTACGTCTAGCCACCGTGAAGCTATGTGCATTCCTCAATGCAATTTCGCAGAAGGCAATCAATCCAGTGGAACTAGCTACTCTACAGAATGATGTGGTTCAATGTCTTGTCAGTTTTGAGTTGGTGTTCCCTCCATCCTTCTTTAATATCATGACACACCTCCTAGTTCATTTGGTGAAGGAGATTAGTATTCTTGGACCTGTGTTCTTACATAACATGTTCCCCTTCGAGAGGTTTATGGGAGTCTTGAAGAAATATGTGAAAGTCCGTTCTAAGCCTGAAGGAAGCATCGCCCAGGGCTATGGAACAGAGGAGGTCATTGAGTTCTGTGTTGACTTTATTCCTGACCTTGCCCCGATTGGCGTTCCTGAATCATGACACGAGGGGAGACTCAGTGGTAAAGGAACTTTAGGGAAGAAAATATATATCGGCATGGAAGACGATTATTTCAATAAAGCACACTACACAGTTCTACAGAACTCGTCATTGGTGCATCCGTACATCTAGATACATAAGGAGTTCTTACGATCCAAGTTTCCAGGGAAGACTGAAGCTTGGATTAGGCGTCAGCACATGGAAAGTTTCAGTGGTTGGTTGCGAAAAGAATGTCAAGGCGATGACAATATTGATGAGCAACTGTATTTGTTGGCTAGGCAGCCATCGTGGCATATCCTCATGTACCAAGGGTACGAGATAAATGGGAATACATTTTACACAGTTGCCCAAGATAAAAGGAGCACCAATCAAAATAGTGGTGTTCGCATAGACGACACAGATCCAAATGGGAATATACAAACATATTATGGCCACATAGAAGAGATATGGGAACTAGACTACGCACCTAATTTTAAAGTCCCTTTGTTCCGGTGCCAATGGGTGAAGCTGACCGGAGGAGGGTAACAGTCGACAAAGAATATGGAATGACAACAGTGGACCTCAACAATATTGGGTACAAAGAGGAACCATTCGTCCTTGCTGCCGATGTGAGTCAGGTGTTCTATGTGAAAGACATGTCTACAAAATCAAAGAGAGGAAAAAACGAAGACATCAACTCAATGATCAATGAGCCAAAGCACCACATAATTCTTTCTGGGAAAATAAATATAGTGGGAATTGAAGACAAGTCAGACATGTCAGAAGATTACGAAAGAAATGTCCGAATTCCACCCTTCATAGTGAAGAAAGATCCAAGCATCATGTTAAAAAATGAAGACACTCCATGGTTACGACAAGATCATAACCAAGGGTCATACGTCAAGAAGAAATTCACTGTTGTGCCCGCATGATACAACGATGCATGTTTAATATATTATGTTTTAGAGACGAATATTTTGTAATATGTTATGACTTCACAATTGCAGATCTTGCTGAGATGATCAAACTTGGTATTCAGAGTTTTTTCATCTGAGGTCATTTAGTGTCTCATTTGAGCAAGTTTGACTAAGTCAAATTCGGTCAAATGAAAAAACAACACTTTGACTCTAGTATTATGAACTCTAAATGACTTCAAATTGAAAAGTTTTGAATTCCAAGTTTGTTAAACTCAAAAAGATCTACAATTGTTGTTTTGGTCAACTTTCCATTTGAGAAAGTTTGGATGGTTCAAATTTGTGATTTTTAAATTTCGACGCCTACAAACTAGTTTTCGGAACCCCAGATTGTCTAAAATTGAAAAGTTTTGAATACCAAGTTTGTTCAGCTCATCAATATCTACAATCCTTATATAGGCCATTTTTTCATTTGAAAAAGCTTGAACAAAATGTAGTTCAAATTTCACAAGTGTGTGACATAGTTTTAGAAAGTCTATATGAGATTCAAGAAGTTGTGACTAGTGTTTGACAGAAATTTCTCAAATGGGAAAATGAGCTATGTAACAATTGTAGATCTTGCTGAGATGATCAAACTTGGTATTCAGAGTTTTTTCATCTGAGGTCATTTAGTGTCTCATTTGAGCAAGTTTGACCAAGTCAAATTTGGTCAAATGAAAAAACAACACTTTGACTCTAGTATTATGAACTCTAAATGACTTCAAATTGAAAAGTTTTGAATACCAAGTTTGTTAAACTCAAAAAGATCTACAATTGTTGTTTTGGTCAACTTTCCATTTGAGAAAGTTTGGACGGTTCAAATTTGTGATTTTTAAATTTCGACGCCTACAAACTAGTTTTCGGAACCCCAGATTGTCTAAAATTGAAAAGTTTTTAATACCAAGTTTGTTTAGCTCATCAATATCTACAATCCTTATATAGGCCATTTTTTCATTTGAAAAAGTTGTAGAACAAAAAATACTACATTTTCTTTATTTTTATAGGTTCAACAAAAATTTCCTGTCAATTTTGGTCAAAAACCAAGAAAAAATTAAAACATTGACGTTACAATAATGTGATAATAAATTTCCTATCGAATAATATTAGTTTTATTAATTTTAAGTTACAAATATATTTTTGCATTAACAAAATACTTAGTATTAGTAACATTTATATTCTATATTCATAAAAGAAATTAAAAACTTTAGGTTACAAAATTTTCCTATTTACAATAAATAATTAGTTAATCAATAGTATTTTTTAAAATAAATATTGCAAAGTATTGAAGTTGCTATGGAATTAATTGATTAAGCTAGTATTAAACAAAATCAAAATCCCATGCTGTCCAATTACGCTGGCGGGTTGCCAAAATTTTCAGGCCTTTAATCCGGGCCCAGGCCAAGAACTGGGACTAAAGGGTGGGCGGCAATTTCGTTGCCCACCCAAAAATACCTTTAGTCCCGGCTGGTAACACCAACCGGGACTAAAGGACATTTAGTCCCGGCTGGTAAGGAGAGCCGGGACTAAAGGGTTGGACCTTTAGTCCTGGTTAGGCTTACCAGCCGGGACTAAATGGCCTTTAGTCCCGGCTGGTGTTATCAGCCGGGACTAAAGGGTCCCGGCCTATATATATCGAACGGCGGTTCTGTTCATCTTCGATCTCGCCTCCGTTGCCCAGCCCCGCCCGGCCGCGCCATCCGCCGTCGTCGAGCTCGTCTCTACCGCGCCACCATCGTCGTCTACCCCCGCCTGGCCGCGCCATTCTCCAGGCCCGCATCGTGAGCCGCATCCCGTCTCCGCCGCCGCACCCGACCCCACCCTCCGTCGCCGACGCTTCCCGCGCGCCCACCCTCCGTCGAACTCGTCTGCCGCGCTTGTAAGTATGGCATTTGATGCATCTATGAACTATCCCATGTTGGATTTTTAGATAGTTTTTTAATATAGTTTTTGATATATGTTAGATTAAAATGTATTATCTATTACTAGTTTATTTAATTTCATGTTAGATTTATTTAATTTGATTTACTAATTATATATTCTATCTCTCTATATATATCTAGAGAGAGATTCTATATGTATACGTATGTACTTAATTATTTCTATATGTATATATACATGTACTTATTTTCATGTGTTGAGAGAGAGAAAATTGTATCTAGAGAGACATTCTATGTGTTATCACATGCATATCTAAAGATATAGACATATGCAATTATTTCTATGTGTTGAGAGAGAGAGAAAATATATTGTATCATTCTATGTGTATATATATACATGTACTTATTTCCATGTTTTTGGATCGAAAATGTTTTTGATTCGATTCCAAAGCCTATACCTTATTATTGTTTATCCTTATGAAATATTATGTGTTATTATATTTAATTGGATTTAGTAATTCTATATGTGTTATCACATTTACTTATGTTATGTACCATAGTAATTCTATCTATGTGTTATCTTGAAGATACAAATGGCTGCTCTGGATGATGACATAATGGCGGATATTATCAACGCCGGCACCAATGTGGATGTAGATGACATGAGTCAGTACTTTGCTGATTATGAGGATATCCTGAATATGTCGGTGGTTGAAGATCAACAAATTGTCGCGCAAGAAAATACTGGCGAGGTATATTCGATTATCTATCATCTCTTATAGATGCATGCGTACGTATATTTGTTGTTAATCGTTGTGTTTCTACTCATGTAGCCAGTCTCTGGATCTACATCAACCACCGACAAAAGTAGGAAAGTCCGAGGGCCGAAAAAGCCATTAGAGGGCCGTTTCATAATATCGTAATTCGACAATCGACACCGCAAACCATTGGGACCACATGCTCGGACATATGTCAATCAATGTGGGTTCATTGTAAGGGATAGGATCCCGCTTAGTACTGTGAATGGAAGCGTAAGATATCCACTCCTAATGTTAGTTTTGTATCTGATCGTGACAAGAACCTAGCTTGGAGAGATATCACTCAGCATTTCACATTACAAGCAGATGATGCTTTGAAGGAGCTAGTGAGGGATTGGACAATGACGAAGATGGCAACATTGTTCCAGAGTTGGAAGAAGACATTGTATAAAAAGTTTATCTTGAAGAATGCTACGCGGATTTCAATGCTAAGGCGTTTGTCAAGTTGAGTCCCATTGGGATGCCTTCAGAGAATACAAGACATCTCAAGATAGTGAGGAACGTGTGATGAGGAATCGGCGAGAATGCCCGGCGGAAGAAATACCATCATCGCATGGGATCGGTGGTTATAGGAGTGCTATTCCCAAGTGGCGAAACCTAGAAGCGAGATTACCGCCAAGGAATCATACCTGAAATAATAGAGAAGAACTGGCCTCAACGCCGCCAAGAATTGGTTCTACGCTCATGGGGAAGCCTAGACCTGACATAATCGGCAAGCTAATTTTCGCCAAAAAATTGAGAGAGCAACACGAGACTAGCTCGTGCTAGGGAAGAAGCTGATAGTGGTGTTTTCAAGCCCAACAAAGAGAAGGATGAATTGACATATGCCCTAGAGAATCCCAAACACGGTGGTCGAACAAGAGGCTATGGGGCGGTTCCGTGGATACACGCATTCCCAACAAACAAGGATACCTACAGAAGCCGCTAGAGAAAGAAGGATGAGAAGGCAGAACGAATCAGTGCATTGGAGCAATTTGTTGATGAGTCACGACAAGCATTGCTTGAATCACGTGAATGAGAAAAATCTCTTGAGGCAAGAATGCAGGAGGAGATCAAGAGGCAAGTGCAGCTAGCAATGAGTCAAATGCAATCACAATCAATGCCGGGAGTCACCATTAGCCCCATTGGTCAGATGAAAAGCAGTTGTGCTTCTACGGAGCTGCCAGTTATTCAAGACGACGCTGGGTTGCGCTTCCCTGTTGATGACATTACTGAGCCTCTAACAACATGTGAGCTGCACATTCTAGATGGTAATAATGCATCAATCATGGTGGCTGTCGGGGTTGTATCTCCAATAGACCGAACGAAGACACCAAGAATCCATGGGTCAGTTATTCAACCTGGATATACTAGCGTCTCGATCGATAGAGTGCTCAAAGGTTACAGCAATGTTCCTATTGACATTGAAGGCGGTGATGGGGAGAAGACACTAGGAGAAGCGGAGAAGACATTTATTCAATGGCGCAAACGCTTCATCATCATTCCTGGGGTGCCACCGCTTCCCCTACCTCACCCTAGGTACGAATGAAAGTGAATGAAATATTATTTTCCATTAATTTTCTATTGGCTTCAAAAATAATTGACACACAACTTGTTTTTGTAGCAGGGTCTCCCCCCAGCCTAGCCTAATCATTCATTCCCCATCTCATCACAACATCGCGGGGGGCGAGACGACTTCATCCCCACGGCGATCGCCAACTCCTACACCGGCCCCATCGCCTCCACAATGATCTCCATCTCCTACACCAGCCCCACTGCCTCCACAACGATCTCCAACACCTCCACGCCAGTCTCCACCAACACCGGCCTCATCGCCTCCACGCCGGTCTCCAACACCGCCCCCACCCCCTCCACAGCGACGCACTACAAAGACGTCTAAGGTTCCGGCGGCAAAGAAGACCCCGAGAAAAAGAGTTATTTCTCAAGAAATACTTCCTGAAAAGACTGATGAGCAAATAGCAGCTGAAGAAGACAAAAAAGTGAAAGATTTTTTTATAGATATCAAAAACAAGAGTCAAGCAAAGCTTAAGGAGAAGCCATACTTTTACATACCACAAGATGTGCTGAGGCAGAAGGTCGATGCTCACAAGAAAAAGATGATTGAACTTCGTAAGCCTTCGCCACTATTAGACTATGACCGCTCCCTCGTGAAGTCACATGATGCAGATAAGAAAAGGAAAAGAGCATCAGGGAAGGATGTCCCACAGCTCGGACAACAGAAGCAACCAATGCAAAATCTTGTTGTTGCTAATGAATATGGTTCCAACATAGAAGTCTATCGACTAGACAACTCTGGAGAAGTGTCGGTTCAAGCCCTTAATGCTTTTTTTGAAGATACTGGTTTAACCTTGGATCAATTGACAGGCAAAGCTCCAATCCAGAACCTGGAAGTTGATACCTGGAAGACTTATAATATGGCAAAAGTCTGTACAACCCTGCGGCTCTGAATGAATTGGGTACGCAAATGTACTTGCTCAACAAGTGGTACATGCAGGCATGTGGCAGGGGTGAGCAGTGGATCTTTGTCAGATTTAGAGACCATCATTACTTCTGTGGTGATGACATCTTACATATTAGTTTCGAAGAATTGCATCAACTATACCACTTGGACGCTCTGGACAAATCAATCATTAGCTCCTTTTGTTTGTAAGTGATTCTTACTTTTATTTAATAAACTCACTTCCATGCGTACGTGTATATAATTATCCTCACATGTAACTTATATTTATATACAGATTCTAGATGTCAGAGCTCCAAAGAATACAAGACACCAGTGTTGGCTTCATTGATCCTTATATCGTATTCAAAACCGGTATTATTATCAAGGAGTGGTGGGTATCTGAAGCACTGGAGAATATCATGATGTTCTTCGTGAAGCAGCACGACAAGACAACAATACTTTTCCCGTACAACTTTGAGTAAGTGTTAATAATAATGTAGTCTACACATTTTATGTAATATCAATACAACTTATATGCATGTACGTGTGTGTATAAATCAATGCAGTTTTCACTGGATACTCATTGTCATTGAGTTAAACTCAAGTCGGTTAGTAATCTTTGACTCGTTGAGAAAAGAGCGGGCACTATACCAAGATATGATAGATATTATTCAGGGGTAATTTCGATCTCTCGCGCACAACTATTATTGAATAGACTTTGCCATAATTTATTAACGATCGTACATTATTGGTCGCACAGGGTTTGGAAAGAGTTTATTCGGCAACATCGCAAGGATTGCAAGGCACCACTTAATGTAGTTGAAATACAAGTAAGTTGTAATATATACACTTCCCCACGTGTTTAATTACTATATCGTACTTCAATTTACGTGTGAGATGATGAGAAAAATCTTCTTCTCGTACAGTGATATTTGCGGCAGCAACCAGGTAATAACTTGTGTGGATACTACGTTTGTGAATTTATCACTGCGCACATAAGAAGAACTCCTAAAGATGTCCTCAGAGTACGTATATATCGAATTTTTATTTATTTTTAAATGAATATATATATATATATGTATTAATACTTTTCCTTTTATTTCAAATGCAAGACTGAATGGTTGAAACGAAGGGTCATGCAAAAAGACCATCTGAAAGCAGTTCAAGAGTCAATAGCAGGATTTCTTCTAGAAAAAGTGCTAAATCCCAACGGCGAGTTCTACTTTGATCCTAAGGAATAAATGGTGTAAATTAAATGTTTATTGATATCGTTATTTTTGAGAACAAGATTATGAAAGTGTTGTATATATACATATATATATCTATAATATATATAGGTTCATACTTTATTCGAATATAATAATGCTTGAGATGAGAATTAGATGTAATTATATGCGTGCGTGTATTTATATTACCAGCGTAGAATACGTACATAAAAACATATTATATATTAAACAAATACGTGTAACTGAACTGAAAACAAATTAAACAAAAAAAAAGAAAAATAAAAGGAACCTTTAGTTCCGGTTGGGGTTACCAACCGGGACTAAAGGGTGCGGCCACGTTTGCTCGGCTAGAGGGCCTTTAGTCCCGGCTTGATGACCTGGGACTAAAGGTGGCACCTTTAGTCCCGGGATCGTTGTCCCGGTGCGGTAACCGGGACTAAAGGCCGTTACCGCCCGGGACAACAAGTCCATTCTGTAGTAGTGTTGGGCGCCAGCCGACCAACACCAAGTTGTCAAGCAACAAGACAGTGAGGAGGATTCGTGTTCGTGGAGGTAATGTGAAGTGGAGGGCTCTTCGCCTGGATACTGGTAACTACTCATGGGGAAGTGAAGCTGTTACCCGCAAGACCCGTATCCTCGATGTGGTCTACAATGCATCAAACAATGAGCTCGTGAGGACTCAAACCCTTGTGAAGAATGCCATTGTGCAAGTTGATGCTGCCAAATTCAAGCAGTGGTACCTCACTCACTATGGAGTTGACATCGGTAGGAAGAAAAAGGCTCCTGCTGCAAAGAAGGAATCTGCTGAGGTATTATTTCTTGCAACACAGCGTCTCACTATTTACTATTAAATGTTTTTAATAAGGGATTGGCTTCATAGTTCATACATCATGTTTTGTAGCTAGCAAATATCAGCTCTTTCTGTTCTCTCTTTTAAAGACAACTGACTCACCTCATTCTTGTATGTTTATATTGTCTACTCATGTGCCTTACAGATTCTTAGAGAACTCTTCTTTTCTTATCCACATTTCACATTTGAATTGCATGTTTTTGCACTATGAGTTTTAGATTTATGTATGGAAAATGTTAAATTTGATTGTTTTTATTAATATATTTTGCTTGAAGTATTTCCATAAACCAGAGATCTATAGTCAATTAGTTTTCTATCTTTAGTGTCTGTTATGTTTCCTCTGGTGGATCACTTATTGTTTGAGATTCATTCATCCAGGGACAAGAGGGTGAGGCAGCAGCTGAGGAAACAAAGAAGAGCAACCATGTCAAGAGGAAGCTTAAGGAGCGTCAGAAGGGATGTGAGCTTGACGCTCACATTGAAGAGCAATTTGGCAGTGGAAGCTTGCTGGCGTGCATTTCTTCCCGCCCTAGACAGTGTGGCCCGAGCTGATGGGTAAGAAATAATGGACTTCCACCAGACTTTCTTTGTTTTTGTTAGAGCAGCTTATCTGTTTGTGTACCATTTAACTTTTGTAGCTTAATGTTTGTTTATACTCTTTATGTTACAATCACTGTGAGTCTAGACATTTTAGATATGTTGGTAGCTGTCACAAATTTATCCTTCTAGGCTTCAAGTAGAATGGAAGTTGTCCCCTTATTTTCACTCATATCTTATATTGCACGCAACTCCTTACAATACACTTTTCTTTTTTGTATAACAGGTACATCCTTGAGGGTAAAGAGCTTGAGTTCTACATGAAGAAGCTTCAGCGCAAGAAGGGCAAGGGCGCTGCAGCTTAGAGCATTCTCATGGATGGTCCTCCGCGGAAATGTGTGGCGTATTAAATATTACTCTGGCTTTTTTTGTTAGTCGTCTCAAGTTCAGAATGCCTATGTCATGTTTTGCAGACCTGATGAGAACACTGTTTTTCGAAAATGAATCAACTCTATCTAGCTCCTAAGAATTGAGATTTTCCTTCTATATGAATAACAGTGGATTTGTCAAATTATTCAAATTGTATTTATATCTATATCTACAGTACAGTTTTGCCGATAGTTTAGTTGTTGGACAGGGCATGATTCACAAAATACCTTGAAAATGGTTTCGCCAACACACAAACTGTTGGCTTAGGTCTTAACTGTCGGCAAAGGCTTAACTGTCGGTAAAGGTTTCAACTGTCGGCGTAGGTCCACCATTTGGCAACACAAAAAGTGTCGGTGATTCCTTTAACTGTCGGTGAAAGTTTCGCCGACGGCTTCTAGCGCGACTGTTTCTAAACTGTTGGCAAAACCTTTCACGAGAGGTTATCTGTCCGGAAAGGTACCCTTTGTCCACTATAAAAAGTGTCAGCAAAGGTATGTTGTGTTATAGTGATATCAGAAATATGATGAATAACCTAATTATCTAAATTAATTATGTCTAAGGAACCCAAATCAATCTTTACTGTTTGGTATTCATTTGTTTGTATAATATTTAGTGAATGCAAGTATCTGTGTATGTCATATATGAATGAGGCTTGTTGGTACTTGCGATTTGTTGGCAGATTTAAATCTTAAGCTATACTTTGTTTTGGGGAAGATTTATTCTTTTGCAATATGCCGTTGAAGTAGTTAACCAATGAACGAAGTATCTCATATGTACGTTGCATGGCTGAAGGCTCTAGTTTGGTTTCAGATAATTGATGAAACCCTAGGTACTAACATTTGGCTCTAAGTGAATATGAGATAGGTTGGTATACATCAAGCATTGGAGCAAATGAATGATGATCATGATGAAGGTGATGGCCATGGTGATGATCAAGTGCTCATGTCTAGAAAAGAAGAAAGAGAAAAACAAAATGGCTCAAGGCAAAGTCATATTTGATAGGAGCGTTTTGTTTTGGCACTCAAGACACCTAGGGGGTGTGACTGTATTTATGATAGATAGCCATACTACTAGGAGGGGTGAAACTCATTATGAAATATGGTTATCAAAGTGCCACTGAATGTTCTAACTCATTGCATATGCATTTAGATTCTAGTGAGTGCTAACACCCTTAGAAATGCCTTATGAAAATGCTAATACAGTGCAGAATGGTGATACACTTGGTGGTTATCACTTAGGAGCAAGGGTATCAAAGTTGGAGATGAAAAGGTGGAGTTGCGAAGGGACTTGACTCTGCTTTGGCAGTGACCGATCATCTCATGTAGAGAAGGCACGGGTCTCGGTCTACGATCGGACTCCAACTTGGGGAGCGACCAGACTGAGGCAAGTTACTGTTTCATCGTCCGGTCCCTGTGTTGTGGTAGTGTGCAGCGTTGGAAGCTAATGCAGAGAAGGACCAGACTCTGCATACTTTCTGCACTCAACCAAACTCCAGGTGAGCGCAAGTCTAGCCATAGAGTGTCGCATCTGGTCACTGGCTCAGGCAGGCGCATGAGCGGACGTAGCGTGGGCGCGTCCGGACACTGTTCGTCATGTCCGGTATTAACTTAACGGACGTGCGCGAGGGCAACTAGCCATTGGAATCGAACATGCGAGGTTGAACCGAGGGACACGTGGTCGGCATCCGTGGATTGGACCCTGTCGACCGGACTTTGGCAGAGTCCGGTCAGAGAGTTTGATCACCTCGTAGACTGTCGAATGAGGGGCATAACGGCTCTATTCCTTTGGGCACCTATTTAAGGTGCTTGGCTGGCTTGGACTCACTCTCTTGGCCATTTCTAATGAGAATACACCCTAGTGAGCCTAGCCAATCCTCTCTAACTCATCTTGCTTGGTTATTCATCATTTGGTGAGATTGGAGAGCATCAAAGTACATTGCTTTGAGTGATTGCATCTAGAGGCACTTGGTGATTGTGTTTTACTGTGAAATTCGCTTGTTTCTCTTGGTGATTGCCACCACCTAGAAGGCTTGGTGCAGCAAGGATCGTTGAGCGAAGGGTGGTGCTTGTCTTCGGCTCTGATCGTGGTGATTGTGATGGGTTTTTGTGCCTTCCGCATGGGAGATCACCAAAGGCGACTCTAGTGGATTGCTCATAGCTTGTGGATCCCCATCTTGTGTTGGTTGTGCGGCACCCAGTTGGAGATTAGGCGTGTGATGCCTATTAGTGTGTGAACGTCCAAGCGGGTGAATCGCTACAACGGGGACGTAGCTTGCCGACAAGCAAGTGAACCTTGGAGAAAAAATCATTATGTCATCTTGTCTCCAAGGTTTTCATTGATATATTGATTGATTGTCTCTTGCCATGGCGGTATATCCCCTCTACCTCTCTTGTATTTACATTCCTAGAGATATCTTGTGTGGAGGTAGCTAGTGTAGCTTAACTAGTTGAGTATCTTAGTTTAACTAGTTGTAATTAGCTTCTAGTTAGCTCAACTAGAGTAGCAAGTAGAGACATGGCCATTGGGTGCTTAGTGATCATAGATAACTAGAATTGTTGGTAGGTGGCTTGCCTTTTAAATTAGAGCTAGAGCAAAATGCTATTTTGCCTATTAGTGTACTAAACCACTTGCTCCAGTGTATTTGTAGAAATTTTTATAGGCTATTCACCCCTCTCTAGCCATTTAGGACCTATCAATGGCATAACATTTGCATTCGAAGTTATGTCGTTGTTTACTGGCTGTGACTTGTACCGGTACAACATCATACAGTGTCCCATGGTGGGGTATGATGCACACTCTTATGGTGTCCCATGGAGGGGTAAAAGTGCAGAAGAGCCTGTCATTTGCATTACATATGCATTCCTTTCATGTGGTGTGAATTGAATGGAAGCGATGTTAATTTTTCATCGATGTGTGAATCATGTATCGGGGTAACATTGAGATATGATTTTTTTTGGAAGTGAATTTGTTTTGTTCTATCTATCATACATTAAGTTTTAAGTATTAAAATAAGTTGAGGGAGTGGTGGTCTACAAGGTAGAGTATTTAAATTTATATTCGTCTAAGTTTACATTCTGTACATTACATGACTCACTTGAATCATTGGCTAATGAACTTGTGAATTAAATGGCATGTTCAAATAGTTTACTTGTTGGGATTGTTTTCAGTCTCACACACGTTTACTATCTTTCCAGGTACTTGAGTGGCATGCTTTGAAGGGATGGGAGTAGCATAACATCATGCACTTGATATAGTTATCTAAATAATTTGTCTTGAATAATAAAGAATTGCTTGTTTGGTCTTTTTAGAGTTTAATTATATATTACTTCGTTTAGTTTTAAGAGTGGTTTTCTTAATTTCTATTTCTAGCATTCATGGCCATTGTAAGGTCATTCATGTTAGCGTGCTATGTTATATATCCCTTTGATGTTTTCATTATTGCTTCCGTGTTCCCTCAAACAAATATTGCTGAATTTTTTTCAAGTTCTGCTGTGGGAAGTGATGTTAGTGGCATCTCGAACAACTGGGGCATAACATTTCATTAGGTCCTTAATTATCGCACGATAAAGGATATAATGGTTTGGACACGCATGTATTCTTTCCACACACATCATCAATGGAGTGATAAGCTTCTTCGCTTGATATGTGTTGGCCGGCACACGGTTTGGTTTAGGAAGCAGACCAGCCAAGAGAGTCAATAGGTCGTCGAAGCTCCTATCGCACCAGCTATATTTAGCCTTCAAGATCAGTATATCTAGCACAAAACATAGCAACGACCACCTTTTCTCACAACCATTTGTCTCCTCATACAAACATTCTTTCCTTGCCTTCTTTAGTGTCTCCATGTTATTTAGCCCTTTCACAACCTTCAATAGTAATTTAGTTTTTGCATGGCACAACATGTTCTCCAGGGAGTCTTCTTCTTCTTCTTCTTCGTTGTCCTCGCCATCGTACTCCCCACCACAGCCTTTGCCACCCTCACCTTCTGTAGTGTCATCTCTCGTACCATATCATGCATCATGACAAGATGCGCAGCATCATCTTCCCTTACTTCTCATGCAATCACTTCCTGGTTTCTTGGTTCTGTACGTCTCTCACCATGATCACCCCGAATCTTGTAGTTCTCCATGATGAAACGCGCCTTCTTACTAAGTGTTATCATATGAGGATCCTGGCATACTATATGGTTTCGATGGTCATAACAGGGACAATATATATCATTTGTCTGCTTAATCAAAGCGTGTCTTTTAGAGGCTTCAATAAAACCATTCACATCTTATATGTAGGAAGCTTCGTGTCTTCGTTTCTTGTACATCCATGACATGTCCATATGTGGTCTTTGAAAAATTGGTATATTTGCATCAAAATATTATTGGCATATAAATGTTGAAGGAATTGTCTAATTTTTTGTATAAATATTATATTACTAGGTAGCATGCCTGTGCGTTGCTACGGGACAACTAAATCTTTTGTACTAAAAACACACGGATCGCACGATAAGATAACAATACTGTTAAATTAAATACCAACGTTAAAGTGACATTTAATTCAAAAAGCAAAGTTCATGAAATTAACACAGTCATGGAGAGTGCAGCGTTGCAGGCTCACAAACTCTACTGTATAGACTTTTTCGTGATATGGCTAAGATAATATTTTATATCGGCAGAAAGAATTCTCCGATATCTATTTCTTTCATGCGCCAATAAATCCATGAATAAGTTCCGCTGTATCTCCATATAATCCTATACACATAGGTTCGAGTATATATGTAAATATTAGTGCCTGTCACATGGATAATACTGCGTGTCTTAAAAAATCTCTCATAAAATTTTAAAACAAAGTTTGTTATACTTACCGTATAAATATGTGTGGCTTTAGGACTATTCTACACAGACATATATTGTAGAATAAGGTATCCACTTGAGTGTCTGTTCCAAGATGTTGAATTAGGTGTTATAATTCTTAATTTCGACACATTTTTTAAGGTCAAGGCAACCAATGGTGACACTTTTCTTAGTGGTGCATAATTTTATGGTGCACCTCTTGATTATCTGAGTAAGGACAAGTTAGCACTACAAAGGCTCAGAAAAGCTACTGAGAAGGCCAAGGTTGAGTTTTCCTCTACTATGCATACTAAAACCTTTGTCCCCGTTTATCATTGCTGATGCTTTTGATGCAAAACAATTCAATATTACCATGATCAGATATAAGTTTGAGTCTCTTGTGAGCGATCTCATAGAGGGACTCTCATACTTTATGTGATCTGCCTCAAGGATATTAGCAGGACGATGGACCCATGTTGGAATGTCGCACCAAAAAGTATCCACGTTTTGTCCACGATTTATTTTCCATGAATACATGCGGGTACTATGATAACACTAACTACACCAAATGAAAGATTAGAGAGAATTTGCATTGTCTCTAGAAAGATTTATTTATTAAGTTCTTTGGACTCTATAGGTAATTTTGAAATATCTGTTTGCATGTCTTACCTCGTGTCCTAATTCAAAATTTTATAGTTTAATTAGAATATTTAGGTGATTGTATATATATAATATTCAATACAAGAATAATCTATGCATGATCTTCTTGAAAGATTTCTGCAGTGTAAAGACATCTTCGTTTTTCATGCATGCCCGTGCTAACGTTACGGTAAAAACAAAAGGATAATATATTAATTAAAAAATAAAAACAAAACTCATACTTAAAGTCAAAGAGATAAATTATGGATGCTTGAATTTTGTCGTCCATTATCTACCGGCGTGCCTATAAAATAGACTGAATAAACAATTAAACATAGATAGAAAACTAAATTAATGAAAGAATCATTGCAAGACATCAATCATCTTATAGCTTGGGACAATATCGCAAAGCTACTAAAAACTATAATCGTGCCCTCACCTCAAACATTGTTTAGATAAATGGATTACAATGAAAGAAATGGATATCGGAGATTTCTTCCTGCCAATATAAAACATTATCATAGCCGCATCACGGAAAGGTCTATAAAGTAGAGTTTGTGAGCCTGCGACGCCGCGCACTTCGTGACTGTGTTAAATTCATAAACTTTGCTTTTTGGATTAAATGTCACTTTAACGTTGGTATTTAATTTTTACAGTATTGTTATCTTATCGTGCGATCCGTGTGTTTTTAGTATAAATTGTTAGTTATCCCGTAGCAACGCACGGGCACGCTACTTAGTGAAAGGAGGAAAAAGTTATCCCTTTTGCAAATGCAAAGAGAGGAAGTAATTAAACGTAGACAGATTTGGTAAGGTTCTCAGAAATGCAAAGAGGTTCCTTTTGTCTTAATTCTCTTTTCTTCTATGTTAATTCTCTTTCCTTTTGCTCGTTGCCATGTATGCTGGTGCATGCAAACATACAATATGTATATGAATAGCACAATAATTTTCTACTTCCTATTTTGCCGTGATTCCTCTATCACATGACAGGCAATATTCAATCAAGGAGATGTCGTGGGAACGCAGGCGTGGGCAGGCGGACGAACCAAAACAAATGTCGCACCAAAAAAAGACGAAAAGAAAGATTAGCATTAGGCCCAACTCCTTTTGATTCTTTACAAACACATCTGAAAGTTAACATGTGGGCTGTGGGCTGTGGGCATCAAATCAAAACAACAAAAAGAACATGGATTCGACCACAAATAGCATTTGCCCTCTTTTTTTTGAAAAAAAGGAAGGTACTGTAGAGTTACAGGATTGTCAATCTTATCAGCACCATCAATTTTTGGCAATTGTAGAACTCAACCAAGACACCCATTGAAGTGCTACATCCCTAGCTTGCAACCCAATTAAGAGTAAGTTCTCGCAAGTCTAGCTCCTCAGCCATTATTAAACTGCATGAAGGGCTCCGAAATGAAGACCACTATTTGAAAAAAGAGTAAATGATTATTGTTTCCTTCCATGTATGATTATTGTTTCCTTCCATGCATGTGGCCTCAGGTGATCGATTTGTTTCCTTCAAAGCAGGCGGGGATCGCAGGGATGGCAGTTTCTTTTTCTATTGCGTGGGGGTATCGCACGGGGTGGGCAGACGGACAAACCAAAACAAATATCGCACCAAAAGATGTCCACGCTTTGTTCTTTTTAGTTGTAGGAGATTCTACACCTAGAGCTTAACAATAATATAAAAAAGCTATGAACTAAAAATGACAAATTAAATATACAAAATAACTAAAGTTCATGTGAGCCAATAAGTTAGCAAAAAATCAGTCTAAATTGCTAGAAAAAGTAAAAAAATATCGAACAGCATGCATGTCCCTCTGTATGTACATGAGAACAAATGGCAAAATCTCCCCCGGCCCCTCTTTTTTGAAATTTCTCGCCTCCATGTGAGCTCAACAATGGCATGAAATAGCTAGTCGCGAGGAAGAAGTGTACTTGTACTGGGTTATTTTTAGGGTGGTCAACATACTAAGTGGACCATCCCTGTAAATATATATAACAAACGTGGTTCCCTTAACGCATCAGCCCTTGATAATCATGATTTTAGGGGAGATTCTCTTAACTAAATAGCCCCTAGAAATGGATACGTTTCTAGAGGTAGTTTTCTTAACGGAACCTCCCCTGAAAATCAATTTCCAGCAATGGTTGTATAGCTACAGTGCCTCCCTAATGGTTAGAGACGGTTTCCTAAGTGGATCGCCTTTATTAGAAAAGGGAGCCGTCTATAGAACTTTTCTGTACTAGTGCTGCTCGCCTGCTCCCGCACACGACGCCCACCCCACCTCCTTCTTCCCCAACTCCGGTGGCCAACGCCAATGCTCGACGCCTGCCCTGCCCCTTCTTCCCAAACACTAGCCCGGCGGTGGGGACGGCGGAAGGGTGGTTCAGGGGGGCCTGGCAGCAGTGAAGGCGGCCGGGCTAAGGCCTGGTTGGGGGCATCCATGCCCGGAGCTCGTCGCAGAAGGAGAGGCAAGGGGAAGAAACTGGCCACCGCGGGCGCAGTAGTGTTTCGCCGGCCGCAGCGGTGGTGTGTCGGGCTTGCTAGCTAGCACTCTTAGAGAAGGAGAAACTCTAAGAGTGCTGGCTAGCAAGCCAAAACGGAAAATAGAAAAAGAAAAATAAAGAAATTTGGAAAAAGAACCGAAACCAAGATACTCCCCGTGATTTCAGTGTTCTAACATGTATGACCACGCTTATGATTCCGTGTCATATCATGAGCCAATACGTCTTAAAAATCAGACTATGCATCGATCATCGCTAGATGTGATCTATGCAAACTCGTAAGAGCATGGGTCATATAAGTTCGGACAAAAGAAACTCCCCATTATCTGATAGGTAGGGGGGTGGACCAAAAAAACATAGGCTAAAATTTTGGCTATTTAATATGAATATTAGGTATAGATATAGATATAGATACAGATATAGATATAGATCAAGAGTTTCGTTTCACTCAGTAATTAGAAATGTGGAGCTTCGGCACCCTTTGCAACCAGTGTTTTGAGCTCGGTGTGAAAAAGGAAGATAGCATTGACGGAATCCAAAGGCTAACATTCGAAGAGGTAGAAACTTCATCACATTTTGAAGAGAAAATAAGTTAAAGGTGCTACAATGCTCGTGAGAGCAAAAAAAATGCTTGTAGGTTTCCTGTCATGATGAACTAGTGGGAAAAGTTTTTATGTATTGTGAAACAATGATTCAACAAAATCTTATTTGCGCATTACATTAATTAATTAAAAAATGCTTGTAGGATTCCTGTCACGGTGAACTAGTGGGAAAATAAAATCTCTACGCACTGTGAAATAATGATGATTCAACAAAACCTTATTGGCACCATCACATTGATTAAAAATCCTTGGTAACAAATCTTGTGGATTCGATCGCTGATATCTACAAGATCGGCCACAAATATAGGTACTACCTAGCTAAAAGATTAGGCCACAGGAAATCCAGTGGTATCTTCCAGCTGCAGCCGCCTCCCATTTTCAGAGTTTGTCACGCGCTTGCTGCTGCCGTCGCACAGCAGCTTCCGCGTTGCCCATTTATATACAGCAGCTTCCGCGTCAACCCAAAATCCCCCCCACCGCGCTCCAAGCCCTAGACGAGCAGTCGCGCCGACGCAGTCCCTGGATCCTCCACCGCGCTACCTCACGGCCTAACCAGTACTTCGTGGGGGAAGAAACATGGCTCCCAGCTTGGATGAGCGGTGGAGCTTCTCCACGGCTTGCAGGCTGCTCTCAGGCAGATGTTATCAGATCCGTTGCATCGATGGGGAGCAGCAGCTTCTCAACGAGGTTCGCCCTGTCCCTGTCCAACCTGATGGCACCGCTCAGCTGACTGGCTCGGACCTCGGATCTAGCTCCAACCTGTCTTCCCCGGCAACGGCGTCGAGTAAGCTAAGAGCCACTATCTCGAATCCTTACATGTCTCCTATTTCTGGATCTCATCCACCTCTCTCTTCACGAACTGTTACAGCTCGGGCTGATCAGGCTCGGAGGAGAGAGACCAGGCTCAGCTGCTCAGCTAGGATCCTCCCGAACCACGTCGCTCAGCTCGGACGACGACCTCGTGCTGGATCCTCGTCTCGGGAACGTATATACCGGCTCCGACACCCAAGCGCGCAGTACACCCACAACAGAATAGCTCCAGCTCAAGTAATCCAATGTAATAATCTATCGTTGTCTTCTAAAGCTGGATCTCAATATATATACCGTATCTCTCTTGAGTCTTGACAAACGGTACGGTGTTTCAGCTCAGGCACCGGCTCAGAGGAGAGAGAGTGCACGGAGCTCCTCGCCCATGGATCTGGCTGCTCCTCGCTCATGCTGCATCCTCGCTCGCTTCGTCATGACTCAGCTAATCAAATACGATGAGGCAGAGGCGCGGAGCGCTTCCTCAACTTGGTTGAGGGTTGAGGCTGACCCCTCCGCTTCGTCAACTTGGTTGAGGGATGATGCTGACTCTGGCATTCGTCACGGACACGGTATGCCTTCTCAAACGGCTCACCCTAGCACGCTCATCGCCAGTTCGCCACCGTCGTCAACTTTATGTGACCAATCCGTGAACTTCAATGGAGAGTGGTTCGGGCCTTGAGCAGGTGCCCTAGCTCGATGAAGAGCGGCTTATCACATCAAAATAAATGTCTAAAATAGAGATAGATTCGATCTCTCTCCTATTGCAATTTTTTAGAGGGAGGCCACCTGTTCATTTTTTACATCTGAAATTACAGTCTGATTTTTTTTGGGCAATAGAACTCTAGAACCGGAAATATTTTCTGTCACTGAACTGTCAAAAATAGACAAATTTTGCCATTTAGTTGGTTTTCAAAAGTGGTTCCCCATTTTTCTAAACATCATTAAAAGTGGATTATTTTCCAAAAAATCATAACTAGGTAACCTTTCTTTAAATTAAGACAAACCTAAAACCGATTCAAATTTTATTCTAAAAATATATTGTCACAAGTGCCATTAGTTGTTTCTAGTTTTTTATTGGTCTTAGTTAGGTGCGACATTATTTAAAACATCAATTGTGCATTTAATTTTTAAACCTACTAGCGATGCATCAAGAGAATCCAAACCCAAATATAGAGTAACAAATATTTTTGGAGGGCTAGTGATGCCATACTAGTTGCGATAAGGTTTAAAATTGCGAGCTATAGCAAATAGCAGGATCGTTTTTCTATAAGCTCTAAAGCTATAGCGCAGCTATAGCGGAACTATGAAACATAGCGGTTTTAAGAAAAACATGAAACAAAACAAGTAATTCATTCATAAAAACATAAGAATCATGAAATTTGGTGAACACAAATATATGTTTCCAAGGCTTTAGGAGTTTAGGGAACATTATTTAATATGGCATTATAACATGATTTGTGAAACTCAAGTGTTCAATTATCTAAAACACCAACTTAGCAGCAAAACATAAGTAAATAATAACTAAAATGTCACTCTAAAAGCTAAAACTGAAATAGCGGCACAATTTTAATGCTATAGTTAAGCAATTTAGCGGAGCTAAAGTGCAATATAATGTTCATAGCTGACATAGCGGATAAAATACGAATAGCTTAGCATGAACTCTCCCCAAAAGCTATAGCGGCACTATACCGTCATCATTTAAATCTAGCTAAATATAATCTGTGTGTGTTGGAGCATGACGTTAGTGTGGTCTTCTAGGTTTTCTATGTACTCTATGAATTTATACACCAACTTTCAATACATACATGATTATGTCTCTTATTTTGGATCATGGATATTCCTTGCTGAATGGGTGTGGTACGTAGTGATTCAACTAGCCTTGGATCCCGACTCGGCGGGTTGATTGCTGCTTTGAAACATGGTCGGCAGTGTCAAGAGCCTTGCCTTGTATGGTTCCAGAGATGGATTAATTAAATGGGTAACACGACATGCTTTTGCATTATGGTTAATTGAAGGTGCAATCATATTATCAACATCCCTAGATGTCTTGCCTCTCCATCACTCTGGAAATCTGCTTCTAAATCGACTGACAACTCTGTAAGCACAAACACTTAAAATTAGTTATGCTATATATTTATTTTGATGGTTTTGAAGATCTATTAGATAGATATCTAACATACAAAAATAATACTCAAACTAATAGACTCCTTGGTATGCCATGAATATAGTGGACACACTACTGGATTCAGGTTCTTTGCCGAGTGCCTGAGGCACTCGGCAAAGGTCAGATTGCACTCGGCAAAGCCTTTGCCGAGTGCGGCACTCGACAAAGAACACACGGCAAAAAATTGATCGGCAAAACCCTCTTTGCCGAGTGTATTTTATCGGGCACTTTCGGCAAAGGCTTTGCCGAGTGCCCCGGGACACTCGGCAAAAAAAGCTACCGCCACGGGCGCCGGTCTAGTTGATTGAAATTCACTTTGCCGAGTGCCAACCCTGTAGACACTCGGCAAAGATTTTTTTTATTTTTTTTAAAAAAAATTCTTTGCCGAGTGCCAACCAGTGAGGCGCTCGGCAAAGATTTTTATTTTTTTTTAAAAAAAATCTTTGCCGAGTGCCAACCCGTGAGGCACTCGGCAAAGAGCTTTTATTTTTTTTTGAAATTTTTCTTTGCCGAGTGCCAACCCGCCAGGCGCTCGGCAAAGATTTTTTATTTTTTTTAAAAAAAATTCTTTGCCGAGTGCCAACCCGGAAGACACTCGGCAAAGAGCTTTTATTTTTTTTTGAAAATTTTCTTTGTCGAGTGCCAACCCGTGAGGCACTCGGCAAAGATTTTTTATTTTTTTAAAAAAAAATCTTTGTCGAGTGCCGACCAGAGGCGCTCGGCAAAGATTTTTTATTTTTTTTATACGTGGCAAACCAACCACTAGCTGACATATAGCACTGTAAATTGTATTTTTGATATATTAGTGCTCACGAAAAAAGAATACATGCGATAAACATATAAGATACATATGCAAGAGACCAGGTCCACTTAATTCGAAAGGGTAATAAATGGTAGCAAAATGTACCAATAACAACATGATCACCCCATGAGTCCAATGGCTGATTAGATACACACACGACTTGAAGCTCAAACGAAATAAAATGTTTTGAAAAACCAGTTACAACCAGTAGACTGAACTAGCTACATTATATATTGCCAATTCTACACTTGAAATGATCCTAGAATAAAATCGCACATACAAAAGAAACCATATTTGATGCGCCACAAAGAGACAATGGATCCATTAATCGATAGCCATATATAGGGCCCAACATCACTCAGTAATCAATACCTGAAAAAGTTTGATCGCACAAAATAAGCTTAGATAAACGTTACATGAGGAGAAACAAAAAGTTTCAGGTACTCTACATGGAAACTTCAAATAAAATAATAGGATTCTAAGGATGGGCAATTGATGACCAGCAGCATGAAGTTATAATCTGAAAAAGTTCTACAAAAATGGAGTCAATTGGATATTATGATTAGTAGTTTGGGAGAGTTTTCTAGTTATGTCAATTAGCAATTTCTAATGCATCTGCAGAAATTTGATTATTCTTTAAAGCCAAACAATCAGTTAAACGTGTCTGTGCAAAATCACGATCTTAACAAAATAAAGTAAAATCACAATGGACAAAAAATTGTCCCTAAGTTAAACTTTCAGCTTTTTATGCAAAAAATTCAAGGTAAATCTGATAATTTTGTGGAGTTCAGTACCATGGATGCTTCAAAGCAGAATCTGCGAAAGTTTAACATGGTTGGGACGTTGGGTGTCAACAGTAACTCAGTTTTCTGTTGTTAATCATATTTGTGTGATAACTAGTTTGATGCTTTGATGTTCTATAAAACCAAGGAAAGGTTTGTGATCTTTGTTTTCTCAATAAACATGAGCAGCGTTAATTAGGATAGGTTCTTCTGCATCAAACGTGGGTGAATAACAGAAGTACATGGTTAGAAAGGATGCATGGTACCTTATAGTTGAATGTGTAATCTTAATGTTCTATATGTTGTGACGCCGACTGCAAATCGCAGGAGGTCAGGTTTGGTACAACCGTGCAATTGCCAAACTATTGCCCTTCTTTTCAACAATAAATTGCTTATCACTTTGAACCTTTAATATGCAAAACAAATGATAAGGTGGGTAGCTAGTGAATGATCAGCTGAAAGTGGCACTGAAAGAAGGAAGGCCTTATGACTTTCCTGTACAATCAGCAGGTGAGCCGCGATTTATTGGACTACTGCCAGCACAACCGTCAATTGAAATGGCAAATTAGAAAGTTAGAAAACAAACATTCAGATATTGGATAGATGGAAAGGAGGTAAATGTAAGGAAACAAAGAAAAACAGAAAGTGGCATTTTATTTTAATGATTTTGTTTGCAGACCCTATACGTCACTATTCTGGCATCATAATCTAGAAGTATGGGTTAAGTGTAGAAAAATACTGAACCTAGACTTACGTACAGGATTGACATCCCCGCAAGATAGGTGGCTTTTCCTATTTTTTTAGCATGGTACAACTGGAACCGACACTAACATGTACTCGGTTCCAAAGATATACACGAAGGCAATGCCATGAAAATGTAAAGTAATACTTAGAGCAATCAGATTTCAGAGTCAATTAGCCCAGCTGAATGCATCAAGCATATAAACGTCGAATAGGCACATGGGTACGTGCTTTGAAGAAAAAATAGTACACTGCAAAAGAGATTGTGTAGCAAAAAAAAAAAGAATGGATTTGTACCTTAATCTTAGCATCGTGATTGGGGAACGTCGCTTGAACAGACCTGATTAATGGATCTGTAGAAAAATCATGATGAGATAAACAGATAAGGACAATAACATGGATGCTTGTTATCTCTGCATTATTAATTACATGCGCGCCACACGAAGGTCAGCAAAGACACAGTAGAAACACATCTGTGACCAACTCAGGATCCCTCCAGCACTGGTCATAACGAAATGCATCAAAATAGATATGCATGACAATAGTAAGGATCATTCAGCAGGATTACTACTGAACTCCATTCGTGATGATAGGTAAGACAACAGGGCATAGATGCATAATTTGGAAATACATAGGAGCCCTGACCTGACTTTGCATAGATGTCGTGCGATAAAAAATAGGGTCTCCATCGGTAAGACAGGCCTATAATGTTGATCTGAATCCATTCATATTTGATCATTCCCAATCCGCTTCAACGTTCGAATCCTGGAAAGTAGGTGTGGATTAGCAACCAATCCGTCCATACTTCATATAAGCTGAAGCAAAACAAATACTAATCGGACGTAGTTCATATAAGTTGAAGCAAAACAAACGGTGCCGGCGACGCTGGTTCACCGTGAACACAGCGGTGTGGGGACAGGGCTTGTACCACCCCGAGCGGCGCAGAGGCATATGCGGGGCGGGTTTGAGGCCGGCATCGCATCTCACACGCCGGTTTGCCCGCTATTGTGGTCGTCGTGGCTATGCGCGATTGGAGGCGAGGGAAGCGAAGGAGACGGCGTGCTTGAGCCATGGAGATCGGGTAGGGTCGTGACCTCGACTCGACTCGCCGGGGAAAGACGAAGAAGTAGCGATGGGGTGGCGCTCTGCGCCTTGCAGCCTGTGTAAGTGTGTTGGGAAGGCGGCCCGGTGGCTGGCGGGCGCGCCTGAGGGAGGGAGGGCGGCGGCAGGCGGCCAGCGGCTAGCAAAGCGGTGGCGTGAGACGGCCGGAGCCAGCGGCGCTGAAATGTGTGTCTGTCTGTGGCTTGACTGTCCGGCCGAATTCGGTTAAGTGTCCCCACTCGCCCCTTTGCCGAGCGCCGGATCAGGAGGCACTCGGCAAAGAGGCAACTTTACCGAGTGCTCAGATCTAGTACTCGGTAAAGATTTTTTTTTTTTGAAATGTCTTTGCCGAGTGTCCCTATGGAGGCACTCGGCAAAGAGGAAATTTTTAAAAAAATTCAGAATCCTCTTTGCCGAGTGCCTTATTCTTGGCACTCGGTAAAGACCCCCTTTGTCGAGTGCCATGCCCTGGCACTCGGCAAAGTTTTTTTATTTTTTTTGTATTTTGCCTCCAAATTTTTTGTGCAGCCCTTTTAAAGTAACAGGAATTCCTAATTATAAGTTTAGGATTTTTTTGTGGCTTTTTGATATATTTAGTTACTTTATTTTGTTTACTTGAATTTTTTCGAAAAATATAAATTTGAGCTGCACGTGGTACGAATAATGGAATTTAATGATTCAAAAAATGATAGTCATGTTACTGAGTGTAGTGTGAGGCCATATCCAGGAACGAACCTGAAATTTCGGACATCTTATTCACAAAACATGACCGCGAACTTGCGTGCGTAGTGTTTTTAAGTTCTATAAAAAGCAAACGAAGTCCGAAAATCATAAAAATTGTTGAGATGTCGATATCGTTATGTGGAGCTATATGATAAAAATTTGAGAAGGTTTGGTGTACGTTGTCACGTACGATGCATACAAACCAGGACATCTCCACATGTGATATCAGATATCACATGTAGAGATGTCCTGGTTTGTAAGCATTGACAACGTCTGCACGAAATCTTCTGAAATTTTTATCATAGCCTCCATATATGATATCACGATATCTCAACAAGTTTCATGATTTTTGGACTTCGTTTGCTTTTTTATAGAATTTAAAAACACTTCACACGCAATTTCACTGACATGTTTCGTGAACAAGATGTCCAAAATTTCGGGTCCGTTCTGATATACGGCCTCTCTCAACACTCGCTAACATGACTATCAATTTTCAATCATTACACTCCATTATTCGTACCCATGAAATTTTCTAAAAATTCAAGTAAACGAAATAAAGTAACTAAATATAACAAAAAGCCACAAAAATCTCCAAATTGTAACTAGGAGTTCACGGTGCTTTAAAAAGGGCTGCACAAAAAAATTGGAGGCCAAAAACAAAAAAAACAAAAAAAACTTTGCCGAGTGCCGGCATGGCACTCGGCAAAGGGTGTCTTTGCCGAGTGCCAAACATTAGGCACTCGGCAAAGAGTGTTTTAATTTTTTTAAAAAAATTTACTCTTTGCCGAGTGCATCCACAAGAACACTCGGCAAAGAAATTATAAAAAAAATTAAATCTTTGCCGAGTGCCGTGCCAGGGGCACTCGGCAAAGTAATTTTTTTTAAAAAAAAATTCTTCGCCGAGCGCCAGATCTGAGACGCTCGGCAAAGAATTTTTTAAAAAAAAAATTAAATCTTTGCCGAGTGCCAGATCTGGCGCACTCGGCAAAGAATTTTTTTTTAAAAAAAAACAAATCTTTGCCGAGTGCCTAACAGCAGGCGCTCGGCAAAGAAGGCCGTGATCGAACGCTGTTTCGCGGGCAGCCTATGCCGAGTGTAGAAATTTTGCAGAGAGTCTAGCACTCGGCAAAGAAGTCCTTTGCCGAGTGTCCGTGTTTGCCGAGTGCCCGGCACTCGGCAAAGAACTCTTTGCCGAGTGCAATTCTTTGCCGAGTGCAGCACTCGGCAAAGAAGGTTTTTGCCGAGTGCCCGATTTTTGACACTCGGCAAAGAATTTTGCACTCGGCAAAGTCTCTGTTTCCAGTAGTGACACTGGTCGTGCCTTGTTTTAGTAGTCTGAATTAGAGTAGTCTGTGCATGCAAATCAGGCGGCGTACTAAAATACAAGTAGATGCACAAGTCTGAGCTGATGGGGCCCTCCTCTCTGCCTTGGTTCTCCTTGGTATGGTTACCAGTTTTTTGTGGATGAGTATATATATATCCTGAATACCGTACCAATGCAGATCTAAGAACTTCTTAACATTTTTTTGATGGTGGCAGACCATTTCCTGAACCTTCGTAGTGAATGGAAATTAGGAGAAGGGCAAGGTATCTATAGTGGTTAGACAGGTGGTGTCACCAAACACATATCCAGAATGCTTATCACTAAAAAAAACTTTTGTAAATTGTTAGGCATGGCATAATTTGAGCATTTCAAGCATTCTTGTGCAAGGGAATACTTGGATTGAGTCTGATTGCGGCCCTTGTGTTCTACCTGTTAGGAAGGTAGTTGGAGCCGGGTACTGCAATTGGACACCTCCTTGTAATAAATTGTAAGTATGGGGGTTATGATGGTTATTACATTTAGGTGTGAAGGTATAGGTAGCAGAACTTCAACTTCTCACTGGAAAACGTCAACACTCGTCTATGAGCACACCTAAATTTTTATCACACTTGTACAAGGTAGTCAAGAAGTAAATTAATGAAGAGTTAACACAAGATCAAAGATGTTAATGCTTGCATGATTAATTAAAAAGAAAAAATATTATGTATACCTGTGGGACTGATTTGAAGCGTTTTCTGGAGATTCTTGATTGCTACAGCCCTAGGCCACTCTTTGCATACAGATGTGTTCATTTGAACCTTTCTTGATTCAGTCTAACAAATTGCAAGATGTTAGCTAAATAAATGTCACTGTTAGGAGATATAAAATTTGGGAATCTCAATGATGGACCTAGTCTCTTGGTTATGCTAAATTGTACAAGATGTATTAAACAGAGAGCACTAACAAGGCCCACGGACTAGACCATAATAAGACCCCTCACATCTTCACATCTCATGTATGCCTTGTTCATCTTGCTAGCCACCAATCCATACTATGTCTAGTCTAATTCATCTTTAGTTCTACCAAGCTTATTTTAAATATGAGGAACACACAACACTACCTTCCGCTCTCACTCTCTGTCTCCCCCTCCCTCCCCTTCCCCTCCCTTTTACATCATCCTAGGGCATCAAACCAAGTTCATCTGCCACATTTCTCTCTATCTCAAATCCCCTCCCATGGTTATGACATTGGGTCTATAAACAAAAAGTACTAAAAGGATCTTTTACTTGCGAATCTAGTATCTACACAAGTAGATCTAGAAACATAATTATCCATTCAATGCAAATCAACTCCAGCATAAAAAATAGATAAAAGTGAGAAAAAGAAGCTACATTAAAAATATGGAACTCTTTGATAGAAACAAGTAGTGGGCAAAAGTAGGGAGGGAGGTTCGTTAGGAGAATGGGTAGATCATGACTTTCCTGAAAACACCGAGAATTCTTTGTGCGAATCAAGTAGCGGGTGAAGGATGGAGGGGGGAAAGTGGGGATGGGAAAGACACAAAAAGGGACCTCCTATCCATCTATTATCGGATATAAGCCTTGGAGATATTATACCTACAAGAGTACTACTCATTCGACCAATACAGCCAAGAACAAGAGAAGCACAAGGTCCATGTTTGATTCCTTTTCCCTTTCTTTTATATTTGGTTTCAATTTCTTTTTCCTAGTCCTTGTAATTTTAATGCACTACCTTATTTTACTAAACAATTTAAAATATTTATCATATTTAATTCAACAATTGTTCAAAACTATTTAAAAATATTGTTGAATTAAAAATATTTTTGAATAGGTTTGACCAATTCTTGAATTAAATATTTTAAGTATTTCAAATTGTTTAGTAAAATAAGGTAGTGCATTAAAAATTACAAGTACTAGGAAAAAGAAATTGAAGTCTAATATAAAAGAAAGGGAAAATGAATCAAACATGGACCTAGTGCCACCGCGGGACTTGGCTGTTTTAATCAAATGTGTTACTACTCCTGTAGCTAATATCTACAACACCAAGGCTTGTATCGAATGAAAGATGGATAGAAGATCTCTTTGTGTCTTTCCAGTCCACCCTTTCCTCCCTCCATCCTTCGGCCAGTACTAATTGATTCGGACAAAGAATTCCCAGTGTTTAATGGTAAGTCATGATCTCCTCATTCTCCTAACCAACCCCCCTCCATCTTTTGCCGGATACATGTTTTTGTCAAAGAATTTTTCATATTTTTATGGTAATTTCTTTCCCTCAGTATTATCTATTTTCTTATGCTCGAGTAGTGACAAATCATTTTTGTAGTAGTGACAGAGCCAATGAGTATGCCCATCGCATGATCCCTGCACCACAGAGAGAGGAGAAGAAGAAAGCCTCACCGCTACGCGCGCTTCCACCAACCGGCTCCGGTGGCGGCAAGGCGTGGGGAAGGACCCTTTGCGGAGCGGCGGCAGCGGAGACTGTGTCTGCTCGAGCCGCCCGGGGAGGGGGGGGACATTAGTGTCAGCTATCTCGATAGAACGAGTCTGATAAAAAAATGAAATAATGATTGACTAAAATGTTATTTGCACCATTAGATTAATTAAAAAATTATTGTAGGATTCCTGTCATGATAAACTAGTGGGAAAATAAAACCTCTATGTACTGTGAAATAATGATTCATCAAAATCTTATTTGCAGCATCACATTAAATAAAAATCCTTGGTAACAAAATCTTGTGGATTCGATCGCTGCTATCCAGCCACATATAGCTACTCTCTAAAAGATTATAGGCCACAGAAAATCCAGCATCTTCCAGCTAGCTGCAGGCGCCTTCCGTTTTCATAATTTGTCACGAGCTTGCTGCTGCCGTCGCACAGCTGCTTCAGCGGCGCGTTGCCCATTTATACACCCGCGCCCTCAACCCAAAATCCCCTCCACCACGCTCAAAACCCTAGACGAGAAGTCGCGCCGCTGCCGTCCCTGCTGCATCCTCCACCGCCCGGGGTGTCTTACCAGTACATCGTGGGGAATGAAACATCTCCCAGTCCCAGCTTAGATGAGCGGTGGAGCTTCTCCACGGCTTGCAGGCCGCTCTGAGGCGGATGTTGTCCGATCCGTCGCATCGATGGGGAGCAGCAGCTTCTCAACGAGGTTTGCCCGCTCCCTCTTCCGACCTGATGGCATCGCTCAGCTGACTGCTTGGGAACCTGTCTTTCCCGGCAACGGCGTCAGTAAGAGCGTCTTTGTCGAATCCTTGGATACATATGTCTGTATTTCTGAATCTGACCCACCTTTCTGTTGACGATCAGCTCAGCTCATCAGGCTCGGACGAGAGAGACCTGTCGGAGCTCGGACGAGAGAGACCCACCTTTCTGTTCACGAGAGAGGCGTCGTGCTGGACCCTCGTTTCTTCCTGAGGAGCACTTCGTGATCCTATACACCGTCTCTTACGTCCGAGCAGTTGCAGTACACAACCACAACGGAAATGCTGAGTCTCTGGCCCAGGTACTCCCAAGTAATCGTTGTATTCTAACTCTGCATCTGAATTCTGAATACCGTACCTCTCTCTTGACAAACAGTACGGTGTCTTCAGCTCAGGCTCTGGCTCGGATTGGAGGAGAGAGAGTGGGCAGAGCGCCTCCCGTCCCGTGCTGCTCCACGCCCATGTATCTGGCTCCTCCTCTCTCGTGCTGGATGCTTGTTTCGTAACGACGAACTGGATCGGATGTTCGTCGCCCATGGATCTCAGCTCGGCAACTATGGTGAGGCGGAGCACTTCGGCAACTACTGTGAGGCTGCTCGAGGGCCTGCAGGTGCTCCACCACTACCGCACCCACGGACATGGTATACCTTCTCAACCCGCTCACAATGGCATTGGCTGACATCCCGCTCATCGCCGCGGTCAACATATGTGCCGAACTCGCCAACTCGGTGGACTTCGATATGCAAACCCTAGCTCCATAATTGGCAGCTTGTCACCTCAAAATAAATAGCTAAAATAAAGATAAATTCTCTCCTATTGCAATTTTTTAGAGTGATGGATTCAGTTTTTACATCTAATGTAACTGCCATTCGATTTCTTTTTTGGCAATGCAACTCTAGAACTGGAAATATTTTTTTTTGTCGGGATTATTTTCTAAAAATCATAACTAGCAAACCTTATTTTAAAATTTTAAATTATGAGTAATCTAAAACTGATACAAATTTTATTCTAAAATATATTGTATCAATTGCCATTAGTTGTTTCTAGTTTTTTTATTGGTCTTAGTTATCCATGATATTTATTTAAAACATCATCTGTGCATTTTCCAAACCTACTAGAGATCCGTCAAGTGAATCGATACCCAAATATGGAGTACCAAAATATGTTGGTTTCATTCACCAAATTAATTTTCAAGGGCTAGTGACGCCATACTAGTTGCGATAAGGTTTAAAATTGTGAGCTACAACAAATAGTGGCATTATTTTTCGAGAAGCTCTAAATCTATAGCGCAGCTATAGTGAAGCTATGAAAGATAGCGTTTTTTAAGAAAAACATGAAACAAAATGAGTAATTCATTCATAAAAACATAAGAATCATGAAATTTGGTGAACACAAAAATGTTTCCATTGCTTTAGGAGACTAGGGATGATTATTTAATATGGCATTATAACATGATTTGTGAATCTCAAGAGTTTAATTATCCAAAAGACTAACATAGCAGCAAAATATAAGTAGATAATAACTAAAATCTCACTCTAAAAAATAAAACTGAAATAGCAGTGCTATTTTAGTGCTATAGCCAAGCAGTTTAGTGGCGCTAAAGTGGAATATAGCAGTCAAAGCTGACATAGCCAAAAAAAATAGGGAATAGATAAGCATAGACTCTCTCCAAAAGCTATAGCGGCACTATAGCGATGCTACTTAAATCCGGCTAAGTATAATCTGTGTGTGGTGGAGCATGAGGTTACTGTGGTCTTCTAGGATTTCTATTTACTCTATGAATTTATATATCAACTTTCAATATATACCTGATTATAAGTCTCTTATTTTGGATCATGGATGTTCCTTACTGAATGGGTGGGGTATGTAGAGATGCAGCTAGCCTTGGATCCCAACTACACCGGGTTGATTGCTATGAAACATGGTCAGCGGTGACAAGAGCCATGCCATTGTACGGTGCCGATCCAGAGATGGATTAATTAAATGGGTACCATGACATGCAGTTGCATTATGGTTAATTGAAGGTGCAATCATCCCAGCAACAGCTCTGGATGTCTTGCCTCTCCATCACTCTGGACTTCTGCTTCTAGATCTAGTGACATCTCCGTAAGCACATACACTTAAAATTAGTTACGCTATATTTATTTTGGATCACTGTTAATGCTTTCAAGATCTATTAGACAAATATCTAATAAAAAAATAATACTTAAAATAATAGACTCCTAGTATACACATAAAAACATAATCGAGGATGTAATTTATTACTCTCTTGTATCATAATTCATGTACGCCTGAATATAGTGAACATTGGTCGTGCCTTGTTTTAGTGTACATGTATTAAGTACGCTGCCTGATTTGCATGCACAGACTACTCTAATTCACTATATTCATGGCGTACATGAATTATGATACAATCGTGTAATAAATTACATCCTTGATTATGTTGTTATGTGTGTACTATCGAGAGCATATTATTTTAAATATTTTTTGTATCACGGATATCTGTCTAACAGATCTTCAAGGCTTTTAGAGTGATCTAAACTAAATATAGCATAATTAATTTTAAAGTGTTTGTGCTTACTGGGATATTTCTCGATCTAGAAATAGAAGTCCTGAGAGATGGAGAGGCACGACATCCAGAGATGTTGCTGATATGATTGGACCTTCAATTAACTATAATGCAACAACATGTCACTGTACCCATTTAATTAATCCATCTCTGGATCGAAAGCATACAATGGCATGGCTCCTGTCACCGCCGACCGTGTTTCAAAGCAATCAACCCGGTGTAGTTGGGATCCGAGGCTCGCTGCATCTCTACATACCCCACCCATTTAGCAAGAAGCATCCATGATCCAACCGTGCACGGGCACCGGTTGCTTTGACTACTTTTGTATATTGTACCATACCATATATGAAATGAGCAATATGATGAATGTTATTTCAACCCAATGATTGTATTCTTATTAGACATCGATTTTTTTGATTTTCCTTGGAATTTATAAACAATAGTATGGATGAAATGGGTAACTCAAGTGAAAAATATCTTTAAAAATATTCTTTCCTTGTCTTGTCCAAGAAAGAAATTTTCAAATAATTCTCCTCTCCTAATTAATTAAACTCTAGGATATAGGAGACCATGATGTTAACAACATCTAAACTTGCAGGCTCACATGTTGGTTATGAACGAATGATAATATCAAGAGACCAAATTATACTTAGAGACCACCAAATACAGGATATCCATAGCATCTGAAACGATCTCGATTTTCCACAAAGGGAAAATCAACAGATTCGAAACATAACATGATAGTCCTAGATGGTTATTCCATCACATTATCGAATAACAGTTGATATCACAAGTCATACATCGAATATCTGTTTTATAGAATATAAATAGCAAGGTTTACTTGTTATTACACCGCCACTTGGCAGAACCAATTAGAGCACACAACATCTGGAACAGCATCAGGTAGAACGGCGGCGGGCGTCGACTCCATCTTTACAAACCAAACTTGAGCACAGGAACGAGACCGACTAATCCTTCAATCCTTCGTTGTCATTGTCGTAGATGACATGCAAACCTACCAAATATCTTTTAGTATAATTTGTACTGGCCACTGGCTCCCACCCTATGCTTGGCGTCTGCTATGTGGTAGTGGAATGCAAGGGTAGAGCAAAAGACCTATTTGAGGCTGTAGTTTCCTATGCGAGTATGTCAAGTTTTAATAATAATTCATCAAGTTTTTAACCCATATCATCCACACATGTTTTCCCACCTATCACACACATCTCGCCACACTCTCACTCTCTAGCGGCAATGACGACTCCCTCTCGTACCTTGCCTTATCAGCTAACAGCCAAAGTCCAACAAACCCGGGGGCGAGGAGAGAAGAAAGGACTCCATTCACTACTCAAGGGAAGGGTAGGTCATAGGAATGTCCATATCCAAGGAAGTGGCTATACGTATATATCGATCAACTCTGCAGAGCGTGTACACCTAGAACCACAATATCACCATCATTGGTAGTGCGCACCGCCTAGGCTGATACCGACTGCCTCCCAACTACTATGGTGCTATCCTACCACTTAGCCCTAGGCCACCCCTGAAGGCTCTAGTTTGGTTTGGGTAAATTGATGACACCCTATGTGCTAACCTAGTTTATCAAAGTGATTATGAGATAAGTAACACTACTCCAAGTGATGAAGCAATGGTGAAGATTATGATGATGGTGATGGCATGGTGATGATCAAATGCTTGGACTTGGAAAAGAAGAAAGAGAAAAACAAAAAGCTCAAGGTAAAGGTGAAACTTGATAGGAGCTTTTCGTTTTGGTGATCGAGACACTGAGTGAGTGTGATCACATTTAGGATCAATAGCCGTACTATTAAAAGGGGTAAAACTCGTATCGAATTGCGGTTATCAAAGTGCCACTAGATGCTCTAACTCATTGCATATGCATTTAGGATCTAGTGGAGAGACAACACCCTTGAAAATATTTGCGACACTATGCTAACACACGTGCACAAGGTGATACACTTGGTGTTTGGCACATTTGAGCAAGGGTGGAGAAGTTGGTGAAGTGGAGGTGATAGTCACTGAAAAACAGTGACCGGACGCTGGTCATGTGGTGACCGGACTCCGGGGAGCAGCGTCCAATCATTTATAAAATCAGTAGTGTGCTCGGGCTACTCTCGGCCTGAGACCGGACGCAGGTGACCAGACTCTGGCTGAACACTGTTCAGCGTCCGGTCCTGCTGACGTGGCAACACGTAGAGAAGAGGAGGAGGAGTGGACACACCGGTGCGTCCGGTCAAGAAAAATCGGCTTTGGTGCCTTACTGGAAACGACCGGACTCCAGTGGTGAAGCGTTCGGTCACTTCGAGCAGTGCATCCGATCGCAATTTAATACGTGGCATGAAACAGACTAGCCATTGAGATCAGGCATTCAACATTTGAAGCTAATGACACATGGCGATCATCAGGCGACCGGACGCAGGGGTCCCGCATCAGGTCAATCTAACCAGCGCGTCCGGTTAGCCCAAATTTTAGAGGACCGAGGAGCCAAAGGCTCTACTTTGTTGGAGGCTCTATTTAAGGTGTGTGGCCGACTCTAGCTCACTCTCTTAGCCATTTGCATTGACATAGCAACATTGTGAGCTTAGCCAAAGCCCTCCCACTCATCTCCATCTTTGATTCATCATCTATGTGAGATTGGGAGAGAATCCAAGTGCATTGCTTGAGTGTTTGCATCTAGAGGCACTTGGTATTCGTGTTTCGCTGCGGGTTTGGCTTGTTACTCTTGGTGGTTGCCACCACCAAGATGGCTTGGAGCAGCGAGGATCATCGAGGAGAGGTTGGTGATTGTCTACAGCTCTGGTCGTGGTGATTGTGAGGGTTCTTGACCTTTCCTCGGTGGAGAGCCAAAAGGTACTCTAGTAAATTGCTCGTGGCTTGTATGATCTTCATCTTGTCTATGTTGTGCGGCACCCTATTGAGGGTTTGGCGTGTGATGCCAATTAGCACGTGAACCTCTAAGTGAGTGAATCACCACAACGGGGACTTGCTTGTCGACAAGTAAGTGAACCTCGGAGGAAAAATCATTGTGTCTTGATTGTCTCCTTGGTATTCATTGGCATTCACTCATTGGTCACTTGCCACATTGTATTTCATTATACATTCACTTGGATAGAGCTAGTGGTAGTTCAGACTAGATAGTGTATAATTTAATTATATTACTCTCAATAGGTTTGTTGTGATATAGCTTTGTTGTGATATACTAGAGATCAGAGAAAATAGAATTGGGTAGGTGGCTTGAAACCCCAAGTATAGTGCTAGTGCAAAATTCACTTCGCCATCTTATTGACTAATCATTTGTCTTAGTGTTATTGTAGAAATTTTTAATAGGCTATTCACCCCCCTCTCTAGCCATTAGGACCTTTCAACCCTGGAGTCCACTAGCATGCTGAGACTGTGAGACGTAGTACCGGGCCCCCAGAGGTCACTACGCTATCTTAGGAGGGTGTCGGACGTATGCCCGTACCTTCCTACACTATCCACTTCCAACCGAGTAGTAATGGCACCGTCCTAGTCGGTCGGGTAACCATCCCCCGCCCATTCAGGAGCGAGTGGTGTGTACGTAGGGTCCTATGATCCAATTTTCTCAACATACCAGTCCTTAGGGGGGACTGGACAGGATATCTTCTCAAGTGGGATAACCAACACTCCATGCCTCAACGGCACCTCCATCCCAGGGCTTCATCCCACAAAGACACTCCACCCTGGGATCTCCTCATCTCACATGCACCTGCCACAAGTACCTCTGGTAGGGGATGCCTAGGTCGCACCCCCTCGGCATGACTCATCCAATGACTCGTCGTAAGATCCTGCCCGATCGACGCAACCCTCACCACACACCCAAGACGCATGCCGAGATCTCCCCAAGTTGTTACCAGTTTTAGCGGCACCATGTGCCTTAACCACTCACAAACAATCCTTCACCAAGCATCACATCACAGATATAATGTGTAGTAGAAGCAAGTAGTAAGTAGTATGCGAGCGTCTATCCTAACAGCGGGTGTGCAGGGGTAAAGATTGCATCAAGGTAAAGGCTTCAAGCAAATCTACCATGCAACCTATCACAGATCATTTGCATAAAAGTAAAGCACTAGCAGCTACATTGTTGCATGTCTAATAGGATTCTACAAGGTTGGGTGGGACGTGGCACCTACAGGCAAATCTTGTCCAAGCTCCTCGGTGTAGTTCGGGTCATACTCCTCAGTCTATGGCTCCTCCAGGTCTGTCAAATGGAACATATAGTCCCGATAAGTGACTCCTATAGATGATCACAAAGAAGGAATGGCAATTCAAAAGATCCAAATGCACTCAAACATAATCCTATGATGTAGAGCTTATTTTTAAAAAAAATTGGACACTCATTTCATGTTGTTCTGAGGTCAGATGAAATTACTATGAATTTTCTAAGTTCAAATCATATTTTGAAAAGAAAAAGAATTGGATTAACCAGAGGCTGACACGTGGCAGGCGGTGATTGGCCGAGATGAGTCACTAACAAGTGGGGTTGGTCAACGGCCAGCATTGACCAGTCAACGGTCAACGTTGACAAGGCCTAGCGGGTCGGATTTTGGCCGAGTTTAGCCGAGTTGGGTTGGCCTAGCCCGGACACGTGTCAAGCAGGTAGGTGGACATGTGGCGTGCTTGGGCTCATGCTGGGCTTGGTCCACGCATGCGGCTCATGGTGGACTGCGCTGTAGAGGTCCATGGACCACAGGTAGGGTCCTTGGTGGACTGCGTCCACCCTCCCTCTCCCTCTCTTGGCTCACGGTGCACTAGGCGCACCAGGTGCCTCCCAGGCGGGGCGCGTGCACCGTGCGGCTCACCGGTGGCAAGGCCGGCCAGTGGCTCGGCGGGGCTCCTTCGACCTCCTAGCGTCCTCCTACATGTTGGGCCGGCACGGCGGCACCAAAGGTGGCGTCTTGGCCACCGACAAGGGTTGACAGCGGTGCTCGATGGTAGGGTGAGCTTGGCGGCTCGACGGTGGTGCGGCGAGCTCATGTAGTGCACTTAGCAAGGCGACTATGGCTCCCTCGGGTGTGCTAGGCACTCCGACAAGGGCAAGTGAGGGTCTAGCTATGGCTGGTGGCTCCTCGATGCCATTCGGGACGGCAGCGATGATGGTGGTCATGGCAGATATGGCGGCGCCCCAAGGTGTAGCGGTGCCACGGAGTGGGGGCAGGGTATGGTAGAGGCGCTAGGACACCAGGGCGACTTATATAGCCACACTCGGCTATGGCAAGCATGGTGGACAGTGGATAAAGGTGGAGGGGCACGTGTAGGGCGATCAGGGCACTTAGGCTCATGTTTTGGGTTTGGCGCATGGCCACAGCGGTCAAGGCAAGGATGGCGGTGTCAGGGGCATAGGGCCACGCTCGACATCACACGCGTCACGACGCTTGCTGGGGAAGGCGGGGCACAACGGGCTGCGGACTTGGCATGCATCCAAGCATTGGCGTGCAACGGCCAGAGGCATGAACGGTCGAGGCGTATGGGAGACCGTGAGATTCCCCCAGCGCTGGATTACTCTACTTTTGCAAAAACAGAGGAGGGCATTGGGTTGGGGATGATAGCGGGGTCCCACCCATCAGCGGTAGGGCAGAAGTAACGGGCGACATTGGCGCGATGCGATGCAGCACGGGCACAGGCATGGGCCATGGTGCTGGGTTGCTGCTACTTCACGGGCACACACAGGAGTGAGGATGTGGTGACATGGGCTGGCTGCAGCCACCTGGCTGGGCCGGCTGGTGGCCCTAGGCCACTTTGGCCTTTTCCATTTTCTCCGCTTTTCTAAACCCTTTTCTATTTTCTATTCTACCCCTTAGGCTCCTATGTATGTATACATGTGTTGCCATGCATGCATACACCCTGTTGGGGTCCACTAGAGGTCATCTAGGGTTTTAGGGTCTAAGCCAAGGGTCAACAACTCACATGCACATCAAGTTTATTATAAGGGTTTAGTCGATCTTAATTCATCACATAAAATCATGAAGAAGCAACTCAAAAGTTGTTTAGTATGCAAATGCTCAACCTTGCTAACTTGGTATCTACCTATAAAACTACAAGGGTTTTTTGCAAGTATGCACACTCACCATGCATGGGTTGTGTTAGAAAAAAAATTAAGTTTGAATTTTTGGTTCTAGGAAAAACCCAGGTTGTTACAGTCCTCCCCCCTCATAGGAATCTCGTCTCAAGATTTAAGGTGTAACGTACCTTTCAAATAGGTAGGGGTAAAGCATCCAAAGTTTTGACTCCTTCTTCCAAGTGGCTTCCCGTTCTGTGTGGTTACTCCACCGAACATTGCACATAGGTATGGTAGTGCTTCTAGCTTCCTTCTCGGCTTTGTCTAGTATCCAGATAGGGTGCTCCTTATATTCTAGAGTGTCCTATATATCCAGTGCCTCTGTGGGTACCTGCTCATCTAGGAGCTTCAAGCACTTGTGTAGCTAGGATAGTTGGAACACTAGGTGTACCCTTGTCGATTCCTCTGACAACTCCAACCGGTGGTGCTCCCGCGGGTGGTGTACCCTCCACAAGGTTGAAGGGGATAGGGTTAGCACCTCTTTCATGACCACAACCACATTTTCGACCTCGGACAACCGGTGCGGGAGAATGGATCGGTGGAGCAGGCGCTCAGAAGGGTGGCACGACATCTTGTTGCAACATCCTTAGGGTCGTGGTCATGAATTATTAGGTGATTTAGTGCTTTACAACAATTTTAATTCTAGCCATACACTCAAACAAAGAAGCAATAACAACCATAAGAAGCATGAAGATCCAAGCATTCATTACATCAATTTATTACACGGAGATGTCCCCAGTAGCTACACTAGATGACTCGCAAGAAATGCACTACACGCAGGTAGGCTCCAAAAGAGGGGCATTCTACTCTACTCCTGAAAATGAGTCATGTCTCAATGCCATGCATTGCTCATCATCAGCACCACATCTTCTACATTATTGGATCATCTCTGAGAAACTAACCCTAATGAGGGGTGGTGCTAAGGTCCATCTCCTGAAGCTCGGTGTCAGAGCGATGCATCCTAGCAACGTACTCCAAGCCACCCTCAACTCCTGGGTCTTATCAGGCATGGGAAGTGCATCGGATGAGGTTGCAGAGAGGTTGAGTTTGCTAGGTGCCAGCAGGCATTCCTCCTCCCGAGGCTCCTTCTGAGAAACACAGGGAAGCTTAGCGTGTATTTCCTGATACTCCTGGATGCGATAGGCATCTAACCTCCTCCAGGTCTTCCATACTCTCTTCACCTGTAGGCAAATCTTCTCCAAGCTCTTCGGTGTAGTTGGGGTCATACTCCTCAGTCTGTGGCTCCTCCGGGTCTGTCAAATGGAACATATAGCCGTGATAAGCGACTCCTATAGATGATCCCAAAGAAGCAATGGAAATTCAAAAGATCCAAATACACTCAAACATAAGCGTACGACGTAGAACTTATTTTAAGAAAAATTTGGACACTAGTTTCATTTTTTTCTGAGGTTAGATGAATTTACTATGAATTTTCTAAGTTTAAATCATATTTTGAAAAAGAAAAAGAATTGGATAAACCAGAGGCTGACATGTGGCATGCGGTGATTGGCCGAGATGGATGAGTCACTGACAGGTGGGGTTGTTCAACGGCTAGCGTTGACCAGTCAACAGTCAACGCTGACTGGGCCTAGCGGGTCGGATTTTGGGCTGAGTTGTGCCGGCCCGGCCCGGACATGTGTCAAGCAGCCAGGCGGCCACATGGCGTGTTTGAGCTTAGGCTGGGCTTGGTCCACGCACGCGGCTGATGATGGAGTACGCTGTAGAGGTCCATGGACCGCAGGCAGGGTTCTTGGTGGACCATGTCCACCCTCCCTCTCACTCTCTTGGCTCACGGTGCACTGGGCACACCAGGCGCCTCCCAGGTGGGGAGCGTGCACCGCACAGCTTACCAGAGGTACGACCGGCCGGCGGTGCTCGGCAGTGGCTCGGCGGGGTTCCTTCGACCTCCTAGGGTCCCCCTACATGTTGGGTCGGCATGGTGGGCACCAAAGGTGGTGCCTTGGCCATCGGCAAGGGCCGGCAGCGGTGCTCGACGGCTCCCTCGAGCGTCCTAGGCACTCTGGCAAGGGCAAGTGAGGGTCTAGCTGTGATCGGCGGCTCCTTGATGCTGACCGGGATGGCGGTGGCGATGGAGGTCATGGCGGATATGGCGGCGCCCCCAGGTGGCACAATCGGAGCAAAAAGGTGCCCACTTTCATGCGATTAGGGCCACAGAGAGGTCGTGGTGGTGGCGCCAGTGACCATAGTTCATGGTGGAGTCTGCAGTACCATGGCAGACACAATGTAGCTCTGGTGAGCTCTCAGCTCTAAGGTAGCTAGGTCTAGGGTAGGTCCTAGGTTCACCCGTCTACACGGCTAGACTTGCAGGATGACGGCAGTCATCACTGGCCCATCCTCGTCCATCAAGGCAACCAGGATTGGTGGGAACACCCACAGCACGGTGGTGCTTTGGCGAGCAGCCGCACCGACGAGGTGAGCGACCATGATGGCCTCGTGACCCCTCAAGGCCAAAAGACGATGGCTTGATGCGTCACACAACAAGGCGAAGACAACCATGGGGGTTTTGGAACCTCTGCCAGCTCAAGGAGGCCAAAACGGGGTGGCACCATGGCAGTTTCCGGCCATGGCAACCGTGGCAGGTGCGATGTGTAGGCACCGGCATTCCTGAGCACCAGTGGCTCGGAAAGGCTAGTCCTTGGCCTGTGTGCATGTGTGTGTGTAGTTCATCACAACAGCCAAAATTTGTCCTTTGGTCCTCCCAAGATAGAGAACATGGTGCCACGGCCATGGCGGATTCACGGTGGCGGCTAGCGGCTCCCGGGGCTCTTCTCCGACAACTGGCTTGCACGGGCGGTCCCTCTATGAGGCGAAGCTCGCTGAGGTGGCCTTTCTACCTCTACCGTCCTGGTGCAGGCGGAATGGCTCCGCCTTGGCCATGCTCTGGCCATGGTGAGTGCGCTCTGTGCGCATGTAGGGCACTGATGTTCCAAAGCCTCCATGGCTCGGCATGGCCACGTGAGTGCTCATGAAGGTGCCCGTGGATGCATCGTCCTCTATGGTGGCCAAAGGCGTGGCCTTTGGGGCTCCCAAGTGGGGAGATCACGTCGGTGGTCATGGCAATGATGAGAATCAACAAGCAGAGGAACCAGCGGAGCTCACCATGGGGTTCGGGATGGTAGGCTAGAGGTGCAGAGGTGAGTGGTGGCTGTGATGAGGTGAAGCAGTGTAGGCAGAACCATGACAGTGATGAAGACGAGCGAGCATCATCCTCGCCTACGGCAGCCATAGGCGGAACTTCAACGGCTTCTGCTCCTGTCCTTCCTCCTTCTTCTTCCCTCTCCTTCCCTTCTCTAGCTTGGCGTTGGTGTAGCGGTGCCATAGAGTGGCGGCAGTGTATGGGAGAGGCGCTAGGGCACCAGAGCGACTTATATAGCCACGCTCGGCTATGGCAAGCACGACAGACGGTGGATGAAGGTGGAGGGGCACGTGTAGGGCGATTAGGGCATTTAGGCTAGGGTTTTGGGTTTGGCGCGAGGCCACAGGTGTCCGGGCGCTCCCAATTCAAAACCCTCTGTGGTCAAGGCGAGGATGGTGGCGTCAGGGGCACGAGGCCATGGTTGACATCAAGCACGTCGTGATGTTGGCTAGGGAAGGTGGCACACGTCGGGCTACGGACATAGCGTGCATCCACGCGTTGGTTTGCAACAGCCAGAGGCACGGACGTTCGAGGCATATGGGGGACTGCAAGATTCCCCTAGTGACGGATTACTTTGCTTTTGCAAAAGCAGAGGAGGGCGTTGGGTTGGGGATGACAGCGGGGTCCCACCCATCAGTGGCAGGGAAGAAACGATGGGTGGCATTGGCGTGATGCGGTGCGGCGCGGGTGTGGGCATGGGCCATGGTGCTGGGCTGCTTCTACTTCACGGGCGCACACGGGAGTGACGATGTGGTGATGTGGGCTGGCTACAGCCACCTGGCTGGGCCGGCTGGTGGCCCTAGGCCACTTGGCCTTTTCCATTCTCCGCTTTTCTAAACCCTTTTCTATTTTCTATTCTACCTCTTAGGCTCCTATGTATGTATACATGTGTTGCCATGCATGCATACACCCTGTTGGGGTCCACTAGAGGTCATCTAGGGTTTTAGGGTCTAAGCCAATGGTCAACAACTCACATGCACATCAAGTTTATTATAAGGGTTTAGTCGATCTTAATTCATCACATAAAATCATGAAGAAGCAACACAAAAGTTGTTTAGTATGCAAATGCTCAACCTTGCTAACTTGGGATCTACCTGTGAAACTACAAGGGTTTTTTCCTAGTATGCACACTCACCATGCATGGGTTGAGTTAGAAAAAAAATTAAGTTTGAATTTTTGGTTTTAGGAAAAACCCAGGTTGTTACAGTCCTCCCCCCTCATAGGAATCTCGTCTCAAGATTTAAATTATAACGTACCATTCAAAGAGGTAGGGGTAAAGCATCCAAAGTTCTGACTCCTTCCAAGTGGCTTCCCGTTCTGTGTGGTTACTCCACCGAACATTGCACATAGGTATGGTAGTGCTTCTAGCTTCCTTCTCGGCTTTGTCTAGTATCCAGATAGGGTGCTCCTTATATTCTAGAGTGTCCTATATATCTAGTGCCTCTATGGGTACCTGCTCATCTAGGAGCTTCAAGCACTTGTGTATCTAAGATAGTTGGAACACTAGGTGTACTCTTGTCGATTCCTCCGGCAACTTTAACCGGTGGTGCTCCCACGGGTGGTGTACCCTCCACAAGGTTGAAGGGGATAGGGTTAGCACCTCTTTCATGACCATAGCCACGATTTCGACCTCAGACAACTGGTGCGGGGGAATGGATCGGTGGAGCAGGCGCTCAGAAGTGTGGCACGACATCTTGTTGCAACATCCTTAGGGTTGTGGTCATTAATTATTAGGTGATTTAGTGCTTTACAACAATTTTATTTCTAGCCATACACTCAAACAAAGAAGCAAGAACAACCATAAGAAGCATGAAGATCCAAACATTCATTACATCAATTTATTACACGGCGATGTCCCCAGTAGCTACACTAGATGACTCGCGAGAAATGCACTACACGCAGGTAGGCTCCAAAAGAGGGACATTCTACTCTACTCCTAAAAATGAGTCATGTCTCAATGCCATGCATTGCTCATCATCAGCACAACATCTTCTACATTATTGGATCATCTCTGAGAAACTAACCCTAATGAGGGGTGGTGCTAAGGTCCATCTCCTGAACCTCGGTGTCGGAGCGATGCATCCTAGCAACGTACTCCAAGCCCCCCTCAACTCCTGGGTCTTATCAGGCATGGGAAGTGCATCGGATGAGGTTGCAGAGAGGTTGAGTTTGCTAGGTGCCAGCAGGCATTCCTCCTCCCGAGGCTCCTTCTAAGAAACACGGGGAAGCTTAGCGTGTATTTCCCGATACTCCTCGATGCGATAGGCATCTGACCTCCTCTAGGCCTTCCATACTCTCTTCACCTGCAGGCAAATCTTCTCCAAGCTCTTTGGTGTAGTTGGGGTCATACTCCTTAGTCTACGGCTCCTCCAGGTCTGTCAATTGGAACATATAGCCGTGATAAGCGACTCCTATAGATGATCACAAAGAAGCAATGGAAATTCAAAAGATCCAAATACACTCAAACATAAGCGTATGACGTAGAACTTATTTTAAGAAAATTTTGGACACTAGTTTCATTTTTTCTGAGGTCAGATGAATTTACTATGAATTTTCTAAGTTTAAATCATATTTTTAAAAAAGAAAAAGAATTGGATAAACCAGAGGCTGACATGTGGCATGCAGTGATTGGCCGAGATGGATGAGTCACTGATAGGTGGGGTTGTTCAACGGCTAGCGTTGACCAGTCAACAGTCAACGCTGACTGGGCCTAGCGGGTCCTATTTTGGGTTGAGTTGGGCTGGCCCAGCCCGGACACGTGTCAAGCAGCCAGGCGGCCACGTGGCGTGTTTGAGCTCAGGCTGGGCTTGGTCCACGCACGCGGCTGATGATGGACTACGCTGTAGAGGTCCATGGACCACAGGCAGGGTTCTTGGTGGACCACGTCCACCCTCCCTCTCACTCTCTTGGCTCACGGTGCACTGGGCACACCAGGCGCCTCCCAGGTGGGGAGCGTGCACCGCACAGCTCACCGGTGGTACGACTGGCCAGCGGCGCTCGGCAATGGCTCGGCGGGGCTCCTTGGACCTCCTAGGGTCCCCCTACATGTTGGGTCAGCATGGCGGGCACCAAAGGTGGTGCCTTGGCCATCGGCAAGGGCCGACAGCGGTGCTCGACGGCTCCCTCGAGCGTCCGATGCACTCTGGCAAGGGCAAGTGAGGGTCTAGCTATGGTCGGCGGCTCCTTGATGCTGACCAGGACGGTGGTGGCGATGGAGGTCATGGCGGATATGGCGGTGCCCCCAGGTGGCACAATCGGAGCGAAAAGGTGCCCACTTTCATGCGATTAGGGCCGCAGAGAGGTCGTGGTGGTGGCGCCAGTGACCATAGTTCATGGTGGAGTCTGTAGTACCATGGCGGACACAACGTAGCTCTGGTGAGCTCTCGGCTCCAAGGTAGCTACGTCTAGGGTAGGTCCTAGGTTCACCCGTCTACATGGCTAGACTCGCAGGATGACGGCAGTCATCACTGGCCCATCCTTGTCCATCAAGGCAGCCAGGATTGGTGGGAACACCCACGGCATGGTGGTGCTTTGGCGAGCAGCCGCACCAACGAGGTGAGCGACCATGATGGCCTCGTGACCCCTCAAGGCCAAAAGACGATGGCTTGATGCGTCACACAACAAGGCGAAGACAACCATGGTGGTTTTGGAACCTCTGCCGGCTCGAGGAGGCCAAAACGGGGTGGCGCCATGGCGGGTTCCGGCCATGGCGACCGTGGCAGGTGCGATGTGTAGGCACCGGAATTCCTGAGCACCAGTGGCTCGGAAAGGCTAGTCCTTGGCCTGTGTGCATGTGTGTGTGTGTGTAGTTCGTCACAATAGCAAAAAGTTTGGCCTTTGGTCCTCCCAAGATAGAGAACATGGTGCCATGGCCATGGCGCATTCATGGTGGCGGCTAGCGGCTCCCGGGGCTCTTCTCCGACAACTGGCTTGCGCAGGCGGTCCCTCTATGAGGCGAAGCTTGCTGAGGTGGCCTTTCTACCTCTACCGTCCAGGTGCAGGCGGAATGGCTCCGCCTTGGTCATGCTCTGGCCACGGTGAGTGCACTCGGTGCGCAAGTAGGGCGCTGATGTTCCTAAGCATCCATGGCTCGGCATGGCCGCGTGAGTGCTCATGAAGGCGCCCGTGGATGCATCGTCCTCTAGGGTGGCCAAAGGCATGGCCTTTGGGGCTCCCAAGTTGGGAGACCACGTCGGTGGTCATGGCGATGATGAGAATCAACGAGCAGAGGAACCAGCGGAGCTCACCGTGGGGTTCGGGATGGTAGGCTAGCGGTGCAGAGGTGAGTGGTGGCTATGATGAGGTGAAGCAGTGTAGGCAGCACCATGACAGTGATGAAGACGAGCGAGCATCATCCTTTTCTACGGCGGCCACAGGCAGAACTGCGACGGCTTCCGCTCCTGTCCTTCCTCCTTCTTCTTCCCTCTCCTTCCCTTCTCTAGCTTGGCGTGGGTGTAGCGGTGCCATAGAGTGGTGGCAGTGTATGGGAGAGGCGCTAGGGCACCAGGGCGACTTATATAGCCACACTCGGCTATGGCGAGCACGACAGATGGTGGATGAAGGTGGAGGGGCATGTGTAGGGCGATTAGGGCATTTAGGCTAGGGTTTTGGGTTTGGCGCGAGGCCATGGGTGTTTGGGTGCTCCCAATTCAGAATCCTTGGTGGTCAAGGTGAGGATGGTGGTGTCAGGGGCACGGGGCCGTGGTTGACATCACGCACGTCGCGATGTTGGCTAGGGAAGGCGGCGCGCGTCGGGCTACGGACGTAGCACGCATCCACACGTTGGTTTGCAACAGCCAGAGGCACGGACGATCGAGGCATACGGGGCACCGCAAGATTCCCCTAGTGACGGATTACTCTGCTTTTGCAAAAGCAGAGGAGGGCGTTGGGTTGGGGATGACAGCGGGGTCCCACCCATCAGTGGCAGGGCAGAAACGATGGGCGGCGTTGGCGTGATGCGGTGCGGCGCGGGCGTGGGCATGGGCCGCGATGCTGGGCCGCTGCTGCTTCATGGGCGCACGCAGGAGCATGGGCCAGCTGCGGCCGCCCGGCTGAGCCGGTTGCTGGCGCTAGGCCACTTTGGCCTTTTCCTTTTTCTCCCCTTTTCTAAACCCTTTTCTATTTTCTATTCTACTTCTTAGGCTCCTATGTATGTATACATGTGTTGCTAAGCATGCATACACCCTGGTGGGGTCCACTAGAGGTCATCTAGGGTTTTAGGGTCCAAGCCAAGGGTTGGCAACTCACACACACATCAAGTTTATTATAAGGGTTTAGTCGATTTTAATTCATCACATAAAATCATGAAGAAGCAACTCACAAGTTGTTTAGTATGCAAATGCTCAACCATGCTAACTTGGGATCTACTTGTGCAACTACAAGGGTGTTTTCCTAGTATGCACACTCACCATGCATGGGTTTTGTTAGAAACAAATTTTAAGTTCGAATTTTTGGTTCTAGGAAAAACCCAAGTTGTTACAGCATCAAATACATGTTATCCTCAATTCATATAGTTCCTGCTTCATCACCAGTAAGTTCACAGCCCACATCAATCAACACGGTAAGGCGATCGAAGTGCTGATCACCCTAAGCAAATCCAACCACACAAGATTGATGCAAGGTGCAGCATTTGAAAAATATAAAATGCACACATATCAGAGATCATAACCATTGGACATAGCATTGTTGTTCTCCATAAGGACCACGCGGTACTCATGCCATCTAACCCAACAAAGCCCAACCCTCAACCAGAATTAGTTTACAAAGGTTACACCAAGGTAACTTAATACACTGCACCTTGTAGGGCACAATACATCAGTGATTTGGCAACACAATGGAAAAAGCACATTAAATTTCTGCATGAAAGAGAGAACAAAAATAAAATATTTCGGTTTGAATATCTCAAGTACCAACTTTTTGAGATCCTAAAGTTCAACAGGAAGGTATATAAGGTTCTTAAATCTTTTTGACTCGGAATTTCACTCAAGAGATTTCACATTGTACTTGTGATTGTAGTCCTGCATAAAACACAGCCCAGCAAGAACACACCAATGGTGGAATATTAAGCTCAATGGTATTTCAATGACATTAGAAAAGAGTCATCATATATTGGGTACATATGACATTGAGCATGCAAGCTGTACATGTTTGTTGAATTTTTCGTTCCAGAAGCTCAAGTATTTTCCATTAATACTCTGCCCTGTGCGGGAAATGTTTTTTTTCATAAGGGCATAGTATTGGTCTTTCGCAGAGTGACATTGTAGAGCTCTTCTGTTCTGTGACCTTGGTCCCTTGATTCCTCCATTTGTTCTCTCACAACTTTTCATTTCCAGTTTTTAAATATCCCTTGCACCAAAGTTTGATCATTTTATATGAAGGCTACTCAAACTCATGAGAAAAACCAGACTGAGGCCTGGGAATGTATAAAACGGCACTAGAAAAGTTTATGAGGAAATATATCAAGGATTCAAGGGACACAGGTCACTCGACAAAAGCAAAGTTTGAGTTAATTTTGCAGAAGATTGTTGCTAATATGTTGATCTCCGAAAAAGAACATTTCACCATAGAACAGTGGACTGTGAAATACTTGAGCTTCTGCAGTGAAAAAACCAAACATATATATATTACTCATGCATTCTCCTACCCCATAACTCTTTCCTGTTGTCATTGAGAAATCACTAAAATGTATGTTACATGATTTCTCTATTCACAATGGGCTGTGTTGCACGTAGGACTTCATTTGCATGTACAATATGTGAAATCTTTTAACAAAAATTGCTTGAGTCAAATAGTCAAGTAACTTGCCATTGAAGTTTAGGATTTTTTAACAATGAGATAGATTTGAACAGAACATTTTATTTTTATCCTCACAGTCATAGAGATTTGCTGTGCTGATCATGAGAATGTTGCCAGACCACTGGTGTAAGCTGCCCTACTAGTATGGCATATTAAGTTACCTCATTGTAACCTATGTACACAGTATTCCTTGTTGAACATTCGGCTTTGCTTGGTTAGATGGAGCATGTATCAGATGCTCTTTATGAAGTGCAACAATGTTAGGTCCATGGTTATCATATTTGATGTTTGTATGTTTTCATATTCACCTGCTCCACTTTGCATCTTAGATTCAATAACTTCAGCGTAATCTTCTGTGGTTGGATTTGTTTAGGGGTGATCAAATTGCAACATATACTTGATGCTGGTGCTGTTGCTCCTAGTATAATTATGTCTCAAGATATTATCCTTCATTATTAACTGACATGCAAGCCTATATATAAGTATGTTAACATGATGGGCTTGTATATCCTAGGCTTCTATATATGGGGAGTTGAAACAACTAAAAGTCCTCCACTGTACCAGAGAAGAAATAATATTTTTAAAGAGTTTTTTGTAGCACCTGATTTTAAGAACAAAACCAGATACACACCATATGTGAAGTCAGGAAGTCAAATATCACATATAGCTACAAATAAGAGTAATATCGAAAGACAATGCTCAATATATAACGTACTTAGTATAAAGGATATAACCTTAGACAACAAACGGCAGAAAGACAACTCCGATCTTTGGGTGAAGACTCCAATTCCACAGGGATAACTGACTAGTTGATCATAAGCCTAATTCCTCCAAACTCTTTCTATCTAGTACACATCCGGGATTTTTATCCAAATATTTAAAAAATAAAGCAAGTGTAAGTACATGTCGTACTCAACAAATATAACATGGGGTTTATAAGGCTCATAAGGCTGACACTGGTTTAACTGCAATTAGCTTTTAATTGTCACAATTTTAGCATAGGAGTAGCAACAAGTTTATCACAAGCCCATATAAACACATGATCAGGTAAATATGAATAATGAATAGCATAAACATTATTCATTAGTGAGCATCTTTATCATCCATATCATCAATGTTCATCATCTATTCCGTAAGGGTCCAAGGCTGCTCGTGACCCTGAGCACGGCTGATATACCAGCTTTAGACTCTGCAGAGGTTGTACACTTTCACTGTGAGTCGTGATTTACCATTTCGCCCAAGACGGCCAACCTCTTGACCCACTACTAAGGAAGGTCGGCAGGGTTCACTATGAAGCCTTTCAAAGGTTCGTCTAACAAGTTAGGGCCATTAGATTCACTCGGCAAACAGATGTAGAGCCCCCCTTCCCAATGGCACAATGATGCGCAGCTTATACACGAGGGGACAGAGGCTGCACTATACCCGATTCGTCAAGCCATTCTTATGCCAATAAAGGTAACCACTAACAAGTTAGAAAAGGTCCTCATACTGAGCTAAAGCCAGAGCCATGTAGCCCTCACAACTGTACTGTAAGTCCTGGAAGTTTGCTTACAGATAAGCTCTTAGGGAGAGGAATCTAGAGCATCATAAAACAGCCCAATGCTCTAGCCCCCTTGTTCCATGTTGCTAAAAAGCATCTTTTAGTGTTTATTGCATATTGCATTAGTCAAGTTACAAGATCATGGCTTTAGTTGAGCACTAGCATCATATTAACCAATGCAATACCCGATAGGTGACAAGGAATCCAGTATATCAAATAGCTAGGAAAATTACTATGGTTGCCAAGGTAGACACATGCATATGACTAAATTATTAAAGTGAAAAGGACAACAAGGATGATCCCATGCTATACTTGCCTTAAACTTAGGTCCTTCTTCTACTGAATTGTAACCTCCAAAGGACTTCTTCTGGATCACCAACTTCTTTTATATCACCAACGCAAAGCTCACCGACTAGACATGATCATAAAACACCACACAAGCATCCATGCAATCATACACGAAGCAAACAGTAGAACTAAATTAGAACAGTACACCAACATAATAAACAACAAGTAAAAAGGTTTTAAAGATGTTCTACACATTACTACGAACACACAGATGTGAAAAGCACTCTAATCAGAGCTATAACGAAAAAGTTATGAATTAAACAAGATTTCATTTAATAAAATAATAGATTAAATCTAACCTCGAATTTCAAAAGTTAAAAATATATTCAACAGTAGCTCAAACACATAGATTATGCAATTACGAATCTAACGCAACTTCAACGGATCAAATCAAAGTTAAAACGGAGAAGTTATGGCCTAAAGAAAATAGTGGCAAAACTGTAAATAGATGAAAGCGTATTTTGAATCTACTAGAAAGAAACTATGCTTTCAGAATATGAAAACGTATTTTGGGAGTACACCTTGGACTGCGGGTTCTATTACACAAAACTACATGGGCTCTTTAGCAAAACGCCAGCCAAAAGGGTATATTCTAATCTGGGCCGTTGATCTGGATTTGGACGGCGCTTGACGCTTGGGGTGTTTCCCACTGGCCGGAACAGTAGCGCCGGTGGCGGCGACCATTACCGACGGCGAGCAACTCACCGGCGAGCACAGAAAATGGCCTATGGCCACGGTTGTCCGAAATAAAAGCACCGGGAGAAAGGGGGTGGAACGGAGAACTCACCAAGGGCTTCTTGACGATGGGGCATTGAATGGAGAGGGCGTGGGGCTCGGTGGGCGGCAGCGGCTTTAGGGATTCGGCGGCGTGGCAAGCTCGGGTAAGGCGGCGGCTTGCGATAGGGCTAGATGAGGCGGCGTGGCACGGTGCACATATTTTATAGGGGCAGAGCGGCATGGAGCGCACACAAATCCGTGAGGACGGGGCAGCTGCGGACTCTCAGCGGCGGCGAAGTCCGGCTCAGGAATGAAAGCAAGGCAGAAGATGGCTAACAAAGTGGGCCCACGTATCAGTGGCGAGACGCGTGGGACCAATCGGCAGAGAGACAGAGCAAGGGAGAGAGAGGAGCGGCGTGGGCAACGTGGCCTGCTACTGCGCCGGCTTACTTGCTGGGCCGCGCGGAGAAGGGAGTTGGGCCAAAAGAGAGGAAAAGGGGAGGAAAATAATTCTTTTTTTCTAAATTTCCAAAGCAATTTTTCAAATCCAAATTCAATTCAAATTTAAATCCTTTTGAAAATTTGAATTTTATATAATGTCACACATTCCAATAATTCCAATGCATCAGCATGTATGCACAAAATATTGCTAAGCCGTATGATAAATTTTAATTTAATGAAAAATTTTATTTCCTATGTTTTTATGAGCACAAAAATACCAAATTAAATCTTTTTAACCCTATTTCAAAAAGGGCAAATTTAGGGTGTTACAATTCTACCCGCTTAAGATGAATCTCATCCTCGAGATTCAAAAGACGTCGGCTAGGAGATAGGGATACTTCGTCTTTAGATTCTTCTTTACTTCCTTGTGTAATTCCATCGTGTAGTTCCATCTTCTTGATAAGAATCCCACTTTACTTTGCATACCTATTAACCCTACTCCAAGTATCTTGCCAAACTGATTCCAAGATTCTGATAGATACTCCAAACAATATCAGGTAACTCCAATCACTAGGCCACCTTTCCTTTTTAGTCCATACTTATTAGACCTCTTTCTTCATATGTTCACCTTCCAATGGAGCCTTTTCACTTTCTTGGTCCAAAGTAGGCTCTGTCACCAACTTTAAAACTTTAATGATTATATATGCTCAGGTTAAGCTACTCAACTCTCAAGTACAATTCTAAGTCCATGGTGTCGTCCAAATCTTCTTAGCATAACTCTCCTTTGCTAAGGGCATCGGCCATGACTTTGCTTCTCCAAGTGATAGCACTTTTGCAAGTCATAAAACCTTGATTGCTTCAATCCAACAATGATGTCACAAGCACGAAACCATCTTAGTGAAAATGTCCTTTAGATTCTTATGATCCACCTAGATGTCACTTGTCATGCCTAGGTAGATAGTATCTCCATGCTCTACAATGGATAACTCTAGATCATACGTTAGATGTTCCTTCTCATGTTTTCTTGCATAAGCCTCAATTTTTTCTTCTTGCATAACGACACATCCCACACCTTTGACAAGGTGCATCATAGTGGATATAAAGCTCTTGTCCTTATCTGACAAAGCTAATACGTAGGTTTTACTTCAACCTCTTCTTGTAACCTTCAAACACTTACCTAAGATTTCTTGATCCAAACTAACTTAAAAGCTTCTCCGGTAGCTCTACCAATATCTTGATGATCTTGGATAAACCTCCCTTGAACCTCTAACCAAACCTTATTATTAAAAACTCTGAGTTTCTCCCACATCTTTGAGTGGGTTCCTATCACATCTTTAACTTTCTTCAATCCAAACCTTCTTGTCATGCTTAGTATATCATTGGGATTCCCTCAGACTCCATAGAACCATCTATAGTTATTATACATCTCATTCCTATGTCATCACTACCTACTTGTCTTAGGTATGTTGAAGATTGGACTCCCAATTAATGATAACTTGAATTGGATCAATCTTGATAAAGACATAAGCTCTTGTGGATGATCCAACAACTTATCAACCAAACAAAGGATACTTACTCTAGCTTATGAAGCCCTTAAGTGATACACATCCTCTGGGTACCACCTTTCTTATCAGATTAACCGATTCTTCCAAGTGAGAGCTAGAGAGCATAACTAAACTTCATATGGCACCTTGAGCATTCGGACCCTTCTTAGTTGGATAGTTTGCATAGGCATGATCATCTATCTTATTGATCTCCTCCAAAGGTTTCGATCCTAGGACCTGTGGGTTATGGGCCCACCATGCTTCCACTGCGCAGACTAGAATGTATGATACTTTATCTTACAAATCCTTCCACTTGGCGACCCCCCTTAAGAAAAGATAAAGTAGGGGACACTAAAGTATAACTTGCATCTCCTTTTTGGTAGACTGATTATCATAATGGCCATCTGACATCCCAGAGAACACATGTGCATATCGAAGAACAAACAACTTGATTTTTCCTTGTGGAATGAAAAACAATAGTTCAGTAAAATAGATGTAACTCTCATTCTGTTAAACCAATAAAGTTGTAGTTTATACCATTGGAAAGCTTATCAAATTCTCTAGAACTTCCTTATAGAACACTTGTCCAAATTATGTAGTTCAAGTAGTCAAAAACATTGCACAACAGAAACTACTCTAGGTTTCAGACAACACAGGTGCATCGTCTTGTGATTTTCATCTCTCCATAACCAAAATAGCTATCAGTGTGATTCTTGTGGTTAGAGAAAGATGTTGAAGTCTACTATCGTACAAAATTTCTCTATGATTTTTGATAGTCCAAAGACAGAGATATAAGATGATAAAGACAGGTTGCTCCAAAATGGTAGGATAGGAAAATTAGAAGAAAACCATAACCCAACTATTTATTTCATTAATCCTTATACCTTAGGCTTATAAACTAAATGAAATTATGGCAACACCCAACAAGATCATTGCAATCATTACAAAGATTCAAAACAAACATAAGCGTAATGATAATTCAACAAAGCACTAAAGGTGCACAACTCAATCATTGACTCAACCTGTAATACTATCATCCTCATTGTAGTAGGGGTAAAAATCCTAAGACTCATCTTCAAATTACGCAAGAAGGTGGTGAGGAACAGTTCTAAAAGCATATAAAATCAAGGAGTGAAGATAAGAATAAAGACTTTAAAATAAACACCAAGGTAGAGATGAATAGCAAGGGTAGAGATATACTAGAGAAGAAAATATCAAGGTTCATAGAGCAAGGATTTTTGTAGCAACTTCTAAACCTTAGAATGACCAGTTTCTACTAGGCTTGCATCCTACAGTCAGCATTGCTCTGATACCACTTTATATCATCTGGTTTTAAGAACAAAACCAGATACACACCATATGTGAGCCTAGGAAGTCAAATCTCATATATAGCTACAAATTAGGATAATATCGAAAGACGCTACTCAATATATAACATACATAGTGTAAAGGATATAACCTAAGACATCAAATAGTGGAAAAACAACTCTGATCTTGGGGTGAAGACTTCAATTCTATAGGGACAACTGACTGGATGATCACAAGCCTAATTCCTCCAAACTCTATCTATCTGGTACCCATTAGGGATTTTTATCCAAATATTTAAAAAATCAAGCAAGCGTAAGTATATGTTGTACTCAACAAATATAACATGGGGTTTATGAGGCTCATAAGGCCGACACTGGTTTAACTGTGATTAGCTTTTAATTATCACAATTTTAGAATAGGAGTAGCAACACGTTTATCACAAGCCCATATAAATACATGATCCGGTAAAAATGAATAATGAATAGCATAAACATTAATCATATTTTATTTATAAATATTTTGATATCATTTGTGCCAATTCAACTTTAACTTGCAAATACAAACTGACATGTGAGAACATCTAATCAAATTTACTCACTCACGACACACAAAGATAGAGACAAGCAAACATCACATCATCCAAACGGCCGTCAAAATTAGAAAACTTTGAAAATTCATATTTTTTCCTATAACTAAATTTGCGCTAGCTCAAACTAAACTTGATAAATTTTATCCAAATATTAAAATAATTTATTTTATTTAGTGTTTTCTATGCACAACCCAAAATTGGAAATTTTAGGGTGTGACAAACTACCCCAGTTAACAGGAATCTCGTCCCGAGATTTAGAGAGGCTAGGGAGAAAGATAAAGAAGATCTTCAAGCCTCCACTCTTCCTTGATTCGGGGTTCATGAGATGAAGAAATGAACTTGCATGATAAATTGGATTTGGGAGTTGCACAGGATAGCAAGGAAGAGAAAGGTCAACGATGCTTTGTAGAGGTTTCTACCCCACTTAACAAGAGTTTTGCTAAACTCTGGATATTCCATACGAAGATCCTCGTGTTGGTGTAGTCTTTAGGGCCTTTCTTTGGATCACAAAGATAGAGATGATAAACAAGCAACACACCAAACAAGACAAGCATGCATCACAACATCGAAACTACACATGCTTCTATAGCAATGGCAGGCATCCTAATGAGTGGATTATGATGAAAGGCCATCGCAAATTTGAATAAGGTGAGATCAGAAAACTTTAGTAAACCAAAGAAATGAAAATCAAGGAGATAAGGAGCAATAGCTCAAAGGAAGCTATCAAGGAGACAAGAAAATAGGACAAGGATAAGAAATAATCAATTCAACTAGTCAAGGAGATGAAAAAGTAATTTTGTAGCAAATTCTAAATCTTTGGACGACCAGTTTCTACTAGGCTTGCATACTACAGTCAGCATTGCTCTGATACCACTATGTAGCACCCAATTTTAAGGACCAAACCAGATACACACCATATGTGAGCCCAGAAAATCAAATTTCACAAATAGCTACAAATAAAGGTAATATCAATAGACAATCCTTAATATATAACATACTTAGTATAAAGAATATAACCTTAGATAGCAAACAGCGAAAAAACAACTCCGATCTTCAGGTGAAGACTCCAGTTCCACAGGGACAACTGACTGGTTGATCACAAGCTTAATTCCTCCAAACTCTAGCAATCTGGTACCTATCCGGGATTTTTCCAAAGATTTAAAAAGTAAAGCAAGCGTAAGTACATGTCATACTCAACAAATATAACATGGGGTTCATGAGGCTCAATAGGCTAACACTGGTTTAACTGCGATTAGATTTTAATGAGTCATCTTTTAGCAATTGGGCGGCAACAAGTTCATACACAAGCCTATATAAACACATGATCAGGTAAATATGAATAATGAATAGCATAAACAATTAATCATTAATGAGCATCTTTATCATCAGTGTTCATCGTCTATTCCGTAAGGGTTCCAAGGCCGCTCGTGACCGTGAGCATGGCTGATATATCAGTTTTACACTCTGCAGAGGTTGTACACTTTCACTAAGAGTCGTGATTTACCCTTTTACCTAAGGTAGCTAATCTCTTGACCCACTTCCAAAGAAGGTCGGTAGGGTTCACTATGAAGTCTTTCAAAGGTTCGTCTAACAAGTTAGGGCCGCTAGATTTCTGTGGTCTGCGAATGTAGGGCTCCCTTTTCGACAGGCACAATAACGCGCAGCCTATACACTGACGGACAGAGACCACACTATATCCAACCTAGAGCACACCCTTCTTGCACCATAAAGGTAACCTCTAACAAGCTAGAAAATGTCTTCATACTGAGCTAAAGCCAGAGCCATATAGCCCTCACAACTATAATGTAAGTCCCGGATGATCACTTACAGATAAATCCTTAGGGAGAGGAATCTAGAGCACCATAAAAACAGCCCAATGCTCTAGCCCTCTGATTCCATGTTGCTAAAAACATCTTTTAGTATTTATTGCATATACCATTAGTCAAGTTACAAGATTATAGTTGTAGTTGAGCACTAGCATCATACTGCCCAATGCAATACCCCATAGGTAACAAGACATAAGGTACAAAGTACTAGAGAATCCTTAGTAGCAGTCAAGGTAGACACATGCAGTATGTATTAAATGATTTAATGTGTATAGGACAATAAGAAAGATCTCATGCTATACTTACCTTAAAACTCAGATCCTTCTTCTACTGAATTGTAACCTCCAAAGGACTTCTTCTGGATTACCAACTTCTTTTATATCACCAACGCAAAGCTCACCGACTGGACATGATCATAAAACACCACACAAGCATCCATGCAATCATACACGAAGCAAACAATAGAACTAATTCAAAACAATACACCAAACATATGAAATAGCAAGTACAAAGGTTTTAAAGATGTTCCACACGTCGCTACGAACACACACACAAAAAGCACGCTAATCAGAACTGCAGTAGTAAAGAAATGACTACAGGGTTTTATATTATAAAAGAAAACAGAAGACTATAAGCTTGATTTATGTTAATTTGGAAAAACTATGTGAGTAGCATTAATTTAGATTAAACAAATCATATTTATACTTAAAAACTGAGTTGAAGCTAATCATATTTTATTTATAAATATTTTGATATCATTTATGCCAATTCAACTTTAACTTGTAAATACAAACTGACATGTGAGAACATCTAATCAAATTTGATATGTGTGTTTAGACTAAACATATTATAATTTAGAAACATATTTATGTTAGCAACTAGTCATGTTAAAACTTATTTACAAAAGAACATTGTATATAATTATGTTGCTTTTATTTATAAAAACTAGTTGCATGCATATTAATCAAATTAATATTTAAGCATAGATATAAAAGTCACTTGACATGAAAAACGACGACACTAGCATGTAGATCACATCAATACGAATCTAACGCAATTGGAACGACTCGAAACGGACTTAAAACGAATATACGACGACGATATTACGAACTAGTGGTAATTTTGTAATTACCTCGTCTTCATCCTTTGGTCTCCCGTACAGCCACCACATGGCCATGGCAACAGCAGCTGCGTAGGAGTGGGCTCGACGTGTTGCACGAAGGAGAAGATGGTCGGGCTGGGCAGCACGGCGGCGACGGCGACGGCGAGAGAAGGAGGAGAAAAATCTAATTTACTACACGAGGGATTTCTCAAATTAGGAGCCTCCCTTACGGTAGTTTTAGTGTACTTTGCCCAAGGGGTTGGTACATATTTATAAGGAGAAAAACTCCCCACATCTACATTAACTAGCAATATGGTACTAATTGATGTTGCACCCTCCATGTTTACTAATGGGCCTAAACAATCATTAAAGCCCATTTGTAAATAAATGTATGGGCCTTTAGGATTTATTAAGATTGTTGCACATGGACTTCGAGGGACTATGGAAAATTGGGCATGCATTTTCCAAATTTCAAAATTAATCAATATCGTGAAATAAAAATAATTCTAGAAAGTCTAGAATTACCATTTATATCACGAAAAATGCTCTGAAGCTTAAAAAAATCCTCGAGACAGATTGAAGGATGAAGAACTCAAATAAAATATTTGGATCTCATGATAGGATAATTTTGGAGCATCTAAAAATTAAATTATGGTCATAGAAAAGGGAGAAAAACTTTAACAAAAGCTGAAATAATTTCCGAAAAGTTTTTAGAGATATGTAGATGGATGAACTCAAAGGAATGATTTGGAGCAGAAGAAGAGGATCTTGAGAAACTCCGAATGAAATTATTTGGATCGAGAAAGCAAGAATTTGATTATAGGAAAAGATAGAGACGAGCTAGGGACAGATAGACGACTTACTAAGCGCGTTTTGAAAACTTTACTCGCTCACGACATACAAAGAAGCAACAAGCAAACATCACATCATCCAAACGCCCGTCAAAATTAGAAAACTTTGAAAATTCATATTTTTTTTCCTATAACTAAATTTGCGCTAGCTCAAACTAAACTTGATAAATTTTATCCAAATATTAAAATAATTCATTTTATTTAGTGTTTTCTATGCACAACTCAAAATCGGAAATTTTGGGGTGTGACAGCTATACCTAACAAAACTCAGCCCTCAACAAGAAATAGTGTACAAAGGTTACACCAAGGTAACATAATATGCTGCACCTACTAGGGCACATTATATTAGCGATCTAGCAACACAATGAACAAGCACATTAAATCTCTGTGTGACTGAGAGAATAAAACTAAAATATCCAATTCCAATATATCAAGTGCCAATTTTATTAAATCCAAAATTTCACTATCAAGGTACATAAGGTGCATCAATCTTTATGACTCATGGAAGCTCACTAAATAGATTTTACATTGTACATGTGATTGTAATGTTGCATGCAACACAGCCCGGTGAGAACACAAAAACTGTGTAGTCCATTTCATTGACTTTTCAATGACATTGAAAAAGACTTATTGGATAGGTTATTGAGCGTGCAACCTGTATAAGTTTGTTTATTTTCTCCCTGTTGATGATCAAGCATTTCCAACAATGTTGTGTCCTATGCTTGCAATGTCTTTTTCTGAGCGCATAATATTGTCAACAGTCTTCTGCATAAAAACAACACAGAGCTCTTTTGTCAAGTGACCTACGTCCCCTGATTCCTCGATCCGTTCCCTCCGAAACTTATTCTAGTACATAGTTTTAAACTTCTCACATATGACTCGGTGACATTGCTATCATGTCAAGGCCAGAGAATCACATGATGGGAATTAGGATGAGGCACGGAAATGTCGAAAAGAGTAATGGAAAAATTTTAGAGGGAAAAAAATTAAGGAATCAAGGGATGTAGGTCACCTGACAAAGGAGTTGTATGATTTCATTCTCAAGAAGACTGTTGCCAATATTATGAGGACAGAATAAACATTCCAGCACAGGACAGAGGATTGTGGTCAAATACTTCAGCTTCTAAAGGAAAAAATCAGCAAACTTATACATGTTCCGCACGCATTGTCAAACCCAATGGCTCTTTTCTAATGACTTCGAGAAATCACAGAACTGTACATTACGTGATTTTGTGTTCACACTAGACTGTGTCACATGCTGGACGACATTCATAAGTAGAATGTGAAATATCTTCATTAAAATTCCCTGTGTCAAAAACATTGAAGAACTTTATGTACTTTGCCGTTGAAGTTTAGTTTTTCATAAAATTGTGTCAGACCCGATTTTAAGGATAAATGGGATGTATAATCTTATGTGCGTCTGAGATCAGTTACACACATAAGACGACAAATTATAAATAGTATCATCACAAGTATTTATTACATCACGAATAATAAGACATAGTCTTCACATACATGTAGCGGAAGTATAAAGTAAAATAAAATCTCTCGTGGAAGCTCCATATCACAGGGACGTCAACTGGTTGACCACAAGTTTAGTAATCCTCAAGAAAGTCATCATTACCATAGCCATCTGTTACCCATCCAGGATTTTTATCCAAATATCAAAAATAAACAAGCGTAAGTACATGTCGTACTCAACAAGTGTAACATGGGGTTTATGAGGCTCAAAAGGCTTGTCACAGGTTTAACAGCATTCAGCTTTTAGTTGTCACAATTTTAGCATAAGAGTAGCAAAAAGTTGTTTCAATCCCAAAGTAAACACTACTGGATTCAGCTTCTTTGCCGAGTGCGGCACTCGGCAAAGAACACACCGCAAAAAATTAATCGGCAAAGACTCCTTTGCCGAGTGTTTTTTATCGAGCACTCGGCAAAGGCTTTGCCGAGAGCCCCGGGGCACTTTCGAAGAAAAGCGACACCGTCCACAAATAATAATCCGTTGATTTGGCTTTGCCGAGTGCCAACCCAAAGAGCACACTTGGCAAAGATTTTTTATTTTTTAAAAAAAATTCTTTGCCGAGTGCCCTTCTTCTACGCTCGACAAAGTTTGAATTTTTTAAAAAAATTCTTTGCCGAAAGTGCCCTCGGCCAAGACTCTACAAAAAGTTTGAATTTAGTTTGAATTTTTTAAAAAAAATTTTTGCCGAGTGCCCCGGCCGAAGACTTTTCGGCAAAGTTTGAATTTTTTGTGGGAAATTCTTTGCTTAGAAAGTGCCCCCGGCGAAGACTCGGCAAAGTTTGAATTTTTTTAAAAAAAATTATTTGCCGAGTGCCCTCTGGCCGGCACTCGGCAAAGTTTGAATTTATTTTTTAAAAAAAATCTTTGCCGAGTGCCATGGTCATGGCACTCGGCAAAGCTGGAAAAACGGTTTTCCGAGCACCCATTTTTCTAGCTTTGTCGAGTGCTGTGACCATGGCACTCGGCAACGAGGTCCATTGCCGAGTGCAACACTCGACAAAGTGACCCAAAACGGCAATTTTTAATTTTTTTTACATTCCATCCTGACAAATAAATTCATACAATCATATATCTCATCCATCACATATATATCTCATCCATCCACACATCCATCCGCACATATCACATCCATCACAATATATATCACATATATAATAATAAGTGCTCAAGTCTATCCAAATAAATCCACAAGTCTATCAAAGTCCACAAGTGCATCACAAGTATATCACAAGTCCATCACCAAGTGAACAACAAATGAAAAAAAATACAACGTGCACTCATCTCGGCCACTACAACTGTGGTGAAGGCCCAGTTCCATCATTCGGAGGTGCATGAGGTGGATTATTCGAACCACCGTCAGATGGAGACTGCACAAAAGAGAAAAGATTGCATGTGAGACAAGATTATTTTGATAGCTAATCTAGGAAGGTAGAGGCCATACAAGCAAAGCACAAGTGAAAGTAAAAACTTTCATACTTACAGGAGTAGCTAGAGCTGCAGGACACGGAGGCAGAGGTGGAACCAACAACCCAGCTGGCAAAGAGAAGCCCACACGTTGCCCAAGCCCTTGTAGGAACTCCATAATGTCCATCAGCCTCTGCGCCTGGGCCTACCGCTCGGCCCGCTCGGCCTCCCGCTCGGCCTCTAGCTGGGCCGCCATCCTCTGGTGCCCGGCCTCCAGCTCCTGACGTTGCCTCATTTCTTGTTCCAGCCAGGCCTACAATATTTCACTCTAATGCTTCAGTAATGCAAAGGTAATTAAGGTGTGTAAAGATCAATGTATGACGAGTAAAACAGGAATAACCTCGAGTGCGTTGACCCGGTGCTGTGCAGCGGTCGGCCATGTGTGAATGGTCGGGCTCTCGCTCGTGCTCTGTGCTCGGATCTAGGAGAGAGAGGGAGTAGAGGCCATGTCGATGACGCCATCGCCAAGCCAGAACCGTCCATGCTTCTTGCCTTGCCCCGCCCTCATGACGGCCTCTCCATCGAAGTCCTGGGTGCTCGGATCGTGGTCTGACCCATGGAGCGACCTCGCCACCTCAGTGTACTCACTGATGCGGGAGTGGACGCACGGGTTAGTGTATGCCTCGGGTGGGTCCTCCAGGTTGAAGGAGACGTCAGACGTCGCCTTGCCCTTGTGGGCCATACACCATGCCTGGAAGTCCGAGCAAGCCTGGCCACTATGTGACATCGACTGCGAGAAAGACAACACGATGATTAGAAATCAGGCAGAACTAAGCGTCACAATAGATAAATGAATTCGCGTACCCATGCTTGTTTGTATCCGGCGAGGCTACGGTTGGCTTGATGGTGTGCTGGACCTTGCATCTGCAAATGACGGTCCTGGGCATCCCTGTGCATCTTGAGGTACTCCTCCATGAACCACCTCTCCACCATCATCGTCCAGCACTCGGGATACGCTTGGCACCACCAAGGAATCATCTACACGTCATCAAGTGTTGGACATATAAGAAGATCAAATTAAACCAACTTAATCTCAAAAAGAATCAATATTGATGTTCTTCATTTACCTCAAGGTACTGCTCCCGAGTTAGCTGCATCTCTCTTGCCTCTTTCTTGGTTTTCCTCTCTCCAAGCTTCGACCCGTAGTAGGTTACGATGGCCTGGATGCGCACCTCGTGATGGATGTCAGAGACGAGTTTTTTACAAGCTTTGGTAGTCACCTGCTCCGCCCTGGCCTTAAATCCCTCATCGCATCTGTAATAAGTCTGCATACAAAAGTGATCCATTCATTATTTCAAGAAAAGTCCAATGAATGCGACGTATTGAGCAATGTTGTGCGAGGGAGACTTACCCAAAACTCTGCCTTCACCCACGCTGCCTTGTTGGGGTACTCCGCATCGATGGCGATGGCGTAGTGGTCAAACGAGTAGGCCGGCTCCGTCTTCGATGCGTACGTGACAATGCCAGGGAAGTGTTGCCTGCACAGAAGACCCAGGATGCCATTGACTAGCCGTGCGCTACCTCTCGACACATCCACCTAGTTCCTACACAAGTGATTAAGAAAAATTATTAGTTTTTTTTCATCATATCATATGAAGTAGTGGTGATAACATATAAAGTTACTTACTTTTGCCCTTCGGGGCGAATCACTGGGCGTTGGTGAGGAAGCGGAGCCTGTGGGAGGCAAGCGGGACCTCGCAAGTAGACACTCGGAGAGGAGTCGGAGGAAGCAGAACCCGTGCCTGCCGCCTCCAACTCGTCGTCCTCGTGCGGCCCCTCCTCCCCGTCCATCTACCGAACCAGCTCATCGTCCGACTCGTCCACGGGCGCCACCTCCACCTCCGGCTCCTCCTCACGCGGCGTGGGAGGAGACGGCCCCCTCCTGCGTCTGGCGGTCCTCCTCCTCCTCTTGTCCGATCCCTCCGCCGCCCCCTCTGACTCCTCCTGCAGCTGGTGTGGTGTTTGGTAAATCGAGTTCACGGACCTATGACGGTCGCCCGCCATCTTTGTTCAATCACCTGCAATAAAAAAGAAAAACAAGACATAATTAGAAATATTTGCAAAAATGAACAAAACATAATTACAAAAAATATAGTATTACATGTATTAGAAATAATCTTCATGATTGAGATTAGCTGGATCATAGGTCTCGTCATCACTATCAACATTGTCCAACTCATCAACACTATCCGAAGGAGGAATGTTGTCTTCATTGTTATTGCCTAAACGTAATCGCTCAAGCATTTGTATGTCCTTCAGATTTCGCACCTCATCTCCAGCGTCCTCGTCATCATCCCTTTCATTGTCTACTTCCATTCCTATCTCTTTGGTTAAGTCTATGTCAAACCTCCCTTGTAGTCCATCTTCTTGATAGAACTCTCCATGATATGTGTTTGGGTTGAAGTTGTAATCTTCATCGTTTGAGACAAGTAGTTTACCGTGTGGCGATACCTTGTGCACAATAGACCAACCCTTAAGATGCTCGGCGTCTTTGCATGCGTATGACGTATAATAAACCTGGATGGTCTGTTGAGCCACAATGTAGACATCTTTTCCTGGATAGACGGAATCCTATCGAATCTCGACTAGCCCAAGCTTAGGGATCCGTCTCGTTACTCTAGGATGAAACCAGTGGCATTTGAATATGACAGGAGTAAGAGGTTTGGAACCATAGAATGATAGTTCGTAGATTTCTTCAATTCTTCCATAATAGTCGAGTCCACCAGTGCTGGGCGTAACAACTCCGCTGTTTGTGGTTTTTCGATTGGGCCGACTCTGCTCGTAGCTTGCTGTGTGAAAATGATATCCATTCACGTCATAACCGCTAAATGACTTGACCCTAATGGCACAACCGTTTGCAACCTGTCTCAGCTCGTCACTTATAGGTGCATCAGTTTGGGCTTTCTGTTTGAACCAACAAATGAAATTGGGGCTCCCTGGTCCCGTACCCTGTGAAAGAAGGGTATCATTTTCTTGCGGGGTAGGTTGCCTTGATCCATGCCAGGATTGACGAAGAAATTCCCTGTACCAACGAGAAATAAGGGGGTTGGACGAAGAAACAAGGACATACGGCGAAATGAAACAAGTTCGTTCAGAACTTACCCAATGAATGGCTGCACCTCGACAAGGTTGGTCAACACATATAGCATGATACTACGCCACTCTTCATTTTTCAATTGCTTAGTGGTCGATGCACTTGCGCTTCCGAGTTGCCCTTGAAACAAGTTCGATTCATTTTCGCCAGCATTGTAACGAGGGGGTGGATTATAAACGCTAGGAAGTTTCTCAGTGTAGTATTTCTCTGTGAAGTTCGACACCTCCTCTAGAATGTATGCCTCTACAATGGAAGCCTCAATTTTGGCTTTATTTCTACATTTTTTGCGAAGAGTCTGCAGACATCTCTCGATTGGATAGCACCAACAGTTCTGCACGGGCCCCCCCATCCATGCCTCATACGGGAGGTGCACAATAAAATGTTGCATCGGCAAGAAGAAGCCGGGTGGAAAGATCTTCTCCAACTTACAGAGCAACACGGGTGCTGCTTTTTCCAAGTAATCAATGATGGTTTGAGAGAGCTCCTTGGCACAAAGCTGGTGGAATAAGTAGCTCAACTTTGCCAGCACTTGCCAGACATGCTCTGGGGCATAGCCTCAAACCATCACCGGAAGAAGCCGCTCAATCCATATGTGGTAGTCATGACTCTTCATCCCGTTGACTCGCAGAGTGCCTAAGTTCACTGCCCTCTTTAGATTCGCTGCATACCCATCAGGGAACATTAGCGTCTTGATCCATTCAAGTACTTCCCTCCTTTGGTCCTTTTTCAACATGAAATCGGCCTTAGGCCTTCTCCAAGTCTTGCCATGACTAGGAGGCTGCATCTCTTGATTTGGTCTATCGCACAACGTTGCTAGGTCCACTCTAGCCTTAGTGTTGTCCTTAGACTTTTCAGTGTCCATGAGTGTTGCCCAAAGTGCCTCGGCGACATTATTTTCAGTGTGCATTACATCAATGTTATGTGGCAGAAGAAGGTCATCGAAATAGGGAGCCTCATCATGCCCGAGATATGAGTCCACATATGTTGCTCACCATATCCCACAAAACCACCTTCTTCATTGGGCACGAGAGCATCTATCTGAGCATGAACCTCGGCACCAGTCATCATCCGTGGTGCAGGGTTTGTCACTTTGACACCTTTCGTAAAGTTCTTGATGTCTTGTCTGAATGGATGGTCAAGAGGTAGGAATTGACGATGTATGTCGAAAGACGAATACTTGCCACCCTTCTGCAACCAAATGAACATCACACCTTCCTTGCATATTGGGCATGGGAACTTCCCATGAACACACCAGGCGTAGAATATCCCAAATGCCAGGAAGTCATGCAGGGAGTAGTGGTACCAAACGTGCATTTTGAAGGTTGTCTTTGTAGCTCGATCGTATGTCCATACCCCTTCGTCCCAAGCACGGACCAATTCATCAAACACGAGCTCCATGAACACACCCATATTACTCCCTGGGTGTCCAGGAATTATCAACGACAAGAATATGTTATGTTGTTGAAAGGAGACACCGGGGGGAGATTAAGGGGGATAACGAAGACGAGCCAACATGTGTATGGGGCAGCCATCATTCCATAAGGATTGAACCCATCTATTGCCAGCGCGACACGTACATTACGAGCCTCATCTGCTTTGTCATGATGTTTGTCATTAAAGCGGATCCAAGCTTCACCATCGGATGGATGTACCATCTTGTCAGGATTGTACCGTTTGCCATTTTTGTGCCATGTCATCTGTTTCATGGATTCCTCGGTTATGTATAGCCATTGGATCCTCGGTAGGAACGGAAGGTACCGTAGGATTTCCACGGGGATTGTAAGTTGCCTCTTCTGGCCATCATAAGAGTCTACCTCCATGTACCTGGAGGATTTACACTTTGGACAGAACTTTGCATGCTCGTGTTCTTTCCTAAATAGGACGCACCCCTTCGGACAAGCATGTATCTGCTCATACGGCATCTTAAGTGCACGAAGGAGTTTCTGTGACTCGTACATGCTCTTTGGCAAAATGTGGCCCTCCAGAAGCAGGGTGCCAATCACGGCCAACATCTTATCGAAGCTAGGTCAACTCAAGTTTAACTTGGACTTCAACCCCATTAAGCATCCAATGGCATCCAATTGAGACACCGTTGACTGATCATGAAGGGATTTCTGTGCCGAGTCCATCATGTCGTAGAATGCTTGTGCGGCTGCCTCCATCTCCTCCTTCTCACGTCCCTCATCGAACTGTCCTTGGTGAAAGTCGTCTAACATGTCTGCTACCCCAGCATCAGCATCAAAAGCCTCCACCCGTGGTCTCACCACCTCCTCTCTCATATGATGGGCTTCACCATGGTGGACCCACCGGGAGTAGTCCGGCGTAAATCCATTCTTCACAAGATGTTTACCCATTTCCACCTTGTTTACCCTTCTCCTGTTTCCATATTTGCTGTAGGGACACAAAACTAGGCAATGTCCTTTAACAACCTTGCCAAATGCACTGTTCAAGAAAGCATCGGTCTTGTTCATCCATTCCGTGGTGTAATCACTCTGACTTCTCCAGCCCGTGTACATCCACTGACGGTCATCCATCCTCTAACATATGTATCAGCAAGTAATGTAACCATCAATTGCATCTACATGGTGTTACTACTGTCTAATAGGTGAGGGTAGGTCCTAATCCCACCCACGAATGCGTAGATGAGGTTAGTTTCCATGCTCTACTCCTATCTGAGACAGAATTTCGGTAGCACCTCCCCGCTGTTCTCCAGATACATGTCCTGCCAAAGAAGAGTGCGTATCCGGAGAACAACAGGGAGGTGATGCCGAAACTCTATCTCGGACCAGAGCAGACCATGGAAACTAACCCATCTACGCATCCGTGGGCTGTCCAAAAAACGTGGACATTCCGAAACAAATACGGTCATAGATATGCAAAGATCTGCATACCTCCAACCGTATCTCTTTCGAACGGGAGACGCCTAACTGGGTTACGTGATCTACGACCATGATACAGAAAGAGGGGTTATACCTAGGGTGGCGGCGGAGTCAGGCTAGCGAGGCCGTGGCGGGTCGGTGCAGTGGCGAGGCGACGCGGTGCAGGCAGACCGGCACGGCGACGGGAACTCCGACTCGGCTCCAATGGGCTCTTCTCTACAAAAATGCAACAAAATACTGTCATTTAAAAAAAATGGCCGAACCTCCCCTACACGGTGAGGTTTCCAAAACCTGCAAAAAACAATGGCACGATGGCCGACAAGCACATATGTCTCAAGAGAAGCCATGTAGTTTGGATATCAATCCATGCAGAAGAATATGTCCAAGTAGTACCACTACTTCTACTACTACTTCCACTATTGCTACTACTACTACCACTAGTTCTACTACTACTACTACCACTATTGCTACAACTACTACCACTAGTTCTACTACTACTACTACCACTACTTCTACTACTACTACTACCACTAGTTGTACTACTACTACCACTACTTCTAATACTACTACTACCACTAGCACTACTAGTACAACTAATACTACTACAACTATCACTACCACGACAACAACAAGAGAGATGGCATACCTAACGGGCGCCGGGGGTAAGGGCGGGCGGCGTCTGGGTCAGGGTCGGGGTCGCTGGAGTCGGCAACAGGGTCGGGCACGGGCGGCGGCGGGGCGGGCGGTCCACGGGGCGCGGCCGGGGGTAGGGCGTGGCTGGGGGCAGGGCGCGGGCAGCGCGGGCGGCCCAGCAGCGTGGGCACGCGGGCAGCACGGGCGCGCGGGTGGTGGAGATGTCATGGTTTGTAAGCATCGTACGTGACAACGTGCACCAAAAGTTCTCAAATTTTTATCATAGCCTCCACATACGATATCACGACATCTCAACAAGTTTCATGATTTTCGGACGTCGTTTGTTTTTTTTATAGAATTTAAAAACACTTCGCACGCAAGTTCACGGTCATGTTTCGTGAACAAGATGTCCGAAATTTCGGGTCCGTTCCTGGAGACAGCCTCACACTACACTCAGTAACATGACTATCATTTTTTGAATCATTAAATTCCATTATTCATAACACGTGCAGTTCAAATTTGTATTTTTTTGAAAAAATTCAAGTAAACGAAATAAAGTAACTAAATATATAAAAAAGCCACAAAAAATCCCTAAATTCTAACTAGGAGTTCCTGGTACCTTAAAAGGGCTGCACAAAAAATTTGGAGGCAAAAAAAAATTCGTTGCCGAGTGCCGGGGGATGGCGCTCGGCAAAGGGGGTCTTTGCCGAGTGCCAAGAATAAGGCACTCGGCAAAGAGGGTTTTCAATTTTTTTTTAAAAATTTCCTCTTTGCCGAGTGCCATCCCAGGGGCACTCGACAAAGACATTTCAAAAAAAAAAGTTTCTTTGGCGAGCGCCGTGTCAGGGGCACTCGGCAAAGTATTTGTCAAAAAAAAATCTTTGCCGAGTGCCAGATCTGAGACACTCGGCAAAGAATTTTTTTTTTAAAAAAAACCTTTGCTGAGTGCCAGATCGGGGGCACTCGGCAAAGTATTTTCCAAAAAAAAATCTTTGTCGAGTGCTAGATCTAGGACACTCGGCAAAGAATTTTTTTTAAAAAAAACCTTCTTTGCCGAGTGCCTAACAGCAGGCACTCGGCAAAGAAGGACGTGGCCGAACACTGTTACGCGGGGCAGCCTATGCCGAGTGCCACGCTTTTGCCGAGAGCCTTTTTTCCGAGTGTCCGGCACTCGGCAAAGAACTCTTTGCCGAGTGCAATTCTTTGCCGAGTGCGACATTCGGCAAAGAAGGTCTTTGCCGAGTGCCCAATTTTTGACACTCGACAAAGCATTTTGCACTCGGCAAAGATCCCGTTTCTAGTAGTGAAAACACATGATCAATGTAAACATGAATAATGAATAGCATAAATAGATAATTCTTAGTGATCATCTATTCCATAAATGTTCCAAAGCCGCTCGTGACCATGAGCACGGCTGATATACCAGTTTTACACTCTGTAGAGGTTGTACACTTTTACTGTGAGTCGTGATACCCATATGTCCGGGTAAATTACTCCCAAAACACTTCCAAGGTGAGCAGGCAGGGGTCACTATGTAGCCTTTCAAAGGTTCGTTTAACAAGTTATGGCCATTAGATTCACTCGGCAAACAGATATAGGAACCCTCCGGTCGAATGGCACAATTCCATCATGGCTATACACATAAGAGTAGAGGCCATACTATACCCGATTCGGTAAGCCATTCTTACGCCAATAAAGGTAACCTGTAACAAGCTAGAAAAGGTCCTCATACTGAGCTAAAGCCAGAGCCATGTAGCCCTCAGAGCTGTACTATATGTCCCGGATGATCACTTACAGATAAGTCCTTAGGGAGAAGAATCTGAAGCATTTAGAAAGTAACTAAACACTCCAGCCCTATGTATCCAAGTTGCTAAAAAGTCATGTTTTAACGTTTATTGCATATACCATTACTCAAGTTACAAGATCATTGTTTAATTGAGCACTAGCAAAGCTTCCCAATGCATATCCCGTAGGAGACAAGGTATAAGTTTAATTCTAGGGAATCCCTATCAAGGTGACACATGCAACATGAATTAAATGTATTAAAGTTGATAGGAAAAAAGGATAATCCCATGCTATACTTGCCTTGAACAAAGCGCTCCTGTTGATCCTGCTCATCAAAGAACTACACTTAGTCACCCACGAATTGCTCACCGTCTATACCCAATAATAACAGCAACATACAAATATCCAAAAACAATCATGCATAGCAAGCAAAAGCTATAGATTAGAACAGTACACCAACAGCATAAAATTAAGATGAAAAGTTTGTAAAATGAATCTACGTCTCGCTACGAACACATAGACGCAAAGATCACAAAAATCAGAGCTAAAACGAAGAAGTTATGAGTTAAACAAGATTTTCTTTAGTAAAATAATAGATTAAATCTAACCTCGAATTTTAAAAATTGAAAATATACTTAATAGTAGTATGAACATGTAGATTACGCAATTACGAACCTAACGCAACTTGAACGGATCAAATCGGTGTTAAAACGGAGATTTTTTGGCCTACAGAAGGTAGTGGCAGTTCTGTAAATAGAGGAAACTTAATTTTTGAATTTAAATAAATAAAATTAGATTTTTAAACCGAGCCAAGGACTGCGGGCATGAAAACAAAGAAATACAGGGGCTCTTTAACAAAATTGCAGTGACGGCGGGTTGAGATCCAAATAATTGTAATGGCCTTTTTGCAAAAACGACCGGCGAAGGGGTATCGGGTGATACCAGCCATTGGATTAGATTTGAGCGGCGCGGATTGGATCGGCTGGGGAAGAGAGAGAGCTGGCCGGCCGGCGACGAGTCCAGGCGGCGGAGCCATGACCAGAGATGGGCGGCGCAAGTGGTTCATGGCCCGCGAGAAAGCAAACCGAAGGCACCGGGAAAAATAGGAGAGTGATGCGATTTTATCTAGGTAGCTTCCCGAGGCGTGAAGCAAACAGGGACGGCGTGGTGCTCGGCGAGGCAGGTGGTGATGGCGGCGGTGCTAGGGTTAGCTGTAGCACGGCGATTTGGCGACTGCGAGCTTAGAACAAGGTGGGCGGCACGGTGCGGGCTCAGCTTTTATGAGGCGGGAGCAACTTGACGCGCACGGCAAAGGATGAGGCATACCGGCTGCGGAGTCGCAGCGGCGACGGTGGGCGTGACCGACCCGGGCATGAGCTGAGCAAGAGGGTGACCCTGACACGCTAGCCCGGTGTGTCAGCGACAGGCGAAAGGAGAGAGCGCGGCCGACCGTGCGGGGCCGCGCTGGGCTGGGCCGCGGAGAGGAAGCAAGGGAAGCGGGCAGCCCAAGAGCAGGAAAGAGGGGCGGTGGCCTACGGAGGAGAGAGACAGGGCCGGCGACTGGGCTAGCAGGCCAAATAGAAGGGAAAAGATTTTCCTTTTTCTTTCTCTTTTCTAATTTTCCAAACTAATTTTGAAATGTAAATTCAAATCAATTTGAAGTTTGATTTCAAACCACACAATACAAAAATAATTTGCAGCAGCATGAATGCACATACATGTTTGTAGACCTATATTTGATTTTATTTTTAACAAAGTTATTATTTTTTCCAAATTTAAATGCTCACAAAAGGCATAATTAAATCATTTCCCTTATTTCAAAATCGTGCAAATTTTAGGGTGTTACAAATTGGCGCTTGAGTTAGATTCTGTAACACCCTAAAAATTGCATGATTTTGAAATAGGAGAAAATAATTTAATTACACATTTCGTGAGCATGCACATTTAGCAAAAAATAAAAATTTTGTTAAAAAAATCAAATATAAGGTCTACATAAATGTATGTGCATTCATGCTACTGCACGGTATTTTTTTTATTGTGTGATTTGAAATCAAACTTCAAATGCAGTCGAATTTGTATTTGAAAACTAGTTTGGAAAATTAGAAAAAGCCCTCTCTCTTTTCCCCTTTCGGACCGTTGGTCCAACCGCTTGGCCTCACCCACCCGCAGGCCCTCATCTCTCCCGCAGCGGCCTAGTAGGCCGGCCCAGCCGAGCAGCGCGCCCGTGCCGTTCTCCTCTTCCCACGTGTGTCGCTGACAGGCGGACCCACTAGTCAGCACCGTCTTCTTCCTCTCATGACCGCATCAGACACGACCGCCGCTGTCAACTCTGCGCCGCCCATGCCTCCTTGCCTTGTGCCCCACGTTGCTTCCCGGCGATAAATAGCAGCCGCCAACCGAGCTGCCTCCTATCCTGAGCCTCGAAGTAGCAGCGCCACGTCGAATCGCCGTGCCACCCCAAAACCTAAGAGCGCCACCGTCGCCGTCCGCCCCGTGGAGTCATACGTCCCCTCTATCTCCCCGTGGTTTTCCCATGTCTGTTGATGGCTGGAATCATCGTATTAACAAACTCCGACAAGGTCTTGTCATCATTCATGGAGCACTGCCGCGCACAGTGTCGCCGGCCTGTCGTGCACCTCTGTTTCCCCTCCTGATCTAATCTGCTTCGTCCATTTGTGATCCAACAGTGGAAATCAACCCGTATCGATTCAACCGGCCATTTTGTAAAAGAGTCCTTGAAGTTTTCTAGTATAGAACCCGCTATCCCTACACATATTCTAAAGGGCCCCTGCCTTTTCTTTAAATTGTATCCACAGTCCTTAGGCAGATTTAAAATCAGATTTTAATTATTTTAAATTCGAAAATTAAGTTTTATCTATTTATAAAATTGTCACTACCTTCTATAGGCCATAAAATCTCCGTTTTAACTCTAATTTGATCCGTTCAAGTTGCGGTAGGTTCATAATTGAGTAATCTACATGTTCATACTATTGTTAAGTATTTTTTCAACTTTTAAAATTTGAGGTTAGATTTAATCCATTATTTTAATAAAGGAAATCTTGTTTAATTCATAACTCCTTCGTTTTAGCTCCGATTTTTGTGAACTTCACGCCTGTGTGTTCATAGCGAGACGTAGATTCATTTTACAAAACTTTTCATCTTGATTTTATGCTATTGGTGTACTGTTCTAATCTATAGCCTTTGTTTGTTATGCATGATTGCTTCTGGATGCTTGTATGTTGTTGTGGTTATCGAATATAGACGGTGAGCAATTCTTGAGTGATCAAGAGTACTACTTTGATGAGTAGGATCAACAGGAACATTTTGTTCAAGGCAAGTATAGTATGGGATTATCCTTGTTTCCAAACAAGTTTAATACATTTAATTCATGTTACATGTGTCACCTTGATAGGGATTCCCTAGAATTGAACTTACACATTGTCTCCTATGGGATATGCATTGGGTAGCTTTGCTAGTGCTCAACTAAACCATGATCTTGTAATTTGACTAATGGTATGTGCAATAAACATTAAAACATGACTTTTTAGCAACTTGGAAACAGGGGACTAAAGTGTTTAGCTACTTTCTAAATGCTTCAGATTCCTCTCCCTAAGGACTTATCTGTAAGCGAACATCCAGGACTTACAGTACAACTATGAGGGCTACATGGCTCTGGCTTTAGCTTAGTATGAGGACCTTTTCTAGCTAGTTAGAGGTTACCTTTATTGGTATAAGAATGACTTGTCGAATCGGGTATAGGACAACCTCTACTCTTATGTGTATAGCCGTGATGGAATTGTCCCATTCGACAGGGGGGTTCCTATATCTATTTGCTAAGTGAATCTAATGGCCCTAACTTGGGTAGATGAACCTTTAAAAGGCTTCATAGTGACCCCTGCCTGCTCACCTTGGAAGTGTTTTGGGAGTAATTAACCCGGGCATATGTGTATCATGACTCACAGTGAAAGTGTACAACCTCTGCAGAGTGTAAAACCGGTATATCAGTCGTGCTCACGGTCACGAGCAGTCTTGGACCCTTATAGAATAGATGATCACTAAGAATTATCCGTTTATGCTATTCATTATTCATGTTTACATTGATCATGAGTTTTACTTTGGGATTCAAACAATTTGTTGCTACTCTTATGCTAAAATTGTGACAATTAAAAGCTAAATGTTGTTAAACCTGTGTCAAGCCTTTGAGCCTTATGAACCCCATGTTACACTTGTTGAGTATGACATGTACTTACGCTTGTTTATTTTCATTATCTGGATAAAAATTCTGGATGGGTAACAGATGGCTATGGTAATGATGACTTTCCCGAGGATTACTAGACTTGTGGTCAACTAGTTGATGTCCCTGTGATTTGGAGCTTCTGCGAGAGATTTTCCTTTATCCTTCTGCTACATTTATGTGAAGACTATGCCTTATTATTCATGATGTAATAAACACTTGTGATGATACTATTCATAATTTGTCGGCTTATGTGTGTGACTGATCTCTGGGCGCACATAAGAGTTTGCATCCCATTTTATCCTTAAAATCGAGTGTGACAGATTGATATCAGAGTTGTGTTGACTGTAGGATGCAAGCCTAGTTAGTAATGGACGTTTTAGCCTCTTTTGCTTCACTCATTTCATGCTTCCCATCCCATTCTTGTTATTTGCTTAATTTTATGCTTCTTTTGCCTCACTATGTTATGAAAATTATAGCTTCTAATATGACTAAATCTAATTCTGTAGATGCCTCATGCCAATAAGACCGCTTGCATCAGCACCGGAGGCTACTACCCGCCTCGTGGCTTGTATGAGTCCATGGAGCCACGTGAGCAGGAACCCCAGGAGCAAGAAGTTGACTCGCCAGCACCTGCACCTACACCTGAGCCATTCCAGGAAGAAACCAAAGAAGTGGAGGTCTTTGTATTGTCTGATGAGGAGGAGGAAGAGGACGCCGTTCAAGAAGATTAGCCTACCCCTGCCATGGGATGGACTACAAAGATCTGGTACAAGCTGGGGTGTGAATCCTCCATTTCACACCATCGACTTATCGGGATTCTTCAGACCTACTACGCTGATTGGGACGCAGCTATGGTGTATGTCTGCGAAGAACATACGCACACTCTGGAGGACACTTATTGGAAGACTAGGACGTGCATCTCCATCAGGGATGAAGAAAAGGAAGCATACTAGCTGGACGCGAGCTATTCGCATCATGCTTGTCGTGCCACCATGGAAGATGGCATAGAAGATGCAGCCGCTGAAGCCTGCATGGGTCTCCGTGGCCACCGTTTTGAGGACCAATATCGATTCCTCCCTCGCCAACACCCTGAATTTGAGTGGGCAATGATGGACCCTTAGGGCACGGATCTAACTACCCAAGTGATGGTACACTTTGGTTGTGAGTTAGTAGGGAAGATTCGGTGACTGGAAGATCAGTTAAAGGCACAGCCTGAGACTCTTAAGAGCTACCAATGAGTGATAGATGACCAAAGGGAGAGCCTCAGCCTGCCAAGGATTTATGAGAAGCTTCCCCATAAACCTCGCCCATAGGTGTTGGAGTTCCATTCTATGTAATAAGACGTTAGTAGCACGGGTCAAGTCGAGTCTAGTAGTGTGATGTGAACTTTGGTGTGCCTAGTTGATTTATTATTATGTTTATATGTGAGTTGAATTTTTGTAATGAGTGCTGGAACTTTTTGGGCATGTCCGCAAGTTCCATAGTTAAGAATATTAAAGTTTGAGTCAATAAATAAATAATTGGGCTTGGTACATCTTGTTCTCTCAGATCTGTTTTTTAGAGCAGTCTGTCCTTATCTCAATGCCAATATAAATCTACTCGACCAAAAATTATAAATTTTTTATGGGAATAACTAGACATAAGTATCTTTATAATTCCTCTTGAATCACCCCTATATCTGATTTGGTTTGAGAGATATAGCTGTTTCAAATTGAAGTTTCTGCGCAGTCTGGAATCTGGAACAGATTCGGTTGTGTCCTATTTTTGATAAAACTAACGACAGAATATGGGCATGTGGTCTGAATAAAAGTTGTAGATAATTTCTTAATGTTTCTAACCGTGTAAAGAACTCCTCTTTTGGAGGTATGGAACGTGATATATGACTATTTTACCGAGCTGCTGATATTGGAACTTCTCCAAAAAAAATTAGAATGTATTCTATATCTCTATAAGTGTCTATAACTTGGAAATCTCTAAATTTTGAAAATTTATGTTGGATGTCAGATGTCTGGAAGTGGAAGAGTCCAAGGTCCTAGAGGCGTTCCCCCACATCCACCACCACCACCGCCACCGACTATTGAGCAGCTTCTGGCAGTGCAGACACAGCTTATGCAAGCTCTGGTGCAGAATCAGCAGAATCAACCAATTGGTGGAGCACCGCATGACAAGCGTGGTGAATTCTTGAAGGGCCGCCCCTTGGTGTTTTCACATGCCACTGATCCACTAGGAGCAGATGATTGGCTTCGTACAGTGGAAAAGCAACTTAACATAGCACAGTGCGACAACCAATAGAAGCTCAAGACTGGTGGGAGGCATTCGAGTATGGAAATCTCACTAATGCTCCTCCTATCACATGGCTGGAATTTAGAGAGAATTTTAGATTCTACCACATACCTGAAGGATTGATAGAGCTCAAGCAGGAGGAATTCAGGGCTTTGAAACAGGGATCCATGTCTGTAGCTGAGTATCGTGAAAAATTTGCTTAGTTGTCATGTTACGCTCCGAATGAGGTGGCTGATGATGCTGATAAGCAACGCCGCTTTCTCAAGGGTTTGTATGATGGTCTGCAATTCCAGCTTATGTCCAATACATACCCCAATTTCTAGACGCTGGTGAATTGCGCTATTGTTATTGACAATACGTGCAAAGAGATGGAGGCTAAGAAGAGGAGTCTTCAGGGATAGACCTCTGTAAGCAATACTTGTCCGCGCACCAATCCTCAGCAAGGCTTCCACCAGTGATACCAGGGACCATGTAATCAGTGGAATCGCAACCCGAACCCGTAGCATCCGTCGTACCATCAGTAGAATGGCAATCAATGTCCCCAGCAGCAGAGTGGCCAGCAGACACCACCACAGGGAGCGCCTAACAACACTCCCATGAAGACTAGTGCACCTAGCACCCCCAGCGTATGCTATCATTGTGGAGAAGTTGGGCATTATGCTAACCATTGCTCCAGGAAGCAGAATCAGCTAACACCCCAGGGTCAGCACAGTAATCTGAAAGGAACGCCTCAGAAGCCAGCACCCAATACAGGAAAGGTGAATCATGTGTCTACAGAGACGGCGCTTGCAGAACCAGAAGTCATGCTCGGTACATTTGATGTTAATTCCACTCCTTCCACTATTCTTTTTTATTATGGAGCTTCGCATTCTTTCATATCACAAGCATTTGTTAGAACGCATAGCGTACCCTTATGTGCCATGCAAAATCCCATATTAGTACACTCACCAGGTGGTAGTATGCAAGCTTCTTATTGTTGTCTTCCGACTAGTCTATCCTTAAGGGGGGTAGAGTTCAAAGTGAGCCCCATCGTGTTGAGAACATCTGGCATTGATGTGATTCTAGGTATGGATTGGATGAAGCAAAACCGGGCAGTAATTCAGTGTCAGGAGAAGGTAGTGGTTGTGACCACACCGAATGGGGACAGAATCAGTGTCGATGTTGTAGTGCAGAAGCAGCCGACAGCCACAGTGAATCAGCTTGATGATCGCGTCAACAAGGAGGACCTAGTAGTGGATGAGTTTGCGGATGTGTTCCCCGATGACTTGCCAGGTATGCCACCTAACCGTGACATTGAGTTTATTATTGAATTATTACCTGGAACTGCACCTATGGCTAAGCATCCATATAGAATGGGGGTTAATGAATTAGAGGAACTTAAGAAACAAATAAAGGAGTTATAGGAGAAAGGTTTCATTCGTCCTAGTTCATCACCTTAGAGAGCACCGGTTATATTTGTGGACAAGAAGGATGGTACCCAGAGGATGTGTGTCGATTATCGATCACTAAATGAGGTTACTATCAAGAACAAGTACCCGCTACCTAGAATTGATGACTTGTTTGATTAGTTGAGAGGTCCTTGTGTTTTCTCTAAGATTGATCTTTGTTATGGTTATCATCAGTTGAAGATTCGTGCAACTAACATACCCAAGATAGCTTTTACTATGAGGTATGGTTTGTATGAGTACACCGTTATGTCCTTTGGATTGACCAATGCACCTGCATACTTTATGTACTTTGATGAATAAGGTGTTCATGGAGTTTTTGGATAAGTTTGTGGTGGTATTTATCGATGATATATTGGTATTCTCCAAAACATAAGAAGAGCACGCTGAACATCCATGGTTGGTCTTGCAAAAGCTCAGGGAACACAAGTTGTACACTAAGCAAAGCAAGTGTGAGTTTTGGTTGAAGGAAGTTTCTTTCCTAGGCCATGTTGTCTCTAATGGTGGGATAGCAGTAGATCCAAGCAAGGTGAGAGATGTGTTGAATTTGAAACCACCAACCGATGTGGAGAGATTCGAAGTTTCTTAGGATTGGTTGGATACTATAGAAGGTTCATAGAAGGGTTTTCTAAACTTGCTAAGCCTATGACAGCTCTATTGGAGAAAAATGCTAAGTTTGTGTGGTCCGAGAGGTGCCAGGCTAACTTTGAGGAATTGAAGAAGAGGTTGACTACAACCCCAGTATTGGTTTTGCTAGATTTGAGCAAGAACTTTTCTATCTACTGTGATGCATCTCATCAAGCTCTCGGATGTGTTCTTATGCAAGAAAGAAGAGTAGTGGCCTATGCATCCTAACAGTTGAGAAAGCATGAGCTAAACTATCCTACTCATGATTTGGAGTTAGCAGCAGTGGTTCATACTCTAAAAATATGGAGGCACTATCTTATCAGACATAAGAGTGATATCTATACTAATCACAAGAGTTTAAAGTATATTTTCACTCAGACAAATCTGAATTTGAGACAACATCGATGGTTGGAGATGATTAAGGATTTTGTTCTGGTGGTACACTATCATCCTGGATAGGCGAACATTGTTGCCGATGCTCTTAGCAGGAAGAGTTACGCCAATGAGGTGCAAGCGGTATCTATGTCAAGTGAGTTGTGTGCTGAACTTAAGCAACTAAACTTGGGTTTTGTCACTAATGCAGTAGAGTTGGTGATAGAGCCTACATTAGAGCTAGAGATACGCAAGGGTCAGTTACAGGATAAGAGGTTAAAGGAGATAGCGGTGAACATAGTGATTGGTAAGGCACTAGGTTTCTGTATGGATGATAATGGAACTCTTTGGTTTGGGAAAAGACTATGTGTGCCTGAGAATAAGGCTATACGAGATGCAATTCTTCGTGAGGCACATGAGTCTGCTTACTCTATACATCTTGGGAGTACTAAGATGTATTTGGATCTGAAAGAGAAGTATTGGTGGTATGGACTTAAGAGGGATGTTGCTAAATATGTTGCTATATGTGATACATGTCAGAGAGTTAAAGCCGAACATCAAAGACCTACAGTATTATTACAACCAATGAAGATACCAGAATGGAAGTAGGAAGAAGTTGGTATGTATTTTATTGTTGGGTTACCACGCACTCAGAGAGGTTATGATTCAATATGGGTGGTAGTGGATCGGTTAACTAAGGTTGCTCATTTTATACCGGTCAAGACTCATTATAAAGGACTGAAGTTGGCCCAATTATATATGGAGAAGATAGTGTGTCTACATGGAGTTCCCAAGAAAATTGTGTCTGATCGGGGTACTCAATTTACATCTCATTTTTTGCAGCAAGTACATAGTTCATTGGGAACAAAGTTGAATTTTAGTATAGAATATCATCCCTAGACAGATGGACAAACTGAGACAACTAACCAAATTTTAAAGGACACGTTGAGAGCTTGTGCGTTGTAGTACGGTACAAGTTGGGACAAGAGTTTGCCTTATGCAGAGTTCTCGTATAACAACAGTTATAAAAAGAGTCTCAATATGGCACCTTTCAAGGCTTTGTATGGATGAAAGTGTAGAACCCCGTTGTTTTGGAATCAAATGGGAGAAACTCAAGTGTTCGGACTGGATATTTTGCTAGTGCTCAACTTGACTAATGGTATATGCAATAAACATTAAAACATGACTTTTTTGCAACTCGAAAATAGGGGGCTGAAGTGTTTAGCTACTTTCTAAATGCTTCAGATTCCTCACCCTAAGGACTTATCTGTAAGCAAACATCCAGGACTTACAGTACAACTATGAGGGCTACATGGCTCTGGCTTTAGCTCAGTATGAGGACCTTTTCTAGCTAGTTAGAGGTTACCTTTATTGGCATAAGAATGGCTTGTCGAATCGGCTATAGGACAACCTCTACTCTTATGTGTATAGTCGTGATGGAATTGTCCCATTCGATAGGGGGTTCCTATATCTGTTTGCTGAGTGAATCTAATGGCCCTAACTTGTTAGATGAACCTTTAAAAGGCTTCATAGTGACCCCTGCCTGCTCACCTTGGAAGTGTTTTGGGAGTAATTAACCCGGGCATATGTGTATCATGACTCATAGTGAAAGTGTACAACCTCTGCAGAGTGTAAAACTGGTATATCAGCCATGCTCACGGTCACGAGCGGTCTTGGACCCTTATGGAATAGATGATCACTAAGAATTATCCGTTTATGCTATTTATTATTCATGTTTACATTGATCATGTGTTTTACTTTGGGATTCAAACAACTTGTTGCTACTCTTATGCTAAAATTGTAACAATTAAAAGCTAAATGTTGTTAAACCTGTGTCAAGCCTTTGAGCCTCATGAACCCCATGTTACACTTGTTGAGTATGACATGTACTTACGCTTGTTTATTTTCATTATCTGGATAAAAATTCTGGATGGGTAACAGATGGCTATGGTAATGATGACTTTCCCGATGATTACTAGACTTGTGGTCAACCAGTTGACGTCCCTGTGATTTGGAGCTTCTGCGAGAGATTTTCCTTTATACTTCCGCTATATTTATGTGAAGACTATGCCTTATTGTAACACCCTAAAAATTGCATGATTTTGAAATAGGATAAAATGATTTAATTACGCATTTCGTGAGCATGCAAATTTAGAAAAAATAAAAACTTTGTAAAAATTAAAATCAAATATAAGGTCTACATACATGTATGTGCATTCATGCTGCTAGACGATATTTTTTTATATTGTGTGATTTGAATTCAAACTTCAAATTGAGTTGAATTTGTATTTTGAAATTGGTTTGGAAAATTAGAAAAAGAAAGCTCTCTCGATTTTCCCCTTTCGGCCCGTTGGTCCAGCCACTTGGCCTCACCCACCCGGAGGCCCTCATCTCTCCCGCAGCATCCCAGCAGGCCAGCCCAACCGAGCAGCGCGCCCGCACCGTTGTCCTCTTCCCACGTGTGTCGCTAATAGCCGGACCCCACTGGTTAGCACTGTCTTCTTCCTCTCATGACAGCATTGGACACAACCGCCGCTGCCAACTCTGCGCCGCCCACGCCTCCTTCCTTGCCTTGCGCCCCACGTTGCTTCTCGGCCATAAATAGCAGCCGCCGACCTAGCCGCCTCCTATCCCGAGCCTCGAAGCAGCAGCGCCTCGTCGAATCGCCATGCCCCCGTGAAACCTAAGAGCACCACCATCGCCGCCCGCCCCATGGAGCCATACGTCGCAACAGACCCACCCTCGTCGGCGTAAAGCTCCTAGGTGAGTTTGCCGTCATCCCCTCTCTCTCCCCGTGGTTTTCCCGTGTCCGTTGATGGCCGGAATCGTCATATTGACGAACTCTGGCGAGGTCTCATCGTCATTCATGGAGCACCGCCACGCACAGCGTCGTCGGCCAGTCGCACGCCTCTATTTCCCCTCCCGATCTAATCTGCTTCGTCCGTTTGTGATCCGACGGTGGAAATCAACCCGTTCCGATTCAGCCGGCCGTTTTACAAAAGAGCCCTTGAAGTTTTCTAGTATAGAACCCGTCGTCCCTGCACTTATTCTAAAGAGCCCCTGCCTTTTCTTTAAATTATATCCACAGTCCTTAGGCAGATCTAAAATCAGATTTTAATTATTTTAAATTTAAAAATTAAGTTTCATCTATTTACAAAATTGCCACTACCTTCTGTAGGTCATAAAATCTTCGTTTTAACTCTGATTTGATCCGTTCAAGTTGTGTTAGGTTCGTAATTGAGTAATTTACATGTTTATACTACTGTTAAGTATGTTTTCAACTTTTAAAATTTGAGGTTAGATTTAATCCATTATTTTAATAAAGGAAATCTTGTTTAATTCATAACTTCTTCGTTTTAGCTCCGATTTTTGTGATCTTCAAGTCAGTGTTCATAGTGAGACGTAGATTCATTTTACAAACTTTTCATCTTGATTTTATGCTATTGGTGTACTGTTCTAATCTATGGGATATGTATTGGGTAGCTTTGCTAGTGCTCAACTAAACCATGATCTTGTAACTTGACTAATGGTATATGCAATAAACATTAAAACATGACTTTTTAGCAACATGGAGATAGGGGGCTGAAGTGTTTAGCTACTTTCTAAATGCTTCAGATTTCTCTCCCTAAGGACTTATCTATAAGCGAACATCCGAGACTTACTGTACAACTATGAGGGCTACATGGCTCTGGTTTTAGCTCAGTATGAGGACTTTTCTAGCTTGTTAGAGGTTACCTTTATTGGCGTAAGAATGTCTCGCCGAATCGAGTATACTACAACCTCTGCTCTTATGTGTATAGCCGTGATGGAATTGTGCCATTCGACAGGGGGTTCATATATCTGTTTGCTGAGTGAATCTAATTGCCCTAACTTGTTAGACGAACCTTTGAAAGGATTCACAGTGACCCTTGCATGCTCACCTTAGAAGTGTTTTGGGAGTAATTAATCCGGGTATATGGGTATCACGACTCACAGTAAAAGTGTACAACCTCTACAAAGTGTAAAACTGGTATATCAGACATGCTCACGGTCACGAGCTGTCTTGGACCCTTATGGAATAGATGATCACTAAGAATTATCCGTTTATGCTATTCATTATTCATGTTTACATTGATCATATGTTTTACTTTGGGATTATAACAATTTGTTGCTACTCGTATGCTAAATTGTGACAATTAAAAGCTAAATGATGTTAAACTCGTGTCAAGACTTTGAGCCTCATGAACCACATGTTACACTTGTTAAGTACGACATGTACTTACGCTTGTTTATTTTCATTATTTGGATAAAAATCCCGGATGGGTAACAGATGGCTATGGTAATAACGACTTTCCTGAGGATTACTAGACTTGTGGTCAACCAGTTGACGTCCCTGTGATATGGAGCTTCTGCCAGAGATTTTTCTTTATACTTCTGCTACATTTATGTGAAGACTATGTCATATTATTCGTGATGTAATAAACACTTGTGATGATACTATTCATAATTTGTCGGCTTATGTGTGTGACTGATCTCTAGGCACACATAAGATTTTACATCCCATTTTATCCTTATAATCGGGTGTGACAGATTCAAATTGGACATTTCATTTTTCTTCTCAATCGCAAAGATTTACTACGATAGTACATTCTGTTGCTAGACCAATGTAATTCCCTGCACTAGGTAGGGCATATTAAGTTTTGTCTGGGTATCCTTGTACACTTTTCCTTGTTTAATGTTGGTCTTTGTTTGGTTAGATGATGCAAGTATTGAGTTGTCTTTAGGAACAACAACTATGTTAGGTGCAATGGTTATCATCTCTAATCCTTGTGGCTTTTTAGTTTTCATCTGTTGCAACTAGCACTTTTGTGTGTATATAACATCAATCTTGTGTGGTGGGATTTGTTTTGGTGTGATCAGAGCTTCTATCAAAACTTACTCTATTCACTGATATGCGGACTGTGAACTAGTGATGAAGCAGGAACCATATGATTTGAGCAACCTAGAGTAGACATAACATTGTTGCCATTCAAAATAAGGACCATCTCTGTGACTAAGAGGCAAAAAATAAAATATCCTGTTCGAATATCTTAAGCGCCAATGTTATTAAATCTTAAACTTCACTGTGAAGGTAGATAAGGTGCCTTAATATTTTTGACTCATGGAACGTCACTAAAGAGATTTTACATTCTACATGTGATTGTAGTCTTGCGTGCAACATAGCCTTGTGAGAACACAAAAACTATGTAATGTTTAGTTCGGTGATTTTTCAATGACATTAGAAAAAAGAGTTATTGCATAGGAAATTGTGCGTGCAGACTATATAAGTTTGATGATTTTTTCCTGCTGAAGGTCAAGTCTTTCCAACAATATTGTGTCCTGTGCTGGGAATTTTTTTCGAGTCCATAATATTGTCAATTGTCTTCTGTACAATGACAACTTTGAGCACTTTTGTCAAGTGATCTACGTCCCCTGATTACTAGACAAAACCCCAATCAGCAACGCATACCTGGCAACATTTGATTTATTCATTGTATGCAATAGAGTAGCAACATATGCCAAGCATTGGGATGTGGATCGGTATCTCTTCTGCCCTTTTTCCCCACCAGCTTGTAACTTAAATTTTTTATATATCTTTTTTTTCTCTACTACTGCTCGCTCCAAACTCCATATGTAGCTTCTTTTTTTCTTTTCTCTACCACTGCTCCATATCAGTACGCAGCAACCAACAATTGCTAAATATCTGGCGCAAAAAAAAAAAAGATTCCAAGGTTTACACCTAAGACATCCAAAGTTTCCACCATCCACACTGACCAACTGTGAAGCATGTTTTTTGGTTTTATTGTAAACAGGATGTGAGTAGGACAAAATCCTTCACGGTCTCCCTCGGGTCGCCTATTAGACCGCTGTATGTAGTAGCATTAGGCAGGAGCGCATGACAGTACATCTGCCATGGCACCGCCACTCGGCTGTGTGTTGTCCCTGTCATCTCTTCCGGCAAGTCCACTCCCTGTCATCTCCTCCCTAATCCTGCTGCATCCAAGCAAGCAATCCTTGCTAGTCAACCCTTGTCCCCACTAAGACGATTAGGAATTGGTTATCCTTATGCACAGCAGATGTGTGTGCTTTTGTCCCTGAAAGAATCTGTACAGGAATTTGATTGCTTGTTCAGCCATTCTTTGTCGACCTTACATATACTCGTCGAACGGCATGAATCTTCTGCCATCTCTGTGATTTGGGCACACAAAAAGCTTTGGAAAAACTAAGGTACTGCATTGTCCTTCATATTAGTATATATATATTTTAGCTTGCTAGAATCACAATGTTGGACAGCCCTATATACACTTGAATAGTGTTGTTTAATCAATTTCAACAAAAGTAGTTGTCTCACCTTGAAATTATGTCAGATTGGTCAGCGGTAATTGAACACTACTTTACAGAATACAACTTTAGTGTGCAGTTGTGTCAACTAACCTTAGTTGACTAGTACTAGAGAGCTGTTTTTTAATCTTCTACATGGTTATTTTTCTGATCTGCATTGCTTAAGTAAAATTAGTTGTGATAATATAACTTGAACACATCTGAATAGTCATAACAATGTTCTGATGCTATCTTTACCATAACAAAATAAATAGGAAACTACTGATGCTATTCAAATTATTTTACAGAAGAATTAACAATACCTTTTTATAGTTTCACAATGGATTTGAAAATCATCAAGCTTCTTTTGCACTATCCTAAATATTCTAGTCGCTACTTAGCTTGTGTAGAAGGATTACTTGAATTTGCATTTAAATATAAGCCACAAGATGCCAAGACATATTGTCTATGCCATACATGCCTGCCTTCGTGACGTACACTAATCTTATTTGGCCACTCATCGGCATGCATAGATTTTATTGTAACGAGATCTAATCATGTTCTACCAAGCTAATCTAGACGATGTTAATCGAGGATGAGAATGTTTGGGTTACTAGCATTTGTCCAAATAGCTACACATTTTGTGTACAATTTTCCCGAATGAGTCTTGTTACATTAGATCAAATAGAAGGCAAGCACTAATATATAGGACATTTTTGTGCAGTGCTCACTTAAGCATGGTCAAAGATAAAAGGGAGTGCCACGTAGCTAGTCATGGCACGACCCTAACGTATCACCTAGTTTTAAGAACAAAACCAGATACACATCATATGTGGGTCCAGGAAGTCAAATCACACATATGGCTACAAATAGAGGTAATATCAATAGACAATGCTTAATATATAGAGTACTTAATACAAAGAATATAACCTTAGATAGTAGACAGCGGAAACACACTCCGTTCTTCAGGCGAAGGCTCCAAATCTATAGGGACAACTGACTGGTTGATCACAAACCTTACTCCTCCAAACTGTGGCAATCTGGTACCCATCCGGGATTTTTCCAAATAATTAAAAAGTAAAGCAAGCGTAAGTACATGTCGTACTCAGCAATATAACATGTGGTTCATAAGGCTCAAAATGTTGACACTGGTTTACTACGATTAGCTTTTGGTAAGTCATGATTTTAGCAATTGAGTAGCAACAAGTTTAGCATAAGCCCCCAATTAACAACATGATCATGTAAACCAGATTAATGTATAACAAAAACAATAATCATATAATGAGCACTTGTATCATCAGTATCATTAGTGTTCATCGTCTATTCAGTAAGGAGCTCAGGGCCGCTCGTGACCGTGAGCACGACTGATATATCAGTTTTACACTTTGCAGAGGCTATACACTTTCACCATGAACCGTGATACCCATATGCCTGGGTTAACTACTCCCAAAACACTTCTAAGATGAGCAGGCAGGGATCACTATAAAGTCTTTCAAAGGTTCGTCTAACAAGTGTAGCCCGCTAGGTTTTCCCATCAATAAGCATGAACTCCCCTCCAAGGGGTGACTAACAAAAATACAAGAAACCAAAGTGTACCTTCTTGGCAGGCAGAGAACATATAGATCGGAGCCCTTCTTGCGCCTTTCTGTAAGCTACTACGAGCTAGAAAAGGTCATCACACTTGACTAAAGCCAGAGCCATGTAGCACTTATGGTTGTACTGTAAGTCCCGGGGAATCAACTTACAGATAAGTCCTTAGGGAGAGAAACCAATGCTCCAGCCCTCTTAAGCCAAGTTGCTAAAAAGCATATTTAAATGTTTATTGCATATACCATTAGTTAAGTTACAAATCATGGTTATTTAATTTGAGCACTAGCAAAATACTATCCAATGCAATTATCCCATAGGTATCAAGGTACAAGTTATCAACAACTAGGATATCCTTAAGGTTGACAAGGTAGATACATGCACATGAATTAAGTGTTAAAAGTTATTAGGAATCAAGGATGGTCCCATACTATACTTGTCTTAAACTTAGATCATCTGCTTGTTCGTAGCTCCAAAAAGATTGCGTCCCTATCACCAACGCAAAGCTCACCGACTGGACATGATCATAGAACACCACACAAGCATCCATGCAATCATACACGAAGCAAACAATAGAACTAAATTAGAACAGTACATCAAACATAAGAAACAAGTGAAAAGATTTTAAAGACATTCTACACGCTGTTACTTAAACACATAGGCATGAAAAGCACACTAATCGGAGCTAGGGTGGAAAAGAAACGTCTATCAAAAGATTTATTTTATATGAGAAAAAGAAAACTATAGGCTTCCTTTGTTTTAATACTTATGTAAAACATGTAGAAGATACTTTAGAGAAATATCTAAATTGAATTAATTCAAATTTATATTTAAATTAGAAAACTAAAGTAAAATTAATCATGTTTTATTTATAAATTTAGTTGCATAATCATTATTTAAATTAGGATTTAAACCATGAAATTCTAGAAAATCTAACGTAACTTGAACGGTCAAAACGGAGCTAAATCGTAGAAGATATAGCTTAAAGAAGGTAGTGGCAAAGCTGTGATTTCCGTGAACTATATAGGAATGAAAATAAATAAAATCGGGTTTTAAGATGAGTCAAGGACTGCGGGTGGCATTTGCAGCAATGTGGGGTCTCTTTACCAAAAGAGCGGCGAAGAGGTATGTTTTAATCTGAGCCCTAGATCGAGATTTGGACGGCTCACGATGGCTGAATGAGGTTTGACGTCCTGTACAGGAACTCCGACGTGGTGACTCCATTGTCGGCGACAAGGAGCTCGTCTGCGCCACTCGGAAAAGGCCTACGGCATCGGCGGTCTATTAACAGGGAGGTAGCGTGGATTACGGGAAGATTACCTAGGGGCTCGACACGATCGGAGAGAGGTCGGCAGTGGCACTGGGCTCGACGGATGGACAACGGCTTCCTACAAGAGCTCAGCAATACCGTGTGTGTGTGAGCTACGGGGCAAAAAGAGGGAGGAAGGGAAGCGTCCACGGATTCATCACCTCGACTGAAACCTTGGCAGGGGTGTTGCGAATGGCGGTGAAGCAGCTGGTGGTGCCAGCGACGGCAGCGGCGTGTCTTCACGGACAAAGAGCTCCAGCGATGAGCAGAAGATCGATGATGTACAGATCGATGGGGCGGCAATGGGCTTTCCTTGACGCGAAGCTCTTCAGCGTTTTGCAGACAGCGGCGAGGCAGCAGACGGCGGGCACGGTCACGGCGGCTGCGGGCGTCCTGTGAACAACGGCGGCGGTGAGCAACGAGCAGAGGGCGAGAGATAAAGAGAGAACAACGCCGAAGGATTCGTCACTACAAGGCGGAGCTCGGCAACGGGTCGCGGATGGCGGAGACTCACCCAGCGATGGGCGCAGGGCCGGGCTAGGGCTAGCGGCGGCGTGTAGAGGTGAAACCGGGAGCGGTGGAGGTCTCGGCCTTCTTATAGGGGTGCCAGGCGTAGGGATTATGCAGGATCCCGGAAGAATCGGATCCGGGCGGTGACGTTTCCATCCCAGGCGGAGTCCGGCTCGACCACGGCTTGGGGAAGGAGAAGGCGCCGACAAGTGGGGCTGCGGCGTCAGTGAGTGAGAGGGCTGGACCCGGCGGTCAGTCACAGCGGGGGAGAGAGGGAAGAGGGCGCGCGCTGGGCTCGCTGCGTCGACCTGGGCCTGCGGCTTTGCTGAGCCTTGCGCTGCGCGAGTGGGGATGGTGGCGGCTTGGGCTGCCTACCCTGGCTGGGCTGCACGAGGGTGAGGGAGCCGGGAGGGCTAGCTGGGCCACCAGGCCGAAGAGAGAGGGAGAGGAAGTTTTCTTTTCTGAATTTTCAAAGCCATTTCAAATGCAGTTTAAATTTATTTGAATTTCGATCAAAACCGCTCACCTCAATAAATCAAATATAAAGGCATGTATGCTTGGACATGTTTCTACATCGGATGATGAATTTTAATTTTAATTTAAGAAAAAATGCTATTTTTCATGTCTGATGAGCACAAAATACAAATTAAATTAATTTATATCTATTTCAAAAGGACCAAAATTTAGGGTGTTACACCTAAGCACTACACAACCGTCGTGTTCATGTTGCACCGGCATAGTCCAAAATTTATCATATCGTGCCCTTCTTTGAGTCGTGCCGTAAGTGGTCATATAAAATGGCACGACCCAAGTTGTATCTCTAATATACCATGTCCTATCTCCACTATAACGTGCTAAAATATCTTCTTTGGTGACGACAAATTTTGGATCCTGCGAGATCTTACGTACTTTATGGGACAGAGTAACTTACTTTATGAGACAGAGTAACTTTAATTTATAGTCTAAAATAATTGCACCGAGGACTCTACGATATGCTTTGAAATATTCCATAAAAATATAATTGGACAGACCAATAAATCCTAATTTTCTATTACTTTAATTATTTTGTGACCCACTTAAATGCTAATCCAAATTACTATTATAGTAATATAATATCAATCTATTCTCATTATTTGCCCTTTGAACTCCCGCCTTTCTTTGCCTAAAATTTTTCCTCACGCAAATCTGTTTCGCTCTAGTTTTTGGCTGCCGCATATTGCAAGCCGCAATAATAGCTCAAGTGCCTAATAACAGTGATCCCACCTTCCATTGAGATTAGGGAGAAGCGTGTAACAAAAAGAGTATTTGACTATTCTGCTAACTGCACCTTAAATCTGAATCCCTTCGGCTCCAACTCCAGACCGTGGATTTCTTCTTCCCCATCTCACAGCTCCACATCTGCCCTGCATTTGCCCTGCTTTGGGGGCGCCGTAAAAGGAGCAGCAGAGTGATGTCATGGCCGGATTAGCAGGGGCAGATACCTTTTGCATCAGCCACACATCGTCCTCATGTCTGCATCTGCCCTATTCACAAGCATATTTTAAGAACCTGGTAGAATGCGTCCTGTTTCTAATTTTCTAAAACTTGTGGCATATATTTCGTGGAAATCAAAACTGAAATAAGAAATCGATAATGGTAAATATTGGGCCTGTTCGCTCGGAGGAATTTTGGAGGAATTTGGATGGTTTGGAGGAATTCTGGAGGAATCTGTGAGAGAAAAATACTGTTCCAGATGAAAAAAGAAGCGGATCAAACCGGGTTTAAGGGCACGCGAATGGGGCCAATATTGTTTTACTTCTCTGTTCAAGATTTTTGCTGGTAATAGACGAATTCATCAACTGCCATTCTCAACCCATAATTGCCCATCCGTTGTCATCCCATAATTGCCCATCCATTGTGAATTACAGAGTTTCTATTTATCTCAACAGGGCTAGAAAAGCTTGCCCCAGTTCAATGGAAAAGTTTGTCGTTGCAACTTTAGCTTTAGAACTAGGATGATAGGAGTGGCCGCTCGCGAAAGTAGTTGTACTTCTGGAAAGCTCGTATTGAGGAGAACACCGGCATGTATGTATAAGTAGGGTTTAGGTCGATTAAAAATTAGGGTTAAGATTCCCTAATTTCGGAATTATTAAATTTTATGAATAAAAATAATTCAAAAAAATCTAGAATTATTGTTAAAGTGATGGAAAGTAGCCTAAAGCGCTGAAAAATCCCTAGAAAAATCATGGAGATAGATGGAAGGATGAGAAACTCAAATAGAGCAGTTTTAGCTCATGAAAAATCAAGGAAAAAGATTAAGCTCAAGGAAAAAGGAGTTTCATTGTAGAAACAAATGGAAGAATTCCTAGAGAGAGAGAGAATCGTCGTCCTTACGTATTTTGAAACCATTTGCACTCATGAATAACAAAAGCAACCGGCATGAATGCAACACCCTATCATATTATTAAATTATAAATTTATTTAAAAAACACATTTTGCACAGTTAAATTACTAAAAGCCTAATTAAATCTTAAAAATTGTAGAAAAACTACAAATCATTATTTTTATTTAGTTAAACTATACACAACCCAAAATAGAAATTTTTTTGGTGTGACAGCACAGCTCCACGCGGCCACCGCCGCAACGGCACTTTCGCTCCGCGCCAACTCGCAGCGACCATGCGGCCACCGTGCCGCATCTGTGCCACCGCCGTGCTGCCTCCTCGTGGCCCCTGCACCACCACCTCGCTACCCCTGCATAGCCACACTGGGCAATGACGCCCTAGGCGCTACATCATCTGGCCGCGGAAATGATAGATCCGCTAGTACCAGGTTGGAATCGAGCCGCCTGCTGCTGCCCCGCCAATGAAGAGGAATAATGTCGCTCACAGTTCAAGCTATCTCCCATGTGACCAACGTTGCTAGCGCCTTATCTGGCCAGCCATGGAGTAGATCCGGCTATGGCCAACCTAGGGAAGGTCAGATCCACGAGCTTCATGGCCGGAGCACGAGCCAACGGGAATGCCCATCGCATGATCCTACACCACAGAGAAAGAGGAGAAGAAGAAAGCCTCGCCGCTGCGCACGCTTTTGACAACTGGCTCCGGTGGCGGCAAGGCGTGGGGGAGGACCCTTTGGGGAGTGGTGGCGGCGGAGACTGTGTCCGCTCGAGCCGCCCATGGGGGGGCATTAGCGTCGGCAATCTCGATAGAACGAGTCTGATAAAAAAATGAAATAATGATTCAATAAAATGTTACTCGCACCATTAGATTAATTAAAAAATTCTTGTAGGATTCTTGTCATGATAAACTAGCGGGGAAATAAAACCTTTATGTGTACTGTGAAATAATGATTCATCAAAATCGTATTTGCAGCATCACATTAATTATCCTTGGTAACAAAATCTTGTGGATTTGATCGCTGCTATCCTGCCACATATAGCTACTCTCTAAAAGATTATAGGCCACAGAAAATACAGCATCTTCCAGCTAGCTGCAGCCGCCTTCCGTTTTCATAATTTGTCACCAGCTTGCTGCTGCCGTCACACAGCTGCTTCCGCGTCGCGTTGCCCATTTATACACCCGCGCTCACAACCCAAAATCCCCTCCACCGCGCTCCAAACCCTAGACGAGAAGTAGCGCCGCCACCGTCCCTGGAACCTGGATCCTCCACCGCGCTGCATCCTCAGTACTTTGTGGAGGATCAAGAAACACGGCTCCCAGGTTGGATGAGCGGTGGAGCTTTTCCACGGCTTGCAGGCCGCTCTCGGTCAGCAGCTTCTCAACGAGGTTCGCCGGGTCCCTCTCCAACCTGATGCCACCGCTCAGCTGACTGGCTCGGACCTCGGATCTAGCTCCAACCTGTCTTCCCCGACAACGGCGTCGAGTAAGCTAAGAGCCTCTATCTTGAATCCTTGCATGTCTTCTATTTCTGGATCTGATCCATCTCTCTCTTCATGAACTGTGTCGATTGATCAGCTCGGGCTGATCAGGCTCGGAGAGGAGAGAGACTAGGCTCAGCTGCTCAGCTCGGACACCCAAGCGCGCAGTACACCCACAATAGAAAAGCTGAGGCTCCGGCTCAACTAATCCTATGTAAATATGTAAAATTGTTTTCTTCTAACGCTGGATCTCAATATATACCGTATCTCTCTTGAGTCTTGACAAACGGTACGGTGTTTCAGCTCAGGCACCGGCTCAGAGGAGAGAGAGTGCACAGAGCTCCTCGCCCATGGATCTGGCTGCTCCTCCCTTGTGCTGCATCCTCGCTCGCTTCGTCATGACTCAGCTCCTCAGCTATGATGAGGCGGAGCGCTTCGTCAACTAGGCTGAGGGTTGAGGCTGACCCTGGCATTCGTCACGGACACGGTATGCCTTCTCAACCCACAAACCCTGGCACGCTCATCGCCAGTTCGCCACCGTCAATTTTATGGGACCAATCCGTGAACTTCGATGGAGGGTGGCTGGGGCCATGAGCAGGTGCCCTAGCTCGATGAAGAGCGGCTTATCACATCAAAATAAATGGCTAAAATAGAGATAGATTCTCTCTCCTCGCTACCAGATTCAGGAGCTTTGCCGAGTGCCAGGGGCACTCGGCGAAGCCACAAAAACACTCGGCAAACGGTTTGCCGAGTGTTACACTCGGCAAACGACACTCGGTAAACTGGTTATCGGCAAACGCTAGTTTGCCGAGTGTTTTTTGTCGGACACTCAGCAAAAACTTTGCCGAGTGCCAAAAAATACACTCGACAAATATTTTTTTCGAAAAAAAAGCCATCACAAACATTTTTTTCGAAAAATAAAAAAAAGCCACCACCGGCCGGTCTCCGCCGGCTGCCGTCGGTCTCCTCAGTGGCGTCCTTCCCCTGCGTCTCGCCTCAGCTCCCCGGCTTCATGGCCACTGCCACGAGCCACCACCGCCCACCACCACCACGCCACCGCCGCCCACCACCACCACCCGCCACGCTAGGAAGAGAGAGAGAGAGAGAGAGAGAGGAGGGCATGGCCACCGAATCCGGGGAAGAGAGGGAGAGGAGGGGGAGGGGCGCCGGCGGTGGGAAGAGAGGGAGAGGAGGGGGCGGCCACGCTAGATTTGCCACCGGGGAAGAGAGGGAGAGGAGGGGGCGGCCACGCCGGATCCACCGCCGGGGAAGAGAGGGAGAGGAGGGCGCGGCCGTGCCGGATCCGCCGCCGGGGAAGAGAGGGAGAGGAGGGGGCGGCCGCGCCGTATCCGCCGCCGGGGAAGAGAGGGAGAGGAGGGGGTGGCCGCGCCGCATCCGCCGCCGGGGAAGAGAGAGGAGGGGGCAGCCACGCCGGATCCGCCGCCAGGCAAGAGAGAGGAGGGGCGGTGTGGCGGCCGGATCCAGGGAAGAAAGGTGAGAGGAGGGGTGGGGGCGGTGGATTTGTAGGAGGGGCTGCGGATTTGGAGGAGGGGCCGCGGTGGCGGATTTGGAGAGAGGGAGGAGAGGCGGGGGCGGCGGATTTGGAGGAGGGGCCGCGGCAGCGGATTTGGAGAGAGGGAGGAGGGGCCGGGCGCAGATGAGAGAGAGGGAGGAGGGGCCTGGAGAGGAGAGAGGGAGGTGAGGCCAAGCGCACGCGGCCGCGGATTTGGAGAGGAGGGGCTGGGCGCGCGGACCGGGGCAGGTTTTTTTTTCATTTGCCGAGTGTTTCAGATCAAGCACTCGGCAAAGTTTTTTTTTCCATTTTTTGTCTTTCTTTTTTTCCGGAAAAAGATTTTATTTCTTTGCCGAGTGTTTTTTTAACACTCGCAAATCCCCTGTTTGCCAAGTGTTTTTTTTAACACTCAGCAAACCTCTTCTTTGCCGAGTGTTTTTTTTTTGCTGAGCGTTTTTAAAGCAGCACTCGGCAAAGAACTTGTTCGCCGAGTGCCCGAGAAAATACACTCGGCAAACATAAAAACACTCGGTAAATTTGAGGATTCCAGTAGTGCCTATTGCAATTGTTTAGAGATAGGCCACCTGTTCATTTTTTACATCAGATAACTACCGTCTGATTTTTTTTTTGGCAATACAACTCTAGAACGGGAAATATTTTCTGTCACCGAACTGTCAAAAATGGACAATTTTTGCCATTTAGTTGGTTTTCAATGGTGGTTCCACATTTTTCTAAACATAACCGAAACTAGATTATTTTCTCAAAAATCATAACTAGGTAACCTTTTTCTAAATTAAGACTAAACTAAAACCGATACAAATTTTATTCTAAAAATATATTGTGTCAATTGCCATTAGTTGTTTCTAGTTTTTTATTGGTTTTGGTTAGGCGCGATATTTATTTAAAACATCATTTGTGCTTTCTTAAACCTACAAGAGATTCGTTAAGAGAATCCATACCCAAATATAGAGTAACAAATATATTGGTTTCATTCAGCAGATTATTTTTGGAGGGCTAGTGCTGCCATACTAGTTGCGATAAGGTTTAAAATTGCGAGCTATAGCAAATAGCAGCATCGTTGTTCCAGAAGATCTAAAGCTATAGCGGAGGTAGGAAGATAGCGGTTTTAAGAAAAACATGAAACAAAACAAGTAATTCAATCATAAAAAACATAAGAATCATGAAATTTGGTGAACACAAATATATGTTTCCATGGCTTTAGGAGTTTAGGGAACATTATTGAATATGGCATTATAGCATGATTTGTGAAACTCAGGAGTCCAATTATCCAAAACACCAACTTAGCAGCAAAAGATAAGTAAATAATGACTAAAATGTCACTCTAAAAGCTAAAACTGAAATAGCGGCACAAATTTAATGCTATAGTTAAGCAAGTTAGCGGTTCTAAAGTGCAATAGAACGGTCATAGCTGACGTAGCGGATAAAATAGGAATAGCTTAGTGTGGTCTCTCCCCAAAAGCTATAGTGGCACTATAGTATCATTTTTTAAATCCGGCTAAATATAATATGTGTGTGTTGGAGCATGACGTTAGTGTGGTCTTCTAGGTTTTCTATTTACTCTATGAATTTATGCACCAACTTTCAATAGATACATGATTATGTCTCTTATTTTGGATCATGAATATCCTTGCTGAATGGATGTGTTATGTAGTGATTCAACTAGCCTTGGATCCCGACTACGTCGGGTTGATTGCTTTGAAACACGATCGGCGGTGACAGGACCCTTGCCATTGTATGGTTCCAGAGATGGATTAATTAAATGGGTACCATGACATGCTGTTGCACTATGGTTAATTGAAGGTCCAGTCATATCAGCAACATCTCTGGATGTCTTGCCTCTCCATGACTCAAGACTTCTGCTTCTAAATCGAGTGACATCCCTGTAAGCACAAACACTTAAAATTAATTATGCTATATTTATTTTGGCCCCTGTAAAAACTTTGAAGATCTATTAGACAGATATCTAACATACAAAAAATAATAGACTCTCCATAGTACATAAACATAATCGAGGATGTATTTATTACTCGTTTTAGTAATGTGAATTAGAGCAGCGGCGGATCCAGAAAAAATTTTAGGGGGGCTGAACAACACATACCTCCAACTGCTGCTCGATCTTAAGTCTCAGCCCTACCTACACTATAGAACTTTGCCTAAAAATTCATGGGGCTCCAAAGGGGTTCCACAAAGCTCCCCGACTGGATATGATCATAAAGCACCACACAAGCATCCATGCAATCATACACGAAGCAAACAATAGAACTAAATTAGAACAGTACACCAAACATAATAAACAACAAGTAAAAAGGTTTTAAAGATGTTCTACACGTTACTACGAACACACAGACGCGAAAAGCACTCTAATTGGAGCTATAACGAAAAAATTATGAATTAAACAAGATTTCCTTTAATAAAATAATAGATTAAATCTAACCTCGAATTCCAAAAGTTGAAAATATATTTAACAGTAGGATGAACATGTAAATTACGCAATTACGAATCTAACGCAACTTGAACGGGTTAAATCAGGGTTAAAATAGAGAAGTTATGGCCTAAAGAAAATAGTGGCAAACCTATAAATAGATGAAAGCGTATTTTAGATCTAACCGAAGAAACTAAGTTTTCAAAAGAAGAAAACGTATTTTGAATCTAACAGAGGGAATCTACACTTTCCAGAAAGATAAAACATACTTTGTAACTAATCCGAAGGAAACTACGTTTTCAAAAACAGAAAACGTATTCTGCGGAATACGCTTTGGACCGTGGGTTTAAACATAGAAAAATTCAGGGGCTCTTTAGCAAAGAAAATAGTGGCAGAGATTAGATGGGAGGAGATGAGTGAGGAAACAGCCGCCGGAACAGTAGGGCCAGCGCGGTGGAGCCATGGCTGGCGACCGCAGAGCTCGTCGACGTTCTTGGAGAAGAGCCTAGAGGCCATGATAGCGCGAAGCGAGGGCACCGAAAGAAAGAGGAAGTGAAGGCGAGCTCACCTAGGGGGTTATGTCGGTGGTGGAGGCACGGAAGAGGCGCAATGCCGGACGGGCGGTCGGCAGCACGCGGCTAGGGGTTCCGTGGTGGCGCTGCAAGCTCTGGCGGGGGCTATGGCTGCGACTGAGGGTTATCTTGCGGGAAGCGGTGCGGTGCGGGCTCGCGTATGTAAAGGCTAGGGAGACGTGGGGCGCATAGCACGCACGCACGGAGGCGGAGACGGACGTGGACTCCGGTGCGGCGAGAGAGTCCAGGAGGGATGACTAAAGGTGGAAGACGACGTCGCGCTGACACGCGGGGCCCATCTGTCAGCGACACCAAGCGGAAGAAAGGATAGCGCGTGTGACGCGGTGCTAAGCCGCCCACGAGCGGAGGAGCAGGAGGAAGTAGATGGGCAGCATGAGAGAGAGAGGGAATGCCAGCATGGGCCTCGGCTTGGGGTGGGCCAGCAGGGGAAAAGAAAAAGGTCAAGTGGCAGCGACTTTGGGCTCATGGAGGAGAGGAAGCAGATCACAGCAGGGAAAAAGGGTTTGGGCAGCTTGGGCCATAAGCCAAGAAAGGAAAAGCTTCCTCCTTTTTCTTTTTTTCCAAGCATTTTCCAAACTCATTTTTAAAAGCAATTCAAAGCATTTTAAATTTTAGACAAAGTCACACATTCCAATAAATCCAATGCACCAACATGCATGCACAAACAAGTTGCTAAACCTTATAATCAATTTTAATTTTAATGAAAAGATTTGTTTTCCTATATTTTCATGAACACATAAATACAAAATTAAATCACTTTAACTCTATTTCGAAAAGAGCAAATTTTAGGGTGTCACACTAGTTGGAGCCGGGTACTGTGATTGGACACCTCCTTGCAATAAATTCTAAGTATGGGCTGATGATGGTTATTAAATTCAGGTGCTAAGGTAATAGGTAACAGAAGTTCAACTTGTCACTGGAAAACGTGGACACTCCTCTATGGATGCGCATGTATATTTTTATCATACACTTGTACAAGGTAGTCAAGAAGTAAATTTATGAAGAGTTATCACAAGATCAAAAAATTTAATGGTTGCATGCTTAATTAAAAAGAAAAATTATTTTGTATACCTGTGATTTGAAGCACTTTCTTAGGATCCTTTGATTGCAACAGCCCTGGGCCACTCTTTGCATACAGATGCCTTCATTTGAACCTTTCTTCAGTCAATCTAACAAAATACAAGATGTTGACTAGTTTCTTCAGATAAATGTCACTGATAGGAGAAATAAAATTAGGGAATCTCTATGATGGAACCTAGTCTCTTGGTGATGCTAAAATGTACAAGATGCATTAAACAGAAAGTACTCACGAGGTTTATGAAATTTACTACTCTGTTGGGAAACAATGTCCCTGCAGAGTGCAAGTTCCTAGAGGCCAAAAACTTGATGATGGCAAAATCAAGCAATACATGGGTTGATTGCAAAGGGGCAAGAAATGTAATGAGTTGACCTCCACCTATCAGTTTGGAGAGCTCACACCTAATATCATGAGAAGGAGCTAATTGTAAATAGGACCATAAATTAAATGTTACGAGCTCGAACCTAGCCCACTGCCCAACTACACCAATTGGCCCATAGGAGGTGTATGAGCCCCGTTGTCCACCTGCTATGTGGGGCTAGCCACTTGAGCAGTATAGACATACAAAAGGAAAATGAGCACCGATGATGGAATGGAACTAGACCATAATAAGACCTCTTCTACCTCATAGCTTCTCATCTCATGTATGCCTTGTTCATCTTGCCAGCCACTAATCCATACTATATCTAGTCTAAAACATCTTTAGTTCAACCACACTTACTTTAAATAAAAGGAACATACAACACTAGCTTTCGCTCTCACTCTCTATCTCCGCCTCCCTTCCCTTCCCCTCCCTCTACCTCATCCTAGGGCATCAAAGCAAGTTTAGTTGCCACCTTTTCTCTCTATCTCCAATCCCCTCCCATGGTTCTATGGCATTGCATCTAGAAATAAAAAGTACTAAAAGGATGTCTTACTTGCGAATCTAGCATCCACACAAGTAGATCTAGAAACATACTTAATCATTCAATGCAAATCTAGTCAAGCATAACAAAATAGATAAAAGTGAGAAAAAGAAATTACCTCGAAATATGGAACTCTTTGATAGAAACAAGTAGTGGGAAAAGGAGGAAGGCAGGTTGGTTAGGAGAATGGGGAGATCATGACTTTCCTGAAAACACCGGGAATTCTTTGTGCGAATCAAGTAGCGGGTGAAGGATGGAGAGGGAGGAAAGCAGGGAGGGGAAAGATACAAAAAGGGAGCTCCTATCTATCTATCATCCGATATAATCCTTGGTGTTACAGATATCATAGCTATAGAAGTAGTAACCCATTTGGCCAACACAGCCAAGCACCAGAGAAGCACAAGGTCCATGTTTCATTCCTTTTCCCTTTCTTTTATATTAGGTTTCTATTTCTATTTCCTAGTCCTTGTAATTTTTAATTAATGCACTACCTTATTTTACTCAACAATTTAAAATATTTAGTATATTTAATTCAACAATTGTTCAAACCTATTTAAATATATTTAAAAAAGGTTTGAACAATTCTTGAATTAAATATGTGTTAAATATTTTATATTGTCGAGTGAAATAAGGTAATGCATTAAATTACAAGGACTAGGAAAAATAAATTGAATCTAATATAAAAGAAAGGGAAAAGGAATCAAGCATGAACCTTGTGCTTCTCTGGGGATTGGCTGTATTGGTCAAATGTGTAACTACTCCTGTAGCTATAATATCTGTAATAGCAAGGCTTTTGTTGGCCGATAGATGGATATGATATCTCTTTCTATGTCTTTCCCCTCCCCCCTATCCTTTCTCCATGCTTCGCCCGCTACTTGAGTCAGACAAAGAATTCCTAGTGTTTTAAGGTAAGTCATGATCTCTCAATTCTTCTAATTAACCAGCCTCCCACCGTCCTTTGCCTGCTACTTGTTTCTATCAAAGAATTTTCCATATTTCTAAGGTAATTTCTTTCCCTCACTATTATATTATCTGTTTTCTTATGCTCTCGTAGATTTGCATTGAATGATTAATTATTTTGTGAATGATTAAGTGTTTGTGCTTATAGAGATGTTACTCGATCCAGAAGCAGAAGTCCTGAGAGATAGAAAGGCAAGACATCCAGAGATGTAGCTGATATGATTGGACCTTCAATTAATCATAATGCAACAGCATGTCCCTGTACCCATTTAATTAATCCGTCTCTGGAACCATACAATGGCAAGGCTCCTGTCACCGCTGATTGTGCTTCCAAGCAATCAACCCGGTGTCGTCAGGATCCAAGGCTAGCTGCATCTCTACAAACCCCACCCATTGAGCAAGAAAGATCCATGATTCAACCATATGCATGGCCACCGGTTGCTTTGACTACTTTTGTATATTGTAACATACCATATATGAAATACACAATATGATGATTGTTATTTCAACCCAGTGATTGTATTCTTTTTTAGACATTGATTTTATATTTTCCATGGAATTTATAAACAATAGTATGGATGAAATGGATAACTCAAGTGAAAAATATCTTTAAAAATATTCTTTTCTTGTCTTGTCCAAGAAAGGATTTTTCCAATAATCCTCCTCTCCAAATTAATTAAACTTTAGGATATAGGAGTCCACCATGCTAAACTTGCAGGCTCACATGTCAGTTATGAATGAATGATAATATCTAGAGACCAAATTCTACTTAGAGACCACCAGCACCTAATGCATGTTATCCATAGCACCAAATACATGTTATCCTCAAATCATATAGTTCCTGCTTCGTCACTAGTAAGTTCACAGCCCTCATCAATCAACATGGTAAGGCGATTGAAGTGCTGATCACCCTAACGAAATCAAACCAAGTTCAGCTGCCACCTTTTCTCACTATCTCCAATCCCCTCCCATGGTTCTGTGGCATTGGGTTTACAAAACAAAACATACTAAAAGGATCTTTTACTTGCAAATGTAGCATCCACACAAGTAGATCTAGAAACATAATTAATCATTCAATGCAAGTCTACTCTAGCAAAACAAAATAGATTAAAGTGAGAAAAAGAAATTACATTAAAAATATGAAACTCTTTGATAGAAACATGTAGTTGGCAAAGGAGGGAGGGAGGATGGTTAGGACAATGGGGACATCTGACTTTCCTAGAAACACCGAGAATCTTTTGTGCGAATCCAGTAGCAGGCAAAGGATGCAGGGAGAAAAATGGGGAGGGTAAAGACACAAAAAGGGCGCTCCTAGTCATCTATCATCCGATATAAGCCTTGGTATTATATAGATTATAGCTATAGGAGTAGTAACGCATTTCACCAATACAGGCAAGCCCCAGAGAAGCACAAGGTCCATGTTTTGATTTATTTTCACTTTCTTTTATATTAGATTTAAATTTTGTTTTCCTAGTTCTGGTAATTTTTAATGCACTACCTTGTTTTACTGTTTTTAAATATGTCTGAACAATTGTTGAATTAAATCTGCTAAGTATTTTAAATTGTTGAGTAAAATAAGGTAGTGCATTAAAAATTACAAGGACTAGCTAGGAAATAAAATTTAAATCTAATATAAAGAAAGGGAAAATGAATCAAACATGGACCTTGCGCTTCTCTGGTACTTGGCTTACTACTCCTCTAGCTACAATATATATGACACCAAGGATGATATCGGACGATAGATGGATAGAAGATCTCTTTCTCTATCTTTCCCCTCCCCCCTTTCCTCCCTTCTTCCTTCACCCGCTACTTGATTCAGAAAAAGAATTCCCATTGTTTAAAGGTAAGTCATGATCTCCCCATTCTCCTAACGAGCCCCCTCCATCCTTTGCTGGTTACATGTTTCTATTAAAGAATTTTCCATATTTTTAAGGCAATTTCTTTCCCTCACTATTGTAACAGAACCGACCAATTATACGAGATTAAGTAAGAAAATCTTCCGCCGAAGCAGATAATTTAGCAAACTTAAGCCCGTATAACCCGGTAGTCCATGAAACCACGAAGGATTTCAAACCAATCGACATACAAACCAAGATCGTACAAGTTTAGCAAGTACCGTCACACGTTACATAAAGTTCGCAATCACAGATCGGTACATCAGAGTTTAAAACATAAAGTTATTACAATCCAAGTTCAAACTGAAGTAGCGGAAGCAAATAGTTTTAAAGCCACACACACTTTTAGTTCAGATACAATGCCAGTAAGTAGTCATCTCCAACAAAAGCATCAGATGAGAGATACTGAGTGACCATGTGCCCTTGGTCCTAGTTGTCACCCATCGCCGGATACAGGCAGTTAATGCAATAGCCATAGTACATTTGACCATCTGCAACAACAATGGGAACAACGCCCTGAGTACGAGAAAGTACTCAGCTAGACTTACCCGTCTTAAACTAAAATAAAGCGACACCAAGGATTATGCAAGGCTTTCTTTAGTGGGCTAGCTGACTTGTTTGCGAAAAGCATAAGCTATCATGAAGACATCATTTTAAATACTTTGCATCATCTTTATTATAACCTATTCATCTAGGTAAGCACCTGTACTATAGCAATCACTTGATTAACCAATAACATCCAGTTACCAATTTAGCTTTAGCATGTCCATACCATCCAGATAACCATCATTGTTCCATAATAATTACTATGATGCCGTAGCTCGAGTCAAGTGCCCACTATCCAGGAGCGATGGCGATTCGAATCGATTCCTAACCAGCTGGTGATTTATTCCTCACACAAACCATGCTTCCCCCGTCAGAGTCGCTTAGATCACTAATGACGCTTTCCAAGTAGCCGCGGGATAACAATCATGGACCGCACAACCCAGGGACCGCCCAACTGTCAGGACGCACCTTGGGCTCACTCTTCGCGTCCCCGTTATACCCTCTTCAGCACCGGTCTGCGCATTCGAGTTTATCCCAGCTCGAAAAGGTGTCACTAGCTTCGCGGTCGAAAGGTACTTTATTCGGCCAGCTAAATGTGAGGCATGCGTTCAACATGACAAGAGCGACGAGCAACGATCGTCCTTAATCGACGGAGATGGAAAACTAACTGCACCCCAGAACCTTGTCTGGCTGCCTCCAACTTTTTTTTCCGTCCGGTCTCCAATTATTCATCACACATGGTTACTTCCAGGATATCATTCTTTCCATAGCTAAGTTCTTCCAGTAACCCCTATAAAAGTAGGTGACCGGAGATCACCGATCGCTACCGGTCTAAGCAAGGCTAAGCAGTTATTCGATCCTGACCTAACATGGTAAAAGGTAATAAGATAGGCAAGGATAGTAATAAATGCATCAACGGTTTCAATCAACTCCTACAACTTAATGCAACAATATATAAACTCATATATATAGAAAGAATTGCTTTTATAAAGTAGGAGACTTATAATGCTCCGGGGCTTGCCTCGTTCGAACGAACTAGGATGATGATCCACGCACTCGGGCAAGTCCTCTCCTTGCTCCTCTTCCTCTGGCACCTCCTATGCCTGGACTTCTTGTGGATCTATCCCAGTCTGCTCTTCCTGAACTGCTACTAGCAACTCCTCCTACGATTCTGTATGATGCAGATGTATAAGTGCTAATGCATAGGTGCATCGGAGAGATGACATGTAATGATCATGATGCATTAAATGTAGATGACCATGTTTAACTTCATTGGACATAGTAGTAGCAAAGCTCTTCTACAAGGTAGTCAACATCATCCAAGAACATGTACTACTATCTACTACGACAACCACTGTACTAACATGCCAAATCACCATAGCAAACTAAGAAGCTGCAAAGATACACCAAAGCGAACATTATTAACTAAACTCGCATTAAAGAAGATCATTTGATTTTATTTTAAACTAGGGCTACACAGCAACATATATTTCTGGTGCTCATAAAAATCTGAGAAAATTATAGTAGCATAATACTACTATAAGTAGACTACCATAAAATTTTCATTGCATTTGGATAAGTAAAATAGCCTACACAAAAATGACAAGGCATAAGTGCTTAAAAAGGCATAAATAGAAAACCTTAGTTAAAAGTGTCAAGTAACAGATTTCATATTTTTCCTAACATCCTTAAGGTACTGGGATACTCCCCACAAAATTTCATGGTCATAGGATTCCTAGATAATTTACAAAAATTTCACAAGTATCAATCAATGATAAAAGGAAAATCTATAACTCAAAAACCACGCACGCAATGACTCTCAAATTTTTACCAGAGCTTCTACTAAGTAAGAATAGCTTACCCACAAAATTTCATAATTTTTGGAGTAAAGAAACTCAAGATATGATTTAAATAAGTTTGCATGCATTCAAAAACACTTTTCAAGTTCCTATTTAATTCATCCAAAATTTCTACATAATGTGCTCAAGACATATTTTTCTTAAATACTAGACCTCATTGTGATTCTACCAAAATTTGAATCACACTATTTGGATCGACACATTTGGAGTTACGAAAATAACAAAACAGCATTCAAAACTGGAAATATTTGAACTAGCTTCTAATACTCAGTCACTGACAAGCGGGGCCCTTGGGTCAGACAACCCCACAGGTCAGCGAGAGGAAAAAGAGGAGGCGGCTATGATGGCGCGGAACATGGTGAAGCTCGCCGACGGCGACTTCTCCGGCGACGAGGAGGGTACCTCCGTGACCGTCATGACCCCCCCACATCGATTGACCTACTGACCCTAAGCTCTAGCGGCCCCTAAGTACCCCGACCATGGAGCTCGGCGGCTCGGCCATGGCGCACGGCGGCACTCTGGCGAACCACAAAGCTAGGTGTCCGGTGAAGGTGCTCATAGGTTTCCAGGGACCATGGCGGACCTCCCTACGCTACTGCTACGGGCTGCGGTGAAGTGATTTAGTGTGGCCACGTGAGGTCACCGGCGGCGGCCATGGCGCACGGTGGGCGGAGTCGGCAATGCCGCTTACCTAGGTCTCGTATGGCTCAGCGAGGATGTCGACGAGGTCCGTGAGGTGCTAGTGGAGCTTTGGGTGGGATGGCGTTGGCTGTGGTGCAGCGGCGAGATCGCGCGAGCTCGGTGGAGCAAATGGAGACGGCGGTGGCTTCTCAGCGACTCAGGCGCGCGCAGGTGGAGCGAATGGAGCGGGGTCGCAGCCGGGGTGAGCGCGAGCGTGATGTGGAGCACCGAGGCCTGACGTGGCCTGAGCGGGCAGCGCAACGTCGACGCACGGCGCCACGCGGCGTTTGAAATTTGATGCCGGTCGGCCACTCGGTCTGACGAAGACGGCCATCAGACCCACGATCAGAGCCTGACGACGCAATTTGACGACGTTCGTTCTCCTAAACCGTGAAGTATTAGCTCATACAATCTACACAAGAGTTGTAGCTCTAAGTACCATCTGTAATTCGTCTTAAACGATCAAGACCTAATTCACAATGATTAAGGAGTAATGTCATCCCAAAGGTCGGCTTGTCAAACTGTCGGCGTCAAACATTTGTAAAAATTTGCCTAAGTGCTCAAAATAGTGAAAAGCTGATTTTTGGAAGCCAATTTCAAGCATGTTAGGAGCTAAACTAGTCTATGACACAAACATAAAAGTTGTTCCCCACATCAAATACTACAACTTTGCTTTAGTGACCACCTTCATGCAAAGTCTATAGCACACAGATCAAACTTGGTCAAACATGTTACATTCAAAGGATGACTTGTACTTGAACTCTGACCTAATGACCTATTTACCCTTAACCATGAATATCAAAGTTGTTCATAATGGTGCTCTAGACATGTTTAAGCTAATTGCAAGGTCACACACTCATTTCATGCATTGGTCACACATAGGGCTATCTAGTTCAACACACATAGCATCACTTAATTACTGGATTAGACAAAATGATCTTCATGAACATTGTTCCACTAGTCATCATAAGTGTAGCTAATATGTTTTAGTGACTCACATCAACTACTTACACCTATTCACTCATGATCATAAGCATACACAAAGAAAACATGAAATAACAAGACATGTTTCGTATGTTTCATTCATATGTTTCAAATGTAAAAGCATAAATATGAATGCTTGATGCTCATGCTTATGCAATGCAAGTCAATTTATGCAAGGCTAACACCTAGGGTGTTACATCCCTCCCCCCTTATAAGAATCTCATCCCGAGATTTTGAGTTACGAACCATTTGTTATAAAAATCCTTATAAGCGTTTTGTAGATATTCTCCTGTTTCCCACGTTGCATCACCATCATCGTGATGACTCCACTGTATCTTATAGGTTCTCACCACTTTATTCCGAGTGACTCGGTCCTTAGTGTCCAAAACTCGAATCGGTTGCTCATGGTATTCCAAGTCTGCTTTGAGCTGAATGCTCTGAGGTTCTATTCTCTCTTCCGGAATACGCAAGCACTTCTTCAATTGTGATACATGGAAGACTAGGAAGATCGAACCCATCGCTTCTGGTAACTATAACTTATAAGCCACGGGACCCTTCTTCTCTATGATCTTGTACGGTCCTACAAACCTATGAGCAAGTTTTCTCTTTACTCCAAACCTTTGTACTTTCTTCATTGGAGTGACCTTCAGATAAACGTAGTCACCTACCTCAAACTCAAGCGGTCTCCTTCTCTTATCGGCATAACTCTTCTGGCGTGACTGTGCCGCTTTCATGTTTTGTTGGATAATATGGACCTTTTTCTCAGCCTCATCAACAAAATCAATTCCGTAAAACCTTCTCTCTCTAGGCTCAACCCAATTCAATGGTGTCCTACATTTCTTTCCATACAATGCTTCAAATGGAGCCATCTTGATACTTTCTTGGTAACTGTTGTTGTAAGCGAACTCTGCCAAAGGTAACCATGATTCCCATGAACCCCTAGATGATAACACACAAGCTCTAAGCATATCTTCAAGAACAGCATTAACTCGCTCTGTCTGCCCATCTGTCTATGGGTGGTAAGCTGTACTCCGAATCAAGCTAGTACCCAACCCTTTATGAAGATGCTCCCAAAAATGAGCGGTAAATTGTGACCCACGGTCAGACACGATAGTCTTTGGTATACCATGTAAGCGAACTATCTCTGCAATGTACTTCTCAGCATACTGAGGTGGTCGAAATGTTGTTTTGACTGGTAAAAAGTGAGCTGATTTGGTAAGGCAATCTACAATTACCCAAATCGAATCATTCCCCTTTGGTGTGGTGGGAAAACCGGTGATAAAATCCATACTTATATCATCCCATTTCTAATTTGGTATTGATAAGGGTTGCAATATTCCTGCGGGTCTCATGTGAAGAGCTTTCACTCTACAACACATGTCACAACGAGCAACATAAGCTGCAATCTCCTTCTTCATTTTTGTCCACCAATAACGAGGTCTCAACTCTTGGTACATTTTTCCACTTCCAGGATGGATAGACAACTTAGAGTGATGAGCTTCATCCATCAATTTGTTCTTGAGCTCTCGATCTTTAGGTACAACCAGACGGTCCTTAAACCATAACACTCCTTGTTCATCCACTCTAAAGTGCTTAGTCGGTTCTTTCTTCATTTTCTCCTTGATATGAAATATTCCCTTATCTGTTTTCTGACCCTCAATGATCTTGCTCTCCAAGGTATAGCTAACCTAGATATTATGCAACACAGCAGGATGCAACAAATTGAACCCATCCTCAAACAATGGTTGCACAACAAGAGAATGTGATTTCCTACTTAAGGCATCTGCTACTACATTTGCCTTTCCTGGATGATAGTGCACATTCAGATTATAATCCTTTATCAGCTCTAACCATCTTCTCTATCACATATTCAACTTGGACTGAGTAAATATGTACTTGAGACTCTTATGATCTGTAAAGATATTGCACATATTCCCAAGCAAGTAGTGTCTCCAAATCTTTAGAGCATGCACAACAGCCGCAAGCTCTAAATTGTGCGTAGGATAGTTAACCTCATGCTTCCTCAACTGACGTGAGGCATAAGCAATAACTCTTCCATCTTGCATCAGAACACATCCTAAACCATTCTTTGATGCATCGCAAAACACATCAAACGGCTTCTCTATATCGGGTTGCACCAGAACAGGAGCAGTGGTTAGCAATTTCTGCAAGGTGCAGAAAGCCGCCTCACACTCCTCTGTCCAAACGAACTTATGATCCTTCTGTAGCAAACTTGTCATTGGCTTGGCAATCTTCGGGAAGTCCGGTATAAAACGACGATAGTAACCGGCTAATCCAAGAAAACTCTGAACCTCATGAACTGTACTTGGTGCCTTCCAGTCCATGACCTCTTGTACCTTACTAGGATCCACTAAGATTCCATTCTCAGATAACACATGACCGAGAAACGGAACTGTCTTCAGCCAGAACTCACATTTACTAAACTTAGCATATAGCTGGTGATCTCTGAGTCTAGTTAAGACAATTCTTAGGTGCTCTTCATGATCCTGTTCGTTCTCAGAGTATACTAGAATGTCATCAATGAACACAATCATGAACTTATCCAACTCCGGCATAAAGACCGAATTCATCAGATACATAAAGTATGCAGGAGCATTTGTCAAACCAAAGGACATGACAAGATACTCGTACAAACCATATCTGGTGGAGAACGCGGTTTTGGGTATATCTTGTGGTCTAATCTTGATCTGAAGGTACCCTGATCTCAAATATATCTTGGAGAACACCTTAGCTTTTGACAATTGATCAAACAAGATATCAATCCGAGGTAGAGGATACTTGTTTTTAATTGTCTCCGCATTCAGTGGCCGGTAGTCCACGCACATCCATAAGGAGTTATCCTTCTTCTTCTTCACTAACAGTGCGGGACATCCCCATTCTGATGAACTTGGCCAAATTAAACCCTTAGTCAACAGATCCTGGAGTTGTTTTGGAATCAAAGTGTAGAACCCCATTGTTTTGGAATCAAATGGGAGAAACTCAAGTGTTCGGACTGGATGTTTTGCTAGTGCTCAACTTGACTAATGGTATATGCAATAAACATTAAAACATGACTTTTTTGCAACTCGGAAATAGGGGGCTGAAGTGTTTAGCTACTTTCTAAATGCTTCAGATTCCTCACCCTAAGGACTTATCTGTAAGCAAACATCCAGGACTTACAGTACAACTATGAGGGCTACATGGCTCTGGCTTTAGCTCAGTATGAGGACCTTTTCTAGCTAGTTAGAGGTTACCTTTATTGGCATAAGAATGGCTTGCCGAATCGGGTATAGGACAACCTCTACTCTTATGTGTATAGTCGTGATGGAATTGTCCCATTCGATAGAGGGTTCCTATATCTGTTTGCTGAGTGAATCTAATGGCCCTAACTTGTTAGATGAACCTTTAAAAGGCTTCATAGTGACCCCTGCCTGCTCACCTTGGAAGTGTTTTGGGAGTAATTAACCCGGGCATATGTGTATCATGACTCATAGTGAAAGTGTACAACCTCTGCAGAGTGTAAAACTGGTATATCAGCCATGCTCATGGTCACGAGCGGTCTTGAACCCTTATGGAATAGATGATCACTAAGAATTATCCGTTTATGCTATTTATTATTCATGTTTACATTGATCATGTGTTTTACTTTGGGATTCAAACAACTTGTTGCTACTCTTATGCTAAAATTGTAACAATTAAAAGCTAAATGTTGTTAAACCTGTGTCAAGCCTTTGAGCCTCATGAACCCCATGTTACACTTGTTGAGTATGACATGTACTTACGCTTGTTTATTTTCATTATCTGGATAAAAATTCTGGATGGGTAACAGATGGCTATGGTAATGATGACTTTCCCGATGATTACTAGACTTGTGGTCAACCAGTTGACGTCCCTGTGATTTGGAGCTTCTGCGAGAGATTTTCCTTTATACTTCCGCTATATTTATGTGAAGACTATGCCTTATTGTAACACCCTAAAAATTGCATGATTTTGAAATAGGATAAAATGATTTAATTACGCATTTCGTGAGCATGCAAATTTAGAAAAAATAAAAACTTTGTAAAAATTAAAATCAAATATAAGGTCTACATACATGTATGTGCATTCATGTCACTTTGACGCGATATTTTTTATATTGTGTGATTTGAATTCAAACTTCAAATTGAGTTGAATTTGTATTTTGAAATTGGTTTGGAAAATTAGAAAAAGAAAGCTCTCTCGATTTTCCCTTTTCGCCCGTTGGTCCAAACCACTTGGCCTCACCCACCCGGAGGCCCTCATCTCTCCCATGACATCCCAAAGAAAGCCAAATTAGCCGAGCAGTAACGCCACACACCGTTGTCCTCTTCCCACGTGTGTCGCTAATAGCCGGACCCCACTGGTTAGCACTGTCTTCTTCCTCTCATGACAGCATTGGACACAACCGCCGCTGCCAACTCCGCGCCGCCCACGCCTCCTTCCTTGCCTTGCGCCCCACGTTGCTTCTCGGCCATAAATAGCAGCCGCCGACCTAGCCGCCTCCTATCCCGAGCCTCGAAGCAGCAGCGCCTCGTCGAATCGCCATGCCCCCGTGAAACCTAAGAGCACCACCGTCGCCGCCCACCCCATGGAGCCATACGTCGCAACAGACCCACCCTCGTCGGCGTAAAGCTCCTAGGTGAGTTTGCCGTCATCCCCTCTCTCTCCCCGTGGTTTTCCCGTGTCCGTTGATGGCCGGAATCGTCATATTGACGAACTCTGGCGAGGTCTCATCGTCATTCATGGAGCACCACCACGCACAGCGATCGTCGCCCAGTCGCACGCCTCTATTTCCCCTCCCGATCTAATCTGCTTCGTCCGTTTGTGATCCGACGGTGGAAATCAACCCGTTCCGATTCGGCCGGCCGTTTTACAAAAGAGCCCTTGAAGTTTTCTAGTATAGAACCCGTCGTCCCTGCACTTATTCTAAAGAGCCCCTGCCTTTTCTTTAAATTATATCCACAGTCCTTAGGCAGATTTAAAATCTGATTTTAATTATTTTAAATTTAAAAATTAAGTTTCATCTATTTACAAAATTGCCACTACCTTCTGTAGGTCATAAAATCTTCGTTTTAACTCTGATTTGATCCGTTCAAGTTGTGTTAGGTTCGTAATTGAGTAATTTACATGTTTATACTACTGTTAAGTATGTTTTCAACTTTTAAAATTTGAGGTTAGATTTAATCCATTATTTTAATAAAGGAAATCTTGTTTAATTCATAACTTCTTCCTTTTAGCTCCGATTTTTGTGATCTTCGCGTCTGTGTGTTCATAGTGAGACGTAGATTCATTTTACAAACTTTTCATCTTGATTTTATGCTATTGGTGTACTGTTCTAATCTATGGGATATGTATTGGGTAGCTTTGCTAGTGCTCAACTAAACCATGATCTTGTAACTTGACTAATGGTATATGCAATAAACATTAAAACATGACTTTTTAGCAACATGGAGATAGGGGGCTGAAGTGTTTAGCTACTTTCTAAATGCTTCAGATTTCTCTCCCTAAGGACTTATCTATAAGCGAACATCCGGGACTTACTGTACAACTATGAGGGCTACATGGCTCTGGTTTTAGCTCAGTATGAGGACTTTTTCTAGCTTGTTAGAGGTTACCTTTATTGGCGTAAGAATGTCTCGCCAAATCGAGTATAGTACAACCTCTGCTCTTATGTGTATAGCCGTGATGGAATTGTGCCATTCGACAGGGGGTTCATATATCTGTTTGCTGAGTGAATCTAATTGCCCTAACTTGTTAGACGAACCTTTGAAAGGATTCACAGTGACCCTTGCATGCTCACCTTAGAAGTGTTTTGGGAGTAATTAATCCGGGTATATGGGTATCACGACTCACAGTAAAAGTGTACAACCTCTGCAAAGTGTAAAACTGGTATATCAGACATGCTCACGGTCACGAGCTGTCTTGGACCCTTATGGAATAGATGATCACTAAGAATTATCCGTTTATGCTATTCATTATTCATGTTTACATTGATCATATGTTTTACTTTGGGATTATAACAATTTGTTGCTACTCGTATGCTAAATTGTGACAATTAAAAGCTAAATGATGTTAAACTCGTGTCAGGACTTTGAGCCTCATGAACCACATGTTACACTTGTTAAGTACGACATGTACTTACGCTTGTTTATTTTTATTATTTGGATAAAAATCCCGGATGGGTAACAGATGGCTATGGTAATAACGACTTTCCTGAGGATTACTAGACTTGTGGTCAACCAGTTAACGTCCCTGTGATATGGAGCTTCTGCCAGAGATTTTTCTTTATACTTCCGCTACATTTATGTGAAGACTATGTCATATTATTCGTGATGTAATAAACACTTGTGATGATACTATTCATAATTTGTCGGCTTATGTGTGTGACTGATCTCTAGGCACACATAAGATTTTACATCCCATTTTATCCTTATAATCGGGTGTGACAGATTCAAATTGGACATTTCATTTTTCTTCTCAATCGCAAAGATTTACTACGATAGTACATTCTGTTGCTAGACCAATGTAATTCCCTGCACTAGGTAGGGCATATTAAGTTTTGTCTGGGTATCCTTGTACACTTTTCCTTGTTTAATGTTGGTCTTTGTTTGGTTAGATGATGCAAGTATTGAGTTGTCTTTAGGAACAACAACTATGTTAGGTGCAATGGTTATCATCTCTAATCCTTGTGGCTTTTTAGTTTTCATCTGTTGCAACTAGCACTTTTGTGTGTGTATAACATCAATCTTGTGTGGTGGGATTTGTTTCGGTGTGATCAGAGCTTCTATCAAAACTTACTCTATTCACTGATATGCGGACTGTGAACTAGTGATGAAGCAGGAACCATATGATTTGAGCAACCTAGAGTAGACATAACATTGTTGCCATTCAAAATAAGGACCATCTCTGTGACTAAGAGGCAAAAAATAAAATATCCTGTTCGAATATCTTAAGCGCCAATGTTATTAAATCTTAAACTTCACTGTGAAGGTAGATAAGGTGCCTTAATATTTTTGACTCATGGAACGTCACTAAAGAGATTTTACATTCTACATGTGATTGTAGTCTTGCGTGCAACATTGCCTTGTGAGAACACAAAAACTATGTAATGTTTAGTTCGGTGATTTTTCAATGACATTAGAAAAAAGAGTTATTGCATAGGAAATTGTGCGTGCAGACTATTTAAGTTTGATGATTTTTTCCTGCTGAAGGTCAAGTCTTTCCAACAATATTGTGTCCTGTGCTGGGAATTTTTTTCGAGTCCATAATATTGTCAATTGTCTTCTGTACAATGACAACTTTGAGCACTTTTGTCAAGTGATCTACGTCCCCTGATTACTAGACAAAACCCCAATCAGCAACGCATACCTGGCAACATTTGATTTATTCATTGTATGCAATAGAGTAGCAACATATGCCAAGCATTGGGATGTGGATCGGTATCTCTTCTGCCCTTTTTCCCCACCAGCTTGTAACTTAAATTTTTTATATATCTTTTTTTTCTCTACTACTGCTCGCTCCAAACTCCATATGTAGCTTCTTTTTTTCTTTTCTCTACCACTGCTCCATATCAGTACGCAGCAACCAACAATTGCTAAATATCTGGCGCAAAAAAAAAAAGATTCCAAGGTTTACACCTAAGACATCCAAAGTTTCCACCATCCACACTGACCAACTGTGAAGCATGTTTTTTGGTTTTATTGTAAACAGGATGTGAGTAGGACAAAATCCTTCACGGTCTCCCTCGGGTCGCCTATTAGACCGCTGTATGTAGTAGCATTAGGCAGGAGCGCATGACAGTACATCTGCCATGGCACCGCCACTCGGCTGTGTGTTGTCCCTGTCATCTCTTCCGGCAAGTCCACTCCCTGTCATCTCCTCCCTAATCCTGCTGCATCCAAGCAAGCAATCCTTGCTAGTCAACCCTTGTCCCCACTAAGACGATTAGGAATTGGTTATCCTTATGCACAGCAGATGTGTGTGCTTTTGTCCCTGAAAGAATCTGTACAGGAATTTGATTGCTTGTTCAGCCATTCTTTGTCGACCTTACATATACTCGTCGAACGGCATGAATCTGCTGCCATCTCTGTGATTTGGGCACACAAAAAGCTTTGGAAAAACTAAGGTACTGCATTGTCCTTCATATTAGTATATATATATTTTAGCTTGCTAGAATCACAATGTTGGACAGCCCTATATACACTTGAATAGTGTTGTTTAATCAATTTCAACAAAAGTAGTTGTCTCACCTTGAAATTATGTCAGATTGGTCAGCGGTAATTGAACACTACTTTACAGAATACAACTTTAGTGTGCAGTTGTGTCAACTAACCTTAGCTGACTAGTACTAGAGAGCTGTTTTTTAATCTTCTACATGGTTATTTTTCTGATCTGCATTGCTTAAGTAAAATTAGTTGTGATAATATAACTTGAACACATCTGAATAGTCATAACAATGTTCTGATGCTATCTTTACCATAACAAAATAAATAGGAAACTACTGATGCTATTCAAATTATTTTACAGAAGAATTAACAATACCTTTTTATAGTTTCACAATGGATTTGAAAATCATCAAGCTTCTTTTGCACTATCCTAAATATTCTAGTCGCTACTTAGCTTGTGTAGAAGGATTACTTGAATTTGCATTTAAATATAAGCCACAAGATGCCAAGACATATTGTCTATGCCATACATGCCTGCCTTCGTGACGTACACTAATCTTATTTGGCCACTCATCGGCATGCATAGATTTTATTGTAACGAGATCTAATCATGTTCTACCAAGCTAATCTAGACGATGTTAATCGAGGATGAGAATGTTTGGGTTACTAGCATTTGTCCAAATAGCTACACATTTTGTGTACAATTTTCCCGAATGAGTCTTGTTACATTAGATCAAATAGAAGGCAAGCACCAATATATAGGACATTTTTGTGCAGTGCTCACTTAAGCATGGTCAAAGATAAAAGGGAGTGCCACGTAGCTAGTCATGGCACGACGTAAAACCTAGTTTTAAGAACAAACAAACACACCAAACCTAGTTTTAAGAACAAAACCAGATACACACCATATGTGGGTCCAGGAAGTCAAATCACATATATGGCTACAAATAGAGGTAATATCAATAGACAATGCTTAATATATAGAGTACTTAATACAAAGAATATAACCTTAGATAGTAGACAGATTTTAGCAATTGAGTAGCAACAAGTTTAGCAAAGCCCCACACAACATGACTCATGTAAACCAGCAAAAACAATAATCATATAATGAGCACTTGTATCATCAAGAAGTGTTCTCCAAATCTATAGGGACAATATATCGATTTTACACTTTGCGAGGCTATACACTTTCACCATGAACCGTGATTATTGATCCTACAAAATAGCCTAATAAAATTTCTCAACAACACTCTTAACCAAATGGTTAGAAATTATGAGGCGGCGGTACCCATCCACAATTCTTTTTTCCAAATAATTAAAAAACTAAAGTAAGCTCTCACAACTAGCTAACTAAAGCTTGTCAACTAGTTTATGTAAGTACATGTCGAATGAACCAATCAATCACGAAGATGAATAACAATGATGACAATATAACATGTGGTTCATAAGGCTCAAAATGTTGACACATCACTCGCCAAACCCTCAATAGGGTTTACTACGATTAGCTTTTGGTAAGTCATGATTTTAGCAATTGAGTAGCAACAAGTTTAGCATAAGCCCCAATTAACAACATGATCATGTGCCTCTAGATGCAATCACTCAAGCAATGCACTTGGATCACTAATATGATGATTAATCAATGATGTAGATGAGTGGGAGTCCTTTGGCAATAATCATATAATGAGCACTTGTATCATCGAGCCGCGATACCCCTTTCATCAAGGCAAAAGCGCTGCTCGACCGGACGCATTAGTGTTCATCGCTCTATTCAACCGACGAGACCGGCTGAAGCCTCGCCGTCAGAGGCATGTTTCTTCGATCGGACGCGTCGGTCCACCTTGACCGGACGCAGACCGGCGTCCGTTCCCGCTGAGTGCCGCTGAGCACGATTGATCAAAGGCCCGTCCACAGACCGACGCCAAAGATTATTTCGACCAACTCCATTTCAACTCTAACTTCCTCACCCTTGCTCAAATGTGCCAACCACACTAGAATTTTGCATCCTACAAGAATAGAAAATAGACATTTCATTTTTCCAAAGCGTTGATCTCACCCTCGCAAGCTTTCTAGGCCCAAACCCATCTCAACCCCTACACCTTGTGCACATGTGTTAGCATATTCACAAAATATTTTCAAGGGTGTTAGCATTCCACTAGATCCTAAATAAATGCATATGCAATGAGTTAGAGCATCTAGTGGCACTTTGATAACCGTGATTTCGACACGAGTTACACTCCTCTTAATAGTATGCTATTCATCCTAAATGTGATAACTCACTAAGTGTCTTGATCACTAAAACACTTCTAAGATGAGCCTTTTGTTTTTCTCTTCTTCTTTTCCAAGTTCAAGCATTTGATCATCACCATTATCAATCTTCGTCTTTCAAAGTGTACCTATCTCATAATCATCTTGATAAACCCGCACTTAGGTTTTCCCATCAATAAGCATGAACTCCTCCACTTCTAAGGGCAGTGACTAACAAAAAACAAGTACAAGAAACCAAAGTGTACCCTCTCAAGGGGTGACTAACAAAAATACAAGAAACCAAAGTGTACCTTCTTGGCGGAGAGAGAACATATAGATCGGAGCCCTTCTTGCGCCTTTCTGTAAGCTACTACGAGCTAGAAAAGGTCATCACACTTGACTAAAGCCAGAGCCATGTAGCACTTATGGTTGTACTGTAAGTCCCGGGGAATCAACTTACAGATAAGTCCTTAGGGAGAGAAACCAATGCTCCAGCCCTCTTAAGCCAAGTTGCTAAAAAGCATATTTAAATGTTTATTGCATATACCATTAGTTAAGTTACAAATCATGGTTATTTAATTTGAGCACTAGCAAAATACTATCCAATGCAATTATCCCATAGGTATCAAGGTACAAGTTATCAACAACTAGGATATCCTTAAGGTTGACAAGGTAGATACATGCACATGAATTAAGTGTTAAAAGTTATTAGGAATCAAGGATGATCCCATACTATACTTGTCTTAAACTTAGATCATCTGCTTGTTCGTAGCTCCAAAAAGATTGCGTCCCTATCACCAACGCAAAGCTCACCGACTGGACATGATCATAGAACACCACACAAGCATCCATGCAATCATACACGAAGCAAACAATAGAACTAAATTAGAATAGTACATCAAACATAAGAAACAAGTGAAAAGATTTTAAAGACATTCTACACGTTGCTACGAACACATAGGCATGAAAAGCACACTAATCGGAGCTAGGGTGGAAAAGAAACGTCTATCAAAAGATTTATTTTATATGAGAAAAAGAAAACTATAGGCTTCCTTTGTTTTAATACTTATGTAAAACATGTAGAAGATACTTTAGAGAAATATCTAAATTGAATTAATTCAAATTTATATTTAAATTAGAAAACTAAAGTAAAATTAATCATGTTTTATTTATAAATTTAGTTGCATAATCATTATTTAAATTAGGATTTAAACCATGAAATTCTAGAAAATCTAACGTAACTTGAACGGGTCAAAACGGAGCTAAATCGTAGAAGATATAGCTTAAAGAAGGTAGTGGCAAAGCTGTGATTTCCGTGAACTATATAGGAATGAAAATAAATAAAATCGGGTTTTAAGATGAGTCAAGGACTGCGGGTGGCATTTGCAGCAATGTGGGGGTCTCTTTACCAAAAAGAGCGGCGAAGAGGTATGTTTTAATCTGAGCCCTAGATCGAGATTTGGACGGCTCACGATGGCTGAATGAGGTTTGACGTCCTGTACAGGAACTCCGACGTGGTGACTCCATTGTCGGCGACAAGGAGCTCGTCTGCGCCACTCGGGAAAAGGCCTACGGCATCGGCGGTCTATTAACAGGGAGGTAGCGTGGATTACGGGAAGATTACCTAGGGGCTCGACACGATCGGAGAGAGGTCGGCAGTGGCACTGGGCTCGACGGATGGACAACGGCTTCCTACAAGAGCTCAGCAATACCGTGTGTGGTGTGAGCTACGGGGCAAAAAGAGGGAGGAAGGGAAGCGTCCACGGATTCATCACCTCGACTGAAACCTTGGCAGGGGTGTTGCGAATGGCGGTGAAGCAGCTGGTGGTGCCAGCGACGGCAGCGGCGTGTCTTCACGGACAAAGAGCTCCAGCGATGAGCAGAAGATCGATGATGTACAGATCGATGGGGCGGCAATGGGCTTTCCTTGACGCGAAGCTCTTCAGCGTTTTGCAGACAGCGGCGAGGCAGCAGACGGCGGGCACGGTCACGGCGGCTGCGGGCGTCCTGTGAACAACGGCGGCGGTGAGCAACGAGCAGAGGGCGAGAGATAAAGAGAGAACAACGCCGAAGGATTCGTCACTACAAGGCGGAGCTCGGCAACGGGTCGCGGATGGCGGAGACTCACCCAGCGATGGGCGCAGGGCCGGGCTAGGGCTAGCGGCGGCGTGTAGAGGTGAAACCGGGAGCGGTGGAGGTCTCGGCCTTCTTATAGGGGTGCCAGGCGTAGGGATTATGCAGGATCCCGGAAGAATCGGATCCGGGCGGTGACGTTTCCATCCCAGGCGGAGTCCGGCTCGACCACGGCTTGGGGAGGAGAAGGCGCCGACAAGTGGGGCTGCGGCGTCAGTGAGTGAGAGGGCTGGACCCGGCGGTCAGTCACAGCGGGGGAGAGGGAAGAGGGCGCGCGCTGGGCTCGCTGCGTCGACCTGGGCCTGCGGCTTTGCTGAGCCTTGCGCTGCGCGAGTGGGGGGGGATGGCGGCTTGGGCTGCCTACCCTGGCTGGCTGGGCTGCACGAGGGTGAGGGAGCCGGGAGGGCTAGCTGGGCCACCAGGCCGAAGAGAGAGGAGAGGAAGTTTTCTTTTCTGAATTTTCAAAGCCATTTCAAATGCAGTTTAAATTTATTTGAATTTCGATCAAAACCGCTCACCTCAATAAATCAAATATAAAGGCATGTATGCTTGGACATGTTTCTACATCGGATGATGAATTTTAATTTTAATTTAAGAAAAATGCTATTTTTCATGTCTCGATGAGCACAAAATACAAATTAAATTAATTTATATCTATTTCAAAAGGACCAAAATTTAGGGTGTTACACCTAAGCACTACACAACCGTCGTGTTCATGTTGCACCGGCATAGTCCAAAATTTATCATATCGTGCCCTTCTTTGAGTCGTGCCGTAAGTGGTCATATAAAATGGCACGACCCAAGTTGTATCTCTAATATACCATGTCCTATCTCCACTATAACGTGCTAAAATATCTTCTTTGGTGACAAAATTTTGGATCCTGCGAGATCTTACGTACTTTATGGGACAGAGTAACTTACTTTATGAGACAGAGTAACTTTAATTTATAGTCTAAAATAATTGCACCGAGGACTCTACGATATGCTTTGAAATATTCCATAAAAATATAATTGGACAGACCAATAAATCCTAATTTTCTATTACTTTAATTATTTTGTGACCCACTTAAATGCTAATCCAAATTACTATTATAGTAATATAATATCAATCTATTCTCATTATTTGCCCTTTGAACTCCCGCCTTTCTTTGCCTAAAATTTTTCCTCACGCAAATCTGTTTCGCTCTAGTTTTTGGCTGCCGCATATTGCAAGCCGCAATAATAGCTCAAGTGCCTAATAACAGTGATCCCACCTTCCATTGAGATTAGGGAGAAGCGTGTAACAAAAAGAGTATTTGACTATTCTGCTAACTGCACCTTAAATCTGAATCCCTTCGGCTCCAACTCCAGACCGTGGATTTCTTCTTCCCCATCTCACAGCTCCACATCTGCCCTGCATTTGCCCTGCTTTGGGGGCGCCGTAAAAGGAGCAGCAGAGTGATGTCATGGCCGGATTAGCAGGGGCAGATACCTTTTGCATCAGCCACACATCGTCCTCATGTCTGCATCTGCCCTATTCACAAGCATATTTTAAGAACCTGGTAGAATGCGTCCTGTTTCTAATTTTCTAAAACTTGTGGCATATATTTCGTGGAAATCAAAACTGAAATAAGAAATCGATAATGGTAAATATTGGGCCTGTTCGCTCGGAGGAATTTTGGAGAAATTTGGATGGTTTGGAGGAATTCTGGAGGAATCTGTGAGAGAAAAATACTGTTCCAGATGAAAAAAGAAGCGGATCAAACCGGGTTTAAGGGCACGCGAATGGGGCCAATATTGTTTTACTTCTCTGTTCAAGATTTTTGCTGGTAATAGACGAATTCATCAACTGCCATTCTCAACCCATAATTGCCCATCCGTTGTCATCCCATAATTGCCCATCCATTGTGAATTACAGAGTTTCTATTTATCTCAACAGGGCTAGAAAAGCTTGCCCCAGTTCAATGGAAAAGTTTGTCGTTGCAACTTTAGCTTTAGAACTAGGATGATAGGAGTGGCCGCTCGCGAAAGTAGTTGTACTTCTGGAAAGCTCGTATTGAGGAGAACACCGGCATGTATGTATAAGTAGGGTTTAGGTCGATTAAAAATTAGGGTTAAGATTCCCTAATTTCGGAATTATTAAATTTTATGAATAAAAATAATTCAAAAAAATCTAGAATTATTGTTAAAGTGATGGAAAGTAGCCTAAAGCGCTGAAAAATCCCTAGAAAAATCATGGAGATAGATGGAAGGATGAGAAACTCAAATAGAGCAGTTTTAGCTCATGAAAAATCAAGGAAAAAGATTAAGCTCAAGGAAAAAGGAGTTTCATTGTAGAAACAAATGGAAGAATTCCTAGAGAGAGAGAGAATCGTCGTCCTTACGTATTTTGAAACCATTTGCACTCATGAATAACAAAAGCAACCGGCATGAATGCAACACCCTATCATATTATTAAATTATAAATTTATTTAAAAAACACATTTTGCACAGTTAAATTACTAAAAGCCTAATTAAATCTTAAAAATTGTAGAAAAACTACAAATCATTATTTTTATTTAGTTAAACTATACACAACCCAAAATAGAAATTTTTTTGGTGTGACAGCACAGCTCCACGCGGCCACCGCCGCAACGGCACTTTCGCTCACGCGCCAACTCATGAGCGACCATGCGCGCCACCGTGCACGCATCTGCATGCCACCGCCGTGCTGCCTCCTCGTGGCCCCCTGCACCACCACCTCGCTACCCTGCATAGCATAGCCACATCGGGCAATGACGCCTAGGCGCTACATCATCTGCCGCGAAATGATAGATCCGCTAGTACCAGGTTGGAATCGAGCACCGCTGCTGCCCCGCCAATGAAGAGGAATAATGTCGCTCACAGTTCAAGCTATCCCATGTGACCAACGTTGCTAGCGCCTTATCTGGCCAGCCATGGAGTAGATCCGGCTATGGCCAACCTAGGGAAGGTCAGATCCACGAGCTTCATGGCCGGAGCACGAGCCAACGGGAATGCCCATCGCATGATCCTACACCACAGAGAAAGAGGAGAAGAAGAAAGCCTCGCCGCTGCGCACGCTTTTGACAACTGGCTCCGGTGGCGGCAAGGCGTGGGGGAGGACCCTTTGGGGAGTGGTGGCGGCGGAGACTGTGTCCGCTCGAGCCGCCCATGGGGGGGCATTAGCGTCGGCAATCTCGATAGAACGAGTCTGATAAAAAAATAAAATAATGATTCAATAAAATGTTACTCGCACCATTAGATTAATTAAAAAATTCTTGTAGGATTCTTGTCATGATAAACTAGCGGGAAAATAAAACCTCTATGTGTACTGTGAAATAATGAGTCATCAAAATCGTATTTGCAGCATCACATTAATTATCCTTGGTAACAAAATCTTGTGGATTTGATCGCTGCTATCAAGCCACATATAGCTACTCTCTAAAAGATTATAGGCTACAGAAAATACAGCATCTTCCAGCTAGCTGCAGCCGCCTTCCGTTTTCATAATTTGTCACCAGCTTGCTGCTGCCGTCGCACAGCTGCTTCCGCGTCGCGTTGCCCATTTATACACCCGCGCTCACAACCCAAAATCCCCACCACCGCGCTCCAAACCCTAGACGAGAAGTCGCGCCGCCACCGTCCCTGGAACCTGGATCCTCCACCGCGCTGCATCCTCAGTACTTTGTGGAGGATCAAGAAACACGGCTCCCAGCTTGGATGAGCGGTGGAGCTTTTCGACGGCTTGCAGGCCGCTCTCAGGCAGATGTTGTCAGATCCGTTGCATCGATGGGGAGCAGCAGCTTCTCAACGAGGTTCGCCGGGTCCCTCTCCAACCTGATGCCACCTCTCAGCTGACTGGCTCGGACCTCGGATCTAGCTCCAACCTGTCTTCCCCGACAACGGCGTCGAGTAAGCTAAGAGCCTCTATCTCGAATCCTTGCATGTCTTCTATTTCTGGATCTGATCCATCTCTCTCTTCATGAACTGTGTCGATTGATCAGCTCGGACTGATCAGGCTCGGAGGAGAGAGACTAGGCTCAGCTGCTCAGCTCGGATCCTCGTCTCGTGAACGTATATACCGGCTCCGACACCCAAGCGCGCAGTACACCCACAATAGAAAGCTGAGGCTCCGGCTCAAGTAATCCTATGTAAATATGTAAAATCGTTTTCTTCTAACGCTGGATCTCAATATATACCGTATCTCTCTTGAGTCTTGACAAACGGTACGCTGTTTCAGCTCTGGCACCGGCTCAGAGGATAGAGAGTGCACAGAGCTCCTCGCCCATGGATCTGGCTGCTCCTCGCTTGTGCTGCATCCTCCCTCGCTTCGTCATGAACTCATGACTCAGCTCCTCAACTATGATGAGGCGGAGCGCTTCGTCAACTAGGTTGAGGGTTGAGGCTGACCCTGGCATTCGTCACGGACACGGTATGCCTTCTCATCGCCAGTTCGCCACCGTCAATGTTATGGGACCAATCCGTGAACTTCGATGGAGGGTGGTTGGGGCCACGAGCAGGTGCCCTAGCTCGATGAAGAGCGGCTTATCACATCAAAATAAATGGCTAAAATTGAGATAGATTCTCTCTCCTATTGCAATTTTTTAGAGATAGGCCACCTGTTCATTTTTTACATCAGATAACTACCGTCTGATTTTTTTTGGCAATACAACTCTAGAACGGGAAATATTTTCTGTCACCAAACTGTCAAAAATGGACAATTTTTGCCATTTAGTTGGTTTTCAATGGTGGATCCACATTTTTCTAAACATAACCGAAACTGGATTATTTTCTAAAAAATCATAACTAGGTAACCTTTTTCTAAATTAAGACTAAACTAAAACCGATACAAATTTTATTCTAAAAATATATTGTGTCAATTGCCATTAGTTGTTTCTAGTTTTTTTATTGGTCTTGGTTAGGCGTGATATTTATTTAAAACATCATTTGTGCTTTCTTAAACCTACAAGAGATTCGTTAAGAGAATCCATACCCAAATATAGAGTAACAAATATATTGGTTTCATTCACCAGATTATTTTTGGAGGGCTAGTGATGCCATACTAGTTGCGATAAGGTTTAAAATTGCGAGCTATAACAAATAGCAGCATCGTTGTTCCAGAAGCTCTAAAGCTATAGCGGAGCTATGAAGATAGCGGTTTTAAGAAAAACATGAAACAAAACAAATAATTCATTCATAAAAAACATAAGAATCATGAAATTTGGTGAACACAAATATATGTTTCCAAGGCTTTAGGAGTTTAGGGAACATTATTTAATATGGCATTATAGCATGATTTGTGAAACTCAGGAGTCCAATTATCTAAAACACAAACTTAGCAGCAAAAGATAAGTAAATAATGACTAAAATGTCACTCTAAAAGCTAAAACTGAAATAGCGGCACAAATTTAATGCTATAGTTAAGCAAGTTAGCGGCTCTAAAGTGCAGTAGAACGGTCATAGCTGACATAGCGGATAAAATAGGAATAGCTTAGTGTGGTCTCTCCCCAAAAGCTATAGTGGCACTATAGTATCATTTTTTAAATCCGGCTAAATATAATTTGTGTGTGTTGGAGCATTACGTTAGTGTGGTCTTCTAGGTTTTCTATTTACTCTATGAATTTAGGCACCAATTACTTTCAATAGATACATGATTATGTCTCTTATTTTGGATCATGAATACTCCTTGCTGAATGGATGTGGTATGTAGTGATTCAACTAGCCTTCGATCCCGACTACGTCGGGTTGATTGCTTTGAAACACGGTCAGCGGTGATAGGACCCTTGCCATTGTATGGTTCCAGAGATGGATTAATTAAATGGGTACCATGACATGCTGTTGCACTATGGTGAATTGAAGGTCCAGTCATATCAGCAACATCTCTGGATGTCTTGCCTCTCCATGACTCAAGACTTCTGCTGAGTGACATCCCTGTAAGCACAAACACTTAAAATTAATTATGCTATATTTATTTTGGTCCCTGTAAAAACTTTGAAGATCTATTAGACAGATATCTAACATACAAAAAATAATCCTTAAAATAATAGACTCTCCATAGTACATAAACATAATCGAGGATGTATTTATTACTCGCTTGTATCATAATTCATGTACGCCTATATAGTGAACAATGGTCGTGCCTTGTTTTAGTAATGTGAATTAGAGTAATCTGTGCATGCAAATCAGACAGCTTACTTAAATACAAGTATATGCACAAGCCTTAGTTGATGGGGGCTTCCGGCATGGTTCCCCTTGGTATTGTTACCAGTTTTTTGTGGATAAGTATCCTGAATGCCATACCAATGCAGATAAAAGAATTTCTTAACACATTTTTTTATGGTGGCAGACCATTTCCTGAACCTAACTAATAGTGAATGGAAATTAGGAAGATGGCAAGGTACCTATAGTGGCTAGATAGGATGGTGTCAACAGACACCTAGCCAGAATGCTTATCAGCAAAAAAAATAACTTTTCTAAACTGCTAGGCATGGCACCAAATGAGCATTTCATGCATTCTTGAGCAAGGGAATAGTTGGATTGAGTCTGGTTGCGGCCCCTATGTTGAACCTGTAGGAAGCTAGTTGTAGCACCCGGTTTTAAGGACAAAACCAGATACACATCATATGTGAGCCTTGGAAGTCAAATCTCACATATAGCTACAAATAAAGGTAATATCAATAGACAATGCTTAAGTGACGAAGCCAAAAAAAAATCTCACATATAGTTGCTAAAAAGTCATGTTTTAATGTTTATTGCATATACTATTAGTCAAGTTAGAAGATCATGACTTTGGTTGAGCACTAGCATCATACTATCCAATGCATAAACCCATAGGAATCAAGGTACAAGATAACAAAGTACTAGGAAATCCTTAGTGGTAGTCAAGGTAGACACATGCAGCATGAATTAAATGATTAAAGGTGTATAGGACAACAAGGATGATCCCATGCTATACTTACCTTAAACTCTGATCCTTCTTTTATTAAATTGTAACCTCTAAAGGACTTCTTTTGAATCACCAACTTCTTTTATATCACCAACACAAAGCTCCCCGACTGGACATAATCATAAAGCACCACACAAGCATCCATACAATCATACACGAAGCAAACAATAGAACTAAATTAGAATAGTACACCAAACATAATAAACAACAAGTAAAAAGGTTTTAAAGATGTTCTACACGTTACTACGAACACACAGACGCGAAAAGCACTCTAATTGGAGCTATAACGAAAAAATTATGAATTAAACAAGATTTCCTTTAATAAAATAATAGATTAAATCTAACCTCGAATTCCAAAAGTTGAAAATATATTTAACAGTAGGATGAACATGTAAATTACGCAATTACGAATCTAACGCAACTTGAACGGGTTAAATCAGGGTTAAAATAGAGAAGTTATGGCCTAAAGAAAATAGTGGCAAACTTATAAATAGATGAAAGCGAATTTTAGATCTAACCGAAGAAACTAAGTTTTCAAAAGAAGAAAACGTATTTTGAATCTAACAGAGGGAATCTACACTTTCCAGAAAGATAAAACATACTTTGTAACTAATCCGAAGGAAACTACGTTTTCAAAAACAGAAAACGTATTCTGCGGAATACGCTTTGGACCGTGGGTTTAAACATAGAAAAATTCAGGGGCTCTTTAGCAAAGAAAATAGTGGCAGAGATTAGATGGGAGGAGATGAGTGAGGAAACAGCCACCGGAACAGTAGGGCCAGCGCGGTGGAGCCATGGCTGGCGACCGCAGAGCTCGTCGACGTTCTTGGAGAAGAGCCTACAGGCCATGATAGCGCGAAGCGAGGGCACCGAAAGAAAGAGGAAGTGAAGGCGAGCTCACCTAGGGGGTTATGTCGGTGGTGGAGGCACGGAAGAGGCGCAATGCCGGACGGGCGGTCGGCGAGCACGGCGGCTAGGGTTCCGTGGTGGCGCTGCAAGCTCTGGCGGGGCTACGGCTGCGCTGAGGGTTATGCGGGGAAGCGGTGCGGTGCGGGCTCGGTATGTAAGGCCAGGGAGACGTGGGGCGCATAGCACGGCGCGGAGGCGGGACGGACGTGGACTCCGGTGCGGCGGAGAGAGTCCAGGAAGGGGATGACTAAAGGTGGAAGACGACGTCGCGCTGACACGCGGGGCCCATCTGTCAGCGACACCAAGCGGAAGAAAGGAGAGCGCGTGCGACGCGGTGCTAAGCCGGCCCACGAGCGGAGCAGGAGGAAGTAGATGGGCCGCGCGGAGAGGAGAGGGGAATGCCGCGCGGGCCTCGGCTTGGGGTGGGCCGCGGGGAAAAGAAAAAGGCCGGCGGGCGCACTGGGCTGCGGAGGAGAGGAAGCAGACTGCGCGGGGAAAAAGGGCTGGGCCGCTTGGGCCATAAGCCAAGAAAGGAAAAGCTTCCTCCTTTTTCTTTTTTTCCAAGCATTTTCCAAACTCATTTTTAAAAGCAATTCAAAGCATTTTAAATTTTAGACAAAGTCACACATTCCAATAAATCCAATGCACCAACATGCATGCACAAACAAGTTGCTAAACCTTATAATCAATTTTAATTTTAATGAAAAGATTTGTTTTCCTATATTTTCATGAACACATAAATACAAAATTAAATCACTTTAACTCTATTTTGAAAAGAGCAAATTTTAGGGTGTTACACTAGTTGGAGCCGGGTACTGTGATTGGACACCTCCTTGCAATAAATTCTAAGTATGGGCTGATGATGGTTATTAAATTCAGGTGCTAAGGTAATAGGTAACAGAAGTTCAACTTGTCACTGGAAAACGTGGACACTCCTCTATGGATGCGCATGTATATTTTTATCATACACTTGTACAAGGTAGTCAAGAAGTAAATTTATGAAGAGTTATCACAAGATCAAAAATTTTAATGGTTGCATGCTTAATTAAAAAGAAAAATTATTTTGTATACCTGTGATTTGAAGCACTTTCTTAGGATCCTTTGATTGCAACAGCCCTGGGCCACTCTTTGCATACAGATGCCTTCATTTGAACCTTTCTTCAGTCAATCTAACAAAATACAAGATGTTGACTATTCTTCAGATAAATGTCACTGATAGGAGAAATAAAATTAGGGAATCTCTATGATGGAACCTAGTCTCTTGGTGATGCTAAAATGTACAAGATGCATTAAACAGAAAGTACTCACGAGGTTTATGAAATTTACTACTCTGTTGGGAAACAATAATGTCCCTGCAGAGTGCAAGTTCCTAGAGGCCAAAAACTGGATGATGGCAAAATCAAGCAATACATGGGTTGATTGCAAAGGGGCACGAAATGTAATGAGTTGACCTCCACCTATCAGTTTGGAGAGCTCACACCTAATATCATGAGAAGGAGCTAAATGTAAATAGGAGCATAAATTAAATGTTACGAGCTCAAACCTAGCCCATTGCCCAACTACACCAATTGGCCCATAGGAGGTGTATGAGCCCCGTTGTCCACCTGCCATGTGGGGCTACAAAAGGAAAATGAGCACCGATGATGGAATGGAACTAGACCATAATAAGACCTCTTCTACCTCATAGCTTCTCATCTCATGTATGCCTTGTTCATCTTGCTAGCCACTAATCCATACTATATCTAGTCTAAAACATCTTTAGTTCAACCACACTTACTTTAAAAAAAAGGAACATACAACACTAGCTTTCGCTCTCACTCTCTATCTCCGCCTCCCTTCCCTTCCCCTCCCTCTACCTCATCCTAGGGTATCAAACCAAGTTTAGTTGCCACTTTTTCTCTCTATCTCCAATCCCCTCCCATGGTTCTATGGCATTGCATCTAAAAATAAAAAGTACTAAAAGGATGTCTTGCGAATCTAGCATCCACACAAGTAGATCTAGAAACATACTTAATCATTCAATGCAAATCTAGTCAAGCATAACAAAATAGATAAAAGTGAGAAAAAGAAATTACCTCGAAATATGGAACTCTTTGATAGAAACAAGTAGTGGGAAAAGGAGGAAGGCAGGTTGGTTAGGAGAATGGGGAGATCATGACTTTCCTGAAAACACCGGGAATTCTTTGTGTGAATCAACTAGCGGGTGAAGGATGGAGAGGGAGGAAAGCAGGGAGGGGAAAGACACAAAAAGGGAGCTCCTATCTATCTATCATCTGATATAATCCTTGGTGTTACAGATATCATAGATATAGAAGTAGTAACCCATTTGGCCAACACAGCCAAGCACCAGAGAAGCACAAGGTCCATGTTTCATTCCTTTTCCCTTTCTTTTATATTAGATTTCTATTTCTATTTCCTAGTCCTTGTAATTTTTAATTAATGCACTAGCTTATTTTACTCAACAATTTAAAATATTTAGTATATTTAATTCAACAATTGTTCAAACCTATTTAAATATATTTAAAAAAGGTTTGAACAATTCTTGAATTAAATATGTGTTAATTTTTTTATATTGTCGAGTGAAATAAGGTAGTGCATTAAATTACAAGGACTAGGAAAAATAAACTGAATCTAATATAAAAGAAAGGGAAAAGGAATCAAGCATGAACCTTGTGCTTCTCTGGGGATTGGCTGTATTGGTCAAATGTGTTACTGCTCCTGTAGCTATAATATCTGTAATAGCAAGGCTTTTATTGGCCGATAGATGGATATAGGATATCTCTTTCTATGTCTTTCCCCTCCCCCCTATCCTTTCTCCATGCTTCGCCCGCTACTTGAGCCGGACAAAGAATTCCTAGTGTTTTAAGGTAAGTCATGATCTCTCAATTCTTCTAATTAACCAGCCTCCCACCGTCCTTTGCCTGCTACTTGTTTCTATCAAAGAATTTTCCATATTTCTAAGGTAATTTCTTTCCCTCACTATTATGTTATCTGTTTTCTTATGCTCTCGTAGATTTGCATTGAATGATTAATTATTTTTTGAATGATTAAGTGTTTGTGCTTATAGAGATGTTACTCGATCCAGAAGCAGAAGTCCTGAGAGATAGAAAGGCAAGACATCCAGAGATGTAGCTGATATGATTGGACCTTCAATTAACCATAATGCAACAGCATGTCCCTGTACCCATTTAATTAATCCGTCTCTGGAACCATACAATGGCAAGGCTCCTGTCACCACTGATTGTGCTTCCAAGCAATCAACCCGGTGTCGTCAGGATCCAAGGCTAGGTGCATCTCTACAAACCCCACCCATTGAGTAAGAAAGATCCATGATTCAACCATGCATGGCCACCGGTTGCTTTGACTACTTTTGTATATTGTAACATACCATATATGAAATACACAATATGATGATTGTTATTTCAACCCAGTGATTATATTCTTTTTTAGACATTGATTTATATTTCCCATGGAATTTATAAACAATAGTATGGATGAAATGGGTAACTCAAGTGAAAAATATCTTTAAAAATATTCTTTTCTTGTCTTGTCCAAGAAAGGATTTTTCCAATAATCCTCCTCTCCAAATTAATTAAACTTTAGGATATAGGAGTCCACCATGCTAAACTTGCAGGCTCACATGTCAGTTATGAATGAATGATAATATCTAGAGACCAAATTCTACTTAGAGACCACCAGCACCTAATGCATGTTATCCATAGCACCAAATACATGTTATCCTCAAATCATATAGTTCCTGCTTCGTCACTAGTAAGTTCACAGCCCTCATCAATCAACACGGTAAGGCGATTGAAGTGCTGATCACCCTAAGGAAATCAAACCAAGTTCAGCTGCCACATTTTCTCACTATCTCCAATCCCCTCCCATGGTTCTGTGGCATTGGGTTTAGAAAACAAAACATACTAAAAGGATCTTTTACTTGCAAATGTAGCATCCACACAAGTAGATCTAGAAACATAATTAATCATTCAATGCAAGTCTACTCTAGCATAACAAAATAGATTAAAGTGAGAAAAAGAAATTACATTAAAAATATGAAACTCTTTGATAGAAACATGTAGTTGGCAAAGGAGGGAGGGAGGATGGTTAATTAGGACAATGGGGACATCTGACTTTCCTAGAAACACAGAGAATTCTTTGTGCGAATCCAGTAGCAGGCAAAGCATGGAGGGAGAAAAATAGGGAGGGTAAAGACACAAAAAGGGAGCTCCTACTCATCTATCATCCAATATAAGCCTTGGTATTATATAGATTATAGCTATAGGAGTAGTAACACATTTCACCAATACAGGCAAGCCCCAGAGAAGCACAAGGTCCATGTTTTGATTTATTTTCACTTTCTTTTATATTAGATTTAAATTTTGTTTTCCTAGTTCTGGTAATTTTTAATGCACTACCTTGTTTTACTGTTTTTAAATATGTCTGAACAATTGTTGAATTAAATCTGCTAAGTATTTTAAATTGTTGAGTAAAATAAGGTAGTGCATTAAAAATTACAAGGACTAGCTAGGAAATAAAATTTAAATCTAATATAAAGAAAGGGAAAATGAATCAAACATGGACCTTGCTCTTCTCTGGTACTTGGCTGTACTGGTCAAATGCTTTACTACTCCTCTAGCTACAATATATATGACACCAAGGATTATATCGGACGATAGATGGATAAAAGATCTCTTTCTGTATCTTTCCCCTCCCCCCTTTTCCTCCCTTCTTCCTTCACCCGCTACTTGATTCGGAAAAAGAATTCCCATTGTTTTAAGGTAAGTCATGATCTCCCCATTCTCCTAACCAGCCCCCTCCATCCTTTGCCGGTTACATGTTTCTATTAAAGAATTTTCCATATTTTTAAGGCAATTTCTTTCCCTCACTATTATCTATTTTCTTGTGCTCACTTAGATTTGCATTGAATGAGTAAGTATTTTTTGTAGATCCACTTCTGTGGATGCTAGATTTGCAAGTAAAAATTCCATTTAGTATTTTTTTGTAGACCCAATGTCACAGAACCATAGGAGGGGATTGGAGATAGAGAGAAAAGGTGGCAGCAAAACGAGGTTTGATGCCCTAGGATGAGGTAGAGGGAGGGGGAGATAGAGAGTGAGAGTGGAAGGTTGTGTTGTGTGTTCCTCGTATGTAAAGTAAGTTTGGTAGAACTAATAAAGGCAAATTAGACTGCAAATAGTATGGATTGGTCGCTAGCGAGATGAACATGGCATACATGAGATGATAAGCTGTGAGGTCGAAGAAGTCTTGTTATTGTATAGTTCCATTCCGCATTGGTGCTCGTTTTCCTTTTGTATGTCTATACTCCTCAAGTTGCAGTACCAAAATGGTGGAATTCTCCTAGTGTTTTTAAGTAGTAGTAAAACACTACCACTAGTTATAGAACATGGGAATTCTCACTAGGAGACATTTGGTAGGGAAAGTTTATACTAAATTTTGAATGCCAAAACACTTGGAAAACCCTACCTCACTAGGAGAAGTTCATTGAATATTCTCGTTGTGTTGCTGGCCCCACATGGTAGGTGGACCCTGGGGCTCATACACCTCCTATGGGCTAATTGGTGTAGTTGGGCCATAGGATATGTTTTCCTTCTCTTGTCGAAGAAAGGATTATTCGAAAAAATCTTCCTCTCCTAATTAATGAAACTTTAGGATATATACAAGACCATCATGTTAACAACATCTAAACTTGCAGGCCCACATGTTGGTTATCAATGAATGATAATTAATATCTAGAGAACAAATTCTACTTGGACAGCACCAGCACCTAATACATGTTATCCCAGTACCAAATACATGTTATCATCAATTCATATAGTTCCTGCTTCATCACTAGTACATTCACAGTCCACAACAATTAACACAGTAAGGTGATCGAAGTTATGATCACCCTAAGAAAATCCAGCCACACAAGATTGAGGTGATATTAAGACTATGATGCAAGGTGCAGCATGTGTAAAGTTAAAATCCACACACATCAGAGATGATAACCATTGGACATGGCATTGTTGTTCTTCATAAGGACCACACAATACTCGCACCATCTAAACAAACAAAGCCCAGCCCTCAACAAAAATTAGTGTAGAAAGGTAACCCCAAGGGAACTTAATACGCTTCACCTAGTAGGGCACATTACATCAACGATCTAGCAACTCAATGAACAAGCATATTTTATCTCTATAACTAAGAGAAGAAAAAATGTATAGTTCAAATATCCCAAGAGCCGACCTTTTGAAGTCCTAAACTTCACCGGGATGGTATATAAGGTTCTTAAATCTTTTTGAGTTGACTCAAGGTATATTACATGATTTTTTGTTCACACTGGGCTGTTACATGTAGGACTACACTCGCATGTACAATGTGAAATCTGTTCACTAAAATTGCTTTTGTCGAAAAGTCAAGTAACTTATGTACCTTGCCAAAGAAGTTTAGGATTTTATATTGTTAACACTTGAGATAGATTTGAACTGAACATTTTATTTTTGTCCTCACAGTTCCAGAGATTTACTATGTTGGTCATTATTATGTTGCCAGACCACTACTACTGTAATGTGCCCTACTTGTACAGCATATTAAGTTATCTTGTTGTACTCTATGTACACGGTATTCCTTGTTGAACATTTGGCTTCGCTAGGTTAGATGATGCAAGTATCAGATGCTCTTTATGAAGAGCAACAATGTTAGGTCAAATGGTTATCATATCTCATGTTTGTGGGTTTTCATATTTCACCTACTGCACTTTTGATGTAAGATTTAATTAAAGTGTAATCATGTGTAATTGGATATGTTTAGGGGTTTGCATTTTTTAAAAATAATTTGATCGGGTTTATTTTTAAAAATTTTGTAACTAAGTCAATGTATATATAAAAAAATCTAAAACCAGAACCATATTTTTTTTTAAAATATAATGAGTCAATTGCAGCAAGATCTGAAATGATTAGGATCTTGTAGTTGTTTCTATTGTTGTATTGATTGTAGTCATTCCTAATATTTATTCAAATGAAATTACCAAATGTTAGATTTGGTACCATATCCAAAATTGATGGTAGTGAAGAACAACATATAAAGTAAGGTAATTCTCTCCTATTTATTTAGTCTTTGGATTGAGTTAGGACTGAGCTGAGGCCTTGCACCAGTAGAGAAACGACTTTCGATTCGCACCTTTAGTCTCGGTTGTATTGGGGTTTGGGACTAATGGCACTAATGTGAGCATTAGTCCCGGGTCTAAATTTTATAGGCACCAAAAGCCCTTTTATCCCGGTTGGTAACACCAATTGGGACTAAAATCCACCCTTTAGTCCCGGTTGGTGTTAACAACCCGGACTAGTCTCGGTTGGTGTCACCAACCCGGACTAAAGGTCTCTCACCCTGGACTAAAGGTCCCCCATGGGTGAATTCGAAAGGAGAGCGCCCAGGACTTTGTCACATGTGGTGTGCAGTTGAGTTGTTATGGAAGCTACGCGTGAGGCATTAGATCTTGGGTTCGAATCTCATGCACCACAAGAGAGGTCTTCCTAGGATTTAAACTATTTTATTAGTTCCGAGGATAGGCTTTAGTCCTGGTTGTGTGACCCAGGATTAAAGGTCCCGGCCTTTAGTCCCGGATCCACAATCCCGGTTGAGAAACCTAGACTAAAGCCAGTTCCCAACCGGGATTGAAGCTCACCAGTGTACTAGTGCTGGTTTGTTATGCACTCTGGTGGACTTGGCCAATGGGCTGCAGGGTCGTGCTTATAGCGACCTAGACCAGATCTGCTGCACACTCTAACAAATAGAGTACTAACTGTTGGTTCGATTAACCAAATTATTTTTGGAGGGCTAGCAAGTAGCAGTGCTCCTCTGGTCCCATGCTGTTCCTCGCCCATGGATCTTAGCTCGACAACTATGATGAGGTGGAGTGCTTCGTCCACCTATACATTGGGACCTTCCTTACAATGTCAATGGCCAATATCGCTCTCATCGCCGCCATCAATGATGTGGCAAATTCCATGGACTTCCATGCAAGGGTGGTTAGGGCCATTAGATGCAATGAACAGGTGCTCTAGGCCCCTAGCTCAATGATGACCAGATTGTCACATCAAAATAAATGATTGAATCAGAGACAAATTCTCTCTCATATGGCATTTTTTAGACGCCACTACACCATGACCCACTTTTCCCACAATTGTGTGTTGGTAAATCATGGGTTTTAACTACACGCTATGTGTTAGCAATTGTATAACCTTTTAACATCAAATAAACTGTTGCCAATAATTCTGTAAGGCTACATGTTATGTGTTTGTATTTCTCCTTATGACAAAAACTATTGGTGAAAGTTTCTAGAAAAAACAAGTGTCGTTGCAGCCTAGACGAGCCACTATCCAAGTGTCGACGAAGGAGTATGCTGAGGCACCAAATAGAAGCCAACTGTATGCATGGGAGATGGAAGGAAAAGAAAACATCATGTGCCAAAATAGAACCGTGCGTGGCAGATAAAATATTCAGCCTGCTAAAAACATGGCTGCATCTCCATGAAATCCTTCGCTATTCCACTTCCCACACAGCTGAATAGAAGAAAAAAGCTTATGGCAGAACCGCCACTGCAGAGTCACTGGGCGCCGCCGCCATCCACCACCACAGTGTGCTGCCACCGGACACCACCGCCATGCCCTCCTGTCCGCCACAAGAGCCCCCACCATCTACGCCACACACTACTAGAAACTCGCATTCTTCTGTGTGTGCGAAAACACATAGAAAAAATGCGAATACCGTTAGAAAAATATTTTTCTGACGGTGTACTCTCAGAAAAATACACACGGAAATATAATGACAGAAAAATTCAATTGTTCTGTATGTTCGCCGTCAGAAACAATTTTTCTGTTGGTCTTACACGCACAGAAAAATTGTGTTTGGCCAGATTAAAAATAAAATTTCTGTGAGGATATCTACACAAAAAAAAGAAATAAACACACAGAAAATAGGTGTATTTTTCTGTCGGTCTAGATGAACTCATAGAAAAATTCCTTTCGTCCAGATTAAAAGTAATTTTCTATGTAGCCATCCTCACAGAAAAAAGAGTTAAACGCACAGAAAAATAATTTATTTTGAAACAGTAGCAACAACATATTAAAATATATATTGTCCATACAGTAATTTCATGACACATCACAACATAATAAATACATTCATAGGTGTCTAAATGTTCAACACATACATAGGTACATAGATGATGTCCAAATGTTCCGACATCAATACATTCAAAACCCTCAGACTAACGAAGATTCAGCTCTTGCTAGTTCTTCATGCGCTTGTCCCTGATACTATTCAACTCTTGCTAGTCATCCTCCTGCAGTTTGTGGGACTTTTGATTGCATCATCTTTGGGGAATACCTCTTTATTCTGCGGTTTGCCCCATTTGAAACTGAATGGAAGAAGACCTTTGCGCTTCCTAGGGGATGGTGTTTCTGGCTTTGGAAGGTCTTTCAGCAGAGAAGGTATTACAGCATCTTGAAGCTTTGCAAGAGATCAAGACTTTCCATTGTAGAACTTGCATACCCCTTTCCTGACACATTAAGAATAATGATCAACAAAATGGAAGACTGATATGATTTTGAAAGATAATTTCTCATAACCAAGATAAAGCTAGTATAACAATTTAAGGATTGAACAGAGAGATTCCCCAGGCTGCTCACAATGAATAAACAGACAAATTAAGTTGCCAACCCCAAAATAAAGACAAGTAACTACATATTTTTAGTGTTGTAGATAACAAACTAAGCTAGTAGCTAACAAATTCGTGTGGACTAAGAACACTCTATCTGTTTGATCCTGTGCTTGGGTTATTCCATGTTGTCCCGATAACAAATTAAGCTAGTAGCTAACAAACTAAGTTGCCAACACCAAAACAAAGACAAGTAACTACTTTTAATTTTATATGATCAAGAGCATGTGCTCTAATAGACAATAGTGGTAAATAGATAATCAAATATGTCCAACAATATGCTCAAAGAGATGAATGCACATGAAACAGTTTTTTCTTCTTTTCTTTTTTTTTGGCAAAATCACATAGTTTAACAAACACAACATAGGATCACTTGCCAAAGATTACATGCATCTGCCAATCCCAACGCTTACAACCTTACACAGACCCTCTCTAACCATCAGTCAGTAAGGTCATGGAACCAGGAACAAACAAGTTATACCAGATTTCCAATAGATATATATTGATCTATTTGACCTGCTATGATGAGTATGCAAAATGGATGGATCGCTACTTCCTTTGTAATGTATACCAGCTGCTCTAGTGTCTAACAGAAGAAATTTCATCATTTATGGACATATGTTTTGAGCACATAGAAGCTTTGATAATACCAGGAGTCTATGGGATACAATCCTGCCATGTAGCTTATTATTTGGACTGAATAACTACTAGGATTGAAAATAGTTTTCCTCTGAACTAGTAGGACTAAATAGGCTTGTCAACAGTTTGCCAACTACAGCAGCATTTGGTAAAATCACAGTAACATGTACTCCAGGAGTAATACCAATGAAAATATATCACAAGAATTATAAAGTGTTCTGCGCCTAGTCCAAAGTACTGCTCCAATCATACATTCATATGTGATAGTAACATAACTATAAGGAACTCTACAAACAGTTGACGCACAATCTTTCCATCTTAAATAGAAAGAAACAAAACTTTATAAAGAATAAGCTTATAGCGATTAGGCTTTATTGGAGAAATACTATGCTATTCTCATTGATACCTACTTTTACTCTCCTTGGAAAGACTAATCAAAACTTATCATTGCGCAGTCAAGTGGATCACAGAGTATTTGAAGGACTAGATCAGAGTTTGGTATTCTTCAATTATTGTAGGCCCCCCTGAGCAACTAGCACCAAAACATACACAGAATAATCCAGTGCTTCCACTAAATTATTCCACCCCAACTTATCTTACATAAAAACCTTAAAAGCAACACGAGAGATTCACAGACTTTAACATAAGAACGCTGGATACCTGTTGATGTCAAGCAGTTCAGGGAACAAAAATTTCAACGATCCACATTATCAGGTGACGTTTGTATTATGAACTGTACAGTACAAATGCGTAATGTCCACAACCACAGTAAATGCAAAGCACCTCTAGCTGACTTAGCTTCATACTTGGCGTGAGATACATCCAAAAAATCATTCCCTTATTTTCAAATAATGCTAATAACAATGAGCAAAAGGAAAATACATCACAGACAATATTTTGATTTTCCATAGAATGATTTCGTGATTCCATGTATTTGTAATGCATATCAGTTACAAGAATAAAATCATAACATAGCAATATCCTAAAGATTAAAACTCCCTGGATACAATTGTCGTGGATTTGTGATGCAACTTGTCAAAAGTAGTACTTTAATTGTGAGACATATATGAATCAGGAATAATAAGGGAACAACTTGTGAGAGAATTAGAGTAAATTAAGCATAAGTCCTTTCTGTATCAAGAAGTATTGGCTTCAAGATACATAAACTATTCAAAAAGAAATATGCTTGAGACAAACCTACACTACAGGGCAATGTCAAAGTTAACTCATTTGTATCAAACTTCTCTAAGTTTGGCCAAATTCATAGACAAATTTATTAACAAAATTCAATCCACATCCTGTAGGAAGACCAAATCAAAATTTGCTCATACAAGCACACACTTGGGTTTAGATCTACAGATAGCCAAATAGCTTAAATTAGGGTTCCAGTGCTAAGTTTTACACAAAAGGAAGGGAAGAGAAGGGACAGGCATACCTGGTGTTGTGGATGCTCATAGCTGTAGATCTGGACGCCTGGGTGCCAGGGCGGAGCCGGAGCGAGCGCGGCGGGGCAGGGTGGACAAGACGGAGGCGGAAGGCATAGGGCGGTGGGCACGAACGGCGGCTCCATCATCACGGGCAGCTTGGAGGCGAGGCGCGTCCCGCGGCGGTGGCCTGGAGGACGGTCGAGGCGAGTCACGCGGCGGCAGGCCTTGGAGACGCGCCTGGATGACCAGCGGCATGCCTGAGGCCGCGCCCTGGAGGGCCGGTGGCCGACGGCGAAGCTCTTGGTGCGGTAGGAGGCAGATCTAGGGGCGGCGGGCGATGGCGGACCTAGGGCGGCGTGCGACGTCCATGGAGCTAGGGTGGCGAGCGGCGGGCGGCGAGCGACGGATGTGGAGCGGAGATGGGGCGGCGGACCTAGAACTGGGAGCGACGGGTCATAAGGGCGTAGGCCGCGGTGCGTTTGGGATAGGGAGCGAGGGTGGCGGACGCTGGAGGATTAGGTTTAGGGTTTTTTTTTTGTTTTTTTCACTTTCTTTTCTATTTCATACCGCGCCAATACCAAAAGGCAGGTGCGTGTATACAAAAAACTGACAGAATAATTGTGTTTTTTCCGCGCGTGTATAATTTTTTCCTGTGAGTTTTATAAAAACCCATAGAATAATTTCAATTTTTCTGTGAGTGTATATTTTTTCCGTGTGTCTTTTGTCACGCACAGAAAAAATCATACAATTATCCTGTGAGTTTTCGTATTTTTCTGTCAGTATATTCTGGAACTGACAGAATAATTGGAATTTTTCTGTGTGTAGCGAAAAAACGCATAGAAAAATTGGTCACCCACAGGGCAATTCGAGATTCCAGTAGTGCTTTTGACCGCTGCCATGCTCCACCAACAACCACCGCCGCCGCTCTAGTCTGCTGCCCCAGCCCACCACAGTCCCTGTCTGTCGCTGCCGCCCCAGCCCACCGCAGTCCCTGTCTGTCACTGCCGCCCCAAGCCAACGCTAGCAAGCAAGACTGCCACCGCTACTGCGGTGGATCTCCCGCGTGGCGTCCTGCAATAATGGCTGTCCATCCAGGTACATTGCATCCCCCATTTAATCCTCTATATTATCCCCTTCCCCTCATCTCCATTCGCCTAACTGCTAGGGTTTGGGCATAACTTAGTTTTTTTAAGATGTTGTTGTCCCTTTGATTCGATTCTTTGGATTTTGGAGAAGCTTACATGGATTCTTGTTTGGTCGAATAAAGGACTAGACCAAGTTGAGAAAGTACCGAAAGATAAGGTTTGTGTTATTTCTCTTGCCAATTTTTTTATCACTAAAGTATAAAGAAACGACAAATTTGTCCAACCATCCAGCTGGTTTTCAAAGGTAGTTCATTAACTAACTCAATTTAAATTAAAATAATCTAAAACCAGTCCCGATTTTTTCTAAAAATTTTGTGCCTATTGCCATTAGATTTGAATTTATTTGAATCATACTTGTACCTGTTTCTAGAGTTTTCTTGATTTTAGTCATGTGCTTATATTTTTTTTAAAACATTATATCATTTGAGCTTTATTGAACCTAGAGACCCACCAAGAGAAGACATACTCATATAGAGTACTACATATGATGGTTCAATTAAACAAATTATTTTTGGAGGGCCAGTGATGTCATACTATTTGCCAAGGCTAAATATAATCTATATGGTGGAGCACGACAATACTATGACCTTTCTAGGTTTTCTATTTACTCTATAAAATTATACACCAACTTCCAATGTTTACATGATTATGTCTCTTATTTTGGTAGCCCATGCACGAGCACGGGAATTGCTTGACCATTTTATAATATAACGTACTATGAATGAAATGGGCAATACGATGAATGTTATTTCAATCAAATGGCTGTCTTCTTTCTTGTACATCGTTTTTTAGATTTCTATGGACTTTTCTAAAAACAATAGTATGTATGAAAGGGGTTACTCAAGTTAAAAAATCTTTTCAAAAAATCATTCCTTGTCTTGTGAGCGCATAATATTGTCATTTGTCAATAGTCTTCTGCACAATGACAACATAGAGCTCTTTTGTCAAATGATCTGTGTTCCCTGATTCCTCAATTTGTTCCGTCACGAACTTTTTCTAGTGCTAAACGTTCCTCATGACTCGGTCACACTATTATCAAGTGAAGGCCAGAGAAACATATGATTAAAATTAGACTGGGGCACGGGAATGTATAAAACATCACTAGAAAAATTTGTGAGAGAATAAATCAAGGAATCAAGGGATGTAGGTCACGTGATAAAGGTGTTGTATGATTTTATTGTCACGAAGATTGTTGCCAATATTATGAGCACAGAACAAACATTCCAGCATAGGACAGAAGATTATTGTCAAACACTTCAGCTTCTACAGGAAAAAATCATCAAGCTGATACATGTCACACACACACACACATTGTCCTACCAAGTAGCTCTTTTCTAATGTCATTGAGAAATCACTAAAATGAACATTACATGATTTTTTGTTCACGATAGGCAGAGTCACATGCATGGAGGACTACATTCATAGGTAGAATGTGAAATCTCTTCATTAAAATTCCATGAGTCGAAAAGATTGAAGAACCTTATGTACTTTGCCAGTGAAGTTTAGTATTTCATAAAATTGGCGCTTCTGTTAGATTTGAACTGGAAATTTTATTTTTCTTCTCTCAATCACAAAGATTTACTATGACAGTGCATTGTGTTGCTAGACAACTGATGTAATTCCTCATACTGGGTATAGGGTATATTAAGTTTCCTCTGGGTATTGTTTGTACATTGTTCCTTGATGGCCGTTGGGTTTTGTTTGATTAGATGATGAAAGTATTGAGTTGTCTTTATAGGAACAACAACTATGTTAGGTCCAATAGGTATCATCTCTAATGTTTGTGGCTTTTTATTTTTCATCTGTTGCATCTAGAACATTTGTTTTTATATCACCCCTCAATCTTGTGTGGTTGCATTTTTTGGGGATAACTAGAACTTCTAACGTCTTACTGTGTTGGCGTACTGTGAATGAGTGATGAAGCAGGAACCATATGATTTGAGCTGCATAGTGATTTGGCAACACATTGAGCAAGCATAGTAAATCTGTGAGACTTAGAGAAGAAAAATAAAATATCTGGTCCAAATATCTCAAGTGTCAGTTTTATTAAATCCTAAACTTAACTATGAAGGTTGTCACACCCGATTTTAAGGATAAAATGGGATGCACAATCTTATGTGCTCCCAGAGATCAATCACACACAGAAGCTGACAAATTATAACTAGTACCATCACAAGTGTTTATTACATCACGAATAATAAGGCATAGTCTTCAAAAAATGTAGCGGAAGTATAAAGAAAAATCTCTCGCGGAAGCTCCATATCACAGGGACGTCAACTAGTTGACCACAAGTCTAGTAATCCTCAGGAAAGTCATTATTACCATAGCCATCTGTTACCCATCCGGGATTTTTATCCAAATAATAAAAATAAACAAGCGTAAGTACGTGTCGTACTCAACAAGTGTAACATGGGGTTCATGAGGCTCAAAAGGCTTGACATAGGCTTAACAACATTCAGCTTTTAGTTGTCACCATTTTAGCTTAAGAGTAGCAACAAGTTGTTTCAATCCCAAAGTAAAACACATGATCAATGTAAACATGAATAATGAATAGCATAAACGGATAATTCTTAGTGATCGTCTATTCCATAAGGGTTCCAAGGCCGCTCATGACCGTGAGCACAGCTGATATACCAGTTTTACACTCTACAGAGGTTGTACACTTTCACTGTGAGTCGTGATAACTCCCAAAACACTTCCAAGGTGAGCAGGCAGGGCTCACTATGAAGCCTTTCAAAGGTTCGTCTAACAAGTTAGGGCCGCTAGGTTTCTATGCCCTACGAATGTAGGGCTCCCCTTCCGACAGGCACAATGACGCGCAGCCTATGCACTGACGGACAGAGTCCGCACTATATCCAACCTGAAACACACCCCTCTTGCGCCATAAAGATAACATCTAACAAGCTAGAAAAGGTCCTTGTACTGAGCTAAAGCTAGAGCCTTGTAGCCCTCACAGCTGTACTGTAAGTCCCGAATGATCACTTACAGATAAGTCCGTAGGGAGAGGATTCTAGAGCATTTAGAAAGTAGCTAAACACTCCAGTCCCCTGTTTCCAAGTTGCTAAAAAGTCATGTTTTAATGTTTATTGCATATACCATTAGTCAAGTTACAAGATCATGGTTTAATTGAGCACTAGCAAAGCTACCCAATGCAAATCCGTTAGGAGACAAGGTATAAGTTCAATTCTAAGGAATCCCTATCAAGTTGACACATGCAATCATCAATTAAATGTATTAAAGTTGATAGGAAACAAGGATAATCCCATGCTATATTTGTCTTGAACAAAGTGCTCCTACTGATCCTACTCGTCAAAGAAGTACTCTTGATCACCCACGAATTATTCACCGTCTATACTCGATAATCACAACAACATATAGGCATCTAGAAGCAATCATGCATAGCAAACAAAAGCTATAGATTAGAACAGTACACCAATCAGCATAAAGTCTAGATGAAAAGTTTGTAAAACGAATCTACGTCTCACTATGAACACATAGACGCGAAGATCAAAAAAACCGGAGCTAAAACGAAGAAGTTATGAATTAAACAAGATTTTCTTTGACAAAATAATAGATTAAATCTAACCTTAAATTTTAAAAGTTGAAAACATACTTAACAATACTATGAACAGGTAGATTACGCAATTGCGAACCTAACGCAACTTGAACGGGTCAAATCGGAGCTAAAACGTGAAAGTTATGGCCTACAGAAACTAGTGGCAAAACTGTAAATAGATGAAAACGTATTTTGGATCTAAACTGAAAGAAACTACGCTTTTTAAAAGAAGAAGGCGTATTCTTGATTTGCACATTGGACTGCAGGTTGAGATACAATTATTTATAAGGGCCTTTTTGCAAAACGACAGGCGAAGGGGTACGAAGTGATCTGATCCATTGGATCTGATTTGGGCAGTCGGGATTAAAAGAGGGAGAGGAAGACGTCGTCAGCACTGTAGCCAACGGCGGCGCCATTGCCAGACTAGCTGCACCTCGCCGGAGTTCATGAAATCGGTGACTCCGGCCACCGTTGGACACGGGAAAAGCTCAGGGACGTAGAGGGGCGCACAACGAGCCGTACTAGGGGATTGGAGAGGGCCGCGACGGCACGGCTGTAGCGCCACGCTTGAGTTGGTGGCTCGGTTAGTTTGGCGAGGTCACGAATGATAGAAAACGGGAGGAAGCAAACGCAGGGTGCCGTGGGCACTCTTACCAAATTCTGAAGACCGGCGGACGGCTCTGGTTGGCGTCAAAGCGGTGACTTGGCGAATCACCCAGCGCCAACGGCTTTAGGGCATACGGCGGCGCTGTGAGGGCACGGGGCGGCTTCAGAGCGGCTAGATGGAGGCGGCGGGTGTAGGGGTCACTATATATAAGGGCCTCGACGTGTGGATCAAGCCACACGTGGCGGAGTCAGAGTGGAGGTGGACTCAGTGGCGGTGAGGACTCCAGCTCGAAGCCGACTCAAGGTAGAGGGCAACGTTGATAGAGTGGGCCCACCTGTCAGCGACTCAAGGCGAGGGTTCCAGCGGTCAGCCAAAGGGAGAGAGGGAAGAGCGCGCCTGCGCTCAACTGCTGGGCCGCCCGCTAGTTGGCCACGGGAAGAAAAGGAGTGAGGCGGGCCGCGGGTGGATGAGGCCACGCGGCTGGGCCAGCAGGCCAAAAGCAAGGGAGGGAGAAAAGAAAAATAAAACGCATTTTCTATTTTCTTAACACAATTTCAATTCCAATTTCAACTAAAATTCAAATTCTTTTGCAAATTCCAATCAAACCAAAGCATCACAAAATAAATATGCAGCAGCATGGCTGCACACACATGTATGTAGACCTATATTCGATTTTATTTTTAACAAAGTTATTATTTTCCTAAATTTAAATGCTCACAAAATGCATAATTAATTCATTTTCTCCTATTTTTAAAATCATGCAAATTTTAGGGTGTTGCAATTCTACCCCCCTTAAAATGATTCTCGTGCTCGACATTCGGATGATGCTGACTCAAAAGGCTGCGAATATGTTTTTCTCAGATCCTCTTCTCTTTCCCAAGTAGCATCATCTTCTATATACCGATTCCACTGAACCTTACACATCTTTATAACTCGGCTCCTTGTAACCCTTTCTGTCGTCTCCAAAATCTTTACCGGAAATTCCTCATATGAAAGATCTTCCTTAACTGTAAGTTCCTCTAATGGTATCTGCTCCTCAGGTATACGTAAACACTTCTTCAGTTGAGACACATAAAACACATCATATACACCTGACAAGCTCTCAGGTAATTCTAACTGATAAGCCACTTCACCACGTCTCTCTAAAATCTCGAAAGGCCCAATATACCTTGGTGCTATCTTTCCTTTCATGTTAAACCTTTTCACACTCCTTATTGGTGATACTTTTAGGTAAACATAATCCCCTATTTCGAAAACCAATTCTCTCCTCCGAGTGTCAACATAACTCTTCTGTCGAGACTGTGCCACTTTCAAGTTACCCCTAATCATCCTTACTTGCTCTTCTGCGTCTCTTAAAACATCCGGTCTAAACACTTGAGTTTCTCCTGTTTGATTCCAAAACAACGGGGTTCTACACTTTCGTCCATACAAAGCTTCAAAAGGTGTCATATTGAGACTCTTCTGATAACTGTGGTTGTACAAGAACTCTGCATAAGGCAAGCTCTTGTCCCAACTTGTACCATAGTGCAATGCACAAGCTCTCAACATGTCCTCTAATATTTGATTAATCCTCTCAGTTTGCCAATCTGTCTGAGGATGATATGCTGTACTAAAATTCAACTTTGTTCCCAATAAACTATGTACCTACTACCAAAAATGAGATGTAAATTGAGTACACCGATCAGACACAATTTTCTTGAGAACTCCATGTAGACACACTATCTTCTCCATATATAATTGGGCCAACCTCGGTCCATTATAAGTAGTCTTGGTCGGTATAAAGTGAGCAACTTTAGTTAACCAATCCACTATCACCCATATTGAATCATAACCCCTCTGAGTGCGTGGTAACCCAACAATAAAATCCATTCCAACTTCTTCCCACTTCCACTTAGGTATCTTCATTGGTTGTAATAATCATGCAGGTCTTTGATGTTCAGCTTTGACTCTTTGATAGGTATCACATATAGCAACATACTCAGTAACATCTCTCTTCACTACGTACCACCAATAATTCTCTTTTAGATCCAAGTACATCTTGGTACTTCCGGGATGAATAGAGTAAGCAGACTCTTGTGCCTCACGAAGAATCACATCTCGTATATCCTTATTCTCAGGGACACATAGTCTTTTCCTAAACCACAGAGTTCTATTATCATCCATATGGAATCCTGGTGCCTTGCCAATCACTATGTTCTCCGCTATCTCTTTCAACTTCGCATCCTGTAACTAGCCCTTACGTATTTCTTGCTCTAGTGTGGGTTCTATCACTAACTCTCCTACATTAGTGACAAAGCCCAAGTTCAGTTGCTCAAATTCTACACACAACTCACTTGACATAACTGCCACTTGCACTTCCTTGGCGTAACTTTTTCTGCTAAGAGCATCGGCAACAACATTCGCCTTTCCAGGATGATAGTGTACTTCCAGATCTTACTCCTTAATCAACTCTAACCATCGACACTACCTCAAGTTCACGTCTGTCTGAGTGAAGATGTACTTTAGACTCTTGTGATCAGTATAGATGTCACTCTTATGTTCGATAAGATAGTGCCTCCATATCTTCAGAGCATGAACCACTCCTGCTAATTCCAAATCATGAGTAGGATAGTTTAGCTCATGCTTTCTCAACTATCGGGATGCATAGGCCACTACTCTTCCTTCTTGCATAAGAACACATCCGAGACCTTGACGGGATGCATCACAATAGATAGATAAGTTCTTGCTCAAATCTGGCAAAACCAATACTGGGGCTGTAGTCAATCTTTTCTTCAATTCCTCAAAGTTAGTTTGGCACTTCTCGGACCACACAAACTTAGCATTTTTCTCCAACAGAGCCGTCATAGGCTTGGCAAGTTTAGAGAAACCTTCTATGAACCTTCTATAGTATCCAGCCAATCCCAAGAAACTACGAACCTCTCCCACATCAGTTGGTGGTTTCCAATTCAACACATCTCTCACCTTGCTTGAATCTACTGCTATTCCACCATTAGAGACAACATGGCCTAGAAAAGAAACTTCCTTCAACCAGAACTCACACTTGCTTCGCTTAGCATACAACTTGTGTTCTCTGAGTTTTTGCAAGACCAACCTTAGATGTTCAGCGTGCTCTCCTTCTGTTTGGGAGAATACCAATATGTCATCGATAAATACCACCACAAACTTATCCAAAAACTCCATGAACACCTTATTCATCAAGCACATAAAGTATGCAAGTGCATTGGTCAAACCAAAGGACACAACAGTGTACTCATACAAACCATACCTCATAGTAAAGGTTGTCTTAGATATGTCAGTTGCACAAATCTTCAACTGATGATAACTAGAACGAAGATCAATCTTAGAGAAAACACAAGCACCTCTCAACTAATCAAACAAGTCATCAATTCTAGGTAGCGAATACATATTCTTGATAGTAACCTCATTGAGTGACCAATAATCGACACACATCCACTGGGTACCATCCTTCTTGTCCACACATATAACCGGTGCTTCCCAAGGTGATGAACTAGGATGAATGAAACCTTTATCCTATAACTCCTTTATTTGTTTCTTAAGTTCCTCTAATTCATTAACCCCCATTCTATATGGACGCTTAGCTATAGGTGCAGTTCCAGGTAATAATTCAATAATAAACTCAATGTCACGGTCAGGTGGCATACCTGGCAAGTCATCGGGAAACACATCTAGAAACTCATCCACTACTGGGTCCTCTTTGTTGACGCGATCATCAAGCTAGTTCACTATGGTTGTCGACTGCTTCTGCACTACAACATCGACACTGATCCTATCCCCATTCGGTGTGGTCACAACAACTACCTTCTCCTTACACTGAATCACTGCTTGTTGTTGCTTCATGCAATCCATACCCAAAATAAGATTAATTCTTGCTCTTCTCAACACAATGGGGGTCACTTGAAACTCTACCCCCCTTAAGGATAGACTAGTCGAGAGACAACAGTAAGAAGCTTGCATACTACCTACTGGTGATTTTACTAGTATAGGATCTTTCATGACACATATGGGTATGCTATGCGTTCTAACAAATGCTTGTGATATGAAAGAATGTGAAGCTCCAGAATAAAAAAGAACAGTGGTAGGAGTGGAATTAACATCAAATGTACCGAGCATGACTGCTGGTTCCACAAGCGTCGTCTCTGCAGACACATGATTCACCTTCCCATAATGCGGTGGCTTCTAGTTGCTATTCTGCCTCTGGGGGGTTTACTGGTTGGGATTCTCCGGGCAGTTATAAGACAGGTGACCATCTTTACCATAGCGAAAACCCTTGTTGGGAGTGCTAGGGGCACTAGTCTTCATGGGAGTGTTGTTAGGCGCTCCCTATTGTGGTGTTTGCTGACAACTCTGCTGCTAGGGATGTTGATTGCCATTCTGCTGCTGGTACGATGGACGTTGCTGGTTCAGGTTGCTTTGAAGGTACTGACCATGATTCCCCTAATTGGGTGGTCCTTGGTACCTCTGCTAGAAGCCTTGTTAAGGATTGGTGCGCGGACGAGTATTGCTTCTAGAGGCCTGTTCTTGGAGCCTCCTCTTCTTAGCCTCCATCTCTTTGCGCTTATTGTCAATAACAATGGCGTGATTCACCAGCGTCTAGAAATTGGGGTATGTATTGGATATAAGCTGGAGTTGCAGACCGTCATACAGACCCTTGAGAAAGCAGCATTGCTTATTAGTATCATCAGCCACCTTATTCGGAGCATAACGTGACAGCTGAGGAAATTTGTCACGATACTCAGCTACAAACATAGATCTCTGTTTTAGAGCTCTGAATTCCTCCTACTTGAGCTCTATCAATCCTTCAGGTATGTGGTTGGATCCAAAATTGTCTCTAAACTCCTGCCAGGTGATAGGAGGAGTATTAGTAGGACGTCCATACTCAAATGCCTCCCACCAATCTTGAGCTTCTCCTTGGAGTTGTCCCGAAGCGTACAACACCTTTTGCTGGTCGTCGCATTGCGCTATGTTAAGTTGCTTTTCCACTGCACGAAGCCAATCATCTGCTTCCAGTGGATTAGTGGCATGAGAAAACACTGGGGGCGGCCCTTCAAAAATTCACCACGCTTGTCATGCGGTGTTCCACCAATTGGATGATTCTGCCCCAGAGCTTGCATAAGCTATGTCTGCACTGCCAGAAGCTGCTCAATAGTACGTGGCGGTGGTGGATGTGGAGGAACACCTCCACGACCTCAGCCTCTTCCTCTTCCAGACATCTGACATCCAACAAAAGTATTCAAAATTTAGAGCTTTCCAAATTATAGACACTTATAGAGATATAGAATATATTCTGAAAATTTTCTGGATGAGTTCCAACACCAGCAGCTTGGTAAAACGGTCATATCTTGATTTGCAGATATCCAAAACAGGCATGCTTTACATGGTTGAAAAGCTTAAGAAATTATCTACAACTTTTATTCAGAACATATGCCCAGATTCTGTCGTTAGGTTACTCAAAAATAGGACACAACTGAAACTGTTCTAGACTCCAGACTGCGCAGAAACTTCAAGTTAAAACAGGTATATCACTCAAAACAGGTCAGGTATAGGGGTGATTCTAGAGGCATTAGTAACATACTTAAGTCTAGTTGTTCTCATAAAAATTTCATAATTTTTGGTCATGTAGATTTAGATCGGCATTGATATAAGGACAGACTGCTCCGAAAAACAGATCCGAGAGAACAAGATGTACCAAACCCAAACATTTATTTATTGACTCAAACTTTAATATTCTTAACTATGGAACTTGCGGACATGCCCACAATGTTCCAGCACTCATTATAAAAATCCAAATCACACATAAACATAATAATAAATCAACTAGGGACGCCAAAGTTCACACCGCACAACTAGACTCGACTTGACTCAACTTGACCCGTGCTACTAACGTCTTATTACATAGAAAAGAACTCCAACACCTATGGGCAAAATTTATGGGGAAGCTCCTCATAGATCCTTGGCAGGTTGAGGCACACCATTTGCCCGTCTATCACTTGTCGGTATCTCTTAAGGGTCGCTTCCTGTGCCTTCAACTGATCTTCCAGCCATCGATTCTTGTCTACCAATTCATAGGCATATTGCACCATCACTAGAGTAGTGGGATCCTGTAACACCCTAAAATTTGAATTTTTTTTAAATAGTAAATTTGATTTAAATATGCAATTATATGTGCATTTCAAATTTAGGAAATAATATTTCTTTTATGAAATTAAAAGAAAATATAAGAATAGAAACATGTTGATGCATTCATGCTATTGCATATTTATTTCTGTGACGGGTGGTTTTGTTCAAATGCTAGAAGATTTTAAAAACCTTTTGAAAATGAGTTTGAAAATTTTATTTATAAAAAGAAAAAAAGAAATTTCCTTCCATCTCCTCCCTTCCTCACATTTGACCACCAGACCAGCCCCCACCTCGCCTCCCCTTTTCCCTTGCCTTGACCCGACTTGCTGACCAGCAACCCAACCCCGCCACACATTGACTCCACCCCATGCCGCCCAAGTCGCGCAGACCTTCTCAGAACAACCACCGCGCCTCCTTTCCTCCTTCACCCGTTGACGCCTGGGCCCGCGTCGCTGCCGCCCTTCCTCCTCAAGAACCAGCGCAGTGCGTCGGCATAACATGCGCCCGCGCATACGTCGTCGCGCGTCGTGGGATCGCCCTCCCCGCGCCCCGGCCTCTTTTTAAGCGAAGCCGAGCCCCCGCGCGTTCCTCTCTCGCTCTCCGCTCCAATTTACTCGCCCCGCGCTCACGCTTGGAGGCCGCCACCGCTTCCGGAGAAGCCCCGCCGTCCACCGAGTTTGGAACCGCCGTGGACCGCCTTCCCGAGCCATCTCCGACCCATTTCTTCCCAGCGGTGAGACCCCATGCTCTCTCTCTCTCTCCTGTCCTTCACCTTGGCGTTTGATGGCTTGAATGGCCGTTTTTTGCGTGGCGGGGAAGCTCTTGGCCGTCGGCCATGGCGGCCGCCGCTCAACCTTCCCCTCCGCCACCTTTTTGCCTAGCCAGTAACCCTGCTTCCCCGATAACCCCGGTGCTCTCGGTTCTTGATTGGCGAACCCTAGCCCCTAACCGAAGCTCGCTGGCGTGTTCTTGGCCGTCGGCCATGGTTGAAACCTCGCGAGACCCTTTATTCGGCCGGCCCGAACCCCAGATCCGTTCTTGACCGTCCATTTCTAATCCGACGCCCACCGTTGGCCGATACCCCTTCGCGGGTAGATTTGCTAAAGAGCCCTCCTGTTTTCGCGTAATAGAACCCGCCGTCCTTAACGTATTTCCTCGAGTACGCATTCTCGTTTTGAAAGCATATAGTTCAACGGGTTTAGTCTAAAGTACGCTTTCAAAGATTTACGAAATGCCATTTGAACTGCTTTTAAGCTTATAAAATTGTCGTTTTAGCTCCGAATTGATCCATTCAAATCGCGTTAGCTTCGTAATTTCATAAGCTACATGTTAGAACTACTGTTAGTCAAGTTTGGAACTTTTTAATTTCATGATTAGATTTAGTTAAATATATGGCTATAGGAAAACCCGTTTAAATCATAACTTTCGCATTTTAGCTCCGTTTTTCGTGAACTTCGCGTTGACGTGATCGTAGCAAAACATAGATTAGTTTTGCAAACATTTTATCTTGATTTCAATACTGTTGGTGTACTGTTCTAATGATAGGAATGTTTGCTTTGCATGAATGCTTTTGGAATGTTGTATGTTGCCGTGTTGGTCGCGTTCAGACGGTGAGGAAAACGTTGGAGACCAAGAACTCTTCGACGACCAGCAGGACCAGCACGAGTTTGTGAACCAAGGCAAGTATAGCATGGGCCTTCCTTGATGTCCTATTTCACTTTAATCAATTACTCATTTGCATGTGTCTAATTTTGATACCCGTAAGGACATCCTAGTGATTGTTTATCCTGTTCCTTGTATCCTATGGGTTAAATGCATATGGGTAGATTGCTAGTGCTCTAACCTAACTTGATATACCTGTTATGATGAATGATACTATGGAACAAAGTGAGTAACATGATTTATAACAACTGTTCCATAGGGCGAAAGGGCAAATGACCTTTGTTCATGTTGTTTCCGGCCCTCCATAAGGACTTATCTGTCGGCAAAAATGGGGTGACGATGCAGGCAACCGGAGAGTCATATGGCTCGACTTTAGCTCAGTAATAGGACCTTTTCTAGCTAGTTAGAGGTTACCTTTTTGGCGCAAATGGGGCTTGCCACGTTGGGTATAGGACTGCCTCTGTTCCTATGTGTATAGCATGATGGATATGTGCCATAGGAAAGGGGGTTCCTACATCTGCACATAAAGGAAACCTAGCGGCCCTAACTTGTTAGGGAAACCTATGAAATGGCTTCATAGTGTACCCTGCCTGGCTCACCTTGGAAGTGACATGGGAGTAATTAACCCGGCATATGGGGATCACGACTCATGGTGAATGTGCACCACCTCTGCGGAGGGTAACAAATCTGTTATAACAATACGTGCTCACGATTCTGAAGCGGCTTGAAAACTCACGAATAGATGGCTACTTATAATGTTGTTTATACGAGATGATTATGATGATGTCACATGACTCAATTGGATCGGATATATGATCACGTGGGTTTAAAAGGGAGCTTAAGCATAACTTAATAATAGATGAGGATAAAATCTTGAATCTACTAAAAGTGCTAACTGCAGTAAACCAGTGTCATCCTTTTTGAGCCTCATGAACCCCATGTTATCTTGTTGAGTACGGGACGTACTTACGCTTGTTTAATTTTCAATATTTGGATAAAAATCCCGGATGGGTAATAGATGACAACGGATATAAGGAGTTTCCTGAGGATTATTAGGCTTGTGGTCAACCAGTCGACCGTCCCTGTGATGGAGTTCCACGAGAGAGTTATCTTTTTATCTTCCGCTGTGTTATGTAAGTCAATGTGATGCTATTATTCGTTATGTAAGATACACCGTGATGATACTTTTTATAATTTGTCAACTTATGTGTGTGACTGATCCCTGGGCACACATGAGTTTAGTGCATTCAATTTTATCCTTAAAATTGGGTGTGACAGAATGGTATCAAAGCAGTGTTGACTGTAGGACGCAAGCCTAGATAGAAACTGGTCGTTTTAAGGTTTAGATGTTGCTACAAAAATCCTTGTTCTTTGAACCTTGATATTTTCTTCAATACTATATCTCTACCTTTGCTATTCATCTCTACCTTGGTGCTTATTTTAAAGTCTTTGTTCTCATCTTCACTCTTTGATCTGATATGCTTTTAGAACTTCTCCTTACCACCTTCTTGCGTAATCCTAAGATGAGTCTTCAGATTGTTACCCCTAGCACAATAAAAACGATAGTATCGCAAGTTGAGTCAATAATTGAATTGTGTATCTTTATTGATTGTTGAATTGTCATTATGCTTATGATTGTTTTGAATCTTTGTAATGATTGCAATGATCTTGTTGGGTGTTCCCACAATTTCATTTAGTTATAGGCCTAAGGCATAAGGATTAATGAAATAAATAGTCGGGTCTTGGTTTTCGTCTGTTTTTCCTATCCTATCTTTTCGGAGCAGTCTGCACTCTTCGGCTTATATCTTTGATTTTGGATGATCAAAAAAAATCGTGGGCAAATTCTGGACACTAGTACACTTCAATATCTTTCTCTGAGCGCAAGAATCAACTTGATAGCTATGTTGGTTATGGAGATACGAGAATCACAAGATGATGCATCTGTGCTGTTTGGAATCTGGAGTAGTTTCTGTTGTGCACTGTTTTCGACCAAGCTAACTGAGGAATTTGGAAAAGTGTTCTATAAGGAAGATGTGGAAAATTTGATAAGGTTTCCAACGATGTAAGCTACAACTTCATTGGATTAACAGAACGGGAGTTACAGCTGTTTTACTGCACTGCTATTTTTCGTCTCGCGAGGAATTTTAGGTTTCTTGTCCATATACAAGAGTAACGTTGGGATGTCGAACATTTTGATACAAATTCACACATCTAAAAGAAGTAGATGTAAGCTATACTTTGGTGTCCCCTAGTTCATCTTTTCTTAAGGGGGGTAGCCAAGTTGAAGAATTTACAAGATGAAGTATCATACGTTCTTGTTTGCGCAGCGGAAGCGTGGTGGTATCCAAAGATGTGAGAGAAACTCAGAGTCTCAATGAGGTTTGGTTAAAGGTTCAACGAAGGTTTATCCGAGATCATTAAGATTTTGGTAGAGCTACTAGAGAAGCTTTTAAGTTAGTTTGGATCAAGAATCTACAGGACATCTTCGCTAAGTTGGTCTTGAATTGGTGATATCCTCGTTGGAAGGAAAATTGATTATGACTTGGAAAAGTGCTATCACTTGGAGAAGCAAAAGTCATGACCGATGCCCTTAGCAATGGGAGTGGTGCTAAGAAGGTTCGGATGACACCAAGGATCAAGAATTGTATTCCAAGTTCGAGCAACTTAACCAGAATCATTCATGTTTTGAAGATTGGTGGAAGAATTTCCTTCTGATCAATAAAGTAAGGAATTTTCGTCGAAAGGTGGGTATTTTAAGAAAAAGAATTGGTATTGTGGACTCAAAAGGAAAGGTGGCCTAGTGATTGGAGTTACCTGAGTATCGTTTGGAGTAAGATCAACAGATATGCAAGGTAAAGTGGGATCCTCATCAAGACGATGGGACTACACGAGGCAGTAAAGGAGAATCCAAAGACGGAGTATCCCTATCTCTCAGTCGACGTCACCCGAATCTCGAGGACGAGATTCATCTTAAGGGGGTAGAATTGTAACACCCTAAAATTTGAATTTTTTTTAAATAGTAAATTTGATTTAAATATGCAATTATATGTGCATTTCAAATTTAGGAAATAATATTTCTTTTATGAAATTAAAAGAAAATATAAGAATAAAAACATGTTGATGCATTCATGCTATTGCATATTTATTTCTGTGACGGGTGGTTTTGTTCAAATGCTAGAAGATTTTAAAAACCTTTTGAAAATGAGTTTGAAAATTTTATTTATAAAAAGAAAAAAAGAAATTTCCTTCCATCTCCTCCCCTTCCTCACATTCGGCCCAGCACCAGCCCCAGCCCAGCTCGCCTCCCCTTTTCCCCTGCCTTGCCCACTTGTGACCCAAAGAACTCCCATGCCACCATGACATTGACTCCACCATTACCAAGTCACGCGCACCTCTTTTGCAACCGCCGCCCTCCCTTTCCTCCTTCACCACGGGCCTTGGGCCCTTTGTCATCGCTGCCGCCCTTTCCTCCATAAGAATGCAGCATGCGTCAGCCCAACCGCCGCCCAGCATACACGTCGCGCGTCGTGGGATCGCCCTCCCCGCGCCCCGACCTCTTTTTAAGCGAAGCCGAGCCCCCGCGCGTTCCTCTCTCGCTCTCCGCTCCAATTTCGCCCTCGCTCACGCTTCGGAGGCCGCCACCGTCGCTCGGAGAAGCCCCGCCGTCCACCGAGTTTGGAACCGCCGTGGACCGCCTTCCCCGAGCCATCTCCGACCCATTTCTTCCCCGCGGTGAGACCCCCATGCTCTCCTCTCTCTCCCTGTCCTTCACCTTGGCGTTTGATGGCTTGAATGGCCGTTTTTGTCTGGGTCGGAAGCTCTTGGCCGTCGGCCATGGCGGCCGCCGCTCAACCTTCCCCTCCGCCACCTTTTTGGCCTAGCCAGTAACCCCTGCTTCCCCGATAACCCCGGTGCTCTCGGTTCTTGATTGGTGAACCTAGCCCCCTAACCGAGCTCGCCGGCGTGTTCTTGGCCGTCGGCCATGGCTGAAACCTCGCCGAGAGCCACTTTATTCCGCCGGCCAAACCCCCAGATCCGTTCTTGACCGTCCATTTCTAATCCGACGGCCACTTGTTACCGATACCCTTCAGCGGGTAGATTTGCTAAAGAGCCCTCCTGTTTTCGCGTAATAGAACCCGCCGTCCTTAGCGTATTTCCTCGAGTACGCATTCTCGTTTTGAAAGCGTATAGTTCATTTGGTTTAGTCTAAAGTACGCTTTCGATATTTACAAATGCCATTTGAACTGTTTAAGCTTATAAAATTGTCGTTTTAGCTCGAATTGATCCATTCAAATCGCGTTAGCTTCGTAATTTCATAAGCTACATGTTAGAACTACTGTTAGTCAAGTTTGGAACTTTTTAATTTCATGATTAGATTTAGTTAAATATATGGCTATAGGAAAACCCGTTTAAATCATAACTTTTGCATTTTAGCTCCGTTTTTCGTGAACTTCGCGTTGACGTGATCGTAGCAAAACGTAGATTAGTTTTGCAAACATTTTATCTTGATTTCAATACTGTTGGTGTACTGTTCTAATGATAGGAATGTTTGCTTTGCATGAATGCTTTTGGAATGTTGTATGTTGCCGTGTTGGTCGCATTCAGACGGTGAGGAAAACGTTGGAGACCAAGAACTCTTCGACGACCAGCAGGACCAGCACGAGTTTGTGAACCAAGGCAAGTATAGCATGGGCCTTCCTTGATGTCCTATTTCACTTTAATCAATTACTCATTTGCATGTGTCTAATTTTGATACCCGTAAGGACATCCTAGTGATTGTTTATCCTGTTCCTTGTATCCTATGGGTTAAATGCATATGGGTAGATTGCTAGTGCTCTAACTGAACTTGATATACCTGTTGATGAATGATACTATGGAACAAAGTGAGTAACATGATTTATAACAACTGTTCCATAGGGCGAAAGGGCAAATGACCTTTGTTCATGTTGCTTCCGGCCCTCCATAAGGACTTATCTGTCGGCAAAAATTTGGGGCCCGACAATTACAACCGGGAGAGTCATATGGCTCTGACTTTAGCTCAGTAATAGGACCTTTTCTAGCTAGTTAGAGGTTACCTTTTTGGCGCAAATGGGGCTTGCCACGTTGGGTATAGGACTGCCTCTGTTCCTATGTGTATAGCCGCGATGGATATGTGCCATAGGAAAGGGGGGTTCCTACATCTGCCTGCCAAGGAAACCTAGCGGCCCTAACTTGTTAGGGAAACCTATGAAATGGCTTCATAGTGTACCCTGCCCGCTCACCTTGGAAGTGACATGGGAGTAATTAACCCGGGCATATGGGGATCACGACTCATGGTGAATGTGCACCACCTCTGCAGAGGGTAACAAAGCTGTTATAACAAATTAGTGCTCACGCGATTCTGGCGGCCCGGAAAACTCACAGAATAGATGGCTACTTATAATGTTGTTTATACGAGATGATTATGATGATGTCACATGACTCAATTGGATCGGATATATGATCACGTGGGTTTAAAAGGGAGCTTAAGCATAACTTAATAATAGATGAGGATAAAATCTTGAATCTACTAAAAGTGCTAACTGCGCATAAACCAAAGGTCATCCTTTTTGAGCCTCATGAACCCCATGTTATCTTGTTGAGTACGGGACGACGTTTTTACGCTTGTTTAATTTTCAATATTTGGATAAAAATCCGGATGGGTAACAGATGACAACGGATATAAGGAGTTTCACGAGGATTATTAGGCTTGTGGTCAACCAGTTGGACCGTCCCTGTGATGGAGTTCCACGAGAGAGTTATCTTTTATCTTCCGCTGGTGTTATGTAAGTCAATGTGATGCTATTATTCGTTATGTAAGATACACCGTGATGATACTTTTTATAATTTGTCAACTTATGTGTGTGACTGATCCCTGGGCACACATGAGTTTAGTGCATTCAATTTTATCCTTAAAATTGGGTGTGACAGAATGGTATCAAAGCAGTGTTGACTGTAGGACGCAAGCCTAGATAGAAACTGGTCATTTTAAGGTTTAGATGTTGCTACAAAAATCCTTGTTCTTTGAACCTTGATATTTTCTTCAATACTATATCTCTACCTTTGCTATTCATCTCTACCTTGGTGCTTATTTTAAAGTCTTTGTTCTCATCTTCACTCTTTGATCTGATATGCTTTTAGAACTTCTCCTTACCACCTTCTTGCGTAATCCTAAGATGAGTCTTCAGATTGTTACCCCTAGCACAATAAAAACGATAGTATCGCAAGTTGAGTCAATAATTGAATTGTGTATCTTTATTGATTGTTGAATTGTCATTATGCTTATGATTGTTTTGAATCTTTGTAATGATTGCAATGATCTTGTTGGGTGTTCCCACAATTTCATTTAGTTATAGGCCTAAGGCATAAGGATTAATGAAATAAATAGTCGGGTCTTGGTTTTCGTCTGTTTTTCCTATCCTATCTTTTCGGAGCAGTCTGCACTCTTCGGCTTATATCTTTGATTTTGGATGATCAAAAAAAATCGTGGGCAAATTCTGGACACTAGTACACTTCAATATCTTTCTCTGAGCGCAAGAATCAACTTGATAGCTATGTTGGTTATGGAGATACGAGAATCACAAGATGATGCATCTGTGCTGTTTGGAATCTGGAGTAGTTTCTGTTGTGCACTGTTTTCGACCAAGCTAACTGAGGAATTTGGAAAAGTGTTCTATAAGGAAGATGTGGAAAATTTGATAAGGTTTCCAACGATGTAAGCTACAACTTCATTGGATTAACAGAACGGGAGTTACAGCTGTTTTACTGCACTGCTGTTTTTCGTCTCGCGAGGAATTTTAGGTTTCTTGTCCATATACAAGAGTAACGTTGGGATGTCAGAACATTTTGATACAAATTAGCACATCTAAAAGAAGTAGATGTAAGCTATACTTTGGTGTCCCCTAGTTCATCTTTTCTTAAGGGGGGTAGCCAAGTTGAAGAATTTACAAGATGAAGTATCATACGTTCTTGTTTGCGCAGCGGAAGCGTGGTGGTATCCAAAGATGTGAGAGAAACTCAGAGTCTCAATGAGGTTTGGTTAAAGGTTCAACGAAGGTTTATCCGAGATCATTAAGATTTTGGTAGAGCTACTAGAGAAGCTTTTAAGTTAGTTTGGATCAAGAATCTACAGGACATCTTCGCTAAGTTGGTCTTGAATTGGTGATATCCTCGTTGGAAGGAAAATTGATTATGACTTGGAAAAGTGCTATCACTTGGAGAAGCAAAAGTCATGACCGATGCCCTTAGCAATGGGAGTGGTGCTAAGAAGGTTCGGATGACACCAAGGATCAAGAATTGTATTCCAAGTTCGAGCAACTTAACCAGAATCATTCATGTTTTGAAGATTGGTGGAAGAATTTCCTTCTGATCAATAAAGTAAGGAATTTTCGTCGAAAGGTGGGTATTTTAAGAAAAAGAATTGGTATTGTGGACTCAAAAGGAAAGGTGGCCTAGTGATTGGAGTTACCTGAGTATCGTTTGGAGTAAGATCAACAGATATGCAAGGTAAAGTGGGATCCTCATCAAGACGATGGGACTACACGAGGCGATAAAGGAGAATCCAAAGGCGGAGTATCCCTATCTCTCGGTCGACGTCACCCGAATCTCGAGGACGAGATTCATCTTAAGGGGTAGAATTGTAACACCCTAAAATTTGAATTTTTTTAAATAGTAAATTTGATTTAAATATGCAATTATATGTGCATTTCAAATTTAGGAAATAATATTTCTTTATGAAATTAAAAGAAAATATAAGAATAAAAACATGTTGATGCATTCATGCTATTGCATATTTATTTCGTGACGGGTGGTTTTGTTCAAATGCTAGAAGATTTTAAAACCTTTTGAAAATGAGTTTGAAAATTTTATTTATAAAAAGAAAAAAGAAATTTCCTTCCATCTCCTCCCTTCTCACATTCGCCCAAAGACCACTTTAGCCCATTCGCCTCCCCTTTTTCCCCCCCGGCCAGCGACAGCAGCCCAAAGAACCGCCGGCCACCATGACAGCCCACTCCACGCCGCCCAAGTCACACAGACCCTCACTGCAACCGCGCCGCCTCCCCTTCCTCCTTCAAATGGCGACGCCTGGGGCCCGCACATCAGTGCCGCCCCTTTCCTCCCATAACCATTGCCCGCGTCGGCCCCCCACCGCCGCCCGCATACGTCGTGCGTCGTGGGATCGCCTCCCCCGCCCGACCTCTTTTTAAGCGAAGCCGAGCCCCCGCGCGTTCCTCTCTCGCTCTCCGCTCCAATTTCGCCCTCGCTCACGCTTCGGAGGCCGCCACCGTCGCTCGGAGAAGCCCCGCCGTCCACCGAGTTTGGAACCGCCGTGGACCGCCTTCCCCGAGCCATCTCCGACCCATTTCTTCCCCGCGGTGAGACCCCCATGCTCTCCTCTCTCTCCCTGTCCTTCACCTTGGCGTTTGATGGCTTGAATGGCCGTTTTGCGTGCGGCCGGGAAGCTCTTGGCCGTCGGCCATGGCGGCCGCCGCTCCAACCTTCCCCTCCGGCCACCTTTTTGGCCTAGCCGTAACCCCCTGCTTCCCCCGATAACCCCGGTGCTCTCAGTTCTTCGATTGGTGAACCCTAGCCCCCTAACCGAGCTCGCCGGCGTGTTCTTGGCCGTCGGCCATGGCTGAGCCTCGCCGGAGCCACTGTTCCGGCCGGCCAAACCCCCCAGATCCGTTGCTGACCGTCCATTTCTAATCCGACGGCCACCGTTGGCCGATACCCCTTCGCGGGTAGATTTGCTAAAGAGCCCTCCTGTTTTCGCGTAATAGAACCCGCCGTCCTTAGCGTATTTCCTCGAGTACGCATTCTCGTTTTGAAAGCGTATAGTTCACTGGTTTAGTCTAAAGTACGCTTTCAGTATTTACAGAAATGCCATTTGAACTGTTTCGCTTATAAAATTGTCGTTTTAGCTCCGAATTGATCCATTCAAATCGCGTTAGCTTCGTAATTTCATAAGCTACATGTTAGAACTACTGTTAGTCAAGTTTGGAACTTTTTAATTTCATGATTAGATTTAGTTAAATATATGGCTATAGGAAAACCCGTTTAAATCATAACTTTCGCATTTTAGCTCCGTTTTTCGTGAACTTCGCGTTGACGTGATCGTAGCAAAACGTAGATTAGTTTTGCAAACATTTTATCTTGATTTCAATACTGTTGGTGTACTGTTCTAATGATAGGAATGTTTGCTTTGCATGAATGCTTTTGGAATGTTGTATGTTGCCGTGTTGGTCGCGTTCAGACGGTGAGGAAAACGTTGGAGACCAAGAACTCTTCGACGACCAGCAGGACCAGCACGAGTTTGTGAACCAAGGCAAGTATAGCATGGGCCTTCCTTGATGTCCTATTTCACTTTAATCAATTACTCATTTGCATGTGTCTAATTTTGATACCCGTAAGGACATCCTAGTGATTGTTTATCCTGTTCCTTGTATCCTATGGGTTAAATGCATATGGGTAGATTGCTAGTGCTCTAACTGAACTTGATATACCTGTTGATGAATGATACTATGGAACAAAGTGAGTAACATGATTTATAACAACTGTTCCATAGGGCGAAAGGGCAAATGACCTTTGTTCATGTTGTTTCCGGCCCTCCATAAGGACTTATCTGTCGGCAAAAGCTGGGACTGACAGTGCAACCGGGAGAGTCATATGGCTCTGACTTTAGCTCAGTAATAGGACCTTTTCTAGCTAGTTAGAGGTTACCTTTTTGGCGCAAATGGGGCTTGCCACGTTGGGTATAGGACTGCCTCTGTTCCTATGTGTATAGCCGCGATGGATATGTGCCATAGGAAAGGGGGGTTCCTACATCTGCCTGCCAAGGAAACCTAGCGGCCCTAACTTGTTAGGGAAACCTATGAAATGGCTTCATAGTGTACCCTGCCCGCTCACCTTGGAAGTGACATGGGAGTAATTAACCCGGGCATATGGGGATCACGACTCGCGGTGAATGTGCACCACCTCTGCAGAGGGTAACAAACTGTTATAACAGCCGTGCTCACGGTTACGAGCGGCCCGGAAAACTCACAGAATAGATGGCTACTTATAATGTTGTTTATACGAGATGATTATGATGATGTCACATGACTCAATTGGATCGGATATATGATCACGTGGGTTTAAAAGGGAGCTTAAGCATAACTTAATAATAGATGAGGATAAAATCTTGAATCTACTAAAAGTGCTAACTGCAGTAAACCAGTGTCATCCTTTTTGAGCCTCATGAACCCCATGTTATCTTGTTGAGTACGGGACGTACTTACGCTTGTTTAATTTTCAATATTTGGATAAAAATCCCGGATGGGTAACAGATGACAACGGATATAAGGAGTTTCCTGAGGATTATTAGGCTTGTGGTCAACCAGTCGACCGTCCCTGTGATGGAGTTCCACGAGAGAGTTATCTTTTTATCTTCCGCTGTGTTATGTAAGTCAATGTGATGCTATTATTCGTTATGTAAGATACACCGTGATGATACTTTTTATAATTTGTCAACTTATGTGTGTGACTGATCCCTGGGCACACATGAGTTTAGTGCATTCAATTTTATCCTTAAAATTGGGTGTGACAGATCCGTGCCTTCAGGGTCCATTATTGTCCATCCCAAGTTAGGGTGTTGGCAAGGGAGGAAGCGATATTGATCTTCCTTCATATCATCAAAGCCACGACCACGGAAACCCATGCAGGCTACAGCGGCTGCATCTTCTATGCTATCTTCCATGGTGGCACAGTGAGCGTGATGCGCATAGTTCGAGTCCAGCTAGTATGCTTCCTTCTCTCCATCCCGAATGGAGATGCACACCCTGGTCTTCCAATAAGTGTCCTCCAGCGGGTGCATATGCTCATTGCAAACGTACTCCACAGCTGCGTCCCAATCAGCGTAGTATGTCTAAAGAATCCCCATAAGTCGGTGGTGCGAAACGGAGGATTCATACCCTGGCTTGTACCAGATCTTTGTAGTCCATCCCATGGCAGGGGTAGGCTAATCTTCTTGAATGGCGTCCTCCTCCTCATCATCAGACAATACAACGACCTCCACTTCTTTAGATTCTTGTTCTTCGGGATCTTCCTGGAATAGCTCAGGCGTAGGTGCAGGTGCTGGTGAGTCAACTTCTTGCTCCTGGGGTTCCTCCTCCTCATGTGGCTCCATGGGCTCAAACAAGCCATGAGGCGGGTAGTAGCCCCCTGGAGGGCCGGTGGCCGACGACGAAGCTCTTGGTGCGGTAGGAGGCAGATCTAGGGGCGGCGGGCGACGACAGACCTAGGGCGGTGCGCGATGTCCATGGAGCTGGGGTGGCGAGCGACGGGCGGCGAGCGACGGATGTGGAGCGGAGATGGGGCGGCGGACCTGGAACTGGGAGCGACGGGTCATAAGGGCGTAGGCCGCGGCGCGTTTGGGATATGGAGCGGGGGTGGCGGACGCTGGAGGATTAGGTTTAGGGTTTTTTTGTTTTTTTCACTTTCTTTTCTATTTCATACCACGCCAATACCAAAAGGCAGGTGCCATTATAAAAAACCGGGCGCCAAAGACAAATCCATGCGCATAACATATTTTTTCTGTGCGTATGTAATTTTAATCTGTGTGTAATACAAAACTGATAGAATAATTGTGTTTTTTCCGTGCGTGTATAGTTTTTTCCTCTGAGTTTTATAAAAACCCATAGAATAATTTCATTTTTTCTGTGAGTGTATATTTTTTCCGTGTGTCTTTTGTCATGCACAGAAAATCATACAATTATTCCGTGAGTTTTCGTATTTTTTTGTCGGTATATTCTGGAACTGACAGAATAATTGGAATTTTTCTGTGGCGTCCTGCAATAATGGCTGTCCATCCAGGTACATTGCATCCCCCATTTAATCCTCTATATTATCCCCTTCCCCTCATCCCCATTCGCCTAAGTGCTAGGGTTTGGGCACAACTTAGTTTTTTTAAGATGTTGTCCCTTTGATTCGATTCTTTGGATTTTGGAGAAGCTTACATGGATTCTTGTTTGGTCGAATAAAGGACTAGACCAAGTTGAGAAAGTACCGAAAGATAAGGTTTGTGTTATTTCTCTTGCCAAATTTTTTATCACTAAACTATAAAGAAACGACAATTTTTTCCAACCATCCAGCTGGTTTTCAAAGGTAGTTCATTAACTAACTCAATTTAAATTAAAATAATCTAAAACCAGTCCCGATTTTTTCTAAAAATTTTGTGCCTATTGCCATTAGATTTGAATTTATTTGAATCATACTTGTACCTGTTTCTAGAGTTTTCTTGATTTTAGTCATGTGCTTATATTTTTTTTAAAACATTATATCATTTGAGCTTTATTGAACCTAGAGACCCACCAAGAGAAGCCATACTCATATAGAGTACTACATATGATGGTTCAATTAAACAAATTATTTTTGGAGGGCCAGTGATGTCATACTATTTGCCAAGGCTAAATATAATCTATATGGTGGAGCACGACAATACTATGACCTTTCTAGGTTTTCTATTTACTCTATAAAATTATACACCAACTTCCAATGTTTACATGATTATGTCTCTTATTTTGGTAGCCCATGCACGAGCACGGGAATTGCTTGACCATTTTATAATATAACGTACTATGAATGAAATGGGCAATACGATGAATGTTATTTCAATCAAATGGCTGTCTTCTTTCTTGTACATCGTTTTTTAGATTTCTATGGACTTTTCTAAAAACAATAGTATGTATGAAAGGGGTTACTCAAGTTAAAAAATCTTTTCAAAAAATCATTCCTTGTCTTGTGAGCGCATAATATTGTCATTTGTCAATAGTCTTCTGCACAATGACAACATAGAGCTCTTTTGTCAAATGATCTGTGTTCCCTGATTCCTCAATTTGTTCCGTCACGAACTTTTTCTAGTGCTAAACGTTCCTCATGACTCGGTCACACTATTATCAAGTGAAGGCCAGAGAAACATATGATTAAAATTAGACTGGGGCACGGGAATGTATAAAACATCACTAGAAAAATTTGTGAGAGAATAAATCAAGGAATCAAGGGATGTAGGTCACGTGATAAAGGTGTTGTATGATTTTATTGTCACGAAGATTGTTGCCAATATTATGAGCACAGAACAAACATTCCAGCATAGGACAGAAGATTATTGTCAAACACTTCAGCTTCTACAGGAAAAAATCATCAAGCTGATACATGTCACACACACACACACATTGTCCTACCAAGTAGCTCTTTTCTAATGTCATTGAGAAATCACTAAAATGAACATTACATGATTTTTTGTTCACGATAGGCAGAGTCACATGCATGGAGGACTACATTCATAGGTAGAATGTGAAATCTCTTCATTAAAATTCCATGAGTCGAAAAGATTGAAGAACCTTATGTACTTTGCCAGTGAAGTTTAGTATTTCATAAAATTGGCGCTTCTGTTAGATTTGAACTGGAAATTTTATTTTTCTTCTCTCAATCACAAAGATTTACTATGACAGTGCATTGTGTTGCTAGACAACTGATGTAATTCCTCATACTGGGTATAGGGTATATTAAGTTTCCTCTGGGTATTGTTTGTACATTGTTCCTTGATGGCCGTTGGGTTTTGTTTGATTAGATGATGCAAGTATTGAGTTGTCTTTATAGGAACAACAACTATGTTAGGTCCAATAGGTATCATCTCTAATGTTTGTGGCTTTTTATTTTTCATCTGTTGCATCTAGAACCTTTGTTTTTATATCACCCCTCAATCTTGTGTGGTTGCATTTTTTGGGGATGACTAGAACTTCTAACGTCTTACTGTGTTGGCGTACTGTGAATGAGTGATGAAGCAGGAACCATATGATTTGAGCTGCATAGTGATTTGGCAACACGAGCAAGCATAGTAAGTCTGTGAGACTTAGAGAAGAAAAATAAAATATCTGGTTCAAATATCTCAAGTGTCAGTTTTATTAAATCCTAAACTTAACTATGAAGGTTGTCACACCCGATTTTAAGGATAAAATGGGATGCACAATCTTATGTGCTCCCAGAGATCAATCACACACAGAAGCTGACAAATTATAACTAGTACCATCACAAGTATTTATTACATCACGAATAATAAGGCATAGTCTTCAAAAAATGTAGCGGAAGTATAAAGAAAAATCTCTCGCGGAAGCTCCATATCACAGGGACGTCAACTAGTTGACCACAAGTCTAGTAATCCTCAGGAAAGTCATCATTACCATAGCCATCTGTTACCCATCCGGGATTTTTATCCAAATAATGAAAATAAACAAGCGTAAGTACGTGTCGTACTCAACAAGTGTAACATGGGGTTCATGAGGCTCAAAAGGCTTGACATAGGTTTAACAACATTCAGCTTTTAGTTGTCACCATTTTAGCTTAAGAGTAGCAACAAGTTGTTTCAATCCCAAAGTAAAACACATGATCAATGTAAACATGAATAATTAATAGCATAAACGGATAATTCTTAGTGATCGTCTATTCCATAAGGGTTCCAAGGCCGCTCATGACCGTGAGCACAGCTGATATACCAGTTTTACACTCTACAGAGGTTGTACACTTTCACTGTGAGTCGTGATACCCATATGCCCGGGTTTATAACTCCTAAAACACTTCCAAGGTGAGTAGGCAGAGCTCACTATGAAGCCTTTCAAAGGTTCGTCTAACAAGTTAGGGCCGCTAGGTTTCTATGCCCTACGAATGTAGGGCTCCCCTTCCGACAGGCACAATGACGCGCAGCCTATACACTGACGGACATAGTCCGCACTATATCCAACCCGAAACACACCCCTCTTGCGCCATAAAGATAACATCTAACAAGCTAGAAAAGGTCCTTGTACTGAGCTAAAGCTAGAGCCTTGTAGCCCTCACAGCTGTACTGTAAGTCCCGGATAATCACTTACAGATAAGTCCGTAGGGAGATGATTCTAGAGCATTTAGAAAGTAGCTAAACACTCCAGTCCCCTGTTTCCAAGTTGCTAAAAAGTCATGTTTTAATGTTTATTGCATATACCATTAGTCAAGTTATAAGATCATGGTTTAATTGAGCACTAGCAAAGCTACCCAATGCAAATCCGTTAGGAGACAAGGTATAAGTTCAATTCTAAGGAATCCCTATCAAGTTGACACATGCAATCATCAATTAAATGTATTAAAGTTGATAGGAAACAAGGATAAGCCCATGCTATATTTGCCTTGAACAAAGTGCTCCTACTGATCCTACTAGTCAAAGAAGTACTCTTGATCACCCACGAATTGTTCACCGTCTATACTCGATAATCACAACAACATATAGGCATCTAGAAGCAATCATGCATAGCAAACAAAAGCTATAGATTAGAATAGTACACCAATCAGCATAAAGTCTAGATGAAAAGTTTGTAAAACAAATCTACGTCTCGCTATGAACACATAGACGCGAAGATCAAAAAAACTGGAACTAAAACGAAGAAGTTATGAATTAAACAAGATTTCCTTTGACAAAATAATAGATTAAATCTAACCTTAAATTTTAAAAGTTGAAAACATACTTAACAATAGTATGAACAGGTAGATTACGCAATTGTGAACCTAACGCAACTTGAACGGGTCAAATCGGAGCTAAAACGTGAAAGTTATGGCCTACAGAAACTAGTGGCAAAACTGTAAATAGATGAAAACGTATTTTGGATCTAAACTAAAAGAAACTACGCTTTTTAAAAGAAGAAGGCGTATTCTTGATTTGCACATTGGACTGCAGGTTGAGATACAATTATTTATAAGGGCCTTTTTACAAAACGACAGGCGAAGGGGTACGAAGTGATCTGATCCATTGGATCTGATTTGGGCAGTCGGGATTAAAAGGGGGAGAGGAAGTCGTCGCCGGCACTGTAGCCAACGGCGGCGCCATTGCCAGACTAGCTGCACCTCGCCGGAGTTCATGAAATCGGCGACTCCGGCCACCGTTGGACACGGGAAAAGCTCAGGGACGTAGAGGGGCGCAAAGCGAGCCGTACTAGGGGATCGGAGAGGGCCGCGACGGCGTGGCGGCAGCGCCACGCATGAGTTGGCTGCTCGGTTTGTTCAGCGAGGTCGCGTGAATGATAGAAAACAGGAGGAATCAAATGCGGGGCACCGTGAGCACTCTTACCTGATTCCGAAGACCAGCGCACAGCTCTGGTTGGCATCAAAGCGGTGGCTAGGGGATTCATCCAGCGGCGGCGGCTTTAGGGCGTGTGGCGGCTCTGTTAGGGCACGAGGCGGCTTCAGAGCGGCTAGATGGAGGCGGTGGGTGCAGGGGTCGCTATTTATAAGGGCCTCGACGTGCGGATAAAGCCAGGCGTGGCAGAGTCGGGGTAGAGGCGGACTCAGCAGCGGTGAGGACTCTGGCTCGAAGCCGACTCGAGGTAGAGGGCGACGTTGATAGAGCGGGCCCACCTGTCAGCGACTCAAGGCGAGGGTCCCAGCGGTCAGCCAAAGGGAGAGAGGGAAGAGCGCGCCTGCGCTCAAGTGCTGGGTCGCCCGCTAGTTGGGCCGCGGGGAGAAAAGGGGTGAGGCCGAGCGGCCGGGCCAGCAGGCGGAAAGCAAGGGAGGGAGAAAAGAAAAATAAAACTCATTTTCTATTTTCTTAATACAATTTCAAATCCAATTTAAACTCAAATTCAAATTCTTTTGTAAATTCCAATCAAACCAAAGCATCACAAAATAAATATGCAGCAGCATGGATGCACACACATATATGTAGACCTATATTCGATTTTATTTTTAACAAAGTTATTATTTTTCTAAATTTAAATGCTCATAAAATGCATAATTAATTTATTTTCTCCTATTTTAAAATCATGCAAATTTTAGGGTGTTACAAAGGTACATAAGGTGCCTCAATCTTTTTGATTCAAGGAACTTTCCTAAAGAAATTTTACATTCTACATGTGATTGTAGTCTTTCATCAACACAGCCCAATGAGAACGCATAACTGTGTAATGTCAGTTCAATGATTTTTCAATGACATTGGCAAAGAGTTATTGGATAGGATATTGCGCGTACAGCCTGTGTTGATTTTTCAATGATATTACACAGTTTGTGTGTTCTCACTGGGCTTTGTCGCATGCAAGATTACAATCAAATCTACAGAGTTATTATGACAATGTGACATACACCATGTTGGAGTTTGGCTTCTTATTAGGTAGATGCTGGACATTGTTGGTGAAATATGGTCGGCAGTCTACCGAGGGATATGCCCACAATAGTAGATGAATCGGTGGAGGTGCGCGTAATAGGAACCGGATGGTGACACAAGCGTAGAGACAAGCGATTTAGACAGGTTCAGGCCGTCTGATCGACATAATACCCTACGTCATGTTTCTTCGGTGAATTGTATTGAATGTGAGATGCATTCGAGGGGGGTCCCTACCCGCCTTATATAGTCTGCAGGGTAGAGTTACAGGACGGTTTAAGTCTAGATCTATTCGGCTATATGGTAAGTATTTATAAGGAATACGATATCTATCATATTCGAATAGATCTTTCTTCATCACCAAGATGTCTTCTGATTGCCTTGCGGTGCACAGCGATCAGAGCCGAGCACCGTAGGCCTTGATCTTATGGGCTGGACCTCCCTTGGTGGTGCAGCCTATGTCCATTGCCGTAGGTACCTGGGGTTATACCCCCCACAGCTAGTCCTCAAGCGCCTTCTATCCGCTAAGCAATGCCGTCTTGAGCAGGTCCAAGCAGTTTAACTTGGAGTCAAACAGTTAATCTGGCAATTTAACTAGTATAACTGGTAATCCAATCAACAAAATGAAGTGCCGACCAGTTTGACTGGTAATCCGACTAGTTTAATTGGTAATTCGATCAACAAAATGAAGTGCCGACCAGTTTAATTGGTCAACAGGCCTCGAACATACTCAAGTAAGGCTTGCCAGAAGGATGTAAGGAGCTCAAGTTTAAAATTTAAAAAATTCTCCACCTTAGGTGAAGTGTACTCACTTAGGCTTCGTTGGCAAAGTCAGATGATCATCATCCATGACTTAGTCAAAGAGGATGTTAGTATTGATACATGCGCCGCAAGTTACAATGTATACATTGTAGTCCCCATGCCTGACAGTAGGTGTAGAAGGCACCTGGTCTCAGAATCAAAGAAGTACAACGAGCAGTTATTTAGAATAACTGAGTCCCAGCTTAGCCAAGCACACAGCTAGCCCCCAGCTTAGCTGAAAACCAGTAAGAGAAAAAACAGTACATTCACTGCTAGGTGAAGTGTACACATTTAGTCCCCGAGCCTGCTGTAAGATAGAGCAGTATCTTGTAGCTGGATCAAAGAAACAAGTGAAAAGGACGGAATCCCCGTGCTTAGCACTAGACATTGGAGTAAAAATTTTAGAGTGCTGATCACTTAAAAATGGAGAAAAAATGAAGAGTGCTTAGCACTTTTACCGTTGGAGAACATGGAGAGTGCTTAGCACTATACCATGGCGCACATGGAGAGTGCTTAGCACTTAACCGTGACGAACATGGAGAGTGCTTAGCACTTAAACCGTGGAGAAAATGAAGAGTGCTTAGCACTATACCATGGCGAACACGGAGAGTGCTTAGCACTTAACCGTGGCAAACATGGAAAGTGCTTAGCACTTAAACCGTGGAGAAAATGGAGAGTGTTTAGCACTATATCGTGGCGAACATGGAGAGTGCTTAGCACTTAACCGTGGTGAAATTTAGAGAGTGCTTAGCACTATACCATGGAGAAAATAGAGAGTGCTTAGCACTTCAACCGTGGAGAAAATGGAGAGTGCTTAGCACTATACCGTCGCGAACATGGAGAGTGCTTAGCACTTAACCGTGGCGAAATTTGGAGAGTGCTTAGCACTTAAACCGTAGAGAGAAATGGAGAGTGCTTAGCACTTAAAATGTGGAGAAAATAGAGAGTGCTTAGCACTTAACCTGTGGAGAAAATAGAGAGTGCTTAACACTATATCAGGGCAAAATTGGAGAAGTAGACCGACAAAACAGGCTCAGCCATTCAGTATGCCTGGAGGCCCATTAAACTGGCCCAATAACCATTGATGGATAAGTTGGAGGGGTACGAACGATGCGGCAGAGTCAGCGCGGTTTCCCACAAACCCTGAAGGTGAAGGGTCAGGGTCGAACCCTACGAATCCGCCCGCCACGACGCACTTCCCTCATTCCTCCTAGCGCGTCCTCTTCCTTGCAACCGCAAAATACTCAGCGCTTCGCCTTCGCACACCCTGCTACAGTCGCATTACAACTGTAGTGCCTCCTCAATCGAATCTGAGCCTAGCCAAATCGAATCAGATCTGATCCATGGCGAAGGGGGGGAAGAAACGCAACCGCTCGAGCCTGAAGAGGTCAAGGAGGGAGGCGGCGGAGAGTACCGGCGAGGTCCGACGTGACCAAGAGTGGGTCAGCTCTACCATCACCTAGGAGACCCTATAAAAAATGGTGTTCAAAGGCATCCTTCAAGATCAAGTAACCGTAGGATGGCACCCCACTGCAGGTGAACCTTTCCCAACCCCCGATACCAATGAACTTGTTGTATTCAAGGCTTATTTCATTCGTGGATTTGGGATTCATGTGCATCCTTTCCCATGGAAGCTTCTTGGCTATTATGGTATTAATCTTTGCCATCTCCATCCCAACAGCATTCTTCATATCTCCCTCTTCATCAATCTGTGTGAAGCATTTATCGGAATCGCTCTGTACTTCAACCTCTTTCGCTATTTCTTCTGCCTCAAACCCTTCCTTGGATCTAGGTCCCCCAAAGTTGTTGGTAGAGTTTATCTGCAACTGAGGGATGGCATGGTGAAGGAATACATACAAGTGCCTCTCAACACGTCGTTGAAGGGATGGAATGCTAAGTGGTTCTATATCCGAAATGCTGAACCAAGCCTGTCGGCCGACATAGACCATTTAGTAGTGCCAAGCGCAAACTGGTCGACAAGACTGACCAGTTCAGAGATGACCCAGGTCGATGAGCTTCTGCAAATTCTAGGTCAGATGTGTAACAATCTTGATAGAGTTGGTGTAGCCATCAACTTCATCGTACACCGGATCCAGCCGAGCAAGGAGAGGTTGCACCCCACGTATGAATATACAGGTGATGAAGATACCACTCAGGAAGCCCCCGAGAAGATAAATAGGGGCGACGCCTATATTCGCCTCTTGGAGATCTTTTCAAGTAACACCAAACTAAGCAACATGGGGCATCGAGTGGCATACAACATCACGAATCCACCACCACTAGTAAGAGTGTACCGTCGGTAGTCCTTGTAATGTCAAATCTTGTTGATGTTGAAATGTCTTCTTGAAAACTTGTGGGCAGGATCGTGCTGTGTATGTCTATAACATGCCGGATGGGACCTGGCCAAAGGGCATAGATGCCCATGCAACCCAAGCTCTAGCCGATCCTCCTTTGGAGAGCAGCTCGTCGTCCTCATCCGAAGACATGGTGGAGGAAACTCCTAGGCGTGGACAGCCGTCGCGCGGGAAACAATCGGCCCAAGCAGAGCCAGTGAAGAAGAAACCAAACACTCCGCCACCACGCTAGAGGGGTGGAATCTTGATTAGAGACCCTTTGGCATGCCAACAAATCATCGCAGACTGGTCGGATGATGATGAAGACGCAGGCGAGACGCTGTAGCAACGAGCAACGCGGATGACCACTCCAACACCGATCGCCAGAGCCATCGACCGGCCAGCCCAAGGCGTAGCCGACCAGAGATCCACTCGAGGCGAAGTCCCTGAGCCTAGACGAGGGGCTTTGACCAAGAGAGCCACTGCAGCAAGGTCAGAAGCGTCAGAGGCAAAACGGCCGCCTCCGGTGTACTCAAAATTCATGCCAGCAACTGAAGGGCAGGGGAGCTCCAACAGGCCCCTGCCATTCAGAGATGCACGTAGGCGATCCAACGAGTAAGTTTCTCTGCCCCAGACTTAGTCCAAGCATAACCAAAGTGGAAGTATTGATGATACGACGTCATGTTGCAGGGAAGCGTCGACCGAGGAACTTCACCCAATTAACATCAGCGATGCTCAGCAGGATGTCGAGCTGAGTGCCACGACTGCCGGTGCTCAGGGTGCTAGTGCGGGACAGCTAGAAGAAACATGAAAAATACCTAGAAACTAGGCTGGTCCCCGAGCCGAAGTCCCTGAGCACCCGGAGCAAATGAATGAAGATGTTGCTACTGAGCCGACCAGTCGCCTAGAGCCAAGGGCCAGTCCTCGGGCTTAGATGCCAGTAATGGATCTTGGCCCCTGTGTCTGACCACAAGCCAACCAGGCGCCAAGGCAGGCGAGGGAGTCCCCAAGGTGATTGAAGAAATTGAGCGCGAAGCGCCAAATACCCGGGATCCTCCTCCTCAGCTTTTGCGGACCTTCGTGTGCCACAGAGATATGATTGAGGTGGTGGAGGATGAGGAGGCGAGCGAGAAGGTGAAGGAGCTCAGGGTGGCACTAGCATCAGTGTCTAGCCAGATTGAGGTAAGTTAGTCTACACGACCAATTGAAGTTGGAGATTACGCCAGTTAGCTGTTGTTTGCTGTAGGAGCTAATGAAGATCTTCAAGAACCACGTGCACTAGCTAAAGCGGGTGGCTCCATCAATTGCTAAGAACCAGAGGCTGCGTGAGTCTGTGGAGACTCTGGAGAAGATGCTGGCTGAAGCGCACACCGACCGGGAGAAGTTTCAAGCAGAAAAGACACGACTAGAGGTGGAGAACTAGGAGCTGATGAATCAGCTAGGCGATGGCGTAGATCGGGAGAAAAGTAAGGCCTTAGGCCCCATGGTGTATTGCTTTCATATCCTCAATTTGCCCATGCTGATAGTAATCTTTCATTGGTGTAGAGCTTGATGAATCGAAGAAACGGGCGAAGACCCAAGCACGCCTGGCACGTGATGCCAAGGTGGAGGCGGAGACCCAAGCTCTGCTAGCGCATGAAGCCAAAGTGCTAGTAGAGAAAGAAAGAGATGAAGCTCTGACGAAAAAAGAACAACTTGCTAAAGAACTGAACCGTAAGTTATTCCTTATGTCGATACCCCTCTTGCTATGAGAAACATGTTTAAGACGATTGCTCTTCTTGTCTGTAGTGATCCGAACCAATAGTCAGGTGTAGTTCCACGACTTTGAGCTCTGGCTGGAGGCCAGTAAAGAAAAGTTGAAGACCATCTCCAATGGGATAAAACCCGTGCTGGATCTCATCGACCAAGAAGTGCTAGAGCCCAACAGAGCACCACGGCCGGACATCATCATGGAGAGGTGCAAGTCGGCGCTAGAGAACTTTAAGCACTATGCTCGTGGCGTCGCTTGTTCTGCCATGGGCCACGCACTGGTGGTTGTCCAGTCAGTCTACCCCTCGATGAAGCTCAAACGAATCAACGGTGGCTTTGCCCAAAATCTGAGCGACGAGCAAATCACCGCGCTGGAGGCGGAGGTGTCTGATTCGATGATCAAACTGGCAGACGACATGGATCTGTTCGGCGATGCTGGCAATGAACCATGACAACTTAGAATGTAACAGGCTTGTCGGCATTATGCCGAGCAATTGTAAAAGAAACTTTAGTGTTTAGTAAGTATAAAGTGTTAAGATTTAATATTAATGATGCATTGTTAGTCCTTTATCTTATTATTAGCCCCGGCTATCCCACACTCCATGGGGTAAAGAGCTTAGCTCTTGTGCACGCTTAGGAATATAGGCATCACCGAGGAGCTGCTGCTGACCGCCCATGATGCAGAGCGCTACTACCCATGCATGTTTAGGTGCTAAATCGAGAACATGACTACTTCTGAATAACGTGAATGAGAACGTGGCTGGTCGGCAAATCGAATGGCGATAGAAAGCATCATCTTAAAGATGTTTAGCATGGAGAAAAACAAAATATAATTGGAGGAAAATTATGGAGAAAATATCATGGAGAAAATCAATATTGAAATGCATAAATACATAAGGGGTACATATCTTAGTAGGACGTCTCAAGGATAGAAACGCCTGAGGTGCTCGATGTGCCAGGAGTTAGGGATGTCTATGCCGTCTTGATCACAGAGTCTATAGGATCCTGGTTGGGTCACAGCCTTGACAATGTATGGACCCTCCCATGGTGAAGATAGCTTTTGCATCCCATCGCCCTTCTGTTTCCTGCGGAGTACCATATCGCCGACCATGAAGGACCACTCCTAGATATTGCGGTTGAAGTATTTACGCACACTGTCCAGGTACTTGGCCATCCGAAAACATGTGACCAAGCGTTCTTCCTAAAGTCGATCAACATCGTCTTGTCGTGCCTGATCGTTGTTCTCTTCATCATAGTTCTCTATCCTTGGTGCTCGGAAAGCGACATCAGTGGGTAACACGACCTCTAATCTGAACACCAAGAAATAGGGGGAGACTCCAGTGTTGCGACTGGGCTGGGTTCTTAGTCCCCAGACCACAGCTGGTAGTTCTTTAAGCCATTTGCCTGGATGTTTCTGATCCTTATCATATAACCTCTTCTTTAGGGTGTCTAAAATCATGATGTTTGCTCGCTCAACCTGGCCATTAGCCCTAGGGTGCGCGACCGGTACATACTTAACGGATATGCACCGATCCTCATAGAAATCCCAAAAGTCGCTGCCGATAAATGTAGAACCAAGGTCGGTGATGATACTGTTCGGCAGCCCAAACCTATGGATGATGTCATTGGAGAGCTCCGCTGCTTTCTTTGCTGTAGACTAAACGAGCGGCTTGTACTCGATCCACTTGGAGAATTTGTCAATAGCGACATAAACCCATTGGAATCCGCTAGGGGTGTTCTTGAATGGCCCAATTATGTCTAGTCACTAGCATGCAAATGGCCAAGAGGAGGGAATCATCTACAGAGCCTGAGCTGGAACGTGGATCTGTTTGGCGAAAAATTGGCATCCCTCACACCGTCGGACAAGCGTTTCGACATCTCCGACTACTGATGGCCAATAGAAACCTGCTTGGAAAGCTTTGTCGACCAGACTTCTAGGGCTACGTGGTTGCTATAGGATCCAGCGTGGATTTCTTGAAGCAATGCCACTCCTTCTTCATGAGATATGCACTTCTGAAGTAATTCCTCCTTTGCATTCTTCCGCATTAGCTTGCCATCGACTAGCATGTAATGCTTGCTACAGAGAATTAGGCGTTCCATCTCAGTCTTGTCAGCCGGTACATCTGCAGTGGTCAAGTACTTGATAAAAGGCTCTCGCCAATCACTGCTCGGCGCAGGAATTAATAGGACCAATTGCTCGGCAGGGGAAGATTCGTGAACTGCTTGCTCCTGCTTAATGGATGGAGTTTGAAGATCCTAGATGAAGACACTAGTCGGGACCTCAGCTCTAGTCGACCCTAGCTTGGATAGCTGGTCAGCTATTTGGTTCTGATCTTGTACGACGTGGTGATATTCAATACCGTAGAATTTGCTCACCAACTCTCTAATTTCCGAGCAGTAAACATCCATCTTATCACTGGTACAAGACCAATCTTTGTTGACCTGATTAATGACCAGTGCAGAGTCACCATATACCAAGAGGCATTTAACGCCAAGTTCGATGGCAATACGGAGACCATGGAGACAAGCTTCGTACTCGGTGGCGTTATTGGAGGCTGGAAAATGAATTCAAAGGACACATCGGAGGTGATCTCCTGATGGAGAAATAAAAAAGATACCTGTCCCAACACCATCAAGGTCGAGGGAGCCATCAAAGTACATGACCCAGTGCTCGGGTCAGTCGGCTGAGACAGGAGCTTGCATGTCAGTCCATTCGGCAATGAAATCAGCGAGCACTTGAGACTTTATTGTCTGGCGGCCCTTGAAATTAATGGAGTACATGTTGAGCTCTACCGCCCATTTAATGATGTGGCCATTGGCTTCCTTATTACAGAGGATGTCGCCCAGCGGATACTCAGTAACCACTGCTACTTGATATGTCTCAAAGTAATGGTAGAGCTTCCTAGACGTAATAAGGACAGCATACAACAACTTCTAGACCTAAGGATATCGAGCCTTAGACTCATTCAGGACTTTGCTGATGAAGTAGATAGGGCGTTGAACTTTATAGGCGTGCCCGGCTTCTCATTCAACGATGATGGCTATACTGATGACACGGCTAGTTGTAGCAATGTAGATCAATAAGGTTTCACCAGCTTGTGGTGCCATCATGACTGGAGGCATTGTGAGGAATTGCTTGAGCTCGGCAAAGGCCTTGTTGGCTTCAGGCATCCAGGTAAACTTCTCCGAAGCTTTGAGCAACTTGAAGAATGGCAAACCCTTTTCGCCTAATCGGGATATGAAACGACTTAAAGCCGCCGTGCATCCCATTAGCTTCTGGACATCCTTCACACAGGTCGGTGGTTTCATCTTGGTAACCGCTTCTATCTTCTCTGGGTTTGCTTCAATGCCATGGTGACTAACGATGTTTCCTAGGAGTATACCAGATGGAACACCGAATAAGCACTTAGTGGGATTCAGCTTCCATTGGAATTTCCTTATGTTTTGGAAAGTTTCTTCGAGGTCGGCGATGAGGTTGTCGGCAATCTTAGACTTAACTACTACATCGTCAATGTAGGCCTCGACATTCTTTCTGATTTGGTCCTAGAGGCATCGCTGGATAGACCTCTGGTAGGTGGCGCCAGCGTTTTTTTGCTCAAAAGACATGGTGGTGTAGCAATAGGCACCGAAGGGTGTGATGAACGAAGTTTTGATCTGGTCTTCCTCCTTTAAGGAGATCTGGTGATAACAAGAATAGCAATCGAGAAAGCACAAGAGCTCACAACCGGCTATTGAATCTATGACCTCGTCAATGCGAGGTAAGCCGAAGGGGTCTTTAGGGTAGTGTTTGTTGAGATCGGTGTAATCAATGCACATTCTCCATTCATTATTCTTTTTTCATACAAGAACTGGATTGGCGAGCCACTCCGAGTGATACACCTCTTTAATAAAGCCGGCTGCTAATAGTCGAGTTATTTATGCCCTATTAGCCTCCTTTTTGTCTTGCGTGAATCGTTGGAGCTTTTGCTTGATCGGTTTGGTGGTCAGCGAGATGTTTAAGGAGTGCTCGATCAACTCCCGAGGAATGCCAGGCATGTCAGCAGGTTTCCATGCAAACATGTCAATGTTTCAGTGGAGGAAGCTGATGAGCACGTCTTCCTATTTGGGGTCAAGATGGGCCCCAATCCGGACCGTCTTGCTTCTATCGCCGATCACGAGCTCAACCTCCTTTGTGTCTTTGGACTTAGTCGCAAACTAAGGTGGCTCCTGAGTCGGGATTGCCTGCTCCTCCGCTGGGACCTTCTTGGAGTCGGCGATGCAATCCTCCATTCTAGCCAAGAGATCCATCGCATCAGCGATGGCAAGTCCTTCTCTTTCACAGTCATATTCGGTGGAGACGTTGGCACATAGGGTGAGAACGCCCTGTTCCGTCGGGATCTTCAACACCAGGTAGACATAATGAGGCATGACCATGAACTTGGTGAGAGCTGGTTGGCCAAGGATGGCATGGTAGGCGGTGTCGAAATCTGCCATGAAGAAGTTCATGTACTTAGTACGGAAGTGGTCGGCGGTGCCAAACTAAACAGGCAAGGTGATCTGCCCCAAAGGTTGGGACGCTCTACCAGGTATAATCCCCTAGAATGGAGAATCAATAGGGATGAGATCATCCTTTGTGAGGCCTAACTCAGTTAGGGCTCCAGCAAAGAGGAGATTGAGGGCACTCCCACCGTCGATGAGGACCTTCTTGAACCGCATGTTGCAGATGGTGGGATCCAGCACGAGTGGGAAACGCCCTGGGTATGGGATATCCGCCCACTGGTCGGCCCTACTGAAGGTTATAGGGTACTCCGACCAGCCCAGATATTTAGGATCGACGACCGTGTCCTACTTGGTGATCGACATGACCTGCTGAGCAGTGAGTTTCTGCTGGCGTTTGCTCTCGGAGGCGGTGTACCCTCCGAATATTGTGGCGATGGTCTTGTTGGTATCTTGGAAAGCGGGTCATGAGTCCTTAGGATGCTCCTCCCCCTTGCTGTCATCTGACTCGTCATCCTTGAGCCGCTACCATTTCTGCTCCTCATAGCGGAAAGCTTTGGCCATGCCATATCATTGCCGCATGTTGTGCTTGCTGTCCTTATGAATTGGGCATGGACCGTCAAGGAGCTTTTCGTAGGCAGCAATGAAATTGCGCTTAACGTGTGGCTGCTCTACGTTGTTGATGAAGTTTTCCGATCAGCGGTGATGTGGTTGTGCATCCCTTGATCCCTCTGGCCGATCATTATGATGGCGTTCGCGATCATCGTAATGCCTGTTGTGATCTTCATAACGCCATTCTTTGTGGTGATCATCATCACAACGTGGGTGGCGATCCTAGTGGGAAGCACAAGCAATGTCATCCTTAAACTACCAATCAGCTTCTTCAGAGTCTGCTTATGAGTTTGCAACCTTGAGGAGTTCACCAATGGTCTAGGGCCTCTTGCAGAAAAGTTTGGAGCGTAGCTCCTGATGGTGATGGAGTCCTCTGGTGAAAGCGGAGATGGCCTCGCTGTCCTCGATGTTGGGAATGGTGTTCCTTGTTTCGGAGAAATGCCTGATGTATCTTTGTAGATGTTCCCCAGAGGTCTGATGGAGCTTCTCCAAATCATATTTCATGCCAGACTGCTGGCATGTTGCCATGTAATTCTCGATGAAGACTTTCTTGAGATCATCCCAAGATTTGATGGAGTATTCCCCCAAGCCCATAAGCCAATTATTGGTAGATTGGGAGAGCATAACAGGAAGATAGTTTGCCATTACGTCGTTGTTTCCCCTGGCACGTACGGCAATCTCGTAGAGCTACATCCACTGCTCGGGATTAGCCTTGCCATCGTAGGGATCAACCCCAAAGATCTTGAAGCCTACGGGCCAGTATATAGCTCGCAGCCTTGCTGTGAAGGGGCGAGGTCCCATCGGCTCGACAGTAGGGAGTGGTCGAAGGCCGACGGGGTTACTGTGTTGGTCATCATACTCCTGTTGGTGTTGGAGTTCTATTCGATGCCGCTAGGCATGACTGTTCTTGATGCGATGGTGGGCATCAAGATTGGTGTTGATACGGTCGTGGACATCACCGCGTAGTTGTTGAATAACCTCCTGGTTGGCATCACGAGCTAGTCGGCCACGCTGATTTTGTGGTCCTTGTGATCCAGGGTTGATGGGAACATTGCCCCTGGACCCTCCTTGGATGATCTGGCCGCTATGATAATGGCTTCCCCCCCTCGTGGTGAGAGGCACGAGGGTCTCGACTGTGAGCCGATGCGGTCAGAAAAGACGGAACTGGGTTCCAAATGTCGTTGACCTAGACCTGAGCTGCATTAAGCAGCGCTTGAATCTTGAGTACCTCCGGCGTTGGTGGGAGTCTAGCCAGCTCATGGGTGGCCACAGCCAGATTGGCGCTCAGCGTCTACTCCACTTGCTGGTTGTCCACCATGAGGAACTCTTGTTGGAGATTACGAGCGAGAGGTGGCGGCTCACCTCTGGCAGCTTGGGTGGCATTTTCTACTTCTTCATTGCGATGTCATTGGCGATCAGCATTCCTGGCTTCACGCTCACGGCGCTAGACACTAGTTTCTCCATTGATAGCAACGCTGTTGTGGCTAACCATAAAAAGCTCTCTCCCAAAGCCTAGAGGGAAAGGTGGGCAGTTGCTGGTAGAGCCCTCGGAGTATGGCTTGGGGCTTCCCTCTAGGATTGTATGGAGCATGTCATCCGGAAGCTACCAGATTTGTGCCATGTTTACCGTTGGCGTAGGCTGGTCGGCCTTAGGGAGGTCAATCTGGTAGAGGTCATTGACGTAGCTACGCTTGGTGTGGTCTGCGAAAAGATGGTGTAGGGCATCCCAATAGATCGGATTCGTACCCACCAGCCCAAAAGAATAGGGCCTCGATATGTTCTCCGTCGGGGCGGGGAGTGGTTGGCGTTGAATGGTACGCCCTTCCGGAGTTGTCGTGATCACCAAATCTTCATCTTGCCACCTCGGATGACGTGCACGAGCAGGATGCTCGGCATTAGTGGCATGATGACCTTGGAGTGTAGGAACTTCGTCACTCGCTCTAGATTGATCTAAGACCGAATCCACGAGGAGCTGGCATTCCGCTAAGCGGTCTGTGACCTGATCGATGGATGCGATCAGATCATCATTGTTGATGGGTCTCCTAACCCAACGGCGAGGCGCCGAGATCGGAGATGTCGTTGTAGATGTTGGCATGATCGGTACAGGGTGATTCTGCACCGCCTCCACGATTTCCTCGACGCCGTCGGCGCCAATGACCCAAGTCATAGATCCGACCGTGAAGGTTTGACCTGGCTCAGGAAGGATCATGGAGCTCGGGAAGCGGACCATCTGGCTCACCATGGAATCAGCACGCACACCCCCTACCTGGCGCGCCACTGTCGACGAAATATGGTGAGCAGTCTACCGAGGGGTATGACCACGGTAGTAGATAATCAGTGGAGGTGCGCGTAATAGGAACCAGATGGTGACACAAGCACAGAGAGAAGCAATTTAGATAGGTTCATGCCGTCTGATCGACGTAATACCCGACGTCATGTGTCTTCGGTGAATTTGTATTGAATATGAGATGCATCTGAGGGGGTCCCTACCCACCTTATATAGTCTGGAGGGTAGGGTTACATGACGGTTTAATTCTAGATCTATTCTGCTATTTGGTAAGTATTTACAAGGAATACGATATCTATCATATCCGAACAGATCTTTCTTCATCGCCATGATGTCTTCTGATTGTCTTGCGGTGCACGCCGACCAGAGCCCAGCACCGTAGGCCTTGATCTTATGGGCTAGACCTCCCCTAGTGGTGCGGCCCATGTCCATTGCTGTGGGTACCTGGGGTTATACCCCCCACAGACGTGTCCTCCAAGACATTGTATCAACTCGATGTATTGTTCTTAGAGTTTCTAATAAATCCTTCCATTATATATAAAAACATGTTGGTGTGTTCGATAAATTTTTTTTAACCTTCCTAAAATTGCAGGAAATGGTGATGGTTATGTACTTGACAGGTCTGGTAAAATTATGGTGTACCTTCCACTTGGATCTTAAGGGATGCTGTTAAAAAGGGAGAGATATAAATGGTGTGTTCATGAGAATAAGTGCCATACTAGAGATGTTGTCCAATAGAGACCAAGGACAGGACAATTTTCATGGTGGATACATGAGAAAATATGAGATAATGAGTCGATAGGAAGACCTAATATATTTAGTTATATAAGAAAGTAAGCTTGCTACTTTTGACAGGGCGATTGAGTTGTGTTTCAATTGTTTCTAGTACATTCTTTTAAGAATTATTTTCAGGAACTTGATGAATTATCTTGTTAATTATTATGTTTGCTACAATGCCGGGAATAACAATTTGTCATGTGGTTACTATGACCAGGCAGTAAACCTTCTCAAATCAATGGTTCTGTTCTGAAACATATATGACACAACCGTCAGCTTGCTCCACCCCCTTGGTTCCAAAATTAATGTAGAAGTCACAGAGCCATGTTTAACTAATTAGCTAGCAGCTGCATCCTGCTGATTTGTTATTGAGCTGAAACAATGGAAGAAACATATATGCATATATAGCCTTTTATTTAAGAAATGAAAAAGGCAAGATTCTATATATTATCATGAATTTGTTATTTGATAATAGAAGAAACATAAACATGTATGCTATTATATTGAGACTTGATAATAAATAGGACTAGTTCGGTTTGTTAATCCATACTGTGACCCATTGTTGATAAAATTCTTGCAGTTTGGTGCTGCTGAATATTTCCTTTTATATAGCTGCTATATTGTGATTGTTGTCTGAAACCACCATCCGGCACCATGTTAGGATTGATTCTAAACTTGCTTTCTGCAACAAATGAGAGCCTTTGCAAAACTTAAAGCAACATATTAATAAATGTGATGTTTGGTTTGTGCCCTGGCGTTTGGGGGCCAGCACCCATGGCAGCAGTATAGTGGACCGTGTTGCATGATGTGGGGGACTAATTTTTCCCAACAAAATTGCAAAGCACTAATTCTTAATTATAACACTAGGTGATAGTATGTACTGTACAGTTTGAAGATTAGGATCAAGGCCGGCATATGAATAAAATTCTACAAGAAATTAAATGTACCAGATGATCTCCATTCAGAAAACTAAAAGTACATAGCCTATGAATGTTATGATAAAAATGTACATAACCAGGCAGGTCTATCTCTAGGACCATTCCCTGCTAGGCAAAGTTTTCCCGGACACAAAGCAGACAGGTCCCAAGTGTCTATTAACTGGAAATTGGGGTTGTTCTAAAGGTTATTAGCAATTTCGCATCAGGATACATGTAAGAAAATTACACATGTGGCCTATAAAGATTCTTAGCAATATTAGTTATTTCGTTTGCATCTCTGATTGCAGCAGCCCTACAACTTGTAGTAATTTTTATGGCATTACAGGTTCCTCCATTTGCTCAATTTTTGTCGTCGGCTTCAAGCAAGCACATTGGTGGATTCTGTTTATTTAAGAAATGAAAATAGATGAGACGAATATATGTAGTTTGTTTTATATATGTGTATAGGTTATTACTATAGGGAAAACGGTTGAGATTCATGCATTCATGATGCTACACGGTATGCTGAGTACCTCAACACCTTCCTATTAGTGCTATAAACCCCCATTTAGATTCCAGTGCTATCATGAAATACGGTGAAACAAAAGAAACTAGAATGACTGCAAACTCAGCTCAATTGATTAGGTTCTTTGGTCCTGTCATGTCCAGTTCAAGTCGTAGACTGAATCCGTCCTGCAAACTGTGTCAATCTTGTCGCTCGTTGAGAACATATATAAATCTACAATAGAAAAAGCTACGAAGTTCTTTCCATTCAGTCATGGTGGTTTGCAATGCTCGATTAATGATTGAGTCTATGTTCATGTTCTTCTCTCCAACAAAATAAAGTAGAATCGTTACTGCCCTGACATGTGTTAGGTATAGCAATTGTTGCCCCGTTGATGGTCTAATTATGGCCTCTACAGATGGAAGAGGAGTGCTTATGATCCATGTTGTGGCAGTGCACACCCTTGATAAGTGTAGAACCAATCACCACCGTTTACAAGCAAGCTTCACTATCCTATTTACAAAAATAGAGACTCCAATGGTCCAGATGGCATTATGCATCCTCTTATTAGTGCAAAATTGAGCTAATTATTCTCTCTATCCATGGAATTTGAGGTGCCTAAAAAAACTTACTGGAGGCAGGCAGAATCAGTTAACGGACGCGGGCATTGCAACCGCCTCCAATCAAAGGCCGCCACTAATGCAGATTAACGGAGGTGGTTGCTTTGTCCATTTCAGTTAATCTATTAAAGGAGGCAGGCATCTTAAGCTGCCCACCTCCGTTACCCAAAAACTTTCGACTTTGGAGAGTGGAACCCATGACCTAACGCCGCATCTTTACCACTGCACCGCACACACTTTCATGTCTATATATAATATGTTATTTTTATATCAATATTTCGTAGTCTTATATTGGATATTTTTTGCTACTAAATGAACTCAAATGAAAAAACTTTTAACTAGAATGTTTTAAATGAACTCAAATGAAGAAACTTTGGTATATGATGTATCTCCATCAAGAGATAGTTTGAAAAATTCAAAAAATTGAGTTTCAAAACATGTGAATTTGAAACACATATTTGAGACTCTATATGACTTTGAATCAGAAACTTGTCAATATATCAAACATGTAGGTCAGGTCGGCCACTAGAATGTAACACCCTAGAGTCCAAAAAGCTCAGATCCACTCTACACGCTGAGTGAAACCACACCTACCATCTCTCCCACTTACGTTTTCATCATCGCTTCGTGTAAAAGGATTAACCCGTGGATCGTGGGATCGACTCTAGAAGCCTTATATTTGGTCTAACCCACCCTAAACAACTAAGGTGGGACTAAAACTTCCACAATATCTCATAACATGCACATGGCCCATTATAGGCCAAATTTCAAAATGGACCGGATGTCACAACCCCCCAGAGGAACCGACAACCTCGTCAGCCCAACACACCAACAACAGGGTAAACGATAACCAGGAATGTTCCCTCTTAGCACACATGATTGTGCGTCCAGTGCCGGCACATGTGCCATGCCGTGCACCCCGTAGGGCCTATACGCGCAATGAACCACATGTCCGCTTTGACCCGCACGCGCCCGTGGCCACGAAGGTCGGCTTTGATACTATTTGTAACGCCCTAGAGTCCAAACAGCTCAGATCCACTCTACACGCTGAGTGAACCACACCTACCACCTCTCCTACTTATGTTTTCGTCATCGCTTCGCGTAAAACGATTAATCCGGGGATGGTAGGATGGACTCTAGAAGCCATGTCGGTCTAATCCACCCTAAACAATTAAGGTGGGACTAAACCTTCCACAATATCTCATAACATGTACATGGCCCATTATGGACCAAATTCTAAACTAGGCTAGATGTCACATAGAACTTTCGTATTAACTATATGTGAACATTTGAGATTGTTTAGGAATTCTAAGTCTTGAATTTCAAAACATATAACCTACGAACACATATTTGGGACTCTAAACATTTTCAAATTAAAAACTTTTAAACTACAAAGTTGTAGATTCTATTGAGAAATATAAATTTCGTATAGACCATGTCAACATCCGAGATCGTTTGGTAATTTAAATTTTAAATTTCAGAATCTGTGCACTTAGAACAATATTTTTGGACCCTAAATAGTTTCAATTCAAAAACTTTTCAACTATAAAATTGTAGATCTCATTGAGTGCTACAATTTAGATATAAAATCCGAGCTCATATGAAAAAGTTATAAATAATTTTTTTTGCAATCTTTAACGGAGGCGGGCGTCTTAAGATTAACGGAGCCGGGCTTAGAACGACTGCCTCCAAAAATAATTGATTAATGGAGGCGGATGTCTTAAGTCGCCCTCCTCAGTTAATGAATTAACGGAGGTGGTGGCCTTATCTGTTAATCTAGCATTAACGGAGATGGATGCTTAATGTTGCCCACCTCCGTTAAGCATTAACCGAGGTAGGCGCTCGGCCGGCGGCCCTGCCACCGATTAATGGTGGCAGTTGCCTAGCCCACCCATCTCGGATAATAAAATGGCACTACCTCGCAAAATCTTCTCTGTAGTAGTGTGGTGTGTTAGAAATTAGCACCCACAGTGGCAAGCTGTCTACTAATCTCCATAAGATGGATGAATCATGAAACAAGAACATAGCCATGGAACACTGAATCATCATGAACAATACACAATTGATACAAAATGAATAGCCTGAAAACAACCAACAACAAATGCAATTATGGGCCAAAAAAAGTTCATCATACACTTGCCTTATCCTTGGCAAGAATCTGGCATCACACCATCGGCATGAGCACTTTCTAAACTTACAGAGTGGAACTCCACTTAGTACTAATCTATGATAACTACAATTATATAATGCCAATATCTGAACCAACAACTCAAGCTGTAAATCCGTAATTACCATTTTCTCAAAAAAAATGATTATGTTTCACTACTACAGATAGAGTATCCTAGGCGGTCGTTTTCGATTTTCGTAGGAGGGGCCCGCCTCGAACAAAAATCCCGAAGGCTGTCCAATGCTCGCCTGCGAAAAATGATTAAGAAATAAAAGAAACAAAAAGCCCACAGCCCGAACCAGGTCTGGATCTAGGCCTCGTACCACCGCCGCTGGGGGAGCTCGATCCAGACGTGCCGCCGCCCCCGTGCAATCCCCGCTGCAGGGTGATCGACCTCGATCTGGACGCGCCAACGCCCCTGCGCACAGCCCACCGCTGGTGGAGATCAATCCGGACGCGTCGCCACCCTTGCGCACTGTCCCCGACACCAGGGCGTGGCCTCCCACCACCAGATCTAGAGTGGAGGAGGGTGGACGGTGCTGGATTGGGAGCTAGAGGTGGTGGAGGGCACCACCGCTGGGAGAGCGGGCCCAGCCACTTGTGTCTCACCGCTAGCCAAGCCCGCGCACACCGCCACCGAGTAGCTGTGGCCGCGGCCAGGATCAGAGGTTGTGCAAGTACGCCACTACAGGGGAAGGGAGAGATGGGGGCGATGGGAGAAGTGAGGAGAAACCCTAAGTGTTGTATATGTATAAGCGCAATAAAATGATTGGATATAGGCTTTGCTGGGCCTTGGTGTATATTTCCTGAGGCGGGCTCCATAAATCCATTATTGGAGGCCATAAATCCAATTTAGGAGGCGGGCAATTGAGGCAGCCTCTGTAAATAAAATGACTGCCTTCAAAAATCTATTTTAGGAGGCGGGCAATTGTGACTGCCTTCATAAATAAAATGACCGCCTCCGAAGTCCTCAGGTATTTTAGGAGATGGTTGCATTTTGTGACCGCTTCCGTTAATGTTTAGGCAGTGTCTCAGGAAATCATTTTTGTAGTAGTGTTTGAGTTCCTCAATACTTTGACGGTAATTCTTAATCTTCTTTACCAAATGAAGAAAATAAATATTCTCAGTTATCTAAAGAAATTTTTCTACAACTTTCCTCTGGGTGTCCTATGCAAATTATGCATATAATTGTATCGGAAACAGTTAACCACTTTTCTGTATAGAATGTTGTATTAGACCAACATCTCAGCAATTACTCCTAATCTACTAATCGGATTTGAATGAAACCAGCCCCGTTGAATAGATCTCAATGAAACCTTGCATTATGGAAATTCCATACCAATTAATCCCAGAAATTCATTAAATAATTAAACCAGTCTAATTCTTGCATACTATGAAATAATCAATCTACTGACCATCAATTGATTCCTACGTGAAATTCTTGGATCCAAGGGTTGGTCAAGTACAACCCTTGCCGGAAGCCTCAAACTTTCAAATAATTTAATGTGTTGCTAAAACTTTAACCTTCTCTTTTACTTTCCTTTTCCCTTAGTTCTCCCCTCTGTCTTATCCTACACAGGAACTGAGCATCAGTATCAGCACCTGCTGGGTCGTAGCAACCTTGTGGCAGCAGGCTATAACGAGCACCCCAGGCAACCCAGCAATAGCAACGCCAAGGTTAGATATAGACAACTCAGGGGAAAACATTACAGCAGGAAGCAGGTGTGTTATTACTGGAAAACCTCAATATGGCACATGCATTGTCTTGTGCGTGTTTAGCATAAATCCTTTTTAGGCATCGGCATCACAGTCGCCCCAATTCACATTATATATATGCTATATCAACTTACAATAATTTTAGTCTAGCAATGCTATATATATGAGCTTTCGCATGGTTTCGGACTTATTACCTCATAGACTCGAAGCATTGCATAAAATGATATATCTATTCTGCTTTGATACTATGAACATATATAATGAATTACATTGTCACCCAAACTCTATCTGGCATGTGGCACATGCTTGATGCTTCCACGTCTAGAGAGAGAGAGAGAGAGAGAGATGCTGAGACCATGCATTTATTGTCATCTGGCTACTTGTTCCAGTCTAGCTCAGCATTTGCAGGACCCAACTAAAGAAAGCAACATTAGCTCCTCAACATGCTAACACTGGGTTTTCTTGAGAAATGAAGCTATGGTCTTTGAAATGGAACAAATGGCAGATGCTAAAGTATGCAAAATGCAATGCAAATGACTACAAAGATGTTCACAGACAACAATGATACTGGTGAGCACTCTCCACCACAAAATTTGTAGGATCCAAACCTTGTTTATGAGAACTAACTGAAGAAGTCTTGCAATAGATCTCAAATACGGAAACACCTGAATTTGTGTTTCCCTATTTGGTCAGGAATTTTGGCTATGAACTACTAATTTGCTTCATGGGTTAGAAAGAACAAAGCTAATAATTTGCAAGGGTCGAACTTTAGTCAAGACACATGCCGCTACTCAAGGAAACAATTCTAGTTTAAATAGAAAGAAGCAAAGCTTTGGCGTATTTTGTAGTCAACAAAGGGTATTGATTTATAGGGCGAATTAGGGAGCACAACCTCAAAAGCACAAGGTCTAGCCAAAAGAGTAGAGCGCAGGAGAGAGGAGCACATGGGTGCCTTTGAAGTGGAACAATTCACTACCCCAGATCTGGACATCACTGCCGGTTCAAAAACCCACTTCACTGACGGATTTTGAACCGACAGTGGCATCCCAGCAGTGATGGGGGGTTGACATCACTACCGGTCCTTAGAAACCAACACTGATCTACAGGAAACAGTGTCGGTTCCTGGCTCCACCCGGCAGTGTCCAGTTGAACAACACTGCCGGTTTGTAGTTCCAACCGATAGTGATGGTTGCTTCAAGAGTGTCGGTTCTTGGCTCAAGCCAGCAGTGTTGAGCAAGCCTACAGTATCGGTTCATGGATCAAACCGGCAGTGTTGTGATAAATATCAGTGTCGGTTCGTGGATCAAACCAGCAGTGTTGTAGTAAATATCAGTGTCGGTTCATGGATCAAACCGGCAGTGTTGTAGTAAATATCAGTGTCGGTTCGTGGATCAAAGCGGCAGTGTTGTAGTAAATATCAGTGTCGGTTCATGGACCAAACCGGCAGTGTTTGTTGTAACCATCGGTGACGGTTCATTGTTCAAGCCGGCAGTGTTGATCAAGCCAACACTGTCGGTTTGTTTCTAACCGGCAGTGATGGTTACGACAACACTGCCGGTTTGTTGTTAACCGGCGGTGATGGACCGTTCGTATTTTATTGTTTTATAATTTATTTTAATTTATATTTTTTCGTGGAATTGGGTTTCGCTTTATATACGCTACGTAGACGACAGGTCCATCAATATTAAACATTACAAATGTTACGATTACAATTCAAATGTTCTTATCCACATCTCGATCCCACAAAATAAAAAAGAAATGTTCTTGGACTTCACACATGCTTCTCGGACTTCCTACAATAATCTGGCGAGCCGCTCTAGGCCATGCTGGTCTTTATACTTCACGGATTGTGCAATGAAAAATACTCCATCTTTTTCCAATACCTCGGCTAAGATGAATTTTGCTAGCTCCGATTGTAGTGCGACGATCTCCATGTCTAGCAGCCTTTCGTGCTTATATTTCTTGGGTTGTCGTTCAAAAAAGATGATATCCAAAGAGGAACAGTAAATCATTTTGTTGAATTATTAACAGACATAAATGAAATGGGGATTATACAAACCAACTTATCGGCTTCTTCCGATTTCCCGCCGATATAGCGAAGCATTGCCCACATTACATAAAACCCGCATTCATTGTTTCCCGCCGGCTGTGATAGGTACTTCCCCTCCATTTCGACAACCTTGAATGGGACCGGCGTCCCACCGATATGTCTTCTTTGAACACTGAGCAACATTAAAAGGAGAAACATTAGAAAGCGGTATGTGTGATTAGAAAATAATATGTTATTAGGATCGCTTACTAATTCAGCACTGCCACCCGTGCATCCAGATGATGAAATGGTTTTTTCTTCGAGTCCCACACCTCGAGCAGATTTTTGGCAAGATTAACACAAATGAAGACAAAATGGTTGCTGCAATCACAGAATCCTAATTATCGAATAATCTTAACGAAAAAAGAAGCATAAAATTAAAAACCGAGAACACATACTCGCAGTTGTAGGCTAGAAGTAGGTGGGTTTTCTTCTTCATCGTGAATTCGTCGAAAACAGCAATCAATCTTTGTTTTAGGTCTTCCACGTCACATCCATAGAGGCCTAAACATGTCCTCTCATTGACTCGCATGGGTCCAAGAAGCCTATGTAATCCCATTTGCTTTTTAGAATGCAAAATTTTGCTATACACCTACATAAAATCATGGGAAGTGCTCAAAAGTTAACAATTTGTGTCTCGAGAGAGTAGTTAATTATAATATCGTGCGTGTAGGGTACTTACATAGTCCACAGCGTCAACATTTGAACATCGAGAGAGCATTTCTGGTATAGCTGGAACAAGCACTCCCACTCGACATCGAACTTCTCTTCTTCAGGATAATGGAAAACATGTGGCGAACGGATAATAACCTCAAAACCAAAGTTGTCCGTCTCTGTTGCTTGAGCCATGTAATATTCATGTAACTGGCACATATATGTTGTCAGATTTTTATACTCATGATCGAGAACCAAAAGATTGCCCCTTTCATACTTCATTGTCGGTGTTGTCGTCCCTTGTACATCATAATAGATGGCCGCGGCCTCTTCCATGGTTAATCCGAGGTTGTCTTCGACGTACTTCTGTATGTTCCTTAAATCTTTATTGTGTATTTCTTCGTCTCTTGTTGTAGCGTATTTATTCTATGTTTGCCTTTCGTATTCGGACTTCAGCAAAAACGGAGGCAGTGAGGCACATAGATTGAAGAAACTAACACAATCTTCCTTCGAGATGTGTGCCGTAAATTTGTCTTCCATCAAGGTGGTAACGATGCCACTGAACGACCTTTTTCTTTTATGTTGGTCCACTTTGGGAGCATTAGCGATCGAATCCAAGGACCTTTTTTGCGACTGCGAGGATGTCCTTGATCTTGTTTTGGGCTGAGGTGGAGGAGGAGGATGACGATGAGAATTCTGTTTTCCCAGCGCTGATGAAGATGTTGGAGGAGGAGGAGGAGTCTCTTTTCTTGGGGATGATGAAGATGGAGTCAGACGAGGAGGAATAGAAGGAGACCTCTGTCTTCTCGGGGTCATGGCTCTGGATGAGGAGGGGAGTGATCTCTGTTGGGAGATGGTGAGTGATCATCACGGGTGGGCGAAGACTTGTAGTCATCCTCATCATTAGAGGACAATTGATGGTCAAGCTTAATGATGCGCTTGCGCCAAGCGACTTGAGAGCCCATGTTTTGACCAAGTTTTAGCATGTCTTCCACTACGGGGTACTCAATGGGTATCTTGTTATACTTCTTATCAAGTATTATGTCAATGGTGATGTGAGCGTAGCCTAGTGGAATTGGGCGGCCATTAATTGTCCCGTCTCCCGCAGGCCAGGCCTGGCCGAGCGCCACCTTATCCTTTGTCCATTCCTGACGGATGTACAGTCTGACATTGATGGGTTCAGTGATGTCATCCACCGGATGAGGCACATTCGCCTCTTCTTCGTCGAGCGGGGTTGATCCGTAGCTACGCGACCCCTAAACTGTGGGCTAAAGGCACTAGGAGTAGGGTTTTGTGGTACTACTGACCCCTTGGACAGCAAAATTTGCTCAACTCGCGCTTCAACAGTTGCCTCAACCGTGCTTCCATTCTGTCTTCCATCTCTTTTAGTCTCCTCAAATACTCTGCCTCATGTTCCGCTCTACCTCTCGAGCGGCTTCGGTAAGTATTAGATTCTTGGAGGAATGCTAGTTTCCAAGGAACAACACCGGTTCCTCTAGTGCGACCAGGGTGCTCCTTGGTTCTGAGTGCTTGGGTGAGCACGTCTTTCTCCCTATTAGAAGTGTGAGTCCCTTGCCTCACCTCCTCAGTTACCTAGGAGATCCTCTGGATGAGTTCGCTCATGGGTTGATTTGAGGAGCTAAAGCTCCCATCCTTGGCATGCCGTACATTTCTCCCCATACAGTATAATACCGATCTAGGCTCCCAATTGGTGGTCTCAACCTGAACGCCTTCCTCAGCAAGACGATCCATCTTTTAAAGTTCTGCTTCAAATTCTGGCATCTTTTTGGCGTAGCCACGAGAGCCGAGATGATGAGGATTCATCGCTTTCTGCGAATTCTCCTTATTCTTCCTGCTCAGTTCTAAGTACTCCTCAGATAACCTGTATTCCTTGAAAGCCTGCCAGAAGTCCTTCTGCTTGCTAAACTGTCTACCATCGAAATCTAGCTCTTTATTTTGGAGGACAAAATTCTTGTACAATGTCCCCTTGAAATTCTTGAAGCATGTTCCCATGATTTATTTTGCTTTTTTCTTGACTAACTCCCTATCATACTCGGCTGGGAAAGTGAAATACTCTGGGATCTTGACATCCCATATGTAATCCTTCTCGCTTTCGGGAACCCTCCACCGGTCATCATCTTTCCCAATCCACTTCCTGTACTTTAATCGGGATGAAGTCCCTAACAAGTAACCCGAGGATAGTCTTGTATTTGGTCAAAGCTATAGGCGATTAGAGTGGATCCCTGAATTCATCAAACTCAGTAATGTGCCAGTGTGCATTCCTAGCAACAAGAATCTTTGACAAGCCTCGCTTGGATCTCCAGTGCCAGCGGATGGCCATGGTTTGCATTCATTGGACCATAGTAGACCGGTTGCCCATGGTTTGCAAGGTAGGCCGGATGACTATAGTAGGCCCTCAAAGCTTCAGCTTCGTGTTGTATGTTTTGTGCAAATTACCAGGGTAGCGATTGACTTGAGCATAGCAATCTTCCCGATAAATCCCAGGCATGTGACCAACATGCACTACATACCATGCCATGGTTGCCTATACATTTAAGTAAATTAGGCATGTGGTAAGTGGTAATGGTAACTCACTGAACAAGAGTTATTATTCAAGTTATATGGTCAAACTAAATCTATTTAATGTTCTTTATCCTTGACATTCCATCAAAATCAATTGACACTCTACCTATAGCGATTATACCTGTACACATTTGACAAGAATCCATCATTGCTTAAGCAAGAGCAGAAATTCTTATCTAACTCTTACACAAACAGAACACTCCTTACCGTCACAAATAAGACGTCCACAATCATTAACGTGTACCTTTGACTGCTAGTTTCCATTGCTTGCAATAATTACAAAGTACAGAGATATCATAACATTATGCAACTACTATTCGAGACAGATATGCTCATATCATTGTCACATATTCAATCTAACTATGTCAAGAGGTGTTGATGATCAATGTTTAAATACTTAGACTGCACACAGCGCAAAAGGTCACTTAGCTGTGACTCGAGGGAATAACTTGTTGTGACAACATGCAAATAACACCAATGGTTCTTAAACAGTTTAGGGCCATGATTACTAGGTCCTCAACAAATCAGTAGGTAGCATAATCTCTTCAGGGAAAAACTAACTAGTTTATGTAACAGCATATACATATAAGGATAGCTAAACCAAGGAGTAACAGCATGTAACTCAATCGAATAGGAATCAGCTGCAACTAGGAAGACAACAACCGTGGGGCATTTCATCTAACACTTAGCGGGTAGTGAACCACGCACTCACCGTGGGGGTGGGAAAGCATAAGTCCACGCGCTCTCCTGAAGGCCTCGGCAGTGCTTTGGCATCAGGCGGTGGACGGCGTGGGGAGTGCTCCGGCGTGGGGCGGTGCACGGGTGTCGGCATCGAAGAAGAGGAGCGTGGGGCTAGGAACGGCGGCGCGGGGGCGGTGGATGGTTGCTCTAGCATGGGGCGGTGCACGGGCCTCGGCGTCGAAGAAGAGGAGCACGGGGCTGGGAACGGCGGCGCGGGGGGCGGTGGATGGGTGCTCCGGCGTGGGGCGGTGCACGGGCGTCGGCGTCGAAGAAGAGGAGCACGGGGAACGGTTGGCGCGGGGTTGAAATTTGGATAATTTCAACCCGCGGCGGCCTTTTATACCAGACCTCATCACTGCCGGTTCTAATTAGAAACCGACAGTGATGGGGGTACATCACTGCCGGTTGTCAGTAGGAACCGACAGTGATGGTGGTACATCACTGCCGGGTCATTCTTTAAACCGGCAGTGATTTCCGTGTAGCGGTTACAGCATAAGTAATTTATTTTTTCCACTTCTTTCGAATACCTTCTACTGGCTCAACGGTTAAGACCCCGCAACTTAGCCCTCGATACCCATGTTCGAATCCCGAGCGGCCCAATTTTTTTGGACTAATTTTATAATTTATTAAGCGGTCTAAAGGTCAAAAAGATAAAATAAATGTGTTGCATCCCTGAATCGAACCGAAGCCTACAAGTTCCAGAGCAGTGGACAAACCATTGAGCTATCACCTGATTTTGGAAAGTTTGAAGGAATTTATTCCTTTGAGTGATTATCTGTCCCTGCTTTGTGCGTAGGCCCTTCAACTCCTCGGCCACGCTGGTCGCACGGTTCCCATGAAGAGCCGCTGTTTTACCTGGTCCTTGGACTGGTCGCTACCCTTCAGTTCCCCACAAAGTGTGTGTGGTTCCCATGAAGAGATGCCGCGTTTAATTACCCAGGAGTCCATCTGGCTGCTCACGCCGGTTCCCAACGTAGGCGCGCTCCATCTTCCGAGGGGTGTGTGTTATTGCACCGTGATCAGTTCCACCCACCGACGCGCCTATATATAAGCTAGGCCTCCAAGCACACAGTCAGCCGCCATTGCACCACCGCGCATCAAGAAAGAGAAGCACCCTTCCCACGCACACCTAGCCCCGGCCCTTGACCACCCGTCGCCACAATGCCTCGCCGCTTGAAGACAACATGGGCGATGCTGAACCCGTCGTCCTCACGTCACCCCCCGATGCCTCCAACGACGCCGTCGTCGTCCGAATTGGACCTCGAGGTGAACCTCGAGGACGATCCGGACCGTGAGACCGCATCGTAGGAGGAACCGAAACCTCTTCCGGTGGAGGAGGTCATCTTCAACTCGTTGGAGATGGCTCGGAAGGAGGAGGAGGACCGGCACCTTCGTGCCATCACACAGAAGGAGACCGACGACTGCATCCTAAAGCGTGTCATCGAGATCTCCAAGGAGGAGGAGCGCCGCCACGAGGAGAAGGAGCGCCGTCGCCAGGAGGAGGAGACCGAGCGGCGTCTCGCGATGGACACGGAACGGTGTCGGCGTAGGGCTGAGCGAAAGAAGCGCGAAGAGGAACACCAGCAGCAAGGGGACGATGCATGCGGCAGCACCGGCAGTAATTAGTAGCACTAGTGATTAATCTTAGGTCGATGTAATAATTTTCTGGTGCGAAAAAAACCGTGTCGTCGAATCGTTTGTTTGATCATCATCACCTTGGGTTGATACTTGCATTGCATGACCTCGTTTTATTTGCTTACATATTGGATGTTGCATTGTATGACCTCGTTTTTGCTTACATCATCCCTTGGATTATATGTGGCGGTGCATCTTGGTCGTTGTCATGAAGACCGTAGTATATGATATGCTACGTACCGGAGATTGAGGGGGCCAACAGGACTGTTGCTCTTCTAGATAATACCGTGTTGCAGCATATCTGTCATCTGTCACGAAAACCGTGTTGTAAGTAGGAATCGACAGTGATGGGGGTACATCACTGCCGGGTCATTCTTTAAACCGGCAGTAATTTCCGTGTAGGGGTTACAGAATAAGTAAATTATCTTTTTCACTTCTTTCGAATACCTCCTACTGGCTCAACGGTTAAGACCCCGCAACTTAGCCCCCGATACCCGTGTTCGAATCCCGGGCAGCCCAATTTTTTTGGTTTAATTATATAATTTATTAAGCGGTCTAAAGGTCAAAAAGATAAAATAAATAAACCTTAGCACACATCCTATACTAGCACAGCGGTTAAGTGTCGGAACTCTGTAGCCCGAGACCCAAGCTCAAACCCGAGGGCTAGCACAATTATTTTTTAATTTTTTGTGTATCACTGCCGGTTTTCAAAATAAATCGACAGTGATAACAAGAATCAGTGTCGGTTTTTTCTCATCACTGCCGATTTTTTTGAAACTGACGGTGATGTTTATATATATTAAAAAAATTCTTTTATATACTAAATAAATAGAAGCATATGTATTCCTATATCAAAATGGCTTGAAATTGTTTTGGCAAGCTTGTACACCCAAATTAATATCCCACACAGGATCTTAAGTTTTTCTAATCATTTTTTTATTAATTATATTTTTCTGTGTGCTGAATGAGACAAAAGAGGGTGAATTTCATCTTGGACCCAATAGATTTTTCATCCACCTCCACAAAATTCTTATCCCTAGGGCACATTAGATCCTATGTAAAAGTTTGGCACCATTCTAAATCTTTTCGTGGGTAAACTCAGTTCAACCTATAAATAAGCGGTCTCGTCGTGCGGAAATTCAATTAAACCTCAGAAAGTAGCAAACCATCTCCGAAAAATCCAAAACTTGGTGTTTCCTTCACACGTGGCACGTGCAAGCCTAAGAAAAAGTTTGAGACCAATACAACACCGGAATGCATACGAACCACAGAAACCTTGATAACCTATGTGTATAGTCATGGTTCGATGAAAGGGCACATGTACCTCTGTGAAGCATGTATACTTCGCCTATGTCGAAATGGCTTGAAAATTTTTTTGGCAAGCTTGTACACCCAAATTTAGATCCCACATAGGATCTTAGGTTTTTCTAATCATTTTTTATTAATTATATTTTTCTGTGTGCCGAATGAGACAAAAGAGGGTGAATTTCATCTAGGACCCAATAGATTTTTTCATCCACCTCCACAAAATTCTTATCACTAGGGCACATTAGAGCCTGTGTAAAAGTTTGGCACCATTCCGGATCTTTTCGTGGGTAGACTCAGTTCAACCTATAATTAAACGGTCTCGTCGCGCGGAAATTCAAATAAACCTCAGAAAGTAGCAAACCATCTCCGGAAAATCCAAAACTTGGTGTTACCTTCACACGTGGCATGTGCAAGCCTAAGAAAAAAGTTTGAGACCAATACAACACCGGAATGCATATGAACCACAGAAACCTTGATAACCTATGTGTATAGTCATGGTTCGATGAAATGGCACATGTACCTCTGTGAAGCATGTATACTCCGCCTATGTCGAAATGGCTTAAAAATTTTTGGCATGCTTGTACACCCAAATTAAGATCCCACACAAGATCTTAGGTTTTTCTAATCATTTTTTATTAATTATATTTTGTCTCTGTGCCGAATGAGACAAAAGAGGGTGAATTTCATCTTGGACCCAATAGATTTTTTCATCCACCTCCACAAAATTATTATCCCTAGGGCACATTAGAGCCTGTGTAAAAGTTTGGCACCATTTTGGATCTTTTCGTGGGTAGACTCAGTTCAACCTATAATTAAACGGTCTCATCGCGTGGAAATTCAATTAAACCTCAGAAAGTAGCAAACCATCTTCGGAAAATTCAAAACTTGGTGTTTCCTTCACACGTGGCACGTGCAAGCTTAAGAAAAAGTTTGAGACCAATACGACACCGGAATGTATATTTCTAATTGCCCAACAAATGTTACACGAACTACATGCATGACAATAATTAAACACACAAAGCCGTATATATTAAAATTAGAACCCAATTAAACTATGAACTTGAAAACCTAGCTAAATAAACATTTATTACTATCGAAATCACTGCCGGGATCGATCGGGCCACGCACTCTAACATGCCTCTGTAGCCATATATGATAATTGATGTCATGGATTATATATCCGCCTGTATCGATGAAGTCCAATGCCCGTATGGGTGCACTCTCTCGTGCCTCACAATACCGAAAGAATGATCGGCCATAGATGTAACCTACTGAACGACCACTGCCCCTGTTAGTGATCCTTATGCAGTACTAGCGTCCTTCTATAGTGGGCTGGCCGAGGTTTCCATTACAGAAGTCTCAATCGTACCCGAGTTGCTCCGTAGCTTGGTCTAGAACGGCCCACAAGCCACATGCAGCATAGGTAAGGTCCTGTAGCGCAATCTACATGCGGAGAAAAAAAATTAGAGAATGTTATTACAACAATAAACAATAAATAACCACGACTTAGATATAAGTGACCATTTTACCACATCCGCATGGTTGTAGCTTGCAAACCATTTGCTTGCTTGCGGGACGGGGATATCACCAGCATTCAAAGCAAGTGCCTTGAAGTGTGAGAAATCAGACACATCATAGCAAATACGTCGAAGTGCCTCTAAACAGATGCGCACGGCACTTAATTGGGCGCTTATCACATCCGGGCTCTGTATTCCCGTCCCGTGGATATGGTTCCCATGATTTGAACCCCTCACAGGGATGAAAAAACTGAGTTCACACGTCCATAGCCGACCACTTGCATTAGATGTCGTGTTCTCGACGATGTCCGAGATAAAGAACCAGCTAAGTGTTGTTCGTAGCCAATCTATTGGGGATATAGTCTGCGACATATATGCATGCAACAATGATATTAAACTAATTACACTTATTTGTTAGCATCAAAAAAACAAAAGATGTTGGAAAATATTTCATACAATAGCTGGAACAGGGAACCGTGGAATGGCCACACTAGGAGCGAATGGCTCATCGCTAGGGTGGAAACCTGGTTCTTGTGGTGGGGGAGGTCCGTTGTTCGTACCACCTGATCGATATAAAATGCAAAAAAAATATGAACATAAAATATATGCACAAAAAAATTCCCAAGTAAAATGTGGCAACATAATTAAATATAGATCGAATGCAAGGAATAAGAATATATATAAATGTAGAATGCAAAGAAACATGAATGTAAATATAGATCAACTGAATATAGATAGAATATTGGAGAAGACAACATATCAATACCATTGAAAATGCAGGAGCCATGACCAAATTACGTAGAGAGAGAGAGCAGATGTCTTGAGAAGTGAGAGTGAAACGTGAAAAATGAGACTGAGAGAGTTCGTGGGTGGGTGGGATCGATGTATGTGGCCGGCAGTTTGTTTTATATAGGGGGGCATTGACATCACTGCCGGTTTTTAAATAGAACCGACAGTGAAGGTGGCTATCACTGCCGGTTTCTAAATAGAACCGACAGTGAAGGTGCATATATGTAAAGGATATATTTATTTAGATACTATAGTCGAAAAGTTTTAACAAGAACGATATATTTATTTAGATAGTAATGAAATACATCAAAAACTTATAAAAATTAGAAATAAGTTACATATACGATAACAAAGACCTTACACAAATTCCATATACGATAACAAAGACCTATTTGCGTACAGGTCAATGTTACCATCAATGTGTATCAACACATTATAATTTAACCACCTCAGTAGCATTCTTCTTGCACCAACTAGGGTTCAAACAACATCACCGAGGTGGTCTACGAGCTATACCGGTTGGAGATGATAAGGTGGCATCGATGAATCCATGCCTCTACTGTACATGGCCTTTTTCTTGGTACAGTCTAGAGCACATCGGATTCAGCTCGGCACCACAGCGTATGGCTCTATGAACCTCGTGGCATCTCCAATCTTCAGCGTTGCACTATCTTCAGTAGCATTCTTCTAGTACCTCATATGTGCACCATTTTGGTGGACTATGATGCATAACGATATCTGTGGTTTGTTGTGAGAGGAAAACATTATATCATGGCTGATAAGGCCTGGCTGAAACCAACATGCATGGAGATGCTAGCTCCTGGCTGAGGGCCATTTTATAAGGGCTAGCAGTCGTGGTATATTTTTATTTCTGCACTAAAGTTGTCGGGGTAGGTGGGAGCAGTGTTCCAACTGTTGTGGTCACGGGAGCACTGTTGGCATGTGAGGAGCATCTACACATCACTGTCGGTTTTAGTTTAAAAACCGACAGTGAATTGGTCCTTTAGTGTCGGTTTGAGCAACCGACTGTGATAGAAGCTATCACTGCCGGTTTTAAAACCAAAACCAGCAGTGAAGGGCCCTGCCGCCATCTTTTAGTAAACAAATATAAAAAAACACTGTCAGTTTGGAGCCTGCCATCGCAGCCTTTTTGTAAAAAATATAACAAAGTTTGACCCACCTGAGATTCGAGCGCGGGTCGCGGGGTTGAGAGTGCGCGGCCTTAACCACTGAGTTGGGATAGGGAGTTCGGTTAGAATGGTTTTATTGTTTTCTTTTATCCCATCGTAATGCACTACTAAATAATAAATGCAAAATCAAAAAAAGTTTGACCCGCCTGGGATTCGAGCGCGGGTCTCAAACTACAGAGTGCGCGGCCTTAACCGCTGAGCTAGGATAGGGAGTTCGCTTAGTTTGCAGTTAGTTTATATTCTAAAATAACATAAAAATTTGTGTCTTGATTATTTAATTCTATGATAATTAATTAATAGTCTATAATTATCAAATAATAGTGTTTGTGAACATCATCTTAATATTTGATTACATAGTCAATAATTAAATTATAGAGATGCGCACAAAATATAAATTAAATATTCAGTGCGAATTACTGATACAACGTCTGCATAATGATTACATAGTTAACAATATTTAACTATCTTTAGGTGCATCAACAATGAGGGCCTCATTGTGATCAATTCGTACGTAAGCAGCTTGGTCACCCTCTTGAAGGATAGGTAGGGGTACGTTCGCCCTGAATGGAGGCATTTCCTGATAGCCCTTGTAGTCTTCTTCGTCCGTCACTCCATTGACACCGACAATCTTAATTTTCCCTTCTCGGACTACTTTTAGCCTTCCTTTTGTCTTGTTGTCCCTTGCATAGAAGACTTGCATAACATCTCTTGCAAGGACGAAGGGGTCGTCTCTATATGCGGTAGTGAGATCAACGGTAGTGAACCCTTCGCTGTCAGTGTTGATTTCCTCGAGCCGGACCCACTGGCAACAAAAAAGAGCTGCCTTCAACAGACCGTAGGCTAGCTCCCATATCTCCTCTATGAAACCATAGTACATCGCCTACACGTTGTCGTTTTTGTCGTGAGCATCAAAACGAACACCACAATTTTGGTATGTGCTCTTTCCATCTTGCTTTTTTGTGTAAAATGTTAATCCATTGATCTCATACCCTTGGTACTTAAGACATGTACTCGAAGGTCCCTTGGCTAAGGCATCCAGTTGATTACCCAACTTTATTCCAATCAAGCGACGTCGCAACCAGCTAACAAATTCCTCCTTATGTTTTTTATCCAGCCAAGCCTGTGACTTGCTCGGATACAGAGTTTGCAGCGATTGCCTATGCTCATCAATGTATGGCATCACACCCTCGGCTTGCTGGAGAACAGCGAACTATGCCTGTCTGAAAGAAACAAGGTCGTCTACTGTAACAGATTTCTTCCCGATCGTTCTTTTGCCACGTAGTCTTCCCTCGTGATGAGATTCTAGAACTCCGACCCTTTTGATGTCTAGGTAATATGTGCAGAACTCAATGGCCTCCTCCATTGACCATCCTTCAACCATGCCTCCTTCTGGCCTGAATCTGTTCCTAACATACCTCCTGAAAACTTTCATCAATCTTTCAAAAGGGAACAAATAATGCAGGTACATTGGGCCAAGGGCTCTAATTTGGTCAACAAGATGAATGAGCAGATGCAATGAGATATCAAAGTAAATCGGCGGGAAATACATCTCAAGCCTAACGAGAGTTTCGGCTATGTCCTGCTGCAGCTGCTCTAGCGTGGACACATCAATGACCTTTTTTGAGATCGTGTTGAAGAACAAGCAAATCTTTATGACTAGGGCGCGGACCTTTCGGGGGGAGGATACCACGCAGGGCAACAGGGAGCAGTTGAGTCATAATGACATGACAGTCATGGGCCTTCATAGGGCCATAGTTGAACTTGAGTTCTCTCATGTTCACTAGCCTCTTCGGGTTCGCACAGTAGCCCGTCGGGACTTTGAGTTCATTGAAGAAAGAAATAAGCGCACGCTTTTCTTCCTTCTTCAGTGTCCATGACACAACCGAAAGTTCGAACTGGCTATTCTCAAGCTCCATGGGATGCAGCTCCTTCCTGATTCTCAAGTGTTGCATGTCCAGGCGTGTGGCTAGTGAATCCTTCGATGTCCCCCCGGTGTCCATCAAGGTGTTAAGAGTGTTAGCGCACACATATTTAGTGATGTGCATGGGATCAAGACAGTGGCGTACACTCAGAAATGGTCAGTAAGGTAGTTTCTAGAAAACCGATTTTTTTCTTCCAAACGCTCCCATCAGGCGCTACTACTGCATTGTCCCCTTTCCCAAGGACAACCTCCAGTTTGTTGAGTTCTCGAAGTATCGTAGGCCCGTCTCAATATTTTGGAGCTAAACGTTTCTCAATAGTACCATTGAAATCTTTTATATTCCTGCGGTAAGGGTGATCCTTAGGTAGGAACCTATGGTGTCCCATATAAACTATCTTTGAGTTATTTGGCAGATTTACCGCATCAGTGTCGTCCAAGCACTCGACACATCCAGTATAGCCTTTTGTCTTCTCTCCGGACAACGAACCTCGACCTAGCAGGTCAGTGATTTTAGCGATTAGTACTCCCTTGATCGTGACATGTTCCTTTTTGTACTCGTCCCAAACATCCGGCACACCCTTTTCAAACATCTCCACTAGTTCATCGATCACTAGTTCCAGAAACACATCGATGTCATTCCCGGGTTGTCTTGGCCCTTGGATCAGTAGTGGCATCTGGATGTATGACCGCTTCATACAGACCCAAGGTGGAAGGTTGTATATATAGAGCGTCACTGGCCAGGTGCTATGATTGCTTCTAACCTGGTCGAAATGATTCATCCCATCTGTGCTCAAAACAAACCAAAGATGCCTTACCTCTCCACCGATGTCCTTATAGAACATAGTATTGATAGTTCTCCAGTCATGTCATCGGCGGGGTGCCTCATCATTGTATCTTTCTTGCGCTCTTCGCCATGCCAGCGCAACAGCTTGGCTGACTTTGCACATGCAAACAGCCTATGCACCCGGGAGCTATAGAGAAATACCAAACAACCTTTACGGGACCTCCTCTGGTCCTGGTGCCCTCATCTGACGGCTCTTCCTTGTACCGTGGAGCTTCACACTTGGGGCACTTATCCAAGTCTTTGTATTTTTCTCCACGGTACAATATGAAATCATTGGAACACGCGTGGATTTTTTCAACCTCGAGGCCAATTGGGCAGATCATTTGCTTGGCCAAGTATGTCTTTTCTGGCAACTCGTTTTTTTCTAGGAGCATTTTCCTTATTATACCTAACAACTGATCGAAGCCTTTATCACTCAATCCGTTTGTCGATTTGAACTCTAACAGCATGATGTCGGCTTCCAGTTTGCTCATTGGACAATTCCTATACAATGGTGTTTTGCCATCTTGTCTCATTTTCTCTAGCTTTCTCAGCTGTCTTTCACTAAGACATCCGATCTCTACATTCATAGCAGCTGAGAAATGCCATCGTTATCCTCGGTGTCGTCAGCTAGCGTGTTCCTGAACACATTATTAACTGTGGCCATAGGTTCCGTGTTGACACTGGGTTCCTCATCAGCATCGTAGATGGCTACGTCAGGCATGTCCATATCATCATCGTTTTCCTACAGAACATTCACACCAACCTCGCCATGCATAGTCCATATCGTATAGTTTGGCATGAACCCCCTAGTAATCAAGTGCGATCGTATAGACTCAATTTGACGAAAGTTCCTATGATTCTTGCAATCTTTGCATGGGCAGAAGACAGGGTTCCCATTCCCAGCATGGGCTTTGACATCGATGATAAACTGGCTGACGCCATGCATGTACCGCTTATCCGTTCGGGACAGATGTATCCACTTTCGATCCATCTCTGCACAAAAAAATACTGAGACAGTAATTACAAAGAATTAATAAGAAATCGAGCTTCATGAACAACAATTGTAGCTCCAAAGTACCATTTTTGGAAAACATTATTGTGCACTAATTATTGAAAGATTGAAATTGATAGCCTCGGCCCTGTAAATTGAAAATCATAGTAAAAAACAATTATTGCACAATATTGAAAAACAACTATTCCACTCTACTTCTAAGAACTAATTATAGCATCACATACTAACAATGATGATCTTGACCACCATAGAATAATTAGCTAGGAATTTAAATGTGTTCATAGACACCAACTTTTTGGATGATGGATTCACCACAATTTGAGGCTTGCACAAATGTCCAATTGGAAAAGTGCTTTCTAGAATAAAGAAAGAACTAGAATGAGAATCAAGCAATGTAGCCATCAAAACGAAGCTAATTAAGCAACAAAATTAAAGAAGTTGATGTTTGTTACCAACCTTAAAGCAAAAATATCAAGCCATTCTTCAAAATCCAAGCACTAGCTTCATGGTGAAGAGCAGCCGCAACAATGGAGGAAATGGCCCAAACGCGCGCCTCTGTTCTCGGGATGGAAGAGAGAAGGAAGAAGAGGATGGTTGTAGCCTTTTTGTGTTGTAGGCTTATCACCATCGGTTCTTGACTAGAACCGATAGTGATAGTGCCCAATCACTGTTGGCTCTTAGCTTAAACCAGCAGTGATAAATGGCCGCCAAAACACTGCCGATTCAAGCCACAAACCGGCAGTGATATGGTCCTTTACTGCCGGTTTTAGCCCAGCCCCAATCATTTTTTTATTTTCAAGCCCATAACCGGCAGTAAAAGTACATCACTGTCGGTTCTTACAAATCCGGCAGTGATGTGCAAATCTAGCGTAGTGATTGGAGCAATGTGTTCTAAACTCTAAAAATGCAAACCAAATGATTGCAAACATGTTCAGAGATGATAGTTTAAGATAACATTGATATGATTTTTATTAATAAGATAAGATGAAAATTATATAGTGCGATGTAATTTTATGATCTGAACGAACTAAAGAAAAAAATACATACCCACCATTATCTTAAGTTGAGCTGGATCCCTAACGTATCATATAGCTAGATCTTAGTATAATCATTCTAAAAAGTATAAAAATTAGAACTCAGTTTAGCCGTCAATAAAAAATATATTTTGTACATCTGGTTAGAGGTGCCACAAACCTGTTGTGGTCATGCATTGAGGAGACACAACTGGTTTGAATCATGAATCAATTGTCTGGGTACCTTCACTACCGGTTTGTACAAGAAACCCATTGATGGTGACCAGAGGAAAATCACAATCGACCGGTTTGGAGCATGCATTGAAGAAAAGGAGCAGCTACCAATTCTGAGCTAGATCTTAGTATAATCATTCTCAAAAAGTATAAAAATTAGAACTCAGTTTAGCCGTCAATAAAAAAAAAATTCTGGTGGGAGGTCATATAGTGTGGAGGGCATGATCAAGGAGCAGACACTACTACACAAATGGTTTTTAGGGGCGGCTGGTAAGGCTTTGTAGAGGCGGCTCGAGCCGCCCCTACCATACCGTCTCTACAAATCATGTATTTATAGGGGCGGTTCCCAGACCGTCCTTACAAATCGATTTGTAGAGGCGACATGTGTTATCAGCCGCCCCTACAAATCGTTTTGTAGGGGTGGCTGCTAACATTAGCCGCCTCTACAAAATCAATTTATAGGGGCGGCCATAGTACCAGCCGCTCCTATAATACCTGTTCGTAGGGATGGTTCACTACAGTACATTTTTCCGCCAAAAAAATTCAAATTTATAATTCAAATTCGACCCGAATATATATATATATATATATATATATATATATATATATATATATATATATATATATAATTCAAATCTGACCAGAACATATATAATTCAAATCTGACCACAAGCACAAGAGCATTATATAAACTACCATGACAAGTCCAATTCACAAGAATATATACAATCCATCATTAAATAGACATACAAAAAAAGGAAGTCAGTTTTTTTATCCCATCTCATATTCATTGCAGTACAAGAAAAGATTGAAACGTGTGCAGGTGATAGCAATTCAAGACACAATGTAAATAGACAGTAAGGTTTCAGAGATTAGAGAATCACTTTGAAATTTGAGACTAGAGAACTTATCTACAACCATACAAATATTACAGTGATTATGATTCAATATATCATTGCAACTTAAACGAAAAAAGAACTTCAATGGAAAGGAAAAAAGGACATCGCTACAAAAGGACTTTATATCAATTTCTGTACTGTGACAATCAACTAAAATGCCTCACCAAATTGCAGTTGTTAATTTACAGTGTAATACCTCACCAAAACTATCTTAGCTCCACAATATCATTTTCTGCAGTTGTTCACTAACAAAAAGCTAAACATTCAAACGCATTGAACTGAACTACAGCTGTAACTGAACTGCATGTTCATATGCGAATAACTCAACATCAAAATTCAGAATATGTGATTGCAACCAATTTACAACAACAACAAAGCTTTTAAGTCCCAAACAAGTTGGGGTAGGCTAGAGTTGAAACCCGGCAGAAGCAATAAGGTTCAGGCACGTGAATAGCTGTTTTCCAAGCACAAATTGCTAATATATTCAGTCATGCTCCTACCAATTGCAGCAACAACACTCCATAAATTCATTATGTAAATGAGAGGTCATCCTTGTAGCTATCCCGTGTCCAACAAAACAATTTGCTGTAAGTGAAAGAGACAGAGTATATCAGATTATAAAATTTGCACCGTAATTTTACCCTAAGTTAAAATAAGTTCAAACCATATACGCTGAACATAACCATCTGTTTGTTTGAAAAATATAAAGAACACCAAAATTCTATGGACCAAACAAACATATCAGTAGATTACTAACAGATCAATTAGACATAATACCATTTCGGCTATGCAAAATAACAAGAACTCGTGACCTACTTAATGTACTTCGATCAATAGATTCCTGGCATGCAGTGATATTGCTCTAAGAAAATTGGCACACAATTTTTAAGTTTAAATATCACAGAACTGTATTTCTTCAGAGTGCTCCATATTCTTTAGTACAGTAGTACTCACTAGTTCTTTCGTACTAGTATAGTAGTCCTAGTACAACACATACACATCTGAACTAATGCCAAATCAGGGAGATGAACGTGAAAGCAGTAATCCATCACATCATCCACAGTAGCTTCAAAATCCCTAGCAGAACTTTGGATCAGAAAAACACTAACCTCTCCGCAGACTCTAGTTCATCTAATCAGGCAGCACATCACCTAACCCAAGCAACCAAAGAGAGGGATGACGAGGTGGAGAGAATTTTTACCTGTGCAGATTGGAAGCTCCTCCAGGAGAGGAGGATTCTAGCGAGGCACCAGAGGCAAGGATGACCAGGCGCCAGCAGCAGCAGCCGGAGGCACGCAAGAACGAAAGTGGCCGCTTGCGCTCAGCGCCCTTAGAACTGGTCGCGCCGTCGACCTCGTCGGCCGCCTGCGCTTAGCGCCCTTCGTGGTAGCAGATCTGAGAGTGCTCGCTGCCATTCGGACAGACCGCACCGTCGGCCCGCCTCATCGCCCGCGAGTCGAGGCGGATATCAGAGGTGGGAGGGCGACGCTGACTGCAAGTGCTCATCACCCTCCTGGCAGACCGCGCCGCCGGCTGCCTCTCACCACCTGCGAGTGGATGCTGGCGCTGAATAGGATCGGAGGCTAGACATTGGGAAGAGGAGAAAGCTAGGGTTTCGAGGTTTTATACGCATCAGGATGTATCTCGGCCATCGATCTGATCGGACGGTCGAGGAGGCGCAGAAGATATTGGGCCTCCAGGCCTTAGTAGACCACAGCAGTGGCGGGCGGTAATAGCTGTCTCTACATACCAGCCGCCCCTACAGATCGACGTATTTGTAGGGGCGGCTCGTATTACCAGCCGCTCATACTGTGTTATTTATAGGGACGGCTGTTGTGCTGGAGCTCGAGCATGTCGCTATAGGAGCTGCTCCAATGCTAGCCACCCCTAAAAAAAGTCCCGTTGCTGCAAACTGTTTTTCACGTAGTGAGAGCTTGTCTACGAGGGGGGTGGTCGAGCATGGAATGATGATTAGATGGTGTTGAAAACTTTAGTCATGTAGAGGTTCACCGGAACTGGATGGTGCTCGGGAAGTTGTAATAAAACTGACAGCCATCCAACCTCAATGAAGAGTTGATGCTTTTCTTTGCCAAACAAATTTAAAAGCATGTTTTATAAGTTGCAGAAAACTTGATTTTGTGGTTTCCAGAGAATATAGTTTTCCTTGTGATATGTTTTGAAGTTTACCATGGAAAATTTCTCCATAAATGGCCTTATTTACTCTGCTTGTGAGTTTAGTTTCATGTTTTTTTTTTGGCAGGGAGTTGTTTAGTTTCATGTGTATTACCATCTGCTTCCATTTTCATTATAATCCATTTATCTGAACAATTTGAGGTGAGGGCACTGTTACTCTTCTCCTTGAGTACCTTTGCAATATTGTCCGAAGCTACGAGATGATTGATGGTTTGTAATGACCCTTTCATTAATTTATTTTTCTATATATGTTTAATTGTTTATTGGGTCTATTTTATAGGCGTGCCGGTAGATAATTGATGACAAAATTCAAGCATCCATAATTTATCTCTTTGACTTTGAGCATGGGTTCTGTTTTCATTAACATATTGTCCTTTTTTTACTGTAGCGTTGGCACAGACAATATACTAGTTTAATCTGGTACCCAATATCGTATGGATGCTTTTCTTATGAGAATGTTCGTGACTGAGAATTTATTTACACGAATGGCGTGTGATCATATGGGTTACTTGATACAATCATTTTCCTGGGGTTAGCACTACTAAAAAAATGATTTTGTGAGGTGATGCCGTTTTATTAACCGAGGCGGTCACAAAATCCAACTGGCTCGTAAAATATCCGAGGATTTTCGGAGCCGGACATTTTTATTTACAAAGACGGTCACAATTAACCGTCTCGCAAAATGCATTTACGGCGGCGGACATTTTATTTACCGAGGCGGTCAAGATTGGCCACCTCTGTAAATCGATCTATGGAGACGGTAAAAAATGTCCGCCTCGGTAAATCGATTTACGGAGGTAGTAAAAAAATAATCGTCTGCTAAAATCAATTTACAGAGGCGGGCCTCCATAAATGGATCCATTTTCGGAGGTGGGCCTCTCAGTTAAAAGGCCTGAGGCCCATTCAGCAGCCCACTCCAAACCCTAACACATATATACGCAGCCCCTCACTACTCTCACTCACTACCTACACCCTAGCCGCTGCAAAGAATACATGCCTCCCTCTCGGCACCCACTCTCTCTCTCCACCACATAGAAACACCGCTCGGCTTCTTCGCCTCCCTCTTTGGTACCTCCCACTTTATGTGCCTCCCTCTCTGCTCCCTCTCTCTCTCCATGCGCCACAACAGCAGGCCATAGCTCCCTCGGCGCGCGGGTGGCTCCTAGCTGCGGCGCAGGTCTTCTCCCAGCAGCACCCGAGCCGAACCTCTTGGTGGCGCGCGGTGGAGGGCAGTGGCGCAAGAAGATGGTGGAGGTCGGCCAGATCCGGTGGAGGACGACAGCCAGATCTGGTGGAAGGCGGGTGGACCCGACAAAGGACAACGTCGTCGTCGGTGGGGCAGCTACAACTCTCCCCACTCTTCATCTCCCTCACTCTTCCCTCTCTTCATCTCCCTCACTCTTCCTCTCTCTTCCACTCTTCATATCCCTCACTCTTCCCTCTCTCCCCTTTGCAGATCTGAAGCCGGCACTTACAACTGCGATGGGCGGGACTCTATAGTCAGCACGAATGACAGTGGCAAGCCGGCGAACGATGGCACACGGCGACGGGAGCCGGCACGGACGATGGATGGATGACCTTGCGACGGCAGCTCCAGAAGCTGGAGCTGGCTCCTGGACCTTTTTTATTTTTTAAATTGATTTAAGCAGGCAGGCATTTTTCTATACCTGCCTCGGTAGAAGGCATTTACGGAGGTGGGCATTGTAAGGTCCCCACCTGCGTTAATGTATTTTCCGAGGTGAACAATCGTAGGTCTACATTAACGCAGACCTTTAAACGGAGGTGATTGCTTTGCCCACCTCGAAAAATCCAAAATGACCGTCTCGCAGAAGAATACTATAGTAGTGTAGATGAGGATACCTTAAGTACGACAAAATTTATGGTGTACTGTTCTGAGGCAATGTCAGGACGGAAGACAAACTATCAGAAAAAGGTAGCAACAACTGTTTAGAAACAACTGTTGAAGAACAAAAAAGGTAGCAGGCATGTTTAACTATAATAAAGGGACTTTTCCGGTGAAATATCTGGGAATAATGCCGGATGGATGATATATGAGCTCAACAGATTTTGCATTTGTATACGAAAAGGTTGGAAAGATGGTTCACACATAACAAAGTTGTTTAGTGTCATATGGTGGCAAGATGATTTTTAACTAAATCATGCCTTAGTTCTGGATTATGACATGGGGATGTTTCATTTGACAGAAGTACATCACAATATGGAGACAACAAGATCCAACTTTTTTTGGCATGGCCTTGTCAACAAGAATAAGTATCACATGATGAAATGGGAAGTTCTGGATTCTCCCAAAAAAGAGGTTGGTTTAGGTTTCACTAACACAAGAATATGAACAAGTGTCTACTTTTGAAATGGATATAAACTAGAAAGAGGAGATAACAATGCATGCTGCAAACTGCTGAGGGTCAAATACTTGGGGGACAAAGGATTTTATTGAGGAGGCTTTGAACTCTAAACACGTGTCAATTATTAGCTCTAGCAATGAAGATCAACAAATCACGCACTGGGAATCACAGGTGGGTAGCACACGAGACACGAATTTATACTAGTTCAGGCATGGAGTACCCTACGTCCAACAGAGAATATCTCTCTTCGGGCATGGAGTACCCTACGTCCTAATTCCCTATATGGTCTAACTCGTACCTAAATCAGTACAAATTTGTGTCCCGTCAGCACCCTATAAACACTAAGCATATAAGATAAGAGAGCTATTCTCCACTGGACATAGGATACCCTATACCTAAACCAGTATAAATCTGTGTCCCATGTGCTACCCAGTTAATTCCCTGTCCATGCATGATTTGCTTAACTTCATTGACGGATCTAATAATTTTGACAATAGGCTTGCATGACATTAAAGATTCATGTATTAGAGCTAGATTATGGAGCGATGAATGGCTGGGCCATTTCCCTCTCAAAATAGTGTATAGCAAGATTTTTGCTATCTGCAATGAGCAAGAGGAGTTGGTACATAGAATTCTAAGCAACAATGAAGTAAACCTTACCTTTAGAAGATCTTTTGGAGAGAATAAACAGGGTCACACCTGCTACAGTGAGATGGGCTTTAGTGAGGAATGGTAATTTGATCACAGCTCCTTTATGTAGAGAGCTAACCTTCCCTAGAGTGAAAATAAGGAGATTATGTGTATTTGGAGAGCAAGAAAACCAATGAATATCAAATTTTTCATGTGGTCAATTTACCAGAATAGCTAACCAAGAGGAATTGGCCAGGAGACACTACCCCAGATCAAGACATCACTGGCGGTTCAAAACCCCCCTTCACTGTCGAGTTTTGAACTGACAGTGGCAAACCAGCAGTGATGGGGGGTTCACATCACAGCCGGTAACTACAAACCGACAGTGATATGAAATGTCACTGCCGGTTCCTGGCGCCACACGGCAGTGTTCTGTTGAGCCAACACTACCGGTTTGTGGCTCAAGCCGTCAATGTTATGTCAAACAACACTACTGGTTTGTGGCTCAAACCAGCAGTGTTGTCTTGACCAATGTAACACCCTAAAATTGGTATTTTTGAAAATAGGATTAAAATGATTTATTTATGAATTTTTATGCACAAGAAATATAGGAAAAAGGATATTTTCCATTATATTAAAATTCATCATAAGGAGTAGCAACATGGATGTGCATACATACCGGTGCATTTGATTTATTGTAATGAGTGGTTGAATCCAAAATTCAAAATGAATTCACATCGCTTTTGAAAATAAGTTTGAAAAGAGCTCTGAAATAAAATAAAAGAAAAGAAAAAGAGAATTGAAAAATAAAAGAGTTTTCAAAAGTTTGCAAAAGTTCAGTTTTGGAAACTTCCCAAAAGTTCTCATCTTGAAAAATATATTTGAAACTATATTTGAATTTGATTTGGATCATATTTGAATTTGGATTGAAAAAGGAAAATGGGAAAAGTTTGAGAGAAGGAAAAACTCTTCTCCCTCTCTTCTAGCCCAACCGGCCCAACAAGCCGCTCGGCCCAGCTCCTCCTTTTCCTCGTATGGCATGCTCCGCTCTCTCCTGCAATGGCCCAGCAGGCCGGCCCTACGTCGCCCGCGTCGCTTTCCCTCTTCCCACGCTCAGTCGCCGACAAGTGGGGCCTGCGTGTCAGCACCATCCCTTACCTCCGTGGTAGCCAAAGCGGACTCCGCAGCCGAGAGTCCGAAGTCACCCCGCCTCGTCCGCCTTGCCGTGCGCGCCAAGATGATCCCCGGGCCATAAATAGCAGCCACCCGCATTGTGCCACCTCCCTACCAAGCTCTAGAGCAAGCCGTCGTCCGCCGCTGCTGTCTAGCTTCGTGTAACACCCTAAATTTTGCACTTTTGAAAATAGGATTAAAATGATTTATTTATGAATTTTGGTGCTCATGAAATGTAGGAAAATAAATTTTTTTATTAAATTAAAATTCATCATAAGGTAGCAATGTGTTTGAGCATACATGCCTTTGCATTTGATTTATTTGGTTGAGTGATTTTGATTCAAAATTTAAAATGGTTGAAATTGCTTTCGCAAATGAAATTAAAAATGGCTTTGAAAGAAAGAAAAAGAGAATTTGAAAATAAAAGTATTTTTTTAAGTTGTAAAATTTATTTTTGAGAACTTACCCAAAATTGTTCATTTTTATTTGAATTGAAAAATGTATTTTAAACCGTGTTCAAATTTGATTCGGTTTATATTTGAATTTGTTTTGAATTAAGAAAAGAAAAAGGATTTGGAAAAAGAAAAAAAGAAAACCCTCTCTCCTCCCTTCTCTCCCTTTCGGCCTTCATGGCCCAGCACTCCATTTCTTTTTTCCTTCCCGAGCCACTGCTTCTTCTCCTCAGATTTTCCCCGTGCGGGCCGAGCCGGCCCAAGTGCTCCCTCCCGCGGAGCCCAGCAGGCTAGCCCGCACTCGCATTCCTCTGCGGGCTGCTTCCCTCTCCTCTTGGGCCGCCCCATTTTCACCTCGTGGCCCGCGTCAATGAGCCAGCCCAAGGGCAGCAGCCGCGCGTCCCCTCCCTCTCACTTACGCCGATAGGTGGGCCCCGTCCATGAGACCTTTCTCTTAAACTTCTGTTGCCGCGCCGGACTCCACCGCCGTCGCCATGGAGGTTGTGTCCGTGCCGCCCCCGTCTCCCTCCGCTTGCCGTGTCTCCCAAGGCTCCAGGGCCTTAAATAGCGGATGCCCGTGCCCTCTGCTTACAATCCCTAGCTCTAGAGCCGCAGCCACCATCGCCCGAGCGCCGCAGCCGCGCCGCAATCTGGCCATCGACGAGCCGTCCGCTATCCCGCGTGGCGCGTCGTCCTTGGTCTGATTCCACCTCCATTTTTGGCATGGGTGAGTTCGCCCTCCTTTCCTCTCTCTCTTGGTGTCCTCGTCTTGCGTTTTTGTGGACCGTAGACTGGAAACCGTGAAAGCCACCGAGCTTCCCAAAGCCGGCCATGGCGCCGCCGCCTGGAAACTGCACGCCGGCGACCCCCATCCCCCTCTCTCCACTCTCGACCGTCCATCTGGAGATCAAGAGCTCAAATTAGAACGTACCCTTTCGCTGGCGCTTTTGCAAAAAAAAAACTTACAACTATTAAAGTCTTAACCCGCAGTCCCCGTCTTCTTTCAAAAGAGACCCTCGGATTTTTGTTTATAGAACCCGCAGTACATAGCACATTTTCAAGAATACGTTTCCTTCTTTGGAAAGCGCAGTTTCATCGGTTTAGATCCAAAATACGTTTTCACTTATTTACAAATTTGCCACTGATTTTGTTTTAGCCATAACTTCTCCGTTTTAACTCCGATTTGACCCGTTCAACTTACGTTAGGTTCATAATTTCATAATCTACATATTCATAGTACTGTTAGATATGTTTTAAACTTTTGAAATTCAAGGTTAGATTTAATCTATTATTTTATTAAAGGAAATCTTGTTTAATTCATATCTTCTGCATTTTAGCTCCGTTTTGACCTATTCGAGTTGCATTAGATTCATAGCGACGAGATCTACGTGTTAGTAACAGTAGTTACCATGTCACTATTTTTGAAATTTCATGGTTTAAACTCTAATTTGAATAATAATTATGCAACTGGATTCTATAAATAAAATATGATTTGTTTTACTTTAGTTTTATAATTCGAATCTAAATTTGACTTAATTCAATTTATATAATCTTTTATATGGTTAAAATAAATTAAGCCTATAGTTTTCTTTTCCGCGTATAGAGCAGATCTATCGGTAGATCTATCTTTTTCACCATAGCTCTGATTAGAGTGATTTTCACGTCTGTGTGTTCGTAGCGAGACGTAGATTCGTTTTACAAACTTTTCATCTTGATTTTATGTTTGGTGTACTATTCTAATTTAGATCTATTGTTTGCCTCGTGTATGATTGCATGGATGCTTGTGTGGTGCTTTATTACCTTATCTAGTCGGTGAGATATACGTGGTGATCAAGATGAAGAAGAACGTTGAAGATTAAAGCTTACCGAAGGATCAGTGTTTAAGGTAAGTATAGCATAGGATCATCCTTATTGTCCTATACACCTTTAATTATTTAATTCATACTGCATATGTCTACCTTGACTGCCACTAAGGATTTCTTAGTACTTTGTACCTTGTGCCTTGTCACCTATGGGTTATTGCATTGGGTAGTATTATGCTAGTGCTCAAACTAAAACCATGATCTTATAACTTGACTAATGGTATATGCAATAAGCATTAAAAGATGCTTTTTAGCAACATGGAACAGGGGGGCTAGAGCATTAGGCTATTTTTATGGTGCTCTAGATTTCTCTTCCTAAGGACTTATCTGTTAGTGATCATCCGAGACTTACAGTACAATTGTGAGGGCTATATGGCTCTGGCTTTAGCTCAATATGAGGACATTTTCTAGCTTGTTAGAGGTTACCTTTATTGGCATAAGAATGGCTTGCCGAATCGGGTATAGGACAGCCTCTACTCTTATGTGTATAGCCGCGATGGAATTATGCCATTCGACAGGGGGTTCCTATATCTGTTGCCGAGTGAATCTAATGGCCCTAACTTGTTAGACAAACCTTTGAAAGGCTTCATAGTGAACCCTGCCGACCTTGCTTGGAACTAGGTCAAGAGATTAGTTACCTCGGGCGAAAGGATAAATCACGACTCACAGTGAAAATGTACAACCTCTGCAGAGTGTAAAATTGGTATATCAGCCGTGCTCACGGTCACGAGCGGCCTTGGAACATTTACGGAATAGATGATGGACACTGATGATACTAATGATAAAGATGTTTATTAATGATTACTGTTTATGCTATTCATTATTCATGTTTACCTGATCATGTGTTTATGGGCTTGTGATGAACTTGTTGCCACCCAATTGCTAAAAGATGACTCATTAAAAGCTAACCGCAGTTAAACCAGTGTCAGCCTTTTGAGCCTCATGAACCCTATGTTATATTTGTTGAGTACGACATATACTTACGCTTGCTTTACTTTTTAAATCTTTGGAAAAATCCTGGATGGGTACTGTCGATGCGGGACCCATAAGGTTCCCCACGGTGAAGAGAGAAGAAGACTTAGTCCAAATAGGATTCTCCTCATGTAATCCTACTAGGACTAGTACACGTAATCCTACTAGATCTCTACTTTGTAACCGACTAGGACTCCCGCCTCTCCTGGACTATATAAAGGAGGGCAGGGGTCCCTAGATCGGCAGACCTAGCTAACACACACACATGAGCGACAGACATAACCGACAGAACTCACAACCACAACAAATAGCGCAGGGCGCAATATACTATCCACACCAAACTGGACGTAGGGCGCCGTGACTTTCCGGTGTACCGAACCAGTATAAATCGTTGTCTCCCTGCGTTTACCATCGAGTTCCTGCAAACGCCGATACCCCTCCGAACAAATCACCGTCCCGGGTACTCCCGTGGTGGGTTGCCGGTGGTAAAACATCAACAGCTGGCGCGCCAGGTAGGGGTTCTCGGCGCTTTGCGTTCGAGAGCTCGGTGGACCTTAAGATCAAGACATGCCGCGACTTTCATCGGCTCCCGTCGATAACTCGCCGCAGCTCTAGTCGATCTTGTCAACAACTCGCTGTGTTCACACTCATCATCACCATTGTTCGAAGAAGAAAGTCGACCGGTCCTACTCCGATCAACACCAGATGCAGGGTTCTCGGCCTCAACGACCACAGATAGATGTGGCACCCGCACGGGAACCTGTCAAGGAATGCAAGCACTATAAGGCTACGAACAGCAAGCTTGCAACACGCAGAAACAAGGATTTCCTGCAAAAGACAACCAAGTCACCGTACAAACCAAAAGGGATTAGCAAGCGTCAATTATGGAAATAGTTTTTGAGCCACACTCGGATACGACCACCAAGAGTCCAAGACCGTATACAACTGCGCATACGTATACGTTTCAAATTGCTTTGAAGCCACGAGCAAGAGAAGGAAGGAAGCATGCAAGCAAGAAAGCACCACACGGCAAGCAAGTATTCTACCAAAGGAATTACATCACACGTCACCATCCATACGACATGCACATATACAGCTCATCTTCATGTGGATTCAAGTCCAACCTAGAAACAAGTCCTACTCCTACCCGAACAAGCAACAGAAGTTCGTACAAGTCCTACTCCTATCCAAGACAAGTACCAAATCAGTGCAGAACAGAGGAATATCAGGTTACGACGTCGTACCAAAAGAACTCGACTACATCGAGCGCAGAAGTAGTCCAAGCCTGAAGCGAGCGATCCGTCCGATGACTCTGATCCAGAAACAAATTGTACTGCTACAACTTCATATACGAATACATCACGGACATGCAAGAAGCTAACAAAGGAAGCAAGCAAGCAAAGCCAAAGGTGTTTGTGCATTGATTTATACATACAACATGCTCATACGAGAGAAGGTCAAGAAATACAAGCTATACGGTCAATAAAGAGAACACCACCTACAAACAAGTCGACAAGTCACGAGAGCAAGCAACCAAATTCGGGAACCCGGCAACACGTTACGAGTTGTTTCGAGTACTCGACATGATGACCACTCGTCGTCGTTAAACTCATCAACAAACAACTCGGCCGAGCTGTCCGACGACTTCATCATGTTGTTCGACTACATCAAGCAAGTTGTCGACCACCCAAACAAAAAGCAAAATGGTGAAAACATGCACGAGCATCCCGTGAGAACAAAATATAGCTAAAAAGACGCTTGAGCCACCGCCGATGAGGGTAGCTAAAAGCTAACACCAAACAAAAAGCAAAATGGTGAAAACATGCACGAGCATCCCGATTACGAGAGCAAAATAGCTAAAAAGACGCTTGAGCACGCTAATGAGGGTAGCTAAAAGCTAACACCAAACAAAAAAGCAAAATGGTTGAAAACATGCACGAGCATCCCGGTAGAGAGCAAAATAGTCAAAAGACGCTTGAGCTCGCCGATGAGGGTAGCTAAAAGCTAACACCAAAACAAAAAGCAAAATGGTGAAAACATGCACGAGCATCCCGGCCGAGAGCAAAATAGCTGAAAAGACGCTTGAGCTCATGATGATGAGGGTAGCTAAAAGCTAACACCAAACAAAAAAAAAACAAAATGGTGAAAACATGCTCGAGCATCCCGGCATTGGCGCGCCAATGACGCTTGTCATAACAACTCTGCTTTTCCATGGAGATTCTCGGTCGATCCTTCATCGCCGACTCGTCGACAATATCGTCAATATCAACTCAAGATCAACACGGTGGCTCAATATCCATATACTCGGATCCGATCCGTCTCGCGTAATTTTGCTTGAGATGATAACAACGCATCTACATTGCCACTCGTATATTATACGGGAACCTTACATTAGCACGAGATCAAGATGGCTACAATAGCTCGAACAATAGTACTTGACGGACTACAATGACACGGCAGCGTTCTCCTCCATTGAATCCATCTTGACCGAGTTCGACTCGACTTCTCCCAAGTCCGACCGATATCGAGTCATACTCGAGTCCAACCACTAAGCTTCGGCTCATGATCGATTTCAACCCGGACAAGGCAAGACATGCAGCGTGCTCTAGACCTAGCATCAAATCGGGTCAAGCAACGATCCATCCAAGCCACCAAGTCTAGCTACTTTCAACTACTCGGACAAAATTACTCTCGCCACGGTGAACAACAACAAATTTCTCGACTACATCAACTACGATGATTTCCGAGCACTTTCGGCGGCTTCTCGAGCACTCGACGATGAGTTCCAAAGATCACCCACACGAACCGGGGAGTACCTAAGCCGCACGAACGCAACAAGCCAAGATCAACTCGAGATACGGAAACCTCTGCAAGAACAATACAGATCAACTCGGTCATTGGGCACGACCAAGAAGGAAAAACACACGGCCAACAATTGAGGAAAAAAAGACCACGACATATACGTGTATATATATATATGCATCTATGAACAAGCAAGCCACGGGATCAAGATATATGAAGAAGCTTTGTCTTGCATATATGCGTATATGGATTAAGGCATACAAAGTTTTGTGACTAGCACGCACCTACCATCGAGTTCAGCTCCATGAAAGAAGGCGTATCAAGACAAGCACGGGACTTCGTCATGACCAATCAAGCAAAACAGTTAAAGGAAGCTACACCGAGTTGTTCAACTACATGCACATGATGACAACAACTCGGCTCAATAAAAATAATCAACCAAAGACGTGAGAAGAAGCAAGCAAGGCCGAGCTGGCCAAGAAGCAAGCCATCCGACGGGAAGCAAGCGAGCCACTACAACAACCCGGTAATAGCGCAACACTCTCCGAGTAGTCCACGACGACGACGGATTCCGGCTACCACTACAACAACCCGCCGACTCCACCTACGCTCAATGTAACAACGAACAACTACTCGGATGCTACGCCAACTACTCGGCTGCACATTCGACTACTTGGTTGCACATTCGACTACTTGGCAAGCGCCCGACCGACTACACCGGCTGCGGTGAGCGACAACCCGGTACCGTGGGGAGCTACATCGGTACCATGAGATCAGGAAAACACGCTCCTGAGAACAAGTTCAGAAAGAACCCGGATTGATCAGAAAACAACCCGGATGAGGTACATACAAGTTCAAAAAGAACCCGGAACGATCAGAAAACAACCCTGAAGAGGTGCTGCAAATAACAAGACAAATTCAGAAAGAACCCGGATTGATCAGAAAACAACCCGGATGAGGTACATACAAGTTCAGAAAGAACCCGGAACGATCAGAAAACAACCCCAAAGAGGTGCTGCAAGTAACAAGACAAGTTCAGAAAGAACCTGGACGAAGTGCAAACAACCTGGAAGAGGTACATCAAGAACCAGAGAAGTCCAGAAACAACCTGGATGAATAAAAAACAACTCGGAAGAGCATCACGGCTTAGTCAAACACTAAGCTCGGGGGCTCAGCATTCGCTTCAACTACGCCCGGGGGCTCGAATTCAAGGATGAAAGACCAAGAATACAAGTACTCAAGACTACAACAACGACAACACATCAAGACCCTTCATCCGATTTCTATTCTAAAGAAAAGTACTCGGAGAAGGCTCGGGGGCTGCGGGATACATAACCCCAAAAATTTTTTAAGACAAGAATCTGGACCCTCCAACTTTTGCAAGCAAAAGCAAGAGGCTCGGGGGCTACACTCGGTGAGTGCAATTTTTACGAAAAATTGCACCCACCGAAAAAGAACTCGGAGCAACCAAGAAGACTAAAGGGACCCTCTGGCTTCTTGTCCCAACAAGCAAGAGGCTCGGGGGCTACACTCACTGAGTGCACTTTTGTGCAAAAGTGCACATCAGCCGAAGAAAAGACAAAGAAGACCATCTCAAGATCTCGCTTCAAGAAAGAACCCAGAACAAGTCTACAACAACCCGGCCCTTGAAGCTCAATCATGAAATGCTCGGGGGCTTGTCGATGCGGGACCCATAAGGTTCCCCACGGTGAAGAGAGAAGAAGACTTAGTCCAAATAGGATTCTCCTCATGTAATCCTACTAGGACTAGTACACGTAATCCTACTAGATCTCTACTTTGTAACCGACTAGGACTTCCGCCTCTCCTGGACTATATAAAGGAGGGCAGGGGTCCCTAGATCGGCAGACCTAGCTAACACACACACATGAGCGACAGACATAACCGACAGAACTCACAACCACAACAAATAGCGCAGGGCGCAATATACTATCCACACCAGACTGGACGTAGGGCGCCGTGACTTTCCGGCGTACCGAACCAGTATAAATCGTTGTCTCCCTGCGTTTACCATCGAGTTCCTGCAAACGCCGATACCCCTCCGAACAAATCACCGTCATGGGTACTCCCGTGGCGGGTTGCCGGTGGTAAAACATCGACAGGTACTAGATTGCTAGAGTTTGTTGGAATTAGGCTTGTGATCAACAAGTCAGTTGTCCCTATGGATTTGGAGTCTTCGCCTGAAGATCGGAGTTGTCTTTCCGCTGTCTATACTTTGAGGTTATAATCTCTATACTAATACACTATGTATTTAAGCATTGTCTTTTGATATTACCCTTATTTGTAGCTATATGTGAGATTTGATTTCCTGGGCTCACATATGGTGTGTATCTGGTTTTATTCTTAAAATTGGGTGCTACAAAGTGGTATCAGTGTAATGCTAACTGTAGGACGCAAGCCTAGATAGAACTGGACGTTTTAGCATGCTTTCATCTTTGCTTAGCTCTTACTTTCTCTCTAACCTTGTTATTTGCTAAAGTTATGCTCACTTCGGCCTCTGTTTTGTTATGAAAATCTTGTCTCTATTCTGAACCTTCTCTCTTCGTCTATATAGATGGGTCGTAATGAGGAAACCACCAGCATCAAAGGTCAGGAGGACCAAGCTACGTTGTCCGTAAGCGCATTCGACAAGGAGAAGCTTGTAGTTATGCAACAAGTACTTGAAGGAATGATTCAACATGGGAGTTCTCAACGGTGCTTGCCACAAGGTCAAACCAACACTCTTTGCGAAGACAACCTCGCCGACATCCTTGTCCACCTCGACGCGGTGTCCGTGCTCCGGTGTCGCGCCATCTGCAAGAGCTAGCGTCGCATCGCCACCTACCGGTCCTTCCTCGCCGCCCACACCGCCGCCCGCCCGCATGAGATGATCACCAAGACCAAATACGGCTACGCATGCAGCACCGTCCCTCTCCCTCCACCAGACGATGACATCGACATGACGGCCGACGAGACAACGACCACAGGCACCATCATCGCTACCTTTTCGACCAGCGTCTGCCACCTGCGGACGGAGAAGGTATGAGCTCCGAGTTGTTACTGTATGCTTCACTCGATGGCCTTCTTGTGCTTCAGCACTGGAGGAGGTCCGGCTCCGGCCCGTGCACTTACGTCATCTACAACCCGGTGACGAGACACTGGGCCAACCTACCTTCACCTTTCACCACGGTGCCCGTGCCCCGCCGCCGCGGCGCTCTTGACTTCTGTTTCCGTACCAACGTCGCCTGCGGCTTTTACTTCCATGCCTCGTCCGGCGAGTACCGCCTCCTACTCCACTGTGTATGAGGACCTTCGTGCCAGTACTTAGAGCGCTATTGCTGCATCGCCTCGGTTGGCAGCGCACATATGCCTCGACGCCTGGCTCACACTCCTTTAGAGGAGCTTTTTCCCCACTATGAGTACCCCATGTGTTACTGTGGGACCCTCCATTGGTTGTCTGGACACCCCTAGGGCACCAGCACGGGCAAGATGCTGGCGTTCGACATGGCTTCCGAGACGTTCAGGCTGATGCTGTGGCTGCCTGAAGGTCCAAAGGCGATGAGCGATCTGCTGGAGCTAGACGGAGAGCTCAGTGTCGCAACTATATATTGTTAAGACATGCGGATCGACTAGGTGTAGATCAGCAGGTAGGATCTTAGAAACTTGGCATAGGCATCATGTAGGATCTACTGAAAGAAACATAAAGGGAGAAAGAAAGGGAGAGGGGATAAGTTACCGGCCATCGGTGGGCTTGGCGGAGGAGCTCGCCATGACTTCGGTGTCGGTGGCGAGAAGGCAATGGCGTTCCCGGTGGAGGCGTGGTCCAGTGGCGACGGCGAAGGCAGTGGGCTTCCCGTCGCTTCAGCGCCGCCCTCATCAGTGGGTTTGGCGGAGGAGCTCACCATGACTTCGGTGTTGGTGGTGAGAAGGCAGTGGCGTTCCCAGTGGCGGCGTGGTCCAGTGGCAACGGCGGAGGCAGTGGGCTTCCCATCGCTTCAACGCTGGCCTCAACGTCTGGCTTCTGTACCACCCCAAGGTGGGTGTGCCGGCGTCGACTGCCGGAGCATATGCCAGGGACTGGAACGGCAGGCATTGGGCCCTTCTAGCAGGGCTGCTCTGTGGTTTTGGGAAGGGCTTTCAGTTCATGGGCGGCCAGGCTGCTGGGTACGCAGCTGCTGACGCAGTCCAGGTATTCTTTTTCACATCGACCACAGCTTCAGTAATTCCTGGCAACTGTAATCTCATTCGACTGTAATCTGGTGTTCCATGATCAGGAGCTGCCCCTTGTAAGCACATTTTGGGGTGCTATCCTCTTCAGCGAATACCGGAGGTCATCGAGAAAGACATACTTGTTACTCTCTTCCATGTTGTCGATGTTCATCGTCGCTGTTGCAGTTCTCATGGCTTCAGCAGGGCATAGGAAGGGATTTGATACCAATGCTAAATTCATTGTAACCAGATTGCACAGAAGTTCAGTTTATCAAGACAGTACGCACAACTAGAGGAAATTTCAGCAATTTCAACATGTCCAGCATATATTTTTTATTTCAACATATCCAGCATATAACAGAAAATGGTCTCCAAACCACACAAGTAAGTAGCCACTCAAAGTGAGTCTCCATGCACAATCAAAACATAAAAATTTAAATTGATTACAGATCTCTGCACTCGAAAGAGAAATGATAGTATAAAAATATTTCAAAGGATTCAGGGGATCCCCAATTGTTTCTTTAGCCTGCAGATCAGTTGCCAGTTTTCATCACTCATCTCATCCTGCAACAAAGAATATCCACATGAGTTCTGGCAACAAAAAGAATATCTACATAGCTTGCCCCAAGCTCACTAACATCACTAGCACTAGCAACTTACCCGATAGTACTCTTTCAGCACATCAATGGATTTCCTAGAGATTTGGCTGAGCAGCTCATTGTCAGAGTTAAAATGGCGTCCATACAACCGGGACCTCTCCTGAGGATTCTCTTCAATTATCTGGTAGTGGCAATAAAATTCATTAGTGTTGTTGTCTTTCATGTTGTCACCTGTCGTAACTACCAAATTATGTTCAAGGCTCTTACCTTTATCGACACAACTCCTTGACTGGCAGAATTAATCTGCATGCCATTTGGTGTTTTCATTGATGAGATCCTCCCAAGGGCATGAATCACATCAGCACTTGTATGCTTACTTGGAACACAAACACAAATTGGGGTTCCCACCTAAAACAAGTCACAAGTAACCACTCGTTAACACCTCTATCTAGTAATCAATTTTGCAATAGACTTATGAACCAACATTCAAAGACTGAATCTTTAAAATAAGAGAAGAGCTGAACAAAGATGTAACTGGTTGTAATGGATTTTGCATTCCATTCATATACCCTAACATAAAAAAAACATAGTTACGAATAAATACACTTAAGAGCACTGGGCTAACAAAGTACCTTGACAATGCCTTCCAGAACTTCAACATCACAAACAATTGGATCCTTGCTATGGTAGACACGGTTTGGAAGAATCTTAAGGGTGCATGGGAACACTGCGTCAGCTGCACATTGCTTCTTCATCTCTTCTTTCAGTTTATTCATGTGATCAGTAAAACTATCAACACTGAGTCATAACTTTGACATCAAAGGCGAAGATGGCTGCATACTCTTCTTTCCTCTTCAGCATGGCAGTTGTTTTCATGACATCCTGCTTGTGGACTGGGCCTAAGTTGCAACCACTGACAGGAACATCCAAAGCAAGCGTCTTTAAATGTTTAATAATCGCTTCCAAGGATCCAAGACTAGATGCTTGCACATATACACCATCCCTGCAATGCTTGATCCTACAAATTTCTTGTAGTTCTGTTCCACCTTCATTCTCACCCTTTTCATCCTCGTTCATGAGGCTGATGGCCTTGCTGATTTCTTGCACTGCAGCAGCTTCAGCTCGTTCCATATCATCCCCTGGCTTTACCACAATGAGAGAAGTGCCTGCCATAGCATGTTGCAGACCCTGAAAAGACAAAATAAGCAAAAGAGTACACTGAAATCTGGATTCGGACTTTTTACAGAAAGAATATGAATAAAAATGAAACTTACTCGTACTGCAATTTTCATCCCTTGAGCAGCTTTAAGCTCCTCATGATGCGTGTACACTCCCTGATTGAAAAGTTGCAGACATATGTTAATAAGAACATGTTATGTTTTCTCGTCCATCCAAAATTCAAATCCTAAGACAAACAAACTACAAGAAAAAAGAAGTTTAAACAACTCCACGAATATTCAACAAGCAACGAATATACATAAAACACATGCCTTTATATTCTCCAACTGAAGTACAAGGTAGTTCAAAATCGCATAGAGGGGAGAAAATGAGGAGAATCTTGGATCCCCATCTATTTTGGAATCAAGTTTTGGTTTTAAACGAGAAATCAGCTCTAGGTGATAATTACTGAACCACGACAAGGGAAAATAAAATCTAGTTCAAAAAGTATTATTGGATAGTGCTTTATTATGAGCTAATGAACTACTCTATATTTCCTATTTGAGTTGTGTTGCTGCAAGTAACTTTTTATGACTATGCGATGTGCTTATTATCTCATATGGCCACAATGGAATATACTCAACATATGTTTGCTTCTATGTGTTGATAATTGTATAATGGTGTAGTTTTTCTCTAGGTATGAACAACCCATGGGTACCCGCTACCAACATGGACATGGGTATAGGTGAGAATTTGTACACCCAATCGGGTATGGGTTTTTTAATCGGTACAATTTATCCTATCAGGTATGGGTATGGACAGGTGATGCCTTTATCCTATCAGGTATGGGTATGGACAGGTGATGCCTAGTGGGCTATTATGGTCTCAGCAGCAGAGCATCCTAGTTCTACTCCCAAACAAACTTAAAAGCACTGAAGCTCTTGTAAAACCTGTTCACTTGAACTACTTCGACAGTACTTTTCAGCGAACGAACAATGTTTTCCTCTCACAATAAATCAGCATAAACATCAGCATAAGCCAAATTTCAGTGAAGCGAACAGGGCCTCACTGTTCCAAACAAAGAAACATATAGAATAGTGGTTCCAGAATCCAGATCACATAGTATATGCACAGCTGATGTGCCAAAAGTAAAGGAAGTATTAATGTCCAAAGGTTTCTTTTACTTTTAGCAGTTCTTAAAAAAATGAACGGTTTTTTTATAATTGATGAGAGGAAAACTAAACATGTAACATCATCCAAATCACAATCCAAGAATCAAACACAGAAATTGTGGAATATGCAAAATGTGACGTGCAAACACAGAATCAAATCTTGTATATAAGACTAAGTGTTGATACAAACTACATCCATCACAATAAAACACCTGATGGTTACACAGGTGGTATCAGAATTAGGTTTACATCTTACGGCTAAAATGAGGCATGTTGACATTTGGGAGTAGGGGTACTGGGTAGGTCTTTATTCACAGCAAGCACCACATAAACTGTGCATATATGCATGCTTAAATGATCTATGTCCAGAAGATTTTGAAAATCTTAGCAACTAGATACGTAGGGTAAGTTCAGGATAGGTACATGGACAGCTGATGGCAATCTAGTACACCTAAAAAATCACTACAGTCATCGTCTGCGGTAACTTTCGCCTCGCTTGACCGAAAAAAAAATCGGAAACTACCCCAGCGCTCCATACAAAAAAACGAAAAAGAAGCCGAAAAAAAAAATCGGAACCCACCCAGCGCTCCGTACAGAAAAAGGAAAAAGGAAGCCAAAAAAAAAAACAAAGTCATCGTCAGCGCTTACGCTCGCTACCTGCCCTGGCACTCCATACAAAAAAAGGAAAAGGAAGTAGAGAAAAAAATCAAAAACAGAAAAAAAAAACGTGCGGACTCGAGGACCAATTCAAAAGTGGCAGACTATACTCATATAAAATATGTTCTACAATTTAAAATCTAATCTAATTATTAATTCTCTATCTCTATCTACACCTTAAAAAAATCCTAATGTCATCGTCGGACGCCAAGATAATTCGCTTTGCCCAGCTTAATCCGTGGTTGTCGCGTTGCCCCGCCCTCGTGGTCCCTGTCTGAGAGTCCGCGTCGCCCGATGCCATGTATTATTCGCACAGCCCCAGCTTAATGGCGAGTCCAGTATGTGAACCCCGCACCCTCCCCCGTCGCCCCGCCCACGTGGGTCCATGTCGAGCCCCACCTCTCCCCGCAAACAAATCACGTTCCCACGTGCGCCCTAGCTCCAGCCTGCGCCGGTGGCGGCGGGCAACTGCGACCTATTGCCGTGCTTAGTCCCGGCATACGCGGGAGCACGCGTCTCGCCATGGATGCGGGCGACGCGATGCAATTACATGCTGGCGGCCGCCGCAGCGCTTGCTGTGCTCTGCAACGTGCTCGTCGTGTGCTCCGCTTCACCCGCGCGTGCGCGCCCTAGCTCCAGCCTGTGCCGGTGGCGCCGGACACCTGCCAACGCTCGCCCGTCAGCGCATGCCCGTGCACGTGTGCTCAAGCGTCTGTGCCACGCTCGCCTCGTGCGTGTGTGGCCGCGCGTCGGCACCCCGCTCGCCCTCCTGCGAGAGCAGGAACGAAGGAACGACGTGCTGTGGGACAAACAGACGCACCTCCTGGCCGCACATAACAGACGAGTCCGTTGCGTGCTGATTCGCTTGATGCCCGCACGTAATAATCTGGCCCATTAGTCTACCACGTCCATATGGAAGAAGGAAAACCAGGAGAATTTAGAAATAGTTTAGGAGTCCAAATTCAAAAGTATTTATTAGATTTTTATTAATTTTTTAAATGTAAAATAATAAAACACACAAATAATAATTAAAAAATGAAACCAATTTTAATAGGTTTCTATAAAACCAAATCTACAATATATGTCATAAAGATAATAAAATATGCTTTATGTAATCAAATTTGTATATTTCTTAATATGTTTGTCTAAACCACAATCCATGTGTATCGTCATAGACATGGATAAAAAATTATTAATACGTTCATCTAAACCGTAAGACACGTACACTGTTGTACACATAGATACAAAGTCGTTACCCCGTGCAACGCACGGGCATATATCTAGTAAATAAATAAAGGATTAACTCCTACATATGCTACTGTCCACATCAAGGAAAACATGAATTAACAAAAAAAAGGTTTCATCATCTACTCACCTTAACTTTGAGTTCTTTCATTGGAGGAGTCAACAAGTACCTTATATTGGTTGTGACAGGCCCCTACAGATTAAATGAAAAAAATTCTCAGATAAGATGAGGCAACATTGGATGGTGCATGTTCAATTTTAAACTCAATAAATCATACCTGTTTGGTGCAGACAACAATTCGATCACCATTCCGAAGTGCACCATTAATCAGCACTACATCAATTGTTGTTCCAAAGTCTTTATCTTCATTGACCTCCAGCACAGTACACTGAAACAAATATGGCAACAAAATCACCAACACACTCAAACAAAAAATGATCCAAGTAACCAGTTCGATACAATCCCTTCATAAAAAAAAGATTTTCATACTCATCATTAACTCAACAAACAAAATAGTTACTAACTATAGTGCAAAAATGTCCTCAAGAACAGACCTCCACAGTATTGACATATGTCAGTCTCTCCATCATTATTTTTGGCACCCATCGCACCAGAAGCAAAAGTAGGTCTGGATTGCCTTCACCGCTGGAGGATATTATGGTATAAATTAGAGAGAAGACAAATGTGTAGAAAAGATACAGAGCATTTGCCTTAATAATGCAAGCAGCGAAGCATATAGCTGACACACCTTACAGCGCTGGTTGGGACAATATTGACCACTTGTTTCAGCTTCTTGTTTTCATAATACAGGGCAGCATTGAAACCCTTTTCCATAAGTTGTGTTATAACCTATTAAATAAACCACTTATGAATCAAATCCAATTGATCAGAGGTAATAGTAAATCAATGAACATGATGACATTTGTACCTCAGTTACCCTCCATTTGAATTCTCTTTGTACATCATCAGTTTGGTTCTTAAGTGCTTTTGCTATTGGTGCATTTATACAGGTCTTCCAACCATATAGCTGATCAACTTTGTTCAAGGCAACAATAAACCTCACATTGCGGTGTTTCAAAAGATCAAGGGACTCCATGGTCTGCTTCTCAAGCCCACGCGTAATGTCCACAACCACTACAGCAATGTCACACAGAATTGATCCCCTCAAGCGCATGTTACTGAATGACTGGTGCCCCGGGGTGTCAATTACAAGCAAGCCAGGAACTTTGATGGTAACCTCAGCTTTAAGGGAGGTCCTCTCCCTGATATTCTCAACAGGTAAGTAGGTGGCACCAATCTGCTGCGTGATTCCTCCAGCCTCCCCACCCTGCACATTGCTTTGCCGAATACAATCAAGCAGCTTTGTCTTTCCAGCATCCACATGCCCAAGGATGCAACATATCGGTGCACGAAGCTCCATGTCAACCCCATTGCCTTGACCTTCATCCTCAAGGGCAGAGACCAAATCTTCCCCAATATCTTCCGATAAACTGATTGGGTTAGAAATTGGAGCAGCAGAGGTCACCTGCTTTTCCTCTGCTTGCTCCTCTTCCAGTTCTCTAAAAGTGGGAGATTTACCATGCAATAGGGAATCAAATCCATCAAAGCTCTTGTTCTCCCAAGTATCATCTTCGTCGATTTCATTGCTCTCTTCTGAAGATGATTGTGTAATTTGTTCCTCCTCCAATTGCAGCACATCAACGCCTACTCCATCATCCTCCAGCGATGCATTGCTCTGTTCGTACTGCAATTGGTCCTCAGACCCCAAAGTTTCTCCCAGATCAGTTTCAATTTCAGATTGGACATTGACATGACGCTTGGGCACCGATTTAGACTTCCTTGATTCATCACTGCCAGTGGCATCAGCAACGGCGACGCCCAGCCGCCTCCGCGCGGCCTCCATCCGGAGCTTCTCCTCCCGCTCCCCGCGCTTCTTGGCCTCCTCCTGCCTCTTCCGCCGCTTCTCCTCCCGAAGCCTCCTATCCACCTCGGCCTGCCTCTCTGCCTCCTCCCTCGCCCTCCGCTCCTCCTCCACGCGCCGCTCCTCCTCCACGCGCCGCTCCTCCTCCTCCCGGCGCCTCTCCTCGGCGCGCTGCTCCTCCTCGCGCGCGCGAGCCAGCTTCTCCTGGATCATCCTCACGTGCCTGGGCACCGATGTCGCGCCACTAGCCGAGTGTATCCCGCGGGCAACCGACGAGGGATGGTCACAGTAAAGTATACAAATCACTTTCAGATGTAATTGAGGGTAAAGAGGGGAGGTTTCGCGAGACTCTGCTTGGGAAACGGGTTGATTACTCGGGGTGTTCTGTCATTGTTGTGGGTCCTTCGCTTTCATTACATCAATGTGGATTATCTCTAGAGATAGCAATAAAGCTTTTTCAGCTATTTGTAATTCGCGATTTAATCACAAAACGTGCTACTTCTAATGTTAGGATTGCTAAAAGGAAAATTTGGGAAGGGGCGGCGGCGCGGGACCCTGCGGTCGTCCTGGACGACATGGAGGCGGAGACGAGTGCGGTACCGGCGGTCCAGGTTGTCGAAGAGGAGGGCACACATACGGCGGCGGGGAACACGCGCGGATGCGCCGCTGTATAGACTAGATTGCGACGGCGACGGCGGTGGAAGACCTAGATGGGCGGCGGGCGGCAGGCGGCGGGCAACGGCAGCAGCGGCGAGGATGGCTAGAGGGATTGCCGGATTGGTGTTTTGGGGCGAGGGCTTTGTGTGAGCGTGCAGGCAATATACTTTGGTTCGGGGCCCACCTACAGAGACAGGGCAGCTACTAACTCGTGGGGCGCACGGCGCACGGCAAAGGTTACTTGGTTCGCACATTTTTGACCCATGGCCACTGAGTTAATGGGCCACAAACGGGCTGCCAACCAATTCGGAAAGACGCATTGGCTTGGCCCAAGAAAGGCCATGTTTGAATGTGAGCATGTTTGAATTTAGCTTTGTCCATGCAATCTAATCTATTCACCTATAATCTCAAAAAAAAAATCTATTCACCTATAATCTGCTATTAGATTATTATAATCATCGGACTCATATAGTCTTACACGTTTGGATCACCTAGGGATTGTTTTAAAAGTACCCATTAAAGGGAGCATTATTTCACCATTAATATTATACACTAGTAAACATGCGTGTGCGTTGCAGTGAAAGCCAATACGTATAGAAATCAAATTCTGTATCATCGCTAGATGCGAGTGTATGAGCGCGGATCACCATGTCACATAAGATACCGAGAGCGCGACACAATATGTATTGTATTGGAATCGGACCATGTGTCAATGTGTAGTACTCTTAAATATCAAGTTTTGTGACTTCGTTCAAAGACTTTTAAAAAATGAAACTTGCAGTTCACGTTCACGTTCAACATTAACCGACACATAATGAAGCTTGCACGTTCACGTTCAGGCTAATAAGCCCACCCTCAAAGCCCATTTTCCACTGTCCATGCCCATAGTCCGAGTCTACGGCCCTGTTTGTTTTGCAGAAAAGTCATGGCTGAAAAATATTGTTCGCTGATTTGTTGTAAGAGAAAAATACTATTTATTTATTGAAATAGTACGGCTCATAAGACAAACGAACATGGCCTACAGCAGCAAACCAGAAGTCCAATTCAGTACAAACGCCGTCACCTCGACACCTCCGACGCTACCGCCAAAATTAGTGATACCGCAACGCTCGCCTGGCACCGCGACATGCTCTCATCTCTCTGAACTCTGAATTTATATCGTATGCTCCGTGGAACAAGAATTTCTAACCACAATTCCAATTAATGATGTTATCATTCGCTTTCATAACACAGAGGACCGTAACCGTAGAGGAACCCATAGGAGGTAACTACTACTGTGAAAGCTTCTTTTACTATAATGTGTCAGTTGTTATAATGCTATTATATATTTTTCTATTGGTATTGTATTATTGCAACCTTAAAGTTAGTATTTTGGGTTTGTCCTGATCCAAGCGAAAAAAATCTTGCTTCGCTCTTGGTCATATGTTGCACAAGTTTTTTTATGTTGCAAGTTGTAAGTGTTTTATCTGAAATTGTATATGTTGTAGTGGCTATACACGTATATTGTAAGTATATGTTTCAAATATTTCAGTTGTTTCAGAAGTATATGTTGCAAGTGTTTTATCTAGATATTGCAAGCGTATATTTCAAATATTTTACCTATTTTAGACATATGTTGCAGTAAGTGTTTTTAGTGGGCACAGGAAACGAAAGCATGTGGAGGTGGTCCCACGTGCATGCACAGCACGACAGCAACACGGCACGCGTAGGCGCGCCAGCAGCAGTAGACACATGCGGGTGCGTGCAGTAGGCGCATGCAGAGTATAAAAAATCTCGTGCTTGTAGCTGGGGTCTACGACAATGACTGGTTGTAGCTCCCGTACTTCGATAACCATGGATCACTAGAAACTGGGGCCACGTTTAGTTTCCCCTATTTCCAGAATTTGACACTATGCAAAAAGAAGATTTTCTGTCACAGCAAACTTACAGTACATGTATGGAGTACTAAATGTTGACGAAATCAAAAACTAATTACACAGTTTGGTTGTACTCTGCGAGACGAACGTTTTGAGCCTAACTAGTTAACGATTGGACAATTATTACCAAATAAAAACAAAATAGTACTGTAGCTACAGTACACCTCTTTTTTGGGCGGCGCCGAACCGGCTGATGAACTAAACGCGGCCTGGGGCAACGCGTGTCCACGTCCCACTCAAAAATTATGAGCATACAGGCGCATGTAGCAGGTGGGGCAGGCAGCAGCAGTGCGCGGATCAGGCAGGGTAGGCACAGGCGTTCGAACGGGCTACGGTCCAGACGTCCGCGTGCCAGGCACGCCATTAGGACAAAGCCCCGGACACAACTGAACTCGATGTGCGCGCGCCATTAGGCACGCCAGGCACAACTGAACTCGAGCAACATTGTTTCATGCATTCCTAGGCCCATGTTCTAGCACCTCCGTCGTAGAACCGCAACTTTTATAATAATAGTTTTAAGCTTTTATTACTGGGCAAGCTCACCTGAGGCCGTGCATCTCTGCCACCACGCCGCCACGATGATATCCCATTAGGACCTCAGACCTCTTTCAGCTGATGATGTGCGCGCGCTCGATTGCTCACGTCGGCTTTGCGCGCACGCGCGAGGCCAGCACAACCCAATAACCCAATAAGGGGCGTGTACATTGACCTTGTCTTGTGGAGAGTCGGTAGTACGACGTAATCTTAACATGACTAAATAGACGACATATACCATGATTGTTTTTAAAGTTGTCTCATAATTTCCTTAATTTATACATAGAAATAAAAAGTAAAGTTATGAGTTACACGCAACAAAAACTCATATAATGGTACAATAGTTGTCTTATAGTTCTAAATTTTAGCTTATGAGGTGGTTGTTTCATAAAACAACGACTTATTTCTCTCTTTTCTCTCTCTTTCCTTCACATTCCTAGAAATCCTACGTTACACTTGTTAGAAATTTAGGCATTTTCATTATCAGTTTAATCCAGAAATATAATATCAGCAGGTTTGTGACAGCATATATGTGCATGTGTATATTTCTTATGAACGCTACAGCATGCATAAATGATATACTGATTGATACAATAAGAATACAAAATACAGTAATCACAGAGATTAGACTGTACCCAGCGGAGGGTCCCATGCCGAGAGCATCGGAGGCTCCATTCGCACTAGTCGACATAGCGCGTTGCTCGAAGTCGCGGACCACAGTCGATGCAGGAAGATGTTCCAGTGCAGTCCCACGAACGGATCACCAGAAAGAAGACGTCTTGACGTTCCAGGGAGAAGACGGATCCAAGAGCGATCTCCAGCAGGAAGAAGATGGACGAGCAGTTGCGGATCGCTCCCCAAAAATCTAATCGCCGCTCACCCCGTGCAGGATTCTCAGGCTGCCGAGGGTTCCGGAGGCACCTGCTCTCCCGCTCCTCCGTGCGCGTAGAGGTACGGGACGGAGAAGTCAGAAGGCTGCTGATCTGTGGTTCTCTCGGGAGTGTTGCGGGGAGACTCGGTCTGGACTGACGGAGAACAGAATATATGGCTGCTGATGGGGAAGGAGACGAAGGCAGCGGAGAATCCGAGGAGACGGGAAGCGGAAGCGGAAGAGACAGTAATTGACGCAGTCAATTCGCCTCCACCATCAAGGAGCGAAACTCCCGTGATAATGTGGATTTAAGTAGCAAAAGACTGGCCACGCCCGCTCTCTCGCCGTCTGCCTGCCTGCCTCGCCTTGGCCACGGCCACGGCCACGGCCTCGGCCTCGGCCTCGGCCCACGCCCACGCCCATGGCCCGGCCCGACCGGCGGCGCGCGCGTGTGTGGCACGCCTTTATCCTTTTCCCAGCTTCTCAATTTATATGAATAATTTCCAACCATATAAGCTGAGTCAGCGTTCAGTCAAAATCCCGTATGGTATTAAACCATACAACACTTAATATTACGTACCATAGAGTTTTATTTGATTTATTAAATATTATATGGGCCAAGCCCATATTATATCTAACAATCCCTACCAAACTCTAGGGTTTGTAACAAAGTAGTCTTATAACCACATTTCTTTTATATACCAGTATTTCGATGGAGACTGTTAAGCTAAACATTCATCTAGAATAATAGTTTCACTCAGTCACTACTGAACAATGGACTAAGCCTTGAATTGACAGTTTTATGTGAAGTGAATGTCACTAAAGTCCTTAGCTGATACTAGGCAACAAAAGACATCCCCTCTATTTGAAGCATATAAGTCATACTTCAGTACCTTTCATGAGTATTTAGAGATCACCCAGATCTCATAGACTGTGACCAGCAGTCTGACTCATATAGGTGTGTTTCTCAAAAGATGTTCTGTAGGACAACATCTTTGCTTTGACAAGCCGCTTGGAACACATTAAGGTAAAAACCAACCTGCCTTACAGATAGGAAAGATGTGCATCAGAAATGAGTCTTACTAAGGATCTTTCCTCACAATTTACCAGTAGCTTGTTTTACCGTCCTACTTCACGGGATCTCCGATCACATAGAACAGGTCACCACTATAGTAAATTTCAAGTGGGTCTCAAACCCATCTCTCTCGATGCACTTTCTATCACGTTGCGTGATAGACCCTTAGTGAACTGGTCTGTCAGATTGTTAGACGTGTGAACATAGTCCAACGCTATTACTCCAGAGTTTCTCAATTTTCTGACAGATTTTAGTCGTCTCTTAACATGCATTGTGGACTTCATGTTATCCTTAGAACTGTTAACCTTTATAATCACAGTCTGGTTATCGCAGTTCATAGAAATAGCCGGTATGGGTTTTTCAACAACCGATAAATTCATAAGGAGATCACGAAGCCACTCAGCCTCAGATCCAGCAGTGTCTAATGCTGTGAGTTCTACTTCCAATGTAGACTTCGTTAAGATAGTCTGCTTGCAAGACTTCCAGGAAACAGCGCCACCTCCAAGCGCAAACACATATCCACTTGTGGCATAAAGCTCATCAGCATCAGAAATCCAGTTGGCATCACAGTAGCATTCCAGCACTTTTGGATGTCCGGTATAACAAATACCATAGCTCATGGTCCCTTTTAGGTAGCGCATTACTCTCTCAAGAGCACGCCAGTGATCATCTCCCGGGTTTGACATAAACCGGCCTAGCTTGCACACAGCAAATGAGATGTCAGGCCTTGTTGCACTAGCAAGATACATGAGCGAATCAATGATCTGGGAATATCTCAACTGATCCCTTGCTATTCTCTGATTTTTCCTCAATGGCACACTAGGGTCATAAGGTGTTTGAGCAGGTGTACAGTCACTAAACCCAAAGCGACTCAGCACCTTTTCCACATAGTGGGATTGTAACAGAGTTACCCCACCATCACCTTCTCTCAAAAGTTTGATATTAAGAATAACATCAGCCTCTCCCAAATCCTTCATCTCAAAATTTTTAGATAGAAATTCCTTCACCTCCTCGATCACTTTGAGGCTGGATCCAAAGATCAGTATGTCATCAACATATAAGCACAAAATGACTCCTTCACCCCCACCATACCGATAGTACACACATTTGTCAGCTTCATTCACAACAAACCCAGCAGATGTTAAAGTTCTGTCAAACTTCTCATGCCATTGCTTAGGAGCTTGTTTTAGGCCGTATAATGACTTTAATAATTTACACACCTTGCCTTTCCGACCATTTGCTACAAACCCATCAGGCTGATCCATATAGATCTCCTCCTCCAACTCTCCATTTAGTAAAGCTGTCTTAACGTCCATTTGATGAACGATAAGACCATAAGAGGCTGCCAGGGAAAGCAAAACTTGAATTGTGGTCAATCGGGCAACCGGTGAATAAGTATCAAAGAAATCATCACCTTCCTTTTGAGTGTAATCCTTAGCCACAAGCCTTGCCTTGTACCTCTCAATAGTACCATCAGGCCTAAGCTTTTTCTTAAACACCCATTTGCAACCTATAGGCTTGCACCCATAGGGACGATCAACAATTTTCCAAGTTCCATTAGACATAACAGAATCCATCTCACTCCGTACTGCTTCCTTCCATAAGTCAGCATCAGGAGAGGAATATGCCTCTTCAATGGTCGTTGGTGTGTCATCCACAAGTTACACAATATAGTCATCACCAAAATACTTTGCAGTCCTCTATCTCTTACTTTTTCTGGTGACTATAGTGTCATCCTCCTCAGAATTTTGCACATAGGGTTCCTCAATTTGTTCTATCGGAATAAAGTTTTCATGCTCATGGGGAATTATAAATTCATGACCAGTTGTGCTAGGTGCATTTTTCATGGGAAACTCATTCCCAAAAAATGTAGCATATCTAGATTCCATGATTGCATCAACAGCCATCTCAAGAATGCTAGAGTTTATAATTAAAAATCTATAACCCACGCTGTGAATAGCATAACCAAGAAAGACACTATCAACAGTCTTTGGTCCAAGCTTTCGCTTTTTGTTTATTGGCACATTCACCTTTGCCAAACAACCCCAAGTTCGCAGGTAAGAGAGATTTAATCTCTTCTTCTCCCATTCCTCAAAAGGTGTAATTTCTTTGTTCTTTGTGGGCACTCTATTCAGGACAGGACATGCTGTCAAAATAGCCTCACCCCACCATTCCTTAGATAGTCTCGCAGTCTCCAACATGGCATTAACCAAATCAGTTAGAGTGCAGTTCTTTCTCTCTGCAATCCCATTGGACTGTGGTGAGTATGGTGGCGTCCTCTCATGAATAATTCCATGCACCGCGCAAAACTCAAAAAATTCATTTGAGAAATATTCTCCCCCGCGATCGGACCGCAAACGCTTCATTTTCTTTTTAAGTTGATTTTCTACCTCAGCTTTATAGACCTTAAAATAATGCAACGCTTCATCTTTTGTTCTTAATAAATACACGTAGCAAAATCTAGTGCAATCATTTATAAATGTCATGAAGTATCGTCTACCGCCTTTAGTCAATTCGCCATTCATTTCACATAAATCAGAATGAACGAGTTCTAATGGTGCCAAGTTCCTCGCCTCAGCAGCCTTGTGAGGCTTGCGCGGTTGCTTCGATTGCACACACACCTGGCACTTAGAATCTTTGACTAAGTTAAATTTCGGGATTAAATTCAGATTTGCAAGCCGCGTGAGACAGCTAAAATTAATGTGACAAAGTCGTGAATGCCATATATTCGACTCATCCGAAACAATAACATTGTTCACTACTTTATTACACACATCATCAAGCAAAGATAAGCGGAACAAGCCTCCGCAATCATAACCTTTTCCAACAAATGTTCCATGTCTCGATACAACACATTTATTGGACTCAAGCACAATTTTAAAGCCATCGCGACACATCTGAGAAGCGCTAACAAGGTTCTTTTTGATGGAGGGGACATGCTGCACGTTCTTCAATAGCACCTGATGAATCACTAAGCACTATGCAAGTGGAGATCACTAAAATGGTGTATCAACACCCTTGGTATGTTTCCTCAGCTCCACACGTCTCATTTGGCCGGTTGGGGTTGTATTTATAAGCCCCACTGAGAAAGTAGTCGTTGGGGACGAATTCCCACTTTTCTGCTACTGACCGGACGCTGAAGTCATCCTGACCGGACACGTCCGATCGTCCTGACCGTTGGAGCCGTGAACACTTGATCGAACGCTGCCAGCGTCCGGTCACCTGCCACCGGACGCGTTTGGACGCAGTTTCGTCGCTCTGGAACCTCTCTGTATTCGACCGAACTCTGCTGTCCTGCGTTCGGTCGATCTGTCGCCAGCGTCCGGTCCAGCGTCCGATCGTGCCTGTTGCCGAGCCTCCTGATCGGAGCGTCCGGTCACTTTCTTCCATCGTCCGATCCAGCGTCCGGTCACTTCTGTGAGCTCGTTTCTTCACGATCTTGCGTACGGCTTGGTTCCTATCTTCATGCTTGGACTTTGCTTGATATCTTGGGTCTTCTCTTGTGCTCCTAGGGTCCTGCTTATGGTGTTGATCATCGGATCATCACGTCGCCTTTGTCCAAGTCACGTCTTGCATCCTATTGAACTACAAAACAATCACTTGCAAGTTCATTAGTCCAATTTGGTTGTGTTGGTCATCAAACACCAAAATCCAAAGTAAATGGGCCAAGGGTCCATTTTCCTTACAATCTCTCCCTTTTTGGTGGTTGATGACAACACGACCAAAGCAAGCAAATAATAAAAATTTTGAAATTAGAAAACTACCTACTTGCTAGGATGTAATGCAAGGGGCAAGTTTATGTGATGCTAAAAGATACTACTTTGTAAAACTAAAGGGTACTACATAAAACTTATCTTGCCCTTACAAATGTCCTCATGTGGCATTATGGATTTACACCTTGTTTGCTACAAATTCTCCTATAGGCAATCTATAATCCACTATCCTCCCTTTCTCGGACCATTACCACTTGTAAATTATTAATGCTTGCTTTTGGTCCTCTAAATTCTCCCCCTTTGGAATCAAACACCGAAAAGGAAGACATTAGTAGCACAAGGGAGGGTCAAACTTTGTGAGCCTTTATGTGTAGAGTGGAATAGGTCATAAAATTTGACTCTCACATTATGTAGATTAAGCTCCCCCTAAACATATGCATACATATGATAGAAAGACAAAGTATATGCATAATTGGCAAAGTATTGCACAAGGGAATTTAATCTATATAATGCATGGAGAAAGCATATAAATATCAAAATGAAATCAACATGATGATATTGGTTTAGAAATACCACATGTGGAGACCAAATTGATTTCTACCACTTGCAATGAGTGGTGAATATTTGAAGTGTGATGCTTAACTCCGGGGACTCCATTTTCCTTGCAATGAAACTACTACACACATGATAAACTTGAAAAGGGTATTAGTCTCAAAGCATCCAACTTGTAGATTAATCTCCCCCTAAATTTGTGCACACACAAGTGTGGAATACTTGTAGGAATCATGCACAATGATTTTAGAATCAAGAATACCACTTGAAAGATAACATCTCATGAATGTGAGAATCGTTTTTGAAGATGATATTTGGGAGAGATTATCTACAATTTGGACTTTGGCACATATTAGATGAACAATTGTAGGACAAGCTATGTGCCGTGCTCCTAAACAAATTTAAACCATGTAGGTTTGCTCCAAGGATTAAGAATGAAACCGAGCAAGCCTACCATAAGATATACCTAGTGTATGCATGACAACAGATATAAGCATGCAAATGCAAACCTAGACATGAAGGGTAACTAGATGCTAAAAGATACCAATTGTAGGAAAATTTAAATCTAATACTAATTGAAGTAAATTGAATCTAGTTACCTAACATGAAAGGAGAATTTGGGTCCATAGTATTCACTAACCCACTTGGTAATAACTTTGTCCATAATGATGCACCCAATGAAATGCATCCACACTTTGCCAAGTCTCCTAATTCCCCGTTGTCCATCGGACTTCTCACTTTCCTTTCGAGATCCAAACCTTCTTGGTGCTCTTCATGTTGGAAATAATTTCCTTTGGCACCCAAAAGCATTTGATCCTATTATTGGCTTGCTTGTTCACCTTGATGGCCACCACCTTGTCATTTTTCTTCTTCAAGAGAGATAAGGTGTGGAAGCCTTCTTGTCCACCTTGTTGGTGTAGGTGTTGGAGAGCTTGCTTGTTTGCTTTTTGTTTTTCTCTTTCTTCTTTGCTCCTCCCCCAATCTTCACCTTGCACTCATAGGACTTGTGACCTTCCTTGTGGCACACATAGCAAACCACGGTTTGTCCTTCATCAAGCTTCTTCACTCCCTTGATGGTGTTATCTTGATGAAGTTGGGCTTGCTTCGCCTTGCCTTTCACTTGAGTCAAGTCCTTGGTGAGGCGAGCTACTTCTTGCTTGAGTTGCTCATTCTCCTTTGCAACCTCTTGTGTGCATGTATCTACAACAACTTTCTCAACACAAACTTGGTTGCACGAGGGTGAGTCTAAATATAAATCATTGCAAGAAGTGGAGGCATCCTTTTTAGACATGTTAAAGATAGAACTTTTCTTTTTAGATGCCTTGGTGGAGGTTGTACTAACGGCTTCAAGCTTAACAACTTTGTTAGTTAGCTCATCACAATGTTTGTACATGGTTTTCATTTTAGCAAGCAAACTTTTATAAGCATCTTGTGAGCTAGCTAACTTTTTTTTAATTTTTCATTTTTCTTTACAAGTTGCTCATCATTAATTGTGCATGCATTTGTTGTTGCACTAGCCTTAAGTTGCTCAATTTTAGTAGATAGTTCAACATTGAGATTAGCAAAGCTCTCATATTGTTCAAGCAAAGTTTTGTATGCTTCTTGTGAACTATCTAACTTTTCTTTTAATTTTTTGAGCTTCTTTTTTTGACTAGTACAAACTTTAGCATAATTAAGATTTTGTTGCATAATTTCATCATAAGAAAGCATTTCATCATCACTATAACTCTCACTAGAGGATGATCTTTCGTTACCTCGTGCCATAAGGCGTACACGAGACGAGCTTGATGATGAGTGCTTGCGGCCTCGCCTCTTGTGATGGTGTTCTTCTTCACTTGAAGAATCATCCTATGACCTTATTGATGTGAGGGCTTGGTTCTTGCACGCCTTCTTCTTTGTCTTGGTTGTGGGCTTGTTTGGACAAACTTCTACAAAGTGCCCCAACTCGCCGCATCCATAGCATCCTCTCTTTCTTTGCTCATTTCTTTGATTGGTGAAAATGAGATCTTGGATTTGGATGGGCACACCCTTGACATTGAGCCTTTGGATCATCTTCTCCACCTTGTTGATTAGTTTGATTGATTCTTCATCAAGGTCGGAGGTGGAGGAGAAAGATTGATCATCATCACTTGATTTTTCATCATCATCCTCATCTTCTTCTTCATCTTCACTTGAGGAGCTTGAGCTTGAGCTTGTCTCAACTTGCTTGCCCTTCATCTTCTTATTCTTGCTACATGCGAGAGCTTTGCCTTTGCTTGATGAAGAGGCTTCTTCTTGACCCATCTTGCGTGACATTTCAAATGCCACTATCTTGTCAATGACTATGGTTGGGGTCATGGTACTCAAGTTCTCCATGTTGTGAAGGATGGTGATGATGCTTGCATATTTCTTTTGTGGTAGCACGGAGATGATCTTCCTCACGATGTCCGCATCACTTAGCTTTGTTAAACCTATAGAATTGAGCTCATTGATTATTAGATTTAAACGAGAATACATATCACGAATAAGCTCATCATCATTCATTTCAAAAGAATCATAACTTTGTTGAGCTAGGCAATGTTTTTGCTCACGGACATTACTTGTGCCGTCATGGAGCTCTTGGAGTTTTAACCAAATTTCATGTGCCGTATTTAAAGTGAACACTTGGTTAAAAATATCCATGCTAAAAGATTCGAAGAAGCAATTTTTAGCTCTAGCATTGAAATATATTTCCTTTTCGTCACTCTTTGTGGGTTTATCGGGATTCTTAATGGGTTTCATCCCGTCACGAGTGACTCTCCAAACTCTCAAATCAACCGTCTCAAGGTAGCAAGCCATTCTAGCTTTATAATAGGGGAAGTTAGTGCCGTCAAAGTGCGGAGGCCTAGAGGTATCCATCCCAACCACTCTAAGTAGCGTCGGCTCAACGGCGGTTAAGCCAAAGGTCCAAATTTGAGCCAACCGGCTCTGATACCAATTGAAGGGACCATGACGCCTAAGAGGGGGGTGAATTAGGCAACTTAAAATTCTACTTCTGAATTATGGCATCTTTTTCTACCTTTAGCAAAACCTATACAAAAGATAAACTATCTAAATGTGCAACTACGGTTTTACTAGTGTGTTGCTATCTCTACCGCAAAAGGAGTAATGCAATCAATGTAAGTGCGGAAGCTAAAAAGCAAGGTAGAGATATGCAAACTCCCGTCGATGACTCTGGTATTTTTACCGAGGTATCGAGAAGCGCGCAAGCTTCCTCCTAGTCCTCGTTGGAGCCCCTCGCAAGGAATCCCTCTCAAGGGCCAAGCTCTCGGTCGGGTAATTTCATGGATAGCCTCGGGCATTCCCCACACGCAAGTGGGTCTCCGACGTGCCTTTCGGCAAGCCTCTCCCGGATGCTCCCCGCCGTCTTCACTATCAAGCTTCCGGCCAAAACACCGCGGGCCTTGTTCCCTCTAGTACACGGTGGCGGCCACACCACAACCGCGGTTGGTGTGATCTCGCAAGACTACAAGCCCCTCCGATGTACAACAAAGGTGCTCGCAAGCACCGAGTGGTAAGAGGTATGCAAACCTCACTAAACACTAGGCCTAAACCTAGAGCAAGCGCATGAGCGGTGGTCTAATCAACCTAAGCACTTCGCAAAGCACCTACGCTAATCACCTAATGAATCACTAAGCACTATGCAAGTGAAGCTCACTAAAATGGTGTATCAACACCTTTGGTATGTTTTCTCAGCTCCACACGTCTCATTTGGTTGGTTGGGGGTTGTATTTATAAGCCCCACTGAGAAAGTAGCCATTAGGGATGAATTCCCGCTTTTCTGCTACTGACCGGACGCTGAAGTCGTCCTGACCGGACGCGTCCGGTCGTCCCGACTGTTGGAGCCGCGAACACTTGATCGGACGCTGCCAATGCCGGTCACCTGCCACCGGACGCGTCCGGCCACAGTTTCGCCGCTCTGGAACCTCTCTGTACTCGACCGGACTCTACTGTCCTACGTTCGATCGATCTGCCGCTAGCGTCCGGTCCAGCGCCTGTATCTCATGAGCCTGTTCGACCATAGAACGGTTCTCAACCATTTTGTAGTCATACATCTGCTCCATGAAGTATAGCTCACTGCCAGCATCAGAAACTCTAAACTTTGCCTCAAGAGCATCACATAACTCTTTGCCTGATGTGCAAGATATGTAGTTTTTCTCATACTTGTGATGAAGTGCACTAATCACGACGCCTCAAAACAGGTTATCGACAGCCAAGAACTTTCGCTCCTCCTCATGAGTGAACTGTTCAGGCTTTCCCTGTGCGGCGTGATAGTAGTTCATCGTAGTCAACCACGATACCATCTTTGCATGCCATATCATAAAATTCTTGCCATCAAAATTATTCGGCTTCAAAGCAGCAGCAAATCCACTGACAGAAAATTGCCTATTATTAGGTTTTTGGATTGTTAGAAATTTAGGCATTTTCATTATCAGTTTAATCCAGAAATATAACATCAGCAGGTTTGTGACAGCATATATGTGTATGTGTATATTTCTTATGAACGCTACAGCATGCATAAATGATATACTGATTGATACAGTAAGAATACAAAATACAGTAATCATAGAGATTAGACTGTACTCAGCGGAGGGTCCCATGCCGAGGGCATCGGAGGCTCCATTCGCACTAGTCGACATAGTGCGTTGCTCGAAGTCGCGGACCACAGTCGATGCAGGAAGATGTTCGCAGTGCAGTCCCACGAACGGATCACCAAGAAGAAGACGTCTTGATGTTCCAAGGAGAAGACGGATCCAAGAGCGATCTTCAGCAGGAAGAAGATGGACGAGCAGTCGCGGATCGCTCCCCAAAAATATAATCGCCGCTCACCCCGTGCAGGATTCTCAGGCGGCCGACGGTTCTGGAGGCACCTGCTCTCCCGCTCCTCCGTGCGCACAGAGGTACGGGACGGGAAAGTCAGAAGGCTGCTGATATGTGGTTCTCTCGGCGGCCCGCGCCCACGCCCACGGCCCGGCTCGGCCGGCGACGGCGGCGGCGCACGCGCATGTGGCACGCCTGTATTCTTTTATCAGCTTCTCAATTTAAATGAATAATTTCTAACCATATAAGCTGAGTCAGCGTTCAGTCAAAATCTCGTATGGTATTAAACCATACAACAGTTAATATTACGTACCGTAGAGTTTTATTTGATTTATTAAATATTATATGGGTGAAGCCCATATTATATCAACAACACTGCAGAAGACAGCGTACAAAACAGTTGATGTGTAGCAATATACCTTGCCCTAGTACCTCGGCCGCACGCACGTCCGCACTCGTGGCTGCGACCGCGATCGCTCAAGCTGTCGTGCCGCGGCCGCTTGGCCTCCACAACCTTTGCTGCTGGCCGGTTGCATTCATGTCATCACGTTCTCGCGGCATATTAGACTGGGATTAGTTGATCCGTCTGTGTTTGTAGGACGAGGACCCTTTCCATCTCATCTATCTCTCCAACCAAATATGTCCAAAACTAAAATCACCATGCTCTGTTCTATCCTGTTCCATTTTTTCCGGTGAGACACAATGGTATATTTATTAGCACATCTCCAACGGTTTCATTCCTAAAGTCAATCTCTAAATTCTCGTTAAGAGAGCTATTTAAAAAAAAAAAACTCGATCCGCGGTAGCTACACAGCCTCTGGTATTCCAGTTTAAGAAGAAGATCTTCTCATGTAGATCGAGAAAACCTCCGAACCCCTGCCCACCCATACACAGCAGCCCGCAGCTCCATGAGTTGAGCTGACCATAGACCTGTGCTTTGGACGTGGGACAGACGAGGGAGTTTTTTACCTCGTTCGGGAAAAATCCCCGAAAACAACGTGCGGGTGCGCCACACTTGGGGCTCGAACCCGCACCGCGAGGGTGCTACTGAGAGTGCTAAACCAGCCGGCCTAGCGTCCGTTCGCAAGAGAGCTATTCTAATAAAATCTCTCTATATATTTCAACACATTCTAACAATTTCTCTATATCCAATCTTTGTTGAGCGAAAAAATATAAAATAAATGGTGAAAAAATATACTAAGATCTAGTTGAAGAAGTTGTTGAAATGGTTTTCAAACCAAAATCTCTACTTCTTTGAATATGAGATGATATAAAGTAACTCTGGGACTTTGGCATCTGTTCAGATCACATGGCTAACAAAAATAGTCCACCTTTTGCCTAATAAACTAACCATCAACGCCTCGTACAGAGCCGCCGCCGCTAGATAGAGCCACCGCTACCCTTCCTCACTCCGTCCCTACCGCACCTAGGGCCCCTCTCCTTCTTCCTCTCCGGTGCATCTGCCGGAGACAAGAAGAAGAGGGACTCATCTTTTTTCTCGCAGTTTTTCTATCTAATTGATTAGGATTTAGTCCAATAAATCTTCTGGCGAAATCAGATGATTTTTGGGTGGGATCGTGTTTTCTGCGAAGACTTCGGTGATTGCCACGATGAGATCACCGTTGCAGGCGTTGATTTCATCGGCATGCGCCCAATTTATGGCCGTTATCTGCAAGGGGAGGGGTGCTTATGAGAGCCCCTACGAAGATAGCAACTCCGGGTCATCGATCTCATCGTCGATGGTCGCGGAGAGGATTGCAAGGTCTCCGGGTGATGAATCTGCATCCTTTGTCGTACCCGATGATGCAACTGCTGATATTCTTTCAGTGATTTAGATGTGTTTTGAACTGGTTCCGAAGCGTTAGATCTTGCGTCATGTCCAATGTTTTGGAGTTGATCGTTGGATTCGGTATAAGGGCTGTACTTTGGCTCCGGCGTTCGGGGAAGCCATTGAGAAAGAAGACGATGGAAGAATCTGGATAGATTATTATGTATTTTTTATTTCAGATTTTTTTATATATAATTTGGGAATATACTGTGCCAAGATTTAATATAAGTCCCCTTCCCTTAAAAAAAGAACTCTAGCCATCAATTAGCCCCAAGAGCTTTTATTAGTCTACAGTTAGTCTACGTTGAGCTTTTCTAGCTGGTATTCAAAAGACAGAGGTTAACTGTTAGCTTCACGTATCCAACATGTCCTTATTCTTAGCCTTCTTTCTATATTATTATGGGTTCATTCCGTGTACAATTTGTGTGTGTGTAGACAAGATATCCGCGCGCGCATGACATGACTCAAAACAATCATACCTACGTGTCCACTGAAACGTCATAATCGTTCGCGCGGCTCCAACATTTGGGCCCTGTTCGGCAGGACTGAAAAATACTATTCCGGCTGATTGTTGTGAGAGAAAAATACTGTTCTGGCAGGACGTGAACAGTGATTCTGTGAGAGGAAAAATAAGCCAGCTGGCTGGAAACAAGCCAGCCGAACAATCTGTTGAATAATCCAATGCAATGGCGACGGAGATTGGACGTACGGAGTATGCACACAACTTGATCTTGATATTTTTGGAACCTGCTCCATTATGTGGCCGGGCATCCTGAAGATGACATGCAACTGATCCTGCTCTTGTATAGCGGTACATGGACGCATGTGCATTGGAGGCCGAGATGTCGGCCACATACATGCACAGCCGGCCCGTCGTCGGTAAACCCGGCCTTTCTTTCTAGGGAATGAAGCTGCGTCGCGTTTACATGTCCAAATATACACGGCCAAACGGGCCGCCCAGGCACGACACGATGGGGCACGGCGGCGCTGCCGTGCCGTGCCGCGTAGTGCCACCGTGCCGGCATCCCGGCCCAGGCACGGCCCAAACGGGCCGCCCAGGCACGGCACGGCACTGAGCTCGTCCATGCCGGTGCGCCGAGGCCGCCGTGCAGCCGCACGGAGGTTGCCGCGCCGTCGAGCAGACGGGAGCAATGACGGAGGAGCTGCCGTGGAGAGCAGTGGTGGGGAGTGGTGGGGAGTTCGGGAGGGGGAGCCGGGCGGGACTGTCGGGACTCGGGACCAGAGGAGTTGGACATGGGGAGGAGGGCGCGGCCACACGAGTAGGACGAGAGAAGATCGAGCGATGACGGGGAGGAATCCACGGGGAGAGTTAAGGTTTGGTGCTATATACTCTTATCCAACGGCTACAAATTCCTCTGGAAAGCATCCGATGGCTAAAATTGATCGGACAACATCGTGCCGGCCCATTATCCATGCCGTGCTTGGGCCGGCACTACGGGCCGACATGGCGACCCAGGCACAGCACTACGACCCGGCCGTGCCAGGCACAGGCACGATGGGAGCCGGCCCGGGCCATGCCTGAACCGTGCTTCTTAGTGCCGTGCCAGTGCTGGCCCATAGCGCATGGCCCAGATGGCCAAGTACATGTCCAAACTATTCAGTACCCATTCGCAAATGTGCCCCACATATTATACCAAGGATCAGTTTGGTTTTTACTTCGCTGTGTGTGGCTGTGCGCTAAAGCCTTTTATTTTTATTTTTAATTATTAAATCTGCTGCTTATAGGAATGCGGCAGTGTTGGCATGCTAATAGTTGCTTCATGTTAAAATCAGCAGAGGATGGAACTATCCTATGGAACACCGCAATTTGAATTAGAGCATTGCAACGAGTTATATAACTTGTTCTATGGTACTCGTGCCAATAAGAGTGATCTAGTTATTTTGTTAGATTAATTAGAATTGACCCAACCTTATATTGTATAGGAGTAGATTTCAGTTTCAAGGTCCATAATAAATACTAGTGCGATAGAGTATTGATTCCCATGAAAAATTAAGAAGGAGATTGAATCAATTTAAGATAGGTAGTCATTGCGTGCATCTATTATGAGTTTAGAGAAGGATTAAGTCCACTTTTGGCCCCTTAACTATTGTGTTGGTCTAATTTTAACTATCAACTACAAAACCATCTAGTGCTGGTACCCCGACTGTCAAAACTGTTCACTTTTAGCACCTGGACGAGAACAAGGCTGTTTTAACCTATCGTTGAGCGATTTTGACATGTGGGGCCCACGTGTCACCCACTCATTCCCTCCCTCTCCTTCCTCCAGCTCAGCAAAGTTCATTCCCGTGGAGGCGAGCCCGTGCGCCATCTCGCCCACCTCCTCCGCGTTGAGCAGCACCATGCTGCCCACCGAAGCGTACACCACGGAGCGCGGCGCCTGCGCGTCCAGCCACTCCACACAGTCGTACTCACTGGTGCTCGCGCTGGCCATGCGCCACTCGCGGCCGGACCTCGCCGCCGGCGAGCCTCCTCCCGGGCGGGATTGGCCACGAAGACGTGGCAGAGATCCGAGTCCGATCCATGGGAGAGGAAGCGGCCATGGCCACGGCCACCGTGGCAGGGAAGAGGAAGGCGGGCACGGCCAGCGTGGGCGCGATGCTGGCCGCGTCCGCGGGCGTGTTGGCCGGCGGTGACGGCGTGCCGGTGGGCCAGGGCCGCGTCCGGTTCGAGTTCATGGACAACGAGGACCCCGGCCCCGACCTGGACGACCTCATGCGGCAACTCGCCAAGGACGGCCCGCCGGCGTTCATGAGGCTTCTCGGGCAGCAGGCGGGCGCCGGTAGGCCCGTCTCGTGCGTGGCCTGGTGGAGTTCCCGCCCGAGGACGACCTGGATGCGCGGTTCACACTGCCAGGCCTGCCCGAGATGTCTGCCGCCGACGTGCCGTCATTCCTGCTCCCGTCCAACTCCTGCAACTCGATCGGACGATTAGCTAGCTAGCTGCTGAACTGCGCGCGCGCCATGGGCAACCACAAGAAGTTGCTCCAGTTCCTGCGGCCGGACGACGACTACTACGACGGCGACTTCGACCACAAGCGCGAGCACTGCGCCGTCGCCGTACGCCTCGTCCCCGTGGACGCAGCTCCCGGGTCTCAGCGCCAGCCCCCGCGGCGGCGCCGCAGAGGACGCGGCGACCAAGCAACGGACGGGGCTCCTCGGCTCACTCGTCAAGGAGGACGGCGGACACGTCTACTCACTGGCAGCGGTGGGGGACCTGCTGTACACGGGCACGGACTCGCGGAACGTGCGCGTGTGGCGGGACCGCCGCGAGCTAGGCGGGTTCCACTCCGGCAGCAGCCTGGTGAAGTCCATCGTTGTGGCCGCCGACGACCGCATCTACACGGGGCACCAGGACGGGAAGGTGCGTGTGTGGCGGAGCGCGGCGGCTGATGAGGACCCCGGGCCCGCCGTGCAGCACCGCCACGTGGGGTCGCTGCCATGGTTTCGGGACGTGCTGCGGAGCTCCCTCCGCCCGTCACAATACGTGCAGACGCGGCGGCGCTACAGCGGCCTCTGGATGCGGCACTTCGACGCCGTGTCGTCGCTCAGCCTGGATGCCGTGGCGGGGCTCAACTACTCCGCCTCCTGGGACTGCACCTTCAAGGTGTGGCGGGTGTCCGACTCCAAGTGCCTCGAGTCCGTGTACGCCCACACCGACGCCGTTAACGCCGTCGCCACCGTGGCCTTCGACGCGCTCGTGCTCACGGGCTCCGCCGACGGCACGGTCAAGGTGTGGCGGCGCGGGACGAAGCAGGGGAAGAACAAAAGGGCCGTCGGGACGGGGACACGTGGCACACCATGGAGCGCGTGCTGCGGGAGGGCGACAGCGCCGTGACGGCCATCGCGGTGGCCGTGGAGGCCCGCGTGGTGTACGTCGGCTCCTGGAGCTGGAGGAAGGAGAAGGAGGGAATGAGTGGGTGACGCGTGGGCCCCATATGTCAAAACCGCTCAACGCCGGTCAAAACAGCTTTGTCCCCGCCCAGGTGCTAAAAGTGAACGATTTTGACAGTTAGGGTACCGGTACTAGACGGTTTTGTAGTTGAGGGTTAAAATTAGACCAACGTAATAGTTGAGGGGTCAAAAGTGGGCTTAATCCTTTAGAGAAAGATAGAAGATGATCCATATACCTGCACACGCGCCATGATATACAAAGGAGCTCGGGCGACGAGGCCATGACATTAGTGATACAACACTAACAAAGTATCTTATGCTCCAAACTCAAATCTAGACGGGAGAGAGTGAGAGACCGTACAAAAATAAAAACTCCGGCAAACCCACGGCGGCGGTCTTCCTCATCGTCACACTAAAATAAAAACTCCGGCACCGATCTCGGGTACGTAAGCTTCCTTGCGTGCCTTGCTGCCGCCACGTTAGGGTCGGACTCGGATCCGGCCGCCATGCCGCGCGGGCATCGCGGAGGCGGCGGTGATGGTCCTGTGCACCCAGCCACGCTGGCATGCTGCTGGACCTGGACTCGATCGTGGACTGATGCATGCTTGCCCACATCCGCTGCCGACGCGGCATGCAGTGCGTTTTTTGTACGCCTAGCGCTGTGCACGTCCTCCAACACGTGCAGTATAAGTTTTGACCTCCCAATGCAAGTCCCAACCAACCGGTTTTGAAAACAAAATTCTTGTCTCCAAGACTCTACTCTTACTGCTGCAAATTATACTATTAAACATTAAACATTCACTTCAGAATCTGGAATGTAGTTTCCTCGTTAAAAATTACTACGACTACTAGCTAGATCGATAGCACAAGTATACCTATAATAAGTCCACGTGAATCCGAACAATATATACTCCCTCCGTCCTCGAATATAAAACATGATTTGACTTGGTGTGGTCTTTAAGAACATATTTTGACCTATAATTTCTTTTATAATATAATTTATTATAAGAATAAAAGTTTGATCAAAGATAACAAAGTTTAAATATAATTAAACTAATTGTTAGTCAAAGACAACAATGTTTGAGTTTTCAAATATATGCATGCCTTATATTCGGGGATGGAAGGAGTAATTAAGTATACGAGGAATGAATTGGATCGGAGAATAGAAGCGCAGTTAACAATTCTGGTTAGTTTTTGTATCCTTTATTTATAGAAAAAGATCTGTACGGCGGCAAACAATCATTTGTACAGCGAATTACAGCCATTGGAGGATGTCGATTTCGACCCACGCCTACATTTGTCCTTGCTATATATGTGGTAACCATTGATGGAATCTACGCACATCATATTCGATTTTGTAGAATATGCTCCAAATTCTTGCGGAGGTACATCCGCATCATGTGAGCCTCCATGGCTACGTCATAGTGGCCTATATATATATATATATATATGGTTCTGCCACCACTGACCACCACACCAAATTGTTGTTTCCTGATCCCTCCATTCTAAATAATAAATTATTTTAACTTTTCTAAACACGTCTGTATAATACCTCCTACTATATGTATCGAGGTATTGCATATATCTAGATGTTAGCAAAAACAATTCTAATATGCATAAAACACTTTCAAGTGTATTTATTATATAGTATACATTTGATCATAACACCGTATAACTATTTAATGCTATGATTAGTCTATAAAATTGTGGGATTGATTTGTAAAATCGAAAGAGGCTACTTCATTTATCAACTAAAACCTATAAAACTGATGATACTCTTTGAAACAACACAATGAAATGTGCCACCGAGAGTACCCTAAGTATTACGAAATGAACAAAGATTACAAAGTTAGGACACCCAGGATTAATTTGATTTGATGGCGCATACTTCCTCTCTTCCAAATAGAAGATGTTTTGACTTTTGTAGATATATTTTGTCGGTACGAAAAGTAACCAACAAGTAAATATTTATAGTTTTGCCGTGCGTTGTGATTGGATGTGGCCTAGCACTCGATGACACATGATTTATACTGGTTCAGGCAACGTGCCCTACATCCAGTTTTAGTCGGTCGGAGACTTTATTCCTGAGCCCAGGTGCTCAAAGTTTGCTGTGGGGTTACAAACGAGTAGGAATAAGAATGGGGTGTTAAAGGCCCGGTCGGACTCTAAACCAGAGAGACGAGAGTGACAGAGGCTCTAACGTGCGCTAAGTATTAGAGCGTATGCTCTGTGTAGCTTTAGAGTTCTAGAGCTATTGTGCTATTCGAGTTCTCAGATCCTCGAGTGCTTGAATCGTCTAGCTTCTCTTTTTGAGGAGAGCCGGAGAGCCAGTCCTCAAATAGCCAGAGAGCTCATCCCCTTTTATAATTGAAGGGGATGGGCTCTTACAAGTTAGATAAAGAGAGAGAGTGTATATGTGTGCTACCTAGTCTTGTTGTCCACGCTGTCGGGTACGAGACGGTTGTCGGTGCCCATAATACTATTTATGTATAGATGTATGTGACAGGCTCTATCGTGTTCGTTTGGTATGGCAAATGTCGACGCCTACAATACTGTTTGGGTTCTGACACGCCTGGAAGGTTGCATAGTGCCTATCTGGCATGGCCTGGTGGCACCGTCCTACAGGTACACAGGGTATGGCAGGGTACGGTCTTTGGTATTACGGTTTGACTTGAGCGCCTTACCTTATCTGCAACGCCTGATCCCCGAGCCCTTACCGAGCGGGCGTCCCTGGTCGGTTGTTCCCCGTTGGCCCCGACCGTATTGGTCGGGGAAGAGCTGCAAGCAGAGGTTTGGTGTATCCTCGGTCAGAAAAGGAGATCGGAGTCAGACTATGTCCCCTCCTTGGCCAGGCCTTCCGGTCAGGGACCGGATCATTCTCCCGGGCTATCATTAGGTATCTGGGCCGGCCCGGGAGGCGCGCGTTGTCGCTACACCGTCTGCTGGGCCGAGTTTTTGCTGGGAAGCGGACTCATTGGGGACCCCGGGTTTATGAACCTGACAGGAGCCCCTGAACCCTTTTGGGATTTCTGTGAAGTCGTGAAGGGGTTGTTTACACTTGTTTTACGAGCGCACCCAGTGGGTGTAAGATCGTGGGTCGCCGTCGAACGAGACGGAGCGCCAACCCAAAGTGTTGGGCATGTCCGAGGGGTCAGGCGAGATGGAGCGCCAACCCCGGTGTCGGGCATGGCCGAGGGGTCGGGCGAGACGGAGCGCCAACCCAGGTTTTGGGAGTGGCCGAGGGGTTGGGCGAGATGGAGCGCCAACCCAAGTCTTGGGCACGACCGAGGGGTCAGGCGAGACAGAGCGCCAACCCTAGCATCGAGCGCGGCCGAGGGGTCGAGCGAGATAGAGCACCAACCCAAGCGTCGAGCATGGCCAAGGGGTCGAGCGAGACGAAGCACCAACCCAAGCGTCGAGCGTGGCCGAGGGGTCGAACGAGACGAAGCACCTACCCAAGCATCGAGCGCGGCCGAGGGGTCGGGCGAGACAGAGCGCTAACCCAAGCGTCGGGCATGGCCGAGGGGTCAGGTGAGATGGAGCGCCAACCCAAGCATCGGGCATGGCTGAGGGGTTGGGCGAGATGGAGCACCAACCCAAGTGTCAGGCGCAGTCGAGGGGTTGGTATCGTTTCGTGCATTACCCCATCCGTGGTTTTCGCAACCGGAGGGGTTGAGTTAACGTCGCTTGCCTCGATGGCTCGAGTGATGCGCTCGATGAGCTTAATAACAGGTACGTCCTAGTGGAATCTGGGTCTGTTGTTCGTAACGGGGTCGGCATAGCCCTCATGTGGCATTCCACTGCTCCTTAACCCGCCTCCCGATAGATGCCCGAGCTGTTCCAGAGACTGACTCAGGTGGGCGCTGGCCTCCCCTCGATGGAGAGTCTATGGGCATGGCTCGAGGTCAAGATCGAACGAAAAGATCGAGATGACCCTGTCCCTTGGCTCTATTTGATGCGAGGCAGCCTCGAGCCCTTTGTGGGTCGGCCTTCGAACCTCGGTCGGTCGTCGCTCATATTGAATGAGGCGACTACCGCTTTGTGACGCAACACGAAGTGTTGTGATGCAACAACTGCATATGCAATGCTTGGATTATGGGATGAATGTATGAATACATGCATGAGAATGGATGAATGAATGATTATGCACTAGAAAACAAAAAAGGGGGTTTGGTAAGGTTACCTTGATGGCTCAAGTGACGCGTCTAGGGAGCTCCTATCGGATATATCCGAATGGGATCCATGTTCATCGTTCATGACGGGGTCGGCATAACCTGCTGCTCCTTACATGTCTCTCAGCAGCCGCCCGAGCCGTCCGATCCTCGGGTGACCCGTTGGCCTCTCTTCGATGGAGATTCTATTGGTGGGCCCTTCCAAATCCTACCTGGGAAGGCGGAGGAACGTTTGCGTGTAGTTGCACCTTATTTCCCGTGCTCGGGTTGTGGCAGTTGTGGGCCCTGCCCAGGCCACGTCCCGCTAACTGGTCGATGTTTCATCGGGCAGGGCGCGCCCCATCAGCCAGGGCCACATCCCACCGCACGCTTTTCTACATTAAATAGGGGGAAGGGAGAGGATTTTCCTCCCATTCTTTCACCTTCCTTCAACCACTGTCGTTCCTCCTTCCTCCCTTTCACCAAGTCTGTTCGTGCGCTGCGGCGGTTTCTAGGAGAGAGGAGGGTAGAGCGAGGGAGAGGAGAACTCACAGATCCGTTCGTGAATCTGAGGCGCAATGTCAAACTAGAGGCCTTCCAATGTGGATGAGCAGGTGCTAGCCGCCTTCGCCGAGAAGGGGCTGCTCCCATCGAAGGAGGTGGCGCATTGGAGGCCTCCTGCGTCAGGGGAAGTTGTTCCGATGCCCCGGGTATCCCACACACTGGTTCTTACACAGGCTCCTCAACGAGTGGGGCCTAGAGCTGCAACACCTTAACCCAACTGGGGTACTGCACATCACCAACTTTGTCACCGTCTGTGAGACCTTCCTTGGGATGGAGCCGATTGGGGGATTCGCCTCGTAGAAGAAATCAAAGCCGTCGGTCCCCTACCTTGCGTACTCCCCCTATGACTCTAACCGGGGGTGGCACGGTGAGTGGTTCTATATTAGGAACTCGGCGGAAGCACCATTCCCGATGTTCACCGGAAAAAGGCCGGAGAGGAGGGGAAGCTGGTCGTGGGGTCCCGCCGGTCGGTAGAACAAGTTGGAGGTTATCAAGACAGAGCTTTAGAGGCTTGTGCAGCATGGTCTCGATGGGTTGCGGGTCTTCCATACCTTCTTCCACTGTCGGGTCACCCCATTGGCGGAAAGAACGCGGCCAATGTGGGAATACTCTGGCCCGATGGATCCCAACCGCGTGTCGCCAGAGGAGTTGCCAAAGGATGAAGTCAGAAGTCGTCTCGATCAGGTGCTGCAGTTGAGGGATAAAACTCCATCGAAGGTACACCCGGTCCCCTTCATGCCGTGAAGCTGTCCAATTTGGTATGACCCCCCTTTGTGACCTTTTCCTTTTTGTTTTGATGTTTTGATTAATTCCGAGTTGCCAGTTTTGAAGGGACTTGCGGGCTATAAATCCTAGCCGCATCTTCTAAGAGGGCCAGAAGGCGCGGCTCGATAAGCTGCCTAGAGGGAGGCGATGCTTGCCAAGAGGAAGAAGAAAGCCAAAAAGGCTCGGAGGAGGTTCGATAAGGAGAAGGAGATCAACAGGCGGGTCTGAGGGGGCGAGAGCCGGAATGACGTGGAGGCGGAGCTTGAGTCAGAGGAGCCCACAAAGATGGATGACGACACAAGTGCCTCGAAGGACGAAGAAGTCAGGGGCACTATTGTGACCTCGGTGGAGCACCATGAGCCCATGGCTACGTCCGTCAGCGGCGGGCGTGATGTGGAGACGCACGGCAACGTTCCTGAGTTGAGGAAGCACGCTATGAGTGAAGAGACCACCCTCGAATGAGAGGCAATGTGGGTGCGGTCGCCGTGCCTTTTGGAGAAGTCGTCGGTTCATGCCCCTCTGCTCCGAGTGTGGTGGAGCATGCCGGTCAGTCGGGGGGACGTGATCGTTCCCTTGCATCTTTGGGGTCGGTGCACGTGCATGACCCCCAACGGGGGATGCCCCGCTAGTTGCTCTGGTGGTTTTGCCACAAGCTGGCGGTCACGGCTGTTCGCGAGCCAATCGGGGTCCCTCAGCCGATGCGAGGGGGTGTGGGTCATGACCCGAGAGTGTTCCTCATCCGGTTGGCTTGTCATAAGCCGGTCGGGGCTTCAGTGTTTTGCCGCTTTCATCTAGGTATGCATTCATGCTCCTTTTTGTTCTCATAGTTGAGTTTTTGAGTGTGACTAACCTGCGCTTGTTTGACAGTGGCCAGAGGCTGGCGGGACTGGGAATCTCCTCGCCTCCCATGCGAGAAGAGTGGAGGCCCAGCCTGTAGTGGGTCATGATGAGCGGCGGGGGAAGTAGGTTGGTGGCAGCGACGACCTTCCCCACTAGGGGTTGCGTCTTCCTGACCGGTCGCGAGAACGGCGGCAGCGGCTGTGATGGTAGCGATCCCCATGGTGACGGCGGAGGTCGGGTCAGAGGTGACTCTTACGGTCCCTCCCCCAACAGTTGCAAAGGAGGAGAGGAGGGAAACTGGGCTCCCTACCTCGCCTAGCGGAGGAGCGTACGGTTCGCCCGCATGGTCAGAGCTGGAGGGGTCGGGAGGAAACGCGGCCAGGTCGGAGGTAGTGCATCCGCTGATGAGCCGTGGAGTCCTGGCGGTGGACATCCCCTTCTCCGGTGAGGAAGATACCAGGGTGGAGCCATCAATCATCTCGCCATCCTAGAGCTGGTGATGATCTGGTCGTCGCATGATACTGTGATGGCTGGATCTTCTAGCGGGTCAGGGGTGACCCATGAGCTATTGTTGGCCTTGCCCTGGCGAGCTAGGAAAGTCCTGGTTCATCCTTCGTGATGAGGAGGAGATGAAGCTCTAGCACCTGCTCGGGGAGAGAGGACTATCTATGGAGTCCGATCTCGCCCTTACCAAGGCAAGGCTCAAGGAGGCCTTGAAGAGGGTTGAGCTCGTCCATTAGGCCATGATAGTCGACCTGACATGTGTTGTAGAGGTAAGTTCTTTGTGTTTTTGGTGTTGTCCTTGACTCCTTGGCCTTTCAATAGTTGTCCCAGCATGCCTGCTTCTTGTCTCATAGGATCTAGAGATGATGTCGATCCATAAGTCCTGATTTCTTCAAGTGGAGCACAGTTGGATGGAGCAAGAAGCGACGGCGTCGCGGTGGGTTAATGAGCTCAGGAACTAGCTAGAGTACGTCCATCGTGAGTCCAAAGACCGGGTAGCCGAGGCAACGGGAGCCTAGGCAGCAGAGCTATGTGCGGCCGAGCAGGCGACTTCTACCGAGCGGGAACTTGACGTGGCAAAGGTCCACTTGGTGGAGACCTAGGCAGCGCTTTAGAAGTCCTTGGAGTCTCTAGAGGCGGAGTGGAAGGCCTGGTTGGACTCCGAGCAAGAAGCGCTCTGGTGGCAGATGCTTGGGGTAGAGGAGTCGAATGCTCGACTGCTCGAGAGGGTGACCCAGCAAGAGGAAGGGCTCTCCATTCTCAAAAGTGCCCGCCTTGGTATGTACCTATTCCGCCCTTGGCTAATACCTTAAATTTTCCTTTCCTTTGCTTCTAAATTTGTCATCTTTTTCTAGAACTGGGTGGAAAGATTGGCTCTCTAGAGCAAGAGCTGGAGATGGTCAAAGCAGCGGTCGATCGGGGCGCGGAGGCGCTAGCCTAGTCCCTTGAGGAGCGACGCGCTCTCGAGGGGGAGCTCGACCAGATTCGCAACATCGTGCAGGTGGTCGTCTTCGAGGTGTTCAGGTTGGGACCGAGCACCAGTACGCCCATCGTCCAGCTGGCGGAGGTCTCGAATGAAGTTTAGGCACTCATCTCTAATGGCATGTTCTATGGAACGATGGGGGTGCTGACCTCGGTGGCGACCCATCACCCCGATCTGGTCTTCATGGCCATCTATAGAGGATATGCCAACGGGTGGAGCGCAGACGAAATCCATGCGCTGGGGGAGAGTTTGGTGCCACATGCACAGATGGTTGCCGAGCAGGTCACCGTGTAGTGGGTGTTGGAGGCTCACCGTTTGTCCATGGCTGAAGACATGTGCCGGGAAGATGTCGTCCAGCCTGTGGTGGGAGTGGAGACTGGGTCAGAGGTGAGCATCGTCCTACTCCCAACAGAGCCGAACGTCGTCCCGACCAGAAATGAGTAGCCTTCGTCCTTGTCGACCGTACCGATAGTTGATGCCACCGGGAGGCCATAATAGAGTTTAGAGTAGAAATAGTCAGTTCATATAAGAGATGAGTTCATGGGGGAGCCCCCGTGTGAACAACTTTACATTTGTGAATATTCTAAGTTCGTTTTGTGATGAAATCACTCATGAGGGGAAGCTTGTCCCATCCGTCCTTGTTTTTACCCTAGTGTAGCTTTATTTTTTGTCCTTTCTTTTTCACACCTACCCGTTGACCCATGGGCTGCTCGTAACCATAGGTCGTAGTGGGGTGTGATTGGACGAGAGGTTAAAACGCAAGTTACATAGGATGATCAAAGGAACAGAATGCCCTTTCATTTGGGCGATGCCCTTTCATTTGGACAAAAAGTATTACTATATGATAGTAAAAGAGGCTAGGGTGCTGTAGGAGCAAACGTTGAATGGAAAAAGAATGGTAAGACCAAGTTTTAAGGGAAGAATTTACATAACTGTTCGATGTTCCATGTGTTGGTGAGAACGTTGCCGTTGTCGTCCTTCAACCGGTAGGCACCCAGCCGGATCACCTCGGTCACCATGTAGGGTCCTTCCTATGGTGGAGAGAGTTTATGTTTCTCTTTGGTTGACTGGGTCCTTCGGAGTACAAGGTCACCGACCTCGAGGATCCTCCCCCTAATTTTTCTTTCATGGTACCTGCGGAGATTTTGCTGGTAACGAGCAGATGATGGTCGTCTCACGAGCCTCCTCGAGCAGGTCGACCACATCCTGTTGAGCCTCCGTGGCTCGGTCTTGGTCAAAGGCCTTTACTCTTAGGGCACCGTGATCAAGGTTGGAGGGCAATACTGCTTCGGCTCCGTATGCGAGGAAGAAAGGGGTGAACCCTGTGGACCAGTTTGGCATCGTTCTTAGGCTCTAGAGGATCACTGGAACCACTGCAACCCATCGCCCGGCATACTTCTTGAGTCGGTCGAAGATGTGGGGCTTTGAGTCATTAGAGGACCATGCCATTGGCCCACTCGACCTAACTGTTGGTACGTGGGTGCCCGACTGAGGCCCAATCGATCCTGATGTCATACCGTCATAGAAGTCCAGGAACTTTTTCCTAGTGAAGTTTGCTCTATGGTCGGTGATGATACAGTTTGGAACACCAAACCGATAGATGATGTCGAGGAAGAACTTGACCGCCTCTTCCGAGAGGATATTGGTGATGGGCTTCGCCTCTATCCACTTGGTGAATTTGTCCACTGCTATGAGCAGTTGAGTGAAGCCGCCCGGGGCATTTTTGAGGGGTCCGACCATGTCGAGGCCCCAGACAGCAAATGGCCAGGTGATAGGGATGGTCTGAAGCTCTTGTGTCGGTAGATGAGTTTGCCTTGCATAGAACTGGCATCCTTCACACCTGTGGACAACCTCCTCTACATCTCACAGCGTAGTGGGCTAGTAAAAACCTTAGCAAAAGGCTTTCCCGACCAGCGACCTCAAGGCCACGTGATGTCCGCAGATTCCAGCATGGACCTCGAGGAGGAGCTATTTCCCTTGGTCAGTGGGATGCACTTTATGAGTACTCCCGACGGACTTCGCTTGTAAAGTTCGTCACCGATGGCGACGAACGTCTTGACGCGTCGAGCGATTCATCGCGCTTTAGTCCTTTCTAGTGGGAGAACCTCCTCGAGGAGATAGGCGAGTAGTGGTGCTCTCCAGTCAGCCTGATCAAGTGCCACCATGGCAACATCGATGGGCGACGTCGTCATGGAGGCGCCAAGGTTGGAGCCCCCGAGCAGTTGGTCGGGGTCAGGGCACATCGGGAGGTCAGAGCCCCCGAGTGTCAGATTGGTGTCGGAATGTATCTGGATCGGATCCTCTAGAATGCGGGTAGACGACTTGTGGAGATCATTGATGAAGACCCCATCTGGAGACGGAGCCCGCCTGGTAGCCAATTTTGCAAGGAAATCAGCGACATCGTTGTCCTTTTGGGGGACATGATGCAGTTCGATCCCTTGGAACTTGTCCTCGAGCTTACGCACCTCCTGGTAGTATGCTGCCATGAGAGGGCTCTTGTAGGAGGACTCCTTCATGACTTGGTCGACGACAAACTCCTAGTAACCGTGGACATACAGCCGCGTAGTGCCGAGCTCGACGACGATGCGTAGTCCGTTGATGAGGCCTCATACCCCGCGGCGTTGTTTGAGGCCAAAAAATGGAGACGGATCACATAGTGGAGCCTGCTCCCATCTAGGGAGATCAGAACCACTCCAGCCCCAAGCCGAGTGCCATAACCGACCCATCAAAGTACATTGTCTAGTACTCGTGGGTGACGTTCGGGGTCAGGAGCAAGACTTATGTCCATTCGGCGTTGAAATTGGCGAGAGCCTGAGACTTGATAGCGATGCGAGGGATATACCTGATGTCATGACCCATGAGCTTGAGAGCCCACTTGGAGATTCGTCCCGCGTCATCGTGGTTGTGTATGATGTCTCCCAACGGGTACGAGGTGACGACCATGACCTCGTGGTCGGTGAAGTAGTGCAGGAGCTTCTGGGTCTCCATCAGCACGGCATATAGAAGCTTCTGCACCTAGGGGTATCGAGCTTTAGCATCGGTGAGTACCTCACCGATGAAATACACTGGCCGTTGAACCTTCAAGGGGCGTCCTGGCTCCTCTCTTTCGACGACGAGGGAAGCACTCACAACGTGGTCGTTTGTCACGATGTAGAGGAGGAGGGGTTCTCCCCGTTTGAGAGCGACAAGGACTAGGGCCGATGTTAGTGATGCTTTGAGGCTTTCCAAAGCCTATTGTGCCTCCTCTGACCAGACGAATGCTTCTGTCCTCTTGAGAAGTTTATAGAGAGGCCTTCCCCGTTCCCCTAGTCTAGAGATGAACCGACTTAGGGTGGCCAAATAGCCGGTGAGCCTCTGTACGCCCTTAACATTGCATATAGGGCCCATGTTGGAGATGGCCGTGATTTTTTCGGGGTTGGCTTCGATGCCGCGCTCAGACATGATGTATCCAATGAGCTTCCCTTCGGAACTCCAAAAACACATTTTTCGGGATTCAATTTGATATTGAACCTTCAGAGGTTTACGAATGTTGCGACCAAATTTGCAATCAGGTCGCTAGCTTGAGCCATTTTCACCACTATGTCATCTACATAGACGACGATTGTTGGTTTCAACCGCTCGAGTTGGTCAGGCTGGTCAGGTGGATCGATTTGGTCAGCAAAGCATCGCTGCATGCACCGTTGATAGGTGGCGTCGGCGTTCTTCAGACTGAAAGGCATGGTTATGTAGCAGTACAAACCATACGGGGTGACTAATAAAGTCGTGAGCTGGTTGGACTCTTTCATCATGATCTGGTGGTAGCCTGAGTAGGCATCCAAAAAGGAGAGGATTTCATATCCTGAGGTGAAGTCGACTATTTGGTCTATGCATGGCAAAGGAAAATGGTCCTTTGGACACGTCTTGTTGAGGCCAGTATAATCAATGCACATTCTCCATTTCCCGGTCTTCTTTTTTCACAAGAATAGGATTAGCCAGCCAATCGGAGTGGTATACCTCTTTGATAAACCTGGCTGCTAGGAGTTTGGCGATCTCCTCGCCTATGGCCCCACGCCTCTCGTCATCAAAGCGATGCAAGCATTGCTTGACGGGCTTTGAGCTTGGGATGAGGCATAATGCGTGCTCGGTGAACTCCCTTGTTATGCCCGACATGTCAGAAGGTTTCCACGCGAAGACATCGCGATTGGCGCGTAGAAAGTCGGCGAGCTCGCTTTCCTATTTGGCCGAGAGCTTGGTCCCGATCCACACCGTCTTAGTCAGGTCGGTGGGGTCGATCCCCACCACCTTAGTTTCCTCAATCGGGTGGAAGACACTCGAGGAGGTTGGCTCGTTGCAGTCTGGGACTACTGGAGTCGATGAATTCCCAAGCTCCGGGAGCTCGGCGGAGTTGATGACAGCCGTGGTGAGTTTGTAATGCTCACGGTCGCACGTGTAGGCATGTGAAAAGGTGCTACCCACAGTGATGACGCCGTTCGGTCCTAGCATCTTCAACTTGAGGTAGGTGTAGTTGGGGATTACCATGAACTTGGCGTAGCATGGGCACCCCAAGATGTCATGGTAGGACCCTAGAAAGTCCACCACCTCAAAGGTGAGGACCTCTGAGCAGAAGTTGGCTCGGTAGCCAAACATGACGGGTAGGTCGACCTGCTCGAGTGGGTACGCCTGTGTCCCTAGGATCACGCCGTGAAAGGGAGAGCTCACTGGATGGAGCTTTGACTGGGGGATGCGCATGGCATCGAGGGTGTCGACGTAGAGAATGTTGAGGCCGCTGCCTCCGTCCATCAGCACCTTAGTGAGTGCTTCTTGCGGACGATGGGGTCGACGACGAGCGGGTAGCGACCCGATCGGGCGATGTGGGGAGGATGGTCTCTCTGATCAAAAGTGATCGGGGAATCCGACCAACTAAGGAAATAGGGGACGGCCGTCTTGGCGGCACATGCCTCTCTATAGCGTACCTTGTGCTAGCGCTTGGAGTGGATGGCGTCAGATCCCCCAAAGATCATAAGGCTTTCCTTGGGGTCAGGGAAGCCGTCATCATCCTTGCCCGCCGTGCCTCCTTTCTTGGTCGCCTCCTCCTTGCCCTTCCCTTCCTTTGGCTTGCCAGCCTATCACAGAAAGTGCTTGAGGAACTCATAGTCCTAATAGAGGTGCTTGACGGGGTAGGCATGGTTGGTGCATGGACTCTCCATGAGCTTGTCAAAGTGGTCGGGCTAGCCCTGCTGGGGCTACTTGCCCACATGATCGGTTGCGGCGACCAAAGCTAGGTTGGCCGGTCGACACCGATCCTTCTTATTCTTCTTGCCCCTTTGTGTGGAGGGGCCCTCGCCTTGGTCCTCGCGCTTGCCCTTGCCCTTGTCCCGACCGTTGCTGAAGACCACCCAGACCACCTCCTCGCCGGAGGCATGGTTTGTGGCGATGTCGAGCAGGTCACAGGTGTTACGGGGCTTCAGACAACTGAGCTTGTGGATCAAGGACTCATAGATTGTCCTAGAGAGGAACGTACTGATGACGTCCGCGTCAACGATATCAGAAAAAGAGTTGCACCGCTTTGAGAACCTACGGATATAATCCCGTAGGGACTCGTTGAGCTCCTACTGGCAGCACTTGAGATCCCAAGAATTCCTAGGATGGACATATGTCCCCTGAAAATTCCCAACAAAGACCCTCTTGAGATCTGCCCAGTCGTGGATGCTGTCAGGCGGGAGGAATTTGAGCCATGCTCGAACATGCTCCCCCACGCAGATGGGGAGATATTGAATGATGAAGTGGTCATCATCCACTCCTCTGGCTTGGCAGGCGAGCTGGAAGTCTTCGAGCCATATACCGGAGTTCGTTTCCTCGACGTATTTGGCGATGTTAGTGGGTGGTCAGAAGCGCTATGGGAACGGCGCTCTCTAGATGCGACGACCAAAGGCCCATGGCCTCGGGCCATCCGGGCTGGGGCTTCGGTCATTTGGTCGGCCACCATGCCTGGGATGCGTGTCCCCGCACTCCTCGATGGTTAGGCCGGGGCCCGTGTCGCCTACTCTCGCCGCTACTTGATGAACGTCGTCATCGTGCCGGGCATGGCGTCAATTGTTGATGATGCTACAAGCATCATGGTTTGGCCCGAGCTGTTCGTGCATAGGTGGTCGGTGTGGAGCGGGCGCCAAGTCGGGCTGTGGTGCAGCCACGACCTCCTGCCCTACGCCTAACACTATAGTGGTGAGTGGATGGAGCGATTCAACTGGTGCGGCCCCATTCCCCCGGTGGGGCAAGAGGCCATGAGCCGGTGTCACGACGCGAAGCTCTTCGCCTGTTGAATGGTGGCGGTTTCCACCAGCGCCCGAAGGTTCTGGTGGATTGCCTGTTCTTAGGGGTCGACAGGCTCAGGAAGGCCGCGCAAAAGTATCATCGCAGCAGCGATGTTCTGGCCAGCCCGAGCAAACTGTGGGGGATCATTCCCTCCATCCAGGATATTACGCTGGACCTGGCAGGCACGACCCCGAGCGACGCTCACCGGGTTACACGCATGGGGCACAGCGTGCTGTGCCGAGCGTGCCAGCATAGGTGGTGGCTGACTCTACCGTCTTTGTCGTAACTCCTCGCCGTGCTCCTGCGTACATGCGAGGGCATTCGCACGAGGGGTCGAAGGGGTGTGAGTCTGTAGAGATTCCGCTACCATCGATGGCTGTCCCAGGGCGTCTGCCACAACACACTCTCAGGACAGAGGGTGGCCAGGTGCCATAACGTTGTCGATGCTAGAGCCGTCTCTTTTGACCTCGTCATCTACAAGGTCGTGAAAGGAGGCGGGAGCGTAGCCTGCCATCCCCACGAATTCAAAGGTGAGAGGGGGCAACGTCCTCATCCTTCAGAGCCTCCGCGTGCTTGCGTCCATGGGGGACACGAATCCATAGGGGAACCGGTCGTACAACGGTCGTGGTGAGGACAATGGGATCCCTCCAAAGAGTCGACGGAAGGTGTTAAATAGTGAATAAAGAACAATATATACGTTACTCACCGTGGAGTTTGAGCCCAGTATGGGCTCGAGGTGAAGCGCGGGTGTCTCGATGTTGAGGTAGTCGAGTGGCCCGGGGCCAACGGAGGGCACTCCTCCTCGAGTGGGCGCCGAGATAAATGCCTCCTCGTGGAGGCGGAGTTCACTGAGCTGGTCGGCGATGAAGTCCAGACTTCCGAAGAGGAAGGTCTGGAGCGGCTTGAAGATGGGAGGAACCCACATCCCAACAGGTGGGAGCGTGGGAAACTCTAGCGAGCCGAAGCGAATCGTATCGCTTGAGCCCACCATGCCAAAGATGGTGGAAAGATGGGCCATTCGATGACCAAAAGCGTGAACACACGGCATCCTCCCCACAGACGACGTCAACTATCGATGCGAAAAGTGACCAACAAGTAAATATTTGTAGTATTATCGTGCGTTGTGATCGGATGTGGCCTAGCACTCGATGACACAGGATTTATACTGGTCCAGACAACGTGCCCTACGTCTAGTTTCAGTCGGTCGGAGACTTTATTCCTAAGCCCAGGTGCTCGAAGTTTACTGTAGGGTTACAAACAAGTATGAATAAGAAGTGGGTTGTTAAAGGCCCGGTCGGGCTCTGAACCGGAGGGCCGAGAGTGACATGGGCTCTAACGTGTGCTAAGTATTAGAGCATATGCTCTGTGTAGCTTTAGAGTTCTAGAGCTATTGTGCTATTCAAGTTCTCAGATCCTCGAATGCTTGAATCGTCTAGCTTCTCTTTTTGAGGAGAGCCGGTCCTCGAATAGCCAGAGAGTTCATCCCCTTTTATAGTCAAAGGGTATAGGCTCTTATAAGTCAGAGAAAGAGAGAGAGTGTATACATGTGCTATCTAGTCTTGTTGCCTATACTGTCGGGTACGAGACGGTTGTCGATGCCACAATACTATTTATGTCCAGATGCATGTGGCAGGCTCTACCGTTTTCGCCTCATATGGTAAATGTCGGCGCCTACAATACTGTTTAGGTTCTGATACGTCCGGAAGGTTGCATAGTGCCTATCTGGCATGGCCTGGTGGCACCGTCCTACAGGTGCGTAGGGTATAACAGGGTATGGTCCTCGGTATTGCTGTTTGATTTGAGCGCATTACCTTATCTGCTTCGCCTGATCCCCGGGCCCTTACAGAGCGGGCGTCCTCGGTCGGTTGTTCCCGGTCGGCCCCGACCGTGTCGGTCGGGGAAGAGCTGCAAGTAGAGGTTCGGCGTATCTCCGGTCGGAAAAGGAGGTTGGAGTCGGACTATGTCCCCTCCTTAGCCAGGCCTTCCGGTCGGGGACCGAATCGTTCTCCCGGCCTGTCATTAGGTATCTGGGCCGGTCCGTGAGGTGCGCGTTGTCGCTACGCCATCTGCTGTGCCAAGTTTTTGCTGGGAAGCGGGCTCATTGAGGACCCCGGGTTTTTGAACCCGACACATTTGTTTTATTATGTATCTAGATATAATATATATTTAAGTGCATAATAAAAGTTATGTATTTAAATTTGAATTTTGCTATATATCTGTCAACAGATTTTCTTGTTTTTTATCTGTCAGATTCTGGGCCGTTGATTATGTTTTGGAGCTTCGTGCTGCTATTTTGGGCGTACGGGCTAATGAGTCCGCGAAATATAGCCTATTCAGTTGGCTGGTTCGTATCTTTATTGGTTTGTTTATGTGAAAGAGAAATACTGCTGGCTGGTTCACGTAAATAGTGCCCAATCAGCCCCAGCCGAAGGGGCTGATAACAGTTGAAACCCGCGATCCGTTTTTATCTTTCCATTTCTTCTCCCACGGCAATTTTTCCCCCATCGTTTCCGCTCCCACGCGCGCGTGGCACAGGCGGGGGTTTGGGCGAACTCCTCGCCGCCGCTTTTGCTCTCTGCTCCCCGCCACGCCTCTTCGCTCTCTGCCCTGCGCCGCGCACCGCGCCGCACCATGCTCTGCTCTCTTGCGCCGCGCGCGGTGGGTGGGGGCGGAGCCTTCGGCTGTTGCTGCGACGAGCTGTGGCGACCTGTTGCTGGGGCGTTGTCCAGGCGCTGTGCTTCTCCCTGTGCCGCGGCGAGTGGTGGTCGGACTTCGGGCGGCCATTCCACCGAGCTGTGGCGAGCTGTCGTTGAGGTGCTATCTTCACGCGCCGCTCCCCCCTGTGCCTGTTGCGTGCGGTGTTCTGAGCGGGATTTGTAAGTGTATTTTTGTCCTTCGCATGGTTGTTCGTTGATTTTTGCTTTTGTTTGAGGAGCTACTGGTTTCTGTGCACGGTGACGCAGTAGATCTGGATCGAAATGTTGTTTTCTCAGTAGCTGGCGTGGGGGAACTCTGTCTGGGGGGGTGTGGGAGAGGGGATGGCGATGGTGTGGCGCCAAATCGTGGATGTGGCTGCGGCTGCGGCGTTTGACTAGGGCGGCCGTTGTTGAGAGGTGGAGCACGACCTTGGTGAGGAGTTCAACCGGGATGGAGTATGTTTCCCTCTGCTTTTTCTCACTGATTACCTATCTAGGTAGGAGTATCGGTATCATGACTATCATCATCGTTGTCAGTAATATTCAGAAATGCTTGTGCATAAAAGTTACACTTACTTTGTAGTCTGCTTGAGTTCAGAAAGTTCAGATGACCATGCTAATTTTATTTACAGTTTCCAAGTATGTTTTTGTGTCCCAATTATAAGTGCTATATGATGACTTGTCATTCCTGATGCACCAAAGCTTGGCTGTTCGGTTCTTTGATGATCATGTGGTTTGAGTATGCTTGTTTTCTTGTGTGTGGATTAATGATTCTGTTGGACTGAAGCGCCAGTATCTGCACTAGCTCATAGATAGTAATAAATGTGTTGATATTTGTTTGTTTATTAATATGTTATCACCGCCAAACTATGTGATGATTTCAGTGTTCTCTGCATTGTAATGTGTGAATCTTGGATTATAGTGTTGCCAACAGCCCAACGTGTTCTAATCAGGGTATATTCTGTAGCATGTTAATTGAAACTATTTTTTACATTCATATTTGTTTACTGTGCTTATGGCCGTGAGCACAAAATCTGTGCAGTCAGGCAGGTTTATCTGAATTAGTATTGAAATATGTGTGACAGTCATTTTCCAAGGTCCGCTGGTGTAGTTCTATAACAGGATTAGTCATTTTGACGATGTGGAGTAGTGCTATTAGATGGTGGCTGGCCTTGATTTGCTTTGGCTAAAAGTGCTGTCCATGCTTTTTGTTTGGGACTGGCATAGGAAGTTTATGGTTGTAATGTATTTGTTTGAGCAGTTTATTATTGATGAGGTATCATCGGAAGTTCATCCTTTTTTAGTTCAATCTCAACTTAAAGATTGCCCTTGGCTGCATCCTGTTTATTTCTTCTGAAACATGGTATGGTTGGTAACTGGAGATAATACTACATGATGCTGAGACAGCACATGGATAGGTCATATTGTACCCTTCCGTGCTATGAATTATCCATGGCCTTCCAGAAGTTGTTTTTCTTCAACTGGGTTTTGTCTCCTTCCATTGTTTGGCTTCAGTGCCATATAATATGGCGTTATGCACTTGCTTGTCTGCCCCTTCCCTTGTGATTTATGCCACTTTGTTAGTTTTTGCTGTGCAACAAAATGTTACCTGGGAGTTCAGGAATCAGGGAGTACTAGCTGTCAGGTTATTTGCATCCTTTTTTGGATAGTCATTTTGGCAGTGTATTTGTTTCTTTTGATTCTAGGAATTTGTTGCATACTCGGTTGGGTGGGGGTGGGGTGTGTCTTGTTCAGTTATAGTTGTGGTGTGTGTGGTTGTGTCTTCCTTTTTTTTCTTTTGCTATTAGCTGTATTTTTGTTAGTTGTGATTGTCTATTTAGTTAGTTTTTCTTATTTTGTAGCTGTTTTTTTTGTTGCAGATGCTTGCTGCTTGCTGCTTGCTGCTGAATAAGTTTCTTGTTTTTTTTGGCCTTTTGAGTGCCCCAAACCAATTTTTTTTTTTGGATCTCGACTAATGCTTATAGTTCATTTGTTCAGTTTTAGATGTGTTGATTATTTGAGTTCTTTTTCTTGATTGTGTATTTGTAGCTGCTCTTCGCAGTTTTTATATATATTTGACTTGTTTTAGTAGATTTGCATTTCTGCTGTTTGAGCTGTTGCTTCCTTTTTTTTTTTCTGTTTTTTGGAGCTGCTACTGCCTTTGTTTTGTTGTGTGTGTCTGGATGTGGGTGTGTGTTTGCGTGTGGGTGTGTCTTTGTGTGTGTGTGTTCTCTCTCTCTCTGTGTGTGTGTGTGAGTGTGAGTGTGTTTATGTGTCTGTGTTTCTTTCTCTGTGTGAGTGTGAGTGTGAGTGTGAGTGTGTGTGAGAGTGAGTGTGTGTTGCTGCTACGGGAAAGAGAGAGAGAGAGAGAGTGTGTGTGTGTGTTTGCTACTGGAAATCGAGTGTCTGGGTGTGGGTGTTTCTGTTTGTGGTTGTATGTGTGGGCATTGTTATTGATTTGAATTCTGTTGTATTTCAGTTTGCCTCATCATTTATTTTGTTTGTCATCAATGTTTTCAGGTGATTGTTGAGAAAGCTGGCTCGACTGATGTCCCTGAGATTGATAAGAAGTAAGTTGTCATCAATGTGTTGCTGTGTTTTGCAGATGTGCTTTTTTTTTCTTTTTCTTTTGCCATTAGCTGTAATTTTCAGAGTTTTGATTTGTTTATTTTAGTTGAGCTAATTGTTTATTTCTAGCTGCTCTTTGGAGTTTTTTTTTTTAATTTTTTTTATATTTGACTTGTATGTTGAGCTGTATTTGTTTACCTCTTTTTTCAGAGTTGTTTTGCTAGTTTTGATTTGTTTGCTAGCTGCACTCTCTCTCTCTCTCTCTCTGTGTGTGTTTCTTTTTCTCTCTGTGTGTGTTTCTTTTTTCTCTCTGTGTGGGTGCAGTGTCTTTGACAGTTGCTGGTGTGTGTGTATGTCTCTCTCTCTCTCTCTCTCTGTGCGTGCGCTCCTGTACTTTATGGGTTTTGGATTTGTATATGAGCATGGCCTGCAAGTAGTCTTCAGGTTGATTTGCTGTTTTTTTCAGTGAGCATTTGATTTTTTGTAGGAGTTTGAGATTTGATATTTTTTTTAGTATCCTGTCATGTTTCTTTCTTCCCTGCTATTGGATGGTTTGTTTTGAAAACCCTTTATTGGGTGTCGGATTTGTTAATGCTGAATGTGACAAATTTTCTCTGTATTATTTATCAGATTTTTTTTGGTGAGCTGTAGCAAGAGCAGAACGACGCATACCTTCCTGCGGAGATGGGAATCATGAGCAAGCAGCCGACGAACTACTTCTGCAAGACGCTGACTACGAGCAACACCAGCACACACGGCGGGTTCTCTGTGCCCCGTCATGCTGCAAAGCGCGTCCTCCCCCCACCGGTGTGCTGAGTGTGTATTTGGGGTGTTCCTTTCGTTTATTTGCTTGGAATTTTTGGTTTGCTATTGCCAATAATAGGTGTATAGTGTGGTTTGTAGGATTTCACACAGCAGCCTCCAGCACAGGAGCTTATTGCATGGGATATTCATGATGTTGAGTGAAAGTTCAAGCATATCTTCCGAGGCAAGTTCGACATAATCCATAAACGTCACTCTTTAAACTTCTTTGTTTCTTCGTTTTTGAAAATCTTGATTTGATATGTTATCAGTTTTTAACCATTTTATTTTTCGATTGATTACTAAAATATATTCTCAAGATATTACCTAGTGTGACTATTTCCTAGCAGTTTAAGTGAAAAATACCACTCCATATGATTATTTAGTACAACCCCCTGCCCCTCATTAGTGCAGTGTGTGCTTTTGTGTGTAGTAAACTGTCAGTCTAATCCGTAGTTTCATCAGATGTGTGTTTTGTTGAATGTCCTATCTAATCGTCGGTTGCTCATTCATTTTGCTGCTTGTGGAATGTAGGATGACACTGCACTTGTGGGCGATGTGCCTGCATTGGTTGACAATGATGGTGCAGTAATGACAATAGGAGCATCACGTTTGTTTTTAGTTGCAGCTAGCGGATGTGCGATTTGTTTGGGCTCTGATGGTAGTTTTCTTATTTATTATTTTTTACAGGGGAGTGAGTAACCTGTGAAGAGCAGTGCAATGGCTGAGCAGGTGGAAGCGTATGTTGATATTGGGGATGAGATGCCAACATCCACTTACCAATCCATGGAGATCGAGAAGGACGCTGAAGGTGCAATGTTGATATTTGGCTGAGCTCTCTATCTCTGTGGGTTTCTTTATTTATCTGTTTGTGTGGGTGGGGTGTGTGTAGTTGTGATTTTGCTGTCGTTCTAATATTTTCATTTTGTTTTATTTACTGCTGACTCTGCTTCTAAATAAATGAGATGACGCTGTTTGTGTGTAGGTTGACAAGTAGCAGTTCCATTGCAACGATTTTGTGGCATCTGCAGGTGCATCTGCAGATCAGTCTCCCAGCTCTCCAAGTACTTATGTGAGTTCTGTGGCAAGGTAAACTCAACGTTTTTTGTGATGCCTTGCTTTGATAGTCACACCATTTTATTGTGCATTAGTTGAGTATCATTTATTGTTTGTCTGCTATTTTTTTAAGACACTATTGCTTATTGTTAGTAATTATGTGCTATTGACTAATTCCAGTATCTCCTTTATTTGGGATGACCGCAACGAATAGCGACTTGGGTTAAATATGTTTATCGCCATTTGCAATATCAAATTGTGACTGTCTTTCATATAGCCTGATTCATGTTATAACTTTTCTGAGATAGTTTCCACCTTATCTGAATTCTACTAGATAGTCAGTTAATGTCAAGGCATACACTGCCAGACCCTTTCTGGCTTTTTCACTGTTTTAAATGGTTTTAATGAAACTCCTTATATGAATACCATGTTTCTTTCTATTTGCTTTTTGATTCTTACATGTGCCATTGTCTTTTGTATTTATAACAGTTTGCTGTGAGGAGGAAAGCAGTTGGTATCTGGGGATGCAAGGATTGTGGGAAGGTTAAGGCCGGTGGCGCCTACACCATGAAGTATGTGATGATGTCCAGTTACTCTGTTTATATTGAGTTTTCTATGTTTCTAGTCGTCATGTCTTCTAATTTGTTACTTTTCCATTTCCAGCGCTGCTAGTGCGGTCACTGTCAGGAGCACAATCTGGCGCCTGTGGGAGCAGACCGAGGCATGAGTATGGGTAGTTTGAAAAGGAGTACCTGGATTTTGTAGTTCAGCCAAGAGTCAGTGAATTATGATGTTGCCATTTTGCCTATTTTAGCTAAAATGAACAAAGACCGGTGGAACAGCAGAAGCAGCCGCGAAAGCGACATGGGCAGATAGCAGAAAGCCACAGGACAGCAAGCAGCTAACTCGTTCTATCAATCCACTCCCCGTGCTGCCACATGACAGGAAGCCACAATAAACATCAATGGACAGCTAACTAATTATTTTTGTGTTTTGGATTTTTTTTGCTAATAGTAACGGGTTTTGGATCTTTGTTGATCAATACCCGTGTTGTGGAAATCAGACAGATTTTTGAGTTGCAAATCTGTCAGTTTTTCAATGCTGATGTGTCAACTGCTCATTTGTTCAAAATTTGACAGATTTAAGGGTGTTAAATCTGTCAATAGATGTATAGACAGACCCTTTAATTTTATCAAAAAAAAAAATTATGTATTTAAAAATGCCAAAACATCTTATAATTTAGAACAAAGGAGTAGTACATAATTACAGAAATAGTCAGCCTGACAGCCGTACTAGACTTCCAAGTATTCTACTTTACAGGAAACTCTAAACTAGCTGTATCCGTTACACATTGCCTTGCCAAGTTACGTTTTGCTACCATCCCTGCTTGATGCAAATTACATATTGACGTGATTTATCCTAGTAATGCAGCCAAATCATCTGCATCAGCGATGGGTATTAGATCTGACAAGAAACATATTAAAAAATGATAAGGACTAGCATCAAGAGCAATTATTGAGTGGTGTCCACAGCCCACATACGGGTGTGGACCTAACAAAATCACCTCCTCGTCACTCGGTTGGTAGAGTAGCTCGGGGTGGGGCCCACGCCAGCTCCTCCTCCCAATCTCCATTCTCCTCATCACATATCCGCTCAGTCCCAGCTCACTGCCGATGAACCTTTCAGAGTGGCTCCACAAATACTAGTACTAGTAGCCTGTAGGCACACACACCACTAGTAGCTCAAAAACCCACGCCACGCTTGTTGCAGAGAGCTAAAAAACCAAAGCTTCAAAGAATTCTTCTAACTTCCTTCTTTTTTTTGGTATATATGTGGCGCCCCTTTAACATTTGTTCTGCCGTTTCATCAGGTTCTTTGCTTGTTTATGTTGGATGAATATTCCCTCTTTTCAAGTTCAGTTCTTTGGCTCAGAAATGCTCTTTGTCGTGTCAGACTGCATGATGATACTTGCTGTGGTCCGTCGAAGGTCTTTTCTTTGTGTACATATACATCTGTAGCCCTTCACATTGGTTTTTACAGAACTGACTGACATGTCTGAAAAACAAAATCTTCTGTGTTACACTTACAATACTCTGTTCTATCATGAACATTTTTTGAGTTGCAGGCTTGTAATTGTGCATTCAACTTGCTTTTTGAGTTGCAAGTCGTATATATATATTTTTGGATTCAGAGTTTCATCGTTTCTCTGTCTAGCTCCTTTTGTCTTCTTAAGCAGTTTCAGAGTTTCCCAGATAAAACGGCCGGCAATTGAGTGGCATTTTACAGCTTATATATAGGAATTTCAACTTGACATATTTTGTTCTTCTAGCAGCGTTCATAGGATCTTAGATCTAGAAACAGCATGCTGCAATCAATTATCAATATGTAGTGCGTGCCTTCCTTGTTAATTTGACAAGAGAGTAGAGCGACAAGCTATTGTTATACAGGTTCTTTGTTGTCTTGTGGACAGTTGAGCCGCAGAATTTGACTTGAATTCTTTAGGACGAATTCATTAGAGTATAGCCCTACGTCCTCTGACTTCCGGATTCTTTAGGACGAGTTCCCTTGCATTTCGTTTGTGTGAAGTGAAATCAGTAAGCGTGACTGACAAAAGTTTGTTTTTCTTGCATCAGGTTTGTTGATTGGTCCTGCCGTCGACTTCGTCAAGATGTACCTGGTGAAGGACATTAGCGGCGCCATCGGGCTGATGGCGGTGGCGCTGGTTCTCCTTGGCACCTGGCCGGTTGTCCTGGCGGTGCTGGAGCGGCGGGGCCGGCTGCCGCAGCACACGTTCCTTGACTTCTCCGTCACCAACTTCCTGGCCGCCGTGCTCGTCGCGCTCACCTTCGGACAGATCGGCCCCGACACGCCGGAGACGCCCAACTTCCTCACCCAGCTCGCTCAGGTTCAGGTAGCTCACTTTCCATTTCAATTAGTACTCGGTCACACATTCAGTTTTCTTTCAGTACATCATTCAGACCTGAAGGAAGTGGAAACATGCATGTCTGAATATCTGAAACTCTGGTTGTTCTGTCTATCTGTCAGAACAACTGGCCTTCGGTCCTGTTTGCGATGGCGGGCGGCGTCACCCTCAGCCTGGGGACACTGGCCACGCAGTACGGCTGGGCGTTCGTCGGGCTCTCCGTCACTGAAGTCATGGCCTCAAGCCTCAAGGTCGTCATAGGTACATGTACATACATTGTTCAGAGTCTGAAGATATTTGTCGACTCAACTGTTCAGAGTCTGAAACTCTGAATATCATCATCATCATCATGGAACTGAACTGAAACTTGTCTTCCAAGGGACAACGCTCAACTATTTCCTCGACGGCCGGATCAACAAGGCGGAGATCCTCTTTCCTGGTGTCGGTTGCTTCCTCATTGCGGCCATCCTTGGGTCACTTGTCCACGCTTCCAATGCCGCCGATAACCAGGAAAAGCTGGCTAACTCCTTGGCGAACTACAGCAAAAACACAAGGTAGATGTACAGTTTTTCTGCCACTCTCAGTTTCAGTCCATGCGCATGTTGTGGTTGCATGCAACTCTGCAATAATATGCGCATAAACACACATGTTGTTATGGCATTACTGTCACTACTCCATCTGCATCTGAACAATGTGTGGTTTCTGACTTTCTGTAATTAATTTTCCATAGGAACACTGCAGATGAGGATCTCACCAAACACCTCCTTGACAAAGGTACAGTTGGATCAACAAACCAAACAATTTTGTCAGTATAAATCTGAAACATTTGTACTGTAGTATAGCTTTGTTCATCATAATATTTTGATTAGCAGAGATACCAAAGGATCCAGAAGAAGCAAAGCCGGATGCAGCAGAGGCTACTCAGGCCCTGGAGAAAGTAGAGGCAGGAACGGCAGAGTTCCTGGTTGATCTGGAGGAGAAGAGGTCAATTAAAATAGGTGGAACAACAAAATCTCAATCATAATTCATTGATAAACAAAAAAAAAAAACTTCAATTCGATCTGATCATGTCGTCCAAAACTAAATCTGGATCCCCATCATCAGGTGCTGGGATCCCACACGCTGCTGGGCCTCGGGATCGTGGTGTTCGCGGGCGTCTTCTACGCGCTGTTCGCGCCGGCGTTCAACCTGGCGACCAACGACCAGTGGCACGCGCTCCCCGCGGGCGGCGGCGTGCCGCACCTGGTGGTGTACACGGCCTACTTCTACTTCTCCCTGGCCTGCCTCGCCGTCAGCGCGGCGCTCAACGTGTGGCTCCTCTACCGTCCCATCATGGCCGGTGTGCCGAGCTCCACCGTGGCCGCCTACCTCCGGGACGGCGGCGAGGGCAGGGCGCTCGCGATGCTGGCGGGGATGGTGTGCGGGCTCGGGAACGCCTTCACGTTCATGGCGGGGCAGGCGGCGGGGTACGCCGCCGCCGACTCCGTGCAGGCGCTGCCGCTGGTCAGCACCTTCTGGGGCGTCGTGCTCTTCGGCGAGTACCGGCGGTCGTCGCGGCGGACCTACACGTTGCTGGCCAGCATGCTGCTCATGTTCACCGTCGCCATGGTCCTCCTCATGGCTTCCTCCAACCACAGGAAGCCGCTCTGACCTGACCTCCATCAGCAACCGCTCCACTCCATCCTCCACGTCATCAGTGAGCTGGGCACGTGGATGGATATGCCGAATGCGAATGCGACGAGGAGAATGGAGATCGGCAAGGGTGTTGTGGTGGAGCCCACTAGCTGACACAGAGCTGAACTGCTACGTCCACCCACTTGTCCATCAACTGTCTGCTGCTCTAGCGCTGGTTAAAGATTTGCTGGTTCAATTAGCCAAAGGATCATATCTACTAGACTACTACGGCTCAGATGTCGCCCATCTCTTAAGTCTTATCTCTATTTGTGTATCACTACCACATAATAGATTTAGGGCATCTTCGGTTGCTACAGAATGATCTTCTGGATTGATTCCTCCGGATTGTTTTGTTAATTTGAATAACCATTATCAACAGGAACGGTTCCTTTGCGGTTCTGGAACAACCGAACAAGCCCTTACACAGGCTGTTGAAATGGGTTTACAGGCATTACGTCCATCTACCTCACATGGTCAATATTAATTGAGAACAGTAAAATGGACATATGGTCGTCTCTATAAATTCAAAAAAAGCGTCACCGAGTACGTGGCACCACGCAGGATGCTGGGCCCAAGTGCCGTCGCAATGGGTTGCGGGTTTTGTGACTCCGCGCCCCGTTGTCCAATGGGGAGCATTGCCCCCACGTTCGTGTGCTCACCTTACACTCCACACTTACACCACACGTACACACGCGTGTGCGTACATACACACGCAAATAAGAGATTGTGGCTCTCTAGCCTTCGGTACGTGGGAAACACGCACCGAACCTGCACGCGTGCGTGTATCCTGTTTTTTTTTTGGAAAAATTCCAAAAAACACACTACGTCACACAGGGTTTGTAGGGGCGGCTCAAGACCATTTGTAGGGCGGTTTGACCAGCCGCCCCTATCAAACCGTCTCTACAAATCATGCATTTGTAGGGTCGGTTCCTAGACCGCCCCTACAAATCGATTTGTAGGAGCGGCTTGTAGGGGCGGCTGTAGTACCAGCCGCCCCTATAATACATGTTTGTAGGGGCGGTTTAGTCTAGAACCGCCCCTACAGTATATTTTTCTGTAAAAAAAATTTAAATTTACAATTCAAATTCGACCAGAACATACATATGGCCCTGTTTGTTTCTGTGTATTCCCACGTTCGCGTTGCGAGTGAGCGAGGAAAGCGAGATAATCCCGCCGAACGTCCCGTGACCAACGCGCGACCGGGAATTGCCCGCGGCATGGAACGCGCGAAACTTAACTACGACCCGCGATTCGTAAAACGCAGCCTCCGAACCGTGTTCGCTCAAGAGTATTATATAAACTACAAGTACAAGAGTATTATATAAACTATAATTACAAGTCCAATTCACAGGAATATATACAATCCATCATTAAATAGACATAATTCACAAGGTAAAACCAATGTTAAATTCCATACACATTGTTATCAACGGCTTAGAGCTAGACTTTCAGTCTCACGAAGGTGTTGGTACTGAGGATTTTTACCTAAGTCACACTCTCGGTCATGGTAGGTGCCTTTGACGTGTACAATATGGTTCAATATAAAGTTGCAAAGGTCGCCGACGAGCTATAAGAGTTGGTCATCCTTGTATGGGTCTCTTTTTATTTCTTTCTCTTCTTTCCACTACAAGAGAACAAGTTTTGGTTTAGTATTTCATACCATGCACGAAGTTTTTATACTACGGGTGAAGAGGTTCAAACTTACCCTTAAGGGGTGTCTCCTGTAGGCACCAGTGTTACTCATCATAGAACATACATAGTATCCACAATGTACACTCCCAGGCTTCTGCTTGGGGCACTGTGTGTTTTGCATATGGAAATGTTAAGTATTGCTTTTGACAGCCATGTAATGGAGTACTGAAGAAGTAAGTTACACTTACCGCACATAGTGTTTTTATAGCCAGCTTTTCCTTTCTTACTAGATCATGCCTTTCATGATGTTTAGTGACATAGAACCTAAATGCACTGTTCGAATTATTTTAGTAAATACAACTTGTTAGTATCCAAAAGTGAACGTTACAAGTATGTATACAAACATATAAGCTAATGAGGATTGTCGATATGTATACGTCTTGAGAATTGATATGAAATCTTTGTATGTCACTGGGTCCCTATCTATTGAATCAAAGACCTATGCCACGCTCCTCCCGACATCGACGCCTATACAAATCCAGTGGTTGTTGCATGGATTTAATCATAGAACTAGATAAGCTCTTTTGCATCGAATAAAATATATCGAACAAAGCTTTAAGTATAGAGTTGAACTTACTCGAAGTTGTATGGTAATCATATAGTAGAGTGCTGTTGGAGATTTTTAAAAGCCAGGGCAATGTATGCCGAAACCTTAAGGAACTCTCGCCTTAGTTTCTTTGTACGGATGTCCTCTTTCTCCCGAAGGATCTTTCCAGCAGCTAGCTCTTTGTCATCCAATTTCCACTGTTTAGGGTAATTAAAATTTGTTTGTGCTATAACTTGAGGGTCTATAAACTCGGCTTTCACACTTGACATTTGTTTTACAATGTGCACTTGCATTCTACAAATCACGGCGTGGGTTAGTTATAATAAAATTCAAAGATTACATTCATATCATATCGGGAGGACAATGACTTATAGGCACCACGTGTGAATTAGATTCATCTCCATTGCTTCGAGGTGAAAGCATGTCTGCATGTCATTGAATTCAAAGACAATTTTTCCGGTTGGGCTTCCAAATGTGCCGGTGGGGAAGCACGCTTGTACGAGGTCTATACTCGTTAGGAGAACACGCAAGTACCAATCATGGAACCTTCTCATTTCAAGTGGTTGGCGCTGGATGTCCCGGTTTGGTAGGAAGGGCTTGCCTCTTTTATATGTTTTCGGGCAATCCTTTGATCATTTGATGGCATCAACATTTGGATACTGCTTTGCTGTTTGGTGGAGTTTGCTAGTGATGGCCTCCTCAGAAGCCCGTGATGGGACTTTTTAACTTGGTTTTCAGGCTTGAACTGGTCATGAGAATACCTCTTGTGCATTGACGAGACGTCTTTCATTGGAACATAAATTGATCTTATGGTGATTGGATGCTTCTTTCGAAGTTCCCATGCAGGCACGTCCTCATCTTCTTGTGCATCACCTTCTTCATGAGGCACTCGTTGTTCATGTATCGGCTGTGCTTGTTGAGAAGACTGTGGCATCTCATTATGCACTTGCTCAATATGAGCTGGAGAAGGTTGTGGCTTATCAGGCACATGCTCGCTAGGAGGCGGGGAAGAATGTGGCATCTCAGGAATGTGGTGGTCACGAGACTGTGAAAATATCTCCCCGTCCTCAACAACTCGCTCCAAATTTGGGAGAGGGGGAGGTGGTGAAGAAGCAGTCAATATAATGTCCCGTTTGTGCCAGAGGATGAACTGCCCCATTACGTCTCAGAGTAACACCAGCCCCTCGGGAGTTGCGTAGTCTATCCTCCACTGCATGAACTCGGGCTTCACGGTATGCACCTCGACCCTAGTGTAGTCTGGCGGTATCTTATTATTGTGGTGTAAGCCATTGGGAGGATGTGCCACACCCATTGCCACCTCCATCACAATGTTCTGCCGTCCGATAAGAAACACCAAGGTGCAACTAGTTGGTTCCCGTATGCGATCGATGGGGGTTGTCGCTGCAGTGGAACCTTGGCTGCTAGGAACTTTCAGAGGGCTGCCAACTAATGCCAGTTCTCCCGGCGGCGTCATTAATGTCCGTGGCTCCATAGACAGTCCTTGCTCCTCTAGCGCCTTCACAACTAGAGCCTTTACTTGGAGCTCAAGATTAGTCTCCCGGTCTCTACCATGTTTCTTGTACATGTGCCTGTCCTCTTCGAATCTGTGCTTCCAGGTCATCATTTTCCCTAGCCGCCTAGTGCGTCCTGTGTGCTCCTTGTTTCCTAAGTCAAGGCTAAGCTCGTCCCTCTCTCTGGAAGGATTGAATGAGCCCTTGTTCTTGTCTTCAGCATATTTTAGTATCCTTGATACTGCCTCTTGGGTCTCCAGCTTATCAAACTTAAGATTATCACCGGATGATTCTGTACTCCTCGCATATATCTAATTCCTTGAGCGTACCTTCAAATTCTTCACATCGATATTCCCAGCAGTTGTGGCCTCTTCGTCCATCTTCCTAAACTGCTCTTCCTTGGCATAGTAGCCACCGGGGCCTAGATGATGGTGGTGTTTGTTCCTCTTCGCTAGCTCAGTGTTACGGGCACTAAGTTTCAATGCCTCCGGTGAAGTCTTCTGAGCCACGAGCTCCTTCCATTGACTAGGAGTTATGTTACCGAACTCGTTGAAGGGAGTTAACCCCTTTTGGATATACTTCTTATTGAGCTCCGACCTCCAACGTCGGAATGACTCTCCCATGATCCTAAAAGCATTTTTTACCAGTTCGTGCTTACCCTCTGGAAATCTAAAATTGAGCTTCAGCTGCCTATCCCATAGTTCATCCTTTTTCTTCTCTGGTACCTCTTTCCAGTTAGGGATTGCTAGGTTTAATTTATCTCTTACTAGGGCCCCGATCACATTACGAAATCGTTCTCTGAATTCCTTCGGCTCAAGGATCTCCCTTGCTGGCCCGACCTCCGTTATCTCATAACATGCCTTATCTGGATATTGATTTGCTTTTCTTTCCCCTCGTTTCCTCTTAGGCTTGGTAGTCGTGGTTGTGTCTTGAGGTTGTGGAGCAGAGGCCTCAATGTCCGTCTCTGTGGCTGTTACCTCTGCTCTCCTTTTCTCTACTCCGTCTTGTCCAGCGAGATGTCGCGGACGTCGATGTCGTCTTTTTCGAGTTTCAGGAGGGACCTGTATATATGATAGGTCAAAGTGTTAGCAGAAGTAACACAGCCAAAGCTTTAACAAAATTTACAAGCTAAGGCTTTTTCCCTACCTCCTCGTTCGGGTCAAAATCCTTGTCCAAATCTTCCTCCGTTGGCCTCCTTCTGGCTTCACGTGGGAAAGGATCCTCGGGACTTACATATCCCTCTTCTGAGTCCTCATCCTCTTCTTCTTCGCCTTCAGCAGCCTCTCCTGCTCTTCCTTCTGCTCCCTCTTCCTCCTCGTCACATTACTCCTGAGTAAGCATCACTTCTAGATCCTTTTCTAACTCGTTATCGAACTGCTCCTAAGTAAGCTGGTCCTCTAGTGCTTGCTCCTCATAGGTTGGCTGCTCATCATGCTTGGGGCATCGGGCTGCACTGTCTGGTGTCCGCGACATTATTTCGCGCTTTGTTCTAATAGATGCAAGAAAGTGTGCTTTATGTACGCGAGAAGGTATAAGAAATAAAAAAGGTTTATAAACCAAAGTAGTCCTATAAAACAACAATTTATCAAAAAAAAAATGAGTAGTAGCAGTAGTAGAGGCCTTAGAAAAATGTCAATTATCATTTGATCATGAACTTGGAGCATCAAGGCATCATAATAGAGAAGAGAGAATAAGGTAATGTAGGGGCGGCTGCTAATGATGCCAAGTTCCTCACAAGTTCTTGATCATCAGTTCATATTCCATATAATGTATGGACTTAGACAATTTCATCATCGGCGAAACAAAGGAGAGGAGATGAGAGGAGAGGAGAGGGGAGATTTGACAAAAAAAACAACAACTGCTTAGCAAACATAGAGCAGCAGCTGATGGCAAAATACTATATCAAGGTGTGATCGCCACCACCCCACCCTACTGCAACACTGGGCTCAAACAAGATTCTATCGTGGCTGCTACCAGATGATCCCTGTCGCTCCCACCTCCATCTTCGAATCTCACTGTCATCACCCTAGCTAGAATACCCAACAGGGACCTCCTTCACCGTAAGCCTAGTGACGATACTGCCACCTCACCTCGTCATGCTTGCCACCACCTCAGGTGCGGTCTACGACTGCCAAACCTAAGGGTGTCAGATAACAGCAAGAGCACCCTTAAACCCATAACGCCACACCACTAACCTCACCGAAGATCAATGGATAAGAGTTGGGGAAGGCACAGCCACACATGGTGTTCATTCATCTATGGACCATAATATTCAGTTGTGAGGAGGTAGAGTTTCACCCGGACCACAAAATAGAAAACTGTATGTCTATATCTCTTACCGTGCTCCCTTTTTTCATTTTCTGTGTATTAACGATCAATCTTGTAAAAAAATGCTATGTTTTGAGTTGTTGGAGCAGATGCACATATCACTGCAGCACACACTGTGCATCTATTATTCTTGAAATATACAAGTCTGCTCTCAGGCTACAAATATCTAAACTGAGCTCAACATATTATATTGCCTACGTGCACATGCATAGTCCTTCAAAAATGAATTTCCCATGTCAGTGCATTCACAGTTCAGATCAGCAGATCTCCCATTAAAATGATATGTATGCCTGCCACAACAAGTTCCACTGTCACTGGCATAACGTGCACAACCACTATATAAATCGATAGAATGGAAGATATCGCACCGCAGCACTGGCTATCGTTGTTTATAGTAATCTAGTAGTGGAAGGAACCCAGGTGTTCAATAGATAGTTGGGAAGAAGCCATTATGTGTTGGGAACAGGAGGAAATAAGGAAATGCATGTCAGGTCAAATCAAACATCAAGGGAGGCGGCATCGGATAATACAAAAGTCTTCGACCACAAGCATGCCAGTCAAGGGTGGCAAAATATCGTGTGATCATTATGGAGAAAGTATCTGGGAGACCATGACCAAGTAGGACCTCACTTCTCTAGCCATTGAAAATACTTCTAGAAGGGGAGAGATGAGGGGAACTAAAGCATGCCGGTTAGTGTTTAGCAAAAGACAGCTAACATCTACTAAACACGAGATTACCACAGACAGCTGAAATATATATGTATATTAAACAATCTACTAAACAATATATGTATATTAAACAATCTACTAAACAATGGTATACTGCCAAGTATAGAAATAATATGGGTAACCAAAGTTATGTGAATATATGCCATGTATACTGTCAAGTATAGAAAAATATCATGTATACTGCCAAGTATAGAAAAATTATTGATTCTATATATCCAACAAAAAAATAATATGGGTAACCAAAGTTATATGAATATATGCCATGTATATTGCCAAGTATAGAAAAATATCATGTATACTACCAAGTATAGAAAAATTTATACTGTAAGCAAATAATATCATGTATACTACCAAGCATAGAAAATAGACACATGAAGCTACTGCCTACTAAACTAAAGAATTAGTCATATACCAAGAAACTGTAGCCTGAGGTTGCTTTAGAGCAAATGACGTCTCACAAAGATCATCAAAGTTAAAATTTGACATTACTAGACATTACTAGTACTCATGTTCAGAAGCCGCGGAAGCTAGCTGCTATGGATTGTAGTGTGTATGAATGAAGCAACAAGCAGGCAAGCAAGCAAGCAAACACAGTCGATGCTTGCAGGTGAAGCAACAAGCAGGCAAGCAGGCAAGCAAGCAAACACAGTCGGTGCAAACACAATCTTGATGCTGCTGCATCAGCAGACACTCACTCATCACCTGGTCCCCAAGAGTGAGAGACGAATGAATCAGCTAGCTGGTACAATCGATTTGCCTCAGATTTAATTGCCTTTTCATTTGACCTTGAACTTGGAGCTTAAGAAACATAGACAGCAACAAACCTCAAACAGATAGTAGAAAACCAAGATCATGACAGGCATGAAACCATGAGAGACATCTAGCCCAGCCATCAGATTATCACAACCGCCCAGCTATTGCTTGGGCATGGATATCTCACATGGTTTGATGACAGCCATGAGAAGCATAAGCAGAAGATAGAAGAAATAATGCTCTAGTACCTCACAAGTCCAAGGTCATTAATGTGCATAATCCATTACTCAATTGGCACTGTTATCTTCATAGGCATGAAAAGGATCTCACAATTGTATCAGCCTCAGTCAAAAAAATGGTTGACATCATAGGCACAAAAAATACAGGCCTCAACTAACTACAAACTAACTTATGATCATCTTGCAAGCTAACTGCAATCATCCTAGGTGGCAAATAAGAACACAAATTGCTGAGGCAAGTTCATGGCTCCCATGGAAGCGTGGGACACGTCCATCCCAGCCATTAGGTAGGCATGCCTACAACAGTTGCTTTGGAATAGACGTATCCCACGGTTTGATGTCAGACATGAGAAAACACAAGAAGACAAAAAGCACCAATAGGAAGAATACCCACAGCCACCTTAGATTGCTATAGTTTGCATCATTGGCCAAATGATGCGAGTAGGGCAACCAAATATAGGCGAATGCACCAAAGGATGCGGGATGGGCCATATGACGATCTGGTTCAGGCAACCAATCATGCCCTACATCCACAAGATATGATGTATGTCTGTCCATTATTATTGTTACAAAGTTTCAGCATCTCCTAGCACACGGTGTTTTTAAATTTTATTTTGCGAAAGAAGCTAGACCACAGTTCTAAAATACAACACACACACTTCATCCCCATATATATAACAAATTAAAAGGCTCAAACTAGGAACTGCAAACAGACTATGATGCTTTTTTTTATTTTAGTGATAACTACGAAGTGTGATGATGAAATAAGGAACTCCAATGAAACTCTGCATGAATTAATCAATCCTGCATTTAGCATTTCAGGGAACAGTATTTGCAGTCTTCAAGTTAAGAGAGCAACAATTAGCAGATGAGGACATATATATATATATATGTGTGTGTGTGATTTATGCACATTTACTTATCATCTGCGCACTGCCCCAGGCATATATACAACATGGGTGCCATAAATTTAGGACATATATTTGGAATTTGGATCATTAATGTTAATAATAGTTAGCAGCTACAATTAGCAGATGAGGATCCAAACATTTACTCCTAGCAGTTCATTGGCTGGTGGCGAGGTGCTAACATGTGTTAATGGTTTATTTGCACATCCAACCATCTATCAACCACGACGCAGCGCACAAATGAATCCAAAAACATGCTAAAAAAAGTGAATCCAGACAGCCCAACCCAGCCCAGCTAATCTGTGGCTTTACTTTTATTGAGTAAATCCAGAAACTGTACAGGCAAAAATCACTGTAGCCCTTGCTACTACAAATCCTTATCTACTGCATCTAATCACCGCACAAATTTTGACTGCAAATCGAAGCGGCTGTGGTAAAAGCAAAGAAGAACACTACTCGAAAAACCTGAAGAAATCAAGCGACCTCAAATTGTTGCGGTTTGTGGTAGAAGTGCCACGACGAGCCTCTAATAGTCTATTTGATCTCCACAAGCTACCAGGAAACTAATATCAGACCATGAAACACTAATATCAGAGCCTCTAATAGCCACTTTCGGCATCACGTGCTATGGACCCCCAATAGAGAATACTCCTATAACTAATATCAGACCATGAAACACTAATCTCTCATAGAGTCAAACAAGGAGGCTTCAAACATAAGATTGTCAAGCTTTACACTCTTATTGTTTGGAATTAAACCAATCTACTTCCTTTAGCATAAGCCATTTGGACATCATTTTTTTTTTCTGATAATACCATTGTTGTTGTTTTTGTTAGAGTACTCAACTGGATGGAGTGTAGGTGAACACAAATTTGCCAGATGTGGCTGGTCAGACCAAAATTTATTAAATCTGTGCAACTCAAGTTTGAAAAAAAATTAATTCTTTTTTCTCTTACAACAAATCCTAGCTATGGCTAACCATTTTGGTGCTATACTAGTTGTGATCAACATTCAGCAGGAAACCCACTAGAGCAAGCAGGGAGAGGACATAATCAATCAGGTACCTGCTGTCCTGGTCGAGGGAGGGATGCTGCGGCTCGACAAAAGACTTGAGGAGGTGGCTCAACGCACCACAGCGCCACCACCGGCTGTGCCACATGCACCACAGTGCCGGAAACCCTAGCCACCATGGGAGGGGGAACGGCGGCGGAAACCCTAGTCGCCGGGGGTTGGAGGCGGATTGGGGGAGGTAGGGCACGGCGGAGGTAGAGCACGGAGGCGGCGGAGGTAGGGTACAGAGGCGTCGCCCACGGCTAGGGTTCTGCAGCGGGTCCCAGTGGCGGACGGAGCCAAGGAAGCTCGGGGGAGGAATGCTAGAGCACACGGGCCGACGGAGGTGAGAGGAAGCGACGCTAAGGCACGGAGACGGCGGCGGCAGCGGCGGGGTTTGGCAGCCTGACGGCGTTCGCGAGGAAGAAGAGAGTGCCCTAACTTAGAAAATTTTTGGCCTCCGGCGGGCTTTGCTATATATACCGGAGGTCATTTTTAGGGACGACTCCTGAGTTAGCCGCCCCTACAAATATTTTTAATTTATTTTAATTACTAATTCTATAATTTATTTTAATTTATATATTAGTTTTTTTATTATTCTATATATATAAATATATGCATATATATAAACAATTTTATTATATATATAGATATAATTCTATATTTTCTTCGTTGCAAAAACAATATTTTAAAAATTTAAATTTTGAATTTCAAAACAACTAATAGAATTTTAGGACACTAAATGACCTCAAATGAAAATTTTATAAACATCAAAGTTGTAGAACTCATCAAGATATACAACTTATATTTTTGTCAACTTTTCATTTGACTTCAATAAATGGCAACTTCAAACAAGATTTTGAAACCTTAAATGATTTCAAATAAGAAAGTCATGAACATAAAGTTGTTGAACATTACTATCTACAACTTTTATTTTGATCATCTTTTCATTTGACTAACTTTGAACTGTTCAAATTTTGAATTTTAATAAATGACAACTTCAAACAAGATTTTGAAACCTTAAATCATTTCAACTAGAAATGTCATGAACATAAAAGTTGTTGAACTCATCATTATCTACAACTTTTATTTTGATCATTTCTTCATTTAACAAAGTGTTAGTACACATTGTTCACAAATCCACATCACTCATAGTTTCATAAAATATACGAGAGACATGTTGATTTGTGAACAATGTTTACTATCATTTTGTCAGACGAAGAGATCAAAATAAAAGTTTTAGATCTTCATGAGTCAAACAACTTTGATATTCATCACTTTTTCAGCTGAAATCATGTGGTGTTTCAAAACCTTGTTAGAACTTGTTATTTTTTTTAAATTTAAAAATTTAAATTGTTCAAACTTTGTCAAACGAAAAGAATGACAAAATCAACACAGTAACTTGATTAGGCATGATTTTAGAAAAATTTAAGAAAAAAAATCATCACATTTGGAGTTAGTATGAGAGAGAAAGACTGGTTACAAATTTTACCCAGAGATTAAAAATAAAAATCACAACTGTTCATGATGATCAATGATGAACAAGTGCGATTTCTCTTTCTAATCTGTGGCTAAAACTTGTAACTGGTTTTTCTCCCTCATACTAACTCTAAATGTGATGGTTTTTTTTCTAAAATTTTCTAAAATCATGCTCTATTATTTTAGTCTAGTCATCTATCTTTGTCACTAATTTTGAACAATTCAAATTTTGAATTTCAGAAAATAACAACTTGAAACCTGATTTTCAACCACTAAATGATTTCAGCTGTAAAGGTGATGAATATAAAAGTTGTTGAACACATCATTATTTACAACTTTTATTTTGGTCATATTTTTATTTAATAAAATTTGAACAGTTCAAATTTTGAATTTAAGAAAATAACAGCTTCAAACAAGATTTGGAAACCTTAAATCATTTCAACTAGAAATGTCATGAACATAAAAGTTGTTGAACTCATCACTATCTACAACTTTTATTTTGATTATTTCTTTATTTAATAAAGTGTTAGTAAACATTATTCACAAATCCACATATCACTCATAGTTTCATAAACTATACGATAGACGTGTTGATTTGTGAACAATGTTTACTATCATTTTGTCAGATGAAGAAACGATCAAAATAAAAGTTTTAGATCTTGATGAGTTATACAACTTTGGTATTCATCACTTTTTCCACTGAAATCATTTGGTGTTTCCAAATCTTTATAGAACTTGTCATTTTTTAAATTTGAAAATTTGAATTGTTCAAACTTTGTCAAACGAAAAGAATGACCAAATCAACACAGTAATTTGATAGAGCATGATTTTAAAAATTTTAGGAAAAAACATTATATTTGGAGTTAGTATAAGGGAGAAAGACTAGTTACAAATTTAACCTAGAGATTAAAAAGAAAAATTATAACTGTTCATGATGATCAATGATGAATAAGTATGATTTCTCTTTTAAGTCTGTGGCTGAAACTTGTAACTAGTTTTTCTCTCTCATACTAGCTCCAAATGTGATGGTTTTTTTCTAAAATTGTCTAAAATCATACTCTATTATTTTAGTCTAGTCATTTATCTTTGTCACTAATTTTAAACAATTCAAATTTTGAATTTCAAAAAATGACAACTTCAAATCTGAGTTTCAACCACTAAATGATTTCAGCTGTAAAGGTGATGAATATAAAAGTGTTGAACAATGTTTACTATCATTTTGTCAGATGAAGAAATGATCAAAATAAAAGTTTTAGATCTTGATGTGTTAAACAACTTTGGTATTCATCACTTTTTCCGCTGAAAACATTTGGTGTTTCAAAATCTTGTTAGAACTTGTCATTTTTTTTAAATTTGAAAATTTAAATTGTTCAAACTTTGTCAAACGAAAAGAATGATAAAATCAACATAGTAACTTGATAGGGCATGATTTTAAAAAAATTTAGGAAAAAATCATCACATTTGGAGTTAGTATGAGGGAGAAAGACTAGTTACAAATTTTACCTAGAGATTAAAAAGAAAAATCACAACTGTTCATGATGATGAATGATGAACAAGTGTGATTTCTCTTTTTAATCTGTGGCTGAAACTTGTAATTAGTTTTTCTCCCTCATACTAACTCCAAATGTGATGTTTTTTACCTAAATTTTTCTAAAATCATGCTCTATTATTTTAGTCTAGTCATCTATCTTTGTCACTAATTTTGAACAATTCAAATTTTGAATTTCAGAAAATGACAACTTCAAACCTGATTTGCAACCACCAAATGATTTCAGCTGTAAAGGTGATAAATATAAAAGTTGTTGAACACATCACTGTCTACAACTTTATTTTGGTTATCTTTTTATTTGATAAAATTTGAACAGTTCAAATTTTGAATTTCAAAAAAATGACAGCTTCAAACCTGATTTTCAACCACTAAATGATTTCAACTGTAAAGGTGATGAATATAAAAGTTGTATAACTCGTCAAGATCTCCTACTTTTATTTTGGCCATTTCTTCATTTTATAAAGTGTTAAGTGATTTTATAAAGTTTTAGTAGTAATAGAGTGGATGTTGAAATAGATTCATCTTGATGTTGTAAAGGGTAGTCTCACACACATGCATAAATGTAGTCTCACACATACATAAATATATAGTCTTACACACATACATAAATATATAGTCTCACATGCATGCATAAATGAAGTCTTAGAAACACACACTTATGCAAACACTCTACATTCAACAACTAGCTAGTCCGCTGTAACGACTTTTCCCTTAACACCTTTTCGTTCCATGGTAATATGTCTTTGGACAGGTTCTTTTTCACAGCACTGATCTTCTTAGGAAAGACTATGAATAGCGGCATCTCATCATAGTTATTATAAGCTTTAACATCGTCCACGCCATCAACTCCGATAATGTGCTGTTTCTCGGAGGCAACACGTGCTTTGTCTTCTTCTTCGAGGGGAGGTTACTTTGTGGGTCACGTATATAGAAAACTTGTGCGACACGTGAAGCGAGCACTCAAGGGTCATCTTGGTAGCCAGATTCTCGAGGTCCAGGACTCTCAATCCGATCTCATTCAGTTGGTGTTGTTTGATCTAGCGGCATCAAAATAGGGCCACCGTTATATCCCTTCCATAGTCAAGTTCCCATATCTTTTCAATGATGCCAAAGTATTGGATCTTTTGCCCCAATCCATCGAGAGCTTCTATTCGAAAGCTACTATTTTGGTTCACATATTTACTATCCTTTGTATGGGGATAGTACATATACCCATTGATGTCATAAGCATTCTAAGATGTCACTTGTCTCGATGGCCCCTCCACCAATCTACTGATGGTAATAGAGTCTATGGTTTCTCCAAGCGGTATGTTTTGGTCCTTCAACCATGTAGTTAGTCGTTGCTTATGCTGTTTCATGACCCAATCATCCGAACGACCATTTCTCTCCGCCATAATGATAGTCAAGTGTTCATCAATGTACGGTTGCATCAGATGTGCACTCTGCAAGACACTGTAATGCGCCTGACTCACCTCTTTGTAATCATGGTCGATGAACACTTTTCTACCACTGGTGCCCTTCCCAGCTAGCCTACCCTTGTGACGAAAATTGGGTTTATCAATCCCTTTCTGTGCTTTTAGGTACTCTTAACAGCACTCAATGACTTCTGCTTTTAGGTACTCTTGACAGCACTCAACGACTTCTTCAGTACGGTAACCCTCTATCATGGAGCCCTCTGGGTATGGTTGATTATGCACGTATCGACTTAGAACAGACATGAACCGCTCGTAGGACCACATTTTATGCAAGTAGCAAGGGCCCAACGTCTGTATCTGATGAACCATGTGAATCATGAGATGTGGTATTATATCAAAAAAAGCTAGAGGTAAACACATCTCTAGTTGGTTTTGTGTCTCCACCACAAATTCATGTAGGTCACTCAGTTCTTGCTTGCCAATCGTCTTCTGTGAGATCTTCGAAAAGAAGTAGCACATGCGGGTGATGGTCATTTTCAAGAACTCTGGCTTTATAGCCCTGATTGCAATAGGTAGAAACACTGTCAGCATCACATGACAATCGTGAGCCTTGCAGTGTGTTATTGACAAGTCCTTCATCGACACTAGCTTCTTCACATTCGCTGAAAATCCAGTCGGGACTTTGACCCCCCTCAGGAAAGTGCATATATCTCTCTTCTCATCTGGTGTTAGGTTGAAGCACGCCGCGGATAGAGTGCTTTTTCCATTAGCTTCAGGTACCAGGTGAAGCTGTGGCATCATGTTTAGCTGCACCATGTCTTTCCATGATTTCAGACCATCCTTTGACTTGCCTGTGTCCATCAAGGTAGCAATGATACTCTCAAAGACATTCTTCTGCACGTGCATAGCATTAATGGCATGGGGGACCTCCAAGTCTGCCCAATAAGGCAGATACTGAAAAAAAATCGATTGTTTCTTAAAAGGTACGCCTTTGACAGGAGGTGTGCTTCTATCTCTGTTCATCCCATCCGGATTCTTCTTTCCATAGACGACGCGTATGTTTTTCACCATTCTATACACGTGTTCTCCGTTATGACGTCTCTCCGGAGGGGGTTCAATCTCCGGGGTGTTGTCATAAAATCTAAAGAACAATTTGCTGTGGTACTTGTGACTTATCTTTAAGAAGCGTCGGTTCCTTAGGTAAACTATCTTTTTGGATGCATCCAGGTACACCCATGTAGTACCATCCAAGCAAACCAAGCATCCCGTCTTCCCTTTGATCTGTCCAAACAAAGCAAACAACGCAGGGTAATCATTGGTAGTACATAAATATTATTGCTCTACATATGAAGTATTCCTTTCGAAACGCATCGTACATCGGCTCCCCATGCCTCCATAGCCTCTCCATTTCATGCATCAAAGGCTCGAGGAACACGTCTATATCAATGCCTGGTTGTTTAGGGCCAGAAATAAGAATAGTGAGGAGAAGGTACTTTCTCTTCTGACACAACCACGTTGGGATGTTGTACATGGTCAAGATCACTGGCCAAGTGTTGTGGTCGCTCATCCTCTCATTGAAGGGATTCATTCCATTGGTGCTCAAGCCAAACCGTATATTCCTTGGGTTATCACTAAATTCTTTGTGCTCCTCAGCGAACCTTTGCCACTGACTACAATCAGCCAGGCGTGCAATCTTATCATCTCCACCTTGCGCTCATCATCCCACCATATCATGAGTGCGGCTTCTTTAGGGTTTAGGAAGATACGTCTCAAGCGGTCGGTCACTAGCAGGTACCACATTACTAAGGCAGCAATTCTTCTCTGCTTTGCATCGTTGCCTAATGGAGTGACCTCTGGGGGCTGAGATTCTTGTACCACCTTTTTTGTACCCTTCTTATTCCTCTTTTTCCCCGTGGAGGCTTCATCCCCACCGTAAAGGTCATTGTTCTTGTACCGGCTGGCCCCACACCGGGGACATTTATCCAGTGACTTGAACGTTTTGCCACAAAAAAAGTATACAGTGGTTGGGGCATGCATGAATTTTTTCAACCCCAATTGTCAATGGACTTATGACCTTCTTCGCTTGGTATGTGTTGGCGGGAACTGAGTTTGGTTGTGGTAGCACCCATGACAGGAGACGCAATAGATCATTGAAACTACAGTCTGACTAGCCGTACTTAGCCTTCAGGATGAGTAGCTCAAGCACAAAACATAGCAATGTCCAATGTGTCGGACAACCCTTTTCAACACCATACACAGTCTCCTTCGATGCTTTTGTCACCCTTTCTAAATTTTCTAGACCTTTTGGGCTCTTTAGTAAAATCTCTGGTCCAAGGGCTCGAATCATGTCCTCCAAATCATCTTCATCCCCGACACGTGCTCCACCATCATTATTGGCACCACCTTCGTCGTTACCATCCCAACCACCAGCATCACCACCTTGTTCACTGCCAAACTCGGGATCCATTCGTGCATCAAGCTCTGCTGAATATTGGGATAGAGATTCTAGGGTTTCGTCGTCGTATTCCTCCTCATCCTCGTCGTTAACAATAACCGTTTCACCATGATGAATCCACACTGTGTAGTCCTCAATAAATCCTCGCATAATCAAATATGATCTGATGATAGTCACATCTGTCCATCCCATACGGTTCTTACAATCTTTACAAGGACAAATAATTGTTTCCTTATTCTCTGTCAACGTCGTTGCATGCTTCTTTGCGGCTTCAATAACTTTATTCACCTCTTCACGGAAACCTGCCTTAAATCTTAACGAACCATACATCCAAGAGTTCCTGTACTCCATCTTTACAACAACAACAAAACAAACATTAAAGGACTACTTATTCATATATATATATATATAAATAAATCAAATTAATTATTACTTGAGAATAATTGTATATACTTTAGATATATATGAATATAAATTAAATATAATTACATGAAGCATACAAACACACCATGGTAGAGAAAAATTAATTAATGGCCCATTTATCCATAAATAATTAAAATACATATTTGTTGATTACAATAAACAATTTCAAAGACAACAATTAGCAACAATTATATTTTACCTAATATCTTTCATGCAAACCCTAGTCCAATTTCATCAAACATAAATTTACAAAAACAAAATTAATAAAAAAACCAAACCCTAGATCTAGATCTACATACACATGAAACATCCATAAAACTAACTAATTGTTCACTAAAATTAAGAAACATGGACCAAATAAGGGTATGATCTCGTTCCCCTACCTAATTTACCCAAATACATTCAAAACTTAGGTCTAATTTGCTTCATAAGTAGCTCAAGCACCATAGAAGAGAGAGAAAAGCAAAACTCTAATTACTCACTAACCAACCATTAAAACTTCAAAAAAGTGTGGAATATCATTTTCTTGCCTTCTACAACCTCTCCACCAAAGGATTTGAGACCAAAACCTTCTCCCCTTAGTAGAGCAATTTTTGGGAGGTGCCCAAGGCCTCTCCACCTTTCTTTCATGGGTTGGAGTGAGTGACCCGAGGAGGAAGAAGGTGCTACAATTTTTTTTATATGTGGGTCATTTATAGGGGCGGCTGGTGATTGAGCCGCCCCTACAAATCGCAAGTATTTATACACGAGGCATTTGTAGGGGCGGCTCAATCACCAGCCGCCCCTATAAATAGCAACACCGGGGGCGGCTGGTGAGTGAGCTGCCCCTACAAATCCGATACATTTGTAGGGGCAGCTCATTTCACCAGCCGCCCCAGCTGTTCTATTTGTAGGGGCGACTGGTCTCGTGGGTCTCGAGCACGCCACTGTAGGGGCGGCTCCATCACTAGCCGCCCCTACAAAAAATTTGTTCCGTTGCTACAAACCGTTTTTCACGTAGTGACAGGTGCAACATCGGGGTTATCTGGACTATCCCACCACTGAACAAAGGCTCATTCGCTATGCTCGCCTTTCTGCCGCCACTGAGCATGCCATCCCCACCCTATCGAGCCCACCGCCGCCGATCCATGCCGCTCCTTGTGGGTGTGAGCCCTCAGATAAAGTTATTTTTTATGGTTCATTTGTGTGACCTTGGCAGTACTAACTCTCAAGAAAATATATAACCTTGGATGCCCAGACAAATACCTTGGCGATAATAAATCCTGAAGAAAATATATATCCTTGGGGGCATCTATATATCCTTGGTGGGGCTGGTCAACCCTAAATAAAATACATATACTTGAGTGTTGTTACATTTCCTTGGCGGTGTTAAAAATCTGTCCGCTTATTTATTTCCTTTGCGGTTCAACTCTCAAGGAATTGATATGTGGCGGCCGGCACTCAAGGTAATAGGTATTTCCCTGTCTCTCTACCCTTGGCGGTCATTCCTTAAGTGTTGGGCGCCAGGAGTTATTTCCTTGGTGGTTTTGGGGCTTTTCTTGAGGGTTTTTTTATCCTCAAGGATATTCAGTTCCATGGTAGTATCCTGAGTCCGCTGCCGTCGTTGACCCATGCCCTATTAGTGAGGAGAGCAACAGAGGGATCGGCCCTATTATTGAGGAGAGCAACAGAGATAGAGGACGTGAGGGTAGTCACAGGAAAGTGTGAAATCGAAGAGGAGCCAAACTCACCTCGCTGAATCTGCTACTGCCTCATTGGATCTGCGAGCTCGCTTGCCAGATCGCTGCCTCACCGGATCTGCCCTCACCTCTAAAAGCCCTAGTTTGATTTTGGTTAATTGATAAAACCTAGTATACTAACCTTGTCATTGAGTGATGAGCATGAGTTAGGTTGGTCCACACCAAGTGGTGGAGCTAGATGATGGTCATGGTGATGGTAATGGCCTAAGTGAAGATCAAGTACTCCTTATTTGGAAAAGAAGAAAGAGAAAAACAAAATGAGCTCAAGGCAAAGGTGTATTTGATAGGGCCATTTTGTTTTGCCACTCAAGACACCAAGTGGGTGTGAGTGGGTTTAAGATAGATAGCCGTACTATGAAGATGAGCGAAATTCATTGTGAAATACGGTTATCAAAGTACCACTAGATGTTCTATAATTGCATATGCATTTAGATTCTAGTGAGTGCTAACACCCTTGAAAACACTTTGTGAAAATGCTAACATACGTGCACAAAGGTGAGATACAATGTGTTTAGCACTTCGGAGCAAGGGTGAAGAAGTTGGAGTTGAAATTAGTGACCGGACTCTGGCTTCGGGAGGGACCGGACCCTGGTTGGCGGGTCGAGTATGTTTGATGGATTTTTGTCAATTCAAAATCCTTCGTATGCACGCATATGCATGCATTTGTGTGTGCTAGTGATAAAATATATGGAAATGTACGTGCTTGTTCATGTACATGTATTGGAAAGAAGCTAATAAGCTTCTATGTGCTACTGGTTTATATATGGGCATGCAGCTCGAGGCCTGGCAGCCCGGTCCAAAGCTCGCCTTTTTGGCCGGGCATGAGCACAACGCGTCTCGGTGCTGAGCAGGCCCGAGCTAGCACAGCCCCATGCATAGGGCAGTGCCTAGGCCGCTCTTCAGGCATGTTGGGCGGCACGGCATGGAGAGCCCACCAGCCACGTTCTTATACTAACCCTAACTCTAATAGGACCCCAATCCCCGGACTTCCCCTCCCACGCCGCACGGCGCGGCTCGTTCCCAATCCCCCGACACCGCGCCGCATAGTGAGCTACGCGAGGCCGTATTCCCCTCTCGCGAACTTCTCCACCCGGCTTCCTCTTCGGCTCTTCACCGACGGCAAGCGCGCAAGGCGCCGCTGCGTCGGCCACGGCCTCAAGTGTGCCAGCCATAGGGGCTAGAGCATCGGCCATGGCGTCCTCGTCGTCGAGCACCTCTGCGCAACACTCCTTCCCCGAGCCGCGCCGGCCATGGGGGCGACCGCCACCTCTCCTCGGCTTGCGCCACCACTCCACCCCCGCCGACTCCACCACTCCCCTCTACAGTCTCACACCTCTGCGGCTCTGCACAACACCCTTTGGGGTCTCGAGCTGGTGATGGCGTGCTTTGTGGGCCAGCCTGGCACGAAAAGTGGCCCGGAGGGCCATGTCGGGGCCATCGGCCAAGCACGATGGACTGATGTGGCATGGCCCGGTGGCCCGATGAGCCCTTTCGTGCCGTGCAGGGCTGGGCCGGGCTGGCCCGTTGCCCATCTATATACAGGTTCATGCATGCACGTAGGTGTGCTCGCGACGTGCAAATAGGAGAAAGCTAACAGGTGCCTTTATAATACGTACGTGGGCCTGTATACGTCCTGAACCAGCTGTAGAGCTCGTATGTACGTCGGTCTGTGCCATGTATTCTCTGTACAATTGTACACCAACTCAGTCGGTGCGGCGCTGCACGACTCGTACATGGTCCAGAATATTCTAGAATTCGCGCATATATACAGCCGGTGAATACGTGGATTAACAGGCGGCGTTTGTCTACCGGCCGCGAGTTGCCAAATCAAATACATGTATGTATTTTCGATTGTTCACGTTATGCAATCACTGGTACAAAACAGAGCTTTACTCTCGGTGGGGAACCCCCTCTAGTCTCGGTTCCCCACCCGGGAGTAAGCATCCGGGACTAAAGGGGTCCTTTAGTCCCGGGTCAGGAACCGGGACTAAAGGGGGACCTTTAGTCCCGGTGGGTAACACCAACCGGGACTAAAGGTCCTCCCAGCTTTAAAAAAAATAATGCCTCCCACCGCTGCGTCCCGTGAGATTCGAACCCAAGACCCCATGCATTGCCTCGCGCGTAGCTTACCACCCCACCTACACAATACATCTAACAATGGATGTGATGCTTCCCTTTTGAACTAACCCATCAGGGGACCTTTAGTCCGGGTTGGTGTTACCAACCGGGACTAAAGGGTCTACCTTTAGTCCCGGTTTGTGTTACCAACCGGGATTAAAGGTTGAGGATTTTTAGTCCCGGTTGGTGGCTCCAACCGGGAGGAAAGGTCCACCTTTAGTCCCGGTTGGTGTCTACAACCGGGACTAAAGGTACTCTGCCACTGTGCCGAGCGCAGTAGCCGTTGGGCAGGGACCTTTAGTCCCGGTTGGAGACACCACATCGATGCCGCCGAAGAAGTCTGAAGTGATCTAAACTACACCAACCATGCAAGTGCAACTATGATGACACCACTGTGCCGTTCGACACCGACGAGGCGAACGACGCGGGCGGGCATGACTGATATTCTAGCCATGTTGTACCGGCTCATGGACCGACGAGGCCCATTACGTCGACGCCACATACATCTATATCAACACCATGCTTGGAGACTTGAAGCGAGGATTGAAGACGACGACCCACAGCAGCAGAATCAGAGGTACTGCATGAGTTAGCTCATAGGGGGTAATTAACTGGGAGCCTTCCGATGCCCCAGGAACCATGAAGACCACGATCGCCTATGTCAGATTGCTGCCAGCAGGCCATGTAGCGCGCGCATTAGGAATTTGTATTTGTTAAACTATTGAGGGTTAATTAATAAGGCAGATTTTCTGGTGTCCAAACAAATTGGCACGTCCAATGGGACATGGTTCTCCTCCCATCTCTGCTGCAATGTCGTCATCGAATTCGTCTTCGCCTCTCCTCCAACAAGCACAGCATGCTGCATGACGTTCCGAGTTGGAGCTGTCCTGATTAATGGTCCCCTTCTTACAGGAGGACCATCCGACGCTGCCATCACTCAGGAGCCTGGCCTGATTCAGATTGGGCAATTCATGGTGCCGATCTCTGGATACACAGGGGCACGACTTGAAGCTGCTGACACCAAGTCGGCGTTCCCCATGAAGTTCAAGAAGGCTCATCCCATGGTGGTCCACGAGGTAGCTAAAGGAGTACGTGTCACTGACATCGAGACCCCGCTCTTGATCCCCTTTGGCATGCACGCTCCGGTGGCGGTCTTTGAGTATGGTGGCAAAACTTACTTCCACCAGACGCATGACCCGGCGCTGTTCCAGAAGGTGGAGTCCAAGAAGTCACAGAAGCGGGCCTTTGCTAAGGCCAAGAAGGAGCGTCACAACCTCATGCTGGAAGCTCGTGCCCTATTGAAGAAGTCTGTCATCGCGGAGGCAAGGGAGATGCCCATGTCGCACAACAACTACGCGCCAAGGCGAACAACAGGCGCGCAAGCTGTGCAGCTCTGCAGTTCCCTACATCAACTCCTACTCAAGATGCACCCGTTCTAGCTGTGGAACACACGGAGGTGGAGTTGCTGGAGGCTTTGGAGCCTGTCTCTGGCAACCTACGTCGGTAGATGAGGCACACTAGACACGCGTCAAGCCCACATCCATTGCGCAACCTTAGGAGGAAGTACCGCATGGTACAACAACTTTAGTAGCAAGTGAGTGCTCGCATTGCGCGAAGCACTGTTCTGGAGGAAGATTGGTCTTTGGACGTGAGAGACCTCAGTCACAAGGTGTTCGTCTACCCCAGTATGATGGAGCCTCCGTACAACTTGTTCCCTAATAGGTGTGCGTATGAACCTGCCTAGATCAAGGTGTTAGATTTCTTAGGACTCAATCGAGTCAAGTTCATCAGATCGGGTATATAGAATAGGAATACATGTTCAAGCTTCACAGTATATACACAAAACCTAATGCATGAACTACAGAGATATAAAAGGAAGAAGAGGGGTAGGTGGAATAGGAAGTCACAGACCATAGAAGGCCGTAGTGGTCGAAGCCGTCGGAGTGGTGGAAGCGCCGGGCGCGGCCTCGTTCGCGGATGCCATCTACGCGCCGGCAGCGACGTTCCGTGGAGAGAGAGAGGAGTCGGTGCAGTGGCGTCCTTGGAGGCGGCGTGTGCGTCGGGGTGGCGTTGCCGGCATCGGTGGTGCTTCCCGTCGCTGGCAGCGCCCTTTCTCAAGATCGGGTTAGGGTTAGGATGTCGGTGGGGTGACTGGTGGCGCGGTGAACCTCGTGCTGCGAGCCCCGACCCCCACCTTTCCTTTATAGCGCTGTGCGACGGAGGCCCACCAACCATGTAGGGTTGGGCGCCCCCGATCAGGGCGCGAGAACAAGGCCCAAAGGCCATTGGGCCTAATGGCGTGGGAGATCAATCCAACATTCTCCCCCTTGATCTCTCATCACTTTCTTCGTTCTTTAATTCTTACTCAAACTTTCGATTCATATTTTTCTTGCTTCCATCCTATTTCATCACAGATTAGTGTATAGAACTGTCCCATCGTCACAGCAATTAGTGCCGTTAGACTAACAGCCACAATGCACTTCCCCGTTTTGAAATGTAAACTTTCTTTGGGCCCTTCGTATGTTCGAGAATCATAGGCTTTCCCTTAAACCCATGCCAGCTACGTGTTCTCTGAACACATTGGGTGGTAAGCCCTTTGTGAGCGGATCCACGAGCATTTTCTCTGTACTTATATGCTCAAGATTTATTATATGATCCCGAACTTTATCTTTCACAACATAGTACTTTATGTCAGTATGTTTGGCAGCACCACTTGACCTATTGTTGTGAGCGTACTGTACCGCTGGATTGTTATCACAATACAATCTCAGTGGTTCATTTATATTATCAATCACTTTCAATCTGGGTATGAATTTCTTCAGCCAATTCACCTGCCCTGCTGCCTCATAGCATGCTACAAACTCGGCATACATTGTCGAGGATGTAGTTACAGTTTGTTTGGAGCTTTTCCACGATATAGCCCCTCCTGCGAGAGTAAATACATATCCTGACGTGGATTTTCTTTCTTCTCCCGCATAATCGGAATCTGAATACCCCTCTATCTGCACGGAATCAGATCTTCTATACGTAAGCATGAGGCCTTTCGTACCCTGCAAATAACGTAGGACTTTCTTCACTAATTTCCAATGTTCAATTCCTGGATTCTTTTGATATCTGCCAAGTAACCCGGTAACAAAAGCTAAGTCAGGACGTGTACACACTTGAGCATATTGTAAACTTCCAATAGCTGAAGCATACGGTACCGCTTTCATTCGGTCAATTTCATATTGGTTCTTGGGACACTGATGTTCCCCAAATCTATCGCCCTTGACTATAGGAGCAGGTGAAGGACTGCACGCATGCATACTAAATTTCTTCAGGACCTTTTTTATGTATGCCTTTTGCGATAATCTTAGAACCCCCTTTCTTCTGTCTCGGTGAATCTCTATTCCCAAAACGAACGAGGCATCACCGAGATCTTTCATATCAAAGTTTGAGGACAAGAATTTCTTCGTTTCCATTAGTAGATTGATATCACTACTAGCAAGCGAGATATCATCCACATACAAAATTAGGAATATGTACTTTCCATTCTTGAACTTTGCATAAACGCAATTGTCCTCAACATTTTCTTTAAACCCAAAACCTTTTATCGTTCTATCAAACTTCAAATACCACTGTCTTGAAGCTTGCTTCAATCCGTAGATTGATTTCTTCAGGCGGCATCCCATATTTTCCTTTCCTTTTACAACAAAACCTTTCGGTTGTGCCATATAAACATTTTCTTCCAAATCCCCGTTTAGGAAAGCCGTCTTTACATCCATTTGATGTAACTCTAAATCATAGTGGGTTACAAGTGTCATTATAATTCTAAAGGAATCTTTACATGAGACTAGAGAAAACGTCTCATTGTAATTAATCCCTTCTCTTTGCGTGAAGCCTTTCGCCACAAGTCGCGCTTTAAATCTTTCTATATTCCCTTGGGAGTCATACTTCGTTTTGTAGACCCATTTACAGCCTACTGTTTTGGCTCCTTTAGGAATATTTTCTAAGTCCCAAACTTTATTGGTACTCATTGATTTCAATTCATCTTCCATGGCCTTAAGCCACTTTGATGAGTGGTCGCTTCTCATGGCTTCTTCAAATGAGGTGGGATCGTCCCCCATCTAACATTCTTCTGTTTCATAAACTTCATAGTCATCAGTAATAGCTGATCTTCTTATTCTTTGAGACCTTCTAGGTGCCTCCGACACTTGTTCCACATTGGGCTATTGTTGTTCTTCCTCATGTGCAACATTTGGTTCTATAGGTTCCTCAAGGAGTTCCTCATGTTCAATCATTGTCGCCATGGGAGAACTTGCAACAGGTGTTGGCACTACAGTGTCCTGCACTGTCGGTGCAACAGCAGCAGGTAGCGTGAAGAATGGTTCTTCAACCATCGGAGTGGGTACATGTACCCGCTTCTCCTGTAGGCTAATTTCTCGTGCTACCATGCTCCCCCTGATCATGTTATCCTCCAAGAACACAGTGTGTCTTGTTTCTACAATCTTCGTATGTCTGTCAGGACAATAGAAGCGATATCCTTTCAATCTTTCTGGATAGCCAATAAAATGGCAGCTGACTGTCTTGGAGTCTTACTTTCCTATGTTTGGGTTAAACACTTTTGCCTCAGCCGGACAGCCCCACACATGCAAATGGTTAAGTGAGGGTTCCCTTCCTGTCCATAATTCATATGGTGTTTTAGGCACCGATTTACTTGGTACTCGATTAAGTATGTGAATGGCGGTTTTCAGTGCCTCCATCCATAAACTAATCGGTAATGTGGAGTAACTCATCATGCTTCTTACCATATCCATTAAGGTACGATTACGTCTTTTAGCCACTCCATTCTACTGAGGCTCCCCCAGTGTGGAGTACTGAGCAACTATGCCATTTTCCTGTAGGAACCTTGCAAATGGTCCAGGAATTTGGCCATATGGGGTATGTCGCCCATAGTACTCTCCACCTCGGTCTGATCGTACTATCTTGATTTTCTTATTGTGCTGATTTTCAACTTCAGCTTTAAATATTTTGAATTTATCCAATGCTTCCGATCTTTATTTAATTGGATAAATATTGCAATAACGAGAGTAGTCGTCTGTGAATGTTATAAACGAGTCATAACCATCCACACTTTTCACAGGAAAAGGACCACATATGTCTGTGTGGATTATTTCTAAAATTCCTGTGCTTCGTTTGGCATCTTTCTTAATTTTCTTGACATACTTTCCTTTGATGCAATCAATACATTGTTCTAAATCTGAAAATTCTAAGTGCGGAAGAATTGATTCCTTAACCAATCGTTCTATTCTCCCCCTCGAAATATGGCCCAAGCGACAATGCCATAATTTCGAAGAGACATAATCAATTCTCTTCTGCTTTTTAGTTACATTCGCAGATGGGGAATCATTCACATTCTCATCACATACATTGTTCGTATTCTCAGCAAGAGATAATAAATAAAACTTGTTTTGTCGGAAGGCAAGACCAACACATTTATTATCAACCAGTATCTTACACTTGCCATCACCAAAATGGCAATCAATTCCATCATCATCAAGTTTTGAAACGCTTGTCAAATTTCTACACAAAGAGGGAACATAAAGTACTTCTTTAAGTCTAAGTACAAAACCATTATTCAATTCTAAAGAAAAAACTCCAATGGCTTCAACATTGGCTTGCACTCCATTTGCAACTTTAATCGTTCTTTCTCCTCTTTGCAAGGTTCTCGTCCCACTTAACCCCTGTAAGGAATTTGCAACATGAGTAGTTGCACCTGAATCAACCCATCAAGTGGATTTATCATAACATAAATACAGGGATTCATCTACAAATATAATAAATTCATCACCTTTCTTTAGCAGAGATTTCAGGAAGTCTGGACAATCCCTCTTGTCGTGTCCCTTCTTGAAGCAGTGCTTGCACTGATCTTTTTCAGCTCCACCATACTGCTGATTCTCAGAATCCTGGGGTTTGTTTCCCTGTGAATTGGAGGAAGAGGCCTTATCCCACTTAGGTTTCCCTTGTGGTTTAGAATTCTTGCCATTAAAGTTCTTTCTTTTGTTATCCTTCACAAAATGAGCGGATTCACCCTGTGAGGACTTTATCCTCTCCTCTTCTTGAGCACACATTGAGATGAGTCTTTCTATGCCCCATCTTTCAGGCCACATATTGTAATTCACAATGAAGGTGTCATATTCTTTTGGCAAAGAAGCAAAAATCAAATGAATCAGGAAATCCTCCTCCCTTAAATTCATTTCCTTTAGCTTAGATGCCGTAGTGTTCATCTTCAAAATGCGCTCTCTTATGCTACCACCAGTGAATTTCTCATTCACAAGCTTCTTAATCAGTGAACTTGCTGTGGCCTTGGTAGACCCAGTAAACTGACTCTTGATTTTCTCAAGATATTCTTTGGCAGTAGCACATTCAGGGATTGAGCCCCTTATCTATTCTTCTATGGTGGCCTTGGCCACCAACAGGCACTTGCGGTTGGAGAGAGTCCATTGCCTATGTTCAAGGTCATATTTCATTCTTATTTCAGCATGATCACGCTTTCGAGCAGCAAAATCAGCGTCAGATTCATTTTCACCTCTCACTGGGTCCTCTGGCTCAGTAGGACACGGTGAGGTGATGGCAAAATCGACCTCTCCCAACGCAAGTTCCAATTCATACTTCTCCCGCCACACACGGTGATTGGTCCCATTGAGTGTCGGGATGTTGGCAATGTTCACAATGCATTTGCCTCCTGAAATCACACCAGAGTAAGTAAGAAACATTTATACATAAAATTTCATGCTTTAACTCAACGTTGGTCAAATTAAAACTTATAATTCATTCATGCCAACATTTTACATCACCGTTGGGCAGAAGTAAAATTAATGCATAAGTTCTCATGGATCAAAATTATAATATTATTATTAACAACGTTGGTCAAAAAATAACAACATCATAATCTCATCAAAATTATCAGAAATTCATCACTTCTCTTAAAATTAAATTATCCCCTTGGTTCAAATTTAATCAAAAGAGAACAAAAATTATCATGCACAGCGGAAACATTAATAATCTTTTCATTTTATTATTTTGCCAGAAGCACTAAGTACTTTACTGTTTTCTGGCAAAATATCGTTGGATAAAATTTGCACAGAAAAAATTATATCAAAATCATTCAAATTCATCAAAAAATATGCATTAAAATTGCTCCTGGAAAATAATAACAAGATTTTTCTTTCATTTCAGCCCAGCGCGGCCCAGCTCGCCCATACGCGCGGCCCAGCCAGCAGCGCGCGCTGCAGCGGCCCATCTATCCGCGCCCGCACAGGTCGCACCTAGGCCGCAACCTGGGCCTGGGCTAGCAAAGTGCCGCGCGCACTCGCGCCCGCCTGGGCCGGTGACGGGCCGAGCATCCGTGGCCGTTGGATTCATTGGACGGCAGCGCGCCGTCTTCGGGCGAACAAAAAACAGCCCCTGGCCGCGTCCTCCCGAACCCTAGAGGCCATTCGCTCCTCCCTCTTCTCTCTCTACTCTCTCTCAGCCGCAGCAGCGAGGCGAGCGCAACCGAGAGCGTCTCGAAGGCGGAGGAGCGGGTGACCCATGGCGCCGTCGCCGGCCCCCTCGCCGGCGCGCGTGCTCCCCAAAGGGTGAGCATGCCGCCGTCGAGCGGCCTAGCCGCGGCGCCCCCTTGGCCAAGCCCGGTGAGCAGCGCCCCGAATCGGCTCTTCTTCTCCCGCGCCGGCGAAGAGCTGGTTCAGCTCTTTTTCTCACGCGCCGGCGAAGGTGAATCCGCCCCCTTTTTACGTTCTTCCCCATCCTTTCTTTCTTCTGGGATTAACCCGTGGTGGGGATGGGGAAAAAATTAGGGTTAGGGATTTGCTTTTCGATTCGATTTTGCTGATTCGGTTTTCTGTTCTTTTGATTTCTTTTATTTTCGTTCATCCGAATGGGAAACTAGGGTTAGGGTTAGGGTTCCGACCCTTCTTTTCTTTGATTCGAGTTCTCCAAGATTATCCCCTTTCCCCTCTTCGGATTTGGGTCTGATTTTCTCTTATCCGAAAGGATTTAGATCTAGGGTTCTTCTTTCTATTTTCTTTTTCCCGATCCGGTTTCTTCTCTAACTGTGAAGCTTGAACATGTATTCCTATTCTATATACCCGATCTGGTGAACTTGACTCGATTGAGTCCTAAGAAATCTAACACAAGGAGCTTGTGAGGCGCACGATCATGCAGGAGTACTGGAAGAGGCGCCGCTAAAGCAAGCAGTCCAACATCACTGGGCCAACCACCATCATAGACAACAGCATCCCCATCCAGCCGACTGGATTGGTGTCCTGCCTTCATGTAACGACGACCAATGACGCGCCATCTTCCAACACCAATAGGTTTGCTCCCTTGCAAACTCAAGAGCCCATGCCTCGTGACGAAGGTGTGCGAGAGGAGCTCCGCCGGTTGCAAGATCAGGTGGCCCAACTCGGGAGAAGGCTCCAGGATGCACCAGAATCTTCCCCAGCTCGATTTAGGAGTGGGATGGAGAGACGTGAACCAAGCCATCGTCCCCAACATGAGCACCCGACCTTGGTGCTGCGTCGTAGGACTCCACCACCCACGCACTGAGGATACATGGCTCCACTGTTGGCCCCTCAATTTGAGAGTCCTCAGTGCATCCATATTTGCACCAGGATCACGCATAAATACGCACTAATCACAGTGATGGTACACAGATATATATATTAAAAGGTTCTGAGCTTTATTGATATCTAGAAATAGGGTCTTACAATAGTAGCCTAAGAGGCATGGTCATAGATTACATATCTAGCGGAAGGCTATGGCCGTGAAATGGCATTATTGGTGGTTTCTAAAACAGAATTATTATACAGCGAAGCAACATCATATTCCACAGGCAACTTGAGCGTGGGCGAACCCTAGCCTCGATGCCACATTCCTACGATCGTATCTCCTTATGGGAAACCTAATCCTCGTGGTATGCTTCATCTTCGAAGTCATAGTCTTCTTCTGTGCCGAGGTCTATGAGTCAATAATGGGTGAGTACATACATACTCAGCAAGCCCTAACCATAGGGTGGAAATAGAAATGTAGTTGTGATTATAATTAAGGGTTGGGTCCTAGCGGAGTATTACCATTCCCACTAGTGCTCGGGTTAACATCAATTCTCTTACCGGTTTCATTACACATAGAAGTAAAGCTAATCATAGTATCCCATCCTAGCATTTGTCCATTCCAAGGACGTGGCTTTTCGAATAGATTTAATAAACTCTGTAGAGGTGTACAAATTTCCCCACACCATAGGTGCAAGCTCATCCATGATCAGTGGATGAAATAGACCTAACAAGACCTCGTACTCGAATGTACGCGACCTTAGATGTCCATATAACTCTACTATGGCTTCTCAGGGGTTGGAACACAAAACCAGGAAGATACCAAATCCCCCCAAACGTGATGGTACCAAATCACCACAAAAGATAAACATGGCTCGAACACGTCCAACAAAATAGTGGCTCGAACGTGGCCTAAAAACCAAAAGTTTAACGTGGAAGATCACATAGCATCCACGCCAACTGGACACGGAAGAAAACCTATCCCATGTATCGGCTCCTGATAATCCGCTGCCTACACCTACCTCCTAGTAGATATTATATCTCTATCTAATGGGGTGTGAGATCAAGCCTACCCATATAGACATGTGGCTGTACGAAATAACTCACTAGGCGAGAGGGACTACGAACCGGTCCTTATATGACCGAGGCGAGTATCTCCCACAGGAATCCTCTCTAGGCATTCCTACCATGATAAACTACCTCCATAGTTTACCACTACTCGCCCCATGTCGGGGTTTAGTTTCAGGTTTAACAAGTTTTAGGTTCTATTATTATCCCTAAATCTAGTCATCATGTGGAGCTCATAAAACAACAAGATAACCAATTATCTTAATCATATCGCATTAACCGAGATCATTCTCTAGGGTAATAATCTCATAGTCATGTTTTAGAGTTTCAGTGGTTTAAAGCAAGATGGTAGAGAGAGGAGCTAGGTTCTCCTTCTTCTTTTCCTTGTCTTCGGGCGCTCAAGGGCTTTCTGTAGTTCTTGCTTGCATTGTTCCTTTTCTTCTCTCATGGTTGATAGCTGTGAGTTTAGCATGAGTAGTTCCTTCCTTAATGCTTGAACCTCAGCTTCTGCTTCCTTGAGCTTGGTGTTCTTGATCTTCAACTCTATCTCCTGGTTCTCGCAGAGAGTGTCAAGGGCATGTAGGTACTTGGCGGTAGTCATGAGAGTGTACTCTGGCATTTGTGGCTTTGCCTTTTCCAATGCCTTAATCTTGCGCCAAACCAGAGAAGTATGATCCATCACTGGGAAGAACTTTGCATGGTGTTGTTGATTTCTGCTTCATTTTCCTAACAAATGTTCATGAAATCCCATCGTGCTGCAATCTGACAAGTGTCACTCAATTCTCTTCCGATTGCTGGGATGCATCTGACCCTGAACTCATTGTTTGTTGGATGCTCGGTAATATGCAACTGCATCTCGCACTGGAGTACACCTTCCACATCGCACTCGCAATAGTAGTACGTGGGAGGCTCAGTGTACCCCAACCGCTGAAGTGTCTCCCAAAGGAGTGGTGGGAATCCTCCAGTGGTCAAAAAGTCTGAACATTCCCATATGTCGTCCATTGCTGCAAAAATTCACCACAAGAGTTAGAACATTTTTGCGACACAAATGAGAAATGACAATGAGAAGGGTTTGTTGCCTTTACTACTATTAGGTTTGCGGTCATTCCTATTACTATAAAACTATCTAACGTTTTTCCAATCCTAGGGCTTCGTCCTGCGGTCAAGCTCGGCTTTGATACCAGTCTGTCGGCCCCTCAATTTGAGAGTCCTCAGTGCATCCGTATTTGCGCCACGATCACACAAAAATACACACTAATCACAGGGATGATACACAGATATATATTAAAAGGTTCCAAGCTTTATTGATATCTAGAAATAGGGCCTTACAATAGTAGCCCAAGGGGCATGGTCATAGACTAATATTCTAGCGGAAGGCTACGGCCATGAAACGACATTATTGGTGGTTTCTAAAGCGGAATTATTATACAGCGAAGTGGCATTCTATTCCATAGGCAACTTGAGCGTGGGTGAAACCCTAGCCTTGATGTCACATTCCTACGATCGTATCTCCTTACGGGAAACATAATCCTCGTGGTATGCTTCATCTTCGAAGTCATAGTCTTCTTCTATGCCGAGGTCTGTGAGTCAACAACGGGTGAGTACATACGTACTTAGCAAGCCCTAACCATAGGATGGAAATAAAAATATAGTGGTGATTATAATTAAGGGTTGGGTCCTAGCGGAGTATTACCATTCCCACTAGTGCCTGGATCATCAATTCTATTACCCGTTTCATTACAAATAAAAGTAAAGCTAATCATAGTATCCCAACTTAGCATTTGCCCATTCCAAGGATGTGGCTATTCGAATAGATTTAATAAACTCTACAGAGGTGTACAAATTTCCCCACAAGATAGGTGTAAGCTCATCCATGATCAATGGCTCAAACACGGCCAAGAAAACAGTGGCTCGAACGTGGCCTAAAAACCAAAAGCTTAACATGGAAGATCACATAGCATCTACGCCAACCAGACACAAAAGAAAACCTATCCCCCCTATCGGCTCCTGGCAATCCGTTGCCTACACCGGCCTCCTAGTAGATATTATATCTCTATCTAATGGGGTGGGATATCAAGCCTACCCATATAGACATGTGGCTATACAAAATAACTCACTAGGCAAGAGGGACTACGAACCGGTCCTTATGTGATCGAGGCGAGTATCTCCCACATGAATCCTCTTCAGGCATCCCTGCCATGATAAACTACCTCCATAGTTAACCACTACTCACCCCATGTTGGGGTTTAGTTTCAGGTTTATCAAGTTTTAGGTTCCATTATTATCCCTAAATCTAGTCATAGTGTGGAGCTCATAAAATAACAAGATAACCATTTATCTTAATCATATCGCATTAACCGAGCTCATTCTCTAGGGTAATAATCTCATAGTCATGTTTTAGAGTTTCAGTGGTTTAAAGAAAGATGGTAGAGAGAGGAGCTAGGACATGCCTTCGTCATTGTCACCTTCCGGCACGTCTACAAAATTTAGGTCTTCGTCCTCTTGATGATTACCGTCGTCTGTCGGATGTATCGGTCGAATAAGATTACCGCTATATGTGAAACAAAGGCAAAAACAAACATAGAACTATATGATGGCACTAGGTGCAAATGGTAGGGTTTGATTTCAGATGAATTTTAGAAGTGGTTTCATGCAAAAAGGAGTTAGGGTTTAAAAGTAATGTATTTTAGAAGTTTATTCTATAGCTAATTAACTAGGGGGAATTTTATATGCATTTTCTAGTGCATAGAAATAGGTGCAAACTACATGGTTAATTTCCTTAATGCATCTAGTTCATTTACAAATTTTCTAGGAGTTTTTCTAAGCTAGGAAAATGCATTTCTAATTCTCTGTGTACACTAGCCGGGTGTACCCAACATTTTCTAAAGCGTACCCCGCGCTGTGTGTGTGATGTGTGTGTGTGACAGGTGGGCCACCTACGTGCGTCAGCAGTGACGGCGGTGTTGACGTTTAAGGCCATGGGCCCATGTGTCAGTGAGGGAGAGAGAGAGATGGATGGGGACGGCAACGCCGTTTCCTCCTGGTCCCACCTGGTGGAGACAGGGGAGGGGGAAGAGGGGAACGACGATGGATGGAGGTGCCCGTGCCGGTAACGGAGCAGGAGAGGGTGAGCAGGGCTCGCCGAAGTGGCTTACGTCGGCTGTGTCAGCCTTTAGGGGAGGTGGATGCAGGGTGGATGGGGTCTGCGGGGTCACGCCACAGCCGGTGGTGGGGTCGCCGTTGGCAACGGGTGCTCGTGGCGGCGGTGGCGACTCGCCGGAGTGGTCGCAACGGCGCTGTGCACTACACTCAGCCCTAGAGGCCCTATTCTACTCAACTAACTATGTGTACGTGCGTGCGGGCGGAAGAGGAGTGTAGTGGTGATGGTGGTGTGCCCTGGGGTGGCCTCGCCGGTGATGACCGATGGTCATGGTGCTTGACGGAGCGGGGCTCACGTGGGCAGCGCAACACAGAGGCCTAAGCTACTTACTAGCTATAGCAAAAGGAAGAGAAGCTTGGGGACTAACCGGTCGCTCCAATCGGCCAGAGACGCAGTGAAGGAGGAGAGAGGGGGCGGCGCTGATGGCGTTGGCAAACTCCTGAATTGGAGAAAGGTGGAAGAAAAGGGGAAAGAGGAGGGGAAAGGGGAAGAGGAGGGGAGATGGGGTGTTCTCGCCCTCGGTAGAGCTGGTGGTGGAGAGGGCGAGGTGAGTGCGTCATCGGCCGGGCCTATTTATAGGCCAGCTAGGCCGGTGTCCCGACAGCGAAATATTTCTCGTGGCCATCCTTATCCATCACGTGGGCGTGCCACTGACCTCTTCTGGTCACACCATCCATGCGCTCGCTGGAGTGCCTTGGCGGCTACTCTGGTGGCTTGGCACAGCAGTGACCATGGTGCCGACCATTAACACGTTCATAGTGAGGGAGGAGAGGGAGAAGAGAGGAAAAAGGAGGGCGCCGTGGGGTCCTGTTGTCGCCGTGCCTCCACGGACCTCCGCTGGCATCGGGGTGGCATTGGAGGGCATTGACGCCATGGCTGTGCCGCGAACGGCTACCGTCCGCGAGGAGAATGGTGAAGCCAACAAGCGGGGCTCGGGCGTTAGTGTGAGAGAGGGAGGGAAAGGGGGGAGCGGGCGAGGCCGGGCCGAGCTAGGCCACGGCGCTACTGGGCCGGCTTGCGTAGGAGGAAGGGAGGGAGGCAGAGAAGGGCTATGCTACTGCTATGGGCTGAGAGGAGGGAGAGGGAGAGAATGAGCCTGTGAGGCTTTTCTCAATTTCCAATTCCTTTTTCTATTTCCTATCTCAATTATGCATATGTTTAAATGAATTCAAATTTCAGTTTGAACGCATGAGTGTGTAAAAAGGGTGCCACCATAAGTTCAACAAGTCACGCAATCATTCACACAAAGTCTCACACATATATATTTTATGTTCCTATGTTACTTTATTAAAAAAAATTGTTTAGGTTAGCTATATATGTTATCTCCTATGAAAAATTAAAAAGTTCAAATTTTAGTGATTTAAAAAAAAAACTAGGTCAAATTTTTATGGTGTTGCAAATCTACCCCTTAAAAAGAATCTCGTCCTCGAGATTTGAGCTGATCCTCGAATAGAGAGGGAAATTTCGTTTTAAGATCGTTTTCTCTTCCCCTTGTGGCTTCTGCTTCTGTATGATTACTGTCGACACAGAGTTTTCATCCCATGCCGAGGACACATGTAGCAAGTCAAAAGGGTCTGCTCGATGGAGCTATAGATCTGCCTAGCTTCAGCGCAGGGATGGTCGATCCTACGCACTCCTCCCGAGACATGCCAGTCAATTTGACCCTGTAATTGACAAGGAGAGAAAGTTTATTAGTAATTAAGGACGAAACATGTCGGTGTTGCCAGACAGTCCTGAATGTGTGGCTCTGAGAGTCGATATGAAAGGAGATCGACTAAACAGTCGATTCCAGCATATTCGTGAGAATAAATCGGTTAAAGCTCATTGGGTTGTATAAGAAAAATCGGTTATCATTCAGGATAAATGTTGTTATTTGAACAAATATTAATCAATGGAAATAAGATGTCAACAATGATTGGTTAATGCTAAGCCAATGATTACAGGTAACCGAACCCCTTTTTATATAAAGAAACAATTCAACACCACTTAACTGATTAATAAAGGTAAATCTAATGAATATGTTAGATCTCATCTATCGCTATGACTAGTGGGGCATGAGACAGAATCATGCAGGCCGTAGAAATAATAATAGACTCGACGACCCTAACTCATTACTAATATCAGTGGGGTATGAGGCAGAATCATGCAGACCGTAATACAATAATAAGATCATGGGGCTAATATATCTTTCAACCTATCTTTACTTCAACGGTCTCGTGATGCGAACTGTTCGTGAAAGCACTCGATATCGGCTGAAACAGTCGATTCAGGCATAGCGCACAGTTAAAGTCATGCCTTATCAGGAATAGATCTACCAAATAATGATCCCGACTCCACGGTGCTAATAGTGGGGTGTGAGGCAAAATCACATAGGCCGTGATAACGGGCCATGGAACGGTTTTCACTAGCTAATAAATCTACTCAAGACGCAACATGCTTTAACCGCACGCTATGCACGATCAAGATTGATGTAAAACAGCCGATAAAACGTAACTCATCGTTTAAGGTGTAGATTAGACCAGTTTTAGATTAACAAACGATGGGCTAAAAAAGATCTAAGGCCGATCTAGATCAATCCTAATCGGGCAGAGTGATATTGCTATAATTAGATGAATAATGAAAGCAATAAACAACATCGGTAACTTAATGAATCTACCAAAGACTGCCATTCTAAGGTAGAGCCGATAACTTGACCTTGATCTAGTTCATGCAGTGGGGGTCGACCGGATCGATGCAGCCATACTTGAACTAGGCAAGAATTGATAACTAACTTATACCAGAGTCACAGTGGTGGTCGACCGGATTAATGCAGCCATACGAACAGAGCTATAAGCCATGACGGTACTTACAACAAGTAGTGGAGGTCGACCGGATTGATGCAGCCGTACTTGCTAAAGAACTCACCGAGATCTACTCTACTCCTACTCCTAAGGGTGGCCGGAGCCAAAAAAGTAAATGACTTGTATATTAGTTTGATTGTGTCCTTTACAGTAGCCGGGGTTTGATATTTATACTTAGGCCCTGTGCATGACTCCTGTCTAAGCACGAGTCACTACAATTTTTGACCCTAGAGAAAACATTCCTAATTTAAGATAACTTGGACTCTAATCTTTCCCTTTTTGTAGAGTCCAACATGTTTTGTCCTGGCGTCGATCATAACCTTTGTCATTATCCGCTGTCACTATCTGAAGAAAGCCGATTCTAGTTTTGCGTTTGAATCAGCTGGTTCCGATCTGCACGCAATTGATTCCTTGACGACATGATCTTGGGAGCTTTCGAGTCCCTGTGACCCTTCTTCCAAATTTTGGTGTAAACACATGCCCCCCAATTTTGGGATAAAAGTAATTTTATTCCAATATTATCATGTCTATACCCCTGGTTGGTCCACAGTCACAGGTAGAGAATCTTGATCCGAGGTCTACTGTTTGTCGCCGCCTGCGTTAGCTCATGAGCCTATGCCTCAAAACTTTTACAAGAGCGTCACTGCTTCATGGGTACTTGGATTCATCTTTTCGGGCCGGCTATAAAGTGTCCATCCGACCCTAGCAAGAGCAACTCAACAATTCAGCTATGTCTCTTTTCTATCCGCTTCCTTGAGTGCTCCCGATTCCGCTGGACCCTCCATAGTCTATCTTATGAAGATCTCAAGCGGTTAGAAGAATTTTTGTGCATAGGGTGATTGTGTCGCTTATTCTAGCGCCTCATTGAGCAAGAAGACCAGCCATTGAGGTTAGAAGAATTCTTGTGATATCACCTGAGTCTTCTCTCCAAGCTCACAAAGCTATTCTAGTGTTTTATGAGGGCTAGAATGTGTGGATACCTTCCCCTTGTTGCTCCTCCAAACGCCCACCAGGAAAGCCTCAGGCTTCTTTCCCATAGTTCCTCAATTTACCGAGAAATCTGCTGAGCATATGTTAGGCGGGCGACCTTTCCTCTTCTCTGGTACAATTTTATCGATGGGCCGATGTGACTTAGTTCACAATGAGTTTTGGCCTTGTGAAGATCTGGACTCCCTTCAATCCAAACAAGTCTTGGTGGGTGAATCTCTGGTCAATGTATCCATCCCACGATATTTTGTAATCTGGGGAAGCAATAAATTCAAGTCCGTTATCTCTTCGTTATCCGTCCCCTGAATTTCTGAAGTGTTGATCCATTTCTGTTTCTGATTTTAATTTCACACCTCCATCGAAAGCTATCTTCTTGCTTTCCCGGGCTATATATACGGGCTATGGCTGTGGATAAAAAAAAACAACCCGCTTCGTCTCAATCCTTCTTCGTCTTCAGTACATTTCCTGCCTTTCCGTAGGTTCGAGGTCATGGAGAACAACAAGAGGTCTGCTGAAGAAGCCCTCAACGGATCTGCATCATCACGCCAACGCCTTCGTCGCCAAGAGGACGCATCTTGGGGTAGTCCCATCGCTTCGGATCAGAGGGCTGATTCCGCCCAGCCTTTAGGGTCATCTTTGGCACCAATTCGCTGCCAGCTTCCTCGTCAGTCGAGGCGACAGATCAGTAATGACGATCTGTTGGCCTCCATCGATCGGACCGACCAACATCTAGCCAACTGCCTCTCCCTAGCGGAATCAGCTTTGGCCATGATTGAAGACCGATCCCCCTCGAGGTCGGCCTAGTGAGAGAAAGGTTGGCCAGGGCTGAAGCTAGAATCATGGGTGAGATGTCTGCCATTATTTCTCTGTTTTTCTTAATTTTGCCCTCAAGATTTCTGATCACTCTTTCATTGAATATTTTAGATCTAACTGCTCAGTTAGAGAGTCTTCGATCAGCCGCGGATCATGTGGCGGGATTTGTCAATGCCAAGGGCACCATTCCGGTGGTTCGCTTGCATGACATCTTGAATCGTGTCAGGGTGGTCACCCTTCATGGCATTCGTCATGGCGCTGCCATGGCGTTGGCTGCTGCACAAGCCCGTTCGGGTCATAATCTTCGGCTTCTTCCCCATGGTTTTTCGGACACAGCATACCCTGGGGAGCATGAGCACTTGGTTGAGGATTTTATGAGCGCTGCCAACTCTGTAGCTTTCAATACCCTAGCCGATGATATAGTAGGCAAAGTGTTTTCTGGCCCATAGCTTGTAATAAGTGACGTTTAGCAAACAACTTCCTCGCCTTGAGTGATTTCCCTTTGTTTCGTGCTTCATACCCATCACTTCGTTCAAGTTTGCTTTGCTTCTATAGGCGATACACATCGGATCGTCTTTTACTCCTTTGGGTTCATTTTTTGCACTGGAGATGATACCTTTCCGATATCGGCTATTAAAGCTATCGACCGAACAGATCGCTTATTAAGTATTGATCCAAATTCTAGGATAATATTTCTTTAAATATTTCCCGTTGATTGCTCGGCCAAATTCTTTCTCTCCTTTTAGTGTTTCCAAAATATAAGCATTACCAGGCACACACCGTTTGATCCGATAAAGTCCTTCCCAGTTAGGTGACCATTTCTGAATTTACTGTCCTTTGACCCGATCGGCAATTTCACTTTCCAGACCAAGTCTCCTTCAGAGAATTGCTTAATCTTGACCTTTTTATTGTAATATTTCGCAACCCTCAGTTTATTGGCTTCGATATTTTCAAGAGCACGTAGCCGAAGGCAACTCAAGTCTTCCAAATTGTCTATCATAAGATTCTTGTAGACTTCAGCTGACAAATCATTCTGCAGCGTAACACGCCTCGATCCTGTCCGAACTTCCCAAGGAAGAACTGCATTATGGCCATACACAAGTTCGTAAGGTGACATTTTAATTGATCCATGGCAGACCATCCTATGTGCCCACAGCGCCTCATTTAGCGTCGAATGCCACTTCCTTGGCTGTTCCTCAATCTTTTTCTTGATCAGCTTAATCATAATCTGGTTGGACGCCTCTACCTAGCCATTAGCCTAGGCATAGTAAGGGGAGAAATTCAATAGCTTGATTCCCATACTGGCAACAAAATCCCCAAACTGTTCTGATGTGAACATTGTCCCTTGATCGGTAGTTATAGTTTGAGGAATCCCAAAATGATACACAATGTGTTCTCTGACAAAATCAATCATGTTCTTTGAGGTTACCGTCTTCAAAGGAATTGCCTCAACCCATTTAGTGAAGTAATCTATTGCTACCAATATGAACTTATGTCCTTTGCTTGAAGGCGGAAAAAATCTAGCCAATTAAATCAATTTCCCAACCTCGAAATGTCCATGGTTTGATTATTGGATTCATGGCCGATGTAGGCGATCTCTGGACATTACCAAAACGTTGACAGTCCTGACACCCCTTGTAATATTCAAAACAATCTTCCAGTATCGTTGGCCAGAAATATCCAGTTATGCGAATAATCCATTTCATCTTATAAGCCGATTGATGAGCTCCACATATCCCTTCATGCACCTCACCCATAAACACCTTAGCCTCTTCTTGGTTCAAGCATTTGAGCAATACCCCATCGACTGTTTTATAATATAACTGATCATCTAACAAAACATACTTAGCCGATTTATACCTTAGCTTTCTAGTAACTTTCTGAGACGGATCTCTAAGGTAATCGGCTATTTCAACTCTCCAATCATCACTTGAGGTTTCACTACTCAAGACTTCTTGAAACATTCGATATCCTGGTGCACTTTGAGCTAGACTATTAGCCTCTTGGTTTTGTGCTCTTGGAATATGTTGGAAAGATATATGAAGAAACTCCTTGAGCAACTTTTGGCACTCATCATAGTATCCTTTCAAAGTCTCCTCTTTGCACTCATATAGGCCGATCAACTGATTAATAATTAACTATGAATCTCCAAATACTTCAATTGCTTCGGCCTTTACTTTATGAAGAAGTTGAAGTCCCTTGAGAATAGCTTCATACTCCGCTTGATTGTTAGTAATCATTGGTTTAGTTGGAAAAGCAAACTCAAAACTTGCCCCCCGAGGCAAAATAATAACAATATCAATGCCACCACCCTACTTGCATGATGACCCATCAAAGAACAACGTCCAAGGCATCGGCTCTACATAACTAATGCTTGGCTTGTGATGCTGGATGATAAAATCAGCCATTACTTGTCCTTTGACTGCTTTAGCCGATTCGTACTTTAAGTCGAATTCCAATAATGCAAGAATCCACTTTCCCACTCTTCCATTCAATATTGGCATTGATAACATGTGCTTAACCACATCAGCCTTGGAAACAACTGTACACTCGGTCGATAATAAGTAGTGTCGCAATTTAGTGCAAGAGAAATATAAACACAAGCATAATTTTTCGGTGGGAGAATATCTCGTCTCTGGATCCAGTAGTCTTCTACTCAGATAGAAAATAACTCTCTCTTTTCCTTCAAATTCTGGCATCAGGGCCGATCCAATTGTGTTGTCATCAGCCGATATGTACAACTTAAATGGCTTACCTTGCTGTGGAGGGACCAACACAGGTGGACACTTTATATATTCTTTTATCTTTTCGAGCGCCCTTTGTTGTATGTCACCCCACTTGAATTCTTGATCATTTTTTAATTTCAACAAGGGAGAAAACGACATGATCCTTTCCAACAAATTTGAAATGAATCTTCTGATGAAATTAATCTTACCAAGCAGAGATTGCAACTCTGTTTTGGTAGTCGGAGGAACTGCTTCATCAATTGCCTTCACGCTTCTCTGACCAACTTCGATTCCTCTCTCGTGGACCATGAATCCTAAAAATTGTCCAGTTGATACTCCAAAAGCACACTTATTAGGATTCATCTTCAAACCATGCTTCCTCGTGCATTCCAGAGTCTCACGCAAGTCAGCCAAGTGTTCTTTGTACCCTTTGGATTTTATCATCACATCATCGATGTAGATCTCAACAATCCTGCCGATTAACTTATGGAAAATGTAATTCATCGCCCTTTGATAAGTTGCACCGGCATTCTTCAGACCAAAGGTCATCACAACCCACTCGAATAGACCGATTGCGCCGGGGCACCTGAAAGCGGTCTTCGCTATGTCTTCCTCAGCCATGAAAATTTGGTTGTATCCTGCATTATCGTCCATGAAGCTAATAACCTTGTGTCCGGCTGCTGCATCTACTAACATAACAGCTATCGGCATCGGATAACCGTCCATAGGTGTGGCTTTGTTTAGATCCCTGAAATCAATGCAAACTCTCAATTTTCCATTCTTCTTATATACAGGGACAACATTCGATATCCACTCTGCATATCGGCACAGTCGGATAAATTTTGCTTCCAGTAACCTTCCAGTCTCCTTTTTGATATCATCGAGCACGTTCGGGTTGAATCTCCTTGGAGCTTGTTTAAACGACCGATATCCAGGTTTGATTGGCAACCGATGTTCAACAATTGACTGGTCTAAACTAGGCATCTCATAGTATTCCCAAGCAAAGCAGTCTTTAAATTCCTTTAATAAATCAATTAATTCTCGCTTATACTCTGGATCCAACTTAGCACTTACGTACGTTGGCCTAGGTCTATCTCCAGGACCAATATCTACTTCTTCTAATTCATCAACTGGCGTGAAGCCATGTCCTAGTTTGCCATCTGTACCATCTATTGGATTATCCATTAATACAAATTTTTAAAGCCGACTGCTTGGATCGGCTGTTGGTTTTCACCATGGACTCTGAATTCTGATGGCAACAGAAAAACCATTTGGATATTAGCCGATGGTTGCTTTCTATCGGCTATTTGCTTGGTACGCCATACTTGAGTTTTACTGGATGCCCAAGCCTATTCCATCTCTTTATTCCTTAGGCGTTGCACCTTTCTCTTCTGTCTTCTTGTCAAACCTCCTGGGCACCATTGGCCTTCCTGCCAAACATACTTTCTTTCGTTGCCTTCCTCTTCATAATCAGCCCAGTCCTGGTCAACAACTCTTTTTCCTAGCCGGTCATGAACACTTTTATTTTTTAAGCGTCGATCCATGTTATTATGATGATATGCATCTTGAGCATGGATAGACTGGCGGCTGGTTTGAGACTACCTATACTCCCGATATTGATTGCTACATTCTGGATAGTCATGTCTGGTAGGCAACTTCAAACCTTCATTCCAGCAATGTCTGAAGAAAGGACAATTCTAATGTAATTCGGCTTGTTCCCTTTCATATCTCTCTTCTTTCAGTTGATGCTGGTACGCTTGATCTTTTAACCAACGCTGATAATCCTTTTCCGTCCGTCGCTGCCAATTATTCAACAGAATCTGAGATGTGACCCGCGGCTTTGTCGTCTCTGCTTTTGATGTCTCCCCTTGCTCATATCGACTCTTTTGCTCAGCACGATGTCTTCTAATCTCTCTGTACTCGTCAGCCGATATTTGCATCTTGGGATCGACTGTTCTAGCTTCTTTTGATTTGGTTGATGTTAGGACCTTAGTTTTTCCTTTGAATAGCCTAGCATCAACCATGTTTTGATCTCCTAGGAAAGGATTATCATCAACTTTTATTTTCCAAGGCGTATCAAATTTGAGCCTCCCCTGCTGAATAGCCCTCTGTATATGCTGCCGGAAAATTCTGCATTCGTTGGTGGAATGAGAAGTAGCATTATAGAATTTGCAGAACTTCTTATTCTTTAATTGATCAGGGGGCAACATGACATGACCATCGGGCAACTTGATCTGTCCTTTCTCAAGTAAGAAATCGAAGAGCTTGTCTGATTTGGTGACATCAAAGTCATAGCTCTCCTCAACTCCTCTTCCCCATGGATTTGGCACCATCACTGTCTTTTTGCCCTAATTCCATTCAGCCGCAACAACCTCTTCTTCTTCATCTTCATAGTCGTCATCGACTGAGTATGGATCATAAGCTTCGGCTACTGTGGTACTCTTCTGGAACCGGGTATCTCTGCGCATACTCTAGAATTGGCTGTTGAGCGCTGCTACTCGTTGAACCAATTGACCCAAGTTGTCAAATTCTTGTCCCAGCAGCTTTTCTTTCCACATCGACCGCATTCCTTGAACAGCTAAAGCAGCTAGTTGATCATCGGCCAAGTTTAAGGAGAAGCACAAGTTCCTGGTTTCTCGAAACCTCTGAAGAAATTCAGTGCCCGATTCATTAGTCTTCTATCTTATAGTTGTCAGATCGGTAATCTTCTTTTCTCCAGTCCCAGTGTAAAAATATATATGAAACTTCTTCTCCAGGTCAGCCCAATTCACAATGGAATTGACTGGCAATGATGAAAACCAAGTGAAGGCTGGCCCTGATAAGGATAGAGAGAAGAAACGAACTCGATGGGCATCCTCAACTGATGCTTCACCCAATTGTGTAAGATACCGACTGATATGTGTTATCGTGCTTGTACTGTCTTGGTCAGTGAACTTAGCGAATTCTAGGAGCCTATAATTTATGGGAAGAGCGACCAAATCATACTATTCTGGATATGGGTGTTTGTATGAAAAGGTCAGCCCTTTTGGCTTCAGACCGAACTGATTCTTCATCATCTCGGTCACCCTCAGCAATAATTCATCAGCTTATGGATTTAGATTCCTCTACACCTGCTGACCCATCTATGGATTGAAATCCTACGTGCCTTGATATCTTGGATTTGGCATCATGTGGAGGGTGTTATAATTTGTGCCATAGTGATACCCTTGTGGAATCTCAATCTGCTGGGCCCTTTGTTGGCTTGCTGCTTGAAGTCTCTGATTGTAGACATAAGGATCTATATCTCTACTGATCCTTTAAATTGATGGTGCTATTTTTTGAGCCGACGACGGTATGTGGCCTGATGTGCCAAAATTGATCACCTAGTTCTGACTTTGCCACACCGGCTATTGCACATGCTGTATTGATGGTCCAGTATTGTACTGTATCTGATTTGCAGTAGTCCCTTGAGTTTGTTTAGATGAACCCTGAACTGCCTAGACATCACCATTACCAGTTGGTGCTGCTTCTTGATGGCTGGTACCGACTTGATTAGTCCCTTGGGTCGATGGATCTGGAATGTTGTAATAAGCCGGTCCGCCTTGACCAAATGGAAATCCATGAATCGCCTCTCTCATGGCGTTGTGGAATGTCCACGAAAGCTTCATTATGGCTTGATATGGCATCACGAACAGATTTGTCTACAACTTCCTTAAAGAAACGCATGTCTTCATCTTCAGTCGTATCTGTCTGCCCGTATAGTAGAACTCTTGGTGGTGGAAATTTCTGAATAATTGTGTTGTGACGTGTTTTGGTGTAGGACAACAAACACTTGTTCTAAAACTCTTCTACAACTTTACTGATGATACCCTTATCCCTATCAGGTAGATCTTCATAATGTAGCATAAGGATGTCATTGTTGTTGTGAACCGCCATGACGATTATGGTGTCCCACCAGGTGTGCCAGAAATGTGTGTCGACACAGAATTTTCGTCCCGTGCCAAGGACACACGCAGCAAGCCGGAAGAGTCTGCTCGATGGAGCTGTAGATCCGCCTAGCTTCAGCACATGGATGGTTGATCCTGCGCACTCCTCCCAAGACGTGCCAGTCAATTTGACCCTATATTTGACAAGGAGAGAAAGTTTATCAGTAATTAAGGGCGGAACGTGCCGGTGTTGCCAAACAGTTCTGAACGTGCGGCTCTGAGAGCCTATATGAAAGGAGATCGACTAAATAGTCGATTCCAGCATATTCGTGAGAATAAATCGGTTAAAGCTCATTAGATTGTATAAGAAGAATCGGTTATCATTCAGGATAAATGTCGTTATTTGAACAAATATTAATCAATGGCAATAAGATGTCAACAATGATTGGTTTATGCTAAGCCAATGATTACAGGTAACCGAACCCCTTTTTATATAAAGAAACAATTCAACACCACTTAACCGTTTAATAAAGGTAAATCTAATGAACATGTTAGATCTCATATATCGCTATGACCAGTGGGGCATGAGGCAGAATCATGTAGGCTGTAGAAATAACAATAGACTCGACGACCCTAACTCATTACTAATATCAATAGGACATCAGGCATAATCATGCAGGCCGTAATACAATAATAAGATCATGGGGCTAACATATCTTTCAACCTATCTTTACTTCAACGGTCTCGTGATGCGAACTGTTTGTGAAAGCACTCGATATCGGCTAAAACAGCCGATTCAGGCATAGCGCATAGTAAAAGTCATGCCTTATCACGAATAGATCTACCAAATAATGATCCCCACTCCACGGTACTAACAGTGGGGTGTGAGGCAAAATCACACAGGCCGTGATAATGGGCCATGGAACGGTTTTCACTAGCTAATAAATCTACTCAAGATGCAACATGCTTTAACCGCACGCTATGCACGATCAAGATTGATGTAAAACAGCCGATAAAACATAACTCATCGTTTAAGGTGTAGATTAGACCAGTTTCAGATTAACAAACGATGGGCTAAAAAAGATATAAGGCCGATCTAGATAATCCTAATCGGGCAGAGAGATATTACTGTAATTAGATGAATAATGAAAGCAATAAGCAACATCGGTAACTTAATGAATCTACCAAAGACTGTCATTTTAAGGTAGAGCCAATAACTTGACCTTGATCTAGTTTATGCAGTGGGGGTCGACCGGATCGATGCAGCCATACTTGAACTAGGCAAGAATCGATAACTAACTTATACCAGAGTCATAGTGGAGGTCGACCGGATCTATGCAGCCGTACGAACAGAGGTATAAGCCATGACGGTACTTACAACAAGCAGTGGAGGTCGACCGGATCGATGCAGCCATACTTGCTAAAGAACTTGCCGAGATCTACTCTACTCCTACTCCTAGGGGTGGCCGGAGCTGAAAAAGTAAATGACTTGTATATTGGATTGATTGTGTCCTTTACAATAGCCGGGGTTTGATATTTATACCCAGGCCCTATGCATGACTCCTGTCTAAGCACGAGTCATTACAATTTTTGACCCTAGAGAAAACATTCCTAATTTAAGATAACTTAGACTCTAATCTTTCCCTTTTTGTAGAGTCCAACATGTTTCGTCCTAGCGTCGATCATAACCTTTGTCATTATCCGCTGGCGCTATCTGAAGAAAGCCGATTCCAGTTTTGTGTTTGAATTAGCTGGTTCCGATCTACACGCAATTAATTCCTTGATGACATGATCTTGGGAGCTTTCGAGTCCCTGTGACCCTTCTTCCAAATTTTGGTGTAAACAATTACTCTATTGTACCCGATAAATTCTTACAGCTGTCCTTCTTATCTATCGAGTGACTGTATCCAATATTGTAACTGGTCTTTCTTGATACTGTAAATCTTATTGTAAGTCCATGGTTTCCATAGGTTCTTGCTCTTCTGGTACTCTCAGGCATCTCTTTAGTTGTGATACGTGAAACACATCATGTATGTCTGACATCTCTGGGGGTAACTCCAAATGATAAGCTACTGCTCCAATTTTCTCATTGATTTGGTATGGTTCAATATACCGCGGGGCTAACTTCCCTCTAACTTGAAATCTTCGAGTACCCCTAATGGGTTATACCTTCAAGTAGATGAAATCTCTGGGTTTGAGTTCTAACAGTCTTCTCCGGGTATCCGCATAACTCTTTTGTCTACTTTGTGCTGCCTTCAAATTCTCTTGAACCTTGGCCACTTGTTCCTCAGCTTCCTTGATCATGTCAGGGCTGAACAAGCTTCATTCTCCAACTTCGGACCACATTAATTGGGTTTGGCATTTCCTTCCATACAAGGCTTCGAATGGTGACACCTTCAGGCTGGCTTGATAATTGTTGTTGTAAAAGAATTCTGCTAACGATAAGCTCTTTTCCCAGTCTTTTCCATAGGTCAATACGCAAGCTCGTAGCATGTCTTCCATATCTGGTTTACTCTTTCTGTCTGTCCATCTATCTGCGGATGATAGGAAGAGCTATAGTCTAGGCATGATCCTAAAGCTTTGTGTAGTCTTTTCTAGAATTAGGCGGTGATTGGAGTTCCTTTATCTGAGACTATTTGGCTTGGTACTCCATGCAATCTACGGATGTTGTCAATGTATAGATGTGCTAACTTGTTGCCCTTGTATTCCGTCCTTACCAGAACAAAGTGTGCCACTTTTATCAGTTGGTCTACTATAACCCATATGGAGTCATGTCCACTTGGTGTCTTGTGCAATCCTACTATGAAATCCATGTTGATTTCGTCCCATTTCCATACTGGTATGTGCAATGGCTGAAGTAGTCCTACTGGTCGTTGATGTTCTGCCTTGACTCTTCTACATGTATCGCACTAGGCAACATATTTCGCGATATCTCGTTTCATTCCGGTCCACCAGTATTTTTGCCTGAGATTCATATACATCTTGGTTGATCATGGGTGGATAGAGTAGGCTGATTGGTGTGCTTCATCCAATATTAACCTTTGAAGTGCTTCATCTTTTGGTACGCATATCCGGTCTCCATACCATAACTTCCCTTGCTCGTCAACTCAGAATCCTGGAAGTTCTTTCCTACTACTCTTCTCCTTGAACTGTTGTATTTCTTCATCCTTGTCTTGGGCTTGCTTTATCCGATCTTCCAAAGTTGTCCGTACATGTAGCATATTTAGGGTGCCTTGCGGTATAATTTGCAAATTTAGTTGGCAAATTTCCTGTACTAACTCTGGTCTTTGGTTTAGAGTTGTCATGTAGTGACAATATGCATTTCTGCTTAATGCATCTGCTACTACATTGGCTTTTCCTAGGTGGTACTGTACACTTAGATCATAATCCTTGATCAGTTCCAACCATCTTCTTTGTCGTAGGTTCAAATTGGGCTGAGAGAAAATATACTTCAAACTCTTATGGTATGTAAATATCTCACATTTGTTTCCAATGAGATAGTGTCTCCATATCTTTAAGGCGTGTACCACGGCTGCTAGTTTTAGATCATGTGTTGGATAATTTTCCTCGTGTTTCATCAGTTGTCTAGAGGTGTAGGTGACTACTTTATGATGTTGCATCAGGACACATCCTAGTCCTTGTCGAGATGCATCACAATATACTATGAAGCTTCTGTGTATATCGGGTAGCGTGAGTATTGGGGCTATGGTCAATCGAGTCTTCAACTCTTGAAAACTCTTCTCGCATGCTTCTGTCCACTTAAATTCTTTTCCTTTCTGTGTTAGGGCTGTGATGGGTCTTGCAATCTTTGAAAATCCTTCAATAAATCTTCGGTAGTAGCCTGCTAGTCCAAGAAAACTACGAACTTCTGTCACATTGGTTGGTTGCTTCCATTCTGATACAGCCTTGACCTTTTTTGGGTCTACTTTTGCTCCTTCTACGATGATAATGTGTCTTAGAAAAGCAACTTCTTGTAGCCAAAACTCACATTTGCTGAACTTGGCATACAACTCATGTGCTCATAGCTTGTTCAAAATTGCTCTCAAGTGTTGTTCATGTTCTTCGGCACTTCTTGAATAAACGAGAATGTCGTCGATGAACACTACTACAAATTTATCCAATTCTTCCATGAACACCTTGTTCATCAGGTTCATGAAATACGCTGGGGCATTGGTTAGTCGAAATGGCATTACGGTGAACTCATATTGTCCGTAGCAGGGCATGAATGTGGTCTTTGGTATATCGCTGAGCCAAATCTTCAATTGATAGTAGCCCGATCTGAGATCTATCTTGAAGAAATACTTGGCATCTTTTAGCTAGTCAAATAGGTCATCAATTCTTGGTAACGGGTACTTGTTCTTGATGGTGACTTCGTTGAGTGACCGGTAGTCAATGCACATCCTAAGACTGCCATCTTTCTTTTTCACAAACAGAACTGGTGATCCCCATGGGGATGAGCTTGGTCGGATATATCCTTTCTCTTGTAACTCTCGTAACTGCTTCTTTAATTCCTCTAACTCGTTGGCTGCCATTCGATAGGGTCTCTTGGCAATGGGTGCAGTTTCGAGGATTAGGTCAATTATAAACTCCAAATCTCTGTCTGGTGGCATTCCTAGTAACTCTTCGGGGAACACATCGGGGTATTCACATACTACTGGTACTTCTTCAACACTTGCAGCTTGCATACTACAAACCATTGGTTCTACTTTGGAGGCTTGAGGGTGACATTCTATATTTGATCCTTTGTGATTTATCAAGGTTACTACTCTATCGCTATAAGATATAGTGCCATGGTGTTTCCTTAACCAATCTGTTCCTAATATTATGTCCAAACCTTATGTCTTCAATACTACTAGGTCCGCTTGAAATTCTACTCCATCTATCATTATCTTCATTTGAGGGCACTTGAGGGTGCATTTGAGGACAGCTCCAAGGGTTCAAATTAATAAAGGGGTGGGAAGTAACACTGTTCTTAATCTAATTCTAAACACAAAACAAGCAGAAACAAACGAATGCGATGTGCCGGAATCAAACAACACGGTTGCAAGAGTGGAATTTACTAGAAACTCACCGTACACGACATCAGGTGATGCCTGTACTTCCTCTGCATTAATGTGGTTCACACGGCCTTACCCAAAATTCAGGGCATTCCTTCTCAATGGTCCAGAGTTTTGAAGTGCTGAGCATCCAGTTCCTGAGGCGGCTGTCTCATTGCTGGCTATAGATTGAGCAGGGGCAGAGTTAGCGGCTTTAAGAGGGCATTGGGCTACATGGTGTCCTGGTTGTCGGCATCCAAAATAGGTCTCCATGGTTGCGTTATTGGTACTCTTGGGCTGGTTGCTATTGTTGTTGTTATTGCTGTTGTCGCTAATGTTCTTGTAGTTGGATGTGGTTTGTGAAGTGTTGGTCCCAGAAGTCCTATACTGCATAGTTGGCTGGTACCTTGTGGGTGCGGACTCGTTGTCTTGTTGGCGAGCACATTATATCAGAAATTTGCGCTTCCATTCTCCTTCACCTCTGACACGCTCTTCTTCCAATAGAATGGTGTGGTTCATCAATGTGTTGAAATCTGGGTAGATATGAGTGACCATTTGCTCTTGTAAGGATGCGTTGAGTCCTCTTCTAAAACACTTCTGCTTCTTCTTGTCGGAGTTAACATCTTCCGGTGCATATCGCGCTAGCTTCATAAACTTCTGGCTTTATCTTCATGATTCCTTCAGGGATGTGATATTCATGGAATTTCTCCATAAATTCTTCCATGTGATGGCTTCTGGCTTGGTAGCTGCATCTTGGTAGTTTTCCCACCATTCACTAGCGACTTCTACCAGTTGGTGAGTGGCTAGAATAACTTTTTCTTCATCAGTGGCTCTTACTGCATTCAATTTCTTGATGATGGTACGCAACCAATCATCAGCTGACAATGGGTCACCTTCTGCGCTATCAAATGTTGGTGGGTGAAGTCTCATGAATGTGGCCATCTTCCCTTGTCCATTACCATTATCCTGCCTTCTTGCAAGATTTTCTAACAACCGGGTCTGTCGATCCATCACTTCTGCCAATGTTGGTGGAGGTGCCGGGGGTTCCTCCCCTTGTACCGGGTCATTTCCAATATTTTGCTCAACTTCTTCTTCACCTTCTTTAGGTACTTCTTCCATATTTGGGATGTCATCTTCTTGGGGTTGCTCATGCCCTTGCCTATGATTACGATTGCCTCTATTTTCCCTGCCTCTAGGTCTCGATGCAACTGGCTCTTCCTCCTCATGAACCGGCCTTTCGGCGGCCTTTTCACGGTGATCCCATATCCTATCGGACCTTCGTTCCATCTGTTGCCATGGAATGGCAAATATGAGAAGACATCTTCCAGGATTTGGGTGCGAGAAAATAACAAGCAAGCAAAGACACACATGCACAAAAACACACACAATGCATATATCACACGAACAGTCATACATATATGATATAGGGGTGCATCATACAACAACTGCTAGAGTGATTACTATGCATCTACTCGTACTTCTAATGACATCAATGCGGCACTAGACTTACTACTACTCCTACTCGGGTACTAGACACTACTACTTGTTACTACTCATTATTTATTTTACAAGAACTGCATCACGCGAAGGTCCCATCATGAGGTCCACATGCATGTCCCTTAGCATCCATTCATGAGAATTCGAGCGGGTCCAATGGTGTTTGCATCCCCAGCGGTCTTCTTGCTGTTGTGATAGTTGCTCCCTCAGTAGGTTCTCCTTCTTCTTTTCCTTGTCTTCGGGCGCTCAAGGGCTTTCTGTAGTTCTTGCTTGCATTGTTCCTTTTCTTCTCTCATGGTTGAAAGCTGTGAGTTTAGCATGAGTAGTTCCTTCCTTAATGCTTGAACCTCAGCTTCTGCTTCCTTGAGCTTGGTGTTCTTGATCTTCAACTATATCTCCTGGTTCTCGCAGAGAGTGTCAAGGGCATGTAGGTACTTGGCGGTAGTCATGAGAGTGTACTCTAGCATTTGTGGCTTTGCCTTTTCCAATGCCTTAATCTTGCACCAAACCAGAGAAGTATGATCCATCACTGGGAAGAACTTTGCATGGTGTTGTTGATTTCTGCTTCATTTTCCTGACAAATGTTCATGAAATCCCATCGTGCTGCAATCTGACAAGTGTCACTCAATTCTCTTCCGATTGCTGGGATGCATCTGACCCTGAACTCAATGTTTGTTGGATGCTCGGTAATATGCAACTGCATCTCGCACTGGAGTACACCTTCCACATCGCACTCGCAATAGTAGTACGTGGGAGGCTCAGTGTACCCCAACCGCTGAAGTGTCTCCCAAAGGAGTGGTGGGAATCCTCCAGTGGTCAAATAGACTGAACATTCCCATATGTCGTCCATTGCTGCAAAAATTCACCACAAGAGTTAGAACATTTTTGCGACACAAATGAGAAATGACAATGAGAAGGGTTTGTTGCCTTTACTACTATTAGGTTTGCAGTCATTCCTATTACTATAAAACTATCTAACGTTTTTCCAATCCTAGGGCTTCGTCCTGCGGTCAAGCTCGGCTCTGATACCAGTCTGTCGGCCCCTCAATTTGAGAGTCCTCAGTGCATCCGTATTTGCGCCACGATCACACAAAAATACACACTAATCACAGGGATGATACACAGATATATATTAAAAGGTTCCAAGCTTTATTGATATCTAGAAATAGGGTCTTACAATAGTAGCCCAAGGGGCATGGTCATAGACTAATATTCTAGCGGAAGGCTACGGCCATGAAACGACATTATTGGTGGTTTCTAAAGCGGAATTATTATACAGCGAAGTGGCATCCTATTCCACAGGCAACTTGAGCGTGGGTGAAACCCTAGCCTCGATGTCACATTCCTACGATCGTATCTCCTTACGGGAAACGTAATCCTCGTGGTATGCTTCATCTTCGAAGTCATAGTCTTCTTCTATGCCGAGGTCTGTGAGTCAACAACGGGTGAGTACATACGTACTTAGCAAGCCCTAACCATAGGATGGAAATAAAAATGTAGTGGTGATTATAATTAAGGGTTGGATCCTAGCGGAGTATTACCATTCCCACTAGTGCCTGGATCATCAATTCTATTACCCGTTTCATTACAAATAAAAGTAAAGCTAATCATAGTATCCCATCTTAGCATTTGCCCATTCCAAGGATGTGGCTATTCGAATAGATTTAATAAACTCTACAGAGGTGTACAAATTTCCCCACAAGATAGGTGTAAGCTCATCCATGATCAATGGCTCAAACACGGCCAAGAAAACAGTGGCTCGAACGTAGCCTAAAAACCAAAAGCTTAACGTGGAAGATCACATAGCATCTACGCCAACCAGACACAAAAGAAAACCTATCCCCCCTATCGGCTCCTGGCAATCCGTTGCCTACACCGGTCTCCTAGTAGATATTATATCTCTATCTAATGGGGTGGGATATCAAGCCTACCCATATAGACATGTGGCTATACGAAATAACTCACTAGGCGAGAGGGACTACGAACCAGTCCTTATATGATCGAGGCGAGTATCTCCCACAGGAATCCTCTTCAGGCATCCCTGCCATGATAAACTACCTCCATAGTTAACCACTACTCACCCCATGTCGGGGTTTAGTTTCAGGTTTATCAAGTTTTAGGTTCCATTATTATCCCTAAATCTAGTCATAGTGTGGAGCTCATAAAATAACAAGATAACCATTTATTTTAATCATATCACATTAAACGAGCTCATTCTCTAGGGTAATAATCTCATAGTCATGTTTTAGCATTTCAGTGGTTTAAAGCAAGATGGTACGGAGGGGAGCTAGGACTTGCCTTTGTTGTTGTCACCTTCCGGCACATCTACGAAATTTGGATCTTCGTCCTCTTGACGATTACCATCGTCTGTCGGACGTATCGGTCGAATAAGACAACCACTATACGCAAAAGAAAGGCAAAATCAAACATAGAACTATATGGTGGCACTAGGTGCAAATGGTAGGGTTTGATTTTAGATGAATTTTAGAAGTGGTTTCATGCAAAAAGGAGTTGGGGTTTAAAAGTTATGTATTTTAGAAGTTTTTTCTATAACTAATTAACTAGGGGGAATTTTATATGCATTTTCTAGTGCATAGAAATAGGTGCAAACTACATGGTTAATTTTCTTAATGCATCTAGTTTATTTACAAATTTTCTATGAATTTTTCTAAGCTAGGAAACTGCATTTCTAACCCTATGTGTACACTAGCCGGGTGTACCCAACATTTTCTAAAGCGTACCCCCCGCTGTGTGTGTGAGATGTGTGTGTGTGACAGGTGGGCCACCTGTGTGCGTCAGCAGTGATGGCGGTGTCAGCGTTTAAGGCCGTAGGCCCACGTGTCAGTGAGGGAGAGAGAGACGGACGGACGGGGACGGAGGTTGACGGCAACGCCATTTCCTCCTGGTCCCACCTGGCGGAGATAGGGGTGGGGGATGAGGGGAACAGCGGCGGACAGAGGTGCCCGCGCCGGTAACGGAGCAGGGGAGGGGGAGCAGGGCTCGTCGGAGCGGCTTACGCCGGCGGCGTCAGCCTTCAGGAGAGGTGGATGGAGGGTGGACGGGGTGAATGGAGTTGAAGAACCTTTCAAAAGGCTGTAACAATATGCTAGAAGAAACAAATATGTGTGTGGGCGAGTTACGATTATCAATTGCTCTGCAGCAGTGACACAGTATTCTGCAGTATGTGGCCAAGATATCTAGTTTTCATTTGCTTTGCATCTTTAATCAATGGGTCTGAATCATCTCCTACCCACCAAACCAACGTCGTCAATTGTCACACATTATTGGATTTTCATTTTCCCAGTACAAACCCTTAGTTATTATTTAATACATCATCTCCAGGCAACATGCTTCTCATACGCCCATATATAACAAACCCAAATCCTAACCCACACCCACCGCACACATTTGATAAGTTTGAGCTCCAATAGGTTTCCTGTCTGCAACTGTGCCACTGAATCAAACACCAAACTAGGAGTGAGAGGAATCAGCGCAGGTTAATCAGAACATGGAGATCTGGCAGGGCGATTTGTCCCAACTAGCTGCAGAGTCTCCATCACACATAGTTGGGTGCCTTGATAAAAAGCCACTGTGTTGGCAGCGGCTGCTATTGTACACATTGTGTCTTTTCTGATATGCTGTAGCAGCACATCAACCTGTTGACAGATTGGTCTGACACTTGCTCGTGCTTAGCACATGAGTCCGGTTGCTCGCCTTCATCAAAATTGACCTCAGGCGTCAAAACCATTTGGTCCTAACGGTGCTTAGACTCTGGTTGCAACCGTCCATGCACATAAATTGTTGTCTCAGTGCTTCACAGTGAACCTTGCTGGGCCTTGGTTCAATTTGATCGTCAGGTTGCTTAGCAGGGACTAAAGACGTTGAAATCAATGTCCTATTTCATGCCATACATATTATGTGTTCTTGCAGGAAATAAATACTAATGGTTGTCACTCAACATACATGGATTTTGCTACTCGATTGATTGTATCATCGTTATGAGATCCCCTCCTGTAGACCTCCCAAACAATGCCACAGACTTTCCAAATTGTTCGGCACTACATAGACATGATTCATTTCATATTTTAACTTACATACTCAATTGTTTCTCCATGTTTTGGTTCAAGATTGTCTTTTGTTCTATACACCTCATGCCATAGCATGCTGAAGGAGCTTTTAGAGCCTTGAATGCAAGGATGGTACCCTATATAAGAGCAAGCTTCTATCCATTAAAAGAAACAAATAACCAAAGCTCAAAGTTTAACTTAAAGAAAAAAAAGGAAAGGTAAAAAACAAAAAAATTACATTACACAAAGGGTTCTATCCATTGTCTATTTTGACACTTACAAATGAGTAATTCCCTTTCTGACCTAGAAAATTTGAGGCTTGCTTATTTGACATGGGGTTTTACTTTCATTCCAGTATGGCACTATGTTAGGATCAGATGGCCTCAAGAGTGGTTGAGTTGAGACCTAATAAAAAATGAAAACGACAAACTGTAATCTATTAAAACTATTTCAACCCTTGGCAAGAACTAGCCCTAACGCTACTATAAGGAGCAAACTAAAATAGGTCCATATGGTCACCAATCTAAGCCACATCCTTAGCAAGCACACACTAACACTACGTCCTTAGGAATTTGCAAGAAAGAAACACAGTGCATCACATTGAGAAAAAAAGAGTAAAGTCCGAGATGATTCTCGTGCTCGTTACCACTCAATTATCATATTTTCTTGCATTTCTCTAACCCTATACAAAACCATTGCTTGTGTGCATATATTGTATATATAGTTATATTTATCATCTCTCCAGGTAGCTGCGCATCATTTAACACCTTCTCCCTTTCCCCCACTAGTGTGTATTATATTCTTGCAACTCTTCTTGCTTATTGTCTCTCTGTTATTAATAAAACTCAATCATTTATCTGGTTATGGCCAAATCCATATATGCTAATGTGTGGGTGTGGCTGAACCAAGACCTAAACAAGAAATTGGTTACTGCTAATAAATTTTCTAGGAATGAGAGGAATCGACAAGTTCACCATCACATGCTGATTTAGCAGCACACATGGATCTTAACAACTGGTCTCTTCTTGAGGTACCCCACAACAATAATCACCTTAGCTATCGAAAATGCAAACAGGAGAGTAATAACTAGAGGACATGGCATTCATGTCCTGTCCGGCCCTAATGTTGGTTTCACTATTGGCTCTTCATTTATGTTCTCAAGAATCTCAGAGCACTCTTCTATCATTGATTCTTTGGGGAGGTCTGCATAACATTGATGAGAATCAATTCCTACAAAGAACGAATCAGCACTCTCCCTGAGAAGATAAACATGTCCTTATTTATAATGTGCTCCTAGTTGGCACATACTCAGCCACAGTGATTGGCTCTTAGTCTTGCGCACATAAATCTTGGCTGTCACACGTGCATTTGTTGTCCTCCCATTTCTTCAATGGCGGTGATCATGTGTATTATTGATGCACATCTTTATTTATCAATTATAATCAATTAAGATATGTATCTACTATAGAAGGATAGGGTATGATCTTGTAATGACGACGATGTATGTTGTGATCTCAATCACATTACAATTGATCTCAAATTGTGTGATAAGTCTTGTTGTTAATCTAGAAATTAAAGGCTGTAACTTGATATGTAAGTTCATATACCTTGTTGCATAAGTTGTATGTACGCCATTTAGTGGGGTTTGGTGGACTTTAGTAACGTATATTGTGGAGCAGTTTGATCCACTTTCAAGCGACGGATGATACAAACTCGATTAAATGACGTTACTTTATTAGTGCAAGTGCCGACCTATGGCATTATGGCTGAGTGAACTTGCAGAATGCAGAATTTGCTGAGACGAGATTGTATTGAAAGCTAGCTCAAAATTGTAAAATGTCAAGGATGGGTAAGTAAATCATGTTCTTATACTACTCATGGATTCCTAATGATACTCCGTAACTCGAATAGTATGCTGAAGCTGAAGCGAATGTTATTTTATATCTAATAAATGAACTTTCTGCCCACCATATTTATTTGCCTTGTCCCCGTATACTCTCTAATCCCTTGTCTGTATACCTGGTTACTCCGCATCTGGGATCGCATGCTCTCTTATAACCCTCCACATTAGTTATTTTCGTGCGCGACTTTTCATTCTTAGGGCTTCCATCTCTATTGACATAACTCCACCATGCGCCTAGCTAGGAATGAGAAGAATCAGCAAATTCATGAACACGTGTTAGTTCCAAACACTTGGCATCTTTTCGTGTTGACTGTATGTTGTTGCCTAGCATGTTAGTTATCAACAGTGGCACAGCGAAGCAATAGAAAAAGGTGGTTCACCTGTGACTATGAGCATCTGAGTAGGAATATGATGCAAGTGGCGTGGGTTGAGCTGCGAGCCCGCTGGGAGTGGGACAGCCCGTGCCATGGCTCACTGGGAGTGGGAAAGCCCGTGCCTTGATATAAAAGTGCTGGCACAAATGTTGCATTACACATGTCGGCTTCCACACCGGCATAGTCATTGGCCAACTTTTTCATGCCACTCACACGCAGTGGTGACTGATAACAACATGATTAAAGGTTAGGAGCCAACATTGATAGATTGTTCTAATGGCACTAATTTGTTGTTGACAGTCAAAATATGACCGGGAGAGTTGAAGATGGACTAGAAAATTACGTGCAAACAAAAGAGTCAAATTTGGATAAACTTAGGAAAATCCAGTAAAACTGGCCCATGCCGTTTTGGGCCCCCCCTGGCCGAAGGTTGGTAAAATAGGCTCAGGACGCTGCAGGATCCACTTTTGAAACTGACCTTGGCTGAGGCCGCTTTAGTATAGGCTCTGGGCGATCTGCTGTTGAAATTGCATTGGCTTTGGCAGTCCGAGTCCGAAAACAAGTTTTCCCCTTGGAAACTCATCTGATCTAGAGGCAACTTGTAGATATTGTGTGGAATACATTTCCTATACTAGGATAAGACCACCCCCTCTATTTATATAAGAGGATCACAACCGATAGAGAGATCTATATATCCAATTGTAAAAAAACCAACCCATCTTACTTTTTTACATGTAAACCATAACTTTTCCAAACCCTTGCTACCTTGTACTTCTCTCGACAAGATTTGTTGACGTTCTAGGTGCCCTAGCCAATTCTAGGGCACCCCCACTATGCGTCTCCCTGACGGGTCTTCCCAGGAGGAGTTCGTGGGTTTTTTCGATGAAGAACAGGTGCAAAATTGGTTTCGTCGACCTGCTGGACGGCCTTGCCATTTGCACGTACCTATGTTGTTTATCTCAGTCGTGTGCAGCCACACATAGCCCTTCTAGAGTGTTGGACGAATTTTGTGTTAACATAGTTTTTGGCGACTCCGTTGGGGGAAGAAAGCATATCAAAGCTACTACAATGGCCGATGATAAGACGGAAGATCATATAGATCCAAATAATCCCAAGAACATCATCATGCCTTTGCCAGATCTACATTGATAGGAGATTCACAAGATGCTAGAGTAGAGGAGAGGGCGAAGGCCCAAGCTGTTGCTAATCTGGAGTATGCCCTAGGATGCTTTGAGGTGGATCAGCGGGGAACTGTGAAGAAGATCAAAGGCGTCATAATTCAACCCTCTTCCTGCTTCATCTTAATCTGAGGTAAAAACTGATGAAACTACTTTCAAGTTTGGTTTTACTCAGGATGAATTTGCTGCAATGATCTCTAGTCAAGACAAACATTTTGAGATCAATATGCATGAAAATTTTAGAAAATTCATGGATAGCAATAATAAAAGGGAGGGAAAGAAATATGAAATTCATGTTTATCCTCATGATGCATTTGTGAGCAGATGAACTCCGGTTGCTAGCCTATCTCAACATGGGATGCCATTTGGCTTTTTTAAGGGGCAAACGAGCTATGAATCGGCTATCCAACCCAAATCGGCCTATTCGACAACTAAAACCGATTGGACCAATTTAGAGGGGTTTGGTACTTCTTTACCGATGGTTACCTTCTCATAGCCATTAGTTTCTACCACATGAGCTGCAAAATAGCAATATAGCATGTTTCTTTTGCTCATAATATGTTGTTGCCAAGCCTCGTAAAACTCCAATAAGGAGTCAACATGCTAATATGTATGTAAGTACCACTTCACAAATCAGCAATCCGGTCCCACGGGATGAAGGTTTATGCTAATTGAAGGAAGATTTAGCATAAATCTTTAGAACAAAGGTTGGGTGTACCGTGTATGACCCTTACGTAGATTATTCTACCTTGCCACCACAACCTCACTCTACCTGACCACCCCCATTGAAGCCATCTAGCACGTGCCCCCAAACTTCATCTATGGCGAGTGGCGACACTTAGACAGACAAGCTCCTTTTCTTTCTATCTCTCATCATGCTTTTGCCTTTGGCTTGTGTGAATACTTTGGGTTTCACTTGATGTTTTTATTCCATTGAAATCTGTGTACCGTACCTAAGAACCTTTCCTCTTACTGTTCTTACTTTCATTATATGCGACGACGACTCAAAGAAACTTTCTAGGGTCCTTGAAACCAACTATTAAAATCACCCCCATCTCTGTTGTTCTTACCGCGGCATATATGGTGGACTCACGATACTATATGCTAAACATGTACTGCATTTTGACTAACTAAATTAATGTAGGGGAGGTATTCAGCGACATCTGTAGTACTTAGCTATGCCATCTAGTTCACTGCTTCGTGTCTTGGTAAATAAATCAGAATCCTCTCCCACCATCCAACTTTAATTATCATATTTTATGGATTTTACCGACAGCAGTACTACTGCTCAGTTATTATTTGACACATCATCACGAGGCAACTGCCTTCTCTGGCCTCATGCCCTTATATAGCAAGCCCAACCTGGATCCGCCACTACCCACACCCACATATTACATTTGACAAGCCTGAGCTCGATCCGTTCTCCAGGTTACTGTCTCCTACTCTATCATAGAATCATGCACCAAGTTAGGAGTGAGAGGAATCAGCAGGTTAAGCGACACATGAGTGGTAGATGGCATTGCATGCGACAGCTCCTCCGAACTTTACGTATCTGATGGAAAACACAGGAGTGGTGGCAGGGGCTACACTTTCAGGGAGTAGCTAGGAGAGACGGAATGTACAAGTAGGTGAAGAAAGGCAACGCTAGCATGCAAATATAGGATGTCCTGTTCTTGTCTCAGCTAGTAGCAGCAGTTCAGTATGAGCTCGCAGTTAGTCTTGGAGCTCATGGAGCTAACATGAGCTAATAGTGAGACCTGGAGCTAGCTGTTTGCCATGGAGCCCCCCGCTTGCCTAGAGGTTTCAAGCCCTGAACAAGGAAAAGATGGAAATTTCATCAGCACACGGGCAGAAGGCTTGCTAAAATGAAAGGAATTGGAGGAGAGACACCCATGATTTGAAGCAAACTCGGTGGAAGAATCAGCTTGACAATGCAAATCACTGATTTGCAGTATCGGTTTCCAAATAAGCAAGAGCTCAGAGGTTTTGCATGGATCAGCGAAGATGAAAAGGTCTCTCGTTTCATGGAATTTACTAGGAGTAGTAATTAATTGGAGATGTTGATTTTGCGGAAATAAATGATTTTTCCTTTTTCTATAGTTATTAACAATGACAGAAGCATGAAATTGATGCTCCGTAAACTAGTAGCAGCTGTTCAGCATGAGGTGAAAATGGACTTTAGATGCTTGCAAAATGCAAACATTGTCTAATTGGCTACACAAAGAAGTCATTTAATATAATTTATTGTTGTAATAAATAAGCATATATGTCACTAGAAATATCCACATGTTTTTTTTTCATATTTTTCTATTGTTTTAAGGATTTTGTTGAAGTACCTGAGTTGGATTGTAAATTTGTGCAAGTTGAACTGCGACGGGAGTGAACTTGCTAGCATTGTCTTGTTGTGGCCAGTGGACATGAGTGCAACCTAAAACTATTGGTTGCGGCATCATGCGGGCTGCCGCGAAGCCCGCGAAAGCAAGCGGCACTATACGGGCTGCCACAAGTGCCCCCTAGCACTCTCGCGGCTCCAGCTCGTATCCGGATTGCCCATCGGGGCACCGCTTGCACGCCTTCCTACATCTGAGGGTATGGTGTAATGAACAACGAAGAGGTTGCAAGATTAAATGATGTTACTTTCAAAGTGCAAGACTGCAAGTGCCCACCGTACCTAAGGCATGGCCGAGTGAACTTGCAGAAATGCAGAATTTAATTAAGACGAGATTGTATTGGAAGCTAGCTTATAAAAGGTGTTTTGTATAAATGTTTCACCGTATTATTAAGTATAATTCATCCATAGTACGCCTATCTATGGAAAAGTTCTTTTGTTGCTTCAGCGCCTCTAGCAGTCGAATTTACTTGCGGGCAGAAAGAATCTTTTACTCGCATATTACTTAGTCTAGTCTACTCGATGTAGCAAGGGTATCATTCAATCTCCTCTGGTTAGTGTCTTTCCAGCATTTATAGCTTTGTTAGCGGGTGGTTTGAAATGCCAATTACAGGTAAGTAGATCATGTTTTTATATGGCTTTCCCTTTTATACATACTCATGAATTCTTAATAATAGTCAACAACTCGAATAATACCATGACTGATGAAGCATTGTTTTCTATATCTAATAAATGAACATTGCTGTCCATCACAGCTCAATTATGACATTTTCGTCCATTTATTTGCCTCTTGTCCCAGTACCCTCCCGGCCTAAAATCCGTTGTACCATATATATACCTGGTGTGATTCTGCGTCTGGGATCGCGTGCTCTCATATAACGCTCCACATCCTCAAATGCATTTTCGTGCAATTCTTCATTTTTAGGGTCTCCAACTCTATTGACATAACTCGACCACACACCATGCTAGGAATGAGAGGAATCAGCAACTTCTCGAGCACATGTTGGTTCCCATAATTTGCGACTGTTTTGCGATCTTCGTTGTTCGTGAGCACGTTAATTATCCACAGCGGCGCAGCAGAGCTGTGGAAAAAGGTGCTTCGCCTGGGAGCATCTGAGGGTATGCACTAATGAACAACGAAGAGGTATCAACTAGCATAGGGTTACGGCCAGGCTATTCAGTTGTTCAGTTGTATACGACCAGGGGCTATATATGCCTGTGAGCATGTACAATTGTACTAATCTTGAAATTATTTTAGAACATCATAGAAGAAATCATCCACCCTAAGCTAGCATTATACATCCTTACTATGTAATAAATGCCTGTTCTCTTGTAACTTCTTATTCTCTTCTCCCAATTACCTGCTGCTACAAAAACGTTCAGGACATTCTGTTGGAATGGGCACTGGATGCTTAAACATCCATAGAAGCTAGCCTTAGCAAACAACGCCTCAAAATCACCAGCAAAATCAACCGATGTTTAGTGACAACACCTAAGCTAGTTACATTAGTAGTGTAACCATCTGATGACGTACGTGCCTGACACCAGCCTCCCCTTCTCCATGCCCTACGACACAGACTGCCCCTTCTCTGTGTGGGCAGCCCCTGTGTGGTAGATCTGGATGAGGGTGGGGGCACGAGGGCGTAGCGTCTCTACAGTGGCAGCAACCCTCCTCCACGTGGGCGGCTCCCCTAAATACCAGATCTGGGTGACGGTGGCATGCGAGTGCACAGTGCCCCCCTGCCCACCCCCTTGGCGGTTGTGTGTGTGGAGATCGATGGCGGCAGTGGGTGCAGATGCCGTGGCAGGCCTAGATCTATGTGGAGATGGCATGCGGAGATGACGGCAGCCCTAGATCCAGACGTGGATGACAGTGGTTGAATCGGACGCGAATGGCAGTGGCTGCTAGACCCTGGGTATTTTTTTAGAAAAAAAATATTTCATTTTCTCCGCCACAGTCCCGAGGCAGCAGTAACGAAGCTCCTCATCGCCGCTGAATACCATCAACGACTCGTGAAACCGGCAGTGATGAGCTCTGTGTAGCAGTGTACACAAAAAATTTACTACATTTCGATTAACAAAATTAATGTGGTGGAGGTATTCACAAGATGAAACACTTGAAAGCTATTGCAAAACATATCCAACATCCAGATGAAACACTTGCAATAGACGTATGAAACATCTGAAACACTTGAAATATGCGCTTGCAGGTTTGCAACATACATGTATAAACAACATCCATATCTACTTTTGCAACATCCAAATAAAAATACTTGCAACATACGTCTGATATAGATGAAATATTTGAAACATACAACTGAAACATACGTGTATAGCCATTGCAACATATGCAACATCCTAATCTAATTTTGTAATATCCCGATCTACTTTCACAACATTGATATAAAACACTTGAAACATACCATTGAAACACCTGAAACATACGTTTGCTACATGCTCTTTTAGCGCAAAACATCTCCTTGCTACTTCGGCGAATGGAGGCTCGTCGGTGCATGGAGGTCACCGGTGTGCTCGCCGGCGGCATGGAGCTCGCCAGCAACGCGGAGCTAGGGGGCGGCGCACAGAGGGTGGGTGTGGGGGTGGCACCGGTGGCGGTGCACGCAGAGGACAGGTGGGTGGCGCGTGGAGGTCACTGGTGTGCTTGCCGGTGGCATAGAGCTCGCCAGAAACGCCGAGCTAGGCAGCGGCTTAAAGAGGGCCAGGTGGGGGAGGCACGGACGGCAGTGGATTAGATTGAAGCCTGATCATTAGGTGCTGATGATTTTATTCAACATATGAGCATGGGACAAGCATGAAGTGGAATTGCTTGGCTGCTCACATATTGATCGCTACCTGTCCGGTGATAAAGAAGCTAAACAATTATATATTCACGAGGTTATACAAGTTTATATTCTGGAGATAATGGTGGGTTATGATAATTGGAAGATTGAAGCAACACGTCTTGCCTTCCTAATGGTTTCCGTGAGCAAAGGCAAGGGAAAAGGAAAGGAGTCGGACTCTAGCAGGCGTAGCACGATTATTATTTGTCGGTGGTGTTCATGCACGGAGAAAGGAGAGGCCAAGAGAGAAGGGAACATACACGTACAAGGAATCGCTTCACGTTCTACTAATAGTATAGGGTCCAATATGCATACGACAATGTAGCCTGACATTTATGCGGACATAGGAAGGATCACCCGCCCTATAGATATAAAGGGTGATGGCCGATTGAATCACCCACAATTAATGTATCAAAAACACATCAACTACCTTTCTCTATCCTCTTTTTCTATCTACCTCTTGTCCCCGTTCTTCGTCGGTGCTGCATGACTGGAGGATCGACGATGACGATGCTCTAGAGCGGTTAGGTCAGCTAGAGCAGCCCATGGCTGCTGCACGTCTTGACGGGGTCCCTTCTAGGCGTGTGGGGTTTTAGGTCTCAAGAGACCTCGCCGGCGTGTCTTGCGTATCGTGCTCCCGGTGGGGCTCCTCCTGCGACGTGTCTTGCGTATCGTGCTCATTGCTGGAGGCACAAGGTTCGGGTACGGACATCCCCTAGGTGCCGGCCGACCTAAAAGTCGGCTAGGTCCTACATCGAGCGATCTAGCTCCTTATTGAGTGTGGTGACCTCATTAAACGTTAACACACTTTTTGGCGACTCCGCTGGGACGATTATTTCGGCTACTTTACAACCAAAATTTTCTTCTCTAGTTATCATATTGATCTATAAAAAAATCAGTTGCCAAGGCATCAGGCCTAGGGCCGATCGCTCCTGTTTTGTCAACAGCCCTAAGGCCGATTTAGGGCCTGTTCGCTTGGAGGAATTCTAGAGGAATTTGGATGGTCTGGAGGAATGCTGGAGAAATTTGTGAGAGAAAAACACTGTTTCGGATGAAAAAAGAAGCGGATCAAGCCGGTTTTAAGGGCACGCGAACGAAGACCTTAGGGGGGTTGTTTGGTTCCCATATATTAAAATTTAGTCCCTGTTACGTCGACTACAATAAACATGTTTGCCACTATTTGAAGTATTAAACATAGATTAATTATAAAACTAATTATACAGATTGAGACTAATTTATGAGACGAATCTATTAAGCCTAATTAGTCCATGATTTGATAATATGGTGCTACAGTAACATGTGATAATGATGGATTAATTAGACTTAATAGATTCGTCTCACGAATTAGTCACGCCTTCTATAATTAGTTTTATTACTAATATCAAACACTCAATGTGACAATAGATATAATATCCGATGTAACACCTCCTAAACTTTACTCCATGGCAAACACCCCTAGTTTAGGCTTTTTATCTGCCGCTTGCGAATACGATACGTGGTTGTTGATCTTATTAGTATTGCTGCTGCTGCAGGTTTCTAAGCCGTACACACATCTCGCCAGAATCAAGAAAGCAGGCTACTGTTCGTGCAAGCAAGCTAGTTTAGATTGCAAATTTTTGCAATTCGGACACTGTAGCACGTTTCATTTGTATTTGACAAACTTTGTCCGATCATGGACTAACTAGACTTAAAAGATTCGTCTCGTGATTTACAACCAAACTGTACAATTAATTATTTTTTTACCTACATTTAATGCTCCATACATGTGTCTAAAAATTGATGTAATGAAGAGAGAGTGAAAAAACTTAGAATTTTGATGGGATCTAAACAAGGCTCTAGAGACAACTTGTGCTGTTGTTCCTGCCGTTCAGGATAAGCGTTGTCTGTTGCTCAGTGCATGCAAATCTGAGTATACACTTATGAACTCTCATACATATCGGCAATTCATCAAATCGATATGCCGATGAACAACATGTTGACCGATCATTATTTCTAATTTATCGGTCAAGGATAAAGGTACTTCGGCCATGGCTATAGCTGAAGCCAACTGTGGTGAGACAAGTATACTAGAAGAAATATTGCTGGAATTTATACAAGAAAAGAGCAAGGCGTACGAAAGATTGTATCTATCTTGTTTTCGGGTAACAGATCAAGGCGTCGTTGCAATAAAAGAATGGAAGCCAGCTAGCAACCTTTAATTATTGAAGGAGATGCAATCTTCAGGTACTTTATCTACTCACATATGCAATCTGGTTAATGATATGTGAGATGATTTTACAAGACCGATTGACAAGGAGGTTAGCATTGATATGATTACTGAGAAGCTGATTAGTTTTAATTTCGAAAAATCGGCTGTAAAAAAGGATAAATTAGTAGAAGAGCCGATTAAAAATAATATTGGTGTTCGAGTAGTTATTGATCCTTGCAAAAATAGGCCAGCTGCTAATATTGTTGTGCAAGAAAATTTAGATTCATGTGCGGGGGCAAGAGAAGAAAAGCCAGTTCCTGCAGGTAACGTGCCATTTACCGCTAAAGAGAAATTAATGTTGCCTGCTACCAAGAGCATGAGTTCAGCTAATGCTGCTGAACGTGCAACCATGCATGGTAGAGAACAGCAGAGCATGTCGGCCATTGTTATCAAAGAAAGGCCTGTTGCTGTTGGAGGAGAATTTGAAAAGGTATCGGCAAGTATTAGCAGTATGGATAAAGTTGCCGATTCACCTCAAGATCCGAACATGGAGATACGTACATTGCGATGCCCGGATTATAACAGTCCGAGTTCCAATTCAACTCTGCATAAAATGGAACATGATAATTGTTCGGATATTAGCTCAAGCAAAGCCAACAAAATAGCTATGACTGAATTAAGTAATTCGGACATGTCTAAAATTAAAGAGAATATAGCTAATGTGTGGATTGCTTGCAAGAGCCTCCCAAGGATGGCATGAAAATTGCATCAAGTTCTGGGGGGCATACTGAAGCTAAACCAAAGAAACTGAAGATCGACAGCAAGGTTCACTGCTACATAAACCTTTTGTAGAGTGGCTCCAGATAATTTATAGGGGCGGTTTGGTCAGCCGCCCCTACCAAAGCGTGACTACAAATCATGCATTTGTAGGGGCGGTTCCCAGACCGCTCCTACAAATCAATTTGTAGAGGCGGCTGGTGTTATCAGCCGCGCTATAGTACCAGCCGTCCCTATAATAACTGTTTGTACGGGCGGTTTAATTTAGAACTGCCCCTACAGTACATTTTTTCACAAAAAAATTAAATTTACAATTCAAATTCGATCAGAAGACACACACACACACACACACATATATATATATATATATATATATATATATAGGTAAGGCTATTCTGCAGCTGGCCATAGAATAACTTAATCTATAGACAGCTTGATTTACGATAATATTTGTACCAATTTATGATAACATGAATATGCATTTACGATACTCGTGTGACTGCAACTCACAGTGATATTTATGATAATGTTATAATAAATCATTTAGTAAGGAGTAACTATAATCTCGTAAATTAGCATGGTAATTATCGTAACTCAAAGTGGCCACATAATAAGTTATTCTATGGCCAGCCGCAGAACAATATATATATATATATATATATATATAAAGAGAGAGAGAGAGTATATTCAGTAGCCAACTATAAAATAAGTTATTCTGTAGCCACCTCCATTTACGATAATTTTATATACTAATTTACGATAATGTCAGTACATATTTACGATAGTTGGGTTACTATAACACATGAGGATATTTACCATAACGTTATAGTAAACCACTTAGTAAGGAGTTACTATAATCTCGTAAATTAATATAGTAATTATCGTAACTCAAAGTGGCTACAGAATAAGTTATTTTGTAGCCAGCTACAGGGTATATATATATATATATATATATATATATATATATATATATATATATATATATATATATATATATATATATATATATATATATATATATATATATATATATATGCATATATAATTTAAATCTGACCAAAACATATATAATTCAAATCTGACCACAAGCACAAGAGTATTATATAAACTACAATTACAAGTCCAATTCATAAGAATATATATAATTCATCATTAAATAGACATAATTCACAAGGTAAGACTAATGTCAAATTTCATACACATTGTTATCAACGGCCTAGAGCTAGTCTTTCAGTCTCACGAAGGTGTTGGTACTGAGGATTTCTACCTAAGTCAGAATCTCGGTCATGGTAGGTGCCTTTGATGTGTACAATCTGGTCCAATATGAAGTTGCAAATGTCAGCGATGAGCTCTAAGAGTTGGTCATCCTTGTATAGGTCTCTTTTCATTTCTTTCTCTTCTTTCCACTATAAGAGAAGAAGTTTCGGTTTAGTATTTCATACCATGTGCGAAGTTTTTATACTACGGGTGAAGATGTTCCAACTTACCCTTAAGGGATGTCTCCTGTAGGCACCGGTGTTACTCATCATAAAACATACATAGTATCCATAATGTACACTCCCAGGCTTCTGCTTGGGGCACTGTGTGTTTTGCATATGGAAATGTTAAGTAATGTTTTTGACAGCCATGTAATGGAGTACTGAAGAAGTAAGTTACACTTACCGCACACAGTGTTTTTATAACCAGCCTTTCCTTCCTTACTGGATCATGTCTTTCGTGATGTTTAGTGACATAGAACCTAAATGCCCTGTTCAAATTATTTTAGCAAATACAACTTGTTAGTATCCAAAAGTAAACGTTACAAGTATGTATACAAACATATAAGCTAATGAGGATTGTCGATATGTATACGTCTTGAGAATCGATATGAAGTCTTTGTATGTCACCGGGTCCCTATCTATTGAATCAAAGACCCATGCCATGCTCGTCCCCACATCGACGCCTATGCAAATCCAGTGGTTGCTGCATAGATTTAATCATAGAACTAGATAGACTCTTTTGCATTGAATAAAATATATCGAACAAAGCTTTAAGTATAGAGTTGAACTTACTCGAAGTTGTATCATAACCATATAGTAGAGTGCTGTTGGAGATTTTTAAAAGCCAGGGCAATGTATGCCAAAACCTTAAGGGTCTCTTGCCTTAGTTTCTTCGTACGGATGTTATCTTTCTCCCGAAGGGTCTTTCCAGCAGCTAGCTCTTTGTCATCCAGTTTCCACTGTTTAGGGTAATTAAAATTTATTTGTGCTATAGCTTGAGGGTCTACATACCCGGCTTTCACACTTGGCATTTGTTTTACAATGTGCACTTGCATTCTACAAATCACGGCGTGGGTTAGTTACAATAAAATCCAAAGATTACATTCATATCATATCGGGAGGACAAGGACTTACATGCACCACGTACGAATTAGATTCATTTCCATTGCTCCGAGGTGCAAGCCTGTCTGCATGTCATTGAAGTCAAAGATAATTTTTCCGGCTGGGCTTCCAAATGTGCCGGTGGGGAAGTATGCTTGTACGAGGCCTATGCTCATTAGGAGAACACGCAAGTACCAATCATGGAACCTTCTCATTCCAAGTGGTAGACGCTGGATGTCCCGGTTTGGTAGGAAGGGCTTGCCTCTTTCATATGTTTTCGGGCAATCCTTTGACCATTTGATGGCATCAACATTTGGATATTGCTTTGCTGTTTGGTGGAGTTTGCTAGTGATGGCCTCCTCAGAAGCCCATGATGGGACTTTTTTAACTTGGTTCTCAGGCTTGAACTAGTCATGGGAATACCACTTATGCACCGACAAGACATCTTTCATTGGAACATAAATTGGTCTTATGGTGATTGGATGCTTCTTTCGAAGTTCTCATTCAGGCACGTCCTCATCTTCTTGTGCATCACCTTCTTCAGGAGGCACTCGTTGTTCATGTATCGGCTGTGCTTGTTGAGAAGACTGTAGCATCTCATTATGCACTTGCTCGATACAAGCTAGAGAAGGTTGTGGCTTATCAGGCACATGCTCGCTAGGAGGCGGGGAAGAATGTGACATCTTAGGAATGTAGTGGTCACGAGACGGTGAAAATATCTCCCCGTCCTCAACAACTCGCTCTAAATTTGGAAGAGGGGGAGGCGGCGAATAAGCAGTCAATATAATGTCCTGTTTGTGCCAGAGGATGAACTGCCCCATTACGTCTTCGAGTAACACCAGCCCCTCGGGAGTTGCGTAGTCTATCCTCCACTGCATGAACTCGGGCTTCACGGTATGCACCTCGACCCTAGTGTAGTCAGGCGGTATGTTATTATTGTGGTGTAAGTCACCAAGAGGATGTGCCACACCCGTTGCCACCTCCATCACAATGTTCTGTCGACCGCTGAGAAACACCAAGGTGCAACTAGTTGGTTCCCGTATGCGATCGACGGGGGTTGTGGCTGTAGTGGAACCTTAACTGCTAGGAACTTTCGGAGGGCTGCCAACTAATGCCAGTTCCCCCGGCGGCGTCATTAATGTCTGTAGCTCCGTAAACAGTCCTTGCTCCTCCAGCGCCTTGGCAACTAGAGTCTTCACTTGGAGCTCAAGATTAGTCTCCCAGTCTATGCCATGTTTCTTGTACATGTGCTTGTCGTCCTCGAATCCGTGTTTCTAGGTCATCCTTTTCCCTAGCCCCCTGGTGCGGCCTATGTGCTCCTTGTTTCCCAAACCAAGGCTAAGTTCGTCCCTCTCTCTAGAATGATTGAATGAGCTCTTCTTCTTGTCTTCAGCATATTTCGTTACTAGTTAACAGATCAAGGAAACAACAAATAAGGTACCATAGTCAAGAACTTCTGTTACTACTCATATCTAAATGTAGCACCAAGTTTATCTATTTATCTATATATTACATGAGCTGAATATGCAATTAATCAACAACCTATGTTACGGTACTGCTATGTTAAGGTACAACTAGATAGTCCAGATTTATAAGCAAACAAGCTGGAAGAACTGAAGCAATGCATAGATCTACAATATGGATTAGCCAAAAAAAAGAAACACAAAAAATGGAAGTATAGTGACTTAAAGAATTAGTAGCTGCACAAACAATGGCGTTTGATATTTTAAATGGGCCTATTATAGTACAGAGAGCATGTGTACTACATGCAGATCATTATTTAGCAAAGTTAAGCACAATGGAAGTTTCTTAGATGGGGGGCTACTCAATTATGTGCATGCACGAAAGCTTAATTATGTGCATGCACGAAAGCCGTATTATCTTCGTGATGGCCTTCTCCAAAATTATCACATGGGGCAACCAACACAAGCAAGCCATGCTAAACCCTAGTAATAAATCCCATGAAATCAGCAGCTAAAAGAAGGGGTTGGGCTTACCTGCAGAAGACGGCGGCGATGCACGGGGGCCATGTAGCACCCAGTTTTTACAACAAAACCAGATACACACCATATGTGATCCCAGGAAGTCAAATCTCACATATAGCTACATATAAGGGTAATATCAATAGACAATGCTCAATATATAATGTACTTAGTATAAAGAATATAACCTTAGATAGCAAATAGCGGAAAGACAACTCCGATCTTCGGGTGAAGACTCCAATTTCACAGGGACAACTGACTGGTTGATCACAAGCCTAATTCCTCTAAACTCTAGTAATCTGGTACCCATCCGGGATTTTTCCAAAGATTTAAAAAGTAAAGCAAGCGTAAGTACATGTCGTGCTCAACAAATATAACATGGGGTTCATGAGGCTCAAAAGGCTGACACGGGTTTAACTGTGATTAGCTTTTAATTGTCACAATTTTAGCATAGGAGTAGCAACAAGTTTATCACAAGTCCATATAAACACATGATCAGGTAAAGATGAATAATGAATAGCATAAATAGTAATCATTAATGAGCATATTCATCCTCAGTATCATCCGTGTTCATCATCATTAACCATTAGTGATCATCTATTCCGTAAGGGTTCCAAGGCCGCTCGTGACCGTGAGCACGGCTGATATACTAGTTTTACACTCTGCAGAGGTTGTACACTTTCACTGTGAGTCGTGATTTACCCTTTTGCTCGAGGTAGCTAATCTATTGACCCACTTCCAAGGAAGGTCGGTAGGGTTCACTATGAAGCCTTTCAAAGGTTCGTCTAACAAGTTAGGGCCATTAGATTCACTCGGCAAACAGATATAGGAACCCCCTTCCCGATGGCACAATGACACGCAACCTATACACAAGGGGACAGAGGCTGTCATATACCTGATTCGACAAGCCATTCTTACGCTAATAATGGTAACCTCTAACAAGCTAGAAAAGGTCCTCATACTGAGCTAAAGCAAGAGCCATGTAGCCCTCATAGTTGTACTGTAAGTCCCGGATGATCACTTACAGATAAGTCCTTAGGAAGAGGAATCTAGAGCACCATAAAATACCCCAATGCTCTAGCACCCTTGTTCCATATTGCTAAAAAGCATCTTTTAATGTTTATTGCATATTACATTAGTCAAGTTACAAGATCATGGTTGTAGTTGAGCACTAGCATCATACTACCCAACGTAATACCCCATAGGTATCAAGGCACAAGATACAAAGTAGTAGGAAATCCTTAGTGGCAATCATGGTAGACACATGCAGTATGAATTAAGTGATTAAAGGTGAATAGGTAACAAGGATGATCCCATGCTATACTTGCCTTAAACTTAGATCCTTCTTTAAGTTCAAAACTTCAAAGATCTGCTTCTTGATTCACCACGTATAACTCACCGACTGGACAAGATCATAAAGCACCACACAAGCATCCATGCAATCATACATGAAGCAAACAATAGATCTAAATTAGAATAGTACACCAAACATAAAATCAAGATGAAAGGTTTGTAAAACGAATCTACGTCTTGCTACGAACACACAGTCGCGAAAAGCACGCTAATAGGAGCTACGGTTTGAAAGAAACGGCTACCGAAAGATCCACTCATAAAGATAAAATATAAAAGTATAAGCTTCATGTGTTTTAACTATATAAAGAGATATATAAGATATTTTATAGATAATATGAATTAATTCAAATTTAAGTTTGAAATATAATACTAAAGTAAAACAAATCATATTTTATTTATAAAACTCAGTTGCATAATTATTAATCAAGATATGATTTAAACCATGAAATTCTAGAAATAGTAATATGATAAACATTGTTACTAACACGTAGATCTCGTCGCTATGAATCTAACGCAACTTGAATGGGTCAAAACGGAGCTAAAACTCAAAAGATATGAAATAAACAAGATTTTGTTTATTAAAATAATTGATTAAATCTAACCTCGGATTTTAAAAGTTGAAAACATACTTATCAGTAGTATGAACATGTAGATTAGGAAATTACGAACCTAACGCAAGTTGAACGGATCAAATCGGAGCTAAAACGAAGACGTTATGGCTAAAACAAAATCAGTGGCAAATCTGTAAATAAGTGAAAGCGCATTTTGGATCTAAACCGAAGAAACTACGCTTTCCAAAGAAGAAAACGTAATCTGTGATTGCGCTATAGTCCGTGGGTTGATTTCAGAAAACATCAGGGGCTCTTTTGTAAAACGGTCGAAGCTGGCGGGGTTGACCCGATCGTTGTCCACGTAGTCGACGCGTGGCAGAAGGGAACTAGCCAAGGTGGTGAACCGGCCGTGGACCAGCTGAGGTGGAACTGTGGACCAAGTCCACCACTGTGCTCATGGACCGGAACGAAGGGGTATGCGGGTTCTAATCTGGACGGTTCATCTAGGATCGGACGACTGAGGACGGTTGGGGAGGGAGTGCACCACCGGAACAGTGGCCCATGGCGGCGATTTGGCCGGCGTTTGGTGATTGCTCACCGGCGCAATTGGGGAAAACACCTACGGTTAAATTAGGCTCGGATTTTGGCACGGGAGCTAGAGAGGGCTATGGCGAACTCGACTAGGTGATCAATTGCAGCTACCGACAAAGAAGATTTTGAAACCTTAAATGATTTCAAGTATAAAACTCGTGAACATAAAAGTTATTGAACTCATCACTATCTACAACTTTTATTTTGGTCACTTCTTCTTGTGACAAAGTATTAGTAAACATTGTTCACAAATTCACATATGACTCATAGTTTCATGAACTATACGAGAGATATGTTGATTTGTGAACAATGTTTTACTATCATTTTGTCAGATGAAAAAATAACCAAAATTAAAGTTGTAGATCTTGATGAGTTATACAACTTTAGTATTCATCACTTTTTCAGCTGAAATCATTTAATGGTTGAAAATCAGGTTGGAAGCTATCATTTTTTAAAATTTGAATTGCTCAAACTTTGTCAAATGAAAAGAATGATCAAATCAACATATTAACTTGATAGGGAATGATTTTAGAAAATTTTAAGAAAAAATCATCACATTTCGAGTTAGTATGAGGGAGAAAGACTAGTTACAAATTTTACCCAGAGATTAAAAAGAAAAATCATAACTGTTCATGATGATCAATGATGAGCAAGTGTCATTTCTCTTTTTAATCTGTGGCTGAATCTTATAACTAGTTTTTCTCCCTCATACTAACTCCAAATGTGATGGTTTTTTCCCTAAAATTTTCTAAAATCATGCTCTATCATTTTAATCTGATCATCTATCTTTGGCACTAATTTTGGACAATTCAAAATTTGAATTTTAGAAAAAAACAACTTCAAACCTGATTTTCAACCATTAAATGATTTCAGCTGTAAAAGTGATGAATACCAAAGTTGTATAACTCGTCAAGTTCTCCAACTTATATTTTGGTCATTTTTTCATTTCATAAAGTGTTAAGTGCTTGTTTTAAGTGTTTCAATAGTAGTCCGAACATATTGCAGTAGTAATAAGTGCCTATTTTAGGTGTCTGCGTGTTACAACTGTTTTAGTAGTAATAGAGTGGATGTTGCAATAGGTTCATCTGGATATTGCAAAGGGTAGTCTTACACACATGCATAAATGTAGTCTCACACACATACATAAATATATAGTCTCACACACATACATAAATATATAGTCTCACACGCATACATAAATGAAGTCTTACAAATACACATACTTACACAAACACTCCACGTTCAACAACTAGCTAGCCCACTGTAACGACTTTTCCCTTGACACCTTTTCGTTCCCATGGCAATATGTCTTTGGGCATGTTTTTTTCCACAACACTGATCTTCTTAGGAAAGTCTATGAATAGCAGCATCTCATCGTAGTTATTATAAGCTTCAACATCGTCCACGCCATCAACTCCGATAATATGCTGTTTCCCGAAGGCAACCACGTGCTTTGTCTTCTTCTTCGGGGAAGGTTACTTTGTGGGTCAGGCATATAGAAAACTTGTGCGACACGTGAAGCGAGCACCAAATGGTCATCTTGGTAGCCTAGATTCTCGAGATCCAAGACCCTCAATCCGATCTCGTTCAGTTGGTGTTATTTGATCCAACGGCATCGAAATAGGGTCACCGTTATATCCCTTTCATTGTCAAGTTCCCATATCTCTTCAATGATGCCAAAGTATTGGATCTTTCGCCCCACTCCATAGAGAGCTTCTATTCGAACGCCGCTGTTTTGGTTCACACATTTACTATCCTTTGCGTGGGTATAGTACGTATACCCATTGATGTCAGTTTACTAACACTTTATCAAATAAACACTGTTTACTAACACTTTATCAAATGAAGAAGTAATCAAAATAAAAGTTGTAGATAGTGATGATTTCAACAACTTTTATGTTGACGACTTTTGTAGTTGAAATCATTTAAGATTTCAAAATCTTATTTGAAATTGCCATTTATTGAAATTCAAAATTTGAACTGTTTAAATTTTGTCAAATAAAAAGATGACCAAAATAAAAGTTGTAGATAGTGATGTGTTCAACAACTTTTATATTCATCACCTTTACAGCTAAAATCATTTGGTGGTTGAAAATCAGGTTTGAAGTTGTCATTTTCTGAAATTCAAAATTTGAATTGTCCAAAATTAGTGACAAAGATAGATGACCAGACTAAAATAATAGAGCATGATTTTAGAAAATTTTAGAAAAAAAGCCATCACATTTGGAGTTAGTATGACGGAGAAAAACTAGTTACAAGTTTTAGCCTTGGATTAAAAAGAGAAATTACACTTGTTCATCATTGATCATCATGAACAGTTGTGATTTTTCTTTTTAATCTCTGAGTAAAATTTGTAACTAGTCTTTCTCCCTCATACTAACTCCAAATGTGATGATTTTGTTTCTAAAATTTTTCAAAATCATGCCCTATCAAGTTATTGTGTTGATTTGGTCATTCTTTTCGTTTTACAAAATTTGAACAATAAAAATTTTCAAATTAAAAAAAATGACAAGTTCTAACAAGATTTTGAAACACCAAATGATTTCAGCTGAAAAAGTGATGAATACCAAAGTTGTATAACTCATCAAGATATAAAACTTTTATTTTGATCATTTCTTCATCTAACAAAATGATAGTAAACATTGTTCATAAATCAACATGTCTCTCATATAGTTTATGAAACTATGAGTGATATGTGGATTTGTGAACAATGTTTACTAACACTTTGTTAAATGAAGAAATTATTAAAATAAAAGTTATGGACAGTGATGAGTTCAACAACTTTTATGTTCATGACATTTCTAGTTGAAATCATTTAAGGTTTCAAAATCTTGTTTGAAGTTGTCATTTATTAAAATTTAAAATTTAAACTGTTCAAATTTAGTCAAATAAAAAGATGATCAAAATAAAAGTTGTAGATAGGAATGTGTTCAACAACTTTTATGTTCATGACTTTCTTATTGGAAATCATTTAAGGTTTTAAAATCTTGTTTGAAGTTGCTATTTATTGAAATTCAAAATTTAAACTTTTCAAATTTTGTCAAATAAAAAGATGACCAAAATATAAGTTGTACATCTTGATGAGTTCTACAACTTTGATTTTTACAAAATTTTCATTTAAGGTCATTTATTGTCCTAAAATTTATTAGTTATTTTGAAATTCAAATTTTAAAATATTGTTTTTGTAAAGAAGAAAATATAGAATTATATCTATATATATAATAAAATTGTTTATATATACATATATTTATATATATAGAATAATAAAAAAACTAATATATAAATTTATATTGTTTTCTTTATATATGAATGAATTACAGAATTAGTAATTAAAATAAACTGAGAAATATTTGTAGGGGTGGCGAACCGTCTCTACAAATAGAAACACCGGGGGCGGCTGGTGAGTGAGCCGCCCCTACAAATCTGACCCATTTGTAGGGGCGACTCGTATCACCAGCCGCCCCTACTGCTCCATTTGTAGGGGCAGCTGGTCTCCTGGCTCCCGAGCACGCCACCGTAGGGACGGCTCCATCACCAGCCGCCCCTACAAAAAAAAATTATCCCGTTTCTACAAACATTTTTTGTAGTAGTGGTTGTGGCAATTCCAGAAAACGCTGGGGCAAGTGAACTTTTTCCGCCCACAGCAAAAGTTGCAGAATGTCTATTGAACAAGAGCACAGCGAACTTCGAAATAAGATAAACGCTTTCAACTTGCATGCATGTCTTTAGCCCATCGCTACCGCTCTCTATCCTTCCAACATTAGCTGACACATGTGTATCTATAGTTCATCCTGACCCTTCGCTACCGCTTTCCTTTAACAAGCTACTCCGTCTTGCCAGCAAATAAGGTTATTTTCTTTTTAGAATTTGCTATTAAAAAATCCATGAATTCGGTCCAAACAAGCAATGGATTGAGCAACTAGCACGAAAGCCATTGCACTAATGCGCATCCTCTTGCTCGGTTAATCGAGTTTAGGATTGCCAATTTGATTGGAAATTCTCTGCCGCTCCCTTTCGTCAATTGCTATACTTGCTTTAGAAAATACCTAGCATCGATCGATCCAAGTATGCTTGGAAAATTGGCTATGCCACAGAATTCGGGAATTCCTCCTTTGAAGTATGTCTATCAAGACGGAGAAAAGGAGAATGCCCATAGAGCTAATGGAGGTAAAGGCCATGGCAAGTAGAAGAGTATAAGGCCGAAACTGAGTTTCGAGGAACTTCTAGCTAAATACAAGAAGGAAGCAGAATTAAATGTCACTAATCAGCCAAGAAAGGTCCAATAATCAAAATTGCCTCTAAAGAACGTCTCAGGAATGAAATTGGCAAAGGAATAAATCTCATGCAGCAACAACATATTCTCCTTTTGAGCAGCTAATTTATATGTCATATCGACCACAACCAATAAATTTTCATCCTTATTTATCTTGGGACAGGTATGATCAACTGGCACATGTTCCACCATATTTTAGGCCACATTACCTAGAGTATGCAACTCCTAGAAACTCAAAGAAATCATCATACTATAAAGACCGTTTTGATCAAAATCGGTTTGGAGCTCAACATAAGAAGAAGGTGGTAAAACAAGTTTACCGTGTGAAGTATGATAGCCGAAAGAAGAATAGTTCGAATCTGAAGCCAATTACACTGTTGAAAAATCCGGCTATTGATGGCAAAGAAGTAGGAAAGTCACTTGTTGATATTTTAGATGCCAAATCTGAGCAAAAGAAGGTGAGAGTACCCAAATTCAAGGAAGAGTTGCCGCTGTCCAAAACAGAAACAAAACTGAAACGCTCACTCTTTATCAAAGTGGCAAAAGAAAAGGTTACAGAAGCTTAGTGCAGAGAAGTTGAAAGAAAAAGGCTTGACATAGGTTCCTAAATGGAGTGTTCAAGCTCAGAAGGATGATGTTCAAGTAAGTGGTGCAACAAAGGCAAAGGAAAGAAGAAGATTCAAGAAACAATTATCAAATTGGAGGTATTCATATTCTCTGCCTATGCCGATGTGGAATGCATTCCAGGTATGCATGGTTATCCCTCATCTCCTTATTTTGATCCTTGATGTTGGTCTTTATATTATGGAGGGTTGCTAAATTATTTTGCTTATCAATGATCAAGAGCCAAAATATTTTATTTTGGTTATGCATACTTTTGTGGATGGATTCATATGGCCGATACTTTGCTATCGCCCTTAGAAAAATAAAATATAGCCGATGACTACTTACAACCATCGTGCTATAGTCCCCATGGAGTTTATTTCGATGGCTTCAAGGCTCGGGGGCATGATATATGCATACTGAACAACGATGAGGACAAATGTTGGAGGGCGCCCATTGTTAATTACTTTCAAGATTCTGATGATTGTTGGATGGGAACCGAGCAAGAATTGCTATGGAAGAGTCATGTCAACATGTCCGACATTTTATTGCCCTGTGATCAAATTTAGCCGATTAAATTTGCATGCTTTAATCATGGCTTCAATTTTTGTAGTCAAATTTAGCCTATTAAATATGCATGCTTTAATCATGGCTTCTACTGCTTCAATCAAATTTGGCCGATTAAATATGCATGCTTTAATCGTAGCTACTACTTAATTAAATCTAGCAGATTAAATGTGTTAATCATGGCTGCTAGTTCATGAATCAAATTTAGCCGATTAAGAATATATGTTAATCGTGCTTCTAGTTACCTGCATGCAGATGGGGAGCGATTCCTGCTTGCCATAATAGAACTTGGAATTTGAATCTTTCAAGGTGTTATCTGGGTCCTTCCACACATCTGCGTGGAGCTTGTTGCTTGATTCGGACTACACACTGGAGTCTACGTGTAGAAACAGAGGGAGAAAGCAGTCAGTAGCCGTTGCAGATGCTATGTTCCCTGTTGCAAATCATAATCAGCTGGCTACCACGCTTTATGCAGCAACAAGATCAGAAGTCCTTGGTCCAATGTGGATAGAAGTAGTAAGAAGAGCGTATGCATGGAAAGCGATGTTTTTGTCAAGAAAAATGACAACAGATCGAACTGCATATATTCATACAGATGGTCAGAGATAGTCTCCTTGTACCTCTGGGCTGATTTGATCTTGTGATTTATGTAGCTTCCATGGTGCTATTAGTATCCATTGGAGTTATGCAGGCAACTTTGGTGTTTTCTTAATTGTGTTGCATGCACATAAGAAAAGGACAGTCTCTAGCCATGGATAATAGTATGGTCATCAGTTGGTCACACACAGCAAATCATGATCAGGCTAGGCAAGGCATACTTTGACAATATTTCGTTTCAGATGAGTTCATGGCCGGTAAGTTTTTATCGTCCTTAGAAACATACATAACTATGGCCGATAAAGGGTGATCATCGTCCTTAGATCAGTTTATTGGATAAGGTTATTTTTTGGCACGCAAGCTTTGCCAAAAAATAGGGGGGCATATGTTAACACTCAAATTTGTTCCAAGCAGTGTGCTATGAGCAATAGATGATACAATGACAGAAAATGGTAAGCAGTGGATTAGATTGAAGCCTGATCATTAGGTGCTGATGATTTTATTCAACATATGAGCATTGGACAAGCATGAAGTGGAATTGCTTGGCTGCTCACATATTGATCGCTACCTGTCCGGTGATAAAGAAGCTAAACAATTATATATTCATGAGGTTATACTAGCATATATTCTGGAGATAATGGTGGGTTCGTATAATTGGAAGATTGAAGCAACACGTCTTGCCTTCCTAATGGTTTCCGTGAGCAAAGGCAAGGGAAAAGGAAAGGAGTCGGACTCCAGCAGGCGTAGCACGATTATTATTTGTCGGTGGTGTTCATGCACGGAGAAAGGAGAGGCCAAGAGAGAAGGGAACATACACGTACAAGGAAAGGACATATGTATACGTTGCTTCACGTGCTAGTAATAGTATAGGGTCCAACATGCATACGACAATGTAGCCTGACATGTATCCGGATATAGGAAAGACCAGCTGCCCTATAAATATAAAGGGTGATGGTCGATTGAATCACCCACAATCGAGGTATCAAAAATACATCTACTACCTCTCTTTATCCACTTTTCCTATCTACCTCTTGTCCCCATTCTTCGTCGATGCTGCATGACTGGAGGATCGATGACGACGATGCTCTAGAGCGGTTAGGCCGGCTAGAGCAGCCCATAGCCGCTGCACGCCTTGACGGGGTCCCTCCTAGGCGTGTGCGGTTTCGGGTCTCAAGAGACCTCACCGGTGTGTCTTGCGTATCGCGCTCCCGGCGAGGCTCCTCCGGCGACGTGTCTTGCGTATCGCGCTCATCGCTGGAGACACAAGGTCCGGGTGAGGACATCCCCTATGCACCGGCCGACCTAAAAGTCGGCTAGGTCCTACGTCGAGCGATCACTACCGGAAACAGTGACTTTGCCGTGTGCCACAGGCACTCGGCAAAGACCAAAAAACACTCGGCAATTTTGCCGAGTGTAACACTCGGCAAACAGCACACGTCATCTACATTGTCGACAAACAGCACACGTCAAATTTGACACTCGGCAAAAAAAGTGGTTTGCCGAGTGTTTTTCCAAAATACACTCGGCAAAGAATTATTGTTTGCTGAGTGTTTTGGGAATTACAGCAAAGCTATTTTCAAAAGAAAAAAATATTTTTTTTCTCAGCATACCATTATTGCTTGCCAAGTGTTTTTGAGAATTACACTCCGCAAACCTATTTTCAAAGAAAAAATAATAATATTGTGAACATACTACTACCTCCTGTCACATTCATTTGACCTTCAGGTGGAGCTTACAAGCAAGGTTGTTACAATGTAGTTAGAATGTCTAGCTTCTCTATCCCCTATGATCTCTATTAAATTGAAGCCTCACCGTCTGTTACTCTATGTATAGCCTATTGATATTTTGCAAGAACAAGGATCTTCATCAACCAAGACTCGACATCCAGAACCTACCAAGACGCCAGATCTAGAACATCGGTTCCTCGAGTAGGCTGAGCATTGCAGGTAAAGAATTGAGTTCCTAAGAGGCACACACAGTAGATGGATGAGGAGGGAAGCGGATGGGTGGGCACTTACGCTGATGTCATCAATCTCATTGCTGGACCTCTTGCTGAACCAGTAGTACCGCGTGCCGCCCGATTTGCAGCCCCACGCCACAGCGTCACCGCTTCTCCGCGTCGCCGTAGCCCTGCGCCACCTCTGCTCCGCACCACCTGCCCCGGGCCGCCGCGTCGCCGCAGCTCAATGCCACCGCAACCCCGCGTCGTTGCTCCGTGCCGCCGCAACCTAGCTCGCTATTCCGCATCGCCACTACTCCACGACGCCAGCAGTCGCCGGTGAGGGAGGGGAGGGGCAGGGCGGCGGATCCAGGGGAGGGGTGCCGCCGGTGAGGGAGGGGAGGGGCGGGGCGGCAGATCCGGGAAGGGGTGCCGCCGGTGAGGGAGGGGGCGGCGGATCTAAAGAGACGGAGGGGAGGGGCCGGCCGCCGGCGGGAGGAGGGGAGGCGCCGGCCGCACGCGGGAGAGGATGGGAGGGAGCGAGCTGGGAGGGAGGGGAGGGGGTGTGGGTGCTTGCGTGAGTGAGGGGAGGGGCGGGTGGGTTTTTTTTTCTTCGTTTTTTTTGCTCTGCCGAGTGTTGTTTTTGGGCACTCGGCAAACCACTCTTTTTGCTGAGTGTTTTTTTACACTCGGTAAACCCCCTATTTGCCGAGTGTTTTTTGTTTGACACTCGGCAAACCCCCCTCTTTGCCGAGTGTTTTTTTTCCGAGTGTTTTTAGGATAGCACTCGGCAAAGAATTTATTTGCCGAGTGTCCGACAAAATGTACTCGGCAAATATAAAAACACTCGGCAAATTTGAGGTCTCCGGTAGTGGATCTAGCTCCTTATTGAGTGACCTAATTAAGCGTCAACACATGTATTGCATTTTGATTAACAAAATTATTGTGGGCCTATGGGAGAGGTATTCAGGTACGTGGCTATGCCATCTAATTCATTGCTTTGTATCTTTAATAAATGAATCAGAATAATCTCTGACCTACCAACTTTAACTATCAAATTTTCATTGATTTCCCTTAATGCACTGCAGCCCCTCAGTTATTGTTTATTACATCATCTGAAGGCAACTCCATTCTCAGGTCTCATGGCCCTATACAACAACCTGAACCTTCAACCTCTACCACCCACAAGAACACATTTGACAAGCCTGAGCTGGATCCGTACTCTAGGTAACTATATCCAACTCTGCACAGAATCGAGCACCAAGCTATGCATTGGAGGAATCAGCAGGTAAGTCAAACATGAGTGTCTTTGACGCCTATATAAGCTAGCTAATAGACGTGATGGGTGGACAACATTTAGCCGACACATGGTGAAAGGCGCATGCTGCTTTTCACCTCCTTGAATGGAAAACAAAGGAGTGGAAGGCTGCACAAAAAGTATTTCAGGGTTAGGGCAATAATAATGTACATATTCCTCAGAGTGGTACCATTTATGTACTCCACAGATCCCACCTGGGGATGCCGTAGTTCCCCTTCCTAATCTTCTCTAGGCCACCCTGGGCATTTTCTCCAAGGCGTCATCTTTTTGTAGTACCTAGTTCTAGGTTTTCTATTGCCTCCTTAAACATATATGTTTGCAACTATCAGGCATCAAAATCTTGGACATTGGACTTGTTTTCTAAAAATAAATGACCGTTGGATGGCAACTCCAATTTTGGTCCCAAAGCCGGGAATCAATTTCTTCCACTAGAATATGATTATTCTAACCACTGTCGGTACCAACGTGAAACATGGTAAGATAGAGCAGGAAATATTTCTTGGTCTTTGCACGTTGAAGAATGGACTTCAAGAACCTTTCAAAATTGTCACACCCGATTTTAAGGATAAAATGAGATGTAAAATCTTATATATGCCTAGAGATCAGTCACACACATAAGCCGATAAATTATAAATAGTATCATCACAAGTGTTTATTACATCACGAATAATAAGACAGAGTCTTCACATAAACGTAGCGGAAGTATAAAAAAAAGATCTCTCGCGGAAGCTCCATATCACAGGGACGTCAATTGGTTGACCACAAGTCTAGTAATCCTCAGAAAAGTCGTCATTACCATAGCCATCTGTTACCCATCCGGGATTTTTATCCAAATAATGAAAATAAACAAGCGTAAGTACATGTCGTACTCAATAAGTGTAATATGGGGTTGATGAGGCTCAAAAAGGCTTGACACAGGTTTAACAACATTCAGCTTTTAGTTGTCACAATTTTAGCATAAGAGTAGCAACAAGTTGTTTCAATCCCAAATTAAAACACATGATCAAATGTAACACATGAGTAATGAATAGCACAAACAAATAATTCTTAGTGATCATCTATTCCATAAATGTTCCAAGGCCGCTCGTGACCGTGATCATGGCTGATATACCAGTTTTACACTCTGCATAGGTTATACACTTTCACTGTGAGTCGTGATACCCATATGCCTAGTTTTATAACTCTCAAAACACTTTCAAGGTGAGCAGGCAGGGTTCACTACGAAGTCTTTCAAAGGTTCATCTAACAAGTTAGGGCCATTAGATTTCACTCGGCAAACAGATGTAGAGCCCCCCTTCCCGATGACACATTGACACGCAACCTATACTTATGGGGGACAGAGGCCACACTATACCCGATTCGGTAAGCCATTCTTACGTCAATAAAGGTAACCACTAATAAGTTAGAAAAGGACAACATACTGAGCTAAAGCCAGAGTCATATAACCCTCGTAGCTGTACTGTAAGTCCCGGTGATCACTTACAGATAAGTCATTAGGGATAGGAATCTGAAGCATTTAAAAAGTAGCTAAATACTCCAGCCCCCTGTTTTTAAGTTGGTAAAAAGTCACGTCTTAATGTTTATTGCATATACCATTAGTCAAGTTATAAGATCATGGTTTAACTAAGCACTAGCAAAGCTACCCAATGCATATCCCATAGGTAACAAGGTATAAATTCAACTCTAGGGAATTCCTGTCAAGGTGACACATGCAACATGAATTAAATGTATTAAAGTTGATAGGAAACAAAGATAATTCCATGCTATACTTGCCTTGAACAAACTGCTCCTGCTGATCCTGCTCGTCAAAGTAATACTCTTGGTCTCCCATGAATTGCTCACCGTCTATACTCGATAATCATAGCAACATACAAGCATCCAGAAGCAATCATGCATAGCAAACAAAAACTATAGATTAGAACAGTACACCAATTAGCATAAAATCAAGATGAAAAGTTTGTAAAACGAATCTACGTCTCACTACGAACACATAGACGTGAAGATCACAAAAATTGGAGCTAAAACGAAGAAGTTATTGATTAAACAAGATTTCTTTTAGTAAAATAATAGATTAAATCTAACCTCAAATTTTAAAAGTTGAAAACATACCTAACAGTGGTATAAACATGTAGATTATGGAATTACGAACCTAATTGAACGGATCAAATCGGAGTTAAAACAGAGATTTTATGGCTAAAACATGATTTGTGGCAAAACTGTAAATAGATGAAAACGTATTTTGAATCTAATCCGAAGGAAACTACGTTTTCTAAAGAAGAAAACATATTCTGGATTTGCACATTGGACTGTGGGTTCTATAATAAAAAATCTGAGGGGTTCTTTAGAAAAAATATAAGGACGACGGGTTGAGATCTAAATAGTTGTAATGGCCTTTTTGCAAAATCAACCGGCGAAGGGGTATCGGGCGATACCGGCCATTGGATTAGAATTGAGCGGCACATATTGAATCGGGCGAGGGAGAGAGAGAGCTGACCGGCCGGAACAGGGTCGGCACGGCGGTCCTCCATGGAGGGCGACGAGAAACTCGCCGGCGTTGTCGGTTTGGGCAAATCCGACCCCCATATGACATGGGAAAAGAACGGGGAGCAAGATGAGAACGAGGCGAACACGATGGAGGGGATTAGGGCGGCGGAGATGGCCCAAGGGTGACAAGGTGCAAGATGGGGTGGCTCGAGCTCGCCGGAGATCAACAGCGACGCAAATACAAGCACAGAAAGCAAGGGAGAGGGCACGAGAGCCACCTGCAGGTCACTCACCTTCTCGCGGAGCTCGGAGCGGCGGAGCGACGAATCGACGGTGATGGCGGAACTATGTCTCACAGCGGCACTGTTTTAGGGCACGGGTGGCTGCGGCTTGCTTCCTAAACTGGACGAGGATGCGGCGGTGCAAGCTCGGTATTTATGAGCCGCGCGACGTAGGGAGCACGCCACCACGAGGGCTCGTAGCGGGGGCGGACACGATCACGACAGCGCGGTGTCCTGCTCGAACACAAGCTGAAGGGAGAGGAAAGCGATGACATGCGGGCCCGGCGTGTCTGCGGAACGGAATGAGAGAAGGGAGCGGCTGCGCGGCTCTGCAGGCCGGCTTGCATGCTGGGCTGCGCGATAAAACGGGCCGAGCTGGCTGTGGCGGAGTCCGGGGCTGGGCCGGCGGGATGGGAACGGGCCGCGGGGCGCGGGAGGGAGGCCGAGCTGGGCTGAATACAGAGAAGGGAGGAATAAAATCCTTTTCTATTTTCTAAACTAATTTTCAAACAAATTTTGAATGCAAATTCAAATCAATTTGAAATCTGATTTCAAACCACATAATACAAAAATAATATGCAGGAGCATGAATGCATAAACATGTAGGTAAACCTTATATTTGATTTTAATTTGATAAAATTTATTATTTTTCTATGTTGCATGCACACACTATTGCATAAATAAGTTCAATTCACCTATTTTCAAAATGTTGTAAATTTTAGGGTGTTACAAAAATGTTGTAACAATAAGCCAGAAGAAACAAATATATGGATGTGGACTGGTTACACTTGTTAAGGACGACATAGTCGAGTATTGTAAGACTAGTGCTGGGCGATTTGCTGCTGCTCTCGTTAGTAAGAGAGTGCCCACAGAAGCTCTTCACAACCCCTCTGTATCTCATCAAATTGCATGGTGTTTCAAAATAACTTATTTTGTTTTAGAAAACACAATGCAATGCGTACAACTAAGAGGGGCTGATGAGGAGACCAATTTTGAATAGATAAAAGAGATTTAGTGCCAGAGCATAACAATTACTGGTTGTGTAGCTTGTACACAACGGAGAGAACAAAAGTGGCCACTGATACTACGATTATCTATCCTAGATATAAAAGTGCTGGCACAAATGTTGCATTACCCATGTCAGCTTCCATACCGGCATTCATATGCCAACTTTTTCAAGCCACTCACACGTGGTCACTATGATAACAACGCGAACAAAGGTTAGGAGGCAGCATTGATAGATTGTTCTAATGACACTAATTGTTGTTGACAGTCAAGATATGACCAGGAGATCACGTGCTAACAAAAAGAGTCAAATTTGGATAAAATTATGCGAATTTAGCAAAATCCACTAAAAGCCGGCCCATGCCGTTTTGGGTACCCCCCTGGTCGACAGTTGGTAAAACAGGCCCAGACTGCTTTTGTATAGGCTCAGCACGACCCACTGTTGAAACCGGCCTTGGCTGAGGCCCCATTAGTATAGGCTCTACATGATCCACCGTTGGCTTTGGCAATCGAAGTCCCAAAACATGTTTTTCCCTTGGAAACTCATTTGAACTTGAGTAAACTTATAGATGCCACGTGGAATAAGTTTCTTATACTAGGATAAGGCCAACCCCTCTATTTACATGAGAGGATCACAGCCGATTAAGAGATCCATATATCCGATCATCAAAAAACCACTCCATTACTTTTTTGCCTATAAACCCTAACTTTTCCACCCCCTTGCTACCAAGTACTTCTCTCGACAAGATTTTCCGCTGTTCTAGGTAGCCTTTTCGATCTTAGGGCACCCTCACTGTGCGCCTCCCCAATGGGTCTTCTCCTAGGAGGTGTTCGTGGATTTTTTGGGTGAAGATCTAGTGCAAAATTGGATTTGTTGACCTGCTGCCTTTTGGACCTACCTCTATTCTGTATCTAGGCCGTGTGCAGCCCAGGCGATCTAGCCCTTTCTAGAGTGCTGGCCAGGATTCTACGTTAACATAGTTTTTGACGACTCCATTAGGGAAGAAAGTAGAACAAATCTACTTCAATAGCCAATGAGAAGAAGGAAGATCATAAAGATGCAAATAAACAATCCCAAGAACACCACCAAGCCTTTGCTGGATCAACTTCATGAGGAGATTCACAAGATGCTGAAGGAGAGGGCGAAGGCCTAAGCTACTATTGATATGGAGAATGCCCTGACATGCTTCGAGGTGAATTAGAGATTTCAAAGGAATAAAAACATCAAGTTAAACCCAAAGTATTGATGGAAGCCAAAGGCAAAGCACGATGAGAGATAGAAAGAAAAGCAGATTTGTCTATCTGTGATGCCACTCACCATAGTTGAAGCTTGGGGCATGTCCTGAATAGATTTGATGGAGGTGGTCAGGTAGAGTGAGGCTGTGGTGGCAGGGTACAATAATCTTCGTATGGGCTGTACAACCGACCTTTCTTCTAAAGATTTATGGATATCTTCAGTCAATCGGCTTAAACCTTCATCCCATGGGGCCAGATTGCCGATTTGTGAAGTACTTAGATACATATTAGCCTTTTGACTCCTTGTTGGAGTCTTACAAGGGCTGGTAACACCATATTTATAAGAAGAAGAAACAAGCGGGTGGTGTTGTTTGCTATTTGCAGCTCGTGTGGTAGAAACCGATGGTTATGAGCAGGTAACCTTCGGTAAAGTAGTACCAAACCCATCTACATTGGCCCTATCGGTTTCAGCCGCCGAATAGGCCAATTTGGGTTGGAATAGCAGATACGTAGCTCGTTTGTCCCACAAAAAAGCCAAACGACATCCCATATTGATGTTGGCTAGCAACCACGGTCGATCTGCTAACATATGCATCATGAGGAACACATGAATTACATATTTCTTTTTCTCCCTTTTATTATGGCTATCCATGAAATTGATAAGATTTTCTACATATTGATCTCAAAAAGTTTGGCTTGATTAGAGATCATCGCAGCAGATTCATCGTGAGTCAAACAAAACTTGGGAGCAGTTCCATCAGTTTTTTCCTCAGATGAAGATGTAGCAGGAAGAGTAACCTTTTCTCTTACTGTTCGTACTTTCGTTTCATGCGCCAACTCAAAGAAACTTTCCAGGGTCTTGAACCAACTATTAAAATCACCCCATCTCTATTGTGCTCCCGGACATATTGGTGGACTCATGATGCTATACGCAAACCATGTACTGCATTTTGACTACATTAATTTTTGCGACCGCAAGTGGGTTCACAGTTATTGTATCAACTCGATGTAATGATTGTGAATTAGTAAAAATTTTCCTGGTTAATATATGGTGTACTAATTATTCGGCGATGTTCTATAGTACTTAGCTATGCCATCTAGTTCACTGGTTTGTGTCTTGTGTCTTGAGTAAATAAATCACAATCCTCTCCCACTGACAAGTTTAATTATCATATTTTATGGATTTCACCCATTGCAGTACAGCCCCTCAGTTACTATTTAATACATCATCACGAGGCAACCGCCTTCTTAGGTCTCATGCCCTTATTATATATCAACCCCAGCCTTGATCCTCCAGCACCCACACACACATACTACATTTGACAAGCATGAGCTCGATCCGTTCTCCAGGTTACTGTCTCCTACTCTATTATAGAATCATGCACCAAGCTAGGAGTGAGAGGGATCAGCAGGTTAATCGAGACATGAGACTGAATGTACACATCTAGGAGAAGAAAGGTATCCCTAACTAGCTTATAAGTATATGATGTCGATCCCATTTATATGTAGTCACCTGACTTCATAAACATGTTTGCAACCATCAGGCTCAAAGCCAAGGACATTGGGAGGAGTTGGTTGCTCCTCATGAAACCTGAGCGTTGGGTGCCGAATCAATTTTGCTACAAAAGCCCGGAATCAAATTTCGACCATAAGATAGAGCCCGTAAATACTATATGGTCTGTGCACATTGATGAATGGAGTTCAAGAACCTTTCAAAAATGTTGTAACAATAAGCCACAAGAAACGAATATGCATGTGGACGGGATACTCTTGTCAAGGACATAGCGATGAGCGTTGTAAGATTAGTGTTGCACGATATTGATTCTTGGGCTAATAAGAGGGTCCCCATAAAAGCTCTTCACATCTCCACTGTAACTCATCAAATTGCATATTTTATTTAGTTGTTTTAGTAAACAATGCAATGCTGTGTAGGACTAAGAGTGGGAATCGCAGAAGAGATCATAGCAGTGGTGGCCATGGTACTGCTATTATCTATGCAAGAGATAATAATTGTTGGCATAAATTTTGCATTATCCGTGTCAGCTTTCGCACCAGCACAAAATACGAGCGTGGTGGCTCTGATAATAACCAGCATAGTTAAAAATTAGGAGCCACAATTGATGAACCGTTCTGCAGTAGTGACACAACATTTGTCGTGTTTGACTTTGTCAACATAGTTGTGGTAGCTGGGATATTCAATGATATTCTGCAGTATGTGGCCAAGGCATCTAGTTTTCATTTGTTTTGCATCTTTAATCAATGGGTCTGAATTATCTCCTGCCCGCCAAACCAACTTTCACTGCTGAAAACTCGAATTGTTCTGTGGGTGACGAATTTTTCTGTGTGTTTTTTTTGGTACGCACAGAAAAATTACGATTTTTCTGTGGGTTTCAAAATATCCCGACAGAAAAATACGAAAACCTACAGAATAATTGTATGATTTTTCTGTGCGTGATAATATACACACGGAAAAAATCAGCACCCACAGAAAAATAAAACTTATTCTGTCGGTTATTTTAAAACGCATAGGAAAAAAGATACACACGCACGGAAAAAAAACGAAGAAGTCCTAACCCTAACCCGGCTCAGACACGCCTGCTCGGCTCCTCACGCATGCACGCTCCCCTCCCTCCCCAGCCCCCACACTCCCCCCCTCCCCGCACTCCGCACCAAGACCAAGACCAAGACCAAGACCACCCATCCTCCGCCGGATCCCGCCCCTCCCCTCCCTCCCCTTCTTCCTCGGCGCGGTACCTTCTTCCCGTGATCCGGCGCGGCCGGCGTTCCCCACCGGCGAGATTCGGCGGCCGGTGCCGCCCCCTCCCTCCCCCCCTCCCCTACCTTCTTCCCGAGATCCGGCGCGGCCGGCGTTCCCCGACGCGGCCCCTCCCCTCCCTCTCCCCACCGGCGAGATCCGGTGGCTAGTGCCGCCCCCTCCCTCTCCCCCCTCCCCTACCTTCTTCCCCGGCGCGGCCCCTCCCCTCCCGCTCCCCACCGGTGAGATCCGGCGCAGCTGGTGCCGCCCCCTCCCTCTGGTTTGGTGCGGGAGATCTTGTTGTCCTAGGGCCTGGGCTAGGGTTACCGCCCCCATTTTGCGCCTCTCCTTCCTCCTCTGGTTTGGTGCGCTCTCTCCTCTTCCTCCCCATCGAGCTCGCTTGACCTATACGATCAACCTCCATCAGCGGATTCGTGTTGGTCCTCCAGTGCTCCGACAGTATATCTCACCTGCCCCCATCTCCTACCCCTCTCTGTGCGGTGATTTCTGTTGAATCGTTTGTGGATTTTGTTTGTCGTCCACTGATATTAGGGTTCATGTTCTTAGATACTTAGATCTGGGTGACATTTTTGTTCATCTACATGTTTATATTTGCTTTCATCTTGTTCCGCCCTCAGATCTGTGTGATGTGCACCTCTTATTTGTTGTACACATGTGTTGTCGCCTAGATTTTGCACATGATGACGCCTAGTCCGATTTATAAATTGAGCAAAGTGCCTTGGTCGATGATGTTTACTTAACCCTAGGCGCTGGAGGAGCACCCTATGGTGTGGCAGCCACGTCTTACTTAAGTCCATAGCTCTGATTCTAGTGAGGGTTCTTTGTGCTGAAGCATCTAGAATTTATGACACTGATGTTCAATCTCTTGATATGACTGTGATGTTCAAACTCTTGATATCTATTTGGCCAATGATGCAACATGAAAAATAAACTCTGAGGTGGCTGCAATTTATTTTTTGTGCATTCTGTATGATTCTCATGACTGTCATCAAACCATGGGACATGATCTTAGTTTTCTTCTATCTATTTTTTTTTGCCTTGGCAGCCACCTATGATTGAGTATCTAGAAATTGTACCAACATATCGTTAAGCTGAGGCCTCATTTACTTTGCCAATGATGATATCATATTAAGCATGCCAAGAACTGATGACCTTGAGCTTGTGTTGAGGTACTGGAACTTTGTTTCTTACTCTGTTTCTTATGCTCCAAGCTCAAGGTCAACCGAGGAGCAACTGATATCTGAGGCCAATGTGTTGAATACTACATCATTTGATCACCTCTTGGTGCACGTAGGGGACTGGATCTATTTGTTGCTTTCTCTCAACTCTCTTGGTGCACATAGGGGACTGGTGGTAAATTTCTCTGATCTACAGGAATTGCTCAATGGATGTTCTCAGCTAGAGGTAGGTTACAACTTACAAATGGTTCGATTTCATTCTCTGATCACTAGTGTGCCGACAGATTGGCACAGTCATTTGGTTTCTTTATTACATGAATCGAGGAAAGCATGCTCCTAGTGTTTATAATTGTCCAATTAATAAACTGAAGTCAAATGATATAGAAAGTTTGTGGTATACATACCATGATCTGTATCTTGCTTTATATGTTATTACTTATTAGTTCTTGCTTTATATTAGTGCATTGGCCTGACATTGTTCCAACCTTTTTAGAGTCTGAGATTGGCACTTGATTTCTCAACTTTTGATGACCCCAACTGTAAAATCAGTAGTAAGAACCGACTGCTTGCACTTGATAAATGTGAGCTTATTGTTGTGAAATCGCTAATTGGCGTAGCACCTCAAAGTGTGATTCTCTCAACATTTGACTTCAATAGGATGCTCTCTGATTTGTATCATAGCTGTCTTTAGTGTTTTTCTTAGTGTATGGTAGATGTGCTAATACAAGCTCTGTTTTTGTGCTGCGATTTATGCTAAGAGTTAGGACTTGAATGTTTGTTCAGATTAGATCAGGTTTGGCTCTTATTGAACTGTGCAGTTTATTTTTAGAATTTGTTGCAATACAATAGGGTATCGGGGACTTGGGTCTGTCAGTTAACATTGTCCATGGGATAAGTATGTATGCAACTTGAGCCCCGGCTACTGTCAGTTAACCTTGTCCTACACTATATCATATAAGATCTTTAGTTTCTGAGCCCCGACTACTGTGTCTTTGAGAAAAATTAGATATGCTAATTTAGGCTGCAATTAAGTGCTCTTATTATGATGCAACTTGCTTAAGCATGTCACTGCTGTTCTGTGGTTGTGTGAAATAATTTCTGTAACTTAAGAAATGATGAACTCCCCAATCAGTGGAATTGTCCTGCACCATCGGTTTTAGCCAACTTGAGTTCATTGTTGTGCCATTCTTTTCAACTAAAGTACGTAGCCGGATAACTTATATGTCTCTAATTGAACAATTAAATATTATACAACACTTGCTTTGAGAAATGACAGTATTGCAACACAAGCTCAAGGTCATTGTTGTGCCATTCTTTCCAAACTACTGTCTTTGAGAAATGACAGTATTGCAACAATTAAATATTATACACCCTATTGAACTAAAGTTCATTGTTGTGCCATTCTTTCCAAACTACTGTCTTTGAGAAATGACAACCTAAGCTCTTCCCAACTTGAGTTCATTGTTGTTCCATTTTCCCATGAGCTGCCTTTCTGAATATTTTGCTCTCCAACTTAAGTATTATACGACACTTGCTTGAAGGCACATGAGATGCCAATAAGTTCCCTCACTTGCTGAATGCCATATGGAATAGACCTCCATGTGTCAATGAGGTCAAGTACAGGTAAGCAGGCATCAATTGTTGTCCTCTAGGCTTGGTATAGTAGACTTGATATGTCTCTTTTCAAGACAAAAAATCTCTCCTAATACATGTTCCTGTTCATTAATGCTATCATATTCTTCTAAATGAGCAGGACTGGTGTCTCCTCCGCTTATTCCTGTAGCCGGTGACTCTATGTATTCCTTTGTTATTTATTGCTCAAGTTGTGTCCCTTGTGCGTTTCACTCCTTAAATTTCCTTATTACGCTTTTCTGACTCAAACCTCGCCTTTCTTGCAGGTGTAGCTCCGGCGTCCTATCCAGCATCATACTCTTAGGGATACACTACATTAGGCTCAGCTTCGATTGGTATTGACTTAGGTTTTTCTTCGCCTTCCTAGATTTTATGAGTTACCTAGTCCTAACCTAGAGAACTTAGTCCTAACACTTGCTTCTTTGTCGCTGCAGGAGTGTCGCCGACCATGCCTACCACAACCACCTTTCCGTCGCCGCACTCCTTGCAGCAGCAGCAGGAGCAGCTACCGCCGCCATAGTAGTGAAGCTCATCATGGTGTCCTAGTCGTCCTCTCGTGATGGTTTAGAACTTTGATGTCGGTCATTTGAAGTTTGCTTGTTGCCCAGCCACATCGGACGTGATACTTGTTTTGGTACTTTTGATACTTGATTGGTTGTGTGGTCACCCATCAAGGTCCCTTCGAGTATTGTATTTGTGTATTATTTGAATGAAACCTTGTTGTCATGCACAGAAATTACTGTATGGAAAATATATATTTTAATATGCTGTTGCTACTATTTTGAAATAATTTTTTTGTGTGTTTAACCCTTTTTTCTGTGAGGCTGGCTACACAGAAATATTCTTTTTAATCTGGGCGAAATGAATTTTTCTGTGAGTTCACCTAGACCGATAGAAAAAACGTGTTTTTCTGTGCGTTTATTTCTTTTTTCTGTGTGGATTAACACATAGAAAAATTAGTTTTAATCTGGGCGAAAACAATTTTTCTGTGCGTGCGACCCACGGAAAAATTGTTTCTGACGGTGAACTCACAGAAAAATTTTATTTTTTTGTCGTTATATTTCTGTGGGTATTTTTCTGACGGTATTCGCATTTTTCTGTGTGTTTTCGCACACACAGAAAAAAGCGAGATTCCAATAGTGTTTAATTGTCACATATTACTGGATTTTCATTGTTCCGGTACAAACTCTTGGTTATTATTTTATTTAATACATCATCTCCAGGCAACATGCTTCTCGCACCCCCATATATAACAAACCCAAATCCTAACCCACACCCATCATATCGCACACATTTGATAAGTTTGAGCTCGTCTAAAATTCCTGAATGCAACAGTGCCATTGAATCATACACTAAACTAGGAGTGAGAGGAATCAGCAGGTTAATCAGAACATACAAGGTCGGCCGTGGCAATGTGTCGCTCTCAACTAGCTGAAGGTCTCTATCACCAACAATTGGGCATCTTGATAAATAGCCAACTGTGGGCACATTGAGGAAAAAAAGAGTAATGTCCGATTTGCCACCCTAACTTTGTACTGAATTTAAAAACATCCTCAAACTCGAATACCAGATAATTTACCCTCTAGCATCCATGAATGAAATGGGCCTGTCTCACAAAATCAGTTTTGTATTAGTATATGGCCCCTAGGCAGATTTTCAACACTGCCACCACAGCCTGGCTCTACCTAACCACCCCCATCGAATACATCAAGGATGTGACCCCAAGCTTCATCTATGGCAAGGGGCGGCACATTAATGGGCAAGCTGCTTTTCTTTCTATCTCTCATCGTGCTTTGCCTTTGGCTTCCTTGAATACTTTGGGTTTGACTTGATGTTTTTATTCCTTTGAAATCTATATATCTGAGAACCTTTTCTCTTACTATTCATACTTTCGTTCCATGTGCAAACTAAAAAAAAACTCTTCAAGGTCTTGAATCCAACTACTAAAATGACCCCCTGTTGTGCTTACCCCGACATAAATATAATGGCGGACTCACGACGCTATACTCAAAACATGTACTACATTTCTATTAACAAAATTGATGTAGGGGAGGTATTCAAAGACATTCTGGAGTACTTAATTAGGTATGCCATCTAGGTCAATGCTTTGTGTCTTGAGTAAATAAATTAGAATCCCACCCACCAAGTTTAATTATCATATTTTATGGATTTCACCCATTGCAGTATTACCCCTCAGTTATTATTTAATACATCATCACGAGGCAGCAACTGCCTTCTCAGGTCTCATGCCCTTATATAAAAATCGCATCCTTGATCTGCTGCCACCACACGCACATATGTAAGAGCCCTGTTGGGAAGAGGCCCTAGGGGCTGCGGTGGCTAGGGTTTAGGGGGCTGTGGGCTGCAGCAGAAGGAGAGGGCGGCGGCGCTAGGGAGAGGGAGAGGGAGAGTTGGTGCTGGGAGAGAGGTAGAGGGAAGGGGAGGATAAGCCTGAGGCGGTTCTTTCTTAATCTCAATGATTACATAGCCTCTTTGTAGCAAAATCGTCCAATTTATAAGAGTACAAGTACAATGGCAGCCTACAAGCGGTCACAATATCGTAATTGAGCCCATATAAACCCGGTAATCCGTCGAGTACCACGAAGGGTCTCGATTAACTGTCAACATACAACCAAGATCGTACATGATTCAACAAACATGTCATATGTTACATCAGTTCACAAATACAACGTCATACATCAGAGTACGATTAAGAGTTATTACAAACCATATTAAAATAAAATAGTCACGGAAGCAATTAAGTTTGAAAACCAACACCTCACATTATTGTTACAATACAATGCCAGTCCATGATCACAACCACAAAAGTATGATAGAGGGAATTAACGAGAGATGCCTTGCCCAGGGCCCTACTCCTCATCCACGGCAGGACAGAAGCAGTTTTTACAGTAGCCATGGTAGACTGTACCATCTGCAACAAGTGGGAAATAAACCATGAGTATGAGAAGGTACTCAGCTAGACTTACCCATCATAAACCAAAAAGAAAGTGATTCCAAGGATCATGCAAGGTTTTATAAGTGGAGATAACTTGACAACATTTTGCATGAAAAGCTACTAATTCAGTTATACATTTATAATTCCATCATCAAGTTAATTATAGCTATTCATCTCTAGATTAGCAACTAAACTGTGCCAAACATGTGGTATATCATTTAGTAGCATACAATAGTAACCAGAGCCGGTGTAAAAGTTCCAAGTTCACGATAACCATCATTCCATAATCTAGTTACTACGATGTTGGAGCTAGCTAAGTTTCTCACTGTCCAGGAGAGACGGCGATTTGAATCAATTTCAACCAGCTGGAAATTTGTTCCTAACACAAACCCAGGCAGACCAGATCGACTGTCACCTTAGGTCACCTTTGGTATAACTCAGGTACACATTTCGCGGGTTCGATCAGCGCCGCACAACTAGGGACAACCAGCTGCCAGGACGATCAGAACTACCCTGCCCTAGGGCTCACATCTGGCTCCCCGCATATCCTTACTACCATCCAGAGTGCGCACTCTAACAGAACGGGGCCTAGCCTGAGTTGATCTACTCGGCTTCATGGTCAGAACGAGTTATTCGGCCAGCTAAGTGAGAGGCATGCGTTCAATCTCAACAGAAATTCCAACAATGGTATGGTCCTTAATCGGCACAGACAGAATCACATGAGCCAACCTACGTATAGACTCCGTCCGACCTCCAGTTACATTACCCCATGGTTCTTTTCCACGATAGCAAATATAGTCAATCGTGCTCCGGTATCCACCTATATCTCGCAGATGACAGGAAATCACCCGACTTCTACCGGTCTAAGCATGGCTAAGCATATATTCGATCCTAGACGTATACAGGGTTAAAGGTATATTTATCTATACAAGGTAGTTCTATGCATCAAGTGTTTCTAATTCAACTCTTATAACCTAATGCATCAAACATAAATGACTCAAGTGATATTTTGTAAAACATGGGAGGCTTAAAATGCTTCAGGGCTTGCCTTTGAGAAAAGAAGTTGACCGATGATATGGGCACTCGGATAGGTCCTCGAGAACTTGCTCCTCGCCTTTGGGAGCTATAGGCTGAGGTGCCTCCTGATGTTCCTCTTCTTCTTCGTTGAATTCCAATAGAGTCATCCCCTCGGACGATCCTATATGCATGAGCATAAAATAAGATATCACGAATGCATATATACTAACATGCATGATATGATATAGTGTGATGAAATGCATCCTCATAAGTGTTCTCAATAGTATTGCATTAAGGTGATAACACGATAAATTTTCTTTTACTGAGTAGGTGTATATCTCTTCTCTAGTAATTAAATAAATTCTCATCTAAGTAATTTTCTGGACTGCAAGACAAAAACCACTTGTTTTGACCATAGCTGGAGTTATACACATCTAAATAATATGGTTGTGGACTTTCTAGAAAACTTATGAAATTGCCTACAACTTTATTTTAATCATCTTAAGGTGATTCAGTAGTTATGTAGGCCAAACAATTCCATTTTTTAATCTGCCCAGAGAACAAGTATTTGTGATAGCAGACTTCTAATAGCTATAATTCTCAAACCATAAGGCCTATGATCATGAAAATATAACACAAGGTAGATAAGTAAGTTATCTACAACTTTGTTATTAACAAGTTTCACAGAAAAGATCATTATCATCATGAATTTACCACCACAACAGAAACTCTACATGCAACCATCTAGTTGAATTATAAAGCCATAATTAACTAGCTGTCTATAACCAATTACTTCTAAGCCTAAATAATAGCAGAAACATATCATATGCATCATAAAAATCATAGAAAACATCATGGTTATGCCTAACTAATTTATTTATATTCATTTATTAATTTTCTTATATAATAAGGTGATTTAAAGGATAAATATTTCCAATACGAAATAAATCCTAAGAAAATTACATTAGCCTAAAAATGATCCTAATAGTCTACTGTACAATTTTCGTGTCATTTGGATAAGCATAGCCACCTCTACAAAAATGACAAGCTACATATGCTTAGTTTAGCAAAAATAGTTTAGCATAGTGAAAAGTGTCAAGCAACAGATTTAATATTTTTCTTACTTTCCTCCTAGCACAAGAATAGTATATAAAAATTTGCATGATCATATGTTATGTATTTTTACCCCATTTAGTTTCACTAGAAACTAGCAATTAATTAGGATTAAATATGAAGACCATATTTCAATTGTGGCTACTATAGGTTTAGTATTTTTCATAGCTATAGCATGTCAACACAAGACCAGCAAAATTAGAATAAAAATTTTATCATCTTCCTAGCTCAAGTTATGCATTTTACAAGATATAACCTAATTTAAAAGCACTTATCTTGATCAATTTAATTCTCCCAAAAAAATAACCTAAACAGTAGATTTCATATTTTTATCAAATAGTACACTTCAAGATAAATCCAATAAAATTTGGTTCACCCCATTTAGATACTCCTAGCTCCAGATATAAATTTCTGAAGTTTGTATTCAAATTTGTGGAAATAATTCAAAAACCAACTAAACCCTAAATGCTAGGTACACCCGGTCTATACACCCTCAGGCGCTGACATGCGGGTCCCGCAGTCAACTCGTCCCCACTCATCAGTGGAACCAGAGCAGAGCACGTGGTTGACCGGCGGCGAACTCGCCGACGGCGAGGTCACCGACGGTAGCGTCACCGGCGTTGTGCTCCCCACACCCTTGTGCACCCGGTGGTACCCTTGGTTGGCTCGGCGGATCACCGGAGCGACCTCGCTGGCGAGCATGGTGGCTCGGCAGTGGCGCGCGGTGGTGGACTCATCGTCTCCGGTGACGGCATGTCTAGGCGAGCGTGGCTACAACATCTGCCGGTCCTAGCTGAGCTCTAGGGTTAGGTTAGGGCGACGGTGGAGCGGCAGTGAAGCTTGGTCGTGTGCATGGCGGTGCGGCGGCGCACAGAGCACGGCAGTGATGGTGCTAGGGTTAGTGAAGGTGCAGAAACATGTGAGGTAATGGTGCTAGGGTTAGTGGAGGTGTGGAAACACGTGCTAGAGGGGAACGACGGGGTCTAGCTAAGGTCGGCCGCGGCGAGCTAGAGCTCTCCGCCATGGTGGGTGCGCGCGGTGCAGTCACACGTTCCCGCGAGACGACGGCGGTAATGGTGAACTAGGCTATAGAGTGAGCACCTATGACCTAAGGCGACGACGGACCAACGAAGAAGGAGGTAGGAGCTGCGGTGGATAGGGCTGGCCACGGGCGAGCTTGGAGCTCGGCGGTGCACAGCGGCTATGGCGGCGATGGCGACGGCCCGTAGGCCTTTACCTTGGTTCAAGCTAAGGCAATGGTGGGTCGGCAAGGTGGAGAAGGTGATGGTGGAGCTATGGGCGCGAGGGATTGAGCGATGGTGCTACGGTGGCGGCGCTCGAGCACGGTGACGACGCTGCTGCGGTGCTGCTCCGCTCTCGAGAGGCGCGAGGGTGAGAGAGAAAGCGAGAGCGAGGCTGAGTGCGTGGGTGAGTGGAGAGCCGAGGGCTCTCCCTTTTGGCGTGGCAGGGTGGGCCAGTGCCGGTGGACTATCATCACATGGCGCAAGCGGTTTGGGCACGGTCGACCACGACGGTCGGCTGAATCGGCATGGCTGAATCGGCAAGTGGAAACTTCATTAATACAAAGTGTAGAGCTACATGAGTACTACAAGATTGCTGAAATGAGTTTTGTCTAAATCGCAAAGGTTTTCAAACTATAAGGCTCCAAAATAGGCTACATTGAAACTAAAAACTGCTTTAAGACAGAAAAATTTTCTAAGTTACAAACAACATTAAGTTAAAACTTGTGAGCTGTATTTGACCATATTAGGCAATGATTTAGCTCATGACCCTTAAATAAAGTTTGTTACCCTTGATGTGAACTACAACATTTATTTAGGTCACATAGCCATCAAACATTCTATGCTACTGTTCAACTTTGGTCAAACTAGCATCATGAAAATGGCATTCCAAGGTAACCCAACACTTAGAAGCAAAATTGTTCATGTCATGAATACAAAAGTTGTTCCATTTACCATCCAAGATGCATCTAAGGTATTGTTGTGACCTTACAACCATTTCATATATTGGTCATACATGATTACAAGCATAAGCATATATATATAATCAACATTTCATGCGATAATGTATAAGAATGAGATGAAATTTCATATGCTCATGTTCATGAATGCTTGGATGATGCTTGTGCTTATGAAATGGAAGTGCCAAATGCCATGCTTAACACTAGGGTGTTACACTCTATTTATAGTCCTGAGTAGTCTTGTATCCTAAGTAATCTAATGAGGGAAGTCCTTATAGATATGGACTCCTCCCTATCTATCTAATCTCAACTAATACTGTTCCTATTCTCTTTCATTTATTGAAGATCCTCCGAGTATGGATAGTGGAGCGGCAGGAGCCTGCCCTTGCCACGCGTGCCTCCCCTAGGCGGCGCTATTGCTGCTGCCCATGGCGCCTAGGCCAGATGGGCCTTTAGCCCCCATTAGGCATATGACATCACTCCCCCCTTCTCTGATTAGTGTGTCCCCACGCTGAATCAGCGTCCAATCGTTGATGCCTTCTGGTGGTAACCTGGTGCCCCAGGTATGTCTGCAATTTGAACAGTGAGGTCACCCAAAGTGTCGTTGAAGTGGTTGGTGTTGATGTGGTAGTCGGAGAACTGGAACTACTAGCTACAGGAATCGAAGTAGCCCTTGATGTAGCTGTTGGTTCTTGAGCTGTCCATTGGTTCATGGACACAACATGCTGCATAGATGGCGGCGCTTGGAAGTGTCCCTAGGAAGTGTAGTATTTTGCATGACCCGTGGAGGGCGTGGAAGCGAGTGTACCTAGCCTACATCAATCTTCCCTCTTATGCGCCTGCATAATGCTGTTGCCATGATGGATGGTGGTGTTGTGGTGAAGTGTTGTAGCTTGCCGAAGAGGAGGTTGCCCGTGTCGTAGTTGGCCGGAGAGACTAGTGGGTGACCGTCGGCATGCTGCCTAATGATGTAGACATCATCGATAGAAAGGAACTGCTAGCCATTGTTGTCGAAGAAGGCGATCATTGCTGATGGTAGTATGCGTTGTGGCCATTCTTCAAGTAGTAGAATACTCAAGGGGAACGCTTGTGTTGTCGGTGTAGATGTCACTGTGTGGAGACCGATGGCTAGAAGATGTGGTGATGTAGTTCTGAGCGACTCGAGTAGCTCTTGTAGCAGCGGTGAAGTTACCTGGATGTAGTATTTTTCGTTGTAGCGGACGATGTTGTGTTGGAGGGACCAAGCTGGTGCTAGTGCCTGGACTTCAATGGTGGCGGATATGATCTGAAGTTCACGCTCATCTGTGGTGGGTAGGCGGAGCTAGGCGAGAATCTCTTGGTCTGGTTCGATGTGGCCGATCGCTCTGGTATTGTCGCCTGCTGATGGAGGAAGTGCGGTCACTGAGGTGTTCGACAATGGTGGGGCTGTCGCAGGAGGCGAGTTGGTCAATGGGGATGGCGCCTATAGATGGACTGCCATGTCTGCTGCTTGAGGCAGGTTGTGCTCCCTCTGGTGGGCGTACATCGCGGCTGCTGAGTTGTAGCCGAACCATGGCATGAGTGCCCTTGCTGGCGGTGTGCGGGTTGTCGGTGTCATTGTAGGAGTAGCGGGGGTAGACTCCTTGTCTACTCGAAGTGTTGGCGTATGCAGGTGCTGCTCCTTGACGACATCGGACTCGGCGTTGACTTGCGGAGCGACGAATGGAGTTGCCGCTAGGTCCTCTAGGGCACGGGCATGGAGGATGGCTGCTTCCATCTCTTGTGGTTGATGTTGGATGACTACCTCCCGAAGTCTATGTTGGAGACCGTCGATGAATAGGTGGACTTCATGCAGGTCGCTGCTGATGCTAACACGTACTACGTATGCGTTGAATGCGTCGATGTAGTCGTTCAAGTCGTCGTTGTGGCGGGAGGGAGCGAGGTCACCCTGTGTTTCCTAGCTGGTGGGAGGGCCAAAGTGGCAGATGAGGCTCCGTGTGAAATCTACCCACTCAGTTGTTGGCGCCTCCTTCATCATGCGGGTATACCAGAGTTGCGCTGCATCAGTTAGATGAAAAGCTACATACCGAACCTGTTCATCTACTGGTGTGCATTGCAACCGAAAGAGTAGTTGCATCCTGGAAATCCATGGTATTGGATATGTGGAGCCGTTGAATGTCGGTGTCATCAATCGAGCCATGTGGTTGGCTGGCGTGGTGTTGGAGGTGGGACTGGTGTTGAGATCGGATCCTGTGGTGGTGGGGTGGGCGCCCGCTGCACTGGTGGCCAGTTAGCATGCAGAGGAGAGCGTTGGGTAGCCAGGATCGTCGAAGGGCTGGTTGGGTGTTGTTCCTACGAAGAAGGGCCCGGCCATGACTGTGTCCCCGGTGCTGGAAGCAAGCTATCTGCTACCTCGCTGATGATCTGCGGTGTGTTGGAGGAGTGGGGTTCCTCCATCTTGCTCTTGAGGTAGGATCTGCCGACGGCGATCATGACGTTCTTTATCTCTACAGCGAGATCATCAATGGTGGCTTCGCGATCCAATCTGGCTTGGACGCCGGTGATGGTTTCGCTGTGGATGCGTGCTTGCTCAATGTCGTGCAGACGAGTGTTGAGGTTGACAAGTTGCTGGTGCATCTCATCGAAGTTCTTGCGGAAAGTTTCAGTGAAGTCCTGGAGTAGTTGCTGTACGATGACGGTGGTGGAAGCCATGGATCATCTGGTCTCCGGATACCAGGTGTAAGAGCCCTGTTGGAAGGGGGCCCTAGGGGCTGCGGTGGCTAGGGTTTAGGGGGTTGTGGGCGGCGGCGGAATGAGAGGACGGCGGTGCTAGGTAGAGTCGCAGGGAGAGAGGGAGAGGGAAGGGGAGGATAAGCCTGAGGTTGTTCTTTGTTAATCTCAATGATTACATAGCCTCTTTATTTATAGTCCAAAGTAGACTTGTATCCTAACTAATCTAATGAGGGAAGTCCTTATAAATATGGACTCCTCCCTATCTATCTAATCTCAACCAATCATATTCTTATTCTCTTTCCTTTATTGAAGATCCTTCGAGTGTGGATAGTGGAGCGGCGGGAGACCGCCCTTGCCGTGTGCGCCTCCCCCTAGGTCGCGCTGCTGCTGCCCTTTGCGGCGGCGCTGCTGCTGCACTTGGCGCCTGGGCCAGATGAGCCTTTAGCCCCCATTAGGCGTATGCCACTACATTTGACAAGCATGAGCTCGATGCATTCTCCTGGTTATTGTCTCCTACTCTATCATAGAATCATGCACCAAGCTAGGAGTGAGGAATCAGCAGTTTAATCGACACATGTGTCATGAGTGTCTTTGGTGCCTATATCAGCTAGCTATTGTATATGATGGGTTGAGAATATTAGTGAAAGACAGGGCATTGCATTGGACTGCTCCTCTGAACTTTACGTATCTGATGAAAACACACAGGAGTGGAAGCAGGGGCTGCACTTATAGGGAGTATCTAGGAGACCGAATGTACATGTAGGCCAAGAAAGGTATCGCTAGCTTGCAAGTATAGGATGTCGATTCCATTTATGTACTCACCTGACTCAAAAAAAAATCCAAAATTGCAAATTTTTCGAAGAACGAGAGGAATCGGCAAGTTCACCACAACATGTTGGTTCAGCAACACGCCCAGATCTTAACATTTGGTCTATTCTTGAGGTACACCAGAAAAGTAAGCACCTAGCTCTCAAAAAAGCACAGATAGGAAAGTAATAGGAGCAGCTCCATTGTGTCATTGAACCGAATTAGGAGAGTTCAGTTAGGTTTTTAAGGTTCGGTTGCGCTTGTGTGTATGGGTCTCACGGGGAATAAAAAAGTTTTCTCTGGTGTCCACGTGTCGAGGGAAGATGGAGGTTTAGTGCAGGAACTGCTAGGTAGACAGATGTGCTGTGCAGAAAATATTTTTTTGATCGGCTGAGTTCGAATGTCTTTGGACTTCGATTTCTGGTTCTGACACCTAAACATCGATGTCTCTAGTGTCCAACTGTCCACGGTTTGCTCTTTCACGCTCACGGTTTGATTTATAGGCACACTGAAGCTGCTCTAACTAGAGAACATGTCATTCATGTCATGTCCAGCTATAATTTTGGTTTCACTAGGCTCTTCATTTAGGTTCTCAAGAATCTCAGCCGAATTGGTTCGGCAATGTCTCCACCACCCGGCCCATCATACATCAAGCGAGCTCTCAGAGCACATATGTGGAACATGTCCCTAGTTATAATGTCCTCCTAGTTGGCACACACACTCAGTCACAGTGATTGCCTCTTAGTCTTGCGCACATAGATGTTGGGCCTCACACATGTGCTTAGGAACAAGAGGAATCAGCAAATTCACGAGCACATGTTGCTTAACAACTTGCCACCGGTTTGCATTAACTGGAGTTGTTCCTATGCACGATAGTTATCAACAGCGCAGCAAAGGAACCAGGTGTTGCCCATGCGACAATCTTAGGGCAGGCAGTAGTGAACAACAAAGATGTAGCAAGTAGCTTAGGGATACAGACAGTGTGTTATGTATTCGTGTCAGCATAGACTATTCATTTATGCTCCCAAAAATCTCAACCGAGTACAGACAATTGCTTCAAACACATGATCGGAGTTGGAAGCAGCAGACAAGCTATTACTAAAATAATATCATCTTTCTTGTGAAATAAACAAGTGTACTAATCTTGGAAGTGTTCAATAGGATCAATGATGAAATCATCTACCTTAAGCTAGAATGCAGCCTTATTATGTAATGTAATGTAATGTTCTCTTATAGTTTCTAGTCCTCTTGTTCTACTAACATCCTGCTGACACAAGACTTGTTGCTGGAAAGTATTTCTGCAAAGAGATTCATTTATCTCGACAAAAAAGTTTAGGACTTTCTGGTGGAATGGGCGCCGGATGCTTAAGCTAGCATCCACTGATGCTCGCCTTAATCAACTACGCCTCAATGCCAGATCACAACCAAGTCGTCGAGTGAGATCTCCGTTTATGATATTGCTAATTTCATTCCATGAATGCTCGCTTAATTTTGCAATACGTCATCCACTATGCCAGAAAAGCTTATCGGTGACACCTTGCTTAGTGACCAAAAATTAAAATGCGTCACTAACATCGGATCAGTGACGCGGGTACACAAAACGTGTCACTAGTCAGGTGCCGCCCATGGTCTGGAGACAAAAACGCGTCACTGATGACGAGTTACCAGCGACGATTCTTAAGAATACGCGTCACTCATAGCCGTAGCTGTTATCATAGACTCGTTGGGACAAAACGCGTCACTCAAGGTCTCGGACCCGAAAAAATTATCAAATACGCTTTACTGAAAAGTGAAGTCCGGACTCCGCTCCCCACCCTCATGTACAGACTCCACTCGGACGGCACCTCACCTCATCACGCGTTCCTGCCCCCCTCTCTTTCTGTCGCCTCCGTCCCGACGCCACTCCGCCGCCCGCCGCCCGCCGGCCGCTGGTCGCCCCTTCTCCTCCGTCGGCTACCGCCACCCCTCACGTCTCTTCCTCCACCTCCACCAGTCCTCTTCCCCCGCCGCCATCTCTCTCTTTCTCCTACAGATCTGGATGGAGCCTCCGCCTCTCTTCTGCACAGGCAGGGGTTGCTCCAGGTGCTGCAGGCGGTGGTGGCTCCGGGCGGGGCAGGCAGGGTTCCCTACGGCAGCGGCGCATGTGGCCCCAGCTCGTATCGGTGACGGTGTGCAACCTCTTCAGTCCCGGCGCCCTACAGCGACGGCGCGTGGGCTCCCGTGCACCGGCGTCAGTGAGAACCCTCCCACTCCTCTCCCCTTCCCCGTAGCACCTTCTGCTCAAGCAGGGTCTCCCAGACCACTGACGCGGAGTACTTTCTTTGAGCCATATTGTGTCTTCAGCGCACGCTTAGCAGGTGTTCGACGCAATGCCAGAAAGACCACCTGACTTGAGGTTTCGCAAATTTTTCTAAAACTAATATTTGTTTGTACTGCAATCTCTATGCTAGGTTATATTCAGATTTGTTTGAAACTTATGTGACAATATGCTAGGTAATAAGTTTATTGCTTTACCCAATCACTAATTTGTGGTAATTACGTGACACATGTGAGTTGGAATGATGTAGCTGTTACATTGTAACTTGTGCAAAATTAGTAAGCTGATGTTTAACTATCTGGAAAATTAGGTAAGACAATTTTAGGTTTGGTAAACCCTAACAAAAATATGTAATCCTTTTTGGTTTGGTAAACCCAAGGCTACACTCTGATGCCCTAATGATTTTATATCCTTCAGGTCTAAAACACAAAACCAAGTGACTGGCCATCTGCAAGACACATAAATAAATACTGCAGTACTGCTATGTGCCTATTGATTCCTAAAGTAAGTTCAGTAGAAGAAGTTTGCTCCTAACCGACCATAAGGGCATGTCATGTCTGCTTGAACCACTGCTTATTAAGTATTCATTGCCTCTTTATTATGTATTCATAGCATCTTTGTTAAGTGTGCTTGATCTATTGCTTTTGTCTGAAGTTCTGACACACAACAACTCGATTTCAGTCTCAATTGCATAGAAGAACTGATGAAGCCCACAAATTCCATGCCATTACAGCTGTGAAGGAGCACAAGTCTCTCAACTCGATCTAGGCCACAATGAGCAGGTTAGTAATGCTATTGTCATACACCTAATGAGAGGCTCACAACCAAGGGTCGATAGGCCATATGACAGCTATGCTATTGACCTTTTCTTACAATGGTCTAATTGGACATTCTAAATCAGTATGATGTAGTGTATTACTGTATTACCTTCTTGGAGTATCTCACTGCCCAAATACTATATGACTTTGTAATTTCAAGGATTTCACTAGTTCATTTCAGTATATGCTGCATCATTGTGTTTTATTAATAATCTGGGGATATCCTCAAAAGCAGTTGAATTGTCATCAAGGCTTGAGTTTGTCATCAAGGATTTAACTAGTTCATTTCAGTTTCATTATAGCCATTCCTTATTGCATTATTACAGGTTCTTAAACTGGGCTAACGCTCAATTTGTTCACCATTCAAAATTGACATACAAAAACTGAGTGTAAGGGAGTTCTCATGCCATGAGCTTAATGCCAACTGTTATGGCTTGGGACATTTTCATTTGCTACATGGCTGGTTAGGAACCAATCGATTTTGGATGGACGACGTGTTCGGAATTAGGAAGGTATGGGTGTTGTTCTCTAACTCTATGGACGCCTTTTCTTTCTTCCTTTCCTGACCAATTCAATCTAAGTGGTCACTTTATATATGACTAAAATTTTTTACAACTACCCCTATTATTGTCATGTTGGGCTCAATAAGTAACTTAGGATATCAATACATCCATCTCACAGGTTTTTCTTCTTTGCTGTTAGCACTGACTTGAGGCATGTACAGGTTTTTCTTCTTTGCTGTTCCATCTCACAGTTCTTTTTATGCTATCAAACCTTTGCAAAACCATTTCTACCGTGCCAATCCACGAATTTTTTTTATGTGACACTGGGGAAATTCATGACCGACAATCGCCCAAACCCATTGACACCAAGTCTAGATAAAAAAAATTACTAAAGTGAAAAATCAATCATCTCAATGACTCAAAATATTTACATGTCTTGAATCTGAGGGGAAAACACAAGTTTGATTCCAGCTTCAACCCTCAGATATAACATTAGTGTCCCTACTGGTTCCTACTAGTGTCTTCAGCGAACTAGTGATTAGTGAACTTTGGACAACATAGCAATAGATATGGTCTAATGTTCCCTGATGTATGATGTATACTGTTTTATATGTTTATAAGAGATCAGAACTGAATTAGGCACCTGAAGTACTGATCTGGAGACAAATAATTTAACTATACACACACATCTGTTGCACATCACGTGATTCACTGATTTATGCTATCTGTAGTAGGAAAGTGTGGCTTTCCACATAAACAAAAGCGTTTTATCTGTAGCCTTTTAGATAAATACTGCTATGGAAGTCTTAATCATTCTGTACCTTAAGAGTAGAGAAATATGAAATGAGATCAGTTATTGAGATCTTTTGGCCATGACTCAAAAATGACAGCTAGTTGTTCATTTGGATTTGTGTAAATAAAAGAATACATATAACTATCGATGCTATTATTATTTTCTACATTTTAGTTCAAAGAACTGATTGTTTTACACAAATCGATTCTTTGAAATATAATAAGTTAGAAATATTAATAGTGTACCAAAGGCAATTCAGTGTTTCATATTGCCTATAGTTATAGTTGTTTAGTTGTAGCATTTCCTCTCGATTTATAAGTCAGAGCTGTAGTCGGCCTCTCGATTTAGTTGTAATCAGCCTATACTTAAATTTTGATGCTTGCGGATCTGCAGAGATAGCTATGTTGGCTTCTAGCTGGTAATAAACCACTCTAGCAAATGCGGTAGCTATCCATCATTGATTTTTAATTGCTGCCATGCTCATGTTATTCACATCTTGTAACCTTGAAATGAGGAGGCCTTGTACTAGTAGGGTCTGTAGTAGTCATCAAGTTATCTTGCTGGAGGGTGGGAGACAACTAGGAAATTTGAATTCTGTAGTACAGTAACCAACTTTGAATAGTATTGCACAAGTTGTGCTGTTTTGATTGCTAAAAATCATACTGTACCAAAGGAAAATGGTAGCTGTAGTCACTCTTCTTGGATTTACATTGTTAGGCCAATTTTTTTTGGGGTCTGGACTATGTATTTGATGGCCTAGTCTTGCCTTGCTCTTCCCGCTCTGCAGCAGCAGCTCCTTTTGTTTGTTCACTAATTGAACCTTTGTTTTTTCTTACTACAGCCTTTGCTTTTTATGTTCATCAATCAGTCATATATGTGGATTCTTAGAGATGATGATCTGAATTATATTGGTTTATTGTTAGCGTTGTTGCTTTGTACACAAGCAAGGTTTGAAGCTAAGCCTTGTTCCGCATGGCAGGGGAATCAACAACTGAGAGCACTTTAGCCTAGGAACAAAGAAATGTAAAGTATGTATATGTACCTTTCTACACCCGAAGTGTTTTTCCAATAATGTCATTGTTTATGCCTCTCTACACTTGCAGAATCAACATTAAGGCCATTTTCAGCTTTCAAATATGGCCAATGAAAATAACATGAGTTGAGACACCTTGTAACAGCTAGCAGCAAGTTATAGATACAAGGGAATGTCAATTAGATAGAGGACTTAAATAATGTTAGACATCTGATCTGCTAATACTTAGAGTTTCAGGCCATGTGATGGACTCTGAATATCTTTTACAAAACAGCTTTCTTTTAATGTTGTGCTTTGCCACTCAAAATTCGTTGCCTCTGTAGTTTCACATATTTATAGACAGATACAGCCATGCCATGAGACTCAAAATTCAATGCCTCTGTAGTTTCACATATTTATAGAGAGATGCCATGCCATTACAGGACGTTGCTTTAAAGCAGAAGTGCGATGGTCCTTCTGAGAAGAATAGGAGGAAGCGGAAAAAATCAAGTGACCAGGAGGGATGCAGCACCTCATTCTGTACTGCTCAAATGCTATGTTAGCCTGAACCTGCTCAAATGCTATGTTAGCCTGAACTTGAACTAGAAGTTACGTAATTTAGAAATCTGAACCTGCTCACTACTCTCCTAGGACCACTTTTATGTTTGTTTACATCTCCCAATGTGTCATACTATGCATTGTGTTCTTCAAATATGTAACTGCATGTGAGCGCGATGGCGTGCGCCCTGCACTAAGGATTGATTGTTGAAATGGTGGAACTTGTCTGATGTGTGTGTATATATTTATATATATAGGGTCATATTAGATGTATATAGGGTCATTGTAGTTTTTTTTTGTTTTTCTGAAATAGTTATCATTGACGCGTCTTGGCTGGACACGTCACTGATAGAGGGTTATCAGTGACGCGTCTTGGCTGGACATGTCGCTGATAGAGGGTTATCAGTGACACGTCTTGGCCACACGCGTCGCTGATAAAGGGTAATCAGTGACGCGTCTTGGCCACACGCGTTGCTGATAACCATTTATCAGTGACGCGTCTTGAATACACGCGTCGCTGATAGAGGGTTATCAGTGACGCGTATTTACGCGTCACTAATATGCCCTTATCACTGACGCAACATCACGTCACTGAAAGCCCTCTACACGCGTCACTGATAACGTTTTCTGGCATAGTGATCGTTATTAATATTTATGTCTATGTTACACATTGTGTTAGAATAAGTCTGGGCCATAAGTCTATATCAGCCCCAGCAACAATTTATCCTAAATTCTTCACTGCAACCGAAAGCAAAGGATGTTTCTATCTTCAACATTGGATGCCTTCACCAGACGGTTGATTCGGAGAGTGCTACCCCATTTTTACTCGTTATATTCATTTTGCCCGGACCAGTTGCTTCATCAGCCACCATCTCTTGCACAATATTTAGTATCAACACTGTCATCTCGTGGTTGTGACACACTCAAGATATTAACGAAAGTTCAGGTCGGTTCTGGGTCAACTGTGGTGCTCGTGTGCCAAATTGAAGAGTCCAACTACCAAAGAGAAGTTTTTCAGAGACAAGCATAAGAGACTTTCAGAGGCGCACTGTTTCACCTGCTAATGCTTAAGGGTCACTGTTAATCAGTAATTACAGAGGCGGTGGTCATGCCCGCCTTATAAAACAAAGGAAAAAAATCAGCCCACGGGCTTGGGCTGAGCCGAGGGATACACCGCGCGCATCTTGAACTTCTTGATCGCCACCGCCACTTCGTCCTTGCTCGTCAGGAGTTACAGCCACATGTAGTGACTGCAATCATCCACGAGCAGGAGGAAGTACCGCCAACCACCATTTGTAGCAGGCGTGATCGGCCCGCAGAGGTCGCCGTGGACGAGCTCGAGAGTGTCCTTCACGCGATACTTGGCTGGCTTTGGGAATGGTAGCCTCCTCTGCTTCCCGGCCAGGCAGCTGTCACATAGCTTGCCTCCGTGCTTGATGTGGGGTAGCCCTCGGACCATCTTCTCCAGCCGACCAAGCGCGTCGAAACTGAGATGTCCGAACCGAGCATGCCACATCCACGGTTCTTCGATGTGCCTTGCCACTAGGCACAACGGCTACTCTACCTTCAGGTCGAGCATATACAACTGGTTTAGGGACCTCTTCACCTTGGCGAGAAGTCGCTGCTCCCGGTCCCTGATCCTAAGGACTCCGTCCTTGATCAGTACCTCGCTACCGCGCTCATCCAGCTGACCAATGCTGATGATGCTGGAACGCAGCTGCGGGATGTAATATACATCCGTTAGCGTGCGGTGCTCCCCGTTCTCGCACCTAAAGATGGTGGTGTCACGCCCTTGGATAGCCACCCTTGAGCCATCACCAAACTTCATCATACCGATAGCATCGTCGTCGAGCTCGGAGAAGGATGCCTTGGAGCCCGTCATGTGGTTGCTGGCAATAGAGACCAGATACCACCGCTGCTCCTGGTCGGCGCCCACACGTCCAAGGTGGACATGGGCACGTGGTTCGTCGAGGTTGATAGTCTTCAAGGCCTTGCCAGGTCGTTCCACCATCGTCACCTCTTCATTCTCCTCGGCCTCGACGTCATGCAGTGCACAGAACGTCGCCATCAGGATAGTGGCCTCATCCTCATCATCAGCTTGCGCTAGATGAGCCTGAGCCTTCTTCTCCTACTTGCGATTTGAGCACTCCCGTGCCCAATGGCCCATCTTCCCGTAATGCCGACAGGCGTTGGGGTCGACCTGCTTCTTCTCCGAAGAAGCTTTGCCGCGGCGCTTGCCATCACCACTGCGGCTGGAGGAGGTTGCCTTCCCGGAGTTCCTCCGAGCAGCCCACTCCTCTTCTGTCAGCAGGAGTTTCTCGTTGTCCTTTGTTGCTGTCACCTGCTCCAGGCGCTCGTCCACCGCCCGCAGACGGCCTATCACATCCTCAATGGTGAGGGTGGACAAGTCTAGCATCGTCTCTATGGAGAGAGCGATCTGGATGTGCATTGCCAGCACGGAGTGGAGGTACTTGGAGACCGCCTCCTCTTCGTCGATGGTGATGCCATGGCTCTTTAGCTTGCTGATGAGCATCTGCAGGAGGAGGGAGAAGTCCTCCACCGTTTCACCATCCTTGAACTTGAGATTGGCGTGCTCCTGCTTCAGAAGCTGGGCCATTGCCTTCTTTGCGTGGTCGGAACCGACGCGCATCGCCGCAATAGCCTCCCACGCCTCCTTAGCCGAGCTCTTTGCCCCCAACGACTCTCTGTACTCCGCCGGTACAGCAGCGAGGATAGCCTCCAACGCTGACATGTCATCTTCCTCATTGTCGGTGCCCTTGTCAACAGCATTCCAGAGCCGTCGGGCTCTGAGCTTGACCACTCTCCATAGTTGGTGCGAGTCAGCGTCGGCCAATTGGTGCCGCTGACCTCCCGCACCGTGCAAACAACGACCTCCGGTGGTGGCTGGGCAGCCACAGCAGTGCCACTGCTGTCGCCCATCTCTGAACCACCCGTCATCGCCAGCGGTTGGTCTGGCGACGACGGCGCTTGTATGGCTCTGATACCACTTGTTGGCCCACAGGATCACCGGCTCAGGTGAGTGAACCACTCACCGGTCTTGCTGAGCACCCGCTAGTGTTGCCGAGCACCCACTAGCCGTGCCGACCACCAACAAGCGTTGTCCGTCCCCACACATTGTGGCTAGAGCTAGAAGAAGAAGGGAGAACAGAGCATACACACACAGTACAAGACACCAGCGTTGACTGAAGCCCTGTATGAGAGATGACAAATCTAAACTCTCTTTACTCAGTTGCCGTGGTAGTCTATTTATACAACTCTATCCATCTAGTCCTAGTACAACGCACATGCTGTAACAGTAACTAGATAACATACAGGGTTGATTCTGCGCCAGCCTCTGCATGTGGCTACAGTGTTGCAGGTAAGCCGTGCGGCGCCTGCACCTGCAGCTGCTACAGTATCACAGCAGGAGGTCTTTCGGCGCCGTCTTCCCTTGCTGTGTTCACACAAGGTACCAGTAGATTATCTAACAGTCTGGGCTGTTGTCCTATGAAGCAGCAGGAGTAATTCAACCATGACACCTCTTTTGTAGTCTTCAATAGTTGGGTTCTTGTTTCTGAAAATGACATCAATACTTTGCCCTCCAGGTGGACCAGCAGACAAGTATGAAAATGCCTAGGAAAAATGGGGTGTTTATAAAGGTCCCCTCAATGATCTGTGTGATTGGGAGGGAGTCTGAGAATTCAAAACTCAGAATCTTCTAGCAGTCCTTGGTGCAAAGGGGCAGTGGAAGAGCAGGTGCATCAGTGTTTCTTCTTTATCTTGTTGGCATAGGACACAGTTATAATCATCTAAGAGCATTCCTTTTCTTTTTAGGATGTTTCTTGTACTTAGCCTATCCTTTAGGACTAGCCAAAAAAAACACCTTGTGCTTGCACTGACAAGAGGTTTTCCACAGCCATTTAAACACAGCATGAACTTGTGCATACCCTGTCATCTACTTGAATGCCTTGGAAGAAGAAAATTGGGGAGTTCCCCAGATGTAGGTCCTGGAATCATTGGAGGTGTTAAAAGCTTGTACTGAAACTGGCAGCGCTGAAAGTTCAAGTTGTAGCTCTTGCAACTGGTTAAAAGCTTGTGCTGAAACTGGTAGATTGAAAAGATTAGAGAGGGGAGCAGTGGTATGGGCATGGTTCCTGATTTCCTCCATAAACATGTTTGCAACCGCCAGGCGTCAAAACCATGCACATTGGAAGGAGTTGCTTGCTCTGATGAGAATTGAGCGTTGGGTGCCAAGTCAAATTTTGCTCCCAAAGCCAGGAATCATTTATCTATTATATGAGTTATGGTACAATAAAGCAAGTACCATATTACATGGTCAGTGCACACTGCAGATAGATAAAAGGAGTTCAAGAACCTTTCAAAAGGTTGTAACAAAAAGCTAGTAGAAACAGATATGCTTGTGGACGGGTTATGCTTGTCAAAGGCATAGAAATTAATGTTGAAGATTAGTGTTGGGCTATTGACTCCTAAGCTAATAAGTGGTGCCCCTAAAAGCTCTTCTCCTCCCCTCTGTATCTCATCAAATTGCAGAGTTGTGCACTTGTCTCTGAAAGCAATGCAAAATGTGTATTTGTAGAACTAAGAGCGGCTGTGGAGACTTATTATCCATTGAAAATATTTACATGGTGTTCGGTTCATCATCAGGTAACGTAACTGGAAATGAAATCAGCTCACCTTGGTTTAGTTGGTGGGATCATTTATTGCTGACTGATTGGTTCGACGTCGATCGTAACGGTACTGTGGAGAGACAGCAGCACACAATAAGATAAGGGTCGGAGAGGAGCGGTAACAGTGATGAATAGGACGATATCAGATTACGTGGTATCACATAATGGACAGAATCGAACCAAACATCTGCATTGTTGTCTAGTCTCCCCAAGTAAACAGATTACTTTACATTTCATTGAACAAAACACCATCTTAATCTGGGGGTGGGGGGTGGGGGTGATCTATTGTAAATGCCACATTCTGTATCATAGAGACCATAACAAAGATGGCCATGGGCACTGCTATTATCTATTGCTATTATCTGTGTTGGTATGGCTTCCGTACTGGCATCTGTACCCCAATTTATTGTTAGGAATTTAGGCATTTTCATGTTTAATTTAATCTAGAAAAATAGTAATAAATTTGTGACAATAAATATGTGCACGTGTGAACTATAGTGACAACTATGATGAACATACTGATCATGTTTAAAAGCACAAGGAGCACAAAATCCTTACTGAACACAGAGACAGTAAGATTAGAAGTATACCCAGTGGAGGGACCCATGCTCAAGGCACCGGTGGCTCCATTCACATGAGTTGACATCATGTGTTGCTCAAAGTAGCGGACCACAGTCGATGCAAGACGATGTTCGCCATGCAGTCCCTCAAACGTCCACCGGGAAGTAGACGATCCAAGGAAGAAGAAGAAGACATCGACAGTCACCAGGAAGAAGCGAGCAGTCACGGAGACGCTCCCCAAAAACCTGATCGCCCGCACACCCGAGCAGGTGTCACTTGACGGACGACGGTTCTGTAGGCCTGCTCTCCCAACTCTCCATGCACGCAGAGGATTGGGATGGAAAAACTCAGGAGCAACTCGCTGTATATTCCGCGCAGCCGAAGGAAAGTGCTCCTTTTTATAAGCACGAAAGATAGAAGATAAAGTGTGGAGGATGAACCTGGACGTCATGAAGCGTCCATCAATTAATAGTAACCTCTGCCATAAATATGGGGTTACTAGTAACTACAACTATAAACATGGGAGTTATTAATAACCCCAGCCATAAATACGACCATTACAAGTTCAGCCATCAACTACATTTAGTCCACCATTTTATAGCACCTAGCATCTAATATGACCTTAGAATTCATTTGATTTAATTATTAAATAAAATATGGGTCATGGCCACATTAAATCTAACAATCCCCACCAAATTCTATGGCGCATATGAAATGCTCTCAATTCTCTGTTGTTTGATATACCAGCGTTTCGATGGAGACTGTTAAGTTGAACATCCATCTAGAACAGAGGTTACACTTCTTCACAACCGAACAATGGACTGCCTTAAATTGATAGTTTTCTGCGAAATAACTTTCACCTAAGTCCTTTACTGATACTAGGTTACCTAAAGCATCCCCTCTGGTTAGAGCATTCAAGTCATACTCTTGGGCCTTTCATGAGTATCTAGAGATTATCCAAATCTCATAGACTGTGACTAGCAGACGAACTCATATAGGTGTATTCCTCAAAAGATGTTCTGTAGGACAACATCTTTGCTTAAGTAAGCCACTTGGAACATATTAAGGTAAAAACCAACATGCCTTACAGAAAGGGAAAGACGTGCAGCTGACATGGCCAAGTTAAGGGTCTTTCCTCACAGTCTACCACTGGCTTGTTTCACCATCCTACTTTGCGGGATCTCCAATCACATAGAACATGTTACCACCATGGTAGACTTCATGTGGGTCTTAGGCCCATCTCACTCGATGCAATATCTATCACATTATGTGATAGTCCCTTAGTGAATTGATCTGCCAGATTTTTAGACGTATGGACATAGTCCAACGCTATCACTCCGGTGTTTTCAATTTTCTAACAGATTTTAGCCGCCTCTTAACATGCCTTGTGGACTTCATGTTGTCCTTAAAACTGTTTACCTTGATTATCACAGTCTGATTATCACAGTTCATAGAAATAGCCGGTATATGTTTTTTCTACTACCGGTAAATCCATAAGAAGGTACTTTATCTTCTGACACAACCACGTTGGAATGTTATACATGGCCAAGATCACTGGCCAAGTGCTATGGTCGCTCATCCTCTCATTGAAGGGATTCATTCCATCGGTGCTCAAGCCAAACCATACATTTCTTGGGTCATCACTGAATTCTTTGTGCTTCTCATCGATCCTTTGCCACTGACTACAATCAGCCGGGTGTGCAATCATATCATCATCCGCCTTGCACTCATCATCCCACCATGCCATGAGTGCGGCTTCTTTAGGGTTTAGGAACATACGTCTCAAGCGGTTGGTCACTGGCAGGTACCACATTACCAGGGCAGGAATTCTTCTCTGCTTTGCATCGTTGCCTAATGGAGTATCCTCTGGGGGCTGAGATTCTTGTACCATCTTTTTTGTACCCTTTTTATTCCTCTTTTTCCCCATGGAGGCTTCGTCCCCACCGTAAAGGTCATTGTTCTTGTACCGGCTGGCCCCACACCGGGGATATTTATCCAATGACTTGAATGTTTCGCCACGAAAAATGATATAGTGGTTGGGGCATGCATGGATTTTTTCAACCCCCATTGGCAATGGACTTATGAACTTCTTCGCTTGGTATGTGTTGGCGAGAACTGAGTTTGGTTGTGGTAGCACCCATGACAGGAGACGCAATAGATCATTGAAACTACAGTCTGACCAACCATACTTAGCCTTCAGGATGAGTAGCTCAATCACAAAACGTAGCAATGCCCAATGTGTCGGACAACCCTTTTCAACACCATACACAGTCTCCTTCGATGCTTTTGTCACCCTTTTCCAAATTTTCTAGACCTTTCGGGCTCTTTAGTAAAATCTCTGGTCTAAGGGCTCGAATCATGTCCTCCAAATCATCTTCATCCCCGACATGTGCTCCACCATCATTATTGGCACCACCTTCGTCGTTACCATCCCAACCACCAGCATCACCATCTTGTTCATTGCCAAACTCAGGATCCATTCGTGCATCAAGCTCTGCTGAATATTAGGATAGGGATTCTAGGGTTTCATCGTCGTATTCCTCCTCATCCTCGTCGTTAACAATAGCCGTTTCACCATGATGAATCCACACTGTGTAGTCCTCTACAAATCCTCGCATAATCCAATGTGATCTGATGATAGTCATATCTGTCCATGCCATACGGTTCTTGCAATCTTTACAGGGATAAATAATTGTATCCTTATTCTCTATCAACGTCATTGCATGCTTCTCTGCGGCTTCAATAAATTTATCCATCTCTTCACGGAAACCTGCCTTGAACCTTAATGAACCATACATCCAAGAGTTCCTGTACTCCATCTTTCACAACAACAACAAAACAAACATTAAAGGACTATTTATTCATATATATATATATATATAAATGAATCAAATTAATAATTACTTGAGAATAATTGTATATACTTCAGATATATATGAATATAAATTAAATATAATTACATGAAGCATACAAACACACCATGGTAGAGGAAAATTAATTAATGGTCTATTTATCCATAAATAATTAAAATACATATTTGTTGATTACAATAAACAATTTCAAAGACAACAATTAGCAACAATTATATTTTACCCAATATTTTTCATGCAAACCCTACTCCAATTTCATCAAACATAAATTTACAAAAACGAAATTAATAAAAAAACTAAACCCTAGATCTAGATCTACATGCACATGAAACATCCATAAAACTAACTAATTGTTCACTAAAATCAAGAAACACGGACCAAATAAGGGTATGATCTTGTTCCCCTACCTAATTTACCCTAGTACATTCAAAACTTGGGTCTAATTTGCTTCATAAGTAGCTCAAGCACCATAGAAGATAGAGAAAAGCAAAACTCTAATTACTCACTAACCAACCATTAAAACTTAAAAAAAGTGTGGAATAGCATTTTCTTACCTTCTACAACCTCTCCATCAAAGGATTTGAGACCAAAACCTTCTCCCTTAGCAGAGCAATTTTTGAGAGGTGTCCAAGGCCTCTCTACTTTTTTTTCACGGGTTGGAGTGAGTGACCCGAGGAGGAAGAAGGGGGTTGTAGCCATTTATACAACGGACATTTGTAGGGGCGGCTGGTGATTGAGCCACCCCTACAAATCGAATAGTAGGGGCGGCTCGTATCACCAGCCGCCCCCACAGTTAGATTTGTAGGGGCGGCTGGAATCATGGGACCCGAGCTCACCCATTGTAGGGGCGGTTGGTAGTGGAGCCGTCCCTAAAAAAAGCCTCCGTTGCTAAAAATCGTTTTTGTAGTAGTGAGGGACAGCGCTAGGGAAGAGGAAGGCGAAACGGCACGGGAGAGAAGGGTGGGAGTCCATTCTGTGGCTTTGCGCAGGTGTTTGTGGAGAAAAGGGAGTGCTAGGGGAGAGGAGGGCAACAGTCCTGTTGACAGCCCGGATGGATTGTTTTATGTATATGAGTGTAAGAATCGGATGGTCTATATTAGTTGATGATGTGGATCGCTGTGGTATTAGATATATTACATAGTGAGAATTAGCTTTACAAAAGATACAGAGATACAGATTGGCACCATGTAAGAATCGAATGGCCTCAAGATGGGGTTGAATTAAGTCCTAAAAAATTAAGACAACAAACTTTAATCTATTAAAACTACTTCGCCCTTCAGAAAAAACAAACTAAAACAGGTTCATATGACCATCAGTTTAAGCAATGTCCTTAGGAAGAACACACTAACACTGGGACCTCCAAAACATAGAGCCGGCCCTGCTCCTGTCGAATGAAGCTTTCAAAATGACATGCACACTTGCATCGCTCCTCCGTGCATGCACTGCCTAGGCCGCTTCTCTAGATTCACCGACCTGCGCTGCTCCTCCGAACACGAATCACGTGGAGCCTCGCCACTGATCCTGAACTGCACCACTGGTGTGCCAAGCACACGAAATCTGGCGTTTAAGGGCCGTGAGGAGACTGCAGGTTGGTGGACAATACAAAAGAGATAGTATGATGCAGATTTTTTTTTTATCTTGTGTCACCTTAGACATGGATATTTTGGTCCACACATGAAAAGTTGACAAGACGAACGGCACAAATTAATGTATAGGTGGTCGTACTGTTACATTGGGAACCAAAGTAACCTAGTGCCTAACAACAAGAAAGGCTAATATTTTCTGTGTGATAGAAGGAATTTTTTTATTTTACCAGTCTCAAATGTCAAATTATATCCTATAAGAGGGAAATAGGATTGCTTTGATCTATGCATAACCAAGGCCTGCAAATTCATGTTTGGAGATAGCTTTGCATCTTGATAAATTCAGATGAATGTCCTTGAAGATGGAGTTGTTACAAAAGAATTGAATACTCCAGCACCACAGCACAATGATTTCAATAAACAAGGGGACATTTAGCTATTGCTTAAAATCCTCCAAGACTGCAAAAGGATGGTGTGGTTGTGGACAAAAAAATTTCCAAGCCCAAAGCACAGTTTCTAATATAATACTAAAGTTTCTCTGGTTAATTCACAATTGATTTATGATCGGTCGGCGAGCTGGAAGAAATGTAGATTGATATATATAACAGGTGACGAGGATATATGCATCACGAGCAAGTGTGCTGTTGACAGCTGTTTTATAGAAGTAACACAAACAGTTTCTTTTGTGTTATTTTTATTATAGCATACACTTCGTTTTACCAACTGAGTATATATGAACTGCAATGATATAATAAAGATGGGATGTATGTATCACAATAAATTGACAAAAGGAGTATCGTTTATTAGTTACAAGACAAACGATAATGTTGGCAATCTCCTTGGCACGATTCAAGCAATCCGGAAAGGCATTCATTAGAAGCAATAAATACCGAAGGCCCGGAAACTGGTGGCAAGCAGCCAAGCAGCCTCCAATCCAGTGACGATAGTGCTTCTCTCACACTCCATGGCCATGGTCAGCTGTAATTGCGACACACGTTGGACCACTGCCATCATGCGTCACAGCATCAGGCTTACACTATGGAGTTATCAGCCTCGTCATGGTCTTTGCATCGGCATGGTTGATTGTTCCATTTCTTCAGCTGTGGCAAATCACATTTGCTAGTGGGTGTATGCTTGTGAGAATGGGCTATACCCACTATAAGATCATGACTATCCTGCTGGAAAATATATTCACTAAACTTCCTGAAATGCAGAATTTCATTGCGACATTGAATATATGTATAGAAAGTGCCAAGCCTCTCCTGAATGGTTAAAACAATGGAACTTCAATGGCCTCCGAGAAAATCAAGGTTTTAATTTGGGCGGTTGAGTCTTTATAAACCAGTACTGTACTACTCTGCAGAAATTGCATACTTACTTATGGACCTGGATTGTCTTCCTATCCATCCACCACCTTTGACCATCATATTTTCTTTGATTTTAACTCCAATAGGTACAACTCTTCGCTTGTCTTCCTCAGATCATATATTTAACAGCCCCCCCTACACAGGTCAGACACAACAATCGCAAATCACAACAAAAGTACTGTATGAACCAATGTAAGGAATGTACATGAAGCTTGGAATGAGAGGACTCAGCAAGTTCAACAGCACTGGAGTAGTAGCTGATACAAACACAATCATAATATAGCATCAAAACCATGTACATATTTTTATTGAAAAAAGAAAGTCTGTATACTTTAGTGGCAAGTGGACGTGTTAGCACGGCAGCAGTGTACAACGTGTGTACCCAACGTACAAACAGTTTTGGTTTTGGATAACCCAATCTTAATCTTCAGCATCAGCATTCAAAAGAATTTCAACACTCCAATATTTTTTTAAGGCAAGTTGAGTACTTACGTACTCAGCAAATTACAACCCTTCCAAATTCCTTAAATAATCTTCAGAGAATAGCAAGGGTTAAGTTAAAGGTTTTCACATGAGCCTACAACATCTCACCATGAAGTGTTTAATTAATCAGGTTTGTTAAAGCATGGAGGAAATCGAGTTTGATTCATTCAAAAAGATTGCTCATCCTGGAAGGACTAACACATCCCTGTCGTCAGTCCCCAGATTTTATGCATTGGCTGCGAACTTTTATACCTCGCCTTGTTGGATTGGGACATAGTCCCTCATATTATGGTAAGCTAGTAGGACTGACAATTTCTTACTCCCAACATGGAAAACCACCATTGTTCCAATTAACCCAAAAGTTAAGCATGATCAATTTATTATATATAATATACTACACATACGTTATTGTGAAAGAATTTCAATAATTCTAAACTTTACCAATATAAATATTATTATGATTATTCTATAGTAATTCCACAAATAATTATAATAATATCTAAATATGGTCATAAGATTCTACAAACTAGCATGGCAACATATTTTAAACCCATGAAGGGACCGTGACGCGTAAGAGGAGGTGAATTAGGTAACTTAAAAATCTAACTCTAAACTATGACCTCTTTTTTTAACCTTAGCAAAACCTATACAGAGGATAAACTATCTAAATGTGCAACTACGGTTTTGCTAGTGTGTTGCTATCTTTACCGCAAAAGGAGTAATACAATCAATGTAAATGCGGAAGCTAAATAACAAAGTAGAGATATGCAAACTCCCGTCGACTCTGGTATTTTTACCGAGGCATCGAGAAGCGCGCAAGCTTCCCCTAGTCCTCGTTGGAGCCCCTCGCAAGAAATCCCTCGCAAGGGCCAAGCTTCCGGTCGGGTAACTCCGTGGATAGCCTCGGGCCTTCCCCACGCGCAAGTGGGTCTCCGACGTGCCTTCCGGCAAGCCTCTCCCGGATGCTCCCCGCCGTCTTTACTATCAAGCTTCCGGCCGAAACACCGCGGGTCTTGTTCCCTCCGGTACACGGTGGCGGCCACATCACAAACGCGGTTGGTGTGATCTCGCAAGACTACAAGCCCCTCCGATGTACAACAATGGTGCACGCAAGCACCGAGTGGTAAGAGGTATGCAAACCTCACTAAACACTAGGCCTAAACCTAGAGCAAACGCATAAGCGGTGGTCTAATCAACCTAAGCACTTCGCAAAGCACCTACGCTAATCAGCTAATGAATCACTAAGCACTATGCAAGTGGAGATAACTAAAATGGTGTATCAACACCCTTGATATGTTTCCTCAGCTCCACACATCTCAAATGGCCAGTTGGGGGGTCTATTTATAAGCCCCACTGAGAAAGTAGCCGTTGGGAACGAAATCCCGCTTTTCTGCTACTGACCGGACGCTGATCACGTCCTGACCGGACGCATTCGGTCATCCCGATCGTTGAAGCCGCGAACTACTGATCGGACGCTGCCAGCGTCCGGTCACCTACCACCGGAAGCGTCCGGTCGCAAGTTCGCCGCTCTGGAACCTCTCTATACTCGATCGGACGCTCCGGTCCAGCGTCCGATCGCTGCTGCTGTTGCCGAGCCTCTGATCGGAGCGTCTGGTCCAGCGTCTGATCGCTGCTGTGAGCTCGTTTCTTCGCGATCTTGCGTGCGGCTTGGTTCCTATCTTCATGCTTGGACTTTACTTGATTTCTTGGGTCTTCTCTAGTGCTCCTAGGGTCTTGTTTGAGGTGTTGATCATCGGATCATCACGTCGCCTTTGTCCAAGTCACGTCTTGCATCCTATTGAACTACAAAACAATCACTTGCAAATTTATTAATCCAATTTGGTTGTGTTGGCCATCAAGCACCAAAATCCAAAGTAAATGGGCCTAGGGTCCATTTTTCTTACAATCTCCCCCTTTTTGGTGATTGATGACAACACGACCAAAGCAAGCAAATAATAAAATTTTAAAATTTAAAAACTACCTACTTGCTAGGATGCAATGCAAGGGGCAAGATTATATGATGCTAAAAGATACTACTTGTAAGACTATATAAAAACTTATCTTGCCCTTGCAAATGTCCCCATGTGGTATTATGGATTTAAGTCTTGCTTCCTACAAATTCTCCTCATTACATAGGCTAATCCATAATCCATTATCCTCCCTTTCTCGGACTATTACTACAAATTTATGCTTGCTTTTGGTCCTCTAAATTCTCCCCTTTTGGAATCAAACACCAAAAAGGAAGACATTAGTAGCATAAGGGAGGGTCAAACCTTGTGATCCTTTGTGAGTGGAGTGAAATAGGTCACAAAATTTGACTATCACATTATATAGATTAAGCTCCCCCTAAATATATGCATACATATGGTAGAAGGCAAAGTATATGCATATTTGGTAAATTATTGCACAAGGGAATTTAATTTATATAATGCATGGAGAAAGCATATAAATATAAAAATGAAATCAATATGGTGAGATCGGTTTAGAGATACCACATGTAAAAACCAATTTGATTTCTACCACTCGCAATAGGTGGTGGATATTTGAAGTATGATGCTTAACTCCGGGGACTCCATTTTCCTTGCAATGAGACTACTACACACATGATAAGCTTGAAGATGTGTCAGTCTCAAAGCATTCAACTTGTAGAGTAACCTCCCCCTAAATTTGTGCACATAAGTATGGAATACTTGTAGGAAACTTGCACATTGATTTTAGAATCAATAATACCACTTGAAAGATGACATCACATGAATGTGAGAATCATTTTTGAAGATGATATTCGGGAGAGATAATCTACAATTTGGACTTTGGCACATATTAGATAAACAATTGTAAAGCAAGCTATGTGTCGTGCTCCTAAACAATTTTAAACCATGTAGGATTGCTTCAAGGAATAAAAATGAAACCGAGCAAGCCTACCATATGAAATACCTAGTGTATGCATGACAAAATATATAAGAATGCAAATGCAAGCCTATGCATGAATAGTAACTAGATGCTAAAAGATACCAACTGTAGAAAAATTTAAATCTAATACCAATTGAAGTAAATTGAATCTAGTTACCTAACATGAGAAAGGGAATTTGGGTCTATAGTATTCACTAACCCACTTGGCAATGTCTTTGTCCATCATGATGCACCCCATGAAATGCATCTATACTTTGCCAAGTCTCCAAATTCCCCGGCGTCCATAGGACTTCTCACTTCCCTTTCGGGATCCAAACCTTTTTGGTGCTCTTCATATTGGGGATGATTTCCTTTGGCACCCAAAAGTGTTTGACCCCATTGTTGGCTTGCTTGTTCACCTTGATGGCCACCACCTTGTCATTTTTCTTCTTCTTCAAGAGATAAGGTGTGGATGCCTTCTTGTCCACCTTGTTGGTGTAGGTATTGGAGAGCTTGCTTGTTTGCTTTTTCTCTTTCTTCTTTGCTCCTCCCCCATTATTCTCCTTGCACTCATAGGACTTGTGACCTTCCTTGTGGCACACATAGCAACCCACGGTTTGTCCTTCATCAAGCTTCTTCACTTCCTTGATGGTGTTATCTTGATGAAGTTGAGCTTGCTTTGCCTTGCCTTTCACTTGAGTCAAGTCCTTGGTGAGGCGAGCTACTTCTTGCTTGAGTTGCTCATTCTCTTTTACATCCTCTTGTGTGCATGTATCTACAACAACTTTCTCAACACAAATTTGGTTGCACAAAGATGAGTCTAAACATAAATCATTACAAGAAGTAGAGGCATCCTTTTTAGACATGTTAGAGATAGAACTTTTCTTTTTAGATGCCTTGGTGGGGGTTGCAGTAACGGCTTTAAGATTAGCAACTTTATTAGTTAGCTCATCACAATGTTTGCACATGGTTTCCATTTTAGGAAGCAAACTTTTATAAGCATCTTATGAGCTAGCTAACTTTTCTTTTAATTTTTCATTTTTCTTTACAAGTTGCTCATCATTGATTGTGCATGCATTTGTTGTTGCACTACCCTTAAGTTGCTAAATTTTAGTAGATAGTTCAACATTGAGATTAGCAAAGTTCTCATATTGTTCAAGCAAAGTTTTGTATGCTTCTTATGAACTATCTAGCTTTATTTTTAATTTTTTGAGCTTCTTTTGTTGGCTAGTGCAAACTTTAGCATAATTAAGATTTTGTTGCACAATTTCATCATAAGAAGGCATTTCATCATCACTATCACTCTCACTGGAGGATGAGCTTTCGTTACCTCGTGCCATAAGGCACATACGAGAAGAGCTTGATGATGAGTGCTTGTGCCTTCGTCTCTTGTGATGGTGTTCTTCTTGACTTGAAGAATCATCCCATGACCTTATTGATGTGAGGGCTTGGTTCTTGCATGCCTTCTTCTTTGTCTTGGGTGTGGGCTTGTTTGGACAAACTTCCACAAAGTGCCCCAACTCGCCGCATCCATAGCATCCTCTCTTTCTTTGATCATTTCTTTGATTGGTGAAAATGAGATCTTGGATTTGAATGGGCACACCCTTGACATTGAGCCTTTGGATCATCTTCTCCACCTTGTTGATTAGTTTGATTGATTCTTCATCAAGGTCGGAGGTGGAGGAGAAAGATTGATCATCTTCACTTGAATATTCATTATCATCATCATCATCCTCATCTTCTTCTTCATCTTCACTTGAGGAGCTTGAGCTTGTCTCAACTTGCTTGCCCTTCATCTTATTTTTCTCGCTACATGCGAGAGCTTTGCCTTTTCTTGATGAAGAGGCTTCTTCTTGACCCATCTTGCGTGACATTTCAAATGCCACTATCTTGCCAATGACTATGGCCGGGGTCATGGTGCTCAAGTCCTCCATGTTGTGAAGGATGGTGATGATGCTTGCATATTTCTTTTGTGGTAGCACGGAGATGATCTTCCTCACGATGTCCGCATCATCTAGCTTTGTTAGTCCTATTGAATGAAACTCATTGATAATTAGATTCAAACGAGAATACATATCACGAACAAGCTCATCATCATTCATTGTAAAGGAATCATAATTTTATTTAGCTAGATAATGTTTTTGCTCACGGACATTAGATGTGCCGTTATGGAGCTCTTGGAGTTTTAATCAAATTTCATGTGCCGTATTTAAGGTGAACACTTGGTTAAACACATCCATGCTAAAAGATTCAAACAAGCAATTTTTAGCTCTAGCATTGAAATGCATTTCTTTTTCATCATTCTTTGTGGGTTTTTCGGGATTCTTAATGGGTTTCATCCCGTCAATCTCTAAGCACCCAAATCAACCGCCTCAAGATAGCAAACCATTCTAGCTTTATAATAGGGGAAGTTAGTGCCGTCAAAGTGCGGAGGCCTAGAGGTATCCATCCCAACCACTCTAAATAGCGTCGGCTCAACGGCGATTAAGCCAAAGGTTCAAATTGAGCCAACCGGCTCTAATACCAATTGAAGGGACCGTGACGCCTAAGAGGGGGGGGGTGAATTAGGCAACTTAAAAATCTAACTCTAAACTATGACCTCTTTTTCTAACCTTAGCAAAACCTATGCAAAGGATAAACTATCTAAATGTGCAACTACGGTTTTGCTAGTGTGTTGCTATCTCTACCGCAAAAGGAGTAATACAATCAATGTAAACGCGGAAGCTAAAGAGCAAGGTAGAGATATGCAAACTCCCGTCGACTCCGGTATTTTTACCGAGGTATTGAGAAGCGCGCAAGCTTCCCCCTAGTTCTCGTTGGAGCCCCTCGCAAGGAATCCCTCGCAAGGGCAAGCTCCCCGTCGGGTAACTCCATGGATAGCCTTGGGCCTTCCCCATGTGCAAGTGGGTCTCCGACGTGCCTTCCGGGAAGCCTCTCCTGGATGCTCCCCACCGTCTTTACTATCAAGCTTCCGGCCAAAACGCCACGGGTCTTGTTCCCTCCGATACACGGTGGCGGCCACACCACAAACGTGGTTGGTGTGATCTCACAAGACTACAAGCCCCTCTGATGTACAACAATGGTGCGCGCAAGCACCGAGTGGTAAGAGGTATGCAAACCTCACTAAACACTAGGCCTAAACCTAGAGCAAGAGCATAAGCGGTGGTCTAACCAACCTAAGCACTTCGCAAAGCACCTACGCTAGTCACCTAATGAATCACTAAGCACTATGCAAGTGGAGATCACTAAAATGGTGTATCAACACCCTTGATATGTTTCCTTAGCTCCACATATCTCAAATGGCCAGTTGGGGGGTCTATTTATAAGCCCCACTGAGAAAGTAGCTGTTGGGAACGAAATCCCGCTTTTCTGCTACTGACCGGACGCTGATCACGTCCTGACCGGACGCGTCCGGTCGTCCCGACCGTTGAAGCCGCAAACTACTGATCGGACGCTGCCAGCGTCTGGTCACCTGCCACCGGACGTGTCCGGTCGCAAGTTCGTCGCTCTGGAACCTCTTTGTACTCGATCGGACGCTATTGTCCTGCGTCCGGTCGGTTTGCCGCCAGCGTCCGGTCCAGAATCCGGTTGCTGCTGCTGTTGCCGAGCCTCTGATCGGAGCGTCCGGTCGCTGCTGTGAGCTCATTTCTTTGCGATCTTGTGTGCGGCTTGGTTCCTATCTTCATGCTTGAACTTTGCTTGATATCTTGGGTCTTCTCTTGTGCTCCTAAGGTCTTGCTTGAGGTGTTGATCATCGGATCATCACGTCGCCTTTGTCCAAGTCACGTCTTGCATCCTATTGAACTACAAAACAATGACTTGCAAATTTATTAGTCCAATTTGATTGTGTTGGTCATCAAGCACTAAAATCCAAAGTAAATGGGCCTAGGGTCCATTTTCCTTACAACCCATAAGCATTCTATAAAATTTTAATTCATTTTAATAAACTATGAAGTATGATTATACATTCGTCATAAATAGATACAACTCTTAAAGTTACTTATTGCTATGTGACAGATATATTCAGTTGTGAACAATTTGTACTTCTGCTTTATTACTATGTGAGAGGTATATCCAGTTGTAAACTATACGAGAGATATATCCAGGTATGAACTTTGTAGAATTTTCTAACCACATATATATTTATTATGATTATTTTATTGCAATTCCATGTTAGCTGTGTTGAAGTACACACAAACAGCTTTGTAGTGGCGTGCTTGGTGTAAACGGGTTTGGTCTCAGATTCAAATCCCACAATGACTTTTTGTCTGTTTTTTATCATTTTCCTATTATATTAACAATTAACTTATAATAAAAAATATTACTATGCATAAGCAAACACAAAAATGGTCATAACATAGTGGTAAGTTTGCTTCCTCAAGATGGGAGGATCTTAGGTGTTGAGAATTATTATTTAATGCTCAATTAGGGATTAATTCAAGGGGTGTCTTTTCACCCCTCTCACAATGTTTATTGAGAATACAATAGAGAATCATTTGCATCAATTGATCTTACTCTTTCTCTATTTGCTAACACGTTATCAGACACGTGCTCTCCGCTGACGCTAAGAGGAAGAAAGAAGAGCAGTGCGCCGGAGAAGAAGTTGCCAGTGTACTGTTGAAGAAGTTGCCAGCGTTGCTGTTGAAGGAGGACCCGGCGGAGACAATGCGTCAGCGTCGCTGCCTCCACTGCAAGCCACGCTGCTCTCCGCTGGGAAAGGCTATTAGACGGCACTGTTGCTGTAACGGGAGGATGAGGAATCAGCCTCCACTGAATCGAGATATTGCAATTTTCTAGATGGAACAAACAAACACTGGATTAAGGTAACTGCAATGATTCGTACCTTCCAAATCGTCGATTCCATTTTTTTTCGCTCCCCGACAGATTCGGCGACCGGTGGTGGCAGCTGGCTGCTCCCCATTGCAGGTGACCCGCGCAAGCAGCCTCACGGCGGCCGGCCTGCCTCACGGCGGCCAGTGGCCCCGCACGGCCTCGTGCCTATGGTTGTGGCCTCGGCCCGGCGGCTCCTCCCACGCTCGCAGAGGCGGCCCCATGGTTGGGCCTCCCGTCCGGCGGCTACCGTCCCCTCCCATGCCCGCAGAGGCGATCCCGTGGCTGTGGCCTTGCGCCCAGCGACTGGCGCCTCCCTGCCGCGGCCGGCTAGCCCCGCGCCAGCGGCCTGGTGCCCGTGACCGCGCAGCCCTGCTGCTCCGCGCCGGGCGGCCTGTGGCCCCTGCGCCTGGCGACTCGCGGCCCCGCGCCTGCGGTGGCCCTAGGGCCGGCAACCTCCGCGCCCCCATGGCCGGCGGCCCTGCAGCCGTCAGTCTCCAAGCCCGGTGGTCGGCCAGCGCTCCTGCGCCCGGTGCCCCGCACGGCCAGCCTGCTCCCCGGCGGTGGTGGCGCGAGCGTGCCCGCCTGGAGGCGGCGGCGGCGGTGCCCGCCCGCCTGGAGGCCGAGCGATGGTTTCCGATGAAACCGTCCGTGTGTGAGGGAGTAGATAAGGTTGTGTTGTTGGCACGAAGTCCCTTATCATTTCATTGAATTATATAATAATCCGAAATGATTATTAATGTATTCCAGATTCATTTTTAGCCTATGATACATCTATGCAATATATTGCATTTTACCTCGTATATATGCTTTTAGACTCTGGTCTGAACAAATTATGATGCACAATATTTACATGGTAAATAGATAGATATTTTTGAGACATATCAGAAATTGCATCATGATATATTATTGCAGATAAATTTACTATTGTCATATTTAGATATGTTTTCTGTGTCTATGATTTTCTGTTTTAGTCATGGACTCTGACAATATTAGTATAGGTAGAGTTTTTACTCCTATACTTTGTTTTGTTTTAAGATCAGAAAATTGTTCATGTCTAAACATACATAGTTCGTCGGTTTTGTTGCTGGGCAATTAATTTTAGTTGCAACAAAATTGGATCCTCTTAATTAATTTATGATAGTTAATTAAGAATGGATAAATTTAGGCTCATATGAGCCTAGTCCAAAAAGCAAAATGGCAGCCAAACAATTTCGCTAATGAGGCTAACATATGAAGTGAAATTTTGCTTTAATGCTACAGGATTTTGCATAAATTATTAATGATGGATTATGTAAAATTGTTAAATTTATATCTTGGATACATATGGGATCCTAACACAAGTAATGGAGTCTTAGGCATTAGCCGCCCTTAATTCATCCTGAATTATTCGGTCTAGAGACCGTGCCTATGGCAGCGATTATTCACCCATTATTGAGAGGTCTACATCATATTTAGTGTAAACTTGATGATTACCTACATTGTCTTATCCCAAATAAGTGTTTTGGAAATATGAGAATGATACACTTTTATGGTGACTACCATCATTCATTATTAAAGGCTATACATAGGTGGTAGAGTCTTAGGCATTGGCTGCGGTATATTTCTATGAATATATCAGCCCAGAGATCGTGCCTATAGCAATAATTTATTTGCCTACTACTGAGAGATCTACTCTATGTTTCGGACATAGAGATTATGTACAATGTGTATGCCAACATTAATACTAATTTTTCGTGAGGTCTACACTCACTCTAGATGGCATCACTATCCCACATGGACAATGAAAATTAACATTGTTTTTATCCCATGGACCAATAGAACAAGTTAATGAACCTCAGTTAGGGGTTGTTTGTTATAGATCAAAGAAAATTGTGCCTTACTATAATTAAGGTACTACGTCCACAGCGTAAATTGATGGGCACACACAGCAAACTAGGGATCAATGTGAGATTTCAATATCCGTCGATTGTTAAGTATGTAGGACCTCTTATGGAGGATCTAATTACAGCCTCATATGCTGGTTGTAGTTTGATAATGAGAATTTCCAGGCATTAGGGGGAGATTTGATGTACCATACATAATGCCAGGAAATTATTTGGAATGCATAAGACATTTTAAGCTTAGGATCATGTACTAAATGAACTAAATGTTGAGTTCAAAGAACTGTTGATTTGCATAATATTGCAAATAAATTGCTAAATGCATTTACTGATTACTAATGTGTCTTTTAAACTTGTTAATCCATTGCAAGTATGTGCCAGAAAGAGTGGTGGTACCAAGTAAAATCACTCAACTGTCAATTGTAAATAAGAGGGGGAGAAGTATGGCCATAAAGCAAGATTATTCATGCTAGCAATATAAGGCTTTCCTTCTAAGATAAGATAGTAAATGCAGGTCAACCTATGGTTGGCGACACCTTGTGGGTAAATATTGGTTATTACCCAGTGGATGGATGTCATCCACAAACCAAGCTCAGAGGTGCACCTAAATGCTGATGCTAGGATTATGGATGAAAACGGGACAGGAAATTCCCGTACCAACCGCACCGTATACCGCATTAACCGATCACATACCGTTTTTGTAGGAAAAATAGGAAACAGGAAATCGACATCGTATTTTTGGCAGGAACGGGAACGGAATCAGTTAAGGAATTTTCCCGACCGTATTCACAGTTCCCGTATTCGGGCAGGAAAATTCCTGGCGGTATTCCCGTATTTTGTACACCTAAACCTCATATTCAGCCCACTGATTGATGCAGCCCACGAAACCTCCCACTCCCCCGCGCCATAGGACCAGCCCACTCCCGTCCGCTACTCCCTCCCGTCCATCCCAAAAACGGCATATGGTTGCTATTGTTATGAACTTGTCCACTTGTTTGCATATGGTTGCTATTGTTGCATCGAGCTCATTGTTTTAAGTGGTTACATATATTGATGTTCCTATTTTGTGTTACCGCTTCATGATCGTAATCGACACATTCCCGTTCGAAATATTCCGTTCCTGATATCCCGTAATACCGGTTTCGTTTTCCCGTCCGGCCTTCCCATTTCCATTTCCGTTCTCGGCAAAAAAATATAGGAGCGGGAATGGTTAAGACATTTTCCCGACCGTTCCTGACCGTTTTCATCCCTAGCTAGGATATCGGAAAGCCCTGACAATCGTTTCGAGAAGTCATGATGAGTCATTTAGGGTACTTTGAGTTTTGATAACTAGAGAATTATATCATAGAAAGGCTACATGTGTCGACACGTACTTCTCTGAATAAACTATATACAACATTCCAAGTCATCCAGTCTTGGCAGAGTGTTTTGTTCACTCTTACTGAAACTTGTTGAGTAATATAATACATGCAGAGATAGTCTTGCTCACCAGAAAAGAGGTGTTTGGGTTGTGATGCCAACACCTCATGGTACCTTTACTGTGGGTACAAAAGTGTTTTCGTCCTAGAATGGATTGAGAACAATGTGGTGGTGAGATCAAAGCAAGACTAGTAGCACAAGGGGTTTACACAAAGCCTAGGTATTGATTTTCAATGCAAATTATTCTTCATAGTAAGTTATAAATTTTCGATACCATCTTTTGATTGGTAGTACAAAGCATCTATCATTGCAGTTGATAGTTGATAGTTGTAGTAATTGCATATATTCATATGATTACTTGATTTGGTGTATTTGTGAAGCTTCTAAGAAGGAGTTCACGTACCCAACCCTCATACATAAAAATCAAAACACATATTGTGTATTGCTTATGTCAATATATGGCTTAAAGCAGTTTAAGTCAAATTTGGTACAATCGACTTTGTGTGTATTCTCTAAACTGAAGGGATACAAGATTGATTACACGTGGTGTTCATTTTGAAGTCCTTGATTGGATCTCATAGTGTTATATGAGAGTCAATAATCTTGACATCATTAGTGATGAACACATATTAATAGCACGTTATAATCTAAAGACAGAGTTTGAGATTGAAGATATAGATTAAATCAAAATTTCATTTTGTGTTTACGATCCAAGCATCTCGTCTCAGGATTTTGTACAAAAGCTATCTATATCTAGATCATATTGAGTGATTCAATATGAAGGTATCCTATGGGTGTTCTACCTCATGATTGGGGAAGATTGTTTCATGCCATAGTGACTGAGATGAGATATTGGGACATGTGGTCCATTATCTCTGTGCTATTTATGCGCTAATAAATCTTGCAAAAGTTCCGGGCCGGATATTATTTCTACAATGATTTATTAGCGCATAAATTGCATAGAGATAATGGACCACATGTCCCTATATCTCATCTCAGTCATTATGGCATAAAACAATCTTCCTCTATCACGAGGTAGAACAACCATAGGATACCTTCATATTGAATCACTCAATATGATCTATATATAGATAGCTTTTGTACAAAATCCTGAGAGAAGATGTTTGGATCATAAACACAAACTAGTAGCAGCGCTACTCCTACCAAATGTTGGTGGATTGAAGTTAAGAATATCTTTTGATATCTCAAATAGCACATGTGGTCTTGGTGTAATCCATGATCCGATTATGTGGATATAATGATTGTAGTTATCTATAAGATCTCCAAATTCCATATCATTGAAATAGGCTTTACATGAATATGGAAAGACCATTTTGTGATAGTCTTCAAATAGACATTTAGTGGTCAGCTCCATTAATCATTCTGACATTGTATTGTACAAGGCTTCACATGAATGTGTGTTGCTTGACAGAATGATATATCACATACTAAAGTTATGTGGTATTAATTGAGTCTATTTGATTCAATAGTCATTATCTAAGGATAATGCAACTTGTGTTGTGTAGATGGAGACAAGTTATACTTACGGCAATAATTTTGCTCTAAGATGGTTCTGTTCCATAGCTAATATGGACATATAAACATTTGCAAACTAAGTCTTGTGACAAACTTGCAGAGATATTCACAGAATCTACCATACTCCACATTTCTTATGTGTTGAGGGCATTGGTATGAATTTACTTCGAAGTTTGCTAGTATCAGGGGGAGAGTCTCTCTGATTAATAACTTGTTGCAAACATCATATTGCACTCTTTTCTTTGTATGAGTTTTCCCTTGGGGTTTCTGATATAAAGTTTTTAATGAGGCAATATCAACACAAGGTTATGTCATATCATCCATTTTTCCGCACAGGGGTTTTGGGGGACGATATTGGGGACATACGATGCATTGTACTCTTTTCTTTATGTGAGTTTTCCATTTATGGTTTCTCATATAAAGTTTTTGATGAGGCAATGTCAACACAAAGATATATGCTATATCATCTATTTTTCCCCACCGTGGTTTTTTGGAAGAGGATATTTGAAGCATATTGACCATATGGTCAAGGTGTTTTGAGACTAAGGCTTTGGGTTTATTTCAAAGGGTCTAATAACATTAGTGATTGTATATCATGGTGTTTCTTCTTTTTTTTCCACTGGGTTTTAAGAAGTTTTGCCTGGTATACTGGTATTACTTTGGTTTTTCCTATAGGATTTTCTAAAGATGCATAATAGATGAACAGTAAGAACTACAAGGAGCTAATTGATCAAGGGGGAGTGTTGAGAATTATTATTTAATGCTCAATTAGGGATCATTCCAAGGGGTGTCTTTTCACCCCTCTCTCTCTTTCACACTTATAACTGCCCACATGGCCCTGTATATATATATATACACACTGTTCATTGGGAATATAGCAGAGAATCATTTGCATCAATCGATCTGTCTCGTTCTCTATTTTCTAACATTAGGCTCGAGTCCCCCTTGAGCTTGTTTTGCTTATGATTCTTTTTTCTCATATTTTTATTAGGGGGAGAGAGAGGAGGGAAATGAAACGTGAAGTTTCGGGTTCGGGCGGGGATTGGTGGTACCTTTTGTTTTGGATGGAGAGGTACCTAGCTAGATTGCACGCGAATTTTTTAGTTACAGGAGTGGGAGTTCACGCGCTGAGATTTGATATATGGCTAATTTAAAATTTCCTTTTGTCAGTTTCTAATAAAACTAATAAAACGGATACAATTAATTTTTAAATATAAAAATTTGACTTACAATTGAAATTGTAAAGTCATATATATAGGCCTTTTTTCTTATGATTCTTTTTTCTCATATTTTTACTAGGGGGAGAGAGATGAGGGAAATGAAACATGGTTTGGGCGGGGATTATAAATTATTTAGAAATAAATACTTCTCTCAAAGTGTTATATATTAATATGTGTAAATGTTAGGGTATTTTTGCATTTATATCTAAATTACTCCAAATTTAACTTATTGACAAACTAATTTCACTTTTCAAATATAAAAATGTATTTTCAAATTTAACTTATTGTTAAACTCCTTGGAATTTTCCAACCAACAAATGCATTTTCAAATCTATCTGAATGTTTGTGAACAGAGCAGCAGGCTAAGAGTGGAGCGGGAGTGAGGGAGGCAAATTCGGCTACGGAAATTTTAGCAGCCAAAACGGGTGCCACTGGAATAAAAAATGCACCCTCTCGTTTAGTTTAAACATTCCTTTTGTACGTACTCATGCGTGGTGTTTAAGTTCATGTATGTACTCATATAATAGAAAAAGAAATGATATCTCCAAAATATAGTAGCTTTTTTTGTTCTTTTATGCTTTTCCTTTCTTCATTCATGCGCCTCTCATATATATAACCAATAAACTGGCAATTATTTTGACAAATGCCCTCATATTTTAGTGGTGCGGTCACTTTACACCCAACAGGTCTCAGGTTCAAGCTACGGCTCATGGTAGTTTTTGTTTTTTTTTTTTTTTTACTTCATGCAGAACTTAGCTCCAGACACAGTAGTTTTTTTTTTCTTTTCTGTTTTTTCTTTCTTCATATACACGTATCAGGTTCGAGCTCCTGCGTGTAGCGTTTTTTTTTCCTTTTTATTTTCTTCTTCATGGAAATTCATATAATTTGGATAAACTGCAGTCATATACACAAAAATAGCTTCGTAGCTTAAGTGGTATGGTTACTCCAATTCGAATCAACAGGTCTTAGCTTTGAGTGCCCTCAAAGTGTTTTTTTTTTGTTTTTTCTTAGGGCTACACTAGTTGCATGCACCGTTTGTATATATATTTAATAAACTTATCTACTTTCACAAATAGTTATCTATCTCATTGGTACGTTAGGTTCCCCTTCACACAAGCAGCAGGTCACAAGTTTAACTACCTGTGGTGCACTTTTTTCTACTACCCATAAAATTTCAATTTCAATTTAGTTTAATAAAGTAGAACTACACATTGTTTATAAATAGATACATCTGCACTTATTTTTGACTTCCCATAAAATTTCAATTTATTTTAATAAAGTGCGGGACTATACCTTATTTACAAATAGACACATCTCTCTCAGAGAGTTACATAAACATATGTAGTACCACTTTGTTAACATCATTTAAATTTTTAGGAATGATTATACACCAAAAATATACTATCATCCAAGTTTTTAAAATTCTCTAACCAAATATATATTTATTATTGTTATTTTATTGCATTTCTATATTAACTTATTATACAAAGAGTTTGCTATGCAAATGCAAACACATACTCCTTCGTTGTATACTGGTGAGCCTACTTGGTGTGAGTGGTTGGTCTTTGGTTTGAAACCCATAGTCACTTTTTTATCTACTTTCAACATTTCTGGTTGTTGATGTATTAACAGTTAACTTATAATACAAAGAGTTTTTTTTTATTTTGAACAAACTACCATACAAATGAATATAACATAGTGGTGATTTTGCACCCTAGGTGGGAGGGTCCTACGTTCGAGTCACACCTATGTCTCTTTTTTGTTATAATTCTTTTTTGTCATATTTTTACTAAACGGGCAACCTTATCTATTGCAACCGTGTAGTTTTTCGTTGCTATATGTACAACCCTATTGCAATGCAAGTGACTATTACATAAAACATAACATATTTGTTGCAACATAGGCGCACTATCGCAACCATTAGCTAAAGAGCTGCAATATCTTATAAGTATTGCAACACCAATAGAACTGTTCACAACGTAACTCAAATTGTGGCAGCAGTGATCACTTATTGCAACCGTTCTACAATTGATTGCGATAACACTTACTTTTCTCAACGATCTCCATACTTAGGGCTACGAAACAATTTGCGTGGCAAAAATCCCATCTATTGCAACCGAAAGTGCAAATGGTTGTGATAACACCCGCTGTTACAACTAAATCTTGTCGTTGCAATAAAAAAGCGTGGCATAAGGGTCAGAAGTTTGTAGCAGCATATGGCTAGATGAATCGTGTGACCTCTCTGATGCCAAACATGATAAACAAATTTATAGAAAACAGCAGTAGAAAACAAATTTGTCTTCAGTCGATCCATTCTTCACGGTGAACCTTAAGTGCTGGTTGGGTCATTCTGCCCCATAATTAATGGTTCACACTGCCATCTGATTCTGTGAATCATGTTTGGTTAGTCTTGGTTGTAATCGAGTCATAGTGTGTTTTAATACAATGCTTTGAAAAGTCAATCCCGTCCACTATAAGGGTTATGCGATACCGTTATCACGTTACTCCCATGATCCCATCTTCGCGACGTAAACAACTGTGACTTGATCCCCATTATATTTTTGTTAATTGTCCTTAAACCAAACAACATCTTAGTGTATTGCACAATTGTTGAAATGTCGGTCCACGTTGACGACCTTGATGCTTTCACTGTGACAGAGAGAGGAAGACTTCCCGGCTAAGTCACTTGTCCTGAAACCAGCTAATACTTAAATCTACTCTCTCTCTCTCTCTCATTACATAGTACAGCACCCTATGAACACACCTACGTAAACCCTATCCCTATGAGCACCTCCGAAAGACTGAGCCGACTGATCTCAAGATTCACGAAGTCACCACAGGCGCCTCACCTTTTTTTTTTTGAGAATTACACATTACAACATAGATGCCCACAACACGCACACCCACTCATCTTTATGACCACACTTACGCAAACCCTACCCCCCCTATGAGCACCTCCGAAAGACTGAGCTTGCAGATATCGAGATTCACCAAGTCACCTTAGGCGCCTTGCTGTCGACGAGGACGTCGCCTATCACTGAAAGCATAGCGCCGTTAAATCCTGGAATAAATCTTTGAAAATGAGAGCACCTGTGCCAAGTCGAGGACTTGAACCCGGGTGAAGGAACCCAACCAACTGGTCTATGATCCGTTCGCTATGTCATGCTTACCTTATTTACAAATATTCACATCTCTCTCAGAGACTTACATAAACATATGTAGTACCACTTTGTTAACATCATTTAAATTTTTAGGAATGATTATACACCAAAAATATACTATCATCCAAGTTTTTAAAATTCTCTAACCAAATATATATTTATTATTGTTATTTTATTGCATTTCTATATTAACTTATTATACAAAGAGTTTGCTATGCAAATGCAAACACATACTCCTTCGTTGTCTACTGGTGAGCCTACTTGGTGTGAGTGGTTGGTCTTTGGTTTGAAACCCATAGTCACTTTTTTTTATCTACTTTCAACATTTCTGGTTGTTGATGTATTAACAGTTAAGTTATAATACAAAGAGTTTTTTTTATTTTGAACAAACTACCATACAAATGAATATAACATAGTGGTGATTTTGCACCCTAGGTGGGAGGGTCCTATGCTTGAGTCACACCTATGTCTCTTTTTTGTTATAATTCTTTTTTGTCATATTTTTACTAAACGTGCATTATTTTGTACTAAATGTACAACCCTATTGCAACGGAAGTTATTACATACAACGAAACATATTTGTTGTAGGCGCACTTCGCAGCCATTAGCTAAAGAGTACAACCCTATTATAAGTATTGCAAATAGAACTATTACATACAACTCAAATTGTGGCATATTATTGCAACCGTTCAACAATTGATTGCGATAACACTTATCTCAGATCCATTAGCTAAAGAGCTTATGTGGCAATATCCCATCTAAGTATTGCAAATGGTTGTGATAACACCGCATAATAGAACTCTTCGTTGCAATAAAAAAGCGTGGCATAAGGGTCAAAATTAGTAGCAATGGCTAGATGATCACTTATTGCAAACATGATAAACAATTGATTGCGATAAAACAAATTTGTCTTCAACTTTCTCAAACCTTATCTCCATTCCCCCATAACACTAGTAGAAAACAGACTCACGAAACAAAATGGGCTTTAGTCCCGGTTTTTTTGCGCCGGGAAGAGAGACATCTATTGCAACCGAAAAGTGCAAATGGTTGTCTCGATAACCAACCGGGACTAAAGGTGGACCTTTTACTCCCGTTGCAAACCACTAATCTTTTAGTCGGTTGCAATAAAAAAGCTAAAGGTAGACCCTTTAGTCCCGGTTGGTAACACCAACCCGACTAAAGTTTAGTCCCGCACCCACCAACCGGGCTAGATGAATCGGTTAGTTCAAAGGACCTCTCTATTGTCTGATGCTAAACATGATAAACAAATTTATAGAAATCTCACGGGACGCAGCAGAAATTTTTTAAAAGCAAATTTGTCTTCAGTCGATCTATTCTTCACGGTGAACCTTAAGTACCGGTTGGGTCATTCTGCCCCAGTGTAATTAATGGTTCACACTGCCATCTGATTCTGTGAATCATGTTTGGTTGGTCTTGGCTGTAATCGAGTCATAGTGTGTTCTAATACAATGCTTTGAAAAGTCAATCCGGTCCACTATAAGGGTTATGCGATACCGTTACCACGTTACTCCCATGATCCCATCTTCGCGAGGTAAACAACTGTGACTTGATCCCCATTATATTTTTGTTAATTATCCTTAAACCAAACAACATCTTAGTGTATTGCACAATTGTTGAAATGTCGGTCCATGTTGACGACCTTGATGCTTTCAACTGTGACAGAGAGAGGAAGACTTCCTGGCTGAGTCACTTGTCCTGAAACCAGCTAATACTGAAATCTACTCTCTCTCTTTCTCTCTCATTACATAGTACAACATAGACGCCCACAACACGTATGGACACTCACCCCTATGAACACACCTACGCAAACCCTACCCCTAAGAGCACCTCCGAAAGACTGAGCCGGCTGATCTCAAGATTCACGAAGTCACCACAGACGCCTCACCTTTTTTTTTTAGAATTACACATTACGACATAGATGCCCACAATACGCACACTCACTCACCCCTATGACCATACTTACGCAAACCCTACCCCTATGAGCACCTCCGAAAGACTGAGCTGACAGATCTCAAGATTCACGAAGTCACTGTAGGCGCCTTGCTGTCGACGGGGACGTCGCCTATCACTGAAAGCACAGCGCCGTTAAATCCTGGAATAAATATTTGAAAATGAGAGCACCTATGCTAAGTCGAGGACTTGAACCCGGATGAAGGAACCCAACCAACTGATCTATGATCCGTTCGCTATGTCGTGCTTACCTTGGTATATATGCTGGGCTCAAGATGCTGTATGCAAAATATGTATTCAATTTGGATTAACAAAATTAATGTTAGGAAGTATTCAATCATATTCTGCGGTACATGGCCAAGCTTTATAGTTTCTCACTTGCTCTGAATCTTTAGTAAATGAATCAGAATCATCTCCCACCTACCAACTTTAATTATCATATTTTCATTGATTTCTCTTGTTCAAGTATAACCCTTGGTTATTATTTAATACACCATGTCTAGAAAACTGCCTTCTCAGGTCTCGTGCCCTTATATAACAAACCCAACCTTCAATTTTATTTCATCCAGTGCCACCCACACACACATTTGTTAAGCCTGAGCTCGATCCTTTCTCCAGGTTACTGTCTCCAACTTTGTCATCGAGTCATCCACCAAACTAGGAGTGAGAGGAATCAGGAGTTTAATCGACACATGAGTATCTCTGATGACTATATCAGCTAGCTACAGCACTGCACGTGATGGGTGGACAACATTTGGATTTGGGCATGAAAGGCAAACGGCGTCCCATAAAATTCCTCCACACATTTCACCTCCCTCGGTGCAAAGAAATTGGAGTGGAAGCAGTGGCTGCACAACAGGTATTTAGAGCAACAATGTACATATCCCTCAGACAGATTCGAATTCTGTACTCCACAGACTGCTCTAGGATTCCACATGGTGTCACCCCCAGTCCCCAGTTTCCCTTCCAAATCTTCTCTAGGCCACCAGAGCATTGCCTCACAGAAGTCATCCTTCTGCACCTAATTCTTTGTTTTTTATTCCCTCCATAAACATGTTTGCAACCGTCAGGCATCAATGCGTTGGACATTGGGATTGCTTTGCTCCTCGTGAGAATTGACCGTTGGGTGCCAGATCATTTTTAATTTGCTCCCAAAGCCAGAAATCAATTTCTTCGGTCAGACTCTGGATTATAACAATCCCCTAGCGTGCCAGTAACAACATGAAACATGATAATGTAGACACGTTAATTAATATTATATGGTCTGTGCTCATCGACGAATGGACTTCAAAAACAGCCTTTCAAAATGTTGAAACAATAAACCTGAAGAAAAAAAAAATTATGCATGCAGACTGGTTACACTTGTTAAGGACATAGAGAAGAGCATTGGAAGATTTGACCCCGTTTGGCACGGCTTCTACAACGGCCCCTGAAGAAGTTTGGAGGCATTTTGTGCTAAACGGGGTAAACCAAATGGCTTCACCTAAGGAGCCCTTTATATCATGCTCTCACAAAGGAAATGTAAAGGGTGGAGGGAAAAATAATGGCTTCACCTCGTACTGGTGGGCCCTGCAAAGGGTTATGTGAGAGCATGTTTTAAGGAGCTATACTTGTAGAGCTGGTTTATCAAAACGGCTCCAGCTCTACGATAGAGCTGTTCATGGAGCTGAAGCAAAAAAAAAATAGTTTCACTGGTGAAGTGGAGCCGTACCAAATGAGACCTTAGTGCCAACCGATTTACCCCTGCCCTCGTTAGTAAGAGAGTGTCCATAGAAGCTCTTCACATTCCCTCTGTAACACAACAAATTGCATGGTTTTTCAAAATAACTTAGTTTTTTTTAGGAAGCAATGCAATGCGTGTAACTAAAACAAGCTGTGTGGACCTATAAACCTATCAATAAAATAGAAGAGATGTAGTCCCAGTTCATAACAATAACCAATTGTTAAGCTTGTACTATCACAAGTTCACAACTGGTACGTGACAAGAACTAAGGTAGGTTGACTTGTTTTTTTTTTTTTTTTGGGGGGAGAGACAACAAAAAGTGGTCTACGATTATCTGTTCTAGATATAGAAGCGTGGGGGCATAAATGTTGCATTACTTGTGTCGGCTTCCACACCGGCATCCATACACCAACTTATTCATGCCACTCACACGTACAAATAAAGGTTAGGAGCCGTCATTGTTAAATTGTTCTAATGGACCAATTGTTTGTCATGATTCGACAGTGTGAATAGTGTTGTCGTAGTTAGGGTATTCAATGACATTTCATAGTACGTGGCTATGCCATCGACTTATCTTTTGCTTTGCATTTTTAATCAATGAATTGGAATCATCTCATACCCACCAACTTCAACTATCTCATTTTAATGCATTTCCATTGTCCCCGAATGAACCCTTGGTTCTTATTTAATAATCATCCCCTAGTAACCGGCTTCTCATAACCTGATATATAAAAACACGAATCCTCACCCACACCACCTCACACAGTTGACAAGTTTGAACTCATCCAGATTTCTTGTCTACTTCTGTGCCACTGAATCATACACCAAACTAGGAGTGAGAGGAATCAGCAGGTTAATGATAAGAACATGTAGATGTCCTATGACAATGCACCGCCTTTCACTAGCTGCAGGGCCTTCATAAGTGAGAGTTGGACGCCTTGTTAAAAGGCAACTGTACGGGCTACGACAGCTACTGTGCACCATATGTCTTCACTGATATGGTGAAAAAACACATGAAGTGGACTTGTACCTAATTTCTAATGAATTAGGCCAAATCGAATGTCTATTGTAATATAAACTGATGTAAATATCCTATGTGCATATTAAATCAACTGATTGCATGTAAGAATAAGACTGCATAATATCCTAGGACTACCCTAGAAGTGTAAAGGCTTGAAATTTATATTTAAAAATTCTCAGTCTGTTTCGAGCATATGGGGATTGAAACCCTTCGATATATATCCCTAGGATTTGGATTAGGGCTCCATGCAAGACTTGACCAGCTTTGGATGAGGAAGTTCCCCAGGATCTTGGAGTGGAGAAAGGCTAGTGAGGCTCAGGCAGCAGGGAGGAAAGACACAAAGTCTTCAAGGATCATGTCTCCACCGTCAAGATGAGAGAGAAGAGAGAGATATATAGAGAAAAACGAAGAAACGAGAGTGATGGGGAAAAGAGACCGGGAACAAGTGGTAGTTGTTGTCGATGTGCTAGACTTGGATAATTTAGTTTGATCTTGTTAGATTGCACAGAATGTTCGACACAGCTCACTATACCCACGAGCTAGCGTCCCCCAGGCATAGGTCAACCGGAACCCGTAACATTCTAAGGCTTTGGGTCTAACTAAATCTAAAAGACTAGCCTAATAGGTGAGGACTGCCATTCCAAGGTTCGATGCTGGCAGACTTGAAAGGACCGTGTTTCCAACATAGCAGCAAGGCCTATGCCAGGCCACTCCGATAGTCCTCTCGCTCAATGTCACACGGCATCTTGAGCTTGGGTATGCATCCAGAATCTGGCGGGACGTGGCTAATAATGATTTCAATGGTATGCAAGTTGACTTCTGCAGACAAAATGTAAGGCATTCATAAAAAGCATGTTGTATTCAGAGAACTTATTTTGGTACGTAAGGCCTATTTTATTTAAGATCACTTGGCACATCCAGAAGCAAATAAATTATTTATAAAATTATTCTAAAGCACCGTTGCATGTCTCTTCTCATGCTTCACACACACATAAAAAATGGTTAAAACTACTGACAACTTCATCTGAAAGAATCAAGATGCCCAAGAGGGGGTGAATTAGGCTAATTCTAAATTTCTTGCAATAATTAAGCCCTACACTTAGTTCATTTCACCCCCTTATACCTAGAGGTGTTTCTATTATTCTACCGTACAAGAGTTTTTCACCCTAGATTCCAATCCTACTTTAGCATGGCAATTCTAAGAATGTAAAGACATGAATTGAATTGCTCAAATGTAAATGCTCAAAGTAAAGAGAAGGAGAGGAATGCGGTGATTTTTTTTTGAGGTATCGGAGAGTCGACACTCTCCACTAGTCCTCGTTGGAGCACCCGCACAAGGGTGTAGCTCCCCCTTGATCCACACAAGGATCAAGTGCTCTCTACAGGCTGATTCTTCAACACTCCATCGCGGTGAATCGCTCACAACCGCTCACACCATGACTTGGATCATCCACAAGCTCCGTCGGATGATCACCAATCTCCCAATCACCACCGAACCGTCTGGTGATGGAGATCACCAAGAGTAACAAGCACAAACTCTCACTTGACCAAGACAAGCCTAATGAGAAAGGTGGATGCACATTTGCTACTCCCTATGCAATAATGAGGTCATTAATTTTGAATTATCAAATCTCAATCATCCCACTAGGCTCTTGCTCTCCCTTGCACTCCAAAGGTGTTTCTCTGCTGAACAAATGAGCAAGAGAGCTAAATTGGATGAGTGGAAGAAGTATTTATACTCCCCACTTCAAAACATACCCGTTGGGGGTCCAACTCACCATTTTTGGGGTGACCAAACGCTCAGGTCAAAGTGACCGGACGTGTTCGGTCAGTAGCCAATGGCTACATTGCGTCATCCTGTCAGACGAGTCAATTAGAGAGACCGGACGCACTACATCGTCTGATTCACCTGGACCTGACACGTCCGGTCCTCAAATCTCCTCTTTGGATGCTTACTGCTGTTGACCGGACGTGGCCTCTGGTGCATCAGGTCACAACAGTCATAGCGTCCGGTCCTTAGTGTGTGTTGCACGCTCTCTATTACAGTTGCGCACACCTACGCGTCTGATCTAAATTAGGAGCCAGCGTCCGGTCGTCCTTCTGCCCCTGCAGTGCGCTATACAGCTGACCGAACACGGCACCCATGCGTCCGGTCAATATCCAATTCTCCATTAACCTCAAATTCGATAACTTTTGTGAACGACATCGACTTCAATTGACCTATGGACTATCCTTTAGTTACCTAGTGCTAAGTTCGACAAGTGTGCACCACTCCTAAACCATTAGTCTCACCTAGGTCAAGCTAGTAGTCCATACCCCTCTTAATAGTATGGCCAAAGGAAAAACAAAGTCCTAAAATTACTCTAAGTGTCTCTCCAACGCCAAACGACACTTAGAACTAGTCCGTCCTTAACCTTGTCATCCGCCCTTTGAAAACCGAAACGATTTCTATCGATAGGGGCATGGAAACCATAATTGCCCAATCAATTACCATTAACATGATCTAACTCAAATTTCCTCTGCAAAAAACACGTTAGTCACAGTAATCTCGTGTCGTCATTAATCACTGAAACCCAACTAGGGGCCTAGATGCTTTCAGTCTCCTCATTTTTTGTGATTGATGACAACACAACCTTGAGTATGTATAAAAGATAGGTGAGGTTGTCAACATGCTTGGTTCATATAAGCAATTAACAATAAGAAAAAAAGAGGTTTAGGCATGCTTATATGACCCAAGCCTACACAATGTACTCACAAGATATGAAATAAGCATGAGTACAAAAAGTAAAGCTCATTTGTATCAGAGTAAAACGCGGAAGCAAAGCAAACGAGCATAAGCAAGTGACATGACATATATATATATATCAAAGTAGAGAGCACACATGTCACATAAGTCACACAATCACATGTATATCACATATGACACAATGCATGAGAATAAACATGAATGCATGAAGTATCACACACAAAAGAACGAGTCCATCTCACACGCTCCCCCTAAATCTAACATACTCGCTCCCTCTCCCCCTTTGGCGTCAAGCACCAAAACCTAAGGGTCAGACGGTGGGGTAGAAGCAGACGAGTCGGGCGCTGAGTTACGGTGAGAGATCTAAAACTAAATAGCATCATCATCTGACTCTGGACTCAAAACTGTCGGACCGGCTAGAGCAATCGGCGGCTGACCCTCTGACTCTGAAGTAGGAAGTGGAGCGGTCTGGGTCTGCTTTGCGGTCTCAGTAACTAGGTCGGCTAGCTAAGAAGTAGAAGCTAAAGTTGTAGCCTGACCCTGTGGCTCTGAAGCTATCACTGTAGGAAGTGGAGCCACAACTATCTCAGTGACTATTCAAGGCTCAGTGACTATTCAAGGCAGCTCTAACAAAGCACCAAAAGACGGGAGAGTCTCAGTTGTCCCTGTGACTGAAGCTGCTGCTGTAGTAATAGTCACCTAAAGCTCTGGAGGTGTGGGGTGACCTGTGATCTCGCTAAAAGTGGCAGCCAAGCTCTTGGAGACTGGTGTATCTGTCACTAACACTGACTCGGACTGAGTAGGGGTGAATTCGATGACAATCGGAGTGAAGCCCTAAGTCTGTGTCCCTAGTGTAGCAAACCACTGTGAAACCTACTCAGTGGGCGAGGCAAACTTTGGAGCTATCTATCCCTGACTCTAAAACCCACTAGGCTGTATAATTAGAGTCACTGGGGTACTAGTAACAGTCGAACCAAGCTACAACGTTGGCTGAAAAGGAGCAATCCCTATAGCTGTAAGGACATGCTGCATGAAGCCAAGAAGTTGCTGCTGAGTCTCTAGCTGCTACTGCTGAATGACCTGCTGCTGCTGCTAGAACTGGTCCTGCCGGGTCTGCATCTGAGCAAGAGCTATAGCTGTGGCCTGTGCCTAATGTGTCTGCTCCTGCTGCATCCTGTCAAGTATCGCTATCCAAGTAGGGTCTGTCTGCGGTGGCTGACGGAGAGCTGAGCTAGAACCACTGGCCTCTCTATCATGAGCTCGTGGGGGCATCCATGGAATAGGCTGGTAGTCCTCATCTAAACTGTCAGACAGGTCATCCTCGTCCTCGGCGTCCGGCTGTGCCTCCAAGTCTACAAGCTCTGACTCTGGCAAAGCCCTGATGGCCTCGTCCTGCTCTGCCTCTGGCTCTAGCACCTCTGGCCTCTGGGGATGGCTATGCCTTGGTGTCCTACTACCAGTACTAGAACCCATCAACTGGCGCGTGTCGTACTTGGGAAACTTAGTAGTAGTACCAGTCAACTCAGTCATTACCTTAGGAGGTATGTGTGAACATGCTTGTAGTATAAGAAAGCAGATCCAATGGGCATATGGTAGTCGATAGTGGCCCTTGAAGCCCTCTTCAAGAGTGTCCTCCATCTATGAAAGTATCAAGTCCCAAATATCAAATGGTGTCTAAGAGATCAGATGGTGGACTAACCAAAGCTGAATATGAGTCAAACCCTCATGGTAGCCACCCCTCGGAAGCAAGGTCCTACTCATTATGGTGTCTAGAAGACGAGCCATAGGTGTAAGGGCACCCAGAGCGTGTCTTGAACCCTCGCCGAACAGCTCTCAAAAGCAGGCTCTGACTAGGTCAGTGGGTGGCACTGCTCCGCCATGAGGACGTCTCGGTGGCTGAGTCTGTCCATAGCATATCTGGTGAATCCTAGTGGCTGACTCTAGAATCCTTAGTATCTCTCTGATCTTATTGCTGTACAACCTGCGGTCACATCCTCTAAAAGTGAAGTGAATGAACCTATGACCGGGGTCTATCCACAAGGAGGCGTAGAACTCTTGGACCCAACTAGCAACATACCTACCGGTCCACCCCAAAAAGTCTGCGAAGCTAGGTAGGAAAGTGATATGGGGGCAAACCTGCTCTCCTCTAGCTACTACTATAGCCTCCAAACGACACACTCTCTAAGATCTAAAGGCTACACCACTATTCAGATATGCATTATAGAAATCCTCCTGCAGCATTGTGTAGAAACCCTCTAAAGCCCCCTCATACCACTGAGGTGAGAACCACTGCTCAACCTCCACAAAGCAAAGCTGCTGCACCTACTGAGCTGTGGCAACCCTCAAGTCCAAGTGCTCCACTGGCAGTGGGCCTCATGGTCTAGGAGGTGGCCGAAAACCATGCCTCTGCCTCTTTGGCCTAGGTGTCACCTGAGCACGAGCACGACCTGAGCGTCATGGTGGCTTCTGCTCCTGCTGCTCTGCCTCCTCCTGGTGCTGCTCGGTCTCCTCCTAGGGCTCAATCTCTTCCACACGAGTGCCCTCTGGTGCATCCTCTAGAGATACACGCTGACCACCAAGCATGATAGTACCAAGTGGACTACCTTGACTAGCCTCAAACTCCTTCACTGCGGGCCTCTGAGCTGGTGATAACTGATCACTAATACGAACACCACTGCCTCTACCACCTCTCTTAGCATGCTCTACGATGGCGGCCACTATTGCTGCTCTCTCTGCCTTTGTGTCACCACGCTTGCGCTTCTTCTTTGTAACCATCTTCTTTGGCTCCTTCCCCTTTTCTTGCTCTGTCAGGCGAGGCGGTCGCCTCTCATCATCGCCGGGACCTCCCCCGATGTTCTTGCAACGAGCCATGACTGTCAACTGAGAGAGCAACTATCACTGAACAATATCAAGCAATCAAAAGCTCTCCCTAACAAGGTCAACTGCAAGAACAACTACCACTGACTATGCAATCGCTGCCCACTAACACTTGTGAGGCTTGGCCTCAATCCATACCCACGGGCTTGGCCCCGGGTTCAACTTCCATTGTCAGCTGTTAAGTAACCTCAAACACATGGTCTCGCTGTATGGATAGAAATAGATGGAATACATATAAGCATTACATTATGTTCTAGAGATGAGCGAGATCCTAATCAGAAGCAAGCAGTGAGGTACGAATAGAATGAACTTGGCTTACTACCTTGAATGAGAAGAATCCCTATGAAAGGGTAAGTCACTGACAAAAGCAGGGGCACCACAGATCAAGGCAACTAGTACAAGATGGGGGCGCTGCAGGTCATGGAAATGCCAGTGCATGACTACTGAACATCAAGGTAGGGCACTGCAACAGAATTGGTGAGGAAATTGATCAGACAGTGAAGCTAAGTCGGCTTAGGCAAAACATCAAACACCTGGTGGGCGGTGGTGGTGCTCACTCAGGGTGAAGATGAAGCTGGCCAAGGGATCTACCTAGGAGCAGCGCTGGAGGTCAAGACCGAGGACGCGAAGTCGCCTGAGCCAAGGAGGAAGGCGGTGCTCTGGTGGAGAGGTGAAACCATGGAAGCGGTGGTGACTGCCCATGATGCGGTGAGTCTGAGCGCGGTCATTGTGCGGACGTGTGGCAGTGGTGAGGAGCGCATGTGGCTTGAGTGTGCCAGCACATGGAGGAGCACATGGCGTGGTGGCCTGAGGAGTGTGGTCACGGTGACGTGTTGGCGGCGACACGGCGATGGGAGCGTGAGCGTGGCATGCGAGTGAGCGGGCGAGGCATGTCTGTGGTGTGGAGGCGCGAGGGCAAGGCCGTGAAGGCGGTGGCGACACGGTGGCTGGAGAGGCGCAGTCGCTACGGCGGTTAGGGTTAGAGCGGCGGCGGCGTGGCGTACGAAAAGAAAGAGATGGGCACGATCAAGAGAGGAGAAAGAGAGTGGGTCCCCACGCGTCAGTCAGATTTTGAAACAAATCACGCGAACATAGTTGCGATAGGACGCACTGATGGAATTGACCTGGCGGTGCTCCCCTGAGTCCGATCGATAACAGAGAGGTCCAAAAATGCCTTTGCGGTGAACTGACGCATCCGCTACTCGTGACCTGAAGTGGTGTAGAGTCCGGTCGATTCCTATGCACATCCTCATGATGACCGGACACTGAGACATCCGCACCTGATGCTACCGAGTTCCTATTGATGTGTTGGTTCAACCGTGCACAGATCGATCGGACGCTGCAAGCTGTGAGTTTGGTCGAGCGTTCGGTCATAATTTAGCAGTCAATCTTCCTCCTGTCTTCGCGACACTTTCTCCCAATCAAGTTCCAATACAAGTAAACACCTAAAAGACCACATTTTGGAACTAATATGAGAGACTTCGCTCAAACCCTCAAGATTTTCAAGATATTTTGCCTTTGGCTATAGTTCTTTTTAGGAAAATAGGCAACGAAAAGGTGAGGGCCAACATGTGACCACGCAATAGGGATTATAACCATTATGAGCTTCAAATGCTCTCCCTATTTGTAGACGAACATAGCAGATGCTCAAAAGATAACAGAAAAGAAATGATAAAGCAACACACATGCATATGCAATGTAATGCAAGAAAGGTAAAGCTAGTTGGTTGTCAAGTTTGATCGAAGGTTAAGCTTTTTCACACGCTTTTTGGTGGTTATCTTAACCATGTTAGACAAGCCCTAAGTGCATAACTAAAAATTAAACATGTTTTATATTACAAAGCAATGCAAGGGACAACACAAGCTCATTTTTAGTGAAGTTACTTAGGTCAAGCACATTGAGCTCATTCCTCAACCGACAAAACATAGCCTCATCTAGCGGTTTTGTGAAGATATCCGCCAATTGATCCTCGGTCCTTACACCTTCTAGTGATATATCATTTTTAGCAACATGATCTCTAAGAAAGTGATAACGGATATCTATGTTCTTGGTGCGAGAGTGTTGAACTGGGTTATTAGGAAGTTTTACCGCTCTCTCATTGTCACATAAAAGAGGTACCTTTTCTAGAACTACACCATAGTCTAGAAGAGTTTGCTTTATGTAAAGGATTTGTGCACAACAAGCACCCATGGCAATGTACTCCATCTCGGCGGTGGACAAGGCCACACTATTTTTCTTCTTAGAGGTCCAAGACACTAGTGATCTACCAAGCAAATGTTACTCTCTAAATGTGCTTTTTCTATCAATTTTGCAACCGGCATAATCCGAATCGGAATAGCCAACTAGTTGGAATCTAGCTCCTTTGGGATACCAAAGACCAATGCTTGGTGTGTGCTTAAGGTACCTAAGGATTCTTTTAATGGCAACCATGTGAGTCTCCTTAGGATTAGCTTGAAATCTAGCACACATACACACACTAAACATGATGTCGGGCCTAGATGCGGTCAAATATAACAAGCTACCAATCATAGAACAGTAGAAAGTTTCATCAACCGATTTACCTTCCTCATCTAGGTCGAGATGTCCATTAGATGGCATTGGTGTCTTGATTGGCTTACATTCATTCATTTTAAACCTCTTGAGAAGATCCTTAGTATACTTTTCTTGAGAGATGAAAATCTCTTCTCTCATTAGCTTGACTTGAAAACCAAAAAAGAATGTAAGCTCTCCAATCATAGACATCTCGAACTCATTAACATCAATTCACCAAACTCTTTGCAATAGTCTTCATTTGATAAGCCAAATATGATATCATCAACATATACTTGATAAATGAAGATTTCTCCATCAAGTTTCTTGGTGAATAGTGTGGTGTCGACCTTCCCAATGGTGAAGCCCTTTTTAATGAGGAAATCCTGAAGACGCTCATACCAAGCTCTTAGGGCTTGCTTTAGCCCATATAGCACCTTGGACAACCTATAAACATGATTAGGATATCTAGGGTCTTTGGACATGGGAGGTTGATCAACATAGATTAGTTCATTTAAGAAGCCATTTAAAAATGCACTTTTAACATCCATTTGATATAATTTCATTTCATGATGAGATGCATATGCAACAAGGATACAAATGGCTTCAAGTCTTGCTACCGGTGCAAAGGTCTCTCCAAAATCCAACCCTTCAACTTAAGAGAACCTCTTTGCAACTAGCCTTGCCTTGTTCCTCACAATGATGTCTTGTTCATCTTGCTTGTTGCGGAACACCCACTTTGTTCCGATGACTCTTGCATCTTGTGGTCACTCTTCAAGTGTCCAAACTTCATTGCGGGTGAAGTTATTCAATTCTTCATGCATGGCATTTATCCAATCCGGATCTTGAAGAGCTTCTTCTACATTCTTAGGCTCAATGCAAGAAACAAATGAGTGATGTTCAAGAAAGGAAGCAAGTTTTTGAGAGCAAGTCATTACACCCTTTGAAGGACTCCCTGTGATGAGATCTTATGGATGTGCTTGAAGTATAGGAGAACTACTTCTATCAACCACTTGAGGAGGAGGTTGTGGAGCATCAACATCTTGAGCTTGTGCCACTATTTGGTCATGAGAGACATGAGTATCTTCATTTTCTACTCTCTCATCTTTATCATCATCTTGTGGCACATTTGATGAAGAGGGTGGATCAATCACTTGTACATCATCTTCATCATCTTTGGGCTTGGTGTCTCCAACCGGAATGTTCTTTATGGCCTCCCTCAATGGTTCATCACCTACATCATCAAGATTCTCATGTGCTCCTTGGGAGCCATTAGATTCATCAAATTCTACATCATATATTTCTTCAACCAAGCCAGCGACATGATTAAGTACTCGATATGCTTTGGACTTTGATGAGTAACCAACAAGAAAACCAATATCACAACGTCTTTGGAACTTCCCTAGGTGTTGCCGCTTCATGTAGATGTAGCATTTGCAACCAAACACCCGAAAGAATGAGATGTCTGGCTTCTTCCCATTGAGCAACTCATAAGGGGTCTTGCCAAGAAAATTTTTGAGAAATAGGTGGTTGGATGTATAGCATGCGGTGTTGATGGCTTCCACCCATAGATCTTGAGGTGTATTATACTCATCAAGCATTATTCCTGCAAGGGTGATTAGTGTCTGGTTCTTTCTCTCTACTACACCATTTTGTTGAGGAGTGTAGGTTGCGGAGACCTCATGCTTGATCCCATCTTCATCACAATATGCTTCAATGTTTGTGTTGTCAAATTCTTTCCTATTGTCGCTTTTTATCTTCTTGAGCTTCACTTCAAATTGATTTTGTGCTCTCTTGGCAAACTTCTTGAAACATGCGGCCACTTTGGTCCTGTCATGAAGGAAGAACACCCAAGTGTATCTAGAGTAGTCATCAACTATCACAAGACAATAGAGGTTGCCTCCCAAACTCTTATAAGTTGTTGGTCCAAATAGATCTATGTGGAGAAGCTTTAGCACTCTTGTTGTTGACATGTAAGTTTTGGTTGGATGAGTGTTTGCAACTTGCTTGCCAGCTTGACATGCACTACAAAGCTTGTCCTTCTCAAATTTCACATCCTTCAAACCTCTTACCAACTCATTTTTCATTAACTTCTTGAGTGAGCTCATCCCAACATGTGCAAGTCTTCTATGTCAAAGTCACCCAAGTGATGTTTTGATGAATAAGCCTGTCTTCAAGTTTGCATCTTCGGAGATGAAATCCACTAGATATAGGTTGTTGTATCTAAAGCCCTTGAATATGACTTGATCACCATCTTTGTTTGACACAACCACTTCCTTCTCGATGAACAAACATTGAAAGCCAAGATCACACAATTGACCAATGAATAGCAAGTTGAAGCTCAATGAAGCAACATATAGCACATTTGATATTGAGTGATCATTTGATATTGCAACTTTGACCAACCCATGTACTTTGCCCTTTGAATTATCACCAAATGTAATCCTTTCTTGACCATCTACTTCTTCATCTAGTGAGGTGAATATACGAGGATCACCGGTCATATGTTGAGTGCAACCGCTATTGATAACCTAATGACTTCCACTGGTCTTGTAGTTCACCTACACACACAAGAGATCAAGCTTGTTGTTTAGGGACCCAAACTTGGTGAGGGCCCTTGACTTTCTCAACTAGTGACTTAGCAACCCAAATTTGCTTAGGCCTATTCTTGTTGGGTGGACCTAAGAACATGACTTTCACCTTTCCACTAAAATCTTTTCTAAGCATGTAGTGAGCATTGAAGGCAAAGGGTCTAGCATGCTTGGGCAAGGGTTGTGGTGGTAGAGTTTCACACTCATGAGCAAAGTGACCTTCTTGTCCACACTCAAAGCATCTCTTTGGCTTAGGCTTTGACTTGTATTGTTGTTGATGTTGAGCTTGAGTTTTCTTCTCTTGATTTGCCAAGAACCCAATACCACTTCTATCCATCTTCATCACGGTGTTTATAAGTAGCTCACTTTGGAGATATTGGCCTCTTGTGAACTTTCTCAAACCGGTCTTGAGATGTTCTTTCTCAACTTGAGTTTCTTGTTCTCTTCTCTAAGTTCATCATGATTCTTCTCCATCTTGAGTCTCTTGTTTTCTTCTCTAAGCATTTCATTCTCAAGAGCCATATCATGATCATTGTCAAGATTCTCTATCACAATTGTGTTAGTGGTTGATAGCTTTTCAAGATCCTTCTTGAGCTTTTCATTTTAATTCTTCAGCTTGACATAATCATCATAGTTGTCGGATTCAACCACTTTCTTGCCTTTGCTACTAGAACCTTGCTCAATGCTCTCAATAATGAAGTCATCACATGATGTGGCTATATCAATCTTAACAACATTGTTAGTAGCATCATGCAGCTCATTGGACAATAACTCATGAGAAACAACAAGACTGTCATGATTAATCTTGAGATTGGTGTACTCTTCTTTTAGCAAGTTGTAACTAGTGGTGAGCTCACTGTGTATCCCCTCAAGTTTATCATATTTTTCTCTAAGCTCCCTTTTAAAGGTTTTGAGCTCCTTGAGTTTGGATGACACAATTTTATTCCCTTCTCTTAGCTCATCACTAGCTTTTTTGGCTATGTCATACTTTGCTAAGAGTGAGTCATTCTCAAGTTATAGCTTCTCATTTTTAGCTCTTGTCTTTCTAATGATTTTAGTGTATTGATTTAGCAATTTGACAAGATCATCATAAGAAGGTGATTCAAATTCTTCATCACTATCACTACCATTCTTATCATCACTAGCATTGTCATTACCACTACTATCATCATCATTTGGTACCTTTTGTTCACCCTTGGCCATGAGGCATAGGTGTGTAGAGGATGATGATGGCGATGTCGGTGGAGATAGTGAAGAGCCAATCACAAGAGCAGCCACCTTCTCCTTCTCACTTTCACTTTCATCATCGGATGGTTGCATTTGAGTGAGTCCAGGCCCATTGACCTCCTCTACAAGAACATTCAAGTGTGAATATATTTCATTAGCACTTTCACTAGGAAGCATTTCAAATGAATTAAACTTCTTCATCACAAGATGATAGTGTTCTTCACGCTCACTCTTGGTTCCCTCATGGAGCACACAAATGTCCGACCATAGTGAGTGGACGTCTTTGTGGTTCTACATACGGTTAAAGACATCCTTGCAAAGGCTTCATAAAATGGGTGTTTCTAGCCTTTGCATTCCACTTCTCGTAGTGAACCTCATCACCTTGAAGGTCGATGGGATCCTTAGGTTTTGGGAAGCCTTGTGAGGCGGCTCCAAGCACTCCAACACCTAAAGCCTCTAGGTACGCCTCCATGTGAAATTTTCAATAAGGAAAATCATCTCCCTCAAAGACGGGAGGGGGTCCATCCCCATGCGACATCTTGCTCTAGGCAGTTAAACCTAATTTAAGGAGCACGAGGCTCTAATACCAATTGAAAGGATCAAGATGCCTAAGAGGGGGAATGAATTGGGCTAATTCTAAATTTCTTGCAATAATTAAGCCCTACACTTAGCCCATTTCACCCCCTTGTGCCTAAAGTTATTTCTATTGTTCTACCATACAAGAGTTTTGCACCCTATGTTCCAATCCTATTCTAGCATGGCAATTCTAAGAATGTAAAGACATGAATTGAATTGCTTGAATGTAAATGCTCAAAGTAAAAGAAGGAGAGGAACGCGGTGATGTTTTTCTGAGGTATCAGAGAGTCGCCACTCCCCACTAGTCCTCGTTGGAGCACCCACGCAAGGGTGTAGCTCCACCTTGATCCGCACAAGGATCAAGTGCTCTCTACGGGCTGATTCTTCACAACTCCATCGTGGTGAATCGCCCACAACCGCTCACACCATGAATTGGGTCATCCACAAGCTTCGTTGGATGATCACTAAGCTTTCAATCACCACTGAGCCGTCTAGGTGATGGTGATCACCAAGAGTAACAATCACAAACTTTCACTTGACCAAGACAAGCCTAATGAAAAGGGTGGATGCACACTTGCTACTCCCTATGCACTAATGAGGTCCTTCATCTTGGATTATCAAATCTTAATCACCCCACTAGGCTCTTGCTTTCCCTTGCACTCTAAAGGTGTTTCTCAGCGGAACAAATGGGCAAGAGAGCTAAGTTGGACGAGTGGGAGAAGTATTTATACTCCCCACTTCAAAACATACCCGTTGGGGTCCAACTTAGCATTTTTGGGGTGACCAGACGCTCAGGTCAAAGTGACCGGACGCGTCCGGTCAGTAGCCAACGGCTACATTGCGTCATCCTGTCAGACGAGTCCATTAGAGAGATCGGACACACTACAGCGTTCGATCCACCTAGACCTGACGCGTCTGGTCCTCAAATCTCCTCTCTGGATGCTTACTGTTATTGACCAGACACGGACTGTGGTGCGTCAAGTCACAACAGTCGCAGCGTCCGGTCCTTCGTGTATGCGGCACGCTCTCTACTACAGTTGCGCACACCTGCGTGTCTGATCTAAATTAGGAGCCAGCGTCCGGTCATCCTTCTGCCCCTGTAGCGCACTATACAGTTGACCGGACGCGGCACCCGTGCGTCTGGTCCAGCATCCGGTCAATATCCAAGTCTCCATTCACCTCAAATTCGACAACTTTTGTGAACGCCATTGACTTCAATTGACCTGTGGACTATCCTTTAGCTACCAAGTGCTAAGTTTGTGTAACACCTTACACCATAAATCATTTACTAAAACATGTTATGAGCATCATGTTTATGTGTTCATGCATGTGATAAAGTGTGTAGATCAATTTCTGTAACTCAAAACAATCAAGAGAAATGCGAAATGAAAGTTGATTCGATAGTCATGTTAAATCACTTAGGGTTTAAAACCAATTTTTATTAAGCAAAAATGCTATAGAACATGTATGTGATACTTAAATAAAGTTTGAAGTACAAACTTTGTAGATGACAACGAAATACTTGCGGTCGAAAATGATATTACTAGCTAATATTTTCACTAGCTTAGAAATCGCAAATGGAAATCAAATTTAGCTCAAAATTTTCAAGTCTGCCAACAGTTAGACACTGCTATGTTTAGCAATTTTTGTAGAGAAATTGGGTTAAGGAGTAGGGTAGTATTATGGCTTGTTTTAGTAGCCTAATATACCCTCTAAGGTATAGCAAAAGTGGTTTGGGGATTGGATCAACGGTTTAGACGTCTCGAACCCTTAAAATTCGTGCATTACATGAACTCGGGCCATCTTCTCATGTTGGGCACGGTCACCAGGCCGTCTAGCCCCGACGTCGCGGCGTCGGTGCGCTGGGCGAGTGCACACGTGGCCGGTAGCTGCTGCCGCAGCCTGGCCACGGTGGGCACACCTTGAGCCACCACGCCCGCCGCTCACCTGTGCCTGGTTGTCCTGCCGCCATGCCACGCTACCACCATGCCCGCTGCTCACCTGCGCCTGGCTGTCCTGCCACTATGCCACGCTGCTGCCACTGCCATCACGCCGCCAGGGCTTGGCTGAGGCCGGCCGCAGCGAGCCGCTGGCCCTGCGCCCTGCTGCTCTACCTCGCACAGCCGTCTTGGGTGCTACCGTGGCCGCACTGCGCTGCCATCACGTCCGCACTACTCGCATCGAGACGCTGCCCTGTCATTGCATCGTCGTCGTGTCCTATGAGTGTCGCCTCTACCGCGCGCATGTGGGCGAGCCGCCATCGCCATGCCATTTATGGCACTGTAGCCACGTTGGTCGGGCGTGAACGCCAGTCGGTTAGCGCTGGCGTGTGGGCCTCCTGGTCCCGCCTCTCGCGTCCCGCCAAGGCATGGACGAGCTGAGCCCACCAGTCGCGTTGTCTCTCTCTTTCCCTCTTTCCCCCTCTATTTTCCGCTGCCGTCGCGTCACGTCACAGTGAAGCCAGAGAGCGAGCACCTCTCATCAATTCCTCGTGCTCGTGTCTCCGCCTTCACCCCTCCTCTCCAACTGACCCCACCATACCTTGACTCACGTCATGCCGAGCTTCAATTTTGGAGCTTTGCCCGCTGCCGTGCCGTTAAGGCCCATCACCACCCATGTCGTGGCCAGCCTCCACCACTTCACCCCGCGCTAATTCCTCTGCACCACTAGCTCGTCTTGGCTCCCTCTCCACCATGCGCACGCCAATGGGAGCGCTACCGCCACCCTGCTACCGCTGACATGGCCGTGTTCGCTACGGTTCGTCGCCGTGCTCGTCGCGTGCACGTGGCTAGCACTACTCAGGTAGTCGCCGGCCGAACTACCACTTTGGCTAGGTTCGCGGTGTGCCCCCGGTGCTTATCTCCTATCTCTACCATCCTGTTTGCACTGTGGCTCACCGGAACGCAGTTGCCACCGTTGCAGGTCGCCTGCCGCAGGGCAAAGCTAGCTCTGCTTCACCCCCGTTCATGCCACCACCGCCCATTGCTTCGTGTCGAACCCTAGGTGAGCGTCGGCCTCATAGATAGGTCAGCGTGGGTCCCATGTGGCCGGCGCAAGCGCCAGTGCCACCGCTCGCCACGCCGGAGCACGTGGGAGAGGCCGGGGACCTTGCTGTTGTAAAGAGGAGAAAGATCCGAGGGTTCCATTACAAAGTCGTTGTCTATAGAAATAGTAACATGGAATGTGGGTTGTTTTGCTTATAGTTCAGGGGTGTTTTTGCTAATGTGCCAGCGTGCACGGGATTCCCCCGCCGCGGGCCGCCTCGCGCTGTAGGCCAGCCTCGCGTGGGCCACGCCTGTGGGCCGCTGCGCGCTCGCGTGCGCGCGCGTTGTGTCGTGTGGGCCGCGTTGGGCCAAAATCAGTTTAGCTTTTTCGTGGAGAATAGAAATAGCTTTTCATTTTAATTCTAAGCTGAACTTTGGTAATTAATATAAAATCATGTAGGTATCCAAAAATTGTGAAACGAATTTTGTTAAGTTCCTAAAATTGTGCTCTATCTATTAATGTATTTAGTTCATATATGTGCTTGTTGATATCAGGAGCTATTAAATCATTTGAGAGTGCTTAATATTATTAGGTTAAATATTGTAGGAATTTTTGTGGTAAAATGGTGATAGCTTTAGCTTTGAAAATTTTACAGTAGCTTTATGATATTATTATGTGCTCCCTGTAATTTTTGTAGTTTTAGCATAGAGTTAACATAAGGGTAGTTAAATGCTCTTTGTTTCAAATATACATTAAATCATTAGTAGAAATAAAGATATATCCTTCATTTGTAATGTTGTGTCTGTTAGTTGAACCCAACACTTTACTTGATGAAGATGATAGTTAGCTTAGTATCTTAGTCATTAGAGCTAGCTTAGTAGTTTACCATGTGTATTCTTGTTTTAAGAGTTGCTGTTGCTGAAATGCTAAGTGTTGCATCATCATCGCATGCATGTAGAGAACGAGTTGGCGGAGATCACGAGTTCGAGGAGGTGATCGAGGAGTATGAGGAGGAGATCCTCATGTAGAAGGAGGTCCCAGAGCATCCACTAACTGACTGAACTAACACCGCGCCAGCCCAAGACAAGCCCTAGTGCATAACCCTTATTTTGAATAATCACTGGATATATATGTGATGTGCATTTACGTTATAGGCTTATTGTTGAAACTACATGCATAGATATACCTACCTATGAGTCCTACTTGCTTAGGCCGCGTAGCTGCTATGCTTAGGTTTTTTGGTATCGTGAGTAACCTGCCGTTACTAGCAATAGGTGATTATTAAATATTACTCTCATGATAAAATAGTGAAGAGAAATGGAAATCAGGCAGGGATATAGTATGTGTATTGGTGGGTGTAAGAGGTTGTGTCCCATCGCCAATGGGTCATAGCATGGTTACACTGTTTTCCCTGTCCGGGTTGTTTAAGGACCGGCTGTTGCATTAGATTCTAGTCAGGTCACAGACTTATTATACTGATCACATACTTGCTTATGGGAGCGAGAAGGCTCGTTGCTCTCTTATTGTGGGTTCTGGCTCTTTTCGGACTGACTGATTAGAGGCGGGGATGGTTGAGGTCTAAGCACCACACTGAGTCCGGGACTCAGGTGTGGGGGCTTGGAGTCCAAGTTTGGACGGGGACCTGGACCCCTTGACAAGAGAGTGGTGGGTTGGTTCTACTTGTGCCTGGGGTACAAGCGGGGCGTGTGTTTCGGGGTACATAGTTGGGCTACATTGATTCGCAAATTGTCGTGTAATATGGTATGACTTGTCTATAATCTAGCACCGTAGTAATAACTGGAAGATGAAAGGGAATGAATGGATCTAATTGCTCAATTGTTGCTTGAAAGTAGAACAGGTGCTTACCTAAAATGGTTAGCTAATGAATTAATCATGACTGCTAATAAAATAAATACATAAGAATTCACTACTAGTAATGCTTTTTGCAAAAAGAGAACCCAGCAAACCATAAAGCTTATCATATCCTTTGGAGTCAGGAAATTATTCCCACTAGTCTGGTAAGTCTTGCGAGTACATTGTGTACTCAGGGTTTATTTACCCCTGTTGCAGGTGCAGCTTGAGGAGTAGCTGTTGTGTGGAGGATTCTTCTGGTGGGCACAGACGGATCCTTGTATCTTATAGCTAGATGTTTATTTTAAATTTCATTGTTTAAATTCCGCACTCTGAACTTGGTATTATAATAATGTATTTCTAAGAACTCTTGATGTATGAAATGGACTAAGTATTATAAATCCATTCTTATTATTGGATCCTAGAGGAAAAACGTGGATTGTTCGAGTTCTTCCTTGGGGTGTGCTCGACGGAACCATCCGATGTAGCTTGTTTTTGGGGTGCTTAGTGTCTGGTGGAAGACGAGCGCCTCCGGAAGCGTGCTTTTTTGGGCGGTTCTACCACAGTTTGACAATTGTGCACCACACCTAAACCATTAGTCTCACCTAGGTCAAGCTACTAGTCCATACGCCCCTTAATAGTACGGCCAAAGAAAAAACAAAGTCCTAAAACTACTCTAAGTGTCTCTCTAACGCTAAACGACACTTAGAACTAGTTCGTCCTTAACATTGTCGTTCACCCTTTAAAACCCGAAACAATTTCCATCGATAGGGGTATGAAAACCATAATTGCCCAATCAATTACCATTATCATGATCTAACTCAAATTTTCTCTGCAAAACACACGTTAGTCACAGTAATCTCGTGTCGTCATTAATCACCGAAACCCATCTAGGGGCATAGATGTTTTCAACATCTTCTCTATATATATCCCGATCAAGTAAAGATTATCTTCTCTAAAGCCAAAACAAGTTTAAAGATCATCTTCTCTAAACCAAATAGTCCAAACTTCAGCTAAGTAGAGTATTGAAAATTTCTAACACCTAAGTTGTTGATATTTGAGGTATTTATACATCGTTTGCTGCATAAAAGGGATGCAGTCGGTACTAAAATTCATCCAGGGACAATCCAAAGTGTGTCTGACTAGTTCTTGCTATATATGTCTAGAACTTGGTAAACCGTTTTCAATTAATGTATTTGTTCAGTCATTACCATTGATCTAGTTAAATAAGGCTGACTATAGTCTTATAAATAGCATTGGGAGAATTTGCTCCGTGATTTTAGGTCATGCTCTGCCACCAAGTCCAACGATATCGTGCTATATGCATGCCAATTTATCCAGTGAATCATATCCCTCCCTCCATATTTGATTGTCACATTTTCTTGTTTTCCTCTGTCCCAGTACATCGCAATTAATCTCAAATTTTGTGGGAAGTCTTGTATAACAAATCTAGAGAAGTTGAAACTTGATCCCTAAGTTAATTTTGAAACCTTTATCTAAAAAAGTGAATTTTCAAACGACAGATGGTAGAGCTAGGATTGATTAAATGAGGTTACATTATTAAATTTTCCACCATAAGCCATGGCCAAGTGAACTTACAGAAATGCAGAACCTTCTTGAGACGATAGGAACCTCTAACATCGTAATGAAAGCTACCTCAAAATTATGAAATGTCAAAGTAACTAACTCATGTTTTCATACTAACCGTGGATTCTAAATAGTACTCAATAACTTGAATAGTTTACTGAAGCTGAAGTGAATGTTTTCTATCTATAATAAATGAACTTGGTGCCCAGTCATATCAATTATGACATATATCGTGGATTTATTTGTGCCTTGACCCACTATACTCTCTAATCCCAGGTCATGTATAAGGTGACTATCCATCTGGGGTTGCATGCTCTTATATGACCCTCCCCTTTCCCAATAGATACATTTGTGCATCTTTCCATAATTCGGGTCTCGATCTGTATTGACATAATTCGACCATATGCCTACTATGCATTAGAGGAATCAACAAATTTTATGAGCACATGTTGCTTCCAACAACTTGCCACCGTTTTGGTGGTTGAAAGTTGTGGCCTAGTGAACATGCAGCTGAAAAGCAAGTATGGAGGAAAAGAGGACATGAAAAGGAGGGAAAAGGTGGATCGATAGGAGATGAGCTACCAGGCACTTCCGTCCAGTGATGTAATTAAATACTGATGATTTTTTGTAGAGCACACGTTTAGGAATTTGACCGGGAGAAAATGTGAGGAGGGGGGGGATTTAGTAGTAGGGTAGTGGGCCACTTATATTGTCATTAATTATTATTTCTTTTATATTGCACTGTGCTAGGATAATGCAATTTGTATGATCAAAATGATGCCCATCTGGTCTGTATGATCAACATGGCAGCAATGGGATGGGCAAAATCTTGTTTTTTTCAAAGCAACTTAAGCAACCAATCGAAGCCATGGTAAAGGGATGTAGATTTGAAGTAAAATAGCACACGAGGAAACTTTTTTATAGCAATCAGGACAGAGCTAAAAATTTTAGTGAGATACAGGGAATTTTTTTGAAAGGAAAGAGATACAGGGAATTTTTAGTGAGATACTCAATGGTGGCCCTTAGTATATCAGGTCCTTCCTTCTCCTTTTTCTTAACTGGAGATGAATCCATGGTTACAAGAATTGGTGTGCACCATTATTTATGAATTGTAATGCACACCATATACTTCATGACAAATTTTCATATCCATACGAGCAATTACCTTAGTTCAGATGACATGAAGCTTTATTCGACGTTCTATGGAAATCCAAAAATTCTGAAACATCAATGACATTGGACCTGAAAGTAAATAATAGTATGTATGGACCGCTCTATGTACTCTTACTCTTACTCCAATAATAACAATCACTGCTAGATGATTCTCTGGCAGTTACCTCTCAATTATCATATTTTCTTGGATTTCCCTAATCATAAAAAAATCCCTTGCTTGTAGATTATACATAGTTACATCATATTTCCAGGTAACTGTGTATGATTTAGCACCTATCTTTCCCCCACTACTATGTATTCTTGCAACTTTTCTTGCTTAGTGTCTCCCCGTTATTAATAATACTCATCATACACATGGTCAGGGGCATATTCATATAGACTAATGCATGTGTGGGTGTGGCTGAACCATTCAAATCTGAGTGTAGCTATATGTTTGTTTGTACACGGGTGGTGTGTATAGTGTGCGTGTGTTGAGTGGGTGTGCATGTATACGAACAGATGCTACAGCTGTACCCAGATGAGAGGCATTCAAAAAAAAAAGACCTAAACAACAAATCTGTTAAATGCTAATAAATTTTCTATGAATTGGACGAATTAACCTGTTGGATCAGCAGCACACCCAGATCTTAACAGCTGTCTCTTCTTGAGGTACACACCAGAACAGTAATCACCTTTCCGGTCGAAAGCACAGACAGGAGAGTATTAAGAGCAGCTCCAATGTGGCATCAAACCGAATGAGCAGATTTCAGTTTTGTTTTTAAAGTTCAGGTGCGCTTGTGTGTAAGGGTCCTACGAGTGAATAAAAAAAGTTTTATCCGGTGTCTATGCATCGAGGGAACATTGGAGGTTGAGTGCAGGAACTGCTGGGACGATGGACGTGTGCGCCACGCAGGAAATAATTTTTTATGAGTTCGTTTAATGGTTCTGACACCCAAACATCAATGTCTACAGTGTCCACCATTCGTTCTTTCACACTCACGGTTTGATTTATAAGCACACTAGAGATGCTCTAACCGGAGGACGTGCCATTCGTGCTGTGTCCAGCTATAACATCGGTTTCACTATTGGCTCTTTATTTATCTTTTCAAGAATCTCGGTTGAATTGATTTGACATTCAGCCTGTTCGTTTGTTGGTTTTAGTCAGGGCTTATCAGTTAGCCAACAGTATTTTTCTCTCACAACAAACCAGCACCAGCTGAGCTTATGAGCCTAGAAACAACCAGCGAACAGGCTCATTGTCTCCGCCACCCGGCCAATAAATCAAGCTAGCTATCAGTTCTGGTTAAATTTTATCCTAAAGAGTTGCCCTTAATTAAGCATAGATCATTTTTGCTGATGTACAGAATGGCCTTTTGGCAGAGCTCTTAGAGCACACATCTGTTGTTGATTCTACAGGGAATCTCTTCATAACAGTGAGAATCATTTTCTGCAAAGAGCCCATCAGGACTTGTTGGGGACCAAATACTGACATACCCATAGAGGTAGAGCTAACAACCATCAAACGCTGATGCTTCCGAACAGACAAGAACGCAACTACATTTCTTGCCCGTACGACCGAAGTTTGGCTGCGCCTCGCCCGGCCCCAAAGGGTTGGCTCCGCCTCGCCCGACGTCCGGCGACTGGCTCAACCTCGCCCGACGGCTGAGGGATGGCTCCGCCTCGCCCGACCCCCGAGGGCTCGATTCGGCCTCGCCCGATGTCCGGCGACTGGCTCCGCCTCGCCCGACGGCTGAGGGTTGGCTCCGCCTCACCCAACGTCTGAGGGCTGGCTCTGCCTCGCCCAACGTCTGCACTCTGCTCCTTTATGATGACGAGCACGGGGTAAGACAAGACACTCAAGTCAACCGCAGTACCGAGGACCATACCCTGCACGCCTGCAGGAAAGTACCGTCAGGATATGATGGACGGATGCTTTAAGCCCTTCCAGGCATGACAGAGCCCAAACAATGTTGTAGGCACTTACTTTTGTCTTACAGTGTTGTGGGCACCGCCATCAACCCTCAGACGCGGATCCTGGCATAAGCATACGACAACCACTACGATCCAGGAGGGGACTCACATCATCTATAGTAACCAACGTATGGTCATTTCCCCGTCTGCTCCCTGTAGGGTCGCGGCTCGGCACCCCGGTGCGCCGCGCCGCCCGCCGGGGCAGGATGGGACGTGACCACTTGCAGAACGAAGCCAAAGCACGGCCCTATAAAGATCAGCGAACGTGCTATCCCTGGCACCGTCTGCCATATCAGCGGGGCTGGCTCAGAAGAAAAGAAAGGCCCGGCACCTTCGAAGGATCTTCTTGGCCTCTAGTTTTTCTTCTTTCTTCCATTTGTAACCCCTGCTCCCCCTTGATCTATAAAAGGGAAGGTAGGGCACCCCATTAAGGGGACAGATCGATCCTACACACCACGCACCACATTACACACAACTGAGCAGCAACCGAGCTTTCAGTACTCATTCGACCTTTCCATCAGAGACTTGGGACCTATTGTGGCAGAACCTCCTAAATTATAGGGCCCACATGCACCTATCACTGTCCAACGACCTTTGACATCCATGCATATGTTCCTGGTAACTTAAGAAGACTGTTGGGTGTCCTTGGGGAACCCCGAATCATCCATGATTTCCGAGCAGGATCACATTACATAGTCATTGTAGTATTAAAACAGTTTATTCAAATAGATATACATCAGAGTAAAAGTAGCGGAAGACTTACAATAACATAATTTACAAACCATTTGTTTCAAACCATACAACTAAGTTCGATAATTATTACAAAACAAAGTAGTGGAGTGGCATTATAACATAATACAAAACACACAAATAGATTGCCCTACCCAAGAGCCACGCATTTACTTCTCATCATCGCATTGAACAACAGTCATGCAGCATGGCCCAAAACAGACATGCTCATGAGCCTCACCTGCAACAAGGGTCAACGAACCCTGAGTACAAAAGTACTCAACAAGACTTAACCAAAATAAAATTTAAATAACGCAGGAACGCAGGCTCAGGGATTCAAGGTATGGCTTTAGCAATAATCAAAGTTCTTTTGCGTAAAAGTTCTTTAACAAAATTCTTTATTTCAACATTTAAAACTTTATAAGAACCATATATGAATCTGCTATGATCCGTAATGAGATCATGAACTTCATATCAAGCTCTTTCTCAAAATCCAGCTCAAGTTTCATTTATTAACTACGATGATGAACAGAGAGTTGAGTCTCCATAACCGAGGAGCAATGACGATTCGAACCGATTAAAACCCAGCTGGGAATTCTAGACCACACGACATATGCAGGTCCCTGACCTACATATACCAACCTACCCTCAGGTCCTCTAAAACAAGAATGGGTCCGCACCACCTGAGAATACAGTACTCCACCAATCCAGCCCATTGCCACGTGGGTACACGCTATTCCCGTCATCTCTCCACTCCTAGTGCGCGAGTAGCCATTCTCGTAATAGAATCACCAAGTTAAGGCTTACTGGAGTATGTGGTTAGTACTACAAAGTCTCATCTCACGCAGTTCAACAACGGACGGACCTTAATCGACATAGGTGGAAAGAACCCGCTCACAAGACCTCCATGCCTTGTGGCTCCCATACACCGAGTCCGCCCGGTCTAGATTTATTACTCCACATGCTCATATTTCAAGATCACATAAGTAACCAAACGTAACCAAAGATCCATTTAAAACTCGTAGGTGACAGGTAATCACCCGACTTTTATCTCACTAGGCATGGCTAAGCATAACAAGGTATTTATGAAGTAAGGCTAGTAATAAGGTAGATACGGAAAAACAAGGTTGGTAATGCACCAATTAGGTTTTCACTAACTCCTAATCACTTAATGCAGTATAGAAAAGCAAAAGCGAAATCAATTTGTAAAACTCAAGGTAGGTTTAAATGCATCCGGGGCTTGCCTTCGTTGACAGAAAAGTCTGGTTCTGGAGTCATTCCACAATTATCAAATCCGACCCCAACAGGCTGATCAACCTCCTCAACCACTTGATTAACTACCATGTGCTCACCTTCGTTCACTACACGTAGTAACAATGCTATGTTTAACATGATGCGAGATACAAAATATGATGCTCGATGATGCATGCAAAATTAACAACTTGAATACAACTTTCCTTCGCGGTACAGTTACAAGTCAAACTAACTAAACCTTTTCGTAATACTAACATCAATTGCCAAAGATCATTCCCAACTAATGACCCAAGGTCATCACACAATCCAAATTCAATCAAAACCTAAATCACTAAAGATTACTATTTGCTTTTATGAATTAATTATTAAATCCAAAATTATGAAATAAATCAACTTGTTCCAATTGAGCTCAAAATTTTTGTAAAGGTCCATCACATGATAACTAAGTGGTAAAACAATTTTCATAATTTTTGGATAAATAAATAAGCCTAGAAAAATCATGGAAACTCATTTATTAATTAATTGAGCAACTTTTATCACATTCAAAAAGTACTAAAAATCAACATTTCATACTTTTCCTAAATAATATACATCATAGAGAAGTCACACAAAACTTTTCATAATTTTTGGAGCTCTGAATAAATCTACACAAAAATAACAAATCACATCACTATTCATTCAATTCTGAAAAAGGAAAAAATCATTTTCAAACCGCTGAGTCACTGACAACCCGACCCCACATGTCATCTTCTACCTTCGGCGCTGACCACGGCAACGACGCGCTGACCGGCGATTTCTCGCCGACGGCGAGGTCAACGGCGACGGCCAAGACACCAACATGCTCAATACAACACGGCGCATTGATCTGAGGCACTAGCTTGAACAATTACAGCGAGGTTCGAGCTTGACGCCGGCCATGGCGGACAGGACGACGCGGCTACGCTACGCCGGCGAAAAAAGGCTGGTAGCGGTTAAACAAATGGCCTAGGAAGACTCAAGAGCTCACCCCGATCACACTGGAGTCGATGGCCGAATCGGAGGGTCAACGGAGAGGTGGGTCGACGTGCACAACACCTACGGCGGAGCAATGACCGTCGGTGGCGGCGTACCAGCGACTGCGGTGATCAAAATGATCAAACAACTGGTCATAAAGCATCATAGGATCAAGGTGAAGATGAAGGTACACCGGGCACGAGCAAAGGCTCACCGGAGAGCGCTGGCCACGACGGCGCAAGCACGATGGTGAGGTTGCCGGCCGCGAGGAAGAAAGGCGAAGAACGGCGAGATTCGGCGAAATCAGACGACCACGACTGGTTGGCTGGGTGCGCAAGGCATAGGCGGAGCTGGGACAGGCTTTGCCGAGACGGCAACGGCGCTGAGGAGGCGATGCGAGCTCGACGGAGCTATGGCGACGGTGACTGGAAAAGCAGAGCAAGGAAACGGGAACGAACGGCGACGGCCAAGGCTAAATAGCGCGGCTCAGAAGCGCAAGGAAGCCACGCAGGAGCCTTCTCCGCGCCAGCACGACGCTGAAGATGGCCACGACCGCGACTGGAAGCCTGAGGAAGGTCGTCGACGGTGACACCTGCCCGCTGGCACTGTTCCACATAATTACAGAATTGCCATTCGCCAAAATTCACAAATTACTCCCAATTTTATGTAACAACTCAAAAATCTCCAAAAAAAAAGTTGTTCAAAATCCAAAGTTCTACAACTTTCCTTTTATAACCACCCCCTAATTCGGTCTACATTTTGAAATGCAAATTTGAATTGAAAAAGGGAACATTTAAAGAATTACACATTTTTAAATTACTTCAAATTTTTCTAAACAACTTTGAAAACTCCAAAAACAAACTTTGTACCACTCAACAAGCTCTACACTTTTTCTTTAAGGCTCAACCCCAAAATGTGCTTAGATTTTGAAATGGGTTTTCCAGGGCAAACTTAAATGCTGAATTCAGGGTTTTTCGAAAATTCAAATCCAAACAAACTTTGAACTCAATTCAAACCATACAGGGCAACACTCATAACATTAATGTAAACTCATTTTAGTGAATGCATATCAAAGTTTTCAATATGACCAAATGCTTTGCAATGCATATGATGACATGTCCTGTTTTAGGTTTTAAAACACCAGGGGTGTTACAATCCTTCACCCTAAAAGAAATCTCATCCCGAGATTCAAAGTCATAGGGTAAGTAATGTAAAAGGAAATGTGTCAATCCAAAAACATCCAAAACTTGTCCATAAAACAGCTAAGGTTCCTTTACAAACATGGTTCGTAACAACCGAGCAAAACTAACATTCTTCTATATTGACGCAAGAAACTCTGGAAATTTTTCTAACAAGTAATCTTCGGATTCCCAAGTAGCTTCTTCTTCTGAATGTTGATTCCATTGTATCTTGTAGAACTTGATTGTCCTCCTTCGAGTAACACGATCTTTCTGATCCAAAACTTGGATAGGATATTCGGAATAAGTCAAATCCGGTTCAAGTTCCACTCCTTCAACTTCAACATTCTGCTCAGGCACTCGGAGACACTTCTTCAATTGAGAAACATGGAACACATCATGCATAGCTGTGAGATGTTCTGGTAATTTCAAGCGATATGCCACTTTTCCATACCTCTCTAAAATTTGAAATGGTCCAATATATCGAGGTGCCAACTTGCCTTTAACACCAAAACGGATAACTCCCTTCATTAGTGATACCTTCAGATATACAAAATCTCCCTTGTTAAATACCAATGGTCTACGTCATTTATCCGCATAACTCTTTTATCGAGACTGAGCTATCTTCAAATTACTTTGTATTTGCCTAACTTTGTCTTCTATTTCTTTCACAAGGTCAACTCCAAAGAACCTTCTTTCTCCGAGCTCAGACCAACTCAGTGATGTTCTGCATCTACGACCATAGAGTGCTTCAAATGGAGCCATTCTAATGCTTTCCTGATAACTATTGTTGTATGAGAACTCGGCCAAAGGTAAGCATTCATCCCACTTATTGGAATAGTTAAGGACACAACACCTTAACATATCTTCAAGTACTTGATTGACTCTTTCAGTCTGACCATTAGTCTGTAGATGATAAGTTATACTATACAAGAGCTTGGTTCCCAACGAAGCATGCAATTGTTTCCAAAAACTAGAGACAAACTGTGTAGCCCTATCGGACACAATGGTCTTTGGTACACCATGGAGGCTCACAATTCGCTCTAAATACATCTTGGCATAACGTACAGTGGGATATGTATTCTGGACTGGAAGAAAATGTGCTGACTTGGTTAGCCGATCTACAATAACCCATATTGAGTCAAATCCCTTTGATGTCTTGGGTAGACCAACAATAAAGTCCATACTAATATCCTCCCACTTCCAAGCTGGAATAGGTAATGGTTGTAACTCTCCAGCGGACCTCAAATGTATAGCTTTCACCTTTTGACAAGTATCGCACTTGGCTATATATCTAGCGATCTCTATCTTCATTTTGGTCCACCAAAATCTTTGTTTCAAGTCATGGTACATCTTGTTGCTTCCCGGATGGATAGATAATCTAGTAGCATGTGCCTCTTCAAGAATTGACTATCGCAACTCAGGAACTTTTGGTACCACCAGGCGATCCTTGAACCATAGCACACCATCATCATCTATGCTGAAGCATTCCGCTTTTCCATGCCTTACTCTTTCCTTGATATGGGCTATACCCTTGTTTTCCTTCTGAGCAGCAATAATCTGGTCTCGAATATTGACTTCAACAAGTATGTTGGTCAAACTACCTTGTTGAATTACCTCTACATTCAACTTCTCCATCTCTTGACATAAAGTCAAACCCATTGTTCTCACTGCCAAACAATTGCAATAACTTTTGCGACTGAGGGCATCTGCAACCACATTTGCTTTGCTAGGGTGATAATGTACCTTCAAGTCATAATCTTTAATCAGTTCTAACCATCTTCTTTGTCGCATGTTCAATTCTGACTGAGTAAAGATATACTTTAAACTCTTGTGGTCTGTATAAATATGACACGTACTACCAAGCAGGTAATGCCACCAAATCTTTAGAGCATGGACCACAGCTGCTAACTCCAGATCATGAGTTGGATAGTGTTCTTCATGTTGCTTAAGTTGTCTGGATGCATAGGCAATGACTCGGCCTTCTTGCATCAATACACATCCAATACCAATACCCGAAGCATCACAATAAACATCAAATGACTTCTCGATATCAGGTTGGGCTAATACTGGTGCAGTGGTTAACAGTCTCTTCAAAGTCTGGAAAGCTTCTTCACAATCAGATGACCAGACAAACTTGACTTGGTTCTTCAACAACTCAGTGATGGACTTTGATACTCTAGAGAAATTTGGAATAAAACGATGGTAATACCCCGCTAATCCTAGAAAACTCCGAACTTGATGAACCATGGTTGGCGGTTTCCAATCAAGCACATCCTTAACTTTACTTGGATCAACTGCAACTCCTTCAGCTGACAAAACATGTCCAAGAAACTATACTTCCTTAAGCCAGAAATCACACTTGCTGAACTTGGCATATAGTTGATGTTCTCTCAAGCGGTTCAGAACAATTCTGAGATGTTCCGCATGCTCTGTCTTGTTCTTGGAATACACTAAGATGTCATCAATAAACACCACTACAAACTTATCTAGCTCAGGCATGAATACTGAATTCATCAGATACATGAAATGAGCTGGAGCATTTGTCAAACCAAAAGACATTACCAAATATTCATATAATCCATATCTTGTGGTAAATGCCGTTTTGGGAATATCTTCAGGCTTAATTTTGATTTGGTGATAGCCTGACCTCAAATCTATCTTGGAGAAAACTTTGGCTCTGGCCAATTGATCAAAAAGCAAATCTATCAGAGGTAAGGGATACTTATTCTTGATGGTTACTTCATTCAACGGACGATAGTCAACACATAACCTCAGGGTCTCATCTTTCTTTTTCACAAACATAGCAAGACATCCCCAAGGCGATGAACTAGGTTGGATAAATCCCTTATCAATCAACTCTTGCAACTGAGTCTTCAACTCGGCTAATTCCTTGGGTGGCATCCTATAAGCTCTCCGAGAAATCAGAGCTGTTCCAGGTTTCAACTCTATGTTAAACTGGACATCCCTATCAGGTGGTAGACCGGGTAAATCTTTAGGAAACACATCAGAAAATTCACACACTACCGGGATATCTCTAATCTCCTTGATGGCAGTTGCACAAATTTTGCCCACTGATCTTCTTAAGGTTGGAAGTTGGATAAGAAGTTGAGAAGTACTATCTGGCAAGCTCACCCTTATAGTTCTATTCAAAGCATCTAGAACAGCCTTATGCTGATACTTCCAATTCATCCCCAAGATTACATCTATATCCTGATCCTTTAGGATAATCATGGTAGTGGGAAAAATATGCCCACCCAGGTTTATGGGTACCTGGTATACCATTTCCTTAGTACACAGACGTCCACGGGCGACTGTATAAAGAAATTTTCCTTTGTTGCCCCAATTGGAATTTCATGCTTCACAACAAATGTTCTATTGATGAATGAATGAGATGCACCAGAATCAAAAAGCATAACTATAGGATGATTGGCGACAGGAAACATACCCATCATCACTGGCTCTCCTTCAGGAATCTCCCCGGCTTGAATATAGAAAACCCTTCCTGTCTTCCTTTCATCTTTGCCTTTCTGGGCATTCTGATTGTTCTTATTCGGTGCTTGACCCTACTGTTGATTGCCAGGGGCCTTCTGATAATTTGGATTAGACTGCCTTGGATACGGACATTCCCTTGAGAAATGACCAGGCTTGCCACAATTGAAACAGGGATACTTGTGACCCTAGGGTGTTAGAGCACTGACACCAGAAGTATTTGTCTATTGTGGATTCTGATAAGTTGTAGCAGGACGGACATTTGATTGTTGCCCGGCTTGAAACTGCGATGGACGATACGGAGGACGATTATGATTTACAGGATGATAGATCACCCTCTGCCTCTTTTGATTTCCACCAAAAGATCTAGACGGCATACTCTTTTTCTTCTTGAGCTCCTTATGCTGCCGATACTTTGCCTCTGAAGCAATTGCAATATTCACTGCCTCATGATAAGTGACAATGGTACAAGTAGTCATCATTGTTTGCAGCTTGGTATTTAGACCTCTCATAAACCACCTCTTCTTCTTGGCATCCGTATTGACATGTTCAGATGCATACTGTGACAGGTGATTGAATCTTCCCACATACTGCATAACCGTTTGATCCCCTTGCTTCAAAGCAAGGAACTCATCCAGCTTCATAGTCATCACTCCTTCTAGAATATAGTGGGCTCAGAAGGCAGTACGGAACTCAGCCCATGTTATTGGAATACCAGCGGGTTGCATAGCCATAAGATTTGCATACCAAGCACCGGCTGCACCTCTAAGTTGCTGGGCAGCAAAGACTGGTTTCTGAAACTCCATGCATGGAATAAGATCAAATTTCTACTCCATGGTTCGAAGCCAATCATCAGCCTCCAGGGGTTCATCTGCCTTGGTGAACATAGGTGGTCTTGTATCTGTAAAATCTACATACGTAGCCTCCTGCCGGTTATGATTGCGACCTCGGTTTCCTTGCATCTGATTCTGATTACTTTGAGCTATCTCATGAAGCAAACGAGAATTTTCAACCGTCACATTGACAAGTGCGGCTATAGCATCAGCCAAATTGGTTAGAACTGGTGGCAGATCTGGAATACCGTCCTCATCTTGTGAAGTACCAGGAATATGTGAACCCCGCGTACGACGCATCTGCTCATAACAAACCAAACTTTACTCATAAGTCTTTATTGAATTGCAACAAAAGCTTACTCTAGACACATTACATAGGGTTACTAATTTAAACACAAACCCGCACTTAAACAAGACTACTTAACTTAACTTAACTAGAACTAACTATTATACAACTCTACCCCTTTCCTCGATCACTTCAAACTTCAGGCTCGGTATCCATTCTGAAAATATTACCGCCTTCATTATCACTTTCATCGATCATTACTAATTCTTCAGGATCTTCTTCTTCTTCCTCTTCCGATTCGCTATCATCGGCAAGGATGACACTTGGGTCCATTGCATCAGCTTGGGGTTCATGATTTGGATCCAGGAGATTGCTTAACCTATGAACTTCTTCATGCAGATAAGTATTATGTTCTTCTAAGTCTTCTACATAAAATTCTAGCTCATGAGTTCTAGCTCTAGCTACATTCTCTCTATGACAGGCTTCATTTCTCCCATCCACCATACGAACTAACATACTCTCACAGTTCCTATGCGCGGTGGTGAGACGCCTTAATTGATCCTATAGTTCTCCTACCTGGATAGCATCCAAAGCTCTGTCTCTTGTAGCCTATGCTAACTCAGCCGAAAGCCTCTGTATCTCTGCCTGGGGATCAGGCCTAGAGCTGCTACTGCTAGCACCGTCATTCCTAGGGCAAGTTGGTGGCGAGGAACTCCTTTGGGTCCAGTGGACTTACGGGGCATCATCTTTGTACGAGCCATACTGTAGGAAGCCAATTTAATCCAAGTAAGACCATTTGATCAAAGTCTAAAGAGCAGCTAGGATGGATTACATTACTCAAACCAGACTCACTACTCAACTCTGGACTCAGAGGTGAAGGAAGTAACAAGTGAATTAATCATGATGCATGAATCGTTCTTACGAACAAAAACATCAAAGCTCATAAAGTACATAAACAACAGTTGTTTTTATATAGGGCATAATAAGATTACTACTCCACCACACAAAACCTTTTTAATCAAATAAGGAGTAGGGAGAAAGAAATAAGATGAGTCAGAAGCAATTTGGACCAAAGTAACAAATTTAATTTAGTCATCCCAAATCATTTTGAAGTTTTTGCAAAACAATACCACAAAGACTTTGTAACGAATGCTCTAATACCATTCTGTGGCAGAACCTCCTAAATTATAGGGCCCACATGCACCTATCACTGTCCAACGACCTTTGACATCCATGCATATGTTCCCGGTAACTTAAGAAGACTGTCGGGTGTCCTCGGGGAACCCTGAATCATCCACGATTTCCGAGTAGGATCACATTACAGAGTCATTGCAGTATTACAATAGTTTATTTAAATAGATATACATCAGAGTAGAAGTAGCGGAAGACTTACAATAACATAATTTACAAACCATTTGTTTCAAACCATACAACTAAGTTTGATAATTATTACAAAACGAAGTAGTGGAGTGGCATTATAACATAATACAAAACACACAAATGGATTGCCCTGCCCAAGGGCCACTCATTTACTTATCGTCATCGCATTGAACAACAGTCATGCAGCACGGCCCAAAACAGATCTGCTCATGAGCCTCACCTGCAACAAGGGTCAACGAACCCTGAGTACAAAAGTACTCAACAAGACTTAACCGAAATAAAATTTAAATAACGTAGGAATGCAGGCTCAGGGATTCAAGGTATGGCTTTAGCAATAATCAAAGTTCTTTTGCGTAAAAGTTCTTTAACAAAATTCTTTATTTCAACATTTAAAACTTTATAAGAACCATATATGAATCTGCCATGATCCGTAATGAGATCATGAACTTCATATCAAACTCTTTCTCAAAATCCAGCTCAAGTTTCATTTATTAACTACGATGATGAACAGAGAGTTTAGTCTCCATAACCGAGGAGCAATGACGATTCGAACCGATTAAAACCTAGCTGGGAATTCGAGACCACACGACATATGTAGGTCCCTGACCTACATATACCAACCTACCCTCAGGTCCTCTAAAACAAGAACGGGTCCACGCCACCCGAGAATACAGTACTCCACCAATCCAGCCCATTGCCACATGGGTACACGCTATTCCCGTCATGTGTCCACTCCCAGTGCGCGAGTAGCCATTCTCGTAATAGAATCACCAAGTTAAGGCTTACCGGAGTATGTGGTTAGTACTACAAAGTCTCATCTCACGCAGTTCAACAACGGACGGACCTTAATCGACACAGGCGGAAAGAACCCGCTCACAAGACCTCCATGCCTTGTGGCTCCCATACACCGAGTCCGTCCGGTCTAGATTTATTACTCCACATGCTCATATTTCAAGATCACATAAGTAACCAAACGTAACCAAAGATCCATTTAAAACTCGCAGGTGACAGGTAATCACCCAACTTTTATCTCACTAGGTATGGCTAAGCATAACAAGGTATTTATGAAGTAAGGCTAGTAATAAGGTAGATACGGAAAAACAAGGTTGGTAATGCACCAATTAGGTTTTCACTAACTCCTAATCACTTAATGCAGTATAGAAAAGCAAAAGCGAAATCAATTTGTAAAACTCAAGGTAGGTTTAAATGCATCCGGGGCTTGCCTTCGTTGGTAGAAAAGTCTGGTTCTGGAGTCGTTCCACAATTATCAAATCCGACCCCAACAGGCGGATCAACCTCCTCAACCACTTGATTAACTACCACGTGCTCACCTTCGTTCACTACACATAGTAACAATGCTATGTTTAACATGATGCGAGATACAAAATATGATGCTCGATGATGGATGCAAAATTAACAACTCGAATACAACTTTTCATCGCGGTACAGTTACAAGTCAAACTAACTAAACCTTTTTGTAATACTAACATCAATTGCCAAAGATCATTCCCAACTAATGACCCAAGTTCATCACACAATCCAAATTCAATCAAAACCTAAATCATTAAAGATTACTATTTGCTTTTATGAATTAATTATTAAATCCAAAATTATGAAATAAATCAACTTGTTCTAATTGAGCTCAAAATTTTGTAAAGGTCCATCACATGATAACTAAGTGGCAAAACAATTTTCATAATTTTTGGATAAATAAATAAGCCTAGAAAAATCATGGAAACTCATTTATTAATTAATTGAGCAATTTTTATCACATTCAAAAAGTACTAAAAATCAACATTTCATATTTTTCCTAAATAATATACATCACAGAGAAGTCACACAAAAAATTTCATAATTTTTGGGGCTCTAAATAAATCTACACAAAAATAACAAATCACATCACTATTCATTCAATTCTGAAAAAGGAAAAATTCATTTTCAAACCACTGAGTCACTGACAACCCGACCCCACATGTCATCTTCTACCTTCGGCACTGACCACGGCAACGACGCGCTGACCGGCGATTTCTCGCCGACGGCGAGGTCAACGGCGACGGCCAAGATACCAACATGCTCACTACACCACGGCGCATCGATCTGAGGCACTAGCTTGAACAATTACAGCGAGGTTCGAGCTTGACGCCGGCCATGGCGGACATGACGGCGCGGCTGCACTACGCCGGCGAAACAAGGCCGGTAGCGGTTAAACAAATGGCCCTAGAAGACTTAGGAGCTCACCCCGATCACACTAGAGTCGATGGCCGAACCGGAGGGTCAACGAAGAGGCGGGTCGACGTGCACAGCACCTACGGCGGAGCAACAACCGTCGGTGGGGGCATACCGGCGACTGCGGTGATCAAAATGATCAAACAACCACTCATAGAGCATCACAGGATCAAGGCGAAGCTGAAGGTACACTGGGCACGAGCAAAGGCTCACCGGAGAGCGCTGGCCATGACGGCGCAAGCACGACGGTGAGGGTGCCGGCCGCGAGGAAGAAAGGCGAAGAATGGCGAGATTCGGCGAAATTAGACGACCATGACTAGTTGGCTGGGTGCGCAAGGCATAGGCGGAGCTGGGACAGGCTTTGCCGAGATGGCAACAGCGCTGAGGAGGCGATGCGAGCTCGACGGAGCTATGGCGGCGGCGACTGGAAAAGCAGAGCAAGGAAACGGGAACGAACGGGGACGGCCAAGGCTAAATAGCGTGGCTCAGAAGAGCAAGGAAGCCACGCAGGAGCCTTCTCCGCGCCAGCACGACGCCGAAGATGGCCACGACCGCGACTGGAAGCCTGAGGAAGGTCGCCGGCGGTGACACCTGTCCGCTGGCACTGTTCCACATAATTACAGAATTGCCGTTCACCAAAATTCACAAATTACTCCCAATTTAATGTAACAACTCAAAAATCTCTAAAAATAAAAGTTGTTCAAAATCCAAAGTTCTACAACTTTCCTTTTATAAACACCCCCTAATTCGGTCTACATTTTGTAATGCAAATTTGAATTCAAAATGGAAACACTTAAAGAATTACGCCTTTTTAAATTACTTCAAATTTTTCTAAACAACTTTGAAAACTCCAAAACAAACTTTGTACCACTCAACAAGCTCTACACTTTTTCTTTAAGGCTCAACCCCAAAATGTGCTTAGATTTTGAAATGGGTTTTCCAGGGCAAACTTAAATGCTGAATTCTGGGTTTTTCGAAAATTCAAATCCAAACAAACTTTGAACTCAATTCAAACCATACAAGGCAACACTCATAACATAAATGTAAACTCGTTTTAGTGAATGCATATCAAAGTTTTCAATATGACCAAATGCTTTGCAATGCATATGATGACATGTCCTGTTTTAGGTTTCAAAACACCAGGGGTGTTACACCTGTCCCTCTCTCGACCGTTTGTACCCCCTACTACGAACCTTTTTTAGAGCTAATAACACGAGCAGCAGCAGACTGGACATAGAGACATTCTGCCCAAACTAGTATAAACCTTGTGTCCTTTAGCACACCATCCGGGCCTAACATGCAATAAATACAAATTTACTAGTTGGTGTTTACTCGAAACACCGATAGTTGGCGCGCCAGGTAGGGGACCTTTGCGCGTTCCGACGATAAATATTAGGCCACGGATGGCTAGCCATGGTATCAGCTGGGTCTCAGGCGCACACATGCGCATCGGGAACCTAGACTTCATTATCATGGTGGGAGGAGAGTTGGCACTTGCTCACGCTGCTATCCAACCTCTCCCCTCCATCGGCCTCCACCTCAAGAGGCTTGAGCGCCAGCTCGATGTCTCCCTTGGACCCCAGCAGTAAAGGGAGGACCAGTGCTGCCTCACCCTTTCCAACACCAACGACATGGCACAGTTTTCGAGAGGAGGGTCCCTCTCTTCGGAACACCACATACGGAGCGCCCCGACAGCGTTTTCGTTCAGTCCCCGCAATGCTGCGGCGACCGTTAGCCACCTTACGGCACGACGCATGGTCCTACCACCCGTGAACAATGAGTTCGTGGGGGTGATCGAACATGTCATGGAATCTATCCACAACCTCCTCATAGAGGAGCCGGGTCGTCCTCTGGCTCAGACTCTAGCAGGGGGAGCCATCACCCCTCCTAGGAATACTTCATTACGGGTACCCCCGAGGGACACGTCGAAAGCATCCCCGAGGAGGAGGCTACCCCGGTGGGCAACCTCGGCAACAAAACCAAAGGCGAGATAGTGGTCCCACCTCGCATGGGGGTGGAGCAGCTGAAAGCCCAAAAGCGAGAAATCGAGGAAGCCGGACTCCAGCTTGTGCAGGAATGCACAGAGCTTGATCGGGAGATCGAACACCACGGAGACGGTGGGCGCGCACGCGCCATGGCCCGTGATGTAAAACTAAGGATCATCGTCGACGATGAATCCCTTCCTTGCTTCGCCCATGCGAGCCAGAACATCGCTGCCGCGATGGCCTTGCTCCATGGCCTCCTAGAGGCCACGACGCCCGAGGATCGTCAGGCCCACCGCAAGATTCGCACGCTACTCGAGTGTGCGGCGGCGCAGCAGGCTAAGAGCTCATTGTCTTGACGACGCGTGCTCAATGCCAGCCAGCGCACAAGCTCGATGTGCCCCGCTAGGGATGCGTCGGTCCACCAGGCACCACAAGGCAGCAGGTAGCGCACCGCGGTCCTAGTACATCAGCGTCTTGGCCACAACCGCGACGCATGCAGCACTCTCAATGCCCGCAGATGTACCGAGAGAAGGAGCCCGCCGCGGCTATCATCCTTGTCGCGGCGGACGCTACGACAGCGGTGAGGACCAAAGCCTGAGCCTTGGCCTGCTAGGCCCTTAGGCCTTCAGCCAGCACATCCTCAACGCTGCTTTCCCGTCAAGGTACCGACCACCTACCAATATCCCGAAGTACTCTGGTGAGACAAACCCCGGACTTTGGCTCAAAGACTATCAGCTTACCTACCAAGCTAGTGGTGCGGATAATGATGACTTCATTATCCGTAACCTTCCACTATTCTTAGCCAATTCAGGACTAGCGTGGTTGGAACACCTATCGTCCAACGCGATCCAGAGTTGGGCAGATCTGAAGGAGATCTTTGTGGGGAACTTCCAGGGCACATACAAGCACCCTGGGAACCCATGGGACCTCAAGAACTACCGTCAGAAGGCCGGAGAGACCCTCCATGGGTACATCCGGCGCTTCTCTCGGTAGTGCAACGAGCTCCCTAACATCGCCGACGTCGACATTATAGGAGCCTTCCTATCCGAGACTACCTGTGAGTCTTTGGTTCATAAGCTAGGATGCAAGGGCCCGCGAACCAAGGAACTCCTGGACATCACCACCAGCCACGCCTTAGGAGAAGAGGCAGTCGGAGCAATCTTCGATCGTCTAGAGGGCAAGGCAAGGCGGGATGAGGGCGCCAGCGAAGGCACCTCCAATTGTTCCGCCAAAAGGAAGAACAAGAAGCAACAGCGTGAGGACTCGCTCATGGCTGCTGCTGACTGCAAGGGTGGTTGGAAGCCCATGGAGGGCACTCTGAACCACTTCAAAAAATTACTCGAGGGGCTGTGCCGGAACCATGCCTTATGATTAAGCATCTACTCAAGGACTGCAGCCTCATGCAGCGGTTCTTGTCTGGAGGCTCCAACAAAGGGGAGCATGGAAAGGACCCTACCCCCACCATGGACGACGCCGAGGAGAAGGACGATGGCTTTTTTACGTTGGATGGCTACCTTATGATCTTCGGAGGATCAACGGGCTACGACTCCAAACGTCATCAGAAGGTCGCGTGCCGCGAGGTCTACACAGCCAAACCGACCACACCTCCCTTTCTCCAGTGGTTAGAGTCCGCCATAACCTTCGATCGGACCAACCTTCCAGAGAGCATCCCACATCCAGGAAGATATCCGCTCATGGTCGACCCGATCATCGGCCCAAAGCGGCTCACCAAAGTACTGATGGATGGAGGCAGCGGCCTCAACATCATGTATGCAAAGACACTCGACAAAATGGGCGTCGACCGGACACGCCTCCGCCCAACCCGAGCACCTTTCCACGGCATCGTGCCCAGGAAGCAGGCCATGCCACTTGGGCAAATTGATCTGCCCGTAACCTTTAGGGATCAGTTCAATTATAGGATTGAAACCCTCACCTTCGAGGTGGTTGGGTTCTCCAGAACCTTCCATGCCATCCTAGGACGTCCATGCTATGCGAAGTTCATGGACGTCCCCAACTATACATACTTCAAGCTAAAAATACCGGGCCCCCATGGGGTCATCACCATCAGCACCTCCTTCCAGCGTGCCTACGAGTGTGAGGTCGAGTGCTACGGTCACGCCACAGCAATTGTCGCCTCCGAAGAACTCACCGCCCTCAAGGAGGAAGTCACCGAAGGGGTGCCCAATACCAAGAGGTCGACTAGATCGTTCAAGTCTATAGAGGGCTCTAAAGAAGTCCTCGTAGATCCTAGGAGCGCCGAAGGCAAAACAATGCGCATTGGTACCACACTTTCCTCCGAATAGGAAAGCGCGCTTGTCGACTTCCTCCGTGGCAACAAAGATGTCTTTGTGTGGAAACCCTCAGATATGCCAGGCATTCCGAGGGAAGTCACCGAGCATACCTTGAAGATTCGCCTAGCCTCTAAGCCAGTGAAGCAACGCCTGCGTCGCTTCGTCAAGGAGAAACGCAGGGCCATCGGCGAGGAGATAGCAAATCTATCGGCGGTCGGATTCATCAAGGAAGTATACCACCCGGAGCGGTTAGCCAATACCGTTCTTGTATGAAAGAAGAGCGGGAAATGGAGGATGTGTGTTGACTATAAGGGTCTCAACAAGGCATGCCCAAAGTATCTGTTTCCTTTGCCATGCATAGACCAAATAGTCGACTCTACCTCGGGGTGCGAAACCCTCTGCTTCCTTGATGCGTACTCCGGGTACCATCAAATCGCGATGAAAGAGTCCGACCAGCTCGCGACATCTTTCATCACCCCCTTCAGATCGTTCTGCTATGTCTCGATGCCGTTCGGTCTGAAGAACGCTAGGGCTACGTACCAGCGCTGTATGCTCAAATGCTTTGGGGACCTCATCAGGCGGACCGTTGAGGCTTATGTTGATGACATCATGGTTAAGTCCAAAAGGGCTGACCATGTCGTTGCCGATCTCAAGCAGACCTTCGCAAAACTCTGAGCAAATGACATCGAACTCAATCCCGAGAAGTGTGTTTTCGATGTCCCGAGGGGCATGCTGCTCAGCTTCGAGTTGACATCCGAGGCCCAGGAGGCACTTGACATGGTCAAACTGCTTCTGACAAAGGCCCCGATCTTGGTTCCTCCAACCGATGGAGAATCCCTTCTGCTATACTTAGCGGCCACCACGCAGGTGGTCAGTGCCACCCTAGTAGTGGAGTGGGAAGAAGAGGGGCTCGCCCTCAGGGTGCAGCGCCCTGTGTACTTCATCAGCGAGGTACTATCCGAATCTAAGACCCGCTACTCCCAAATCCAGAAGCTCCTGTACGCCATCCTCATCACCAAGAGGAAGCTATGTCACTACTTCGAGTCACACCTAGTGACAGTCATGACGTCGTTCCCCCTCAGTGAGGTCGTCCAAAGCCAGGATGCCACGGGAAGAACCGCAAAGTGGGCACTCAAGTTGATGGATCAAGGCATTACATATGCCTCCCGAACAGCGATCAAATCCTAGGTGTTGGTGGACTTCATCACGGAATGGACCGAGGTCCAAATGCCATCGGTGGTCGTCGATCAAGAGCACTAGATGATGTACTTCGACCGATCGCTGATGAAGAAGGACGCCGGTGTGGGGCTGGTCTTCGTATCACCCCTCGGGGTACGCATGAGGTACATGGTCCATCTCCATTTCCCCTCATCCAATAATATGGCTGAGTATGAAGCGCTCATCAACGGCCTAAGCATTGCCATCGAGTTGGGCATCCAACGCCTTGACGTCAGAGGCGACTCCTAACTGGTCATCAACCAAGTCATGAAGGAGTCAAGCTGCCACGATGCCAAGATGGCTGCGTACTGCCAAGAAGTCCGATGGCTGGAGGACAAATTCGATAGCCTCGAGCTCAATCACATCCCAAGGCACCTCAACGAGGCGACCGATGTGCTTATGAAGGCAACATCCGGCCGAGAGCTGGAGCCAATAGGTGTCTTCACGAGTGACCAACATGAGCCCTCGGTGCGCTACAAAGGGTCAGAGCAAGCCGACGATGGTCTATCCGATCCAGCCTCGGGGGCTAACCAACCGACAGCTCCATCCGGCCCTAAGGTCATGGAGCTTGAAGAGGATCCAGCGACAGAGCCTAACCCTCTGGTCGACTGGAGAACACTCTACCTCGACTACCTCCTTCATGACACGCTACCGATGGACAATATGGAAGCTCGATGACTCGCGTGTCGCATCAAGTCCTTTGTTCTTGTAGAGGGCAAACTCTACAAATGAAGCCACACCGGGATCCTATAGCTCTGCATCCCCATCAAACAGGGGAAGCTTTTGCTGGGTGATATCCATGGAGGGGTCTGTGGTCACCACGCCGTGCCTAGAACCTTGGTTGGAAACGCATTCCAATAGGGCTTCTACTGGCCCACTGCAGTAGCCAATGTTGAGCAGATCGTGCGCACCTACGAAGGGTGTTAGTACTATGCTCGGCTAACTCACCTCCCAGCCCAGGCACTTCGGATGATCCCCATCACGTGGCCCTTCGCGGTCTGGGGGCTCGATCTGGTTGGACCCCTCAAGAAGGCGCCTAGAGGATACATGCACTTGCTTGTCACCATAGACAAGTTCACAAAGTGGATAGAAGTTCGGCCGATCTCTGCGATCAAGTCCGAGCAAGCCGTGTTGTTCTTCCTCGACATCATCCATTGCTTTGGAGTACCAAACTCCATCATTACAGACAATGGCACATAGTTCATCGGCAAGAAGTTCCTTTGATTCTACGATGAAAACCACATTCTGGTCGATTGGGTCGCTGTCGCGCACCCCCGAATGAACGTGTAACAGAACCGCCCAATTTATACAAGATCAAGTACGGCTGTCTCCGCTAACATGTTGACACGCGCATACTTTCACTCATATAAACCCGGTAGTCCGCCGAGTGTCCCAAAAGACCTCGGTAAATCAACATCACAACCAAGATCGCGTGATTAAGCAAATACACATCACATACACAGGGTTGCAGCGGAAAATAATATTACAAATGAATTCACAAATAATAGTACAAGTTTGGGTTTCAAAACCGATTTGTGAAAACAACATAGCTTTCAAAAGATTACATTAATATATGTTCCAAATACATTGCTAGCATAAGTGACATCATCCGACAAAAGCATATAGATGAGAAGTAACTATAGAATCACTGAGCCACCAGCGGTTAGCCACCATCTTCACAGGCCGAGAACTTCACCTGCAACATGGTGGGATAAACCCTGAGTACGAGAAGGTACTCAGCTAGACTTACTCGTCAAAACTAGAAATAAAGGACACCAAGGGTCATGCAAGGCTTATGAGGTGGGCTAGCTTGACACAGTTGCATAAAAGAGCTTATGAATATAGTAACCAATTTAAACTTCGCATAAAGTTTATCATCATTTACCTGTCTACTAGATTTGCACCTGTACTAGAGCACTCACTTATTAGGAGCAAACAATATTAACCATAGCAGGTATAATAAGGCTGTCATCATCATATCATCATTTCTGAACCATTATGTTATTTAGTGTATCTACTTTGGAGATAAGCCCGTCAAGTTCTCACTAACCGGGAGAGACGGCGACTCGAATCGAATTACAACTCAGCTGAGGGGGTATTCCTTACTCTCACCCTGGCATACTTTGCAAGGGTAACCGTGGGTCACCTTTGGGACAACTCAGGAACCAAATTCACGGGTTTGATCAGCGCCAGCACTCTCAGGGATTACCCTTCTGCCAGGATGATCAGGACTTTTAAATCACCTGCCCTTGGACTCACGCCTACGGCTCCCTTCCGAGGCGCACTTTATACTTATCGACTCCCGGCCTGAGGTGAGCTACTCGGCTTCGCGGTCGGTCATCGGACACGGCCAACTAAGAGAGAGGCATGCATTCAACATGAACAGGAAAGGCTCCAAGATTCAGTCCTTAATCGACACAGACGGAGTCACTGCAAACCGGCAAGCCTCCGTCCGGTCTTCATTTCAAATTAAGACTGGTTCTTTTCCACGATAGCAAATATAGCCAACCGTGCCATATGTATCTTCCTATATCTCGTAGGTGACAGGAAATCACCTGACTTCTACCATGTTTAAGCAGGGCTAAGCACTACACGAGCCTGAGCAACATAGGATTCAGGGTATCAATATCTGGACAAGGATTGGATAACCAATGCAGCAAGTGTTTGCATCCAACACCTAAACTTAATGCAACAATATATATATGTAACAATAATACTGTAACTGCATTTCGAAAATTAGGAGGCTTAATATGCTCCGGGGCTTGCCTGGGATCCCACACTAAGTCAGTGTTAGTTAGACGACACTCGCTAAGTGAGCATCTCCAGTCCTAGCACTTGTCCAGTCCTTCCACCTTCGGGATAGGTCCACCATACACCGTCTTCGGGTTCGGCTCCAACATCACGTCCTTCATGTGGTTCATCTAGCGCACCTAGATGAGATGCAATATGCAAGTGTATGAATACATGGAAGTGCAATAGACAATGCATCGCATACAGTAAGTAAGACAAGCACAAGGTTACATTAACATGCACAAGCACTTCGCATTACCTACTTTAAATATCGCACAATTTATCATCCCACGATAGCAAAGAAGACGACAACACCAAGCATGACACAAGTTTCCCAAGATCTCAGGTGCTCTAACTCAGTCATCATTCAAGGCATAAGTCACACTTAACAATATACAAGCAAACACTATAATTGGAATCTACCAATTTCTGGACATGCAAACAGCAGCTACAAGATTTAGCTATAACTGGAGTTATACAAATCCAAATGACTTGCAAGAAGACATTTTGGAAAGATTATGAAATTATCTACATTTCATCTGTAACCATCATAGCATGATTCACAAGTTAAGTAGGTCGAAATTATACATTTACAGAAATTGGTCCACAATTGACAGAGAGTAGATATTTCTGAAACCCAACTTTAAACAGGCATAACTCACAAAATAATTGGCCAAATGACACCAAATTTTAACAGAAGCTAGACACATGAATTATCTACAACTTTTATATAAACAAGTTTCACAACAAAGCACATTATCATGAAGAACTTTGCTAAGTTCCCAGATCTGTCCAGAAACCATATTTGCAAGAAAATAAATATTAACTTATGTTGCAAACACATAATTAGGCAAAACCAACTTTACTAACATGTCACACATGACTAAAGAACACCAGAAAAACTAGTGTCCATGACCAAATAAATTCCTTTAATGCATTTCTTAATTTATTTTAGATAACAAGGTGACTTAATGAAAATATACCAAAAGTATACAATAAATCCTACAAAAATTACAGTGGCTCACATATCCTCTCAATAGTCTACTGTACAAATTTCACTCCATTTGAATATGTATAGCAACCTCTATGAAAAAGACAAGTTGCTAAAGCAAGAAATCATGTGAGAGCAAGATAAACCAATAACTCACTCATACTTCATCCAATACTCATGAAATTTTTACCACACATCAAACATCACATGAGTAGCATGCCACAAAAATTCACTTCATTTGGATCCCTAGATCTACAGTTATGGAAAATAACAAATTCAACTAGCATTAGAACCTTACTGCACAAATCTATTTTTACCGCAAAATATTGAAACTAAAACATGCCATATTATAGATCTAATGCATAGATAATTTCATAAGGATTTCAAAAAGTCCTCATTTGCTATTTTACGAATTTCCTATGAATTACTATGAATTTCCAAAGTTCCTGCAAAATAATTACAAACCAGTCCTTACGGCACTATTCACATGAGTCACAGGTTCTGCATAAAGGCCCTCTCCTTTTGTCGAATTTGAAGACAAGGTCCCTGACGCGAATCACAGCACGGAGGTCGTCGGGGATTCGGCCGGTGGCGGCCGGAGGAGGCTCGCCGGAGGCGGCGAGTGACGGGGAAGAACCAGGGGGCCCGCGCGCACCCATAGGGCTACCCAGCTCGGCCCGAGGCGGCTTGTGGCGGTGCGGCCACGGCAGCCAGCGGCGGCGACGTCCGCGGCTCCGAGGACGAACAGCACAGGCGAGGGAGGGAGGTGGCTAAGGGGTTCGACGTGCACGGCAGGTGAAGGCGAGGGCGCTGAGGCTCTTGGCTTGCGCCACAGACGAGCGGAGGGTGGTGGCCGCAGAGCTCGGTGGCGGCGTCCATGGCGGCCGCGCTCTGACGTGCGTGCGCACGGAGGAAGAGCGCCAGGGTGAGCGGAAGCTAGTGAGGGAGGCAAGGAGACACACAGGCGCTCGGTTTTGGAGCAGCAGGGCGAGAGGCGGCGTGTGGCATGGAGGTTGGACGCGCGTCGGCCATGTCGGGCGCGCTCCGGTGCATGGCGGCCACGACGTCATTTAGTCAAACACTGGCGGGCAACGGTATGGTCGACGTGGGGAGTCAATTTGGGCTGCTTCCAGGCTGAATTTAGCAATGGGCCCAAAACGAAGTTTGCTCACCTTGGTCAGCTCTACATTTCTTATTAAGGGTGCCAAGTCATTTGAGCTATGGATTAGTAGGTAATTAAGCTACAAACTGCTAGTGTCAACACATTGATAACGGTAACGGAAATTCGCTTTCGGAGGTCAAAACTCGGTCAAACTCAATGCAACTTTTTGTATGCTCTTCTCCATAATATAACCTTCAACTTTTATTTTTGGACCAACTCAAGTTGCTTAGCAAAATTTGGAGAACGTGGAATGTCAATGTCGTTGCTTAGCGAAACTGACTTAGATAATTCTAAGTGTTGAAAACCACAACAAATTCGATCTTGTGACCTCGATTTGACTTATTTACAAGCTGATCTAGCTCTTGATCATTGAACAAAGTTTGTTCTACATAAGATGGACTCCAACTTTTATTTAGGTTCCACTGCCATGCAAACACTCTAAGCTGTAGTTCAAACGAAGTCAAAGTAGCATCACTATAAAGCTTAAATCATCCTTTTTGATCTATTGGAGCATTTTCTGGCCACCTGCTCAACATGAACCCTTCATAACTTTTGTTCATGAGTATAAGTAGAGTTGTTTGAGCAAGGTTGCAATGTTTGGTTGATGACCTACATTTCCATTCACTTAATAGTGCAATTCAAGCACTTAGTAAAGTCATTCCAATAAGGATATAACTTATCATTTCATGTGACTTTTTGATTCCAAACTTCATGAAACTTTTCCAGTGATCCATGTGGGTGGAAATTTATGTGAGGCACATGAAAGGAGCACCTTCAACATTACTTAGGTATATATATCCGAAAAGAGCCAATATGCAAGCAAAGGTGTGTTGCCCAAGTTGAAGTTGAAGCTCACTCTTGTAGATTTGATCTTGACACCTTCATCACCACTTAACATGCCATGTTTGAGCTTAAACCCATTGCTTAATTGGTGACAAACACCTGGGGTGTTACAGAACGGGCAGGTCAAGCGCGCAAATGGCATGCTCCTACATGGCCTCAAGCCTAGGATCTTCAACCGGTTGAACAAGTTCGACGCATGGTGGGTCGCCAAGCTCCCCGCGGTACTCTAGAGCCTAAGGACAACTCCTAGTCAAGCCACCGGCTACATGCCCTTCTTCATGGTCTACGGTTAGGAGGCCATCCTCCTAACCGACCTCGACTATGGAGCACCGAGGATCAAAGCATATGACGAACAGGGAGCCGAGGCATCCCACGAAGATGCCATGGACCAGCTAGACGAAGCTCACGACATCGCCCTCCTCTGCTCGGCCAAGTACCAACAGGTGTTGTGATGGTACCACAACCGACGGGTACGGGACCCAGCCTTCAATGTCGAGGATCTGGTTCTCCGCCTCGTGTAGAGCAACAAGGACTGCCATAGCTCTCCCCACCCTAGAAGGGGCCGTACGTCATCATGGAAGTACTCCAACCAGGCACCTACAAGTTGAAAACCATCGACGATGAGGCCTTCACCAATGCTTGGAACATTGAGCAGCTACGCCAGTTTTACCCCTTAATAAATGTAGACTTTCTGTCAGGTTCATAAACCTGGGGTCCCTCGGGGACCGGCTACCACGCCAAGGCTCGGCCCAAGCAGACAGCACGCAACTCATGGGCCGGCCCAAGTACCTGAGCGCCAGGCCGGAGGAGTGATCCAATCTCCGACCGGAAGGTCAGGCCGAGAAGGAACAGCGCCTCTTCGAACAGAGCGCTCGATCCGGTCGCCAGCCTGCCTCTGGACGGCCTCTTCGACCGGAAGGCCTGGCTAAAAGCACCGTTTCTGACTCCGACCCCACACTCTCTGACCGGGGATACGCCTAGCCCCTGCTCACCACTCTTCTTGGACTAGCGCGATCAGAACCGACTAGGATCAACCGACCGGGGATGCCCACTCGGTAGGGACCAGGAGACGTGCAGAGAAAAGCGGGGTGAGGCACACAAGTCAAACCACGGTACCAGGGACCATACCCTGCACAGAATAGTGCTCTACAACCGCCCTGACACAAACAGTGTTGTAGGCGCCTACATTTCCCCTATAGTATTATGGGCGCCATTAGACTCCCATACAGTAAGGCTCCCCCGCATGCCTCTGGGCATCAACAGTGTTGTGGGTGCTGGGATTTACCATACCGAGTGCATATGGTGAAGCTCCTCACATGCCTCTAGGCATCAACAGTGTATGCAGGTACCGACATCTGCCATACCCAGACAACGACGATGGAACCTCCCATGTGCATCTAACATCCAATAGTGTTGTGGGTGCCTACCATCATCCTGTGGCTATCGACGTGGGCAACAAGGCTAGAAACATTCATACTCTCTCCCTCTCACTTGTAAGGCCATCCCCTTCATCTATAAAAGGGGATGTGCCCTCTCCCAAAAAATAGGGCCTTTTAGTTAAAAAACATCGATCAAGTTCACTAGCTCACAACCACAGAACCATCGGGTTCGGACCTCAAGCACACGCTTGAACACTTAGCTCATAGCGTAACTCCTATTGATCTTGGCCCTTCCGACTGGAGCCGACCAGACCTCTTGTACACCCCATCTTTCTCCTTCTCGTTTGTAACCCCACTGCAAACTTTGAGCACCTAGGCTCAGGAATAAAGTCACTGACTGACTCAAACTGGACGTAGAGCACGTTGCCTGAACCAGTATAAACCCTATGTCATTGAGTGCTAGGCCACCTCCGATCACAACGTATGGCAAAACTACAAATATTTACTAGTTGGTCACTTTCTGTACCGACACTTTCTCTTATCAGTTTTGTCATCAAAATCCCTGATCTTTCGTGACATCCGACCCCTGCAAATGCGAGGGGTCGGACCTCACTCGGGGGCTGGTATGAGTATGTTTATCTTACAAACATTCTCTATGGTTTCCCTCTTTTCCCATGGTAAGTCCTAAGGGCTAGGATTTTAGAAACAAACTCTGAGTATAACTGGTAGGACTACGGGAAACCCACGCCCCAGTGGCTACGGTCTCCTTGCTCACCAGCGTGATCAGAATTGGCTCACCCACACTCCGAGCTTTTTGTGACCTTAACTATGGGAAGGGTCAAAAGGCACTGAACCTCTTTTACAAAAAGAGGGAGAAGAGCTGAAAAGCTGTTTGCAGTAATGAAATTTGAGAACTTGTTCATTTTTTCACAAATTCATCGCTTACAAAGTGATTTCATCATGAAAAGGGACTGATGTATTCATGAATACAAAAAACTGTTCCCACAGGGGCTCCCCCCACAACTTAAATGATTACATTTTCTGACCAGTTCTACTCTAAATACTACTATAGTCGCCGTGCCACGCTCTCCATCGGCAACGTCCTACCGCTCTGCAGGATCATTGAGGGCGCTGTCGTCTGCAATGTTGAGCACCACGTAGGTGACCATGGTGTCTTCACCAGGGCGTCTAGGGACTATGCCATCATGATCAGCCACAACCCTGACAACGACACCTGGACGAGGGCGTTGCCCACCAAAGAATGGCCGCCATGGCTGATGGATGTCTCTGACATCTCATCAAACTTCATGAACTGGCCGATCTGAGCGGCTACAAGGGCGAAAACCCCCATCGACGTGGTCTCGGGCGGCTTCCCCACCGACAAGTCTCGCCTAGAGAAGATTCGCCAGACGAGGTCCCCGTACGGCTCCATCCTAACGAAGGCCTCGCAGGCAGGGACAAAGTCGGCGACGTGCAGTCCCTTCCAGTGCGCCTCCTCCTTCGGTGGAAGTGGCCCCTTCTCGGCGAAGGCAGCCAGCACCATCTCATCTATGTTGGATGACCTGTAGCTCGACATCGCACTCCAGATTCATGAGCGGATCTGTGAGTCCTCTCCCTAGCATTACCCTCTCTCACTTAGGAACCATCACGACGCACGAACGCATTCGGTGAAAAGGAAGAAGGGGGGAAGCAGCAGCTCAGGAATAGGCGGAGGAATGGGACAAGAACCCTCTCCCTTCCCCTATTTAAGAAGGAGATGCAGCAGTTGAAGAAAGGCGAAAGGTTGGGACGAAAAACCCTCTCCCTTCCCCTATTCAATGCAGATGGGAATTCGATACTGATGGGAATTCGAGGGGACGCGTTTGGACCGACGGGATGCGCCCTGCTCGATGAGATGGTACCTAGTCAAACAGGATGTGGCCTAGGCATGGCCCACCACTACTGCATGCTGAGCACAAGAAACAAGGCGCACCCACATGCAGGCGGCTCTCCGCTTCCCCAGGCAGGACCTAGAAGGACCCAACGACGGAACCTCCATCAAGGGGAGCCCAATGGGCCTCCTGGGTCAATCGAACGGCCCAGGCGACCGCCAAACGAACGGCCACCGAAAGATAAGGACCCTTGTTTATTTACTTTGCGTGTCAATTTTACTACCGAGCCTCCGACCCCAGCAACGGCAAGGGCGCGGGCATCGCTCGGGGGCTGTTGAGAGTGTCTACCCGTTTAGACATTCTCTTTGCCCGACCCCTCCTTATGTTTAAAAACTGGAGGCATGGTGTGCGGGTGTACACTTTGAGTAAAACTAGACGAACCGCTAGACCCTACGCCCCAGTGGCTATGGCATTTTTTGTTCACCAGCGTAATCGAATTCTTTGTCCCCACACCCTAAGCTTTAGCGTCTGCCTTCTCGAGAAGGGTTCGGAGGGGTCTGCCTACAGAATCTCCTTCAAGGAGAAGCTATCAGGTCACCCAAGCCAATCGAATGGCTCAGATCGTTGCCGAGAGACAGAAAAGAAAAATTGCGATGCTCATGTAGGTTACGCTGGCCCTGTCGCAAACGTCGAACCCGAACCCTGCACGGACATGTCCGGTAAGAGCTTCCCGTCAATCATGCCACCAAGGTAAACATCACTAACTCTCACTTTCATTACATCGTACATTCATTCCATATATCCAAGCGTTGCATATGCAATTGCCGTATCTCAATGCTTCGCGTCATGTCACGAAGCGGTAGTCGCCTCATTCGATATGAGCGGCAACTGACTGAGGTTCAAAGGCTGGCCCACGAAGGGCTTGAGGCCGCCTCATGTCAAAGAGAGCTAGGGGAGAAAACCGAGATGAGCCCCAGTGGCCTTGCCCGACCCCGCTCAGAAGCGGACAGGGACATCTCAACCTTTCTTGTTCGATTCTAACCTCAAGCCAAAACTATAGAATCTCCGTCGAGGAGAGGCCAATGGGCCACCCAAGCCTATCGAACGGCTCGGGCATCAGCCGAGAGGTGGGTTAAGAAGTAGTGGAATGCCACATGAGGGCTCTGCCGACCCCGTCAGCGGATGACGGACCCGGATTCCACACGAACGTGACCGTTAGCGAGCTCATTGAGCTCGACACTCGAGCCGTCGAGGCAAGTGTCGTTAGCTTAGCCCCTCTAGTTGTAGAAACTGAGGATGGGGTGATGCGTGAAACACGGCTGACCCCTATCAGACCCCAAGGGGCTCGGGGGCTCAAGCCGCTCGATCCTAGATCGAGAGACCGAGCTTCGAAGGCTGGCCCGTGAAGGGCCCGAGGTCACCTCGCGTCGAACAAGAGCCATGGGAGAAAATACAGATGAGCCTCAGTGGCCTTCGCCCAAACTGCATAGAGGCGGATAGGGTCATCTCAACCTTCTAGTTCAATCCAGCCTCTAGCCGAGCCCATAGAATCCCCATTGAGGGGGAATCTGTTGGAAGGCGGGTTAAGGAGCAACGGAACACCACCCGAGGGCTTTGCCGACCCTGTCACGAGCGACGGGACCGGATTCCATTTGAACATCCCTGTTAGCGAGCTCATCAAGTGCGTCACTCGAACAATCGAGGCAAGTGACGTTGCCTCAACCCCTCTAGTTGCGAAAACCGCGGACAGGATGACAGATGTAAAACGAGCCTACCCTTGACCGAATCCCCACCACGCGCGGGGGCTCAGGGAAGGCCGGACTTGTTATGAGACCGAGCGCAAGGTTGCAGAATGATAGCTAAAATCCTAAGTAAGGGGTACGTGCGAATACAAGAGGGTTCTCACTTGGGGTTGATAAAGGTATAAATACCTCCCTTTTTTCGAAATAGTCGCTACGTCGGACCTCTTCCTCACGTTAAGGTTAATGGCAATGTTTGTGGGAACAAATAACCGAGCATGCCTGATAAGACTACAAAAACCTCATGCCCCGACGGCTATGGTAACTTTGCTCACTAGCGTAATCGAAATTCCCCTCTTATACACCTCGGGCCCTATGGCCTTAACAAACAGAAGGGTCAGATTGCATGAGCACCTTTTTTTGAATGCAAAAAGGGAAGAAAGCAAGTTCAATCAAACAAAACAAAATTGCGAATTTGTTTAACGAAACGAAGTTGTGAATCTATTTTCAAAAAATGAAAGTGCCGACACTTGTCCACAGATTACAAATAAAAGTCCATCAGACTCATTCGACTAACTACCCCCTCTCAGGGAGAACCATATCTTCAATTTTGCTCGCCAGGGTTTCCGCAAAAGGAGTCACCGTCGCTTCTATGTCATCTAGCTCGGAGGGTTCATAACCAGGGGTGAAACCGAGGCTCGTCGCCTCGAAATCGATGTTGTCATCGTAATGTGAGCGGGCGACGGTGAAGGCTTGGGTGATCCTTGAGCGAAGAGCTTCCTTCTCTAGCTAGAGCACCCACGCCGTGATATCTGTGGCATGGGCCATGAGCGAGCTGGTCCCCTCCGCCTGCACCACCTGCAGGTCATCGCAGACTACACCAAGGGCAACCTTTAGGATATCGAGCTCGTCGCTCTCCAACTTAACAAGACTCCTCGCCTCGGCGAGATCCGTGGCTAGTCCGGCAATGGCACCCTCGGCCTCCAGCTTCTGGGCTTTTGTGGTCTAGAGCTTGGCCTGGAGGGAGCTAATCCTCTGTTGCGCCTCGTCGCGCTCTTAGATGGTCTGGTCGCGCTCCCCGCAGGCCTCGTCGCACTTGAAGCGGAGCCTCTCCATAGTCTGGCATAGCTCGTCTTGCTCCTTGCGCAGCTGGGCGACCGTCTCAGCATCCAGTTTCGCCCTCTAATCTAGGGCCACGGACCTCTCCTCGACCACTAGCCTAAGATCCCGCTCCTTCTCGGCCTCGGCAAGGAGGTCGATGATCCGCTGGCGGGTCTTGGCATCCCGCTGGAGCAGCTCGTCCCACTCCTTCTGCACTCTGGCGGCCTCCTCCTGATCCTGCTGCGCCCTCTTCGATAGTTCATCAAAAGACTGGGGAGTCCCACTCCTTCCGCACTCTCCGCGGAAAGGGGAGTCAGCTCGACCACCCTCTGTCAGAGCTAGGCGGTCATGTCCCTATGCAGCCATGCCTCATCGATGAGGCGGTCCTAATCCTCCTTGTATTCACAAAGGAACTAAGATTTCTCCCGGCTACGAGCAATAAGAGACTGAAAAAAGATGGCGGTCAAAAAACAAAAATAGATGAAGAAAAAAGAGATCGAGAGGCAAGACCAAGTGAATACTTGGCTGGTGGGAACGATTACATCTCAAAGGGCGCAACTGGCCTGGTTCAGAGCTTCCAGCGCGGCCGTGAACCCCTCGCTGAGCTTCTCCCGCTCCATGCCCTCGGCGGCATCGTCGAGGGTGAAGAGTTCCGATGATGGGTCCCACAAACTCACCCACCAGAGCGGGGGCTCATCCCGCGCGGGCGGGTCATGGCTCTCTGATGGCAGGACCAGGGACAACTCCCTGCCAGTCTCCTCGGCACCTGCCGCGGTGTCCGAGGGTCCCTAGGCCATGACCCCCTTGGTCTTGCCCACGATGGGCATTGTCTCTAGGGCCGCCGGTGGCACGGGATGCGCCGCTGCCTTGGGCGCCACCACCATAGCTCATGGCTATGACCCATCCATCGTAGCCAACATCACCTCCGCCTACGTTGGTGGGACCTTGTCTGGCTACGCTGCGCCCGCCATGGTCGATGCAACAGGAGCGGCCGACAGCTCTGCCCGTACCGACGTCGGCAGTGGCATCACTTCCGTCACCGGTTGAGCAGCAATGTCTGAGGGCGCCCCCTCCACCTTGCCAACCGCTTGACCCGCCAAGGGCATGGGCACCACCATGGGTGGCCCGAAACGGGAGCGACATCAGGCGATGGCCCCCGCCTTGCCTGAAGGGCGATGGTTTTCTTGGGCACCAGCGCTATAGAAGTGCCCCGTCTGACCCATCTCCCGGCACTACAGAAGAAACAAAAGGCGTGAGTCACTAAGAAAAATAGAGAAAAATAGATATAACAGAGGAGTCGACAATTTACGCTGGTGTTGTTGGCCGGTGGAGACGTTTGGTGGACAAAAACCCAGTTCCCTGCTCCACCTCATCAGGGCGGGACCGTTTCGGGCCTGTCCCCTGCTCCCTGGCTGAGGGGCTCGCCTCCCTCATATCTGGGGGCATGGTGATGGAGCCACTCCACTCTATCGGTGCCTTGGGCGCGGTGGTGGATCCGCCAGCCCCCGCCGGCTCTTGGGGCACGACGACGGGTCCACCCGTCCCTGCTGTTTCCTGAGGCACGGTGGCGGGGCCACTCCCCTCTACTAGCACCTCAGGCGCGGTGGCAGATCCGCCCGCCCCTGATGGTTCTAAGGATGGGCCAATGGTCCGGCCCTCCTCCTCTGGCCTTACGGCCGCACCTTCCCTTGCGTGGAACGATAAGGGGCCCTGCATTGACAAGTGGGTACCTGTCAGTGCGTCCTCACTTCCTAGGTTGTCCCACTCAACGTCGGTGACTACCTCGTCATCCTCCTCCTCGTTGTCGTCGTCGTCATCATCACTGTCTGTCTCCTCTCCTCGCTCCCGTGCTTGCTGTTTCTACTGTTTCTTCTTCCTCTCGATCTCCTTCGTCTTCTTCTACCACTTGGTCGTGGTACGATTCGCCACCACCACGAGCGGGTCCTTCGGTAGTGGAGCCACGCATTCCATAAGGATGAGCCTATTCGGCTGGTCCCGCTATCCCAATGTCAACATCAAGGAGTTAGGAGCTCAATTAAAAAGGAGGCATGGGGAAAAGAGAAACTTACGAAGTTGATGTACCCTGGTTCTGGCCACATTGGGGGGTGCCCCAGCACTGGATACATGAAATCAAGAATGATGCTGGCGTCGTCCTTCGAAGGCTCCATCGCCTCCTTGATACGCTGCGCCACTTCGGAGGGGGAGAGCGCTTCATCGGCGAGCGTCGTCCCATCGAGGGACGCTCCGGGCACCATCAGGTATAGGGGAAGCGCACGACTCATCAGCGGCGCCACCCTCCACATATGATAGGCGCCGATGATCCCTGACCCCTTCACGCCCCTCTCCTTCAGAATTCGGATGGCGGTGAGATGGTCCATGATTTTCTTCTTGTCTTTATCCAGGACCCCCCACTTCCTCAACGATTCTGGGGCCTCTTCGATGAGGCGACCGGTGAACGCTGGCTAGGGGGCGGCTGCGTCGTTCTTGATGTAGAACCAATACGAATGCCACCCCTTATTGGAGCTCAACAGACGCATCGACGGGTATTCGTTTACCCGGTTGTTGCGCAGCTGAATGCCGGCGCATCCCATCAGCATGCTCAGCTTGTGCTTCTTCTCTCGCTTCTTCAGAAGGGTGACGGCAAAGAAGTGCCGCCACAGATCGAAGTGGGGACTAATCCTCGGAAACCCCTCACACAGGGCGATGAACGCCACAATGTGCTGGATCCCATTGGGAGTGAGGTGCTGTAGCTCCACATTATAGTAATTCAGCAACCCCCAAGGAACTTGTGGGGGGGTGGCGAATCCCTGCTCGTGAAAGTGAGCGAAGGACATGACGTAGCCATCGGGCGGTGACGGCGCGTCCTCATTGCTGGGCAGCCGCCACTCCTCAGCGGCGGTCTGCACGCAAAGAAGGCCGCGGTGAACGAGGCCCTCCAAGTGCTGGAGGGTGACATCGGATCTGCACCATGGCTCCATTAGATGATTGGGGTGGTTGGATGCGAGCTTAACGGCGGCTGTGAAGTGGGTGCGGGAGGCTCATGCGATTGGCAGTGGAGGTTATAGATGCAAAGGCGAGGAGGCAAAGTACGGAACCCTGGGGCGAACCCCTTGGTTTTATAGGGGTGATGGATGCGAGAAGGGCAACCATCCACCTAGATCTCCATGCCTACCACGATACACCACCACGTCACGTTGCGGGATATGCGTCCGTAATCCCTATCATTTCCCACCAAAGTCGCACCGGACATTTCACCTTCCCGGGCAGACCAGGACTCTTTACCCGCAGAGGGGATACGGGTCAAAAAGCATTTCTCCGGCCCACCTAGGCCTTGAAGCTCAAGGGATGGCCCAATGATTTTGACGGCCGTCCCAACGAAGGATGGGCCCACAAGTGGCCAAAACTCAGGTGCACGAGCCTTAGGGGAGTCTCGGTCCACGATCGAGTCTCAACCGGGCTGACCCTAGACGAGTTCCTGCGAATGGGATACTAGAGCTCCCTTTAAACTATCCAGTTGTCAGAACACCAAATCTCACAGCCATACCCACGAAGGGTCCGAATTACCCCTCGAGCGATTCTATCCGAATCACCCGGGGGCTTGGGGGCGACACCCGATGGGTGCGCTCGCGCACACCCTCTAGCAAATCGAAATACCTCCGGGCGATTCTATCCGAATCACTCGGGGGCTACACCCGTCGGGTGTGCTCGCGCGCACCCTCTGGCAGGTCAAAACACCCCCGAGCGATTCTATCCAAATCACCCGGGGGCTCGGGGGCTACTGTCAGGGACCAAATACTGGGGTACCCATAGAGGTGGAGCTAACAACCATCAAACGCTGATGCTTTCGAATAGACAAGAACACAACTACACTTCTTGCTCGTACGACCGAAGGTTGGCTGTGCCTCGCCCGGCCCTAAAGGGTTGGCTCTGCCTCGCTCGACCCCCAAGGGCTGGACTTCGCCTCGCCCGACGTCCGGTGACTGGCTCCGCCTCGCCCGACTCCCGAGGGCTGGACTCCGCCTCGCCCAACGTCCGGTGACTGGCTCTGCCTCGCCCGATGGCATGGGGCAAGCTTCGCCTCGCTCGACGTCCGAGGGCAGGCTCCGCCTCGCCCGACATCCGAGGGTAGGCTCCACCTCGCCCGGCTACCGAGGACTGGCTTCGCCTCAACCGACGTCTGAGGGCAGGCTCCGCCTCGCCTGATGACCGGGATTGGCTCTGCCTCGCCGATGGCTAAGGGCCGGCTTCGCTTCGCCCGACGTCTGAGGGTAGGCTCCGCCTCGCCCGATGACCGGGGACTGGCTCCACCTCACCCGACAGCTGAGGGCTGGCTCCGCCTCGCTCGACGTCTGAGGGCAGGCTCCGCCTCACACGACGTCCGAGGGTAGGCTCCGCCTCGCCCAACGTCTAAGGGCTAGCTCTGCCTCACCCAACGTCTACACCCTTCTCCTTCATGATGACGAGCATGGGGTAAGACAGGACACTCAAGTCAACCGCAGTACCGAGGACCATACCCTGCATGCCTGCAGGAAAGTACCATCAAGATATGATGGGACGGGCGCTTTAAGCCCTTCCAGGCATGACAGAGCCCAAACAGTGTTGTAGGTGCCGACTTTTGTCTTACATTGTTGTGGGCGCCGCCATCAGCCCTCGGACGTGGATCCTGACATAAGCATACAACAACCAGTATGATCCAGGAGGGGACTCACATCATCTATAGTACCAACGTATGGTCACTTCCCTGTCTGCTCCCCGTAGGGTCGCGGTGCGCCGCACCGCCCGCCGGGGCAGGATGGGACGTGACCACTTGCTAAACGAAGCCAGAGCACAACCCTATCAAGATCAGCGAACGTGCTATCCCTGGCACCGTCTGCCATATCAGCGGGGCTGGCTCAGAGGAAAAGGAAGACCCGGCACCTTCGAAGGACCTTCTTGGCCTCTGATTTTTCTTCTTTCTCCCATCTGTAACCCCTGCTCCCCCTTGATCTATAAAAGGGAAGGTAGGGCACCCCATTAAGAGGACGGATCGATCCTACACACCATGCACCACATTACACACAGCTGAGCAGCAACCGAGCTCTCAGTACTCATTCGACCTTTCCATCAGAGACTTGGGACCTGTTCCTCTCTCGACCATTTGTACCCTCTACTACAAACCCTTTTCAGTGCTAATAACACAAGCAGCAGCAGACTGGACGTAGGGACATTCTACTCGAACCAGTATAAACCTTGTGTCCTTTAGCACACCATCTGGGCCTAACGCGCAACAAATACAAATTTACTAGTGGGTGTTTACTCGAAACACCGACATGACTCTTCCAAACTATTCTTTGGAAACACATTTCCCTAGTTATAATGTGCTCCTAGTTGACACACACTCAGCCACAATGACATCCTCTCAGGCTTGCGCACATAGATGTTGGCCCTCACATATGTGGGTGGATGTCCTCCCATTTCTTGAATGGCGGTGCTAACGTGTAGTATTGATGCATAGTATAGAAGGGTAGGTTATGGTCTCGTCATTAGACGTATGTTGTGATCTCAAGCATATCACAATTAATCTGAAATTGTGTGGGAAGTCTTGTAATTAATCTAGAAAGGTTGTAACTTAATCTGTAAGTTCATTTTCTAATGACGGATGTAGAGGTAGGCTTGATTAAATGACATTACTTTGCAATAGTGCAAGTGCTAACCCAAGGCACGACTGAGTGAACTTGAAGAAATGCAGAATTTACTTGAGACGATTGGAACCTCTAAGGTTGTAATGAAAGCTAGCTAAAAATTCTGAAATGTCAATGACACGAAAGTAAATCATATTTTTAAACTACTCATAGATTCCTAATAATACTCGATGGTATACTGAAGCTCAAGTCAATGTTTTCTATATCTATTAAATGGACCTGTTGCCCACTATAGCTGAATTATCACATTTTTGTGGATTTATTTGCCTTGACCCAGTACACTCTCTAATCCCTAGTCATGTATACAAGACGACAAGACGACTCCGCATCTGGGGTCATCTGCTCTCATACAACCCTCCCCATTCGTCGATAATATTTTCTTCTGACTTCAGTCTTCACATAATTAGGGTCCACACACCTATTGATATATAATTCGACCATGTACCTAGCTAGAAATGAGAGGTGGTAGGGATGAAAACTGTCTGGAAAATACTCCCTAACCCCTTTTGATTTCATACTTTTATATGGAAATGGAAATAAAAACGGAAATGCCGTTGGAGAAACAAAAACAGGAAATTCGGGATATCAAGAATGATATAATATGGTCGCATGCACAAGTTGATAACTGTCATGAACCAATAATTTAAATCAGAAAGATTGATAGACCGAGCCATAAATAAAATAATTATGACTATCACAGTTACATATTTCCTGCATGAGATCGATAGACCGAGCCATAAAATAGATTGATTCCTTGTTTGGACACCCAAACATCAATGTCTCCGGTGTCAACGGTTTGCCCTTTCACTCTCACAATTTGATTTATACACAGACTAGAGCTTCTCTAACTAGAGGATGTGGTGTTAATGTAATGTCTAGCTACAATTTTAGTTTGACTATAGCATCTTCATTTATGCTCTCAAGCATCTCAGCCAAATTGGTTCGACAATGTCTCCACCACCTGTCATGTACATCAAGCTCGCAGCGCTGGTTAAATTTTGCCCTGGATAATTTTCCTTAATTAAGCATAGATCATTTGTGCTGTTCTACAGAATGACCTGTGTGGCACAGCTCTCACAGCACATCTGTTGTTGTTACTATAGGAAGCTCTGCATAACAGTGAAGATCAATTTCTATAAAGAACGACGAATCAGCGCTCTACCGAACAAGCCTTTGGATAAACATGTCCCTAGTTATAATGTTGTCCTAGTTGGCACACACTCAGCCACAGTGTGTTTGCATCTTAGGGTTGCACACATAGATGTTGGCCCTCACACATGTGCACTGGCAGTGTCCTGCCATTTATTTAGTGGCGGTGATGACGTCTACTATTGATTCACAAGCGTATTTATGAAGTAAGATATGCATTGTATAGAAGGGTAGGGTATGATCTTGAAATGATGACTTATGTTGTGATCTTATGTTGTGATTGTCACACCCTAAAATTTCTGATTTTGGGTTGTGCATGGAAAACACTAAATAAAATAAATAATTTCAAATATTTGTATAAATTTTTTCAAGATTAATTAAGTTTGTGCTAATTTAAATATCGAAAACTGTGGATTCAAACTTTTCTATATTAATTCGACGGGCTTTTCGTGATGCGTTGTTTCCTTGTTGTTTGACTTTGTGTGTTGTGATTGTGAAAAGTTTTAAAGCGTGTTTAGTAAGTCCGTTTATATTTCTCCGGCTTGTCTATCTTTTTCTATAACCAAATCACTACTTTCTTGATCTTAATCTTTTTATTCGGAGCTTCTTAAAATCCTTTTCTTCTTCTCCAAATCACTCCTTTGAGTTCATCATCCATCAAATTATCTCTACAAAATTTTCGGGAATTTTGCTGGCTTTTTCTGGAATTTGTTCCCACTTTTCTATGGACATAATCTAATTTTTAGATTTTTATATGCTCTAAGATATCTTTTCCTGAGCTCTAAATATATTATTTGGATTCCTCATGCTCCATAATATCTTTGAGAATTTTTTCCGAATTTTTAAAGCTTTCAGAGTATTTTTTATGGCTTAAATATCAATTATGAACTTTTCTATAATTATTTTATTCATGAAATTAATTAAATCCGAAAACTATAAAATATCTTGTTTTTCCCCGACCCTTAACCCTACAACTATATACATGCCGGTGTTGTGCTCGACACGCTGGTTCCAGATCTAAATTCCTTTTCACGAGCCACCACTTCTAACTCCGTACATCTATTGCCGAAGTTCTGCCTGTCTAGGTTTCCGGCGAACATTCGGCGGGCTTTTCCGGCCACGCCTTCCATCTCCGGCAAAATCCACCACCACCAAAAGGTTCTTCTCGTCGTTCCCTACGGCGTAATATCTTTCTTTACATCAATACGCTACCGTTTTACTGTTTCCCCTTCGTTTTCCTTTTCCGGCGAGGCTTCTGGGCGAGCTCCACCATAGACGACCATGTTCTTCTTTGTTTCCGGCCGGCAAGACCAGCGCAGCAGTCCAGCACCGGTCCCCACTCCGCAGCAATCCGTGCGGGCCTGGCCTAGTCGCAGGTCCCCGCCGTCCCAGCCCTGGGCGCCGCCGACAGCAGCCAAGCCGGCCGGCCAAGCTCGTCTCGACGGAGCCCAGTCACGTGCGTCACTGCGCCCCAGACACGGTCGCGCTTTGCGCGCGTGTGTTCTGCGTGGCCAGCGCCGGCGCCGCCGGCTGGCCAGGCGCTGGCAGGCCCGGCCCCTGCCTTTTCTTCCCCACGACCAGGTCTTTCACGGTGGCCGCGTTCTGTACGACGTACACGAGGTAGAGGATGAAGTTATTTACGATTTTGCCACTGAACAAAAATAGCAATAGTTTATTCGTTTTAATGGCATTTTACTCCGTTCCAGTTGCGTTAGCTTTGTATCGATGTGATCTACATGTTAGCCACAATGTTTTTCGTGACACATGTTTTTATATATTTTAATATTAAATTGATTAATATGCATGAAACTAATTTTTATAAATAAAAGCAACATAGATTATATACAACTCTCTTTTTCAAATAAGTTTTAGCATGGTTAATTGTCAACATAAATATGTTTCTAAATTATAATTTGTTTAGTCTAAACACATATTAAATTTCATTAGATGTTCTCACATGTCAATTTATATTTGGAAGTTAAAGCTAAATTGGCATAAATGATATCAAAATATTTATAAAATAAAATATGATTAGCTTTAACTTGACTTTTGAAATTAAATATGTTTTGATTAATCTGACTTAATACTAATCGCATAGTTTTATTAATTAACATAAACCAAGCTTGTAGTTGTTTCTTATATATAATATAATATAAAACTTGTGGTAGTCGTTTCTTTCTAACCCATAGCTTTGTTCTCGGCGTTTCTTGTGATGTCCCGACCGTAGCATCTTGCTCTCTTTTAGTACGTTGTTTTCTCTCATGTGGAGTATTGTTTTTAGTTGCTTTTATTTGTTGCTTGTATGTTTGCCTATGCGTGGTGCTTGCTATGAGTAGAACGAGAGCTGTTTGTGAGCACTGAAGATCAAAATATGATGACCAGAAGCAAAGTATGAGGAAGTTTGAGCAAGTGTAAGAGACAAGTATAATATGAGGCTCTTTGTTACCTAATAACATCGTAAACATCTTTTCATGTGCATGTGTCTAATATGATGAAACATTAAGGACCTTACCTAGTATACTTTTGTTACCTTGTTCCTTATTACCTACTGCGTTTATGCATATGGGTAGTTATTGCTAATTTCTCTACTTTAATGAAAGCTCCATAATATTGGCTAATGGCATATGCAATGATGTTTAAAATGTGTTTTTTAGCAACATGGAATCATAAGGACTTATCTGTCAGCAAAATCCGGAACTTACAGTACAACCATGAGTGCTATATGGCTCTGGCTTTAATCAAGTATGATGACCTTTTTCTAACTTGTTAGTGGCTACCTTTATGGCACAAAAGGGGCTTTCCATGTTGGGTATAGGACAACCTCTGTTCTTATATGTATAGCCGTGAAGGAATTGTGCCATTCGAAAGGGGGTTCCTACATCTGCCTGCCAAGGAATCCTACCGGCCCTAACTTGTTAGACGAACCTTTGAAAGACTACATAGTGAACCCTGCCGACCTTCCTTGGTAGTGGGTCAAGAGGCTGATCTCCTCAGGCGAAAGGGTAAATCACGGCTCATGGGTAAAGATGTACAACCTCTACATAGTGTAAAACTATTATAACAGCCGTGCTCACAGTCACGAGTGGCTTGAAAAACTCACAGAATTATGGGTTTTTATTTTAATATGATGTTGGTGCTCATGTTTAATCGTTATTGTCATATTGTCATTGTTTGTGATCATGTGGAACTAGAGCTTAAGCATAATTTAGCAACTCCGGCTTTAATGTTAAAACTTGGTCTACTAAAAATTGCTTACCGCAAGTCAGCCGTGTCAAACCTTTTGAGCCTACATCCCCTCATATTATGCTTGTTAAGCGGTGGTTTGCTTACGCTTGCTTTACTTTTCAATTACTTTGGAAAAATCCCGGATGGGTATCAGATGGTGGAGCTAGTGAGTTTCCTGAGAGGTGCTAGGCGTATGTACCCCCAGTCAACCGTCTCTGTGGTGTTTGGAGTCTTCGCTTGAAGATTAGAATTCATGATGTCGCTACTTTGATTCATATTTGTCTCTGTGTAAGTGTTAATGTAATATTGTTACTCGTTATGTAATAAACACTATGCTTGATACTTTGTAATTTGTCATCATATGTGTGTGATTGATTCCTGGGTACACATATGGTGTACATCTGGTTTTGTTCTTAAAACCGGGTGTGACAGTGATCATTTCAACCAAATCACAATTAATCTCAAATTATGTGGAAAGTCTTGTAATTTATATGTAAAGATGTAAATTGATCTGTAAGGCCATATACCTTGTTTTATAAGTTGCACACCATGCATGCAGTGGGACTTGGTGGACTGTAGTTGTAACACCCTAGAATCCACGTACACCCGGGATGCCACTAAACTTCACAAACAACAGCCGCACATAACCAATAAATTTTTTGGCAGCACTTCCTTTGTATTTAAAAACAACGCGGAAGCAAGACATACATATAACCAAAAGAACCAAACTAGCATTAACGAACATTCTAATACAAATATGAGGCTAACGAGAAAGTTTAACAACCTCACTTTAAACATTCATTTTCAAGTCTAATGAGCATTAACCAAATTATTTTGTATTAAAACCTGAAGACTCTAAAAGAGTGTGTGACGTGCAGCTATTCCCCTTCCCTTCTAAGCAAGCATGAAGTACCTGGATTGAGTAAAGCAAGGGTGAGATGAAATATCTCAACAAGCAAACTTGTTTTGACTATCTATTTAAATCACAAGTTGAATTAAACATCAATTTAACATGGAGTTTCCACTTGACGTGATATCAAAATAAAATGAGATACTTCCACTTTGGAACATAGCTAGAAGATAGAGCTTCATAATAACATGGACAGATCACTTCAAAATACTTCCTGAATGCATATGAATGCAATGCGAAATGTCTCCTGCCTGCACAGCCAACAAGGTGTGGAGCTCCATCCCATGATGTTGTACCGGTACGGTCGTGACCATAGGTCAACGACATAACTTCCAATGCAAATAAATGATGCAATGCACATGGCATGCTACAATAAAATTAACATACACCATAGATGTTATTGGCCCTCACACATGTGGGTTGATGTCCTCCCATTTCTCGAATGGCGGTGCTAACGTGTAGTATCAATGCATAGTATACAAGGGTAGGTTATGGTTTTGTAATTACGACATATCTTGTGATCTCAAGCATATCACAATTAATCTGAAATTGTGTGGGAAGTCTTGTATAGTTAATCTAGAAAGGTTGTAACTTGATCCATAAGTTCATTTTCAAATGACAGATGGTAGAGGTAGGCTTGATTAAATGACGCTACTTTGCAATAGTTCAAATGCCAACCCAAGGCATGACTGAGTGAACTTGCAGAAATGCAGAATTTGCCTGAGGCGATTGGAACCTCTAAGGTGGTAATGAAAGCTAGCTCAAAATTCTGAAATGTCAATGACATGAAAATAAATTTTTAAACTACTCATAGATTCCTAAAATATCTGTTAAATGAACCTGCTGCCCACTATAGCTCAATTATTACATTTTCGTGAATTTATTTGCCTTGACCCAGTAGACTCTCTAATCCCTGGTCATGTATACAAGGCGACTCCGCATCTGGGGTGGTACGCTCTCATATAACCCTCCACATTCCTAGAAGATGTTTTCTTGTGACTTCACATAATTAGGGTCCACCCCTACTGATATATAATTCGACCATGTACCTAGCTAGAAATGAGAGATAGGGATGAAAACGGTCAGGAAAAACCCCTAACCCCTTTTGATTTCATACTCTTATATGAGAATGGAAACAGAAATGGAAATGCCTAGCTATAATTTTAGTTTGACTATAGCCTCTTCATTTATGTTCTCAAGAATCTCAGCCAAATTGGTTCGACAATGTCTCCACCACCTGTCATGTACATGAAGCTCGCAGCACTGGTTAAATTTTTGCCCTGAATAATTTCCCTTAATTAAGCTAGCATAGATCATGTGTGTGCTGTTCTACAGAATGGCCTTTGTGGCACAGCTCTCACAGCACATCTGGTTGTGTTACTATAGGAAGCTCAGCATAACATTGAAGACCAATTTTGATAAAGAACGAATCAGTGCTCTACAGAACAAGCCTTTGGATAAACGTGTCCCTAGTTATAATGTTGTCCTAAGCCACAGTGTGTTTGCCTCTTAGGCTTGCACACATAGATGATGGGCCCCACACATGTGCACTGATGTCCTCCCATTTCTTTAGTGGCAGTGAGCCAGTGATCACGTGTATTATTGATGCACATATTTATGAATTAAGATATGTACAGTATAGAAGGGTATGTTACGATCTTGTAATCACGACTTACGTTGTGATCTCAACCACATCACAATTAAACTTGAATTATGTAGAAAGTCTTGTAATTAATCTAGAAAGGTTGTAACTTGATCTGTAATAAGTTCGTATATATACCTTGTTTTATAGGTTGCACACCACGCATGCAGCTGGGCTTATAATTTTTTCTCTCACAAGCTTAATTTGCTTTATATGAAGTATCTAATAAACTATTTCATTTGGACATATTTTAATCAAGAAAATGATGTGGTTGTCCATATGGTGTTGGATGGAACAAAACTCACGGAAAATATCATAAGCATTATTGTTAAATGAAATATCGATTAACTGTTTATATCCTCAAAAGCATGTTAGCCAGCAAACTATCCTTGTACGATGGGATTGTAAATTAATATTATATGGTGCATTTCAGACTCTCATATGGTTTTTATGGTTCTAACTGAAATATGTAGTGAACAATTGAGTGAACTATCTGTAAGTTAGGACCTGACCAAATTAAGGTGCACCATTACTTACACTTGGTATGTGAACGGGATAAGATTGACATATGTTGGATAAATTTTTTTAGTCTATCCAAAGATACCACGCATCTTATTTTGTGCATGTTTGGTTATTTATCCAATAAACGTGTTTGTTTTAGGATGATTTTTTCTAGTCATGCATCTAAATCAGATTCAAACATGCTTTAGACACACACTTAGAGTTTTATTATTCACCATTTACTCAAAGTGGGAATCTCTAAGCATATTTAGATATTTGCAGCATTATTAATTTAATGTTTCAAAGTTATGAGAATGTCAAGTTCAATGAGCTGAACTATATGGATGCTTTTAAACACACATAGTTTTTTTTATGTATAAGTTGGTATCAAACAACTAAGGTTCAAGATCAAATGAGTTTTTGATTGAATGTAAAGATGAAGGCGGCATGGATATACATGTCATCAGTATTTAATATATAAAAACTGTCCATTAATAGCGTGGACTAGCCCAATTGCTGGACTGTAATTACGGCAACTAGCTGCTGTTTTAGCAGTTTAATATGGAGCAAGATGGACTTTGCCTTGTTGCTTATGTTGTACTTAAATTTTTAGAAACACTTATAAGTTAGGGACAGATGGAGGAAGACTTCCTGGCTGAGTCTTGTCCTAAAACCAGCTACTGAAATCTACTCTTTCAGTCGTGCTTACCTTGATATGTATGCTGGGCTCAAGATGCTGTATGCAAAATATGTCTTCAATTTGGATTAATAAAATTAATGTTGGGGAAGTATTCAGCCATATTCTGCGGTACATGGCCATGCTTTATAGTTTCTCACATGCTCTGTATCTTTAGTGAATGAATCAGGATCATCTCCCACCTACCAACTTTAATTATCATATTTTCATTGGTTTCTCTTGTTCAAGTACAACCCTCGTTATTACTTAATACACCATGTCTAGAAAACTGCCTTCTCAGCCTGCTCGATCCGTTGCAACCCAACCTTCAATTTCATCAGGTCTTATGCCCTTATATAACAACCCCAACCTTCAATTTCATCCGCTGCAACCCACACCCGGCCCACACACAGAATCATTCACCAAGCTAGGAGGTTAAGCCTGAGCTCGATCCGTTCTGCAGGTTACTGTCTCCAACTTTGTCATAGAATCATCCACCAAGCTAGGAGTGAGAGGAATCAGGAGGTTAATCGACAGATCAGTATCTTTGATGCCTATATCAGCTAGCTACTGCACTGCACGTGATGGGTGGACAACATTTGGGCATGAAAGACAAACGGCATCTCATAAAATTCCTCGACATTTCACCTCCGTGAATGGAAAGAAACATGAGCGGAAGCAGTGGCTGCACAACAGGTATTTAGAGCAACATGAGCACTGGCTGAACATATCCCTCAGACAGGTCCCATTTCTGAACAGACTGCTCTGAAGAAGGATTCCCTACTGTGTCACCCCAGTTTCCCTTCCAAATCTTCTCCTGCAGCGTTGCCTCAAAGACGTCATCCTTCTGCACCTAGGTCTTTGCTTTTTATTTCCTCCATAAACATATGTTTGCAACTGTAAGGCATCAAAGCTTAGACATTGGATCGGATTTCGGACTTGCTTAATTTGCTCATCATGAGAATTGACCGTTGGGTACCAGAGCATTTTTAGCTTGCTCCCAAAGCCAGGAACCAATTTCTTTGGTCAGACCCTGATTATTCCAATCCCCGAGGGTGTCAGTAACAACATGAAGCATATGGTAATATAAAGTAGGTAAATATTAATATGCTCTTCGCACATCGACGAATGGACTTCAAAAACCTTTCAAATTGTTGTAACAATAAACCAGAAGAAGAAAAAAATTATGCATGCGGACTGGCCTGTTACACTTGTTAAGGACATAGAGATGAGCATTGCAAGATTAGTGCTGAACGATTTACTCCTGCCCACGTTAGTAAGACTGTAATAGAGTGTTGAAAAACCATGGAAGTTGCTGAGTTATAGAGGGAATGTGAAGTTACATAGCTCTTCAAATTCCCTCTGTAACTCAGCAACTTCCATGGTTTTTCTTCTTTTTTTTTGCAAAAAGCTTCCATGGTTTTTCAAAATAACTTTAGTGTTTTTCGGAAACAACGCAATGCGTGCGTAACTAAATCAAGCTGTATGGACCTATTATCGATAAAATAAAAGAGATTTAGTCCCAGTTAATAACAATAATCAGTTGTTAAGTTTGTACTATCACAAGTTCACAACTGGTACATCACAAGAACTGAGAATACGTCTACTTTTTTTGTGGGCGACGTGGGTTATGTAGCGGTTTCAAAGGCCTTTTTTGCATCACAAAAGTGACATAACAAAAGTGGTCTACGATTATCTGTTCTAGATATAGAAGTGGTGGCACAAATGTTGCATTAGTTGTGTCGGCTTCCACACTGGCATCCGTACACCAACTTATTCATGCTACTCACACGTACAAATAAAGGTTAGGAGCCGGCATTGTTAAATTGTTCTAATGGACCAATAGTTTGTCATGTTTCAACATTGTCAGTTTGTGTTGCCGTAGTTAGGGTATTCAATGATATTCCACAGTACGTGGCTATGCCATTGACTTCCCTTTTGCTTTGCATTTCTAATCAATGAGTCTGAATTATCACGTACCCACCAACTTCAACTATCACATTTTAATGCATTTCCATTGTCCCCAAACGAACCCTTGGTTCTTATTTAATATACATCATCTCCTAGCAACTGGCTTCTCATAACCTTATATATAAAAACACAAATCCTCACCCACACCACCTCACACAGTCCTTGACAAGTTTGAACTCATCCAGATTTCTTGTCTACTTCTGTGCCACTGAATCATACACCAAACTAGGAGTGAGGGGAATCAGCAGGTTAATGATGAGAACATGTAGATCTCCTATGGCAATGCACCTCCCTCAACTAGCTGCAGGGCCTTCATAAGTGAGAGTTGGATGCCTTGTCAAAAGGCAACTGAGCGGGTTGTGGCAGCTAGTGTGCACCATATGTCTTCACTGATATGGTGAAAAAACACATGAAGTGGACTTGTACCTAAGTTCTGATGAATTAGGCCACAATATAAATTGATGTAAATATCCTATATGCATATTAAATCAACTGAATGGATGTAAGAATAAGACTGCATAACATCCTAGGACTACCATAGAAGTGCAAAGGCTTGAAATTTATATTTAAAAATTCTCAGTCTGTTTCCAGCATGGGGATTGAAACCCTTCGATATATATATGCCTAAGATTTGGATTAGGGCTCCACGGAGGACTTGACCAGCTTTGGATGAGGAAGTTGCCCAGGATCTGGAGTGGAGAAAGGCCAGTGAGCTCAGGCAGCGGGGAGGAAACACACAAAATCTTCAGGGATCACGTCTCCACCATCGAGATAAGAGAGAGGAGAAATAGAGAAAAATGAAGAAATGGGACTGATGGGGGAAGAGAGACTAGGAACACGGGGTAGTTGTTGTCGATGCGCTCCACTTGAATAAATTTTTTTGAACCTGTTAGCGTGCACATCATGTTCGACATAGCTTGCTATACCAACGAGCTGGCGTCCCCAAGCCCCGGTCCACCGGAACCCACAACATTGCAAGGCTTTGGGTCTAATTCAAACCAAAAGACTAGCATAATGATGAGGACTGCTTCGATCTTATATGTTGTGCTCCCCACCATCAATTACCGATGTGAGACTAAACCTAATAGTCTCCTCGGACCTAACTCTTCACATCACACAACCCCATGCGATCTCATAAAGACGTTTTCTATAGGCCCCGAGTCCAATGCTCCATGTCAACACAACCCGTGTGACCCTGAGACGTCAACAGGCTCCCATATCACTGTGTCACCTTGAATATTTGTTTATCATGGCTCTCAGACTACTTGTTAGAGTGGCAGCGGATCCAGCGAAGCTCGCCATACCACAACATTTCATGGCTGCCTCCACCTTATATGTTATGCTCCCCCACCATTAATTATTATTGATGTGGGACTAAACCTAACAGATCCAAGGTACGCTTGGTAGATAGATGGTTTCTTTCCACATGTCTTTGACATCTTGACCTATGCCACATGGATATCAACAACACATCAAAGGCAGCATTTTGTCAAGACCCGTCACTAGTATATATGTCTTAGAGGTGTGTCTTGCATGGGGTCACACATCAAAGGCTTATTGCAACTTGGCATATCTCGAAATTCATATTATAGAGAGATGTAGTCACGACCCCAAAAACCCAACATTATTTAAACTTTTATTAATAATGTTGTTAAGTTTGATCATCTAGCTCATCTGACCCTCGCCCTCTCTGGATTGCCATGATGGTGACCGTTTTCTGTAGGAACAATGAAGACACCATGACCCAAAACCCTAGGTGGTGACCTTGCTGGATGAGAAACCACATGGAGCTGATGGACATCTCGACAGTGGGTATGATCATCAATGGGCACCGATACTGCACACCCGTAAACTGACAACCTTAAGACGAAACCACATGAAGAGTGCATCTTACGCACGATCGTTGAGACCTTGCCACATGCTAGGAGGCACGACAAACCTCGAAAAATCCCAATAGAGCAAATGCAAGGAAGTGCCCTAGAGCCACTTCTATGTCGATAGTGCCCTAAAGCTCTCCAAAGGCAAGGAAGTTCCCTGGAGGCACCTATGTCAATAGTGCCCAAAAGCCCTCCAAAGTGTTCATTTCCATCCCCATGGACCGTTCATGGTGTCCCCATGGACCATCTGTCAGTGACACATCAGCACGTACAAACATGCCACACATGTCAGACCCCACCAAGACATGTTTGGGTCTAGCGGTCAATCCACCTACACCTAATGGGCAATCTATCAACGGCACCTATAGTCTACATGATGTTTGTAACACCCTAAATTTTGAATTTTTAGAAATAGAGCTAAAATGATTTAATTTGAAATTTTATGCTTATGAAAATATAGGAAAATAAAATTTCTTATTTAATTAAAATTTATCATAAGGCTTAGCAACATGTTTGTGCATACATGCCCTTGCATTTGATGTATTTGATTGAGTGGTTTAAATTGCTTTTGCAAAAGAAATTAAAAATGGTTTTGAAGTAAAAGAAAAAGGAAATTTGAAAATAAAAGAATTTAAAAAGTTATAAACTTTATTTTTGAAAGCCTACTAAAATTTTCCATTTTTATTTGAATTGAAAATAATATTTGAATTAATATTTAACTTGATTTGGTTCAAAGAAATTTAAACCATATTTGATTTAGGATTTGAAATAAGAAAAGAAATAGAAAAGGAAAAAAAAAAGAAAACTCTTCTCCCCTCTCTCCCTTTCGGCCTTCATGGTCTAGCTCTCCATTTTTTTCCTTCCCGGGCCACTGCTTCTTATCCCTAGTTTTTCCCCACATGGGTCGAGCCGGCCCAAGTGCTCTCCCCCGCAGCCCGGCTCTCTCTCTGTTCCCGCGTGGCCTATCCCTCCCCTTCTCCACTACGCGGCCCAGCAGTCATCCCAGGTCGGCCCAAGCCGCAGCCCAGCTCCGCGTGCTTGGCCCAGCTCAGCAGCCAGCCGCACCGCGCGTCCCCTTCCTCTCTCCTGCGCTGACAGGTGGGGTCTCCCTGTCAGGTCTTCCTTCTACCCCGTCGCCGAACCAGACTCCTCTGCCGCCGCGCCGAGTGTCCGCGTCCATCCCGTCACCGCCTTGCCTTGCGACTCAAGTAGCCTGGCCTCATAAATACCGAAGCTGAGCCCGCGCCATTTTTGCTGAACCCGATTTCCGGCAGCTGCTCTTGCCGAGACGCCGAACAGCCATGCCACCGCCTAGCACCACCATAGCCGCACGCTGCCGTCCTCTCCACGCCGCCACGGACCCGCAATCCTCCGCGGGAAGCAGCTAGGTGAGTTCGCATCGACCTCCTTTTTCGCCCCGTGCCGTTCCCGTTGAAAACCGTGGCCGTAGGCCTTGAATCACATGCGCCGCCGAGTTCCTCGCCGCAGGCCATGCTTCCACCGCGCCGGGCACTGTAGCCGGCCGGCCCTCTCCTATTTCCCCACCGTGATCTAATCAGCGCCGTCCAAATTAGATCCGACAGTCCATATTTCATAATACCCCTTCGCCGGTCAACATTGCAAAAGAGCCCTTGAGTTTTTCTCGGTTAAGTCTAAAATACGTTTTCAGTTATTTACAGATTTGCCACTGATTTTGTTTTAGCCATAATTTTTCCGTTTTAACTCCGATTTGACCCGTTCAACTTGCGTTAGGTTCGTAATTTCATAACCTACATGTTCATACTACTGTTAGATATGTTTTCAACTTTTAAAATTCGAGGTTAGATTTAATCTATTATTTTAATGAAGAAAATCTTGTTTATTTCATATCTTCTACGTTTTAGCTCTGTTTTGACCCTTTCAAGTTGCGTTAGATTCATAGCAACAAGATCTACATGTTAGTAACAGTGGTTACCATGTCACTATTTCTAGGATTTCATATTTTAAACTCTAATTTGAATAACAATTATGCAACTAGATTTTATAGATAAAATATGATTTGTTTTAGTTTAGTGTTATAATTCAAACTTAAATTTGACTTAAATTATATTATCTATACAATATCTTATATATGTTTTTATATAATTAAAACGCATGAAGCTAATAGTTTTATGAGTAGATCTCTCGGTAGTTGTATGTTTTTAACCGTAGCTTCGATTAGCGTGCTTTTTCGCGTCTGTGTGTTCGTAGTGAGACGTAGATTCGTTTACAAACTTTTCATCTTAATTTTATGTTTGGTGTATTGTTCTAATTTAGATCTATTGTTTGCTTCGTGTGTGATTGTATGGATGCTTGTGTGGTGCTTTGTGATTTCGTCCAGTTGTTGAGATATACGTGGTGCTCAAGAAGAAGAAGAAGAACGTTTAAGATTAAAGCTTACCGAAGGATCGGTGTTTTAAGGCAAGTATAGCATGGGATCTTTCTTGTTGTTCTATATACCTTTAATCACTTAATTCATACTGCATGTGTCTACCTTGACTGCCACTAAGGATATCCTAGTCTTTTGTACGTGTACCTTGATACCTTTGGGGTATTGCATTGGGTAGCTTTGCTAGTGCTCAACTACAACCATGATCTTGTAACTTGACTAATGGTATATGCAATAAATATTAAAAGATGCTTTTTAGCAACATGGAACAAGGGGGCTAGAGCATTGGGTTATTTTATGGTGCTCTAGATTCCTCTCCTTAAGGACTTATCTGTAAGTGATCATCCAGGACTTACAGTACAACTGTGAGGGCTATATGGCTCTGGCTTTAGCTCAGTATGAGGACATTTTCTAGCTTGTTAGAGGTTACCTTTATTGGCGTAAGAATGGCTTGACGAATCGGTATAGGACACCCTCTATCCCCTTGTGTATAGGCTGCGTGTCATTGTGCCATCGGGAAGCGGGGTTCCTACATCTGTTTGCTGAGTGAATCTAATGGCCCTAACTTGTTAGACGAACCTTTGAAAGGCTTCATAGTGAACCCTGCCGACCTTTCTTAGAAGTGGGTCAAGAGATTAGCTACCTCGGGTGAAAGGATAAATTATGACTCACAGTGAAAGTGTACAACCTCTGCAGAGTGTAAAACTGGTATATCAGCCGTGCTCACGGTCACGAGCGGCCTTGGAACCCTTACGGAATAGATGATCACTAATGGTTAATGATGATGAACATAGATGATATTGATGATGAAGATGCTCACTAATGATTATTGTTTATGCTATTCATTATTCATGTGTACCTGATCATGTGTTTATGGGCTTGTGATAAACTTGTTGCTACTCAATTGCTAAAATTATGACCATTAAAAGCTAATCGCAGTTAAACCAGTGTCAACCTTTTGAGCCTCATGAACCCCATGTTATATTTGTTGAGTACAATATGTACTTACGCTTGCTTTACTTTTTAAATCTTTGGATAAAAATCCTAGATGGGTACCGGATTGCTAGAGTTTGGAGGAATTAGGCTTGTGATCAACCAGTCAGTTGCCCCTGTGGAAGTGGAGTCTTCGCCTGAAGATCAGAGTTGTCTTTCCGTTGTCTATACTCTGAGGTTATAATCTTTATACTATTACGCTATGTATTTAAGCATTGTCTTTTGATATTACCCTTATTTGTAGCTATATGTGAGATTTGACTTCCTGGGCTCACATATGGTGTGTATCTGGTTTTGTTCTTAAAACCTGGTGCTACAATGTTGTGTTGTCCATTCCCCGCACTCCTAGGCCCTCACATCAGCCTAATGCCACAGCACACCTAACCCCTCTCATCTCTCTCATGTCGTCCCATTCCATCAAAATAAGAACCAAAGAAGGAATAAAGAAGGGAAAACAAGAGAAAGCAGTGAGAAGAGAAGGAAGAAGGAGAAGGAGGACCTCGCTAGAGCATGAGTAGAGATGCACAACGATGAGCTACAACACCATGTTGCCATCGCCTCGCCAAAGTTGGAGGACGTGCCCCAAGTTTTCTTCTTCCTCAAGCTCCCATGGAGGTCCCGAAGCCCAATTTACCCCCTCAAACCTCCCAAAGATGAGCTGCTACACTTGAATACCCTGCTCAACACAGTGAGCGATCCCCAAGCCATCTCCCTGTCCATCTCCCTCTTAATCACCTCCCCTGTGAGCTCCATCCCCATCCATATAAACCACAACCATGAATGAGCTCGAGGTCTCGAGACACCATGCATGACACAGCCAGCACTTAGAACGAGTTGCTACACTTAAAGACCCTCCTCAACGTGATAAGTAATATGCAACAATAGGCAAATTGCCCCCATGGAGGTCCCTTAGAACGCGTCGGTTGGTAATTGATCCTCATCTAATCATCATTTGCCTTCTCCATTGAAGATCGACAACACATGCAACTTCCATGATTAAGGGTGTGTTTGGGTGCTTCAAACGGTTCTGCTTCTCACGTGAATCTAGAGAATCCAAGCCAAACAGCATATAGGTAAAACATTTTTGCTAGAAATAGTCTCGAATGATTCTCACTTTTTTGCCTACAAACGTGAATCTGTGAAAACATGGTTTTGTAGTGATTCTGGTTCTACGTCCAAACAGTCTAGTTATTCTAATTCTCCATACAAAATGTTTTTACAAATAATCTAGATTTGAAATGTTTCTACGAGAATATGGATTCCTGTGAAACAGGCCCCAAGTCACCGGCATTGGATTCCTCTTCACCCCAACATTTCTTAATTAAATACTCATCATCCATGGAAACCTTCTAAAATGAAAAGAACACCAAAAACGTTGACAACATTGAACTAAATTAACTACACATGAATCATATTTGAGCAATGTTGTTTACTTTAAACTATGAACTAAAATACACAGAATTAAAACAAGATATGAAAATGGGAGCAATTTTTCACCTTGAAGAGGTGAGCTGTGAAGAAGGCACATGGGCAGAGGCTAAGCTTGAGGGTGGTGGAGGAGGCTTGCTAGGCAAGGGGACATTGGGAGGGAGGCCTCTGTGTTTGAGGGATTTATGTCGAGAGAGGTTGTGGCAGGCTTGTGAGCAAGGGGAAGCTAGGCATGGGGCCACTGGGAGGGAGGCCTCTGTGTTCGAGGGGTGTATGTCGAGAGTGGTTGTGGTAGGCTTCTGAGCAAGGGAAAGCTTAGTGCAAGGCCTCTATGGGTAGAGGTGCAGCAGTTACACAAGCCGCTAGGAGAGTGTTGCCTGGCTAGGGGGTCTTGGGAGAGGGACACCAGCGCTAGGGGACAATAGGAGAAGGTTCCCGATGGAGGAGGATGCCGAGAGAGGGATACCAGTGAGGGGGTGCTAATGCCTAGGAAGGGGCCATGCCTAGAGAAAGGGCCACCATGCTAGGATTCAAAGAGCAATGGGACAGACGGAGACCATGACAAAGGTAGCTCGCCGCTATATCTTGGGACCACAGTCAAGCTAAGCGACCGACAATGGCCCAACACTACTAGAAACATCCACTTCTATGATGAATAGCTTTCGTCACTGAAGGAGCCAAATTCATCATAATTTCAGTTCTATGATGAATTTATGATGATAAATGGTTCGTCACAGAAGTCGCATCACACTTGAACTTTTATGACGATTTTCACAAATCATCATAGAAGTGGCTTGATCTATGACAAAAAACAGAACATCATATAATTGTTTTGGCATGCGTGGCAGGGGGGCTACCACGCTGGTAGGTGCTTCCATTGGAGATGCTTTCCACATGTACATGCTATAACCGGTTGCATTGGAGATGGTTTGGGCACGTGACACCTTCTTATTGCACAACATGGCCATCTCTAGTTCTTGCATGTTTTAGGTTCTTACTGGACCAGGTGTCGGTTCCCTGTTGTTCCACATGTCAGTTTTCTACTAGCACACGTGTTGTCACTACTAAATTTTGACCCTGTTGCACCGGTCAATTTTTGATGTTATAGGTCTAAAATAGATGCAATAGTTCGGTTTCGCATCAATTTCTCGTTTGATGCCAGCCGATGCAAGTGGTCTTGATGCAATAGCCTTTCGCATCGGTTACTTGTGGTTGATGCGAGAAGCAGCTATTGCATCGTCCATCCGTTGTCTCTTGCATCAAAATTGAGAGATGCAATAGCTTATTGCATCCAAATCATGTTGATGCAATACATCTATTGCAACGGCTATCGTTCGATGCAATAGACTATATTGCATCCATATTAGGTTCGATGCTATATAATCTATTGCATCACCATTTTGATTCGATGCAAGAGGTTCTATTGCATCATCATTTTGGTTCGATGCAATAGGAACTATTGCATCGACGTTATGTTCGATACAATTCGAACTATTGCATCAACATGAGGTTAGATGCAATACAAACTATCACATCGACATGAGCTTGGATGCAATACAAACTATTGCATCGACATGAGATTTGAAGGGCAACTAATTATTGCATCAAATTCATTGCACAAAAATTCATAAAATTACAAAATTCAATGGCACAAAAAGGCAATCATATTAATAACTTAGATCATAAGCATCCAATAGTTTGTACAATGTAAGGAAGTCAAATGCCTTCCTATTTCCAAATAGGTAATTGCAAAGTTGAACTGCATTACAAACCACTAACTTATGCTACAAATAGGCAATCATAAACAAAAATACATGTCTCTTAGCACAGATCAACATGACATCTTTCTCGTTGCACAATATTTGATTCATTTCAGCTTGCCACGACTCCCTCAAGGTTGATCTTCCTGAAAAAGTCAAAATGATATGCATTAGTAATATATATAGTTGATCATTAAATATAGACGAAAAAAACTAATTGCACAGTTTAGTTGGAAATTGCGAGACGAACGTTTTGAGCATAATTAGTCCATGATTGAACACTAATTGCTAAATAAAAACGAAAATGCTACAGTAGTCAAATTTCCAAACTTTCCCCAACTAAACAAGGCCTCAAGCATTCTGGGACAAGTTTTGAGTTATAGAACGTCAAAGAATTATGGGACGGAGGGAGTAGTCTGTACAATATAATGAAGTCAAAGGGCTTCCTATTTCAAAAAAGTAATTACAAAGTTGGAACTGCAAAATAGACCACTAACTTATAGAATTAAACAAATATATATGACACTTAGCACAAACCAGCATTGGATCTTTGTCATTGCAGAATCTTTGATTCAGTTCATCTTGCCAAGAGTCCCTCAAGGTTCATCTTCCTGCTCAATGGAAAAAGTCCAAATGACATGCATCAGTAATATATAATGGATCACAGACTAGGCATCACATAATCTTCCAAATGACTGCATGAGTAGAATCATATGCAAAGTAGGCATCATAGAATCAGGTATGGCTGAATCAGGAAAATGGAAGTCCTGAACTGAACCAATGTCACAGTAAAAACAGTCTACAGTTAGCCTGAGAATGCCTTCTCTTCTTCATGCAAGTGTTGCTTGCTAGTTTCTATCAAGTATGTAGTACAGGTATTTGCTGAAATTAGAAAAACATTCAGTCAATACTGTAATCTCCAGTAAACATACATACAGGATGTATACAAACTTCCAGTTAGTAGATATACTCTGATTCAATCTACATTGCTGCAGATCAGATATGAATTAACTGAAGCTACATCAACAATTACTGAAGATTTGTATGCTTGTTTAAATAGCTCACCATTTATGGCATCCATCTCTCATACTTGAGCTTGTCCAGTCTGCACAATATATCTATGATCACTAGTCATCAATCATTGTTATACTATGCTACTAGGAATTGCACTATTACAGTTCAATTGCTAAACAATAGACAGTAATCAAAAGGCGAAGAAAGATGAATTTCGCAACTCTTTACCATCCAGTCATGAAATTCTTTGAAGCCCAGCAGCGGACAACCTTATGGAAAGCCTGCATTTTGAGAGAGAAAAAGGGATGAAAAAATCAACATGAGCTGTTCTAGCTTGAACTTAGAACATGCTATATCATGTTGTTCAACTGGTAATATAAAGGTGTGTCATGGCAGAAGAACAAGTGGCTCACGGTCTTCTCAGCTTTCTATTTTTAAGCGGATCACATAAGCAAAACCGACACTACGCACCATCCAATACTAATATTGAAGCATTTATTAATACATAAACTGCTCTCGGTTCATACTGTTAACATCACATTAATTTAGTTCTCGCTAAAATGAATAGTCACCCATCTAGCATTATTAGTTATGTCAACAGACAACAATTAGATTCAGACTGAACAAGCTGTAAACAGGTGTTGTGTATGCGTGGTCTGGGACCAGCAGTGCCTGAAACAAAGTAGAGAGAAGATTTGACAAGTGCTTCTTACATATAATGCAATTTGCTAGCTAAAGAACTAATATTTTGTGACATGTCGGCAATTTCTAGTATCTTTTTTAAATCTAAATCTAAATGCTAATAATAGTTGTCATGATCTGCAATTCAACAAACGTTCATGATAAAATGTGTGAGGTTATCTTTCTACTCTTTCTAGAACTCTTGCAGCTTCCTTAGTCAAATCACAGTCAGCAACAATTAGCTTTGTCAATGGACCGTGTAGGAGGCAAAGTCATACAATCCAGCATTAATCCCATCCCACAACAGGCCACAGATGGGTGTTCGAGTTAACTGCTAGGAAACTTATCGATACACAGGAAGAAAACAAAGTGCCAAGAAAGGGGAGAGGCGCTCACCTGCCACTGGAGCTGCAGGTACGGCACGAACAGCCAAAAGCCCAAAACACGGCGGCGGCGCCACTGATTCCATTGGTCCCGCCACAGGACACGATGACGCCTCCTTCTAGCCCGCAGACCTGCAACCAGAGGCCACAAGTCAAGCACGACCACTCACCTGTGCGCCGTGGCACGGGGCGGCGGCGACGACGGGGTGAGCTGCCAGCCGGCCACACCTTGGCCTCGCCGTCGAGGATGCCAAAGTTGTGCCGCGAGCTCCTCCACGCCGGCAGCGGCCTCGTGCGGAGGCTCGGTGATGACTGCCGCCTCGGAGTGGATGTCCTCCAGCTCCAGTACTCGCATAGGTCCTCCACCACCTGCTTGCCCTTTCTAGATCTAGATCCGAGAGCCAAAGGAGAGCAGGGGATCTCCACGCTGCCACCTGAATCACCGTGGTCCCAACTGGATCTGCCCCTTGTCGATGGGAAGGTGGAGGGGGAAACGGTGGGGAGGTGAGGTTAGAGGTGGAGGGCCGGCGGTGGTGGGAAGGAGGCTGTGGGAGGGGTCGTGGAGACGTGAGGGACCAGAGGGCTCTGTTTGCTAGGATTACTCGGCGACTTGGCTGACGGGAGTGTATATACGCGGATTAAAATTTGAAGTTTAATAGGTTGGCGGGAGATCGACGCGGATTAAAATTTCATTCACAAAAAACGGTGTGAGATATCCGATTCGATTTTGATTTATTTTGGTGACTTCGATAGAATAAAATAATAGTATCGTAAAGTGGTAAGAAATTTCTAAAAAAATAGCATGAAGACATAAGATTGATGTAATAGGTTCTCATAAAAATTTCAAATGATTTAACAATGTAAAACTATCCATACATTATTTGTAAATAGATACATCTCTCAATAGTTTCCTATAACTCTACGAGGGACCTATCTCTTTGTGAAGAATGTATAGTAGCGGTTTCTTAAAATCATTTTGCAATTTTGGTGGAAAGATTATATACCAAAAATATGTTGTCACGCAAGTTCGTAGAATTTTCTTACCAAGTTTAGATATTATTACAATTATTCTATGTTAATTCTAAAAATAATTGTAATACTATAAATTTAGTCAGGAAATTCTACAAACTAACATGAAAGCATATTTTGGACCCATAAGGTTTCCATAAAAAAATTCTTTTAAATAAGGTGAGGCTATACATTGTTCACAAAATAGATGTATCTCTCAAATAGTTTCATATAGCTACGTGAGAAATGTATCTATTTGTAAACAACGTGCGGTACCGCTTGTTAAACCCATTTAAATTTTTTATGTAATGATTATACACCTAAAATATACTATAATGCAAGTTTTTAGAAATTTCGAACCAAATTTAGATATTATTATAATTATTCTATAAGGTGTCCCTCGGATAATGCAAAATTAAAGTTATTTGATATTTAGCTCGGGTAGTAATAGGACTCAATAGAGGTGTGCTATTGTAACTTTAGTGTAGTATCCTACTAGGGGTAGGACTCCAACTTGCATGTATCCACCATATAAACTAAAGAGCCTTTGGAGGGAACCATATAAACAAAAGGTAGAGACCAATGTATTCACCAAGCCAACTAAAGGGCATCATTCATGCCTTGTAAGGAGCAATTACGAGTACTCAAGAGGATTATGCTAGATAGCTTCACTTCATTAGATTCTTGTATAGGCAAGAACTAGTGGGTCGTAGACGGTCAAGTAGGATTGTGAGAGCGATAATTACTTATACTCTTTTGAAGTTGTGTTTATTGAATTTGTGGTCGGATATGTCAAAATCCTAATATCTTGTCGTGGTTGCTTTAACACCGTCATCTAGAGTTTTCTACATGACTCGACAACATCCTTCTTAATACGGTGCAAGCTTGGTTCATACTCACAATATACTTTAAAACATCTGAGATCTACTGCATATAACTGCTTTGTTGGTCATAAAAACATTATAGTATACTACCTCCGTTTTTATTTACATATGGTACTAGTTTTTTCCTAAATGAAATATTTATCTCCGACGATTGATTTTCAAAAGAAATATATAGCTTCATAATATCAGATTTAGGCTTTTTATATTTGTTATATGAAAAACACTATCATAATATATAATTCATATGTTGTAAAACTATAAAGATTTTTTTTTGGAAATAGCTGGTTATAGATACTCCCTCCGTTTTTTACAAAGTTAATAAGACATCTAATAAAGAGGGAGTAGTAATGTTTGACTTAGGAAAAAATTAATATGATACGTAAAAAAGAATTAGGGAGTATAAGATAATATTGTTTAAGATCCTTCACAAAGCTGCCTTAGTTTTTTGAAAATTGGGAGGGCACTCTGGAATGTAGAAAAAGACAGAAGAAAGAATCGCTTCGCTCTTCAATATTAGATATATTTTAATGCTCAAATATCCTAAAAAAATCTAAAATTTTGTCACGAGTCCAAAAGGGTTTCTTATAACATCATTAAAAGTGACCATTAGTTTACTTGTACCTTTTTTAATGAAAACTTAATAAAATTTTGATTCCATATGTTTGTCTATGAACGATTTAATTATATTTTTTCATTTTTGGTATTAAAAATATTTGATAATAACGACATGTGGTATTTGAATATAAAAAATATTATGTATTGAAAATTTGGCTAGGGACTAAAAAAAATTACAACCTTCTCTAAAAAATTCCATAAAGAAAATCAAAGTTATGTACAAGTTTGTTCCATTTTGTGTTAAGTCCAAGTTGTTGTTTCTAGTCAACTCTCTCATCTTTAGTGAGATTCAAGGTGATTAATAATTAACACATTTTTTATTAAAAAATAATATAATCTTGATTTTAGATGCTTGTCTGCATAAATGATTTTTTTTGGAATACTATGCATTTTAGAATATAAATGTGTCTGTATCAATTTATTGGAATTTTACTTCAAATTTAAAACTACATGTGTTATAGAAAAGTTTATAGATGCCGATCACTGGAAAATCTTCTTAGAAAAATAAAATAAAATTTGGCTAGGCAACAAAAGTTATAACTTCTGCAAAAGTTTTGGCGGCCTAACTCCCGCGTTCTGATTTGTGAAATTGAAACAAATCCTATCTACTCATCTCCGCACCCTCTCATCTACAGTACATCCAGCGCATCTTCTTTGGCTTGACCGCGTTCTGATTTGTGAAATTGAAACAAATCTTTCTCGACTCCCCAATCCTTCGGCGCCGCCCCCGCTCCCTCACAGTACGTGATACTGATCGACGATCCCTGCCCCTCCGTTCCCCCAAGCGAATGCATCGAGGTGCTGGAGCAGCCCGTGGAGATCCAGCGGAGATGAACCCTCTCCCACAAGATCCGCGGTGGCGTGGACCCTCCCTTCTGCGGATCCGCTCGCGGCCATCAAAGACGGCGAAGTTCACCCTGGCTCGCGCCCCGACCGATCAGCATCTGTGCGCGGCTTCGATCCCAGTTCGCTGTGGCCAGGGCGAGATCCTTCACGACCACATCAACCCCACACACACACACACACACACATCTTCGGTGTAGAGTTCTATGTTCTGCAGGTTATTGTTATTTTCCGAACTTAATTTTGGATACGTCCACTTTGATTTGGTAGTGTAGAGTTCTAGTGAAGAATGGCTGCTAATTCAGATTTTTGCCCTCTCGATCTGATTAATCAATCCTGTATGCAGCTTTCTGGTTCTACGAGGAGGTGCCTGCTCCGCTTGAGTAATGAGGACAACCATAAGATGTGTTGCAATGTTTCTGTTGCCTAGCTTATGCAGTTAAAAATTTCCTCGAGCGATGATACATTTCAATATTTCATTATTACAATTATGTGTACTGCAGGGATCTCAAAAAATTATAGCTCTAGATCTTGAAGCTATGTGACTGTATGGATGACTAATTGGCTGTTGTCTGAGGAATCAGTTTTATTGTCCAAGTATGACTTATAAGCCAAACAAGTCCAAGTGAACGGGGCGATGGGCTCGTCGAGGGCCTCCTTTGCTTTGCGCTGGATTCCGCGAGATCCATGTGTTGTATCCGTTTAATCTTTTATCTACTCCTCTGATTTCATTGCTTCTGTGCATGATGCCTGGGAACCATTTCTAATTTTCTATTATATGTTGTGGTGTCCCCTGCATGATGCCAGATCTAAAGAAACTGATTGCAGCGGCATCCTGCTTGTCACAGCTACTCGATGTGAAGGAGTGTGATGCTCTCTGCTCTCTGCTCAGGTCTGATTAATTATTTTTGTCTGCTAGGGCCTTATTCTCTTTTTTTTTTTGGAATTTGTAAGCTGTCATTATTGGACTAACTTTAGTAAAGGACTGTCAGCAGCATAAGTACCTAGATAATTATTATTTTTCAAAGAGTAAAAGATTGAGAGTTGTTAAAAATGTGAATCTCTGAATTTTTAGTTCTGCAGGAACTGTGAATGTCTCTGAATTATCAGTTTTGTGTGATCTCATATGTGTTGCTGAACCGTGGAAATCCTGTTAATGTGAACTGATATCTGTTACCAGAAGCTATGATCACGCTATGGTTTTATATTACCTTTCTTGGACAGCTAAAAAGGTTTTTCTTATGCTCAAACTGACATCTAAAAAGGATGCTTCTGAAATTTGTGCAGGTAATTTTTGGCTGGGGCTTTTAGGATGTTGTGTGGAATGAAGGTTTGGACACTGGGAAGTTTTTAGGCAATCTTTCTTTGCATTGTACCAATCTTTGTGCTGCTTGTGTGTTACTAATAGATTACATTACATACATGTCTTTTTGATGTAGAGTTATAGACTGAGTAATGCCCAACTTCAAGGCTGGTTAGAAGTCTAGCAGTTGCTGTTACAGTATTGTTGCTGCTGCTTCAATAGTTGGAGTACCAGGGTAGGGACATGAGAAGGCTACAACCTTGATTTGAGCATGATTTGCATGCTGTGAATATTTTACACACTCACATATGCTGACATAACTTTTGTCATTTTTTTATAACTATTGATGTGACTCTTTCCACATGTAGCTATCAAACTAAAATAATGTAAGGAGAAAAATAAGGAATATGCATCAGTAAAAAATATACCCAAGTTATATAAAGGCACTATAAATCAGTTTTTTTAAAAATATATTCAAGTTATATAAAGGCACTATAAATTAGTGGATTGAACTATGTCTTTCGTTCTTTTCATGAGTTGCTGTTTTTTCTCCAAGGCTGGAGCTACTTTCTTTTCTCACTTCAAACTGGTAACCCCAGTATGTAAGGACCGCTGTTATTGGCTTTCTTAAAAGCCGAGTTAATCTCCTTTCGAAAAAAAATAGTGGATTGCTGGGAATTGCATGACGATGCTATGCATGGCTTGTAGCTAGGTAATTATCCATCTGGGCCCAATTTTTTGTTAGGGTAAGAGAATATCACATTTTTATGTAACTGCCTACTATCTATCTGTAAACTTGTGGCTATCGATGTCGGATGTTGTGACCAGACAATTGGGGATGTATTCTTGGACAGGGAAGGAACTGGGTTTCAGTCTGAAGTGAGAGTTTTGAGGATCAACGGATAATAGTTATGTTTGGCTCATAGTTGCAGGGGTCAGCCGAGTGATTGAATCCTACAAGGCTCTTAAGTACTTGGATGTTTCGTCATGTCTGCAGGATACAAGGGACAGCTGCGAGCAAGTGCCTGTGCAGTTTCCTGCTGGCTGTAAGTTGAATTTCTATGGCAGTTTGCTGGAATCTGATCCATCAGCTGACATTGTTGTTTATCTTTCTCTGTCAAAACCTATGCAAGATCCAGAGGTCGTAATGGATGCAAACCATGACCAATGTTTAGTACCCAATTCAATGTGCATGTGATTTAGTCTGTGGATAGTAGCGCCAAAGCCCATGAAATAAGTTGTCTGATATATTGTGCCAAGGAAATGCATCAAGTGTATTCAAAATGTACAGTTTAGACTGGTGTCAGTGTATTGTAGTTTTATTTTTATTTGCATCGCTTGTACAGATATTTATATTTTGGCTTTGTGTCAAACCTGGCTATAGTTCTGATGTCTTGTGCTAAAATACTGCTCCCACTTGGAAGAATTGGTGGAATGTCAGCTGCATATTTTCCAGTCTCACGCCACTCTCATTTGTAACTCAAGAGACCAACATGTATAGTGCTGATAAAAAAACATGTCTAATATGCATAAAAGATATACAATTCCACTAAAAATTGACTATATGGCATTGGAAAATAAAACCAAATAAATAGTTAAGTTTATCCTATGATAGCATCAACTAAATATATCATTCCTACATACATGATTGCTTTTTGGATGCAACTTGATAAAATTGACATCCTTAATTCTATATTTGATCAAATTCCAGGTTTGTTCAAATTCGAGTCAGGCCGCCGGGTTAAATTTTGTGGCTCGTGCCCACCCGGCAGGTCGGTCTATTCCACCCGGCATGCACATCAGGCTGTCGGGTTAAATTTTGTGGCTCGTGCCCACCCGGCGTGCACATCAATCATGATAGCATAGCCTCTTGAGAAAATATTTAATTCAAACTTACTGTTTACTTACGATCATTGCATCTAAACAATACGTGGATATCGTTTGTTTATTATAAGCGAAATACCATTTTTTTTTGTTGCGGATTGGTTTCAAAGTTAAAATATAGATATGTTTATATCACGTTGAGTTAGTGTTACCCACCACACATCATTAAGAATTTGTAATGCACGGCTATAAAAATTTGTATTAGCGATGATATAGGTTATTTGGTTCAAATTAGTGTGCCCATAGCAACACACAGGCCATTAGCTAGTTTTTTTTATAGAAGTCAACTTTGCGTGTCTTTTTCATGGGCCCTTGAGGCACTTGTGGCCCAACCATATGTTTTAGCCTCTTGCATCGTAAACTTTCAATGCAATAATGACCATGTATCATATCAAATCACTACTAACGGATGCAATAAAAATTACATATTGCATCAAAGTTTAGCACTATCAATTTGTTGCAATAGCACTTCCTAATTGCACCCATATTCTAAACCGGTGCAATACCACCTACATATTGCATCAAAAATCAATACTAACGCAACAAAATTTGTTTGATGCAATAATTTCTAGCTATTACAACTTTTGTATGAAATCGATGCGATAGATCATACATATTGCATTGACATGAATTATTGTCACATCCAACTCCTTCTCGATGCAATAATGACCACCTATTGCATCATATTTGCAAAATTGATGCAATAGCAGCCATCTATTGCATCAGATTTGTGTTTGATGCAAAGCGATGCGATAGGGTCAAAAATTAGTAGTGTGTGTTGCCGTTGGATCACGTGTCACTTCTTCATTAGACCATGTGTCATATTTTTATTGGTCCACGTGTCTGTTTCTTATTTGACCACGCATCATGATGTTGTCCATCCACGTGTCGTATTTTTATATGTCCACGAGGCTTGACGATTTCCTTCCACATGTCGAATTTTTAATAGCCCACGTGTCGTGCCCTAGCCAATTCATGTGTCATGCACTAGTTGGTCCACGTGTCGCATTTTTATTTGATCACGTGGTCTGTCGTGGTTCTACCGTGTGCAGGACTAATTACATTAGAAAAGTAATTCGAGATCGTCACTACTACACTGATTGACAACATAATTATTCAAGCTGGCAATCAAATACCAACAATTAACATTTCACACTTCAGCAGCAAGCCATTGACAAAGTATCACCACAACAAACCATCACATGACTTCACACAACAGACCACAAATGTTCACTGCATCAAGCCGCAGGAGTTGAAGACTGCGAGTTAATTACCAGGAGAGCTTAAGCGCATGACTTGCTCACAGAGCCTATTGTACTCCTCCTATTGCTGTTTTTTGAATTTCTCAAACTCCCTTTCAGACTCTTCTGTCTTCCTCTTTAGTTCATCCACTAGTTCGACGAGGGCAACAGTACTTTCCTGTTCACCAGCAAGCTACTCCCGAAGTGTCATCTCCGCTGATGTCTCTGCTCTAGTGGAGCTTCTCAGGATACCAGCATTCTTCAAAAAAGGTTTTTCCTGCTTGCCTAGGAGGGGGCTTGCCCTGGTAGAGGTAGAGGACCTTGGAAACAACATCAGCACTAGTCATTGGTTGCTGCCCATCAGCAATAGGTTCTGCTTGCATAGCTTCCATAGCTTCCTACGAAATTCAATCAATAAAACATTAGGTTATAGATAGTGGAAAAGGACTTCAATTGAAAAACCAAGAGATTAATTCATAACAAGTAATGCATCAAACTTCCTCAGCCTACTGCTGATAGAGATTACATAAACACAATGCATTGGTCTTTTGCAGCCTATTAGCGATAGAGATTACATAAGCACAATGTACAGGTACCATATTGATTGATGTTAATTTGTAACTACAAAATTAAATGATGTTACTACATTAGATTTCAAGAAAAGCAAATAAAGGCACTTACAACTGCTGTTCTTGTAGCATCGCTCAGGCCCTTTTTCGTACTGGTATGGAAGTCCTTGAAGACTTCCACAACATTAACATCTTCATCAGGTCGACCATGTTGTTCAAGTCCTAGATCATCATGTTGTTCATCAAGTCATTGATCGTGTTCTGTGGCTTTCCTCTTGTTCTCCTTCTGTTCACATTGCACATGAGTTTCTATTTATATTTAAACAAAGACAAGAGTAACAATAAAACACAACCATCACTTACAAATGTTTGTAGTTGGACAACATAGGAGCGAGATCCTATATACCGATGGTACTTCACTTTTGCATAGTTTCGCTTGTTTGTCTTAGATGTTTCCTATAACTTTATTTGTGTTAAACTACAGCACAAGTAGACCATAGCAAGACTAGACTAGAAATCAATGGGTTCACACACACACCTTGTTCTTAGCACTAGACCAAGTCTCAACAACTTCACATCATTGTGCATCGCTCATGGACAGGACAGGAGAGGTCATACGGATCTGATCAGCAGGGACGCCATTGAAGTAGGTTTGCTTCAACCTGTAGCGTGCCTGCTGTATCCCAGACTGCAATAGATTCCAGCAAGCTTCTTGTGTTGGTCGGCAATAGTGTGAATGAAAAGTAAATCCGTTAAAGTTGCTCAAAGCAGAGTTGAATGTCAAGAGCGGATACCCATACATACAGTTAGCCTTTCTAGAAATTTTTTGTAATGCATGACACCTGAGTGCTTCTTATAATGTTTCTAATGCATCAAAATTGGTATTTGATGCCTGACTACTACACCTGCCTCTATGACAAACTTGGCAGCTTGCACTGGATCATGTGGCTTTCTATTCCCCTCAGCAATAGAGATGGGAATCCTCAATCCTCCCATTGACTTGCTCATTTAGTCAAGCAAAATTCCATGAGTTTGAGGCCTCGGCTTCCTCACTGAAAGGTCCTAATGGCTAGAGGGGGTGAATAGCCTATTAAAAATTTCTACAACAACACTTAACAAACCGGTTAGACAATTATGAGGCGAAGCGAGTGTTGTGCTAGCCTACTAAAAATGCAAGCCACCTACCACAATTCTAGTTTATGTAGTTTCTATTCACATAATAACTATGTCACTACACTAAGTTAGTGTGCTCTCAAAGACTAACTAAAGAGCCATACTAACCAAACTAACAAGCTCTCACAACTAGCTACACCAAAGAGCTTGACAACTAGTTTGCTGTAATGTAGAGAGAGTGAGCAAGATGGTTATACCGCCGTGTCGAGGAATGAGCCAATCAATAACAAGAATGGATACCAATGAAGACCAATCACCTCGGAATCAAATGATGACACAATGATTTTTTATCGAGGTTCACTTGCTTGCCGGCAAGCTAGTCCTCATTGTGGTGATTCACTCACTTGGAGGTTCACGCGCTAATTGGCATCACATGCTAAACCCTCAATAGGGTTCCGCACAATCATCACAAGATGAGGATCACACAAGCCACAAGCAATTCACTGGAGTACCTTTTGGCTCTCTGCTGGGGAAAGGTCAAGAACCGCTCACAATCACCACGATCGGAGCCGGAGACAATCACCAACGTCCGCTCGATGATCCTCGCTGCTCCAAGCCGTCTAGGTGGCGGCAACCACCAAGAGTAACAAGCGAATCCTACAGTGAAACACGAACACCAAGTGCCTCTAGATGCAAACACTCAAGCAATGCACTTGGATTCACTCCCAATCTCACAAAGATGATGAATCAATGATGGAGATGAGTGGGAGGGCTTTGACTAAGCTCACAAGGTTGCTATGTCAATGTAAATGGCCAATAGTGTGAGCTTGAGCCGGCCATGGGGCTTAATTAGAAGCCCTCATGAAATAGAGCCGTTGTACCCCTTCACTGGGCACAGCTCGGGGTGACCGAACGCTCCGGTCAGATCGACCAGACGCACCCTGCCAGCGTCTGGTGAATGGATGGCTGCCACGTCATCCCTCTCTTCAAATACTGAGCGCCCGATCCCAACGGTCAAGTGATGACCGGACGTAGCAAAGTGCCACGATCGGACGTACAACCCCAGCGTCCGGTCACTTCTAGTAAGGTTCCAGCTGCGACCGGACGTGCCAGTTTGATCATGACCGGACGTAGGACCCCAACGTCCGGTCATTTCCAGTATGCCTCCACTCGCGATCGGATGCGTCCGATCATGCCTGACCGGACTCACCCAGCGTCCGGTCACTCAATGTCTCCTCTGTGCGCTGCCACGTTAGTAGGACCGGACGCACCCCGCCAGCGTCCGATCATGAAGTGACCCAGCGTCCAGTTGAAGACCGACGCCAGCGTCTTCACTGCTTCCACTGACCGGACGCACCGGTCCAGTTGAGGCCAGCGTCCGGTGCACTCTGTGAAACCTTATCTTTTCTATATAGGGCGCTGGTGAAGTTTCTTACCCTTGCTCCCAAGTGCTAAACACAATGTGTATCACCTTTGTGCATGTGTGTTAGCATACTTTCACAGACATTTTCAAGGGTGTTAGCACTCCACTAGATCCTAAATGCAAATGCAATGAGTTAGAGCATCTAGTGGCACTTTGATAACCGCATTTCGATACGAGTTTCAACCCTCTTAATAGTACAGCTATCGAACCTAAATGTGATCACACTCGCAAAGTTTCTTGATCACCGAAATGAAAAAGCTCCTACCACTTATACCTTTGCCTTGAGCCTTTTGTTTTTCTTGTACTTCTTTTCCAAGTCCAAGCACTTGATCATCACCATGGCAACACCATCATCATGTCATGATCTTCATTTGCTTCACCACTTGTACTAGTGCTACCTATCTCGTTATCACTTTTGATAAACTAGGTTAGCACTTAGGGTTCATCAATTCATCAAAACCAAACTAGAGCTTTCAATCTCCCCTTTTTGGTAATTGATGACAACCCTTACACAAAGAGATGAATTGAAATTTAATTGAATTCATGTTGCTTGCCCAAGCATATTACCATGTGTAAAAGGATATGGACAAGTTTCATGAATCCCATATGGTAGCAATTACTCCCCCTACATATGTGCTAAGAGTTTGGATTGTAGCTTGCACATATGCTTAGATAGGAAATATAGGAGACAATGTCTACCAAATGATGCTAAGGTATAAAAGATGGACCTTTGAAGCGTGATACCAATCAGAGTGCACCAATGTACCATCCTTAGCACCATTAGTAACTAGACATACACAAAAACTAGAATACCCCATGAGATCAACATTAGAAGTAAGGGTCTAGTTTTCATAACGTGAGCATGAGTCTAGTTACTTAACCTATGCATGCTAGTTTTTCATTTCATCATTCAAACCTACAACTAGCATACATCACACAAGCATGGATATTGAAATTTAAAACTTATGCCATGCAAGCAAACATATGAAATGCACATTCAAATGCACCATACAAGTTCATGAGCTTGCTCCCCCTACTTGTGTGCTCAAAATTTTAATTGATCCCTTCCTTTGTCATATTTCTCCCCCTATGTCAAATTCTCCCCCTTTGTTGTCTTTTCACTATCTTTGTACACTAATATCTTTGTTTTTCTCTAATATCTCTATTTTTCTCCCCATAGCACTAATATCACTAATATCTTTGTTTTTCTCCCCCTTTGTCATCAATGACCACAAAGGTTCAAAAATGTAGATAGGTTGAGATTATCAAAGTCAATCAATGGGGTGAGGATCATTTTCCCAAATTTAGTTCAATCTAGAATACTTGCCAAAGACATTTAACTCGGTTTGATACAAGGACAAGCTTCTTCACACCTCCAAATAAGGGTTATCTTGTACCTTGTTGGGTTAAACACTTAGAGCTCATTTTCTAGATCAAACACTTGGTTTACAAGCCCACAAACATGTCATATGCTACCACTAGACCAAATCAAGCATAGAAGCAATAGTGGTACCATACAATCATCAAGTTCATTTGATTTTCATGAATGAGTCTATTAAATATGAAAGATGTCTAGATGCACTAAACATGTCCTTAGCAAGGATGTATGCCATGCCAATCAACTTTTACCTTGGATTGCTTGAAGGAGAGGCATGTCATATGAGTGGGAGGGTTGTATCAACACATATTTGAGAAATCCAATATGTTCAACTCATTCCTTAGCTTGCAAAACCTTTTCTCATCCAATGGCTTGGTGAATATGTCGGCAAGTTGATCCTTGGTGCCTACACTCTCAATGCAAATGTCCCCTTTTTGTTGGTGATCTCTTATGAAATGGTGGTGGACATCAATTTTCTTTGTTCTTGCATGTTGAATCAGATTATTGGTCAACTTGATTGCACTCTCATTGTCACATAGCAATGGCACTTTCTTAAACTTGATTCCAAAGTCACTCAAAGTGGCCTTCATCCAAAGTATTTGTGCACAACTACCGGTGGATATGTATTCGGCTTCAGTGGTTGATAATGCAACACTATTTTACTTCTTTGATGACCATGAAACAAGTGATCTTCCCAACAATTGACATCTGCCTGATGTGCTCTTCCTTTCAACCTTGCATCCTGCATAATTCGAGTCAGAGTAACCAACTAGTTCAAACTTTGCTCCTTTGGGATACCACAAACCAACATTTTGTGTATGCTTCAAGTACCTCAATATTATCTTGGTAGCCTTCAAATGACTTTCTCTTGGTGAGGCTTGAAATCTTGCACACATGCATACACTAAACATGACATCCAGCCTTGATGCGGTCACATAGAGTAGGCTTTCAATCATAGACCGATACAATTTTTGATCCACCATGTTGCCACTTGCATCACTATCCAAGTTACCATTTGTTCCCATTGGTGTGCTAATGGCTTTACTATCACTCATGCCAAACTTCTTGATCATGTGCTTGATATACTTGCCTTGACTTACTAATGTACCATTCTTCAATTGCTTGATTTGAAGACCAAGGAAGTAACTTAACTCTCCAACCATGGACATCTCAAACTCATTAGCCATCATCTTTCCAAACTCTTCACAAAAGTCTTGATTGATTGATCCAAATATGATGTCATCAACATAGATTTGCAACACAAATAAATCTTTTCCAATATTCTTGATGAAATGAGTGGTGTCAACCTTGCCCATCATGAACCCTTTTGAGAGTAGGAAGTTCCTCAATCTCTCATACCATGCTCTAGGTGCTTGCTTCAAGCCATACAATGCCTTCTTCAACTTGTACACATGGTCAGGCTTCTTGTCATCTTGAAAACCAGGAGGTTGCTCAACATATACTTCTTCATTGATATAACCATTGAGAAATGCACTCTTGACATCTATTTGATAGAGTTTGATGTTGTGGGCACAAGCATATGCTAGCAAGATTTTAATTAATTCCAATCTAGCAACCGGGGCATATGTTTCTCCAAAGTCAAGACCTTCAACTTGTGTATATCCTTGTGCTAACAATCTTACTTTGTTCCTTACTACTATTCCATCTTGATCTTGCTTATTTCTAAAGACCCATTTGGTTCCAATCACATTGTGTCCCTTTGGTCTCTCTACTAATTCCCAAACTTGATTTCTTGTGAAGTTATTCAATTCTTCATGCATAGCATTCACCCAATCAACATCTTTCAATAATTCATCTATCTTCTTTGGTTAAATGGATGACACAAATGAGAACTGCTCACAAAATGAAGCCAATCTTGATCTTGTTTGTACACCTCTAGAAATATTACCAATGATAGTGTCCAATGGATGATCCCTTGCGATATTGGTTGGTTGGATGATTGGAACTTGATTGCTTGCACTTGCTTGATCATTGGGTTGAGATGATGTACTAGCCACTTGATCTTGTTCATTGTCATGAGATCCACTTGTACTAGCTTGATTTGTATCATCTTGCACATTTGAGTTAGATAGCACTTCCACTTGATCATCTTCATCATCATTCACTTGCCTAGGCCTCAATTCACCAACATCCATGTTCTTCATGACATTTGAAAGTTGAATGCCTCTAACATCTTCCAAGTTTTCATTTTTCTTCTTGTGAACCCTTGGTTTCATCAAATTCAACATCATGAACTTTCTCAAGAGTACCACTATCCAAATTCCAAACTCTATGTGCTTTGCTAGTGGTTGAGTATCCAAGTAGGAATCCTTCATCACATTTCTTGTCAAACTTGCCCAATCTAGTGCCTTTCTTCAAGATATAGCATTTGCAACCAAAGACCCAAAAATATGCAATGTTGGGCTTTCTACCATTCAAGAGCTCATATGGTGTCTTCTCTTTCAATGAGTGACAATAGAGACGGTTGCTACAATAGCAAGCTGTGTTGATAGCTTTGGCCCAAAAAGATTGACTCACATTGTACTCACTAAGCATAGACCTTGCCATAACAATGAGTGTCATATTCTTCCTCTCAATAAGGACATTTGATTGTGGAGTGTACTTGGTCGAAAATTGATGTCTAATTTCAAATTCATCACATAACTCATCAATTCTAGTGTTCTTGAACTCACTACCATTGTCACTTCTAACTCTCTTGATGGTTGTTTCAAACTCATTGTGAATGCCTTTGACAAATGATTTGAATATTGCAAACATATCACTTTTGTCCACTAGAAAGAATACCCATGTGTATCTAGTATAATCATCCACTATCACAAAGCCATATTTATTACCACCGATGCTAGTGTATTGTGTTGGCCCAAACAAGTCCATGCGCACTAACTCAAATGCTTTACTAGTGCTCATCATGCTTTTCTTAGGATGGGTGTTTCCAACTTGTTTGCCGGCTTGGCAAGAGCTACAAAGCTTATCCTTTTCAAACACAACATCTTTCAAGCCTCTAACCAAGTCATGCTTAACCAATCTATTCAATTGTTTCATTCCAACATGACCAAGCCTTCTATGCCATAACCAACCCATGCTAGACTTAGTGAACAAACATGTCGATAATTTAGCTTCACTAGCATTGAAATCAACCAAGTATAGTTCTCATATCTAAAGCCTTTGAAGATCAAATTAGAGCCATCTACACTTATGATCTCTACATCATCTACCCCAAATATGCATTTAAATCCAAGATCACACAATTGAGCCACGCATAGCAAGTTAAAGTTCAAGCTCTCTACTAGCAACACATTGGAAATGCTCATATCATTGGATATTGCAATCTTACCAAGCCCCTTGACCTTGCCTTTGCCATTGTCACCAAATGTGATACTATCATAACCATCATTGCCATTGGTGTTGATTGAGTTGAACATTCTTGCATCACCAGTCATGTGTTGAGTGCACCCACTATCAAGAACCCAATGCCTTCCTCCGGCTTTGTAATTGACCTACAAAAGAAGATCAATTCCTTTTAGGTACCCAAACTTGCTGGGGTCCTTGAAGGTTAGTCACTAAGCTCTTTGGTACCTAAATGACTTTCTTCTTTGAGCCCATCCATGGTTTACCAATAAACTTAGCCTTCACACCATTTGTACCCTTAGTAAGCACATAGAAAGAATTAATCTTAATTGAGGATACATTAGCATTTTTGCTCTTGTTCTTGCACTCATGCTCTTTATGACCAACTTGCTTGCAACTAGTGCAAAACCGACTATTGTTCTTCATAAAACTAGTCTTGTGAGGAGCAAAGGCCGCCTTGCCTTTCTTGGGGGTATAGCCCAATCCCTCTTTGTAGAGAGAAGCTCTTTGGCTACCCAAGCACATAAGCAAGTGGTCTTCACCACCATAGGCCTTAGTCAAGGTGTGAGTGAGCTTATTCACCTCCTTCTTGAGGTTCTCATTCTCAACCATTAGTGAGGCATCACAAGTGAAACCATCACTACTAGATGAGGTGGAAATACAAGTACTACAAGAAGGGTTAGCGGGAGCAACAATGATATGCATAGATAATGATTCATCAATTATATCACAAGTTAAGCCTACATCACAAGTCTCAACATGCTTCTTTTTATTTTGTTCATTAAGCAAGGAGGAATGAGCTTTTTCAAGCTTCTTGTCAGCCTTGCCAAGCTTCTCATGGGCTTCCTCTAGCCTCTCATGAGTTGCATTGAGCTCATCAAAGGCTTGCTTAAGGGCTTTTAGTTCCTTACGCAAGCTTTTGCATTTCCTTCTCTTAATGTCAAAGTTGTCTTTAGCATCTTCTAGCATGTCAAATAGTTCATCCTTAGTAGGTTCATCATCATCACTATCACTATCATTTTTATTTTTATTTTCATTATCATGTTCTTCATCACTTCCATCATCATAAATTTGTACCTTAGTGGCCTTAGCCATGAAGCATGATGGTGTGTCAAAGAGAGAAGGCTTCTCATTGATAGCAATGCTTGTAAGTGCCTTCTTCTTGGTGTTCTTGTCATTGTCACTATCATCATCATCACTTGAGGAAGCATCACTATCCCAAGTGACTACATATGAACAACCCTTCTTCTTCTTCTTGAAGGTCATCTTGTCCTTCTTCTCTTTCTTTTCCTTCTTGTCCTTCTTGTTCTTCTTGTCATCATCTTTGTCGCTATTGTATGGGTATTGAGCAACAAGATGATATTTGCTTCCACAATTGAAGCACCTTCTTGACTCTTCCTTGTTCTTGGACGAAGACTTCTTTCTTCTAGCATGGTAGCCCTTCTTCATTATGAACTTGCCAAATCTTTTAACAAAGAGACCCATCTTTTCATCATCATCATCATCCCATGAACTATCATCTTCACTTGATGTTTCTTGCTTTGCCTTGCCCTTGGATGATGTGGCCTTGAATGCCACACTCTTCTTCTTGTCATCCTTCTTCTCCTTCTTTTCTTCCTTCTCATTATCATCTCTATATGTATCATCGGTCATTATATCTCCCAACACTTGGTTTGGTGTCATGGTGTCCAAACCACTCCTCACTAGAATAGTGACCAATGTGCCAAATCTTGAAGGTAAGCATCTCAAGAACTTGTGGGAGAAGTCCTTGTCCTTCACCTCTTCTCCAAGTGCTTTGAGATCATTGACAAGCACTTGAAGCCTATGAAACATCTCCGACACACTCTCATCCTTCTTTATCTTGAAGCTTGCAAACTTTTCTTTGAGAATGTATGCCTTTGCACCCTTCACGGCTTGAGTGCCCTCAAATGATTCCTCCAATTTCTTCCATGCCTCATGAGCTCTCTCAATGTTCTTGATTTGCTCAAATGTTCTCTCATCCAAAGCATCATGGATGGCACTAAGAGCAATGTCATTATTTTAGAGTAGTATTTCTTCGGCGACAGTGGGAGCCTCTTCATCATCAATCTCAATCTTGGTCTCTACCACCTTCTAAACCTTCCTATTGATTGACTTGATATAAGTTGTCATCTTAGCCTTCCAATAGGGATAATTTGAGCCATCAAATTGGGGTGGCTTCTTGGTGTTGTTGATTTGAGTCATTTTTACGCCAAAGGTTGTTAAGCCTCAAATCACGGTGACCCCAGCTCTGATACCACTTGAAAGGTCCTAATGACTAGAGGGGGGGTGAATAGCCTATTAAAAATTTCTACAACAACACTTAACAAACCGGTTAGATAATTATGAGGCAAAGCGAGTGTTGCGCTAGCCTACTAAAAATGCAAGCCACCTACCACAATTCTAGTTTATGTAGTTTCTATTCACACAATAACTATGTCACTACACTAAGTTAGTGTGCTCTCAAAAGCTAACTAAAGAACCACACTAACCAAACTAACAAGCTCTCACAACTAGCTACACTAAAGAGCTTGACAACTAGTTTGTGGTAATGTAGAGAGAGTGAGCAAGATGGTTATACCGCCGTGTCGAGGAATGAGCCAATCAATCACAAGAATGGATACCAATGAAGACCAATCACCTCGGAATCAAATGATGACACAATGATTTTTTTACCAAGGTTCATTTGCTTGCCGGTAAGCTAGTCCTAGTTGTGGCGATTCACTCACTTGGAGGTTCACGCGCTAATTGGCATCACACACCAAACCCTCAATAGGGTGCCGCACAACCAACACAAGATGAGGATCACACAAGCCACAAGCAATTCACTAGAGTATCTTTTGGCTCTCCGTCGGGGAAAGGTCAAGAACCCCTCACAATCACCATGATCGAAGCCGGAGACAATCACCAACCTCCGCTCGACGATCCTTGCTGCTCCAAGCTATCTAGGTGGCGGCAACCACCAAGAGTAACAAGCGAATCCTATGGCGAAATACGAACACCAAGTGCCTCTAGATGCAAACACTCAAGCAATGCACTAGGATTCACTCCCAATCTCACAAAGATGATGAATCAATGATGGAGATGAGTGGGAGGGCTTTGGCTAAGCTCACAAGGTTGCTATGTTAATGTAAATGACCAAGAGAGTGGGCTTGAGCCAGCCATGGGGCTTAAATAGAAGCCCCCATGAGATAGAGTCATTGTACCCCTTCAGTGGGCACAGCTCAGGGTGACCGGACGCTCTGGTCAGATCGACCGAACGCACCCTGCTAGCGTTCGGTCAACAGATGGCTACCACGTCATCCCTCTCTTCAAATACTGAGCGCCCGATCCCAACGGTAAAGTGATGACCGGACACAGCATAGTGCCATGATCGGACGCAGGACCCCAGCGTCCGGTCACTTCTAGTAAGGTTCTAGCTACAACCAGATGCGTCAGTTTGATCATGACCGGATGTAAGACCCCAGCATCTGGTCATTTCTAGTAAGCCTCCACTCGTGACCGAACGCGTCCGGTTATGCCCGACCGGACTCACCTAGCGTCCGGTCACTCATTGTCTCCTCTGTGCGCTGCCATGTCAACAGGACCGGACACACCCCGCCAGCATCCGGCCATGAAGTGACCCAGCGTCCAGTCGAAGACCGATGCCAGCGTCTTCACTGCTTCCACTGATCGGACGCACCGGTCCAGTTGAGGCCAGCGTCCGGTGCACTCTGTGAAACCCTATCTTTTCTATATAGGGCATCGGTGGCACCATCGGACTATCCGCACTCTACGGGTGGACCATCATCATGTCATGATCTTAATTTGCTTCACCACTTGGACTAGTGCTAGCTATCTCATAATCACTTTTGATAAACTAGGTTAGCACTTAGGGTTTCATCAATTCACCAAAACCAAACTAGAGCTTTCACTCGCACTTCTCGGCAGTGGTACTACAAAGTTTTCATACATTTAGATTGTTAGAAAGTAACATGGATATCAAATAGCTAGTGCGAATTGATTGATAGACATTTGTAAGGTAATACCAACTTAGGCAACTTTTATTGTTCTGTGAGTGGGTGGAGACGGGAGTTTGCTCAGAGGGCTCCTCTTTGGCATGACTATCATTATTTGGCCGTGGACAGTCTCTCACAGGGCTAGGTTGCTCAGAGGGTCCTCTTCGACATGGCTATCATCATCTGGCCGTGGGTAGTCTCTCATAGGGCTAGGTAGATCAGAGGGCTCCTCTTCAACATGGCTATCATCATCTAGCCATGGGTAGTCTCTCACAGGGCTAGATAGGGTGCCGTCCTGACAAATGTTTCTAGTCAATTCTTGAAGTTTGAATTGATCCCTGGGTACAGGTGTCCGTGGTGATGGAGAATTATGTTCACCTGCTGATACCTCCACCCTTGGAGTGCCTTCGACCAAGACTCATGGTAGAGCTGCCTTTTGTCCTACCGACTGAGCCTCCTCTATGGCTCCTTCTACCTGGACACTGAAATTGGAGATACAAACTTAAGCAACAAGCATGTACAAATTGCATTGCTATCCAAATAGTAAAGCATTGCATTGCTACCTACCCCCCTCCAAACTAAATACAAGATAGAACAAGCACCTCAATTGCTAGGGGTACTGTCTCATCTTCTAAATCTGAATCTGTTTCATCTGTAACATCAAATCCCTCAACTACCTCCCCTGGTTTAGGTATATATTCCATATCTTCACCATGTCTATCCTTTGTGCTTAACTTTGTTGCCTTTGGAGACACAGGTTTTGGGCCCACACATATTCCAAGTTCTTCCATCTTTCTAGATTGCAAAGGAATTTATTAATTAAAGCTTCTACGGAATGTGAACACAACAGAGCAAGAGTATGCAAATAAGCACCTAACTAGTAACTATAGCTTATACGGAAGTCATTAATCCAATAAAGCACATGTCAGCTACACTCAACTATAGGAAATATGTAACCCCATTGCTATCTACATATCCTTGATTCAACGTCTACAATGGAGCACACATCATAAAAGGAATTTGGTACCTCTTCCTCCGTGTCCATGTTCAAATATGGTCTTGTCATCATGGTCGCGGAGCTGGTGCGGCCAGCGTTAACGAAGGGGTAACAGATCTGGCTCTGGCTAGGGTTCAGATCCGCTCGGTCGTGGCAGGTGTTGAGGTAGGGGATCCAGATCTAGCTTGTACCATCGTCAAGGCTAGGGTTCAGAAATGTATGAGAGAGGGTGTGGCTGGAGAGTAGAGAGGGAGTCGAGCTACTGTGCCGATGGCGCCTAGGGTCCAAAGCGGGGTGGTAGAGGGGGCGGCTGGAGAGTGGAGAGGGAGGTCATAGGACTAGGATTTGGAGCTACAGGAGAGACGGTGCGACTGGAGAATGGATATGGAGGCGGAGACAGCGACTCTTTGCGCTTTTATGTGGCCATCACATTTCCACAAATGCCCTTGTCTGAAATCGATGGCGTGGTAAACCTATTTTCCGCACAGAGGGCAAAAGAGAGACATCTAATTTTCGGTACGTGTTGGCGGGACTGCTCGGCGAGGTGCGAAATCAAATTTTCGGGGCATGTTGGCGGGACTGCTCGGCGCGGTGCTCAGCAGAGACCAGAATTTATTCCGTGTTTTAATAGGAAATGATTATGACAAAATATTACTTACCTAATATTCGTCTTTTTATTCTTTCTCATGTGCACCTGTTTATATATCCGATAAGTTAGTTGTTGCCTTTTGGGCTTTTTCATAATAATATAAATAAACATAAAACTAAAAGAGGATGATAATAAATAAATAATTAAAAGATGCATGAATTTGACACCTCAAAATTACCAAAAAAATAAATAAAGCTACTCGCTGTAGCTTGTTGCGCTGCATCTGTCGATTATTATTTTTTATTTGTGTGACTGTATCAGCAGCTATTTGAACTAAGACCTATAATTTGGAAGCAAGGGGAAGGCAGGCCCAGGGATGGAAAACCCTCCATAAATAACTAAATGGGTTATTGATATCCCCATGGATTTTTCAACCTAGAAAAAGTCATGGATTCTAAGGGGATTTGAGTTTCTAGAGAAAGAGAAAAAACATCCTCCTCCTCGCTAGTGCTCTGGCGATTCGTCGACTCGCCAGACTCGTCGTTGGATGAGTCACAGTACTCTGGATCATCCTCCTCCTCGCTAGAGTCACAGTCGGTGCTGTACATGCCATCGCTCGAGTACATTCCCATTGCTCATCGCCGTTACTACTCAAATCGCCAATGTAGTAGTCGAGGGGTTAACATGTTTTCCTGCTCTGATAACGAGAAAGTCTGCAGCTCTATATATTTAACGTGCCAAACTTCCTCGTAATCAGAGCAGAAAAATGCGCCAACCCCTCGACTACTACTCTGACTGCTCATATTCTAGATCTATTTTGTTAGTAATTAGTAGAGCTACGGGGACTCACGTCTTCTAATGTTTGTTAGCGTCTGAGTCGAGTATAAATATCTTTCTTGGTCTCTTTTACTTTTCACTTGCAAGTTGCTAGCCAAGGAAAGGAGGCAGTGCTATAACTTTGTTAGCAACTGTTGCCCATAGAATAACAGTGATCGTCCTTGTTGAGGTGAGTTTTAGTTTGTTTGTCATTTTATTCTAATCAGGATCTCAATCGAGGCTAAGATATGGCCTAGGCAATATTCTGTTGCTTTTTGCTGGTTCTTGCTTTTTCTAATGATTTTTTTCCTTGTGTTTTTTTTGTTCTATATGTATACAAAGAGATGTCGTCGTACCACAACACCCATGTTTACTCCATCAGCAAGCTTGTGCTTTGACAGCTAGGGGTGTCGCCATGTATCATACAAGGGGTGCTTGTTGCTTGGGGACGTCATGTTCATCAACAGCCCTGATGGATCGTTGTTGAAGCTATAGTTCGTTATATGCTTGGTAAAGATTGCTTTGTTAAAGTTGTCGAAGAGTATGATAGTGGTGAGATTTTTATCCGTGTTAGGAATTTAGAGCAAAGAAAAGGACTTGGTAGTGTTACTGTGTTTGTGGGAGGAGACTCTATCATCTTCACTCATGTTGATTGACTGAATGCAATTTGTCAACCGTCTGACATGAGTCCCCTTGGGGAGATGAGTTCTTTTAGACATTAGAGATTAGAGAAATACTACATAATGTACTTTTGTATATAATGGAATGAAATTTTTATGTTGGTCCAACTATGTTTATCGTCCTTTATTTCCATCATACTTCATATACTTTGGTTGATTCTTATTACATTGAGTTTTTGTTTTCAAATTTGACAATTCTGACTCGTCGATTTGGGATGGAGGGAGTAGTTGAATTTAGATTTGGGCTGATTGTAACCGTCAAAGGACGGATGCATAGCTGTTGAAATGTTTCTGCACCCTATAGATAGAACGATACTTTAAAATTTTCACTAGCCGAACACTAGTGGAGCGATAAGGTTTATCACAGAAGGTCCGGTGGTTTCAAATCGGGACTACCCGGATAGTATTGATAAACAATGTGCGGCGTCCATTTTTGTCATGTAGGCTCCTGGATTCCCACACAGGTGTGCGCGTGGTGGGTGGTGTCAGCAGGCAGTTCGAGCAGGGACGTCGGCTCGTGGCCCATCGCATTGATGTGATGGTGCAAAGCCAAACCACCCACCCACACAAATGTGTCAGTGGTCGTGGGGCGTGGGGTGGTTCCACAGCCCCCAAACTATAGAAGACACAAGGGCGTGAGAGGGAAGGTTATCTGCTGCCTTCTACGATCATCTACCTTCCCTCCTAGATCTCCTCCTTCCATCCCAAAGCTTTTACCCTCCATCCTACTACGCCCTTTGCGCCACCGACGCCTCCTTCGAGGACCATGACCACGTAGTGGATGAAGTCATCCATTGACCTCAAGGCGTTCAATGAGCTACGACTAAACATGGTGATTCCAGAGGCCACCGAAGCGATCGAGTGGAGAGTATTGCCGAGAACCAAAGTGGAGCCGAGGCCAAAGGAGAATGAGGTCGTCTCTTTCGCCATTTCCACTCTTTTGGGTTCGGGGCGCTGGCGCACCCCTTACTCCAGTGGTTGCTGTACTACTACGGGCTCTGCCTCCATGACTTGACCCCACAGGGGATCCTCCAACTCTCCATCTTCATCATGTTGTGTGAGGGCTTCCTGTGAGTCCCTGGCCACTATGAGTTGTGGTGGTCTTTATTCCGGGTGGTTCGCTCAACGCCTAAGGGTCCATCTTCCTTGGAAGGGGGGCGACTTGATGCAATTTCATCCTAGAATGGAGGATAGGTACCTGAGCCTTGACCGCTACCCTTCCATGGACTTGGGGTGGCAAAAGTTGTGGCTCTACATCCCCAATGAAAGGCAGCCATTGCCGTCTTATTCTCCTATCCGGCTGCGTGGTGACCTCCCGGAGTCGTGGGAGGAACTACCACCTCAGGAGGACACATAGGATGTGCCCTACTTGTTGGATGCGATCATGGACCTGAAGGGTCGGGGCCTGACGGGGACAAGGGTGATTCATACCTTCATCGGCCGTTGGGTCCTCCCCTTAAAGACAAGGCACCACCCCCGTGGGAGTTCCAAGGCCCGATGGACCCTACAATCGAGTCGAGGGTCACCATCTGTGAGGATGACCTAGACCAACAGGTGATGAAGGTTATGGGAGAGTACATGCTGCATCGTGGTAGGGGGAGTCCCCGGAGGCCTTCAGTGCCGACCATCCTCCACCGACAGACAGACCTCTCATCAGCATGGTCTCACGCCCACCCACAGTTCCTACTGATGAGGTGATTTTTTTCATGTACCATTGTTCTTGTTGTTTCTCTTCATTAAATTAACTAGAGTTTGCATCCAATGCTCATGCTAGCATTTGTGTTCATGCTGCTTAATTTAACTAGTATTTGGAAATTGCCTACTCTCCCAACAAGTGGACGTGGGCGTGACGGTGTCCCAAGGATCATTGGCCCTAGAGCCAGGTTCTTTGTCAATGGTCATGCTCGGAAAGCGGCCCCGGGAACCATCCCCCGGTGGGGGCAGCCACCAGCGACTATTTCATCCCCTGTTGAACCAAACAGTCCCATGAGTCATTTGCCTTCTCAATCAGATCGCTCTCCCCTTATCCTGTTGGCTTGAACTTGCCTTGCATTGTGTAGAGAGACGTTCCATCACCGCACACCATCGCCGAACCCATCTGACTCCAGACAGTCTTCTAGTGTTGAATCGTCAGACAACGAAGAATACTTTAAGTTAAAGGAGTCTTACCACAAGGCCACAAAATTGTACTCAGGGGCAGTTTGGACGCCGACAAGCTGCGTGATGAGCTGAAGGCCATGCGTGCCACACTTGGCGTCGCCCAACAGGAAGCCACCTAGGCGCGAGGCAAGAAGGCGGCCGCTGAGGCAGTGGTCTAGAACCTGTTTGTTGATGTTACTACCGCCTGTGATGCCGCCTTGCCCATGTAGACAGCGAATGATCCAACCACTGCACCAGAGGAGCACCTCTGAGCCCTGTCGGCCCGTATTTGGGCCATGGTGTTTGAAGCCATCTGTCAAGGGGCTACCATGGTATTAGTCGCTGCCCAGCTTCAGTTTGGCACAGTGTTGAAAGTCCTGGTGGTGCAACAGGCTTTTCCACCGCCATCGAATGACGAAGATTAAATGGATGATCTGTTCGAGCGCGTTGAGCCGGCCGCCAAGGCCATCTTAGCGAAGGTGAACATGAACGAGATCCTACATACCCGCCTCAACCATTGATTTGTGTGGGACGTATTGGTAGTATAAGTCATGACTAGGTTTCGTCTGTGTGACCACTGTATATGGAGTCTTAATTATTTGCATGCATGTCTGAGATAATTCTTTGATAAAATTTGTTGAACAAGTCTCGGCTCGATCTAATGCAGAACGGATGAGCCATAGCTATTGACTTTTACTACGAATGCAAGAAAGTCCATCCGCTGTGTATTTGATCTCATAGGATATTATAAAGTGTCCTAGCAATCAGTCTGCCCCTCGACTGTTGTGACTGCTTCGATTGGAGTAAAATAAGTACAGAAAAGACCTATCACAAGCGCATTAGGCATTCAAGTGTCAAGCGTGTCATGGTGGTCAAATCTCTTTTTCTCGATTAACTTCTTATGTCCAGCTTTCCTGCTGCATTTGCTTCACTCTGGTCAGCCGTGCAAGGTCTATATGAAAGGAGCATCCCCCTTCCTTCATTCGATAGCATTGCATCAATCGCCTACCTTCTGGCTCCCCCTTCCCTCACCTGTTTGCATTTTCCCAACTATATTCGATAGCATTACGTGCTTCATATCAAATAGTACTATTTGTATGAACTTATTTTTACGTTCCATGCTGGTTTGAGGATCTCGATTGACATTTATTCTAACCAAAATCATGCTTACAGATGGCAACTAGTTACCATACCATGGATTTGTACTCTATAGCAAACAATCACAACTTTTCCCCGACCATGTCCCTCTAGTATATTCGACGAAATGACATTTACCTATTTCTTAAAAACCGTATGCTCGCCTAATAGTCCGAGCAGCATAAATTTGAACGGGCCAGACATGTAACTCTTATGCAGCTATGAGTAGAACTTTTGCCTGATCAGCTATGCTACAAATAGGAGCAGCGGGAGTGTAGACGATTAGAACCTATGAAACCATGTAGCCATCTCTAGCTAGCTGCTGCCCTTGGCTGCTGCGAGCCTATGACTACTTGGATTGGACTACACTCTATACTTGACCAGATGACAGAAGGTCTGACCCATCTAAAGTATTCATTACTCAGATACTAGTAATGATGAACATGGTGCGCTTGTGTCAGAAGCCTGTTCTAGCCCTGGCGTCCTTGTGTGTACAAAGCCTGGCCTCACTCCCATTGTTTGACTCCTACTATAGCCCCTGTTCGGTGGCCTCCCCCGCCTCCTCCTCAAACAACATACATCGTGCCACTCCGCCTATCTAGCCCTCTAGCTCACCGCCATCCACACGCCATAGCTCGATCCACATGGTAATCATGTCGCTGACGGCACTCCCTACCAAGGTGCAAATTGTGATCGCCGGCCACCTTGCTGTGACCTCGGAGTGGCCCATGGACGACCTCCGTAGCCTATGGGTGACCTGCTCGTCCATGCGCCGCATCTACGGTGACGCCACCATCGGTCAACATCTGGCACTGGATTGGTTCAAATGTGGGAGGACATTGGACGACCCCGTCGACTATGAAGCCCTCCTTGCTAGCCTGACCCAAGTCGATAACCTAGAGGCTTGCTTCCTCACCAGGATACAAACCGTATTCATGGAAAAGCACAGCCCCTGGCCATGCCTTGATGATCTCTCCCACGCTGCTGATGGCGGGCACAATCTAGTGGCCTATCTGGTCGCCCTATTGCTCTATAGGCACAATGGTGATGCCAGCGACGATGACACTGTGAGACGATACATAAGATGGGTCGAGGGCAAGGAAGTATTGCATGCGGTGGTGGTGGACCAATGAGTAGGTGGCTAAGCAACAAGGGGTGTGTGCTATGCCGCCTCCCAGCCGCCGTGGTGGTCCTCTAAACAACGTGGGGCAAGTTGTCACTATCGCCGTCGGCACAAGTGCGCTGTGATTTTCCGTGCGCAGGCGGCATCTGTGGCTATGTAGGCGGATGGGAAGAAGGGCACTGTATTGCAGCGAGGACTGCAGGCTTTGCCAAAAAATTCATTTTTCGAATGGGAAATTGAAATAAGAAACTAGTAATTCACTCTTTTTGAATGTAGTGTGTTTTGGCATTTGAAATTTGTCCTCAAATATAGTGTATTGTTCAGCTTTTGATTTTCTATTCCTTTTTCTTTTGCTTTTTTGTTGTTTTGTTTAAACTTTATTTGTTTCCTTTAGGCCTTGTTTGGATGCATGTGTATCCACTTCAATCCATATGTGTTGGAGTGGAATGGAATGGAACTTAGTTTAGTTCCGCTAGAATCTACTTCAACACATGTGGATTGAGATGAATACATGCGTATCCAAACAAGGCCTTAGGGATTCAACAAAAGTACTAGTATGAAACAGGTTTCCCTATATAACGTGAGATGTGTCCAGCCCGGTCAGATTTACAATGCTCAGAGTTTCTTATGTGTGCATTAAACTTTGAATAGCTATGTGGCTCCTCCGTTAGGAATTAGCTCGATGAGAGACTTGATTGGATGAATTCTGTTATGCATATTTACCATACTACAGATCAGAAAGAGAACCAGAAAGAAACCAACAAGCAAAACCAACCAACAGGGGCTAGAAATTGGCTACCAAATTACCAAAGGACCTGATCTACACCGCTCTCAACAGAGTTTAGCCCATGCAACCACTATGTCTGTGTTAACTTTTGTTGAACTTTGTATTAGGTGGGTTAAACTCTGTCTAGCCCCTATTGGTTGCTTTTGCCTGCAGTTCTCTTTCTGGTTCCCTTTCTGATCTATAGTATACTAACAGTGTTTGCCCTTTCTGATCAGAGGACGTGGGCGTATAGATGTTGAAATTTTCTAAAGCCTAAGACAGTCCGACCCTAGGAAATATAGACGCTTCGGATCACTATGAGTTGATGAACAACGAAATACAGTGATGGCAACTATTAGGGGCCATCCAACTAGTCTATAGAACCCAACAATTAGTTCAGGATACAAACAGGTATGGACTAATAAAACAACTAATTAGCTAATTTTTAGCCATGGCTAACTAGTCGCTGTCCATCCAAACAGGGCCTAAGACAGTCCGATACTTAGAAATCTTGATAGACCCGATAATATGTTTGATGAAACAACAAAATACAGATCATGTCAACTCTTGAGCTGAGTTCACCGCCTCCATCCATCGTTTGTCTTGTGCACCTCCACCTTGAGCTTAGCTTCATTGTCCTCCAGCTCCTCCTCCTGTTCCTCATCATCATCATTGCTGTAGGTGGCCTCGTAGATTACACTGAAGAAGCAGGTGTCGCCGACGTTGAGGTTGTTGTTAGCGCAGAAGGTGCCCCACCCGTACTTGAATGACACTCATAAGACTTTGTTCATGAAGGTCCTCTCCAAGCCCATGAAATAGGACTGCCTAGACATCTGCAGCTCGACAATGCGCCGCTGCTTGTAGTCATGCGCTCACTTGAAGTCCACTGGCACGTTCTTCGACTCGCACAAAAAAAGACTGATGATAAAGAGGACAATGGTAACTTGTGACATCATCTGTACGTTCTGCATCTCACGTGAGTGCTCACCAGATACTTTTCTTTGAGGTGGTACTTCTTTAGGATCACTACAAAACTCCTTGGCTCCGCGATGGGCACGGAGAGCTTATTACCGCTAGCCTCGAAGTTGTGCGGGTACTGCTTGTGGCAGTTGGTAATGTCAAAGACTTTGACATTAATCTATGACCAGCCATCATACCATAATACAAGAGAGTACCCATCATAGAGGTCGAGGGTGTGGGCGAAGTGACTCCATCCTCGGTGAAGGTACAAGTGGCCGCCATCGATGAGGTCGGGGAACACCTCCACCTTCCACCAGGCCAGGCTCTGCTCATCGTCCAGACAAAGCTCGAGTTTTCAAAGACCTCTGATGGCCCGGGCAATCGCAGCCGGTAGCTTCTGCGTTCACAAGGATCGACATAGCCAGATAGAGGGACAAGTTCATTCCCAATGGCAAACCCTAGCAGATCGGATTCAGCAAACATAAAACAGGCACTTACAATTTTTTTTGCATACATTTCAGGACGAAGGATCTTCAAGCACTCCAGGTCGCTCTGGTTCGGTCCTACCATGTCTTCTTGCAGCCCGGCCATGCCAACTAGGGAACTAGACAATCTTGAGGAATCTTTGCTGATATATCTCTACTCTCATTCTCCTCTCATGGGGGCTTTCTTTTTCTGTGTTTTTGGTGTTGTCCCAAATGCAAGGTGTGCACACATCGATGGGGCATCAGTGGGGGAGCTAACATGTAGTAAAAACCAGCACCGAGGCTCATGCCGTCTCATCAGTGTATGGTTGGGAACATCAATGCTCCTGCATCTCCAATTGAACACGCCTTCTATGGTATGATAGGTTGTGATTCCCTAGGGAACGTGACAGTACCTGAGATGAAGCACACCGGTTGAAAAAAATCTTTATCTTGCCTTGCCCTAAAGTCCCTGTGATGGTCCAAGCATTGTAAATCTGACCGAGCCGGACATGCCTTCAGTCTGCCCCTCGACTGCTGTGACTACTTGGATTGGAATCAAATAAGTACAGAAAAGACTTATCACTACCGCACCAGACATTCAAGTCTCAAGCGTGTCAAAAGCTCCTTTTCTCGAATCACTTATTATGTTCGGCTTTCCTGACGTATTCGCTTCACTCTCATATTTTACTGCGCTTAGAAGAAAGTCTAAAATATGACACATTTGATCTCGTCGGACACTATACGGTACAGAGCTGTGAGTAAAACTATTGCCTATGGAGCGCACTTGATCGCAACATTTGTATCAGTAGTAGTAATAATAGTCATGAGTGGCTTTGATCTGTGTTGAACCCAACTTGTCTTATTTTTGTGTATTTGATAAGATTTGTTCAACTTGCAAGAACCATGCATTAATGATTATTTTTATTCAGAAATTTTATACTTTACAGGATCACACAAGGTCCGGCCGTCTGAAATCTTGACTACCTAGACGACATGCTCTTACATTCCCGTGCAGGCACGAGCACATGGGTGGCGTCAGCAGCCTATTGCAGTATGGGACGTCGCCTCCCAGACCGCCGCTTTGACATGACGGGCGCAAAGCCCCACCGCCCACCCACGCAAATGTCTCGGTCGTGGGGTGATCGACGACCCCCAAACTATAACAGTAGAGACAACAGGCGAGAGGGAAGGTTATACCTGCTGCCTTCTCTCTCTAGAGCTCCTGATTCCATCCCAAAGCTTTTGGCTTCCACCCTACTACAACACCGATGCCTCCTACTAGGACCATGGCAGAGCAGACGGGGTCGTCTATCGATGTGGAGTCCCTAGATGCCTTCAACGCCGGTAATCCTCCACCGACACACGGATCTCTCGTTGGCCTGCTCTCTAACCCGCTAGTTCCCCCTTTGGAGGTGGATCATCACCTCTCTTTGTTGATACTTCTTAATGACTATTGGAGGATTTCACAAGCACACAGAATTATCATGTAGCTTCGCTCGGTGAGTACCAAGTGTCGAATTTATAATTTATCCCTCAGGAAGGTGGAAGGCTAGAACTTATAATTGGACTTGGATTTGCTAAAGGAAGGCTAAAATTAATCCTAGGTAGGTGAACGACAGTGAAGGATGAATGTAAACTACCTAAACTAAACTACTAAATACAAGCTAACCTAGAGATAGCTAGGTGAGAGAGCAAGCGATTTATCTTTCTAGTAACTAAGGGTAAACAAATGACTAGGAGAAATGCGATGTACTTCGGGACATAGCCCGCCTATCAACTATGAGAGTTAAATAGACAAGGTCTGCCACGAGCCCTATGATTTAATAACTAAACCTATCATGGTGGAATACAGAGGATGAACAAGGCTATCACCACTTGCCACCTACCACAATCTATCCGAAGGCCTAGCCGTATCCACAGGTAATCTATAGCCTAAACACCACGCTTAATCTATAAACTTACTACTTTGATCCGAGCTCCGATGAAATGAGATCAAAGCACCCTAACCAGATGGTGGAGCCGGTACTAACGAAAGACTACTAATTATAAGATAACCTATGCTACTAATGCCAAACAACAAGCACCTAAGCTCACTAATGATGAACACTAATGACTAAGTACTTAAAGTAAAGCAAAGCAATAATACTAGAATAAAGTACTTAAATAAATACTGAATAAAGTAAATGCTGAAATGAAGGAATTACAAAGGAAGTATACCAGACCCAGAAGACACTTTCGGACTCTGAGAGTAGCTCCTGCTCTTGCTCTACTCCACTACTAGACTACTACTCTATAGCTAATGCTAAGCTAGAAAGCTAAGAAAAGCTTGGAGAGCTTGGAATTGAATGGGGCCGTCCTTCCATCGAGCTCCACACCATCTATTTATAGTGTAGAGAGGCATGGGGGGCATTTGTAGGCAGTGGCAAGGTCGGTGGAGGACCTAGGGCACCAGGCGACAGTAGTAGGGTTACAGCTGGCCCTTGAATGCACCGCCTTTGTATCCAAGGGTGTTGGTTGCTCCTCAATGACGGTTGTGAAGATAGCACGTGGTCAAACTTGGCTGGTAAGTCAGTTGGTGAGGCTCCAAGTCTATTACAATGGGCCCATGGATCCATGGCCTCTTCATCATGACCATTGGTCGGAACCGACTTGAATCAACGCTTGGTATTGCTTCTAGAGGAGCTCCCACGGATCGGTGACATGGCAAAGTGCTAAGTTGGCACTTGGTGGGGCCATGGGGCACCTAGGTGGCACTAGCCTATGGGCCTAAGTGGCCCTGCCATGTCCACTTGCTTCCTTGGTCCATGTTTGTCACCATTTTGGCCTATTTTTGCCATATTTCCTGCATACAAATAATTCTACAAGCACAAGTGGAAGGTGAAATTTAAACAAAATTCTACACATGTGATGACGATTTACCTCACTCTATCAGCATGCTTTTGGGTGGAATATTGATGGTCAAAATGGGTGTTAGTGACCATAAACACTCTTCATGTTGTTTATCTTCATTTAAGTAGAGTATGCAAGCAATGCTCACAATAGTATTTGTGTTCATGCTGTTTAATTTAACTAGTATTTGGAATTTGCCTACTATCTCAATAGGTGATCGTGGGCATGACGGCGTCCCGAGCTTTGTTGGCCCTAGAGCCCGGTTCTTTGTCCACGGTCGTGCTCGGAAAGTGGCCCCATGAGGCATCCCCCGATGGAGGCAGCCACCTGTGATTCCATGCCAACCTGCGTCGGTCAGTTCGGTAAAAGTCGTTTGCCTTCTCAATCAGATCGCTCTCCAACTTATCTTATATGGGCTTGAACTTGGCTTGCATTGTGCAGTGCTTCCTCCATGGCGGCGCCATCCCCGGTCATGAGGCTTTCACCCGATGGTGCCGGAGAGTCGTCCCATCGCCGCTTGCTGCCGCCGGGCCCGTCTATCCCCGCACAACCCTCTGGTTCTGAAGTGGGCGAATCCTCATAAGAGGGTGAATCCTCAGATGACATAGACTACTATCAATTATTAACGGATTACCATGAGGTCCAAGTGGTTTTGTCATCGACCAGACTGAATGCCGAGATGCTACGCAGTGAGCTAGACGCCGCGCGCGACACCCTTCAAGCTTCCAAGAATCTGGCCTCCTAGGCGCAAGGTGAATTGGCGATCGCTAAGGAGCAGGCCCAACACATGATGAACCTTACTGTGGTACTGAGCGCGTGGGTCGACACCTTGTAGCTATCTGTGCTAGCCACCTATAACGTGGCCTTCCCTATTGGAAAAGTGGATAATCTGTTTGCCGTAGAGGAGCACCTCCGAGCCCTGCCGGCCCGCCTTCGACCCATGGTGACCAAAGCTGTTTGTCAGGGGGCTGCCACGGCGCTGGCTGCTGTCCAGCTTTAGATTGGGACTGCGGTGAACCTCGGAGTGGCGGAGCAGGGTTTTTCGCCGTGTTTAACTGACGATGACATCGCCTATCTAATCGAGAGCTTCGAGCCGGCCGCCAATGCCATCTTACAGAAGGTGGATGTGGATGAGATCCTAGATGCAAACCTTGATCCTTGATTTGTGGGACATATCAGTAGTATTAGTAGTCATGTATAAGTTTGATCTATGGGACGCCCTTGCAAAATATGTGAACTCTTGTTTGCATGTTGGTATTAACTTTTGTTGAACTTTATATCAGGCCTTGTTTGGATGCATGTGTATCCACATCAATCCACATGTGTTAGAGTGGAATGGAATGGAATTTAGTTCAATTCCACTCCAATCCACTTCAACACATGTGGATTAAGACGAATACATGGACATCCTTGTTTGGATGCATGTGTATCCACTTCACACTTCAATCCACATGTGTTGAAGTGGAATGGAATGGAATTTATTTTAATTCCACTCCAATCCAGTTCAACACATGTGGATAGAGATGAATACATGTGCATCCAAACAAGGCCTTAGGTGGGTTAAACTCTGTTGAGCATGGTGTAGCTCATGTCCTTTGGTCATTTTGTAGCTAGTTTGTAGCCCCTATTGGTTGCTTTTCGTTGTAGATTTCTTTCTAGTTGTCTTTTATACGATCTATAATTGCTAAACATTCATGAGTACCTTTGATCTCTATTGAAGCCAACTCATATTTTTTATAAAATTTGTTGAACTTGAAAGAACCATGCAACGAGGAGTTCATCTGAACAAGTCTAGAATATTGTTTTTTGCTTTTGCTTTTCTGTTGTTTTGTCTCAATTTTATTTGTTTCCTTTAGGGATTCAATAAAAGTACTCATACGAAACAGGTTTCCATGTATAACATGAGATGTGTCCGGCCTGGTCAGATTTACGATGCTGGGACTTTCTTGCGTGCGCGGTAAATTTGAATACCTATGTGGCTCCCTAAAAGAAACAAATCTGAAGAAGGTACATGTGACAACCATTACAATTTCAGCACCAGGAGCAAGTCTTGCACTTACAAACTATCGAGCGTGGTGTAGTTCAGGTTGTTTGGTTTCTGTTTGTTTTTTAGTTGCCTTAGTGTGTAGTTCAGGTTGTTTGGTTTCTGTTTGTTTTTTTGTTGCCTTGGTGTCTTTGTCAATCTTTGTTGAACTTGCAAGAACCTTGCAGCGAGGAGCAAGTCTAGCCTCAGTCTAATGCAGAGCAGAGGAGCCGTTGGTGTTGAAATGTTATTACACACGTAAGAAAGTCCGACCTCTGTACATTTGAACACATCTGACAGTATCCTCTGAAGTTTTCCTGGTCTTCCTGTGATGCTTGTTACTGTATCGTTTACGATTTTAAGTTTGGCTAACTTAATAGTAGCATAGCCTAGTAGTACAATATGGCGGGTGCATTGTAGTGCTTTTGAAGTGTCATTTTTGTGTATTTTAGAGTGCCCTCATTAGCATACCCCAAGTACCCATGACATTAGAAATCAATATAAGTATTCTACTACAACTGAATTAACAGATGAAACGGCGACGGGAGCTGTAACACCACCGTATCACATGTGTGCACCAAATAAATAGTGCAATTTGCAAACAAAACAAAGATGGCACACTAGTTTAGCCAAAATAATGACAACATCATCCATCATTGAGGAAATTAACATGCCCATAGACAAGCAAACAACATTGGTCTATTTAAAATGCATGACAGAGAGATACATCAAATGCAGCTTTATTTACTGCTCTGCTAATGAATCCCAGAACAAGGGAACATAAGGAGGATAGTATGGTCTACAGATGAACTCTTTTTTAACGGTACGTCTACCATACCAAAAACACATGGACAGCGATGACATGAACTTTTTTGCGGTCCATGTTATATGCGATGATTGTTCCATCCTCCCTAGCAAAGAGAATCAAATTATATTCTGGGTGAACTATGATCACTATGTCCTTGTCAACAAAATCTAGGTAACCAAATCTAATATTAATCCTTCCAAATAGGATCCACGTGGTGACCGTATGCTTCAATGTCCAATTATCAGTACCATAGTCTTCAAGGATCCAGATTGAATGCTTGGAATCATTGGGACCATCAATAGTACATACACACAAGTGACCCTGAGCTTGATGTATGGAGTGGTGAAGACCACTAGGTCTATCAATTTTCCTCCATGTGTTTCCCTCGATATCCACAGCAAGTATCATAGAGTACTCCCAAGAGTGCCCCATAATGTGCAGACAACCGTTAAGAAACACACTTGGTTGTCTGTAAATGTCACATCAGTATGCTCGCCCCATGCTATAGTTTGAGATGAGTAGATCTCCACACCTGCGCACACAGTATTGACATCCACATATTCAATCACATAGAAGTGCGAGAAGGCTGTCGGATCAAACACCAAGCGATCCTCACCAACAACATGGCCAACATCATGGGTGCTAGGCGGTAGAATTTTAAACTTTTGGGTCATTGGATTGCAGATGACATATCGGTATCCATTAGCCCAAAGGCACCAAAATAGGATGAGGCCATTACAGCAATTTGAGATAGCTACATTTTCAATCTTGAAGGGCAAGAATTACAAGGAGCGGGCACGTACACCACGGATGACGCTGGTGAAGTTTCAATTGCCGTTCTCACTGTCATAGAAGAAGCCGACCATAGTCAGGGGCAACTTCTTATGGTTGTTGGGGTCCGAGATGAGGTTTTTCTAGGAGCAACAGACACATTTGCAGCAGAACAAGGAGTGGACAGGGAGGCGGTGAAGGATCTCGAAAATGACATCCTTCGTGAGGATAGCCAGTGTGTTCCTCTTGTTGGGGGCCTCCTCCATTTCGTCAATGTGCAGTACGATGAGAGCTTCCTCAGTAATGAGAGCACTAAAGAGGAAAATAATCCAACAAAGATTCATCAGTGAAGTCCACAACTCGTACAAAAGTGCAACTTTGTGGGGGTATTAACCCCTATACCCTTATGGCTAAGCTTGGGCCGGACCGGATCGGTGGGTCCGGTCCACCAAAAGACGACGTGCGGCCCGGTTAACCTGATCGGAGTCCCGCGCAAGGAGTCAAGGTGGATTTGGCGATCAATCAAGATCCTGGTCGGTTAGAATAGGAATCCTTATCCGACCACATATGGCAATTGTAACTGGCTAGGATTAGTTTCTAGATCTGTTACCCTGCCCCCCGAACTATATAAGGCGGGCAGGGGACCCCTCTAAAAAACATCTCTCATTGACATACAGTAATACAAATCAGACGCATGACGTAGGTATTACGCCTTCTTGGTGGCCGAACCTGGATAAAACCTTATGTCTGTCTTGCGTCACCGTCTTGTTTGTGGCTTGCGCATCTGTCTGTCGACAATCTACTACCTTGGGTATACCCCTAGGTAGACTGCCGACCATATTTCGTCGACAGTGGCGCGCCAGGTAGGGGGTGTGCATACTGCTTCCCAAGCAAACAAGACGGTCATCATCTCTGGCTCCATGGCTACACCGAACGGCCTCACGTTCATCGTTGGCCAGATCACCTGGACCACCGGCTCCGATGACTTCATCGCCATGAACCCGGAGGAGGCGTGGATTCAGTCAGCGTCGACCACTACTTCACCTACATCGGCTATGGCTCCGACCATGGTGGATACGGTTCCGACCACGGTGGACACGGCTCCGACCACGGTGGATACGGCTCCGACCACGGTGGACATGGCTCCGACCACGATGGATGTGGCTCCGACCACGATGGATCTGGCTCCAACCATGGTACATCTAGCTCTGACCACACCTGCATCACCTTCAGCCACGCCGACAACTTGTCATCCGCTTCCCCGCTACAAAGGGAGGCGGATCGACAACACCGACCTGCTCGACTCCATCGATCGGATCGGCACCAAGCTCGCTGAAACCCTGGCTCTAGTAAGTACGATTCAAAGTCAGCCTAATGAGCAGGTAACTGCTCCCCACAACAGATCTACCCGACCAGCTCAGACCAGTCATCCTGCACGACTTGGTACAGATCTCGTGGTCACATCTACTCCTCAAGGGCGCTCCGCTCGTCGCCGGCCAGCCTTCGCGACGGGTCTCCGGCTCTCCGAGTACGAAGCCTCGACGGAGAACTACCAGGTCCAGCCCTACGACCTGCAAAACGCTGCCTCCAGCTACGCCTACGACCTGCAACGTCGCTTGGAGCTGTGTCTTATGCACCGACCTCAGCCGAAGCCGCGCAACTTCGTCAACATGATCCAGATTGAAGATTATCAAGAAGGATCCATTCACACAGTCCAAGAAGGAGACCCCAGCTCCTCGTCTGGCACCGCATCTAATGCATCTGTCCACACCGAGCTTCAGCATCACGAAGATGAAGGCGTCAAGTACGATCTGGATATCCCAGACCACGCCCTGGGGTTCTCACAATTCCCGTCTTTCCCGCCAAGACGAGGGGATTTGATCCATGTTGTCAGCAATAACGAACCGCCAGCAGTTGGTGAAACAGAACAAGAAAGGACTGCACGCGAAGCACGCAATATTGACCGTTCAATCGCCGACAAATCGAAGCCGAAGCAGACCAGGAGGCACGACACATAAGGGTCCAGCCACGTGACCTCAACGATGCTTTCGACAGGGTGGGGGACAAACAGGTCTTCAGAACTCCAAGTGCCAATGTAGCCGTCGCCATGGCAACAATGCAACGGCTACCCAACACCCCAGAAACCCAAGCAGTTCATGATGAAATACAAGCCTATCTGACGGCTGCTATGGCCCAGACCGCGGAGATTGTAAACCAAGCTCGGGCTCCATCCGTCTCGGTCGAGTCAACCACAGCCGCCAGCACCCAAGTCGCTCACAACCGCCCAACCAACGTGGCTCGCGCAACAACGACCCATCAGACAACCATCAAGGAGGAAACGGTGGCCATGATGGTGGCCAGGACGACAACCGCCGCCGGGACAACCGCGACAATCGCCGCGATAACCACGGTCACATGGCTAATCTAGATGGCAATCGAGATCGCCACGATGGCAATAACGATCTCCGCCATTACCTCGGTGGACGCGATCGACGCGCTCGCATCAACCAGAGAGCCGACGATCGAGCGTCCCACGAAAGTTATCGCCGTATGGAATATGACACTGCCCACGGCCCGCCGGGTTTGAAGCAGTTTACTCTACACCTTCACCAAGTCATATGGCCCAAGAATTTCAAGCTCGAGAAGCTTCAGAAGTACGACGGCAAGGAAAACCCTGAATTATGGGTCATGCTTTATGAGACTGCGTGCAGATCAGCCATGGCGGACGAGCACGTCATGTCTAACTATTTCCCAGTCGCTGTTGGCCATGCGGGTCACCAATGGCTGGTCAGCTTGCCGGCGAACTATTTTGACTCTTGGTAGGAGCTCAAGCAAGCCTTCATCGACAACTTCATTGATACTTGTGAACAACCAGGCAACAAATACGATCTGCAACGTATTCGAGATCGAAAAGATGAGCCACTGCGCGAGTATGTCCGGCGTTTCTCAGAGATGCGCATCAAGGTCCCATCAATCTCCGACAACGAGGCAATCGAGGCTTTCATTACTGGCCTCCGCTTCCACGATGCCCTAAGGGACAAGCTCCTCCACAAAAGACCTGATTCGGTCACAACGCTCCTAGCCACCGCTAAGAAATACGTGGACGCCGACAACGCTAAAAAGATAATTATTGAAGAAGCAGCAAGGGTTCCGCGCTCCGACCACCCCCCACACCACGACGACTACCGCGGCAACCGTGGTCGGAACGACAATTTTGACCGCCGTAACCAGGGCAACGACTCCCGCGACCACCGTGACCAACGTAATCAGCGGCGTAACCACCGTGACGATTACAGGAGCAAGCGTGCTTGGGAAGACGACGGCGAGGTCAACACCGTTAAAAAGGGTGGCGGAGGTCGTAACTATGAAGACGACTACGCCAAGGCATTGAAGGGGCCCTGCCAGCTCCATCCTAAGTCGAACCATACCATGGAGAATTGCCGCGTCCTCAAGTCTATCTACACGCATCAACAAGCTCCGGATACGTCCGACAAGCCTAACGACGCAGGGGAACAGCGCAACGAGGATAACGACGACGACGATGCAGACCCCCATCACAAGTACGTCAAGCCAACCGATCGCGTGCACACCATCATCGGAGGAAAAGTGTCCATCGAGACCAAACGAGAACTCAAGCTGCTCGCCCGCGCTTGCTTGAACGTGGCCAATACCGACAACCTCCTCACCGATCCGTGGCTCCCTCCATGGTCTCACCGCGAAATCTCCTTCAGCAGAAAGGACCAATGGGCCGCAATACCTGAGCCAGGGCATTTTCCCCTGGTCCTCGATCCTTGTATCAACAAAGTTCAGTTCGACAGAGTACTGATCGATGGCGGTAGCTCCATTGATATACTGTTCAAGAAACGATCGCCTACTGAAGATAGCTCAGCGGACCTCAAACCATCGAGGCACGCAGCTACGGGTGTTCTCCCGGACGAGCTCTACACCTCTCGGGCGAGATCACGCTACCAAAGGCGCTTTGGGACCCCGAATCACTTCCGCACCGACTACGCCACTTCGTGGTCGCCGACTTCGACGGCACCTACCATGCTATTCTTGGTCGACCGTCGCTCACCAAGTTCATGGCCATACCTCATTACAGGTGTCTCGGTGCTCAAGATGCCTACCGAGAAAGGAGTTCTAACCCTCCGAGGCGCGTGTACGCAGCTTATACCGCGAAGATGACAGCTTCAAAATAGCAGAGGCTCACGACCTCTCTATTCGCATGGCCGAGACCGTGCTCAACGCCAAGAAGACCTCGATCGACCACCAGAGATCCCGGAGCTCGAGGCTCCACGCAAGAACATCAACTCCAAGGAGCACAAGGTGATCCAAATTGGTCGACGATGATCCCGGCAAAGAAGACGGCCCTTATCGGGCCAACCTCGATCCCAAATAGGAAGACGCGCTTGCGTCGGGTTCTTGAGGAGCAACGTGGATGTGTTCGCATGGAAACCTCACGACATGCCCGGTGTACCTCGGACTTGATTGAGCACTCCTTGAATGTCAACGGCAAGGCCAAACCTACCAAGCAGAAGCTACGACGGTTCGCTCACGACAAAAAGGAGGCGATTAGGGTAGAAGTTACACGGCTTTTGGCAGCCGGATTTATCAAAGAAGTGTATCATCCGGAGTGGTTAGCCAACCCGGTTCTTGTACGCAAAAAGAATAATGAATGGAGAATGTGCGTTGATTACACTGATCTCAACAAACACTGCCCTAAAGACCCCTTCGGCTTGCCTCGCATAGACGAGGTCGTAGATTCAACCGCCGGTTGCGAGCTCCTTTCTTTTCTCGATTGCTACTCTGGTTATCACCAGATCGCTCTCAAAAAGGATGACCAGATCAAAACATCTTTTATCACGCCGTTCGGCGCCTACTGCTACATGACCATGTCGTTCGGGCTCAAGAACGTCGGGGCTACCTACCAACGCGCTATACAAGCTTGCCTCAAAGATGAGATAAAAGATGACCTCATCGAGGCTTACGTTGATGATATAGTTGTCAAAACCAAGGAAGCTCATACCCTTGTTGACAACCTGGGACGCACTTTTGCAGCCCTTAACACATTCCAGTGGAAGTTAAACCCAAAGAAGTGCATCTTTGGTGTTCCTTCTGGCATACTCCTCGGCAACGTCGTCAGTCACGACGGCATATGCCCTAACCCGGAAAAGGTCAAAGCTGTTTTGGACATGAAGCCACCCAAAAAGGTGAAGGATGTTCAGAAGCTTACCGGATGTATGGCCGCCCTCAGCCGTTTCATATCAAGATTAGGCGAAAAAGGATTACCGTTCTTTAAACTACTCAAAGCGTCCGAAAAGTTTGAGTGGTCGAAGGAAGCAGACGTTGCCTTCACACAGCTGAAATAATACCTTACGTCACCTCTGGTACTCACTGCTCCAAGAGAAGACAAAACACTCCTGCTATACATTGCGGCTACCAATCGAGTGGTCTCCACGACCATGGTGGTCGAGCGAGACGAGCCCGGCCACGTCTACAAGGTACAGCGGCCAATCTATTTCATTAGTGAGGTACTCAACGAGTCCAAGACCAGGTACCCATAGATTCAGAAGTTGATCTACGCCATACTGATAACATCCCGAAAGTTGAAACACTACTTCGACGGATATCGTGTGGTGGTCATGACTGAGTACCCTCTACGAGACATCATTAGCAACAGGGATGCGAACGGGCGCATCGTCAAATGGGCAATGGAGCTATGCCCCTTTTCCTAGGAATTTGCAAGCCGCACTACAATCAAGTCTCAGGCACTTGTCGATTTCATCGTCGAGTGGACAAACTTAAGCACGCCTGCCTCTCCCGGAACCAACGAATATTGGATGATGTACTTCGACGGCTCTCTCAACATTGACGGTGCGGGAGCAGGAGTCCTTTTTATATCACCATCCAAGGAGCAGCTCCGGTACGTCCTCAGGATTTATTTCCCAGCATCTAATAATGCCGCCGAGTACGAAGCATGCCTACATGGTTTGCGCATTGCGGTTGAGCTTGGCGTTAAACGTCTCTACGTCTATGGAGACTCTGCTCTGGTCATCAACCAACTCAACAAGGACTGGGACACAACCAGCGAAAAGATTGAAGCATACTGCAATTTGATCAGAAAGCTGGAAGGTAGGTTCTATGGCATCGAGTACATACACGTGGTCTGGGACAAGAATCAAGCAGCGGATGCACTGTCAAAGTTAGGATCATCCCGAGCAAAAATCCCACATGGCATATTCGTCCAAGACCTGCTCACGCCGTCCATCGAAGAGAAAGATTCCACGGCAGACAAGCCTCCAGACTAGCAATTGGTGGCTACGGTTCCGGCGTCAAGCACCGCCGAGCCCCCTCCGACCACTCATGAGCCTGACTGGAGAATACCTTTCATCAAGTACCTAACAGATGGCAGTGGTTACACTGATCGGACAGAGAACGAGCGCCTGATGCGTCGCAGTAAGCAGTACCTGCTCGTTGATGGCAAGCTATGGCGCAAGAACGCAAAAGAGGAAATCTTGATGAAGTGCATAACCCAGGAGGATGGCGAACATCTCCTGGACCAAATCCACTCTGGCGCCTGCGGCAACCACGCGGCCTCAAGAACGCTGGTCGACAAGGCTTTCCGAGCAGGGTTCTATTGGCCGTCAGCAGTATCCGACGCAGAGAGGCTAGTCCGCCACTGTGAGGGTTGTCAGTTCTTCGCCAAGAGAATCCACGTACCAGCACATGAGATCCAGACAATACCAGCCTCCTGGCCCTTCGCATGCTGGGGACTGGATATGATCGGGCCCTTCAAACTGGCTCCAGGGAAATTTACATGCGTCTTTGTGCTGATCGACAAATTTTCTAAGTGGATAGAATACATGCCTTTGGTACAGGCATCCTCAGAAAAGGCTGTCACATTCCTCGACTAGGTCATCCATCGTTTCGGCATACTGAACAACATCATCACCGATCTGGGTACTCAGTTCACCGGGAACGCTTTTTGGGACTTCTGCGATAAAAGGAGTATAATAGTAAAATACGTCTCGGTGGCGCACCCTAGAGCTAATGGACAGGTCGAGGGGGCAAATGGCATGATCTTGGACGCGTTGAAGAAGAGGGTGTATAGAGAAAATGACAAGGCTCCCGGAAGATGGCTCAAAGAGTTATCAGCCGTGGTCTGGGGACTCAGAACTCAGCCCAGCCGTAACACCGGCGTCTCGCCATACTTTATAGTTTACGGCGCTGAGGCGGTCCTCCCTGCAGATATAGCTTTCAGATCAGCACGCGTAGAGAACTTCGATGAAGGCAAGGCCAATGAAGTACGGGAGCTAGAAGTGAATAGCGCAGAAGAGAGGCGGCTCGATTCTTGTGTACGTACGGCCAAATACCTTGCTGTTTTGCGCAGGTACTACAACAAGAACGTTAAAGAGCGGTTTTTTGTGGTCGGGGACCTGGTCCTGAAGTGGAAGATGAACCAGGCTGGTGTCCATAAACTCGCAACCCCATGGGAGGGGCCCTTCATGATCAAGGAGGTCACACGACCAACGTCTTACAGGTTAGCTCACCTGGACGGTATGGACGTACCAAACTCGTGGCACATCGACAAGCTTAGACGTTTCTTTGCTTAACTACTGAGATATGTACCCCCTTTTGTATTTTCGATTTACTTCAATAAAGCTATTATTATTTCTCCGACCACTCTAATGTGTCACTTCGACTTTTATGGTTATTCTAACTTAACCAGTAAAAGCCGACCACCACTCCTTCTATGGTTTTCGGAGCAGGACCTGTCCCCGGTTCCTCCCAACACGTGCATGGGATCCGCTCTCTACGTTGCGGGTGATCGGCAGGTCCCCCTTGGTTTGACTTGTCCACGTCTGCGTGTGCACATGTCACACACCTCACACTCCGACCACATGGCAAACTAGGGCCGCACAAACTTTTCAGGATGATGTGTCGGGTAAAATGGTACAACTAAACAGAACATTATTATGTTCTCACTTAGTTCCACCAACATAAGTTTCAAGCTTAAATACGCTTTATACAAAGCAAACAAGCTTATAATGATATACAGTTACGTTATTACAAGCTTGCCTGAAGAGGCCCAAGTTTACAATAACACAACTATGTCCTCCTTCTACAGCTCTAAGCCTATTACATTGGTTGGTCGGGGCGCGCGGCACCTACTGCTCGCTGCTTCCGATATTCTACTCGAGTCTCGGGGACTCTTGTGCTAGCCGAGCTGAAGGGGATGGCCCCGCCGATGCCTGGCTGGTCGAGACCATAGGCTTTGTCGGTTGGCTAGCAACAGATGGCGTTTCCAGCTGACTTGTCGATGGCATACCCTGTACAGGTGCTGTCCCACCTCCACACAGATTAATGTCGCCAATTATCTTTGACGACAGATCCAGCTGGGCCACCCGAAGCTCCTCCGCCTTGTCTGGGTCTACTTCCTTCGGGTACCCAACCTCCAGGCGCTTGAGGTCGATCAGAGGGTAGTGGGCACGCACCATGCTTAGCACATGGGCGCCCGTATACTCACCCGCCTCCTTAATGAACTCCTGGAACCATCCCCATGCTTGTCTGCATCTCTCGACCAGTCCGAGCTGGGGGGGTCCTTGGCTCTTCCTCTGTGAGCGCCGGGTCGACAAGGTCGAGGATGGGCAAAATGCCAGTTGCGACTTCCTGCACCGGTTCTTCCATGTGTCCCGATCCTCGGTGGCCTCGAGGCATTGTGCTTTCCAGCCATCACGCTCTTTCATCATAGCTTCTAGATGCCTCTTGGCATTGGCTTTTAAAACTGCACACCGTACAAGACATCAAATGTAAAGGCACGACAAGTCAAGGCGGGCAACAGAATGAGAACGGTGGCCTAGAATACTTACTCTTCAGTTCCTCCTTCATTTTGGTGGTGTGGTCCGAGAGTTGAGACTGGCTGAGCGCTAGTTTCTCGTTGTCCTCCTTCAGGTGACCACACTCTGCCGTCACGCGGCTATTCTCCTCTTGGAGGTGGGTTACCTCAGCTTCTAAGCCTGCATTACAGCTGTCATTACCAACAATGCAACAACACGTGTCATACACTTGATGTGACAAAATGACAACTCACTTGTTTTTTGACGCTCTTTGTCATGGAGCTGGCCGACCAGGTTCTGGTTCTGTGTTTCTTGCTCCGTCCTCTCCTGGTCGGCGGCTTCAAGTTGGCGGCGCAAGCGTTCCACCTCGGCCGCTAGTTCTCTATTGCTCGCCGTGATTCCCTCAATCTGGTCGAAGCACCTCTTTCGGTACTTTGCGGTCTTCATCAAGTCCTGCATATAAGCAAGCTAAGTCAGATAGTTTGACTACATTACAGGGTCAAGTGGTCAAGCCAAACATACCTAGACTTCTGTCACCAAACGCTTTGCCGCTCGTTCAACTTTTTGGGTCTCTTCGATCTCGGGGATTTCTTCATACATAACCCACTCGTCGTTCCGCCTGCGCGACACATATACATGTTGTCGTTTGTCTTTGGGACGGCCTAGGATCTCTTCGACTTCGTCCTCTTTGGCCTCTTGTTCAGGGGGCCGCGCTGGGCCGGAGATAGTAGTCTCCGCGACCACTATGGCTTTCCCACGAGCCGTAGCATCGGCAAGCGTATTCTGTGCCAACTCCGGTTGCTGCTCCTCGGCTCGGTCTGGTTCCCTTGGCGCCAAGGTATCCGCCTCAGCAGGGCTAGTGCTCGGAGCATTTGTACTTTGCTCGGCTGTCTTCTCGGCCAGCTGCTCAGGGACTGACGTTGGGCTGCTCGTGTGCTGCGGTTCCGGTGGAATTTCTTCTACAGGTTCCTCCGCAGTTAGCTGCCGAGCAGTTCTTTCTGCCAGTACTAGCGAAGCCGTGCCACAACCGGCTATCTGGTCGGGATTTTCGGTGGACGCCGACCTAATATACCAGAGAAAATTCAGAAGACAATAGTATTCAATACAAATTATAATATTATATCAAAGTTACAGATACTTACAGCTTGGAAGCATGGAATAACGTGGCGAAGGAACGTCTCTTCGACCGCGCCTACTCCACGTGCTCGGCGGGTTCCACCGGGTCTTTTTCCACCACCGGTACTGGCGTCGGGGTTTGGTGCTTGACACTTCCCCCGCTTGTCTTCTGTGTTGCAGTGGTCGGTGGTGCGATCACTGCTGGCACAGAGGAGCTACCCTGCTCTGTTGACCCCAATTGTCTCCTCCTCTTTCGAGGGATGAGTCGGAAGATGTCCGCATCCTCTGTTTCATCGTCTGAAAGGGGGAAGATGGCCTGGCGACGTTTGTTGGCATCTGGCCGCTTGCTAGCAGCCTTGGCCGTTACATCCTCCCCAACTCCGAGTACCGCCCAGTCGACGTCTTCGGTACTGGCATTGGTCTGGGCAGTTGAGCCGGCAATTTGCGGCCAATCCACGCCAGGGGGCGGAGACACGAATACTGCTGCTCGGTCATGACCATTACTCTGGAAAAAATAAAGGAGACAACAGTCAAATTTTTTGTTGCAACATAAATCTACAGGTACAAGGAGGCATCATTTACCTTTGGGGGAGGTCGGGCCAGCTTGAAGGCGTGCTCAATGTCGTTTAACCTGACATAATTGGGGTCGGCTAGATTGAATAGCTCCCCAATTCTGGCCTTGATTTCTATCTTGTCGAGCGCCTCTTTTCTGGTCCTCGTCGGATCTGCGCTACCCTGGTACTCGAAGCCAGGATGTACCCTCTTTTGGCAGGGCTAGATCCTTCGACTGATGAAGTTCCCGACCACGCTTGGACCATCCAGTTTTCCCCACGGGATCAACCCGAGCAGTTCTGTGATCTGCTCCAAGTTCTCGGGCTTCTCCGACCAGCTGTTCTTCTTCTCCGGAATCAACCCCATGTCACACAGGGTGATCGTGTTCGGCTCTTCGCGGATGTAGAACCATTTCTTGTACCATTCGTCCAGTGAGGTGTTCCATGGGCAGTGCAAGTACTGAGCCTTCATACCGTCACGCAGATTGAGGTATACGCCTCTAGCTATCTTCGAGCCTCCGCTCCCTTTCTTCCGCAGACAGAACAGATGGCGAAAGAGGTCGAAATGGGGCTGGAAGCCACCATAAGCTTCGCAAAGATGGATGAAGGTGGAGACAAGAAGAATCGAGTTGGGATGCAGATTGCAAATCCCAATCTCGTAATATAAGCAGAGCCCCTGAAGGAAAGGGTGCACTAGAACACCAAAACCCCGCTTGAAGAAATCCTCGAAAACCACAATCTCACCTGGTTGTGGATCGGGGAAGCTTTCTCCTTCCGACGCACGCCATCCCGCGAGTGCCTTGTTGTGGAGCACTCCCATGGCGACGAGGTCTTCGATGGTCTGCTCATTGCTCCTTGACTTCCACCACTCCTTCGCCATGACTCCGCCTTTCTTCTGGGCGTTTCTCTTCGCCATTGATCTGCCCTTGTTAAGAGGGTGGATGCGGTGGAGGAGGGATTGGTGGTGATTTTTGGAGGAGTAGGGTTCGGCGAGAGGAAGAAGAAGGTTGCGGCGGTGAATGACAATGGGGATCGGTAAAAAGTAACTTACCAGCTCTATATTATAAATAACCAAGGGCTCCGCCGCGTTTCGTCTCACCGAGATTCTTGGGAGGCGTCTTGCATGCGCCAGACGGTTGTTTTCACAACCTCGAGATCTCACGCCAACAAACGCGCCTTTCGCTTTCCAGCAGTGTACACGCCTCTTCGTTGATAATGTGAGAGGGCCCACATCGACGCACCTCCATACAAAGCGCCAAGCGATCGCTTGTCGAAAAAAGTAAGAAGGCGGTGATATATGTTATATCCGTGCTCTTTTTTGACCGTGACGTGGCGATTGGACTTGACAGAGTAAGGAGATAAATAAATACACCAAATAATAATACAATCGGCGTTCTTTTCTTTTGGCTGCATATCTTGAGCTCAATGATGGACCAGACCACTGCCGTGCTTTCGGGGATCGCCAGGACCACCGCCGCGTGCTCGGGGACTACCTGCACCATCGCTGCGTGCTCGGGCATTTGCTGCTCGAGACCAACGCCACGCTTTGGGGATCGCTCCGACCATCGATGTGCTCGGGGACTGTCCCGACCACTGCTCGGAGATCGTTCTTCTCGGCTACATGTGATTTGTACTCACATATAGTTGAGAGACATTTATTTAGACCTTGCTACAAGGCTCATACCTCGCCTTCCAGCAAGCTCGGGGACTACATCGGTACGATGCACCTGCCGGTGCATCTTGTATCGCTTGTACGACGATTCGTTTCTCAACTTAACTGGAAATTCTTTTTAGACCCTAGCACCACGTGCCTACGTCACCTACTACCAGGCTCGGGGACTAAGTGGGCACACTTCACCTTGCGGTGAATGTGTTTGTTTTTCGACCCCTACGCCTCTGATGATCAAGGACGCTATGCTCTAAGACGCACTTACATTTCTGTTCAGAAATACAAGTGGGCACACTTCCCAGTACGGAAATCTTTTTCTTTTTTCTTTAGAGCACCATATATTCTTCGGACAACCTACTTCTCTAGTGACAACGGTGGTCAGAGACATCAAGGACTCAAGCCTTACTTGTCAGAGAAGGTTAAAATGGCGTGTCGCAGCATAATACATGGCGCCCGGGGACTAGCTGTGGGGGTATTAACCCCTAGACCCTTATGGCTAAGCTTGGGCCGGCCCGGATCGGTGGGTCCGGTCCACCAAAAGACGACATGCGGCCCAGTTAACCTGATCGGAGTCCCGCGCAAGGAGTCAAGGCGGATTTGGCGATCAATCAAGATCCTGGTCGGTTAGAATAGGAATCCTTATCCGGCCACATATGGCAATTGTAACTGGCTAGGATTAGTTTCCAGATCTGTAACCCTACCCCCCGAACTATATAAGGCGGGCAGGGGACCCCTCTAAAAACATCTCTCATTGACATACAGCAATACAAATCAGACGCAGGACGTAGGTATTACGCCTTCTTGGCGGCCGAACCTGGATAAAACTTTGTGTCTATCTTGCGTCACCGTCTTGTTTGTGGCATGCGCATCTGTCTGCCGACAATCTACTACCTTGGGTATACCCCTAGGTAGACTGCCGACCATATTTCGTCGACAAACTTTAACAACCATTAACAATTTTCATGGTATGACCTCATGTAAATTTAGAGTAATACCACATAGATATATATAACTCAAACTAGAGTAGCAGTTAATGGAGCTATAACCATTACAATTTCAGCAATTAATTGAGCTTCCTCAGTTTTCACAAGTAGAATGTCAGTGAACAAGTGGTAGTGATCATCATTGGCATTAGTAGCAACATGTGCAGCTTAAACAGTATTCGCCTTAGTGATGTGAATGAAGGACACAAAGCATTGATTTGCTTTCGATGCCTTCCTCTTATTTGGAACCAAATGGATAACTTGGTTGTCAACAAGGAGAAGACACAGAAAGCAAACATATGAGCTGCACCCTAATACATCCAACAGCCATGTAGACATCATTGGCACAGAAATGTGACCTCAGATATGTTATAAGTTCAAAATACCATTAGAACTCACTGGTGACACTGGAGCATATGAAACAGAAATGTAGAATCAAGCAAGCACTGGATAGAAAAAATAATTTAAGGCAGTAGCGAAGGGCCTGTATGTTTGTCTAGACAGATAGGTATAATCAAGCAAGCACTTGACAATTAACAGGCCTAGTTGCATACAAGCATTTACAGTAAGAACACTAAACATATGAAGAAAACCAAAACACTAGCAGAAAACTAACCAATACCACCTCCTAGTTCTTTTCATTAGCATTGGCCTAACCAGATCTGCAATGCTACAATGTTTCTTATATACCTCATGTTCAAGCAAGGACCAAAACAGTGAAGCGAGCAGGAAAAGGCGAGAAAGGAGACCTACGGATCAGATCTGTTGCCTCTGCTATGGCACACGACGGACATGGACGCCAATGCCGCCGCGCTCCACCAGGAAGACCCACCGCCTAGCCTCCAAAAGGACGCTTGATCCACCACAGCACACCGGGGAAGCTCCGCTACTGCTACCGCTGCAAGTCCAACGGGCACAGATTTGTTTCCACTTGCAGGGGATACATCCAATATATAAGTCAACCTATCCACACAGAGAATATATACTATTATTAGGACTCCAAAGACATGTCAACACAACCAGGTGTCTAGCGCAATGGTGAAGACGGTCTATTCCTTGATCTGGGTCCCGGGTTCGACTCCCAGGTCTCATGTTTTTTTAGTTTGAATTTATTAAACCCTGGCGGCAACAAGTGACATGCAAGCCGTCGGGTCCCACAGGTCGGATGGAGATGGAGAAAGGTCCCACAGATACACGTGACACGTAAGCCATTGGGTCCCAAAGGTCGGATGGTCCCACAAGTACACGTGACACGCAAACCGTCGGGTCCCACAGGTAGGATGGAGATGGAGAACGGTTCTACAAGTACACGTGACACATAAGCCGTCGGGTCCCACTGGTCGGATGGAGAAGGGTCCCGTAGGTACATGTCGAATGGAGAAAGGATCGAGCGGAGACTCTTATGATGAATTGCAAGCATCATGGATGAGTAACTGCAAGTCCCACAGGTACACGTCGGATCGAGAATGGTCCCACAGGTACACGTCAGATGGAGAAAGGACCGAGTGGGAGACTTTATGCTGAATTGCAAGTGACACGGATGAATAACTGTAGGTCCCACAGGCACACATCGGATGGAGAAAGGATAGTGTGGAGATTTATGACAAAGTGGCGTTCGTTACAGTTCGAAAACTTCGTCACAGATGTGTAATTAGTTCAATGATGAAGCCCTGGTCGTCACAGTTCTAAAGAGAATAGTCACATATGAGTCGCGTGAGTGATCTGTGATGAAACACTATGCTCTTCTATGATGTTTCTTGTGACGATATCTGATTTCGTCATAAATAACGAGGGTTGGAGGATTGTCATCACTGATCTATGACAAAACGTAAATATTCGTCATAAAAAGCGATATTCTATGACGGTTTTGGATTCGTCATTAAGATTTTTGTCATAGAAGTGGATATTTCTAGTAGTGCAAACACCGGCGCGGTTGGGGAAGTGGCGCAGATCAGAGAAGAAGATGGTGATGGGTGTTCCAATCAGGAAAAACTAACTTAGGGGCAACCTAAAATTCCACATGCATGAGTGCTTGACGATGGGTTTTGAGGGCCTCCTATTTTTAAGGACCATAGTAGGGGCCCCGCAAGTTACATGTCGTTTTTTGTCCCTCGATCCTCAAAAATAGGGTAGTGGCTGGTCTAGGGGTCTAGCTGGAGATGGATTTATACATCAAAATATGTTGGAACATGGCCCATCTCTAAACTCATTTTAGAGACATGTTCTATTATCAAGTATTTTAGGGTAGTACCTTTTTTATGTTGTTTTCATTTAGTGAACTATTTGTTTTATCAAAATTTTGCTTACATGATCTTGTAAAGCTTCCACAAATTGTATTTTATTCCTGTATTTGTATTCAAAGTTTACTTTTAAGACCTTTTGATTTATCAAGATAGTTGTGTTGTTTCTAGTTTGTTATATATATATAACATCAAAAGATCCATGCAACATTAACATTTATTTTGTTGCACGTGAAGCCATGGATAATTCGTGTACTTATTTATCACTTAGCTCTTATGTTTTGTGCAGGCAAAGTTTCTCTCACATGTTGCTTTGCTTCATATGAAGTATCTAATATAATATTATTTTATTTGGACTAATTTAATCAAGAAAATGAGGTGGTCGTCCATATAGTGTTGGATGAACAAAAACTCATAAACAATCTGTTAAGCATAATTCAAAAACGATATATCAATTAATTGTTTATATTCTCAAAAGCATGTTAGCCACCAACAAACTAGCCTTGTGTGAAGGGGTATTTCACTCTTTCATATTGTTTTTTTGTGGTGCTATAATTGAAATATGTACACTATGGGAGAAATTGCCTTCAATCCTGATTCCCAACCCATAAGTAATCAGGACTAAAGGTCTTGATTTTTAGTCCCGATTCCTACAACTGGGAGTAAAGGTGTCTGTTGAGTAAAAAAATTAAGGTTGTGGAGACTCGAACTCAAGATCTCCCACTTCAGACCTTGTGCGTGTTGCCATCTCAACTCCACCACACATCTAACTCAGTTAAGATTTACTTTATTTTTAAATTCACTCCGGATGCACATTTAGTCTGGGTTTGATACACAAATCAGGACTAAAGATACCTTTAGTCCGGGTTCGTGTCTCAATCTAGGACTAAAAGTCACACTTTTAGTCTGGGTTTATGTCTCAAACCGGGACTAAAGCTTATCGCACTGACACGCCTTGGTGACCGTTATAACCGGGACTAAAGGGTGGAATGAGTCCCAGTTTGCAGGCCCGTCCTATGGGGGGCAGCCTGTGCGATGCCCATGGGCCCATGAGGCTGGGGGCCCATGACTGCCTAGCTCAGCACCGCGCTGCTGCTGCTCACCGTCTACTACTTCAAGTGGCCCCGCCCGGTGTACCTCGTCGAGTTCGCGTGCTACAAGCCCGAGGACGTCTGGCCCATGTTCCTGTATATACGTGCCAGGACGACGTTGTCGAGCGCCATCAGCGCCTCGGGCACGTCTGGCTTGGCCTCGAAGGCTCGAACATGTCCTCCAGCCCCGAGCCGCCGAGGCGGCCCTCAGCGAGCGCCGCGACGAGCTCGGAGCCTCGAACGTGCCTCCGGCGTGGCGGCGTGGCACTGGCACTGCGGTGCGGCGTCCCTCTTCACAACAACGGCAAGTCGGCAAAGGTATCAGGCCTCTTAAATAAACAAATCAATTTCATTGCAGTTCAGTACTTTAGTGTACAGATCAATACCTTCTTACGGGGATAGGGCTAGGCTTCAGGGATTTGATTTGTAATTCAATATTTTGTTATCATGTTAGATGTTGCCAAAGAAACATAAGTCCGGTGCTCAAAAAAGGAAAGAAAGAAAACAAGAACTTCAATCTAGAGAATCGCAAAAGGGTGTGTTGCATAGGTTTTTTCCAACATCAAGAAATGCCGAAGTCAGTCAAGATCAGGGGCAGGAACATGATCAACCAATAATCGCACAAGCTGATGGCAATGATGGTGGTACAGACGAGTAGATTTTAGATGCACAAGCTGATGCCAATGAAGGTGCTACGGGGGAGGAAAATTTAGATGTGCAAGCTGATGCTAATGAAGGTGCTGCAGGGGAGGAAAATTTAGATGCGCAAGCTGATGCTAATGAGGACATTTTGGGATCAGGTGAAAATTTGCAGCCTTCGGATGATACAGAAAATTTATATATTAATGAACAATCAATGTTGACTATCTTTGATCCTAGGACATGGGAGAATCTTAACAATATCAAAAGAGATGTCTTAATTGAGAAAGGGCCTGTGAGAGAGATGGATTTACAATTTCCTAGTGATCCTAGTAATAGGCGTTTTTCATATGCTTACTACTCCAGAAAGTTAACTAATGGAGAGGTTGTTGACAGGAAGTGGCTGGTTTACTGTAAACATGTGGACAAGGTCTTTTGTTTTTATTGCAAGCTATTCAAATCAAATCAGAACAATTCTTTGTTAGCAAATGATGGAGTGAGGGATTGGAAGCATTTGAGTGAGAAACTAAAACAACATGAGAATAGTGTGGAGCATCTGACAAACATGAATACATGGAATGATCTTCGGATTAGATTGAGCAAAAATAAAACAATTGAGGATGAAATGCAGCGGGAAATTGCAAAAGAGAAGGAGCGTTGGAGACAAGTTTTGGTAAGAATAGTTTCTGCTGTGAAGTTTCTTGCTAAACAAAATCTTGCCTTTGGAGGAACAAATGCAAAACTTTATCAATCAAATAATGGTAATTTTCTGGCCACAGTGGAAATGATTGCTGAATTTGATCCTGTCATGTAAGAACATATTAGGCGCATTCAAAATAATGAAATCTATCATCATTATCTTGGCCCTAGGATACAGAATGAGTTAATTGCTATGCTTGCTGATGCTGTGAAAAAACATATCTTAAAGATCATAAAAGATGCCAAGTACTTCTCTGTTATCTTGGATTGTACCCCAGATGTGAGTCATGAAGAACAAATGACACTAATTGTGCGGTGTGTTAATATGTCAAGTGCCATTCCAAGAGTAGAGGAATTTTTTCTAGAGTTCTTAAAGGTTGATGACACATCAGGATTGGGGCTTTTTAATGTACTGTTGGATGCATTGCAATCTCTTGATTTGAACATTGATGATGTGAGAGGTCAAGGGTACGATAATGGTTCCAATATGAATGGAAAACATCAAGGCGTAAGGGCACGTGTGCTTGAAATTAATCCAAGAGCATTGTATATGCCATGTGCATGTCATAGTCTGATCCTTGTTCTTTGTGATATGGCAAAATCCTGTAGAAAAGCTATTACTTTTTTTGGTGTCATACAACGGATATATGCATTGTTTGCACGATCTACTAAAAAGTGGAAAATTTTAATCGATCATATTGAGAGGTTCACTGTCAAACCCTTGTCTGATACTCGTTGGGAGAGTCGAATAAAGAGTGTGCAACCTATCAGGTATCAAGCTTCTCAAATAAGATCAGCTCTGAAGGAGGTGGAAAGAACTTGTACCGAGGACCCAAAATCGGTGAGTGAAGCTAGATCATTGGTAACCACTATTGAGAACTTTGAATTTTTAGTTGATATGGTTATTTGGAAAGCTATTTTATTTGTTATCAACATGGTGAGCAAAAAGTTGCAGTCTCCAATTGTGTGCTTGGATAGTACTTTGAAACAGATAGAAAGGGTCATATCATATTTTAAGAAGTATAGAGACCACGGAGGAAGCCGCGGATCGGTGAGAAGGTTGTCGTTCTTCGCCACGTTCAAGCAGGCGCGGGCGAGCAGCTTGCGTTCTCGTTTGGTCTCGATGGACACCTTGCCGCCGATGATGGTGTGCACGCGATCAGTCGGCTTGACGTATTTATGACGAGGATCTGCATCATCGTCGCCGTTGTCCTCGCTATACTGTTCCTTTACGTCCATTAGGCTTGTCGGAAATATCCGGAGCTCGTTGGCGCGTGTAGATAGTCTTGAGGACGCGACAATTCTCCATGGTATGGTTCGACTTGGGATGGAGCTGGGCGGGGCCCTTCAATGCTTTGGCGTAGTCGTCCTCGTGAATTACGACGTCCGCCGCCCTTTTTTCACCGTATTGACCTCGCCGTCGTCTTCCCGAAAGCACGCTTGCTCTGTAATCGCCACGGCGGTTGCGCCGCTGATTACGTTGATCACGGTGGTCGCTGGAGTCGTTATTGCTGGTTGCGGCGGTCAAAATTGTCGTTCGACTACGGTTGCCGCCGTCGTCGCGGCGTGGAGGGTGGTCGGAGCGCGGATCCTTGCTTCTTCTTCGACGATTATCTTTTAGCGTCGTCGGCGTCCGCGTATTTCTTAGCGGTGGCCAAGAGCGCCGTGGATCGACTTCGGTCTTTTCCGGAGGAGCTTGTCCCTTAGGGCGTCGTGGAAGCGGAGGCCGGTGACGAAAAGCCTCGATTGCTTCGTTGTCGGAGATTGATGGGACCTTGATGCGCATCTCCGAAAAACGCCGAACGTATTCGCAGCGATGGTTCGCTTTCCGATCTCGGATCCGTTGCGAATCGTACTTGTTGCCGGGTTGTTCACAAGTAGCGATGAAATTGTCGATGAAGGCTGCTTGAGCTCCTGCCAAGAGTCAAAACAGCAGTTTGCCGGGCAAGTGACTAGCCATTGGTGACCTGCGTGACCAACGGCAATCGGGAAGTAGTTAGACATAACGTGCTCGTCGACCATGGCTGATCGGCACGCTGCTTTTTCGAGAGAGCATGACCCATAATTCGGGTTTTCCTTGCCGTCGTATTATACGAAGTTTCTCGAGCTTGAAATTCTTGGGCCATATGACTTGGCGAAGGTGTGGAGTGAATCGCCCGAGACCGGGAGGGCCGTGGGCGGTGTCATACTCCATACGGCGATAGCTTTCATGGGATGCACGATCGTTGGCTCTCTGGTTGATGCGAGCACGCAGATCACGTCCGCCGAGGTAATGGCGAAGATCGTCATTGCCGTCGCGGCGATCCCGATAGCCATCACGACCACCGCGGTTATCACGGCGATTGTCGCGGTTATCCCGGCGGTTGTCACCTCGAACGTCGTGACGGATATCCTCTCGGCGACGGTTTTCGTCCCGACCACCGCCGCTTCCGCCTTGACGATTGTCCGACGGGTCGTTGTTGCGCGAGCCACGTCGGTTGAGCGGCTGTGAGCGACTTGAGTATTGGCGGCTGTGGCTTGATTCCACCGAAACGGATGGGGCCCGGGCTTGATTCATCTCAGCGGTCTGGGCCATAGCAGCCGTCAGATATGCTTGTATTTCATCACGGACTGCTTGGGTTTCTGGAGTGTTGGGCAGCCGCTGCATTGTCGCCATGGCAACGGCTACGTTGGCGCTTGGGGTCTTGAAGACTTGTTTGTCCCCACCACAGCCGAAAGCATTGTTGAGGTCGCGCGTTGGGATCCTTATCGCGCCGTGCCTCCTGGTCTGCTTCAGCTTCGATTTGCCGGCGATTAAACCGGTCAATGTTGCGTGCTTCGCGTGCAGTCTTTTCTTGTTCTGTTTCGCCAACTGCTGGCGGCTCGTCGTTGCTGACGACATGGATCAAATCCCCTCGTCTTGGCGGGAAAGATGGAAATTGGGGGAAACCCGGGGCGTGGTCTGGTAGATCCAGATCGTATTTGACGCCTTCATCTTCGTGACGCTGAAAACTTCGGTGTGGACGGATCGTTGGATGCGATGCTTGGATGAGGAGCTGAGTCACCCTCTCGGGACCGTGTGGATGAGACCCTTCTTGATAATCTTCAATCCGGACCATGTTGACGATGTTGCATGGCTTCGGACGAGATCGGTGTGTGGGACATAGATCCAAACGGCGTCGTAGGTTGCACGCGTAGCTGAAGGCGGCGTTTCGCAGGCCGTAGGGCTGGACCTGGTGGTTCTCCGTCGGGACTTCGTGCTCGCAGAGTCGGAGGCCCGTCGCGAAGGTCGGTGGCGACGAGCGGGCGCCCCTCGAGTAGATATCGACACAAGATCTGTTCAAGCCGTGCGGGGACGGCGCCCGAGCTGGTCGGATAGATCTATTGTGGGGGCTGTTACCCGATCGATGGAGTCGAAGCGGGTCGGTGTCGTCGATCTGCTTCCCTCCGTAGCGGGGAAGCGGATGACGGGTTGTCGGCGTGGTACATGGCGTGGTCGGAGCCCGATGTACCGTGGTCGGAGCCGGATCCATCGTGGTCGAGGCCGTGTTCGCCGTGGTCGTCGAGCCGTGTTCACCGTGGTCGAGCCGTATTCACCGTGGTCGGAGCCGTATTCACCGTGGTCGGAACCGTAGCCGATCTGGTGAAGTAGTCGTCGGCCTTGAGTTGAATACACGCCTCGGTCATGGTGATGGAGACGTCAGGGCCGGTGGTCCAAGTGATCTGGCCGATGGTGAACGTGAGGCCGTCGGGCGTAGCCATGGAGCCGGAGATGATGACCATCTTGTTCGCTTGGAGAGCAGTACGCACTCCCCCTACCTGGCGCGCCACTGTCGACGAAATATGGTCGGCAGTCTACCTAGGGGTATGCCCAAGGTAGTAGATTATCGGCAGACAGGTGCGCAAGTCCCAAACAAGACGGTGACGCAAGACAGACACGAGGTTTTATCCAGGTTCGGCCGCCAAGAAGGCGTAATACCTACGTCCTGCGTCTGATTTGTATTGCTGTATGTCAATGAGAGATGATTTTTAGAGGGGTCCCCTGCCCGCCTTATATAGTCCGGGGGGCAGGGTTACAGATCTGGAAACTAATCCTAGTCGGTTACAATTGCCATATGTGGCCGGATAAGGATTCCTATTCTAATCGACCAGGATCCTGCTTGGTCGCCAAATCCATCTTGATTCCTTGTGCGGGACTCCGATCAGGTTAACTGGGCCGCACGTCATCTTTCAGGTGGACTGAACCTATCGATCCAGGCCAACCCAAGCTTAGCCGTAAGGGTATAGGGGTTAATACCCCCACACAGGCTTAAGTGCAAGTATTGAGACTGCAAAATCCATTGCATATAGTTTGGATGTGGAGCCAACATTTCCTACAAAACGTAAAGGTAAAAGGAAGAAGCAATTTGATGAACAAGATGATGAAACTGAAGAATTACAACGGTCAGCTATAGATGACTTCAATGATGACTACTTCCTAGTTATTGTTGATTATGCAATTGTTTCATTGACTAGTCGATTTGATCAGCTAAAGGAATTTGAGAAAATATTTGGTTTCTTATTCAATTCGGAAAATCTAAAGTCCTTGGATCATAGTGATCTACGAGACTGTTTCACAACTTTTGTGAATACTTTTTCTCATGACAATAAGTCTGATGTTGAGTTAGATGATTTGTTCTCTGAGTTGAAAGTGTTGCAAGTAACTTTGCCAGATCAGTTGATGTCAGCATCTGAGATTCTTCACTTTGTTAAAGTTGCAGATTGCTATCCAAATGCCTCTATTGCATATCGGATTATGTTAACTATTCCAGTGACAGTAGCATTAGCTGAAAGAAGCTTCTCCAAATTGAAGCTACTGAAAAATTGTTTGAGGTCAACTATGCTACAAGAAAGATTAAATGGCTTGGCCATGTGCAGCATTGAGAAGGATATTTTAGATACAATTGATCTTGAAAGTGTTCTTGAAGATTTTGCATCAAAAAATGCCTGAAGACGCTTTTTTAAAAAGCACTGAAGCACTGTAGTTTTATTTGAGGTAACCATCATAGTTATTTTGCCGTTTTTTTATCTTCTTTGATGTACTGTTACATTTTCAAGAAGAATTAAATATATGCTACAAGTTATATACTTTAATCGTCCTATTCAAATATTATATTGCCAGGCCCTTAGTGTCTTACTGGCCCAAGGGCCCATAAAATTTGTGGGACAGCCCTGCCAGTTTGTATTACAAACCGAGACTAAAGGTCCCAGCCTCCCTTTAGTCACTGTTGCAATTTTAAAACCGGGACTAATTACTTTTTGACCATGGAAAAAAGATCATTTCTCTGGTAGTGGTAGTTAGCAATTTTTAAGCTAGCGAGGAGGCAACCAAAGCTGGACCAGGACCATTACTTACTCACGGTAATATGAACTGAAATACTGGATACGATTGACGTGCTTAATAAATTTTGCTAGTCGAGCAAAAGATAGCGCGATTTTATTTTAAGCATGTTTGGTTAGTTATCCAATTAGTGTGTTTATTTTAACACAATTTTTGTCTAGTCGTGTATCTAAATCTCATCCAAACATGCTTTAGACTCCATTTACTCAAAGTCGGAATCAGTGAGCATTTTTAGATATTTGCAGTATTATTAACTTAATGCTTTTCAAAGTTAAGAGAACCCTTGAGATTAATGAGGTGAACTATATATAAAGATGCTTTAAACACGCAGTTGTTTATGTAGAAGTTGATATCGAATTAAGGTTCAACACACATTTAATTTTTATGTTAAGCTTAATCATAGACAAGACCTGGATAAACAAGTCATCAAAATTTAATATATAAATGGACTAGCCAATTGCCAGACTGCAATTTCAGCTGTGTATTCCCACAAATGCCCTCCTGCAAATGAATAAACACCAAAACTCGTGAAATTCGTTAGTTATAAACCCTATTTCTAAGTTTGGTGTTCTTTTTAGCAGGTTTTATATAAATGTTGGCGGTAAAAACTGTGAGTTAAGGACCTCCAATACTTAGGTTATACAACCTACCTTAATCAAATTAGACATGGAGTCGAGTTTGATTATTGAACCAAATCTGCTTGTGTAGACATTGGTTGTATGCATGGACTAACCCCTGCAAGTAAATATCAAATTCATGACGGTAAGTCCTTGAGATGAATTCATAACGGAGGTAAATCAAAGTTCATTTACTGAACTTTGAATGAAACCTTGATCCAAAAAAATCACAAACCCGCCAAGCCAAAACCACATAAAGATCACGATGTCATGGCGAAAACAAGAAGTGCAATCATCCTTCTCCATCTCCATGATGAGATGATGCAAATTCAGGTAAAATGCAATGAAGAAGTCCTGCTCAACGGACTTAAAACGGTGAGCCCTTACCAAAGGTAAATCGGTAGTTATCACACAATTGATGCATTCTTAATTTCAAATCTCAATATTTACAAATGCATCTATATTTTAAAAAATAATAAAAATAAAATTATATCCCTTTACTTTCTAAATAATAAAAAATAATAATAGTGGTAATAATAATAATAACAATAAAATAACTTTTGAAAATGAGCTTAAGGACATAGTTATCAAATTACTCCTTTGGGTATTTTTGTCACTAACCTTTTAGGTTTGAGAAAAAGAACGAAGGGGTTAAATGCAAGGTAAATTCTACCAAATATCCTTTCAACAGTGAAGCACATTCGACGGAGAGTGCTACCACCCAGATTTGATTTTGCACATTGCAAAATTCAAGTGTCGGGTGAACTTCTCTACACATATTTCATGAGCTTCATTCATTCATTTCTTTTTGGTTGTCTCTACCTTGTTTTACCTATATGCCTTGCTCATCATGATAAAGTCATAAAAATTTGATAAAGTAAATAAAAAATCACTTTTCAGTTATTAGATTTTTTTTCAATAATAAAAAAAATATTATAATAATATTTGCTTGCATAATAAACTTGTTTTAACTTAGACTTATATTTTTTAGAATAAAGCTATGACCTCCCTTTCTCCCACAAATAAACAAAATCTTGGTGCTAGACAAGTTCCCTTCGGGTATTCTTTGCCACTAACAATTACAAGAATGAAGGATGAACGATGTCTAGGAACATGGGTGCCGCAATACACGCTATGGAGATGCCCCAACATTCACACTTGGTTTTTAGTGTCAAATAACATAAAAATCCAAGTATGGGGACCCGGCCCTTCCATGCTATCACTCAGGCATGTTGGTTTGCACTCCATTTTCTCACCCATGATACTATAAGTTTGATTATGTTAAAAAAATTTCAAATATGCCAATCAGACTTTAAAATGTGAAATAAAATCTTGCCAAACTATGAACTTGACTTTATAAAGATTGGCCAGCATAAACTTTATTCCTAGTTCATACACTTGTTACTTGTGGATACATGTCTATTAGGAAAACATGTCAACTAAGTTGTTGAGAAGTGAGATATGGCAAAGACTAAAGAAATCCTATCTTTTCTATGTAAGCTTTTGGAGAATTTCTGTTTTGCTAAAAAACTCAAAATTTATAGCAATACTTCTCATTGGTGAAATTTCCTACCAAGGCCAAATATCATGATAAAAACCTTCTACATATGCTACTTGTTTTTGTGCTGAGCTTTGTCGAACTTTGTTGACCCTTGTTGAGAAAGTTATCATGCTTTTAAAATCAAGATCGCGCATACACCACCAAATATAAGCACTACTACACTGGGAGTAGGCGCAAAAACATGCCTTCGACTTAGATCCATCCAAAAATATTCTACTCCTACACTGGGAGTGAACAAAAATATGTTTGTTAGGTTCCATCAAAATAAATGCGCTTTGGTATCTCTCTCAAAAGTTTTGTTGCAAAAAGAGACATGAGGCTATCATCAAAAAGAAAGAAAAAAAGAAAGACGAGAAAAGAAAAAGATATGATAAGAAAGAAAGAAAGAAAAGAAAATAAAGATGAGAATAAAGATAGCCCATGTTCTCACAAAAATTTTGAAGTCCCAATAAAGAGAGAGATGTGTTTTAAAGAGCATAGTAGAATTAGGTTAGCCACCACAAATTTTTCACACACATGCACATCTTGATTTGATTGTATGACATCTTTCTCCTTGGATCCATCGTTTGACTCAGCAAAATATGCAATGCAAGTAGCTTCCATACTTCATCCCTACCAAAAGCTCCACTGGAGCCTTTTTAGAAGTAGGATGAAAAAGGAAGGAAAATTCAAAAGCCTTTGGTAAGGAGGCGACTTGAGAGTACCATTTAACAAGAAGTATGCGCTATGCTTTCAATTTCAAAAATTCAAAAAACTCCAAGTATGCTTCATAAAGGGAAAGTGATGACTTGGTGTCATAGTCGTTCCACTTTTCAACCGCTCAAGGCGACATGGTAGACACTTCAAAAATTCATGGGTATAAGGAATGACATGGAATAACTTTTATGCTAGCATCATATCTTTTGAAGTCATGATCCATAGTTACACATAACTTTGCTCGAGGACGAGCAAAGAGCAAATGTGGGGAAGCTTGTTGGCGGTCCTTAGTGCATAATTTTAACCGTCAAAACCCCGCATAAAATCCATTTATTCAAAACACCAAATTTAGTATAGGGTTTATAACTAACGAATTCCACAAGTTTTGGTGTTTATATGTTTTGAAGGACACATGTTTGATTATCAAGGAAAACACATGCAAAATGCGCAAAAGAGACAAAGCGTAAAGCAGATTCAGTCCAAGGAATAAGATGTAAGGCCCACTCCACCGAAGAATTTGGGCCAACCACTGACAAAGACGTGGCCTAGGCCTAGGCCTAGCCAGGAACCGCCATGCGGAAGGCGATCACGGGGAGGCGCCATCCGGGTACGGGCGCACTAGGGGTGCAGGTTGTACCAACTGCCTCCAGATGCCATGTGTCACCTCCTGGTGCCTCCCCCACGTCAATTGCATGCGGGCATGCAAGGAATTTTCTACTAAACCAACCTTTCCATGGCTATAAAAAGAAGAGGAGGCCTCCCCTCTCTCACACACACCACAAGGAAGAGCTCCACTCCAAATTCAAAGATGTAGTAGTAGAATAGCTCTAGTTGGGAGTTAGGGAGAGAAGCTCTAGTTCTAGAAGAGCCCTCGGAGTTCCGGTATAATCTTGTATTGGTCCTTTATAAGACTCAAGTACTTTATATTTATCTTCTCTAATTCCTAAATTGTCCTTCATGGTTATCTATTTCATGCCTTAATTGGTTAGCTAATGCATGGTTAGTATAGTGGTTTACACCTTGACATGGGATCTTCGCTCGACCGAGTGCTCTAGTTATCATATGTGGCTAGAGTAGTAATCGGTAGTGTAGACGTGGTGTCTAGACTATAGGTTATCTGAGTTTGCGTCCAACCCTACGGATAGTTGTGGTAGCCCCGGAGGTGACAACTCCGACTAGGCCTTTGCAGTCCACCATATTCGGGTTGGTATTTTCGTAGACCTTTTGGTAGCCTTCCCTCGATCACCCCTTCCTAGTTTTTTCAAGGATCAGAAAGGTACTACTACTCCAAAGTGTTAAGGTGTGATCGCTATGTCTGACCTTTGCTTAGTTAATCCCTTTGGTCTGCTCCAGAATAGAACCACAGTAATGGAAAAGTAAATAGGAACCTTGATCTCTCCTGTTGCCCTCCCAGCTTAGCTTGTCTACTCTGTTATCTTATCATAGAGTTCTCCTGTGTGTGTCGCTATACAAGCACTCCTATCTTATCACTTACCCCCACGTTAGTCTAGTCAGTATACTAGTTAGTGGATACATTATGGCCAACTATTAAGTTCTTAAACCATTGTTTCCTAGAGGATAAATAAAATACCCTAGAATACTCTTGGGTGAAAGCTACAACGATATTTGTACACTTGCGGATTTCTCTGTTTGCGTTAACAAATACCAATAGTACCGGAGTTGTCGGCTACCTCCATTTGTGTACTTAGGGCCCCTTGTACACTTAGTGGAAGGAATACCGGGAATTGTCGGCTCCTCTACACTTATACCTCTATGTTCCGAATACTACTTGGAGTATAAGGTTCGTGTTTATCTTTGATGGTGAGTTCTACTTTAAGTTAGTCTTGTTCACTATTTACTTGCGGGTTCGTCGTCCGCTCTCGTAGCGGATACTCTAGTAGAGGGCTCCTGATAAAGACGGATCACCCTATACAGCACTAGAGTAGTAATCGATAGCGTGGATGTGGTGTCTAGAGTAGAGGCTACCTTCGTTTGCCTCGTGCCCTACGGTTGAGGGGAAGGCGGCAGGTGGTAACAATCCTGTCCGTCCCTTGTAAACCCCCACGTGCGGGTTCGGCGTAGAGCTAGAAGCCGGAGGTACTTGGCAGATCAAATATAAGCCGATGCCCGAAGTAAGTATATAGTGGTAAAACTATCTTAACTTAGGATCTCTATACCTAGAAAACCTCACCCGAGCTATCTTTCTTCTTGTTACCTTATGTGAACTAGCTAAGAGACTTTTACACACCTGTTCCTCGTGGAAATACAACACTCTGAATACTTTCGGATGAAATGCTACAACAATAATTACGTACGCTTACGGATTATTTCTATATGCGTTAACAAATATCAACAACCACCACCTACTTTATTTAATGTGGCAGCACCACAGCAGCATGCGGCAGCACATTGTCCTCATCCCTCTCTCTCTCTCTCTCTCTCTCTCTCTCAAACCACCACTTCTTCCTCGTCCCTCTCCTTGCCGCAGCACCACAGCAGCACATCAAGCAGGCCGGCGATGTCACGGCCTTGTCGCATGCCAAGGTCGGCGCAGCCCCAATGTGGGGCCTTGACTCACGGCCACGGCATGATGCGCGACACCGGCAAGGCATGGCGGCGATGGGGGCCCTGCAAGGCGGCCGCACAGTGCTGGCAAGGTGCGGTGGCCAATGGTCTCTTGGATTCATGGGTCTCTTCTTCGTCCTCCCCTCTAGCTCGGCGATGATGGAGGCCGGCAAGGCTGCCGCGCGCTGGCAACCGATCGCATGGCTCTCTTTTTCGTCCTCCGCTCCGGCCCGGCGGCGATGGAGGCCCGGCAAGGCGGCCGCGCGGTGCTGGAAATGCGTGGCGGCCGACGGTCTCATGGCTCTTTTCATCGTCCTACCATGCTCTTTTCTTTGGATTTTTAGAGACATTATGAATGATGAACATGGGTACTGAATGTTTTCTATCCTGTATTCTGTCGAACAGCAGCAGCATGGGCAGCGCATGGCCGTCGACATTCAGCGACAGCCGCTATTTTTTTTTATTTTGCAAACAATTAGCACAGGCGGATGTCGTAACAGACAACAAGTGCAAATACAGTATTACAGGCGGCTGACATAATTTAATCGCCGGTACAAATCAATTTTTACAGGCTGCTTATATAACATTGCCGTCGGTGGAAATAGAACTATACTGGCGGATTTTAGTTTATCGTCAGTAGAAATATGTTATTTGTATTGTCCTTTCACAGTGGCGGTGCGTAAAAACACCAGTAGAAATCAGTTTTCCACTACCAGTACAAATCTCTGGTGTACTGGTGTGTAACTTGGTTCCCTTATCTAAAAAAACAATTCAAATTCGCAATGCGGTCAGAAGCTGTTTTCGGTTGGATATTTGGTTAGTGTTTGTAGCTGTTTTTAGTTTTGTTGTTGTTGGTTGTTTTTTATTTATTTTGGTAGTGTTTGTAGCTGTTTTCCTCGGTTGGATATTTGGTTCGTTGGGAGTCGTGGTTGGGCTGTTTGGTGGTGTCGTTTCTTGCTTTCTTTTTGTTTCAATCTCCTTTTTTTCCCAATGAAAATCATGGCAATTCTCTTGCCATCCATTCGAAAAAATAATATAGGAAAATTTCAACCGGAGCACTCTGAAGATATTGTATATTGCGTCAAGAATGGAAACTGCATTACGTGTTGATGCTACGCAAATACTTGTGCATGTCTGTAGAAGAAAGGAGTTGACTACTCAAGTAAGTATTGAAATGAACGATATGTTGGGCGGATCTACAGTATTTTTGTCGGGGTCCGCCGACCCCGATGACCTTCCGTGAACACCTGATACTCTCCGTTCTGCCACCTGCTTGGACCCCAGTAAAATTCGAAGTTGCCCCCGGCAACTTCGGTGTCCAGCCCACAAGAGAATGCGTCCCCGTCTTGTTTCATTTGCTAAAGGCCAAGAAGCCCCAAAGCCCACTGCCTGGCATGAACGTGGAGGAGTTGTTTTCTCATTGATGACTCAAGCTGTTAAGCAGATAGCGCAACCCAAAAGTAGCCCTGGGCGTTCGGGGTACCCGAATTGTTGCCCAAAGCCTTACCGATCGATTGCTATCCGCCTCTCCTGGAGACTCGCCGACAGACACCGCACCCTTTCGTCTTCTGCCGATTCAATTTCTGGCGTCCTGCTCAACCACCGTGACATCGCCTCACGGCGGCCTGGCGTCGTCCATCTGCATCTCCGCGTCCTACTGCTGACAGACCTGCTGTTCAATACTCTCTGCTCCTAGAGCGTTCAAGCCTATAGGTACGCCGGCCGAAATTGCAATTTGCAAATCTCTGTTAGTACAGACGCATGCACAGATCCTCCCAACTACTACTAGCTCATGTTTGATCCTATTTCGTTATTTGTTTTTTTTTCAGTTGGTTAATTTAATCAGATCAGATTTTACAAGCAATTCACAGAAAGAGTATTTTTTTTCTACTAGCAAATGAGGATTGAGGAGTAGAAAAATTGGCTGATTTGAGCAAGATGTCAGGTAAGGAAATATCTGATTTCTATTAATTTAATCATGGCTGCTTGCAGATTAGTTAGTGTTTAATTATGTTGTCTAATTTGAGCTAGTTCTTCCTATCGCCACAACATCAGCAGAAATGTCTTTTTCATTAGTGAAAATTGCGAAGACAGATCTACAAAATCATATTGGGGATGGATTTAAGAATAATTGTGTCATTTGCTTCGTGGAAGCAGAATTTCTTGATGCAATTCCAAATGATGATGTCATGGTTCGCTTTCAAAATATGAATGACTATACCCGTCGAGTGAAATTATAAGAGATAACCACTATTGTAAAAAGTTTTTTTTGTCTTATTATGATATTCCTAATTTTATCCCTCAATATGGCTGCTTGATTTTTGCAATATGTTATCATTATTAATATTTATGTATATGTTATGTAATGAGCATAGTGTTAGATTTCTACAAGTTTGGGTAACATGAGTCTATGCCGACCCCGGCGACAACATTGTTGCCCATATTTTTCTCTCTTTTTTTTTTGTGAAAACCAGTAGTGTCACCTAAACAGATCACGAAGTGCACGGCACACATGGCTCAAGAGTGGTGATGTCCAAAAGCAAATCACAAGGAGCTATCAATGCAAGTCACTTTTGCAAGATGGCAACAACTGCTGCTCTATCACCAGTCACCACCAATCTTCTCCATTAGTTACCACCCACACTTTCACAACAATGCTGTAGCACTACATTACTTCCAGCTCGGGCACTACATTTCTAGCTATCTTGATTCCTTTTTGCTACTTAACCACCATATATACGCCTTCTCAAGCCACCATCCTAACCAACAGTAGGATATATACCTCGATCCCTGCCATGAGCAATAGGGTCCTTACTTTCTATACTCTGGTATTGCGTTGCACCTCTTTGCATATTACAAACGCACACAATAAGAAATTAGCATATAGTGCTTATTAAGAATGGGAGGCACCAGCAAACTTGTGATTGATGGTGCTGGGAATGAGGCAAAGCTCCATGTCGTGGCATGTGTTAGAGAGGCTTGAAGAACAGTAGCTGCGCTCCAGGTAGATGTGTATGCAGAATTGACACCGCCATGCTGGTTCGTAAGAGACTGCCACCTGACCAAGGCGTTGGCAGGTTCTTGTTGGGTGCACCCCATCTTTAAGTGGATTTGGAGATCTTCATGTCAACACAAACATAAAGTTTTCTTCTGGCTTTTGGCTCATGACAGACTCAGTACTTGAACTATCCTCCGAAGAAAAAATATGTTCCTTCAGTTCTACAATTGTGTTTTGTGTAATCTTTCTATCTTTTTCTCGAATACACAGGAGAGCTGTGTATCATTACATTAAGAGAGGAAAAAACGGAACCGTACAAGAAGTGTCCCACCACTCCGGTCCGAGCTGTGGGGGTGCTAAGTTACAACAAGGCCTAGACAATGTTTTCAAGTCGTCCAGTCGAACCTAGTCGCCATGGGACCGACTAGGACGATTAATCACAATTAATCGTGATTAATCGGACGACTTGTACAAGTCGACGGTACCCCTAATCAGTCAGCAGGGACCGATTAGGATGATTAATCATGATTAATCACGATTAATCAGACGACTTGAAAACATTGGGCCTAGATCACTAAAATACAAACACAGGGCAAGACCTAACCCACAACACATGAACTATTGACAACAGCTAGGTTGTCGCCACCTCTTGACCTAAAGCGCCAAGCTTTCATGCCCCTGCGAGACACCAAAGATGGTGCTCATCATCAAAGGAGCGGAGTAAATCATTCATGCTCGGGCTGGCTCCTTCGAATACACAAGCATTCCTGTGTTTCCAGAGAAGCCATGCACCTAGGATGATCAAAGTGTTCTTTGGGTACCCACTTAGCTGCTTTTCTCCACCAGCCTGCGAACTCTTGATCCCTGTTGTCTGGCACGCACCTTTGGAAACCTACTGGTGACTAAATTCTGAACCAGAACTCATGTGCAAAAACACGGGAGGTTAATTGGTGCTAAATAGTTTCTTCTGCTTCATCACACAATGGACAAAGACTCGGATACAGCAAATTTCGTTTGGCCAATCGGTCCGTTATCCAACATATGTTTCGAACAGCCAATCAAAGAAAAACTTTACACTTAGCCGGGGCCCAAGATTTCCAAATGCACCTCCATGGCTCAAAAATCGAGCCATTAAAGAAAGCCCGATACGCTGATCTGGATGAGAAAAATCCAGAGCTCTCAAACCTCCAAATGTGTAAGTCTTCGGTTGTGGTCAGCAAGAAATCTTGTATGATGTCCCACAATTGAAAATACTCAAACAGTCCAATCATCGACAGACCTCCTTCCACATCCCTTGGCCAACATTTGCTCTTGAAAAGCTTCAGCCACCGACTATTTCAAAAATTTCCGAGGCACTGCAGAGAACACATTAGGAGCAATGTCCCTGATGCAGCATCCAAAAAGCCACCTATCTGTCCAGAAAATGGTATTGTTTCCATTGCCCACATGAGAGATCAGGCCAATAGAAAAGAGTGCCACTGCATTAGGATGAACCGGGATGTCAAGTCCCGCCCAGGATTTGTTACTGTCTGTCCTTGTGAACCACAGCCAGCGCATTTGTACTGCCCAGCTCATGTACTCGAGATTATTGTGTAATCTTTCAGTTGAATAAATGGATGAGCACTCTTTCTCTATTGTGAATTTGGAAAAGCCTGCTGGAGCCTCCTTGGGCTGGTAGTTCCCTCCTCTCTGGATCCTTTTCAGATTATGAAACACTTCAAGGCTCATCTGAATGTCCCTTTCTTCATGGAGATCATCATCCCTCTCTGCTGAAGCCTATGGAGTGTAAGAAACAAGTATATTTTCAGGGCAGAAGAACCCTCAAGAGATCAATGCAAGTTCATTTTCAAGAATGTCTTTCGCCTGGTTATCCTGCACGCAAAGAAGTACCTCCCAAATATTGAAACATGGCTAGAGCGCAATTTGTAACTGACCTCATTTTCTTTATTTCTTTCTTTGTTTCTTGAGTGACTCCCTCTATCACTTTTCTGTTCCACATTTTTGTACTTTGTTTTTGCATGTGTCTCAATAAAATTTCAGCAGGGGCTTCGGCCCCTCTTGTTTCCTAAAAGAAATGGACCATAGGGACGGTGCAAAAGGATGGGCTAACCTATCTCTTTCTTGGCAATGGCACACACAAAGCCACAAAGTAAATAATAAAGAATGTAGTGCCGGTTGGTATGTAGACTAAAACGCAAACAATGAATCCGAGTTGCCAACAAACCTATATTTTGCACAGGCATTTCACTACTACAACTGCTTGGAATGACCGTAGCTCGATATTTGCATTTTACTTCGGTTGGCCCTGAATATTATGCGCTATTTCGGTAAACTATATATCTACATGAATTTTACTTTGTGCAAGTAGGGGCAAAAATACATCAGCCTGTGAACAGTTACATGCAGGACCTGTTTACTGCAGTCATGGGTATAATGCCCTGAGGTTTTGTGTCGCATCGAGCAAATAGGGCCCAGTAAAGTACTTGTGTCATCTGACCAGACAAAACCCGACGTTCCATTAGGTGGTAGTACATCAGCAGTCAGGCAACTAAATAAACAAGCACCCATATAACACAAGACTCAAGCCCACATATTAATCTTTTCCACTAGACAAGTTTCACTGAAGAGATTTTGCTTCAAAATAAACAAGCAACGTAACCCTCTGAAAATAAATTGTTCAATCCAAATACAACTTAAGCACCCATATTAATCTTTTTGACTCAACAAATTTCACTGAAGAGATTTTCCCTTGTATTTGTGAAAGTATTCCTGCATGCAACATCGCTTAGTAAGAACACAAAAACCATAAATATCCACTTTAACGATTTCTCGGTGACATTAAAAAATAGTAAATGGGTTGGATAATGTGCACGACCTGTATAAGTTTTTTTATTTTTCCCTTGCAGAGGCTCAAGTACTTTCCAATCCTCTCTTCTGTGCTGGGGATATTTTTTTCCAACCGCAAAATATTGTCAACGGTCTTCTGCACAATGAAATCACTGAACTCTTTTGCTGTGTGGCCTTGGTCCCTTCTTTTCTCAATTTGTTTTGTCACAAACTCTTTTAGTGCAGTTTTAAACATCATTCGCACCATGGTCCGATTATCATCATGAGCTTCTCTGGCCTTCACACCACTATGACTGGGTTGCCCTTTGGTACTATTTGAAGGATCAACCACAGAGTTGGGAGCATGGTCAGTTACTTCAACTATGTGAGACAATATTACAGAGTGGCCATCACTAGGATCAGTTGTTACCCTGAACGTATGAATCGGTACTCCAGATGGAAAAGAGATCATGGGTGGGACAGGTTGGGTTGCTGGATCATGACTAGTAAGCTCAACCGAGTGGGACAAGAGTAAAGGGAGGCCATCACGAGGATCGATTATTATCTTTAATATAGTGACCCGCCGGTTAGGTGAAACTGCTGGTTGGATAATGGATGTTTCTTGCTGCAAAGGTCGGGTATGTAGTGATGCAGCCAGCCTAGGATCCCGACTACGCCGGGTTAATTGCTTTGGTACTGAATAGGCGGTGACAGGAGCCTTGCCATTGTTCGGTTCCAGATCTCTGTAAGCACAAACATTTTAAAACTAATTATGCTATATTACGTTTGGATCACTGGAAAAGCTTTGAAGATCTATTAAACGGATGTCTGACATACAGAAAAATAATATTTAAAATAATAGACTCTCCACGGTACACATAAAAATATAATCAAGGTTGTAATTTATTAGTCGCTTGTATCATAATTCATATATGCCATGAATATAGTAAGCATTAGTGTTGAGCTGTATATGGGTTGTATGTATTGGTTCAGGCCCAAGAGGCCCATATTGATGTATATTTATATGTGTACTTAGAAAACAGAAAGAGCGAGACTTCCAGATATTTCCATACAACATGGTATCGGGTCCTGGGGGATGGCGGAAGCGACCACCTGCTCTACCTCGTGATGGTGGCTGGCGGAGAGGCGTGAAAAAGGCAGAGAAGCAAGCTGCTCAGGTGGAGGAGGAGGCCGCCGCGCGAGCTCAAGCCCGAGAGGAGGCACAGGCGCCTGTTGTCCGAGGGAACGGCGTGTGCGTGAGCAGGCAAGAAGGGCCGTGGCGGAGCTGATTGGAATCGGCGAGAGGAGCTTCCAAATCGAGCGGTGATGCTGCAAGGAGGAAGACATTGGTGAGTATTGGGAGCAACTCCTGCAGTTCCAGGTGGAGTGGGCTGTTGCGCAGTGAAGAAAGAGCTGCCGCAAGTCTGTGATTTTCGAGTGCTCTGCATCAGAAAGAAGGGAAGCTCGAGCTGTGGATTGGAGGGAGATAAAGAGTGGTGGTTCTGGTGGTGGCTTACTTGCTTGAGAGTAGACAAGGAGGCACTGGGGTTGTGTACTGATTGGGAGCAGTAAAGGAGGAGGATTGGAGCAGGGACTGAAGAAAGGCACTGGGAGAGAAATTTGGTGACAGTTTACTGCTTGGCAGCGGCAGGACTGCAATTGAAGGTAATCCTGGGTGGATTTGGTGCTTTCTTCTAATTTGGGGAAAAATAGAGGAGAGCACCGTGAGGGAGAATAAGCTAGAAATTGTTGTCGTATTGTGGATTTGATATTTCTTCCTGGTTTCTTGGAAGAAAGAGAGCAGCTGTGTTGGAGCATATTGTAGTTGTGCTGCAAAATCGAGCTTCTGTAGTAGAGCTGCTGCTAGCTAGTGGAGGTTTGAGTGCTTGAGGAAGAGGAGGTGAAGTGTGGTGATAGCAGCAACTAAGTAATGGCAGAAAGTGGAAGGATTAGGCAGATGTTTGAGAAGTTGGCTGAAATCCTCACTATTAAGGAACTTGTGAAGCTGGCTCAATTATTTTTGGTGAGGACTTCTGAACTAATGTCAGCTACAGAAGAGTCAAATGGGAAGGAGTTAAAGAATGTATATCAGCTTATAACAAGATGGGCATGATTGATATTTATCGCCCATCTTGAGGGGGAGTGTTGAGCTGTATATGGGTTGTATGTATTGGTTCAGGCCCAAAAGGCCCATATTGATGTATATTTATATGTGTACTTAGAAAACAGAAAGAGTGAGACTTCCTGATATTTCCATAACAACAATTAGTCATGCCATGTTTTAGTAAGCTGAATCAAATAAGGCAGCGCACTTCAATACAAGCATGCACAGTCTCAGCTGACGGGCCCCTCCTCTCTGGCTTGGTTCCCCATCGGTATGGTTACCAGGTCACTCAACATAGGGTCTACCCATTTTTTTATGCATGCGAGTATCCTGAATATCCATGCCAATGCAGGTCTAAAAATTTCATCACACTTTTTGACGGTGACAGACGATTTTCTGAACACATTATACTGTTGGTGTGAATGGCAATTAGGAAGGGCAAGGTACCTAGAGTAGGTAGACAGGATGGTGCCGCCAAACACCTAGCCACAATTCTTATAACAGAAAAAAAAAAGTTTTTCTGTACTGACTAGGCACGGCAGCACATGAGCCTTTCATGCATTGTTGATAGCACATGAGCCTTTCAGGTGCTAATAAGATAATAGGTAGTAGAAGTTCGATTTGTCACTGGAAAACGTGAATGCATGGTTGTCTATGAATACGCAAGCAAAAATTTTCACACACTGTAAAAGGTAGTCAGGAAGTAAACTGATTTAGAGTTAACACAAGATCAAAATGCTAATACTTGCATGCTTAAGCAGAACAATTATTTTGTTCAACTATACCTGTGGGACTGGTTCACAGCACTTTCTGAAGATCCTTGGATTGCATCAGCCCTGGCCCACTCCTTGCAAAGTGATGTCTTCATCTGAACTTTTCTTCAGTTAATCTGACAAAGTATACAAGATGTAAACTAGTTTCAGCTACACGGCCCTGCTCATCCAAAATGTTCTTCTGAAGTTTTTAGCCAAATATGAATGTAGTGATCACAGGCTTAATAAAGGATAATGTCACTGGTAAAAGAAACAAATTTTTGGTAATCTCTGTGATGAAACCATGTCTCGTGGCTAAGGTAAATTGTATATGTGCATAAAACAGAGAGCATTTTTATATTAAAGTCCAAAAGATCATCATTAGCACTGACAAGGCCTATGGAGCTCACTACTCTTCTAGGAGTCAATGTGCATGCAGAGTCATGATCCTAGAGGCAAAACTGGGATGACGGCAAAATGAAGCTATACATGAGTTGATTGCAAAGGGGCAAGAAATGTGATGAGCTGACCTCCACCTATCAGTTTTGAGAGCTCACAACCAGCATATTGAGGAGGAATTAATTGCAAATAGGGGTGGAAACAATGTTACAAGCTCAAATGTGTCCCATGGCCCAACTATCTGAACTGGATGTCGTCCTTGCACAACAATCCATACTATTTTAGTCCAATTCCTCTTTAGTTCTACCCAAGTTACTATTAAATACTATGGACACAACACTACCTTTCACACACTCTCTCCCCACTCCCTCCACTTCCCCACACCCTCTAGCTCATCCTAGGGCATCGACCCTAGTTCCATTGACAACTTTTCTCTTTATCTCCAAATCCCTCTCATGGTTATATGACATTGCGTCTAGAAACGAAAAATATAAAAGAAACTTTTACTTGCGAATCTAGAATCCGCACAAGCAGATCCAAACACTTAATTAAACACTCCATGTAAAACTAGGCGAGTATAATAAAAGAGATAATATAGAGAAAAATGATTTACCTTAAAAGTATTGAATTACATAAAAATATTAAAAAAATTCTTTGATTGAAGAAACTAGCGGGCAAAGGAAGGAGGGTGCTAGGAAGGTTGGGAGAAGGGGAGATAATGACTTACCTTAAAACCCTGAGATTTCTTTGTTAGAATCGCGAAGCGCGCGGTGGAGAACGGAGGAAACAGGGAGAAGGGGCCGGGGGAGGGGAGAGAAAGAAAGAGAGCTACTTTCCATCTATCGTCCATATTAGTAACGCCTTTGGACCAACACAGCCAAGCACCAGAGAGGCACGCACGAGGTTCATGCTTGATTATTCCTTTTCCCTTTCTTTTTCTATTAGATAGATTTTAATTTCTTTTTCCTAGTCATTATATTATTAAATGCACTGCATTATTCTAGTTCACAATTTAATATATTTAACATACTTAATTCAACAATTATTCAAATCCATTTAAAAATATTGATATGTCAGCTTCAACATTTTATATAGACACTGTTAAACCAACCGTCTTATTTTGAAATAGTAAATTCAAAATGTTGGAAAGATGCCACAAAAGGTATTGAAATAGTGACTCCAAATGTTTAAAATGCACCCAGTGCAAAATGTTAAAACATAAAATTCAAATTGTTGAAATAGGACACTCAAATTTTTGAAATTGTTGATTCAAATTTCTAACACAGAAGATCAATTATGTTGAATAGTATATTCAAAGTATGGAAACAACAGACATAAATGTTGAAACAATTTCATGTGAGCCTAGGTACAAATGGTGCCACAAGAAGACTGGTGAGATGTAGGCCCCCTTTGGCACGGCTCATCCAAAACGGCTTCACCGGTGAAGCCAAAGCCGGTGAAACCAGAAAAACTGGCTTTTCCCGGCTTCTAGTTCATTTTAACCTCGGCTTACAAAACGGCTTCACGCTACAGTGCCTCGATTTACGCAAAATAGATGAAGCCGAAGCCGGCATAAGCCGTGCCAAAGAGTCCTGTAGTTTGACGATAGGCATCGACACTTTTCATCTGCTCTATGATTAAGTTAGCTTGCTTTGCTCATTAGACACTAGACATGGCTCACTATGGTTTTGTTGGGTATGGTAACTAGGTGAGTACCCCACGCATTGTTGCGGGTATTGAGAGATAATTTCAAGTAAACATAGGGTGAATGGGGAAAATTTTACATGTAGATTCTATAACGGGGCATATAGTACTCTATAAACAATTATAAGCAAGATTTGAAATAGTAACAATAATATTTGTAAGAAAAATGGACCATATGGGTAGTTTCTTTGGGGACCCTATTTATACCCCCATGGCTGCCCCCTTGGAGGTTATTGGAGTATGATGAAGATATACGAGTGTTGAGACACTTCTCCGAGTGCTCTAGCCACCACAAGTGCATAAAAAAAGATTAGGTTATTTTCAAAATGCTTAGGCTAGTTAGACCCACTTAATTTTGCTTGCCCTAGGTTTAGGTCTTGTGTTTAGTGAGGTTTGCATACCTATTTCCACTTGGTGCTTGCGTGCACCATTGTTGTACATCGGTGGGGCTTGTAGTCTTGTGAGACCACACCAACCGAGTTTGTGGTATAGCCACCATCTTGTAATAGAGGGAACAAGGCTCGTGACATTTTGACCGGAAGCTTGATAGTGAAGAGGTCGGGAGCGATCTAGAGGAAGACCCGAGGGCTATCCACAGAGTAACCCGACAAGGAGCTTGATCCTTATGAGGGCATCCTTGCGATGGGCAACAACAAGGACTAGGGGAAGCAACAAGCTTCTCGATACCTTGGTAAAATAGCAAGTCATTGACGGAAGTTTGCATCTCTACCATCCATAAGCTTCCGCATTTATATTGTGTACTTAGGTTGTGAGATTTACCTTCATAGATTAGTTTCATAGGCTAGTTGATATAGGATTGGAACCTAGATTGTTTCACTCTTTTGTAGTAGGGATAGCAACATACCTAGCAAAACTTTAGTTGCACATCTAAATAGATTAATTGTTGCTTAGGTTTTGACTAGGTGGAAATTAGAGACAATAGTTTTTAGAAGTAGATTTTAAGTTGCCTAATTCACACCCCCTCTTAAGATTTGAAGCCATACTTGGGAGAAGAAGATGAGCTTGAGTTGATGACGACTCCACTTCAAGAGAGGAAGGATGATGAGTACATCACTCTTTCGGATGCACCCACTGATCCCCCAACCGTTATGCAAGGTCCAATGACCCAAGCTCGAATGCAACAATTAGATCTAGATGTGAGCTCATTCTTAAGTGATCCTTTTCATAGTTTTGAAAATATATTGCTACCTAATGATGTTATCTTTTTTAGGAGCATTGGATAGGGTCATGAAGGAATTGGAGAGAGGTGTGGAGGTGGAGAAGACCAGCAAGGACGTCCAATACAAGCTGAAGGCCTAGTCCAACTCATGTTTATTGGCATTTCTTAGCGCAATCACCAAGTGTGGAAGTTTTAAGTCCATCCTCAGTAATGGCACTAGAAATGCCTGTTGGTATTTCTTAACACCATCACTAAGATTGAGTTAACCTTAGCGACGCCGCCAAGAAACACCAACTACGATAGTTCTTAACGATTACAGAAAATATCCGCAAGCGCACGAATCTATCGCTGTAGCATTTCACCCTAAAGTATTCAGGGTATCGTTTTTTATATTTTCCCAAAGGAGAGCAAGGTCTAAGAATCTAGCATGAGCATGAACAAGATTACATGCTTGCATAGTAGACCATAGTTCATGACAGGGGTAAAAATGGTATTTCAAGGATAGTGGACACACATATGAGCCAACCTCAAGGATAAAAGGAAAACAAAGAATAAAAGAATCTTCCTAAGCGGAGTCATCATGTTCTAATATAGCTGTGCAAAGAACAGTTAATGATCATACAAACAATATGACTAGAGTTAGAAGTAAGTGTAAGATAGATGGGGAGATCTCCGAGCACTGGTCTGCCAACAAGTGCGAGAGACTTTAAAACTACTACACAATACCCGAACATGGGGGATTATAAGGGACGGACAGGGTTATCACCACCTGTCGCCTACCCCTCAACTGGGGGCACCGTCATATCCGAAGGTTCCCGTGCACCCGAGCACCACGCCTGTGTACAAAAGAAACTACCCATATCCCCCCGGGACTCTGACCCTACGGATCAACAAGCATAGGACATGGGCAAACCCGAAGGGACGATGAACTGCCACCTCAACCTAGCTCTACTTCTACTCATACAAGTCATATGAATGGTTAAGCACAAAGTTGAATATGTTAAGATCATAACACACAAACTATATGCTAGTTCATATATCATGATTATAACAAGACAACTACAATCTAGTTTATATGCACTACTATATTGAAGATATGAGAGCATGACTATGGAAGAAATTCTCTTTGTATTCATACCAAATTTTCCTCTCTTTTCTTCCAAGGAGCCACACCCTCCTTGATAGCTCTTGCCTTGCTCACAAAACAACTACTTAAAGCTAAAAGAGTGCAAGTAGAGAGGTGAGGTGTGTAGCTCCAAATGATGTGTGTGTTGAAAGGTGAGACTACCCCCCTACTTATACTAGTGTGATGGTCGATTTGGTGTTGGAAAATAAGGAAACCATCGAAAACCGACGTTGCATGGTGGCATGCAACCGCTAGAGTAAACCGGGCCCAGGTGGCAGCAGTAGGGGTCACCTTGCCATGTCAGTGCTCGGCCCTGGTGGGGCTACCCCGCGACCGCCTTCGCGTGGTCGGTTCCTCTGTGAGCTAGGGCCATTGCCATGTCGGTGCTCGGCCCAGATTTGGCATTTGGATGGGCTTTTGCTTGGCTCCTTTGCGCTTTTCTGCTTTACGCTTTCCTGTGTTGCGCCTTTTTGTTTATTTTTCACTTGTATTCGAAAGTGTATCCTGCAAAACATGTTTTCTCCAATACAAGTGGAACTAGGTCAATAGTAAAGGCTTGTGTGTCAAAATATTGTTTATTTCTCCAGTTTTGGACTTTATTTGGCGGTTGGATTTGATCGATAGTGACCGCCAACAAATCCCCCAAGCTTAACCATTGCTCTTCCCAAGCAAATAGCTAAGTACTTGGTTGTTGATCAGAGGTTGCTTCTATGCCAAATATATTTCATAAGTGTCATGCCTATAACAAAGTATTCTTCCGTAATTCAAATAAGTTGGCATTTTTATCGACCCTTTACCTTGATCCCTATGGGGCGTATAGATTTTCCAAGTTCTTGGGTGGTTGCAAGATAGAACGGTTATAATAGAATCACTAATCATTCATTCCTTGATCAACCATCTATCAGGAGGTTTTATGAATTTTGCAAAACAAATGTAAGTTCCTCAAATGATTCTCTCGATCGCTCAATGTGTATGAAACTTCACCAAGGCATTTGGTATTTTGCCTTCTTTTTCATATCTACCACTAATGGCTTTTGAGTGGAGTTTTGGGTAGGTATGAAAGTGGGGCATAATTGCATCACATATTTTGCTAAGTTAAAAACCGGAAATCAAGGAGATGCAAGTCATACACTTTGATCAAGACGAGAAAGTGTGTGGAATTTTTATAATGTCCTAATTCTAAATATTTTTTTGGTACTCCTTTTGATTCATGAATCTCTCTCTTTTGGATGAATGCCTTTTATTTGAAAGTATGGGCTATCTTTATTCCTTTCTTCTCTTTTTCTTTTCTTTTCTTCATGCTCTTTGGCATGCATTTTTTCTCTCATGCCTTTTGGCATGGATATTTTTCTTTTTCTTTTTCTTTTTATTTTTCTTTTTTTAGCATAGCCCATACTTTTCTTTTTGACACATGAAATTTTTGAGAGAGAGACACATGATAAATAAATGGAGTAATTATTTGGTGGACTGAAAGACATTTTTTTTGTGTAACTCTCGGTGTAAGAGTCAGCAGTTTATGTGTCGGTGTACGTGTGTCTTGATCATTGGTGCATGACGAGAATCTTAACAAGGGTCACAACAGTTTGACAAAGCTCAATGCTCAAACAAGTAGCATATAACTAAGGTTTTGAATTTGAATATTGTCATATGGCCTTGGTAGGTATTCTTAATCATTAAGGAACTTTTAGATTTTAGCATTTTTGAAAATAAAATCTCCGGATGTCAAGCTTCTCTTAGAACAAAGTCATAGCAAATTCTATTTGTACCATATCATAACTCGCAACTTAGAAAAGGAGCATGCATTTGCAATCTCACAAGTTTTCAAGTTTTTAGGATGAGACATTTTTAGCCAACAAACTTAAACTTAGAGAATGCTATGTTATAGCCTAAGTACAAATGAATTATAGACAGAGCAACTATTCATCATTTCAACATAGGAGAAACTAAACATTCCTAAAACACATATGAGAGTGAAATTCATATTTTGTTGTTGTTTTTATCATATTTAATTTTTTTGGTATTTTTAATTTTTAGATTTTTTTAGATGCTAATAAATAAATGCAAAAAATACAAAAAAGAAGGGCAAGGTGTAAGAGTTTAGCATGAGCATGAACAAGATTACATACTTGCATAGTGGACCATAGTTCATGACCGGGGTAAAAACGGTATTTTAAGGATAGTGGACACACATCTGAGCCATCCTCAAAGATAAAAGGAAAACAAAGAATAAAAGAATGTTCCTAAGCGGAGCCAGAATGTTCTAATATAGCCATGCAAAGAACAGTTAATGATCATACAAACTATATGATTAGAGTTAGAACTAAGTGTAAGATGGACGGGGAGATCTCTGAGCACTGGTCTGCCAGCAAGCGCGAGAGACATTAAAACTCCTACACAATACCCGAACATGGGGGATTAAAAGGAATGGACAGGGTTGTCACAACCTGCCGCCTACCCCTCAACCAGGGAGCATCGTCATATCCAAAGGTTCCTGTGCACCTGAGCACCACGCCCGTGTACAAAGAAACTACCCATATACCCTTGAGACTCCGACCCTACGGATCGACAAGCATAGAACATAGGCTAACCCAAAGGAACGACGAACCACCACCTCAACCTAGCTCTACTTCTACTCATACAAGTCATATGAATGGTTAAGCATAAAGTTGAATATGTTAAGATCATAACACACAAACTATATGCTAGTTCATATATTATCATTATAACAAGACAACTATAATCTAGTTCATATGCACTACTATATTGAAGGTATGAGAGCATGACTATGGAAGAAATTCTCTTTGTATTTATACCAAGCTTTTCTCTCTTTTCTTCCAAGGAGCCAAGCCCTCCTTGATAGCTCTTGCCTTGCTCACAAAATAACTACTAAAAGCTAAAAGAGTACAAGTAGAGAGCTGATGTGTGTAGCTCCAAATGATGTGTGTGTTGAAAGGTGAGACTACCCCTCTACTTATACTAGTGTGATGGTCGGTTAGGCGTTGGAAAATAAGGAAACCATCGGAAACTGACGTTGCATGGCGGCATGGAACCGCCAGAGGAAACCGGGACCAGGTGGCCCCTGGTGGGGCCGTCCCGTGACCACCTTCACGTGGTCAGTTCCTTTGTGAGCCTAGGCCATTGCCACATCGATGCTCGTCCTAGATTTGGCATTTGGATGGGCTTTTGCTTGGCTCCTTTGTGCTTTTCTGCTTTACGCTTTCCTATGTTGCGCCTTTTTGTTTACTTTTCACTTGTATTCGAATGTGTGTCCTGTAAAACATGTTTTCACCAATACAAGTGGAACTAGGTCAACAGTAAAGGCATGTGTATCAAAAGATTGTTTATTTCTCTTGTTTTGGACTTTATTTGGCTGTCGGATTTGTCCGATAGTGACCGCCAATAGTGTTCAAGTCTACCTTGACCTTCATGACTAGCCTATGGTAAAACAGACGCCAAGGACACATATTGGACTCTATTTTTGATGATCCACATATGCATGGATGGACAATTTTATAAGCTAACCAATGGCTTTGGTTGATGTCCAAATTCCACCGGAGTCAATGGGAATCATCGAAAGCCAGCGTCTAGAATCTACCAGGGTGTTGAGTTGCTGTCTTTTGGTCTATTGGGTCGTGTATCGTCTTAGAGCTCGTTAGGCGACATGTCTAGGGGGTGTGATGACCATTAGGCCTTATATTGACTAGGGTGTTAATGACCAATAGTGTTTGGGTTTTACTTTAGATCAATCTATCATTTATACAGTTGTCATCATCGATTGTGAAACTCCACTTTCATGAACTTAGTAATACATCTGCAATTGTCACTTCATTGAGCTATCTTCATTCGAATTCTTGCTTGTGTTCTTCATTTAGCGGGCAGAGATTAGCATTCTTGGTGAGATCAACTAGATTTGTGACACGGTTGATAACCAGACGAGTCATGGTGCTAAGGTTGTAGAGTTCGGGTGCTCCGACCAAAATGAGAGTTATCACCACATGACGGAAGATCGGGAACCTTGTCCCCATCACAAGACATGGAAATTAGACGAAAGTATTATTTTAAGTTGAGATTTGTTGCCTATAATTTCTAAGGCTAGTTCACTGCTTCTTTGTTTGGATCAAAAATAGGAGGAGCCCCTACTTTCCTTTATTGCTGGAACAAAAATGGTTTTTACAATGACAATGATGAAAAAATGTAAAGAAGATAAGAATAACTGCACATGACCTTCTAACCATAGGTCAATTGAAGGGGGATACTTGCTATTGGCCGGTATTATAACTAGGGCAAACTTAGACTTGAAGATTGATCTGCATCTCTGTACTAAAGCATGTATACTCCTGAAGATGACATCATTTTTTAGAGTTCTAGGGCAGATTGCCCTGGCCTTTCAATTAATATCAAAAGAACAAAGTATTCAGTTATAGCATAGATTGTCTCCAAAAATAACCCCAGCTCCAGCCGACAACGGGGAACACCAACAACTAAAGAGATTCCATAACTTTGAATTCTAAGAGCAACACAGTCCTAACGAACATAAAAAGAAAGACAGTGCAGACTTCTGAACCGCAAGCCTATTACATAGATCCCCTATCCTCATTCAGCGCCCCCACCAGGAAAGCGGAGGGTTCTTCTTCACCATAGATAGGTTATTCTCACTGCATCTTCCAATAGCCAGGCTTTAGTGCCCACATAGCTATGAGTCTTCAGGCATCTCTCCTTTGGATGTCTAGGAGCCATCTCACCCTTTTTGTTGCCTCCTTGATTTTCACCAGATAGCCAGATAGAAGCTCTTTCTTGTCCCTAGGACACGAAATTGTTCGGCTCTTTAGGAGACCAAGAATCCTGAAGAGAAGCACTTCCATGCTTTTCCAACCAATTTTCTAAAAGAATAGCTCATTCCTGAGTTTCCATATAGACCAAATAACAGCAGAGGTAACCATATTAACAACCACAAATCTTTTAGAGCTAAGCCAGTATTTACCAATATCAACAATATTATTACCTATTGGCAAACCTAAAATTTCAGAAAACAGAAACCCACAATGTCTAGCTATAGCACAGTAAAAAAAGTGGTGTTGACAAGTTTCTTTTTCAGAACAAACAGACAGCTCTCATCTTCTACTTTCCTCCTCTTGCTAGGTTGTCCCTGGTGAGAACTCTGTTATTTATGAGGAGCCAAAGAAACATATGGACCCTAGGAGGCATCTTAAGACCCCAGACAGCAGACACATGAACATGCTTAATGCCTCTAAAATTAATAATCTTATATAGAGCTTGTGAAGAATATGTGCCTTTAGAAGTAAATTGCCACACCATCTCATCTTCCTCATCAATAAAATGTATGGTAGATACCAGCTGTCATACCCGATTTTAAGGATAAAATGGGATGCAAAATCTTATATGCGTCTAGAGATCAGTCACACACAAAAGCCGACAAATTATAGATAGTATCATCACAAGTGTTTATTACATCACGTATAATAAGACAGAGTCTTCACATAAATACAATGGAAGTATAAAGAAAAAAATCTCTCATGGAAGCTCCATATCATAGGGACGTCAACTGGTTGACCACAAGTCTAGTAATCCTCAGGAAAGTCGTCATTACCATAGCCATCTATTACCCATTCAGGATTTTTATCCAAATAATGAAAATAAACAAGCGTAAGTACATGTCGTACTCAACAAGTGTAACATGGGGTTCATGAGGCTCAAAAGGCTTGACACAGGTTTAACAACATTTAGCTTTTAATTGTCACCATTTGAGCATAAGAGTAGCAACAAGTTGTTTTAATCCCCAAAGTAAAACACATGATCAATCTAAACATGAATAATGAATAGCATAAACGGATAATTCTTAGTGATCATCTATTCCATAAGGGTCAAAGGCCGCTCGTTACCGTGAGCACGGCTGATATACCAGTTTTACACTCTGCAGAGATTATACACTTTCACCGTGAGTCGTGATACCCATATGCCCGGGTTAATTACTCCCAAAACACTTCCAAGGTGAGCAGGCAGGGTTCACTATGAAGCCTTTTAAAGGTTCGTCTAACAAGTTAGGGCCAGTAGATTCACTCGGCAAACAAATGTAGAGCCCCCCCTTTCCAATTGCACAATAACACGCAGTCTATACACAAGGGGACAAAGGCCGCACTATACCCGATTTGGCAAGCCATTCTTACGCCATAAAGGTAACCTCTAACAAGCTAGAAAAGGTCCTCATACTGAGCTAAAGCCAGAGCCATGTAGCCCTCATAGCTGTACTGTAAGTCTCGGATGTTCGCTTACAGATAAGTCCTTAGGGAGAGGAATCTAAAGCATTTAGAAAGTAGCTAAACACTCCAGCCCCCTGTTTCCAAGTTGCTAAAAAGTCACGTTTTAATGATTATTGTATATACCATTAGTCAAGTTACAAGATCATGGTTTAGTTGAGCATTAGAAAAGCTACCCAATGCATATCCCATAGGAGACAAGGTATAAGTTCAATTCTAGGGAATCCCTATCAAGGTGACACATGCAATATGAATTAAATGTATTAAAGTTGATAGGAAACAAGGATGATCCCATGCTATACTTGCCTTGAACAAAATGGTCCTACTGATCCTGCTCGTCAAAGTAGTACTCTTGATCACCCACGAATTGCTCACTGTCTATACTCGATAATCACAGCAACATACAAGCATCCTGAAGCAATCATGCATAGCAAACAATGACTATAGATTAGAATAGTACACCAACAGCATAAAATCAAGATGAAAAGTTTGTAAAACGAATCTACGTCTTGCTACGAAGACACAGACGCAAAGATCACGAAAATCGGAGCTAAAACGGAAAAGTTATGAATTAAACAAGATTTCCTTTAATAAAATAATAAATTAAATCTAACCTCGAATTTTAAAAGTTGAAAACATGCATAATAGTAGTATGAACAAGTAGATTACGCAATTATGAACCTAACAAAACTTGAACTGGTCAAATGGTAGTTAAAACGAAGAATTTAGGGCTAAAACAAGATTAGTGGCAAAACTGTAAATAGATGAAAACGTATTTTAGATCTAACCGATAAAACAACATTATCAAATGAAAAAAACATATTTTAGGAATACACTTTGGACCACGGGTTTGAATCTACAAACGTGCGGGGGCTCTTATGCAATGTTGCCAGCCGAATCGGTATCTTCAAATTTAAGCCGTCGGATCGACGACGGACGATGCTAAATAGATCGGGAGGGGACGGGTGGCCGGCGATGAGTTGAATGGCTACGGCGCCATGGCTAGGCAAAGAGAACTCGCTGGAGTTCTCAGTTTTCGATCTATGGTCCACAATAGCACAAGGCGAGGGCACCAAGATAGAGAGAAAGGGAGGGCGAACTCACCAAGGTAGTTTTCGCAGTCGGAGACGGCAGGGAGGCGACGCGAGATGCGGCGGAGCAGACGGCGAGCGTGGCGTTGATAGGTTTCATGGCGGCACGGCGATTCAGTTGGGTGGCTGCGGCTCCGACACTTGGGATGGAAATGGAGGGGTACGATGCTAGGTATTTATGAGGGAGGGGAGCTTTGGCACGCACGACAAAGAAGGAGGCATGGCGGTCACGGACTCCGGGGAGGCACGGAGTCAGGCTCGCCACGATAGAATCCAGGAAGAAGATGACTGAGGTAGGGGAAGGCTCTAACAAGCGGCCCTCAGTGATTAGCGAGAGCGAGAGCACAGGCACTGGCTACCGTGGACTGCTAGGTTTCGACCCAAGAGGGACAGGCGAGCGGCAGAAAGGAAACTGGGCCGGCGGGGATAGCGGGCCGCATGGAGAAGAAAAGAAACAGCCAATGCAGCAGGAGGAAATGGGCCATCGCAGGAAGAAAAAGAAAATGGGCCGAAAGCAGGGAGAGGGAGGAAAAGAAAAGTAAATCCCTTTTTATTTTCTTAAACACAATTTCAATTCAAATTCAAATTTAAACTTAAATCCTTTTGCAAATCTTGATCAAACCCAAGCATCACAAAAATAGGTATGCTTCAGCATGAATGCACAAACATGTATGTAGACCATATATTATTATTTTTCTAAATCTAAATGCTCACAAAATACATAAATGTATCAAATTTACTTATTTTAAATTGATGCAAATTTTAAGGTGTTACACCAGCTATGCTACTTCTAACCAGGATAGGTAGAGAGCTTCACTAACATTCCTCCTGAAAGAACATTTTAAGGTGGACCTATCCCAAAAGTCTGCAATAGTTTTCCCAAAGAACATAGAGGCTAGAATTGAATAGCTAAACAAGAGGAGCTTATCCAAGTATCTTCCCAAAGCCTAATTGTCGCATGGTCGAAACCGCGGCAAGCATGTTGTTCGAGTCGGTGTCAGAGTATGGGTCTTTGGTGCTTCGGGTGCACTCAAGAACACATGAATCACATAGGGGAGACGCAATGGTTTATCCTAGTTTGGGCCAACTCGGTCCCTACGTCCCGCAGCTCATGATCCTTATACTCAAGAGCACCCAAAATTGGGGGGTTATAACAAAGTGTAAAGGAAGAAGATTTGGTAGGGGGGTTAGCTTGATGCTAATCCTAAGATTGCCTCGCTGCTGGTGGAGCCTTTTCCTCATCGGAGAGGAGGAAGACGATGGGATGCAGTGGAGGAGAGGCTCTCGGTGCCCCTCTTTGGGTTGCCTCGCTCTTTGTGCTGAGCGAAGGCCAATGGAATAGTGTCTAGTGATCGAATATGTGGGATCCTCCCCCCACTAGGTTCAGTCCATGGTCTACATGTGACAGAGTCCACGAGGGTCTTCCAGCGGTGCACTGTGGACCATCGCGGTGTCTTGGAGCTGAAAAGCCTTGGGTGTTGTCTGGTCGCTCTGTTCTAACACTCTACATGTCAGGCGGTGTCAGCTTGGACCGGCCTCCCTAGGTGAGACCTTCTAGAGTCATTTTGGTGGTGGAGGAGGTCAGCTCCAGGGGCTGACGCGTGGGCCCAGAAGCCCGTGAGCCCCCAAAGGCTGTGGGAAGCTTTGTCTTCTAGTGTCACGCCCCTGACGTGACCCTATCGAAGGAGCAGTTAGCAGGGCCACACCTGGGGAGCGACGCCGAGGAGCCCCCGAGCATCGGTAGCCCACGACCTATCTTCTTGTGCCTGGGCCTTGGCTGGCATTGTGAGCCGGGTAGGAGCCAAGGATCAGGCTTGGTCGTGCCGTAGATCAGAAGCCCAGGGTTCGAGGAAGCCCTCGAGCCCTAGGCAGAAGCGTCGGTCAAGTCAGGCTTGGTCCTCCTCCACCGAATCTTTGCCAGAGGGTGCATGCAAGCATACTTGTTTACACCGGAATTTGGAAGAAGGATCTCAGAAGCTCAAGAGCTCCCAAAATCATGTCAGCAGGAGATCAATTGCGTACAGATCGGAAATAGCTGATTCGGATGCAGCACTAGAATCGGTTTTCTTCAGATAGAGCTAGTAGGTGACGACAGAGGCTACGATCGGCGTTGGGACAAGACATGTTGGACTCTACAAAAAGGGAAAGATTAGAGTCCAAGTTATCTTAAATTAAGAATGTTTTCTTTAGAGTCAAAATTTGTGATAAGTCGTGCTTAGATAGGAGTCGTACGTAGGTCTTGGGTATAAATACCAAACCCCGGCTATTGTAAAAGACACAATCAATCAAATACAAGTCAATTACTTTTTTCGGCTCTGGCCACCCCTTAGGAGTAGGAGTAGAGTAGATCTCGGTGAGTTCTTCGGCAAGTACGGCTGCATCGATCCGGTCGACCTCCACTGCTTGTTGTAAGTACTGTCATGGTTTATACCTCTGTTCGTATGGCTGCATCGATCCGGTCGACCCCCACTGTGGCTCTGGTATAAGCTAGTTATCGACTCTTGCCTAATTCAAGTATGGCCTGTGTGATTCTGCCTCACACCCCACTGCATGAATTAGATCAAGGTCAAGTTATCGGCTCTATCTTAGAGTGGCAGTCTTTGGTAGATTCATTAAGTTACCGATATTGCTTATTGCTTTCATTGTTTATCTAATTACAGCAATATCACTCTGCCCGATTGAGATTGACCTGGATCGGCCTTATATCTTGTTTAACTCATCGTTTGCTAATCTAAAACTGATCTAATCTACATCTTAAGCGATGAGTTATGTTTTTAACGGCTATTTTGCATCAATCTTAATCGTGCATAGCATGCGGTTAAGGCATGTTCGATCTTGAGTAGATCTATTGGTTAGCGAGAACCGGTTCATGGCCCATCATCATGGCCTGTGGGATTCTGCCTCTCACCCCACTGTTGGCACCGTGGAGTGGGGATCATTGGTTGGTAGACCCATTCCTGAGAAAACATGACCTTAACTGTGCGCTATGCCTGAATCGGCTGTTTAGCCGATATCGAGCGCTTTCAGGAGCAGTTCACACCATGAGACCGTTGAAGTAGAGATAAGTTGAAAGATATGTTAGCCCCATGATCTTATTATTGTATTACGGCCTGCATGATTCTGCCTCATGCCCCACTGATATTAATAATGAGTTAGGGTCGTCGAGTCTATTGTTGTTTCTATGGCCTACATGATTCTGCCTCATGCACCACTGGTCATGGTGATAGATGAGATCTATCATGTTCATTAGATTTATCTTTATTAAATGGTTAAGTAATGTTGAATTGTTTCTTTATATAAAAAGGAGTTTGGTTACTCGTAATCATTGGCTCAGTATGGACCGTTCATCATTGATATCTTATTGCCATTGATTAATATTTGTTTAAATGATATTTATCCTGAATGATAACCGATTCTTCTTATACAACCCCATGAGCTTTAACTGACTCATTCTCATGAATATACTGGAATCGGCTATTTAGCCGATTTCCTTTCATATCGGCTCTCATAGCCGTACACTCGGGACTGTCTGGCAACACTGGCAAGTTCCGCCCTTAATTACTGATAAACTTTCTCTCGTTGTCAATTGTAGGGTCAAATTGACTAACACGCCTCGAGAGGATTGCACAGGATCGACCATCCCTGCACTGAAGCTAGGCGGATTTGCTCCATCGAGCAGACCCTTCCGGCTTGCTGCGTGTGTCCTTGGCACGGGACGAAATTCTGTGTCAATAGTTCATGATGGGCATAGCCCCCGAGCGATCCTGAAGGGGTCGGTCAGGGGTCTTCTTCGTTCGAGAACCATTGGACGCGAAGCTTAACATACCTGTATGTTAGGATCTCATCAGGAGCCCTTGAGCCCTTCATGGCCTCACCTAGCGTGATGGGGATGAAGGGCTGAATTCGATCATCTAGTGACCAAACCCTCCTTGGCGGGGACATCTTCCGCTGGCAAGAGCGCTATGCCCTGCTTGGGGCCCTCTTCTCCAAAGTGATGGACGTCACCCGGCTGTCGGGGCTGTGTGAAGATGGTGTTGATCCCTTCATGAGCCTATGTTGCATGGGTCTTTGACTCGAGCAAGAGCTCAGTGAACTCATCTAGGAGTTGCCGACTATAGGCCTGGGGGTGCCCTTATTTTTAATTAGAGCCTACCATGGGCTAGATGATCAGGAGCGCTGGGCTCTGGCTCAGGGCCGTCTGATCATCTAGAGTGCCATGCCCTTCTGAGGACTGCGGTAACAGGTCCCAATCTTCTCGAGCCAGCCTTCTAGGGCCGACCCTCTATGGCCATAGGTCAGTGAGATGGGAGCGCACCAAGGCCTGGACGGAGGCCCTCATTGGGCCCACTACTCAGCGGCTCCTGACCCAACTCCGGGGAGTTGGTTGGTCGTTTGGGGGATGCCCAAGTGCCCATCGATCAGGGGGTCAGGCTACTCCATCTAGGGAGCCGGCGCAACCCCCGAGGCCATGGTGGGGCCTCCTTGCCAGTAGAAGGGGTAGCCTCAGAGTGCATCCCATCCACTGACACCTTGCGCTAGCGGTTGATGGTGTCTGGGCCATCATGCCTGGTGGAGGAGTTATGGTGTGTAGCCCCCGTGCCATCCCACCTCGTTTAGGAGATTGGACGTTGGGGCCACATGGAGCAGATTCGGTGGAGGATGAGCCGTGGCACTTGCTGCGTGTGGATCCAAGTCGTTGATGATAGCTGGTGGTCCCGGGGGGAGCCGGGTCCCCCCATGTCCCTCGAGGAGGCGTGCACGGAGTGGGCGGTGTGCCTGGGCTGGCCCACATCCATTCCAGCATGCTCGGGTTATAGAAAAGGCTGGACAACAGAGTGAGTGGGCATACCTTTCATTCTTGCTCTCCAACCACATCCCCATCTAAGCGCCGCTGAGCCTGCTTGTGCTCCCCCTCTGGTTTGACTGCAATGGCAGAGTGGGACACGTCGAAGGTTAAAGTTGAGATGTTGGAGGTGGCTCGGGTGTGGCTGATCCTTCCCCCATATGGATGGAATCTACCAGATTCAGAGGCATCGAAGCCCACGCCCGAGGAGTCACAGGTCGTCTCCTTTGTCCCCATCCACCTCGTCGGGTTTAGGGTCCCCACGCATCCATTTGTGGGGAGGTTCCTTCGCTACTTTGGGTTGCGGCTTCATGATCTGACGCCGCACAGGGCGGCGCACCTTGTGGTGTTTGTCACCCTGTGCGAGTGCTATTTGGGTATTGAGCCCCACTTCGACTTGTGGAGGAGGATCTTTTGCCTGAACCTAAACAAGGATGGCGATGGATCCATTCAATGGATCGGCACCGCCACCATCCAGCTGTGCAACAATCTGAAGTCGTGGTACCTAGAGCTTTGCTTCCCCACCTCAGAGAAGGGGAGGCACTAGAAATGGTATTACCTCTCTAACCCATTTGGGTCCCTTCTGGCCTACTCTCCCGACTGTCTAGAGCCGGTGATGCTGCCATCTTGGAAGAGCAAGCCGAAGGGGCCCACTCTTGAGGTCACGGAGGGTTTCTGGACCGGATTACCACCCTAAAGGATGTCGGACTGACCGGCCGGATGATGCTCTAGGTATTCTTGTTCTGCCAGATCCTCCCGTTGATGGCGAGGCCATCCCTGATGTGGGAATACCTTGGGCTAGGGGACCCATCCGCGGTGGCAGATGGCCATCTTCCAGAGGAGTATGTGACCGGAGTGCCATGTATGGTGTTGGGGTCCAAGTCAGGGGAGCCAGTGGTTAACGAAGGCCCAACCCCCTTCTCTGGGTATGAACCGAGGCCCGACGGTCTTTCGTATCTAGGGGCGGTCTCCATTCCGCCAAGCCCCGAGGGGCAGCGGGGCGAGGTCACCACCGGGGGCCCTTCTTTGCCACCGGGGGGCGTGTCCCTCACCCTATCTTTGGGAGAGTCACCCGCCGCCCAGGCGGCTGGGAAGTGCCCTTGCTTGAGTTCCCTCGGGGCGGGGGAGGCTTCGCGGAAGAGGTGCTCTGCCCTAAGGCTTTCTTCAAGCGGTAGGTGAGGGCCCCCACCGGCAAGGCAGCTTTGGTCTGAAAGTCACTTGTCCATTGCTTGATGACGCGGAGGTTGACTTGTAGGGAATCTTCCTCGGTGGGGGCTTCGGGTGGCGCCAGTCCAGCCGCTGGTGCTGAAGCTGCGCTACCACCCACTGCAGATGCCCCGAGTGAACAGGATGTTGACATTGGACACTATCGCCGTGGGGCTGGTCGTCGCGACCCCAACGTGACAGGCGGGATCTAATGCCGTGGGGGATCCCAAGGTGGAGGTGAACTGAGAGGAGGTCATCGTTGCCAGTCTCCCCCCACCCCCGTGGCGCGAGGAGGTTGGCTGCTCATCGGCGGCTGCGCCGGCTCTCCGCTCAGCCGGTAGGGGGCCACACATCCTGGATGATGGCTGTCGACAGAATATCATCGGCAGTCCTCCGAGGGGTATCCCACGAAGGTAGATTGATCGGTAGAGAAGCATGAGATCAAGAACAAGAAGGCAACAGAGACACATGAGTTAGACAGGTTCAGGCCGTCAGTATGACGTAATACCCTACTCTTGTGGTATGTTGGTTTGTATTAGCTATCATATGATATTGCGTGAGTTTGGAGGGGGTCCCTACCCGCCTTATATAGTCCGGGGAGCAGGGTTACAAGTCGGTTAGATCTGAGAGATAACGAGAAGGTAATAACTAAATACAGGAATCTTGGGATCATACATATCCTAGCAGATCTCATAGTATCTTCAGGATATCTTCTAGATGTCTTGCGGGAGGCGCCGAGCAGAGTCGTGCCCCGCAAGGCTTCGTCCAGTGGGCTGGGCCGCCCCTAAGGGCATAGCCTATGTGGTCTGCCATGGGTATCTAGGGTCATACCCCCCACAGCTAGTCCCCGAGCGCCTTGTACCCGTTGTGCAACACCGTCTTGAGGTTGTCCGAGCAGGTGCGAACATAGCCGAGCAGTCAAACTCATGGTCCGACCACCGTGATGAGTTGCCGAGCAGTTGCTGAGTAGCGTGAACTGTCGTCGAGCAGCGTGAATGAAATACGGCTTGCCATAAGGGTGTAAGGAGCTCAAGTTCAGAATCGAAAATTTCTTCGTAGTGGACCAAGTGTGCCCACTTAGAGTCCAACCACGAGAAAAGGAGATAACCTTCTTCAGCTTCAAGAGGCGCGGAGTCTTCTAGAATAAAGCAAGCACATTCACCGCTAGGTGAAGTGTGCCCACTTAGTCCCCGAGCCTGACAGTAGATGATGTAGTCAAGTGGTGCCAGTGTCCAAAGCAGAAGAAAAATAAAAGACCAGCCGAGCAGGCAGCCAGTCCCCGGGCATAGCCCCGAAGAGCACAATCACCGCAAGGTGAAGTGTGCCCACTTAGTCCCCGAGCCTGCTGGAAGATGAAGAATGAATCTTGTAGTAGGGTCAAAGAAAAAGAAGTCTAAAAGCTTTGTAGACGTCATCCGACATGCGCATATCAAGACCCCAGATGTACTGCCCAAGATCAACACCCTGATCCGAATAGCATGGAGCAGCTTGATAGCACACCGATGAGACGTAGCAAGATCCGACCACCAAGGGCGATGTCCGAGCACCGAGGAGTCCCCGACATAGGCGATGTCCAAGCACCGAGGAGTCCCCAGCATAGGCAGCGATGTCCAAGCACTGAGGAGTTCCCGGCGCAGCTGGCGATGTCCGAGCAACGAGGAGTTCCCGGCGTAGCTGGCAATGTCCGAGCGCCGAGGAGTTCCCGGCGCAGGCGATGTCCGAGCACCGAGGAGTCCACGGCATAGCTGGCGATGTCCGGGCACCAAGGAGTCCTCAGCGCAAGCGGCGATGTCCGAGCACCGAGGAGTTCTCGGCGTAGGAGATGTCCGAGCACCAAGGAGTCCCCGGTGTAGGCGGTGATGTCCGAGCGGCGAGGAGTTCCCGGCGTAGTTGGCGATGTCTGAGCGATGAGGAGTTCCCGGCGCAGGCGATGTCCAAGCACCGAGGAGTCCCCGACGTAACTGGCGATGTACGAGCACCGAGGAGTCCCCAGCATAGGCGGCGATGTCCGAGCACCGAGGAGTCCCCTGCGCAGGCGGTGATGTCCGAGCGGCGAGGTGTTCCCGGCGTAGGCGACGATGTCTGAGCACCGAGGAGTTCCCGGCGTAGCTGGCGATGTCCAAGCACCGAGGAGTTCCCGGCGCAGCTGGCGACGTCTGAGCAGCGAGGAGTTCCTGGCGTAGCTGGCGATGTCCGAGCACCAAGGAGTCCCCGACACAGCTGGCGACGTCCGAGCAGCGAGGAGTTCCCGGTGCAGCTAGCGATGTTCGAGCACCGAGGAGTCCCCGATGTAGGCTGTGATGTCCGAGCACCGAGGAGTTCCTGGCACAACAGGTGATGTCCGAGCACCGAGGAGTCCCCGGTGTAGGTGGCGATGTCCGAGCATCGAGGAGTTCCCGGTGAAGCTGGCGACGTCCGAGCACCGAGGAGTCCCCGGTGTAGCTGGCTATGTCCGAGCACCGAGGAGTCCCCGGCGTAGCTGGTGATGTCCGAGCGCCGAGGAGTCCTCGGCATAGCTGGCGACGTCCGTGCGGTGAAGTGTGCCAATTGTCGACAAAAGATGCTCAGCAGTCCACCGAGGGGGTATCCCACGATGGTAGATTTGTCGTAGAGGTGAGCAAGATCAGGAGCGAGATGGTAATACAAGCACCAAGACACAAGATTTAGACAGGCTCGACCGTCAGTATGACGTAATACCTACATCCTGTGTTCTGATGTATTGTATTGAGATGTCGAGTAGGGGACCCCTGCCTCTCCTTATATACTCTAGAGGGGCAGGGTTACAAGGAAAGTATCCTATTTGGTACTATACAATAGCTTGCAGTCCACGCCTTGCTCTTGTGGGTTGGGCCACCTCTGATGGTGCGGCCCATGTCTTGTCTTGTGTATACTGGGGGCCATACCCCCACAAGCACCGCCTTGCTCTTGTATAAATAGAGGGGTATGCCTCCCTCTCTCAACACACTTCACTTGAGCATCACCTCACACACCTCACTCTCTAGTAGTAGTAGCTTACTTTTTAGTAGCTTTAGAGCATGGCAGAGCTACCTTGGAGAGCTTGGCTCCTTGGAAGAAGAAACCTTTGGGTATGAATAGAGATATGAGTTCTTACAAAGTTATGCTCTCATATGATATTTATAGTCATACTTATGAACTAGAGTATAGTTATCGTGTTATAATCTTGATATATGAACTAGTCTATAGTTTGTATGTCATGAAGGTAGCACACATGACTTTATGCTTAAACACTCATATAACTTATATAGTTAGAATTAGAGCAAAGTTGAGGTGGTGGTTCATCGTGCCGTTAGGTGTGCCCAAGTTTTTTACCTGTTGATCCGTAGGGTTGAGGACCTAGGGGGATTTGGGTAGTTTCTATATACGCAAGCGTGGTGCTTGGGTATGGAGACAGGTGAATGCATTGTCCCTTTCCACGGTTGAGGGGTAGGCAGGAGGTGGTGACAGCCCTATCCATCCCTTGTAATCCCCCACGTTCAACTGGGGTGCAGGAGTTTAAATTGTCACATGAGGTTGCTGGCAGACCAGTACTCAGTGGCCTCCCGACCTGCTTCACACTTAGCCCTAAGACTAATTATGTAACTTGTATGATCATTAACTAATCTTTGTATGACAATACTAGACCAATGCCTGCTCGACTAGGATTATTCTTTTATTCTTTCTTCTCTATTTTATCCTTTGAGGAATGTCAAGTGTGTGTCCACTATCTTGAAATCACCGTTCTTACCCCTGTTATAAACATTGGTGTACTTGCAAGCATTATTATTCACATTCATATCCATACTAGACTCTTAATCAAATGCCTTCCTTTAGAAAAATATAAATAACGATACCCTGAATACTTCCGAGTGAAATGCTACAATGATAGCTCCGTGCGCTTGCGGATAAATATCTAAAATTGTTAAGGAACTATCAAGGCTATTACTTAGTGGCATTGCTAATCATTAGTGATGATGCTAAGAAATACCAACAAGCATTTCTGGCGTCGTTGCCGGGGATGGATTCTATCTCCATACTTGGTGATTGCGTTTAGAAATGCCAATAGGCGTGCAATGCACTGCTGCCGCCGCCACCCCTAGAAGGAGAGCATGGCCTCACTAAATGGGTGTGCTCTTTTGAGGCGCATGTCCCACGGGTCGTCAGGGGCGCTATCTACCAAGGGGCAAGTGCAGCCCTGACCTTGACGAAGCTTTGGCTCCTCGAGGTCGACTTGGGTCCCATGGCCACAAGCGTCCCCAAGGAGACTTCTGACAAGCAGATGGAGGAGGCCGAGGATGCGGTGGCACCCTTGGTTGCTGCTGCGGCTGGGATCATCGATAACAGGCTACTGCTGACCAACGAATATCTAGAAGAGGACGACTTCCCCACCGGTCCCCCGATGTCCCTATGACCTACAAAAAAACCTAGTTGTAAAACTTGTCATTGTAATCATGGGGGTCTGTTCCCCTTTGAACAATTGTGACATTGGGGTGTGCCTACCCGCCAAATCTTTGTGCTTTCATTGCCACTTGTACTCCGCGCTCTGTCCATCTCGGTGGGGAGCGTCCTTGGCGCCTGCTCCCCTCTTTCGAGCCCAATGATCATCAGCTGTTAGCTCCATTAGCCTGTGTCATGCCCGTGCGGCATTAGGGTGTTAGCTTTTCCTGTCCGATGGTCATGGAAGGGGGAACAGGGCGGCTCTACACCCCAACCGCGAGATCGAGGCGAGGAGGTTCGCGGCCTAAAAGCGGGTCGATTCGAGTAGGGTGGGAGCATCCCCCAACGATGATCTAAGAAGAAAGGCATGCATAGAGAGGAGCTCAGTAGCTAGGTGACTCAGCTGTTTAGTGTGTCGATCCCCTCGCCAGGCGGGCCTTCGTGTGTGCCGGGCCTCTGTGTCGGGGAATGCCTCGGTCGTGATGGGGGACTCATTGTGGAAGCGGACACCACCATCTAGGGCTGTGCCACCTGCTCTAGTGATGAGGCGGGTGCCTCCAGCCATCGTAGAGCCAGAATCGCACTTGACGCTACCCCCTACCTAGCGCGCCAGCTGTCGTGGGGTCAAAACCATGGCAAACATGTTGTTCAAGTCGGTGTCAGATTACGGGTCTTCGGTGGCTCAGGTGGAGTCAAGAACACAAGAATCATGTAGGGAAGACGCAACAGTTTATCCTAATTCGGGCCAATTTGGTCCCTACGTCCAGCAGCTGATGATCCTTATACTCAAGAGCACCCAAAATCGGGGGGGGGGAGGGTACAACAGAGTGTAAAGGAAGAAGATTTGGTACGGGGTTAGCTCAGTGCTAATCCTAAGGTTGCCTCGCCGTTGGTGGAGCCTTCCCCCTCATCAGAGAGGAGGAAGATGACGGGATGCGGTGGAGGAGAGGCTCTCAGTGCCCCTCTTCGGGTTGCCTTGCTCTCTGTGTCGAGCAGAGGCCGATGGAATGGAGTGTCTAGTGATCGAATATGTGGGATCCTCCCCCTCTAGGTGAGACCTTATCCCTTATATTACGAGATAGGTCGGATACATGGCAGTTTGGGGGTTTAGTCTATGGTCTACAAGCGCCGGAGTAGAGGAGGGTCTTCCAGTGGTGCGCTGTGGACCGTCATGGTGTCTTGGAGCCGAAGAAGCCTTGGGCGTTGTCTGACCACTCTATTCTGACACTATGTGTGTCAGGCGGTGTCAGCTTGGACCAGTCTCCCTCGGGTGAGATCTTCTAGAGTCTTCTTAGTGGCAGAGGAGGTCAGCTCCAGGGGCTGACGCATGGGCTCGGAAGCCCATGAGCCCGAGAGGCTGTGGGAAGCTTTGTCTTCTTGTATCATGCCCCAGACATGACCCTGTCAGAGGAGCAATTGGTAGCGCCGCGCCTGGGGAGCGACACCAAGGAGCCCCTAGCATCGGTAGCCTGGGGCCAGTCTTCTTGTGCCCGGGCCTTGGCTGGCGTCATGAGTTGGGTAGGAGCCAAGGACCGAGCTTGGTTGTACCATAGATCAGGAGCCCAGGGCTTGGGGAAGCTCCCGAGCCCTAGGCAAAAGCTACGGTCGAGTCAGGCTCAGCCGGATCTCTTTGCCAAAGGGTGCACGCGAGCATGCCCGATGGGCATAGCCCCCAAGCCCCCAGGCGATCCTAAAGGGGTCAGTCAGGGGGTCTTCTTCGTTCGAGAACCATTGGACCCAAGGCTTAACATACCTGTATGTTAGTATCTCATCACTAATCTTTTTACCATTTCCAACCTTCCATCTATAATCCATTTTTGTAGCTTATGTAGCCCACATAAAACCCTTAAAGAAGCTAGAAGAGTTTGTAGATCTAGTTAACAAGATACTGGGCTCCTTAGTTATTTGAAATCTAAAAGCCCTTAGACCCGAGTTTGTCCTTATCAACATTGTACCTTTTACAACTAGGAAGCTAAGAGACTTATATTCAAATCCCTAAGACTAGGAATACCTAGGCCTCCATACTCTTTACACATAGTAACCATGTCCAAATTTGCTAGATGATATTTATGATTGTTCTCAGAGTCATTCCACAAGAAGTTTGACATATGGGTATTGTCACGAGGTCGAAACCATGGCAAGCATTGTTGTTCGTCGGGTGTCACGGAGTGTGTGTCTCTGGTGGCTCGGGTGGACTCAAGAACACAAAGAACATAGAGAGGACACAACAGTTTATCCTGGTTCAGGCTATTGGGCCCTACGTCCAGCAGCAGATGATCCTTGCATTCAAGAGCACCCAAAATCAGGGGGTTACAATATAGGGAGAATTGGTTCTGTAGCATCAAAAGATCATGAGAATCGGAAAATACCACTGAAAAAGCTCCGTCACGTGAAATACCATTGAAAGATGTAAGCGTTAACCGAAATTAGCATTCCGTCGTGTCAGTTACTTTTGAGGCTAACGGCCGTCATCGCCACCCGCACGAGCATGCGCTGTGACTCCTTCTTCCTCCTTCATCCATCTGCTATCCCCACGGCCCACGCTCATCAGCTACGAGCAGCGTTGCCTCGCCATGCCACCGTCTGCACGTCCGCAAGCAACGTCGCCTCACCGCGCCGCGCTGTCGTCTGCATGTCCGCAAGCAACGTCGCTTCACCACGCCAGCTGGGGGTTGCTAGAGTTGAGGACACGAAAACGGACTTGCACTTGACACTAGAGTTCATGGGCGACGCCCGCAGCAGGAGGTTGCTCAAGTTGGTGCCGTCCACGAGCGCGAGCTGCCTGGCGCTCACGTTTGGAACTGTTGTCTAGCCGCTAGCCTGTTTTAGTGTCGATTGAAGTTGCCGCCGCCCAAGCTCACCAGCCGGAGGCCATGGCGGAAGGCAACACGCCAAAGCCGCAGCAACCCCATCTCCATCGGCCACGCCGTTGTGCTCCAGGATCACGTTGGCTGGTGCGGCGCAAGGAAGGCAGGCGCTTTGCGCGGCCATAGAGTTGCTGTCACGCGTGCCAGTATGAGTGCACGACCCCTATGGCGCTGTAGCTGTGCTACCAGCCTGCCGCGCCACGCGCAACTTCGACCCCTATGTGTACTGGCTGCTCCTTCTCCTTGCGCTTTGTTCTTGACCCTGCCTCCTCCATCAGCGCACCAATGCATAGCCACCGCGTCGCTGCCATCATGAGCCCATCCGACGTCTTCGCGTTCGGCTTCCGTACGACCGACTCTTACTCTGGCCCAACGCAGTTCATCCTTGCCACGTGGTTCCTCGACTCCGGCGACCTCCAGCTCCTCGCGGACGACATGTGGATGGCAGTGCGGCACGGTGCTCGTGGGCGTGCGAACGGTGGCGCGGTGAGGTGACACTGCTCACAGCTGGCGAGTATGGGGCAGCAAATGGACGGAGGAGGAAGAAGGGTGCATCACAGCGCATGCTCGTGCGGGTGGAGATGACGGCCGTTACCCCAAAATTGACTGAACGTGACGGAATGCTAATTTTGGTTAACGCTTACATCTTTCGATGGTATTTCACGTGATGGAGCTTTTTCAGTGGTATTTTCCGATTCTCATGATCTTTTGATGCTACAGAACCAATTCTCCCTACAATATAATGTAAGAGAGATTTGGCAGGGGATCATCGGTCCTGATCCTAAGCTCATTGGTAGTGAGGTCTCTTCCTCGTTGGAGAGGAGGAAGACGATGGAAGAGGGGAGGAGCTCTTGGTACTTGCAACACCCCTGGTGTTACGAGCTTGCTTAGCATCGAGATTTAGGTCTGATAGAAATTAGCCAAACAAGTTTTTGGGTTTTAAAAATTTATAATGCGTGTGAAATGATAAGCGAATCCTATGTGACTCACTTTTGTGGTGGAGAAAAATCAAAATAAATAGTGTTAACTAGTGCTCTTGGGAGCTCAAAAATCAAATTTGACGTTAAGATAAGCTCTTTTCGTTAAGTCGGCAAACACTTGAATTATTGTTAAAATACCATTTTTGGTGATTTATATTGAGCAAAATAGTTAAATGGTGCTTAAATATTTTGCTCCTCTGGGTTAGTATAAGGTATGGACTATTGCATGAAGTATTTGTTGGTTGAAGTTAACAAGGTTTAGACCTATTAAAAATTGTGACAAAAGAGTTAATGGTTACTTAGCCCAACTGAAATCCTTAACTTTTCTAAGTATGGAAAAGTAGTAAGACAATGATATTTTGACATTTAATTTCTAACAAAAATGTTGAAACACTAGCTGCATGTTTTGGTATTGTTGATTGCATCAAAGTGAGTGCTTGAGCATGGCATAAGTCGAAGTTGTGTTGGATGTCACGCTGCTCTCGTAAAAATTGCTCAAACTTCGTTGGAACGCATTGTAAACCATGTTGTTGGCGCTCTGTTCATGAATCGACATTCCAGCGATGAACCCAAGTTGGTATCCTTTTATCGCCCTCTCCGGTTGCTCTCGGGTTATGACAATTGATCCGCTAGCTAGCTGGTAGTGTCAACTTTAGGTTAGTACGATTGGTTGAACTTTGGTTGAGATGATCGGCATCCTTTGCTTCACTTTAAAACGCGTGCACGTCACCATTTGTGGTTGTTCGGCCTGGGTTCATAGTTACCACGCGAGTATGCTGCTGCTGCCCAGCCGTTCCTGGACGTGGACCTTGCCCCGTTGGACGGCCTTGTCGGCTGTCGGCTGTCGGCCACACATTGGGCTGTGCCGGCCATAGTTGCCTTCCGTAGGGCCGGGCTAAGCTGCAGTGATGCTGCGTGGCTGCCGCGTGCGCGCTACCGACCAGGCCGTGCGTGGGGCTAAGCCGATGCTGCGGTAGTCGCCATCTGGCCGTTGTGGCGCTCGTCTCGCCGCTCAATTCACCTACCCGCCCAGTCGTCGTCTGCATCCGCTTTTTCATCGCGTTGCTGCCCTTTGTCGCGGTGTCAATGCCTTTCTCGTGTGACCGCTGTTCCACTGTCTCTGTCGTGCCCTGCCAAGACTGAGCGGTCCCATATTGGCACCCCACGGCATGCTCCCTCTGAGCCTCACCGTCCGGATGCTCCCGCTCATTTAACACAGCCTTGGTCGAGGTTGTCCGCGCCTGGAAGCCGCTGCCCCGTCTGCCTTGCCGCCAATGGAGCCGCGCCGCTTCGCAAGCTTATACGCGCGGTTCGTGATACCCCACCTCGATTCAGTGCTCTAGTAGCTAGGATTGGAGGCTCGCTAGCAGCCGACCCACACCAAGGCGCAGACGAGCCTTGTTGTCGACCAATTCGGTGTTTTACCGTCGCCGGTCATCTCGCCGCCGTAGTATGAGACGTGTTGGGGACAAGTCTATATGCTTGGTCTTAGTTCAATTCAAGCTAGCTGTAGACTCATCTTAACCCCCCTAGTGCCGGTGCTCACCCTATCTTTACTGAAGGTCCCGCCAGAGGTGAGCTGATGTGACCATGTCCACCTCGGTATGCTGCCGCCTCCACCGCTCGCACGTGGCCAGGCCACCTCGGCACTCCTCCGCCTCAACCATCATCGCAGCACGAATTCTGGTGAGCTACTGGTGCTTACCCGCTATCCCTACCGCCCTGATAGAACCTTAGGTCGCCAGAACAGTCGCATCGCCACTGCGGATAGCCGCTCACCGCTACAGCCCACGATAGTGCGCCTCCGAGTCCCTAACCGCCACCCATCCTTGCGTGTTTAGCTATAGATGGTGGTTGGCCCCTTACCCCCGTTGTAGCACACCTAGGTTGCCAGGCATAACCGCCTTATGCCGTTGACCACCATGCTGATGCGCGTAGGGATTCCAGGGACCTGGCCGTGGTGAGGACGAAAACAATCGAGGGCTTGGTCGTAAAGCCACTGCCGATAGGATCAGTACACATGGTAGTCGTACTATTACCTCGAAGCTCGGGGGCTTCTCTGCAAAACCGTCATCGCGCGCGGGCTCCCTAGCCTTGGGCCGCGTTAGGCCGTTGCGACGCGTGCGCGGTCACGCCGCGCTGGGTTGCTGGGCCGAATGCTTGCCACCGGCCCTTTTTGTTTTCTAAAGCATTTTCTAATTTAGTTTCTAAGGTAAACTTGTAAATTCAATATAAAATTATATAGTTAACCGAAAATTGTGAAACCAATTTTGTTAGATTCCTAAAATCATGATCTATCTACTAGTATATTTTGTTCACATAGTTTTATAATATTTTTAGGAGTTATCTAATTAATTTGAGATGCTTAATATTATAAGATATAAACTTGTAATAATTTTTGTGATAAATTGGTGATAGTGTTAGCTCTAAAACTTTAACAGTAAATTCCACACATTATTAGGTGCTCACTGTAATTTTTATAGCTCCATAATAATTAGTTTGCTAAGGTAGCTAAATGAGCCCTAGTTCGAAAATATATATTTAATCCATAAAATGCCGAAACACCTTTGGGATTGTAGGACTAAGACATTTTTCTAGAGACAAAGCCTTACTTGACGACGTGGATACGTAGACTAGTAAGTTAGTCATTAAAGCTAGCTCGTTAGCTTGCGGAGCGTAATCATATATTTAAGAGTTGTGGTTACCGTTGATTAATTGTGTCTCTGCGTTGCATCCACATATATCATAATAGGAACAACGATGTATCATGGAGTCGACCGAAGTAGCAAAAAAGATGGTACCTTGATGATCGTATCACCAATGGAATGCTAACCTTTGGTTGTATCTTTCCTAGGCAAGCCCCGGTGCATAACCCCTATTATTCTGCACTTTATTTTATGCTTGTGCATTAAGTTTTAAGGAGTTGAATGAAACCCACTTGCATATATATATATATATATATATATATATATATATATATATATATATATATATATATATATCCTTATCCTATGAGTCCTACTAGTATGTCAGTATCGTGTAGATTGCTATGCTATAGGATCCGGTAGAAGTCGAGTGATTACCTGTCACTCGCGGGAGATAGGAAAGATATTATTGTTGTTATTATATTACTGTCACATGGAGTATATATGAATGATAATTGGAGACCGGGCGGAATGGTACTTTAGATCTGGACTTGGTTAGGCATTCGAGCGAGGCTCGGATTGCACTTGTTCCGCTTATGTCGATTGAGGACCGTCTGTTGATGTGGATGGTACTCAGGTCACAGACTTATTATCCTCAGCACATACTTGGTTATGAGAGTGGGAAGGCTCGTTACACTCTTGTCGCAGGTTCCGGCTCTTTTCGGACCGACTAATTGGAAGTGGGGAAAGGTGGAGGTCTAAGCACCATACTGAGACCGGGTCTCAAGTGTGGGGGCTTGGAGTCCAAGTTTGGACAGGGACCTGGACCCCGTGATAGGAGTGGAATGGTTTGGTCTTGTTTGTGGTTGGGGTACAAATGGGGCATGTGTTTGGAGGTACCCAACAGGGATACATTGATTCATGAATCGCCGTTTCTGTGAGACGGTACCGACTTGGCTATGGTCTAGCACCGTAGTAAGAACTGGAATATGAAAGATGGTAAAATGGTTCTGATTGCTCACCACCTGCTTGAAAGTAGCATATGAGCTTACATAGAATAGATAGTTAATGAACTAATAATGACTACTAATAAAATTTAATATAAGGACGCACATTTAGTAATGCTTCCGCAGATGCAATAACCCACAAGGCAAATAAGCCTTGCATATCCTTGGAGTCTTTTATTTTTCTCCTATCGGGTAAGTCTTGCTGAGTACAATCGAGTACTCAGAGTTTTATTCTCCCTGTTGCAGGTGATCGGAGGATACTTAGAGCTGACTCTTGTGTGTGAAAACCTCCTGGTGGGCTCAGAGAGGATTCCTTCACGCTACGACCATAGTGTTTATTTATAACCCTCACTAAAGGTTTTTATAAGAAAAGATGTAAAATCTACTAGCATCTCTTATATAAAAATGTCCACTATGTTAATGCTTCACCATGTCATTAAATTAATCCTTGCTTCCTCTGTAACTCTGATAACATTGTTATATTCCGCTGTTGTAATCAATTGAGGTAATATTCTTTTACTATAATAAAGTGATATAAGAAATGGCTTAAGCTTGTTGTAAGCTTTATTCTCTCATTTATGATCCTGATAGAAAATGTGGATTTTCGAGTTCTCCCTTGGGGTGTGCTCGACGGAACTGCGTAGTTTAGTGTCCTCTCTTGAGTAATTAGTATTTAATGGAAGACAAGTAATCATCGGAGGCATTAGATTAGGCAGTTCTGCCATAGTCTGTTCGGTGAGGACTCGAATAATCTGTTCGGAATCATCCTCCCATCTCTAGGATCTGACCTCCCCTTATATATCGAGGTAGTTCAGGTATATGGCGGTTTGGGGGAGTTTAGCCTATGGTCTACATGTGTCGGAGTCCAGGAGGGTCTTACAGCGGCGTGGATGGACCTTGGCGTTGTCATGGAGCCAAAGAAGCCCTAGGCGTCGTCTGGGTGCTCTGTTCTGACATGTTGACTGTTAGGCTCTGTCAGATTGGATCGGCCTCCACCAGGTGCACCTTCTGGAGGCTTCTTGGTGGTGAAGGCATACGGCTTGAGGGGTTGACGAGCGGGCCCGGAAGCCCCCGAGCCCCTGAAACCAGCAGAGGGTTTTGTCCCCTTGTGTCATGCCCTGTGCGTGACCCTATTGGAGGAGTGGTTGACAATGCCACGCCCGCTAGGCAGCGCCTGGGAGCCCTCGAGACTTGGGCGTTCAGGGCGCTTGTCTCTGGACCGGGCCTCGGCTGGCGCCAATGGTCGTGGGGCCAAGGATCGGGTTCAAGCTCCTATCGATCGGGAGTCTGAGGCTCGGTCAAGCCCCCGAACCCCGAGCAGAGGCAGAGGGCGTACTCAGGTTCAGCCCAATCCCTGGCCAGAAGGTGCGTGCGAGCGCACCTGAGGGATGTAGCCCCCGAGCCCCTCTGAAGGGATCGGTAGGGGGTCTCTCGATCGGGAACCTTTGATCCCGAGGCTTAACATACCCCTATGTCAGGATTTCGTCAGGAGCCCCGAGCCCTTCATGGCCTTACTAGTCGAGTTTGTGATGGTGACATAGGGGTGAGTTCGATCTTTCGGTGACCTGGCCAGCCATAGCGGGGACAACTTCTGCTGACGAGAGTTTAGTGCCCCTCGGGGGGTTTCCCAGGATTGATTCATCGCAATGGTAAGCATCCATAGTCATGACGATGGCAAAGCAAGCGATGAGACACCAACAAACACCGAGCTCACTGCATACGACACTGAGCTCGCTGCGTACAACTCAGATGATGAAGATTTCACCGACCACAATGACCAGGCTAAGTACGAGTACCTAGCAAACTATGTTGATGAAGAGATCGTAGATGTCCTCTCTCCTCTCCAGGAGTGCAATATGGCGAACACACAAGTTCACTCCCGTGACCACCATGGGGGCATCAATGATCACTCAGAGACCCACACCCCCAGGACGGCCACAACAACATCAACAATGACACCCGCCTCAAGACTAGCCAACTAATCTAGGAGTGCCTCATGGGCGACATCGACAACATCGTTGTGGAAAACACCATGCTCCGCCACCGACTTATACGGAGATGCGCATTCGCTTGCATAACGTCCACAATGATATACTCCGTGAAGGTGAGCATACTATGTGAGGATAGCCAAAACCTAGTAGTAGCCATATGCAAGTGGCCCGAGATATGCTGAAACCCTTGTCAACAGAAGGGCATCGCAAGCTACTCGTCATTCGAGATCTCGTCGAAGCAACGGTGGCGCAACTACCTGAACCAAGTTGTTCGTCGGCTTGTCGGATCGACGGCCATTGCCCAGTGACGACACTCGGGGGGCTCATGACCACCCGAGGGAAGGTGTAATGTCAATACATATCATGAGGGTCTGTTTGAATTTAAGCAACTAATAATTAGCTACTTCCTTTATTCTAAATTATAAGACGTTTTGACTTTTCTAAATACATTGCTTTCGTTATACATCTAGACATAATATATATCTAAGTGAATAGTAAAAGCTATGTATCTAGAAATTAAAAGCCAAAAAACGTCTTATATTTGAAATGGATGGAGTATCTTATTAATCAGACAAACTGAGATAATCGGCGGTCAATTGACCAAAATATAACTCTTGGCGAAAGACGATAATTCAACCAAGTATTAACTGAAGGGATGAAACACATCGCCGGTCTTAAGGAGTTTCATTCTCATTTAATGTCGTGAGACATAAGCAAATTTGCTGAGTTGACATGTTAATTATGAAGAGAGGGAGAGTTTCATAGAGTTTCGTCTAGATAAAACATGTCGTCACAGTTACCAACGTAAAAGCTGACGTGGTAGTCCTAGTAACTATGTCATGAAACTTACCATTAAGAGCGGCCTTAGCTAACTGACCGTTAGCTGCTAACACCCCATGTTGGATTTGCACTTTGTCAAGATTAACATTTAATGTAGGATGCAGAAATGTCTAGTGCTGTAGGTCAACTCTCCTAGCCAGTGGTTCTTAGTGATACTGTGCAGACTGCACAGTGCCAGAGAGGGACATGTTACCTGCCAGTTCCCCTCGTTTTCCCTTTATTATTAATGAAAACCACGTCTGGATGAGAGGATGCACGATAGCCCTCAGCCAAATTTGTCCCTTCATCCCTTTCTTCTCCGCATCTGCTGCTCCAGTAACGACATGAGGGCTCTCAGAGAACTCGAAGAAGTTGGCGTCCTTCAATCAACGCAACGCAGGTAACAAACAAACTTTCATTTTGATGCATTTAGTTACGGTATATAAGCTTTCCTTTGGAACTGTTACTATTTCCAAACGCGCATCCGGATCTGAGGAATGGGGAACGGGGAGCAGCCCAGCATGCCTACATAGCCGATCGACCGTGCTCTCTCCTCCGGCCCAAACTCCCAAGCACCCTCTCCGAGCCTCCTAGTTTTTATGCGTCTTTTCAAACTGAACTAGGAGTCAGTTTTCTTTTTTAACTTTACCAGCACTCCAACTTCTCTGTGTAATATTGTAAAAAATAAAAAAATAAAAAAAAACTTCTCTGCGTAATATAGTAGCAAGAAGCCGTCTCTAATGGTACGTTTGGTTTTTAAGCCCTATGTGGCCAAGCCAAATTTTGGCTTTCCCAAACAAATCAGGCACGACAAGAGAAATTTGGCACGACAAGCACAAAACTGCCACTGATAGAATTTTAGAGTGCATGGTTAGATCTAGACTCAAACGAATCTACTAACCGGCAAATAGGAAAGCATAAACAACATAGAAGAAAATACACAAGCAAGAAGGACACCAAACCATGATGTTTTTAGCAAAGTTCGGCTAGTGTCTACATCGTCAGGGCATGAGGCATGACTACACGTTGCTACTCATAAAACAGCAGCTACACTGGCATCTAGATGATCCCCGCCCAAACTAGCCACTAAGTTTGTCTCATCTTTACATCAGAGGTTGCCTCATATTTATGACTCCTTAAGATAAATAGTTTGACTCTAACTCTAACCCCTAATACAACTCAAGTTGTATCTATCACCAAACTAGACACATAATCGACATATATTTAACACATGCCAGCCAAAATGCACGACAACGCTAACATGGTAGAAGGCCATTTGTTGGTTTCGAAACTTCAATTGACTGTACCTGTTAAACTACAATTTCAATTTATTATAAACCGATTTCACAGTGGTCCTACTTCCAATTAGATCAATAGATCATGATGATCCATATCACCCATCATTAGTTTATTGAACTGTTTTTACATGTGGGACCCACATGTCATCATACTCATATGTAATGATCTTTTTGGCATTTTTGCATGATTCGAATCCAAACATCTGACCACTGCCAAAGCTTGGCTTGTTGAGGATGGAAACCAAACATACCCTAAATATTCTGGAGTGCTCCCATCATTGAATAATATTTGTCCATCTACTACTAATCTCACAGAAAATAAGGTGATCGAAAAGATAAACTATTCTCTCAATAAGTACATCAGGATCATTGATTGCTTGCATCCATATTGGCATGTGCATTTGGCTCGGTGGTTGTGATTGGTGAAGTGCTAAGTTCACCTCGGATTTAATTGCAGTGAAGACACTGGAAATTGAAATAATTACTTTTTGTTTCTGTTTCTGGATTATCCTAATTTACTGTTGACAAAACATTGGGACGGTATGGTTATAATGAAACACTTCAAAGAAACTCCGGACACTATTTGAAAAATAATTGGGGAGGAAGAGGACAATGAAAACGAAAGGACTAGGATTTGTCGTCAAATACTAGCGATTAGATCGAGAAGGCTCCAAGCGAAGACTGACCAAGTCGTGATTGGTTCGTTCGTCTAGTGATGAGTCGTCGTCCGTGGGGTGTGTGGTTCATGCACCCACTGCTCAATAAAGTATAACAAGACAAATTACCTGCTCAGATCGAGGAAGCAGCTCAGCATCGAAAGGCAAGCACCCTCCTTTTCCAATAGCTTATTCTAACTATGTTTAACTATACATTTCAAAAAATCTTATAGTTCCACGATATATGAATTATAGATTATAAAAATATTTGGTGTAGTAAATCCAAAAACATGAATCTTATGTCATGAATTTATATAAAATTTGAAGAATCATTGGTCAAAGATATATATATGTTCGACTTAGAACAAAGCTAATACAACGTGTAAAAAAAATGGTGGGAGTAGTTCGTTGTTGCCTGTTGCCCACAGGGCCACCGTTGCTCCTCCGTAATCACGAGGGCTGAGGCCGATTATTAGGGCGTCCGCAATGGTCCCAGATAGCTGATAGCTAGGAGAGAGTGCACGTCAGTACGGAGACAGTTCACAAATTCACTGTTCAATGGTTCACGCTCTCCAAGAAACATGGGCCCATCTGGTGTAAGTGTTTTTAGTTCTTACTAATCCCTCTCATACCGCATATTCGCTGGTTAATTTCAGCCAGCCTAAATTAGTTAACTAATAATGTTTTTTTTTCACAATAAATCAGCACTAACCAGTTCAAATCAGCTCAGAAACCAACCAGCGATCAGGCCGATAGAACGAAGGAAACGCCACAGCTGCTCACGTAGTGGGCCAATACTCGGGACGCGTGCATATAGCCTAGCGAGATGTTCGTCGCTAGCGTCGTGTTTTCCCAGCTCTCCCTCCCCTCCACGTCAGATAACTCGGAGCTACCCTGTTGGGGCCGCCCTTAGAGGTGACGGGCACGGCTAGACGATTAGACGTGTGCGAACGGATAACGTGGGTGAAGCATTATTGCTAGTTTGCGAGGAACTGGACTAGTACGTAGAATCTATAAAAATTACGGTCAATTTTACACATAAAAATCTACACAATTTCTATTAAGATTTGTTTGAAAAGGTTAAAGATTTTGGAATTCTGATTAGAAAATATACACCATTCAGACGGAGGAGATAGTATGGCAGATCAAAGTTGGCACACAAAGTCTCGAAATCTCTTAATCCCCTTCATGCTACATAATCTAGATTTCTAGAATATAATCCCGGCACATCTATGCACTGCTATCTCTAACCAGTGGTGGATACAACAAAAATATCTTAGGTATCACCATCGGAGTTATTGCCAGTGTTTCACACCTTCAATGTCATCTTGTTAAATCGGTGCACTACAGTTGTTGCATTACCTCATTTTACTCAGTTCATAAGAATATATGACACTTCACATCACAATTGACAAACACTGGCACAAAAAAAAAACTATAGAGGCAGGCAAAATCATTTATCAGAGGTGGCAGTAATACCGTCTCTTTTAAACACCAAAGTACAAGGGATCAATAGTGCTCGTCTCTGTCAATCAGAAAAATAAAACAAAACACAGTGACCGCAGGGCCCAATGAAGAGCCCACTGTCATCCCATCATGGAGATCCAATAGTGCCCACTCCTGGCACTATCCACAACCTTCCAAGCTGACCTCCTCTGGTGGTGGGGCATCTTGGATCCTCCACACCAACGCTCCACAAGACAACGCGAACATCCGTGAGTGCAGTCGCCACCACAGCAGGGACATCACCTGGATGCGTAGGCCCACGGTCGAGAGGTAGCCGTGGTGAAGATGCCGCCACGACAAGGGGTACCAGGATGCGCAGCCCCACGCTCAGGATCAGTCTCCTTCTAGTGACCACTATGGATAGAGAGAAAGAAGAGATGAGGGCATGGAGACAGATGTTATTCACCTCCGATGACCACACTTCGAAGAGGGGGTTGAACCCTTGACAAAGGCATGTGCATAGCGTCCGCAGGAGAATGCAGCTCTAGCTCGGGCTTAGTAAAACCATTTGTTCAAGAAATGGGTTAGGAAAACCACCAAACGTTCCATGTCTCAAAGGAGGAAAGCAATCACCACGCGATAGGAAAACGCATGGTCTGTTAGGAGTGTATGACACAACTTCACTGCCACGAGGTCCATAGCCATATGAGACATGACTAGGACCTCATTGGGCATGCACACCTTGAGGTCATGGACTATTAGGTCCAGCAGCACGCCTCCGAACAAACGAGCTCTAATATCAATTGAAGGACCAAAACATCGACGGGAGGAGGGGGGAAATGGGAGCAAATCAAAATTCTTCTTTGAAAGAACTTAGCCTATATCCAAAAGTCATACAGGAACACTTATCTTCTAACCACTTAGGTCACACATGCCAACAAGTGACAAGATGACCTTATAATTCACCAGATATGGCTCAAAAACACTAAGGAAACAAAGAAGAAAAGAGAAGTGAAGCCCAGATCAACAGTCAGCAAGAGTGCAAAAGTTCAATAGTTGAGTGTGGAACTTCGTCGCCACAGAAGTTCCGCACTCACAGATTTCAGTAGGCCAAACTTAGAAGGAAAATTTAATAACTCTATCAAACAAAGTCCAAATGACACAGAAATTTCCACACAGCTTCCCTATCACATGGTAAAGATACCCTCAAGAGATCTTGAAAAAAAGCTGAAGGACCGAGCAGGCGACCAGTGGGGGGTAAACAGGAGCCAATTCAAATTTCTCAACTAAGAAACTGGCCTATGTCCCAAACAAAACCCCAAAGCTATCAAAGACCCAAAAGCTCCAAATTGAGACCACGCAGGCAATTGGTGACTAGATGCACTTTGAGATACTCAGAGAATATAGCGGAGAAGATACAAAAGCAACACCGTAGAAAAATAGTTCGGAAGCAAGAAATGCAACCAACACTCGACCTCCTGTGGCCAAACTGTCCTTGCCAGTTCGCAAACTGGCCTGTCCGGTTTTGTTGTGTGCAGCATATGAGTCGGCCTGGCCGATCTGAGGAACCGGCCTAGCTGGTTTGGTGAGCCAGCTTAGCCAGTTTGCTGAACCTGACTCGCTGCTTTTTCAGGCCTCTAGCAGCCCAAGCCAATTGGCCAAAGGGCGAAGTTGATCCAAACGGAGTCCAACTTGAACCAAAATTTGCACACAAGATTCTAAGGGTGTTTTTTGAGGAAACCAGGAGGTGAAAACCCCCCTACTGAACTCATTTTTTAGTTGTGAACCTATTCCCAAAAGATCAAACCTCAAAACACTCACAATCAAAGCAGATCTTGAAAACTATCTTCCAACTTGAGGTTTTCTCCAAAAAGCTCATAATCTCAGATCTTTGTGCTTGTGAAGATTCTACCAAAACCAGTGGCTAGAGACGTTCCTCAGGTGTCATAACACCTTTAGATCAAGGCCAAACAAACACAAGTTCTTAGAATGAAGAAATCACAAAAAATCCAATGGAAACCACCAAACCGAAGACAAAAGAGAAAAAGGAGAGAATTGATTCAAAGACCAGAGGTCAACTTGATTTATTTGAACAGGAACAAGTTGAAAAAGACATGGTCTAGCCTCTACCCTTCTCCTTTGTCTTATAGATCAAAAACTAGAAGCAAAAGGCAGTTACCCCTCTCAACTTCTGATCTCCTAAATAGTGAATACCTTGGCTAGCCTATGCTAATGACCTAGATGGGAGAGTTGGGCAACCTCTATCCTTATTTATAGGGTTATTACACATTCCAAGACTACCCCTATATATTTTTTTCCTGAACCACGCACAGGGGCAAAATGGTCCAAGTTGAATTCCAAACACTGGATGACCATGATTCCTTGAGGAAGATGCTTCGCCTCAACGCAAGCTCTCCGATGATGTCACGGTGCCGCCCCAAGATCATCCCCTCTGTTCTGAGGCCCAAACCTGGCAAACCCGTCTCCCGCAGTGTTGAGCCCAAAACTGCTAAATCCAGCTAGAATTGCATATCCGCTACGCCTCCTCCATGATCTCAATGTGTGTCAACACTCGTCCTTGACCACCCGATCATGAAGTCCTCGCTCACCTACCTTGACTTGGTCAACCATCATCTTGACTTTGGTCAACACTGTCTACATTTCCTCACAAGTACACTAGCTTGTTGACATCGCCAAGTGCCAGCCGTCCATGATCCATCCTCCATCCATTAGTCCCTTGGTCCAAACCTCCTACATGTATGTCGTTCACCTATCCTAGTCCATTGGCACAAACTCGCATAACCTTCCCTATTGCCGTCGACTGCCTCAACGCTCAACACATGCACATTACAAAGACAAGAGACATGTTGCACACACTCTAGTCACGCTATGGTTAGTCTCAACACTAAACCAAAGCTAGATAATCCCTTGACAACTACTCATCATCCGCACACATGGGCACATATCCACCATATGTTCGCAAAAGCTCAAAGCATGTTTGGAAATCTTGAATTTCCACTCTTAAATTAGGATTTTAACAATTTTCTTCAAATGAAGGATTAGAAAGTGCTCATTGGAAATATGTTGTGGCCAAGGCCTAAGCATGTCCTAAAAACTTTAGCTCAAAGATCTTCAAGAAATTCACCAAAGTAGGTTCCAAAAGGGAAGTTTTGGGAATTGGAACTTTAGAGATAGGTGCTTGGCTTCAAACCACAATTTGATCAAGTTCTGAGGGTCCCAAAACACACCAAAATCAAGCCTACAACTCAGCCAAAGCAATAGATCAAAAATCACAAAGACAAAATTGCTCCAGAAATCACTTAAAAAGTGAAATTCAGATTTGGAGAAGGAGAAACTTGAGCACAGATTTAAGCAAAGCCATGAGGAATTCATCTGTCCAAAAGAAGGCAAGCCGCCACCACATGCGCACATACCAACCATGTGCACATATCGACCATGTGTACTCATACTTCATGCAACCACTACCTCCTTTTCGCATCTCTCTCTACATCAACAAATTTATATGTAGCCTTGTATGACTTGCAATGAGGCCGTTCACTTGCACTAATAGTCTACTTTCCCTAAGTGGTAGTTCAACTTTATAATTGTGCCTCATTCTTAACACCGCCACGGATGTACCATCAATAGGCCAATTGTTTGTAATCAATGAATCTGTTAGCAATATATTTATCTCTTTTTTAAGTGGTTCTTCATCATATTTTTCAATACTCCTCCAACATAAAAGGAAAGTCTTTCTATATTCATCCTAAGTCAAGTGACCTCTAGGTTGATGAAGTTCTTAAACTTTGTATAAGTATTTATGATACCAAAGAAGTATAATCAGATTTATATATCATGGGATATATTTTTATAGTATATCTATTTTGTGCTATAAATATTGATACTTTTCCTTACAGATTTGATAAAGCTTAGTATATCATGAGTTAGCATAAACTAGAATGGTTTTCTTTTTTAGACTGAGGTAGTAGAAGGGGAACATGTTATGGACAGTACAAAGTGTTACAATGTGCTTGACACCATCCTAATTTTGTGCCTAAGCTAAAAAAAATGTGGTAAATTTGTCTTGATGCACTAGGACTATTGTCATTCAATTGTATTTTTTACTATATCCTTGAGCAGAGCATATCACACTACTACGCACAAATTATTTGTGGAGGTGAGTGTTTTTAGTTTTCAAAAAGGAAGGTAAGCCAACCACGCCTCTGTCAAAATGATCTATGTTGATATATGGATCACTTTACAGAGGTCGTTGAGTTATAATGGCCACGTCTGTTAATGATTTTAAGAAAACTAAAAAACGGCTGAAACAAATAGCAAAATATTTTTCTAAATCTCATGACAACCACCCCTGGCTAGACACCATAGGCACGCGTTTCAAAATTTTATATGTAGAAATTTTCAATCTCAAAATGTGATAACTTAAAATTAATATTTGATACTCTAAACAAACCTCAAATCAAGGGTTATTTGAAAATTCTAATATTTTATTTTTAAAATACAAGAAATTAAAAGGCCATATTTAGGACTATAAATGAATTAAATCATAAACTTTTCTACTATAAAGATGTAGATCGTGTTGTGACATACAATTTTTGTATAGACCATATCTACATCCGAAATAGTTTGTAAAACTTTAAATTTCAAAATCTAAGAACTTGAAACAATTTTTTGATACTCTAGACTGTTCCAATTTCAAAAACTTGTCAACCATAAAGTTGTATATCTCATCAACTATATAATTTTGTTATAAAGTTCATCTTATCCATCTTCATATGAAAAAATAATAATTTTTCAAATAACTATTTGTAGAGGCAAACCACTTGAGAGTGCTACCTCTAAAGGGACCATGATGCCTAATAGGGTGGTGAATTATATCTTAAAAACTAAGTCCTAAAACCACTTGTAAAAACCTACACAATTTCTATCTAGATGTGCACTAGGTTTTTCCATGTATTACTACTTCTAACAAAGTAGAGTTTTGCACCCTAGATTTCAATCCTATCAAGTAACCTACCAAGCTTCACTAGAAAGATAAAGCGAATACAAACATTAAAAATGGAAACATAAATTAAGTTAGAGAATGCAAACTCTCGCATGATAATTTTTTCCTGAGGTATCAGAAAGCTCGCGCTTTCCACTAGTTCTCCATATAGACCCTCACAAGGGCTAATAAGCTCCATGGCCGGGTAACTCCATGGTAGTCCATGTTCCTTCCCACACGCAAGTGAGTTTTCATGTGACCTCTCTTGGACTGCTCACAAGCGTCTTTACTGTGGAGGGCCAAAATGCCAAAAGCCTCTCATCCTCAATCACCTTCGGCACAAGTTCGATTGGTGTGTGATATCACAAGATTAGAATCCCTCATAAAATGTACAACCTGGGTGCATGCATCCAGAGGTAACAAAGAGGTGTGCACACCTTAATAAACTCTTGTCTAACACCAAAAAAATGCTAATTCAGAACTAATGCTTTTACTATTTGCCCTAATCTTCACTAAGAACTTAAGTGGCTAGAGCACATACTAAACACTTCTGCTAGCTTCTTGAAGTTCTAATACACTTTAAATGGCTGACGAAGGGGGTACAAATAGGTCCAAGCCAAAAAAAAAAAAAGTTGTGATGTTAGCGCCCGATTTCTCCTATGTGGATCGAAGTTATGCACCAAAGCTTTCCTATACTAAAACTAGCCATTATTAGCTGTTATGTGAGCATTGAATTTCTCTTGCGTCCATTGGACCTTTCCTATGCCAACAACTAGCCAGTGTAAGAAAGGATGTCACCCATTTTCTGGTGGTCACCAGAGTTCTCGCACCAGAGCTTTCTTGTGCTCACTAGAATTATAGAACAGTAGCACAGAAGTTTACTAAAAGTAGCACCAGAGAAATGAGCAGTAGCTACCGAGAAATCCACTGCTCTATTCTACCCACAACATAATTTTGTATTTTTTGGGCATAATTTTTTTTGCTTTCAACTCTGATTTTGATGATCTTTTACTCGTTAGAAAGATAATGATGATCTCTACAACTTTGAACTGATACCACATCAATTTGACCAGATACAGAAATCACAAGACAGGACCAATTCATTCATCTCAAAGTCCTGGCTTCGATGGCTTTGATTTCTAGATGTCTTGGGTGCTTTGCATGTCTTCTAAGGTCCTCAACATGTACACTTGTTCCATATTTGAGGTGGTTGATTCTTTGATTTTTCACCATAGCCTATCTCAAGTCCATCTCTCTTGCATCCTAAAAACTAAACACACTATATACTAGTCAACATTGTTAGCCCCACTAATTATATGTTGTCACTAAACCACCAAAATCACTAAACCCTTGCTACGGTCCCTGTTTCTTACAACCTTTGTTAATGAATTTTAGAGGAGCACGCCTAGAAAGCCCTGCATCCTAAAATCACCATTTATAGACCTGGTCACCTTAGAACTCCAACCTCTATTGGAGCCTGTTTGGTAGAGTTCCTCGTGCTCCAGATCCTCTGTGTAGTTTGATTCCCGGAGAGAAGCATTCTCTTAATCAAAATATTTCTCTATGATTCTCTAGGATAACTCTTTACATACAGGGACTCTGTATGGTTTAAATCAGGAGAAGCTACTTTTTTTCCACCTTCCGATTCGCTAGTTCATTTTAGAGAATCACTTAGCAGAATCACTTATCAGTAAAAAATTGTTGCCAAACAGGCCCTTAACGTTTCAATAGTGGATGAAGCATCTTTAACTGGTCAATTAAGAGAGATAGTCACCTTAGGATCCCCACCACTGTAGATGAATACTATGAGAGAAAGGTGTTTGCCTACGTCCCATCTGGCCATTTATACTTACGGCATCCAAAAATACCCGCCTCTATTAATCAGCGGCTATCTCCTAAAACATTTTTTAATAGTTTCATTACTGTTTACATTAATAATATATGCCGTTTGGACAAAGCTCCGCTGATCAAAACATGGCAGCAAGTGAGACTAATAAGATCTATGCTATGAACATATTTTTGTCTCTTTTTCATTTTTATACAACTCTTCAACTTACCATTTACTTACAACAGCTCAGTAGTATCGCGTGCCCAACAATTCATCAACGAGTGGGAGCTCCAGTGCATGGTGATGGCTAGTTTCTCCCTGCAAGTCCTCCTATTCTTCTTCTCTGGCTTTCGCAAACGCTGCAGCTCCCGCGCGCTCAGCGTCGTGTTGTGGCTCGCCTACCTATCGGCTGACTCCCTCGCGGTTTACATCCTCGGCCGCCTCACCCTCCGTGGAGGCGGCAACCAGTTCGCCCTCTTCTGGGTGCCCTTCCTGCTTCTCCATCTAGGTGGGCAGGAGACCATGACGGCCTTCTCCATGGAGGACAACGCGCTGTGGAAGCGCCACCTTCTGAGCCTCGCTACCCAGGTTCCAATGGCCATCTACGCCGTCGGCAGGCAACTGCAAGGAGATGACCGTCGGCTCGTGGCTCCTATGGTGCTAGTGTTTGTCTCTGGGACTGCGAAATATGCCGAGAGAATCTGGGCACTCCGGAGAGCTGGCTCAGTGGCGCCTGGAACAAGTAACTCCTCTAGCTCAAATCTTGTCGCTCGTGCGTCCAGCGACGCCTTCTGGAACACGCAGGCGTATTACAGTCAGCTCTGCATTGTTGTTTCAGAGAAGCAGGAGAGAAATTTCGAGTTGATCCTGCATGTGGCAGCCGAGGGCTTCAAACTAAGCCTCTATTTTTTGATGGACATGACCCCTTCCATCTGCCTGTTTCCCGCGGATATCAATGGGATCAAGCAGGCTGTGGATGTGTTCAAATCTTCAGAGAACATTGTCCATATGGCATACAAGTTGGCCGAGATCAACCTCTCATTGATCTATGACTACTTGTACACCAAGTTTGGCACCCGCCATTTCCACATGGTCCCAGTTTGCATTGCCTTTCGCCGGATCCTCGCTCTGGCCCTAATATCAGGTGCGCTTGGATTGTTCGTGAGGGCCATGGCCGGCGGTCCGAATCCGAAGGCGAAGGGGCATGATGATGGAGCTGATGTCATCATATGCTACGTACTACTCGTCGGCGCCATCATACTGGAGACATGCTCTATCTTCATGTCGTTTATCTCCTCATGTTGGGCGTACAACACCACCTTTTCTCTTCCACTGAAATGCCCAATGTACCAAAGATTCCCTGGCACAGTCGCAGCAATGGTCAGAATAGCAAGGAATCTGCATCCGGAAAGCAGAGGCGAGTGGTCGGCAAGTATGGCGCAGTACAGCATAATCGGGGACTGCATCAAGGAGAAACAAGAATCGGGCCTGTTACGACGGACGATGCGTTGGGTCGGCATCGATCAGCGTGCCTTGAAGCATGTCGGCATCTCGCCAGTGATGAAGAAGCTGGTCCTAGATAAATTGCTCGAGATAGCGGCCACTCCACGCGTGCAGGAATGGGACATTGGAGTCGGCAAGTTCAGTGGCCAGTGGGCGCACTGGGCCGTTGAGGCAATGCAAGATCGTCACCAGAGTGCAGCTCGGCAGGTGCTTCAGGTCAGCAACATCAAAGGTTTGGAGTTCGTGTCAAGTGCGCTTCTTTGGCACATTGTCACGGATATATGCTTGCTCGAAGTCACAGCTGACGCTGTTGATGATGTACACAGCATCAACTCCATTCAGGTTCCGGAGGAGCATTTAGAAGGTGTTTCTTCTCTGCATGAGAATGGCAATGTAGGCGGCAGTTCCACGCAGGAAGAGCGTTTAGATGGCAGCTCCCCACATCATGGTCATGAGAATGGAGACTGCAGTTCCACTCTGGAAGAGCGTTTAGACGGCGGCTCTCCACATCATGATCATGAGAATGGAGACGTTAATTCCATTCAGGAAGTGCATTTAGATGGCATCTCTTCACACCATGACCATGAGAATGTAGACGGCGGCAGCAATTTTTGTCACGATAAGGATGTAGACGGCAGCATCTCTGCGTTGAGAGGCGCTGCCAGAGAGCTGTCAGATTACATCATGTACCTCGTTGCAGATTGCGGCGCCATGGCCGGCAGTGAAGGGCACTACGCGGTCATTAAGGGCAAGCGCGAGATGTCGAACTGGCTACTTGAGCAGACGACTACTGGAGCAGCGTGTGATCGGAGGACGGTGGTTGAGGAGATCCGCGACAAACCTAGCTCTTTCTTCCATGAAGACTACTACCCCGTGCTGGATCGAGCTCGCCGGGTTGCCTCGGACTTGCTTCAGATTGCAGAAGCAGGGGATCGTTGGAAGCTGATTGCCGCCATATGGTTAGAGATGCTTTGTTACATTGCATACAACTGTGGAGCGGCGTTCCATGCCAAGCATCTAACCACCGGTGGTGAGTTTGCCACTCATGTCAAGATGCTCCTGTTTATGCTAGGTGTACCTTTTCTGAGGGATGTCAAGGAACCCTTGTTATCTAAAGCCGGGGATATATACTCGTAACATGCTCCTCTTTGTTTTGGCAGCAGACCTGTTATAGTCTTTTTTTTTTGAGGGAACTGGAGGGGCCGCAGCCCCTACAGAGAATTTTATTGCAACAAGAAAGAGTTATTTACATCAGGGGGGTCAAGAGAAGACAAAAGAAACAAAGAAAATAAGACAAATGACAGGGCTTAGATCATTTCTAAGTATGGTATCCGTTGATCAAACAAAATTCATAAGCTTGACAAGTCTTGTTTCTTTGAGAAACATTCTCCTGCAATCTTGAATGCTTACTTGGTTCCCATTGAAGCTCAGTTCATTTCTAGCTAGCCAAATTGTCCAGCACATGAGAATGATTGCCACCATGAAAAACTGCGAGTTGATCTGATCTTTGAATGCAACAAAGTTTTCAAGAGTCCCATGCTCCAGGGATGTTGTTAAGTTAATCAGGCACCAACATTGTTGAGCAAAAGGGCACTGCAGAAAGAGATGTTCAGTTGTTTCTTCAATTCCAAGACCACAGATTTCACAGTTATAAGAATCCAGATTCAGATGCTTCCTTCTGAGGATATTTCTTGTACTTAGCCTATCTTTGATCGGTAACCAGCAGGAGACTTTATGTTTAGGTTGACAAAAGCATTTCCAGATCCAATTGGAAGCTGGATTGATTGGATGATGGCCAATCAGCTTTTTATAGGCTCTTGAGGGGAGAAACTTGCTGGAACCCCCATTATAGGACTAGACATCATCATTGTCTTCTAGCATTGTGGCTTCCATTAGCTGTTGCAAACTTTGTAATTGTGTGAAGACAATTTGAGATAGAGGCAGATTGAACAAATATTTAATTGTGTCTTGACTGAAGGCTCTGCTTACTGAAATAAGCTTGTTTTTGGCAAAGGAATGGATCTCTGGGGCTCTGTTCAAGGGGATGGGCTAGCCACATCTTTCTAAAACAGGCAGGTTTAGCCATTTTTAACTTGAATGACATGTTATAGTGTTTGTTAAATACTGCAAAGAATCAGGGCCTACTCACCCTACCACTTGCACTCAACCATTGCCAAGACTTTCCAATACTTCAGTATGCTGATGACACCTTAATATTCATTCATGGTTGTGTTCGGCGGTTATTTTTTCTAAAGGCTTTGCTAAATACTTTTGCTGAATCCAAGGCTCATAAGGTTGTGGACCATGGCCTTCATTTCTTGCTCAACCTAGCTTGTGGACCAACCTAACCATTCATCTCTAATGAAATATGTTGATCCACATAAAGGAAATTTTCAGAGGTGGGCAGCGCGGCCCTTTGGGGGTTTGAACAAAACTTTCAGCACATGTAGCACTTGTGTACCACTGGACTACAGGATCTTTTGTGATTATATATAGACAGTTATCATTTTATATCAACAATTTGTAATCTTGTATATTTCAGCACCAAATGATTTTAAATGAAAAAAGTTTTAACTATAAAGTTTTAAATCTTATCAAGCACAACAACTTTTAATATAGAATGTGTCTTCAATCTGAGATTGTTTGAAAATTTCAAATTTTTGAATCTCATATATGTGAATTTAAAACAAATATTTGAGACTCTGAACAACTTCAAATAAAAAACTTACAAACGATAGATTTAGTTGGCGGTTATAAATTTGGCATTAACCATGTAAATATTTTAGATGGTTTGGAAATTATAAAATTTGAATGTCAAAATCTAAGAACTTAAAACATATATTTGGGACTCTAAACAACTTTCAAATAAAAAAAACATTTCAACTACAAGGTTGTATTTTACTGATAACTACAACTCTGGTATATACCATGGCAACATCTGAGGTTGTTTAAAAATTTTAAATTTTAAAATCTAAAAATTTAATGTCGGTGCAGAAAGTGACCAATAAGTAAATATTTATAATTTTGCCGTACGTCGTGATCGGATGTGGCCTAGCACTCAATGACACAGGGTTTATACTGGTTCAGGCAACGTGCCATACGTCCAGTTTGAGTCGGTCGGTGACTTTATTCCTGAGCCTAGGTGCTCGAAGTTTGCAGTGAGGTTACAAACGAGAAGAAGAAAGATAGGGTGTACAAGAGGTCTGGTCGGGTCCAGTCGGAACGGCCGAGAGCGACAGGAGCTCCGCTATGAGCTAAGTGTTCAAGCGTGTGCTTGTAGTCCAAACCTGGCGGTTCTGTGGTTGTGAGCTAGTGAAATTGATCGATCTAATGAATCTAGAATCACTTGAATCGACCTGGATTAACTTAGTCTCCTGGGAGAGAGCGCATCCCCTTTTATAGATGAAGGGGATGGCCTTACAAGTGAGAGGGAGAGAGTACATATGCTTTTAAGCCTTGTTGCCCATGCCAGCGGGTGCGGGATGATGGTAGGCGCCCACAATACTGTTGGTTGTCGGATGTATGTGGCAGGCTACGTCGTTTTGTGTGGGTATGGCAGATGTCGGTACCTGCTATACTGTTAATGCCCAGATGCATGTGAGGAGTTTCACCATATTCACTCGGTACGGTAAATGCCGACGCCCACAACACTGTCGATGCCTAGAGGCAATTGGGGGCCTTACCATATGGGAGTTAATGACGCCCACAATACTATAGGGAAAATGTCAGCGCCTACAATACTGTTTGTGTCAGGGCAGTTGTAGAGTACTGTTCCTGCAGGTGTACATGGTGCGGTCCCTGGTATCGTGGTTTGACTTGTGCGCCTTGCCTTACTTTCTCCGTCCGTTCCCTGGTCTTTTCCGAGCGGACGTCCCCAGTTGGTTGGTCCTAGTCGGCTCTGGTTGCGCTAGTTGGAGAAGAGCAGTGAGCAGGGTCTTTGCATACCCCGGTCGGAGACGTGGGGTCGGAGTCAGAGGTAGTGCTTTGCCAGGCCTTCCGGTCGGAGAGACCGTCCGGAGGCGTGATGGAGACCGAAGCGAGTCGGAGTCGGAAGGCGGGTGCTGTTCCTCTTTGGCCAGACCTTCCGGTCGGTGATTGGATTGCCCTTCTGGCCTATTGTTCAGAAACTTGGGCCGGCCCACGAGTTGCGTGTTTGTCTGCTTAGGATGAACCTTTGTTGGGAAGCCGGTCCGCGAGGGACCCCAGGTTTATGAACCCGACAGGAGCCCCCGACCCCCCGGGCGATTCGAGCAGAATCGTCTAGGGGATTTTTGCCTCGACGGCGGGTGCGCGCAAGCGCACCCACGGGTGTAGCCCCCGAGCCCCCGAGCGGTTCGGGCAGAACCGTCTGGGGGGGTTTTCGTGTTGCCAGCGGGGGAGGTTTTTGTTTTGTCAGCGGGCGCGCGCGAGCGCACCCGCGGGTGTAGCCCCCGAGCCCCAAGCGATTTGGGCAGAATCATCTGGGGGTGTTTGTCAGCAGGCGGGCGGGCGTGCTTTTTAGTCGAGATGGAGTTGTCAACCAAGGCATCGTTGCGCAGCCGTGGCGTTTAGTTTTTTAGGGATCGGGTGAGACGGAGCTCGCGGATCCTGGCGTCGATGCGCGCTGTGGGATCGGGCGAGGCAGTTTAGTCAAGGGATCGGACGAGACAGAGCTCACGGGTCCTAGCGTCGGTGCGCGCCACGGGATCAGACGAGTCGGAGTCGTGGATCCTGGCCTCGGTGCAGTCTGTGCAGCTGAGGTAGTTAGTTAGTTAGTTAGTTTAGGGATCGGTTGAGACGGAGCTCGCTGATCTTGGTGTCGGTGCGCGCCGTGGGATCGGGCGAGTCAGAGTCATGGATCCTGATGGGGTGAGTTCGGGGTCGCAGACCTAGGCATTTTTGGTGTGCAGTTGAAGCGTAGCAGGATGGGGCGAGTTCGGGGTCGTAGACCCAGGTAGTTTTGGAGTACAGTCAAAGCATAGCCGGATGGGGCGAGTTCGGGGTCGTAGACCCAGGTAGTTTTGGAGTGCAGTCGAAGCGTAGCCGGATGGGGCGAGTTCGGGGTCGTAGACCCAGGTGTTTTGTTTCTTGGGCCTCCGAGCCCCGTTGGGCTTTAGTAGGGGTCGGTTTGAGTTGTGTGCGTTACCCCGTCCTCGGTTCCTCACAACCGAAGGGGCTGAGTTTTGTCTCTTGTCCCGATCGCTCGGGCTCGAGTGACACGCTCGGTGAGTTCGCTAACGGGTATGATCGAGTGGAATCCGGGTCCATCGTTCGTGATGGGGTCAGCATAGCCCTCTTGTGATATTCCACTGCTCCTTTACCTGCAACCCGGTAGATGTCTGGGTCGTTCCGGAGACCGACCCGGGTGGCCTAATGGCCTCCCCTCGATGGAGATTCTGTGGGCTTGGCAGAGGCTTAGGATCAAACGAGAAGGTTGAGATGACCCTGTCTGCCAGACTGGGTGAGGGCCACATGGGGCTCATCTACGTTTTTCTCCCCTGGCTCTGTCATTGCTCATGTCGAATGAGGCAACTGCCACTTCGTGACGCAACATGTTGCATTGTGATGCATTTCGCTGCACGTGCGATGCTTAGTTCCTGAGCCCCCGGGTGGCTCAGGGCCTGAATCATCCGGGGGGCATGGGCGTATGGAATGAATGCACATATGGATGTATGAAATGATTTATAAAGAAATAGAGGGGGTCGGTAGTGTTACCTTGATGACTCGAGTGACGGGGTTTGAAGAGCTCCAGTCGAAAATGTCCGACCGGGACCTGTGCTTGTTGTTCGTGACGGAGTCGGCATGGCCTACATGGGGCATCCCTTTGCTCCTTACCTATCCCTCGGTGTGTCTTTCTAAGCTGTTCAATCGACTTAAGAAGCCCAATGGTCTTTTCTGGCAGAGATCTTGTTTTGGATTTTTTCTAAGTCCTGCCTGGGGATGCGGAGAGCCGCCTGTGTGCGGTGGCGCTTTGGTTCTTGTGCCCGGTGTGCGATAGTGGCTGGCGTGCGGTAGTGGTGGGTCATACCCAGGCCACATCTTGTCTGATCAGGAGCCGTTCTGTCGGGCAGGGCACGTCTCATCGGTCAGGGCGCGTCTCATCTGCATTAAATGGGAAAGAGAGGGTTTTTCGCTCCGTCGTTTTGACTTTCCCGATCGGCACGCCCTCCCCTAACTGATGTACCCTTTTCCTTAAGTAGGAGAAGGGAGAAGGTTTTCACCCCGTTCTTTTGCATGTTCCTCATCTGCCACCTCCTTTCCTTTTCCTCCTTGCCGAGAGCGTTCTTGAGAGCCACGGTGGTTTCTAGGAAAGAAAAGGGAGAGAGCAAGGGAGAAGAGAAAAACTCACAATTCTTTTGCGATCCCAGAGCGAAATGTCGGACTAGAGGTCGTCCACTGTGAGGGAGTTGGTGTTGAAGGCCTTCGTCGCGAAGGTGTTTTTGCCGCCGAAGGAGGTGGCGCACTGGAGGGCTCCCGGGAGGGAGGAGTTTCCGCAGCCTCGACCCGGCGAGGTGGTTTCCTTTCTCACCTTCCATGAGCGCGGGTTAGGGTACCCCGTGCATTGGTTTCTGCGTGGACTCCTCAACGAGTGGGGGTCTGGAGCTGCAGCACCTAAACCCGATGAGGGTGCTGCACATCGCTAGCTTTGTTACTGTCTATGAGGCCTTCCTCGGGATGGAGCCGCACGTGGACTTCTTCCGGCGGCTGTTCTCTGGGAGAGCTTTGACGGCGGGGAATCCGTCTGAGGTCACGCCGATGGGGGGTTTCGCCCTATAGAGGAAACCGAGCATGGGAGGCTCATATCCCGCATACATCCCCTGCGACTCCAACCGGGGGTGGCATGGGGAGTGGTTTTATATCAGGAATTTGGTGGTGGCGGCGTTCCCGGTGTTCACCGGAGGGAGGCCGAAGAAGCAGGATAGTTGGTCGTGGGGTTGTGCCCGTTAGGAGATGAAGAAGATGGAGATTATCGAGGAGGAGCTTCGGAAGCTCGTGCAGCACGGCCTTGATGGAGTGCGGGTGTTCCACACCCTCTACCGCAGCCGGGTTGTGCCGTTGGCGGAGAGGATGCAACCGATGTGGAAGTACAGTGGCCTAACGGACCCGGACCGTGCATCGCCGGAGGAGCTACCAGACGATGAGGTCTAGAGTCGCCTTGGTCGGGTGCTACAGCTGAGGCCCAAAGAGAAGGTCGATGGGAAGCCCGCACCTTTCAACTCCGTGATCGTGTCCAGACTGGTATGCTCTCTTCCCTTTAGTCCGTGTTTCTTCCTCTGCTTTCCTATTTTTTGATTTCGAGCCACCCGTTCCGTAGGGGCTTGGAGTTTACAAGTCCCGGCCACACCTTCCCAAGGGACCGGAGGGCGTGGCCCGGCAGGCCGCCCAGAAGGAGACGGCGCATGATAGGAAGAAGAAGAGAACCAAGGAGGTTCGGTGGAAGCAAGACAAGGAGTAGGAGATCGCCCGGCGTGTGAAGGCCGGGGAACGTAGGAGCGACGTCGAGTCGAAGCTCGAGTCAGAGGATCCCACAGATGTGGATGACATGGTCTTCTCCAAGGAGGACGAAAGTCGAGAGGTCGTTGTGACCTTAGTGGAGCATCGCGACCCTGCGGTGATGTCTGCTGGTGATGAGCAGGAGGCGGAGAGGCGCGCGGTGGTTCCCATGCCGAGGAAGCGTGCGGCGAGCACGGACGCCGTCGGTGAACTGGAGGCGAAGCGGGTGCGGTCACCGCGCCCCTTGGTGGTGTTGTCGGTCTTGTCCCCGCCTGCCGCGAACGTGATCGAGCAAGCCGGGCGGTCCAAGGAGCGGACTGGCACCCGCGCATCGCTGGGACCGGCGCCAGCACGCAACTAGCGGCCGGAGGATGCCCCACATGCTGCTCCGATCGGGGAGTCCCGAGCCGAGGGTCATGGTGACCCGTAGGCTGGGCAGGAGACGGTTGGGATGACTCCGCCCCCGGCTAGAGTGAGGAGGTGCGGGTCGCAGCCTGGGAGCGGTCCTTGCCCTATAGGCCCGTTGACATCGGGTCTTGCCTTCAGAGTCGTGCCGCTTACCTCCCGGTATGTTTTTCTTTGTTTCTTTTTGATCTTTTGCTATTGAGTCTTTTTGGAGTGTGACTTACCTGCACTTTTTTGTCAGTGGCCGGGAGATGACGGGGTTGAGCATCGCCCCAACTCCCATGCAGGAGACTTGGAGGCCCACCCTGCACCGTTTCGCGGCGAGCGACAGGGGGAACAGGGTGGCGACGGTGAACCCTTCCCTTCTGGGGGTGGTGCCCCCCCCCCCGAGTCGGTTGCTAGTACGGTGGCGGCGGCGGCGGCGACGTTGGCGGCGATCCTGGTGGTGACAGCAGATGTCGTGTCGGAGGTAACTCTCATGGCCCCTCCTCCACCAGCTGTGGTGGAAGAGGAGAGGGAGACCGAGCTCCATGCCTCACCGGGTGGAGGGCTGCACGGCTCACCCTCGTGGTCAGAGCCAAAGAAGCCGGGGGGAGACGTGGCCGAGACAGAGTTGGAATGCCCGGCGGCGGCCCGTGCAACCGAGGTGGTGGATATCCCGTCCGACAACGAGGCTGATGACATGGTGGAGCTACTGGTGTCGTCGTGGGAGCTGGCGGTGGTTCAGTCAGAGGCTGGGCCCTCCGGTGGGCTACTGGTTGGTGACCTGGAGTGGCCCTGCCTCGAGGACCCAGCAAAGGTGTGGTTCATCCTTTGGGATTCCCAGGAGTGTCAGCTTGGGACATCCTGGGGGGAAAGGACTCACCACGGTGTCCAAACTCACCAACCTGTCCGCGAAGCTTGAGGACACCCAGGAGCGGGTTAAGTCCGCCCAACAGTTAGTCGATGTCGACCTGCAGCTCACCGCAGAGGTGAGTTTCCCGTATTTGTCCTTGACCTCTGAATCTCTTATTGGTTGCCTCAGCATGCTTGTTTTTCGTAGGGTCTGAGGGAGATGTCATCCCACAAGTCCCGCTTCCTCCGAATGGAGCATGCCTGGGTGGCTGAGCTTGAGCGTTAGCTAGAGTCTGCTCGCCACGAGTCCCAGGACTGGGTGGCCGAGGCGACCGCGGCGCGGGTGGAGGGGCAACGTGCAGCAGAGTGGGCGACCACCTCCGAGCGGGGGCTTGAGGCGGCTAAGGCCCGCCAGGCGGAGACCGAGGCGTGGTTGCGGACATCCTTGGCGGACACCGAGGTGGCGCTCCAAAAATCCCTGGAGACCCTTGAGTTGGAGCGGAGCGCCTTGGTGTCGGAGCGGAACGCCCTGGAGTTGGTACGGAAGGCCCTGGAGTCGGAGCAGAAGGCCCTGTCGGAGGCAGACCGGGAAGTGCTCGCGCTTCGGGGCCGGGTGATGGGGATAGAGGAGGCGAGCGCCTGGCTGCGTGAGCAGGTGGCTTGGTAGGCAGAGGAATTCTCCACCCTTGAGAACTTCCACGTCGGTACGTACCTTTTTTGTTTTTCGTCATGTTGGTTTCTTCCTTCAGCCTATTTCTGAGCTTGTCGCCCTTCTTTCAGAGCTAGGTGGAAAGGTGAAGTCGCTGGAGCGAGACCTGGAGATGGTCAAGGCGACTTTTAGCCAGAATGCAGAGGAGCTGGCCAAGTCCCATCAAGAGCGATGTGCTCTCAAGGGGCAACTTGACCAGATCCACAACGTTGCCTAGCTTATCGTCTCGGAGGTCTTCGGGTCGCTGCCAAGCACTAGCGCGCCCGCCGTCCAGCTGGCGAAGGTCCTAGATGTGGTCTGGGACCTTATCACAAGTGGGCTGTTCTACAGAGCGTCGGGGATGTTGACCTTGGGGGCGACGTACCACCCGAACCTAGACTTCGCCACTATCTACAGCAGGTACGCTGATGGCTTGAGCACGGAGGATATCCAAACGCTCGGGGAGAGCTTGCTGCTGCACGCGAGGTTGGTGGCAGAGCAAGTCTCTGCGTAGTGGGTGATGGACGTCCGCCATGAAGACATGGCTAGAAGCGTGCGTCGGGAGGATGTTGCCTAGCCTGCGGATGGCACGGGGCCTAGGTCGGAGGTGGACATCGCCCCGGCGTCGACCGAGCTGAATGTCGTCCTGCCGGGGAGTGAGCAGCCCGAGCTTTCACCGGTCGCACCAACAGCAGATGCCGCCGAGCCACCCCAATAGTTTGTGAAGTATAAGAAGTTTAGTAGATGTAAAAAGATTAAGTTCATGGGGGAGCCCCCGTGTAAACATTTTTGAGTACTTAATGACTACAGTCGGTTTCATTTTTTGTGATGGAGTCACTCCGTTCGAGGAAGCTTGTCCCTTTCGTTCCTTAGTTTTCCCTTAGCATAATTTTGTTTTTTATTCTTTCTTTCTCGTACTTGCCCATTTGTCCTGTAGGCTGCAACCTTGGGAGCCCAGGGCGTGACCCGCGAGGCTCAGCTGCTCATAACCATAGGTAAAGGTGGGGTGCGATTGGTCTGAATGTTTTGAAGCAAAGCTACGTAAGGTAAACAAAAGGAACGAACTACCCTTTTGTTCAGGTAGGAAGGAGTTTCACCATATGATAGCAAACAAAAAAGAGGGGTAGTAGTGCACCCTCGTGGAGCCCCCAAGCGACCCGGGCCGAAAAGTGTTCAGGTCGGGGTGCTCTTTTAGGACCAAACACTAAGTAAACAATGGTAAGACTAAAAATTAGGGGAAGAAAAATGACATAGCTATTCCAAGCGTTCGGTGAGAATGTCGTCGGTGTCGCCCTTCAGTTGGTAGGCATCTGGTTGGATCACTTCAACCTTCGGTCGTTCGGATCCTTGCCCGCTACGTCCCTTTTCTCAGTTGCTGCTTCTTCGCCTTTTTCTTCCTTTGGCCCACCGGCCTGCCGCAGAAGGCGCTTGAGGAGCTCACATTCCTTGTAGAGGTGTTTGACGGGGTAGTCGTGGTTGATGCACGGGCTCTCCATGAGCTCGTGGAAGTGGCCCGGAGGGTCCTGCTAGGGCTGCTTGCCCGTGTGATCAGCCATGGCGACCAACGTGGAGTTGGCCGGTCGGCGGCGATCTTTTCTGTTCTTTTTTCCCTTCTGCGTGGAGGGGCCCTCATCCTGATCCTGGCACTTGGCCTTGCCTTTGCCTTGGCCTCTGTAGGAGCATGGCAGGAGCGGCGCTCACTGGAGGCGTTGGACAAAGTTTAGTGGTCCCGGGCCATCAGGGCTGAGACTCCAGTCGCCGTTGCGTGCGTCTCGGTTCGGCCCGAGCCGCGCGTATGCAGGCGGTCGGTGTAGAGCATTCGTTAGGTCAAGACAAGACGCCGGTGCGACCACTTGTGCCGCACTCGACAGTTGTAGCGGTGAGCGGGTGGAGCGACTCATCTGCTGCGTCCCCATTCCCCTGGTGGGGAGAGAGGCCGTGAGTCGATGCGTGATACAGAGCTCTCCGCCTGTTGAACAGCGGTGGTCTCCACTAGTGCCTGGAGGTTTCAGTGGATCGCTTGTCCTTAGGGTTGTTCGGCTCGGGGAGGCCGCGCAGAAGCATTGCCGCGTCGGTGATGTTCTGATTGGCCCAGAGCGAACTGTGGGGGATCGTTCCCCCTATCCATGGTGTTGCGCTGGACCCGACGGGCGTGACCCCGGGCGCCACCCGCCGGTCTATGCACACGGGGTGCAGCGTGGTGCATCAAGCGCGCTAGCACAGTCGGTGGCTGGTGCGGGCATTGTTGTCGTGGTTCCTCGCCGTGCTCCTATGCAAGCTCGGGGGTCTCCGCATGAGGATCCAAAGGAGTGTGAGTCTGCAAGGACTGTGTTACCGCCGGTGGCTGTCCCGGAGTGTCCGCCATAGGGCACTCCCAGGACAAACGGTGGCAAGGCACCACATCGCCGATGCTGAAGCCATCACTCTCAACATCATCATCCATGAGGTCAAGGAAATAGGTGGGAGCATAGCTCGCCATCCCCATGAATTCGGACATGAGAGGGGGCGATGCCGGCATCCTTCGGAGCCCCCGGGCGTACGCGTCCGCGGGAGATGTGAGGCCGTAGGGGAACCGGTCATATGGCGATCACGTCGGGGACAACGGGGTCCCTTCGGGTAATTGGTGTAAGATAGAGAATGAAGCGCGGATGCCGTGTCGTCGAAGTCGTGCGTCCCGAAGTCAATGGAGGGCGCCCCTCCAACGGGTGCCGGAACGATTGCCTCCTCACAGAGGTGTAGTACGCCGAGCTGGTCGGCGACAAAGTCCAGGCTTCCGAGGAGGAAGGCCTAGGATGGCTCGAAGATGGGTGGAACCCACATCCCAATAGGTGGGAGTGCGGGAAACTCCAGTGAGCCAAAGCGAATCGAATCGCCAGACCCCGCCATGGCGAAGGTGGCGGAAAAGTGGGCCATCGATGACCAAAAAGTGTTGAACATACAGCGTCTTCCCCACGGACGGCGCCAACTGTCGGTGCAGAAAGTGACCAACAAGTAAATATTTGTAGTTTTGTCATACGTTGTGATCGGAGGTGGCCTAGCACTCAATGACACAGGGTTTATACTGGTTCAGGCAACGTGACCTGCGTCCAATTTGAGTCGGTCGATGACTTTATTCCTAAGCCCAGGTGCTCGAAGTTTGCATTGGGGTTACAAACGAGAAGGAGAAAGATAGGGTGTACAAGAGGTCCGGTCGGAAGGGCCGAGAGCGACAGGAGCTCCGCTATGAGCTAAGTGTTCAAGCGTGTGCTTGAGGTCCGAACCTGGCGGTTCTGTGGTTGTGAGCTAGTGAAATTAATCGATCTAATGAATCTAGAATCACTTGAATCGACCTGGATTAACTTAGTCTCCTAGGAGAGAGCGCATCCCCTTTTATAGATGAAGGGGATAGCCTTACAACTGAGAGGGAGAGAGTACGTATGCTTTTAAGCCTTGTTGCCCACGCCGGCGGGTGCGGGATGATGGTAGGCGCCCACAATACTGTTGGTTGTCGGATGTATGTGGGAGGCTGCTTCATTTTGTGTGGGTATGGCAGATGTTGGTACCTGCTATACTGTTGATACCCAGAGGCATGTGAGGAGTTTCACCATGTTCACTCGGTACGGTAAATACCGGTGCCCACAACACTGTCGATGCCCAGAGGCATGTGGGGGGCCTTACCATTTGGGAGTTAATGTCACCCACAATACTGTAGGGAAAACGTCGGCGCCTACAACACTGTTTGTGTCAGGGCGGTTGCAGAGTACTGTTCCTGTAGGTGTACAGGGTACGGTCCCTGGTATCGTGGTTTGACTTGTGCGTCTTGCCTTGCTTTCTCCGTCCGTTCCCTGGTCTTTTCTGAGCGGGCCTCCCTGGTCGGTTGGTCCCAGTCGGCTCTAGTTGCACCAGTCAGAGAAGAGCAGTGAGCAGGGTCTTTGCATACCCCGGTCGGAGATGTGGGGTTGGAGTCGGAGGTAGTGCTTTGCTAGGCCTTCTGGTCGGAGAGACCGTCCGGAGGCGTGCTGGAGACCGAAGCGAGCGCTCCGGTCGGAGAGGTGGGCCGAAGTCGGAAGGCAGGTGTCGTTCCTTCTTGGCTAGACCTTCCGGTCGGTGATTGGATTGTCCTTCTGGCCTATCGTTCAGATACTTGGGCCGGCCCACGAGTTGCGTGTTTGTCTGCTTGGGCCGAGCCTTTGTTGGGAAGCCGGTCCGCAAGGGACCCCGGGTTTATGAACCTGACATTTAATGTAACATTTTGGGACTCTAAATAGTTTCAAATCAAAAACTTCTCAACAACAAAGCTGTAGGTCATGTCAAGGGCTACACTTTTGATATAAAGTTCATTTTCATCCAAGTTCATATGTAAAAGTTATGAATTATTATTAATGTAAATGTTTCTAAAGACGAACATCTTAAGGTGTCCGCCTCTATATCAGTTTTTGGTGAACACTTAGAATTAATCTTTATGATATTGTTGAAAACAATAGGTATGAAGGTATGTCTACCAAATATTCTACCATTCTGCTATACATCCATCCGTCACTTAACACATCTAAGGGTCAAAAACTTAGGTGGATATAGGCCATAACGTTAGAAGTATTCGATTATTAATAACAAATGATATATATGTATGGATCGAAGTTACTTCTATTATTAATAACAAAAGATACCTATGTATGAATTGAATCTAGCATACTTATAATGTTAGACATAAGCTAGCTAGAGAAGAAACATGGGGCATGTATGTTTGCCTAGACCAAGGGTCCGGCTAGGCCCCAATGGTGCAACCAAGCCTGTTTGTTTACCTGGATCAGCCCGCGAGCCAACCCCACGTGGGGATTAAAGCACCCCAAGGCCTGGCCATGGGAAACAAACTCACGGGCTGAAATCTCCACGCATCGATGCCGCTAGAGTTTCACCTCACTCCTCCATTTATCCATTCCTTTCCTCTTCATCGCGTCTCATCCCTCGCTCACTCTACTCGCGTTCATCACTGGCCCTAATCTAGATGGTGTGGTAGTAGACTCTCTCGGCCCTTGCAGTCTAGGAGTTTTCCCACTCCCGTCTCTCTGCTGCAGCTGGGATTGCTACGTCAGCTTCTTCTTGGACTGGTCCGCTGACCACTTCATCTTCTTCGCCTGCTCGTGGTGGTGTTTGGTGTCCCATGACCCTCATCTTCTTTCTATGTGGCTGATCTTCTTCCTTTTCTCTGAATCTGCTTTGGTTGTGCATTTTTGCCTGGACCATCCACCTCGCCTATTGTTTCCTCTACTTGTTCATTACTCGTAGCAAGGTGATATCCCCTCTGGTGCCCTTTTCTTATGTGGATCTATTGTTTTTGGTTTATGGTTGGGTCCAAATCTTTAGATTTGGGGTGACCGCGTGGGAATCCATGGTCACCATACCCCTATGGATATACTGTATTGTTTCTAGTCTTCTAGTGTTGTTGTTCATGTCGATTTCATCTTTGGGATGCATTTATTATTTGGCTAGGGTTTACTGTACATGCTGGCCTTGAAATTGGTCTTATTTCTTCAATTGCCTTGTTGTTTGTAGTCGATGACGTGGTTTCTCGCCTCTAGGTTCTTTCTTAGCAGCAGCAGCCGTGGCTAACAATCAATGTCCATGTTTTCCACATTTCTATACTAATGCAGCTGCTTTAATTTAGAGGCTAGCAAAGGCATGCCTGGTTACTAAAAGTTGTTTTTAATAACTGCATGTAGATGGATCCGATGAACCAGTGTTCATTTAAGGCCTCCCAAGTTGCTGCAATGGTTGTGGTTATGGTTGCTTTCCTATTTTCTAGAGTGAAAAGGATGAGGGGAGATGTTGAACCTATAGTGTATACTCCTAGGACGATATAAGATGAGCATAGGCAAAAGAACGTGTAGTTAATTTACAACTCTATGATGTAGAATGAGTTGTAGTCCTAGGAAAGCAGTGGGATGGCAGATAGGAGGGATGCTATCTCATCTAGCCTGTGGGCAAATATGGATACTTCTAGGACTTGATCATGGTTTTCACATGTTGCAATAAATTAAATGCAGCCAGGTTGCCTTTGTATGGAACTACTAAGTTGTGTCTGTGAGTTAATTTGTACTGGATAATGCTGAGACTACCTTTTCATTTGCCTTTTTCTCTTGATTTCCACCTGTTTATTTCATGAATGATTTGATGGTCATGTTAATATAGATGTTGGTTAAATGCTACCTTGATGCACTAAATAGGATGCCTTCTATGACTGTCTCCTGATGCTACTAGGGAGAGATTGTGGTTGCTGCCTCACTGATGGGTGCGGTTGGTCTGCATGTTGCTGCTACTGGCCCAACTGCTGAGGCTCCACCTACTTTGGCTGATGTCAATGCCCATGCTGCTACTACCGTGGCCCTGCTGCTAGTGGCGGTGGGGTTGCTGCTGAGGTGATAAACAACATTAATGGGTTTGTGCTATGTAGGATGAGTTAACTCATCCAAACTGGGGCAAGGGCAGACAAAGGGTTGATAAGGATGTTAACTAGGTAGCTAAGGCCCTTAGGGAGTACTCTGGTGAGAAGGTGACCTCCACCTAGGTATACAACCACCTTAGGAAGTGGAGGTAGATGTGGAGAAGAATCTGCAAGTTGAAGGGCCTTAGTAGGGCACTTTGGGATGATGACATCAAGGCCATCATATTAGACCAAGACCACTATAATGGCCATTTGAAGGTACTAACTTATCTTTGTTTTCATTCTAATAGTTCAATCTCCTTTTTGTTTTCATTTCTTATTAAATGTAGCACTAACTTTTCTTTGTTTGTGTTGTTGTAGGATCACCCCAAAGATGGTGAATTCCTCAACACCCCTATTAGGTTCTATGACCAGATGGAGGCCATCTTTGGTGGCTCCATGGCTATAGAAAGGTTTGCTTTAGGCTCCAATGAAGCACTTGGGGTAAACAGCAACACAATTGATAGTGCAGCAGGCAAGATGGTGGACACTTTTGTGGGCCAGCAAGTGGATGAGAAGGCTGAGCATGGGGAGAGAAGCAAGGCAATAGAGCTGCTAACCTCAAATGTGGGTGGTAATAGGAAGAGGTCCTACTTTACTGAGGATGAGATGTTGCTCATGAACAACATGACTGATGTTTTCAATAATTTGGCAAATGCTTTGAGGGAGATTGGGCTTGCTCGGGTGGATGCTGATCTATACCATGCTATCATGGATATGCCTCGATTCTCAAAGGAGGCCATCATTGTTTCCTTTAGCCACCTACTGGATAATAACTCCCAAGGTAAGGGGTTTGTGAGCATGGTGGATAGCCATAGGGTTCTCTGGTTTAGGACTTTTGTAGCCAAGAACTACTACATCAAGGCTACTTGTCTACAGCAAGTAAGTGGAGGGAAGAAGTGGAGAAATATATGTTCTCCACCCTCCTTGACCACTCTCCATCCCTAATTTTTTTGTGTAGTGACATAGGCTCTTTTGGGTAGCAAGGTAGCTTGGCTGACTAGCACCTATCCTTTTGGGGTTTTTGGTTACTCATTTGGGGGCAGCTAACTATATGGTACATGTAATATTCAACCACATGGTTTGTGGTTGTGGCAGCTGTGTGCACTAGTACTTGAACAATTAAGGCAATGTATGTGCCACTAAACCTCATTAAACTACCAGATGCAAACTCATGGTTCATATATCTATTTATTCAGTCTTTGTTTACTCTTCACATACTTGAATCTGGTTATGTTGCTACAGATATTGCTATGTGTTACAATCTGCGTACTCTTTATATAGTTGTTTCTATCTGCCTACTCTTCACAAACTTGAATATGTTATGTTGCTTTGGAGCCTTTTTTGCAAGTTGTGGATGATCCGATTGTGCCTATGATGATGAAACCATAAGGATGAGGTGGCACTGATTATTATTCTACTGATGTTTTGTTTTTTGCCTATGTTAATTCTACTTACTCTTGCTTATGTGCAACTAGTCCTGTTTGGTGGTTTGTTGTTCTTCTGTCTAGGCAAATAAGCATGCCTTATATGTGCCCTTTGCTTCTACCTTCGTCAATTTGGTTGTCCAGTGCTTATTTAATATTCTAGTTCACTTAACTTGGGTTTTGAAGTAGTGCCACCTATGAGTCATTGTTGTGCTATATACACTAACATTTCTGAGGCCACATTTTCCCCTCTTCGCCAATAATGTCTATTGTTGGTACTTCCTAGCATCACTACTCGTAATGACACTAAGAAGTACCCTTGGTATTTCATTGTGACTTAGAATATTTATATATGAAGAATTCTGCAACCGCACAGATATACCATTGTAGCACTTCACCCGAGAGTATTCTAGGTATCGTTATTTATATTTTACCATAGGGAGGAGCGGTGGCTAGAGATATTGATAAACATGATACTTATGATGAGATCATTAACTAAACACTTACTCTAAGCAGGGGTAAGCCAATAGATATATAAATAATAAGTGTATGGCAATGATAATAATCCAGAGGTAGAAACAGATACTCATAAATGTAGTATAGCTAGACTAAGTAATAAAACAAGAGACAGATTCCTAAGTCATTCCTATTTACCAAGTCTTTTGTACACCAAAGCATATATACTTTCATCTATAGAATAATTAACCCTTCATCTACACATAAGGGACATTACTAAGGAAGATCAAGAACAAAGCTTGACTTCCATCGTAACCGCGTCCTACTTGGCCTACAAATGGGAGATGGACTATAAAGGACTCAACGAGACTGTCACTCTCACGATCTACCACACGATCCAAAATGTAGGCTGCATCTGCAGGTAAACAACATATAAGCACCATGCTTACACAATGTCGACCACTTAACCCACTTGAGTATTGAGCTAAGCGCTTTACAAACCTATGCATAAACTTAGCATTAACTATGACTATATCAAGCATACTACCAAAGCAAACTAAGAACAAGATAGATAGAAACATAATATATATTAAGAACAAAGTGATGAAATATAGAGGATACAATGGCTATACCAGCATCCAGATGACGAATCTAGAATCTTGAGCAGTAGCCCAACTCTACTTGAATCTTACTAGCTAGACTATACTAAAGCTTTGAGGAATTGGAGATCTATTCTATTCTCTCTACTTAATCTTCTTGAATAACTATGGTAGCTCTTGATTGAAGATGAAGATGCCTAGAGGAGGAGGTATGGGAGGCTATTTATAGATGGAACCAGGAGTCCTATGGGCCCATGAATCCATGGCAATGTCAAATCTGAGCCCTCAAATCAAACCGACCTTGAGCAACGGCGTAGATTGAATCTTTAAGGCGGTGAAGAACCGACATAACAAGAAGGGACTGACACATGGGGCCCACAGGCCGATCGACCTATAGGTGGGGCTGACTAGCCCCACCCTGCCATGTTTTGGGTCGAGTGGTGGTGTGTTGTCTTCTAGATGTTTCTAGAGTCTTCCTAAGTCGGTTTCATCGCGGATAAACGTGATTTGATCGGACGATTGGGTCCACCTTGCTCTTTTTCTGAATAAATCCTGCTGAAAACATAGGAGAATTCAAAACTCGGCAGAATTCAAGGCTGAAAACTAGGTACTTGAAAGGAATTACAACAGAGCAACTATTCAACATTTCTATTTTAAGATATTGTTTTCAGAGTCCATTTTATTGTATTCAGCTCTTAAAAATCAAACTTAAAGATAACTAGACACACTCTTTTATTTTATTTTCATTTTTAGATCACACCTTATATTATTATAACTATAACTACTTTTGCTTTTAGTTATTCATCTTTTTTTAGATATATATAAAACAAACTAAAAGTAATAAAAAGAAAAGAAAAGAAATACTTATCTGGATAGACGGGGAATAACCTTCCCCCAAGTTGGTTGTTGAGTGGTTGCTTAGTGTGGTGGCCGGATGTGGTAGTACTGGAACAGAACCTCCCAATTTTGATTTTGTTGTTGATGTTGTCATTGGAGGTTGGCCACCTCGTGTCCTATTATTGCCTGCCATTGTGTGTGATCAAGTAATGTACCTTGGATGGCAGCAGTTGTCTCCTCAATGTTTGTGAGCCTATTGTTGATGCGATGGAAGGTGTCCTGAGTGTCATGGTACCCTCGATCAGAGAAGGACATGCGTCCCTCATGATGCCCACATGAGGTTGCTTCATAATTTCTGTGGGGGGTATAACCCCAGGTTCCCATGGCCAGGGGAGGTCCAGCCCATAAGATCAAGGCCTACGGTGCCCAGTTCTGGTTGGCGTGCACCGTAAGGCAATCAGAAGACATCTTGGCGATGAAGAAAGATCTTTTTGGATATGATAGATATCGTATTCCTTGTAAACACTTACTATATAACCAAGTAGATCTAGGCCCAAACTGACTTGTAACCCTACCCCCCCCCCCCAGACTATATAAGGCGGGTAGGGACCCCCTCGAATTCATCTCATATTCAATACAATCCAACAAAGACATAGGACGTAGGGTATTACGTCGATCAGATGACCCAAACCTGTCTAAATCGTTGTCTCTACACCTTGTGTCACCATCCGGTTCCTATTATGTGCACCTCCACCGATCATCTACTACCATGGGTATAACCCACGATAGATTGCCGACCAGATTTCATCGACAGTGGCGCGCCAGGTAGGGGGTGTGCGTGATGATTCCATGGCCAACCAGATGGTCACTTTCCTGACCTCCATGGCCTTTCCCGAGCTAGGCCAGATATTCATAGTCGGATCCATGACTTGGATTATCGGCCCCGACGGCAATGGGGAGATCGTGGAAGCGGTGTAGGATCACCCTGCGCCGATTGCGCTAACACTCGCAATGACATCTTCGATCCTAACGTCCCGCCGCTAGGTTAGGAGATCCATCAACAATGATGATCTGATCGCATCCATCGATCAAGTCACAGACCGCTTAGCAGAATGTTAGCTCCTCGTGGGTTCGGTCTTAGATCAATCCAGAGCGAGCGACGAATTTCTCGTACCCCAAGATCACCAAGCTGCTACAGCCGAGCAACCTGCTCGGCCACTTCATTCAAGGCGGCTAGATTCTGATCTGGTGATCATAGCAACACCAGAAGGGCGTACCTTTCAACTCTGACCACTCCCCGCCCCGATGGAGAGCATGCCGAAGCCCTATTCTTTTGGGTTGGTGGGTGCGGGTCCGATCTGTCAGCATGTCATGCACCATCTTTTCGCCGACCACGCCAAGCGCAGCCGCGTCAATGAATTCTATCAGATCAACTTCCTTCAAGCTGACCAGCCTGCCCCAATGGTAAACATGGTGCAAATCTGAGCAGATCTTCTAAATGAAATGCTCCACACCATCCTGGAGGAAAGTCCTGAGCCATACTCTGAGGCCTCTACCAACAGCTGCCCATCTTTCCCTCTAGGTTTGGGGAGAGAGTTTTTCACGGTTGGCCACAACAGCATTGCTATCGATGGAGAGACCAGTGTTCAGCACCGTGATCATGAAGCCAAGAACACTGATCGCCAACGACATCGCAAAGAAGAAGAAAAAATGTTGCCCAAGCCACCAGAGGTGGCCCGCCGTCTCTCACCCATAATCTCCAACAAGAGTTTCTCATGGTGGACAATCAGCGAGTGGAGCAGACGCCGAGCGCCAATCTGGTTGTGGCCACCCATGAGTTGGCTAGACTCCCACAAACACCAGAGATACTCAAGATTCAAGCGCTTCTCAAAGCAGCTTAGGCCCAAGTCAACGACATCTAGAATTGGATGTGGCCACCGGCGAATTGGCTAGACAGTGAGGCCATCTTCACTTTCACCAGAGGACTCCATCACCGTCAGGAGCTGTGCTCCAAAATTTACTGCAAGAGGTCCCAGACCATCAACAAACTCCTCAAGGTTGCAAACTCATATGCAGACTTTGAAGAAGCTGATCAGCCAGAGGGATCAAGGGCTGCACAGCCATGTCGCCGCCGACTGAGAAACTCCATCGACAACATAGAGCAGCCACACGCTAAGTGAAATTTCAATGCTGCCTATGAAGAACTCCTTGATGGTCCATGCCTAATTCACAAGAACAACAAGCACACCATGAGAAAATGCTATGGCATGGCCAAAGCTTTCCGCGATGAGGAGCAAAAATGGTGAACATGCAAGGACGACAAGTCAAATGACGACAAAGGGGAGGAGCATCCTAAGGGCATAGGTCCTACTGCCCAAGATGCCAACAAGACCGTCACCACAATTTTTGGAGGATGCGCCGCCTCCGAGAGCAAACACCAGCAGAAGCTCACCGCTTGGCAGGTCATGTTGATCACCAAGTACGACACGGTCGCCAATCCCAAATATCTAGACTGGTCGGAGCATCCTATCACGTTTAGTAGGGCCGACTAGTGGGCAGATATCCCATACCCTAGGTGTTTCCCACTCATGTTGGATCCAACCATCCGCAACGTACAGTTCAAGAAGGTCCTCATCGACGGTGGGAGTGCCCTCAATATCCTATTCACCAGAGCCTTAACTGAGTTAGGCCTCCAATGGATGATCTTGTCCCTGTTAATTCTCCATTTTTGGGTATTATACCTGGTAGAGCGTCCCAACCTTTGGGGCAGATCACCTTGCCAGTCCAGTTTGGCACCGCCGACCACTTCTGTACTGAGTACGTGAACTTCTTCATGGTAGACTTTGACACCGCCTACCACGCCATCCTTGGCCGACCAGCTCTCGCCAAGCTCATGGCCGTGCCCCATTATGTCTACATGGTGTTGAAGATCCCAATGGAGCAAGGCGTTCTCACCCTGCGCGCCAGTGTCTCCACTGCCTATGACTACGAACGAGAAGGAATCACCATCACCGAAGCAATGGACCTCTCAGCCAGAATGGAGGTTTGCATTGCCGACTCCAAGAAGATCCTAGCAGAGGAGCAGGCAATCTTGACTCATGAGCCACCTCGGTCTGTGACTAAGTCCAAAGACACAAAGGAGGTTGAGCTCATGATCAGCGACAGAAGCAGGACGGCCCGAATCGGGGCCCATCTCGACCCCAAATAGAAAGATGCGCTCGTCAGCTTCCTCCGCAGAAACATCGATGTGTTTGCATGGAAACCTGCTGACATGCCCGGTGTTCCTCTAGAGCTGATCAAGCACTCCTTAAATGTCTCGCCGACCGCCAAACCAATCAAGCAAAAGCTACGATGATTCGCACAAGACAAAAAAGAGGCCATTAGGGCAGAAATAACACGGCTCTTAGCAGCCTGTTTTATTAAAGAGGTGTATCACCTAGAGTGGCTCACCAATCTGATCCTTATACAAAAAAAGAATAATGAATGGAGAATGTGCGTTGATTACACCAATCTCAACAAGCACTGCCCTAAAGACCCCTTCGGCTTACCTCGCATTGACGAGGTCGTAGATTCAACAGCCGGTTGTGAGCTGTTGTGCTTTCTCGATTGCTATTCTGGTTATCACCAGATCTCCTTAAAGGAGGAAGACCAGATCAAGACGTCGTTCATCACACCCTTCTGTGCCTATTGCTACACCACCATGTCCTTTGGGCTAAAGAATGCCGGCGCCACCTACTAGAGAGCTATCCAACGATGCCTCCAAGAGCAAATTGGGAAGAACATCGAGGTCTACATCGATGATGTGGTAGTTAAGTCTAAGACTGTCGATAACCTCATCGCCGACCTCAAAGAAACCTTCCAGAACCTGAGAAGGTGTAAAGCAGATCCTGAGCAAGCAAACAAGGAAGAGCCCACCTATCGGAAGATATTGGGCCTCAAACCCATGTGGAAGCCGCCCAGGCCCAACACACAACCGCCATGCGGAAGGCGGTCACGGGGAGGCCACACCTAGGGTGTGGCCGCACCGCTGCCTGCGCCAACCTCCTCCTCCTTCCATGTGGCATCTCCTGGTGGCTCCTCCATGACGGTTGCATGTGGACATGCATGGAAATCCCCTCCAAAACCGACCATGCCATGGCTATAAATAGATGGGGAGGGCTCTCCCACCACACACACCTCACTCAAGAAGCCTCTCTCCTCCCACTTGTATTCTTTTTACTATTTTTAGTAGTATTAGGAGCTAGGCAAGAATTACTTGAAGAGCTTGGACTTCTTGGAGAATCTTGGTATGAGAAATACATTTGGTTCCAATATGACCTTGCTCTTATTTTATCAAAGTACTTATGCTATAGAACTAGAGCAAAGTTCTTATGTTATTAGTTTAGCATATAGAACCTTATGCTTATTCACTCATACAACATATATGATTAGACTAAGACCTAAGTTGAGGTGGTGGTTTGTCATGCCTTCGGATTCACCCAAGTCCTATGCTTGTCGATCCGTAGGGTCAGAGTCCTTGGGGGATTTAGGTAGTTCCTTTGTATACGAGCGTGGTGCTCAGGAACATGGGAACTGGTGGATACATTTCGGGCTCCATGGTTGAGGGGTACGCGGTAGGTGGTGATAGCCATGTCCGTCCTTTGTAATCCCCCACGTTCGGGTATGGTGTAGGAGTCTAAATTGCCTCATGAGGTTGCTGGCAGACCAGTACTCAGAGGTCTCCCCTCCCATGTTATGCTTATGGTTTAGTTCTAACCAAGTATTTCTATGACCATCTGCTTATCTTACCATATTCTACTTAGGATAAGCCTCCTCCAATTTAGGTATATTCTTTTATTCTTTATTCTTTCTTTTATCTTTATCCTTGAGATTGGCTTGAGTGTGTGTCACACTATCCAATATTTTTCCTGACTTACCCCTGTTATGAACTTTGGTCTGTTATATAGTCATGTTATCTTGTCCATGTCCCTATTAGAGAATTTTATACCTTGCCTTCCTTTGGGAAAATATAAATGAACGATACCCGAATACTTCCGGGTGAAATTCTACAACGATATATCCGTGCGCTTGTGAAATATTTCTATATGCATTTAGAAATACCATCAAGACATTTCTGGTGCCATTGCTAGGAAACACAAATCCTAGTGGTGATGCTAAGAAATGCCAACATGCATTTCTGGCGCCATTGCCGAGGAAGGCACTGGTTAAAAGAATCTAATAGGACATGTTCATGATAATATGCAGGTATAGTAGCCATTGCTCATAATAGGATAACTCTGCTTGTTTTCTCCTATTGTGGGTGAAAACAGGATAGTGTTAGACAGGTTTTGACTTGCTGATAACCTTCACCAAAAACCTAGAGTCACTTGTAAGGAAAGGCCGACTTTGTGTCGATCCTGTTTTAGCTGCTCCACCAGCAACCGAACCCGTCATCAAAGCACCATCCATACCGAACCCCATGGCTGACAAGACGTTGCGCAAGTATTTCGTCCCCACTGCTGCAACGTTCCCATTGGGTCCACTGTCAACATGGGTGACACAAACTTTGAATGGAAGACCGGCCTAATCACGATGGTGCAGGCAAATCCATTCTATGGATTGCTTAGCGAGGATGCCAACACATATCTCCGACACTTCCTGGAGCTATGCAACACTATTATCATGAAGGATGTCGCCCCGGAGATAATCAGACTCCACTTGTTCCTGTTATCCCTCCTAGGGAGGGTGAAACAGTGGTTCTACAAGGACCGGGAAGTTGTTAACACTGGGCCAAGTGCTCCACGGCATTCCTTGTGAAGTTCTTCCTGACGGGCAAAACCAATGTCCTTCGTGGAAAAATTTCCAACTTCCAGCAGATAGCATCAGAATCCATCCCAGAAGTGTGGCAGAGGCTACAAGAATACATCCTTGCCTGCCCACACCATGGGATGGAAAACTACATGATCCTTCAAAACTTCTACAACGGGCTAACTTCCAAATCCAGAGCCCACATAGATGCTGCTGCCAGAGGAGCCTTCTTCTCACTCACAGTCAGTGGAGCCACGACTTTCATTGAGAAGATGGTCTCCAACCAAGGGTGGAGTGAAGACATACTCCAAACCCAATAAGACGGCATGCATACCGTGGAGGAAACAGATATGCTGGCCACAAAATTGGATCTCCTAATAAAATGCTTGGACAAACACGCTACCACAAAAGGAGCATCTTATGGTACAGTCCAAGCACTTAACTCGCATATGACATGCAAGGTGTGTGGATATGCCGGACACTCGGGGAACGACTGCCCCAAAACCCGTGATGATGTGTTGAACAACAACAATGGGTTCCGTCCACAAGGAGGTCCAGGGTGGAATCAGTTGCACCAACAATATCAGGAAGGAAAAGACAAAAAGCACAGGGGTACAACCCCGAACCATAGGCTTTGAGCTAGCTTGGGGGAGGACCTCCACAAGATAATGTGTATCTTGCACTCTCACCACTTTCCGTTACCTTGCATGAAAAAAGAATAAAAAACTTATGGTTCTACTGTTCACCATTCAATGTTTTCACCTCCGTTCGATGATTCTTGTTTATCCTTTCATGCTTCCTCTCTCTATATCAGCATGTTTTGGTTTGGGAGTATTGGTTATACATCTTTTAAATTAAGCATGGTGCTTAGTTTGAAGTTTGGATGTAATGATCATACTTCTATAGGCTTTTTAATTTAAGCATGGTGCTTAGGTTGATTAATCCACCTTGATCAAATTAGACATGGTGTCTAGTTTGATTATTGAACCAAAATTGTTAAGTATAGATATTGGTTTATTATATGGACTAACCCTTGCAGAAATTTATCAACTTCATGAGGGTAAGTCTTTGAGATGACAACAGAGATGAAAATTTCTTTGGTAAACCTTGATTAAACAAAGGTTTAAAAAATAATAAAAATAAATAAATAAATAATAATAAAAACAATAATATTTATTCCACTCTACATATGTGTAGTAAGAATGTTTAGTTTCTCCTTTGTTGAAATGATAAATAGTTGCTCTATTTTATAATTCATCTGTGCCTAGTTAATAACTTAGTTTTCCCCAAGGTTTAAGTTTTTGGCTAAAAATGTCTCATCCTAAAACTTGAAACTCGTGGGTTGCAAACGTATGATCCATTTCTAAGTAGTTGCAAGTTATGATATGGTACAAATAGAATTTGCTATGATTTTGTTCTAAGAGAGACTTGACATCCGGAGTTTTCAATTTTGAAAATGCTAAAATGAAAAGTTCCTCAATGATTATAATTCCTACCAAGGCCATATGACATCATACAAATGCAAAATCTTAGTCATGCTACTTGTTATTATATTGAGCTTTGTCAAATTGTTGTGACCCTTGTTAAGATTCTCGTCATGCACCCATAGTTTTTAAGGCGGTAAGGCGGGGTGCGGCGCTCCACCCCCTTCTAGACGCCTAGGCGAGTTGGGTGTGTGATGAGGTGATGCCATACACATACTCTAACCTTCCATAGGATAGCACAAACATACACTTATACATACCTTTCTGCTGCCAATTCTGGAGCCCATGTAGCAGTGATCCTCCTATTTCCAGTTGTCTTCTTCCATGTGCCATACAGCCCCTAACAAGTTTCAACATGTGTGACTCATTAATATAATTATGTAATAGAAATACTTTGTGTTAAGATTAAATATGGATAGTGAAATACCTTTTGATGATCTGAACTCTCTTTTCTTCTCCCAAACAGTAAGCTGCATATATAATAAGGAATTTAGCAACAGCAAGGAAATTTAGCAACAAAAGACAACCAAATATCAATATATCATCATTACATCAGCCCATAAACTTAGATAAGAGTCTTAGTGGCATAGTTAGCCACATTAGAAACATTCTAGAAATATAGATAAGAGTCTTAGTGGCATAGTTAGCCACATTACAAGCATTTCACAAATATAACTACGTAAGATAGTCTTAATGGCATAATTAGTAGTCCACAGCCACAATTACATAACATAGCCCAACCACCAAAAGTTAGAGTCTCATGGCATGCTAAGTAGTGCACAAGTACAGCACAAAAGTAATTTTAGTGTAGATTTGAAATCTGCTAGCAGCCAACTCTCAACAGTCAATATCCGTCATCAAACTCATCAATGATGTTTGGAGCATCCATGTTTTCGTTGCCACCGTTGGAGCCATTGGGATCCTACTCACAATCACTCACATCAACATCGTCATGTGGATCTTCCTCTTCCTCTTCTTCACTGGCCAAACCTAAGCCTACTTCAAGTTCAGCCAACCTTGACTGTCTATTTCTTGCATGCTTGCTGCTAGCATTCCTTGAAAGATTGCGGCCTCGCAGCGAGCTTGATGCACCAACAGCTTCATCCACATGTTCCCATGTAAGGCCATTACCATTTTCACCATTATCAAACCCACGAGCACCTTGAGGATGAACATAGGAGGAGTCAGCCCACTGATTATCCCAATCAAACTCCTCAACGACCAAAGGATCAAAAATTTTCCCTTTTTCTCACGCCTTAACGGAAACCTGGTCTTCATCTTTCGGTTGTAGGAAACAAACAGAATGTCACTCAATCGCTTATGTAGCAACCTATTTCTTTTCTTTGTATGCATCTACAAAAGAAGAATGGGAAAACAACAAATAAGGGTGTCATTAATTGGCTAGCTGAGCACAAATTAATTGGAAGAAAACAGTGACTAGTGAAGTTGGCAATACTCACAAACTCAAATGTACTCTAGTTTCTCTCACAACCAGAGGATGAAGCACAAAGACTAACAATGCGTCTAGCAAACCTTTGAAGCTCAATAGCACGACCACCGTATGAATGCCACCAATCAACTATATTGCCAAATACAAATATATATTAGTATTTTGAGATGAAATATACTTGCTGGGATTAAATTGCACATACTAAAACCTGCTGCAATTACAAGAAAAACTGCACGTACGAGGGTTCAAATTCTATAGGTTTTGCTTGGCCATTTTGTTTGAGAATGCATCTCCTCTAAGGCCTTCATAGTCCAAGTATTGAGCATCAATCTTGATTCTAATTTCTTCATCCTCCACCATTCTTCCAAGCACATCAAGAAAATAGCCTCTTAACTACCCAATAGTTGCATCATCATTAGCTTATATGAGAGAATGCAGTCTTCTTGGGTTCAAATACAGTGCAGCCCCATACAAAGGATGGTCCATTTGTATCACCCAACGCTTCTCAATGATCTTAATGATATTCTTGAGCAAGGTTTTCTTGTTTTTAGTAACAAAGCTGAGCTTGATCTTCTCTTTTGCATGATTCATTAGTGCTGCAACATCTAGCATTGCAGGCCTCTCATCACCATCAACCACCCTAAGAACAATAAGAAGAGGTGCTGAAGCTCTAAGGCAATCTTCAACTGAATTCCAAAATTCCACAGAGAGCACAGTGTTGTGCACTTCTTGACCGGCTGTAGTTTTTGCCAATTTGTTCCCCAACCATTCTTCACTAACAAATAAAGCCTTCAAAGCATCTCTATGCTTGTGCAAACTTTTTAAAGTGAGGAAAGAGATGGAAAATCGAGTGGCTGTAGGTCTCACAAGATCAACCTCTGTCTTTTCTCTCAACAAACTAAAAATTATCCCATGCCTATAGATGAAAGTTGTGACACGTTTGGCTCTTGCAATGGGCTTCTTAAATTCCTTCAAGTTCCCTATCTCTTCCAGCATATGATCCAAGCAGTGTGCAGCACATAGGCTCCAATATCAGTGATAACTTGAACCACCTTGTCTTTCCCAATCTCCTCAATATTTGCCTTTGTAAATCAGCAAGCATAAATGTATCATGTACCTCACTTGATGCATCAACAGACTCCAAGAAATAAGTCCCCGCAGGGCTGTTCACAAGGAAGTTGATCAAATGGTGGCCTCTCTTATCAGTCCAGCCGTCTGACATAAGTGTGTAGCCATACATCTTCCAGGCCTGCTCATGTTCCTCCCTCATAGAACTGGTCAATTTTATAGCATCCTTAAGCAATGGTTCACCTAACATATAGGGAGTAGGTGCCTTGTAACCTAAACCAAATTGTACAGTTGCCTCAACTGCAATCTCAAACTGTCTTGTTGCTGCTGCATTAAATGGCACACCACACTCATAGAACCACAAGGCCCACTGCTGATCCACATAGTGCTTCTCCTCTTTGGTCCTTGTCTTGGCTGGAATTGTTGGCTGAGAACATCCTTTACGCCTTTCATCAACAAGTTCTTTAGGTGTTTTCCGAAGCATCTCAACGATTGACTTGTTAACCTTTGGCTTTGCCTTTGTATTGCTTGCTGTAGTAGCCTTGAATAAATAATTTGCATGCCTTTGTTTAGCTACAATCCTTGAACTTGGCTGCACCTTGGAAGCTTGGGATTCTGTAGGTGCAGTGTCTTCAACTTGAATAGATTCAGCTCTAGCTGCTGGGTCTGCTACTGCATCCATCACCACCACATCTGCTGGTTCCTCAGGTGGCTCATCACCCTCTTCATTGAACAATGGCGTCCTCCTCTTATTGGATTCCAAGTAATCTCTCATCTCCTTCCTAATGGAGTGGTGGTCTTAGGACACATTTTTGCATCTCCATATCCACCTGCTAGATGCTGCTTCAACCTTTTTATGCCTCCAGAAACCTCAGTGTCACAAAGAGTAAATGTCACCTTATCTGGCTTCTGATGGTTTGCCCAATATCCATACTTCCAGCCTAGATCATTTGAGTTGGCCTTTCTTGCTTTGTCTACCATAGGATCATAGTTCTCATTGTTGACAGAAGGTGGACTTGCCATTCTTTCCTGTTGGTTTGTGCTGCATAGAAAGAACCAAGAGAGTAATTAAAAACTGAGGAGATTGAGTACTCGATGTAGCCTGTAGTAATCTAATCTAAGCAGTGAAATAGTGATAGTAATCTAGCATTAGAAAATTAGAAAGTTGGCAATGGCAAGTGTCAAAAAAATACTAGCAGACAACCAGTACATGTACAAGTAATAGACATAGGCAATTAGGCATTTTTATACTGGTGTTCACCATCATAGCCTCAGGGGCACATATAACAATGAGTCAATGACATAGATCAATAAATTAATCTCTCTTATGCAGCAAAGTTCATACATCAGACAGACAAGCAGTCAAGCATATATTAATTATTCATAGCTATTAGGCAACCACACCAAACAGAAAGGAACACACCAATGAGCTATCCATTCCAACTATCAAACTATACATAGAATAAATAGGAGAAAGGAGCACAACAGAGAGAGCAGAAAGGAGCACATCAGAGAGAGCAAAGTACAACAGAGGGGTACAGGAAGGAGAAGAGCATGAGAACAAGGGGTAGGAAGAGTATAGGAAGAAGGGGGACGAAGAGCAGAGCCACAGTGAGCAGCAGAGGAAAGAGGAGGGGAGGATATACCTACCAGTCAAGCAGAGCAGAGCAGAGTTGCGGGGCCGAAATCTATCGCGGAAGCGGACGATGCCGGAGTCAGTCACGGCTCGCGGTGGATGGAGCAGGATTTGGTCATGGACGGGGCTAGAGTCACGGACAGAGCAGACTGTCGGAGTCTCACGGTCGAATGGAGCAGTCGTTATGCGGCCCATGGACGGGCAGCCTCGCGCGGGGCAGTCTCCTGCGCCACTGCCGCCGCCGGATTTGAGGTGGGCCGTAGCCCTCTCCTCTCTTCCTCTCTCCTTCCTTTCCCTCTCCCTCTCTCACTCTCTCAGACGTGATGGGGATTCAAAGCCTTTGGTGGGAGGTGTAGGCACGGCGCCGCTGCTTTTCCCGCGTGAGGGCATCGCGCCGCTCTTTTCCAGCGCATTTTCATCCCGTGACGTCCGCCTCAGCGAGAAGGACAACTAGGCGATGACTTCGACCGCGAGGCAACACCATACGCTAGGAGGACATGGCGACAGCAATGCTAGGTTTGAAAACCCACTCAGACGACTAGTCATCACCTAGGCGATGCCTTAAAAACTATACATGCACTCATGATCAAGATTCACGTACACCCACAAAAAAATCCTGACTCTTACACTGAGAGTTACGCAAAACATGTTTTTCCGTCCACCAAATAAAAATACTCCATTCACATGACATGAGTTTCTCTCCCTAAAAGTATTCATGTGCCAAAAGAGAATATAGGCTATGCTAAAAAAAGATATACATGCTAAGAAGCATGAGAGAAAAAATGCATGCCAAAGAGCATGAGAACTAAAATACATGCTAAAAAGCATGAGAAAAGAAAAGAAATAGAAAAATAAAGATAGCCCATATTTTCAAAACTAATGCAAAAAGAAGAGAGAGTCATGTCCAAAGGAGTACAAAAATAAATATATATGAAGATTTTTAAACAAAATCCACTCACTTGCACATTCTTGATCAAAGTGTATGACTTGCATCTCCTTGGATCTGGTTTTTGACTTAGCAAAATTATGTGATGCAAGTATGCCTCTCTTTCAGACCTACCCAAAACTCTACAAAAAGCCTATTAGGAGTAGGATGAAAAAGAAAGGCAACAATCTAAAGCCATTGGTAAGGATCATACACAAATGAGCGATCGAGTGAATCATTTGAGGAACTTACTTTTTATTTGCAAAACTGTTAAAACCTCTAGAAAGAAAGTTGATCAAAGAATAGATGACTAGCGGTTCTATAAAACCATTCTATCTTGTAGCCACCCAAGACTTCGAAAAGCAACAAGCCCCATAGGGATCAAGTTAAAAGGGTGGATAAAATGCCAACTCATTTAAATTAAGGAAGAATACTTTGTTATAGACATGGTACCTTTGAGTTGTACTCGGCATTGCAGCAACTCCTGATCAACAACCAATGACTTAGCTTTTTGCTCAGGACAAGCAAAGGTTATGCTTGGGGTATCTTGTTGGCGGTCCTTAATGACCAAATTTGACCGCCAAATAAGATACAAAATGAGGAGAACTAGCATAACTTACACACAAATGTTTCATTATTGATACATTTCCACATGTATTTGAGAATAAGTGTTTTTGTAGGACATATATCCAGAATACATGGAAAATGTGATCAAAGTGCGCAACCAGAGAAGGCGTAAAGCAATTCCTGAGCAAGCAAACAAGGAAGAGCCCACCTATAGGAAGTTATGGGTGCGGCCGCACCCCTGCCCACGCCAACTGCCTCCTCCTTCCACGTGGCATCTCCTGGTGGCTCCTCCATGATGATTGCATGTGGACATGCTTGGAAATCCCCTCCAAAACCGACCATGCCATGGCTATAAATAGATGGGGAGGGCTCTCACACCACACACACACCCCTCACTCAAGAAGCCTCTCTCCTCCCACTTGTATTCTTTTTACTATTTTTAGTAGTATTAGGAGCTAGGCAAGAATTACTTGAAGAGCTTGGACTTCTTGGAGAATCTTGGTATGAGAAATACATTCGGTTACAATATGACCTTGCTCTTATTTTATCAAAGTACTTGTGATATAGAACTAGAGCAAAGTTCTTATGTTATTAGTTTAGCATATAGAACCTTATGCTTATTCATTCATACAACATATATGATTAGACTAAGACCTAAGTTGAGTTGGCGGTTCGTCGTGCCTTCGGATTCACCCAAGTCCTATGCTTGTCGATCCGTAGGGTCAGAGTCCTAGGGGGATTTGGGTAGTTCCTTTGTATACGGGCGTGGTGCTCGAGTACATGGGAACCGGTGGATACATTTTGTGCTCCACGGTTGAGGGGTAGGTGGCAGGTGGTGATAGCCCTGTCCATCCTTTGTAATCCCCCACGTTCGGGTATGGTGTAGGAGTCTAAATTCTCTCATGAGGTTGCTGATAGACTAGTACTTGGAGGTCTGCCCTCCCATCTTATGCTTAGGGTTTAGTTCTAACCATGTATTTGTATGACCATCTGCTTATCTTACCAAATTCTACTTAGGATAAGCCAGCTCCAGTTTAGGTATATTCATTTATTCTTTATTCTTTCTTTTATCTTTATCCTTGAGATTGGCTTGAGTGTGTGTCACACTATCCAATATTTATCCTGGCTTACCCCTGTTATGAACTTTGGTCTATTATACAGTCATGTTATCTTGTCCATGTCCCTATTAGAGACTTTTACACCATGCCTTCTTTGGGAAAATATAAATGAATGATACCCAAATACTTTTGGGTGAAATGCTACAACGATATATCGTGCGCTTATGGAATATTTCTGTATGCGTTCAGAAATATCATCAAGGCATTTTTGGTGCCATTGCTAGGAAACACGAATCCTAGTGGTGATGCTAAGAAATGCCAACAGCTGGTTCTTCGGGTGTTGGATCAGCGGTGAAGGACTATGGGTGCGATGTACGAGTCAACCTTGCGGAGGCACTCCTGCATGGTGCTGCTTCTATCTTCTGCAAATTCATGGTTAAAGATTGCACAGCATATAAACCAGCATTCTGGTTAGGTAATGGAACCTCGTTTGTATAGCCACAGTATGTCATTACAATACTTCCATCACATTTCCTTTTAAGCATATGAGCTTGTCAAAACTATTCAAAATCAATATACAGTCGGGCCTTAGTGATAATTGAAAGTGAGGAAGTATGCAAGAGACTCATGTTGATGGCGATCGGAGTGACCAAAGAGGTACAGTCAACATCACCGACAAGAGTGAAAACTTCTAACCATTGACACATCGTGAATTGTATAGGGAAACTTTCTTTCTTTTTACCATGGCATACATCAATTTTAATTCATCTATTCTCACGGTACGTATGTCTGACCTAGGAAACATTGTCATCGCTAGCCACTTATGCCTGAAACGCAAAGTTGGGTTGTGAATATCATTGGTTCGGGGACGAAAGAAATCAGTTTTCCTAGAAATTTCTCTCTAAAATTTTACTCTATCAAAGTCTTGCATAGCGGAGTCTACGTCGATGGCACATTGTGCATCAAAACCTAGGAGCAGATTTAAATCTTTCTAGGAGGGCGAATACTCTTTTCCAAAAAATCTATAACTCACCCCCGTGTCTGTGATTGTTAGGGTGCACAAAAATTCCATAGTCAAAGCTTTAGAGCCCGACTCCGAAACATCCCAAAAATTCTACCATCCTACGACTTGAAATATTAAATCAAATTCAGTATCCATACCTGTGTTTTGAGGTAGTTGAGGATTGTACATGCTTGTGAGTGAAAATGTTCGTGGCCTCAATTGCTGGTACTTCTCCTTCTCTTGGCGGGATCACCAGCAGATGTCCTTCTCATCCATCAGGGTGTTAATCTGTGCTTGAGCAGGGGCCACAGCGGCTCCAGCGGATGGTTCATCTACTCGCATGTAAGAGCTGACTCGGGACGACATACTCCTGGTGGAGCAGGAAGACGACGTCCGAGAGAATTTGCTTCTGAGCTTGTTCATCATCCTGCAAAATATCGATAAGAACAAACAAAACCTGTGGAACGGATTAGAGTAAAAAGAGTTAGCGATGAGCCATCTAGAGGTTAGTCGTTCTTGAGGTAAGAAGTATTTTTTGAATTGGCAGAATTTTAGCAGGATGTCTATCTTATATTTTTGGATTTTCTAATTTCCGCGGAACTACTATATTTGGATTTTCTAAACCATAGAGGAGGAATTCGAACTCGGGGCTTAGCAGAAAGTTTTGAGCGGAGCTTGAGGAGAGCTTAACCCCAGAGCTTGGTATTTATAGATGGGAGGAGCAGCAGGCAGGGCGGCCTGGTGGTGGGGCCAGCCGGCCCCACCCTGGGCCCAAATGGCCTCATCCACCACCAGCTGGTGCTTTGCTTCGAAGTAAAGCAAAATCTTGCTGCTTTCGATGTAGATGTGCTCGAATTGTTCAGTGGTAGTGTATGGTGGTGGTTGAGTGGGTCCCAGGTGCCTCCTATGGGTCCGTATATTTGTATTTCCTTTGTATACAAATGTATATATATGCTATGTAGAAACGTATTTTATGATGCAATGAAACATGACTATATGTATGCATATTATTTTTATGTCACCACAGTGAATATTCTTACAGGTTTTTACGCACTATAAAATTATTTACATGGGCCTTGAGATTTATAATGATGTGATAAAATTTTTATTTTATTTTCCAAATGCAATGTAAATGCAGAAAAAGTATGTATGCTAAAGTAAAAATAATTCATGCAATGTGAAGAAGTAAATATGGATAACTACCGATTTTACCTCCCGGCGAGTGTTCAGAATCTTGAGTCCGCCGAACTAGACTTCTCCGGTCTTGTTCATTCCTTGGGCGCATCAATTGGCGAAAGTGTTGAATAGTTGAGTTTATCGAAGATAGATTTGGGCATGACACTAACGCTTGCACCAAGATCACATAGTGCATGTTCAAAGTTCTGGTTTTCGATCAAGCAGTCGATAGTGAGGCATCCTGGATCCTTCTTCTTTACAGGTGATGTGTTTAGGATGGCCGCACTACATTCCTTCGTTACTTCTTTATAGTTGATAGTGGAGCAGTCGCTTGTTGTTCAGAATGTCTTGGAGATACTTTGCATAGGTAGGTAACTGTATGGCATCTAGGAGAGGAGTATTGATATATAACTTTTGAATTACCTCCACAAACTTACCAAACTGCTCGTCTACTTTGGCTTTTCAATTTCTACGTGGAAACGGTAGGAAGTTTGTGTTGTGGAAGTCATGTTGGATCTTCTGTTAAGTGGCTCCACTTCTTCAACTTCATCGTTTTTCTTCTCTTCCTGTGCTGCTGATGTCTTACCTGCCCTTGTTGGATAAGGAGGATCATGAGTAGACTTGTCACCTCTTTGTGGTGATGGCATTAACCTTTTCAGGGTTAGTGGCAAAAGGCAGAGCAGCGGCCAGCTGAGCTATTTTTAGTTCTATCTTTTTATTATAGCTAAGTTGGTCCTTTATAACAGAAGAAAAACTATCCATTTTGGTATTTTATATTTTCTAAAACCTTATCATTAGAAGCAAGCTTTTAGGAAATGTTTTCATTAATCTTGGCTTGTTCTAAGATCAAATTTCTCAAGGATTATTGATTGGGATTGAAAGAATTATATTAGTTATCTGGGTACTTACCTTGGTAATTTGATCGTTGTTGTTGACCCCTTTGTTTTGTTCCTATGAACCGAAATTGTTGATGATGAAGTTCACATACTGTTGTGTTTCTGGGCAGTTATTTCCTGAGTGCCCAATGGTTCCACAGATGTCGCATAGGGTTTGTGAATCATAGATGTCTTGGATGGTCTGTCGATACTTCTTATAATTGGCTCGCTGTTGGAGCCAATTTAGCAATACGTCCATCTTGGTAGATAGTGCACACACCTCTTCATTAGCTTCGTCACTCTTCTTGCAATGTTGGATATTTCCTTAAGACTAGCCTTGGTTGGAGGCTATCTTTTCCATGAGAGCTTCAGCTTTTCCAAGGGTGAGTGACATAAATGCTCCTCCAGCCGTAGCATCGAGTTGTTCATGAGCCTTCTTAGTTAATCCATGGTAGAAGCCTTGCATGAGCAACCAATCCTCCATCCCATGATGAGGACAATATGAAATGTATTCTTGAAAGCATTCCCATGCTTCTAGAATGGTTTCACCTTTCTGTTGCTAGAAGTTGGAGATTTTTCCTCGTAAGGCATTGGTTTTGCCTATAGGGAAAAACTTGGCTAGAAAGGCCTTTAAACACTTTGCCCATGTGTCTATGTCTTCTTTGTTAGAATAGAACTACTGCTTCGCCTTTCCCAGAAGTAAGAATGAAAATAGGCGGAGTAGTATGATATCTTAAGCAACGTCCTTGATGGTGACTGTGCTACTAATCTCTAGGAAATTCTAGAGATGAGCACTAGCATCTTCATGTGCCTTTACGCTGAATGGGCTAGCTTGCACCATGATGATGAGGATTGGCTTGAGTTCAAATTCAAGGTTGTTGGGCTTGAGCGTTGGTCCAGTACAAATATTCTCAGTGCTTGGAGCAGCGAACTCACATAGTGTCTTGTCAGCCATAGCTTCAGAAACTAGTGTCGAGCTGCCTCTTGATTGGTTTGATTCTGATTAAGAAGCTTGGCCTGATGAGCCTTGTGTCGTTCTTTGGAGTGTAAGCTTCTAAGTGGATCAAAACCAGCCTTGCAATACCCTGCATAAGATATAAATAAATAGAAACAAGGGTAAGCCTGCCAGAGCAGTGATGCATAGTTATGATATCATCAATAAGTATTATTTTGATCAATTCTCTTTTAGAATGTGCCCTCCCCGGCAACGGCGCTAGAAATGTTTGTTGGTACTTCCTAGCATCACTACAAGTAATAACACTAAGAAGTACCCTTGGTATTTCATTGTGACTTAGAAAGAATATTTATATATGAAGAATTATGTAAGCGCACAGATATAACATTGTAGCACTTAATCCGTGAGTATTCCATGTATCTTTATTTATATTTTACCGCAGGGAGGAGCGGTGGCTAGAGATATTGATAAACATGATACTTATGATGAGATCATTAACTAAACACTTACTCTAAGTAGGGGTAAGCCAATAGATATATAAATAATAAGTTTATGTCAATGATAATAATCTAGAGGTAGAAACAGATACTCGTAAATGTAGTATAGCTAGACTAAGTAATAAAACAAGAGAAAGATCCCTAAGTCATTCCTATTTATCAAGTCTTTTGTACACCAAAGCATATATACTTTCATCTATAGCATAATTAACTCTTCAACTACACATAAGGGACATTACTAAGGAAGATCAAGAACAAAGCCTGAATTCCATCGCAACAGCGTTCTACTTGGACTACAAACGAGAGGTGGACTACAAAGGACTCAATGAGACTGTCACTCTCACGATCTACCACACGATCTGGAATGTAGGGTGCATCCGCAGGTAAATAATGTATAAGCACCACGCTTAGACAATATCGACCACTTAACCCACTCGAGTATTGAACTAAGCGCTTTGTGAACCTATTCATAAACTTAGCATTAACTATGACTATATCAAGCATACTACCAAAGCAAACTAAGAACATGATAGATAGAAACATAATATATGTTAAGAACAAAGTCATGAAATATAGAGGATACAATGGCTATACCAGCCTCCAGATGACGAATCCTGAATCCTGAGCAGTAGCCCAACTCTACTTGAATCTTACTAGCTAGACTATACTAAAGCTTTGAGGAATTGGAGATCTATTCTATTCTCTTTGGTTGATCCTCTTGAATAATTGTGGTAGCTCTTGATTGAAGATGAAGATGCCTGGAGGAGGAGGTATGGGGGGCTATTTATAGGGGGAACCAGGAGTCCTGTGGGCCCATGAATCCATGGCAACGTCAAATATGAGCCCTCGAATCAAACCAACCTTGAGCAACGGTGTAGATTGAATCTTTAAGGCGGTGAAGAACCGACATAACAAGGAGGAGCTGACACGTGGGGCCCACAGGCTGGTCAGCCTGCAGGTGGGGCGGGCCGGCCCCACCCTGCCACCTTTTGGGTCGGGTGGCGGTGTGTTGTCTTCTAGATGCTTCCAGAGTCTTCCTAAGTCTGTTTCGTCGCGGATAAACGTAATTTGATCTGACGATTGGATCCACCTTGCTCTTTTTCTGAATAAATTCTGCTGAAAACACAGATTCACCAAAACTCATGAAATTTGTTAGTTTAAACCCCTAAACCTGTGTTGATGATCATATTCTTGCATTTACACAAGTTATATTGACGGTTTATAATGAGTGTTAATTACCGTCAACATCTACCTTATTTGTAGCACATGATTGTTACATTGCATTGGCTTGCTTTTTGAGGTCGTTGAATTCAACTACATGAAATTGACAGTCACAATCAGCAAACTCAGGCAATGCCACTACAACATATTATAAGGACTAAGGCAACACTTTGACTTTACTGTATATCTAGCCTATGAAATCTGAGGCCACATCTTACTTTCATTCTTGCTTCTGTATCTTCCTTTCTGCTATTGTTTCATACTACCTGCACCAATGAGGGAACTACTGAGGTGCTTATCTGCATTGAGCTGGTCAGAATCAACTGCTGCCAATGATGTTTAATTCCACTACGTGATTGTTTTACTACTACAAACTGGGGCATGCTATTTGGGTAATGCAAAAATTAGTGATGAGTCCTTGGTATGTTGTCTTCAAGGGGCGTTGACCCAGAGTTTACTCCAAATGGCCAGACTGCTAGGAGCAAGTCCTTGGATTTGCTGGTGCTTCCTATTGCAAGTATAGCTCTTACGAGGATGCAATTCAAGATTTTAACTCAAGAACCAAGTCAAAACCCCTATTTCCTAGTGATCATGATCTCTGTCTTGGGAAACCAGCAGCTGCACCACTCTCTTTCTCTTTAAAAATGTTGTCATTGTTCTCCTTTCAGTCTATGTGTGTCCTGTGGAAGAAGTTGAGCATGTGTACTTGTTGTAACTGTGATGGTTAGAGTTGCTTTAGCTGGACTTGTGATGGTTAGAGTTTGAACTGGTCTAATATGAGCTGTTAACTGTCAATGTGTTGTTGCCAATGGCTAGGGTGTGCACACCAACAGCCATGCAGGCAAATAAATAGCCTCCCAATATCGTAGTTGGAGTCAGTTGGGGATAATTGACACATGGTCTAGGAAAACAAACAAAATCTTGGCCCAGCCAAACCTAACTGGTCCATGGAAAACAAACACGCTAGGTTGCGCCAGCTGGGCCGGCCTGGTGCTGCCCTAGCCTAGCTCCTACGCACCGGCCACCGAGGTCCAGGCAAACAAACAGCCCATAACAGTGGACACAACCACAGATGAAGCATAACATGTCAGCGAGGTTGTCCAGAGAGGAGGTGACGAATAATGTCTTCCCTCCAGAGTCCAAACATTGGTTAGATGCATTTATGCTTCTCCGTATATATGTATCTCAATTTTGTGGTGCTCAGCTCTCAGCGTAATAATAACCACAAAAACAATGCTACCGGGACAACTTCATTCCTTTTGGTAGCGTTTGGTCGCTCGAATCGAACCGTGCACGTACAGGTGCATCTTGGATAGCCACGTGAGGCCCACATGTCCCATTGTTTGGTTGCCGGATTGAACGATTTTATCCAAGATAAGCATCCAGATGCCTCGAATATACCTTCTAGATTCTCTATAATCATGTGTGATGAAAAAAAAAACCGAACGATGCGATTCAAGACGAGCCTCTCGCACTCACATTTCGTCTCCCACCCTTTCCGTGTCCTCGGCAACTCGTGGACTTGCGTGCCTCCGGCCGCACAAGCTGCTGCTTCTCGCACTTGGCCCTAATAGCAAATCTGTGCAAGTATGTATTACACACATAAAATTCTTGGATCGACTCGTACAACCAACCAAACATGATCTTGTACTGAACCATACCATTCCATACAACCATTCAAACGAAAATCATGTATCATCATGTACAAGTAACCAAATAATTAACACGTAGCATCCTATTCACTCTTGTCTCATCCATAATCTATCCATCCAGGATGATCCATCCCATTTGTCTGTATAAGCATTCTACGGATGTAGGACCCGTGAGCGAACCCATTCGATGCATCTTTACAATCGAAAACATTCGCCTCCAGATCTGCCAATAAAAAAAAAACCTCCAAATCTGCCAGAGTGATGATGGATGGTTCTGACCAGTTAGTAATCGCCAGGCAGCTCGAAGATATTTTTAAAAAATTCAACGTACGTGCGTCGTATGTACAGCGACAAGACGTGTACGCACATTCTGTTTACAATTTAATGGATCCCCTGTCTAGTGGAGATACGTCCATGACTTGAAATGCTTACAAAGTGGCCAACTGACCTTTTCTGATGAGCTCGACATCACAACTCAAAATGGGAAAAAGTCGTTTGGTAGAGCCGAGAGAATGGATGGGATGTTTCGGGATGGTTAACTTTACATTCAAGTCCGATCCTCCATGGGTTCGAGCGTCTCTTTTGTACAAGTATTTTACTAAGAAGAAAAAAAAAGCTACTGCAATATATTTATATTCTATATCTAATATAATAATAAAGAGCCAAAATTTTTCGTCTCTTCTTTTGTTTCTTTTTTTTTGGTCTAGCCTTCTAACTACTTATGAGGATGGTGAAAACCCGTTTCCTAATCCAAATCTAAATAGGAAAAAAGTGTAGAAATCTATTCTTAATAATATTATTATATAAACCACGGCAAGTTTCTTAGTTTCGGTTTTACTTTTCTTTTAGTTTTTCCAAGAACATTGGGACTTTTTTTTGTTTTTCGTCGTAGGGACCGACGAGAGGACGGGAACGAGAGCAGACTCCTCGTCGGCCACGAATTTTTTTCTGATTCTTTTATTTCCAGTGCCGACAGTTACGATTTCTTATTCATCATGTTCACACGTTCAATTAAATAAATATAGAAACAGGTAGATAAATAATAAAAATAAAAATAAAAATAACAACAGCACAATATATAGGCTTTGAACTTCATATACCTTGAACTGATGAGAAATAAATATTTCTACCACCAAATTATTAATGTATTAAAAGCAAAACTCATATTATTATAACGTGATTTAGTCGATAGTCCAAAATCAAGTCATGAAATTAGATCTTGAGTAGTTTGTTATCTCTAAATAAATGTGACCCCTGCAAGTATGCACCAGTGCTATAGCTGACAATGAAACGATGTCGAAAATCGAGAGCGGCCTTCTATCATAATCATCACACATAGTAGCCCTTGATATCAATAACTAATTCCACACTAACTTGAGTTACAGATTTTTACGTGTTTTCAACAGAATTTATGAAATTTGATATTTAATTGTACCAGCGTACTGATACAATAAAAATTAGTTAATTTTATCTACAGGCACATGTTTTTGTGCTTAGCAATGCGAGGAAAAGTTTATTAGGACCTTATTTTAATTTGATATACAAGCTTAATTATACATTGTCATATTATTGCCAACACCTGCTTATATTTTGGTTGTCGTCACAAAATAAATTATAGCTCTCCAATTTTATAAAAAGAGGAAAACATATAAATAAGTATATGACACTTTTTCTCCCGTTATAACGCATGGCCACATTTGCTAGTATATAATAATAGGTAAAGACTTAAAACGCCCAGCCGACCGCACAGCCTTATCCATACCAGCACGCTCAACTGTTGCCTTAGACTCACGGGCATCTCTCCCCCCCCCCACCCCTCGGCGACCTTCTCCCCACGGCTCCACCCTATCTCCCGTACGGCGGCGGCAGCGAGGTAGGCGGCCTCCTCCTCCTCATGGATCTACTCCTTAGGTTCCGGCGAGCTCTCTCTCTCTCTCATCTTCCACAGCTCTGACAGGCTTTGAAAGGGAATGTTTGGAGGGAGGAAGGCCGGCCAAGCGGTGGGAATGGCTAAAGGGCAGTTGGTGGGCCGAGTGATGGCCGAGCCAGGTCGGGGCGGGGGAGCTCCGATGAGGAGGGGAGAAGGCCGCCGCCGCAGGCGCTCTAGGGCTTGGTCGAGCGCCGCGGCGGGGCTGGTGGTGGCGACAGGGGCAAGGGCAAGGAGGAAGAAGGACGAGAACGAGGATCCAACCATAGGTAAAGACGGCCATGCATTAGGCAAACGCACACATGGCCGTGCATTAGATGTGTTATCTCTGTGCTTCCAATATCCATCTAAGTATATTATAAATAAAATATTGTTCAAAAGTTACTCATTTGGCATATATAACACAATTTTTAATGGTTAAACGACGTGTTTCTATCAGCCCCATCAGGACCAGTACTCTTAACAGTTTTTCCTGTATTTTTCTGATGGTTCTTGGTCGTTAGAGTGTTCCTCTCTATAAACTATGGTAGTGTGTACTGCCCAGGCTCAACTATGATAGGAAGAAAAATTGCAAGAAGGCCGGCGGCACGTGCTTTGACATTGTGCCACTCGAGCGAGGGCGAATGAGCGATCACACGCTTGTGATCTAGTCTGTTCGCTTTATCGTATTTGGCTTAGGTTTATAAGCCAAACCTACCCAAAGAAATAGGACGGAAGAGTACGTTGTCGACACGGCAAGAATATTCTAACTCAAATGGATGGATATACTACATCGTCGTTGGCTATGTCGTGTTTGTCTTATCATCATTATTTACGAGTATATATTTGAGTGTGCGAGCCACATTTGCCGACTAAATAAAGTGCATATGGAAATATGGGACATTGGCCCTGTTTGGTACAGCTTATCTGGGAAACGTTTCACAGATAAACTACACAAATAGAGTAAAAACGACGGTCAAAATAAGTTGGTCTAAGCTAGCTTCTGTTTTTTTAGTACAAATAGGAGCTATGAGAATAAGCGTGACCAGAATAAACTGCTAAAAAGCATAGCGTTTAGTTGTTGATTTCAGCTTATTTTAGACATAAGCAGCTTATAAGTGCTACCAACCAGCCTGTTCGGCTAGGGTGAAACGATCGTAAACGATCGTAAATTTTCAACTGGAACAGTATTTTTTTTCTCACACAAATCAGCCAGCGGTACTTCTTCACAAACCAGCAAACGAACCAGACCAACCAAACGAACATGCTGCCATTGTGCGTCGCTGTAAGCCAACGCGCACGTTACATGCCACGTGCTGCATTTGGCGTGGGTCCAAGTTAAAGGACCAGGTGCAAGCTAAGACTCCGGCTACATGTCTATAATACACCCAAGATTTTGACATCGATTTAGCATTAAAAATATTAGGGTATTACCTCAATTGTGCTGAATTTCCTTGGAGTTCAAGTGTTCTCACGTATTTCAATAGTCTAATCCAACATTATAAAAAGTTCGTGCTACAAATATATATATTCTGGCATGCATCGCTTCATTTATTTATAGGTACTCCGTCCTTTCACATCGCTTATAAAGGGGTTGTGAAAATCTTTCAGAAGTTTTACAGTGGTTGAAAAACATATTTATTAGAAGATCGAAATCAAACAATATAGAATAGGAGGTACTAATATAAATAAAAGCATTCAAAAACATCAAAATTGGTGGAGCCAGATCATATATTTATAATTTAATTGTATTCGGTAAAGGTAAAATAGTAATTCATTATATATTAGTAGACAAACTCAAAAAAATGTTAGTAGGCGAAAACTAATATAATATTCTAAGAGTCATTGTGGTCTAAGTTTAAAATTTTGACCACCTGTTTTTTGGCTGTGTCAATAATTATTTACATCCGGAAGTCCTAAGTAATTTTAAGATAAATACTAACTAGGCCAATTGGCAAAGGCAGTAGAATCTGGCCGGATATGACTGATGAAACAAATCAACTAGGTCAACCAAGGCTTAATAACTAACAGTACGTAGCACGACGAATCTTGCGGCGAATTGAAGGCACATGAACACAGCTCGATCGGTATGGACGGAATCTCGCTCCGATCCACCACGTGAAGGCCACCAACGATTTATTATATTATGTGGTAATAATAATATAAAAAAGAAGGAACGGATATTCGGATCCAAACAGCAAATCAAGCGTGACCTGAGCCATCAAACATTTAGTTACAAAATAATTCCGAGTAAACTAATCAGTCGAAATAGAGCCGTGGCGGTATATATTTGGCTTTGAGCATCAACCGCTCTCGAGTCAGTTCGTCGTCCACTCTTCTTATCCGTCTTCTTCCGTTGCCATAGCTCTCTGCTGTGTTGCCACCTGTTTCGCGTTCCTACCGGATTCGTAACCTGACGAGGACAGGAGCCTGCCAGTGTTGTTTTGTGGCTCCGTTCGCTTCGTTGAAAAAACAAACTGAAGCACTGTTCCGGCTAATTTGTTATGAGAGAAAAACAATATTCCGGTTAAAAAAATAAGCTGAAAAAGATGGATTAGAAGAGAAGGGCCTGAGTTGTGACCTGTCGACCGTCGTCGCTGCTCACGCACGCAGCATTGAGGTTGCCCTTCCCTAGCTCTCGGATTCCGATTCTCTTGCACCCTCTGCTCGGCTGCCAAGGGATTTTCTCTCTTGTAACGGTCAACAATGTAATGCTAAGCTTTACCTTAGGGCTCGTTCTCTTAGCCCTGTTTCCACCAGAAATCATTCCAGGTGATTAAAGATTATATAAATTAGCACAACATTCCAGGTTCGAATCGTTCCAGGGATCCAATCCTTGGAAACCCAACAGGCCCTTATTGGATTCATCCAAGCATTTTGTGGGGGGCTCCCTTCTTTTGATGAAAGAGACATGTTTGCTTATCTATCTCTTACTAATGAGCACTTTGCTCTAATTCATTATAGTTAATAACTCTGTTTCTTTTCTATTAGCAGTTCATTGAAATTCAAGTGTAGACCCATAGCTATGATATCTTTGGTGGTTTCCCTAAGGCTATCGCCAGTACAGTACATATTTACAATGGCGGCGACTTAAGTCAACTGCCAGTGTTTAATCTATACTAGTATATCTTAGATGACCGCCGGTGTAAATATGTACACTTATACTAGTGGTAGCATGAGAGAAAACACAAGTATAGAGCTATTTACATTGTCAATTATATTCATTTAAGCTTCTGACATTACAAATATTTTTATAAATACCCCTTTTTCTCTAAGGAGCACTGTTCGGCCCGAGCAGCACTCTGTTGTTGGCGTCCTTAGAGGTCAAAAAGTGCAAAATACACTACCCAGGTTTTGACCTTCATTTTTTGAAGGAGGTTACCGAACAAGGTAAGTCAATGCCTATCCTATGTTCTTTTGGTTGAATCCTCCACAATTTATGACCTAATTAGATGTAGATTTTCATGGTTTTTTTACGGAACAGATTTTCATGGTTTTTGTATGGTGAGACAATGCATGGCATTTAGGTACCGTATTAAGTAAAGTTCGTGTCCTAAAATTGTTGCTTATTAGGTAGCTTCATACATTTCTTCGATTATATATATATCATAAATTTCATAATTTGTGGATTCTAGCACCACCATTCATGAATCAAAAATAGATCTAGATCTAGATGGTGAATTTGTTTATTAAAATATATTTACTAATTGTTCACACCTATATGTTAATTTATTCATCGGTGAATATATATCTAGTTATATAGAATGTTATTTTAAGACCATTGAGCAAATATTTAATCATTTGAATAATTAGTTATTTACTCATACCTCAATGTTAATGTCATTTTCAGTATGATGGCACACCTTTTTTGTTTACCGGGTGTCTCAGTTAGAGGCATAGGGTCTCATGTATTTAGCTCAGAAATCTTTTTTACGCTCATATACATGTATCTTTACCACACAAACAATTTTTAAAAATAGCCAAATTGATTTCAAGAGCAGCTATTATGCCATCGATTATAGAAATGAGGCATTTTTAGAGATGATTAAAACAGCCTCTAAAGATAAATTTCAGAAATGGTAAATCAACCGTCCCTAAAAACCGGAGTCAACCGCTCCTGAAATTAAAGAAAAAAAATACAAATATTTCGTGTGCTTGGGAGGTACCGCATGGTTGCAACTATTGCAAAGTTTGATTTTCAGCTTTTTTTGCAAATGCATTTAACGACAGCACAACATAATCACTTGTGACAAAGTATAAAATGATATGTTTTTCATTAATTTCTAGGACTCTTGTATTTAATATTTGGCTCCTAAACTATTTTTAAATGAAAAAATGAAGTTTAAGTTTTGACATATCACAGAGCACTACAATTTTGATATAGGGCATGTCAATACGAGATCATTTGCAAAATTCAAAATTTTGAATTTCAAAATCTAAAAACTATATATTTAGGTATCTAAACTATCTCAAATAAAAAATTGTCAACTACAATGTTTTAATCTCACCAGATCTACAATTCTAATATAAGGGGGTATTTGGGACTGCTTCACTTCACGTTTTTCAGCTTCACTTCATGTTTTTCAGTCAAACGGTTTCAGCTCCATGCACTCTGTTCAAGAAAAAAGGGTAGAGTTGTGAGAGGACCTAAAGGGGTTAATGGAGATGGGGTTCTCGATCTTCCGTCAGGTTCAAGATAACTATCGATTTGATGGAGAGCGACACACCGATCCGGCTTCAGATCACAAAGACCCGAACCCTGCAACCTTAGCACCACGTCTCCTTTGGCTATCAACCGTGTCACAATCCGGTTGACCTCGCCAAAAAGGCTAATTCCTGCTGTAAATCAAAGAACACAAGCAAGAACAAGATAAAACGCAACTCAAGTATAGTTACAATTACGAATGTATGATTAAGCACTCGAATGTGAGACTTCACAAACTGATAACGGCAACTATTTAAAAATAGATTGATCTAAAGCAAAATCCAAACCCTAACGTAGGTGGCGTCTACTGATTATATAGCCTGAGGGGCGTCCAAGGACCCCTCTTCACGTCCATAAGGTGTCCCAATATGTTACAAGGCCAACGGCCCAATAGACGGCAACACGGGACCCTGATAGATTCTGGACATCAAATTGTTTTGACGATTTCCATTGATTCTGATGGAATTTTGATATGGCGCCGCTTCCATTAGTTACCTTATCAAATTATCTTTCCATCCATATGTGGGTCATCGAAAACAGAGTCCATATGAGATCTGGACGTCCGTTTTACTATATGCTGCTCCTGGAGTCCGAGATGGACTCGAACTTGACTTGGATTCGGTCTCCAACTTGGCTTGGACGTTCTTGCTTGGCTCCTAAGGTGGTGGCCAAGGAGGAGGACATCCTTGGGCATCTCTTAGCTGTTCTCCATCTTCTTGGGGCATGCTCCAACTTGGGTTTGGATCCCAAGTGTGAATAACAAGCCCGCGACGACATCGCAGCACCCGATAAAAACAGCGGCAGAATGTCTTAATGATTTGAAGACCTTGCCGACGTGATATTGAGGTGGGACCAGATCTATATGAAAGCTTATCAACCATCAAGTTCTCATGGATGTCAAACTCTGAAAGGACCTTGATGTTGCCTAGAGGGGGTGAATAGGTCTGTTTAAAACAAACTCGCAGCGGAAGTTAAATTCTAGGTGCGGCACTGCTGCTCCCAAGGTGAATGTGGGGGGTACGACCCCAGATACCCACAGCGGATCACATGGGCTGCGCCCCCAGAGGCGGCCCAGCCCACAAGATGAAGCCTTGCGGGACACGATTCTGCTCGGCGCCTCCCGCAAGATATGGGAAGGATATCCTGAAGATATTACGAGATCTGATAGGATACGTATGATCACATGATTCTTGTAATCTGTTATTACTTTCTGGTTATCTCTCAGATCTAACCGACTTCTAACCCTGCCCCCCGGACTATATAAGGCGGGCAGGGACCCCCTCTAAAATCACAGCATATCATATGATAGCTAATACAAACCAACAGACCACAGGAGTAAGGTATTACGTCATACTGACGGCCTGAACCTGTATAACTCGTGTGTCTCTGTTGCCATCTTGTTCTTGATCACGCGCTCCTCTGCCGATCAATCTACCTTCATGGGATACCCCTCAGAGGACTGCCGACGATATTCTGTCGATAGTTGGCGCGCTAGGTAGGGGTGTGCGTGCTGTTTCCTTGTCGAACAAGATGGCTTTTTCTATAGGCTCTTCGTCCCTCCTGCAGCCTGGCCAGATCTTCATGGTCGGGTCCATCTCGTGGGTCATCAACGCTGACGGAGTCGGAGAGCTCCTCGAGCCGGTGTAGATCCATTCTGCGCCGACCACCCCCGCACCTACGACTGCAGATCCGATCTTGGAATTACTTCTGAGGTCGTCTTCATCAATGACTCGCCGTTCGCTTCCTCATTACTAGAGGAGGCACATCAATAATGACGATCTGATCGAATCCATCGATCAGGTCGGTCTGAAGCTCGCCGATTGCCTCTCCATCGCCGAGTCGGCTCTAGACACTTTCGTTCAGCGCCGATCACCCTCCGATCCAGATCTATCGGAAGCTTCTCGGCAAACTCCAGAGGTTATGGCCCTGCCCTTCGGGCTCGCCAACACCGCCGCTACTTACCAAGACGCCCTGAGGGGCAAATTCACCGACCAGGTGGGGGATATCCATCCTCTCGCCGACCAGATCGTCGATCAGCTCTCGCCGACGGTCAACATGCTGCACGCCAGCCGAGGTCCCGGAGCATCCCTCCAAACCATCCTGGAGGAAAATCCGGGCTCCGAATCCCAGGGCTCCACAGAGACCCTCGCCGAAACCTTCACCGAGCAACTCCCTCTCCCACCTTTCTGGGGGGCGCGATCTTCAATGTCAGCATCGACAGCCCCCCTCGGAACGGTGAAACCAATGAGGAACGCGCCACTCGTGAAAACAGGAACGCCAACCGCGCACAATGCCACGATAATGAGCGCGCCCTTGCAATGGCCGATGTCGCTCGTGATAACCAATTCGACTCACAAGGAAGGCCGCTCCATCGCAACCTCGACGAAGAGTTCCTCCGCATTGACGGCCACGACGTCTTCAAGACTCCAAGCACCAATCTGGCGGTGGCCGCTAACGAGCTTGCCCGCCTGCCGCAAATGCCCGAGCTCGCCAAGGTCGTCGCTATGCTTAAAGCGGCACAGTGTCAAGTTAATGAGATCCGAGAGGATCAGAGACCTTCGTGCTCCACGAGCACGATTCACCGATCAGCTGTGCCTAGATCCAATCGCCGCCCCAGTCAAAGCCGGTTCGCCGACCAGTCACTACCTCTCTAGGGGGGAACCAGGGGCCACCGCGCCGAGCATCATCGCCAGCACGACCAAGAAGTCGAACAGGATGCTCGAGTGCACCTCAGTAACCTTCGGGATGCATGACGGCGTATCGAGCAACGTTGCTTCGGTCACCATGAAGAAGAAGTACGCCGCCGCTAGGAGTACGAGCAAGAGTACGGTAATCCGGACTCAGCTCTAGAGCCGATCACCGTCGGCAACACTGCAGACAACGCCACATACAACCTAGAAGGGCCCCCTGCTTTCACCAGGGCACTCCGAACACTCCAGTGGCCCCATGGTTTTAAAATCACTGGGGTCGAGCCCTATGAATGAAGGATGAATCCAACTCAGTGGCTGCAGGCTTACGCCACTGCCGTCCGCACCGCCGGAGGAGACACCAACGTCATGGCAAATTATCTCCCCGTCATGCTCATGCCAGCCGCCATGAGCTGATTCACAAGCCTTGCCCCAGACTCCAGACGTGGAAACGCTTTCCTAGACTGCCTCGGTTTGGCCAATGAGTTCTAGGACAAAAAGTTAGACGACGACGCCAACGGCGGGAAAGGAGGCCATCGACCTCCTGGGGGAAATAACAATGCCTTCCAGGACCACGACAAGGTGGTCGCCACCATCTTCGGGGACCTCGTCTCCACCGAAAGCAGAAGAGAACGGAAGCTCGCCGCCCGATGAGTGCTCGCCGTCACTTCAGAGGAAACCACCACCAACCCCAGCTATCACGCATGGTCCGAGGTCCCCATCACCTTCAGCAGGGCCGACCAGTGGGCGAACATACCCTATACAGGGCGTTTCCCTCTCGTCCTCGACACAACCGTCCAGAAGGTGCTCTTTAGAAAAGTCCTCATCGACGGTGGGAGCGCTTTGAATCTACTCTTTGCCGGGGCCCTAAGAGAGCTGGGCCTTGGGATAACAGATCTCACGCCCTCGGACTCCTCCTTCTGGGGTGTGGTACCTGGCAGGGCATCCAGACCACTGGGAGAGATTACCCTACCAGTATAGTTCGGCACGGTAAGCAATTGCCGCGTCGAGCATATCAACTTCTACGTCGCCGACTTCGACACCGCCTACCATGCCATACTTGGTCGGCCAGCTCTGGCCAAGTTCATGGCCATGCCGCACTATGCATATCTGGTAATGAAGATGCCTTCGCCTGTAGGAGTCCTGTCTCTGCGGGCCAACCTCTCCGTCGCCTACGCCTGCGAGACAGAGAGTCTCACTCTCGCCGAAGCCACCGACCTCTCCATCCAGATGGCTAGCGTGGTCGCCGAAGCCAAGATGGCGCCCACCGATGACATGGAGATCCCAGAGCTAGAGCTTTCTCGCGCCTCCGCCAAGTCTAAGGAGGTCGGCCTCAGCCTCGACGACCCCTCCAAGACCGTGAAGATTGGGGCTCACCTTGACCCCAAATAGGAAAGCGCGCTCATCTCCTTTCTATGTGCCAACGCCGACGTGTTTGTGTGGAAACCTGCAGACATGCCGAGGGTACCGCGGGAGAAGATCGAGCACTCCTTGAATGTCTCACCGACCGCCAAACCAATCAAGCAGAAATTCCGTCGATTCACGCTAGACAAGAAGGAGGCTATTAGGGTAGTAATAAAACGGCTCTTAGCGGCCGGATATATAAAAGAAGTGTATCATCCGGATTGGTTAGCAAACCCTGTTCTTGTTAAAAAAAGAATAAAGAATGGAGAATGTGTGTTGATTATACTGATCTTAACAAACACTGCCCTGAAGACCCCTTCGGCTTGCCTCGATAGACAAGGTTGTAGACTCCACCGTCGACTGCGAACTGCTCTCCTTCCTTGACGGTTACTCTGGCTATCATCAGATCTCCCTCAAGGAAGAAGACCAGATCAAGACGTCGTTCATCACGCCTTTTGGGGCATACTGCTACACAACTATGTCCTTCGGACTCAAGAACGCCGGGGATACCTATCAAAGGGCCATCTAGATGTGCCTCGACCAACAGATCGGCCGCAATGTCGAAGCCTACATCGATGACGTGGTCGTCAAGACCAAGACCGCTAACAACCTTATCGTCGACCTCGAAGAAACTTTCGCCAACCTGAGCAAGTACCGATGGAAGCTAAACCCTTCAAAGTGCATCTTTGGAGTTCCATCTGGTATACTGCTGGGCTACATCGTCAGTGCTCGAGGCATTGAACCTAACCCTGACAAGGTCTCTGCCATCACCAATATGAAACGGCTGACATACGTCAAGGATATACAGAAGCTTACAGGCTGCATGGCTGCTTTAAGCCACTTCATATAGCGCCTCGGCGAAAAAGGGCTACCTTTCTTCAAGCTCCTCAAGGCCTCTGAGCGTTTCTCCTGGTTGGAAGAGGCAGACACAGCTTTCGAGCAGCTTAAATTGTTCTTAACAAGGCCTCCGATCATGACTGCGCCATGACCAGATGAAACTCTTCTGATCTACATCGCCGCTACTTCTCGCGTCGTCAGCACTGCTATCGTCGTCGAACGTGAGGAAGCTGGGCACGCCTATAAGGTGCAACGTCCGATCTATTTTATCAGCGAGGTACTTAATGAGCCCAAAACTCGTTATCCTCAGGTACAAAAGCTGTTATATGCAATTCTGATTATGTCGCGCAAGCTCCGACACTACTTCAAATACTACAAGATCGCCGTTGTCACCGAGTTTCCTCTGGGGGACATTCTCCGCAATAAAGAGGCCAATGGCCGTATCATCAAGTGGGCTATTGAGCTCAGCACTTACTCCATCGAATTCAGAAGCAGACCTACCATCAAGTCACAGGCGCTTGCTGATTTCGTTGTTGAGTGGACAGAGATCCAAGAACCCATTGCCGCCACTTGCCCCAAGCACTAGATGATGTACTTTGATGGCGCCCTTAACATCAACGGTGCGGGTGCGGGCATTCTGTTCATTACACCGACCAAAGATAAGCTCCGCTATGTCCTCTGGATACACTTTCCGGCCTCCAACAACGTCGCAGAATATGAAGCATGCCTCCACGGTCTCCGTATAGCAGTTGAGCTCAGCGTCAAACGTCTCATGGTGTATGGGGACTCCACGCTGGTTATTAACCAGCTCAACAAAGACTGGACCTGTTCTAGTGAGAAGATGACAGTGTAGCACTGCCGCACAAAAGTATGGCACTGTCGTGCCTGTAGACAAGCTCGAACTACAATTCAAAACCTGCCCAAGAAAAAGTAGATCGAGCAAATTACTGATGTTCCTGGGGTAGTGTAGAGCCTATTCCACCACTTGGATGTTGGCAGAACTGCATGAGTAAGTAGATCGGGACCAAACCCTAAAATCACCACAAATACAAGTATAGCAATGTAAATCACAAGAACACAACTGAGACACCGATTTATCCCATGGTTCAGCTTGCCATTAAGGCTTACCTATGTCCACGTTGTTGAGGTTGCCACAAAGGCTTTAGGTCTCTTTCAACACTTTCCTCGTTCTCAAGTCAAGAGAATGAACTCTTGAGATGAGGGGTGATTTCACTAGCTATTTAGGGTGATTACAAACCTTCCGGGGCTACCACACAAGTTGGCAAGCTCCATGGACGACGCTCTAGCCGGCTAGGAGCAAAGCTCCAAGAGTAATAAACACAACCACCGACCAAAATGTGAACCAAGTGCTCTAGGAGATGAAGAACAGTTGGGGCTGCTCTCTAAAGTAGTTTGGAAGCTCAAACTCACTTGGATTTGGAAGAGAATCAAAGGGAGAAGCTTGAGGGGCTCCAATGGTGAGTGAGGGAGAGAGATAGAGCTCCTTTTCTATTTTAGACGAGTTGGAATGAGTGGAGTGCACCAGAGAGAAGTTGGGGAGGAAGGGGAAAGGTATAAATACCCCCTAGCCCCAACGGTCACTTAAGTCGTGGCAGTGCCGTGGCTCAAGTGCGGCAGTGTCGTACTGTGGCAGTGCCTCTCTTTAGGTGCGGCAGTGCCACACCAGGCAAGACAGCAAGGGTAAGAGTGAAGTGTTGGCTGTCTTGGCTGTGAATCTGAGGATGCATGTGTAAGTTTGAGCACTTGGTAGCACATGTTAGCTTAAGCATTGTGTCCCTCTTTATAGTATGGCTTTTCCTATACTCAAATTCAAAAGATCAAAGCATTTAAACACCTTTGAGTTGGTCACCGCTTCCTTTTTATAGTAGGGGGCTCCACCATCGAATGTATTGTCCTCATTCCCATTATGCCTTAAGCATGTAACTTGAACCATTTTAACCACTTGAGTCTTTAATATCTTCATATGCCATTTCTTCTCAATATCACTTCATAAGGGGTTGCAATCATCTTTATCTCATCTATTCGAGCAACCACACCTTGAGCATGTGACTTGAACCATTTCCATACATATGAGTTCCCCTGAATGGCTTCAAGTCACTTTCACTGATGATTTGATCCTCACACAATATGACTCCTCATAGCTTGATTAGTTACTCGACTCAATGCAAGTACTCTCTTCTTCACCTTAGCCATGGTACCTCGGTCCTCAAGCCATCGCTTGCCCTTCAACTTCGCTTAGTCCCTCAAAGCCCTTTCCTTGCTATCTTCACCTTATCAAGCCATACTCAAGTCACGTCATATTAAGTATCCATTGAAAAAACCATTTCTTCAATAGTATGATCCTTGCTTGAATATCTTCTAGATATGAATGTTGAGATCAATCAAGCTTTAGTTTGATTCATATAAAGACATATATGAATCAACATCAATATGATCAAGACAATTCATGATTCCTTATATCCTCTTTATTTTGGCTTGACACTCCTAATACTTACTTCAATATTTATCTTCATACTTCTAGCTTGATCAAAGCAATGCAAAGTGATTTTCTAAATCTTTATCCATATAAGCAACCCAACATAGAGACCGACTTATATCTAATATGAGTTGTGTCCTTTGTTATTTAAACCTTTGCTTGGTATTTTTTCACTTATGCATTGTTGACTTATTCTCCAATCCTTGATCAAAGCTAATCCACTATCAAACTCTTCTTGTTCATGCAAAGTAAGCCATTATTGAGACCAATCCAAAATCATCAACTCATGTCTCTTTTAACATTTGCCAAATATGCTTGCTTTCTCATGATACTATGATATTACTCAACATAGAAGCCATTTCATCAACTCCATTTGTATTGTTGTCTTTCTCTTGAACTATATTGTTTTTGTGATCTTCCAACACAACAATACACAATTTTGGCCTTGATTTGAACATTATATGGAATATCATCAAGTTTGTCTTCTTGTTGAACCTATGTACACTTCTCATTTCACAGTCCACAAGTGTATACAATAAACTCAATTTCCTGTTCAATATTTAGCAAACTTGTTAGACCTTTAATGGTGTTGTCATTCAGTTCACCAAAACTCACTAAAGGGCTAGATGCACTTGCAAACTCACTCCAGGTGAAAGAGTTATGGCCTTCCCAATAGAGTGTTGTCGGGCTGCCGATGACCTGAAAGTTCAACTTCGATGGATTTGCACTTTGAAACACATTTGTACCTACAATCAAATAATGACATGTACATGTGGAACAAGTGAATTATACCAAAAAAATCACTATGCAATATATAGGAATGAGCTCACCTTATAATCAATGGTCATATTCGAAGGTGTCATGTCCTCATCAAGGGTGCTCCACAAACTTTAGGTTTGTGTAGAGCTGCTCCATGGTGAAGTTTATGGAGCAGAGTTTGTGGAGCAGTCCCAAATACCCCCTAAATTCCCTCTCCATACGATTTCATTTAATAATAGTTATGAATTTATATGTTAGCTATTCTAATGGGTCGTTGACTTAGTCAGTCGCTTCAAAATTTTGATTTTCGAAGGCACTTAACACTTACAGATCACCTATTTTTATGGGCGGTTAACATAAAAACCATCCCTAAGAGCAACTCCAAATGATTATGTAAAATTAGATTCTAAAACCATTGATTTAGCCATTGTCCAAAATAAAACTTCCTCTAAAAAAACAGCGTAATGCAACAGCCTTTCTAAATTCTCATCATCTATTTTTTAGAACTCACACGTCATGCTCGGATTGGCTCACTTCCCTGGTTTGTGTACTCTCACCATCTGCTTGCATGCCACCAAACACTACCTATCGCGAGCGCCATGCAGGAATAGGCACGGATAGGCCGATGGCGAGCCTCTACAGCTTGCTTTCTTTGCCCAGCTAGAAACACGGGATAGCAGACTGGTTATTTTGGATCACACGATAGAATAGCTGTTGGACTTCTAATTCTTGTGAAAATACCTAAAAATATATTCCACAACACAAATAGCCACTCTGTTGGAGTTGCTCTAATGCTCTATTTTAGTGGCAGTTGTTTTACGTCAACCACCCTTAAAAATAAGTAGAATTTTACAATGAATTTTATTAAGCCAACCGTCAATAAAAATTAATATGTAGAAATGGTTTGTAAGCTAGAATGCATCACAACTCGTGTCGGAGAACATAATCAGCTAAGCCTAACTGGGCTTGTAATATTTTTGTACCTAAATACTACCTATGTATTAAAAAATGTAATTCTATGTGCATTCTCTGTTAAAGTGTCCAAAATGTCATCAAATATATAGATCAAAATATTAATGTATTTGACATCAAACAAGTATATTATGAAAATATAGCTCATAACAAATCTAATAATATTTATTTGATGTCATAACTATGAGCAATTTTATATGTTAGTTAAATTTGAAATACTTTAACTTTTTTTTTGATCGGTTGAAATACTTTTTTAACTTTTTTTTTTGAACATTGAAATACTTAAACTTGATACCGTGTGAATTGCATTTTTTTGAACGGCGGGGAGATACTTATAACTTTTGAGGCACGCAAACCAACCGCAGCCACGCTCACGACGCACGCACGGCGGGGAGAGTGGAGAGCGAGGACGACCCAACAAACCAAGCCGAATGGCGCGGCAATCTTCCTGGTTGATCGGCCGGGAACGGGGAATCTGTCCAACCGCCGCTCTCCAGATCCGGAGTCAAAGGATACTCCTCCTATTTGTTTTGTTAATTAATACAATAAATAAAGCACCTCCGAGAATCTTTAGACAACTGTGTTCAACGAAATCATCGCCACACAACCATAGAATATAAGCACCTGTAGAGATATACCACGAAACTCCCCCATGGATCAGCTTCAGTAGCAGCAGTAGCAGAAAGTGAGAGACGCCGGCTGTTAGTTCTTCTGGGCATCTCTCTCTCGAGGAGGAGGAGAGACGAATTCGCTCTTGTTCCTCGTCTTCGTCTCCTGCGCGTGCGTGCGACCTAGCATCTCTCAGGTACCTTTCTCCCTTGTCTCGTTTCTTTACCCTACTGAGCCTGAGGTCATCATCATTCCTGGGAATCTGGGATGTTATGGCGCTCCACCGCCGAGGAGATCGATTGCTGGCGACGTCGTATCGGCGAAAGCCCCTCGCTTCAGTTCTGTTCTCCATTTTGTCAGGATGAAACAAAATGAAGGGCGAATGAGGCCAGGGATTTCTATCTCGTTCGTGTGGGAGGGAGGGCATGGGCGATGGGTCAACGAAGCCTTCTCTTCCTTGGGTTGGGTTCACACATGGATCTTTTATTTGTTTGTTTGTTCTTGGATGATGATATCACTGAAAGAGACATGCATGCATGGTTTTGTGCACTAAATCCACTACCTTTTCTTTTTTGTGTCTAATTCACTGGACCAATTCAACATTACCTTTTTAATCCATGTCTGCTCTGCTCCCTGATTGGATGGAGGGGAAAAAATCCAACGAAAAGAAGAAGAAGAAAATGTTCAGAAAATCGTGGAGCGTTGGAGGCAAATGACCGGAGGGTCACTGTCATCGCTCCCATTATTTTCTACGCCGATGAGTGCATCCCTTGTCGATTTCATCATCTCTCCTCCTCCTCTTTTCCCACTTCCCATAAATCTCCAACGCCATTGGTGAATGGATCTCAAGGAGACAGACAGACGCCGCAAACTCGCGTCCGCGGCGCCAGTCAAACTGATGCAGAGCAAGTTGGACTTTTTGGTCAGTGGCAGGGCTTGTTAGTCAGTGGCTGCTATAAAACGGCCATGGAACATGTTCTTGCATGTGCGTCTTCTCTGCTCAGTTGCCACAAGGTAGGAGCTTTCTGCTTTGTGCTCTTGTTCTTCATCTTGTTCATGGACATGCTTCCTTTCTCCGGTTGGTTCTGGTTGAGATATTGGGGTGGATCTTCCTCTTCCCCTGCTCTGATGAATCTGAATCTGAATCTCATCCCTGGGGACGGACGGACGGTAGCTGGAGGGCCCCTTTCATATTCATCATGTTTTGTATCTTCCTGGTGTTTCTGTAGTAGCTTCTTCTCAAAACAGAAAATGAAGATTTAGGATGCATCATGTGTAAAATAACTGAAAATAGACCCAAAATTTGGTACAACAACATTTGATTTCAGTTCTACCAAAACATGTCAGAAGCAAGAGCTCCATGATCGATCACTTATTGGCTTATTGCCTGCTGCAGGTGCTCCAAGAAGAAGGTCCTCTACTACTGTCGTCCATCAGAGCCAGGCTCAGCATGTTCGTGATCGAGGACAAGGGCGGCGCCATCGCGCTTATGCTGGCGTCGCTGCTGTTCCTGGGCACCTGGCCGGCGGTGCTCACCCTGCTGGAGCGCCGGGGTCGGCTGCCGCAGCACACGTACCTGGACTACTCCCTCACCAACCTCCTCGCCGCCGTGCTCATCGCGCTCACCTTCGGCCAGCTCGGGGACAGCAAGCGCGGCATGCCCAACTTCTTCACGCAGCTCGGCCAGGACAACTGGCCTTCCGTGCTCTTCGCCATGGCGGGCGGCGTCGTGCTCAGCGTCGGGAACCTCTCGACGCAGTATGCGTGGGCGTATGTCGGGCTCTCCGTCACTGAGGTCATCAGCTCCAGCATGGTGGTGGTCATTGGTATGTTGGTGATCTCCATCGCTTCTCTGTCTAAGATCTGGTCAGTGCCTCAGTGGGGCAGCTCATTCTCCAATCTCCATCATGTCACCATCGTTGTTAATCACATGGGATGGGAGGGACCTCAATGATCATGGGAATTTACCTTTTTATTATTTTTTTCCCATAAATGAAATTTGCTTTGCTTTGGAGTCTAGGAATATCTAGAAAAAAAGATCTTGCTTGCTGACAAGGGGAAAAAATGAAATGTCTACATTTTCTTTTGAGATTCAAGCAAATCATGCGGTGGTAGTCTGACAGAACAAGTTTCTTGAGCAAATTGGCCTATTAGTTGTAACTTGTAAGCAAGCTCCTTGTGTTGTGTCAGGGCAATATGTGTGTATTTATTTATTTATTTGTGCAGATGAAGAAATGTTTTTTTTTGAAACACAGATGAAGAAATGTTACTATCAGCTTTGAAATAGAAGAACATCATGTAGTTAGTCTATTAAGGAGCATCCTTGGAACAAAAATGTCAATGTGTTGGACAGAAAAGTATTATTTGAATTCCTGATTTTTCAATGTTCATACATGACTAATAAATCATATGTGCTGTACCATCCCTTGTGTTTTTCAGGCACGACACTGAACTACTTCCTGGACAACCGCATCAACCGGGCAGAGATTCTGTTCCCCGGTGTGGCATGCTTCCTTGTTGCTGTCATCCTTGGCTCTGCTGTCCATGCCTCCAATGCAGCTGACAATGAGAAGAAACTCAGTGGCTCCACAAATGCCAACAAACTTGGGTAATTACTGTTTTTCTTCCGCTTTTTCTCTCTTTGACAAGGATCTGATCATTCAGATTTTGCACCGTATCTGTGACTGAATCACCTCCTAAATTCAGTATCTCTGAACGTTAGGCCATTTACATCTTTTTATTTATAATAGTAGACTGCTCTGATTGTTCTTCCGCACAACGTTTACAGGACAAGTGGAACTGTTGAACCAAGCAAACAAGTCCTAGACAAAGGTACAGTGTAATAAAGTGTGAAAACTGAAAACTGCTGCTGATTTGTTGCAGATTCTTTTAGTAACTCTATATCTAGTTTCAGATGTTCATTATCTAAAGAAAAAACAAATCTAATTTCAGATGCTCCCAAAGACTTGGAGAATGGAGCCTCTGGAACCAAGCAAGCTGACAAAGCTGAGGCAGGCACTGCAGAATACCTCATTGAACTCGAAGAACGGCGATCAATCAAGGTAAACCTTCGTTTCGTCGCTCGTTCACGGTTCATCCATATACTTATGGATGAACAAACACAGATTTGTTCTGAACAAACATCCTCGCCACAATGCTGTGGGGTTTGATCTTGGTGATAATTGTATTGTACGTACAAACACCTTACCAGGTATTCGGCTCGAACACCATCATCGGGCTGGGGATCGTCTTCTTCGCGGGGGTGTGCTTCTCGCTCTTCTCGCCGGCGTTCAACCTGGCGACCAACGACCAGTGGCACACGCTCAAGGACAGCGTGCCGCACCTGGTGGTGTACACCGCCTTCTTCTACTTCTCCATCTCGTGCTTCGTCATCGGCGTGGGCCTCAACATCCTCTTCCTCTACCGCCCCATGGCCGGCGTGCCCAAGTCCTCCTTCAGCGCCTACCTCAGGGACTGGAACGGCCGGCAGTGGGCGCTCCTCGCCGGCCTGCTCTGTGGCTTCGGCAACGGCTTCCAGTTCATGGGTGGCCAGGCCGCGGGCTACGCTGCCGCCGACGCCGTCCAGGCGCTGCCGCTCGTCAGCACCTTCTGGGGCGTCCTGCTCTTCGGGGAGTACCGCAAGTCGTCGCGGAAGACCTACGTCCTGCTCGGCTTCATGCTCTTCATGTTCGTCGCCGCTGTCGCCGTGCTCATGGCTTCGTCAGGTCACAGGAGCACCGAGTGATCCTGTCGCGCTCTTTGTTTCATCAAGTTTCAACTGTTGTTCGCCTTGTGTTTGCAAGCGCAAACGGCAGGCAAACCCCCTCTTGCAATTGCAATCGATCGACAGAACGAAAATCCAGCAGCAAGGCCGGAAGCAGGGGAAGTCCATTCCTTCCAGCCATTCACGAAAGTTTCAGTAGAATGAAGCAGCAAGGCCGGAAGCAGGGGAAGTCGATTCCTTCCCGCCATTCACGAAAGTTTCAGTAGAATGAAATGGATCTGTACATAAAAATGATTGTGGTTATATAGAACTATATAAAAGCTATTTATATTCTTTTCAGAGATGATTGGCTGATAGGATAGGAACACTGAAATTGTTCCAGAAAAAAAAATTCTCTACCATTATTAACAGGGTAAAAGCTATGTTCAAAAAGATGTAGCTTGTGGCTAGTATGACAAAGATTCAGTGCTTGACTCTGATATAATGCTTCTCGGACTCATGTTGTCCAGCTCAAAGGATGCAATTTGGTGGCTTCAACTCTGCCACACCAAACATAATTTACGAATTTGGCCAAAGAGTGCTGGATAAGTCATGTGTGGCTGGTCTTTATGGGGCTGTTGTTGCTCATATGGTCCTTGTGGTTGTTTTTCTGTTTTTAGGACAAGATCTCTTGCATTGTAGGACAAAGATCTTGAGACAAAGATCTTAGATCTGAGGACAAGACATCTTAGCTAGACAGCATATTAGCATCTTAGACTAGCATCTTGGCATATCTTTGGGCAAGGCTAGCAGCCTATAAATATATAACCCCAACCCCTCGGGTTGGTATGGCATTTGTGTGAGCTTGTGTGAAAATAGACAAGAAAATTGCCCTAACTCCTAGTGTCATCCTCTCTCGATGAGAGTAAGAATTCTCCTACTACCAAGAGTGAGAATTCAGCGACTAACAAGTGGTATCGGAGCCAGTAGTATCCTCAGAGCTCGAGCATCTCCTGCTCATCCCTTGCCCACCTTAGCAATATTTTCTAATCGAGAGTAGCAGCAGCTCCGCCGCTCTGTTCACTCCTCTCCCGGCTCGTCTGGCAGCCCTCTCCCCACGCAGCAGCCCCCAGTAGCGCGTCATGTCCGCAGGCGATCTCGGCCTTCGATCGCCCTCGAAAGCACGCGGGCGTCGGCGGAGGGCGAACTTGCCGCAGCAGAGAACGCGAGCGAAGCGGCGGCGAGAGACCCGCGGCGCGCGCAAAAGGGCGCCGAGGTTAGCGGCGCGGCGGAGCTGGCAGCAGACGAGAGCGAGGCGGCGGCGGCGGCGGCGGCGAATGCGCGGCGCGCGGCGCGGCGGCGGCGGCGGAGGTCGAGGTTTCTGCGGCAAAGATCGGCAGCTCCATTTCCGCTGACGACACCGCCGACGCAGACCTCGAGCTGCTAGAGAGGGAGGCAGCGCGAGCGCGGGCGGCGCAATGGGCAGCCGCGCACGTCCACGAGCGTGGCGGCAGCCCAACAAAGCGCGACGGGCTGGCGGCGCTCTGGAGGCGCGCGCGCGGCGGTGGCGCTCTGGGGCAGCCAGACGCCCACGAACCGCGCGCGGCAGCCAGACAGCGCAGGCGCGCGCGGTGGCACTCTGGAGGAGGCGCGCCGCACGCAGCGGTGGCGGGCGGGTCGATGGAGAGCGCGGCCTTCACAGCGCGGCGGGCTCTCTCTCCCGGATCGGTACCGTGGTTACCCACGGGCTCCAGTATTGTCGTGGACGTCGGTCCCGGCGGTGGGTGGCCTACCTCACCAAGACCAACTACGTCCGAGTGGGCTGCGGTGATGAGGGTAAAGCTCCGTGTGCGGCACATGTGGGAGGCGGTCCGGTATGGCGGCGTCGACTACGACCTAGATCGACGGGCGCCGGATGCTCTCATCGCTGCAGCCCCACCCGAGATGCGCTTCTCGCTTACCGAAGAAGCGGATCGCCAAGGAGGCTTGGGACGCCATCATCTGCAAGCACGCGCGCGACAATGACCGCGCCCGCAAGTCCACGCTGCGAGCACTTCGCAAGGAGTGGGAGAACCGGCCTTCAAGCCGTGTGAGGACGTTGATGACTTTGCTCTCCGTCTCAACACTCTCTGCTGCGAAGATGGTGCGATTCGGCGACGACACCTACGGCGAGAGAGAGAGTCGCCGAAAAGCTCTTCCGCTGCGTCCCGAGAAGTACAAGCGGATGGCTCGCTCGATCGAAGTCGCTTTGGATCTCTTCACGATGTCGATCGAGGAGGCGATAGGTCGCCTCAAGGTCGTCGACGATGATGAGCCACGATCCTCTCGGGGCCCATCACCACCGGGCGGAAAGCTCCTTCTCACTCGGGAGCAGTGGCTTGCCAGCCAGGGTGACCGGAGGAAGGGGGAGCCTTCTTCCGCGACAGGCGGCCGCAAGCGTGGCAAGCCGCGCAAGGCGCGCAGAGACGCCCAGGCCGGGGCGCGAGGACGTGCCGAGGGTGATGCCCGCGGAGGCGCCCAGGGCGGCGCCGCCGGCAGGCACAAGCCGGCACGAGACGACACCTGCCGCAACTGCGGCCAGCTTGGCCATTGGGCCAAGGACTGTCGACAGCCACGACGCGGCCAGGCCCACGTCGCACAGGCGGAGGAGGAGCCGGCTCTGTTCATGGCACATGCCAGCATCGAGCTACCTCCAGCGGCACCGGCCGCAGCGGCTCTCCTCCACCTCGACGAGCCAAAAGCACACGCCCTCCTCGGCGACAGCTCCGGCAACGACAAGACTGACGGGTGGTGCCTCGACACCGGCGCCACCCATCACATGACCGGTCGACGGGAGTTCTTCACCGAGCTTGACTCTAGCATTCGAGGCTCCGTCAAGTTTGGGGATGCCTCCGGCGTGGAGATCAAGGGCGTCGGCTCCGTCATCTTCACCACCGTGTCCTACGAGCACAGCACAGCGCTCACCGGAGTCTACTACATCCCCGCGTTGAGGAACTCCATCATCAACTTGGGACAGCTGGATGAGAACGGTTCGCGCGTGGTGGTTGAGGACGGAGTCATGAGGATTTGGGATCGTCGTCGTCGCCTTCTTGCCAAGGTATCCAGAAGCGCAAATCGACTCTACGTTCTTAACGTGCGGTGGCACAACCCTCTCTCGTTCGCGCTCGTCGGGACGACGAGGCGTGCGCGATAACGCAGCGTTGGGCACCTTCACTTTGAGGCCCTGAAGCGGCTCAGTGCCACGGAGATGGTGCGAGGCCTGCCGTGCCTCGACCATGTGGAGCAGCTCTGCGACGTCTGCGTGTTGACGAAGCAGAGGCGACTCCCCTTTCCCCAGCGGGTGAGCTTTCGAGCCAAGGAGAGGCTCGAGCTTGTGCACGGGGACTTGTGTGGCCCGGTGACACCGGCCACACCGGGAGGACGACGCTACTTCCTGCTGCTCGTCGACGACCTCTCCCGCTATATGTGGGTGATGGTCCTCGGTAGCAAGAGAGAGGCTGCGGACGCCATCAGGCGCGCGCAGGCTGCTACGGAGGCGGAGTGCGGCCGCAAGCTGCGCGTGCTGCGCACCGACAACGGCGGCGAATTCACGGCGGCTGAATTCGCGTCGTACTGCGCTGACGAGGGCATTCAGCGCCACTACTCCGCGCCGTACAGCCCGCAGCAGAACGGCGTCGTCGAGCAGCGCAACCAGATGGTTGTGGGGATGGCTCGGGCCCTCCTCAAGCAGAGGGGGATGCCGGCTATCTTCTGGGGAGAGGCGGTGGTGACGGCCATCTACATCCTCAACCACTCGCCTACCAAGGCGCTCGACGGCAGGACGCCGTACGAGGCTTGGCATGGGCGCAAGCCGGCGGTCTCCCACTTGCGGGTCTTCGGTTGCCTCGCATTTGCCAAGGAGCTTGGCCACATCAGCAAGCTCGACGACAGGAGCACTCCGGGAGTGTTCATCGGCTACGCGGAGGGCTCGAAGGCCTACCGCATCCTCGACCCGAAGACACAGCGTGTGCGCACGGCGCGCGACGTTGTGTTCGACGAAGGGCGAGGATGGGCGTGGGACAAGGCAGTGGACGACGGCTCGGCTCCGACGTACGACGACTTCACTATCGAGTACGTCCACTTCGAGGGAGCTGGGGGAGTAGGCAGTTCTTCTTCGACGAGCGCGTCTACCCCAGTCTCCGAGCCTCCACCGACCCCGGCACCTGCTACTCCGACAGCACCACGCTCTCCAGCCAGGACCTCGGCTGCGATGAGCTCTTCGCCCAGCTCCACCACGGCCGCAACGCGCCGCACTCCGACCGACAGGCACCACTCCGGCACGTCTACTCCACCACCAGCTCGTGTCGAGCACGACCCGTTGAGCTCGCTATCTCGCTCTCTCACGACGAGGAGCGCGTCGACGCGTACCACGACGGTGAGCCGTTGCGGTACCGTACGGTGGAGAACCTTCTCGGCGACCAGCCGGTGCCGGGACCGGTGCCTCACGACCTGGAGGCGCAGTTGCACCTTGCGTGTGACGACGGCGAGCCTCGGTCGTTTGCAGAGGCCGAGAGACACGCGGCATGGCGCGCCGCGATGCAGTTGGAGATGGATGCGGTTGAGAAGAACCGCACCTGGGAGCTTGCTGACCTTCCTCGTGGTCACCGCGCGATCACCCTTAAGTGGGTGTACAAGTTGAAGAGGGATGAAGCCGGCGCCATCGTCAAGCACAAGGCTCGCTTGGTGGCATGAGGTTTCGTGCAGCAGGAGGGGGTCGACTTCGACGACGCTTTTGTTCGTGTGGCACGGATGGAGTCCGTCGACTCCTCCTTGCGCTTAGCTGCCCGGGAGGGGCTGGCGTGTTCACCACATGGACGTCAAGTCGGCGTTCCTTAACGGCGACTTGAAGGAGGAGGTCTCGTGCACCACCCGCGGGGATTTGCGATCCCGGCAAGGAGGGCAGAGTGCTCACTGCGCAAGGCCCTCTATGGCTTGCGGCGAGACGCGAGGGCGTGGAATGCCAAGTTGGATTCCACGCTAAAGGGATGGGCTTGAGCAAAGCCGCAGACGAGGCGACCATCTACCGATGGGGCAATGGAGGAAATGCCCTGCTGGGTGGGTGTCTCGTCGACGACTTGGTGATCACCGCACAAAGGATGCGGAGGTGGCGGCATTCAAGGAAGAGATGAAGGCCACCTTCCGGATGAGTGACCTAGGGCCTCTCTCCTTCTACACAGGAATCGAGGTGCACCAGATGACTCGGGATCACGCTTGACGACCGCCTCGCGCCAAGCGCGTCGTTGAGCTAGCTGGGCACACCGATCGCAACCCAGCTCACTCACTCCGATGGAGGAGAGGTCAAGGCCGAGCCAGCGACAAAGATGATTTGGAGGAGGTGGGCGCTACACATCATACGGCGCCTTGTGGGGAGCCTTCGCTACCTCGCCCACACACGGCCGGACTTGGCATTCTCCGTCGGCTCGTTAGTCGGTTCATGCAAATGACCGACGACGGAGCACCAAAGAAGTCAGAAGAGGATCATCCGCTACGTTATGGGACTCTCGACCACGGCCTCTACTACCCAAGGTGTCTGAGGGGCGGCACACTTCGTCCGGGGTGCACAAATGGCAATGACCACGCCGGCGACATCGACACCAAAGAAAGCACGAAGGGATCTTCTTCCTCGGCAAGTGCCTCGTTAGTCGGCGATCGGTCAAGCGGCCAGTGGTGGCCCTATCCACCATGCGAGGCCGAGTACATAGCGGCCTCCACCGCTTCGACTCAGCGCCTGCTGGCTCGCTCGATCGCTTGGTGATCTCCTCGGCAGAGACACTAGAGCGGTGGAGCTCAGGGTGGACAGCAAGTCCGCTCTGGCCCTAGCAAAGAACCCCGTGTTCCACGAACGCAGCAAGCACATCCGGGTGAGGTACCACTTCATCCGAGGTTGTTTGGAGGAAGGGAGCATCAAGGCGAACTACATCAACACCAAGGACCAGCTTGCGGACCTGCTCACCAAGCCCCTTGGGAGGATCAAGTTCCTTGAGCTCTGCTCTAGGACCGGGATGGTTCAACTCTCCCACAAGACGACGCACAAGACTTAGGGGGAGAATGATGGATAAGTCATGTGTGGCTGGTCTTTGTGTGGCTGTTGTTGCTCACATGGTCCTTGTGGCTGTTTTTCTGTTTTTAGGACAGCATCTTAAACTAGAGGACAACATCTTAGAGGACAGCATCTTAGACTAAAGGACATCATCTTAGCTAGGACAACATATTAGCATCTTAGACTAGCATCTTAGACTAGCATCTTGGCATATGCTTGGCTGGCTAGCAGCCTATAAATATATAACCCCAACCCCTCAGGTTGGTATGGCATTTGTGTAAGCTTGTGTGAGAAATAGACAAGAAAATTGCCCCAACTCCTAGTGTCATCCTCTCTCGATGAGAGTAAGAATTCTCCTACTACCAAGAGTGAGAATTCAGCGACTAACAAAGAGAACTGAAAACAATAAAAAAAATTAAAAAAAATGAAACCGTTACACCTGAGACAGTGAGATGCAGCTGCCATTGTAAGAGTTAGGGTTGTAAGGATGGCACAGGTCGCACAAATAATGTTATTATTGTAATTATCAGTGTCTTCTCCCCCTGTACCATATGGCATTGTAACCAAAACATCATCTCCACACTACACATACAGAAGCTAGGAAAAAAATCCGTTCCACTACATATCAAAATTGGGCCAAAAAATTAAGAGAATCATGCTGTTATGTGGCAACAAGCAGAATCAACAAGTGACAAAGTGCCTGGAAGTTCAACTTATTTCCCTCATCGACGATTTTTCTGCCTCGTCTTCAGCATTGCGTGACCTGTTTCTTCCAAGTGAGAAAACAACGTGTTCCTACAACGAGACCATTTTCAGCTTAACCATAATTTTTTTTTTCAAATTCCAAGGTATAAAGGCAACATAGTACTGGGAGGGGCGAAGAGGGGGGAAATGGTAGCTGCAATACCTTGACTCAAAAGTTCCTCCACAAGTTTCACAATCATTACTGGGTGCCTTTGAGACCTCCTGATACATATAACAAGTGTTATCAAATCTGGGCATGTGCCATTAAACCTACAGGTAAAATTTTTTTGTAGTATATATACTATAACTATAATTCAATATCAAGGTCATCATACCACAACCTGTTGGAGCTAGACCTGTTGCGCAAGGAGTAGGAATGGGAGATGGGCGGCCGTGCCTTGAATGCCCGGCGGCGAGGAGGCGGCGCCGTGCTCGGCGCCGAGTAGAGGCTAGGACGAATACATGAGAACGGAGAGCGACTAGAACGCCAGGGAGCAAGAGAGATTAATCTCAATCTCTGGCTAACTTCATTAAGTGAATAATGTTCCACACCTGTACCAATAATCCTAACAAACTCTTGCTAACTCAACGGAATAATAAATCCAGCAAATCAAATAGATAATGTTCCTAGATGCTAGGATCCTGCTAACCAACTGGGCGCCTGCTACTAGCGTCCAGGTTTGTCGTGCCCCCATGGTGATCGCGCACCGGCACGCCTTGGCGAGGGCCACCGTTCAGCCACGGCTGGCACGTCTGCGCTGGTAGACGTTCCCGGTCATAACACAACCACACAGTAATACCAGCTATTAAAGTTCTGTGAATTTTGAATTGAAGTTCCACAAACTTATGATAATTTGGCTTTCAAATAAAGTATACAAACACGTAATAAAAGAAAAAGCAATCAACTTTGAGTTCCATGCCACAAGGTAATGAATGTGTTTCCAGTAGTACAGTGTCATAATACACAATACCAAAACAGTCAAAACACAGAGCTACCCCCAAAATTCTCTATGAATGCACAACTATGTGTAGGATCAGTTAGGGGTGTAAAACTGCAAAGAGCCAAAGCCAATCTACACCTTGTAAGTTAAACAGAAATCACAGGACATCTTAATATGATAAATCATAATAGCACATGCAACCAAGATTGCTCTCTTTTTTAAACTTTACTCCTAATCATTTTGTTTAAAAATCAATGTTGAAAATAGAGTGCTATAGCACCCCTATAGTGGCTGGAGCCCCTCCCCACCAAGCTTGGCTCTTTTCTGAGGTATGGTCGCTATCGGTGCTATATCAGGCAATAGCGGTGCTAAACAGCTTTAGCGGGCCATTTATTTAGCAGCGCTAAACAGATTCCACATGTTCTGTGAAGTTAAGAACTTAAGCAGCCGGCAATCAGCATTTGATTGTCTGGTTGGTGTTTACTTATGTCATAAGCTGCTGGACAAGTACTTATGTCATATATCTTCTACCTACTTATCGCTTATGTTATGTGAGCAATTGTTTGAATTTTTTATGGAATAATGGCTTTTCTGGCCTATAAATTGCATGTATTTTCCCAAAACGCTAAATGGCTTAGCGTCCGCATAGCACCGGTATAGTTGTCACAGCAGTTTGAGCAAGCCACCGCTAAATGCCATAAGCTCGCTATTTTCAACACTGAAAAATACTAATCTATACCCTATACACCTATTGTTAACGACCCCAGCTTTCTTTTTTCAAATTGTGGAAGACGAACAAGTAACATACTAACATCAGTATAGATTGCAACTTTACGATAGAACGTACCACCCATTTGTATCTGGATTGCACAAGAGGGTGAGTATAAATTAAAATAATGTTGCGACCAAATTTTTTTAGGCAGAAACAGTGGGGTACTACATTAAAGGTATGTAAAAGACTACCAGAGTCCAAGGTTGTCTTTACTAAGTGTGCAAGTAAACTGCCTAGTTCAGTATCATCTTCTCAATATGTCAGATGGCATTCTAGCCACGTACAACTTCCAGCACACATTATTCTGAATTATCCAAACGCCTGAGTTTTGAAATGTTTGAAGCACACACTAAGATAACAGAAAAGGGTAGAACAAAGTAACAAACTTCCAATTTCCAAGATATATCAAAATACCTCCCCCCGCCCCCCCAAACCAATCTAATGTGATGTGATGTCTAGATCTATTTTTAGGAACTACATTACCAATACATTATAACTCGTAGGAGTTAACTAATGGCCCTCGAATGATGCCTTGTTCAAAACATCTTGTCTATGCTCTATGCAGTGCTATAAAAATTGGTTCTGAAGCAGCAAATGCTCCGAAGCAACAAACGCCCAATAAGTTTTCAATCAAAAGTATAAACAGTCGGAATGTGTCGTGGAAGTGGTTATCTGATACTGCAACTGTATACACGTGGTTCAAATTAGAAGTATTCAGCCTGCTACAGGACCAAACAGCATAGAAGGTTTTTATTCCCAACTCAACGAGCTTGTTGTAAACCATACGAGGCTCAAATATTAACTTCATATTGCCTTGAAGGACAGAAATTATATGTACCTTTTGTTTCTTCCCCTTTGATGTGCTCTTCTGGTCAGCCTTTGATGTACTCTTCTGATCAGTAGAAACAGTTGTTTTCTTTTCTGTGCCTTTCTTGTTCTTTTTGTTCTTTTTAGGATTCGTGTTTTCACCATTCTGCTTATCTCCTTTGCTTACTGAACCACTGTTGTCATTAGAAGAGGATGGCCCTTCCATCATATCGTCAACATCATTACCAGGGCCAGATCCCTCAGGCTGAACCTCACTTTTACCATGATGCTCATTATCAGCATAATTACCTTCATCTTTTTCCTCCTTTGCAGCCCGTCGCCTGCGTCCTTTCCTTTTTGCATTATTAACTTCAGAACTTCTATGATCGTCATCATCCTCAGCAGCACCCGACAAAGCCTCCTCTGGAGGAGCCACATAACCACCCTTTCTGTTCTTGCGGCTTGATAGCATTGCCTCCAATACACTTGCCTCATCATATGACCCAACCTCCTGCTCTGCACTATCAACGAAATCCTTATCACCATCCTCTTTATCATGCACCTCCAAACCTTCCTCAAATTCTTTAGCTAACTCTTCTGCAGCATCTGAAAATGCACTCTCATCATCTGACTCCTGTGTAGGCTTAAAATCAAACCCCACATCAACTTCATTCCAATCACCTTCCCCCTCCTCTGCCTCTTTCAAAGACTCCTCCTCCTCCTTAAACGCCATCCTCAGCTCAGCGATCTTATCCCTATGCTTCTTCGACTGCTCGTGGTTCTTCCACTGTTTGTCCGATTTGAACTTCTTATTGCAAGCCACGCAGTACAGCTCCTCCCTCTTCTTGGCCCTCAACTCCTCTTCTTCGTCTTCATCATATAATCCCTCCTCTTCCTCCTCCGTCCTCGCCCACTCAGGCTCCTGATATGCCATGGCTCGCTTCTTCTTCCTCTTCTCCTCCTCCTTCCTCTCCTTCTCCTCTGCCTTTCTCTTCTCCTCCTCCGCCTTCTTCTTAAGAGCCATGTCCACCACCCTCTTATCCCTCTTCTTGCAGAAGGCGGCGAGGCCCCTGACAGCGTCATTGTACTCCCGCCGCGCCTTCCGCATCGCCTTCTTGTTGTCCTCCTCCATGAGCCTCCGCACACGGCGGTTCTCCCCGCGCGCGGCATCCCACTCGGCCGCCCACCCGAAGTCCATGACCGAGCCGAACCCAAGCCAGTAATTGTAGAAAGCAGTGACCTGCGCATAGGGGGAATCGAGGTTCCCAATGACCGGCGGCGCGGCGGGCTCAGGAACCCCCATCCGGCGCGCGTAGGAGAGCTCCTGCGCGAAGACCCTGTCGAAGACGTCCCAGTAGACCTTGTAGAAGCCGCGGCCCGTGTCGGAGAAGCCGGAGAAAGCGGAGGAGGAGAAGAAGGCGAAGAGGTCGGGGACGGGGGAGGCGGATTTGGCGCCGGCGGAGGCTGGGTCGGAGAAGAGGATCTGGGAGCGGTGGGAGTCGTAGTAGGCGCGCTCCTGCGGGTCGGAGAGGACAGAGTGGGCATGCTGGAGCTCCTGGAAGGCGGCGGTGGCGGCGGCGAGGTCGGAGCCGGGGGGCTGCTTATCGGGGTGGAGCGAGAGAGCGAGGCGGCGGAAGGCGAGCTTGATGTCGGTCGGGGAGCAGTCGCGAGGTAGGCCTAGGACCTCGTAGTAGCAGCGCTTCGGCGCGCCCGCCGCCGCGGACGCCATCGCCGCTAGGGTTTGGAGGTGTCCGAGGGAAGGGAGAAGGACTAGAGAGCAGGGGAACAGGCGTTTTCTATTGTTCTTACACGTTGGATTACATTGCATGCATACAATTACATTGAAATTCTTGACAAGTTCGAGAGGTAGAAAAGGTTTCCCTCTTTTTTAATTAATTAATTATTAGTAAATATATGCCCGTACGTTGATCAAAATTCATCGTGTTACAGGGGGCACCAACATGGTTGTGCGCCAGAGCCACACGCGAGACACTATGGCCACAACAAGATGGCTCGAACTTGCGGCCACGGCACCACGTGCGCACGGTGTCATGCGGGAGACCAAGAGTGGCCATGGCAACACGCACATAGGGGTGATTGGTTGCTCAAGGGTCAGCGAGCCAGGATGGAGTGGTTGTCTAGGCTCTTTCTAGCCATGATAAGACTATGTACTTTGTTGTATTTTGTTGTCTTTGTTGTTGGTCCAGTACAAAACGAGATCATGTTTGGTTGCACGCATGCATCAAAGTTTTGAGTGTCTGACACATGGGCCCCTGCACCATGCGTGTATGAAGCCATCCCGGCTCGCGAGGGAAGGTGAAATTGAGAATCTAGGATGATGATGATGATACGATGAGAAGGGACTCGAGACGAGCAACCAATTGATCATAATTGAAAGGAGTAAAATTCACCATCGGTCTCTAAACTTGGCAGACGATGTCATCCCGATCGCCCAACTTCCAAAGTGATATATGTAGGTCCCTAAACTTAGGCAATGGTGTCATCTTAGTCCATGAACTTCCAAAGTGATCGCCACCGCGGTCCCTAAGCTTGGTCTTTAGTGTCATTCTAGTTTACGCTTAATGTAGTATGCTTACTGTGCGTTTGATGTGGACACAACACGTGGAATATACCTATATTTTAACATTTTGGAGGAGTAAAATTAACGGCATGGCCCTAAACTTGGCCGTCAGTACCATCATGACCCACAAACTGATATATAGGTCTCATGTGTCAAAGATGAGAAATAGAGAGAGATAGACCCCAACATGTTGGGTCCACATCTAATGCATAATATATGCGACACATCAACGTATAGAATGGGTCCCTATTTAGACCTAGACTAGACAAGACTCAAAACCAAGATTATAGTTTAGGATGATATCGTTGGCCAAGTTTACCTCACGATGGACTAAATTCTAGTAGTCCTAAATTCTAGTCCGATGATCCATACGTGCCCTTTAACCAATGGCAAAACCCAGTTCAAGTAGGTCGTTTTAGATGTAATATTACACTATATCCATAAGTGAACTGGTGATTATTTTTTAGATAAAGGGATTAAATTCAGCCTCTGCATTCATATTTCATACATGAATGTATATAATAGCCAAAGTGAATCAGTGATAATAACAATAGATAATATATGTACATTGGTATCGCACAAGTGATCCCATTACAACTAAGAGCGAATTGCCGTCAGTGTGTTCCTGATGAATGCATCTTCCCACCTCTCCTCTGGGAGCATCACCCATTCTTTGATCCTTCTAACTGCTCAGCAGTTCCCTGAGTCCAGTGCTGTCGAACCTTGACCGAAAAAAGTAAGAAATAACTTATGGGTTGACAGTGAGAAGAAAATAACCACAAGTATTTATAAATGAAAAAGTGACATTTTCATCATATCTAAAAATCTAGAGTGTGCACTAATTACCCTGAGTCTTCTACCGTACAGTTTCTTTTGGTTCTATTGTAATAGCTAGTATTGTTGATAGAGACCATTTTTTTTCCGACTGATAATTAGATAGATACCAGCAGGCAGGCTATATCTTTGCTGGAGACAAGGTAGAGTAACATTTTTACTTACATATGTAGGGAGGTCATCAGCATCTTCTCTACGAAATGATGTCGCTTTGCAGCCTGTTACAATATCCAGAAGTAGTACACCAGAGCTGTACACATCGGACTTCGCCGAGTACGATTTGCGGTGGAACAACTCAGGAGCGCTGTATGCACTGATAGTACCATACCATTAATTAATCAGTAAGCACACTGCCAGTGATCGGTTCTGCTCATCACAAGGAACTTTTTTTTTTGAATGGGTTAAACACATGGAACTAAGCAGTAAAGGCAAGTGCAATGGCTGCAAAATGAACTCACCGTGTTCCCTCGAAGCTCTCCGCCTTCCCTTCAGACTGGCCTTGATCAAGCAGAGTTGCAAGACCAAAGTCTGAAATTTTGGGGATCAAGTCATCGCTAAGTAGGATATTACTAGGGTCTATATCACGATGAATGATTCTGCAATGCTCATGCAGATATAGCAATCCTTCACAAATTCCTTGCAAGATGCGAAGACGTGAAGGCCAGTGGAGCACTCCGTACTTTTCATCTTCAGCTGCGCACACCTCAGATTCATGGCTGGTAAGACCAACATGCATCTTATACAAACGGCACTATTCTTATGATAAATTGATAATTATGTCTGCAACCACTTATATTACAAGAAAAAACATACCGAAAAGAACTGCATCAAGGCTACCACCGGGCATATATTCATAGCATATTAGGTTGTTGTTATTCCCTATGCAGGATCCCATCATCCTTATGATGTTCGGATGGTTAAGCCTCGCAAGAATTTTCACCTCATTTTTTAGCTCCTCAACTCCCGCCTCTGTGTTTGTTCTTTTGATTGCCAAATCATCGACATTTGGTAGTGTTCCCTGAGCAATGCCAAGGATGACAAGTTCTTCATATATACTAATTTAACAGACTCACAACCGAAACTCCAAAAGGAAAACTAAGTACCTTGTAGATGGTCTTAGATTGGGTAGAGATGATACTATTTCGTTCAGCCAAATTGTTGGTGGCGACTCTGATAGCATCCAGATCTAAACTCCAATCAAGGTTGGCTGTAAGCTTAGACCCTGGTGCATGCTCATGTTCTGTTACAAACAATTCTGATTGCACAAGTTTTTTCACGAATGAAATGATATATATAATCCTGATCATACATAAAAATCATGAATAATAAAATATTAACCATACGTACCAAGTGCTAGCGGTAAATGCTTTCGTTGGCTTCGCCGATAACAAAATACTAGCAATGCAGAAATAAGCAGCAGCCCTCCAACAACAGAGACAGAAGCAATGATAGCAGTTTGTCTAGCTGTAAAAAGAATAGGGATCCATATTTAGTACAATAAAGTACTAAATAAACTCTTGTATTGATAGGAATAATGATCGAAACATACCTGAGCGAGACGGATCATCATTATGGGAAGTCCGAGTGTAGAAATCATTGATCCCATCGGCAAGTTGAACAGTATCGACCAAATCACCTGACCAGACAACACAGTCACTCTCTCCAAGCACGGTATAAGCATTGCATGAGCAATTCCCTAAGCACAACTCCTTGCACTCATCGAAGCTCTTGCCCCGAACCAAGGTGGCGTTCAGTGTGTCAGGCACCTTGACAAGTGTCAACTTCTGAAACCCATTAGCCGAGGAGCAAGAAAACGATGCACTTCTCTTGCAGCCACGGGTGAAGTTCCTCCGGATCCAATCGTTCGGTGACGTATAGACAAACTCCGGTAGACATTTGCAGTCAGCATTGTAGCAAGCCGCGTTCGGACCGCAGAACGCGTAGGAATCACATGTAGACTGAGGCCAATGCCAGAAGTCCACCCACTCGTTGTCAGGGCTGCTGCTGAACGAGCGATTGGCAATGCCATCTGGCATCAGGACAGTTCGCCACTGGACTGATGTGTTTAAGGCTGTGAACCAGTAATATGCACTACTTTCGCGGACACTCATGTTGAACATCACGTCGTTCGTCGACTTGAGATATGGCTGGCCATTGAAGCCTTTGCCATTCCATGGGCCAGTCCTGTACTGCAACTCAGTGTCCTTGCGCAAGACCAGCCCAGGCAGTGGCCTCGGATCCATGCTGATGGTGTAGTCCCCAGAAGACGGGTCCGATTCGCTCTTCCATGATTTGAGCTGCAACAAGCCATTATTCGCCACCGACGTGTCGTACCTGATTCTCATGCCAGACAACCATGTGTCGCAGGGATGATCAAAGCTTTGCCATAGTGGTTGACTTGGCCGGAGTAGTACTCCTAGACATGGTGGTGTCGTTGATGATCGATAAGGTTACCAGTGTCGAGAAGGAAGGCCTGTGGACTGTTGGTGTTGAGTGTGCCACTTGACCACAGGGATCCTCTCCTTTGTATCCACAAGGTCAAGAGAGCTTTGGCTGAGGGTAAGGCTTACATTGCCTCCCTTTATTGGGTTGTCACGGTTTGCCACCCAGACGATTGTTTGAGGCTTCATGTAATTGTACCATATTCCTAGATATGTGTTGGCCCCAATTGTGAAGAAACCCAACACAAAAATACCTTGTGCTGAAACTAGTGTTTGCCCAACTTGCAAAGACTGCCCTACGGCCAGTGAGCCATCTGGAACAAGATATTTCAAGATGAAAACTGTGAGAATACGTCAAGAAAAAAGAGAACCAGGTATATGCATGGAAGATGCTTAAAAAAAAGGTATATGCATGGAAGATATATATGGTTGCCATATTGTTTCTAGCTACTATTTCTTTCTCTCACCCAAAGAAAAACATAAATAAAGGGAGAACGAACCAGAAAAACAAAAAAGTTTTTGGTATCTTGCACAATTTATACTACACTGGACCAAGACCAATTGGCATGATGTCAGTTAAAGTACCATTATTGTCCTGTTCGGCTGCCATTGATGCAGCAGCTGCTACAAGCTGTGGCTGCAATTTGCTCTCTGTGGTTACTGTATTAGCAGCAAGCTGCAGCGAACACTGATCTATCATACCATGAACAACATGTCACGTCATCAGTGCCATAGCAGGCAGGCAAAGGTTTGTACTACAGATTATTGCACGATGGACCACACTCTGACAAATCCAATAATTAACCATGGACCACAAACTGCACTCGAAGAGGACTAGAACACCTTCAAATTTGGGCCCCCTTTGGAACAAAAGATGTACAATACACAGGAACAAAAAAAAACGTAGGGATGACAAATCCTATAGGATTTCAAAACAAAGAAAATTTAGAAAGACGCCTTTGGAAACATTGCAGGGAAAAAATGAAACAAAACAATGAAGTTAGCTAATGTTTAGTTTGCTCCAAAATTCCTTTAGATTGCCCACTATTCCACATGAATTTCAAAGGAATTATTGGGAAGCATTAACCAAACCATTCCATGCGCGAACAATGACTCTACAGAGGATTGATTGTGTACTTAATCCGTACTTTTCAGTTTGTCTTTTTCAGCTGGAACAATATTTTCCTCTCACAACAAATCAGTCGGAACAGTGTTTCGACTTTTTCAGCGAAGCGAACGGAGCCGGAGAGAGAGAGAGAGAGAGGTGTACTTTGCGACTGCGCCCGAGGCAGAGAAGCAGCAGCGAGCAGCAGCACCGAAACGAGGAGCACGGCCTTGAGCATCGTCCTCGAGCCGTCAGCTACGCAGGCCGGCCTGGAACTCGAATGGAAGCACTGATGAAATGGCGAGCGTAGCATAGATCCTGAAGTCCCACGCTTTGTACGTATATTAGTACAAAAAAATAGGAAAAATCATCATAAAGGTCCTTCACCTCTTGTGAAATTTAAATGGAAGCCTCCGTAGGATATTTGTGTAGTCTTTCTTTAGAAACAAATATGCTTTGACCATCAATTACTCTTACAATATATTGTTATCATCAATTGCTTCAAAAACTGTGTGGTCTGTATTAATATTAAAAAGATATGTGACGCCTGTATTAAAAGAAAAGATATTTCCATCATTTTTTTTGAATCGACTGGATGAATTTTAGCATCCACTAGTTCTCTCTTGGAATTCAAAAGTGCGCCAAAGTCAAGTGAAACCAATTAAACCAATGAGTTATTTGGATAGGAATTGATGATGACCTCTGACGAGTCGTCCTATGTATTTCTCGGCCGTATATTGTGTTAACATCATCTGGATCAACCCATCCTATTCCTAGCTAATAAGGTCGTCGTCGGTGGGAACACACACAGTAATTTCAAGGAAAGGTAGAAAGCTTACGATGTCCGATGACTGTTACACATTTCACACCATAGAGCTTTAGCTGAAAATAATTCCACTGCAAATAAAGCTGGTATTAGTGTATACTGCAGTCCTCCTGCCAAAGCATGCATGGCTTGATACCAAAATTGAAAGCAAGAATGACTAAAAGAATAGTAGTAGTAGTTAGGATATTTCGTGACTTGGAAGCCCAGAAGATAGACAGCATATTTGAACTAGCCTGTGGTCGGGTATACGGCTTGCTAGTTGAAAAGTCAACACCATATTTACCTGGAACCCAGGAAATTCTACACAGATGATTTTTCAGAAGCATCTAGATTTTTTTTTCAAGCTGGTTTGAATTGAGGCCCACCTCTAGAAATGCTAAGCTAGGCTATAGTTGCGGATCATCCCTGGAAATCCATTTATTTTCAGGGATGGCTGCATAGGAGGACCTGCCCTGGAAACACTATTTTCTCCCATGTTAATGTTTGTTTCTAGGAACACCCCGTGTTAATGTTTTTTTTACTTCAATTATTGCAAAAAGTACTTTATCTCCACTGTAATCCATATTTAGTAATTGGGTTGATTATAATGTTATCCACTGCTAATGTTAAACTTATTTTTGGTATAATTTTGTTACAATATTTATATATTCTATAATTCATGTCAAATGTTATATTGCATCGCCCCATTAAAAGGACTAGTTCTTTGGTCACCACTAAAAAACTTCATATGCCACGTGGACCATCAATTTATTTTTTCGGAGCGTATGGACCACTAATGTCATATTTGCATATAACAGCTCCTAACGGGAGGATGAAATGTCCCTTTTGCCCTCGAATGAACCTGGGGTAGAAATTTTCGCTGGTTCCTTGTATGCCACCACCGACAGTCCTAACTGTCCTGTTTTTTTGTGCCAAATAATAGAGAGCAATTAGGAGGAGGAAATATCATAGAACATTAGGAATATTGCTAACCTATGGTAAACTAAAACTGTTGTGATAAACTACAGTACAAGAAGGAAAAAAAAAACAATATCGCATGAAGTGTGTTACCAGCAACAACAGAAACCAACTGCCTCCACTCAGTGTGATACTCAACAAATAGCTGAACCAGGTTCTGAATGCCTTTCAATTTTGATCCTGTCTCTGACTCAGCCTTTGAAAGTTCTCATATTAGTTCTTTCAGTTTCCGGCATCCAGTACCGATAGAAACCTGGTTGTAACATTTAAAATGTCTTAGGACTTCAGTTCTTAACATAGATCCCAGTTTGAATCGAACATCTATGAACCATATTCAATAAATTTGCCATGTGTTCAGACAAAGTAAAAGAAATATGCAGTAACTTAGCACAAAGGATGAAAGAAAGAAGCAACACAGATTTCAAAACTAGCCCCAAGCGAACTGTCCAAGTTCAATAAATGCCAAAACCAGAGGGCTGAACTTTGAGGAATGACGATAACATACCTAGATTATACAGTATACACGCTGTTTGTAAAAGAAATAGCTGAATCAGAATCTGAAGAATGCCTTTCTTTTCTTTTTTGTTAGTATAGTAGTAGGTAGTAAGATACACGCTATTTGTAAAATGGGTAGATATATATTTGCAAACCAAATATGCAACAGTAGCAGGTAGCAGCTCACTTATATACTTATTTACACTTAAATACAAGAGGGAAAAACATTGTGATTACCTTTTTTGTAGACTCTGCAACTCATAGTTTCTGGAAAAAAAATCCTGAAGAAAGCTGTTATTCTACCTGGTGAGAGCAAGGCTCGTTCGGTTAGGGGTGAATGACGCCGGGAATCATTGCAGCCAATGAAAGCTTGTAGCTTGTATAAATTAACTTGCAATTCCGGCCGGAATTTTTCGTGGGAGCCATTCCTTGCGAAACGAACGGGGCCTAAGCTTAAATCCCTCTGTGCATATCAATGTACTAACATACATGGAACATCTGATGGCAGTCTGGCACCCCACGGCACAGCAGTAAACTGTTGAAGCAGTCTCTCTGATGCATCTTCATAAAGAACAACTGATGAACTTTTCAGGTTTTCATCACCGCAGAAAAATGTAGCTTGAGTGCTTGATTGCTTGAGTCATTCAAGTTAGACAAAGAGCCAAAAGATTTCAAAGATCCCAAAGTAGAAAAGCAAGGCAGTATTCTGACGCTAAACACAAGGAAATAGTTTACAACAACCAAAAGGTGCAGCAATCCAGTTTATTGCATCAGATCTCTACTGATATTGTCGGCCCAAAAACATGTCAATGCGCCCGACACACAGTAAGCCGGAAAGATCTGCTTGGCTTCAATGTAGGGCTAACTGATCCTGTGAATTCCTCCCGAGGCGTGCCAGTCAATTTGACCCGCAATTGACAAGGAGAGAAAGTTTATCAGTAATTTAAGGTGTAACATGCCGGTTTTGCCCAGACAGTTCCAAGTGTGCTGCTTCGAGAGCAGCCAGACGGGAAAATCAACTAAATAGCCGATACGCACAGAAATCGGCTGTTACGGACTATAAAGCTCGTGGATCGCGATTGATTTTATGTTGACAAGTACAATACACGCAGATTTAAGTAAAATCATCAGCTAGGTGGGTATTACCAGTGTAACGCGTTGAGCCGATGAATCTAACAAGAAAGGATATAACATGCGAACAAATCGACTGTTTAGTACAAATGGATCTACAAACGCCCTGAATCTAATCTATTACCATCAACAGTGAGGTTCGACCGGATCGATGACAGCTATGATGATAATAACAAACTAAAACCGAAGAATCCGTAAAACTATCTATATATTGACAGGCTTTCCGAAAGACACGCTATATGTGTGGACGCTCAGGCGAATCGGCTGAAATGGCTGATTCAGATGAAAATAGACTACAACATGTGAACAATTGACTATTTAACATGGACAAATCTATGAACTCATCAGACTTAACATGTTATCTCTAACAGTGGGGTTCACAGATCTATTCACATTTAACAGAATTATGGAGACACACTGTAGATGTTAAAGCATAAGTGATCGGCTATTTAACTAGCCAGTAAACCTTCGATCTAAAGTGCCATCAGTGGAGATCGACCGGATCGTTACAGCCATAATAGCGAACTATAGACCAGATTTAACTAGCCAGTAAACCTCTTCAAGATCATACGTGCATTAACCGTGTACTATGCACGATCAAGATCGAGGTAGAACAGCCGATAAAACATAAGCCGTCGCTCAAAGTAAGAAATATCATATTGTAACAAAGCAAACGATGGACTAAAAGGATGTGAGGCCGATCTAGATCGATCTCGATCGGGCAGATTGATGTTGCTGAAAACTAATAACAATAAGAATATCAGCAAGATCAGTAACTTAATTAATCTACCCGAAAGACGCCACCCTTAGGTAGAGCCGATAACTTGACCTTAATCTAATTCGAGCAGTCACTACCAGAAACAGTATAATTGCCGAGTGCCTGAGGATTTGACGAGTGCATTCCATCGGGCACTATTTACCGAGTGTTTTTAATTCAATGCTCGGCAAACCGATAGCACTCGGCAAAACCCCACTTTGTCGAGTGCCTCATAAAAAACACTCAAACAAGGACACTCGGCAAAGTACAAGCATGTGCGCTGGGCATGCGGCGACCGTGTGACGGCCGTTGGGTGCGCCGCCCTACCGTTAGAATTTTGCCGAGTGTCCTTGTTTGGAGCCCGGGTGGGTGGAGACGCACAACGCTTGCCGGGACCGGCGTTTGCTGATGCCACGTGGATCACACCATCAAGGCAGCCTGAGCCTCGATGAATACAGGGAAAAATGGGTACGCGAATTCATTTCTTTATTCTAACGCTCAATTCTGCATAATTTCTAATCATTTTGCATTTTTGCCGCAGTCGTCGTCACATGATGGCCAGCCTTGCTCCCAGTTCAAGGCATGGGTTCTGTCCAAAAAGGGCAAGGCGATGGCAAACATCGACTTCAACCCGAAGGACCCGCCCAAGGCGTACAGCGATCCCAGCATCCACAGCCGCGTCACTGAGTACACAGCGATGGCAATGGTGGTTCATGGGTCAGAGTTCGATCCGAGCACCCAGGATTTTGATGGAGAAATCGTGATGAGGGTGGGAGGAGGCAAGAAGCATGGCTGGGACTGGATTGGCGATAGTACAATCGACACGGCCTCTACTCCCACTCTCTCCTAGATTCGAGTAAGGAGCACGAGCTTGAGCCCGGAGATACGCCCACGACCAACCACTACACAGTTCCAGATGGGCTCTTCATGTTATTTCTGTTTTATTTATCGTTTGTTGATTGTTACGTACTTTAGCTTTGCATTGTAACATTGGGATGAAATATTATAGGCCCGGGTGGAAGCAGAAACGAAGCAACGGTAGGAGATAGAGGTGAGGATGGAGGAGATGATTCAGCAGAGGGTAGCAGCCAAGCGGCAGAACATGGAGGAAGAACAACGGCGAACGATGCAGAGGATAGAGGAAGAAAATCGGTTGAGGATGGACCAAATGTTCCAATACATATAGAATTTTGCATCGAGTATGGGTCAAGCTTTGCCACCGCCACTGATGCTATTCCCTCCACCTCTGCCACCCACAACTACTCATATGAGTCACTTGATACTTTATACTGCAGATTGAATACTTTGACTTACAGAACTTTAGATGTTAGCTCAAAATGACTTAGAGAACTTTAGATGGCAAGGAGGGTTTCTCCATCAAGATCCTTGTAGAGTCAGCCTTGACTGCAATATAGTTCGTCATACCCTTGTTTTCATGAGGAGCTCAAGAACTTGGGCTTCTGACAGTTCTATCCCATTAGTGTTGGATGCATGTAGTTTTGAGTTCTGGTTGTTTAATTGGTTGAGAGAAGTCGTTCTTCTGAAGAGTGCTGTTAGCTTTCTGTCTTTTTTCAGACCAGTGCATGTAGCTTTCTGTCTTTTTCAGATCAACATGTAGTTTAGAATATGTTTGTGACATTTGAGTAAGCTGTTTTTTCCAGCTTGCGATGTAGCAGAAATTATGTTTTTTCTCAAATTATTTGTATCAGCATGACCAGTATTTCTTGAGGCTACCAATTCATAATTGTGGTTTCAAACAGCATTGTTGCTTATATTTTGAGTAGGGCAGTAGGCAGAGCAATCCTAGATTGGCAATAGTGAAAGCCAGTTTGCACTTTTGTATTCTATTATTTTGTTTTGGTAATAATTATTAAAACTTAAACTTGATGGATTTTCATGCAACCTTAAGTTACCTGATAAATATAATGTAAATGGATTTATATGAATATGAAGTTTGAAAAGGAGACTAGAAATATGCATGTCAGGTCAAGCAGTGTAACAGTGATTTTCCCACTGATTTTAGTGGGGCAGCTGACCCCAATAAAGGGGCCTACTCCGTCCCTGTTATAGAGTACATAGGCAACCAGTGAGATAGAGACGGAGAATATGCAAGGTTAAGATAAGCTTAAAATTTCCATTTTCTCCTTTGAATTTTGTAGTGCACAGATCATCACTCATTTCCTTTGCTTTTATGATATAGTGCTAATAACAAGAAATTAACCATTAAGTGAACATGCCTAGCTCTTTTGTGTCACTGAACAACCTAGATCATGCAAATGACATTTTATAAAGCAAATCACACTAGAAGAGGAGGTACTGAGAAATGGAGGCTGCACTAAGAATTTTGCTGACCAACCACAAATACTATTGCCATTCATCGTTGTTGCTCCCGATCAGGAACCCTACTCATGTAGCCCTTGCCTAGCACATTTATAGTGCTCAGTGATATACTAGCCGAAGCCACTCCATACAAAATCACATCTCTAGCTGCAGGATTCAAAACAAACCAAATCATAAGCTGGAACAACATCCTAATCGAAATTAGCTTCCCATGCACAAATACAAGTTAGTACTATATATACTTACGTGCAAGTATTTTTTCAAGACACTACTTATACTTTCTGGTTGCAGTGAGTTTTTTTATATCTGCAGCTTACACATGCAATCTCTTCTCTTTTGTGCAGAATCAATTAGCGGCATCAAATAATCAGTCTCAAGACCTGAATTTGTCGCAGTGGTTCCTAGGGCCTCCGCAGTGATTGCATTTGCATTTGTGGCTTATTGTGACTTAGTTGTGACTTGTGATGATGGTTTATTGTGAATTATGATAATGGTTTATTATGCATGTGACATATAATTATGCCTGTGATGATGCTTTATTGTGAATTGTGATGGTTTATTGTGAATTGAGAGGGGTCCGTTATACGTGACAGATTAGTAAAAAAGGGGGTATTGGTCGCTTTGCCGAGTGTAACACTCGGCAAAGAGAGGCGTTACCGAGTGTCAAGCCAAAACACTCGCCAAAGAGGTCAATTTCTGTTATTCTGGGAACCTTCTTTGCCGAGTGTTTTGTCTTTGCTGAGTGTATTCTAATGGACACTTGGCAAAGTGACCATAAAATCTGCCCGTTGCGCGCTTGTTTGCCGAGTGTATTGGGCGTGACACTCGGCAAAGTGTGTAAATGTTGCCGAGTGCTTTGGTCTTGACACTCGGCAAACTTTAGAAACTTTAACGAGTGTTTTCGAATTGACACTCGGCAAAATTTATAAACTTTGCCGAGTGTTTTTGGCTTGACACTCGGCAATGTTGAGAAACTTTGCCGAGTGTTTTTCCGTCATGCACTCGACAAAAGCGCCGTCACCGTGCCATCCCGTTAACATTTTTTTGCCAAGAGTTTATTTTTGCCGAGTGTTTATTGACACTCGACAAACCATCTGCCGAGTGCGCGATAAAAAACACTAGGCAAACTACTGTTTGTCGACACTGTAGATGCCGTGAGTTCTATGCCAGAGTGTTACACTCGGTAAAGCGTTTACCGAGTGTTTTTGGGCCTGGCACTCGGTAAAGCTACTGTATCCCGTAGTGAGTGGAGGTTGAACTTAACCGATGCCACCGTACTTGAACTAGATAAGAGTCGATAACTAATTTATACTAGAGTTCGTAGTGGAGGTCGAACTTAACCGATGCAGCCGTACAAATAGAAGTATAAGCCATGACTGTACTTACAGATAAGCCAGAGGTTGGCCGGACCGATGCAGCCCTGCTTGTTCAAGAACTCGTCGAGATCTACACTACTCCTACTCCTAAGGGTTGGCGTAAAGCAAAAAAAAAGTAATTTGTATTGATTGATTGGATGTGTGTATCTGTTATAATAGCTAGAAATTTATATTTATATCGTAGGCTGATAAGAGTCCTAAACGAACACGAGTAGATAACAAGAAGAAATCGGTGGCATTCGCAGTTCTCAACGCAAGGAATATAGCACGCGTGAATCACAAATTCCTAAGCAACAGCACGCAAACCGTGGGTTGTGATGATAAAAATAATAAACAGACGAAATTCCATTGCGCAAGGAAATCCCCACGAAACCAACAACTGATAAAAAAAATAAAATACTGAAGGCTAATTGCGTGAATCACCTTCACATTCCGTGGGTACTCAACAGAACCCGCTGCTGTTCACTGTAGCACTAAACTGAACAATTTGAACCCGACAAAACAATCAATCTGGACGATTCGAACAGCGAGATGCAGTCCAAACCAGCGGGCGCACATATCGAAACCAGCCCACACAGACACAGAGGGCGCAAAGCAAGGATGGCAAATTGGCACGTACGAAGGCAAACGACCGAGGGACCGAGGCACCGAGGCACCGAGCCCAATCGTAACAAAAAAAAAAAATACCCCAAAAAAAAATTGTGAAAACCGCCATCGAAACTGTGAGATAATCATTATGGGGGTCATTGGTTGCTTCGGTGATGGAAAGCCGGGATGGAGAGCCGGTATAGGATGGTGAGATGCATGTTTAAATCGTGCACCCAGTCATATTTGATTGTCTTTGTTGTTGGTCCAGTATAAGATGAGATTTTGTTTGGTTTTGGTTGCATGCATGGATGAGAGTTTTGAGTATATAACACATGGGCCTCTGTATCATGGGTGCATCGTGTCGTCCTGCATCGCGAGGGAAGTGGGAATCGAGAAGACGGATCTATACGGGACGGAGAGGTGAAGATGAACGAGACGGAGCAGGAAAAGGATGCAAGGCAGGCATCCAAACACGGCCAAGTGCACCGAGCGGTGCTGGGATGGGGCTCAGGATGGCCTCCTGCGTGCAACCAATCACCCCCTGAGAAGACAGAGGTGTGCGGGATGGAAGGGGGCAGATAAATGGAACGAAGCAGGCAAAACGTGCGAGGAGAGGAACCAAACATGGCCACAGTGCACCACTAGGTGCAGGATGGGGCTTCGGACGGCACGAGCAGGGCAACCAATCACCCCATAGTGTCTTCAGGCAGCCTGGGCCAGAACTATGTGGCAGCACGTATGACCTGGATAAGTGCCTTGTTGGTTCCGAGATGCATGGAGGCGACCCAGTGCACGAGCAAGATGGCGACGTATGCTCGAGAGACGGTGCCTTTGATGCGACTTAGCTTTCAGTAGACTTTAGAGATGTTTGGATCCAGGAACTAAAGTTTAGGAGGTATCACATTGGATATCATATCTATTGTTACATCGGGTGTTTAGATATTAATAATAAAACTAATTACAGAAATCGTGACTAATTCGTGTGACAAATCTATTAAGCATAATTAACCATCATTAACACATGTTTACTGTAGCACAATATTATCAAATCATGAACTAATTATGTTTAATAGATTCATCTCATAAATTAGTTTTAATTAGTTTTATAATTAATCTATGTTTAATACTTCAAATAGTATCAAACATGTTTAGTGTAGTCGATGTGACAGGAACTAAATTTTAGAGGTGGGAACCAGACATCCCTTGATCCTTTGGAACGCCAAGGAGACTGACGGGGAGTGGCCGACGACGCGCTGCCTCGTTTACAAGAGACGTTGTGACGTTGAAGGTGCTCCTGTCGATGATGCGGAGGCCGCCGCCGGCTGCGAGCACAGTGCTGTTTGTGCGGCGCATGCCACGCTTGTTGTCTAGCATGCACACCACGACATCGCGTCGGTCATGGTCATGGTCGTGCTCATGCCCGCCACCTTTTCTCTTCAACATCACAAGGTCGTACCAGTACACCACGCCGCCGCTCTTTGCGTCTGAATTTAAATTAATGCGCCTGATGAGCTTCAATCAATCAAATCAAACTGAAAAATAACAATGATGGTACGGTGTGATATATCTATATTATTATACACGTATGTTGTCTCGGTCTATATACCATACATCTATGTCGTTCCGCACCCGGAGTTCGAGTCTGAACGTGTTACTACTACATAATATTTGCACAAAAATATTTAGAAAAATTACCACCACGTTCCTGTAAACAGCATGTTCGCTGATTGATTTTTGGGCTAAAAAATCCGGCTGATGCTGGTTTATTGTGAGAGAAAAATATTATTAGCTGGCTAATAAGTCATGGCTGAAATCAACGAGCGAACATGCTAAAAATATTAGGAATCTATAAGCTCGAAGAAAAAAAGTGATAGAAGTTGGAGTTTGGTTCCTTTGTAAACAAAGTGAAAATATAAAATAAGGAATACACGAACGTGATTTTTTGACTCCCTTTTGACATATAACTAAATAAAGAAAGTAGAGCAAAATAAAGAACCTAACTCGTATCGTTTTCTATTTGATTATTAAGAGTTGTATAGAATCTATTTAGATTAGGATTTCTACTCCATATTTGTCTAGACGCGAGTTATTCTAACTCATAAAAGCACATGTTATATATATATATATATATATATGTCCGGAAAAAAACTCTCCATTGTTCAGTAGTTAGGAGGAGACGGATCAAAAAATGGATGGATGAAAAAAATGGCTGAAAATTTTAACACTTTATTATTAGGTATATAGATAAATAAAAAAAGCAAAATCATAGGATCCAGCTCAGTATGTATTCTAGACGTGTTCACCTAGTGTTGGTGTTTTGTCAACCGACGAGTGAATTTATACGTGTGTCGCGCTGCTCTAGAAAGACGATGGTAGCACTCAAAGACACAAGGAATTATACTGGTTCAGACCAGAGCCCTACGTCCAGTCTCAAAGATAGTTCGAGTTCGTATTCCTCGGTTCAAGTGCTCTGAAGTTCTTACAATGAGGATGAGTAAGCTAAGGAGGTGAGGTAGGAGTGAGGAGAACAAAAGCTTGAATGGGGTTTCTCAGGTTCCGTCCCCACGGAAGGGAGGCCTGGCCGTCCATATATAGAGTTCGGGAGCCAGGTTACATATAGATAGATGAGTTCTCCCGACCCAAGTGATCGTGAGCCTGAGCAAAGGAGAAGCTAGTAAACTTGGCCGGCAAGGCTTCTGGTCTTATCTTGATGTCACCGTACGTCAAGGCATGGCTGTCATCGTGGTCTTGCTCCCCATGCAGGGCGTGGCACGGCGTGGTGCTACAGTGCCGGTCGTGATGGCACTGTTGGCATGGCGGTGGTTCACCAACTATCTTTTGCGTCGTGGCCTTGCCGTGGCCTTCGTCATCTTCTCCTGTTCCCCAGGTGTCGTCGTGGCGACAGTGCGAGAGGTCGAGGCCGTCGATGGCCTAGATGGTCTTGAAAGTCAAGGCCGGGGTCATGCGCCCCATCCCGTAGTGGGTGGGGCCGTATGCCCGTTGTTAATAGTCTCTATCGATCAAATCCAATCGCCAAATAACTCACAAAAAGAGGAGAAATTAGCAATCTTAACCACATATGCATTTACTATTAACCAAGTTCCACATGTATTTGGAGAACATTATTTTACAGGTCACAAACACAAATACATGGAATAAATCACCAAAAGACGCTTTCCGACGCTGATTTGCGCAAAGGAACAAGGGAGACGCCCATCAAATCAATTCAAATGGGGCAAAAACCCACGGAGCAGTGATCCATGAGCAGTCCATGGCCTGCCATGCAAAGGTGGTGGCGAGGCGGTGCAGTCAAGGGGCAGCCGGTCCTAGGGGGCGACCGGCTCCCTGCTGGCGTGCCTTAGCCTCTCCTTCGACAGGCGGCATCATGGCTCCATGCTAAGGAAGTGCAACCCGTGGCTTCACGCCAAGAATAGCCAGAGCACCGCCTTAGAGCCGTGTATAAATAGAGGGGCAACCCCCCTCTCAACACACACCACATTGAGCAATACCTCACTCTCTACTCTCTTTAGTTTACCTTTTAGTTGTATTAGAGCAAGACAAAGCCACCTTGGAGGCCTTGGCTCCTTGGAAGAAGATATTCTTGGTATGAATATCAATATGGGTTCTTCCAAAGTCATGTCTTTACTTTATTATAGTCATACTTATGAACTAGAGTATATTTATTGTGTTATGATCTTGATATATGAATTGGAATTAGAGCTAAGTTAAGGTGGAGGTTCATCATGCCGTCTGGTGTGCCCAAGTTCTTTACCCGTCGATCCATAGGGTCGGGGACTCGAGAGGATTTGGGTAGTTTTTGTATACGCAAGCGTGGTGCTTGGGTATGGAGAGACATGTGAATGCATTGTCCTTCTCTCTGGTTGAGGGGTAGGCGGCAGGTGGTGACAACCCTGTCCATCCTTCGTAATCCCCCATGTTCGTTTAGGGTGTAGGAGTCTAAATTGTCACATAAGGTTACGGGAAGACTAGTACTCAGTGGCCTCCCGACCTACTTCACACTTAGCCCTAATACTAATTATGTAATTTGTATGATTATGAACTAATCTTTATATGACTACACTAGACCAATGCCTGCTCGACTTAGGATTATTCTTTTATCCTTTCTTTTCTATTTTATCCTTTGAGGAATGCCAAGTGTGTGTCCACTATCTTGGAATTACTATTCTTACCCCTGTTATAAGCATTTGTGTACTTGCAAGCATGATTATTCATGTTCATATCCATAGACTCTTAATCAAATGCCTTCCTTTGGAAAAATATAAATAACGATATCCTGAATACTTCTGAGTGAAAAGCTACAATGATAGTTCCGTGCGCTTGCGGATAAATATCTAAAATTGTTAAGGAACTATCAAGGCTATTTCTTAGTAGCATGGCTACACATTAGTTATGTTGCTAAGAAGTACCAACAAGGTATTTCTGGTGCCATTATTGAGGATGGATTCAAACCCCGTACTTAGTAGTGATGTTAAGAAATACCAACAAGCATTTCTGGCGTCGTTGCCGGAGAAAGCATATTGATTAAAGAATCTAGTAGGACATGTTCATAATAATATGCATGTAAGGTAGCCATTGTTTATGTAGGATAACTTTGCTTGTTTTTCTCCTATTGTGGATGAAAATAGGATAGTGTATGACCGGTTTCAAACTACCAGAAAACTACATTGAAAATCTGGAGGCACTTCTAAGGAAGAAATGGTCCCATACCGCTTCTTCTGCCACTCCACCGACAGTTGAACTAGTCACCCCCGCACCATCCGCTACTCCAATCATGGCCAAGACCCTCCACGGCTACTCCACCCCCACTGTTGCCAACGTACCCGTTGGGTCGGCTATCAACATCGGTGATGGGAACTTTGAGCTCCGAACCAGCCACATCATGATAGTGCAGGCGAACCAATTCCATGGTTTGCCAAGCGAGGACACAAACGCGCATCTCCAACACTTCCTCGAGTTGTGTGACACGATCGTCATCAAGGATGTCACACCTGAGAGCAACAGGCTCCGCTTGTTTCTCTTTTCTCTTTCAGGAAAGGCGAAGCAGTGGTTCTACAAGGAAAAGGAAGCTATCAAGACATGGGACAAATGTCCCACGGCGTTCCTCGTCAAGTTCTTCCCCATGGGCAAAACCAATGCCCTGAGGGGACAAATTTTGAACTTCCAGCAAAGCTCCATGGAAACCATTCTCGAGGCGTGGGAGAGGCTGTAGGACTACATCCAAGTATGCCCGCACCACGGGATTGAAAACTGGTTAGTGCTCCAAAATTTTTATGATGGATTAATACGCATGTCCAGGGGCCATAGCGACGCTGTTGCTGGAAGTGCTTTCCTTTCCCTCACCATTGATGGAGCTACGGCTCTCATAAATAAAATGGTGGCCAACCAAAGCTGGGGGAGAAAAGGAAAACACAAAAAGGAATGCATATCGTGAAGGAGACGGACATACTTTTGGCGAAAATAGATCTTTTGATGAAAAGACTGGAGGAACGAGCCCAAGATAAAGACGCCATGATGGGCACCGTCCAGGCCATGGACTCACACATAACGTGTGAGATCTATGGGAACGTTGGCCATGCGGAGATTGATTGCCCTGAAACCCACGAAGAAGCTACCTTTATCAACAACGGGTTTCGCCAACTAGGTAATAACGGGTGGAACAACCAGTCCCGCCCGCAAGGTAATTCAAACTACAAATCCAATTACAATTCGAATCAACCTTCTTTCCAAGACTTGTATTAAGCCAAGCTAAAATTAATGAAAATGTCAATAAAAAGTTAATGTATAATGACAAAATGCTTGAAAACATAAATACTAAAATTGAAGGTTTAACTTCTTATATCAATAACCAAATGAGCTTTAATAAAATGATTGAAACTCAAATAGCTCAACTTGCTGCCACTATACCTTTTTCTTCAAGAAAGATTCTGGGACAACCTGAAGCTTCTCTCGAATATGTTAAAATGGTCTCAATGAGGTCCGATAAGCCTCTATGTCGGGAAAACCACATTTATCTTGTAGATCCACCATTCATTGCCAAGAAAGAAGATCTTGGCTGTCCAACAATTACATGCTCAATTGGCCCGCACGTCTTCCACAATGTCTTCTGCGACCTTGGAGCAAGCATCAACATCATGTCCAAGGTAGTATATGATAAAATACTGGGTGGACCTTTGTCCACTCCACATTTCCGACTACAGATGGTGGATCAATCTTCACGAAAATCTGAGGGATTAGCCAAGGATATTTTGGTGAAAATTCGAGACACATACATCCCCACAGACTTCGTCATTCTAGACATGGGCCACAATAGGGAAGTTCCCCTCCTCTTGGGGAGACCATTTCTTAACACTACAAATGCAGTTTTACACGTGGGATCAGGGCATGTTAGCTTTCATATTCAAGGGGAAACAATGAGATGCCCATTTAATGGGTTTAACATGCATAAATATACTAAAAACAGACAGCCCAAGAAACAACCACGTGCAAAGGTCAACAGGTATGACAGATAATAGGATCAACATCCACACCCACTTCTCTGGGCACGGACGAAACATCGTTAAGCAAAAAGTGAAAGGAGAAGAGTCCTGCTCAACGGACTTTAAAAGGTGAGCCTTTGCCGAAGGTAAATCGGTAGTTATTCTTTACAATTATAATTTGCTTAAAACCTCTATATAATAAAACTATAGACTATACTTTAAATTATGCTAAAATAAAAACAATTAGTTCACCTTTCATATATCTTCACTTGAATAAAACTTTTTTATCCTACCATGTTCTATATAAAGTATGTTTTGGTTTGAAATATGGTTTGTGATCGATCATATTTTCATAGGCTTTTTAAATTAAGCATGGTGCTTAGGTTAATTAGCCTACCTTGGTCAAACAAAACTTGAAGTCTAGTTTGATCATTGAATTAAAACTGCTGAGTGTAGATTTTGGTTGGGTATTTAGACTAACCCCTGCAGGGAAATAATCAAATCCATAAGGGTAAGTCATGAACGGAGACAAGGTCAAAACCTTTTGGTGAACCCAAAATAATATAGTACGAATAATAAATAGCTATAATAAAAAATCCTTGAGTTTTTGCCTCTGCAATATAATAAAAGGTACTGAAGGACCGTAGGCGACAAACTAGCTTGGGGGAGGACCTCCGCAAAGGTAAGTAGTATCTTTTATTTTCCGTAATTTAAAATTTCGCATTATTTATTTTCTATATTTATTTAATTATTAGTATTTAAAAAAAGAAAAAGTATAAAATCAAAAAAAATGTTATACGATAAAAACAACAAAAAAATAATTATTTCACTCTCATATGTGATTTAAGAATGTTTAGTTTCTCTCTTGTTGAAATGATGAATAGTTGCTCTGTCTATAATTCATCTGTGCCTAGGCTGTAATTTAGTATTCCCCAAGATTTATGTTTATTGGCTAAAAATGTCTCATCCTAAAAGCTTGACATTGTGGGTTACAAAAGCATGATCCTTTTCTAAGTTGTTGCAAGTTATGATATGGTAAATAAAATATGCCATGACTTTGTTCTAAGAGAAACTTGACATCTGGAGTTTTCTTTTAAAAATGCTAAAATAAAAAGTTCCTCAATGATTTTGAATTCCTACCATAACCATATGACATGATTCAAATTCAAAACCTTAGTCATGTGCTACTTATATTCACATTGAGTTTTATCAAATTATTGTGACTCTTGTAGAGATTCTAGTCATACACCCATGATCAAGATTCACGTACACCCACAAATAAATGCTGACTCTTACACTGAGAGTTACGCAAAAACATGTTTTCCGTCCACCTAAAATAAAAACTCCATCCATTTGTCATGAGTCCTTCTCTCCAAAGTTTTTATATGCCAAAAAGAGTATAGGGCTATACTAAAAAAAGAGAGACATATGAAGCTATCAAAATAGCAAAAGAAAAGAAGAAAAAAAGAATGACACATGAAGGTTTCAAAGTATTGAAAAAGAGAGATAGCCCATACTTCTAAGGCAATTATTTAAAAGAGAGAAAGTCATGATCAAAGAAGTATAAAAAATACTAGGGTTAGAAAATATTCCACACACTCGCACTTCTTGATCAAAGTGTATGACTTGCTTCTCCTTGGATCTGATTTTTTGACTTAGCAATATATGTGATGTAAGTATGCCTCTCATTCATACCTACCTAAAACTCCACTAAAAGCTTTTTAGAGATAGGATGAAAAGAAAGCAAAACAATCAAATGCCTTGGTGAGGATCATACACATTGAGCGATCGAGTGAATCATTTGAGGAACTTACATTTTATTTTACAAAATTCATAAAACCTCCGGATAGAAGGTTGATCAAAGAATGAATGACCGGTAATTCTGTTAAATCCGTTCTATCTTGCAACAGCCTATGACTTGGAAAAGCAATAAGCCCCACAGGGATTGAGTTAAAAGGGTGGATAGAATGCCAAACTTATTTAAATTAAGGAAGAATACTTTGTTATAGGCATGGCACTTGTGAATTATATTCGTCATTGTAGCAACTACTGATCAACAACCAACAACTTAGCTATTTGCTCTGGACGAGCAAAGGTTAAGCTTGGGGGAGCTTGTTGGCGGTCTCTATCAATCAAATCCGACCGCCAAATAAGTCACAAAAAGTGGAGATATTAGCAATCTTAATAACATATGCATTTACTATTAACCAAGTTCCATATGTATTTGGAGAACATTATTTTGCAGGTCACAAACACAAATACATGGAATAAATCACCAAAAGGCGCTTTTCAACGCTGATTTGCGTAAAGGAACAAGGGAGACGCCCATTAAATCAATTCAAATGGGCAAAAACCCATGGAGCAGTGATCCATGACCATCCCATGGCCTGCCACGCAAAGGTGGTGGCGAGGCGGTGCAGTCAAGGGGTGGCCGGTCCTAGGGTGCGGCTAGCCCCCTGCTGGCGCGCCTCAACCTCTCCTTCGACAGGTGACAACATGGCTCCATGCTAAGGCGGTGCAACCCGGGGCTTCGTGCCAAGAATAGCCAGAGGTGGCAACCCTCCTCTCAACACACACCACGTTGAGCAACACCTCACTCTCTACTCTCTTTAGTTTTACCTTTTAGTTGTATAAGAGCAAGGCAAAGCCACCTTGAAGGGCTTGGCTCCTTGGAAGAAGAGATTCTTGGTATGAATATCAATATGGGTTCTTCTAAAGTCATGTCTTCACTTTATTATAGTCATACTTATGAACTAGAGTACAGTTATTGTGTTATGATCTTGATATATGAACTAGTGCAGAGTTTATGTGTCATGAGAATAGCACACTTAACTTTATGCTTAAACAATCATATAACTTATATAATTGGAATTAGAGCTAAGTTGAGGTGGCAGTTCATCGTGCCGTTAGGTATGCCCAAGTTCTTTACCTGTCGATCCGTAGGGTCGGGGACTCGAGGGGATTTGGGTAGTTTCTGTATACGCAAGCGTGGTGCTTGGGTATGGAGAGACATGTGAATGCATTGTCCTTCTCTCCGGTTGAGGGGTAGGCGACAGGTGGTGATAGCCCTGTCCGTCCTTCGTATCCATACTAGACTCTTAATGAAATGCCTTCCTTTGGGAAAAATATAAATAACGATACCCTGAATACTTTCAGGTGAAATGCTACAATGATAGCTCTGTGCGCTTGCGGATAAATATCTAAAATTGTTAAGGAACTATCAAGGCTATTTCTTAGTAGCATGACTACACATTAGTTATGTTGCTAAGAAGTACCAACAAGGTATTTTCTGGTGCCATTACTGAGGATCGATTCAAACCCCATACTTAGTAGTGATGTTAAGAAATACCAACACATGTCTTGTCGGGCTGGATTTGGATGGTGCTGTGTCATAATAGGCGTCACCTCCTGGCGGAGTTGTCTTGTCTACACAGGGGCGCTGTGGTAGAAATACTTACTCGCTCACCACTGAGCACTAATAAAGCAAGGATTAATTTAAATCCGATCGTCTGTCGAGTCCACCATCCTAGAGAACTCGAAACCATCCACGTTTGATATAGGATCCATAAATGAGTAGCGAAGTACATAAATAATATTACAAGCTTCAGTTCACATACAATACATGTTTTCAAAATGGCAGCGAAATTTAATACCTACGGATTACAATACCAGAGGTTCCTTTTTACATTAATGAAAGCTCAAGTCGACGCTACAAACTTAACTACGATAGTAGTCGAAGATGAAATCCTCATTGTGCCCACCAGGGAGGATTCAACCAAGCAGAAGCAGAGGCAACACATGGGTACGCTCTTCCAAGGAAGGATCGATAAACGGATGAACACCCGATTACACCTCAGGGTTAACATCTACAACAACAGGGTAGAACAAAACCTGAGTACGCGATGTACTCAACAAGACTTACCTGTCTAGATGAGAATAATTTCCCGACTCTCAAGGGTATGCTGGCTCATTTACTTTTGTAGGAAAGCATTACTAGGAGTACATCCTTATTTTCCAAGTTTTAGCATTCACATTAAGTTCGTTACCTAGCCAATCTAGATGGCACCTATACTACTTTCAAGCATGTGGTGAGTAATCAGAATATTTTTAACTCCATAATCTCAGCACCACCTCATGTTACAAGTATTACTACGATATCAGTGATACGACAAGTGGTATCCATGTCCGAGGAGAGCGGCGATTGCAATCGATGTACATCCAGCTGGCCAATCCCAAACACACGCATGTACTTCTCAAAGGAGCAAGTACAAGGCAACCGTTTTGGTCGTACGACTAAGGCCCGAAATGACCTGACCACCCCGGGGAACCCACCTATGAGGCCCGCCCCGCGAACTGGGAACGAGTTCCCCCCTCATGAGATGGGTCTATGGACATTTCCCTCCCAAAAACAATCGCTAGAATGGCCAGAGAAACACTTCGGTGAACGTTTTGCGCACCTTAGTCGTAAGAGAGTACTAAGCTTCACGGTCAGCTATTACTCAGGCCCCTGTTATGTGTTTGGTACCTTCAAACTTGGCAGTAGGCCACTAACGAATGGTCTTTAATCATCACAGGCGGGACTAAGAACAAGCACCCAGGACCTCCATGCCCTGATGCCACCCAAACACCACTTCCCGCCTGGTCTCCGGTTGTTATCCTACCCACAAGTATGATTTAAGGAGTAACAAGCCTATCGTGCATGATGACAGGTCACCCACGTACTACCGAAGTTCCTAAGCAAGGCAGCTACTCGGACCTATCATACTAGTACGACTCAAGGTTAATATATATATATATATATATATATATATATATATATATAACTACTACCCTGTAGCTGGCTACAAAATAACTTATTCTGTAGCCACTTTGAGTTACGATAATTACTATGTTAATTTACGAGATTATAGTAACTCCTTACTAAGTGGTTTACTGTAACGTTATGGTAAATATCCCCATGTGTTATAGTAACCCAACTATCGTAAATATGTATTGACATTATCATAAATTAGTACATAAAATTATCGTAAATGGAGGTGGCTACGGAATAACTTATTTTGTAGCTGACTACTGAATATACTCTCCATATATATATATATATATGCAAGTGTGTTTCAACCAACGCCTATAACCTAATGCATACATCACATAATAACAAGTACGTTGAAATATAGGGGTTATGCACCGGGGCTTGCCTTGGTTCTAGACCGGGTCGGCGGAGAAGTCAGCAGGGGCTTCGGGAACACTGTCAACGAGGACCTCCTCCTCATACTCCTCAATAACCTCCTCGTACTCCGGCTCCACGTCCGGCGCGTAGTCGGTTTCCACATCACCTATATGCAGCAAAGAATGAAAAGGCTATTTAATTACACTTACATATATCACACAACCTAACACAAAGCATAGCATCTATGGATATATAACGATTTTACAAACATAACAAAACCTGTTTCATATTTTTCTGATTTTTCTATGATTTCAAGTGGATTTTTGAACTTTTAGCACTAAGAAAAAGGAAAACGAACATTTCCTTTAGGCACTGGGCACCGCGGCCTGCTTCCGGCCGGCGCGACCCAAGGGCAAAGGCCCAAGGCGGCGGTAGGGCCCCCAGCGCCCCCACGCACAAGTGTAGGACAGTCCTTAGGTTTGCGACTAAGGCCTTGTTTAGTTGCTCCCAACTTCCAACTTTGGCACTATGCAAAAAGAAGATTCTCCGTCACATCAAACTTGTGGTACATGCATGGAGTACTAAATGTAGACGAAATCAAAAACTAATTGCACAGTTAGGTTGTACTTTGCGAGACGAACGTTTTGAGCCTAATTAGTCAACGATTGGACAATTATTACCAAATACAAACGAAATGCTACATTGCGCTACAGTGCGTGGCGACCAGGCCACGCGCACACAAAACGGTGGTGGCGGCACGAGTGGCGGCCATGGCCACGGCTACAGCTAGCACGACGGCGAGGGCCCGAGAAAAGAGAAAGAGGGTGCGCAGATTCTTACCAATCTCCACGGCACGAGCAGGAGACGCGTGACCGAGAGACGTAACCTTTGCGGGAGATTTTTGAGAGCGAGAGAGAAAAATGGCCGGCAGTTAGCTTTTATGCGAGCGGCGATGATGGCGCTTACCCAGCGGTCCAAAGCGGGGCGCGAGCGCCCGAGTAGCACAACATCCACACAGGAGCCGGGATGGCGGCACAGCGCCAGTCAAGGTGTAGAGCGGGCAGAGGCCGTGGCATGGGCGGGCGCGTCTGCCGCGCACGGAGGCGCTGAGCGCCGTACCTGCGCCTCTGATCCCGGAACGTCGCAGCCGCACAACCGAAGATGACGACGGTCTATGCAAGGGCGGCAGGCTCTACCTGCCCACCGTCAGACAGCAGTGGCAGCGGCCTGACGACGCCCGCAAGCGCGTACACGCGCGACGTGCGGAAAACACAGCTGCCAGGCTGCTGAGCTCACGAGGACGCAACGACTTGACCAGCGGCGACCCTCGTTGCGTCATGGTCGGGGTGGTGGCGCGGCCGTTGGCTGGCGTGGACGAGCGCACCCAAAGCTCGAGCGGAGCTCCGACCAGGAAGTAGACGTCCAGACCTTTCTCTATTCTTTATTTTATTTTATTATTATTATTTTTTAGTAACAGAGAAAGGGAAGGCACACGCAGGCCGGTTGGCAAGCCCAACGGCTGGGCTGCTGGCTGCTGCCCAGTGCCCACCGTGCGTCTCTCTCTTTCTCTTTTTTTCTCTTTCTTCATTCATTCATTTTTTAGCCACTAATCAACCTTATTAGCACACCGAAAACTAGCTACACGGAAGTCTCAAACACATGCTCAAGATAATTAATTAATCAGTAACACTAGGCGCGCAGCGATGGCACCCCCGAGATGGCGGTCCTTTCAGTCCTGGCAAAGTTAGTGGAGCGTGCTTGTCTCTATCAGGGCAGGTGCACTTGATGGTGTCCGACCCTTCCTAGGGGTCGAGATGGAGGATGGGTTGAGCGGGGCTGCATAGCATGCAGTGGAAGGAGAAAGGAGAGGTCGTGGTGGACCGCCCGCCTTAGCGCTTGGCCCTAGGCCCTGCTAGCTTAGGCGGGCTGTAATTGTTGGGCCATGGCTGGCCGAACTGTCTAAGTGGCTAACTAATTGGTGCCTTTTGATACCCGGGGTATCTTGACCCCGACAGTAGCCTCCAAGCGTCCTCACAATCTTGGAGTGATCATGAAGATGCCGATTCTTGAATGCGTTATGTGCGTGCTCTTGAGGTCGCGGCGTTCCTGAGCTTGGAGCTTGGTCCTCCGCTGGCCCGAATGTTCAATGCGGTAGGTGGTCGTTGCGTATCGTTCCGTCAGGCTACCTTAATGGACAGGTACACACTAGTCTATCGAGCCCTGCCGTGTCAGGGTACCGCGTCTGGGGAATTCGAGATCCAGACTGAGCCGAGCGGTCTCGTCGATGCTGCGTCAGCTCTGTCTTTTAGAGGTTCTTGTTTTTTCCACCTCTGTGCTGGTTCTTAACAATGGCCATGGCCTCCCATCGTTCGTCACGCGGCGCAGGAGCCATGGGCTGCACAGTCCGCCTTTGGGCCTATAAATAGGGGCATTCCTTCCATTTGAATCACTCTTGACCTTGCCCTTGGTTTACTCCTAAACTCTGGAGAGACTGAGTTTGATAGAAAGGGTGCTCTTGAGTTTGCTAGCCCCTGAGCCATTTGGTCGAGATCAGGCTTGTCAGTTCAAGGTCGTGGTCTTGAGCGGGTCACTGACATTGTGCCACGCAGGGTGGTAAGGTCGACCCTAAAAGCATTTAGGCCCCTAGTTGGGTTTCGGTGATTAATGACAATACAAGATTACTGTGACTAACGTGTGTTTTGCAGAGACAATTTAAGTTAGGTCATGGTAATGACAATTGATTGGGCAATCATGGTTGTCATACCCCTATGATGGAAATCGTTTCGATTTTCAAAGGATGGACGACAGGGTTAAGGATGGACTAGTTCTAAGTGTCGTTTGGTGTTGAAGAGACACTTAGAGTAGTTTAGGACTTTGTTTTTCCTTTAGCCGTACTATTAAGGGGAGTATGGACTAGTAGCTTGACCTAGGTGAGTCTAGTGAGTTAGGTGTGGTGCACACTTGTCAAATCTAGCACTAGGTAGCTCCGGAGTAGCCCTAAGATCAATTGGAGCAAACTTCATTCACATATGATTTCGAGTTGGAAGTTTATGGAGGGTCAAATGATTGACCGGACACTGGTCTAGTTGTGACCGGATGTTGAAGGGTGAGTCTGGTCAGTTCATTTGATCAACTGGAGCCGTCTGGTTGCGACCGAACGCTGAGTGAAAAGTGACCGGACGCTGGGTGCCTACGTCCGATCAACTCCAGAGAAGTTCTAGAGAAGGAGATTCCTGATCGGACGCGTCCGGTCAGTGCTGACCGGATGCTGGTAAGGATCCGATAACTGATCGGACGTTGAACTGCGAAGTGACCGGACTCTAGGTGCCAGCGTCCGGTCAACATCAGTAAGGTTCTAGAGAGCATTTTTCATGACCGGACGTGTCCAGTCAGTGCTAACCGGACGCAGGTCAGAGTCTAGTCAAAACTTAATGGCTCTTTCTAACACAGTGGCGGGGATAACTGACCAGAGCGTCCGGTCACCCTGACCGGAGCGTTCGGTCACTCCGTAGAGTGATGACTCAACCTCCAAACAATATGTTTTGAATGAGGGGGTATAAATACTTACTCCACTCATCCAAGGGAGGTCTCTTGCCCATTTGTTCAGCTGAGAAACACCCTTGAGAGTGCAAAGGAGAGCAAGAGCCTAGTGAGGTGATTGAGATTTGAGAATCCAAGATTAAGGCCTCATTAGTGCAAGGAGAGTGGCAAGTGTGCATCCACCCTTCTCATTAGGCTTATCGTGGTCAAGTGAGAGTTTGTGCTTGTTACTCTTGGTGATCGCCATCACCTAGACGGCTTGGTGGTGATTGGGAGTTTGGTGATCATCCGGGGGAGCATGTGGATGATCCAACTCAAGTTGTGAGCGGTTGTGGGTGATTCACCGTGACGGAGTGTCGAAGAATCAGCCCGTAGAGAGCACTTGATCCTTGCGCGGATCAAGAGGGAGCTACACCCTTGCGCGGGTGCTCCAATGAGGACTAGTGGGGAGTGGCGACTCTCTGATACCTCAGCAAAATATCGCCGCGTTCCTTTTCCTCTCTTTACTTTAAGCATTTATATTTGAGCAATTCATTTCTTGTCTTTATATTCCTATAACTGTCATGCTAGAGTAGGATTGGAACTTAGGGTGCAAAACTTTTGTGCGGTAGAATAATAGGAACACATTCTAGGCACAAGGGATGAAGTGGGCTAAGTGTAGGGTTTAATTATTGCAAAGAATTTTAGAATTAGTCCGATTCACCCCCCTTCTTGGGCATCTTGATCCTTTCAATTGGTATCAGAGCCTCATGTTCGCAAAATTAGGCTTAACCGCCTAGAGAAAGATTTCCCACGGGGATGGACCTCCTCCTATCTTTGAGGGAGATAATTTTCCTTATTGGAAAATCTGCATGGAGGCTTACTTAGAAGCCTTAGATGTTGGAATTCTTAGAGCCACCTCACAAGGCTTCCCAAAACCTAAGGATCACGCCAACCTTCAAGGCGATGAAGTAAATTACGAAAAATGGAATGCAAAGGCTAGAAACACCATCTTTAGAGGCCTTTGCAAAGATGTTTTAACCGTATGCGGAACCACAAGGACGCCCATGCACTATGATCGGACATTTGTGCGCTCCATGAGGGAACAAAGAGTGAGCGTGAGGAATGCTATCATCTTGTCATAAAAAAGCTTAATTCTTTTGAGATGCTTCCTAAAGAAAGTGCTAATGAGATGTACTCACGCTTGAACGTTCTTGTAGAGGAAGTCAATGGGCTAGGACTTACACAAATGCAACCCTCCGATGTTGTAAGAAAAATCTTGAGTGTCCTCCCCATTGACAAATATGGGCATATTGTGACCGTGCTTCATCAAGGTGATCTTTCCACCGCTACACCAACTCAAATATTGGGAAAGATCAATACACATGAGATGTATATGCACATCACACCGCAAGATGGCTCTTCTTCCATCAAGAAGAAAGACTTGGCATTCAAGGCTAGCCAAGAGAACAAGGGCAAAGCAAGAGTTGAACATGAGAGCTCTAGTGATGATGAAATTGATGATGCAAGTCTTGCTCTCATGGTGAGAAGAACCACCAAGATGCTTAAGAAGCTCAACAAGAACGGTGTCAAGTTTGACGGCAAAAATAAGAAGTTCTTCACTAGCAATAGAAGGAAGCCAATCTCCGAGATGGATTGCTATAATTGTGGAGAACTTGGTCATCTAGCTCATCAATGACCCAAGCCCAAGAAAGACAAGTACAAGAAGAAGTACAAGGGCAAGAAAGATGACTCAAGTGATGAAGATAATGATGAGAAGAAGAAAAACAAGCCATACAAGAAGAAGGATGGTAAGAAGAAGGATTTCCACAAGAAGAAGAAGAGTGACAAGGCATACATCGTCGGTGATTGGCTCACGGATATTGATTCATCAAGTGCTCATCCGATGATGATAGTGAGAACTAGAAGGTGGTCGCTATTATGATTGACTCTTCACTATCTTCACCGACACCATCGCCATCATCCTCTACACACCTATGCCTTATGGCCAAGGGTGAAAGAAAGGTACAAAATGATGATGATAGTAGTGGTGATGATCATACTGGCAATGATGATAGTGATAATGATGATGAATTTGAATCACCTTCATATGATGATCTTGTCAAGTTGCTAAATCAATATACTAAAATTATTAGAAAGACAAGTGCTAAAAATGAAAAGCTAGAACTTGAGAATGATTCACTCTTAGCTAAACATGACAGTGGAAAAAGCTAGTGTTGAGCTTAGAGAAGAAAATAAAACTATGTCATCCAAACTCAAGGAGCTCAAATCATCTAAAAGGGAGCTTAAAGAAAAATATGAGAAACTTGAGGGGATACACAATGAGCTCACCACTAGCTACAATATGCTAAAAGAAGAGTATACAAATCTCAAGGTTAATCATGATAATCTTGTTGTCTCTCATGAGTTATTATCCAATGAGCCACATGATGCTACTAACCATGTTGTTAAGACTGATATAGCTACATCATGTGATGATTTGATCATTGAGAGCATTGAGCAAGGTTCTAGTAGCAAAGGCAAGCAAGTGGTTGAGTCCGACAACTATGATGAGTATGTCAAGATCAAGAATGAGAATAAGAAGCTCAAGAAAGATCTTGAAAAGCTATCAACCACCAACACTATCGTGATAGAGAACCTTGACCATGATAGTGATCTAGCTCTTGAGAATGAGATGCTCAAAGAAGAGAACAAGAGACTAAAGATGGAGAAAAATCATGATGAACTCAAAGAAGAGAACAAGAAGCTTAAGTTAGAAAAAGAACATCTCAAGACCGGCTTGAGTAAGTTTATAAGAGGCCAACATCTTCAAAGTGAGCTACTCATGAATACCGTAATGAAGATGGATAGAAGTGGCATTGGGTACTTGGCACATCAAGAGAAGAAGGCTCAAGCTCAACACCAACAACAACACAAGTCAAAGCCAAAGCCAAAAGGTGTTTTGAGTGTGGACAAGAAGGTCACTTTGCCCATGAGTGTCAAACTCCACCACCACAACCCTTGCCCAAGCATGCTAGACCCTTTGCTTTCAATGCTCATTACATGCTTAGAAAGGATTCTAGTGGAAAAATGAAAGTCATATTCTTAGAACCTCCCAATAGGAATAGGCCTAAGAAATTTTGGGTTGCAAAGTCACTTGTTGAGAAAGTTAAGGGCCCTCAACAAGTTTGGATCCCTAAACAAGCTTGATCTCTTGTGTGTAGGTGAACTACAAGACCAGTGAAAGTCATTGGGTAATTGATAGTGGTTGCACTCAATATATGACCGGTGATGCTCGTATGTTCACCTCACTAGATGAAGAAGTAGATGGCCAAGAAAGGATAACATTTGGTGATAATTCAAAAGGGCAAAGTTCAAGGATTGGGCAAAGTGGCAATATCAAATGATCATTCAATTTCAAATGTGCTATATGTCACCTTATTGAGTTTCAATTTGCTATCCGTTGGTCAATTGTATGATCTTAGTTTTCAGTACTTGTTCACTGAGAAGGAAGTGGTTGTATCTAAGAAAGATGATGATCAAGTTATATTCAAGGGATTTAGATACAACAGCCTATATCTAGTGGATTTCACCTTCGAAGATGCTAACTTGAAGACATGCCTATTCATCAAAACATCACTTGGGTGGCTATGGCATAGAAGAGTTGCTCATGTTGGGATGAGCTCACTCAAGAAGCTTATGAAGAATGAATTGGTGAGAGGGTTGAAGGATGTGAAATTTGAGAAGGACAAGCTTTGTAGTGCATGTCAAGCCGGCAAGCAAGTTGCAAACACACATCCTATAAAAGCTTACATGTCAACAACAAGAGTGCCAAGAAGTTTGCCAAGAGAGCACAAAATGAGTTTGAAGTGAAGCTCAAGAAGATAAGAAGTGATAATGGAAAAGAGTTTGACAACACAAACATTGAAGCTTATTGTGATGAAGTTGGGATCAAGCATGAGGTCTCCGCAACATATACTCCTCAACAAAATGGTGTAGTTGAGAGAAATAATCGGACACTTATCACACTTGCAAGAACAATGCTTGATGAGTACAACACACTCAAAGCTCTATGGGTGGAAGCTATCAACACCGCATGTTATGCATCAAACCGCCTATTCCTTCAAAAGTTTGTTGGCAAGACACCTTATGAGTTGCTCAATGGGAAGAAGCCGGACGTCTCATTCTTCTAGGTGTTTGGTTGCGAATGCTACATCTACAAGAAGCGGCAGCACCTAGGGAAGTTTCAAAGACGTTGTGATATTGGTTTTCTTGTTGGTTACTCATCAAAGTCCAAAGCATATCGAGTATTTAATCATGCCACCGGCTTGGTTGAAGAAACATATGATGTGAAATTTGATGAATCTAACGGCTCCCAAGGAGCATATGAGAATCTTGATGATGTAGGTGATGAACCATTGAGGGATTCCATGAAGAATATTCTGGTTGGAGACATCAAGCCTAAAGATGATGAAGATGATGTACAAGTGATTGATCCACCTTCTTCATCAAATGTGCCACAAGATGGTGATAAAGATGAGAGAGTAGAAAATGAAGATATTCATGTCTCTCATAATCAAATGGTGGCACAAGCACAAGATGTTGATGCTCCACAACCTCCCCCTCAAGTGATTGATAGAAGAAATTCACCTCTACTACAAGCTCATCCACAAGATCTCATCATAGGGAGTCCTTCAAAGGTTGTAATGACTCGCTCTCAAAAACTTGCTTTATTTATTGAACATCACTCTTTTGTCTCTTGTGTTGAACCTAATAATGTAGAAGAAGCTCTTCAAGATTCAGATTGGATAAATGCCATGCATGAAGAGTTGAACAACTTCACCCGCAATAAAGTTTGGACTCTTAAAGAGCGACCACAAGGTAGAAGAGTCATTGGAACAAAGTGGGTGTTCCACAACAAGCAAGATGATCAAGGCATTGTAGTGAGGAACAAGGCAAGACTAGTTGCAAAGGGGTTCTCTCAAGTTGAAGGGTTGGATTTTGGAGAGACCTTTGCATCGATTGCAAGACTTGAAGCCATTCGTATCCTCCTTGCATATGCATCGCATCATGAAATGAAATTATATCAAATGGATGTTAAAAGTGCATTTTTAAATGGCTTCATAAATGAACAAGTCTATGTTGATCAACCTCCTGGGTTTGAAGACCCTAGATATTCTAATCATGTTTATAGGTTGTCCAAGGCACTATATGGGCTTAAGCAAGCCCCAAGAGCTTGGTATGAATGCCTTCGGAATTTTCTCATTGAGAAGAGCTTCACCATTGGGAAGGTCGACACCACACTATTCACCAAGAAGCTTGATGGAGAAATCTTCATTTGTCAAGTATATGTTGATGATGTCATCTTTGGATCATCAAATGAAGTTTATTGCAAAGAGTTTGGTGAATTGATGTCGAAGGAGTTTGAGATGTCAATAATTGGAGAGCTTACATTCTTTCTTGGTTTTCAAGTCAAGCAAATAAGAGAAGGGATTTTCTGTAACATCCCAGATGTTAAAAAATAATTAAGAAGGTGATCATGTCATCATTATGCATAATTATCAAGCATCAAGTCATTAATGCATTTCATGTTTAGTTTATAGCATGTAAATGTTGTTATGAAGTGTTTTATATGTTACATGAAATAATGTCAATAATAGTGATTAAGAAACTTTGTGAATTTTTGGTGTGAAAATCTCCTAAATAATTAAAATCTTTTCTTAATAAAGTTTGAAGTGCTAAGTTGATACTTTACATTAGAATCAAAGAGATGTGTTTTTGAATCAATCATGTTCAAATTTAAGCTCAAATATTGAATTTAATAACTACCTCTCATACTTAGTCATTTTGCCTAAGTCCCTGAAAATTAAATATAGAGTTCAATTTTTGGGGAATTATTAAATCAATTTTCACAGATAAAAGTTGGACAACTTTTGTTTCATTGATTGGTATGAAATTTGTACTTTGAAACTGCGATATTGGTTGAAGTGTTTGATCTATGTTTAATCAGTAGTTAATTACCAAAAATAGTTAATCAAACTGTTTTTGAAATTCTAAAACTGAATTTAGTTTTACAGTTTCGAGTACCTCTCTTCTAAATTAATAATCTCTCAAACCAGTAAGAATTAGAACTTGATCCTTAAAGCAATGTTGGAAATCTCATCTAGATGAACAACTTTGTTTAAAGGAGTTAATCAAGTTAATATATGGTTTTGTGAGAAATAGAGTGAGGAAGAGAGGCTGTCAGTGATGAACAGTAGCACCGGGAGCAATCAGTGCTGCCACGCAGCTGCTTCACCGGCGTCGCCGTGGCCTTCTCGCTGTTTCTTGCGCTGGGCACGTTGCTGGCTGTGTGTGGCCGAGCTCGCGTGGGAGCTGGCGCCCAGAAGCATCGCGCTGCCCCTTTTCCTCCCTGCCACCCTGCCCGTATAAGGCCGCAGCAACGCTGCCGTCCCTTGCCTTCTCTCTGTCAGCCGACCAGAAATCGAGCTTCTCCGGCGTCCTCTGTTCTTCAAATCGTGATCAGGGACCTCGGCTTCGAATTCGGGAATAGGGAGGGGCCTTTCTGTGAACCGCAGACTCATGTGAATAGTGCCTTTTGGGCCTGTTTGCTTTGAAATTTGCTGAACTTTGATAATTCGTACAAAACCATAGAAAAATTGTAAAATAACAAATGGGGACTTTTTGGAATCCTTGTGAAATTTCCTATGCAATAGATCTATAATATGTCATGTTTTAGTTTAAAGTTTTAGCTGTAAAAATGGATTTGTGCAGTTAGGGTTTTAATGCTAGTTGTATTTGTCCTTTTTCATAACTATAGATGTAGGGATCCAAATGAAGTGAAATTTTTATGGCATGCTACTCATGTGATGTTTGATATGTGATAAAAATTTCATGGTCATTGGTTGTTGTATTAGTGAGTTATTGGTTTATCTTGCTCTCACATGATTTCTTGCATTAGCATTTGGTATTTTTCCATAGAGGTTGCTATATGTGTTCAAATGGCCTGAAATTTGTGCAATAGTCTATTGATAGTATGTGGAAGCTACTGTAAATTTTGTAGATTTTATTGTGCAATTTTGTTATATGTTCCTTATTTCTAGTTATTATTCAAATAAATTAAGAAATGTATTGAAATAATTTATTTGGTGGTGGACACTATGTTTTCTGGTGTTCATTTGATATATGGAACATGTTGGTGGCAATGGTTTTTCCCAGGTGCATGTTTGAATCATGAGTTAATAATTATTTTCTTGCAATTGTTGTTTCGGGACAGTTTTTGGAACTGTTTGTATTACATCAAGATAATGATGTTTTCCGGAAAACTTGTTAATAACAAAGTTGTAGATAATTCATGTATCTAGCTGCTGTTTAAATTTGGTGGTATTTGGCCTTGTGGTTTGTGAGTTATGTCTGTTTAAAGTTGGGTTTCAGAAATGGCTGCTCTCTGTCAATTGTGGACCAGTTTCTATAAATGGGTATTTTGGACTTAGTTAACTTGAGAATCATGCTAAGATGATTAAAGATGAGTTGTAGAAAATTTTAGAAGCTTTCCAGAATGTCTTGTTGCATGGCTATTGGATTTGTATAACTCTAGTTATGATCCAAACATGAAGCTGTTGTTTCCAGTCCAGAAATAGACATATGATAGTTGTGGTTGTTTACTCCATGTGTTGCTAAGTGTGGCTTATGCCCTTGTTGATGGTCAAGTTATGATACTTGTGACCTTGTTAAACTTGTGTCATGCTTGATGTGCTTGCTCTCTATAGTTAGTTATGTGATGTTAGTTAAATAGCTATTGGTGTCTATGTCTTGCATAATCTTGTGTTTGTCTTGAATGCTTATGTGATGCATCTTGTGTTACATTCATCACATTCATACATATGCATCTTGCATATCATTTAGGTACGTTAGATGAACCACGTGAAGGATGTGATGTGGAGCCGAACTCGAAGATTGGGTTTGGTGGATCTACCCCGAAGATGGAAGGATTAAGCAAGTGCTAGGACCAGAGATGTCACCAAGACGGTGCAAGCTAACTGAACTGACTTGTGTCGGATCCCAGGCAAGCCCCGGATGCATTTAAACCTACCTTGTGTTTTACAAATTGATTTTGCTTTTGCTTTTCTATATTGCATTAAGTGATTAAAAGTTAAGTGAAAACCTAATTGGTGCATTACCAACCTTGTTTTCTATCTCTACCTTGTTACCAGTTTTACTTCGTAAATACCTAGTTATGCTTAGCCATGCTTAGACAAATAAAAGTCGGGTGATTACCTGTCACCTACGAGTTTTAAATGGATCTTTGGTTAAGTTTGGTTACTTATGTGATCATGAGATGTGAGCATGTGGAGTAATAAATGTAGACCGGGCGGACTCGGTGTAGGGGAGCCATAAGACATGGAGGTCTTGTGAGCGGGTTCTTTCCACCTGTGTCGATTAAGGTCCGTCCGTTGTTGAATTGCATGAGGTGAGACTTTGTAGTACTAACCACATACTCCGGTAAGCCTTAACTCGGCTATTTTATTATGAGAATGGCTACTCGCGCACTGGGAGTGGAGAGATGATGGGAATAGCGTGTACCCACATGGCAATGGGCTGGATTGGTGGAGTACTATATTCTCGGGTGACGCGGACCCGTTCTTGTTTTAGAGGATCTGAGGGTGGGTTGGTATATGTAGGTCAGGGACCTGTATATGTCGTGTGGTCTAGAATTCCCAGCTGGGTTTAATCGGTTCGAATCGTCGTTGCTCCTTGGTTATGGAGACTCAACTCACTGTTCATCATCGTAGTTAATAACTAGAACTTGAGTAAAGTTTGAGAAAATGTTGGATATGAAGTTTCATGATCTCATTATGGATCGTGTCAGCTTTGTATATGATCTTTTTGATGATGAAAATGTTGATATAAAGAATTTTGTTACAGAGCTTTTACGCAAAAGAACTTTGATTATTGCTAAAGCCCTACCTTGAATCCCTAAGCCTGCATTCCTGTGTCTTATCAGTTTTTATTTCGGTTAAGTCTTGTTGAGTACTTTTGTACTCAGGGTTCGTTGACCCTTGTTGCAGGTGAGGCTCATGAGCAGGTCTGCTTTGGACCGTGCTGCATGACTGTTGTTCAATGCGATGACGAGAAGTAAATGTGTGGCCCTTGGGCAGGGCAGTTTAATTGTGTGTTTTGTAATATGTTATAATGCCACTCCACTATTATGTTTTGTAATAATTATCGAACTTAGTTGTAAGGTTTGAAACTATGGTTTTGCAAACTAAGTTATTGTAAGACTTCCGTTGTTTTACTCTGGTGTAGATATTTGAATAAATGTTGTAATACTGCAATGACTCTGTAATGGGATCCTGCTCAAAAATCGTGGATGATTCGGGGTTCCCTGAGGACACCCGACAGTCTTCTTAAGTTAGCAGGAACATATGCATAGTTGTCAAAGGTCGTTGGACAGTGACAGGTGCATATGGGCCCAATAATTTAGGAGGTTCTGCCACATTTTCATCTCTCAAGAGAAATATACAAATGATCTTCTCAAGAGGTTCAAAATGGAAGAATGTAAGCCAATCAAGACACCAATGCCATCTAATGGATATCTCGACCTAGATGAGGGAGGTAAAACGGTTCATCATACTCTCTACCGCTCTATGATTGGTAGCTTGTTATATTTGACCGCATCTAGGCCCGACATCATGTTTAGTGTGTGTATGTGTGCTAGATTTCAAGCTAATCCTAAGGAAGCTCATTTGGTTGCCGTTAAAAGAACCCTTAGGTACCTTAAGCACACACCAAGCATTTGTCTTTGGTATCCCAAAGGAGCTAGTTTTTAACTAGTTGGCTATTCTAATTCGGATTATGCCGGTTGCAAAATTGATAGAAAAAGCACATCCGGAGGGTGCCATTTGCTTGGTAGATCACTAGTGTCTTGGTCCTCCAAGAAGCAAAATAGTGTGGCTTTGTCCACCGCCAAAGCGGAATACATTGTCGCGGGTGCTTGTTGTGCACAAATACTTTACATGAAGAAAACTTTGCTAGACTATGGTGTAGTTCTAGAAAAGGTACCTCTTTTGTGCGATAATGAGAGTGCGATAAAACTTGCTAATAATCTGGTTCAACACTCTCGCACTAAGCACATAGATATCCGCCATCACTTTCTTAGAGATCATGTTGCTAAAAATGATATATCACTAGAAGGTGTAAGGACCGAGGATCAATTGGCTGATATCTTCACTAAACCGCTAGATGAGGTGACATTTTGTCGGTTGAGGAATGAGCTCAATGTGCTTGATTTTAGTAACTTCACTAGAAAATGAGCTTGTGTTGTCCCTTGCATGGCATTGTAATATACAACATGTTTAATTTTTGATAATCCATTTAGGGCTTGTCTAACATGGTTAAGATAACCGCCGAAAAGCGTGCGAAGAAGCTTAACCTTGGATCAAACTTGAGAAGCAACTAGAACTACTTTCAAGTATTGCATTGCATATGCATGTGTGTTGCTTTGTCGTTTCCTTTTGATTACCCTTTTATTGCCTATTTTCATAAAAAGAATTATAGCCTAAGGCAAAATATTTTAAAAAATTTGAGGGTTTGAGAGAGGTCACTCACATCAGTCCCAATTGGTGTTTATTTGGGTCTTATTGAAGTTGGGACTTGATTGGGAACAGACAGCGTGACAGAACTTTGAAGATTCGCTGAGAAATGGCGACTGGACGCTGCACCAGACTCTGGATTCCAGCGACCGGTAAGTTGACAGGAGGTGAACAGAAGCGCGTAGGAGTGACTGGACGCTAAAACAGTGCTCAACCAGCATCTGGTGTGAAGGCGTCCCTGCGTTCGGTCAATCGAAGAAGACATTGTCAGGACCGATCGGACTCTGGCTGTGTCCGGTCAAGGGTAACCGGACACGTCTAGTCATGACTTGAGAGGTTTTAGACCTCTCTGTTGTCGACCGGACTCCGGGTGGCAGCGTCCGGTCGTTAGCACTGGTGTGTCCGGTCAGTAGAAATCATGTGGATCTAGAACTCTATTTTATTTCCTTTTTCTATCCAACACGTGGGGGCCACCATATAATCCATCACCCGTACGTCGTGCCTCTCCTGCTCGTGCCCTAATCCTTATGTCACCGTCACCATGCCCGTGCCCCCACCACCACATCATCTCACCCGTGCCAGCTGCCGCATCCACGCCCGCACCGCGCCCGCATCGTGCTTTCGCAGCCACCACGCTCGCTCCACGCTTTTGTGCTCGCGCGCTCGTGCCCTTGCCGTGCCTCCGCTGCCATGCACGCATCGTCTCCGTGCGCCCGTGCCCTAGCCACGTGTTCGCCGCCCGCAACAGCGCCACCACATTCGTGCCTACGGTGCCTGCGCTCGCCTCTACCTCATCGTTCCTGCACTAGCGCCGCCATCAGGGCCATCCATTATCGAGCTTCACCTGCACCGCCGATTGCCCTAGCCATCGCGTCTTCTCGGCCGCCGTATAGTCTCGCTAACCCTAACCCTAGCCATTGTCGACCCGGTGGTGCCCCGTGGTTTGTTCCTCTACTAATCGGTCATCGGTTCGTCAGGTAGCAAGCCATCGCTTTCAATTTCATATCTACTGCTTGCTTCTTAGGGTTTCACATCTCTAGATGTATATTGTGATTATTTATATATCCTATCTATTCTATCGTGCAGCGAGTCGGTGCTTTTGTGGTTGTCTTTGCAGTTGTCAGTGAACTCGGGGCCAAGCCTACGAGTTTGGATCGAGGCCAAGCCTCATGAATGTCAGTTGGCAGTTGATTCTTGTCCGTGGCAGTAGTTCTCTTTAGCTTCAGCAATGGCACGAGTCAAGAATGCTGGAGGTGGTCCCGGTGATGAGGATCCAAGGCCTTCGCCTCGCCTGACTGCTCAAGAGAAGGGGAAGGCGAAAAAGGCCACAACAAAGAAGCGGAAGCTCATTGATGTGGACGCTGAGCGAGCAGCAGCAGTGGCATCCATCGCTGACCGAGCAGAGAGAGGTGGAGCTCAGAGTGGTATCCGTATTGCAGATCAGCTATCACCAGCTCAGAGGGCCGCCGTCGAGAGGGTTGAGAGTCTTCATGGTAGTCCAGCTGGGACTGTCATGCTTGGAGGATGGCGTGTCAGTATAGAGGAGAGTCAGCCTCTGGGGGACACTATTGAGCAGCAAACACAGCTAGCAGAGCAGTCAGAGGATACTCAGCAGGCAGAGCAGACAGAGCAGGTGGCGCAGCCACAGCTTTGATGCTCTGGTCGTACATGTACTTAGGTGTTGCCGAGGCCTGAGACACAGAGGAGGTGTTCTCGTCCGCCTCCTAGACCATAGGGTCCTCCTTGGATGACTCACCTTGACCTGAGGGCAGCCACAGCCAAGCAGGTGCAGCAGCTCCGTTTTGTACAGTTTGAGGACTGGTTTCCGCCGAGGCAGGATGAGCATGCTTCAGAGCAGTTCTATACACCACTGCAGGAGGACTTCTATAATGCTTATCTGAACAGTAGAGTTGCCTTTAGATCACAAAGAGTTTGCTCTATTGAGTCACTTGTTACAGCAGCAGGCGAGCAGATTCATCCTCACCTCTCATATCTGCCAGGGTTGATAGACCTACTTGGACGGACATGCCGCTATGTTCCATCATGCGTCTGTGAGTTCTACTCTTCACTTTGGATTGACCCGAGGCATAGATTCATACACTTTGGATTCAGAGGCCATGACTATAGGCTGCATAGCTCGAGGGTCAGAGAGATTCTTAGGATTTTAGAGTCACACATTCGCCTTCACGAGGTTTGCTATGGTTAGATAGAGCCTCCCAGATGCCCTCACAACGGTCTTGTGCTTCCCACAGATCTGATCCGACCATGCTTCACAGAGCCATTTGGCGAGGGGTCGAGCAGGACACCATGAGACCTTACTCCTATCGCTCGACTTCTTGATGCTATCATGAGGAGGACTCTGCTCCCGAGGATGGGCTACCGTGAGGGTTTGACTTGCATTCAGTTGTGGTTAGTGAACTCTCTAGTGCAGCAGATTGTATTTGATATTTGGGATGTTATTTTTTTAGAGATGGAGGACACACTTGCTGAGGGTTTTAGAGGTCACCGACAGCTGCCTTATGCTCACTGGATCACATTCTTGATTGTAAAGGCAGTTACACAGAAGTCCCTAGAGATGATGGCTGAGTACACAGGTGCTACTATAGAGTTCCCTCCTTATAACATGACTCAGATGCTCCGCCATAGTAGTTCAAGGACACCTCGCCCACAGAGCCATCACCTAGAGGTCCTAGAGATAGTAGCCCAGCAGGATGAGATCATCAGGGGCATTGCAGTGACAGAGGAGGAGCAGCTAGATGCTTAGTAGGAGGGTGTGGTCGAGAGCGACCCTAGTGACAGTTCTGATGATGATTATCAACCTATTCCTCAGATGCCTCCTCGACCACATGATAGAGAAGCCAGTGGCTCCAGCTTAGCACCACCACAACTACCGTAGACAGATCTAGATCTTCTTGCTGTATGTGAGCGGATGAGGCAGGACCAGGCACGCCAGGAACATGAGACATCAGTTGCACTTGCATAGGTTCAGGCTCGACAGGATGAGTTCTAAAGACAACAGCTGGCCATGCAGCAGCGGCAGCTCATGATCTAGCAACAGTTACTTGGGTTCATGCAGCACATTTTCTCTGCTATCAGGGCCGCTCCTCCACAGACTACACCTCAGATCGACCAGCCTGCCACCACTTCAGTGACTCCAAATGTATAGCCCAGTGGGCTTCAGAGTTAGGGATAGCCAGCTACTCAGTTTGCTTCACGTACAGAGTAGGTGTCCTAGTGGTTTGCCTTGCCAGTGACTGCCCAAGGTCCTCACTTCACTCCCAATGTTACGGGCTTCACTCTGCCTCATAGCTCCTCAGTGCTAGTGTCTGACACCCTAGTATTCTAGAGTCTCGGTGTGACTTTCAGTGAGCTTACAGGGCAGCCTACACTGCCAGAGTTGCGAGTCCCTATTCCTACCACAACGGCTCCCATTATCGGGACTACATAGACACTCCTGTCGTCTATTGCATCGTCCGAGTCAGTTACTTTAGTTGTTTCAACGACAGTGGTAGATGTGGCTCCACTGCCCACAGTCATACTTCCAGAGTCACAAATGGTGCTAGTTATTGAGCAGACCTAGACCGCTTCACCTTCACTTCCAGCGACAGAGGGTCCGACTGCTCAGAGTTAAGGGTCCGAGGATGATGCTTCACAGTTCTAGATTTCTCATCGCACCTCAGCGCCCGACTCGTCTGCTCCTGCCACGCCGTCTGACCCTTAGGTTTTGGTGCTTGACGCCAAAGGGGGAGAGGGATCGAGTATGCTAGATCTAGGGGGAGCGGTACATCTACGGGGAGCTTATGATTCATTTCTATTGGCTTTTTATGTGTGAAACATTATGCATTCATGTTTACCTTTATGCATTGCATTACATACTTATGGTGGTGATACTTATGTGACATGTGTGCTCTCTACTTTGATTTATATATATGTCATGTCACTTGGTTATGCTCATTTGCTTTGCTTCCGCGTTTTACTCCAATTCAAATGAGCTTTATTTCTTGTACTCATGCTTATTTCATATCTATTGAGTACATCATGTTGGCTTGGGTCATATAAGCATGTCTAACTCCTTTGCTCTTGTTGTCAAAAGCTTATATGAACCAAGCATGTTGAAAACCTCATCTTTTTTACATAGTCGAGATTATATTGTCATCAATCACCAAAAAGGGGGAGATTAAAAGCATCTAGGCCCCTAGTTGGGTTTCAGTGATTAATGACAATACGAGATTACTATGACTAACATGTGTTTTGCAGAGGCAATTTAAGTTAGGTCATGGTAATGGCAATTGATTGGGCAATCATGGTTGTCATGCCCCTACGATGGAAATCATTTCGGTTTTCAAAGGATGGACGACAAGGTTAAGGATAGACTAGTTCTAAGTGTCATTTGGTGTTGAAGAGACACTTAAAGTAGTTTAGGACTTTGTTTTTCCTTTGGCCATACTATTAAGGGGGGTATGGACTAGTAGCTTGACCTAGGTGAGTCTAGTAAGGTGTGGTGCACACTTGTCAAATCTAGCACTAGGTAGCTCCGGAGTAGCACTAAGATCAATTGGAGCAAACTTCATTCACATATGATTTCAAATTGGAAGTGAATGGAGGGTCAAATAACTGACCGGACGTTGGTCTGGTTGTGACCGGACGCTAAAGGGTGAGTCCGGTCAGTTCATTTGATCAACTGGAGCCGTCTGGTTGTGACCGAACGCTGAGTGAAAAGTGACCGGATGCTGGGTGCCTGTGTCTGGTCAACTCTAGAGAGGATCCAGAGAGGGAGATTCTTGATCGGACGCATCCGGTCAGTGCTGACCGGACGCTGGTCAGGATCCAGTAACTGACCGGATGCTGAACTGCGAAGTGACCGGACTCTAGGTGGCAACGTCCGGTCAACATTAGTAAGGTTCCAGAGAGCGTTTTTTATGACCGAACACGTCCGATCAGTGCTGACCGGACGTAGGTCAGAGTCTTGTAAAAACTTAATGGCTCTTTCTGACACAGTGGCGGGGATAACTGACCGGAGCGTCCGGTCACCCTGACCGGAGCGTCCGGTCACCCCACAGAGTGATGACTCAACCTCCAAACGTTATGTTTTGAATGAGGGGGTATAAATACTTACTCCACTCATCCAAGGGAGGTCTCTTGCCCATTTGTTCAGCTGAGAAACACCCTTGAGAGTGCAAAGGAGAACAAGAGCCTAGTGAGGTGATTGAGATTTGAGAATCCAAGATTAAGGCCTCATTAGTGCAAGGAGAGTAGCAAGTGTGCGTCCACCCTTCTCATTAGGCTTGTCATGGTCAAGTGAGAGTTTGTGCTTGTTACTCTTGGTGATCGCCATCACCTAGATGGCTTGATGCTGATTGGGAGTTTGGTGATCATCCGGCGGAGCTTGTGGATGACCCAACTCAAGTTGTGAGCGGTTGTGGGCGATTCACCACGATGGAGTGTCGAAGAATCAGCCCGTAGTGAGCACTTGATCCTTGCATGGATCAAGGGGGAGCTACACCCTTGCGCGGGTGCTCCAACGAGGACTAGTGGGGAGTGGTGACTCTCTGATACCTCGGCAAAACATCACCGCATTCCTTCTTCTCTCTTTACTTTAAGCATTTACATTTGAGAAATTCATTTCTTGTCTTTACATTCTTAGAATTGCCATGCTACAGTAGGATTGGAACCTAGGGTGTAAAACTTTTGTGAGGTAGAACAATAGGAACACATTTTAGGCACAAGGGGTGAAGTGGGCTAAGTGTAGGGTTTAATTATTGCAAAGAATTTTAGAATTAGCCCAATTCACCCCCCCCTCTTGGCATCTTGATCCTTTCTAACCCATGACCTCACATATTTCCATTCGAGCGCCCTTTCCTCGACTTACACCTCAGCCTGCTTGGTCGTGGATTCCTGACTGTTGCTAGGCCATGGCCGCGTTCACAGGTTTGCCTAGGTCGCCCTCTTTGATCGAGGGTCACCATTTGTGGCCTGAGTCGTGATCGTGATTTATGGGATTCAGCACTGCTTCACGAGTAAGACGCTGTTGCGAATCCTTGGTCATCTGCCCAGTCGATCTCTCCCATAGGGGTCATTGACCTCAGTCGGTTTGTGAGATTCTGGGCTGGCCGTAGGTCAATGACCCAGTACATAGGGAGGAGTCAGGTCGAGGCTTGGCCTTGACCTCTAGTGAGGATGCGGGGACCTATCTCCTTTCTTCTTAGATTCCTTTTGTCAACCTGAAGGGGTCGTGGTGCCCTGTTATATGCAGTTTTTGGTTTTTTGCCCCACATAGGGAGAGACTATCCACCGTAACCTCGCTGGTCAATCGGTGTGCCTCATAGAGGTCAATGGATTATTTGAGTGGGACTCGATATCCTTCAACAATTGGCATGGAGTTCAACTATACCTTATTGAGAGACGTCCCATAAATCGTCAACCATCAAACCCGTTGGTCCCCGACTGCTTCCACTGCAGCTAAAGGGCAAGATGCCTCCCCCCAAGAGGGGGTCAACCCGGGCGACTTCGAAGCCAACGACTTGAACATAGGGGAAGATGGTCATGTGGTTTTGCACCACTGATAAGAGCCGCTCAGGGCCCATCTTGCCCTGCCCCTATCTCTTTGGTGGCCTTGAACCCTTTTGTGGGTAGCCCGTTAAGGAGAATGAACCATACATGTGTCGCGTGGTCGTGAATGCGGTGGGTCGCTCTACGCGCGGATCCGGGCAGTGGTTGGCCTCCTCTGTCTTGTCGTGCCTTGATGGCACTCACTCGCGAGTGGTTGTGTGACACTATTATTAACGTGAAGGGTCACTCTACACATGGATCTAGGGGGCGGTCGACCTCCCCGGTCGTAGCGTGACTGAATGGTGGCCTCTCACGTGCGGTCGTGGACTACAGCACACCGGCTCATTTCTCATGGGGTTGTGGGGCCCATTCTAGGGCGGACTCCGCGCGGGCACAGTTCACTTCCCTGACCGCCACCACTTAAATAGCCCCTCAGCCCTGAGTCCAATCCCTTACCTTGTTTTAGCTTCCCATCACTTTTCTGCTGTAATCGAAATGGACAAGGAAAGAGATCGTGCTCATGAGACCTACGTCTAATGCGCGCTGCCGCCTGTAGTTGCTTGGTGTTGCCACCGTTTGTTGCCTGCTCCACCGCTGCTGCCCCGCTTTCCGCCTATGCTGTAAGATGAGTGAGTGGGTACCTTTTACGGTGATTGAGGCGAGGCTGCTGTGGCTCATCGAGAAGGGTCTCCTTCCACCGAAGGAGGTCACCTGGTGGAGGGCTGCCATCGGTGAGATGTTCCTGCTCCTGTGGCTCAATGAAGTGGTGATGTTCACCGACTTCCATGAGCATGGGTTTGCTATCCCGCCGTCATATTTCCTCTGCGGCTTCCTCCACGAGCATGGCATCCAGCTGCAACATCTTCCCTCCAATGCGTTATTGGAGTTGGCGCGCTTCATCGTCGTCTGCGAGGTCTTCCTTGGGATAGAGCCCAACAAGGACATGTTTTGGTGACTCTTCGAGGTCAAGAGTTGAAAGGCGCATGGCTCTGATGATGGTGTTCTTGCCTCGGTGGATGGGGTGAATTTCTAGATACGCTATGGAGTTTCTCGTAGTTACCCGTGTCTGCAACTGAGGAGTTCGAACTTAGGCTAGCATGGGAACTAGTTTTATATCCACGATGATGCTGCCGCCCCCTTACCCCCCTTCTCCGGTGTCGCGCCGATGAGGTTGCATTCGTGGGGCTAGGGGTGCGACAAAAACAGATCGTCAAAGGTGAGCCAGATCCTGGACATCCTTGTGGGCTAGGTGTCGGCTAGCCTAAATGTTGTCACAGTCCTGCGGACCATGGTTGAGCAGCAGATCCAGACATTTAAGCAGTGGGCGCACCTACTGTGTGACTACACTAGAGTGAATGACCCGACTCATGAGAGCGCGGAAGTGCTCATGGCGGATGTGGTCATTAAGCGGGTCACCAGGCTGGTCACCTCTGGGACCGTCGTTGTAGCTAGAAACACCGTGGAGGCGTTCTCGACGAGTTTTCGGCCCAACTTGGTGAGTCGCTTTCCCCGCGCGCCCTTCTTTGTTTGGAGTTCATTGGTTCGCTGTATGGGCTTCACCGTGGTTTTGTTCTTGTAGCACGTGCCCTTGTTAAGCTCCCGCTTTCACCTTCCTTGCCCTAGGGGTGCCAAGCATGCCGCCTAGGAGAAGGCGGCCGTCGATGACAGGAGACGCCTAAAGCGGGAGAAGGCGTGGAAGCACACAGAGCATCAGAGATGCGAGGCCTCACCACTGGATGATGATGATGATGATGATGATGAGGATGATGAGGATGACGAGGAGGACCTAGAGGTCCTTTGAAGCATCCCCGATGTGTTCCAGAAATCCAGCGATGGCGCTAGATCGAGCGGTGTCGACCGCACGACGAGTGCTATGAACGAGGAAGGTGCCGCACGGAAGCGCATGGCTCCATCATCACCATGGGGGCCAAGCCTGAAGCTCCCTCGTGCCAGCGGTGATGGTAGTCAGAGATCTTTGTCCTCAACTCCTACTGGCCCCTCCTTGGTGGTGCGCGAGGCACCCGTCCAATGGGAGGGCGCTGAGGATACGACTGCGATGGAGGCCCTGCTCGAGGTGGACGGTGAGGCCCGTCGTCCTGCTTCGGAGGTGCCTAGAGGGAAGGGTCGAGACCTCCTTCAGCACCTTCTTGTTGGTGTGGAAGTTAAAAGTCCCAAGTTCCTTGTGCCTCATTCGACACCGCCCGATGCGAGAGAAGCTGGAACCACTAGAGGATGCCACACGAAAGAGGTTGGCACCATCGGTGAGGCCAAGGCTGCCACATCGGTCCCTGGTTAGGGAACACCAGTTGGGGGGATGCCCCTCCTGATTTCATTGATGAGAATGCTCATGGAGAGACGCGCCATCCCTCCACCAGTGGGACGTTCCACCAAGTGCGTTGTTCTTCGATCTTTCCATGTTGTCATTGTCGGTGGAGTTTGGTAATTTATCTTTAGTTGCTTCTCGGAGCATGGAGCCCCTCCCAGGGCTCACGGTCTTGAGGCCATCGGCTGGGGCCACCGTCAGCCACTAGCGCAGCCGTGGTGACAGTTGCCACGATTCTACCCCTCGTGACCCTACGCTCGCCTTGTGCGAAGAGCCCCGCCATGGTGGAGGACCGCTCCCACTCTAGAACAGCGGTGTGGGGGACCAAAAGGGAGATCCCTGGTGAGGATGAGCTTGGTGCAGCTGCCTCCTTGGAGGGAGGAGCAGACTTGTCGTCTATGGCAGAACCACCCGAAATAGCACGCTTCCGGAGACGCTCGTCTTCCACTAGACACTAAGCACCCCGAAAGCTAGCTACATCGAACGGTTCCGTCGAGCACACCCCAAGGGAGAACTCGAACAATCCACATTTTTCATCCCAGATCCAATAATGAGTACAAGTTTACAATACTTAGTCCATTTCATACAATAAGAGTTCTCAAAAATACATTATTACAATATCAAGTTTAGAGTGCGGAATTTAAACAACGGAATTGAAATAAACATCTAACGATAAGATACAAGGATCCATCTATGCCCACCAGAAGAATCCTCCACACAACAGCTATTCCTCAAGCTAGACTTGCAACAGGGGTAAATAAACCCTGAGTACACAATGTACTCGCAAGACTTACCCGACTAGTGGGAATAATTTCCTGACTCCAAAGGATATGATAAGCTTTATGGTTTGCTGGGTTTCCTTTTTGTGAAAACATTACTAGTAGTGAATCCTTATGTATGTTTCTTATTAGCAGTCATGATTAGTTCATTATCTAACCATTCTATGTAACACCTGTTCTACTTTCAAGCAAGAGTTGAGCAATCAGGTCCATTTCACTATCTTTCATCTTCCAGTTCTTACTATAGTGCTAGATCATAGACAAATCATACTGTATCACACGGAAATTCGTGAACCAATGTATCCCAGCTAGGTACCCTAAAACACACACCCTGCTTGTACCCCAAGCACAAGCAAGACCAACCCACCGCTCTCCTATCAAGGGGTCTAGGTCCCTGTCCAAACTTGAACTCCAAGCCCCCACTCCTAAGTCTCAGACTCGGTGTGGTGCTTAGACCTCCACCATCCCCGCCTCCAATCAGTCAGTCCAGAAAGAGCCAAAACCCATAACAAGAGAGCAACGAGCCTTCTTGCTCCCATAAGCAAGTATGTGCTCAGGATAATAAGTCTGTGACCTAACTAGAATCCACAGCAACGGATGGTCCTTAACCTACACGGATAGGGAAAACAGTGTAACCAAGCTATGCCCCATTGGCCGCGAGACACAACCTATTACACCCACCAATACCCGTACCCTATCCCTATCCGGTCTCCATTTCCTTTCACCATTTTATCATAAGTAATAATAATCACCTATTGTGAGTAACAGTAGGTTACTCATGCTACCGATAGCCTAAGCATAGCAGCTACTCGGCCTATGCTAGTAGGACTCATAGGTAGGTTTATCTATGCATGTAGTTTCAATATAAATCCTATAACATAAATGCACATCACATAGATATATATCCAGTGATCATTCAAAATAAGGGTTATCCACCGGGGCTTGCCTTGGGCAGGCGTGGTGTCAGCTGAGTCAGTTAGTGGCTGTGGGGCTTCCTCCTCATACTCCTCAATCGCCTCCTCATACTCCTGCTCTCCAGCGGGTACAAACTCCACCAACTCGTTCTCTACATGCATGCAATGATGATGCAACACTTAGTATTTTGGCAATAGTAACTCTTAAAATAAGAATACACATGCTAAGCTACTAAGCTAGCTCTAATGACTAAGATACTAAGTGTCGGTGTAGAAAGTGACCAACACATAAATATTTGTAGTTTTGTCGTATGTTGTGATCGGATGTGGCCTAGCACTCAATGACACAGGGTTTATACTAGTTCAGGCAATGTGCCCTACGTCTAGTTTGAGTCGATCGGTGACTTTATTCCTGAGCCCAGGAGCTCGAAGTTTGCTGTGGGGTTACAAATGGAAGGGAGAAAGATAGGGGGTACAAGAGGCCCGGTCGAACTCCGGTCTGAAGGGCCAAGAGTGACGAGAGCTACTGTGTGCGCTGGATATTCGAGCGCGTGCTCGAGGTTTGAACCTGGTGGTTCTATTGTTGTGTGTTGAATCCTGGAGTTGATCGATCACCCCTGTTGGGAGAGAGTGCATCCCCTTTTATAGATAAAGAGGATGGCCTTACAAGTGAGAGAGAGGGAGAGAGAGAGAGAGTACGTATGCTAATAAGTCTTGTTGCCCAAGCTATCGGGTATAAGATGATTGTAGGCGCCCACAATACTGTTGATGTCAGACGCATATGGAAGGTTCTCACCGTGGTCACTAGGCATGGTAAATGTCGGTGCCCAGAACACTATGTATGCCCATATGCATGTGGGAGGCCTTGCTGTGTTCGCCTGGTATGGGAATTGATGGCGTCCGCAACACTGTAGGGTAAATGTCGTCGGCGCCCTCAACACTGTTGGGGTTCTGACATGCCTAGAAGGATGTAGAGTGCCCTTCTGCCATGCCCTATTGGCACTGTCCTGTAGGTGTACAGGGTATGGTCCTTAGTATTGCTGTTGACTTGAGCATCCTGCTTTACTTGCTCCGCCCGTTTCCTAGTCCTCACCAAGCGGGCATCCCCGGTCGGTTGGTCCTAGTCGGCTCCGACTGCGCCAGTCAGAGAAGAGCTATAAGCAGAGGTTCGGTGCATCCCCGGTCGGAGACGTGGGTTGGAGTCAGAAGCAGCGTTTTGGCCAAGCCTTCTGATCGGAGAGACGGGCCGGAGTCAGAAGCGAGGCCATCCGGTCGGAGAGGCGGGCCAGAGTCAGAAGCGAGCACTGTTCCTCCTAGGATAGGCCTTCCAGTCGGAGAGGTGGATTGCTCTTTTGGCCTGTCATTTAGGTGGTTTTGGGCTGGCCTAGGAGTTCCGCGTTGTTTGCGACATCGTCTGCTGGGCTGAGCCTTTGCTAGGAAGCCGGTCCATGAGGGACCCCGGGTTTATGAACCCGATTGGAGCCCCTGATCCCCCGGGCGATTTGGGTAGAATCATCTGGGGGATTTTTGTCTTGATGGCGGGTGTAGCCCCCGAGACCCCGGGCAATTCGGGTAGAATCGTCTGGTGGGTTTTTCCGTGTTGCCAGCAGGGGAATTTTTTGTTTCAACAGTGGGTGCACACGAGCGCACCCGCGGGTGTAGCTCCCGAGCCCCTAGGTGATTCAGGTAGAATCGCCTATGGAGTTCTTGTCAGTGGGCATGCGTGTGTGTACTTTGGTGGGTGTGGCCTCCTCTTTCTAGTTTTTGACCCATTGTTTCTAGGAGCGTGGTCCTAGGCGTTTGATCGCGGTTGAGGGATCGAGCGAGACGGAGTCACGGATCCAGGCGTCGGGCGTAATGAGGGATTGGGCGAGTCGGAGTCACGGATCCAGTCGTCGGGCGCAATGAAGGATCAGGCGAGTCGGAGTCACGGATCCAGATGTCGGGCACGACGAGGGATCAGGCAAGTTGGAGTCACGGATCCAGGCGTCGGGCGCAACGAGGGATCGGGCGAGTCGGAGTCATGGATCCAGGCGTCGGGCGCAATGAGGGATCAGGCGAGTCGGAGTCACGGATCCAGGCATCGGGCGCAATGAGGGATCAGGCGAGTCGAAGTCATGGATCCAGGCATCGGGCGCAACGAGGGATCGGGCGAGTCAGAGTTATGGATCTAGGTGTCAGGCACAACAAGGGATCGGGCGAGTTAGAGTCGCGGACCTAGGCGCAGCCAAGGCATTGGGCATCTTAAGCCCCTGGGCCCCGTTGGGCTTGGTAGGGGTCAGGTTGAGTTTCGTGCGTTACCCCATCTGCGGTTTCTCACAACCAGAGGGGCTGAGCTAACATCGCTTGCCTCGATGGCTCGAGTGACGCGCGCGGTGAGCTCGCTAACGGGCATGTTCGAGTGAAAACCGGGTCCGTCGTTCGTGATGGGGTCAGCATAGCCCTCATGTGGCATTCCACTGCTCCTTAACCCACAACCCGACAATGCCTGGGTCGTTCTAGAGACCAACCCAGGTGGCCCGCTGGCCTCCCCTTGATGGAGATTCTATGGGCATGGCTCGAGGTTAGGATCGAACGAGAAGGTTGAGATGACCGTATCTGCTCTAGAGTAGACTGGGCACATCTATGTTTTCTCCCCTGGCTCTATTTGACGTGAGGCAGCCTCAAGCCCTTTGTGGGCCGGCCTTCAAACCCCGGTCGGTTGTTGCTCATGTTGAATGAGGCAACTGCCGCTTCGTGACGCAACATAGAGCGTTGTGATGCATTTAACTGCATATGCAATGCTTCGGATGTATGGGATGAATGAATGATTCGTATGAATGAATGTGTGAATGTGTGTATGAATGTATGAATGAGAGCTGATGAATGAATGATCATATAAAGAAATAGTGGGGGTTGGTAATGTTACCTTGATGTCTCGAGTGACGGGGTTTGAGGAGCTCTAATCGGATATGTCTGACCGGGATCTGCGCTTGTCATTTGTGATGGAGTTGGCATGACCCACATGGGGCATCCATCTGCTCCTTACCTGTCTCTCAGCATTCGCCTGAGTCATCCAATCGATTCAGGAGGCCCATTGGTTTCTCGTTGGCGGAGATCCTGTTGTTGGGCCTTTTGAGGTCTCGCTTGGGAAGGCAGAGAGCTACCTATGCGTAGTTGTGCTTGGTTTCCCATGCCCGGCGTGCAGTAGTTGTGGGCCATGCCTAGGCCATGTCCCATCTGACCTGACGCCGTTCCATTTAGCAGGGTGCGTCCCATCGGTTAGGGCGCATCCCGTCATATCCCATCCGCATTGAGTGGAAGAAGGGAGAGGGTTTTTTGCCCCTGTCATTTTGCCTTGCCCCAATCGCTGTGCCTTTTCTTAAATAGGGGAAGGGAGAGGGATTTCGTCTGTTCCTTTGCCTATTCCCCATCTGCCACTTCTCCTCCTTCCTTCTTGCCAAGAGTGTTCGTGCCACGGCGGTTCCTAGGAGAAAAAGTGGAGAGCGAGGGAGAGGAGGAAATCAGGAGCGCAATGTCGAGATGGAGGTCATCCGTCGTGACTGAGTCGATGTTGGCCTCCTTTGCCGAGAGGGGGGTGCTGCTGCAGAAGGAGGTGGCGTATTGGAGGGCTCCTACGGGAGAGGATTTCCCGCAACCTCGGGCCGGCGAGGTTGTCTCCTTCCTCGCCAACCATGAGCGTGGGTTGGGATCCCCCACGCACTGGTTCCTGCATGGGCTCCTTAATGGGTGGGGCCTGGAGCTATAGCACCTCAATCCGACTGGGGTGTTGCATATCACCGGATTCATCACTGTGTGCGAGGTCTTCCTCGGGATGGAGCCGCACACGGACTTCTTCCGGTGGATGTTCTCTGGGCGAGCTTTGTTGGAGGTGAACCCGCACAGGACCACGCCGGTGGGAGGCTTCGCACTACAGAAGAAACCGAGCGCGTCGGGCGCCTACCCCATGTACACCCCCTGTGACTCCAACCGGGGGTGGCATAGGGAGTGGTTCTACATTAGCAACCCAGTGGAGGCGCCATTCCTGTCGTTCACCGGCTAGAAGGACGGAGAGGCAGGACAGTAGGTCGTGGGGCCCCTCCAGTCAAGAGAAGAAGAAGGTGGAAATCATTCAGGAGGAGCTCAAGAAGTTGGTGAAGCAGGGCCTTGACAGGGTGCGGGTATTCCACACCTTCCGCAGTTGGGTTGCTCCACTGGCGGAGAGGATGTAGCACCCGGTTTTAAAGACAAAACCAGATACACACTATATGTGAGCCCAGGAAGTCAAATCTCACAAATAGCCACAAATAAGGGTAATATCAAGAGACAATACTTATTACATAATGTATTAGTAAAAGAAAAATAACCTCAGAGTATAGACAGCGGAAAGTTGACTCCGATCTCCAGGCGAAGACTCCAAATCCACAGGGACGACTGACTGGTTGACCACAAGCCTAACTCCTCCAAACCAGTAATCTGGTACCCATCTGGGATTTTTATCCAATGTATAGAAAAATAAAGCAAGCGTAAGTACATGTCGTACTTAACAATGATATCATGGGGTTTATGAGGCTCAAAAGGCTGACACTGGTTTAACTGCGATTAGCTTTAATAGATCATCTTTTTAAGCAGTTGGGTGGCAAAGAATTTATCATTCCCATAAACACATGATCAGGTAATCATGAATAATGTATAGCATAAACAATTGATCATTAGTATAATTATCCATTAGAGATCATCTCTATTCCATAAGGGTCCAAGGCCGCTCGTGACCATGAGCACGGCTGTTATAACAGTTTTACACTCTGCAGAGGTTGTACACTTTCACTGTGAGTCGTGATTTACCCTTTCGCTCGAGGTAGCTAATCTCTTGACCCACTTCCAAGGAAGGTCGACAGGGTTCACTATGAAGCCTTTCAAAGGATTCGTCTAACAAGTTAGGGCCGCTAGGCGTATGTGGCCCATCTCTAGGAGTGGCACACGTGGGCATCGCAGCACGGTACACACTTCCCAGCAGCAAAGGAAACATACCCTGCACCTTAAAGGTAACCACAAACAAGCTAGAAAAGATCCTCATACTGAGCTAAAGCCAGAGCCATATGGACCTCACAGCTGTACTGTAAGTCCTGGATGATCGCTTACAGATAAGTCCTTAGGGAGAGGAATCTAAAGCATATAAACACTCCAGCCCCTTGTTTCCATGTTACTAAAAAGTCAAGTTTTAATGTTTATTGCATATATCATTAGTCAAGTTATAAGATCATGGTTTAATTAAGCACTAGCAAAAACTACCCAATGCAATATCCCAAGGGTATCAAGGTACAAGATATCAAATATCTAGGATATCCTTATTGGCAAACAAGGTAGACACATGCAATATGAATTAAGTGGTTAAATGTGAATAGGTAACAAGGATGGTCCCATGCTATACTTGCCTTACACACCGATCATTCGGTAAGTTTTAATCTTCAATGTCCTTCTTCTTCTTGGATCACCACATGTATCTCACCGACTGGACATAATCGTAGACCACCACACAAACATCCATACACATACATGCATAGCATATAATTGCATCTATATCAGAACAGTACACCAATCATAGAGAAATAAGTAAAAGAGATTGAAATACGATTCTACGCATCGTTACGAACACACAGTCGTGAGAAGCACACTAATCGAAGCTATGGTTGAAAAGTTACAACTACCGAGAGATTTGCTTTATACGTGGAAAAAGAAAACTATAGACTTCATTTATGTTAACTATATGAATTCATATATCAAAGATATTTTATAAATAATATAGATTAAATTAAGTCAATTTTAGATTTAAATTATAAAACTAAAGTAAACAAAATCATATTTTATGTATAAAATCCAGTTGCATAATCATTAATCAAGATATGATTTAAACCATGATTTTTATGAAATAGTAATATAGTAAACATCATTACTAATGTGTAGATCTTGTCGTTATGAAACAAACGCAACTTGAATGGACTATTTCGGTGTTAAAATGAATAAGTTATGATTTAAACAAGTTTTACTTTGGTTAATTAATAGATTAAATCTACTCATGAATTTCAAGTGTTGAAAACATGCCTAACAGTTGTATAAACATGTAGAAAATGTAAATACGATCCTAACACAATTCGAACGGACCAAATCGAACTTAAAACGCAAAAGTTACGCATGAAATAAGGTGTAATGGCATTTCTGTAATTTATTAAACTCAAATTTGAATTAAAACAATTAAAAATCTGAATTTAAACGGTTATTGGACTAGGCGCACTAATTATGGAAACTATAGGGACTTAAACGAATAAAAATAGGGCCTAAAAGAAATTATTTTGAACAGATTTGGATCACGGGTTGATTCACTGGAAAGCGGGGGGCTATTCTGCAAAATACGCGCGGCTGACCGGACGTTGACTGCGGTTTGACTCGGGTGCTGACCAGGCGAACACGTGGCGGCCAGGAACTGGTGCGGTGCACCACGTGGGTGTGGGCGCTGCTGACTTGGCGGGGTGGACCGAGTCCACAAGTCCCGATGGACCGGTTACACAGCGAAGGGGTACGGGCTTATCGTGGCCGTCCACGTCAGATCTGACGGCGCAGGCGTGTACGGGGGCAGCAGGTCACCGGGGAAGAAGCACAGGACGGCTGCGCCATTGTTGCCGACGGCCCGAGCTCATCGGTGATCACCGGTACGGTGATTCCGGCCACCCCATTTCGAGCCGAGGGCACCTACGCGTAGCACGAGGTCTCACGAACTCAACAGGACGCAAAACAAGGATGGGAAGCACTTCCAGACGAGGGCTCCCATGGCGGCACCATGGCCAGGATGAACGGAAGCTCCCCTAAGCGATGCTCCAGGGCACTAAACTCAAGGCCGATGGGATGGGAAGGTCGAGTGCTCACCTCGGGTTCTATGGAGGCATTCGTGGCGTCCGGAAGAGCTCCGAAAGCGGGGTCGACGGCAGCAGTGATCTGGAGAGACGACGACGGTATGGTGAGGGCTAAATCCGAGAAATCACAAGGGCAATATGGCAAATTGAAGACACCTACACTCGCGGGAGATCATGGCGGAGCCTCGGGGCACATCGACAACGGCGGTTAGGCACCGGAGAAGGGGGCTACGGGCGGCGGTGGCGACTGAAGCGACGAACAGAGGAAGGGGCAGAGGGGAGGCCTCTGGCTCGGGGCTTTATAGGCCAGGCGAGGTGTGGTAGATGGAAGGAGGAGTGCGGGCGCTGGGAAAGATTGGTCGCTTTCCTTGCGGGAGAGACGGCGCCGGCGACTTGCCAAGTTTGGCCACGCCATCGCCGGGGCAAGGAAAGGAAGGCACGCACGCGGGGAAGGAAAGGGAAGAAGGAATGTGGCCGGCTAACGAGCGGGACCCGCGGGCAGTGAGGGAGAAAGGGCAGTGTGCGGGCGCTGAGGAGGAAGCCGAGGCAGGCCGATGCGGGCCGCGCTGGTGGGCTACGGGTGAAGGCCAAAGCGGGCCGCGGGAAGGAGGAAGGGAAGGCGGCTGGGCCGGCCAAAATGGACCGCGTGCAGGAGAGAAAAGGAGGGGAGGAAGCTGGGCCGGTAGAGAGGAAGGGAGCGGGCCAAATCTAGGCCTGGCTGAAAAGGAAGAAAGGAAATTTTCATAATGAATTTCTTTTCCAAATCTTTTTCCTATTTTGTTTTCAAAGCCAATTCAAATGTAAACCAAATGCAAATTCAAATAGAGTTTTGAACATACTTTTCATCTCAAATATAAATGAGCAATTTTGGTAAGTTTCCAAAAATAAACTTTTCCATTTTTTTAAATCCTCTTATTTTCAAATTTTCTTCTTTTATTTCAAAGCCATTTTTAATTCCATTTCAAAAGCATTTTAACTATTTTGACTTTTCAACCACTCAACCAATAAAATCAAATGCAATGGCATGTATGCTCAAACATGTTGCTACCTTATGATGTATTTTAATTTAATGAAAATTTTTATTTCCTATATTTCATGTGCACAAAAATTCCTACTTAAATCATTTTAACTCTATTTCAAAAGAGGCAAATTTTAGGGTGTTATAATTCTACCCCCCTTAAGATGTATCTCGTCCTCGAGATTCGGAAGACATCGACTAAGAGATGGGAATACTCCATCCTTGGATTCTTCTTTACTTCCTCGTGCAGTTCCATTGTCTTGATTAAGATCCACTTTACTTTGCATACCTGTTGCCCTTAGTCCAAGTAATTTGCCTAACTAATTCCAAAATTTTTGACAGGTACCTTGAACAACTCTCAGGTAACCCTAATCACTAGGCCATAATTCTCTTTCCTCATATGTTCACCTTTCAACAAGGCTTCCTTATCTTCTTGGTCCTAAGGAGAATCTACCACCAATCTTAAAAACATTAATGATCCCGGTTAAGTTGCTCGAACTGGGAATACAACTCTTAATCCTTAGTGTCACCCGAACCTTCTTAGCACAATTCTCCGTTGCTAAGGGCATCGGCCATGACTTCGCTTCTTGAAGTGATAGCACTTTTCCAAGTCATAATCAATCTCATTCCAACGAGGATATCACAAGCTCAAGACCAACTTAGTGAAGATGTCCTATATATTCTTGTGATCCTCCTAGATGTCACTTTTACTTTCAAGAAGATGATACTTCCATGCTTCACAATGGATAGCTCCAGACGACATGTTAGTTAGTTCAACTCAAGCTTCCTTAGTTGACTTATTGAACAAGCCACTACTTTTCTTCTCGTATAAGGACACATCCCACACCTTCACAAGATGCATTATTGTAGATACAAAGCCCTTGTTCTGATCTGACAAAGCTAATACCTAGATTTTACGTCAACCTCTTCTTGGATTTCTTCAAACACTTGGCTGAGGTCTCTTGATCCAAACTAACTTAAAAGCTTAAAGGCTTCTCCGGTAACTTTATCAACATCTTGCTGGTCTTGGATAAACTTTTCTTGGACTTCTAACCAAACCTCATTATTTAATACTCTAGGTTCTCTCTTACATCCTTGAGTACCACCACGCTTCCGCTGCGCAAACTCGAACGTATGACACTTCATCTTGCAAATTCTTCAACTTGGCTACCCCCCTTAAGATAAGGTAAAGTAGGGAATACCAAAGTATAGCTTGCATCGTCTTGTAATTGAAGTCTACTGTTGTCCAGAAATTCCTCATGACTTTTGATCGTCCAAAATCAGAGATATGAACCGATAAAGACAGGCAGCTCCGAAGACAGGATAGGAAAAACAGAAGAAACCCGTAACCCAACTATTTTATTTCATTAAGATTTATACCTTAGGCCTATAAACTAAATGAAATTGTAGGAAAACCCAACAAGATCATTGCAATCATTACAAAGATTCAAAGCAATCATAAGCATAATGACAATTCAACAAAACACTTAAAGATGCACAACTTAATCATGGTCTCAACTTGCAATACTATCATTTTTATTACATAAGGGGCACACCTCCTATCCTTAACTAAGGATCTTGGATAGTCTAGCATAACTTCTTCATTCACCACTCTCACCAAATGCTTCTTTCAGGTTGGTTATCACTGACACTTTCTGGTGATAGACCAGTAGTGATCTGACTCTGGCTACTTCCTTGGTGTACTTGTTGATTCTTCTGTGGGCAAGATTTAACATAATGTCCTTTCCACTGGCAATGATAACACTTTCTCTTAGTTGGATCTTTAGTGATGTCATACTCCATAGAATTGTTGTTTAGAGTATTGTCAGCTTGCTGACTCTATAAGTTCATCTTTGTTTGACTAGACCGCTTTTTAGCTCGCTTGATCTTTCGGGGTTGAAACTCCATGTAGGTGTTTGTCCACCCATCTATGCATACCTCATGTGGAAAGAGTGGAGTAACCTTAGCTTGTGAAACTTCTAATTCTTTAGAGTCTGAGTTTGTCTGACCAGGGATTGGAGCTGGATGTGACGATGTAATAGAACTCGAATGGTGATTGCTTCCCAATTCTAACTCTGGTGAGACCTCCTTTCCCTTCTTATCCACATTGTCCTCAGGTACAGGCTGAATACCTTCATACTCAATTCTTTCTCCTGACGGTGTGGTTAGAAGCACCGAATGCTGGGCATACTTGATCACTCCTTTACATGCTGACATCCATACCATTCCAAGAATGACATCAATGTCCACTAACTCTAATGCAATAAGATTTGCTTCAAATTTTACCCCTTTGATGTTAAGACTAACTCTTGGGCATTTGCGGTTTGCCTTCATTTCTCCTCTTGGGGACTTAACCATCATTGGTTTCCTCATTGGAAGCATAGTTATCTTATGTTCTTTTACATATGCACTAGAGATAAACGAATGTGACGCACTGGGATCAAACAACACTGTGGTAGGAGTTGAGTTTACTGGAATGAAGCCATACACAACCTCCTTAGCTCCATGAGTGGTCGTCATATCCACATTATTCAATCTTCCTTGGATGTAGTTTCTCTTTGCTTTACTTCCTTGCTCTTGTTTGTTCTGGACCTTCTGTTCTTGCTTCGGCTGTGGTTGATCCTAGCATTCGTGTGCCATCCTTCCAACATCTTCGTTGGACTTCATATTCTTCCAAGTTTCTGCTACTTGTCTCTTCACTAGCCCCTTTGGTATGTTGGTTTGACATTGTGGCAAGCACTGTTGAAAACTCCTAGGTTGAGTCATTCCTTCTGGTGCTTGTTGTTGCACAGCTACAAGCTTCTCCTTATCGAATGCAGTCAAGGACAACGTAGCTTGGTCCTCCTGATCTCTGATGCTGGTTGTCTCCTCATTACGACCCATCTATATAAACGAAGAAAGAGGATTGAGAATAGAGACAAAGTTTTCATAACAGACAAAGGCTGAAGTGAGCATAACTTTTAGCAAATAACAATGTTAGAGAGAAAACAAGAACTAAGCAAGATGAAAACATTCTAATACGTCCAATTCTATATAGGCTTGCGTCCTACAGTCAGCATTGCTCTGATACCACTTTGTAGCACCCGGTTTTAAAGACAAAACCAGATACACACTATATGTGAGCCTAGGAAGTCAAATCTCACATATAGCCACAAATAAGGGTAATATCAAGAGACAATACTTATTACATAACGTATTAGTAAAAGAAAAATAACCTCAGAGTATAGACAGCAGAAAGTTGACTCCGATCTCCAGGCGAAGACTCCAAATCCACAGGGACGACTGACTAGTTGACCACAAGCCTAACTCCTCCAAACCAGTAATCTGGTACCCATCCAGGATTTTTATCCAATGTATAGAAAAATAAAGCAAGCGTAAGTACATGTCGTACTTAACAATGATATCATGGGGTTTATGAGGCTCAAAAGGCTGACACTGGTTTAACTGCGATTAGCTTTAATAGATCATCTTTTTAAGCAGTTGGGTGGCAAAGAATTTATCATTCCCATAAACACATGATCAGGTAATCATGAATAATGTATAGCATAAACAATTGATCATTAGTATAATTATCCATTAGAGATCATCTCTATTCCATAAGGGTCCAAGGCCGCTCGTGACCATGAGCACGGCTGTTATAACAGTTTTACACTCTGCAGAGGTTGTACACTTTCACTGTGAGTCGTGATTTACCCTTTCGCTCGAGGTAGCTAATCTCTTGACCCACTTCCAAGGAAGGTCGACAGGGTTCACTATGAAGCCTTTCAAAGGATTCGTCTAACAAGTTAGGGCCGCTAGGCGTATGTGGCCCATCTCTAGGAGTGGCACACGTGGGCATCGCAGCACGGTACACACTTCCCAGCAGCAAAGGAAACATACCCTGCACCTTAAAGGTAACCACAAACAAGCTAGAAAAGATCCTCATACTGAGCTAAAGCCAGAGCCATATGGACCTCACAGCTGTACTGTAAGTCCTGGATGATCGCTTACAGATAAGTCCTTAGGGAGAGGAATCTAAAGCATATAAACACTCCAGCCCCTTGTTTCCATGTTACTAAAAAGTCAAGTTTTAATGTTTATTGCATATATCATTAGTCAAGTTACAAGATCATGGTTTAATTAAGCACTAGCAAAAACTACCCAATGCAATATCCCAAGGGTATCAAGGTACAAGATATCAAATATCTAGGATATCCTTATTGGCAAACAAGGTAGACACATGCAATATGAATTAAGTGGTTAAATGTGAATAGGTAACAAGGATGGTCCCATGCTATACTTGCCTTACACACCGATCATTCGGTAAGTTTTAATCTTCAATGTCCTTCTTCTTCTTGGATCACCACATGTATCTCACCGACTGGACATAATCGTAGACCACCACACAAACATCCATACACATACATGCATAGCATATAATTGCATCTATATCAGAACAGTACACCAATCATAGAGAAATAAGTAAAAGAGATTGAAATACGATTCTACGCATCGTTACGAACACACAGTCGTGAGAAGCACACTAATCGAAGCTACGGTTGAAAAGTTACAAATACCTGGAAAAAGAAAACTATAGACTTCATTTATGTTAACTATATGAATTCATATATCAAAGATATTTTATAAATAATATAGATTAAATTAAGTCAATTTTAGATTTAAATTATAAAACTAAAGTAAATAAAATCATATTTTATGTATAAAATCCAGTTGCATAATCATTAATCAAGATATGATTTAAACCATGATTTTTATGAAATAGTAATATAGTAAACATCATTACTAATGTGTAGATCTTGTCGTTATGAAACAAACGCAACTTGAACGGACTATTTCGGTGTTAAAATGAATAAGTTATGATTTAAACAAGTTTTACTTTGGTTAATTAATAGATTAAATCTACTCATGAATTTCAAGTGTTGAAAACATGCCTAACAGTTGTATAAACATGTAGAAAATGTAAATACGATCCTAACACAATTCGAACGGACCAAATCGAACTTAAAACGCAAAAGTTACGCATGAAATAAGGTGTAATGGCATTTCTGTAATTTATTAAACTCAAATTTGAATTAAAACAATTAAAAATCTGAATTTAAACGGTTATTGGACTGGGCGCACTAATTATGGAAACTACAGGGACTTAAACAAATAAAAATAGGGCCTAAAAGAAATTATTTTGAACATATTTGGATCACGGGTTGATTCACTGGAAAGCGGGGGGCTATTCTGCAAAATACGCGCGGCTGACCGGACGTTGACTGCGGTTTGACTCGGGTGCTGACCAGGCGAACACGTGGTGGCCGAGAACTGGTGCGGTGCACCACGTGGGTGTGGGCGCTGCTGACTTGGCGGGGTGGACCGAGTCCACAAGTCCCGATGGACCGGTTACACAGCGAAGGGGTACGGGCTTATCGTGGCCGTCCACGTCAGATCTGACGGCGCAGGCGTGTACGGGGGCAGCAGGTCACCGGGGAAGAAGCACAGGACGGCTGCGCCATTGTTGCCGATGGCCCGAGCTCGTCGGTGATCACCGGTACGGTGATTCCGGCCACCCCATTCCGAGTCGAGGGCACCTACGCGTAGCACGAGGTCTCGCGAACTCAACGGGACACAAAACAAGGACGGGAAGCACTTCCGGACGAGGGCTCCCACGGCGGCACCATGGCTAGGATGAACGGAAGCTCCCCTAAGCGATGCTCCAGGGCACTAAACTCAAGGCCGATGGGATGGGAAGGTCGAGTGCTCACCTCGGGTTCTATGGAGGCATTTGTGGCGTCCGGAAGAGCTCCAAAAGCGGGGTCGACGGCAGCGGTGATCTGGAGAGACGATGACGGTATGGTGAGGGCTAAATCCGAGAAATCACAAGGGCAATATGGCAAATTGAAGACACCTACACTCGCGGGAGATCATGGCAGAGCCTCGGGGCATGTCGACAACAACGGTTAGGCACCGGAGCAGGGGGCTACGGGCGGCGGTGGCGACTGGAGCGGCGAGGTGCGGTAGATGGAAGGAGGAGTGCGGGTGCTGGGAAAGAATGGTCTCTTTCCTTGCGGGAGAGACGGCGCCGGCGACTTGCCAAGTTTGGCCGTGCCATCGCCGGGGCAAGGAAAGGAAGGCACGCGCACAGGGAAGGAAAGGGAAGAAGGAATGTGGCCGGCTGACGAGCGGGACCCGCGGACAGTGAGGGAGAAAGGGCAGTGTGCGGGCGCTGAGGAGGAAGCCGAGGCAGGCCGATGCGGGCCACGCTGGTGGGCTACGGGTGAAGGCCGAAGCGGGCCGCGGGAAGGAGGAAGGGAAGGCGGCTGGGCCGGCCAAAATGGACCACGTGCAGGAGAGAAAAGGAGGGGAGGAAGCTGGGCCGGTAGAGAGGAAGGGAGCGGGACAAATCTAGGCCTGGCTGAAAAGGAAGAAAGGAAATTTTCATAATGAATTTCTTTTCCAAATCTTTTTCCTATTTTGTTTTCAAAGCCAATTCAAATGTAAACCAAATGCAAATTCAAATAGAGTTTTGAACATACTTTTCATCTCAAATATAAATGAGCAATTTTGGTAAGTTTCCAAAAATAAACTTTTCCATTTTTTTTAAATCCTCTTATTTTCAAATTTTCTTTTCTTTTATTTCAAAGCCATTTTTAATTCCATTTCAAAAGCATTTTAACTATTTTGACTTTTCAACCACTCAACCAATAAAATCAAATGCAATGGCATATATGCTCAAACATGTTGCTACCTTATGATGTATTTTAATTTAATGAAAATTTTTATTTCCTATATTTCATGTGCACAAAAATTCCAACTTAAATCATTTTAACTCTATTTCAAAAGAAGCAAATTTTAGGGTGTTATAGAGGACGCGACCAATGTGGATGTATAATGGCCCGACAGACCCTGACCGCGCGTCACCGGAGGAGTTGGCGAGCGACGAAGTTTGGGGTCGTCATGACCTGGTGCTGCAACTGAAGGCCAAAGAGACCCTCGACGGAAAGCCCGGAGCTCTCAACGTTTCAAAGCTGTCCAAACTGGTGTGTTCTCCTTTCCTTATCTCGTGTCCCTTTTAATCCCATTACCCTATATTCTTGACTTCATGTCGTCCGTTTCGTAGGGGCTCGGAGTTTACAAGTCCCGGCCGCATCTTTCGAAGGGGCCGGAGGGCGTGGTCCGGTAGGCCGCCCTGAAGGAGGCGGTGGTTGAGAGGAAGAAGTGGAAAGCCAAGAATGCTCGGTGGAAGCATGAGAAGGAGATGGAGATCACTCGGCGTGTGTAGGCTGGGGAAAATAGGAGCGACGTCGAGTCCGAGCTTGAGTCGAAGGACCCCATGGTGGTGGGGGATGACGCGAGCTCTTCTAAGAACGAGCGGGCCCGGTTGGTCTTGATTTTGGTGGTGCATCGCAAGCCAGCGGCCACATGTGCTAGTGGTGGGCATGAGGTGGAGAGGTGCGGTGATGGTCCTGCACCAAGGAAGCACGTCGCGAGCTCAGAGGCCATCGGCGAGCGGGAGGCGAAGCGGACGCGATCACTACACTCTTCGGAGGCGTCGCTGGCCTTGTCCCCGCCTGCTGCTGGCGTGGTGGGGTAGGCCAGGCGGTCGGAGGAGCAGGCTCACACCCGTGCATCATCGGGGCCGGCGCTAGCGTGCGACCCACAATGGTAGGATGCCCCGCCAGCTGCTTTGGTCAGCGTGCCTCGAGCCGGAGGTGGCGACCATTCGCGGTCCGATAGGGAGCCGATCGGATCGACTCCCGCGGTGGAAGTGAGGGGGTGCGGGTCGCATCCCGCGGGAGGTCCCCGTCTGGTGGGCCTACAGCTAGCAGGTCGGGGCTTCAGAGCCCTACCGTTTGCATCCCGATATGTATTATTTGTCCCTTTTTGATCTCAGAGTTGAGTTTTTGAAGTGTGACTGACCTGTTCTTTTCGACAACGGCCAGATGCTGACGGGACTGAGTGTTGCCCCAACTTCCATACGAGAGGTGCGGAGGCCAACCTTGCAGCGCGCCGTGACAAGTGGTGGGGAGAGCAGGGTGGTGGTGGCACGTCCTTCCCCTCTAGGGGCGGTGCCTTCCTAACTGGTAGTTAGTACGGCGGTAGCGGCGGAGGTGATGGTGGCGATCCCAGCAGTGACAGTGGCTGCGTTGGAGGTGACCCTTGCGGCCCTTCCACCATCAGCTACGGCGGATGTAACACCCTAAAATTTGCCTCTTTTGAAATAGAGCTAAAATGATTTATTTATGAATTTTTGTGCACATGAAATATTGGAAAATAAAAATTTTCATTAATTTAAAATTCATCATAAGGTTTAGCAACTGGTTGTGCATACATGTTGGTGCATAAAGTTTATCGTGATGAGTAGTGTTGATCCAAAACTCCAAAGTAATTAGGGATGTTTTTGAAAAGGGTTTGAAAATGGCTTTGAAATAAAAGAAAAGAAAATTAGAAAATGAAAGAATTTAAAAAGTTATTCTCGAAAAACTTAACTAAAATTGGTTCATTTATGTTTGAATTAAAAAGTGTATTATAAATCATATTTATACTCGATTCGGTTCATATTTGAATTTGTTTTGAATTAAGAAAAAAAAAGGATTTGGAAAAAAAATAAAAAGCCAAAAAACCTCCTCTCTCATTTTGGCCTGAAGGCCCACTCTTCTTCCACCGGCCCGCTCCTTTCTTCTTCCCGGCCTGGCCGCTGGCGGCCTAGTCCCTTCCTCCTTTCCTTCCCTCCTTCTCGGTCGTGGCCCGCATTGGCCTGCTCGGCTTTCCACGCTTCGCGCGCCTCCCCCTTCTTTCCACTTTCTCCCGCGCGCGCACCACATGCTCGCGGCCTGCTTCGGCACCGCGTGGCCCAGCTCGGCCTGCCCCGTGCTCCCACACTCATAGCGCCACGCTATCTGCGCCCTTCTCCCTCTCACTGCATAGCTGGCCCCACTCGTCAGCGCCCTTCCTTTCTTCTCCCCGGTGCCCTTTCCTTTCTTGCTCCCGGCGATGGCGCACCACCTACGGCAAGCCGCTAATCCACCGCACCAGCATGGAAGGTGACCGAATCCGCCCACCTCCCGCTCCCCTTCCTTCTACACAGCACCAACCCACCTACAAAGCTTCGAACTAAGTGCCTCCAACCCCTTTCCTCCGATCACCGCTCGAGCTCACCATTGCTGCCCGTAGCCCCGCTGCTCCGGTGCCTAATTGTCGTCGCCTACATGTCCCAGAGCTCCATCGTGACCCGCCGGTGACATAGGTACCCTCAATTCCTCGATTTGGCCTTCTATTGCTCAGATTTCTCCTCACCCGCACCCTTCTCTCTCTCCAGTTTGCCGCCGCCGTCGACGACTCGCCCCCTCAGAACCGTCCCGGATGTCGCTCTTACTTCTTCTCGACTCGTGGTGAGCTCCTCTATTTCCCCATGTCTTCCGTTCATCAAATATCACCATGGAACACCGTAGCATAGAACATCAGTCGCCGTCGTCCATGGCGCCGCCGCGGGATGGCACCGCGACGCGTTCCCCGCCTCAGTTTGTAGTCCAGTGTGTTCGGGAGAGCCTGTAGTCCACGTACGTGTAGTTGAATCGGTTTAAGATGGCCGAAATCACCAGAACCGTGGACACCGACGAGCTTTTTGCCGCCGTCCATGGCTGGCCACCACGCCGGCTCTCCCCTTTTCCCCCGTGATCTAATCAGCGCCGTTCGTCATGATCCGACGGTCTAGAATCCCCGATACCCCTTCGCGTGGCTAAATTTCATAAGAGCCCTTCGGTTTCTTCAAAATAGAACCCACGGTCCATTACGTATTTCTCAGTTAATGCTTTCTTCTTTTCAAAGCGTATTTTGTTTGGTTGGTTCCAAAAATACGTTTTTGGTTATTTATAGTTTTGTCATTCAATTTATTTAGGCTATAACTTTTGCATCTTATGTCCGATTTGACCTGTTCAAATTATGTTAGGACCATATTTATGTTTTCTACACGTTTATACTACTGTTAGGCATGTTTTCAATATTTAAAATTCATGGGTATATTTAATCTATTATTTGACTAAAGGAAAACTTGTTTAAATCATAACTTATTCATTTTAACTCCGAAATAGTCCGTTCAAGTTGCGTTGGTTTGGTAACGACGTGACCTACGCATTAGTATCAATATTTTCTATGTCAAAATCTTTAGAATTTCATGGTTTAAATCCCAACTTGAATAATAATTATGTCACTAGATTTATAAATAAAATGTAAAAAATTCCACTTCGATTTAAAAAAACAAATAAAAGTTTGACTTAATTCAACTTAAGTATTTTCTCTAAAATATCTTATACATGTTTTATATAATTGTTAAAATAAATGAAGTCGGTGGTTTTGTTTTTAAAGTAAATCTTTCGGTAGTTGTATCTTTTCATCCGTAGCTCTGATTAGCATGGCTCTCGTGACTGTGTGTTCGTAGCGATGCGTAGAATCATATTTCAAACTCTTTTACTTATTTTTCTATGATTGGTGTACTATTATGATATAGATGCAATTGTATGCTATGCATGTATGTGTATGGATGTTTGTGTGGTGTTCTACGATTACGTCTAGTCGGTAAGATATACGTGGTGATCCAGAAGAAGAAGAAGGACGATGAAGATTAAAGCTTATCGAAGGATCGGTGTTTAATGCAAGTATAGCAAGGGACCATCCTTGTTACCTATTCACCTTAATCATTTAATTCATATTGCATGTGTCTACCTTCTTGCCAATAAGGATATCCTAGATATTTGATATCTTGTACCTTGATACCTTTGGGATATTGCATTGGGTAGTTTTTGCTAGTGCTTAACCAAAATCATGATCTTGTAACTTGACTAATGGTACAAGCAATAAACAATAAAACATGACTTTTTAGCAACATGGAAACAGGGGGCTGGAGTGTTTAGCTACTTTCTAAATGCTTCAGATTCCTCTCCCTAAGGACTTATCTGTAAGTGATTATCTGGGACTTAAAGTACAACTGTGAGGGCTATATGGCTCTGGCTTTAGCTCAGTATGAGGACCTTTTCTAGCTTGTTAGTGATTACCTTTATGGCGCAAGAGGGGGGCACTAGTTGGTATGTTTCCTTACCTACTAGGGTGTGTGTACCGTGCCGCATGCCCACGCGTGCCACTCCTAGAGGGGGGCCACATACGGCTAGATGGCTAAAACCTTAGTGGCCCTAACTTGTTAGACAAACCTTTGAAAGGCTTCATAGTGAACCCTACCGACCTTCCTTGGTAGTGGGTCAAGGGGTTGATCACCCTGGGCAAAGGGGTAAATCACGACTCATAGTGAAAGTGTACAACCTCTGCAGAGTGTAAAACTGTTATAACAACCGTGTTCACGGACACGAGCGGCCTTGGAACCCTTATGGAATAGAGATGATCACTAATGGTTAATTGTCCTAATGATTAATTGTTTATGCTATTCATTATTCATGTTTACCTGATCATGTGTTTATGGGAGTGATAAATTCTTTGCTACTCAATTGTTTAAAAAGATGACCTATTAAAGCTAATCGCAGTAAACCAGTGTCAGCCTTTTTGAGCCTCATGAACCCCATATTATTTTGCTGAGTACAAGATGTACTTATGCTACTTTACTTTTCTATACTTTGGACAAAAATCCCGGATGGGTACCAGATTGCTAGTCTGGAGGTGTTGGGCTTGTGGTCAACCAATCAGTCGTCCCTGTGGATTTAGAGTCTCCGCCTGAAGATCAGAGTTGTCTTTCCGGTATCTATACTTTGAGGATATATTCCTTATACTAATACGTTATGTAATAAGTATTGTCTTTTGATATTATCCTTATTTATGGCTATACGTGAGAGTTGACTTCCTAGGCTCACATATAGTGTGTATCTGGTTTTGTCCTTAAAACCGGGTGCTACAAAGTGGTATCAGAGCAATGCTGACTGTAGGACGCAAGCCTAGATATAACTAGACGTTTTAGCATGCTTTCATCTTTGCTTAGTTATTGTTTTCTCTCCAACCTTGTTATTTGCTAAAAGTTATGCTCACTTCGGCCTCTGTCTGTTATGAAAACTTTGTCTCTATTCTCAATGCTCTCTCTTCATTTATATAGATGGGTCATAATGAGGAGACCACCAGCATCAGAGATCAGGAGGACCAAGCTATGTTGTCCTTGACTGCATTCGATGAGGAGAAGCTTGTAGCTATGCAATAACAAGCACCATAAGGAATGACTCAACCTAGGAGTTTTCAACATTGCTTGCCACAAGGTCAAACCAACATACCAAAGGGACTAGTGAAGAGACAAGTAGCAGAAGCTTGGAAGAATACGAAGTCCAATGAAGATGTTGGAAGAACGGCGCGTGGATGCTAGGATCAACCATAGCAGAAGCAAGAATAGAAGGTCCAGAAGAAATAGGAGCAAGGAAGTAAAGTAAAGAGAAACTACATCCAAGGAAAATTGAATAATATGGATATGATTACTACTTAGGGAGCTAAGGAGGTTGTGTATGGTTTCATTCCAGTAAACTTAGCTCCTGCCACAGTGTTGTTTGACCCCAGAGCTTCACATTCGTTCATCTCTAGCCAATATGTAGAAGATCATAAGATAACTATGCTTCTGATAAGGAAAATCAATTTCCATTGTCCTAGGATACTTCTGATATGGCTATCTCACCAGGGAAGCAATCAACATTCGAGTCCTACTACATTGTCACGTCCAGCTCCAATCCCTGGTGAGATAAACTCAGACTCTAAAGAATTAGAAGTTTCTCAAGCTAAGATTACTCCACTCTTTCCACATGAGTTATGCATAGATGGGTGGACGATCACCTATAAGGAGTTTCAACCCTAAAAGATCAAGCGAGCTAAAAAGCGGTCCAATCAAATAAAGATGAACTTACAGAGTCAGCAAGCTGACAATACTCTAAGCAACAATTCTGTGGAGTATGACATCACTAAGATCCAGCTAAGAGAAAGTGTTATCATTGCTAGCAGGAAGGACATTATGTTAAATTTTGCCCATAGAAGAATCAACAATTACACCAAGGAAGTAGCCAGAGTCAGATCACTACCGGACTGTTACAGAAAGTGTCAGTGATACCCAACCTGAAAGAAGCATTTGGTGAGAGTGGGAATGATAAATTCATTGCTACACAATTGCTTAAAAAGATGACCTAATAAAAGCTAATCGCATTAAACCAGTGTCAACCTTTTTGAGCCTCATGAACCCCATGTTATTTTGCTGAGTACGATATGTACTTATGCTTGCTTTACTTTTCTATACTTTGGACAAAAAATCCCGGATGAGTACCAGATTGCTAGTCTGGAGGAGTTAGGCTTGTGGTCAACCAGTCAGTCGTCCCCGTGGATTTGGAGTCTCCGCCTGAAGATCAGAGTTGTCTTTCCGCTGTCTATACTCTGAGGTTATATTCCTTATACTAATACGTTATGTAATAAGTATTGTCTTTTGATATTACCCTTATTTGTGGCTATATGTGAGAGTTGACTTCCTAGGCTCACATATAGTGTGTATCTAGTTTTGTCCTTAAAACCAGGTGCTACAAACTAGACTATTCAAGATCCTTAGTTAAGGATAGGAGTTGTGCCCCTTATGTAATAAAAACGATAGTATCGTAAGTTGAGTCGATGATTGAGTTGTGCATCTTTACTGTCTTGTTGAATTGTCATTATGCTTATGATTGTTTTGCATCTTTGTAATGACTGCAATGATCTTGTTGGGTGTTCCCACAATTTCATTTAGTTTATAGGCCTAAGGCATAAGGATTAATGCAATAAATAGAGGTGTTTCGCTTATCTACTGTTTTCTCTATTCTGTCCTTTGGGAGCAACCTGTCTTTGTCGATTTATATCTCTGTTCTTGGATGACCTAGAATTATGGAAAAATTCTGGACAATAGTACACGTCCATATCTTTCTCTGAGCGCAAGAATAAGCTTGATTGCTATTTTGGTTATGGAGATATGAAAATCACAAGGCGATGCATCTGTGTTGTTTGGAACCTAGAATAGTTTCTGTTGTGCAATGTTTTCGACCAAGTGAACTATAGAATTCGGAAAAGTATTCTATATGGAAGTTGTGGAGAATTTTATAAGCTTTCCAACGGTTTAAGCTACAACTTCATTGGATTCACGGAATGGGAGTTACAGCTGTCTTACCACACTGCTGTTTTTCTGCTCGCGAGGAAATTCAGATTTCTTGTCCTTGCCCATATACAAGAGTGTCATTGGGATGACAGAACATCTTGATACTAGTAAGCTCATCTGAAGAAGGTGCAAGCTACCCTTCTTGTGACCCCTAGTTTATCTTTTCTTAAGGGGGTAGCCAAGTGGAAGAATTTGTAAGATGAAGTATCATACGTTCTAGTTTGCGCAGCGGAAGCGTGGTGGTACCCAAAGATGCAAGAGAAACTCAGAGTTTCAATGAGGTTTGGTTAGAAGTTGAAGAAAGGTTTATCCAAGATCATCAAGATTTTGATAGAGCTACTGGAGAAGCTTTTAAATTAGGTTGGATCAAGAAACCTCAGGTAAGTGTTTGAAGGAATCCAAGAAGAGGTTGAAGTAAAACCTAGGTATTAGCTTCATCAGATCAGGACAAGAGCTTTATATCCATTATGATGCACCTTATTAAGGTGTGGGATGTGTCCTTATACGAGAAGAAAAGTAGTGGCTTGTTCATTAAGTCAACTAAGGAAGCTTGAGTTGAACTACCTAACATGTTATCTAGAGTTATCCATTGCGAAGCATGGAAGTACTATCTTCTTAAAAGTCAAAGTGACATCTAGGAGGATCACAAGAATATATAGGACATCTTCACCAAGTTGGTCTTGAGCTTGCGATAACCTCGTTGGAATAAGATTGATTATGACTTGGAAAAGTGCTATCACTTTGAGAAGCGAAGTCATGGCCGATGCCCTTAGCAACGAAGAATTGTGCTAAGAAGGTTCGGGTGTCACCAAGGATTAAGAGTTGTATTCCCAGTTCGAGCAACTTAACCGGGATCATTAAAGTTTTGAAGATTGGTGGTAGATTCTCTTTCGGACCAAGAAGATAAGGAAGCTCCGTTGGAAGGTGAACATATGAGGAAAGAGAATTATGGCCTAGTGATTAGGGTTACCTGAGAGTTGTTCAAGCTACCTGTCAAAATTTGGAATTAGTTAGGCAAATTACTTGGAGTAAGGGCATTAGGTATGCAAAATAAAGTAGATCTTTATCAAGACGATGGAACTGCACGAGGAAGTAAAGAAGAATCTAAGGATGGAGTATTCCCATCTCTTAGTTGATGTCTTTCGTATCTCGAGGATGAGATTCATCTTAAGGGGGGTAGATTTGTAACACCCTAAAATTTGTCTCTTTTGAAATAGAGCTAAAATGATTTATTTATGAATTTTTGTGCACATGAAATATAGGAAAATAAAAATTTTCATTAATTTAAAATTCATCATAAGGTTTAGCAACTGGTTGTGCATACATGTTGGTGCATAAAGTTTATCGTGATGAGTGGTGTTGATCCAAAACTCCAAAGTAATTTGGGATGTTTTTGAAAAGGGTTTGAAAATGGCTTTGAAATAAAAGAAAATAAAATTAGAAAATGAAAGAATTTAAAAAGTTATTCTCAGAAAACTTACCCAAAATTGGTTAATTTACGTTTGAATTGAAAAGTGTATTATAAATCATATTTATACTCGATTCGGTTCATATTTGAATTTGTTTTGAATTAAGAAAGGAAAAAGGATTTGGAAAAAAAATAAAAAGCCGAAAAACCTCCTCTCTCTCATTTTGGCCCGAAGGCCCACTCTTCTTCTTCCCCCGGCCCGCTCCTTTCTTCTTCCTGGCCTGGCCGCTGGCGGCCCAGTCCCTTCCTCCTTTCCTTCCCTCCTTCCCGGCCACGACCCGCATCGGCCTGCTCAGCTTTCCTCGCTTCGCACGCCTCCCCCTTCTTTCCGCTTTCTCCCACACGCGCACCGCACGCTCATGGCCTTCTTTGGCACCGCGCGGCCCAGCTCAGCCTACCCCGTGCTCCCACGCCCGCAGCGCCACGCTGTTTGCGCCCTTCTCGCTCTCGCTGTGTAGCTAGCCCCACTCGTCAACGCCTGTAACACCTTGGGTGTTAGCCTTGCATAACTTGACTTGCATAACATGAGCATGATCATCAAGCATTCATATATAAGCATTTACACTTGAAACATTTGAGTGAAACATATGCAACATTCTTATTATTTCATGTTCCCATGTGTATGTGCATATGATCATGAGTGTAAACATGTAGATGATTGTGTGACCTTGCAAATAGCTTAAACATGTTTAGAATATCATCATGAACAACTTTGGTGTTTATAGCTAGGGCTAATTAGGTCATTATGTCATAGTTTAAGTATGTACCATCTTTTGAATGTAGCTTGTTTGACCAAGTTTGAACTAGGTGTTAGAGACCTTGCATGGAGGAGATCACTAAAGCAAAGTTGTAGTATTTGACATAAGGAACAACTTTTATTTTTGGGTCATTAACTGATTCAGCTCCTAACATGTGTGAAATTGGATCACAAAATCAGAAAAATCAACATTTGCAGCACTTAGCAAATTTTTGCTAAGTCATGAACCTTGACTGACTGACAGCCGATATTTGGGGTGATTTTACTCCGTTCCTGTTGCAAATTAGCACATGGTCTTTGAACAATAGTTGTAGCTGGTACGTTGAGCTACAACTTTGCTTCAGGCTATGTACGATAATTTGTCACGGTTACACAGGTATAGCTTCACAAAAACTCGTCGTAAGGCTCGGCTTTGCTTAACTAATGAACTGAATCGCAATTCTTCAGTGGCCGACACCGGCAGAACCCGCGCGCCGCGTGGTGGCCGCGACGGCCGCGCGTCACCAGCGCCCTGCCCCCGCGGCCAGGCCGGCCAGAGCGAGCCTTTAACAACGCCAGCGACCGCCCGATCCATCCCGCGCCCCGTTTTTCATTTCCTCAGGTCCTCCTTCGTCCTTGCGCGCAACCGCCGCAGCCGCCGAGCTCCCGCAGCAGCACCGTCGCCATAGCCTGCGCAGGCTCGTGACGAGCCGTCCCTTCATCACCACAGCAGCACCACTAGCTCCCCAGCAACCCACTGCCTCCTCCCGTGTCTGCTGATAGCACTTGGTAAGCGACACCACAGTGCGCAACACCTCGCCGGAGCTCCGCCGCTAGCCCCGTCTCCGTGGCCACGTCGCCACCGTCCACCCCAGGCCATGATAGGGCGTTAGCTAGGTCCGCCGTAGCTCGGTGATGCTCAGCGTAGCATTCGATCGAGTTACCGTAGCCTCCACCGGTGCCTCGCCGTCGTCCAGCGCCACTGCTCCACCATGGTCGCTGCTGTCGTCACTAGCGTCGACGATAGGGCCGGCCAAGTAGTGCAAAAGTTGCGCCTGGTCGAGTAGGTCGTGCCGTGAAGACCTCACCGCCGGCGGATTCGCCGTCGGCGAGCTTTGGCCGCGCCACCGTCTCACAGCGCCGCTGCTCTGTTCATGTCTCACTGGCGTGTGGGGTCCTCTGTCAGGCGGGTCCCACCGGTCAGCGACAATTAGAGTGTGGGATAGTTCATTTGCTTCTAGTGTTTGAATTCTTTTGTAATTTTTGTATCTTCAGTTTGGTAGCTTCAAAAATTGTGAAATAAATTTGTTAGTGTTCCTTAGGAAGTGTAGTATTTAGGAAAAATATGTTCTTAACTTTTGTAGTAGAAATTTTGGAAGATTTAAATGGAGATTTGAAATGTGTTTTTGAATGCATGCAAATTTGTTTATTTTATATCTAGAGTTCCTTTGCTCCAAAAATTATGAAATTTTTGTGGTAAGCTATTCTTGTCATATATGAACTCTGGTAAAAATTTGAGGATCAGTGCATGTGTAGATTTGTAGTTATAGATTTTTATTTTATAATTAGGAGATCCTTGTGTAAATTTTTATAAATTATTTAGGAATCCAATATTCATAAAATTTGTTGGAGGTAATCCTAGTAGTATTTGGATGCTAAGAAAAATAGGAAATTTGTTGCTTGATACTTTTCACTAGGGTTTTCTATTTATGCTGTTTCAAGCCTTGCTGCCTTGTCATTTTTGTATAGAATGTTTTACTTGGCAAAATGACATGAAATTTTTATAGTAGTCTATTGGTAGCACTAGTAAGCCACTGTAATTTTCTGAGAATTTATGATGCACATTTGGTATAGGTTTATTATTTAACCTATGTGTTCAAATAAAATAATAAAGGCATTTAAATAAATAGTTTGGGCTTCACCATTATGTTTTCTTGGATGTATTTGGTATGCTTAAACTGTTGGTAGACTTTTGGTCGTAAAGATTTGAATACTTATATGAAGTAGAAGTATTGTTGCTTTCTAATGCGAATTGGAATAGTTTCCGGACAGATTCTGGAGTTTGCTAAGTTGCATGTTGAAAATGATGTTTGCTGTAAAAATGGTTAATAACAAAGTTGTAGATAATTTGATAAGCTTTCCAGAAAGTCTAGGATCACTGCATTTGGATTAGTAGAACTCCAGTTATTTGTAAAACAAGTAGCTGCTGTTTTGTGATATAGTCGATGCATTGTGGAAGTAGTAATTAAATAATCGAGAAGAGATATGCACCTACTCAATAAACATGATGCACTTGTTAACATATATGCATTCGTAATACTTATGCCATATTCATGCATCTAGGATCGGAAGAAGAGATAACGTTGCTGGAATTCGAAGAAGCAGAGGAAGGGGACCAGCAGGAGAATCCGCAAGCCGCAGCTCCCGAAGGCGTGGAGCAGAATCCTGAAGAGCTTCCAGAGTGCCCTGATCACCGCCCTACTTCCTTTCTACGAGGCAAGCCCTGGAGCATTCTAAGTCTCCCAGTATTTTACAAATGATTACTTAAATACTTATGATTGATGCATTAGGTTATAAGAGTTGAATGGAACCACTTGATGCATATACATTCCTTGTCCAGTTATTACACCTTTAACTGGTAAAGGTCTAGGATCGAATATATGCTTAGCCATGCTTAGACCGGTAGAAGTCGGGTGATTTCCTGTCACCTGTGAGATATAGGTGGATACCGGAGCACGGTTGGTTATAATTGCTATCGTGGAAAAGAACCATGGTTAATGTAAATGGAGACCGGGCGGGATGTCGATAGAGAAGCAACAATACATGGATGTCTTAGGTGTGGATCTATCCCCATCTATGTCAATTAAGGACCGTACCATTGTTGGCGCTTCTGACAAGATTGAACGCATGCGTCTCACTTAGCTGGCCGGATAACTCGTTCCGACCACGAAGCCGAGTAATTCAACTCAGGCCGGGACCCGTTCTGTTGTGCGCTCCTTCTGGGGAACAATAAGACTTAGCCCAAGGGCAGGCTAGGCCTGAACGTCCTGGCATCTGGTGTTCCAGATTGTGCGGCGCGGTACAAACCCGCGAAATGTGTACCTGAGTTGTACCAAAGGTGACCTAAGGCTATCGTGGCTAGTAGACCTGGGTTTGTGTTAGGAATAAATTTCCAGCTGGTTGAAATCGATTCGAATCACCGTCTCTCCCGGATAGTGAGAAACTTGGCTAGTCCCAATGTCGTAGTAAATGTGTTATGGAACATGATGGTTCAAATGAATATGGAATTACAATACCTGCTATGGTTGCTATTGTATGCTTTTAAATGGATATACCACATGTTTGGCACAGGATAGTTGCTAATCTAGAGATGGATAGTTATAAATAATTGATAAAGGAATCCTAATTGTACAATAAGTCAATTGCTTTTATGCAAACTGTTGTCAAGCTATCTCCATTTATACAGCCTTGCATAATCCTTGGAGTCATTTTATTTCTGGTTTATGGCGGGTAAGTCTAGCGGAGTACCTTCTCGTACTCAGGGTTTTATTTCCCGTGTTGCAGATGGCAATGTGTATCATGGTTATTGCAAGAGTTGCTTCTATCCCGCTGTGGATGAGGAGTAAGCCTTGGGCAGGCTTCTTATTAAACCTTCTACATGCTTTTGTGGACCGTGATCGTATCTTGGCACTGTACTAAACTATGTTGGAAACTTTACTTTCAAACTTAATTTGCTTCCGCTTTTATCTATCAAACTCAGTTTGTAATAACTTTTATTCGTACTCTGATGGAGAAATGTATCTGTGAACTTTATGTAATATGTGGCATGTATGTTGAATCATGTACGATCTTGGTTGTTGTAAATCGTTTATCGAGACCCGTCGTGGTACTCGATGGACTACCGGGTTTATATGGGTTCAAGTATGACAGTGTGACCGCTTGCGGGCTGCCATTGTACTTGTACTCTTATAAATTGGTCGGTTCTGTGACAACGCCCTTCCTTTCTTCTCCTCGGCGCCCTTTCCTTTCTTGCTCCCGGTGATGGCGCACCACCTATGGCAAGCCGCCGGTCCACCGCACCCGCATGGAAGGTGACCGAATCCGCCCGCCTCCCACTCCCCTTCCTTCTACGCAGCACCGACCTGCCTACAAAGCCTTGAACCAAGCGCCTCCCACTCCTTTCGTCCAATCACCGCTCGAGCTCGCCACTGCCGCCCGTAGCCCCACTGCTCCGGTGCCTATTCATCGTCGCCTACGTGTCTCGGAGCTCCACCGCGACCCGCCGGTGCCGTAGGTATCCTCAATTCCTCGATTTGGCCTTCTATTGCTCGGATTTCTCCTCACTCGCACCCTTCTCTCTCTCTAGTTCACCGCCACCGTCGATGACTCGCCCCCTTGGAACCGTCCCGGACGCCGCGCTTACTTCTTCTCGACTCGCGGTGAGCTCCTCTTTCTCCCCATGTCTTCCGTTCATCAAATAGCACCATGGAACGCCATAGCGTAGAACATCAGTCACCGCCGGCCATGGCGCCACCACGGGACGGCATCCCGATGCGTTCCCCGCCTCGGTTTGTAGTCCAGTGTGTTCGTGAGAGCCTGTAGTCCACGTACGTGTAGTTGAATCGGTTTAGGATGGCCGGAATCGCTGGAACCGTGGACATCGACGAGCTTTTCGCCACCGCCCATGGCTGGCCGCCACGCCGGGCACTGTAGCCACCGGCTGGCTCTCCCCTTTTTCCCCGTGATCTAATCAGCGCCGTTCGATCATGATCCCACGGTCCAGAATCCCTAATACCCCTTCACGTGGCTAAATTTCATAAGAGCCCCTCGGTTTCTTCAAAATAGAACCCGCGGTCCATTACGTATTTCTCAATTTATGCTTTCTTCTTTTAAAAGCATATTTTGCTCGGTTGGTTCCAAAAATACGTTTTTAGTTATTTATAGTTTTGCCATTCGATTTATTTAGGCTATAACCTTTGCATTTTAAGTCCGATTTGACCCGCTTGAATTGCGTTAGGACCATATTTACGTTTTCTACATGTCTATACTACTGTTAGGCATGTTTTCAATATTTAAAATTCGTGGGTAGATTTAATCTATTATTTAACTAAAGGAAAACTTGTTCAAATCATAACTTATTCATTTTAACTCTGAAATAGTCCGTTCCAGTTACGTTGGTTTCGTAACGACGTGACCTACGCATTAGTATCAATATTTTTTGTGTCAAAATCTTTAGAATTTCATGGTTTAAATCCCAACTTGAATAATAATTATGTCACTAGATTTATAAATAAAATGTAAAAAATTCCACTTCAATTTTTAAAGAAACAAATAAAAGTTTGACTTAATTCAACTTAAGTATTTTCTCTGAAATATCTTATACATGTTTTATATAATTATTAAAATAAATGAAGTCGGTGGTTTTGTTTTTAAAGTAAATCTTTCGGTAGTTGTATCTTTTCAACCGTAGCTCCGATTAGCATGCCTCTCGCGACTGTGTGTTCGTAGCGATGCGTAGATTCGTATTTCAAACTCTTTTACTTATTTTTCTATGATTGGTGTATTGTTCTAATATAGATGCAATTGTATGCTATGCATGTATGTGTATGGATGTTTGTGTGGTGTTCTATGAATACGTCCAGTCGGTAAGATATACGTGGTGATCCAGAAGAAGAAGAAGGACGTTGAAGATTAAAGCTTACCGAAGGATCGGTGTTTAAGGCAAGTATAGCATGGGACCATCCTTATTACCTATTTACCTTAATCATTTAATTCATGTTGCATGTGTCTACCTTCTTGCCAATAAGGATATCCTAGATATTTGATATCTTGTACCTTGATACCTTTGGGATATTGCATTGGGTAGTTTTTGCTATTGCTTAACCAAAACCATGATCTTGTAACTTGACTAATGGTATAAGCAATAAACATTAAAACATGACTTTTTAGCAACATGGAAACAGGGGCCTAGAGTGTTTAGCTACATTCTAAATGCTTCAGATTCCTCTCCCTAAGGACTTATCTGTAAGTGATCATCTGGGACTTACAGGACTTACAGTACAGTTGTGAGGGCTATATGGCTCTGGCTTTAGCTCAGTACGAGGACCTTTTCTAGCTTGTTAGTGGTTACCTTTATGGCGCAAGAGGGGGGCACTAGTTGGTATGTTTCCTTACCTTCTAGGGTGTGTGTACCGTGCTGCATGCCCACGCGTGCCACTCCTAGAGGGGGGCCACATATGGCTAGACGGCTGAAACCTTAGTGGCCCTAACTTGTTAGACGAACCTTTGAAAGGCTTCATAGTGAACCCTACCGACCTTCCTTGGTAGTGGGTCAAGGGGCTGATCACCCCGGGCGAAGGGGTAAATCACGACTCACAGTGAAAGTGTACGACCTCTGCAGAGTGTAAAACTGTTATAATAGCCGTGCTCATGGACACGAGCGGCCTTGGAACCCTTATGGAATAGAGATGATCACTAATGGTTAATTGTCCTAATGATTAATTGTTTATGCTATTCATTATTCATGTTTACCTAACCATGTGTTTATGGGAATGACAAATTCTTTGCTACTTAATTGCTTAAAAAGATGACCTATTAAAGCTAATCGCAGTAAACCAGTGTCAACCTTTTTGAGCCTCATGAACCCCATGTTATTTTGCTAAGTCCAAGATGTACTTACGCTTGCTTTACTTTTCTATACTTTGGACAAAAATCTTGGATGGGTACCAGATTGCTAGTCTAGAGGAGTTAGGCTTGTGGTCAACCAGTCAGTCGTCCCTATGGATTTGGAGTCTTCGCCTGAAGATCGGAGTTGTTTTTCTGCTATCTATACTCTGAGGTTATATTCCTTATACTAATACATTATGTAATAAGTATTGTCTTTTGATATTACCCTTATTTGTGGCTATATGTGAGAGTTGACTTCTTGGGCTCACATATAGTGTGTATCTGGTTTTGTCCTTAAAACTGGGTGCTACAACGGAAGAGGAGAGGGAAACCGGGCTCCCTGCCTCATCGGGCAGAGGGCCGCATGGCTCACCCTCCCAGTCAGAGCTAGAGGTGTGTCGACAGAATATCGTCTATAGTCCTTTGAGGGGTATCCCACGAAGGTAGATTGATCGGCAGAGATGCGTGTAATCGAGAACAAGAAGGCAACAGTGACACATGAGTTAGACAGGTTCAGGCCGTCAGTATGACGTAATACCCTACTCCTGTGGTCTATTGGATTGTGTTGGCTATCGTATGATATTACATGAGTTTGGAGGGGGTCCCTGCCCGCCTTATATAGTCTAGGGCCAGGGTTACAAGTCGGTTAGATCTGAGAGATAACCGGAAAATAATAACAGATTAAATGAATCATGGGATCATACATATCCTAACAAATCTTGTAGTATCTTCAGGATATCTTCCTGGTGTCTTGCGAGAGGCGCCGAGCAGCGTCGTTCCCCGCAAGGCTTCATCTTGTGGGCTGGGCCGCCCTTGGGAGCGCAGCCCATGTGGTCTGCCATGGGTATCCGAGGTCGTACCCCCCACAGCTAGTCCCCGAGCGCCTTGTACCCATTGTGCAACACCGTCTTGAACTTTTTCGAGCAGGTGCGAACAAAGCTGAGCACGACTACCGTGATGAGTTGCCGAGCAATTGTGAGTAGTCGTCGAGCAGCGTGAACCGTCGCAGAGCAGGGAAACCCAACTATGGATTGCCATAAGGGTGTAAGGAGCTCAAGTTCATAATCGAAAATTTCCTCACAGCGGACCAAGTGTGCTCACTTAGAGTCTGACCATGAGAAAGGGAGATAGTTGTCTTCAGCTTTCAGAGGCGCGGAGTCTTCTAGATTAAAGCAAACTCACTCACCGCGAGGTGAAGTGTGCCCACTTAGTCCCCGAGCCTAACAGCAGGTGATGTAGTCATGTGGTGCTAGGGTCCAAAGTAGAAGAAAAGTAGAAGACCAGCCGAGCAGGTAGCCAATCCCCGGGCGTAGCCTCGAAATGAGAAAAGCACATTCACTGCAAGGTGAAGTGTGCCCACTTAGTCCCCGAGCCTGACAGTAGGTGACGTGGTCACGTGGTGCCAGGGTCAGAAATAGCAGTCAACAGAAGAAAGTCCCCAATGCGGTGAGGAACCGAGACATAGTGCTGACGCGGTCCTCGAGCCACAAGAGGAAATTTTGGAGAAAACAAATTGCGGAGAAAATACCAGAGTAATGGTTGTACAGTAGTAATTACTGAGCCGTTATAATTGGCGGAGCAGTCGGCGAATATTTGGTGAGCAATAACAAATTGCGGCGAGAAGTGAGCGATATGGGTTGTATTTGCATGAAGGCCCAGGGAATGGCCCACCACGCGGTTGCGGAGAATTCAAAGAGGCACAAATCTTGGAGCGGTTTCCCAAAAACCCTCAAATGCGAAAAAGTGGGGGAGTGCTTTATAACTGCGCCACCGCACCCCGTGCTCCCACTTTTGCCATTTTGCCATTTCATCTTCATCCTCAGCCCTTGAACTTCCTGATTCACATCCACATGTGCTTCCACCGCCAATCCCTAACCAGATCTGAGATATGGTGCCGAAGAAGGTAGCTGTGAAGCCAAAGAAGGCGGCCACCGTAGCCAACCCTGATGAGGAATGGGTGCCGTCACGCACGGGGGAGGCGGAGCTCGACCTATTGGTGGAGGCGGGCGTTCTTCCTAACCACATCAAAGAAGGCGGCCACCATAGCCAACGCCAGTGGTGAGCCATTCCCAATGCCTCATACTGATGAAGTAGTGGTGTTTGAGGATTATTTCTGGCGCGGGTTGAGATTTCCTATTCATCCTTTCCTAAGGGACCTGTTGGAGTTCTGGGTAATTAGTCTATGCAATCTCCACCCAAACACCATCTTGCACATCTCGATCTTTATCCACTTCTACGAAGTGTATCTGGGGGTTCTTCCACACTTCAACCTCTTCAGACACCTATTCTGGTTGAAGAAGGGCAGCGGTGGTTCCAAGGTGGTCGGCGGTGTATATCTACAACTCTGCGATGGGATGGTGAGCGAGTACATCACTATACCACTGAATACTTTGCTGAAGGGGTGGAACGCCAGGTGGTTCTACATGAAGCAGAGCCATCCTGCAATCCGCTGTGACGTCGACCACATCCCGGAGAGCCAAAAGAGCTGGTCGGAGAAATCGAGCAGTGCTAACATGCAGTAGGTGAGGGAGCTCCTCGACCTGATAAAAGGCATGGAGATTAACGGTGGACTGGTGGCGGTGAGCTTCATAGTGCGCCGTGTCCAGCCCTACAAGGAGAGGGCCCACATCGGCTTTGACTTCAAGGGCGACGACGATGGCACCCGGGAGAGAACGGGGAGGCTGATGAGGGATGATGTGCTAGAGCGGGCCATAGAGCTATTCACTCCAAATGCCTCATTCAGCGTGTCAAGGCAGATGAGGGCCTTCAACTATACAAATCTGCCTCCTCTGGTAACCACCCCAATTGTTTTGTTCGTGATGCTTTTTATCCATGATTGTTGCTGAGCAGTGAACTGATTCACTTATGCAAAGATCCATTCGCATGAAAGAGCAGTGTACTTCTCGGGTGTGCCGAGGGGTGATTGGCCGCAGGCAGTAGACGCTTGGCCACCAAGTCAACCAGAGGAAGATGCGACCAGCGCCTCGTCAGAGTCTGAAGGCGCAAATGCTGGTCGGGCGGAGAGTACTCCCTCCGTGTCAGAGAAAGTCTAGGGGAAGAGGGCAGCGGTAGATGAGCCAGCCTAAAAGAAAAGGAAAATGGTAGGTGTTATTCCCCGCAAACCGGGTGGCATCTTGCTTGGTGGTGATCGAACCACTCGAACACGAAGTGCGGCGATGTCCGAGTGGTCGGATGACGATGGGGCTCCAACAGCTCCTCCTCTGAGCAATAAAGCGCCCCCAAGCAGCTCGTGCATGGAAGAGCATCCGAACGGAGGGGAGGGAGTCCTCGAACAGTAGGCGACGGGAGTCCCCGAGCAGCAGGCGACAGGAGTCCCAGAGTGACAGGAGGAGGCGAGGCCGACGACGGAGGCTGCAAAAACTCCACCATAGGGTGTGGGAGTCGACCACAGGGCCACGCCTGGGGGAACGGGTAGGCAGCGCCGGTTTAGGAAAGTGTACCGGCAGGCCAACATGTAAGTATCCTATCCTCAGAGTTATTTTGCTGTCGTATCCTTATCTCTTTTGGCGAATGATGAGCTAATCTGATGTAGTGCGAGGCATGCAGAGGCGTGCCGAGGGCTGGTCCCGGGGCAGAGGCAATGTCGGCAGACCACGTCCTGAAGTCCCTACGTGCTCGGCAACCTACAGAAGAGTCAAATGTCGCTGCTGATGTACTTGGCGGTGGTGAACAGTTGGTGCCGATGGTGGACGGGTCTGCAGTGATGCCCGAGGCAGCGGCGGAAACCGCTGGGACCTTGGGAGCAGAGGCTGGAGTTGCCAACGCCGCACCGGAGTTAGGAGCAGAGAAACCTGTGGTGCCGGAGGGGCAGACGATGCGCCCTGAGGTGTAGAAGGGCGTGGTTGGACACGCTGTTTGGCCACGGAGCCCCCTGGTGGTGCCTCTGTCTGCGGCAGAGGAGGACGAGGTGGAAGAAATTGAGCGTGAGGAATCACGACCTCAAGCTGTCTGAAGCCTCCACAAGCGAGGTGATGAAGTGGTGGTCGTTGAGGAGGAGGACACCACCAGGGAGCTCTGGAGGCTGGAGTCCACCCTTTCTAGAGTGATAAAGTAGATCAAGGTCAGTACTACGCCTAGAATGCTCATCTTTGACATTGGAGATCGGAGTTCTTCATAATCATTATGCATTTATAGGGGATAACTCAGACTGTCGAGCAACGCCGCCAACTGATCAAGAGGATGGAGCCCCTAACCAAGGAGAATGAAAAGCTCAAAGAGACGATGAAGCTTATGGAGAAGAACATCCAGAGGGCCCAACACGAGCGAGACCTTGCTAAGTCCAACACGCGGGACCTAGAATACCAGAAGGGCGTACTATCCAAGCAACTAGCGATCACGTCCGAGCAGCTATGGGTCAAGTCCTAGTAGCTGCTCACCATCTCCGAGCAGCTGACGGGTGCTTCTGAGCAGTTGAAGGCCAAGTCCGAACAGCTATGGAAACTCTCTGAGCAAAAGAAAGGTATGGAGGATCAGTGATTTTCCTTTACATTGTTGAAATCGTATTGTTGTTGATGACCGTTATGCTTATAGAGCAAGATGCAGAACTCGGCCAGCTATCCCAAACTGTTGAGCAACTCTAAGAGGTGAAGGCGAAGGAATCAGGGCGAGCGGAGAAGCTGGCCGAGGAGCTGAAAGGTGAGTACTTCGTTATCGGAGTTATTACTGGTGTAATTTCTTGGCTTGATGAATCCTTGTGATGCCTGCAGACTATCATCGGAGGGTTAAGGCATAGTTTGATGTGCTGGAGCAGGAGGCCAGGACCCAGAGGAACAAGTTCGACATCATAGTTGCCGGAGTCAAATCGGTGCTTGACAGCGTCAACCTAGAAGTGGCTCCTCAGCCCGACGGTAGGCCGCTCGTCCGGACACCATCATTGAGAGGTGCAAGGCGGAGTGGAAGAACTTCAAAAGCTTCAACCATGACGCCATCATCACCACCGTTGCACACGCCCTAGCGGTGGTCCGGTCCCACTACTCGGCCATTGACCTTCAAGCGATAGGAGCCGAATTCGCTAGAGGGATGAAGGCGACGGAGCATCAGCAGCTGGAAGATGAGGTCGAAGACGCGGCGAAGAAATTGGCCGACGACGTCGACCTGTTCGGCGTTGGCGAAGCCCGATGATCTGCTCGGAGAACATGCTGTAAAAACTAAATAGGGTAGTTAAAACACGCAAGGGCGCAGACAATCATGTATATGTATGTATAAATGTTGCAAGATGACATGTTCATGTTTATGTAGTTCACTAGTTTTGCGGTGAAAAAATCGTTGTAGTGTTAACCCTAACGCGATTATACATAGTATAAGTAGCGTCCGAGCAGTTAGTTTGTTACTGAACTCTTTGGTCTTGGCTAGCCCATAGTCCATAACCTCGAGCGCAGAGCCCATGCACGTGTAGGAGGAACAGGCGTGACCAAGGAACCGTAGCCGACCACCCATAACGTAGAGCACGGAGCCCGTAGCACGTGTAGGGAGAGATCGGAGATTGGGTCTTCTCCATAGAGAATAGAGGGGAACTATGTTGCTCGGCGGTTGGCAAACTAACTTGGAGATATACATAGTGTAAGTGGTGTCCGAGCAGTTAGTTCTTTACTATGCTCATGGCCTTGGCTAGCCCATAGTCCATAACGTTGAGCGTGGAGCCCATGCACGTGTAGGAGGAACAGGCGTGACCAAGGAACCACAGCTGACCACCCATAACGTAGAGCGTGGAGCCCGTAGCACGTGTAGGGGAGAGGTCAGAGACTGGGTCTTCTCCATAGAGCACAGAACAAAACGTGTGCTGCTCGGCGATTGGAGAAACATTTTGAAGATATGGAGAAACATGGCGGAGTGTTTATGGTGATCACATGTTGGAGATATGGAGAAACGTGGTGGAGCATTTATGGTGATCTTGTATTAGAGTTCGTTAAGGAGTAGCTTAGAGCTCGGTGACCATAAGTGGAGATTAAATCGTAATGGAGAAATAATGGAGACAAATTATGGCGACCAAAACTTTATTCATCATGGAGTAGAGAATACATATCTGGAGCATTTCAAGGATAGAAACATATAAGGTGCTCAATGTGCCATGAATTGGGGATATCGATTCCGTCCAAGTCACATAGCCAATAAGACCCTGGTCGGGTAACCTCTTTGACGACGTAAGGCCCTTCCCAGGGGGAGGAGAGCTTGTACATCCCTTTAGTTTTTTGCTTTCTACGGAGAACGAGGTCACCGACAGCAAATTAACAACTTTGATGTTGCGGTTCTAGTATCTCCGTAAGCCTTCTAGGTATTTGGCTGTGCGGACGCAGGTGATCAGGCGTTCCTCCTCAGCCCTATCGACGTCCTCTACTCGAATAGCTGTGGCTTGCTCTTCATCATAATGTTCCACCCTAGGTGCTTGGAAGGCAATGTACGCTGGTAGTATGGCTTCTAAGCCATAGACCAAGAAATATGGAGACACATCGGTGCTGCGACTAGCTTGAGTGTGCAGTCCCCAGACCATAGCTGGTAGCTCTTTGAGCCATCTGTCCGAATGCTTTTCTACTTTTTGATATAGCCTCTTTTTGAGGGCATCAAGGATCATGTTGTTTGCCCGTTCGACCTAGCCGTTGGCTCTAGGATGGGCAACGGAGACGTATTTGATAGAGATGCATCGGTCTTCGTAGAAGTCCCAAAAATGATGACCAATAAATGTTGTTCTGAGGTCGGTGATAATGCTATTCGGGAGACCGAATCTGTGGATGATATCTTCGAAGAGCTTGACTGCTTTCTTTGTAGTAGCCGAAACAAGCGGTTTGTATTCGATCCACTTGGAGAACTTGTCGATGGCGACGTACACGTACCAGAAACCACCTGGCGCTGGCTTGAAGGGCCCGATCATGTCTAGTCCCCAGCAAGCAAAAGGCCAGGAAGTTGGGATGGTCTGCAGTTCTTGTGCTGGCACGTGGATTTGCTTGGCAAAAAATTGGCATCCTTCACAACGTCGGACGAGGTCTTCTGCATCAGAGATGGCCGTGGGCCCATAAAACCCAGCTCGGAAAGCTTTGCCGACCAGGTTTCTCGAGGCCACATGGTTGCCGCAGGAACCAGAGTGAATTTCGAGAAGTAGTTTTACTCCCTCTTCTTGGGTGATGTATTTCTGCAGTATCCCTTCCTTGTCACTTTTCCTCATCAAGTTGTCATCCACCAGCATGTAATGCTTGCTTCGACGGATTAGGCGTTCGGTTTCAGTCTTGTCGATGGGTACGTCGGCGCTGGTGAGGTACCTAATGAACTGTTCCCTCCAATCGGCGGTCGGCGAAGGTATTGTAAGTACCAGCTGCTCGGCGGGGGGAACTTCTTGAACTTCCTTCTCTTCCTTAATGGATGGCGCCAAAAGATCTTGAACGAAGACCCCAAGTGGAATCACGGTGCAAGAAGAGCCCATCTTGGATAGGTGGTCGGTGAGCTGATTTTGATTTCGTACCACGTGGTGGTACTCGATACCGTAGAACTTCCCTTCTAGCTTCCTGATTTTGGCGCAATATGCATCCATCTTTTCACTGGAGCAGGACCAGTCTTTGTTGAGCTGGTTGATGACCAGCGCTGAGTCCCCATATACCATGAGGCGTTTGACGCCGAGCTCAATGGCTATACAGAGTCCGTGGAGACACGCTTCGTATTCGGCGGCGTTGTTGGAGGCCAGAAAATGTATTCGGAGAACGTATCGGAGCTTATCCTTGGTCGGCATAATGAACAGAACGCCCGTGCCAGCACCGTTGATGTTGAGGGCACCATCGAAGTATATCACCCAATGCTCGGGGCAAGTAGCGGAGATGGGCTCTTGGATCTCGGTCCACTCAGCGATGAAATTAGCAAGCGCCTATGACTTGATGGCAGGCCTGTTTCTGAATTTGATCGAGTAAGTGCCGAGCTCGACAGCCCAGTTGATGATGCGGCCATTGGCCTCTTTGTTGTGGAGAATGTCCCTCGGAGGGAACTCGGTGATCACGGCGATCTTGTAATACTCGAAGTAATGGCAGAGCTTGTGTGACGTGATCAGAATAGCATATAGCAGTTTCTAAACTTGAGGATAACAAGTTTTTGGCTCGTTAAAGACCTCACTGATGAAGTAGACCGGACGTTGCACCTTGTAGACGTGCCTGGCCTCCTTGCGTTCAACAATGATAGCTGTGCTAACGACGCAAGAAGTGGCGGCGATGTAGATCAGTAGAGTTTCATCTGGTCGAGGCACCGTCATGATCGGAGGCTTCATTAGAAACAACTTGAGCTGCTCGAAAGCTGTGTATGCCTCCTCCTACTAGGAGAAGCACTCGGAGGCCTTGAGGAGTTTAAAGAATGGTAGTCCCTTTTCACCAAGGCGTGATATGAAGCGGCTGAGAGTAGCCATGCAACCTGTAAGCTTCTGAATATCCTAGACGGACGTTGGCTGTTTCATGTTGGTGATAGCGGAGACCTTGTTGGGATTGGGTTCGATGCCATGGGCACTGAGGATGTAGCCCAGGAGTATTCCAGATGGAACCCCAAAGATGCACTTTGAAGGGTTGAGCTTCCATCGGTACCTTTTCAGGTTGGCGAATGTTTCTTCGAGGTTGGCGATGAGATTATCGACGGTCTTGGACTTGATGACCACATCGTCGATGTAAGCTTCGATGTTGTGGCCTATCTATTGATCGAGGCACATCTGGATGGCCCTTTGGTATGTCACCCCGACATTCTTGAGTTCGAAGGACATGGTGGTGTAGCAGTATGCACCGAAAGGCATGATGAACGATGTCTTGATCTGGTCTTCTTCCTTGAGGGAGATCTGGTGATAGCCAGAGTAACAGTCGAGGAAGGAGAGCAGTTCACAGCCGGTGGTGGAGTCTACAACCTCGTCTATCCGAGGCAGACCGAAGGGGTCTTTAGGGCAATGTTTGTTAAGATTAGTGTAATCAATGCATATTCTCCATTCTTTATTCTTTTTTTGAACGAGAACAGGGTTTGCTAACCACTCAGGATAATACACTTCTTTTATGAATCCGGCAGCTAGGAGCCATTTTATTTCTACCCTAATAGCCTCCTTCTTGTCTGGAGTGAATCATCGGAGTTTTTGCTTGGTCAGTTTGGCGGTCGGCGAGATGTTCAAGGAGTGCTCGATCTTCTCCTGTGGTACCCCTGGCATGTCTGTAGGTTTCCAAGCAAACACGTCAGTGTTGGCACGTAGGAAGGAGATGAGCATGCTTTCCTATTTGGGGTCGAGGTGAGCCCCAATCTTCACTGTCTTGGAGGGGTCATCGAGGTCGAGGCCAACTTCCTTGGTTTCTTTGGACTTAGCGGAGGCACGAGGAGGCTCTAGCGATGGGGTCTCCAGGTCATCGACGGGCACCGTCTTTGCATCGGTGACCACACTGGCCATCTGGATGGAGAGGTTGGTGCCTTCAGCAAGGGCAAGACTCTCTGTCTCGCAGGCGTAGGCAATGGAGAGGTTGGCCCACAGGGCCAGGACTCCTACAGGCGAAGGCATCTTTAGCACCAGATAAGCGTAGTGCGGTACAGCCATGGACTTGGCCAGAGCTGGCCGACCAAGTATGGCATGATAGGCGGTGTTGAAGTTGACGACGTAGAAGTTGATGTGCTCGACATGGTAGTTGCTTGCCGTGCCAAACTGTACTGGTAGGGTGATCTCTCCAAGTGGTTTGGATGCGCTGCCAGGTACCACACCCCAGAAGGAGGAGTCGGAGGGTGTGAGATCTGTTATCCTGAGGCCCAGCTCCTTTAGAGCTCCGACGAAGAGGAGGTTCAGAGCGCTCCCACTGTCGACGAGCACTTTTCTAAAAAGCACTTTCTGGATGGTTGCATCAAGGATGAGTGGGAAATGCCCTATGTAGGGGATGTCCGCCCACTAGTTGGCCCTGCTAAAGGTGATAGGGACCTCGGACCAAGGACGATAGCTAGGGTTGGCGGCGGCGTCTTCCGCAATGATGGCAAGCACCCGGCGGGCGGCGAGCTTCCGTTCTCTTCTACTTTCGGTGGAGGAAAGGGCCCCGAAGATGGTGGTGACCACCTTGTTGTGATCTTGGAAGGCATTGTTATTGCCCCCAGGTGATCGGTGACCTCCGGCTCCATCGTTGTTGTCGTCATCTGGCTTTTTGGCCTAGAACTCCCTAGCTAAGCCGAGGCAGTCCTTCATCTTATGCTTGGCATTCTTGTGGAGAGGGCACGGGCCATCGAGGATCTTCTTGTACCGCTCGTCGTAGTTGCGCTTGGCACGAGGTTCATTAATGGCGGCAATGATGTGGTCTAGCCAGCGGTGGCGATATTGACCAGACTTAGATCCTTCTAGCCAATCATGGCCGCTGTCCCGATGATGACTACGGTTGTCATAGCGGCGATCGCTGTGGCGCTGGTCGTTGGGGCGATCGTCGCTTCGGCGAGTTGGGCGATGAGTGCCCGCATCCTCGTTGAAGCGCACCTTGGCTTCCTCGGTGTCGGTGTACTGGTTAGTGGTTGTAATCATCTCGCCAATCCCTGTTGGTGACTTGCGATTGAACTTAGAGCAGAGGTCGCGGTGATGGAGTCCTCGAACGAAGGCGGTGATGACCTCAGCTTCCTTGATGTTAGGAATAGAAATCCTCATCTTGAAAAAGCGTCTGATGTAGCTATGGAGGAGCTCGGATGGCTTCTGGTAGATGCGGTTTAGATCATGCTTGGTGCCCGGCCGAGTATAGGTAGCCATGTAGTTGTCGGTGAAGACCTTTTTCAGCTCTTCCCAGGATCCGATGGAGTCTGGGGCAAGGCTTGTGAACCAGTTCATGGAGGTTGGCGTGAGCATGATGGGAAGATAATTCACCATGACACTGGTATCCCCTCTGGTGGTGTGCACAGAAGTGGCGTAAGCCTATACACAATGTGTGGGGTTCATCCTTCCCTCGTAGGGCTCGACCCAGTGATTTTGAAACCACGGGGCCACTAGAGTGTTCGGAGTGCCCTTGTGAATGTTGGGGACCCTTCGGGGTTGTCAAGAGCTGAGTCCGGGTTACTGTACTCTTGCTCGTACTCTTGATGGCGGCGTACTTCTTCTTCATGATGACCGAAGCGGCGCTCATCGATACGTCATCGCGCGTCTCGGAGATTATTGAGGTGCACTCGAACGTCCTGGTCGACCTCCTGGTCATGTTGGCGAAGGTGTTCGATGCGGTTGCCCCTAGCTCAACCCTAGAGGGGTTGCCTATCGTCGCGGTGCTAGTCGGTGAAGCGACTTGAGCGGCGATCAGATCTCAGCACGGCTGATCGACGAATTGAGCTTGTGGAGTATGAAGGTCTCTGATCCTAGCGGATCTCGTTGACCTAGCAGTGCGCTGCTTTAAGCATGGTGGTAACCTTGGCAACCTCTGGTGTCTGCGAGAGCTAGTCGAGCTCATTGGTGGCCATGGCTAGGTTGGCGCTTGGGGTCTTGTAGATGTCGTGTCCATCAACACGGACAAATTCATCATCAAGGTTGCGGTGGAGTTGGCGTGGCCTTCCTTGTGAGTCAAGATGAGCCTCGGCCATCGCAAGGGCAGCCTCACTTGCTCGGTGCTATGCACGATTGATGTTCCTATTGATGTGGGCGGCGTGGTCCTCCTCGATATCCCCTTCCCGTGGGGGACTATCGACGCTGACGTTGAAGATGGCACCACCACGGAAAGGAGGGAGAGGAAGTTGTTCAGCGGTGGTCTCAGCGATAGTTTCCATAGAGCCCTAGGACTCAGAGTCTAGATTCTCCTCCAAGATGGTTTGGAGGGATGCTCCCGAGCATCGGCCGATGTGTAGCATGTTGACAGTCGGCGGGAGCTGGTCGGCGATTTGGTCGGCGAGAGGATGGACATCTCCAACCTGGTTGGTGAATTTGCCCCGTAGGGACTCTTGGTAAGTGGCGGCGACGTTGGTGAGCCCAAAGGGCAGAGCCACAACCCCTAGAGTTTCCTGAACAGCCTCCTATAGATCTGGATCGGAGGGTGGTTAGTGCTAAACCAGAGTGTCCAGAGCCGATTCTATGATGGAGAGGCAATCGGTGAGCTTCTGACCAACCTGATCGATGGATGTGATCAGATCATCATTGTTGATTTGCCTCCTCTAGTAGCGAGGAAGCGAGCGGCGAGTTGTTGATGAAGGCAACCTTAGAGGCAGTTCCGAGATCAGATCTACAGTCGTAGGTGTTGGGGTGATTAGTGCAGAATCGATCCGCACTGGCTCGATGAGCTCTCCGACTCTGTCAGCGTTGATGATCCACGAGATCGATCTGGCCGTGAGATCTGGCCGAGTTGTGGGAGGGATGAAGAGCCTGTGGAACGTACCATCTTGTCTGATATAGAAACAGCATGCACACCCCTACCTGGCAACTATTGATAGAATATCATTGGTAGTCCTCCGAGGGGTATCCCATGAAGGTAGATTGATCGGCAGAGATGCATGTAATCAAGAACAAGAAGGCAACAGAGACACACGAGTTAGACAGGTTCTGGCCATCAATATGACGTAATACCCTACTACTGTGGTCTATTATATTGTGTTGGCTATCGTATGATATTGCGTGAGTTTGGAGGGGGTCTCTGCCCGTCTTATATAGTCCGAGGGGCAGGGTTACAAGTTGGTTAGATCTGAGAGATAACCAGAAAGTAATAATAGATTACAGGAATCATGGGATCATACGTATCCTAACAGATCTCGTAGTATCTTCAGGATATCTTCTTAGTGTCTTGCGGGAGGCGCCGAGAAGCGTCATGCCCCGCAAGGCTTCGTCTAGTGCGCTGGGCCGCCCTTGGGGGCGCAGCCCATGTGGTCTGTTGTGGGTATCCGAGGTCATACCCCCCACAAGGTGCCGGGAGGAGATACTGTTGGGCCAGAGCCGGAATGTCTGCCGGTGGCCCATGAAATCGAGGTGGTGGAGATCCCCTCTAACAGCGAAGCAGGTGACGAGGTGGAGCCGCTGGCACCATTGCAGGAGCTGGCAGTGATTTGGTCATCAACTGGTCCTTCTAGTGGGCTGGGGGACACTGACCTAGAGTGGCCTTGCCCCAAGGACCCGAGGAAGGTTTAGTTCATCCTTCGGGATGAGCAGGAGTGTCAACTCTGGGACATGCTTGGGGGGACAGTACTTGTGATGGAGTCCGATCTCGCCCAAACCGGCGTGAAGATAAAGGAGGCCTTGGAGTGGGTCAAGTCCGTCCAGCAGGCGGTCATGGTTGACCTGCCCCATGTCATAGAGGTGAGTTTTCTGCGTTTGTCCTTGACTCCTGGTCTTTCATCGGTTGCCTCAGCACGCTTGCTTCTTGTTTTGCAGGGTCTGGAGGAGATGTCAATCCGCAAGTCTCATTTCCTCTAGATGGAGCATGCCCGGGTTACCAAGCTTGAGCGTGAGCTATAGTCCGCCCATCGTGAGTCCCAAGACCGGGCAGCAGAGGTGACTGAGGTGCGGGCGGTGGAGCTACTCGCGATGGAGCGGGTGACCGCCACCGAGCGGGTGCTTGAGGCGACGAAGGTCCGCCAAGCGGAGACCCAGGCGGCGCTGCAGAAGTCCCTGGCGGAGACCAAGGTGGCACTCCAAAGTACCCTAGAGACCCTGGAGATGGAGCTAAAGGTCATGGAGTTAGAGCTGAAGGCCCGATCAGAGGCCGACCAGGAAGTGCTCACACTTTGGCACCGGGTGATGGGGACGGAGGAGGCGAACGCCCGGCTATGTGAGCAGGTGGCTCTTCAATAGGAGGGACTCTCCATCCTTGAGAACACCCGCCTCGATACGTACCCTTTCTGCTTTTGGTGCCTTGGTTTTTTCCTTTAGCCTGCTTCTGAGCTTGTCGTCCTTCTTCCAGAGCTGGGTGGAAAGGTGGAGTCGTTGGAGCAAGACCTGGAGACGGCCAAGGGGACGATTGGCCAGAATGCGGAGGCGCTAGCCAAGTCCCTTGAAGAGTGACATGCTCTCGAGGGGAAACTTGACTAGATACGCAATGTTGCCCAGCTCGTTGTCTCGGAGGTCTTCGGGTCAGCGCCAAGTACCAGCGCGCCCGCCATCCGGCTGGCGGAGGTTCCAGATGAGGTTCGGGCCCTCATTACCGATGGGATGTTCTACGAGACGTCGGGGGTGCTGACCTCGGTGGCGATGCACCATCTAGACCTAGACTTCACCGCCATCTACAATAGGTATGCTGACGGCTGGAGCGTGGAGGACATCCACTTGCTTGGGGAGAGCTTGCTGCCACACGCACAGTTGGTGGCCGAGCAAGTCTCCGCGCAGTGGGTGATGGACGCCCGCCGTGTGAACATGGCCAAAGGCGCATGCCAGGAGGACATCGCCCAGCCTACGGATGGAGTGGAGCTTGGGTCAGAAGTGCACGTCACCCCGCCTCCGACTGAGCCAAACATTGCCTAGCCCGAGGATGAGCAGCCCTACCCTCGCCGGTCGAGCCGGTCGCCGATGCCGCCGGGGAGCCATAGTAGAAGTTTTCAGAGTAGAAATCATTAGCAAATGTAAAAGATAATGTCGTGGGGGAGCCCCTTGTGTAAGCGCTTTGTGTATTAATGAATACAATCAGTTTTGTTTTAGGATGGAATCACTTCGTTCGGGGAAGCTTGTCCCATCCGTTCCTTATTTTTACCTTAGCATAATTTTGTGTTTTATTCTTTCTTTTTCACACCGGCCCCATTCGTCCCGTAGGCTACAACCTTAAGAGCCCAGGCATGGCCCGCGAGGCTCAGTTGCTTGTAACCGTAGGTAGAGGCGGGGTGCGATCGGTCGGAATATTTAAAGCAAAGTTACGTAAGGTAATTAAAGGAATGGACTACCCTTTCGTTCAGGAAAAAATGTATTTATCATATGATAGTAAAAAAGAAAGGTGGTATCGCACCCTCGTGGAGCCCCCAAGCGACCCGGGCCAAAAGTGTTTAGGCCGGGGTGCTTTATAGGAGCAAGCGTAAAGTGAAAAGATGGTAAGACCAAATTTTTAAGGGGAGAAACAACGTAACTGTTCAATATTCCAAGTGTTGGTGAGAACATCGCCGTTGTCATCCTTCAGTCGGTAGGCGCCCGGTCGGATCACTTCGGTCACCATATAGGGACCTTCAGTCATCTGGATCCTTGCCCACCATGCCCCCATTCTTGGCTGCTGCCTCCTTGCCCTTTCCTTCCTTCGACCCGCCGGCCTATCGCAGAAAGCGCCTGAGGAGCTCACAGTCCTTGTAGAGGTGTTTGATGGGGTAGGCATGGTTGGTGCATGGGCTCTCCATGAGCTCATCAAAGTGGTTAGGCAGGCCCTGCTGGGGCTGCTTGCTCGTGTGATCTACCACGGCGACCAACGTGGAGTTGGCCAGTTGGCACCGGTCCTTCTTGTTCTTTTTGCCCCTTTGTGTGGAGGGGCCCTCATCCTAATCCTCACACTTGGCCTTGCCTTTTTCCCGGCCTCCATTGAAGACTGCTCCAACCACCTCCTCGCTGGAGGTGTGGTTCATGGCAGCATAGAGCAGGTCGTGGGTGGTCCGAGGCTTCAGGCAGCCAAGCTTGTGGATCAGGGACTCGCAGGTTGTCCTAGAGAGGAATGCGCTGATGATGTCCATGTAGACGACATCAGGAAGGGAGTTGCACCGCTTCGAGAACCTATGAATGTAATCCCATAGGGACTCGTTGGGGTCCTGCTAACAGCTCTTGAGGTCCCAGGAGTTCCCAGGGCGGAGATACGTCCCCTAGAAGTTCCCGACGAAGACCCTCTTGAGGTCCGCCCAGTCGTGGATGCTGTCGTGTGGGAGGAATTCGAGCCACACTCGAACATGTTCCCCTACATAAATGGGGAGGTACTGAATGATGAAGTGGTCATCATCCACTCCTCTGGCTTGGTAGGCAAGCCAGAAATCTTCGAGCCATATACCAGGGTTTGTCTCCCCGGTGTACTTGGCGATGTTGGTGGGCGGTCAGAAGCATTGTGGGAATGGTGCTCTCTTCATGCGTCGGCCAAAGGCCCATGGTCCCGGGCCATCCGGGTTACGACTCCGGTCGTCCAGCTGGTGACCATGCCTAGGGTGCGTTTCACCGCTCCCCACAATGGTCTGGCCGGGGTCTGTGTCGCCTGCCCTCATGGCCGCCCGATGGACATCATCATCATGTTAGGCCCGACGCCAGTTGCTGATGACGCTGCGAGCATCTTGGTTTGGCCTGAGCCGCTCGTGCATAGGCGGTCGGTGCAGAGCGAGCGCCAGCTCAGGCCAAGGCATAGTTATGGCCTCCTGTGCCACGCTCGGCGGCTGTAGTGGTGAGCGGATGGAGCAATTCATCTGGTGCGTCCTCACTCCCCTGGTAGGGAGAGAAGCCGCGAGCCAGTGTCGTGATGCAGAGCTCTCCGCCTATTGAGCGGCGGCGGTCTCCACCAGTGCTCGGAGTTTCCGATCAATCACCTGTTCCTAGGGGTTGTCTGGCTTGGGAAGGCCACACAGAAGCATTGTCGCTGCGGTGATGTTCTGGCCAGCCTGAGCGAACTATGGGGGATCGTTCCCCCCATCGACGATGTTGTGCTGAACCTAACTGGTGCGACCCCAACCGCCGCTCACCGGGTTGCTCGTATGAGGCGCAACGTGCTGCACCGAGCATGACGGCGCAGGTGGCGGCTGGTTCTGCCGCCGTTGTCGTAGCTCCTCGCCGTGCTCTTGTGCAAGCGCGAGGGCCCCAGCATGAGGGTTCGGAGGGGTGTGAGTCTACAAGCACTCCACTACCACCGGCGGCTGTCCTGGAGCATCCACCATAGCACACTCTCGGGACGGACAGTGGCTAGGTGCCACATCACCGATGCTGGAGCCATCGCTCTTGACCTTGTCATCTAGGAGCTCATGGAAAGTGGTGGGAGCATAGCTCGCCATTCCCACAAATTCGTATGTGAGGGGGCGGCGCTAGCATCCTTCGGAGCCCCCGAGCGTGCGCGTCTGCGGGGGACGCGAGGCCGTAGGGGAACCAGTCGTACGGTGGTTGCGGTGTGGACAACACAGTCCCTCTAGATAATCGGCGGAAGATAGTAAATAGCGAGTAAATAACAATATGTACATTACTCACAGCGGGGTTTGAGCAGAGCGTTTGCTCAGAATGGAGCGCAGGTGCCTCGTCGTTGAAGTCGTCGGGTGTCCCGAAGCCGATGGAGGGCGCCCCTCTGACGGGCGCCAAGATTGGTGCCTCCTCATAGAGGTGCAGCACGCCGAGCTAGTCGGCAACGAAGTCCAGGCTTTCGAAGACGAAGGCCTAGAACGGCTCGAAGATGGGTGGAACCCACATCCCAACAAGTGGGAGTGTGGGAAACTCCAGCGAGCCGAAGCGAGTCATATCGCTCATGCCCGCCATGGCGAAGATGGCGGAAGGATGGGCCATCCGATGACCAAAAGTGTGAACGTACGGCGTCTTCCCCACGGACGGCGCCAACTGTCGGTGCAGAAAGTGACCAACACGTAAATATTTATAGTTTTGCCATACGTTGTGATCGGATGTGGCCTAGCACTCAATGACACAGGGTTTATATTGGTTCAGGCAATGTGCCCTAGGTCCAGTTTGAGTCAGTCGGTGACTTTATTCCTGAGCTCAGGTGCTCGAAGTTTGTTGTGGGGTTCCAAACGGAAGGGAGAAAGATGGGAGGTACAAGAGACCCAATCGAACTCAAGTCTGAAGGACCAAGAGTGATGAGAGCTACTGCTTGCGCTGGATATTTGAGCGCATGCTCGAGGTTTGAACCTGGTGGTTTTGTTGTTGTGTGTTGAATCCTAGAGTTGATCGATCGCCCCTGTTGGGAGAGAGTGCATCCCCTTTTATAGATGAAGGGGACAGCCTTACAAGCGAGACAGAGGGAGAGAGAGGGAGAGTACGTATGCTAATAAGTCTTGTTGCCCAAGCCGTCGGGTACAAGATGATTATAGGCGCCCACAATACTGTTGATGTCAAACGCATATGGGAGGTTCTCACCGTGGTCACCAGGTACAGTAAATGCCGGTGCCCACAACACTGTGGATGCCCAAATGCATGTGAGAGGCCTTACTGTGTTTGCCTGGTATGGGAATTGAGGTTGCGGGGTGCCCTTCTGCCATGCCCTATTGGTACTGTCATGCAGGTGTACAAGGTATGGCCCTCGGTACTGATGTTGACTTGAGCATCCTGCTTTACTTGCTCTACCCATTTCCTGGTCCTCACCGAGCGGGCGTCCCCAATTGGTTGGTCCCAGTCAGCTCCGACCGTGCCAATCGGAGAAGAGCTGTAAGCAGAGGTTCGGTGCATCCCCGGTCGGAGATGTGGGTCGGAGTCGGAAGCGGCGTTTTTGCCTAGCCTTTTGGTTGGAGAGACGGGCCAGAGTCAGAAGTGAGGCCATCCGGTCAGAGAGGCGGGCCGGAGTCAGAAGCGAGCATTGTTGCTCCTAGGCCAGACCTTCCAGTCGGAGAGGTGGATCGCTCTTCTGGCCTGTCGTTCAGGTAGTTTTGGGCCGGCCCAGGAGTTGCGCGTTGTTCGCGGCGTCGTCTGCTGGGCCGAGCCTTTGCTGGGAAGCCGGTCCATGAGGGGCCCCGGGTTTATGAATCCGACACTAAGCTAATCATTACCTCTACCAAATAGATTCCAAGCTCACCCTACAAGTGCGTAATTTTTATAAACGATATCATGCCATTATTCATTTAGCCTTAATGGGTATTTAGCTACCATACTAACTAGTCTATTTTAAGGCTACAAAAATTAAAGCCAGCACCTAATAATGCCATGAAGCTACTACAGAAATTTCAAAGTTAAAGCTATCACCAATCTACCACAAAAATTCTTACAATAATTAACTTAATAATATTGAGCACTCTCAAATGATTTAATAGCTCCTGGTATCAACAAGCACATATATGAACTAAATACACTAACAGATAGAGCACAATTTTAGGAACCTAACAAAAAAATTCACAATTTTTGGATATCTACATTATTTTATATTAATTACCAAAGTTCAGCTCAGAATTAAAATGAAAAGCTATTTCTATTTTCCACGAAAAAGGTAAACCGATTTTGGCCCAACGCGGCCCACGCGAGGCGCGGCCCGCGGTGGGGAACCCGCGTGCGCTGGCATTCTTGCAAAAACACCCTCGCATTATCAGACAATAGCGCGAACACTACACGTACTATTTCTATGGACAGTGACTTTGCAACAGAGCCCTCGTATCTTTTCACCTTCGCACCGGAGAGGTCCCCGAGATGTCCCGCGCTCGCCGGCGTGGCGGGCGGTGGCACTAGGTGGTACGCCGGCCACTCGAGACCCTTGCAGAATTAGCTAGGGGACCGATGCTCACCTATGGATCGACGCGCGATGGTGGGCGGTGGTTGCACGAACGGGGGTGAAGCAAAGCGGGCTCTCCCCGGCGGCGGGCGACCTGTAGCGACGGCAACAGTGTTCTGGTGAGCCACAGTGTACAACAAATCATAGAGGTGATGGGTAAGCATTAGTGATGCACCACGATCCTACCCGTGGCAGCGGCCTGGTCGGAGACGCCCGAAGCAAGTCTGGCCGCGTGCGCACGGCGAGCTCGACGGCGAAATGCAGCGACACGGCAGTGCCGACGGCGTGGAGGTGGCTATAGGGCTGTGACTTGGGTGCGCACGATGAAGAGGGGTTCTAGGTGAGGCTAGTGGTGTGGTCAAATAGACATGAGATGGTGAGGTTAGAGCTGGCCACGGCGAGGCGGCTGGGCCTTAATGGCGCGGTAGCGGGAGCAAAGCTCCAAAAATTAGAGCTCGGTCTGTCCGCCATCAAGGCGGGGTGGGGGCAGTTGGCAAGAGGACGTAAAGGCGGAGACTCAGGCATGAGGAATTGATGAGAGGTGCTCGCTCATTGATTCCTGTGAGCGCGACTCGACGGCGGCGGAAAACAGAGGGAGAAAGAGAGAAAGAGAGAGAGATGGGGCACGGCAGTGGACTTGGTGAGGCGAGCCTTGGCGGGACGTGGTTGATGCGACCGAGGGACCTATGTCCAAGCACGAGGGCATGAGCGCAAGTGTCTGCGACCGGCCATGTCCCGTGCGCCATAGCACCATTAATGGCGTGACGACGGCATGCACGGCCACGTGCGGACGGCACACAATCGGGCCCGGGAGGGGACAACGCGATGCAGTGAGCAGACATGAGTGCGGGAGTGACACGATGGCAGCGGCAGCGACTGCGACCATGATTGTGTCATGACGCATGACATGGAGGGAAGTAGCAGCATCATCGGTAGCCACAGTGACAGTGGCGGTAGGGCGCAGAGAGGGCCGGCGGAGCACGGCGTCCTACGGCTGGCTGCAAGCGGTGCGTCTAGACCAATGGCAGCCTTGACCGGCCGGTGTGCAGCCATGCACACACACGCATGGCACAGCCACGCAGTGACGCAAAATGGCCACATGTGGTGACCACGCGCCCAAACCCGGCGGCCCGAGACTGATTACGCGCATGAATTTTAAAGCGCTGATCACGACCAAACCGTTGCTCCTAAACCAAAACTAGCTTCACTACACTCAACATGGCACATGAGACTACCAAATCGAGCTATAACACTACACCACTCCTTAACCCAATCTCTCACAATAAATTGCCAAACATAGCAATGTCTAGCTGTTGACAGACCTGGAAATTTCTAAGTTTTAGAGCTGGATTTGCTTTCGAAGTTCCGTTTCTAGACTATTAGAAATACTAGCTAGTAATATTATTTTTCTACATCAAGTATTTCATTGTCATCTACAAAGTTTGTACTTCAATCTTTATTTAAGTATCACATACATGTTCTATAGCATTTTTGCTTAATAAATATTGGTTTTAAACCCTACTTGATATGCATGACTATTGAATCAACTTTCGTTTCGCGTTTTAGTTGATTGTTTCGAGTTATAGGAATTGATCTACACACTTTATCACATGCATTAACACATAAACAAGATGCTCATGACATGTTTTAGTAGATGATTTATTGTGTAACACCGAGGGTTTACATCGTCCCCTGTTGCTCCCCCGCCTGAAGCGGCCGCTGGTGGCGCAGAGGGGATGGCCCTCGTTCTTCGGGGTGAAGAGCATGAGCTAGGGGAAGACTTCTTCACCAGGCTACACCCCATGGACCCCCACAAAGCTCTTTTCATAGTGGATGATGTGGCTGAGCAAGCCGTGTGGTCAGACACCTCCCAGAGCTATGGGGGTCGAGATGACCATGTCAAAGCTCGACGATGCGCTCATCGCAGTCGCCAAGCTAACAATGAACGCCCGGCATGCGATGCCTGACATGGTGGTGGCCTGAGGGTAGGTGAGTCATCTTGCCCTGCTCATTCTTGAGCTTGTTGTGTGATCTATGTTTCTATCAAGAATGTTTTGATCACATTTCTTTCCCCGCAGGAGCTGATGAAGACTTCGATGGAGAAGTCCAAGTTCTTGCGCTTGGCTTATCAGATGCACGCGGGGGTTGCCGTGGACCACGGCTGCCTAGAGGAGGCGGAGGCTAAGGTGTGGCATTTGCATGGGGAGCTAGAGGCTTCCCAGGAGGCAAGGGAGGAGCTGCGCCAGGGCCTGATCGTCGCCACCCGGGCGGTCGATTCGACCTAGATGCAGTCGGTGGAGTGGGAAGGGCAGGCTCGGTCGTAGATCGATGCACTAATGTCCTAGGCGGCCAGTCTCAAGGCGGTGATGGCCGTTCAAGAGACAGAGCACGCCGCACCGAACGCTGCCCAGAATGAGGCTGAGTAGGGTCGTTATTAACATTTCTTAGAGTCGCTACTAAGAATAGAATTTTAAATCTATCCCTGGCAACAGCGACAGAAATACTTGTTGGTATTTATTAATTTGTCACTTGTTTTAGTAGCCACCTAATGTATGTCTACATCTCTTAACATTACTTTACCAGGTTGTCATCCCTAGTGATGATGCCAGAGATGCTTGTTAGTACTGCTTAGCATTACTACTAGAATAATACTAAGTAGCTCTTTATTATTTTATGTGACTAGTAAGAATGTATAGATATGAATGAAAGTAATCTGCAAGCACACAGATAATTATACCATTGTAGCACTTTACCCGGGAGTATTCTAGGTATTGTTATTTATATTTTTACCACAGGGAAGGACTGGCAAGGACATGTATTGATAACTTATGCTATTGATGGAGAAGTAAACCATAACCAATATTCTACTCACAACAGGGGTAAGTCAAGAGGCAAATGTATATATGAATAGTGCATAATAATTAATCATTAATCACTCAGAGTACTCCTTTCTAAGGCATTAGCATGGTTAAGTAGAATATTAGAGGAATAATTCCTAAGTCATTCTTAATTACAAGACAAAGCATACAATGATTAGTGCAATTACACATAGTAATCATGGCTAAGATCAACTTCATATCTACACATAAGGGATATTACTAAGAAAGTTTAAGAACAGAGCTTGTCTTCCTTTGTAACTAGATCCTACTTGTATACCTATATTCGGGGAGTGGACTACAAAGGACTCAACGGGAGTGTCACATCCACGATCTACCACATAACCCAAAATATAGGGTGTATCCGTAGGTAAACAACGTATAAGCACCACGCTTACACAATATCGAGCACTCACCCATGGTACCTTAGAGTGAGCGATATATGAACTTATGCATAAATATAAGGATAATCTAGATATACTATGTGTATAATCAAAGTAGACCATGAACATGATAACTAGGAACATGAACAATATGAATAATGTTGTCATAACAATTGTAGCAAACATATAAAAGTAATGAGAGATACAAAAGAGAGGGGGTACAAAGATTATACCAAACCACACTCTTGACATGATCAGGAATCCAAGCGAAATCTGCTTTCCCCCCTCTAGACCTAGCCTAACTAGCTATACCCTAAAATATGGTGGAGCTCTAAGGATGGTTAGGGTTTCTGTCTTCTCTTGAATGCAATGCCAGAGGGAGGAGGGTAGGGGCTGGTATATATAGGCCGGAGCATCAATCCTGAGCCCTCGGATCAAACTGACATGAATAAACATGGTAGATGCAATCTAGGAGGCGGTGGAGAACCGACATAGCAACGGGGGGCTGACAGGTGGGCCCCAAGGGTTGGCCGACCTATAGGTAAGGCCGGCTGGCCCCACCTAGCAGCGTCTCACCCTCTGCTTCATTATGGAGTCCTCTCGGGTCTTCTAGAATCTTCTAGGGTTGTTTTCGCTATGGATAAGCTCGATTAAGTCTAACATCTAGTCCACCTTGACGGTTTTCTAGATAAATCCTGTTGTAGGGTCGAGATGGCGGACTAGAGGGGGGTGAATAGTCCTTTCTAAATTTAATCGCACCGGCTAACCAAAATAAATGCAGAATTAAAACAATCGGTCTAGCCAAGACTACACCCCTCTATCTATGTTCTCTAGCACCATGCAAAGATCCTAATTAAGCAACTAAGGTGCCAAGCTAGCTAAAGCTCACCTATCTAATTCTAGGAGCAAGGTCACACAAACCTATGCCACTAGTATTTTGCACACCGGGGAGCTCCTACACAATTCTAGTAAGCAAAAGCACAAAGCTCCTAAGCTCACTAGCAATGCTCAATAACAAGGCAACCAATGCCAAATTAGAGAGCACAAATACTTAGCTACACAAACTAAGCAATGTGACTAACAAGGTTACACAAACCAAATTAGCCACGCAAGGGAGCTACTTCTATGCTACACAAGCAAGAAGGTAACTAGTGAGCTACACAAGCTAACTAATTACAAGAGCAACTACACAAGCACAATGTATATGAAAGTAATTACAAGCTTGTGTAAGGGGATTGCAAACCAATGGGAAGAACAATGTTGACACGGTGATTTTTCTCCTGAGGTTCACGTGCTTGCCAACACGCTACGTCCCCGTTGTGTCGACCGCTCACTTGGTGGTTCGGCGGCTAATTGGCATCACCCACCAAGCCTGCACATCGAGCACCACAAGAACCTACCCTAAAAGTGAGGGTAGCTCAATGACACGCTCAACTAGAGTTGCTCTTCGTGGCTCCCGCGGGGCAAGCACAATGCCCCTCACAAAGCTCTTCTCCGGTGCACCGCACAAGCTTCTTGCGGGCTTCGACGGAGACCACCACCAAGCCATCTAGGAGGTGGCAACCTCCAAGAGTAACAAGCACCACCGGCTTATAAGACGACCACCTAGTGCCACTCTATGCAACCTCACGATGCAGTCATACTAGAATTGCTCACTCACATGATCGGATGAACACTATCAAGCTCAAGTGAGTTAGAGGGCTCCCAAGCACACCTACACAAGCCACCAAGGCTCAAGGGAGCTTAGCTATCAACCAAAGGCCGGCCAACACTTCTATTTATAGCCCCATGGGCTAAACTAGCCGTTACCTCTTTACTGGGCGAAAATCGACGCGACCGGACGCGTAGGTCACACTGACCGAACACACCCGGCCAGCGTCTGGTCACACTTGGCCGTCCACGTGGCACCCACGTTCAAGCCCGACCGTGTGATTTCCAATGGTCGACTCTGCACTCCAATGGTCAAAACGACCAGACACGCCAGCAGCCAAAGTCTGGTCGACTCTAGAGAACTCCAGAAGTGCCTCCTTCATGACCTGACACGTCAGGTTGATCATGACTAGACGCAGAGCCCAAGTCCAGTCATTCTCTGACTACCACACATCACTATCGTTCCTCGTGCCACCATGTCACCATATGTCAGCATGACCAGACACGCCTAGGTACAATGACCGGACGCGCCGAGGCCGGAGTCCGGTCGTTTCTAGAGAGCTCCCCGAGCCTCTATTTTGCGACCGAACGCTTCAGGTCAGTCATGATCAGACACAACACCTAAGTCCGGTCCTGCATGGCCTGCCACATGTCAATGCTATGCCCATGCCACTGTGTTAGTGTACGTTAGAGATGACTGGACATGGCCCCTGCGCGTCAGGTCACTCTTCGCGCCGGCGTCCAATCACAAGACTGAGACCACGCGCTCTCTGCTGCCACTAGACCGGACACGCTGGTCCTACCAAGGCTAGTGTCAGGTCACTCACAATGACCTGTTTCTCCTCTGTTTCTTCGTTAAGTTGATCCGTTTCAACTCTAACTCCTTCTCCTTTGCAAATGTGCCAACACCACCAAGTGTACACCACCATGTGCATGTGTGTTAGCATTTTCACAATCATTTTTCAAAGGATTAGCCACTCAACTTGCCATGCCACTAGATCCTAGCAATGATGCAAAGTTAGATCACTCGAGTGGCACTAGATGACCAATATGCAAACAAGTTTGCCCTTCTTCATAGTACGGCCATCTATCCTAAACCCGGTCATCAATTCTCTACACACCTATGACCGATGAAATGAAATGCCCTAGGTTATACCTTTGCCTTGCGCATTCCATTCCATCTCCTCCAATGTCGATGCAACACATGCACCAACACGATCAACAATGATATGATCCACTTCATATCATCACGTGATCATACTGGTTCATCGATCTTGACTTCACTTGCTCTTCACCGTTGCCTCGGTCCATCGACGCCAAGTCATCACTCAACTTGCCCTTCACACTTGCAACTGGTCCATCGAGCCAAGTCATGTCTTGATCTTCTCCACCTTGATCACATGACTCAATGTCATATCTCATGTGCAATGAGCTCCTTCATCATCACATGTGTGAGCTTTGCAACATCTCTGAGCCATTTCCACCTCCATGGCATATGTTGCTCACACACATGTACCTGTGGACTAATCACCTATGTATCTCACATAAACACAATTAATCCACCTAGGGTTATCACTCAATTACCAAAACCAAACAAGGACCATTCAATCTACCCCCTTTTGGTAATTGATGACAACTCTACAGAGATATGGAAATTAAGCTCTTTTGGATTCATGTTGCTTGCCCAAGCAATTTTACCATGTGTAAATGATTTTGGACAAGTACCACAAATCCGAAATGGTAGTATTAGCTCCCCCTACATATGTGCTAGAGTGTTTGGTTTAAAGCTCGCACATATGCATATATTAAAATATGGGAGAGTAATTACTACCAAATGATGCTAAGGTGTATAGAATAAACCTTTAAAGTGTTATACCAATCGGAGTTGCACTTTTAACACCATCCTTAGCACCACGAGTAGCTAGACAACAAAAATACTGGAAACCCCGTGAGATCAACATTATAAGCAACGTTCTAGTACCACATGTAAAAATACAAGTCTAGCTACCATCCTATGCATGCTAGTTATCAAATCATCATTCAAGTTCTACAACTAGCATACACCACACAAGCATGCATATCAAATTTAAAAAATTTATGCAATGCAAGCAAGCACATGACTATGCACATATCAAATGCAACCAATCAAAGTTCATGAGCTTGCTCCCCCTACTTGTGTGCTTCTCTTGTCTAAGAATTTTGATCCATCTCTTTTCTTCATTGTTGCTCCCTCTTTGTCCATGTCCATGTCCAACCTCTACTTCTTTGTCTCAATCTCTCCCAAAGCTTTCATATATTTGTACAATCTCTCCCCCTTTGTCATCAATTTCCATAAAAAGTGTGCTTCTCATTGATGCAAAGGTTTACATTTGGGGTAGATGGTTGAGGCTTGAATCTTGCATTTTTTTTATGGACATCACTTGATTGTTGGAATGACACCACTTGTAGCCCTTGAGATACCACACATAGGATCTTCGACCTTGATACCAATTTGTGGGACACCTCCCCCTATGTCATAGCATGGGTCATCCATTTGATAAACTTAAGCTCTTGTAGGTGAGGGATGCATTCTTCATTTGATGATCACTTAAAGTTGAGGATCACTTGTGGAACCATCGTCTTGCATGATTGATACCACGTGTAGATGTGATACCACTTTGAAAGAATTTTCTAGTATGGAACCACTTGTTGGATTTATCAATAAAAACCATTTCTTGAACATTTGCTATCTTCATGAGTACCACTTTATCGGATATCACTTGTGAGTTGATCTAGATATCACTTGTGTATTCCACTTGATAGGTCAATTGAGTCTAGACACCACTTGAATCAACCAAACTAGATATTTATTTGCATTGTTGTCTTGTGCTTGTACTCTTATCACTATCATGAGCTTCTATGGTTGACTTGAACTAAATTGATTTGCCTAAGCTTCCAAGTCCGGTTTGAACCCTCTCTAAGCTTCTTCACACTTATTTGGAGGTTATCTTATCGAGGTCATACTTGTCACTTGTTGGCAATACAAATTAAATCAAGTACTTGGGTTCACTAGCTCATGAACAAATTCATATACTAACCACTAGATCAACTAATCATTCAAGCAATAGTGGTAGGCTATGAATTTAAACATTTCATTTGTTATGCATGATCCTATGAAACATGTACTATATGCACTAATCACATACTAGTAAGGGATGAAATGATCATGCACATTACAATGATACCTTTGCTATGTTGGAGTAGACGATAGTCACATAGATTCCAATTCATTACTCCAATAGCAATGTGAAGTCCAATTATAAGCTTGGTGAAGACCAATCATGAATAATAAAATCCATTCTTCACCCATATGATTTGAGAACCACTAATATGATCAAGTGCAGTATCCTGTTGTGGTTAGCTTGCTTCATCTTTTGATCTTTGCTTGCATGAGAGAACTATTTAGAATACCACTTGAATTGCCATGACTAGCTCTCTTTGGGTGTTGCTTGCTTTGATTGATCAAACCTTTTGATTGCTTCAACTAAGCATCTCAAATGTCCCTCGGATCACCACTTCTATGTTAGCTTTTCAAGTACCACACTTGGTTTACCTACACATAGGCGGCAAGCCCCTACACTAGGGAGAAGTGACCTCTCTCTAAGAACCATTATTGATACTCACTTGAAATAACTTGATTGATTGATCTAAGTGATAGACTTAACTTGATGAGTAACCTTGATTCCTTCTTTAAGTCCTTTTCTTTCTACTTCTTTAAGTCCTTTTCTTTCTATCAAATGATTTCTAATAGTTACTTGAACTTAAACTTCATCTTCATCTTAAGTTTGATCTTGATCTTCCTATTTGAGTACCGAATGTGTGCAAAGTACATTCCACAATCAAATGCCCTTGTACTCTTTGCTTGTCATGCTTCTAGATCATCTCAAAACCAAACTTAAGTGCCTCAATTACTTATAAACATGTTTCAACTTGAGGACATTTCAATCAAAGTGACTCCAAATAAATCCAATAATTGTCACTTTTCTGGCAAATTCTGTACTCTTCAAGGAAAAATCCATATCTCCCAAAGTACAAATCCAAATACCACAAAATTTGGTAGAGATATGCTTCACTAAGTTATCTAGTAGATGTAAAAATTTGACAAGATATTGCTACCAGATTTTAATTTTTCCACAACTGTTACATGCTGAAAACTGCTGCACTATAGCTGACAAGATCCACTCTAAAACCAAAGCATCTCTTATCCAATTCTCGTGAAATTTGTACATAATCTTATAACATAAGTCCAGAGAATGTACACCAATTTTTATTCCAATCCAATAAGTTTTGATCACTCAACATGACTAAGATCACAACTAGCTCAGATTCTCAATTATAGGACAGATTTCTTCACATGAGCTATACTTCTTCAAATTGAATCAAACTTGAAATTCACTTGTTTTAATACTTTCACAAGACATATATCCATTCAATCCACTTACAAAAAAGTCATCTCATGAATTTATCCAACACAAATCAATCCAAACTTGATTACTAAGCAATTATCCATTCAATCATCTTATAGCAAGCAACATTGCATATTTATTCAATTCAATTAACTCATATGCACCCAAATAAAATGATCAATAAGAGATATACCTTGGTTAGCTCATGATCATCCAATTAGCAAGCTTCAACTCAAATTCTTTCAAGCCATCATATATATATATATATATATATATATATATATCCAATAAATCATCCACAACTTGAATATGACACTTGTATGTTGTAGCACTCTTGGACTTCACTAATTCTTGGCTTGGCATTGGGATAGGATTGCATTAAGCTTCGATACTTGGCTCAACATATGATGATCAATGTGAAATCAATTGAATCAAGCCTCCAATGTCGATGGTACCTACAAACAATCATCCACCTTTTGATGGTAGCCAAACAAGTTTGGGTCCTCTCAAGTTAGGAGCAACATACTTAGGCATAGCCTTAGTATGAGTAGCGGGATATTTTGCAATAACAACCATAGAGGTACCATTACCATCCTTCCTAAGCATAGAATCATCATCAATTGAAATAGGCTTAGGAGTGTTACCTAGGGGACATGAATGTGCCATGTGTCCCCTTTCCCGGCATGAGTAGCACTTTCTCTTTGATTGAGCCTTCTCTTCCTTGCTCATGTTATGCTTCTCATTGTCTTGCTTCTCCTTGTTTGCTTGATCCTTCTTCTCAAGCTTGTTTGGGCAACCCAAAGCTAGGTGGCCCAATATGTCACAACTATAACACCTCATGTGAGCAATCTTCTTCATTTTCTCTTCTTTGTTCTTGCTCATTTGCTTTGCATCTTGATTCATCCTTGAACGCATTGCTCTTTCTCTTACTTTTCCACCCCTTCTAGTTTTCTTCTTCTTTATCATCAAATCACCAATATCTTCATGGTTAATCTTGATTTGAGTTTGGGGCTTCTTTTCTTGCTCATCTTGTGGCTCTAGTTGAGGCTTCACTTGTTGCTTCACCAATTGCTTTGTTGGGCACATAGAGATGAGATGACCCCATGTGCGACACTTGAAGCATTTTACATGCTTCAGCCTCTCTTCTTCTTTCATCTCCTTGAGCTTCTCTTTGTTTGGGCAAGTATTTGCAAGATGTCCCACTTTATGGCACCGATACCACATGAAATGAGAAAGCTTCTCTTTCTCTTGCTTCTTCATCTTCTTTTCTCTCTTTCTTTCATCCTTTGTCATCTTCTTCTTGAAGCCAAGGCCACACTTATCACCATAGTTTCTTTGAGTCTTCAACATATGCTCAAAGGTGACTTTTGAGTTGTAGCACCTCTCTAACTTGTTGCTCAAATTCTTCACTTCATTTTTGAGCTCATTGTTCTCCTTCAAAAGGTTAGTCTCACAAGACATAGAAGTAAAACAAGCATCTCTTTGTGAAGAACATGGCATTTCTAATAAATCATCACAAGAGGTGGATACATGTTTCTTGCCTACATCACAAGGGTTAGCAACAATATATGATTGATCAATTGACCCATGTGATGAGCTCTCACTAGTTTTAGTTTTTTTCCATTGGAAAGCTCCTTAGTGAGAAAAGCATGGTCTTGTACCAAGTTATCATGAGCAACACTTAGTTCCTCATGAGCCAATTTTAGCTCTTCATGTGAACAAGTAGTAACACAAAGTAGATGCTTTTGTTGTTGACATGTGTTCTTTAGAAAAGAGTTTTCATTTTTCAATTTCTCGGTTTTAGCCATTTCTTTTTCTAAAGCTATGATCATGCAACCATATCTATCTAGAAGCTCCTCATATGAATCAAGATCAATCACATTTGCATTAGATACCTTAGTGTCACCTTGTGACATGAAGCAATGTGATGTAGATGGAGAGCTTGAAGAAACATCACTCTCATAGCCCGAGCATGATCCATCATTATCACCATCAAGTGTGCATGGAGTAGCATCATCATTGGCATCACTTGTGGCATCATCATCAATCTTGTCAAGTGGTCTTGTGGTATGATCATCATCATCATCACTTGACCATGAGGTGGAGCAATCTTCCACAATCACTGAATTGTGGCTATGCTCAACATCCTCATGTGCCTCCTTCTTGGGCTCATCATCATCACCATCAGAGACCATCCCATACTTTTCATTGAGATAAATCCAAATCTCATGGGCGGTCTTCATGTTTATGATCTCACCAAATATGCTATCATCCAAAGATCTATACATGATGTCAATAGCTTGGGTGTCGAGATCTAGGCATTTCTCTTGCTTGAGTTAGATTATTTTCATCCAACATGTGAGAAAAGCCTACATCTACTTAAGGAGGGCTTGCCTTGGTGAGGCAGGAGCAGGTGGCGTAGTTGGCGTCGACATCCCCGATGGAGGTCATCTGTACCACGCCCACCCTCGCCGGCAAGGCCCTTGTGGTCGCGCTCACACCAGTGGCGGCGCCGGAGGAGGCCATGGCGTGGCCGATGCGGAAGCGGAATCGGAATCTCACCGCGGCAGCGGCGGCAACGGCGATTGGGAGCGAGGCCGTGAGGGAGGCCAGGGCCATGCGGCAGTGACCGCGACTCCGCCCGGGCCGACGCCACGAGTATGGGTACACTCGATCGGGTGCGTGCGCGTACCGGTGGTGGCGTAGTTCCCACGTGGACCCTTCTAGCCATTGGATCAGATCAGAGGGGCATCCTCTGCTCGCCACCGTTGGATGTGACTATGTGAGAAACCCACATGCGATGCGTTGCCTTCGAGGACCCACCTGCCAGGTGAAGGAGTCACCAACTCCCCCTCGGAATCGCTGATACGCCGCGCGCCGTCCCTAGACAGCAGAGGCAAGGAATGGAAGGGGACAAAATTTTGTGTTGAATTTTGTTTGGCTGCACTCACGTTCCATATATGTTGGAGTAAAAAATTAAATAGTTTTGTATTTTAATCTATGTCAATACATTTGAATTGAGATAAATAAGTAATTATTTTTCCACTACAATTTATTGGATCAATCAAAATTATATTAGGTCTCCTCAGAAAAACACCTCTGCTAAAAGCCTCCAACCATTATATATCAAAAAAAATACACACAAAATTTCATCTCCATTAAAATTAAGGATAATAAAACAACCGAACCAAATCATAACAGACGGTGTTGGATGTGTGAGGGCAGGCTTCTAACCGGCTTCAAACGCCCGTGCATCTCCCACGCCCGCGTGCGACTGCAGTCACGGTTCGATACCTCTCCCTTCTGCCGCAAGATTCACCAGGGCTCTCGCCTCTCGGGAGCGATGGCGGCGCAGGTGATTCCAGGCAGGTCGAGTTCGTGCATGCGCTCAAGGCCGACGGCGGAGCATCCAAGGCCGACGTGGACACCGCGATCAAGGCGCTGAAGGCGCTCAAGGTCGAGGCCGGCGCCACCGCGCGCTGGCTTCAGCAGGCGCTCTGGGCGGCGGGTGGCGCGGCGAGGGAGGACCTGCGGCAGGCCTTCTTCTTCTCTGGTATTGCCTCTGTCCGGCGGCTGGCCTTACCAGCGGCGCGTTGCCTCCACGGCAGCCCTTCACGGCGCGGCGTTGGCCTAGGTTAGCGCATCTCTAGCCCGGGCGGCTCCCGGCGCGGGTGGCCCGCCGAGCGACAGCCCTAGGATGAGGGAGCCGAGGTCGTCATCCTGGGGGAGCGGCCCTCAGCACGGCGGCGGCATCGACCTAGGTCAGGCTTTGCCCCCTTCATTAAATCTCCTCGTTATCGCAGCTGCAGCGCCCGCCGGGGCCTCCTACCGAAGGTGCCCTCCTCTCCTAGGGAACTCAAGAAGATTCGTCAGAGGTATTTGTGATTCTGTGATCTGATACTTTACAATTTGCTCTGTCTATTTCGGATGATGTTATTGTTTCATCATTGTATGTTCCGTAATGCCTTAACTTTATACCATGCAGTCTGCTATCAGTCCTGATGGAACGGCCGCAAGACGGCGGCCTCGGTGGCGATCCGCGCAGCATCGCCGAGCGGGTTCGTGCCCTGCGGCTAGCACCAGCTGCATTCCTAGCTGCTACTCTTAAATTCTCACTTGGTTTCTTAGTCCAATCCAAAAAAAGAAAGAAAGGAAAAAACTTGAAACTGATTCATGTCGTTGTCGCTGTCAGGTGAGGAGGATGAAGATCAGCGAGCGGATATGGAAGCTGCAGGAGCTCGTGCCCAACAGTGAAATGTCACAAGATTTTTTTCCCTTTCCACCCCTGATTGAACAGAACAGCGCAAGGTAGACAAACTGACGACTGGTTATTGTGTGTCTGGTTTTGTTGATGACCGCAGCAAACCAACAATGCCGACATGCTGGATCTGGCCTTAGACTACATCAAGGATGTTCAGAAGCAGGTCAAGGTATATGCCCACATCCAAAAAACGTTCTTTTCTGCAGAGTGATTTGGGTTATTTTTCTCCTTCCTGAAGGAACTATAATTGCGCATACATGGCTTAATTTTATATTGCAGAAATTGCTCCTAATTGCCAATGATATTGCTGGTTATAACGCTGGGAGGCTTATCATGTCTTCAAAAGTTATTGAATTTATCTTTAAGCCAAAACCGATAGGTCGGATTCCCAAAAAGTGCTACAGTACCTGTCACATCGAATGTTTGCGGCCTATGCATGGAGCATTAAATGTAGACGAAAAAAAAAACTAATTGCACAGTTTGGTGGGAAATTGCGAGACGAACGTTTTGAGCCTAATTAATCCATGTTTGAACACTAATTACCAAATAAAAACGAACGTGCTACAGTAGCCCCAAATTCCAAATTCCTGGAACTAAACACGCGCTTATTCATAGTAGTACCATAAATATTCTGTGATGTTGCCAGTGGATATAAAACAATGCTTATAGCTACGTTCTCCAAACTGTTGTTTGTCCTTTATTATACTCTTAACTTTTGATTTCACTCACCCACTATGAGCTAGCAGCTAGGTATTGATCTAGGATCAACCAATAGCTGACATAAACCTGAAACATGGTAGATGTTGAAGTATAAGAGAGAATGCATATGAATCTTGGCTTCTAACTTTTTATTTAGTGTGTGGTACAATATTTCAGGTGGGAGATATACCTTAGTGGTTAATCGAGTGCAGGTTATTCTTCTAAACATCAACATTAGTTACTAGCGCACTTCGTAGTTACTAATAGTTTTATACTTCAGTAGCTAAGCAAGCTGGTCGAACTACACTTGCTACTCTTCAGTGTGTCGTCAACAGCTTGTGGTCTCCTGTCCAGATATGCTAACAAACACAGATTTTTTTTGGTTTGTTTGCTGAAAGTTGAAGATCCACTTCAGAAAGGCACTGACTTCTATAAAGGTTCCATCCTGGAGGAGGATACATAGTACCAGCTTATTTGCCCTGTTCACTTGGCTGATAAGCCATGGCTGAAAGTACTGTTGGCTGATTTGTTGTGAGAGAAAATTATTGTTCGTTGGCGGAAAAAGTACGGCTTATAAGCCAAGCGAACAGGGTGAATTATTGTCCGGTGTGCCTTATACATGTGGTCCGGTGTCATGGTTAAAATTGTTTTTTTAACTGTTAAAATTGTTGTTGTTGGTACATTGGGTTGCACATATTGATCTTTTGCAATCTTATTTGCAATGTCTTCTGTACAAGCGGGTGGGGAGGGAATATGTAGTGCAAGTCATGAGAACTCATAAAAAATTGTATTTCGATTGCTCAAAAATTATGAGATGTATCCATATCCCATAGGTGTCTTTTGTTTCAATAGTTGGGGTTCCCTCAATTTTTTCAGAAAGTATGAGAAAAAATACATTCATATTTGTCATTTTATATGATTTTTTATAAAACAAGATTGAATTCTAACTTTTGCGACAAAAGTACATCTATGCTTTGTGAACGGGCGTCGCTTCAATTTTTTTGAGCTACAGAAATGTGTTTTTGATTGAATCTTAATGAGTACTTCAAATTTAATACAATTAACTTTGGACTTTATAACCCCGTTGCGTTAGCACGGGCAAATATACTAGTATAAATTGTGGTGCAGTCAAACAAGTCAATGTTTTGTTTCGCTGCACTAATTTACTCTCTACATGTATTGAGATGTTTTGAGGATGGACTACTCCAATTCACTAGACAGACTGAATAAGCTTTAAATTTAAATCTCTCTTGTCCCCTCTGACCCCTTTAGAGGGATCAACCAAACAACTGCTTAGAGTGTTTTTTTTATGAAAGTCAAGAATGTCTTATCAAAATTTGATATACTCATAACCTTTAGCTGGCATTTGGTTCTACGTCAAAATTTTGAGGTGTCTTAGAAAAATTCACGCAGGCCAACTAGAGACAAAGATGTTATAAAAAAGGCAAATACTTAAAAATGGCTAGCCACCGAATGGTCTGCTCCCCACCCGCACGCGCACGCTTCTCCCTCTCACCCCACGTGACGGTGGGTTCCGGCAACGCGGTGGCAGCGGCAGTGGGTTCCCGCTCCTTCCCCACGCGCACGCGTCTCCCTCTCTTTGACAAGAGTATTTTCCGCCAACGCGGTGGCAGCGGCAGTGAGATCCGACATCAATGGCAAGAGTATTTTGACAAATTGTTCAATGGTGAGAATATGGACACAACCTTTCAGTTGGATGACTCTTTTGATGACACCAATAGGCGCTTTGTGCGGAGAATCCAAGAATCTGAGGTCAGAGAGGCGTTGAAAAGGATGAAAGGAGGTAAGGCGATGGGACCGGATGGTATTCCAATCGAGGTGTGGAGATGCCTCGGGGACATAGCTATAGTATGGCTAACCAAGCTGTTCAACCATATTTTTCGATCGAACAAGATGCCTAATGAGTGAAGAAGTATATTAGTACCGATCTACAAGAATAAAGGGATATTCAAAGTTGTACTAATTACCGGGAAATTAAGTTGACGAGCCATACTATGAAGCTATGGGAGAGAGTTATCGAGCATCGCTTGAGAGCAATAACACGGGTCTCTATGAACCAATTTGGTTTCATGCCCGTAAGGTCAACTATGGAAGCCATTTTCTTAATAAGACAAGTTATGGAGCGGTATAGGGAGAAGAAGAAGGACCTACACATGATTTTTATTGACTTGGAGAAGGCTTATGATAAAATACCAAGAAATGTTATGTGGTGGGCTTTGGACAAACATAAAGTCCCAACGAAGTACGTCGGACTCATTAAAAACATGTACAACAATGTTGTGACTAGAGTTCGAACAAGTGATGGAGACACAGATGACTTCTCGATTAGGATAGGACTACATCAAGGGTCAGCTTTGAGCCCTTATTTGTTTGCTTTAGTGATGGATGAGGTCACAAGGGACATACAAGGGGACATCCCTTGGTGTATGCTTTTCGCGGACGATGTAGTGCTAGTTGATGAAAGCCGGACAAGAGTAAATCAAAAATTGGAGTTATGGCGGGAGACTTTGGAGTCCAAAGGTTTTAGACTCAGTAGAACTAAAACTGAGTATATGAGATGTGACTTCGGCACTACTACTCGGGAGGAGGAAGATGTTAGTTTTGAAGGTCAAGTAGTGTCCAGGAAGGATACATTTCGATATTTATGATCAATACTACAGAGGGACGGGGATATTGATGAAGATGTTAGCCATAGAATCAAAGCAGGGTGGATGAAGTAGCGGCAAGCGTCTGGTGTCCTATGTGACAAAAGGGTACCACAGAAGCTAAAAGGCAAGTTTTATAGGACGGCGATTAGACCTGCTATGTTGTATGGTGCAAAATGTTGGCCTACGAAAAGACAACATGTTCAACAGCTAAGTGTCGCGGAAATGCGTATGTTGCGTTGGATTTGCGGTCATACAAGAAGGGATCGAGTTCGGAATGATGATATACGTGATAGATTAGGGGTAGCGTCAATTGAAGAAAAGCTTGTCCAACACCGGTTGAGATTGTTTGGACATGTGCAACGGAGACCTCCAGAGGCACCGGTGCGTAGTGAAATCCTAAGCCAGGATAGTAACGTGAAGAGAGGCAGAGGAAGAACGAAGTTGACTTGGGTAGAGGTAATAAAAAGAGACTTGAAAGGATGGAATATATCCAAAGACTTAGCCTTAGATAGGAGTGCTTGGAAGACAGCTATTCACGTGCTTGAACCTTGATTGCTTCTGATGGGTTTCAACTCTGGCCTACCCTAACTTGTTTGGGATTTAAAGGCTTTGTTGTTGTTGTTGTTGTTGTTTCTTTTTGCAGGAAATATGAAGAGTATTATGCTCCTAGTGCTGAAGAATTTTGTAACATAACGGATAGTACATATGCAAAGGCTGAGGTATTTGTTTCTCTTGCAGTTTGAGAGATTGCTAAATTTATATGTAAAGAGCCCTTGAACTCCACAGCTGACATCTCCTGATTCCACAGGTTCTGGAAATGGAACAACACGTGCTTAATGATGTGGGCTTTCATTTATCTGTTCCAACAACAAACACATTTCTCAGGTCACCCTCCGTGGCCACATACATGTTGATGTATACTACTTTTTCCACGCAAAGTTTTTTCTTCATTAACATTTTTTTTCTTGTTTTCTTTAATTTTGATCAGGAGATTCCTTAGAGCAGCACAGGCTTCTTGTATAGTAAGATCAGTACCCGAACCACATTGCAACAAGTCCTTTCAATTTATATGTATTGTCCTCAACACTAAGTTGCCAAACTACATTTCCAGGCTCCTTTGACCCCTTTGAATTATCTGGCGAATTATCTTGCTGAGTTGACTTTAATCAGCTACGATTTCCTGAAATTTCTTCCTTCAGTGGTAGCAGCATCTTCAGTTTTCCTTGCAAAATGGACACTTGACCAATCTGACCATCCTTGGGTTTGTATGAAAACATTGCATATATGTATCCACATCATCTTTAAAGTTTAAACTTATATAACATTTAATCTGCAGTTTCTGTTTTACCGAACCCTACTCTTGAGCACTACACCTCTTACAAAAGCTCCAATCTTAGAACTTGCGTGCGGGCTCTACAGGAACTGCAGCACAACACCAGTAATTGCCCCCTCAACGCCATCCGTGAAAAGTATGGGCAGCAAAAGGTGCATGAATTTGCTGTTTGAATTCCTTGCATGCCCCACTCGAATGAAGCCCGTCAGAATACCAACTTTCAAGTGAAATCGTGATTATCCTTCTTGTCTATGTGCAAGTCGTAGCATGTTGATTTTTGCAACCATGTAATGAACTTTGTTCCATTGCAGTTTGAGTGTGTTGCCAACCTGAGGTCACCGGAGCTGCTGCAGTCACTCTTCAGTTGATGTGCCCCCCTGCTGATTCACAGCCATTTGCTGCAACGATCCTGACACCGTATCGTCAGCTTAGAGCATACCCTTCTCTCTTTTTTTTTTTTTTTGAACTTAGAGCATACCCTTCTTAGATCAACTTGCGCTGGCCCCCAAGCAGTTTCTGTTCCATTTTCGAACTTTCTTCAGTTTCAACCGGCATAAAATTTGCTTGCATGTAAAGCCATCACTGTGTGCAGGCTGCTGCCCAGAGTTGATAGTTATAAGGTACTGTAGTATCTATTGGTTCATATAACAATGACAAGATGGCATCTCTAAGATCCCACCACTGAAAACTAAGAAATGACCAGCAGTTTTGATTGAGATATTTGAATGAGTGTTTGTTAGAGAAACTGAGAGGTCAATAAAGGTGGTAAATCCAAATTTAAGCAAGCAACAAATGGGTTGGGGCAAAATATTTTAGTTTTGACACAATAGGTTACTGAAGTATTATATGTGGGAGTGTTTCCTTTGACATACGTTCTGTGACTTGGGTCACTAACGCAATACACTAAAGTGTCAATTTGTAACTCAGCATACACCTCTGAAAGACTAGACCGACAGATCATGATTAACGAAGTCATCATATACATCTTATTATTGACGAGCACATAGCCTACCACTGAAACAGCACGCCATTAAACCTGAAATAAATCCCAAAAAAAAACCACATCAAGTCTATGATTTTAGCACGTGTGGGTAAGTTCTACCACGAGAAACCTAACCATGAACTATCACTTCGCCAAAACATGTTACACCAGAGAAGGGAAAATATAAAGCTTTTGATTCTCATACTTTTTTCTCCATTTTATTTCTTTTATTTGTTATTAGTTAGAATTTTTAGGCTGATTTTGATATTACATTTCGTTCCCAAGTACGGTTTCCTTGTTTAGATTTTATGTGGTGCCCATGCATTCCAAAACTCCAATATTGAGATTGAAAGAATCCAGCAGCCAAGTTCGCGGAACATTGGGGTCATGATACGGGAACGTGGTACGTTGTTTCTTAAGTCCATGGGACGAAGGGGGTATATAGCTTGATCTCATTCCTTCGATTAATGGAACATATACCAAGTGTAACGGGAACGTGTTCCGGAACAATGAACACGAGCCTAATTAAATTGGTTGATATCATGAATGAATTAATTAGCACAAGTTTTCGCTAAATGTAAAACTTAGAAAGTTCTAAAATAATAATAAAGATAAAATAGAAAGCAGAACTCGTGATGCGGTCTCTCCTCTTTTTTTCCATCAGTTGAATTTTGGGCCTCAGATTTCCATCAAGTGGCCAGACGTGGTTCCCGTGGTGTGGATCACGTTCCATCCGTATTCGAAACGCCATCATGTTCATGTTTTACAAATTGGAACGATGTTCCCGGAACGTGGAATGGGAACCCAGAATGTGGAACGTGCCCACATTCCAGTTCCTAGGCTGCCAAGGTAACAACCCTAAACATGACCTGTTAAAACTTTTTGCTAAACTAGACCCTAAATCCATCTCCTTAGTCAAGTCTCGTTGATCTCTCGGAGCCTTTCCATAAACCTAGCCGTAAGGAAGCTTGACCAAGTTGAACCTTGACCAACAGGAGCTCTTACCGTGTGTTTGGTTGGAGAGACCATCGAGGATGGGATGGGACGATTCCACTTCTCGTGCTGTTTGGTTTAGGGGCGACAGAGGACGGGACTGTCCCCCTAGCGAATATTCGCGTTGATTCGAGGTCAGCCCCGTCCCTCCAAATCGAGGGGACGGACCTCCTCCCACATCCACGCCGTTGCTTCCATCTGCCTCGAGGACGCCAGGAGCGAGCGACCGAGGGAGAGGTGAAGCACAACGCGGCCGAATCTCAGCGGGCGAGCTCGAGCTCATGGCGGATCCAGACGCGGCAGAAGCGCAACGCGGCCGCCGGATCCAGATGCGGCGGTGAGCTCGCGCCGACCAGCGTGGGGGCGCGGCCCACGGCCCGCGACGCCGAGCTCGGGCGCTGCCGGCGTGGAGGTGCGGCGACCTCGCCTGCGGCCCGTAGCCAGCATGGAGGCGCGGCGAGCTCACCCGCTGCCTGCTGTCGGTGTGGAGGCGCGGCGACCTCACCTGCGGCCCGCCGCCGGCGTGGAGGCGCGGCGACCTCGCCCGCTGTCTGCTGTCGGCGTGGAGGCGCGGCGAGCGATGGGGCAACCCACGACGGTGCCAGGCGACGGGGATGCGAGCAGCCGAGCATGGAAAGAGGTTTTTTTCATTTTTTAATATATAATATAAAACAACAAAAGAAAGTTTGGTTAGAGATTGACATGTGGGACCCGTTATAACAGTGTTTAACGGTGTCAAATACATCATCCATCTGATTCCCTTCGTCCCTCCAACCAAACAAAAAAATGGGTCGATCTAGCTCTCTTCAACCAAACAGAAAATGGATTCATCTCATAGAAACCAGAGTGAGGACCATCCCCTGAGGTCTGGTTGGCCGGACGATAGCCACACGCCGACAATTTTTTTCCCAGAGGCTGGCAATCATTAATGGGTTAAATTTGTTGTTTTGGGCAGTTTGTTTTCTTTCCAGTCATTTGACTCATATTTCGTACCGTACCTACCAAACAAAATAAACAAAGTTGATGACATCATCGCATAATAAAGTGCATTTAGGCGCAAGGCAAAGCTAACTAAGGGCATGGTTGATACATTAACCTAAATTAACTATAGTCAGCTAGCTAGTTAGCTAACGACTAGTTAAAAACTTGCTAAAAATTAATCCAAATAATGAAGTGCATTTAGGCGCAAGGCAAAGCTAAACTAAGGACATGTTTGATACATTAACCTAAATTAACTATAGTCAAGCTAGCTAGTTAGCTAACGACTAGTTAAAAACTTGCTAAAAATTAATCCTTCTGTTTAGATATACTAGAGCTAAATTAAGTTAAAATTAAAATTAACTAGCTAATAATTAAATAACAGCCTTTGGATGGCCAATGTGCTGACATAGCCCCTCTTTGGCATGGCTCTCGCACCGGCTTTTGCAGCAGCTTTTGCATAAGCTGTACCAAACGCATGAATTGAAAACGGCTTCATCGCGTGAGCCGGCAAAAGCCGTATGCCGAAATGAACTAGGCGTCACGAGCCAGAAATAATGGCTCCCCTGGCTTCTCCCCGTCTACGTACAGAAAGTTGGGAGAAATTACCGGTTTGCCACTGCCTCAATAATTCCCCATACCGGTTCCTCACTCTCACCCATCCGCATCCTCTCTCTCACCCATTTGGCTCCTTTCTCTCACGGTCCTCGCGCGAGTCTGGCGGTGGCGTTGCGGCCATGAACCGGCTGGGGCGGACGGCCGGAGGCGGGCGAAACGGCGGCGCAATGGATGGATCCGGCGGAGGGCATCCTGATCCACCTGCTCGTTTTCCCGGAGGCACGGCTTCCCCTCATCCGGCCGGCGCTGCTTCTCTTCATCCCGCCGGCGCCGCCTCCCCTCAACCCGCCGGCGCCGCCTCCCTTCGGGCCGCCGGTGCCGCCTCCCCTGAATGTATTATTTTGTCAACACCGCCTCCCTTCGGGCCGCCGGTGCTGCCTCCCCTGAATGTATTATTTTGTCAAGAACACTTTGTAACCACCACCTAATTATTAGCTTACCTATATTTTATTTTGTTTTATTTCACGCAAATCACATTATTAATAGAGTCAACACATAAAACTCATATCTCCAAACAATATACATATGCAAGGGCACAATAGACAATTGACATCTTCTATACATTCTAAAAAGCTAGGAGAAACCATTTTACCAAACGTTTTCGTACAAAATAAGTCAGAGCTAGAAAAAAAACTGCTTTTCCATAGGAGCCAGAGCTGTTTTTTCACGAGCCAGAGCCGTGCCAAACGGGCCCATAGTCGGTGAAACGGTACCGCTGCGCTGGTGCCCAAAATAGTAGCCGTTGGATGGCGATTGGCTATAGTCGGTGAAATGGGGTACGGCTGGTGCCGACTTGGAAGTCATGCCTCTGGTAGCAGAAACTGAAGCGAGCTGAAGCCTGACAGAGCCCCAGTAATCGTAACTGAAGAGAGCTGAAGCTTGACAGAGGCCATGAAAGTATTTGGAGGACTCTCGTACAAGACACCATTTGCAAACCAGATCGACTCCCGCCAATGAAGGCATAGCAACTAGCAAAATGACCATATAACATGAAAGTATGCCATGTTTGCCGGCACAAGAGCCGGCATGCAGCGCACGCTTTGAAAGTTCCACAACTCCGACAACAAACTCAACAGAAAGACTCGTCCCATTATTTAGACATCAGACGCCTATCATGTTAACAGGAAACACTACCGAATACATATCGTTCTGGAATCTTATCTTGACGAGCACTAGGCCTCGCTTGGAGGACACAAACTAGCTCCTCTTGTTGGCATAGCTGTCAGGCTCATCGTCCTTGAACATATCCTCCATGATTTCATCATTCTTGTTACCGCTTAAGTCACCACCAAGTGTGCCAGCAGAAAACTCATCAGCACCAGTGGAACCACCGGTTGCGCCAAAGCTACCAGCAGGGTTTCCACCAAAACTACTGTCAGCACCAAAGTTACTGCTGGCAAAGCTGTCGCTACCTCCAGCAGCAAAGTTGCCTCCAGCCCCACCTGCAACTCCATAATCACTACCACCACCACCCTTGTTGCCATAGTTGCCACCATAGCCACTACCGTATCCACCGCCGCCACCACCATAGCCACCGCCGCCGCCGCCATAGCCGCCACCACCATAGCCACCGCTGCCATAGCCGCCGCCACCATAACCACCGCCACCGCTGCCGCGGAAGCCACCTGTCCTCTCGTTAGCATGATTAACCCGTATGCTCCGCCCATCGAGAGTCTAGTACAAGCAAGAAAGAGTCAGGTGTAGGCATAGTAATTACATGTTTCAAGTGCAACCTACCTAAATATCAACATTAATGTACAGAGCAAATAATAAACAGAACAATAAAAAGTTGAAGGATAATTATAAAGGAGTGTCAGAAAAATATTAAGGCGTAATCATAATGAAACAGTTTCATTTATGACTATAAAAAGACGTGATCTCTTGACATTTGATCAAATACCCTCCATCTCAAAAACCTGTTATTATAAGTTTGTCCTAAGCTATTTTAAGCTTGACCAAGTTTATAAAGATTGTAATTTACGAGACCAAATAGATATAATATGAAAATATGTTACATGAAAATTTTAACTGTATTTATTTGGTAATATAAGTCTCAGAATTTTTTGTAAACATACGATTGTCTGACTTAAAACAAAATTAGAATGTCAAGTTTCTTGAGACAGGGGTAGTAACTCATTAGTGCTGCCCAAGATACAAGTTACAACTGACAGGAATTCATATTAGCAACACACTTGGAACTAAATTGCTGAGTGTTATGATAAAACCACGTACCATGACCATGAATGACAAACAACACAGCATCCCTATACATTTCAAAAATCCCTTACTAGCTACCAACACCCTAAATCTATCATACCTTCTATTTTAGTAATAATGCATAAAAATTAAGAAGACAACAGGGCCAGTTAGGATTAATAGATTCTGGCATATGTTAGCCTAAATTAATGTTGAGGGTGCAAATCTTATAAGAATTAGCCAGTCATAGGCAATATCGTAACTGAGACAATGATGAAATATCACAACCATGATAATCGAAAACAGATAAATCACAATCATTCAAAGTATGAACTAACCCTTCCATCCAAGGCAGTGATGGCAGCTGAAGCCTCCTCAGAAGATGTGTAAGTTACAAAGCCAAAACCTCTAGACCTCCCAGACTCACGGTCAAGGATAATCCTAGCTGGACAGATTGAAGCATAACTGGTTAGCAGAGAGTAGAGGCAAGGCAAGTGCAGCAATGGGCATGATACCTTCAACGACTTCTCCATATTTGGCAAACTCATCTCTGAGACTGTGATCATCAGTTCCATAAGAAAGCCCTGAAACGATATTTACAGCTATCAGGAAATTGTACAGGGACAAAAAAAATTTGACAAGCAGATACAAATTATAAACAGGCTACAACCTCCAACAAAGAGCTTGGATGATGACATGCATCTGATTGCTTGATAGACAGACGGATTTGAACTCGCAGCTTTCTTGAGCAGACCACCAAGCTTATTAGCCAGCGCCATTGTGCCAAACTGCAACAGGGTAAGATTCTGAGTTGTCAACAGATAATCCAATATACAATGGTGGGGTGATGTTTTAAAGTACTTAAGTCCTAAGTTCACCCAAGCCTTCCAACTGGTTGAAAAAGTTTATTGATTGCAATAGTTATAAATGTTAACAGGCAACCAAAGGGGAAAGAAACGGTTGCCAACCATCTTGTTATAACAGAGGATTTAGGAAACATACATTATTGCCTTGTTTAAGGCATAAAAATTGCACAACGTTTTAGAAAACAGAACTGTAGCAGAGATTCAGATTTCAAATATAAACATAATGGAGACACTATTGTATGATGATAGCAAGGGAGATGACAATTAACTTTGACATGGTAACAATTTTTTTTTTAAAGCTTCCATAACACTGATCTGAGAATTTATTATTCATGGGGACATAGATATTGAGTGTTGTAGCATCAAGAGAGACAGCCTAAGAAACAGCAGAAGCTTGGGTGTTACACAGTGGTTGACTAGAGCTACCTAATTATACACCATTTCTTATGATGAAACATTGTAATCGCAAGAAAACAAAATGAAAACATTCCATTTGCACCATAAAGACACATACAACATGTGGCACAAATGGCTACAAACGCAAAAAGGATGAAAGAAAACAGCAGCTTCATGTTCACACAGGCACGTGAACATGCCGCGAGTAAAGTAATAGGAAGTTAATCACCCATCGTAGAAGTTCAGAACCACGAAGCCGATCGAAAAACACCAAAAATGCTCATCTCGCGGGGATCCAGGCCAAACCCTAATCACCGAGCCGCGCACGAGCGCGAACAACCATAAACGGCCCACGTCCAAACTAACAATACCCGTAATCATAAACCCCAGAACACACTACTTCTACTCCCCCAATTGGCCCCCAACAAGTCAACGACGCAAGGAGCCGAAAAAGACACGGATCGCCAACGCTCGTGGCATGGGGGCGCATCATCCCCCGCGACGGGTTGCATCAACCCGACGGAAAACAGGATGAAATAATAAATCGAAAAAATTAGCTGCTAGGGTTTAAGCACGCACCTGAGAAGGAGTCGGGGGGGGATGGGGAGGGTTTAGGGGCCGCGGGACGAAAGGCGGCGGCGGGGGCGGACGCGAGTGAGGCGCAGGAGGTGGGGGTGGGGGGCGAGGATCGTGATATAGGGCTCCTGGGAGCCTCGCGGCCGTCCGATGGGCTCGAGCGCCGCTGGATCAGCCGTCGATTCGATCAACTGGCGCGGGTGGGCGACGGATATTTCTGGAGTGCAGGGGTTGCGTGTAACGTCGATGGCATGTGGGGTCCACAGACGAGTTGATCACAGTGTCAGTGGCTGGGCGGCGGGTTGTCTGTCCTCACTGAGGCCGTGTCGCCCGTCTGCTGCGATATCGGGGAAGCCGGATGCAGAGCATAGAGAGGGGAGGACAACGATATAGGGGCTCAAGCGGAAAAGGGGAGCTAGCCGACTGACTCCGCCGAGATCAGCGGCGGCGGCGGCGGCGATCATGGCCGCGCAGAGGGAGAAGTCCGCTGCCGTCGCGGTCGCCGCAGCGGCACACGGCGCTGCGGCGTCGGGGTCTCCTTCTCCTTCGTCCTCATCCGGAGGTCCGGCGGCGGCGGCGTCCTCGTCGGGAGAGCGGTGGAGCGCCGCGATCGGGAACCTGGGGGAGCTCGGCGCCAACGTGGACGCGCTGCAGAAGCTGCTCGGGCGGAAGGCCGTCTTCGTCGACGACGACATCTTCTCCAAGGCCTCCCTCGCCGCCGACCAGGCCCGCACCATCAAGGTATATACGTGTACTACCCAGACGCTGCTGGATCAGACTATCAGCCACCTATCGTTGTCCTCCCCTCTCTATGCTCTGCATCCGGGTTCTTGGATCAGCTGATGCCGCCTTCTGAAGGGCGTAGATTCGGTCCCCTTTTAGTTTAAATGTGGAATTCACTGCTCAGAAAAGCAAGAGGGGATCTTGAGCTGGGTATGATTTTGAGTACTCGAGTGATTCAGTTTAGTGCGACTTGTGTCTCTTTGGCATAGGCTTGTAGAGCTTGGCAACTCTGGTTCCACATACAGTGACATGGAATTGGCTGACCTTTTGTGGAACAGAAAAATTGATTTGTACAAATCGGAATTCCGAAGTGATTGGTAAACTGGAATGCAAAAGATGGTGCTTTGTGTTCCACTTTCGCAAATCGGATTCTCTGTTTTTATTGTTGTTGTAGGAGAATGTGTTAGACTTTATACATCCAAAGGTGAGGTTGCTGTTTTACTGCAATAAGCCAGCATCAGTATGATATGAGTGTAGCGTTAATGTAAACATAAATGGATGTAAAATGTGAGCGGCTCGGACCTAAGTTATTGATCTAGTGACTCGAGGAATTAACACAAAAATCAGACGGGAAACTTATGTGATGTGCCCATGTAGTGGATACCAATTTATAAAGGGCGTACCCAGTGCTGAGAGCTCCCGCTCTGTGCGGATTTGGGTAAGGGTGTCAGTGGCAAGCCTTACCCTCGCCTGCGCAATGCGAGGAGACCACGACTCGAACCCAGGACCTTCCGGTCACAGGCGGTAAGACTCTACCGCTTGCACCAGGCCCGCCCTTCAGTGGATACCAATTTATGTTCGCTCAAAATTTGTTCCTTTGGACTTTCCGTATTTTGTCAATTTGGAGATATGGAAGAGATAATAAACTAATCCTCACAAACAAAAGTTCATATTATGCTGCTAAGAAGTCATTATTATGTGGTAAGTTTGTACTCCTGGGTTACAATATGTTGTCTTGTGTTTTTTTACCACATATTGTTTGGAGCATGCAACTCTAGCTTAATTAGCTCATAGTGATGTAGTTTCAATCAAGTCATTTAAAGTAAAACCTTAGGACATCTGTATTTAGTTAGACTTTGATGTAAATTTATACTCCCTCCATTCCAAATTGTAAGACACTTTGCTTTTTTTTAGATACATAGCTTTTGCTACTTAGAAATACATTATGTCTAGGTACACGGTAAAAGCAACATAACTAGAAGAGCCAAAATGTCTTACAGTTTCGAACGCACGGGGGTGGGGGGTGTTTGTCTTATTTTGCGTTCAAAAATAAAGTCAGTTTATTTAGATTGCAGAAACTGTCACATATTGGGATCTCTAGAGCAATTATTATTAAGTCGATGAATAAATGTTAAAGTTCTTATCATTTAGTGTATTTGTGACAATTAACTGGTGTATGCTAGTAATGTATTGTACTGGTAAGTTAATTATTACAAACAATGTAGATACCACAATCGCACCATATTGTTTCCTTGATTTGCATGCACTGATCACTTGATCAGGTTTGACAAGTAAGTGTACCCACTACCCAGAGGAACTACATAAGTGCTAATGTGGTTGACCGTTTGACTCTGTTACGGTAAAATTTGTTCTTGATGGGGAAATAGCCAAATAGGCCAGCATATCTTCCAAGTTGACCATTATCCCGTAAATTATTTGAACAAGATTATTCTTGTTTCTGCTACCAGGTTCTTGATCAGAGGGTGCAGTCTCTGGAACGTGAACTTGATGCTGCCATTTCTGCAGCAGCTCGAGCTCGTACAGAGAAACGTCAGGCCGAAGCTGCTCAACGAGCTGCAGAGTTACGCACACAGGAGGTCATGAAGGAACTGGAGAACACTGCAAGTATGTACTGTCCTGTTTGTACACTAGCATTAGCATGCATAGCATTTTGTTTAGCTAGCATTTTTCGAGAAAATGCTGTCTTTGATTGCACTGACATCTTGCAGGAGTGTTTGAGCTGCACATGGAGGAGTTGCGGCTGAAGCAAGAGGAGATTGCGAAGAAAGCTAGTGATATCAAGGTGTTAGAAGCAATAATACGAACCCTTAGTAGCAAAGATGACACCCTTAGTGGCAAAGATGATGATGGATCCAGCGAATAATTGCCAAGCACAGGGAGCAAGGCTTTTATATGATTATGTATTTCCTTTTTGGGGTTTAGTCCCCTCTATTACTCGGATGTAAATTGTTTTGACAAGATTGAAATTCAGAGAGCTTTCAGATGAACATAAGCACTCTTACGTTTACCTGTTTATATCAATGCTAATGATATGTTCACCTCCACTTATTTACCTGTGCCTAATTGTTCATCTGTCAGTCCTCGATATGGGCATGCCCATACGGGGACGAGGAGAGAGAGATATAGGAGGTTCGTTGTGCACCTGTGTCATTGCATTTCCTTCAGAAAGAGTTGTTTTTTTGCCCACTTTTCTGAATCAACTGTAGATTACAAATGTTGCGAAGGCATCATAAACCTCATTTCTAGCTGCCGGAGCCCTCCATCTATTCGAGTATGTCAAACACTTGAAATGTGCCCTTGGCTTCGTCAAGACATCAAGGGTTCTGTTCTTCGAATTTCATCAGAGAGATGGAGAGCCGACAATTCAACAAATAACTTGATTGCTTTCAGCTTGACGAAGGCAACGGTGGGGGCTGGGGGGGGGGCTCCAGCCCCCTACCGATCCTGCACAAGTGGAGCCCCCTAAGTTTTTTTAAATTTTATGCATATATATAATAGGTAGGAGGGGCTAAGAGATTAAGAGAAGATAAAAAGCCTCTATTTCGGTTTGGGCTGAAAGAGAAAATAGCTCGATTGGTTAGAAGTTAGAAGCCCAACCGAATCGGCGACTCCCGAGACACAGGAGGCGGCACCGCTTCTACTGGCTCTCTCGGCGGCTCCAAAGACGCCAAGACGCCTTGAGCCCAAAGAATGCAAAAGAAGACATCGTCTGGCGGCCGTCTGCATCCGCATCGAGCATCGCCGTCGCTCGGCTCGTGGCTGATCTCGAAGCGGCACGCCGGCACTGGAGGAGCTTGGGGCGCGCCGCCGCCCCCTCCACGCCAAGCAATCGCGACCTCGCCATGCAGCAGCTCCACGGCGTGCAGCCCAGCCAGCAAGGCCGTCCGCCTCACTAACGCCATTCATTGCCAAGCGAGGCCAGCGCCCTCGCCCGCCGCCTCGCCGCCATGCTAAGCCGCGCCCTCATGGCTGCGCCAGATGTATGCAAGCGTCCGTGTCCGCGTCTCGAGATCGGAGAGGCTGCGGTGTCGTGCGGCTTCTTCGAGCTCGGCCTTCGCCGCCTGCTGATCGCGTAGAGCCGGCCGGCCGCCGGGCATCAAACGTCTGAAAGCAGCAGAGCAAACAGTAGGTCATCTACTACTACTACCTACTACATCAAATCTTATAGTCTTGGATATCCCGAGTCTCGACTAGTGACTACCGAGGACGATGTGATTGCGAGACTTGCGAGACTTTGCGAAGTGTTTTCTTTTGACTTCGGTAGGAGCAAATGAAAGCGTCGTCGGGCGCAGCAGCCCGTGTGATTTTTTAATTATGAAATTAAGTCTGTGGACTGTGATTGAAAAATGGTTTGATTCTTGATGGATTTTAATTTTAAATTTTTCAGATGTCGTCGAAAAGAACTCTGCGCAATTACTTTTCAAGTTCTAGTGGTAGTGGTCCATCAACTAATGAGAGCACAATTCAACCAAAGAAACCTAGAGCTAGAAGAACTCCAGAATTTCTTGGATGCACTGAACTTGGAAAAGTTGCTGAAATTATGGTGAAGACTAAAATGCACGAATCTTATAAATTGGTTTATCGTCTCATTGAGCTAACCTTGATACTACCGGTGGCAACGGCTTCAGTTGAAAGGATATTTTCAGCCATGTCTATTATAAAGACATATTTGCGTAGTAAAATGGGTGATGACTGGCTCAATGACTTGATGATATGCTATAATGAGAAGGAGAAATTTAGAAAGATTGATAATGAAAAGATCAAAAAGCGGTTTCAAGATATGAAAAAGCGTCGTATGTTATTGCCTAAAAAATTAGTGGTATACTCTATTCTCTTCTAAATTCATAATTTGACGGTCCAAATATGTTTGACTAATCAATTATGTCTATTTGTGTAGATTGCTACTTCGGATGAATAATGTGTGTCAACGTCAAGCACTCAAGCGCCGTCTATTAGTTTCGTAATTTGGCCTTTCGGTATGAATGAACAGCTTCCTTTATTTTTCATGATGTATTTTATGAATTTCATCGTTAACCAATGTTTTTAAGTCAGTGTAGCACTTTTGTTCAGTCGGGTCTAAATTTTTTTCTAGCTTCGTCCCTGTTCAGCCCCTCCTAAAATTTTTTCTGGCTTCGTCCCTGATTGCTTTATATCATCAAAGCGGAGAGTCACGGAGGAGCTGAGATAAATACATTTTTTAAAGAAAAAAGATAAAATTAGAATGAAATGCATTAGGTAGGATATACTTCTGTCACTGCCCCACCCGGCCACCCCACACGAAATGCTACTTGTGCACACCTAGCCACCTACACCTAAGCTCTCTTAATCCACCGAAGCCACTTGCAAGTTTGTTGCAACCAGTCACCTTCCATCATACCCACCTGATACAAAACCACAACCTGAAAAGCACACACCTAACAAATAGGCCTATGCCTCTCGCCATCAAATCCATGGCATGCTGCTACTCCAATGAAATTGCTTTCGCGATTCACACCTAATAAATAGAGCAAGAAAACGCATTAATTTTTAAACCCAACATATAAGAAAATACCAGAGATATGGTATACCTAAGCATATATATAAATTGTAAACATTTGTATAGGGCTCTATTAGTTGTTGCTAATTGAGAGACCATTATACTCTGCTTTGTCATATTAGTTTTGTCGACTCTTGAGTCAAATATTTCTATCTTAATCCATCAAAAATTTTTTTACAAAATGTATAGGTTAACAACATAAGAATTATGTTTTTATATTCATTATGAGAAATAGTTTCATAATATATAGTTCAAAAGTTGTGAAACTACATGAATGTTTTTTAAATTGATGATCAAAGTTAGGAATGTTTGTCTTAGGTCAAACCTAATATGACATGTAAAAAACAGAAGAAGTTTCAATAGCAAGGCTTAGTAGTAACTAAAAATGTAAAACTTTGGCCATAATCAGGCAAACCTTAGCATATAAATTAAGCTTGGGCCTTTTATTGTTGCTTTCATAGACTAAAAAAAGTAGGTTCAAGTCTATTTTGACAAAATAAAGCTAAACAGAGCATGTGCCATCTCTATTACCATCCTCTTGTCACATTGCTTTTATCAATTGTCACAGACCGAAGGTAATCAAAGAGAAAGAGCACGATGATGGGTACTGTAGAGTCTCTAGCTTTTTCTAGATCAAAACATGCCTTAAATTATAATCATTATAAAAAACTGCTACCCCACTGTTATCCAGCCATACTGGTTGATCAAAATCCAAACCAAGCACCTAACATTGGGGCCTCTAGCATTTTTGTGTGGCCTACCAAAACATGCAAGGAAACACATTATCTTTTGGCCCTTACTTATTGAGAACTATATTTAGGCGTGAGAAACACATAATATGCATTGACCAATCAATTACCAAAGTTTCTATCAGATTAAAATCAACCATTCAAACAACTAGGTTTCACTAAAGCCACAAAATTTGATGTGATTGTTGCACTTTGTAAATGTGGAAAAGTTTAAGCAAACTAAAGGAGTATCTACCTTGTGGTGCATAGAGACTTATATCATGGAATGTACAGAGAGTAAATTTTAATTTTAGTTAAAGTTATTGATTTAAGATTTTTTTAGGGATGCATTTGCACCCATGGATGTATATATATAGAAATAGTAACAATTTTAAAATAATTGATTTTATATTTTTAGGGATGCATTTGCACCCCTACCTACCATCTACCTCTTTGCCCCTGTGGTAAACCATCCATCACCATTTCGCTGGCTACCTTGTCAATGTCAAAGGTAACAACGCTGAAATCTAATTATCGAATACCTGAGGGTGTGCAACGCAAAAGTTCCACCCACTAAAATAAAACGCCGCGAGCCAACCAGGGGAGGCCGTGGTCCGTGCCTTCCTCTCCTGCGGCTCTGGGCAGCGAGCAGTGGTGGCCGCGGGATCCCCCGCCTCCTACTCCCGGATCAGGCGACGAAGGTGCGTGCCCTTCGCCAAATCTGGCCCCGTGCCTTGGCTCGCTCCCGATACCCACTCCCCTTTGCCGCCATTCAGGCGATCCGGTAGAAATTCGTCCCGAAATTCTAGGCACGGAGTCCGGCGGTTCGGGATCTACTAACTAGGACGTACTGCTTGATGCGGCGGCTCAGTGCGCGTGTTCTCGCTGTTGTGGGTCAGGCGAATGGGGTTAGGATCTTCTCCTGAGTTTGCTGCTCGAGGTCTACGGAATGTGTCGGCGTTCGAGCCTCGCCTCGCCTCGTTGTTGCTGCCTTCACGCTGTGATCTGTGCTCGCAGTGCGCGGATTCAGATCCCAACGTGAAGATTTGGCGGGGATCTGTTGCTCGCTTTGCCATAGTTACCTGTCGTGGGTTCGGGATTAGGCTCAGAGATTTGCTGAATCTGTTCCTGAATTGTTGGTTGCACGCCGCAAATTTAGTTTCATGTAAGGTTTTCTCATGTCGGTGTGACGATGACGAATGGAATTTATGTTGGAACAGTGCCAGTTGCCCAATTGGCCTTGCGTGTGTCACTATAGATGGGAAATTCTATATTCCACCGTTTGTTGTTTGCTGGCGCTGTCAATGACTTACCCATCAGGAGGGGGTTGAGGTGGATACATCAATAGGCTGTACCTGACCAATTTCTTTAGCCGCTTAGCACTTTTCTCTTAACCAATAATTGAGCAAATCTTGTCGCACTAGTTTATTATTCCTTGTAGGTGGTTCAACAACATTGCTTAAAAAGGAAGCAAACAGAAGTATCAAACTGCACTTAAGTAACGGTTGCAGTTTTATGGACTCCGACTCAGTCAGAATCATACACCTTAGTTATTTCTCTTTTTTTTTGGGTGGGTGTGGTTGAGAGTATGGTGGCTAATCAGCAGTCAAAATCTTCTCTTATATGTGCCTACTCATATACTCCCTTCGTCCCAAAAAAGATGCAATTCTGGAATAGTGCTATGTTTTAGTATATCAAGTTTGGCCAAGTTTATATAAAAGATACTAATATTTCTCGTACGAAATAGGTACCATTAATTTCGTCATGAAACATACTTTTATTTTAAACATTAATATTTTTTATCTATTTAGTCAGAACTGCAGGCACTTCAATCGATAATGCACCTAGAATTGCATTTTTTTTGGACGAAGGTAGTAAATCGTTATTGCTGTAAATGTGGTATTGCCGACCTGCCCCTTAGCTTAGGAAATCGAGTCACTAGATGCTGACCTGCCCCTTAGCTTAGGAAATCGAGTCACTAGATGCTGACAACAACAGCTTTAAGGTAGTGTTTGTAGGGACAAATAAAAGAGCACCAGTGAAACTCCTTTTGTTGTTTTAAGCATGGATGCTGTCTTTGGAACTTTATTATTGTGCTGCGTGCTGCTTGAGCTTTTTGGTTCCAGCATTTGAAACTCATTTTGCAGATTAATTGAAAAGCTCCGGTAAGATGGGTCGTGGTGTTAGCAGTGGAGGTGGTCAGAGTTCCTTGGGCTATCTATTTGGCAGTGACGAAGCTCCAAAACCAGCTGAGAAGCCTGCACCCCAAAAGCCAACTCCTCCATCCTCTGCAGAGAGACTAAAAGATATCCCTGCTGGTATTCAAAGTAGTAAATCAAACAATTACATAAGAGCTGAAGGCCAGAACTGTGGAAATTTCCTTACGGTCAGTATCCATTGACACTTATGAACATTTTGATTATGCTATTTAGGAGCATCAATTGAGTGCTGTGCAGGTGGAGCAAGAAAAAGTTTCTATTTGCTCTTGCTCATAGTTTGTTCATAGCCTATGATCCATAAGTTCTTGTTTAGGTTTTGCTGCAAGAAGCACCCTTCATAATATGATTACGGTGCTTTATTCTACATTTACATTTATATGAGACATGGTTACATTGACAAGTTCTCTCTACTGATCTCACCTTTTTGTACTTTTATGTTTGGCCCTTTTTCTGTGTTAGATGGAATCTTAGTAAATCATTGACAATTAATAAGAGCCTGATATTTGGTAGTATAGCAATAATGGTTGTTAATCCTAGTACCATTAATACCTGCCAGAATAATCTCTGTTGTCTGTTGGCATGTGTTGACAAGAGTTGAACTTGTGGTTTTACTTATGCCTTGCAGTAATCCAAAACTTTCAAATTTCTGCACCAGTAAATTTCAATGTCACACACTGATGTAATTTGCATTACTGGATGGTCCCTTCGATTCTTTTTATTCTTTGCTTATGCACTTCTACTCTCATAGTGAATGGTTTGCTAAATTCCTGGTATATGACAACGGAATCTTCATGACCATTTATCCAAATACTGTTTGTTAATGTTCTTAGTTTGTGGCTGAAAATGCACAAAAGGCAGTTACAAAATCTCTACCTTGAAATATTTGTGCATTTGTTGTGCGATGCTGCAGGACCGTCCGTCAACCAAGGTGCAAGCTGCTCCAGGTGGTGGCTCTTCACTCGGTTATCTTTTCAGTGGCAGCAAGGATGGCAAGTGATGTACACCCGCTGTTAGTTTCCGCCATGAGCATGGGAGAAGGCTCCTGCTTAAGAAAAAAAAAGAAAAAAAGAAAAAGAAGCTTGTATTCCTATGAGTAACTATCAAACTGTTCATGGTAGTATCTGTGTTGTTGGGATTGCTGCTTGTATGTGTGCATGTGGTGTGTGCCGTGTGTTGATCCACAGCTACTGGTACTAAGAGCTTCTATCCCTGTTGATGGAATTGGGGCGTTATACCAATGTTGACATTGTCGTGGGTGATGCTATTACGTATAAAACTGTTCAAGTTGTGGTGTATTGGATATGTTTGTTGTTTATAATGCACATTGTTGTAGAAAATACTTATTCATTTATCACTAGTTCGCTACATGCGTTGCTGACTGCTAAATTTTTTTAACAAGCTACTGCAGTACCACTGCAGTCCACCGCTCACCTGTCACCTGGCGGGTTGTGGCTGCTGGCCGCAGATCTACTGCTGGAGACGCGCCCCCGCAGAGGCCCCAGTGGCCGAGCAGGAGAACCCCAACAGGACAAGGCGGAGGGCAGCCTGAAAGGTAGCGTCGGCGGCGGCTGGGATAAGGATGACGGCCGCTGGGATTGGGCTGGGCTGCAATGTAATATTGAATTGTTGATGTTGGGCTATTGAAGATTGGTCTGGGCTAGAGTTTTTTAGTACAGAAGGGCTAGCGCGAACGTCCGGTCTGCGCGTTCGACGTAGCTCCTGACCCCCCGCCCCCACCACACGCGCGCAAACGCAACTCCAGCACCTCTTCAGTCACGCCAACAGCCCGCTCGCCCACGCCCATGCATACACGAGGACCACCCGAGCCTGCTTCGTTTCACGCGCCCATATGTCATACGCCCGCATGCACACACAGCAGCACATGCGGTGATCGACGATGGCGCCCTAGCAGCAGTTGCTGCTGCAGGCGACTACGTGTATAGGCTTACAACATGTGCTCCTCTGAGATCTACTTTTAAAACATCCAAATAAAATACGTCTAAAATAGATGAAACACTTGAAACATGCACTTGAAACATTCGTGTATAGTCATAGCAACATATGCAATATCCAGATATATTTTTGCAATATTCAGATGAAACACTTGCAAACATAAGTCTGAAACGTCTGAAACACTTGAAACATATGTGTATAGCCATAGCAACATATGCAACATCCACATGAAACACTTAAAACATACGTCTGAAACACTTGAAACATAGGCTTGCAACATGCGTATATTATCATTGCAACACATGCAACATCCCAGATCTACTTTTGCAACAATCAGACGAAACACTTGAAACACAAGTCTGAAAATGCCTGAAACATTTGAAACACACCATCAGCGGCGGCCACGGCCTACCTGGTGAGGAACTGCGGTAGCTAGCAAACTCGGGTTAGGGGGACGTCTGATAGGATCCTGGATCCTACCGCAGCTACGAGAGCGTAGGGATAGGAGGTCGGGGAACGTGGACGTTATCCTCGGCGGCGAGTGGGAGCCGAGATGACGTGGAAGTGGTGGCGGCAGCATTAGGGCGGGTCCGAGCATGAGAGAGGGGGAGGAGGCGCGGTAGATGGCCCTTGAGGCCAGGCAAGGAATATTGCCTTGCTTGATTAATTACAATCCAGTTTAGAGGCATATGTCCTCTCTTAACAATTCAATCTAGATCCTGATTTCTAGGAAATAAAAGGAAATATCTAAATAAAAGGAAATATCTCACCTCTGGGCCGTTGGCCCCTACTGCTGGTGTGGCCCTTAGCCACTTGTGCGAGCCCAGTGCTGGTAGGCCACGTCGGTCATAACATCTCTCCCCGCCTCTTCAAACAGCTCATCCTCGAGATGAAAGTCAGGCATTGAACTCCTGTGGTGGCCCCCAAGTAGCATCATCGGCAGGTAGGCCCTGCCACTTTACGAGGATACGCCAGGCAACACGATGAAGTTGGGCGCGCAGCACGTGCTCGGGAGCAGGTAGCAAGCGACCATCCTATACAGGCGGCACCGGTGGCGAAGTCGTCGAAGGGTCCCCTTGAACGTCTTGAGCAGCTCCACGTGGAACACATCATTGAGCCGAGCGCCCTCGGGAAGCTGAAGGCGACACGCCACTTGCCGGCCAATGCGCTCCACCAACCAAAATGGCCTAGCATAGCATAGACCGAGCTTCCCCTTGGGCTGATGCTCCAGTGAGTGGGTGGGGCAGTGAAGGAGGCAGAGCCACACTCAGTCGCCCACCGCAAACTCTAGCTCATGATGGTGGTCGTCGTAGTAGCACTTGGTGTACTTCTGAGCCTGGATAAGACGCTCGCGGACCTTCGAAAGGAAAGTGTCGCGGTCATGCAAGAGGGCATCCGCTGCCTCTGTCTGGGCAGTCCCGGCGGTGTGTGGCAGGAGAGGCGACGGCGGCCTGCCATAGACCACCTAGAATGCGTGGTGTGGAGCGCCGTATGGAACGAGGTGAGGCGGCGGCGGCCTGCCGTAGACCACCTAGAACGGCATGGTGCGGAGCGCCGTATGGAACGAGGTGCTGTAGCAGTACTCCATCCATGGAAGCCAGTCCACCCAAGCATGTGGATGTCCCCCCTGCCCCCCGTGGTGCAACGAAGGTACATGGCTATGACCTTGTTGACGACCTCTGGCCATCCGTCTAGGGGTGGAATGCCATGCTCAGTCGAAGCTTGACGCCGGTCATCTTGAAGAGGTCTGGCTAGAGTTCGCCCATCTAAATTTTTTTGCCTAGGTCTACCATTGATGTGCATAGACACGTTCAAGAAAAAATGCTTTCCTTTTAGTAAAATTTGCTTAATATATCTATATCTTTATAGGAAAACTCAACTATAAATTCTATCTCATACCGCAACGTTCTACATCATTATTGTTGTTTCAATCATTTGATCTTAAATAAACAATCATCTTATCTTCGCCTGTTGTCATCCGTCCTCAGAGTGCGCTTTTGGCTCCCACAACGGCACTAATTTATTGATTTTATTATATATAATATGTTAAATATGAAACATTAATTTATTGATTTTATTATTATTTTGATATGTTTCATGAAGGGCGGGCCTGGTATAAGCGGTAGAGTCTTACCGTCTGTGACCGAAAGGTCCCGGGTTCGAGTCGCGGTCTTCTCGCATTGCACTAGCGAGGGTAAGGCTCGCTACTGACACCCTTCCCCAGACCCCGCACAGAGTGGGAGCTCTCTGCACTGGGTACGCCCTTTTTTTATATGTTTCATATTTATTCATTTACTTCTACATAGATTAATGTATACATCTAAGTTTTTAAAACCTATATTATCAATGAACTAGGACGATTCATGGATTTGAGTGGCAATTGTGTAGTTAAATCATATTTGCCTACCCAGCAACTCCTTTTCTTATTCTAAATTACATTTTCCCTTTCTGCTTCAGCATTACCTTTCTCTTGGTCTTTTTAGGAACGATCAAATCATGTATTTCCAGCCTTATCTTCTTGTCGATGTTTCACCACCGATAGCCTGCCATGGGGGTACCCGGGGCAGTTTGTTCGGGCTTCAGCGTATGCAGAACTCGACGGTAAACGCAAGAGACAGTCGATTTATCTTGGTTCGAACCCTCAACGTGATCGAGTAATAGTCCTATGTCCAGTTAGCGTTAGCCTTTGCGTTGGATTGATTATCAAGTCTTCTCCCTAGGAACTCCGCCCTCCTTTATATAGTTAGGAGGCCAGAGTCCTAGTCGGTTTACAATGAGAGTTCCTAGTAGGATTACAGAATAATACTAGTACTAAGATTACATAGAAAGAATCCTAGTTAGATTAGATCTTCTCCCTTCCTTGAGGGGTATCCCGTGGGTCCTGCATTGACAAGCCCTCGAGCACTTCATGGTTGAGCTCTGGAAGCCTTGTCTTGTTCCTTCAGATCTTGCCGAGTAGGAACAAACGTCGTTTGAGTGCTTTCTTGAGCGAAACCGTGTAGCGCTTCGTGAGATCTTCGGGTGGTGTGTACCTTTTTTTTTGGAAGAAAAAGTACTCCCATCTGGGTGTAGCCCCCGAGCCTCTTGCTATTTAGGATAAGGAGCTGGAGGGTCTTGTCTTGAAATTGCTCTGATTCTTCGTTGAAGGGCTCCCGAGCATATACCCATTTTCTTTTTGTCTTGAGGCCTTGAAGTGGTATGTCTTGAAGAAGTCTTCTTGGTGACGTGCACTTTTTCGAAGAAAAAAGTGCACTCACTGAGTGTAGCCCCTGAGCCTCTTGCTATTTGGGACAAAAAGTTGGAGGGTCTTGAATCTTATGTTGTTTGAAAACTCCTGTTTTAAAAAAGTCTTCTGAGTGATGTGCGCTTTTTTTAAGAAAAAGTGTACTCACTGAGTGTAGCCCCCGAGCCTCTTGCTATTTGGGACAAGGAGCTGGAGGGTCTTGAATCTGAGTTGTTCAAAGAACTGAAAACCTCTCCTGTTGCAGCCCCCGAGCATATATCTGGGTTCTTTTATTCTAAAAGAACTCGGATATAGGGTCTTGGCATATTCTTTAGTAGTCTGCTGTTGTCAGATGTAGTTGTATGGTGGTGGTTGAGTGTAAATGCTGTTTGTTCATGAGTTGTACAGTGTTGGTATATTCTTCCGAATATGCTCGTTCTTGAGTATTGTTCCTTCACGCCTGAGTCCTTTTTCATTGAATCCTGTCTTTTCACTATGTCCTTTGTTAGGATTGTTCCGTTGGTGCTCCCGGTCCATGTGCACCGCTTCTTTGGTCTATAAATACCCTCCTGGTGTGCTGTTTTGATTCATCAAGCATTTTGTTGCGTGGTCTGAAATCTCCATAGTCATGAATATGATAGTTTGTGAAGTAGAGCAGCCCCCTGGCGTATTTTGTAGTTCTTGTATATCTTGTCATAGCTGGAGGGAGTCTTGTGATAGGGATTAGAGGTAGACTAATCTCGCAGCGGCATTGTACCAGGAAGTACGTGGCGGTAGTTGGAGGAAGTTTTGTGATGTGGGATACGTTCCTTCATCCAACAGTTCTGGGTTGATCCTCCTCGCCTGCCCTGCGACTGTCCAGTGCAGATCAACACCTGATCCGGCATCACATCGGACTTGGGTAGACAGATGCCTGCAGGCCTCCCCTGGTCCATGTTGTCCCACCGTGCTGCTGATTTCCGCCTTGGATGTACTGCGTTTGTCCTTTGAAGAAAATAGTGTAGCCGAGTGCGGTTTGTTCTACCGAGTAGTAATTTGGAACACATAGTCGTTCCAGAGCCTAGTTGTGTCCGGGTTCCTTTTTGCTACCTTGCTTGTCGTAGTACCGAGTTCGTTGGGTCTTGTAAGATGTGTAATCTTGTATTTTTGGAAGCCATTTGTAATGGAAAGAATCTTGTCTTCTGAGTTGTCATTCTTTTTTCTGCTGATGTCCTGGTTGTTTATGATATTCCCGAGTTCTTTCTATAAGAACCGGGTTCTTGTGTTCCTTGTGAGGTAACCCTTCATTGCTTCACGGTTGATGAGTTCTTTTTGTAGCAATATGATAACTCTGCCTTGGTGCTGGATGGATAAGTCTGAAATCTGCCCGTTGAACCGTACCGTTGTGTAGAAGTGTGCCATCCGTTATTTCAGCTGTGTCAGTTGTGGTGAGAAATGGATCGTTGCGTTCTCATGCCGTGTTTAAACGGGCCTGGTGGGCCATGTTTTTATTGCTGTAAAATCTATTTAAAGGCCTTTCTTCTTCTTTTTCTTTGCTGCCCTGCTTTTGCCTTGAAACCCTAGTCTTCAAAACTCCGCCATCGCCATTATCACTGTCATCTTAGCGCCGCCGTCTGAGCATCATTGTTTCTTAGTGCTTTATTGCTTTCGCTAGTATATGGGTAGGAAGAAATCAACGAGCAAGTCCCAGGCAACCTTTGTAGACGAGGAGGCATCGCTTTCTGTGATTGAAAATCAAGAATTTATGGCCATGAGGGCTGCTCAGAAGATCTGGCCGGCTCCGACTATGACTGAGGATCAGTTGCGCGAGCTTGTCAGTGATGGTCTGATCCAAGGCAAGGAGTTTGCTGATTGGAAAGCTCCAGGCCAGCATCGGGTCCTAACTCCAGGTCCTGGTGAGATTGTTATTTTTGTCTCCTTTATCCGTGCTGGACTCTGCCTTTCTGCTTCTGCTTTTCTTCATCAATTTCTCAGTTATTTTGGGATTAGCTTGAACCATCTTGCTCCCAATGCTGTCCTTCATCTTTCTGTTTTCGTTCATCTTTGTGAAACTTTTCTTGGAATTCCTCCTTCTCTCTCTCTTTCGTTACTTCTTCCGTCTGAAGCCCCAACCCCACAGCGATGACACCCATGTTCTTGGTGGCTGCGGGATTCAGCTTCGTCAGGGTCGTAGGAGTAAATTCTTTGATTATGACTTGGTTGATTCTATGAGGTATTGGCGTGCCGACTGGTTTTATGACGCCAATATGATTCCTCCTCTTGCTATTCATTTTGGTTCTGGTCCCGTGGTTAATGACCGATGGGAAAAGAATCCCCTGACGATGGATGAGCTCTAGGCGATCAAGCCGTTTCTTGAGAGGATATGTACTCTGAAACGGCAAGGCTTGACCGGCTTCGAGATCATTTCCAGTTTTCTTCGCCGCCGTGTTCAACCTCTGAAGGAGCGAGAGAATTATGGTTTTGAGTACTCTGGGGTGGAGGACCCTTCTCGTATGGTCCCTACCCTTGAGTTGACCGATGAGGAGGTGCTCAAGCGCCTTCAGAAAATGTTGAAAGGAGTAAGCATCGTCCCGCATGCTGTCTCTAAGTATTGTGCTAACAACCCGCCTCCTGCTGTGAGTTGTTTTTTTCTTATGCGGTTACTTTTTGTATTTCCTTTGTTGTCTCCACTTTTTGCTTAATCTTTCTCGTCTGGTTGTTTTACTATTTTATAGGAATTAGGGCGTAACTTCGTTGATCCGATCCCCCTTGATGACCGCCCTGCCATGGTGGAGACTAGGGAGAGTCTTGCTGGGGCATCTTTAACCAGTAAGTTTTAAACCACCATGATGTTTCCTGGTGTTTCTTCCACAGTTCTTGACGCATATGTAGAGTATGTTTCCTCGTCCAGTTCCTCGAGCTCCTCATAGTGTCGGAAAAAGGGGGCAAGCGGATTGTTCTTCTTCTAGTTTGTCTGCTACCAAGAAGTCTCGTCAGTCGAGTACTCATCTAGGAACTCAAGTTATAGGTAGCGTGCTCCTAGTTGAGCATATTAATATGTTTTGTCTTTTTGTTGTTTGTTTGTGCCTTTAACCGATTACTTTTCTCCTTTTTCAGATGGCGCTATGGTTGCCTTGTTTGAGAGTGAGGATGATGATGCAACCCTTGTCATGCGTCATTGAGTTGTTTTCTTGTTTTTCTATTGTTGAACACCTCTTTTTGTTCTAACTTTGGCCTTGTTCTCTTGTAGTAAGCGGTCGTCGAGCTCGAGTTCTTCTAGGGCTCCGATACCGACCACGCCACTCCTGTCGCAGAGTGGTGGTGATATTTTTGCTGCTATAGTTTCCCCTCTAAGGTCTTCTATTGGTCTTGGGGGTCTTATGAAGAAGAAGATAGCTAAGTGAGTGAATCCTGGTTATGTTTCTTTGCTTCTGTTTTCCTTTTTTCTGATTCATATTCTTATCATCGAGTTTCCTAATCATCTTGCAGACCCTCGCCTTCCCTTAACCCTCAGTCGACCTCTTATCAGTCCTCTGGTGCGCCCCTGTGTGCTGAGTCTCGGGACTCGGAATGTACGGTCAGCGAGGTGGCTGTGAGGGAGACAGGGTTCCCTGGTGATCACGCTGCTGCTGATTTGCTGGCTCTGGGGGTGACCGTGGCCGTGGCAATGGATCCATCTGAGGAGGTAGCCGGGGCTTCCTAGGATACGGCCCTGGTCTTGCCTTCTTTGCATCGGCCGGCTTCTCCCTCTGCTCCTCTTGGTACTGGTGGTCAGCGTTTGGATGATGATGTGTTGCAACAATTCGATGCCACTTAGCGGTTGTAAGAGCTGACCGCTGCCTGGGGAACCTTTGCGACTTCTTTTGGGGAAAAACTCCAAGTAAGTTTTTCTGAAGTTCTTTTTTTGTATGTTCGTCTTTCTTCTGTTCTTATTCTCTCTCTTTTTGTTCAGTCTTTTTCTCGGGATCATATCGGCTTCTTTTTCTTGTCTGAAACCGAGAAAAAGTTGTCTTCTGAGGTTAGTGCCCTAAAAACAGAGCTTGACCTCTGTCGGGCCGAGATGGAGACCGAGCGTCAAATGCACCAAAGGGAGGAACAGGCTCTCCGTGCCCGGGTGGTTGAGGCAGAAAAGCGGAGGGATGCTGCTGTCCAGGAGGCCTTGAAGAATGTGGAGGCCATGAAGAATGAGTGCAATGGTATTGCGGGTTCTTTTTGTTTCCTTTTGTATTCAAATTTCCCTTTCTGCTGACTTGTTTTTTTTTGGTGCTCGTCTAGCTCTCCGAGTTGAAAAGCGAAGCTCTCGGAGGGTATTGAGGAAATGAAGATACTTGTTCGCAATAGTCTAGCAACAGGTGAGGAGGTAATTACTCGTCTTTGAAGAAGAACTTCGCTTGCTTGAAGTTGATTAGGCGTGGAGCTGACAGAGATCTTGTGTAGGTCCAAAAAACTGTTGAAGTCTTGACTGGTAAGTTAGCGACGGCTACTGAGAACTGGAATGCTTTGTGGAAATCATTTCGGTCAGTAGCTGATCTTCTTCGGACTCCAACAGATGATGGTCAATCTTGGGCTCAGTTTATTCCCCAAGTTCCGACCTGTTTCTAGGAGTTCATGAAGATGTGCGCCCAACTATGTACCAGAAATGTTCTTGCTCAGGTCCGAGTTCTTGCTCCGGAGGTGCCTTTGTCCAAGATTGAAGAGGAAGCCGAGAGTCAAGAATATCTGGATGCTGTTGAAAAGGTGGAGCCTGAGGTCGAAGATTTAGCTAGGAGGATTGTGGATAATCTTAATATTGATATTTCTTCTCCTGATGATGATGCTTGATGTAATTGACCTTTGTACTCCAGCCTCTATAATAGGATATTATACTTCTTTTTGAATGAAGATTCTTTATTTTTTGTTGATGTCTTCTTTGCCTGGATGTCTTCGCCTTGTTTGTTCTTTGAATGAGTTGTCCAAGTGATCAGAATTTTTTTCGAGTAGTCATTTGATTTGCCGAGTGCTTGTCTGGCTTTCATCTGCGCCGTGTAAACAACTCGGTATATGTAGATCATTGTCTTGACAAACTTTCTTGATTTGTCGAGTGCTTGTCTGGCTTTCGTCTGCGCCGTGTAAACAACTCGGTATATGTAGATCGTTGTCTTGACAAACTTTCTTGATTCTTGTTAGTATTGAAAAGACATAGGACCAGCGATCTCAAGTATCTTCAGCTTCTTCTTTTTAGATTTTTTGCTTAACTCGAGATGTGGCCAGCATCTGGCTCTTTCCCTGGTTGTAAAAACATCTTAGGATCGGTTTGGGTGTTGGCTTATCAGCTACCCTCATCGGCAGGCTCAAGCATCTTTTTAGCTTTTTTGTTCACGGCCGGTATGCTCAGGTATAGTTTCAGCCATTTTGCTTTTTTGGTTCGAGTGTTAGCTTATTAGCTACCCTCATCGGTGGGCTCAAGCATCTTCTCAGCTAGTTTTGCTCTCGGTCGGTATGCTCAGGCATAATTTCAGCCATTTTGCTTTTTGGTTCGGGTGTTAGCTTATTAGCTACCCTCATCGGCGGGCTCAAGCATCTTTTCAGCTCTTTTGCTCTCGGCCAGTATGCTCAGGCATAATTTCAGCCATTTTGCTTTTTGGTTCGGGTGTTAGCTTATTAGCTACCCTCATCGGCGGGCTCAAGCATCTTTTCAGCTCTTTTGCTCTCGGCCGGTATGCTCAAGCATAATTTTAGCCATTTTGCTTTTTGGTTTGGGTGTTAGCTTATTAGCTACCCTCATCGGCGGGCTCAAGCATTTTTTCAGCTCTTTTGCTCTCGGCCGGTATGCTCAGGCATAATTTCAGCCATTTTGCTTTTTGGTTCGGGTGTTAGCTTATTAGCTACCCTCATCGGCGGGCTCAAGCATCTTTTCAGCTCTTTTGCTCTCGGCCGGTATGTTTAGTGAAAACAACTTAGGGGAAAGCCATAATAAGACATATGTTGTCGAGGAACACCATCTTTATTGATCATGAACGTTGATAAGCCTTAATAAGACATATGTTGTAGAGAAAAACCATCTTTATTGATCATGAACATTGATAAGCCATAATAAGACATATGTTGTCGAGAAAAACCATCTTTATTGATCATGAACGTTGATAAGCCATAATAAGACATTTGTTGTCGAGGAACACCATCTTTATTGATCATGAACGTTGATCTCTTGTGGCTTGTATATATATTCTTCCTTGAGTTGTTTTCATGCGTAGAATCTTCTTAGTTGACTGATGTGCCATGTATTGTTGACTTCTTTTCCATCTTTAGTTATCAACTTGTACGTGCCTGGTCCGGTGACTTTTGTGACAATAAAAGGACCTTCCCATGGACTGAGTAGTTTATGGCGTCCGTCAGTTTTTGTATTCTTCTTAGTACTAGGTCTCCAATTTGGAGTGATCGAGGCTAGGTATTTTTGTTGTAGTGGCGTCTTAAACCTTGGAGGTATCTGGCTGATTGAAGGGTAGCGTTTACTCTGACTTCTTCTGTACTGTCGAGTTCTAATCTTCGGGTGTGTTCTGCTTCTCCTTTGTCATATTGTTCTATCCTTGGTGACGTCCAGATCAAGTCGGCAGGTAGTATGGCTTCTGATCCATAAACTAGGAAGAAAGGTGAGTATCCGGTGGCTCTGCTTATTTAAGTTCATAGCCCCCATACTACTTTGGGTAATTCTTCAATCCATTTGGATCCATAGTCCACTAGTTCTTCATACAATCTTGGTTTTAATCCGACTAGTATGAGTCCATTAGCCCTTTCTACCTGTCCGTTGGCTTCTGGATGTGCGACTGATGCGTAATCTATGCGGAAGCCGCAATCCTGTGCCCAACTTTGGAATTCTGTAGCTGTGAAGGGAGAACCCAAATATGTGATGATTCGATTGGGCATGCCGAAGCGGTGCGTAATGTCTTGGATGAACTCGACTGCTTTAGCTGCGCTGTATTTTGTGAGTGGTTTGTATTGAATCCACTTGGTGAACTTATCAATTGCTACAAAGATGTACTCGAAACCGCCCTTTGCTTTCTTGAGAGGTCCTACTTGATCCAGCCCCCAGCAGGAGAAAGGCCAAGCGGGTGGGATGCAGATGAGATTGTGAGCTGGTACATGAGCTTGTCTTGCGAACATTTGACAACCTTTGCACTTTCTAACGAGTTCTTCTGCGTCTTTCAAAGTGGTTGGCCAGTAGAATCAGGTGCGGAATGCTTTGCTGACTAGTGTTCTTGAAGCGGCATGATTTCCACAGCAACCTGAGTGTATTTCGTCTAAGATCTCTTTGCCTTTTTCAAATGAGACACATTTTAGGAGTACTCCTGATGATGCGGCTCTTCTATAGAGCTTGTCCCCCACTAGGACGTAGTTCTTGCTTCTGCGAACAACTCGGGTAGCCTCCTCTTTATCTGATGGCAACTTATTCTCTTTGATATAATCAATAAAAACCTGGGTCCATGAGGTGGTGATTACCAAAATCTAGGTGCCTTTAGCTAGGAGTTTAGGGGTTATCTCACCTGGTTGTTTGATAGAGGGAGCTGATAACTCCTCTATGAATACGCCGGGTGGGACCTTCGCCTTGTTCGATCCGAGCTTGGCGAGGACGTCTGCTGCAATATTAGAATCGCGCAGGACGTGTAGAATTTCTAATCCTTGAAAATGTTTTTCGAGTTTTCGTATTTCAGCACAGTAAGCGCCCATGTTTTCTTTGGTGCAGTCCCAATCTTTGTTGACTTGGTTGATGACTACTGCCGAATCGCCGTATATGAGTAATCGTTTGATTCCGAGGGTAATTGCCACTCGGAGCCCGTGGATGAGGGCTTCGTATTCTGCTTCATTGTTTGTAGCTTGCCATAATATCTGAAGGACATACTTCAGTTGTTTTTCGTCTGGAGAAATGAAGAGAACACCTGCACCGGCTCCGCCTAGCTTGAGTGATCCATCAAAGTACATCTTCCAATGTTCAAGGATGGTATTTGACATAGGTTGTTGAATTTCTGTCCACTCGGCAACAAAATCAGCAAGGGCTTTAGATTTAATTGCCTTCCATGGGGTGAAATCGATATTGAGAGCACCAAGTTCAACTGCCCACTTAGATATGCGCCCTATTGCGTCTCTATTGTGTAGGATGTCTCCGAGTGGGAAATCTGTCACCATGGTAATCTTGTGGCTTTCAAAATAGTGGCGAAGCTTGCGTGAAGTGATCAGGAGGGCGTAGAGTAGTTTTTGCACATGCGGGTACCGGATTTTTGATTCTGACAGTACTTCACTGATGTAGTATACGGGGCATTGTACTTTATATACGCGTCCTTCTTCTTCTCTTTCTATGACTATCGCTGTGCTGATCACAGTAGAAGCCGCCGCAATGTACAACATCATGTCTTCGTATTTCTTTGGAGGTGTGAGAACGGGCGAGGAGGTGAGGTATGCCTTAAATCTTTTGAAAGCTTCATTGGCTTCTTCTGTCCACTCGAACTTGTCTGTCTTCTTTAGTAGTTTAAAGAAAGGTAACCCTTTTTCGCCGAGTCTTGATATGAAACGATTGAGGGCCACCATGCAGCCTATTAGTTTCTACACATCTTTGACACTTCGAGGAGGGTCCATCTCTATTATGGCTCAAATTTGCTTGGCGCTGGCTTCGATTCCACGATGACTGACTAAGAATCTGAGTAGTTGTCCTGAAGGAACTCCGAATACACACTTGTTTGGGTTCAATTTCCACCTCCACCTTTTTAGGTTTTCAAAGGTTTGCTTTAAGTCTTCAATTAGTGTGTCTGGGTTCTTTGTTTTTACTACTATGTCATCCACGTATGCCTCTATGTTTTTGCCGATCTGTTCACCAAGGCACGTTTGGATAGCTCTTTGGTAAGTGGCACCAGCATTCTTGAGTCCAAACGACATGGTCTTGTAGCAGTAGGCACCGAAAGGAGTGATGAAAGATGTCTTGCTCTGGTCTTGTTCCTTTAATGCGATCTGGTGATATCCTGAATAGCAATCAAGAAAGGATAATAGGGTAGATCCTACTGTTGAATCAGCTATCTGATCAATGCATGGTAGCCCAAACGGATCTTTCGGGCAGTGTTTGTTGAGATCTGTGTAATCGACACACATGCGCCACTCGTCCGTATTCTTTTTTTGTACTAGAACTGGGTTTGCTAGCCAATCTGGATGAATGATTTCTCTGATGAATCCGGCTGCCATTAGCTTTGTGATTTCTTTTTTAATTGCTGCCTTCTTGTCGGGTGAGAATCGTCATAGCCGTTGCTTTACAGGCTTGGAGCCTTCATTGATATCGATTCTATGCTCAGCCAACTCTCTTGGGACACCTGGCATGTCGGCCAGCTTCCAAGCGAAGATATCTTTGTTGTCCCAAAGAAAGTTGGTGAGCGTGAGTTCCTATTTTGCCGAGAGGTGGGCGCTGATGGTTGCCGTTTTGGAGGGATCACCGGTGCCTAGGTCGATTTGCTTGACGTCGGCTTCTTTTGGTGGTGCGAGGATGCTGGGCTTTTTAGCCGATATCTCTAGCTCTTCTGGGCTCATTTCTACGGCAATAGTGGCTATTTCTTTTCTACTATTGGCAGCTTGTGCTTTGGCTGCAATTTGGATTGCCTGAACGTCGTAGTCAAAAGCGCGCTTCAAATCACTTCGAAGGGAAAGGACACCGTTAGGCCCTGGCATCTTAAGCAATAGGTACGGATAATGCGGTATCGCCATGAATTTTGCTAGTGCTGGGCGCCCGAGGATTGCGTGATATGATGAATCAAAGTCTACAACTTCAAACTTGATGAACTCTGTATGGTAGTTTGAGGGAGTTCCAAAAGTAACTAGTAGAGTGATTTGTCCAAGTGGCATGGCTGCCTTGCTGGGTACTATGCCATAAAATGGGATGGTCGTTGGTGTAATCATCCTGGCGAGTTGTAGTCTCATCTTCCTTAGGGTTTCTGAAAAAATAATGTTGAGTCCGGCTCCCCCATCGATTAGTACTTTTGTGACAGTCATACTAGCGATAGTTGGATCTAGAACCAGTGGGTAATGGCCTGCATTTCCTACGCTAGTCCATTGGTCTTCTCTTGAAAACTGGATTGGATACTGTGACCAATTGAGATATCTTGGAGTAGCCGGTTCTGCTGCCATGATGGTTAGTAGAGCTAGCTTTTCTTGATGGTTGCTTCTAGAATCTGGGGCCCCAGCGAAGATCACTACTACCGTCCCCTTGGATTCTTGGAATCCCTTGTCTTCGTGGTTGTCTTCATCTTTTTTCTGATTGTCTTCTTTAGTGTTCCTCTTACTGTCTTTTCTTATGTATTGGTCATTGAAGGTGTAGCAATTTCCGATGGTGTGATTTCCTTTAGGGTGCCAGATGCAATGCATGTTTTCAATGTCGTCATACCTTCTGGGTTTGGAAAACTTCCTTGATTTGTCAGCCACCGCTATGGTGTTGTCTGGTCCACATTTTCTTTCCTGATGTCTGATGTTTTGATGATTTTGCTTGTCCGGGTTGTCTCAGTTGTTTCTATCTAGGAACCTTTCTCGTGTCTTCTCCTCTGTAGTAATCATCTTTTCTACTGTGCATTTGAATTCTTCATTGTTTCTCGGGTTTTCTTTGCAGAAGTCCTAAAATTGCCACGTAGCCATGATTCCATGAGAGAAAGCTTTGATTACTTCTTGTTCGGTGATGTCATGTACTTGAGCACGTAGTTCGCTAAATCGTCGATAGTAATTTATGATACTTTCGCCCCCTTTCTGCTTGAGTCCTTTTAATTCTACGTGGGTGATGGGGTGCGTAATGATACCCACAAAATTTTCACAGAAAACTCTTTGCAAGTCCTCCCAATTTCTGATTGACCCTGGATTCAATTTGTCGAACCATTGGAGGGGCATGGTTTCTAGGGCCATGGGAAAGAACAAGGTCTTGATATCGTCGTCTCCTCCGGCTAGTTCAATCGATTATGAGTAAATCCTGAGCCACTGCCTTGGTTCGGTCTTGCCATCATATTTAGAGTGGTTGGACGACTTGAACTTGTGAGGTAGTCGTATTGAAGCAAGTCTATTTGCAAAACAGGGGAATCTATCGTGTGTTCTGGCTTTTGTGTATTCTGATTCAGCACCCCCTTCTAGCCAACTGTTGTTTTGGTGAGAGTAGTTCTACAGGGCTATCTGAATAGGTACTTTGCTTCTGATCTTTCTTGGTTGTTCGACTTGGTAGTTTTGACTATGGTCCCTTCTACTTTCTTTGTTGTGACTTCCACTTGGTCCAAGTCTCTCGAAAGCGGACTTCCTTTGATTTTGATCTTCCTGCTCATGAGACGTTGACCTCGCAGGTAGTCTTGAGCGGGTCGTTCCATCGTGAGTCCTTAGGACCGTTGACCGGAGAAAGTCTCGGAGCTATTCCTATTTTTCACTGGGATGTGAGGTCGCTCCGAGTTCTTCTAGTGCTTCTCGGATCCTATTGTAGGGTGTATTCGCCGCGCGTCTTTCTTCGACTTCTCGTTCTGATTTTCTTCTATTGTACTCGGCCAGATCTGACTCATATCTGATCCAAGCTTCCTTGCGTTGCCTAGCACGGCGTTGGCGTCCTTGTTTCAATTTGTTTTTCTTTCTCTGGCTTGCTTCTAATTCTCGGTCTCACCATCGTGCCCCTAGGTAAAGGGTGATATGTTGGACTCAGATTCATCTGATGACCTGATGTCGGGTGCTTCTGGGGGGGGACCAATGGTGATCGAGGACGGCGAACCATGAATACTTCTCGTGCGTGAATTGTTCTGCTATCGGCGTCGGTTTCCACGCTGTCGGAGTTGTTGATAACTTTAGTAGAGGCTTCAAGGTCGCAGATCGAGTCTCCTTCTTAGTAGGGTAGAATTGTTGTTGTCGTCGTGCCGACTAGTCGGGTACCGCTATCCTCAGGAGTCTCCTTCTTGGTACGATGTAGTCTTGAGATGTTATAGTTAGTACGAGACCTTCCTGAGCTCCTTTCAGTGGCACTCTAAGCACCGGATTGAGGGATCCTTCGGGCCGTGCCTGATAAGATTTTGCCATGTTGTGGACACCGAATGGAAAAGGACCTGGCTTCTTGAAAGGACTCTGAGTGTACTCCGAATTGTATTCTTGATAGGCCGAGGCCGTGCTCTAGAGCCCCACCTGAAAAGAACTCGGACTAATCTCAAGAGAACTCTGAATGTTTTCTGAGTTGAATCCTTGATAGGTCGAGGCCACGTTCTGGAACGCCACTGGAAAAGAACTCGGTTTCTCGAAAGAACTCAGGTAAGACTCCATCTCGGATGCGGAGCCTGAGTTTGAGTCGGATACGCAAAGCCACAAAATCTGAGTTGGATCGAACATCACGAGCTACGCGAATCTTCCGGCGAGTTGATCTGTCGTAGTCGCCAAAATAGAAAGGTCTTCTTGGTGATCCGAATCTTTGAGGAGATAGCTTTGGAGCTTGCCATTGTTGCCTGCCTCACAGATCCATGAACCAAAGATGAAGGTTGATCCCGTCGAGAAGATCATGCTGTTGAGGTCCGTCGAGCTCTCAGATGCAAATTTGCCAAAAGCCCCTACCTGGCGCGCCAGCTGTTGATGTTTCACCACCGATAGCCTGCCATGGGGGTACCCGGGGCAGTTTGTTCAGGCTTCAGCGTATGCAGAACTCGACGGTAAATGCAAGAGACAGTCGATTTATCCTGGTTTGGACCCTCGATCGTGATCGAGTAATAGCCCTACGTCCAGTCGGCGTTAGCCTTTGTGTTGGATTGATTGTCAAGTCTTCTCCCCAGGAACTCCGCCCTCGTTTATATAGTCAGGAGGCCAGAGTCCTAGTCAGTTTACAATGAGAGTTCATAGTAGGATTACAGAGTAATACTACTACTAAGATTACATGGAAAGAATCCTAGTTAGACTAGATCTTCTCCCTTCCTTGAGGGGTATCCCATGGGTCCCGCATCGACACTTTTGACACCCTAAAATCCTACGGTAACTCACCGGGTATATATTCTGCTAATTAATTGATTAATATATGACCTTATTTGTGCTGCTAGTGCATTTCACTTATTATCCACTGCACCTCCAGCTTGTACTGGTGGCTGTCGGCAAGTACTTGTAGCGGGAGTTTGTTAGGCACCATAGTAGGAGGAGATCTGCGATCGGTTTGTTTGTTGTCTTGGTGACCGAATTTGTCGCGCTCTCATCCGTCGCCTTCACCACTTGTAAAACATTTGATGTGCAGATATGGTTCACATGGAATGAAATTCTACACAGCCTCCAGTAGTTTTCACTTTAATTTCTTGCTCCAATACCAATAGCCTATATTTCGAAGATTGAGAAAAGCTGCAGCTGTCACACAGCAGATAGTGGTTCAGATGGATACACACGTAGAAATACCACAATGGCCATAAATGATACTCCCTCCATTCCTACATGTAAGGCGTGTTGCACATTACGGACACGTGTTTAGTTACATCACTACCATAACGCGTCTGTAATAAGGCTTATTATAGACGCGCTCCACAGGCACGCGTTACAAACACGTGACTACGATAAAACGAACACGCGTCTGTGACAAGCCCTTATCAGAGACTAGTGGGTATCAACACGCGTCTGTAGTAAGCCCTTACGTGAGACATGTGTTACCAAGACGCGTCTGTGTCAAGAACCACAGTGCAGACACGTGTTGACTACACGCGTCTATAGTAAGAATCCTACTATAGACGACATTTATAAACGCGTCTGTAGTATTTTTCTTACTACAGACGCGTGTTCTTGGCTACAGACACTTCTCGTCTACACATGTCTATAGTATTTTCCTTACTACAGATACGTCTATCTGTAGTAAGGAAAATACTACAGACACGTCGGTAGCCTAGACCCGTCTATAGCTCACAGCACAAATATACACACATATATATATACACAGATCACATATATATGTCACAAATCTCACATAAATGACATATATATACATAGATCACAACTGTTCATCACACAGTTGACAGATATGATTGTTCATCACACACAACATAGATCACCAGGTAATTCATATGTATCTCCAATTCGATCTCACAGTGCCAAACTCATGAGCATAGTAGCAGCTAGGACAGATCGAATCAACATATATACAAAGGCACTTCACACAGTGCCTTTGTATTCCTTCAAAGAATCTAATCCAAGTCATCATGCACTACTATAGATTGATTTATCACTGTCGCCACTTTCACTGCCGTAGCGATAGAAGCGACGGTGTGATACCTCCACCGTCGGTTGGACCGATAGGGACGCCTGCTAAGGAAAAAACCGACAGTTAAAACTTTTAGCACCCATGGGTTAACAATAGATGTGGTAGTGGTATTTTCCCCATCTTATGAAAAATCGAGCCGACTAAGATAGGATTTATGGCCGCCGGGCCTACACGATCGTTTGGTGTACCGACGGTAGTAAATTCAACGTGAGTTATTCCCTATTTTCCAACTACCCATGACACAATTGCATCACCATTATTTTCCTACCGAGTATGCCTCATCTTCCCTGATGCGTATTAACTGCTCCTCTCCGCTTCTCTATCTTCAAGGTTGGCCTATTTAAGCCGGGGTTGGATGCGCTTCTTAGAAATCCACACACTTGTTCCTCCTTAGATATAGATAGATACATAGAAAGCATTTGAGCCAACTATCTATATTTTCTTCATCACCATGGCGCTCCTTCTCCAACTCCTCCGGCTGCAGTAGTGGCGTTGGGAGAAGGCCTTCAAGATTGGGTACTACCGGCATTTAGGCGCAGCGGGGGCTACTTGATCTAGGTGCTAGTGGAAGTTTTGTGATTAAGGGGGTTCGCTTATTTGGGCAAGCAAAGGGGTACTGAATTCACTTTGGTATCCCTAGTTTGGTATCTGATATGCACAGGGCCTCTAGGAAGGTGTTATGTCTGTATGTACAGTTGCCACCTTTCTACCCTGCATATTTCTTGTACTACCGCCGATTCATCAGTCCTGGTGCCCTAGTGATCCTCTCCTTCCTCTGGAGCAGCAGCGATGATGACAACGCTTCTCTTCCATGCCTCCTCTTCTTGCCTCTCTGTCTCCTGACCGTGAGAGGTGCAACAGGGAAGGTAAAGCACCTCACCGAGATGCTGGTGGAAGTTTTGCGAGGTGCTGCCTCGTCCTTAGTTTGCATTGCCTGTCTCCAGACTTGACTATGGGATGTAACTGTATTTGATTGGTCTTTGTTATTGTACACCCGGTAGTTTTCGATAGGTCTTTGTTATTGTACAACTGTGGAATGTAACTGAAGTTATCAATAAAATTACTGTGATGCTTGTTATTGTGTCGTTTATATATAGTTTTTACCTTAAAAACAATTAATAACTGAATGGCTGTGATGCTTGTTACTTAATTTTTTATGTGTCGTAGTATTTGCCTTGGCTACACAGACGTGAGATAAAGCACCTCACTGAGATGGTACTGGGGTGGAAGTATTTGTCTTGGTTTATTTGCAAATTGGTTTGTTGTGTTTGCAAATTGTCATTATTGCAGCCCCCGTCGCTATTTCATACGGTAATTCAGTGTTAGTGTTAGATTGCAAAGTGTAGGGAATCAAATGGTCCGCGTCGTCTTCCCTGCTCCATTGCCTATGACTCACGTGGGTGGACGTGGATGTCACGGACCTTGACTGTTGCCTTCTCGACTCATGTTTATTAGTGGAGATGACTAGAATAACTTGTATTAAGAAATTGAAACATGTGCAAGGGAATCTAAACCGCATCATACGAGAAGGAAGGTAACTGTAACGAGTTTAGAAAGGAATCGTACTTGCATATCATTGTATTGAGGAGAATGAAGAGTTTATCATACAAATCCCCATCATCCAAATATATACATATCAACATTGATCTGCCTAGAATCTACCACATACTTGTGAAGAACCTATCACACTCATTGAGGATCCTACACTCCTCACTGCAGAACATAGCCCACTCCTCCCAACCTTCCCATCAAGCGTGGTTGCCGCAGCCTCTGCCTCCGCACTGATGTCCGTCCTGGCGATGCACCAGCATGGCTAGAGGAGGCAGAGGACACTAGACTCACTCGACACCGGCCACCCAACCAAGTCCTGCAACACCCACGTGGCCTGTTGGAGGCTCCGTGTACATTTCTCGTTCTTCCACCTCACATTCGCCGTCGGGCCTGCTTCATCACCTTCGACCTTCCTCAACAACCGCCGGGCAATGTTGTCATTGCCAGCACCGCTGTTGGACCTGTGGAGCACAAGGGAGAGAACAAATGCAGCAACATCATGGCCTGCCATTGCGGAGCGCTCAAGCATGTCGAGCCACAGCATGAGTGCACTATGGTCTTCCACGAAGACGACATGCATCCCAGTGTTGAAGCAGGCCTCCGGGTTGCCGATGCTAGCAAGCCTAACAATGAGATTGGTGCGGTACTCATGGTCATAGAACCGCTTCCAGATCCCATGTTGCATCCCACGCAGCAGCACCCACCGTAGTGGTATGCTCCATCCCACTATGGCATTGTCGCACACCCTACGCATCTGCGAACAGGTTGCCCGTAGGCTGCCAAGATCTTCCATGGGATCTACTGCAGCCGTAGTGACGCGACTAGCAATCTCAGTAGCTATCTCCATCGAGAGCTTCTCCATGGAACGAGGACACGCGCGTCGATAGCAAAAGATAGATCCTCTGGTCGGGGAGCAATGTCATGGCAAAGCGGAGCACTAGGGAGTCCAGGGATTAGAGCGGAGCAAGGTGAGTTCCAAAAAACCCTCTTGGGATTTTATGATCGCTTTGTTCTTGAAGGTTCCACGGCGTGGGGATGTCGAATGTCTTGGGGAAGTCAATCGTCATCCTCTGAACCGTGTGAATCGCGTAAACCGTATATGAAAATGCGAGAAAAATTCAGAATGAAAGAATCTTATCTTACTATCTTACTATTATCTAATTAGAGGCCACAACGGTGTAAACCTTGTGAACCCCATAAACCGTGTATGTAAACCATGTGAACCCCCTATTTTTGCATGTAAATTACCCACCTCTGCCATTACAAAAGATAATTCAAAGCAGTCGATAAAAATATAATAGGCTAGCGGTTTGTCACTTCGTCTCCCCAAACCGCGTGGTTAGCGCTAGAGGGGCCGAGCCACGTGGTCGAGTCAATTTTCTCCATCCAACTTCCAACACCGTCCCATCACCATTACTTCCACCGGGAGAAGCGTGCTCCACTAAGATTGTGCGAGACGTGGTCCCGCCTTAACTCCTGCTCTCGCTCAGTACAATCGAAGGGAACTCCAACGGGCGCCTATCTCGCCCATCCTTCTATAAAAGCGGAGGCTAAGGCCGGGAAGCAAGTACACGATTCCTTTTCTAAACTCATTACACTTACCTCTCTTCTCGTTCTATCTTCTTCGTCCGACGCTCCGCCTCGGCACCCATCTTTCAGATCTCATCCAATGGTGGATCGGGCAATGAAGCGCCCAATGGAAGAGTCGTTGGAGGTTGTCCCTGGTCGTCCCCACCTTCGCGTGATGCTACGATGGGATGGGGAATGTAGCTCGACGAGGCCACCACCGAAGAGCCAATCCCCGCTTCCGGCTATCTCCTCTGACAACGATGGGGTGGGGGGGGGACGATGTCTTTGAGTTGGTGGAGCAGTTAGACATGGCCAGCTCCACCCTCCATGAGGAGAGCCGGGAGGCGGACCGGCTGTGCCTCTCTGTTGCTGTCGTGAGGCGAGAAACGGCCATGATGGAGCTTGCTGCTGCCGAGGCCTAGATGCGTCGCTAGTAAGTCATTCGGCACGGTATGATCTTGCTCTTTCACTACGTACGATGTCGTGTCTTCAGCTGTAGCATTTTCTTGTCTCCTATTCAGCCATCTAGGAGCAGCTGATCGTCACATAGGATGGGACAATGGAGGTGATCTGCCTTTGCTAGGTAGCTAAGGGCAACGCCTGTGTCTCCTCCCGGATGGTGGCTGAGAGCAACAGGTGCTACCAGGACCTCCATGAGGCAGCAGGTGCCTCCTACACCTGCGGGGATGACCCTAGCAGACCACCTTCGCACCATGCCACCGTGGTTCATGGGGGTGGCCATGTACTGCATTTTCCTAGCGGCCGCTTTGGCCATGGCAACCACGTAGCTTCGGCTAGGTAAGGACCTGACCGTGGTGGAGCCGGGGTTCCCGAGAGAGACGAGCTATCGGCAGCGCGAGAACATGATCGGTGAGTTCTCCGCCATGGGCGATGGTGTCTTGCTGCGATGGATGTAGAGGACATCATTCGTAACGCTCCCCGCAAGTAGTTCGATTGTAACATGCCTCTACATCCAGAATAAAAATGGTCATAATATTTAGTAGTTATTACTTTGAGTTCATCTCTATTTGCTGTGAGTTGAACGTTCCATTTGTGTGCCTTAGAGTTCATAGACCGTATGACACGTCCATCATTAGTAGGTTCTAACATCTCCCAATCACCACTGCTGGTAGCCTTCACCACCACTTTCGTCAATTTCCAAGCCTGCGCGTGAGTCCTACGCGTCACTCCCATGCGTATTTACAAAGTTTTGCAGAAATTTGCAGTCCCACATCTGATATAGTTCCTTACAAAGGACACTCCACTATACCTTTCTCCTCCTCAGCGCTGCTGTTCCTCATCACCGCCCCTGGTCCCTAGTGCTGAAACGGCACGACCGCCCCTACTCAGCGGCGTGCAAGCCGCCAGTCACTGCCGATAAGCTAGTGCTCCACGCCGGTACGCCTCACCGATAGGTAGATAGCACAGATCCACTGGTGACTAGGCTATTACTCATCACCGCCATCGCTGCTCGAGCTCAATGCCACAAGATCCAAAGGCAATGGTAATGCTTTCACACTTCCCTTGTGCATTGTTCTTGCATTTTTATTCCCTTCTTCACTCATCTAAGTATGAATGAAGCTTCCATCTGATTATTAATGAGCTCACGAACACATCCCCATAGTCGCTCCTTCTCTGATTTAGGCGATAGTGCCTCCACTTCCATCGCCATCCCTGCTCCACCAGATCCTTGTCAACATGGAGGAGGAGCCCCCCAATAAGAGGAACGAAGTGGCCATCCTCACAGACCATGTCTTGGTACTCATCCTCAGCTGCCTCACCGCCCGCTCCTTGTGCAGCTACAAGTGTGTCTATTGCTCTGGGAATAGCCTCATCTTAGGATCCAAGTACCATAAGGAGCTGCCCAGATTCTCGCCGGATTCTTCTACCGCAGCTGGAAATGCAAACGCAACTTCACCAGAGTCAACGGTGAATACCCCTCCTTATCCTTCTTGCCCTTCCCCATTCAAGATGTCAAGATCTCAGTTTGCTCCCGGGGCCTCATCCTCTGCTGGTACTCTAGGTTTCGCTATGTTGTCTGCAATCCGGTGACTAAGAAATGGTTGCTACTACCAGGTAGCAACCATTCATGTGGTTTAGCCTGCTTGGGGTTCGATCTGATAGTGTCCTCGCACTTCCATGTGTTTGAATATGGGATCAACGATGATGACTTCTTAGGTGTCAACATCTACTCATCTAAAACTAGAGCATGGATCTTTAAAGAATCTGAATAGGGCGAGGGTATTGTAGTATCCACCTATGGAAAATGTGTGTTTGTTAATGGTTTTATACACATGCTGGAGTTCACCTAGATAGTTGCTGTTGATATGGAGGGAAAGACATGGAGGAAAATTCATAGGCCAACTGGTGATGCAATCTCCATCCATGAAGCTCAGGGTCAGTTGTGTTTATGTACTATTGATACTTTGAATAGGTATGAGCTTTCAATCCGGATCCTTGGAGACTATGGTACTAGTAAATGGACATTAAAGCATAAGGTGACCACGCTGGAGCTATTTGGAAAGAAGAATATTGAAATTGGTACTGAGGTTTGTGATGCAACCTACAGAGTGATTGCAGTTCATCCAGAATGGAATTTGATTTTCCTTGTTGGGGAGGACAAAACACTACTGCATATGACATGAACCATAGTAAAGTTCATTTCCTCACTGCCTGGGCCATCGACTATCCTAGAAGTACCTGGAAACTATTATGTATGAGCGGTGGACCTCACTATCTTCCTTATGTTCCCTTATTCATGGAGTCATTAGCAGAGCAGTAAAGGTGCATATGTTGTATTTTGTTATAATTACGTCATGCCTTTGTTCAGGTAGGTAGTTGTTTTGATTCTATATATAGGCCAATTTGGACTTCGTAACTAAAGGAATGGTGTGTTGAATATTATTAATTATGCTGCTTTGTGCAGGTGGAGTCTGAGTGCTTTTAAACAATTTTCCTGCATTGGCTAGGAGGAAGAAGAGGGGTTCCATGGTGCATTGCCTACCAATTCAAAGGATGCATTAATTATATTCATTTTTGCCTAGCAAGTAGGAGTGCCACATAGGAGGAGCATAGCTACGTTGTTTCGTTATATAAGTCTATAGAGATCAGTACCTTTAGTTTGCAATCTATATACCGCTTATGTTAGGACATCAGTTGAGAAAGATATTATGGTAAGCGTCCATTGTTATTGTAAGAACATGGTTTATTGATGCAATGATTATATTTGTATGCTTTGTGTCCAGTAAGCTATTAAGGGCCATTTATTGTATTGTTATCACCACCGCCATTGGTGGTGCAAACGTCCAACACCGTCGCTATACGGATTATGCAGCAGGGATAAAAGTGTATCACCGTCAAATCGTTTAGTAACCCAACACTAACTAAACGATCATCAAAGGCGGATCGTGGTGCAAGGCGACGATGACCATGACCTTTGTACTGACAGTTCATACATTGAAGAGATGGTGATGTTTACCTCTACAGACGTCTTGGCTGTCGAAGAGACAGCGAAGCTGCACCATAGACAGTCGGGTCACAGTACAAGGCGACAATGCTGGTGACCACTACACAAGCGGTTGATGTGCCCACACGACGGTAATGCTAGCCTCCACATAGACGGATCGTTTGCTAATGCGGCGGTGTTAGTGTATACCCACAGACGGGTCATGCTCCAATGTGATGGATGTAAGGACTTTATCACGGACGGATCATAAGCCAATACAGTGGTGTAGTATACACCGTAGTTGGTCTTAGATTTTGACGGTGAGGGCTATGACCATCACTACCAATAGCTTACTACAGAGGCTGAAATGCGGCTACGATGGGGGTTACGACATGGCTGTGAAATGTTTGAGTGTAGTAGTGATGGTATATTTGCACAATGAAACTCGCCTTTTTCATCACAGATCTGCGACACAATAAACAAGATGATCTTCTCTCTAATGTACTCCATGTTGATTGTAGTGGTCAACACTTCAAATTCCTAAGACAAAGAAAGATAGTCATAATATGAAGTTGCACATGTGTATGGCCATCATCCATAAAATGAAGCTGCACAACAAGAGATGACAATATATATGACATCAGCAGTACAAAAAATTACTAGTAAATATATATAAGCCATCCATAGTCTACAAAAGGATCATAGCAGATCACAACAGCAGATATATGACCACAAGAGAGGATCAAGGCATTCTAGCAGCAACAAAATTACTAGTAGATCACAACAGCTGGGCACTAATAAATACATATATATTTGCAATCATACCTGAGGATCATCCAAATTGGCCTGTCCCATCACAAGCATCAAGTTGTGGGCCGCATAGAACCCACATGTGTGTGGTCCAGACCTTGCTGCTGGCACTGCGAACATATAAAACACATGGTTAATAATTGAATTGAAACACTACTTCAAACCTGGAAGTGAAGCACAACTTACTGGAATTTTGGTGGCATGGGCCAACTTCAATTTTTTCTGCCCTTTCTTTGGCCTTGGTTGGAAATTGCCAAAAGCCCTACACATACATGAATTGTTATTAATTTTTTTGACTTCCAATAACATAATTAAGAAAGAAATGCAAGAGTCAATAGTAGGTTAGAAAATACTCACTCATCTATCATAGATTTCAACGGACTCAAATCTGACTTCCTACCTCTATTGGGGTCGAGGTACATCACCTTCTGCCACTTTGGAATGATGATAATAGCGATCCAGTGCCCACCACAGTTATGCGCATATTCTAGATACACCACGCTATAACCTCTATCAGTGTTCATAGTCTTTATTGACAGTGGATCTGGATCAAGAAGGCCAACTGGCATAGATGTGGCCCTAGCTTCTACAATCAGGCATCTAGGAATAAAGAAGTATACAAAACAATTTAGCAAGCAAATATATGAAGAGAATCCCTAGCTAAAAATAAACAAGTTTAGAAAATAGATGAAATTGTACTTATAGTGTCAAGTAGTGAAGAAGTCCTACATCCAATACATCAAGTTTGAAGAGGTCAAACAAGTCATCTAATCCCACAATGAAAGGCTCAGATTCTACATCATGCAAAAAATGCTGGCGCTTGATCACAACAACCATCCTGGCTTTCCTCTGCTCTTCACATTCTTTCATGTACCAAGCATGAAGAGCAACACACCCTGGTCCTGCCTTCTCAAGCTCTGTTTTTGATAGGAATGGCTCTCTAAATTTGAACTTGGCGTTGGCCTGTGTCCATATAGAACCGACAGGGGCACTCTTAGACGATTTGGTGGGTTTCTCCACCTTCTGCTGCTTGGCACCCACCTGCTGCTCTAGTTTGCTATCACTCTTAGCTGCTCCAGGGTGTGTTGGTGGGTTAGCTGGAGCAGTTGTGGACTTAGCTGGCTTCAGCGCTGGCTTTGGCACTGCCACAATCTCCTTTGAAGCACTCTTTTCTACAGTAGTGCTACTCTTTGTGATGAGGACATCACTCCTTTGGATGTACCAGCTGATCCTCCAACCGTCATGCAAGGTCCAAAGATCCAGGCTCAAATGCGTCAAATCAATTTAGAGGTGAGCTCGTTCTTAAGCGATCCATTTCATACTTTTGAGAATAGACTACTACCTAATGATGTTATTTTGCTTAGAAACATTGGAGAGGGTCATGAGGGACTTAGAGGACGTGGTGGAGGTGATGATGACCAGCAAGGACGTCCAACAAAAATTGGAGGCCCGATCCAACATGATTTCGAGTCTGCCTCGGCCTTCAGGACCAGTCTGCCTTAAACTGGTCACCCAGGACGCATCTGAACTCCATTTTCGACGATCCACATATGGATGGAAAGCTAATTTAATAAGGAACCCAATCCAAGTGGTTTCATGTGAAAATCTGTTTGGAATCAATGGGAATCATGGTTACAAGTCAGCATCCAGAATCTACCAGGGTGCTGCGACACCGTCTTTTGGTCTGTTGGACCATGTATCGTGTTTGGGCCCATTAGGGCGCGTCCAGGGGTCTTGCACGACCCTAGAGTCTTCATAAACAGCCACCGCTCCTCCATTAGGGTTTGGGTTTTGCTTAGATTATTCTTTCAAGAATAGTTTCGCCGTTCATCGGTTTGTGAGACCCCAACTTTGTGAGATTAATCATTCATCTGTAATTTGGTTGTGTTCTTTCTTGTTCTTGCTTGTGTTCTTCGTTGCGCAAGCAGGGATTAGCCTTCTTGGCGAGGTCAACCTGGTCCGTGACTTGGTTGATAACCAGAGGAGTTGTGGTGCTAAGATTGCAGTGTTCGATCTGAAGCCGGATCGGTGTGTCATTCTCCACCACAACGATAGTTACCTCTACCTGACGGAAGATCGGGATCCCCGTTCCCATTAAGTGGTAATCAGAGCTAAGGTATACCGTCAGGTTCACATTTATCCCCTAGTTTTGAGTGTTTCGCATTCGTCCCATAGTCCAGTGCCATACTTTTATTTCCTGTCCTAGAACCTTCCGCGCCATAGCCTCTGCATATTTTAGTTTCAGAGTTCGTCGTCTTGCATTTGTGTCCTGGTCGAGGTCTTGTTGCTGGTTAGGTCGTGTTAGAGTCCAATTCGTGTGTTTTCCCCCATCGTTTCCATCAAATTTTTGCTGCTGTGACCAGTTTTGTGCACATTGTTCCCGTTTTGTCCTCTAATTCGGAGCCAATTCTTAAAACTGGTCTAGTTTTCTTATACGAACTCGGATTTCGACGTTCCATATATCAAAATCGATCAGAATTTTTTTTGGATCCGTCCATCCCCCATCCTATCGGGGTTGGAAAATTTTAAATTGGTCAAAAAGTGGTCACAAGGTCCTCTTTTCGTGGTCACAAGGTTTTTGTCGATTTTGAGCAAGTTTTCTGAATTTTCCACAGGCCATGTCTTTCACTTGTTTAAGCTCATATTTGTTGTGGTTACTTATTTTGTGCTCCTAAGTAAAGGAAAAATATCAAAAAAATAAAATAAAAAGTTGAAATTTCCAAAAAAAACAACGACAGCCAAAAAAATAGAAAAAAGAGAGGGGCAAAAGAGGAACAATATCTAGCACATAGAGAAGACCAAAGTGAGTTGTGTTAGTGTGTGCTGTCTGGTTCCTTGTTTGTGTTGCTGTTTCCATCCACCATACTTGTTTTTCACACCCCTGTCACCTTGCTATTCACCATACTTGTTTGTTACACACCTGGTACTTGGAGCATTTTAGACCAGCAACGAGAACAAGTACTTTGGACTATAATTCAGCATTACTTTCTGTTACTGACTTGTGTGCCAGATATACATATTATTCTTTGTGTGCCTTCCAAGCTCCACAAACTCTTCAGATCAGTACAGAAAAAGGGCCTTGCAATCTCGGTACCACTGCCTCACAGGTATCACAAACCAGCCGCCGGTTGTACCGCCCACTGCTTGTGTTAGTAAGAACTTTGTAAGAGCTTGGTAAGACGCTTCCACTTGCTGTGAAAAGTGACACCACTACAACCACATAGTCATTTGGTAGGGATAACTTTCACTGTTTGTTCCTGTTTTTGTGTTTACAATGGCAGGAGCTGAACAAACTGGAGACAACAATCCTATGGGTTTCAACGAGTGTGTCAGCTAAGAGCAACTACAAGCTGTTGTAGAGGATGCCCAAAAAAGGATGAATGAGGCCGTCAGGAAGGCCGTCACTAACGCACTCATTGAACTCAACATTGGCAACAGCATGGAGAGATTGAACAAACGAATTTCCACGCTAACCGACAAGGTTACTGAGTTGGAAACCTTGGTGGCGGTCAACAATAATGACATTTCTGGAAGCAACACCGATGGTCTCTTGCCAGAAGACATGGTGCATGATGCTGTTGGGAACATAGATCGAGCAGCCTTCCGACAAGCAAGATTACGATGACATCTTTGCCGCAACACGACAGGTATGGGTGGTGTCCACCACCATCAAGGTAATAATCACCGTGTGCCCGATGATCCTTATGCTAAGATTAAGTTCACAATACCATCTTTTTTGGGTCATTATGATGCTGAGGGATATCTTGATTGGGAGATGACAGTAGAACAAAAGTTTAGCGCCCACCTTATGCCTGAGCATCATAGAGTTCGACAAGCTACTAGTGAGTTTAAGGATTTTGCTATTATTTGGTGGAATGGGCTAGCTGCACAAGATGCTTTACCTGGTACATGGGAAGAACTTAAGGTAGCTATGCATGATCATTTTGTTCCTCCTTCTTATCATAGAGACTTGCGTAAGAAATTGATACGTTTAGAACAAGGAGATAAATCTATACATGATTACTATGGTGAGCTCCAAAAGGGATTGATGCGCTATAGTGTTGTGGAGGGGAATGAAGATGTCATTTGTCATTTTTATTCGGGTTTGAGGCGTGAGATTTAGGACATTGTTGATTATAAAGAATTTAACACTGTCAACCAGTTGTTTCAGTTTGCTATGCTTGCAGAAAAGGAATTATAGGGGCGTGAACAGCAGAGCAAGAGCAAGGTCAGCACCACATACATGCCACGCTCGGCACCATCTTTGGGGCTGACCAAGCCAACCACTTTTCAGGCGCCTCCACCAGCGAGCAAGCGACCAACAGCCTCTGGAGTTTTTGCTACACCTAAGGCACCTCCCGCACGACCTTCAGATTCAGGTAAAAATTCTTTGTAGGTTCCTACCAAGAGTGCCTCATCTGTTGCATCGATGGGACGCACTTCGGGCATTCAGTGCCACCGCTGCCATGGCATTGGCCATGTGTAGAAGGACTGCCCAAATCAGTGGGCATACATTGCTACAGAAGATGGTTACATCAGCACCTTTGACATTGAGGATGAAGAAGACCAAGATGCAGATGAGGAGGATGGCGAAGTCCTTGGTGACGAGGCCACGACATCCTATAGGAGCATCATTGTACAGCGGGTGCTCAGCTCACAAGTCCAGCAACCTGAGAAACTACAATGCCATAACTTGTTTTAGATTTTCTTTGTCATTAACAACCGTCGAGCACGTGTCATTATTGATGGAGGTAGCTGCAATAATTTGGTGAGTTCTGATTTGGTCAAGAAGCTTGGCTTGACCACACGCCCACATCCATGTCCATACCATATTCAGTGGCTAAATGATTCAGGTAAAGCAAAGGTAACACAACTTGTAGAGTATCATTTTCTATTGGTTCTTATGCTGATTCTATTGATTGTGATGTGGTACCTATGCAAGCTTGTTCACTCTTATTGGGTCATCCTTGGGAACATGATAATGATGATACACACCATGGTAGAAGTAATAAATACACTTTTGTGCATAAAGGAAAGAAAATTACTTTGGTACCTTTGACCCCTGCTCAAATTGTACAAGCTGATAGAGAACGAGCTGCTAGTTTGAAAGATGTTCAATCTGAAAATTAGCAAGTTGTTAATTCCATTCTCCCACCTAAAAAGGATAAGTCTACACCTAATTCTAAGGATGAGGGAATTAAATTGAAGGGTGGTGTTATGCTTGCAACAAAATGTGACTTTGCTGAAATTTCTGATGATGATATTTGCTATGCTTTGGTATGCAAACGAGCTACGTTTTTGCTTGAAGATATTGTTAGCTCGGTGCTTCCTGTTGTCACTAACCTTTTGTAGGAGTATGAGGACATTTTTCCAACTGAGATACCCCCGGGGCTGCCACCTATGAGAGGAATAGAGCATCAAATTGATTTGATTCCGGGAGCAACCTTGCCCAACCGTGCTGCCTATCAAACCAATCCCGAGGAGACTAAGGAAATTCAGCGGCAAGTCCAAGACCTTTTGGACCGCGGGTATGTACGTGAAAGCCTTAGTCCTTGTGCCATTCCTGTACTTTTGGTTCCTAAGAAAGATGGAACTTGGCGTATGTGTTGATTGTAGAGCCATCAATAATATTACTATTCGGTATCGTCATCCTATTCCTAGGCTAGACGACTTGCTTGATGAGTTGTGTGGTTCTATAATTTTCACTAAGATTGACTTGCGAAGTGGCTACCACCAAATTAGAATGAAACTTGGAGATGAATGGAAAACCGCGTTTAAAACCAAATTCGGGTTGTATGAGTGGTTAGTAATGCCTTTTGGTTTGACCAATGCACCTAGCACTTTCATGCGCTTAATGAATGAGGTTTTGAGAGCTTTTATTGGTCGTTTTGTGGTAGTTTACTTTGATGATATATTGATTTACAGCAAGTCTTTTGATGAACATATGGATCACTTACGTGCTGTTTTTAATGCTTTACGTGATGCACGTTTATTTGGTAACCTTGAGAAAGATTTTAGCATAAAGAAAGATCTCAGCATGAACATATGGATCACTTACGTGCTGTCTTTTGCATGGATCGAGTTTCTTTTCTTGGCTATGTTGTAACTCCACAGGGAATTGAGGTGGACGAGATGAAAATTGAAGGCATAAAGAGCTGGCCGGTTCCCCAAACCGTCACACAGGTGAGGAGTTTTCTTGGTCTTGCAGGATTCTACCGCCGCTTCGTCAAAGATTTTAGCACCATTGATGTCCCGTTGCATGAGTTGACGAAGAAAGGTGTGGTGTTCCATTGGGGGAAGGCACATGAGGAGTCCTTTGACACTTTGAAGGACAAGCTTACACACGCACCATTGCTGCAACTTCCAAACTTTGGTAAGACTTTTGAGCTAGAATGTGATGCTAGTGGAGTTGGCATTGGAGGTGTTTTGATGCAAGATGGTAAACCCATTGCTTACTTTAGTGAAAAATTGCATGGCCCTGTTCTTAATTATTCCACGTATGATAAGGAATTGTATGCACTTGTTCGTTCTTTAGAGACGTGGCGTCATTATTTGTGGCCTAAAGAATTTGTTATTCATTCTGATCATGAATCGCTTAAGTATCTTCGCTCTCAAAATAATCTGAATCGTAGGCATGCTAAATGGGTTGAATTTATTGAATCTTTTCCTTATATTATCAAACACAAGAAAGGGAAGGATAATGCGATTGTTGATGCTTTGTCTAGAAGATATACATTGCTGTCCTAACTTGATTGTCGGATTTTTGGTCTTCACTCAATAAAAGAACAATATGCACTTGATCCTAATTTTAAGGATGTGTTGCTTAATTGTAGAGAGGGACGTACATGGAATAAGTTTATGATCAATGATGGGTTTTTGTTTAGAGCTAACCGCCTATGCATTCCAATTGGTTCCGTTCGTCTTTTGTTGTTGCAGGAGGCACATGGAGGCAGATTAATGGGACATTTTGGTGCCAAGAAGATGGAGGAGGTGCTGTCCACACACTTCTTTTGGCCAAGGATGAGGTGAGATGTAGAGCGGTACGTGGCTCAGTGTGCCACATGTCAAAAAGCTAAGTCGCGGTTGAACCCACATGGTTTGTATATGCCTCTTCCTGTTCCTTCTACTCCTTGGGCTGATATATCTATGGATTTTGTGTTGGGTTTGCCAAGGACTAAGAGGGGGAGGGATAGTATTTTTGTGGTGGTTGATCATTTTTCTAAGATGGCACATTTTATTCTTGTCATAAGAGCGACGATGCTGTTCATATTGCTGACCTTTTCTTTCAAGAAATCGTTCGCTTGCATGGTATGCCTTCTACTATTGTTTCAGATCGCGATGCAAAATTCTTGAGTCATTTTTGGCGCACGTTGTGGAATAAGTTGGGGACCAAGCTAATGTTTTCTACAACATGTCATCCCCAAACTGATGGGCAAACTGAGGTTGTGAAGCGAACATTGTCCACCATGTTGAGAGCAATTTTGAAGCGCAATTTGAAGATGTGGGAAGAGTGTTTGCCGTATGTGGAGTTTGCATATAATAGGGCAGAACATTCCACCACCAAGGTAAGTCCTTTTCAGGTAGTGTATGGTTTTAATCCCCGTGCTCCTATTGATCTTTTACCTTTACCTACCACTGAGAGAATACATAGTGATGCTAGAGAGCATGCTGATTTTATTTGTAGGTTGCATGAAACAACTAAAGCAAATATTGAAAGAATGAATGAAAAGTATAGAATTGTTGGTAGTAAAGGTAGAAAAGAGATTAAACTTGAACTAGGTGATTTGGTTTGGTTACATTTGAGAAAAGATAGATTTCCTGAGCTGCGTAAGTCTAAATTAATGCCAAGAGCAGCTGGTCCTTATAAGATAATTGAGAAAATAAATGATAATGCCTACAAACTTGAGTTGCCACCCGAGTTCGGGGCTAGTCCCACCTTTAACATTGCAGGTTTGAAGCCTTATTTGGGAGAACAAGACGAGCTTGAGTCGAGGATGACTTAGATTCAAGAGGGGGAGGATGATGAGGACATCACTCCTTTGGATGTACCAGCTGATCCTCCAACTGTCATGCAAGGTCCAATGACCCGGGCTCGAATGCGTCAACTCAATTTAGAGGTGAGCTCGTTCTTAAGCGATCCTTTTCATACTTTTGAGAATAGACTACTACCTAATGATGTTATTTTGCTTAGGAACGTTCAAGAGGGTCATGAGGGACTTAGAGGACATGGTGGAGGCGATGATGACCAGCAAGGACGTCCAACAGAAACCGGAGGCCCGATCCAACATGATTTCGAGTTTGCCTCGGCCTCTAGGACCAGTCTGCCTTAAACTGGTCACCCAGGATGCATCCAGACTCCGTTTTCGACGATCCACATATGGATGGAAAGCTAATTTGATAAGGAAGCCAATACAAGTGGTTTCACGTCAAAATCTGTTTGGAATCAACGGGAATAGTGGTCACAAGTCAGTGTTTAGAATCTGCCAGGGTGCTGCGACACCCATGTATCGTGTTTGGGCCCATTAGGGGCGCGTCCAGGGGTCTTGCATGACCCTAGAGTCTTCATAAACAGCCACCGCTCCTCCATTAGGGTTCAGGTTTTGCTTAGATTATTCTGTCAAGAACAGTTTCGCCGTTCATCGGTTTGTGAGACCCCAACTTCATGAGATTAATCATTCATCTACAATTTGGTTGTGTTCTTTCTTGTTGTTGCTTGTGTTCTTCGTTGTGCAAGCAGGGATTAGCCTTCTTGGCAAGGTCAACCTGGTCCATGACTTGGTTGATAACCAGAGGAGTTGTGGTGCTAAGATTGCAGTGTTCGATCTTTCGATCTGAAGCCGGATCGGTGTGTCATTCTCCGCCACAACGATAGTTACCTCTACCTGATGGAAGATCGGGATCCCCGTTCCCATTACTTTGCCTTCTCAATAGTTGCACTCTTAGAGGTATTCTTGGCCTTCTCATAGCCTACCACAATGTCCTTTAGATTGCTTTTGGAGCCCCTGGGCAGTGGAGGTCTTGCCGATTTTGGAGAAGAGAGCACCTTTGGTGATACCACAAGATGGCCTCTCCTCCACTGGACCCTCTTGTATAGAGCATGTCCAAGAGTTCTTTCCTCATCACTTGGGCACAGACTCAGCGGTCTGTCCTCATGTTCAGGATATACATAATCAATATGTACAATGGCATAATGTTCCTGTACTGGTTGTGAACATAGCTCGCTTTGCTGTGAGAACACCTGACCCCTTGCTACCTCCATCTGATAACCTCCAGGGTTGATTACAAGGGTACACAGTGTTGGCTCTATCAGAAGGTCCACATTATCTAGATCTAGAGTTGCTTCAAGTCCATCGAAGTAGTCTTTGTCGACTGCATCTGAGGCTAAGGCACAACTGCTCTTTCGACCACCTATAGGGCTAGAGGTGTTGGAAAGCAACTTGAAATGCACTCCTTGGTCACGCAGCATGGCCATGATATCATGTGTGATCTTCTTAGTAACTTCTTCTGTCACTTGGCTTCTAACTTCTTTGATGGCTTCCACATCCGCATCACTTGTTGATTGCTTCCTCTTTCTGTACATGCCGGCGCAGTCCGACCAATGCTTCCAACCATTGTAACTAGACACACCATGCACGCGCCTTGTCTGTTCTGGGCTGCCCAAGACCTCTGTGAGCACATCCTTTTCCCTAACCAAAGTGAGCCCTAAATACTCAAGGGCTCCTTGCTTCTCTATAATTTGCTTAGATACACTTTTAGCTGCATCTTTTAACCAACAAATCTTAGCACTTCCTTCTAACTTAACCAAAGTACTCCATGCACATAGCCAATTCCTTGGGTGGCCACTTGGAAACTTGTCCCAAGGATTACTAATGCCTTGGGTGGCCAACCCCCTGTCCTCCTGCTCTCACTTTGCGGCTTTCCTATCATACCCTGCTGTCCCTAGGCAATGGTCTTGCAAGTTCCTCTCTCGAAGCTTCTTGTATTTCTCACTTGCTGCCTTTGCTTCTTCGCTGTCCTTCAGTTTCAAAAAGTTTGTCCAATCTTCTTTCGAAATGTATGTGTGCTTCACCGTTGCATCCCACCCTATGTTGATGAAATCGTGTAAGGTCGCTTTTGTGGGTTCTCCAACATTTGGCTACCATCTGCATCGTCTTCTTACACACAATAGCCTTCAATGCTTCTCGAAACTCCAACCAAGGCTGGACACACTCATCAAATAAAGTTACCTTGTCTTCTTCACTTAGTGAATTGAATGAAGCCAGGACCAAGGAGATCCTTTGTCTAGCAATCAGACCATCTAGCCTCCTCATTCTTATTTGGACCCTCTTCTTTGTGGGAATCCCTGCCAGAGCGAGCTCCATGACAACTAGCTTGTCTTCTAGCCACCGAGTGACTGTCCTCTTTCTTCTCCAGGGTCCACGAGGAGGTTTAGATTGCTGCGCCTCTGCATTAGCATCTCTCTCTTCATCCTCTATAGTAGCATCTCTCTCTTAGTCCCTTGCATTATCATCTCTCTTCCTCCTCTTCATTAGCATCTCTACTGTGTCCCTCCTCTCCACTATTAGTTGGTTCTTCGTCTTCATTTAATGATGATGCCGTAGATGCATGATCAGACACCTATCAAACAAAGGTGAGTAAGGTTGTTAGTGAACATGATAGAGCACTGCCATCTAACAGTAAGTAGTGTTAGTATATCACAAAGCTGCATCTTACCATTCTAATAGGCAACTAACAGTAGTCAACAGCTAGCAGCGCAGACACCTTTTAGAGCACCGCATATCCATGTTTGACATACAGTGAAAATAGCACCAAGAATAGTTTAGGCAAAGTTTGAAATGTCATGAGATCATGTACAATTCAGAATAGATAACAGTATTATAAGCAGTGTTTCTAATGACAACACACCTACAGCTATTGTTCATCTATAAAGAAAATAAGCAGTAGAACTTGAAGCTCATTGTGTAACTATAGAAAAGTAGTTGCACTAAAATTCAGTGGCTGCCTATGACAACACACATAGATAACAACATTGTAGCAGTCAGCTGTTCAAAGTTATTCTAGCCCTGCAACTAAAAAATATGGACCTAGTAGGATATCCATTTTCAGGTACTTGTTGAAATTGTAGGCATAGCTAGGATAGTGTAGGCATGTAGGCTATCCATCTTTAGCTAACTTAGACTAGTACTAGAATAGAACACTCAATGTTTTCAAGTCTAGAGGAAGTGTTCAACATCTACAGTTCAGCTAACTTCAGTCTAGAACAAGTGTTCACCAAACATGAGGTACAGAACACTCATAGAGCTACTGATCAACACATGTAATTAGATTAGGGACAGAACATCTAAATTCATTTACAAGCAACACATGTAATGGCTATTTTATACTGATCAACAAGCATAAGCATAGTATCACAACACATGTTATCTTCACAAAGAGTGGAAAAAGAACTAACAAGCATAAGCATAGAATGACAACACCGACATCTCAATATTCTACAGCTCTAGAGCAAGTGTTCAAATGTATAGTTTTAGAGCTACAATTTTAGGCTACATTCTCTCTGGTAGGGAGCACACAACAAGCACAAACTAAGCACACAACAAGATAAGATCCAAGCAAGCACAAACTAAGATATTTCCATCAATCAATTGACCTAAAAAGAACAAAGAAAAGCGGGAAAGAAGACTGGTACCTATGGCAATGAGCTTGGCACAGTGGTGGGGGCAGGCGAAGACCTCAAGGTTGAGGAAGGGACGTTGGATCTCCACTGGCCCTACACCTTCACCATTGACGGGCGCCTACTCCCTGGTCCTTGGTGGACAATGTTAGATACGAAGGCGACATGGACCTCGGCGGACTATGGCGGCTGGCGTTGGTGATAGAGGAGGAGGCAGGCGAACGGCGGTGGCACGCGGACGGTGGCGTGTGGATGGCAGGCAGCGGTGGGATGCGACAACGGTGGCGTTGAACGGTGGTGCGGGTGGAACCCTAGAATTATGGAGGCGGTCAGATGCTGATGCGGATGCAAAAAGAAAGGGGACGATTTCCCTTGCTAGTGAGGACTTTGGAAATAAGGGGCAGGCAAAAACAAATTTCTTACTACAGATGTGTGTAGCCAAGACACGTCTGTAGTAATAAAAAAGCTGCAAAAAATGTGTCCCACCTGGGGATCGAACTCAAGACCTCTGGTTCTAGAAGTAAGTGTGTTACCATTGCGCTATGATCGTTTGTTCGATCATAGCACGGTTTTAATTTTTAAAAACATAACACTATCGTACGTTGTGGTTTTGACACGTTGGCATCTGGTCCCACATGCCAGAAGGGATGAAGGGGCAGACTTGTTGGGCCCCACCTATTAGAGTCATGCCTCCCCCCAAATATGCCTCCCCTGTCTCTATCCCTATCCCGCATGCCCTCCCCTGTCTCTGTCCCTCTCTGGCCGATAGGTTCCGCACCGATGATTAGGGTTGGAGGTGAGTGTTATGACAGTGCCGCTGGTGGAGTCACGCGCAAGTTCGCCATCACCTGCTGCTCGTATTAGTAAGTCAAGTGCGTGTTCATCTCGGTGGTCCGCTTCAAGCGGCCAAGGTGGTGGTGGCTACAACGGTCAGGGTTCGCTGGTGCCCTACCGCATTTTGCCTCTTGCGTATGAGCCCCCGGTAGAATGCTACTGCAAGATGAAGGCACTTGCAGGTGGATCTCGTGGAGTAACGGGCAGCTAGGCCATAGGTACTACAAGTGCCAGAAGTCTAGGGTAAGATTTTCATGAAATCCGTAATTTTTTTGATATTCCTTGCTATGTTCGTTGTGGCAAGAATGTGGTGAAGTTGCAGACTACGGAGGACTGTGGGTTCTATGTTTGGGCGTACCCAGAATCATCAGATTTCATGAAGGAGTTGCTGCCAGACCTTCGAAATGCTATTTGGGCGCTAAAGAAGGAGAGGAATTGTGGTGTTGCTAATGAAGTCGTGGATAGTACAATGCAGCATGGTCTGGATGTTGAGAAGATGAACCACTTCTTGTAGAAGGAGCTCCTGAAGAAGGATGAAGAGCTGGACATCAAGGAGAAGGAGTTGCTGGCCAAGGACAGGGAGTTGGAGGACAAGGTTAAGGAGTTGCAGGCCAAGGATGAGCAGTTGGCAGCATTGGAAGCAAAGATAAAGAAGAAGAAGAATAGGTGCCTTGAAATCTTTTTATGTGTGTGTGTGTGTTGTGATCATGTTGGTAGCCATGTTGGGTAATGTAAACATGGCATGATGGCTGTTAAATGAATGTGGTAGTAGTAGTCAATTTGGCACTGATATGTTATCTGGAACCCCTTATTTTGGTGTGTTTGTAAGGAAAATGATGATGATGGTAATGTCAGTTTAATGGTTCAAGTGATTTCTCTTTTTAAGGATGATGGTTGTAAAGAAAATGATGATGATGGTAATGTTTATCTGGAACCTCTTATTTTGGTGCTGCAGCCTCCCTGTCCCTGCCCTGGTTCCCCTAGGACCAGCATGGCTTGACGAAGCTTGACTTGCACCCTGTAGTAATTTATTCACAAAAGAATTCCTGCTACGCGTGTTCTTAAGAATCGTCTATACTAATTAAATACAACATATGCATGTATCGAAGATGAGTCTACGCATGTAGTAAAGACGCGTCTGTAGTAATAAAAAAAGCCGCAAAAAATTATGTCCCAACCAATGATCGAACCTGAGACCTCTAGGTCCAGAAGTAAGTGTGTTTCCATTGCGCTATGTAAGGAGTTCAAACAAGAAGTGGTTTTAATTGGTAAAATAGGGTCAGTGGCTATTAAATTGATTGAAAGATTGATGAATAAGTATGATTTCTCTTTTTAATCTCTGAATAAAACTTGTAATTAGTGTATGATTTCTCTTTTTAATCTTTGGATAAAACTTGTAACTAGTCTTTCTCCCTCATACTAACTTCAAATTTGATGATTTTTTCCTAAAATTTTGTAAAGTCATGCTTTATGAATTTATTGTGTTCTTACAGCTATTATTTTTGTCATCTTTTGATGTGACTTTGTTTTATTAATTGAAAATTTGAATTTCAAGAAATGGCAACTTCATTCAACATTTTGAAGCAGTAAATGTTTTCAGCTAAAAAAGTCATGAACATAAAAGTTGTAGAACTGATCAAGATCTACAACTTTTATTTTGATCATTTATTCATTCGACAAAGTGGTAGTAACATTGTTCACAAAATTTACATATCTCTCTTATAGTTTATGAAACCATATGAGAGATATGTAAAATTAATGAACAATGTTACTATCATTTTGTCGGATCAACAAATGACCCAATATAAGTTGTAGATCTTGATGAGTTCTACAACTTTATTGTTCATGAGTTTTTCAGATGAAATCATTTGGTGTTTCAAAATATTGTTTGAAGTCGCCATTTCTTTAAATTCAAAATTTAAATTGTTCAAACAAAATCACATGAAAAGATGACAAAAATAAAAGTTATAGATCTTGAGGAGCTCTATAACTTCCATGTTTATGATTTTTCAGCTGAAATCATTTGGTGTTTCAAAATCTTGTTTGAAGTTGTCATTTCTTTATATTCAAATTTTGAATTGTTCAAACAAGGTCACATGAAAAGCGGACCAAAATAAAAGTTGTAGATCTTGAGAAGCTCTACAATTTTCATGTTCATGACTTTTTCATCTGAAATCATTTGGTGTATCAAAATTTTGTTTGAAGTTGTCATTTCTTGAAACTCAAATTTTCAATTAATAAAACAAAGTCACATGAAAAATTTTCCAAAATAAAAGTTGTAGATGTTGATGAGTTTACAAAATAAAACAAAGTCACATGATAAAACAACTTTGATGTTTACAACATTTCCATTTTAGATCATTTATTGTACTAAAATTCTACTCGAAGATTTGAAATTCAAATTATCAATTTTTGAAATGTATTTTGTATTTTTTGTAAAGAAGAAAATATAGAATCATATATATGTATATATTAGCAATTTTTTAATATATATTATTTATACAAGTATAGAGCAACAAAAATTATTATATACATTTACTTTGTGTTTTTGTGATATAGAAAATACAGATTTATTAATTCTTACAGACGCGTGTTGCTAAAACGCGTCTGTAGTAATTCTTTTCTACAGCGCGTGTTGCTAACACGCGTCTGTAGTATTTGTTACTGTAGATGCATGTAGCCAAGACATGTCTGTAGTAGCTTCTCTCGCCTCAACAGATTGAACTGCCGTGTCCCTTCACCTGCTGCCACGTCCACTCGATCAATTAAAAAACTGCCGCCACCGTTCACTCGCATTCACTCGGCAACTCGACTTTGCCTTCCCCTCCTCCACTCCACTTGCCTCCCCCACGACAGCAGCCGCCTCCACTCCTCATGCCTCCCCTGTCGCCGCAGCCATCGAGATGACGAGGCTAGAGAAGCGGTGGAGCTAGAGGGACCCACACACTGGGAGGTTCGCCCCTTGCTCCTCGCCCGCGCCGAGGTCAGTGAAGAAGGAGGCTGTCCTGGCCACCCCCTAGGGTTCAAGAAGAACCATGGGACGACATCTGGGAAGAAGGCCATGCCCGCCTCATCAGTGGCGGTGAAGAAGAAGGCCACATGCTCTTCCTCGACAGCGGTGAGGACGACGACGAAGAAGCTGGCGACGGCGAGGAGGAAGGAGAAGAAGCCGGCGATGCCAGAGGTGGATACCTCATCGGATAGCGAACTAGTGGTGGGGAAGTGCAGCCACTGCTTTGAGGGAAACAAGACGTGCCGTTTATGGCTCCACACCGGCATGAAATGCGACCAAGTTGGCGGTTCAAGCTCCAAACACGGCCAGGTTGTAATTCTTCTGATATGTTTGTGCTAAATTGACTGTGAACATGCATGTCACTGCCTAGGTATTGGTGGATGTGAGGCTGCTATGCTTGTGCTCTCTGTTGTGTTTGCTCTGCTATGCTTGAAGTTTGTTTCCTTTCCTTCAAGAAGATTATTAGTTTTTACATGCCTACCACTTATCTTCTTAGTTAAGTAGCAAGTAGGTCATGCTAAATGCTTCTAATGATGCTACATACCTATGTAATGAGGTGATAGTTTTTGCTATTTTAAGTAGCTGATATAGTTGTTAACTATTGTGATTTGCATCAGCTATAAGTTAAAGAGACCAGATTTTGGATAGTTGTCCTACTCTATAACCATTTTGGTTGTTTGTGAATCTTGATGCTTTTAAAGTTACTCAATTTGACTTCTTGGTAATTCTATCAATGATATATATTGTGTATCAGCTTTTAGTTTTATTGAAATATTGAAATAAATTTTAGAGGAATGTTTTGTTTCAGTTGACATATAGTTCACGTTTTGCAGCATTGCATCTTAGAGGAATGATTTGAAGCCTATATATATTGTGCATCTTTTAGTTTCATAGTGCTCTTATTGACACCTACCTATAACTGTTTCTGTGCATATATGTACGCTCGATCTTTTGAGGTCCCTGCAAGTACCATGCATGAGGCCCTGGAGGCAGTGGTTATGAAACCACTACAGGAGAAGCTCACCACTATTCTCTGGACGTTTGACGACATCAAGGAGTTGCAAAACAATCAGGTTGAGGAAATCAAAGAATTGAATAAGAAGCTAGCTGAGAAGGAGGAGAAGGGAGCTACGAAAATGGACGCCTTTGGTGTCCTGCTGGTGGGCATGTCTTAGAAGGTGGAGGAGCTCCTCAAGAAGGTGGAGGATGTCCTGCCTAAGAAGATCAACTGATCATGGCTGAGAAGTGCTAAACCTGACCTAGAGTAGTGATGACCTTAAGTTATTAAGTATATGTATTTGTATGAACACCTTAAGTTAGCTATATATGTACTGTGTGGTCATATGCATGCTTTATGGACACCGACCTGATGACCTTATGTTTTTATCTATGTATATATGTTATGTGTGGTGCCTATGTGTGTTGCTGCGATGACCATAGCAGTCACATGATGCTGCTGGTGATATATACGGCCAAATACATGTTAATTAGCTATATATATGTATGTTGCTCATATGTGTGTTACTAGATGATCATATGCTGCTCATATGCTGCTCATGTGCTGTGTGCTGCTCATGCTGCTCCTGTGATATGAATGGATGATTATGTGTGTTGCTCAATTGTGTCCTGTGGGGGGTACGACCCCGGATACCCACGACAGACTACATGAGCTATGCTCCCAGGGGCGGTCTAGCCCACAAGACGAAGACCTACGGTGTATGGCACTGCTCGGCGTGCACCGCAAGACATCAAGGGCGATATCCTGATGATACTACGAGATCTATTCGGATACATTCGATCCCATGATTCATGTAATCTGTTATTACTTTCTAGTATCTCCTAGATCTAACCAACTTGTAACCCTACCCCCAGACTATATAAGGCGGGCAAGGACCCCCTCAAAACACACGCAAGATCATACAAAGCCAATACAATCCAATAGATCACAGGAGTAGGGTATTACGTCGCGCTGATGGCCTGAACCTATCTAACTCTTATGTCTCTGTTGCCTTCTTGTTCTTGATTACACGCACCTCTACCGATCAATCTACCTCCGTGGGATACCCCTCGGAGGACTGTCGACGATATTCTATCAACAGTTGGCATGCCAGGTAGGGGTGTGCGTGCTATTTCCATGTTGAACAAGATGGTATGTTTTGTAGGCTCTTCATCCTTCCCACAACCCGGCTAGATCTTTATGGTCGGATCAATCTTATAGGTCATAAACGCTGATGAAGACGGAGAGCTCATCAAGCCCGTGTAGATCGATTTTGCGCCAACCACCCTAGCACCTGCAACAACAGATCTAATCTTAGAACCGCCTCCGAGGTCATCTTCACCAACAACTCACAGCCTGCTCCCCCGCTACCCGAGGAATTGGATCAACAACGACGATCTGATCGCATCCATCGATCAGTTTGGACAGAAACTCGTCGATTGCCTCTCCATCGCAGAATCGGCTCTGACAACTCTAGTTCAGCACCGACCATCCTCCAATTCAGATTTATCAGAGGCTGATCAGGAAACTCTAGGGGTTACGGCCCTACCCTTTGGGCTCACTAGCATAGCCGCCCCCTATCATGGTGCCCTAAGGGGCAAATTCGCCGCCCAGGTGGGAGACATCTATCCTCTCACCGACCAGATCGCCGACCAGCCCTCACCGACTATCAACATGCTGCACATCGGCCAATGCCTTGAAGCATCCCTCCACACCATCCTAGAGGAGAACCCAAACTCCAAGTCCTAGGGCTCCACGAAGACTGTCGCCAAAACCATCACCGTCCAATCTCCTTTACCACCCTTCCAAGGAGGTGGGATTTTTAACATCAGCGTCGACAGCCCTCCACGGGATGGAGAAACCAATGAGGACCGCGCCGCTCGTGTCAACAGGAACACCAACCATGTGCAGCGCCGAGCAAATGAGGCTGCCATTGTGCTAGCCGAAGCTGCTCGCAATGAATAGCTCGACTCATAAGGGAGGCCACGCCCACTCCAACGCAACCTTGACGACAAATTTGTGCATGTTGATGGCCACGATGTCTACAAGACCCCAAGCGCCAACTTGGCCGTGGCCACCAATGAGCTCACCTGGCTCGAGCAAACACCAGAGGTCACCAACGTCGTCGCCATGCTTAAAGTGGCGCACTGCCAGGTCAACGAGATCCGCCAGGATCAGAGACCTTCCTACTCGATGAGCTCGATTCGCCAATCTGTCGCGCCAAGATCTAATCGCTGCCCCAGCAGAAGCCGTTTCGCCGACCAGCATCGTGATGATGGACAACCTCTCTAGAGGGGAGCTAGGGGGAACCGCATCGACTACCCTCGCCAACATGACCAAGACGTCTAAGCGCACATCAACAATCTCCAAGACGCGCGACGTTATATCGACGGGCGCCATTTCTCTCACCATGAAGAAGAAGTATGCCAGCGTCAAGAGTACAAGCAAGAGTTCAGTAATCCAGACACAGCCCTCCAGCCACTTAATGCTACCAATGCCACCGATCACAATGGTGATGATCCCGAAGGGCCCCAAGCATTCACTAGGGCACTCCAAACACTCCAGTGGCCCTATGGTTTCAAAATCACTGGGGTCGAGCCGTACGAGGGGCAGATGAACCCCACATAGTGGCTACAAGCTTATGCCACCGCCGTGCGTGCCGCCAGGGGAGATACTAGTGTCACGGTGAACTATCTTCCCATCATGCTCACGCCAACCGCGATGAACTGGCTCACGAGCCTCGCCCTAGGTTCCATCGAATCATGGGAATAGCTGAAGAAGGTCTTCACCGACAACTACATGGCTACGTGTACATGGCCGGGCACCAAGTACGATCTAAACCGCAGCTATTAGAAACCATCCGAGCTCCTCCGTAGCTACATCAGATGCTTTTCTGAGATGAGGAATTCTATTCCCAACATCACGAAAGCTGAAGCCATCACCGCCTTCGTCCGAGGACTCCATCACCACGACCTTTGCTCCAAATTCAATCGCAAGCCACCAAAGGGGATTAGCGAGATGATCACAACCACCAACCAGTAGGCCTACGCTGAAGAGGCCAAAGTTCGCTTCAACGAGGATGCAGGCACTCACCGCCCAACTCATCGCAGCGACAAGCGCCCCAATGACTGACGCCACAATGACCATCAGGATAGCGCCCGTGATCGGCCAGAAGGTTCCAGATCTGGTCAATATCGTCGCCGTTGACCAGACCACATCATTGCCACCATTGACGTACCTCGTGCCAAGCGCAACTACGACGAACAGTACAAGAAGATCCTCGAAGGCCCATAGCCCCTCCACAAGAACAACAAGCACAAGATAGGACTGCCTCGGCTTGGCTAAGGAGTTCTAGGCCAAAAAGCCAGACAACGATAATGATGATGGAGCTAGAGGCCACTGACCACTTGGGGACAACAACAATGCCTTCCAGGATCACGACAAAGTGGTTGCCACTATCTTTAGGGGCCTCGCTGCCGCCAAGAGCAGAAGAGATCGGAAGCTCATCGCTCACCGGGTGCTCGCCGTCAACACAGAAGACGCCATCACCAACCCCAGCTATCGTCCCTGGTCCGAGGTTCCCATCACCTTCAGCAAAGCCAACCAATGGGCGGACATCCCTTACATAGGGCGTTTCCCCCTCGTTCTTGATGCAACCATCAGGAAAGTGCTTTTTAGGAAAGTACTCATCGACGGCAGAAGTGCTCTGAACCACCTCTTTGCCGGAGCCCTAAAGGAGCTGGGCCTTGGGATAGAAGACTTCACACCCTCCGATTCTTCCTTCTAGGGTGTGGTACCTGGCAGGGCGTCCAAACCGCTTGGAGAGATCACCCTTCCGGTACAATTCGGCACAACCAACAATTATCGCATCGAGCACATCAACTTCTACGTCGTCGACTTCAACACCACCTACCACGCTATACTTGGTCGGCCAGCTCTGGCCAAGTTCATGGCCATACCGCACTACGCCTATCTGGTGTTGAAGATGCCTTTGCCTATAGGAGTTCTGGCCCTATGGGCCAACCTCTCCATCGTCTACACCTATGAGACAGAGAGTCTCACCCTCGCAGAAGCCACCGACCTCTCCATCCAGATGGCTAGCATGGTCACCGATGCCAAGATGGTGCCCGCTGACAACATGGAGATCCCAGCGCTAGAGCCTCCTCACGCCTCCACCAAGTCCAAGGAAACAAAGGAGGTCGGCCTTGGCCTTGACGACCCCACCAAGACCATGAAGATTGGGGCTCACCTTGACCCCAAATAGGAAAGCGCACTCGTCTCCTTCCTACATGCCAATGCTGATGTTTTTGCTTGGAAACCTGTAGACATGCCGGGGGTACCGCGGGAGAAGATCGAGCACTCCTTGAATGTCTCGCCGACCGCCAAACCGATCAAGCAGAAACTCCAACGATTCACGGCAGACAAGAAGGAGGCTATTAGGGTAGAAATAAAATGGCTCCTAGCTACTGAATTTATTAAAGAAGTGTATCATCCTGAGTGGTTAGCAAACCCTGTTCTTGTTCAAAAAAAGAATAAAGAATGGAGAATGTGCGTTGATTACACCGATCTCAACAAACACTGCCCTAAAGACCCCTTCGGTCTACGTTGGATAGACGTGGTTGTAGACTCCACCGCTGGCTGTGAACTGCTCTCCTTCCTCGACTGTTACTCCAGCTATCACCAGATATCCCTCAAAGAGGATGACCAGATCAAGACGTCGTTCATCATGCCTTTCGGTGCGTATTGTTATACCACCATGTCCTTCGAACTCAAGAACACCGGGGTGACCTATCAAAGGGCCATCCAGATGTGCCTTGACTAATAGATAGGTCACAACATCAAAGCTTACATTGACAATGTGGTCATCAAATCCAAAACCGCTGACAATCTTATCGCCGACCTCGAAGAAACGTTCGCCAACTTGAAAAGATACAGATAGAAGTTGAACCCTTCAAAGTGCATCTTTGGAGTTCCATCTGGCATACTCCTGGGCTACATCATCAGTGCTCGCGGTATCAAACCCAACCCCAGCAAGGTCTCTGCCATCACCAACATGAAACGGCCAACCTGCATAAAGGATATATAGAAGCTCACAGGGTGCATGGCTACTCTCAGCCGCTTTATATCGCACCTCAGCGAAAAGGGTCTACCATTTTTCAAACTACTCAAGGCCTCCGAGCGCTTCCCCTGGTCAGAGGAGGCAGATACAACTTTCGAGTAGCTCAAGTTGTTTCTAACAAAGCCTCCGATCATAACGGCACCCTAGCTAGACGAAACCCTATTGATCTACATCGCCGCCACTATTCGTGTCGTGAGCACAGCTATCGTCGTCGAGCGCCAGGAAGCCAGACACACCTATAAGGTACAATGCTCGGTCTACTTCATCAGCGAGGTTCTTAATGAGTCCAAAACTCATTACCCTCAGGTTCAAAAGCTGTTATACGCCATTTTGATCACGTCGCGTAAGCTCCGCCATTACTTCGAGTACTACAAGATCACCGTGGTTACCGAGTTCCCTCTGGGGACATCCTACACAACAAAGAGGCCAATGGCTACATCATCAAGTGGGCTGTCGAGCTCGGCACTCCATCGAATTCCAAAGTAGGCCTACTATTAAGTCACAGGCGCTGGCTGACTTCATCGCTGAGTGGACCAAGATCCAAGAGCCCATTCCTGCTTCTTGCCCCGAGCACTGGGTGATGTACTTCGACGGTGCCCTCAACATCAATGGTGCCGGTGCCGGCATTTTATTCATTACTCCGACCAAGGACAAGCTTCGATACGTCCTCCGAATTCATTTTCCAGCCTCCAACAACGCCGCGGAGTATGAAGCTTGTCTCCATGGACTCCATATAGCCGTCGAGCTCGGTGTCAAACACCTCATGGTATACGGAAACTCCGCGCTGGTCATCAACCAGCTCAACAAAGATGGATCCTGTTCCAGTGAGAAGATGGACGCATATTGCGCCGAAATCAGGAAACTTGAGGGGAAGTTCTACGGTATCGAATACCACCACGTGGTACGAGATCAAAATCAGCTCGCCGACCACCTATCTAAGATAGGCTCTTCTCGCGCCACGATTCTGCCTAGGGTCTTCATTTAAGACCTCTTTACGCTGTCTATTAAGGAAGAGAAGGAAGTTCAAGAAATCCCCCCCACCGAGCAGCTGGTGCCTACAGTACCTTCGCTGGCCACCGATTGGAGGGAACAGTTCATCAAGTACCTCACCAGCATCGACGTACCCACCGACAAGACCAAAACTGAACGTCTAATCCGTCACAGCAAGCATTACGTGCTGGTAGATGGGAACTTGATGAGGAAAAGTGCCAAGGAAGGGATACTGCAGAAATGCATCACCCAAGAAGGAGTGAAATTACTTCTCGAAATTCACTCTGGTTCCTGTGGCAATCACGTGGCCTCGAGAAACCTAGTCGGTAAAGCTTTCTAAGCTGGTTTTTATTGGCCCACGGCCATCGCCGACGCAGAAGACCTCGTGCGACGTTGTGAAGGATGCTAGTTTTTTGCCAAGCAAATTCACATGCCGGCGTAGGAATTGCAGACCATCCCAGCTTCTTGACCTTTTGCATGCTGGGGACTAGACATGATTAGGCCTTTCAAGCCTATGCTAGGTAGTTTCCAGTACATGTACGTCACCATTGACAAGTTCTCCAAGTGGACCGAATACAAGCCGCTTGTTTCGGCCACTTCAAAGAAGGCAGTCGAGCTCTTCGAAGATATCATCCACATATTTGGTCTCCCAAATAGCATTATCACCGACCTCAGAACTACATTCACTGGTCATCATTTTTAGGACTTCTACAAAGACTGATGCATCTCCATCAAATACGTCTCCGTTGCCCACCCCAGAGCCAACAACCAGGTCGAACGGGCGAACGGCAAGATCCTCGATGCCCTCAAAAAGAGACTATATCAGAAAAAGAAAAAGCATCCGGGTAGATGGCTTAAAGAGCTCCTAGCTATGGTCTAGGGACTATGCACTCAAGCTAGTCGCAGTACCGATGTGTCTCCATACTTTTTGGTCTATGGTTTAGAAGCCATACTTCTAGCGGACATTGCCTTCCGAGCACCTAGGGTGGAACATTATAATGAAGAGCAAGCTGTAGCTGTTTGGATAGAGGACATCAATAGGGCCGAAGAAGAATGCCTGATCACTTGCATCCGCATAGCCAAATACCTAGAAGGCTTGCGAAGATACTACAATCGCAATATCAAAGGGCATTCATTTGCTATCGGTGACCTCATTCTCCTTAGAAAACAGAAAACAGAAAACAGAAAACAAAAAGGATGCACAAGCTCTCCTCCCCCTAGGAAGGGCCTTACATGGTCAAAGAGGTTCTCGACCAGGGTCTTACCAGCTATGCGACCTAGATGGAATCAATATCCCCAATTCGTGGCACATCAAGCACCTTATACGTTTCTATCCTTGAAATGCTCCAGATATGTACTCTCCACTCCACTACAGTTTAATCTCCATTTGCGGTCGTCAGCTCTAAGCTACTCTTTAACAAACTTCGACAATTATACGTGATCTCCATAAATACTCTGCCACATTTCTCCATACTAAAATATCTCTAAGATATTTCACCAACCATCGAGCAGCACATGTTCCGCTCTGTGTTCTTTGGAGAAAACCCAGTCTCCGATCTCTCCCTACACGTGTTACAGGCTCCATGCTCTACATTATGGGTGGTCGGCTGTGGTTCCTCGGTCACGTCTGTTCCTCCTACACGTGCACGGGCTCCGCGCTTGACGTTATGGAATATGGGCTAGCCAAGGCCAAGAGCCCAGTAATGAACTAACTACTCGGACGCTACTTATACCAAGTATAATTGTGTTAGGGTTAACACTATATCTATTTTTCATCGAAAGTGCTGGCAAACTGCATAAACATGCACATGTCACTTTACAACATTTATACATATACATAAATGTTTGTTTATGCCCTTGCACACCTAACTCTCCTCTATAGATGTTCCATATAGGTTACTCTCTGAGCAGGTCATTGCACTTGGCCCTCATCGTCTGCCTCGCCAATCTGATCAACATCGCCAGCCAGCCTCTTCGCCGTGTCCTCCACCTCATCTTCCAGCTGCTGTCTTCTTCGTCGCGCCAGTCCCTTTGGCGAATCCGGCCCCTATCACTCGAAGATCAATGGTAGGGTAATGAGACCAGACCACCGCCAGGGCATGGGTCATGGTGGAGACAGTGGCGTCTTGGTTGAAGCTCTTGAAGTTCTCCCACGCCGCCTTGCATCTATCGATGATGGTGTCTGGACGTGGTGGCCTGTCGTCAGGCTGAGGACCTACCTCCATGTCGACGCAGTCGACCACAGGCTTGACCCCGACAACCACGGTGTCAAGTTTCCCCCTCTAGGTTCTGGCCTCTAGCTCTAGCACGTTGAACTGTGCCTTGGTCCTTTGATGGTATTCTGCAAGCACCAAAAAGATCCTTCAAGCGAAGAAATCACTTCAGCAACTACTCCTACCACGAACTACTCACCTTTTAGCTCCTCGGCTAGTTTCTCCGCTCGCCCAGACGCCTTCTCCTACTCCTCTTGGAGTTGACGGACGACTCGATGCAACTGGCCGAGCTCTGCTTCTTGCTCTACCAAATTGACAACCGTCAGCAACATCAAGACTATTCAACAATGATTAACAAATTCACCGATCCGCAGTACCTTTCTTCTGCTCAGAGTTGTGCTCTAGCTGCTCAGAGTGGCGCCTCAGCTACTCGGCAATGGTTGTTAGCTGCTTGGATAAGGCCCCCTTTTGGTATTCTAGGTCCCTCGCGTTTGACTCGGCAAAATCTCATTCACGCTGGGCCCTTTGGACGTTCGTCTCCATCAGCTTCACTGCCTCCTTCAGCTTCATGTTCTCCTCGACGAGGGGCTCCATCCCCACTTTTCGCACTCAAGGGTTTTTGGAAAACCGCACCATGATTTACGCCTCTCCGAATTCTCCGAAGCGACATGGCGGGCCGTTACCTGGGCTTCCGCGCAACTGCAGCCCATACCACCCATTTTTTGCCGCAACTTGTTACTACACACCGAATATTCACTGACTTCTCCGTAATACCATTAAGGCTCAGTAACTCCTACTATACAACCATTAGTCTAGATTTTTCTCCATGATTTTATTTCTCTGAGATTTCCACTTGTGGCTCGGGGACTACATCATCACTACGACATTGGTTCCTCACTACACTAGGGATTTTCTTCTTGTTGCTGTTATTTCTGACCCTGGCACCACGTGACCATGTCACCTACTGTTAGGCTTGGGGACTAAGTGGGCACACTTCACCTTGCGGTGAATGTGCGTTTTTTCATTTTAGGGCTCTGCCCAGGGATTGGTTGCCTGCTTGGCTGGTCTTCTGCTTTTCTTCTACTTTGGACCCTGGCACCACATGCCTATGTCACCTACTGTCAGGCTCGGTGACTAAGTGGGCACACTTCACCTTGTGGTGAGTGTGTTTGCTTTAATCTGGAAGACTCTGTGCCTCCTAAAGTTGAAGAAGACTATCTCCCTTTCTCGTGGTCGGACTCTAAGTGGGCACACTTGGTCCACTGCGAGGAAATTTTTTGATTTTGAACTTGAGCTCCTTACATCCTTATGGCAAGCCTTACTTGGGATACACTGCTCGGCGATGGTTCACAACTACTCGGTGACTCATTATGGTGGTCGGACTATGAGTCTAACTGCTTGGCTTTGTTCACACCTGCTCGGACAAGCTCAAGACGGCGTTGCACAGCGGATACAAGGCGCTTGGGGACTAGCTGTGGGGGTACAACCCCGGATACCCACAGCAGACTACATGGGCTACGCTCCTAGGGGTGGTCCAGCCCACAAGACGAAGACCTACGATGCATGGCACTGCTCGGCGTGCACCGCAAGACATCAAGGGCGATATCCCGAAGATACTACAAGATCTGTTAGGATACGTTCGATCCCATGATTCATGTAATCTGTTATTAATTTCCGGTTATCTTCTAGATCTAACCAACTTGTAACCCTGCCCCTAGACTATATAAGGCGGCCAGGGACCCCCTCAAAATACACGCAAGATCATACGAAGCCAATACAATCCAACAGACCACAGGAGTAGGGTATTACATCGCACTGATGGCCCAAATCTATCTAACTCTTGTGTCTCTATTGCCTTCTTGTTCTTGATTGCACGCACCTCTGCCGATCAATCTACCTTTGTGGGATACCCCTCGAAGGACTGTCGATGATATTCTGTCGACATGTCCTAATATGACCCATCAAATTCCAGCAGCATATATACCCTATGCATGTCATGAGAGATCAAATGAAGTAGTATTGATAAGCAAATTTCAGCATACATCCACAAGGTACCACACACATTACAAGGGGCTGTGGGTATAACACTACAAGCAAGTTAAGTTTTTAAATTTCACACCAGAAAGCTCCTATCTCTTAGAACTGACATTTTAGAGTTGCCTCCTATCTCTCTGACCTCCAGCTCCTATCCTGCATAAATAAGCTAAGTTTAGCAAACTTGCTATGCAAAACTAAAGGTAGCAGCATGCTATTGAAAACTAATGAAGTCTCTTGGAATCACTCACATGAGCATCATTTTTTGCATACTTGCCGTTTTTATGTCTTTTTGCCACGGGGGCATCCTCTTTATGGCCATCTCTTAGGTATGGAGTTAGCTCACTCGCGAAAATCATAGGGAGGATGGAAGTATCCAAAGGAGGGACTTCATTGGATTGATTGAACTCTTCCTCATCCACTGGATTTTCAAGTCTGACAACCCGCTTTTTTCCCAGGGAGAACCACTGGTCGTTTCTTATTTCTAGTGTCACGCACATAGAAGACTTGGGAAAGCTGATTTGCGACTACAAATGGCTCTTCCCTATACGCAACTTATTCAAGGTCAATGGTAGTGAAGCCATACTTGTCTTTCATGACACCCTAACTTCCCTGAACCCATCGACACTGAAAAACGGGCACCTTGAAGCCTAGATATGAGAGTTCCCATATCTCTTCAATCTGAACATAGTACACTGTCTTCTGCATCTTCCTATCAAATGCATCAACACAATTAGCATAGTTCTGGTACACGCTTTTCTTGTCTTGATCAATGGTGTAAAAGGTGTATCCATTTATGTCATAGCCTTGATGAATTGTGACTATGAAGAAAGGGCCCTTTGCCAGCTTGCGAAGCCTTTTGTCTGTGCAAGAGCTTGAACTGCCAAGTCGATCTCTAAACCAGATGTTGAACCCACTCATATGTGCCCTCGCTAACCAAGCTTTGCCCCAGTGCGGGTTTTTTTGACTCAACATCTTCATATGTCGATGTAAGGTTCCACCTCTGCTATGTGCTGCAACACTAGAAAGTGGGCTCGTTCGAAGGCATCTGCATCTAGAGTAATTTGCTTCTCCCCAACACACCCTCTACCCGCTAGCCTTCCCTTAGGGCAAGACTTGGAGATGTCGATTAGATTAGTGGGGTCCATGTAATAGAGGCACTAGTCGACCACCACCTCAGTAGAATAGCACTGCGCCATGCTTACCTCAGGATGGACCCGACTCTTGGCATATACCTATTCAGAATACTCATAAATCTCTCATAGGGATACATGTGGTGGAGGAACATCAGTCCAAGATACCTGATCTCCTTAACCAAATGTACAATGAGATGGACGGATATATCAAAGAAAGTCAGCAGGAAGTAAGCCTCAAGGAGACACATCATCTCACACATGTTCTTTTCAAGATCGTCCAGTGATTGTTTATCAATGACCTTCTGAGAGATTGCATTAAAGAAAAAGTAGAGGATCATGATTGCCTTTTGGGTTTTTTCTAGCAATATGTTCTGAATACCAACTGCAAGCATCATTGTGAGCATGACATTGTAATCATGAGCCTTCATGCAAAGCATTTTGTTTTCTCTTGTAGGCACAAGTTTTTAGATGTTGGCTGCATATCCAGAGGGAAGTTTGACACAGAAAGAAGTCGCACAATTCCTGCTTCTCTTCTCTAGCTAGGTTTATGGTGGATAGAGGTGGCTGGGCACTGGTACCGTCAGGACGGAGCTCGGGCCTTATGTCCAATTCCTCTAGGTCAGCTCTTACTTTTGCATGGTCCTTAGTTTTCCATTTATCATTCATGAGTCTCCCAAGCAAACTCCCACAGACATTCTTTTTCACGTGCATGAGATCAATGCTGTGGCGGACAGCTATGTGTTTCCAGTAAAGCAGTTCCCATAGGATTGACATTTTCTTCCACCTCTTCTTAACGGCACTCTTTGCTTTTGCATTGTGCTTTCGCTTTCCAAGGACAGTGCTCTCCGGGTCCACTATAGGCATGGTATCCTTTACAACCTAGTCGTAGACCTGTTCCTCACTGAAATGCCTTAGTGCAGATTCTGTCTCCCTCCTGCCATCAAACTAACGTTTCATCTCCTGGTATGGATGAGACTTAGGAAGGAAACGTCGGTGCCTTACATAAACCCTATTCTTTGAGTTATTTAGCCAAATAGTCTCCGTGTCATCTAAGCACTGAAAGCAATCCTTTTCTCCTTTGCTCTACCCAGACATGTTACGAGGTCCTAGAATATCAGTGATAGTGGTGAAGAGCATGACATATAAGTTACAATATTCTTTCCTAAACCCATCGTACACCCTGATACCCTCTTCTTTCCAAAGTTCCTTCAAATCATCAATAAGTGGCCTCAGATACACATCAATGTTAACACCTGGTGGACACATACCAGAGATCAAAATTGACATCATCATGTACCTCCTCTTGATACACAGCCATGGGGGAAGGTTGTAGATAGTTAACAGCATAGGCCAGACACTATGTTTTATTCTTGAAATCAATGAGCCACCACTGAATACCATCCGCTGGGTGCCGTATCTAATCATGAACCGTCCGCCCATCCGAGTGCCAGCTCAACAATCGTGCATCCTTGGAGGTTGCAATCAAATGTTTCAGGTGAGGAATTATAAGGAAGTACCAAGCAACCTTCCTAGAAACTCTACGCTACGTCTCCTCACCATCATCACTATTCGTATTTCTTAACACAAATAGAAATAATCCACAAGCGCACGGAATTACTATTGTAGCACTTCACTTAGAAGCATTCAGGGTATCGTATTTTCCATAGGGAACGGAGGTAATCTTCTAGCTAGTTTGTCCTAGGACAACACAAGGGTAGAGTAGGTAGTGGGTAGAGAGGATCCTATGGTGATAGAGTCTAAGGATAGATAAACTTGGCTTCTACTTGCTTACTTCGGGCACCGACGTACACCTGGTCTGCCAAGCGATATCGGCCTATAGCTCTATGCTGTACCCGGACATGAGGGATTACAAGAGATGGATAGGGCTATCACCACCTGCCGCCTACCCCTCAACCATGGAGTAGAGGGCAAACGAAGGTAGCCTCTAGCCTAGACACCACGTCTATGCTATCGACTACTACTCTAGTGTTAGCTAGGAACATCCATCTTTATCAGGAGTCCTCTACTAGAGCATCCACCATAGGGACGGATGATGAACCCACAAACAAGTAAGAGTAAAGTTTAACTAATCAAAGAATTTACACTATAGAAAACACGAACACTCAATTAGCAGGAGAACCCATTGAAGTAAAGATGCTCATCGAGGTACAAGTTGGGGAGACCCCAACAAGTCCGGCACTTCCCCGAGCTCTCCCTCACATCTCTCCCTACTACTCTACTAGCTATCTAGGGCTAAAACCCTTAGAGTGGAGCTCAAAGGTGGAGTGCTCTTGCTCTTGTGTGTTGTTTAGAATGGGGCCCTCCCTCCTCCTTTTATAGCATCCCAAGGTCGGTTTGCTCGGCTATTTTTAAGAGATATTCCCCGCAACCCACCTTAGAGAGGCGGTAAGAAGCACCTAGTCAAGGTTGGGCCCTAGGCGAGCCACTAGGGGTGCGCCCGCACCATGGATGCGGCCGCACCCTAGTTGAGCCACCTTGAGTCCAATTTTGTTGTGTGGTCTTCTTTGGTCTTCTAGAGTGGGCCTGTGTGGGTTTTGCGCTGATTGGTGGCGATTGGATTTGGGTTTTGGCCTTATTCTCCTCTTTGTCTGAACCCTGATTTGTCTAGTAATGGGTTTGCTCCCCATTGGGATCATGTTGCTTTGCACAATATGGTGTTACGCTATTTTTCATTGCACATTTTGAATATATTTTCCATGTATTCCATAAATGCCCTCCTGCAAATGGCAAAGCACCAAAACTTGTGGAAATTGTTAGTTCTAAAGCCCTATGTCTAAATTTGGTGTCTGTAAGCTTAGGGATAAAATTAATCATGAGCATAACATCATGAGATATACAACTATACATGAAAGTTATTCCAACACATTCTTTACACAAGTAGGAATTGTGGCTTTAGCTAACATGTTTCCTTGGGTTGTTGAAAAGTGGAACAGTTCTCGAAACAAAATCACCTTCCCAATTTCACATGTTAGCACTTGGAGTTTTGAAAGTTTTTCTCAAGAAAAAAAGCATAGTTCACTTTATACTCCTCAAATGGCACTCTCAAATCACTTAATGGTGTATAAATCCTTACCAAGGCATATCAATGTTTTGCCTTGTTTTGTTTTCTCCTACTTCTAAAAAGGTTTATGTGGAGCTTTAGGTAGGGATAAACAATATAGCATACTTGTATTGCATATGTTGTAAAGTCAAATCGAGGATTCAAGGAGAGAAGTGCCATACTCTCAGATCAAGATGTGCATGTGTGTGGAAAAAGGTAAACTAAAACTATACCCCTTTTGTAGATATGATCTCTCTCTATAACTTATTATTTTGAAACATGACTATCTTTCTTCCTTCTCTTTTCAATACATGAGCCTTCATGTGCTCATCATTTTTTTTTTTTTGTACTTGGACCTTCATGTGTCCAAATATTTTTTTATATTTGGACCTTCATGTGTCCAATTTTTTAAGCTTTTTTCATAGCCCATGTTTTTTCTTCTAAACCACATATTCAACGAGAGATCATTATCTTTTTAGAACATGGAGTATTTTCCTAACAAACATATTTTTTTCTACCTCTAGTGTAGGAGCAGAATTTTTAGTGGATCTGAATGGAAGCATGTTTTTGCATAGTCCTAGTGTAGGAGCAGCATGTGTATGTGGAGTGTACGTCATCTTAATCTTAGGAGCATGATAAATCTCTTAACAAGGGTCAATAAGACTTGACCAAACTCAACACTACAATAAGCAGCATATGTGGAAGGCTTGAAACTTGAAAGATGTCACATTTGGCTTGGGTAGGAATTGTTCACCAATTGAAGAGTATGTGATACTATGGTTTTATAACATTTTTATCAAAAACAAATTCTCCAAGTACCTTTGAATAGAAATGGTAGGATTTCTAAGTTAGAACTATATCACACCTCACAATAACTTAGTCACAATGATTGAATATTTTCCCACAAGTTTAAGTGTATGTATGTGTAACAAACTTTATGCATGCTTCTATCTTAAAGATATTATGAACATATCACTTTTGGAAATTTGAACGAAGTGTGGTTTATAAAATTGCATAGAGGCATTTGTTGGTTTATTGAGTTTAATTTTAGTGATTAAGATTATGTTTGTTTAAACTCAAGGTTTTGTAGGGAGTTGAGGGTAGTGTTGCAGAAACTGAGTTTGGAATTGTTGATCTGTTGTGCATCATTCGTGGGAGAGATTTTAAATGCTGGTGTGGATCGTCTCCCCCACACTTATTCTTGTACCTGTTTTATTCAAACAGAAAGAAACAAAGGTGGAAATTACAAGGGTTCTACCGGTTTGAACACCAGGGAGCCTAAATCATCATTATTATTATTATTATTTTTATTACTTTTATTATTATTATTATTATTATTATTATTATTATTCTATAGCAATTTTTTAATTGTTCGCCCAACTTTTATTTTTTTAGCATAACTCAAACAAGGCTAAAGTAAATTTTGCAGAATAACCATATCCTTGATTCATCTCCATTTTAGATTACTTCTATTGTTTATGAAAGTAACAACTCTAAGGTTCATTAACCAAGATTTCACACCATGTCAAATTTTGATTAAAGAAGGCCGTTTTAACCTGAGCACCATGCTTAATTTAAAAAACCTATGGATTTACCACTAGTGAATACATCCAAACCAGAGCATATATCATAAACAAGGGAAGTATGGGCTTGTATGAGCAAAATATATCCATATGGAGACAAACATGAGTAAAAAGAGTTGCTGAACATTACCTTTGCCTACCTTAAGTATATTTACCGGCAGCATATGTGGTTGGAGCTTCGGAGTTGCTATAGTGGTTGCATGATTACGGTGGTAAGTAAAGGCTTTCAGAGAGGAGAATCTTCCTTCTCTCTTTCTCTCTCTTTTATCATAATCATTTTTTCATAATATATACATTTTTTTATATAGCAAGGTAGAGCTAACATCATTACCTCTCTTTTTTTAGCAGTGTATGCCCCTTGTTTTTCTTAATCTCAACCTAAAATGGTTAGTGACCAAGAATACCCAAAGGTGCATACTAACTTGATAACATGTTCTTGCTTTTATTAATAAGAAAGTGTTTTTTTATAATTAATATATATATTTTTATGATAATCCGGGGTATCTCCCGGCAGTGCTTTGTTTTATGGTCGCAAGCTTGACCATGGGAACTTTCTCCTGCAGCTATCAAAAGTGGTGTAGTTCCTAGCTTGACCACCAAGCATTGAGCATTTTCATTCAAGCTGCAAGGTTAGTACCATAGTGTATCCATGAGATTTGCAATATTTGTGATAAACATATGCATCCACAACCATTCTTCTAAAAAGTTTGTAAACGGGGGCTAAGAGATGGTTGTAGTCCTCGTAGAAGCATGTGGCACTAACTGTGATCAACTTTAGAGACTCCAAAAGTGAGCATGAAACACGATGGGTCTCAAAAGAGAAACCTTCATGTTTGTTACTAGAATTCTTCTTTTTGAGCTCTAGAATTGGGGCTTCGAGATTGTCCATGGCACAACAGTTTTCTTTCTTAAGAGATATATTATGCAGAATCAATGTTGAATCTCGACCACTATCGAGAACAACGTTTTGATGGCCAGAGGGATGAGGTTTTGGTTCAAGAGAGAGTGGTGATAAATGTTCTATTTCACAAGGATGTGCAATGAATGGGAAAGTGAATTTCACCTCCTCGAACTGGTCATGATTGGGATGCTACTTCGCCATTGGATTTTCTGGGTGAGAGTTAGATGTGGCGAAAGTAGTTTTCCCAAACTCTTCACTAAGGCTCCTATGAGAAGGTTTTTCTTGAAAAAGTTTTTCGAAGGGGTAGTCTATAAGAAGTTCAAATTCAAGGATGGCAAAGATATGAAAATCCAAGTGAACCTCGGTTTCATCAATTGTGATTGGCATGGCCCTAGCAATCCCACAACACTCAAAGATTAGTCCTGTGGGACTTCTGAAGAGCTTGTTGGTCAAGACTAGCGGTATTTTGCCCAAAAGGGTTTTCTCAAGGAATTTTGACATGATATTAATCTTGACCGTGGGTTGTGTAGGGCTTCTACGATAGCCCCCCCTTAATGAATGAGGGATAGTCGTGGAAGGTGAAAGAATCTGAATTGCTTCAGAAGAATGTTTCACTTCCATTAGCCATTCCTTCGATGGTTTGGCCTTGGGGGAAGGTTTCTTAGAAGGAAGTGTAAGCTTTTCGGGCCCAAAGTATTCTGAGGTATTGCCATAATACTCGAATTCGATAGGGAACTCCAAAGGGTGAATTAATCTTTCCTTCGGTGTTCGTGGCTTGAGTGAGGGTTCATGAGTCGAATCTGAGGATGCTAAAGGTTTGGATTTGACTGGTGAGGACTCCTTAACACTCGATGTAACTTTTTCTTGGAGGGATTCAGTTCTTATGATAGAAGAAGAATGTTTGTCTATGAAGTGCTCAAGAAATTCTACTTGTTCCATCATAGTTTCGTGTGTAAAACGACCTTCGGCACTTACGTCTAGGCATAGGTTAGCATCCATGTCAATACTTAAACAAAAGAATCGCAACAATATGCTATCAGGTAAAGACAAGTCTGGGCCGGCGTGTATTAACACTGAAAACCTAGCCTAGGCTACACCTATAGACTCCTTCTCATAGTACTCAAAGTTGAGGATCGCCTTTGGTTGGGAGTCGATATGGGACATAGGGAAGAATGCAAGGTAAAACTTGTCTTTAAGTTCATCCTTGTCCCCATTCATACTTTCTACAGTGTGTGTACCATTGCTCCACCTTCCCTGTGAGAGAGAAGGGAAACAATTTCCACCTTAAAGTTTCTTGTGTCATGCTTGAGATGCTCAGGCACGAACACATCTCCTCAAACTCATGCAGGTGGTGGCAGGGGTTTTCACTATCGCGCCCTGAGAAGGGTTGTGCCCGAACCATGGCTATCAAGCCAAGGTGGAGTTCACTGGTAGATGAAAAGGTTGGTTTTGGTGGAAGTGGTGGCTCATGGAACTCGCCCTTTGAAGCAAACCGGTATTGGATAGGAGTGGTTTTCATGGTGAAAATGTTTTATGTTCTTTTGTATAAAAAAGAAAAGATTACGAGGATGAACTAGTTTCGAAGAAAATATAGCAATAGTTCCCCAGCAACGGCGCCAGAAATGCTTGTTGGTATTTCTTAACACAAACGGAATAACTGTTGTAGCACTTCACTCGGAAGTATTTAGGGTATCATATTTTCCACAGAGAATGGAGGTAATCTTCTAGCTAGTTTGTCCAAGGACAACACAAGGGTAGAGTAGATAGAGGGTAGAGAGGATTCCTACGGTGATAGAGTCTAAGGATAGATAAACTTGCCTTCTACTTGCTTACTCCGGGCATTAGTGTACACCTAGTCTGCCAAGCGATACCGACCTATAGCTCTACGCCATACCCAGACGTGGGGAATTACAAGGGATGGACAAGGCTATCACCACCTGCCGCCTACCCCTCAACCGTGGAGTATAGGGCAAATGAAGGTAGCCACTAGCCTAGACACCACATCTACGCTATTGACTACTACTATAGCGTTAGCTAGGAACATTCGTCTTTACCAGGAGTCCTCTACTAGAGCATCCTCCATGGGGTGGACGACGAACCTGTAAACAAGTAAGAGTAAAGTATAAGTAATTAAAGACCTTACACTATAGAAAACACGAACACTCAATTAGGGGAGAACCCGTTGAAGTAAAGATGCTCGTTGAGGTACAAGTTGGGGAGACACTGACAAGTCCAGCGCTGCCCCGAGCTCTCCCTCACATCTCTCCCTACTACTCTACTAGCTATCTAGGACCTAAGCCCTTGGGGTGGAGCTCAAAGGTGGAGTGCTCTTGCTCTTGAAAGTTGTTTAGAATGAGGGCCTCCCCCTCCTTTTATAGCATCCCAAGGGCGGTTTGCTCAGCTATTTTTAGGAGATATCCGCCACAACCAACCTTAGAGAGGCGGCTAGAAGCACCTGGTCAAGGTTGGGCCCTAGGCGAGCCACCAGGGGTGCGCCCGCATGGCCACACCCTAGGTGGGCAACCTTTAGTCCAATTTTGTTGTGCTGTCTTCTTTGGTCTTCTAGAGTGGGCGTGTGTGGGTTTAGCACTGATTGGTGGTAATTGGATTTCGATTTCGGCCTTATTCTCCTCTTTGTTTGGGCCCTGATTTGTCTGGTAATGGGCCTGCTCCCCTTGGGTTCATGTTGCTTTGCGCAATATGGTGTTACGCTATGTTTCTTTGCGCATTTCGAATGTATTTTCCATGTATTCCATAAATGCCCTCCTGCAAATGGCAAAGCACCAAAACTTATGGAAATTGTTAGTTCTAAAGCCCTATGTTTAAGTTTGGTGTTTGTATGCTAGGATTTTATGCAAGTGTTGGTGGTTATTTTTAGGAGTTAAGAACCACCGACAATCACCCTCTTCAATTCTTCGCTTGTAATAAGAGGTCCCACACTTGGGGCATTCTGTGAGGGTTGTATTGTCACCATGGAACATGATGTAGTCATTCTTGCAAGCATGAATTTTCTTGAACTTCAATCCCATCGGACAATCTTCTTGGCCTCATATGTAGTCCTGGGTATCTGATTCCCCTCGAGAAACATATCTCCGAGCACTTCTAGCAATTCTCTAAAGCCCATGTTAGTCTAGTGATGTGCCGCCTTCAGTTGGAGAAGCTTTCGTGAAGCGGACAACTTTGTCTACCTCTCATTGCAGCTCGGATAGAGTGGTGTCTTCATATCTTCCAACAGCTGTTTCAGCTTCTTGAACTCCGAACTAGTGTACTCATCAAAGCCAAAGGCATCACGTACCATCTCCTCCAGATTCTCAACCGTAGTGACATGGTTGGCAGCAATCTCTACTACATCATCATCACATAGTTCCTCATTGCCAAAGGGTGCTTCCTCGCCACCGTCATAAGTTTCATGAAGTCCTTCCTCACCATATCGTTGTGTTGACCAGCATCCTATGCCTGATCTCGGTCATTGACACCATCTCATCATGCACCATCTCCCCACCATATCCATGTTTGTTCCAATATCTGTAATCATCCATGTATCCTTGAATGATTAGGTGGGCATGGACAAAGAACAAATTCGAGTATTGCTTCTCATTCTTACAGTCAACACATGGGCACAACATAAATGACTTCTGTCCATTCATCATGTCCCTCTCTGCAACAGCTAGGAAATATGTTGGTCCATCTAAGTACTCTTCACAAGTACCGTTCTGAAGATACATCCAGCGGCCTCGATCGTCCATAGTCCACAAAAGAAGATTGAAAATGGAAGAATATAAGTTAACCAATTCAAGAAATTAACACATCACAACAATTTTGGCACAAATCATTCATCAATAGTAGCACAAATAAGACCTGGCCTAATACTTACATAGTGATGCTTTAGTAATAAAATCACATTTTTCAGTAGAGTTAGTTCACAATGCAAGTTTCACACAAGCAAATTCATTATAGTTTCACACAAGCTCATAAAAGTTCTTACTAAGCTCCCGACTAGACATGGCGGCGAAGCTATGCTTGAGGATGTGGATAGCGAAGCACGACAGAGTTCGATCAAGAGAAAGCACTATAGTGGTCGAAAGAGTAAGCAGTTGATTTTTTTCATGCCCACACAAGAACAACGATGCTATTTAGGAATGAATTTGGTCACCTACAGAGAAGTACACGCTAGGGACCAAGAGGGCGAAGAGCAAAGCACGCTAGGGACTAGGGAGGAGAGCTAAGCACGCCGGCGATCCCCTGCCTACGTCGCACCCGCCCCCCGCTGCCACCCGCCTACGCGGCGTGCTCCTCCAGCCTGCCACCTGCCTGCACGGCGTGAGCCCCTCCGGCCGCCCCCTGCACGTGGCGGTGCATGCCCCCAACCGCGCCGCCCACCTACTGCCTGCCAATGCGTGCCTGAGAGCCGCCGGCCACCACACACTTGAGAGCCGGCTGACTATGAGGACCACCCGCTGCCCATTAGCATGTGCCAACGGCTAAGTCCGTAGGCCAAGTACTACAGGAACACGTAAGGAACACATGTCTGCCACTAATTACAGACGCGTATAGAGCAGGACGCGTCTGCTCCAAGTACGAACACTAGAGACGCGTGTTAACAACACGCATCTATAACAAAACACGCGTCTGTAATATCTGATATTATTATAGACGCATGTCCCGTATGCGTGTCTGTAAGTTAACACGCGTCTGTAATATGTTACCCAGATACCGACGCATGTTACGTACACGTGTCTGTAGAGTTTGAACCTGTTATCCAAGACTCGAAAAACACAATACGCGTATGTAATATTTGATGCAGCTACAGACGCATGTTACATACACGCGTCTATAGAGTTAGCATAGACGCGTTTTCTCGACACGCGTCTATAGTAAGCGCTTATTACAGACGCGTGTTGACCTCGCCGGACTAGCGACCCCCACCGGTGACTTACTAGACGCGCTCGGGAAGGCATGTTAGTAAACTCGTACTACAGACACGCGTTTGTGCTGGCGTCTGTAGGTGACGTGGTGGATATGTGGCTTTTTTATATAGTGTTGATTTGGTGCGGTCTTCAAGAATATATTTTTAACATATAATTTCTCCTAAAATATATAATTTATAGGAACAAAAGTATGATCATTAAAAAATATTTCTAAATACAAATCTAAAGTAACTATTTTTGTAATTCAAACTTTTGATACAGTTAGACAGATAATAAAGTTTGAATATTGAAGTACGTGCATGCCTTATATTCAAGGCCGGAGGGATGCACATAGCTGAAGTTTATATTGCTAGCTGAGCTTACTTCACGTAGCAATGGCTGCATTATTGTCTATTAACCTATTTCCTCCGTCCCTATTTAAGTGTCGCCGAGAACATTGTGTAGTCAAACTTATTGAAAATATTACCAATTTGGTATCTTGGAATAATCATTATAAAAATAGATGCAACAATATATATCTAATGCTATCAATTATGTACTATAAATTTTAATATTTTATTTTGTATATTTAATCAAAGTTAAGTACATTTAATTTTTCAGGAACTGAAAACAACAGATAAAAATGGAATATAGAGTAGTACCCTATATGCGACTCTTCTAATAAAAGTCTAAATATAAGCCAACCGTCGTAAAATCGAGTTGATCTATCTACAAGTAAGCAATATCTTTTGAAAGATTGTGGCTCTTCGCTAGGCGGCTGTGGGAGGACCAGAGATATTGGAGCGAACAAGGGCAACAACTCATCAAGCACTGAACAGAGCGAAGGCTATGGCATTGCTTTGGATCAAAATCGGCCGGCCAGAGCTAATTATATTAGAGTCTGTCTACTGTATAACCGTGTATTTTAGCCAAAGCTAGCACATGGTTGTTGGCTGCCTAAAAAACACACGAATTCCAACAGACAAAAAACCATGTGTTTTAGGAGAAGCTAGCACATAGTTGTTGGCTGCCTAAAAACACACAAATTACAACATGGAAAAAAAACCATGTGTTATAGGAGAAGCTAGCACACAAATTCCATCAGACAAAAATGACCCACGCAGACAAGATCTGTTGTTGCTGTTGTTAAATGTAAGTTATGTGCAATTGAAAAGCCCAATAACTAAGATGAAAAAGAGAGGCCCACTAAATATGTAGCAGCCCATAAGCCCAACAAATAGGAATTTCATAGGAATATAATAGGTATACTTGGGAAAGAAGCAAAGAAAACAGGGGAAAAGATCTGCGTGGAGATCAGATCTGCTCTGCGTGAGAAAAGGCGCTACTCTACTCACGTAGAGCAGGAGAAAGCTGGAGAAATCATGCAGAACAGAGGAAAGGAGCACAAATCAGATCGAAGAGAAAGCACAAACCTCAACAACTACGGTTAGCACACAAATCTTATCAATCCAATCTACTTGTAATTGTTACATCCATAGAATCTGTGGTCATCAGAGAGCAAAAGGATAGCCTACACATTGTACTTCATCCAGCAACAGGGCCTAGCCCTGGTTCCATGGTGCCCTGGTTCCATGGTTCCTCACTGTGAACAAGGAACAGATCTAGCATATATTACGTGAGATAAGAGGATCATGTAGCTAGCAGAATCACACACACAGACGAAAAACACATTTTTCTTGGCTAATTTCTATAAGTACTTTTGTAGCCGCAACACAAATAAATGTTCTGCATTTCCTATATTCCTCTTGTAAAAGAATTACAAAATCTGAAAGATAAAATTGCAGATTTCAAAATAGTGAAACTAGTATTTCCTATTAAAGCAATTATTTTGTACATGTATATAATTTAAAAAAACCAGCTCATGCAAGTATTCATACCACTAGGACTATCAATTTAATTAGCAATTTTGGCAAGATTTCACAAATACAACCAGAAATACTGCTACATGGCTTTTGTGATCAAACCAAATTTAAACACCTAATGCTAGCTTTTGCACAATATTAGGTTCAATGCATGGAGAAAAGGCCATGCTCTGCTCACACAAAGCAGGGCAAAGGGGCAGAAATCAGATCGAAGAGGAACCACAAACCTCAATAGCCAATGTTAGTACACCGATCATTTGAATCCAATCTCCTTGTGTGTGTTAGATGCATGGAATATGTAATGATGAGAAACCATCTAACTATCAAAACATAAAATTTGGATGTTATAATAGAACATGAATCTAGAAAGAAGAACAAGGCAACAGGAAATGTCCAAAGCACAATATCAGATTCAGAATTACAAGGAAATAATTCGCCAAGAAGAAAGCAACAATGATGTAAAATTTCTCTTAATTCAAAACAGTTGACACAAACAATAAATAAATAAGAACAAATGGCTTCTTTGTTTTCTTGCAGGTTTCAATTGCTTCCCTTATTGTAACACCCGGTTTTAAGGACAAAGCCGAATGCACACCATATGTGAGCCCTGGTAATCAAACCTCACATATAGATACAAATGAAGGGGCAGTATCAATTCACAATGCTTAGTAAATAGCGAACTTAGCAAAAGAGATAACCTTAGAAAGCAATCAACGGATAGACAACTCTGATCTCCGAGTGCAGACTTCACTACACTGGATCCAACTGACTGGTTGATCACAAGCCTAACTTCTCAAGTCTCTGACAAACTGTTATCCGGCCTGAGGTGTGGGGGAAATTGCAAGAGTGAGTCCATGTCGAACTCCGCAAATATAGCAACAAGGTAGTGTATTCCATAGCCACATGATCAAGTATAATTGAATAATAAATAGCTCAAAATAACTCAGTTAAACATAATTAAACAAGTGCTCATCTTTAGCGTAAGAATCCCTTGGCCGCTCGTGACCGTGAGCACGGCTGATATATCAGTTTATTAAACTCTGCGCAGAGGTGTACACTTTCACTGTGAGTCGTGAATTGCCCTTTCGCCCGAGGTCGCGAGCCTCTTAACCCTCTATAAAGGAAGGCCGGCAGGGTTCACTATGAAGCCTTTCAAAGGTTTCGTCTAACCGGGAAGGGCCGCAGGGTCATCGGATATAGGAACCACCCTTCCAAAAAAAAAGGCCGCTACCATAGCTAGGCTCAACAGGACAGAGGCTGTCCTATACCCAACTCGTAGTATCCTCTAAGCCGGCTAGAAAAAGACCTCATACTGAGCTAAAGCCAGAGCCATATAGCCCTCACAGTTGTACTGTAAGTCCTGGATGATCACTTGCAAATGAGACCTTGTGGAGAGGGAATTTAACCCTCCTGTTGTTGCTAACAAGTCATCTTTTATGTTTATAGCATATTCATTAATCAAGTTTCAAGATCATGGTCACAGAAAGAAAACCCAAGCTATACTTGTCTTAAACACCGATCCTTCGGTAAGCTTTAATCTTCAACGTTTTCTTCTTCTTCTTCTTGATCTCCAACTTCTTATAGATCACCAACGCAAAACTCGCCGACTGGACAAGACCGAAAAGCACCACACAAACATCCGAACAAGCATGCATAGCAAACATACTAGATTAGAACAATACACCAATCAATTGAAAATGTTTTAAATCTAATCTACATGTTACTACGATCACACAAACGCGAAAGGCACGCTAATCGGAGCTACGGTGCGAAAGAAAAACGACTATCGGAGATTTACTATTGAAAAGAACTCTTAGCTCCATTTATTTTAATTATATAAAATTATGTATATGTATATCTATTGAAATATCTAAAACATACCGAGTCAATTTGTATTTTAAATTAGAAAACTAAGATAAACTTATTATATTCTCCGTATTAATGTTGTCGTACAAATTAAGCAACCTAAGCTTTAACTTTACAAAATAAAATAACATGTGAGACCACCTATTTTTGAATTAATATAAGCAACGTGGTTTAACTATTCAAACTATAAATAAAGAAACTATATTCATGTAGCGGTTAATCTCATTCAACATTTTATATATACAATACCATAGTGTACCATCTATTTTGCTTTTAATTAGAAACTGGTTCCTTGCAGATTAATCAACTTAATATTTATTATACATAAAAGTATGTGAGATGAAAATCATCAATATATACTAACAGGTTAGATCATATCGATACGTATTTAACGCAACTTGACGAAGAAACGGTGTAGGATTACTCTACCGAATGGATGGTGAGGGCTTAAACGATGTGCGAAGTTGGGATATATCTCTTCTTGTGCCTGTCTGTACGGGTACATCCAGAAAAGGTTGCTGGCGACATGCCCAGAGTCAGTTAAACGGTTCTCATGGCATGCAGAGATGTATAGACAAACGGTTCTGGCCGACGCAACATGTATGCCTGCGACAGCAAAAAGATGAACTCGTGCTGAGGAAAAATTAGGATACATGAACATGAGCACTGACATCTGAGCGTTGGGGAAACAGATCAGAAGGTAGACTACGGATCAGTAGATAGACTCACCAACGATGTCACAAGGCGAAGACAACGAGAAGAACAGTGCTGGACGTAGAGGGCACAACGACGAAGACTTCACGTCGATATCGACCATGGCAATCATAAGTAGATGGAGGCGATGACAAAGTGCTCAACAGCGACTATGTGAAATTGTGAAGCTAGACCAAACTTCTCCATGATCCATGAGCGTGGGGGTGCAGCAGTACGTCCTGGCCTCCTAGGCGCGCCGCATGCAGCTCGCTGGATGCATCGACACTTGACTTGGCAACGACGACGAGTACTAGGGCTTGGAGAATAGGGCAGGTAGAGGCAAGCCGCCGCAACATATTTATATATAATATACGTTTAAATAAATATATACAAGCTGGGTTGGAATTTGAAAACGTATATAGGTGTATATATATACTGCAGGAAGGAGACGTGAACTGCCTAGATTTCTATTGGGCTGGCTTCAAGGGTGATATGTTCCGATCGCTATTTGGAAAAGGCCCATACGTGAGGGAGAGAGCGAGTTTGGGATAAGATGCATTAGCTTTTAGAACTAATTATTTTCCAAACGTTTTATTTTTTTTTCATGGAAAGCTGCCATAAATCATATCCATGACATCATTTGATGTCAGCAAGCTAGCAAGGACGTCAGCATGCTAGGAAGGAGGCCATGGCCAGCGATGGAGCTTCGTGGACTTTGCTGAAATCAAAGTGCACGCCTCGGTTTGCCTCGGGAAAGGAACGGGAAGATATAGAAGGATGCGGAGAGCTCACCTCGGAATTTCTCTCAACGACGATGAAACAAATGGCGATGGCATGGGCTGCGACGCAAGCTGCTGAAAGAATGGAGGACCAGCTGGGCTACCTCTCAGGGCGGGCCAGAAAGGCAGAGGAGGAAGAAGAAATAAAAAAAAAGATTTTCCTTTTATTCAAAAGTCATTTTCGAATTCTTTTTAAAACATAGTTTGAATCATTTTGTGTTTTGGTCAAACCACACATCACAACAAAACCAATATGCAGAGGTATGGGTGCTCAAACATGTTGCAACCTTATGATTTATTTTATAAATTCATCAAAATTTTAATTTCCCTATGTTAGAATGCACACAAAAAGCATAATAAAATCAAAATTGAACTTTTTTTTTAGCAATCAAAATTTTAGGGTGTTACACTTATGCATCCAATACAAGCACTAGTCGAGTTTGATCAACTACTTGAGGTAAGAAACACAATTCAATGATGCAATGAAAGAAAGAAGAATCTGATAAAAAGCTATATAAGTGCTCAGCTGCTTGCTTTTTTTTATGAAGCAGAATAATATGTATGTCACAACAAGCAGATGTGATGATTATCCAACATCAATGAACTCACAAGAAGCAATTAAGGAAGTGCAGTCAGCTCCTTATCAAATATTTGTAGGCACAAATTGTTCCAGTGACCTTTTAAATACCTTCACATACAAAAAGGTGAGCAAAATCATTGCTTAGATTCAAAAATGCCAAGATAAGAAGGTTGTTTTTCGACTAAAATATATTTCAATGCAAGGAGGCTACACTGAACATATGCTAGAACAAATCATGACCTCTCAGGAGGATAATCAGACTAACAGGAATACACAGGTAAAATTTATAATACCAGTATACAAAAAATACAATTTAGACATATGCAAATTACACACATATGTGCAATGTAAATTTAGCATAACAGGACTATAATTTTAATGCTTCATTATAAACTATGCAGCAGCATGAAGTGATGCAAGGATCATTAACAAAGATGATACATGGAAATGATAGGAATGAGGTAAAACTATATTATATATGCTTGTCAAACTAGTTGTGTTATATTATAAATGGTAACCATTCTCATTATCAAACAAATAAAACAGAATATGAGCCTTGAAGATCTGGATGGAATCTTTGGAACACAAACTGACTGGTCAATATCAGAGTCAAGGTTGTCATATGAGGTAGATACAAATAGCTGAGCCAATTTGATTACATTTATAAGCAATGCAAATATGTACTGGCATCAAAGTAAACTTATCTTTGCAAAAATGGGATGGAGAAATGGCAATCATCACTGATGATGTTGGAGCAACAACAAGCATAGCTAATGATGATAGATCTAAAATTCAACAATACCATTAGCAAACTAATGTATTCAATAACATGGACATTGATGAGGTACATAAAAATGATCTCTTCAACTATTTCAGTCCACACTGAAAAAAAAATTATTTGTATTATAAATGACATTACTCAGAAACTAAGACTGATGCTTATATATTTACAGGTACATCATGAAAATCAAGATGATCAACCAACAATGGGAGAAAATGACTTGAGGGTCATAGCAATAGAACCAACAAGTTTAGATATTACATAAGCTATAACAGATGATAATGAGCATGTAAATGGTAGCCATGAATTGACGGAGAAAGAGATTGAACAATTCATAAAAAAATGAGCAGGTTGCAGCATCTGAAGGCAACAATGCCCCAATCAACAGCAAGTACACCCCACAACTATCGATGGAATTTAAGACTAGGCATGATGGTCACCATTTCTTCAACTTCTATGCATTCCTAGTCGGATTTCAAGTTTCCATAACACATACGACAAGAACTCAAAGTAAGAAGAGAAATAATAAGGTAGTCAAAGTGACAATGAGATGCAATTGTCTAGGAAAAGAAAAGGAACAAAAGTCTTTAGAGCAAAAAGAAGTTGAAGTAGACAAGGATGTTGGAAAGAAACCGATAAGGAGAAGGAAAAAAATGTTCAATAGAAGTCAGATTGTCCTTGTGTTATGATGGTGAAAGAAGGAGCTGTATGGAAGATTAAAACTCTTGATTTGGAGCATAATCATGAGCTATGCCTTGGAGACAGGGATCAGCTATTTTCTGGTCACAAGTATATGACAGAAATGGAAAAGGGAGTTATCAAGACTCTGAACGATAACAATATCCCGACTAGGAAGATGGTTTCTATTCTATCGTATCTGAGAGGGACCTTACAGCTCTACCGATGAAAAAGAAAGATATCAGCAACTATAGGACAAAGCTGAATAGCGAAGTTAAAGGATCAGATATGACACAAGTACTGGATTATTTTAGAAAGAAACAAACTGAGGATCCATCTTTCTTTTACAAGTTTGATTTAGATGAGAACAAGAGAGTGAGAAACTTGTTCTGGACAGACTGTTCTTCTATGAAATATTATGCAGATTATGGATAATGTGTAAGTTTTGACACGACATATATGACCAACCAATACAACTTACCTTTTGCACCATTTGTTGGAATCACAGGACATGGGCAAAGTTGCCTTTTTGGATGTGCTTTCCTGCATGATGAGATAGTGGACACTTTTAAGTGGGTTTTTCAAACTTTCCTAACAGAATAGAGCAGTAGGCACAACAGCTATACAACAGAAACATATTCAAAAAGTTCTAGCTACAACTGAAGGCAACATCAAGGTTGAACTACAGGGAAACCAAAGATGGGAAAACATTTGAGGTGTGGCAAAAAAGTAACCAGATTCAGGAGGTTCATAGGTTCAGGAGATATACAGTAAACACTAACCTAACAGAAGGTGAAGAAGAATTTACTTATATATGTGCAAAATTCAGCAAAGATGGGATACTCTGCTCTCATATCCTAAAAATAGTCATTGAAAAGGAAATCAGCACAATTCTACACAAATACTTCTTAGACAGGTGGAGAAAAAAGATATGAAGGTACATGTTGAAAGATAAGAAGAAATAGTTGCAACAAGCTCATTGTTGAGATTCAACATATTATCCAGGAAGTCAACAATACTGAATTCAAAAGGATCAAAAAATGAGGAAGCCATGGAATACCTTATGGCAGAATTCGACAAGATGGAAATCAATTTAGATAGAATGTTATCTGCTCAGCAAACAGGTGAAGCACAAAATGACCAGCAAGGAAATGAAGGAGGAGAAACTATAGCAGCACAAGTTGGAGATCCACATACTGAAATAGCTAATCTACAAAGAATTCAGAGAAAGGGAAGGTGACCTAAACCTGTCAGAATGAAGACACATATAGAAGAAATAAAGAAGAAACTGGTGGCAGCAGAAAAGAAGAAAAAGAAGAAAACAAATGACACAGACAATGCAGGTAAAAAATTTTGAGTACATACAAAAAGAATTTCAGTACATACAAATAGAATTTGAATCCAAATACAAAAATTCTTATTTATGTGAACTAATAATGTTTTGTAGGCTCTCCGGTGAAGCCAAAAAGAAAGAAGAGAAAGGAAACATCAAATGGTAGCATTGATCACCAAGCAACAGAACACTGAGGACATGGTAATCAAAGATGATCAACAGAAGGAAAGCAAAATTCATCAATCAGAATGAGGGATGCAGTCAAATTCAATGGCCAATTAATTTATGTAATTTGTTTAATGAACATGATGTTACATTCTTAAATTAAATTATGCACAGAACTACAATTGCATATGCTGAGAACTAAAATTGCAGTGCCCAGTAGCTGCAAATCACATTGTTGGTGATTGCAATTGTGTAACCGAATGTTTTATTTGTCTTAGAGGACAAAAAATTGGTGTGTACTGGCATAAATCACAAAAAACAAACTTCAATATGTGTTAACACAAATCACATTAAATAATTTTTTTCTATGTAAGGACAAGGACAAAAATGAGATGTGCGTCGGCACAAATCAGAATTATCAAAGTTCATGAAGTGTTAGCACAAATCACAAAAGATAATTTTTTTCTATGAAAGGACAAGGACAAAAACTTGGTGTATGTTGGCACAAATCACAAAAAATAGATTTCAACATGTTTTAGCACAGATCACAAGAGACAATTTTTTTCTATGAAAGGACAAGGACAAAAAAGAGGTGTGTGTTGGCACAAATCAAAATAAACAGATTCAAAAATGTGCTAGCACAAATCACAAATGATATTGACTTGTAATCACTTGTTAGAAAGACTAATATTGACCTATATACATAGTTCACTGCAAATAATATATAGTCACATAGAACAAGTAAATGAAAGAACACATACCAAACTATATAACTTCAGGAAAAAACAATTTCCTCAAACAGGTGTTTACACAAAAATTTAGGAAGAAGAACGTGGGAACTCGAATCCTCCAAGATTGCATCGTTAAGGAATCGATTGCATAAGGATCGATTTCAGCTGATTCAGATACGGTACTAGGATCGGCTCTCTTCGAATGACATCAGTAGACAACATCAATGAGCTACGGTTGGTGCCGGGAAAGACATGTCGGACTCTACAAAAAAGAAAAGATTAGGGTCCAAGTTATCTTAAGTTAGGAATGTTTTCTCTTATACCAAAGATTATAATGAGTCGTAGTTAAGTAGGATTCATGCATAGGTTCCGGGTATAAATATTGGACCAGGGCTATTGTAAAAGGATATCTAATCAATCAATACCAATTACCTTTTCAGCTTTACGCCAACCCTTAGGAGTAGGAGTAGTGTAGATCTCGGCGAGTTCTTCAACAAGCAGGGCTGAATCGGTCCGGCCGACCTCCGGCTTGTCTGTAAGTACCGTCATGGCTTATGCTTCTGTTTGTAAGGTTGCATCGGTCTGGCTGACCTCTTACGAACTCTAGTATAAGCTAGTTATCGATCCTTATCTAGTTCAAGTACGCCTGCATCGGTTAAGTTCGACCTCCACTGCTCGAATTAGATTAAGGTCAAGTTATCGGCTCTACCCAAGGGTGGCATCCTTCGGGTAGACTCATTAAGTTACCGATCTTGCTGATGTTCTTATTATCATTAGTTTCAACAACATCAACCTGCCCAATCGAGATCGATCTAGATCGGCCTCACATCTTTTTAGTCCATCGTTTATTTTGTTACATTGCGATAGTTCTTACTTTAAATGACGGATTATATTTCATCAGCGGTTCTACTTCGATCTTGATCGTGCATAGTACGTGGTTAGGGCATGTCTGATCTTGAGAAGGTTTACTAGCTAGTTGAATCTGGTCTATAGCTCGCTATTATGGATGTATTGATCCGGTCGATCCCCACTGTTAGTACTTTAGATCGAAGGATGCTAGCTGGTAGATTTGCTTTTGACCAGACATGACCCTGGCTGTTTGCTATGCCTGCATCGGCTAAATAGCCGATTCACCTGTACTTTAACGCTTACAGTGTGTCTTCATGAGTCTGTCAAATATGGATAGATCTATTTATTTTAAAGGTTTGATTTGTCGTCTTTATCATGGCTGCCATCGATCCGGTCGAACCCCACTGTTAAGGATAACAGGTTAGGTCTAATGAGTTTATAGATCTCTCTAGGTTAAATTGTCGATTGTTCACATGTTGTAATCCCTTTTCTACCTAAATCGGCTATTTTAGCCGATTCGCCTGTGCTTCCACACATGTAGCATGTCTTTTAGAAAACCTATCAATGTTTAGATGGTTTTATGGATTCTTCGGTTTTAGTTTGTCATCATCATCATAGCTGCCATTGATCCGGTCGAACCTCACTGTTGATGGTCTAGCTGATGATTTCACTTATATCTGGGTGTATTGTACTTGTTATCATAAAATCAATTGTGACCCATAAACATCGCAGTCCTTAACAACTGATTTCTTCGCGTATCGGCTATTTAGTCGATTTTCCCATCTGGCTGCTCCCGAAGTGGCACACTTGGAACTATCTGGGCAAAATCGGCATGTTCCACCTTAAATTACTGATAAACTTTCTCTCCTTGTCAATTGTAGGTCAAATTGACTGGCATGCCTTCGAGAATTCAGAGGGTCGACTGGTCCAGCGTTGAAGCCAAGCGGATCTCCAGCCTTGCTCCATCAAGCAGATCCTTCTGGCTTGTTGTGTGCCAGGCGCATCAACATGTTTTTTGTCGACACATGTTCTGGCACGCCCAGTGTTACCCCACAATTGTCCTGGCAACTTACAACAACAGTGACATCCTTATGGTGCCTTATGAAGACCTACCTGATGAGGATAAAGATGTCATTAGTAAAGCTATAGAAGAGTTTCAAAACAAGTGTTTGTTGTCCTACACCAAGACACGTGATGATAAAGTTGTTCAGAAATATCCACTACCAAGAGTTTTGATGCATGGACAGTCAGATATAGACAAAGCTGAAGATAGATGTTTCTTTGTAGATGCTATAAACAAATCTGTTCATGATGCCATATTGAACTATAATACAACTTTCTTGAACACATTCCACAATACCATAGAAGAGGTGTTTCATGGATATCCAATTGATCAGGTTGGACCGGTTTACTACAACATCCCACATCTGTCGACTCAGGGGACTAATCAAGCCGGTACTAGCAATCAAGAAGCAGCACCAACTGGTAACGATGATGTCTAGACAGTTCAGAGCTCATCTGAGCAAGTTTAAGGTACCACTACTAATCAAATACAAAATAATATTAGGTCATCAGTACAGTATGTGCAACAGCCGATGAGGCAAGTTCAGAATCAAATGATTAATTTTGGCACATTAGGCCAAATACCGTCGTCTGCTCAAAAAATACCGCCATCAGTTCAAAGGATTCATAGAGATACAGATCCTAGCATCTACAACCAGAGACTTCAAGTAACAAACCAGCAAAGGACCCAACAGATAGAGATTCCGCAAGGATATCATTATGGCACAGATTACAATATCCTTCATATGATTCCAAATCCATAGATGAGTCAATAATTGCAGAGAGATCTAGATTCAAGTGCTGATGAGTTGTTGCTCAGAGTGACCAAGATGATAAAAAATCAGTTCGGTTTGAAGCCAAAAGGGTAGACCTTTTCGTACAAACGTCCATATCTAGAGTGGTATAATTTGGTCGCTCTTCCTATAAATTACAGGCTCCTAGAGTTTGCTAAGTTCACTGGCCAAGATAGCACAAGCACAATAGAACATGTCAGTCGGTATCTTACACAGTTGGGTGAAGCATCCATTGAAGAGGCCCATCGAGTTTGTTTCTTCTCCTTGTCCCTATCAGGACCAACCTTCACTTGATTTTCATCATTACCAGTCAATTCCATTGCCAATTGGGCTGACCTAGAGAAGAAGTTTCATACATATTTTTATATTGGGACAGGAGAAAAGAAAATTACTGATTTAACGACCATAAGGCAGAGAACTAATGAATCAACCACCGAGTTTCTTTAGAGGTTCCGAGAGACCAAAAATTTGTGCTTCTCATTGAACTTGACTGATGATCAACTAGCTACTTTGGCCGTTCAAGGAATATTACCAACGTGGAGACAGAAGTTGCTTGGGCAAGAGTTTGACAATTTAGGTCAGTTGGCTCAACGAGTGGCAGCACTCAATAACCAATTCCAGAATATGCGTAGAGATACCTGATTCTAAAAGAGTGTCGTGATTACTGAAACCTATAATCCATACTCAGTTGATGATGGCAATGAGTATGACGAAGAAGAAGAGATTGCTGTGGCCGAATAGAATTGGGGTAAGAAAATAGTAATGGTACCAAATCCTTGGGGAAAAGGAGTTGAAGAGAGCTATGATTTCGACATCACAAAATCGGACAAGCTCTTCAATTTCTTGCTTGAGAGAGGACAAATCAAATTGCCCTCCAATCATGTTATATTACCCCCTGATCAGTTGAAGAATAAGAAGTTCTGCAAGTTTCATAACGCTACTTCTCATTCTACTAACGAGTGCAGAATTTTCCGGCAACATATACAGAGGGCTACCTGACATCAACCACAGCAAGAGAAACTGGAACAGTCGATCCCAAGATGCAAATATCGGCTGATGAATATAGAGAGATTAGAAGACGTCGTGACCAACAGAAGAGTCGATATGAGCAGGGAGAGATGTCAAGGGACGGGTCAATAAGGTCACGCGTCACATCTCAAATTTTGTTGAATAAATGGCAACGATAGAAAGAAAAGGATTATCAGCATTGGTTAGAAGAGAAAGAATACCAGTGTCAACAGGAGAAAGAGAGGTATGAAAGAAAGCAAGTTGAATCATATTGGAATTATCCTTTCTTCAGACATTGTTGGAATGAAGGTTTGAAATTGCCTACTAGAAATAATTGCCCAGAGTGCATTGAGCAATATTGGGAGTTTAGGCAACCTCAAGCCAACCGCCGGTCTATTCATGCTCAAGATAACTATCATCATAATATGGACCGGCACTTAAAAAATAGAAGTATTCATGATCGGCTTGGGAAGCGAGTTGTTGATCAAAATTGGGCTGATTATGAAGAAGAAGATAATGAGGAAGAGTATGTTTGGCAGGAAGGGCAATGGTGTCCAGGAGGTTTGACAAGAAGCCAGAAAAGAAGGGTACAACACCTAAGGAATAGAGAGTTAGAATAGGCTCAGGCATCTGGAAGACCTCAAGTATGGCGTGCTAAACAAACAGCCGATAGAGGTCAACCATCGGCTAATATTCAAATGGCTTTTCTGTTGTCATCAGAATTTAGAGCTCCAGCAGACCAAGAAGTCTATTTAGATTTTGATGAATCAGAGTATGAGGAGACGGTTGCCAAGTTGATAGTGATCTAGCAAGCTATATTCAATAATCCAGTCAAGCATCGGCACTTAAAGGCCTTATATGTAAAAGGTTTCATTGATGGGAAGCCGATGAGCAAAATGTTGGTGGATGGAGGTGCTTCTGCCAATCTTATGCCTTATACTACTTTTCGTAAGCTTGGCAAGGGACCAGGAGATTTAATTGAGACCGACATGATGCTTAAGGATTTTGGGGGTAATGCATCTAAGACCAGGGGGGCAATGAACGTCGAATTGACAATCAAAAGTAAAACTTTGCTCACCACATTCTTTGTAATTGATGGAAAAGGTTCATATAGTTTACTCCTTGGTCATGATTAGATTCATGCAAATTGTTGTGTACCATCGACTATGCATCAATGCTTGATTCAGTGGCATGGAGACGATGTTGAGCTGGTTCATGCTGATGATTCTGTAAGTATCGCAACAGCTGATCCAATGTATTGGGAACTGGAAGACTTCAAGTATTTTTCTAGCAAGCTATGAGAAGGAGGCTTCATTAAGATCAATGATGAAAGCCAACAGCCAGTCGAAGCAATTGGCTCTGAAAGTTTGTTTTAATAGATAATCCAATAGATGGTATAGGTGGTAAGCTAGGGCATGGCTTCACGTCGGCCGATTAGAGGAGATAGACATTGGTCCTGGAGATAGGCCTAGGCTGATGTATGTAAATGCTAAGTTGGATCTTGAGTTTAAGCAAGAGTTGATGGATTTATTAAAGGAATTTAAAGATTGTTTTGCTTAGGAATACAATGAGATACCTGGATCAGATCGATCAATTGTTTGATCCTTGGTCTGGAGAGTTCTGGTGCAACCTATCAAGAAGCGATCAATGGAAAATGTCTGAAGGAATATTATCTTAGCGTTTGGATTGACACTTGACAGCCAATTCGTTCAGTCATCGGCTCTAATAGCCGGTACCAGAAGGGTACCACCTTTAGCTCAAAATTACCCCAAAAGGGAGAAAAGCTGATAAGAGATGTATCGCCTATAGAGCAAAAACAAAACACAGAAACAATCCTAATGTATACGAAGACATTGCAAAAAATACACTGAGATACGATCATGGAAAAACAGAAGATTTTATTTATTGATTAGTTTTCCCTAAATACAAACTAGTCAAACACATTGTTTATCACATCCTGAGCGGATGTGAAGTCCACAATGGCCTCCGCTGCATCGACGAAGTCCTCGATTAACTCCTCGTGCTCCTTAGGGCCGTCGCCCATCAGGGAACCGGTCTCCATGGTTTGGAGCTCATACCCGGTCTGGACCTCCACCATGGCCAGCGCCACCGATGCGCCACGATGGATGCCATGAAGGGCGATCTCCTGGACACAGGCCGGGATGTCATGGAGACAGGCGTTGATGAGGGGGGCCCGGGCGTTGACGGCCGCCGTAGCCATGTTTGCCGCCAATTGGAGGGACTCCAACTGCACCGTCAGGGCTAGCGATCACAGAAACAAAGGAGCTATCAAGATAAAGATAGTAGAAATCAAAATAAAGATGTTCTTGGAATCCATCTTACCCACCACCATGGCATCGGACTCAGCCAACCGCGCTCGAGCAGCGCTAGCCTCTTCCTCGGCAGTGTGAAAGGCTACTTGAGAGGCCCCGAGGTGGATCTCAAGCTGACCGTTTTCCTGAGTTGCCTCGGAATAACGGTCCTAGGCCGCCCTCCACTCCCGGAGGAAACGCTGGGCGTTGTCGCCGTTGTAGGAATCGGAGGAGTCCAACGATGAGTCCGGCGCAGAGGCAACATCAGATACAACATTAGAGGGCTCACCGGCCCTAGGAAGAGGATGAAGGCTATCATTCAAGACAAACCTGTAAACAAGTTAGAAAAGTTCATTGCCATGAGTAGAAGATATCGATCTCACCTCATACGATGGAGGTGCTGGCTCATCGGCAGGTTCTCCTCCGAAACCTCCTCCACCACACGCTTGCCCCGGTTGTCCTCACTAGCCATAAGATTGATTGGATCTATGAAAAGGGGGAAGAAAACCATTGTCGACTTTGCGAGGGTGGAGAAGTGCAAAGGAACAGGAGCAGTTGCGAGTATAGATGTGTTCAAGGCTAGAGCCCACGGCTGGTATTTGTAGCCATGAAGCGAGGTGGTAGATATCTCGGGACATGCAAAAGGCAACCGCAATTAATAGAAGGCGAAGCACCACCTCACTGAAGTCGAAGAAAATGCGGCGTTGATAACGGAGGACAGAAGATTGAGGAGTTTTCTTAATAAAGGCAGTGTTTTTAGACTTAATTGGATTAAGGTCAGAGGTCTGGAATCGGCTACTTCCAAATCGGCTCTTTAGCCGAGACAAGAAATACAATAGATCAACAAAAAATATCGTTATCATTGGTTCCACACAAAATACATGTTTGTATGCAGATTATAAGTTTAGAACATCCTAGATTGCTTTCAATGCTTCCAGCCGGATAGCATCGACTTCTATGATTTGTTGCTGGTCTTCTTCGGCTAAACCAGGAATATTCTCAAGGCTGCTACAGATGGCCTTGCCTTCTCTGACCTTGGTCAGTAGTTCCTGTTTCTTCTACTTAATGGCATTGGGTATTTGAGCCAGATTGGACTTGTGGCGATCGATGGCAGCCTTCACGTTCTCTAGTTCCTTCTCAAGTTCTGCACGCTTGGTTTCTAGTTGGTTTAGCTCTGGATCGATCCTGAGGGAGGAGTTCTTCAAATTATCGATCAGTTGTGTTAGCTCTTTGGCCTCTTGTCTGTTGGAGCTCTTCTTGGCCAATAAAGCATCATGATTAGACAGGTTCCTCTAAGTCTTTTTCACCTTTGGGGCTTGATCTTCAATGATGGATAAAGGTGACAAGACTTTGATAAGAATTGGGAATAATTATCCTTAATGGCTAAGAATACTCTTTGCATTGAATCCGCATCTTGGACCAGATTGGCTATATTCTTCTCAAGCATTGGTAATATGTCCCTTAGCCGATTGCTGGTCTCTTTTGATAAAGCTTCTTTAGAAGAGGTGGCTGATGAGCTAATTTCATCTTCATCTAGATACTCTTCAAGATTGAAAGAGTAGCTCAGAGCTGGAAAATTAAGTACCTATATATAAGAAAATCTTGTTAGGAGGATTGAATCAGTTGATAATAAGATAAATGGTGAAGTAAATACGGTACCTTTTCTGAGATAGCTTCTATCTGAGAAGAAGGAACGGCTGATGATGCACCAATGGTATCTGGTTGAATCGGCTCTAAACTTCCAACATTGGTATCTGCAAACATCGAGGAAGATTTTTTCAGCCCATGATTGTTGCTGAAGGATAAAATAGATATATGATTTTCTTACCATCAGTTGTGTGCTAAACTAGGGGATCGACAGTCTAGGTGACAACAACAACATGATCATTTTCCATGGGTAGACTGTCAGACTCCTGCTCTTGCATGGGTGTTTCCTCAGGGAGTGTCTGGCGTAATAAATAGTCAGATGAAGGGTGGAAATTGAATAAAAATTAAGAGTTTGGAGGAGATACCTTGGCAACATCAGGAAGTGACGTGGGAGGATTTCCGTCTTCTACTGTCTTAGAAGCATCGGTTGTTTCAACCGAAATCAGCTCCTTTTGAGGATCGGCCGATGAAGGATTGGTTGGTGCTAATTTAAAAGCCTAGGACAAGTTCAGCACCCAGAGCAGGTTGGGATGCAATGGTCAATAACTACAAGGAAAGAATTAGAATTAGAGATTGAATATCATTTTGGGAAGAAGATGAAATGCTTTACCTGAGCAGTTGATGGTCTCGTTCTGCGAAGCCCTTTCCTAGTAATGATTTTCTGGGTTGTCCCCTTGGCTACCTTGCATTTTGAAGATTGGTATGTTACAATGGAAGAAGCAGCATGGGTTTTCATTAGCTTCTTCAATGGAGGCGCAGTTGATCCCAGTCTCGAGGTTGGACATGGTAGATAATACTCTATGGCATGCCCTTTTCTGTCCATAATTGGGGGATTGAATTCAGCATCCTACAAGGGAGTTCTGTTAGATGAATCGACTGAGGGACTTTGGTAGATGACCTTTATGAAAGCAAAGGAGATAGCTAGTTACCTCATTGTCAGAAGCAAAACCTTCATCCAGAGCTATGTAGCTAGGATGAACTGACCCGTAAAAGAGGCGGGAGTGCCATTCTTGCCACCAGAGATCATATAAATGGAAAGTGAAAGAGGCTCTGGTCCATTCATACAAATAGAGGGAAGGGAGATATGATCCTAACTGAAAAACTCTAGAAGCTTTCAGTGCCTCACTAATGCCTTCTCTCGGTTTTAGTATATCATTGAAGAATTGCCTGGGGACAGTTGGCCAAGACCAAACCGACGAGCTACAAAAGAAGGATTGTAAAACTCATAGGTTGGAAGGTTGCCTGGAAGGAAGGAACCTGTAGACATTTTGCCGCGGCCATGATGAAATTCAGCTAGAAGAACACAAGGTTTGATGAAGGAATTGAAGATTGCAGCTGCCGTTTTGTCTAAATAGCCTGATTCAAATCAAAATTTGAATGGGAAAACCAAATCATTATTCGCATGCTCATCATAGGGTAGCCAAGTTAGAACATCTGCATCAAACCCTCTATAAAACTTCTTGAAGAGATGACCAACATCGACAACAACTGTTATGGCCGATGCAGCTTCACCATAGTTCATGCACTAACGGGTTCTTTCTTCTTCACCTCTGTATTCCTCATCAAAGTTGGAGGAGGGAAAACTCAAATTATGGAGAGTTGGCGTTATAATCTTATGTATATACAGATTTAACCACATTTGTATTAACCACCAAGGGCCGCTGATAGTGTGCACTGCTTCATTCTTCAGCAGCTGAGCGGCCACCTGATACATCAAATGGTAAGTTGATCCCAACAGATACTTTCCAAGAGGGATCTCAACGCCTACTGCTAGATGATTTGCCATGAGTTTATGATTGTAAGTTGGACCACAAGATGACCCGCAGAAGATGAATCTTTCTAACCACATGTTCAGAAAAGCCACATGTTCTCTTTCACTGACAGTCGATTCATTCTTGATGTGGTTCTAGATATAGCTTGCCCATCCTGTGCAGTACGATATTTTGGCTAATTTCTTTGACCCAGCACCTAAGAGGTCATATGGCTGCGTTGGTCTTGTTATTCTAAGGTCAGTTAACATATAAACATCTGCCAAGGTAATAGTCATTTGACTGTGACCAAAGACGAAAGCATTCAAGGTGTTCGACCAGAAGTAAGAAGCGACAATTAGGAGTGAATCGTTTCTCTCCATTCCAGACAATGAAAGAGTCAAGAATTGGGTTAAATCGTGAACTTCCCAGTCTCCGCCCTTTTTTTCTAACACTCTATAGAATCAGTCTCTCCATCCCTTAGGCATTTTGGGTCAATTCCTAAAGGGATTTTTGTTATTCCAAGAAGATAGATCTACCAAGGACTGCTTAAAAAGAATTTGATTGGTTTCTTATTTGATAAAATCCGAAGGATCAACATCCCCCATGGGTCCAAGGTAATAAGTGTTTGGAACAACAGACGAAGGGATCAAAATTTCATTTTCCATCCCCTGGAAAGCCAGATGAAATAGACTTAAGGAAGAGAAAAAATACAGAGCAGCGACTGATAATTGAAGGGTGGAGATTTGGAGACGTACCTCAGGAATATAGTCACTGGTTGCCATTTTAGTTAGAATAGATCTGAATCTAGAAAAGGTTGCAGCGGAATGACTTGACAAGCAGCTTGAGCAGAGGAGAAACTGCTAGGGTTAGAGCTCTAGTAGCGGTGGCTTTTGTTGTTGAGGCTCGCTCAAAGAACAAGGGGAAAGTAGATGGACCAAATGAATCGGAAATGATACTGTTGGGGTATTATATAAAATTCAGACTGAGAATATCAAGAGTCACGCGTATATCTCGGAATAAATGGTTGCGACATGGTGAACAGGTAAATAGAAATTTTGGAATAAAATCATTTTTATCTCAAAATTGGGGGGCATGTGTTTACACCAAAATTTGGGAAGAAGAATGCGGGAACTCAAAGCCTCCAAGATTGTGTCATCAAGGAATCGATTGCATAAGGCTCAATATCAGCTGATTCAGATACGGCACTAGGATCGGCTCTCTTCGGATGACATCAGCAGACAACGTCAATGAGCTATGGTTGGCGTCAGGAAAGACATGTAGGACTCTACAAAAAGGGAAAAATTATGGTCCAAGTTATCTTAAGTTAGGAATGTTTTCTCTTATACCAAAGATTGTAATGAGTCGTACTTGAGTAGGATTCATGCTTATGTTCTGGGTATAAATATTAGACCCCGGCTATTGTAAAAGGATATCTAATCAATCAATACCAATTACTTTTTTCGGCTTTACACCAACCCTTAGGAGTAGGAGTAGTAGATCTCGGCGAGTTCTTCAACAAGCAGGGCTGCATCAGTCTGGCCGACTTCTGGCTTCTCTATAAGTACCGTCATGGCTTATGCTTCTATTTGTAAGGCTGCATCGGTCCGGCTGACCTCTTGCAAACTCTAGTATAACCTAGTTATCAATCCTTATCTTGTTCAAGTACGGCTGCATCGGTTAAGTTCGACCTCCACTGCTCGAATTAGATTAAGGTCAAGTTATCGGCTCTACCCAAGGGTGGCATCCTTCGGGTAGATTCATTAAGTTACCGATCTTGCTGATGTTCTTATATCATTAGTTTTAGCAACATCAACCTGCCCGATCGAGATCGATCTTGATCGGCCTCACATCCTTTTAGTCCATCGTTTATTTTATTACATTACGACGGTTCTTACTTTAAACGATGGATTATGTTTCATCGGTTGTTCTACTTTGATCTTGATCGTGCATAGTACACGGTTAGGGCATGTCTAATCTTGAGAAGATTTACTAGCTAGTTGAATCTGGTCTATAGCTCGCTATTATGGATGTATCGATCCGGTCAATCCCCACTGTTAGTACTTTAGATCGGAGGATGCTAGCTGGTAGATTTGCTTTCGACCAGGCATGACCCTGGCTATTTGCTATGCCTGCATCGGCTAAATAGCCGATTTGCTTGTACTTTAACGCTTACAGTGTGTCTTCATGAGTCTGTCAAATGTGGATAGATCTATATATTTTAAAGGTTTGATTTGTCGTCTTTATCATGACTGCCATCGATCCGGTCGAACCCCACTGTTAAGGATAACAGGTTAGGTCTGATGAGTTTATAGATCTGTCCAGGTTAAATAGTCAATTGTTCACATGCTGTAATCCCTTTTCTACCTAAATCGGCTATTTCAGCCGATTCGCCTGTGCTTCCACACATGTAGCATGTCTTTTAGAAAACCTGTCAATTATAGATAGTTTTATGGATTCTTCAGTTTTAGTTTGTTATCATCATCATAGTTGCCATCGATCCGGTCGAACCTCACTATTGATGGTAACAGATTAGATTCAGAGCGTTTGTAGATCCATTCACACTAGATAGTCGATTTGTTCGCATGTTATATCATTTCTCGTTAAACTCATCGACTCGACACTTTACACTGTTAATATCCACCTAACTGATGATTTCACTTATATCTGGGTGCATTATACTTGTTATCATAAAATCAATCGTGACCCGCAAACATCGCAGTCCTTAACAGCCGATTTCTTCGCGTATCGGCTATTTAGTCGATTTTCCCGTCTGGCTGCTCCCGAAGCGGCACACTTGGAATTGTCTGAGCAAAACCGATATGTTCCACCTTAAATTACTGATAAACTTTCTCTCCTTGTCAATTGTAGGTCAAATTGACTAGCACGTCTTCAGGAATTCGTAGGGTCGTCTGGTCCTACGTTGAAGCCAAGCGGATCTCCAGCCTTGCTCCATCAAGCAGATCATTCTGACTTGCTGTGTACCAGGCCCATCAACACGTTTTTGCGCCGACAACGGTTGCGGCTCCTGATAAGAGTTCCACCTTTGAGGGCGAACTAAATATTGTGTATTCTACATATTAAAAAAGCAATGAACTAAACCAGTAATTTATTCACAAATATTAAACTAAATAAAATACTCATGAACATATTGAACAAGGCACCTACTTGTTCATCAAATAATCTACAATCAATATACAGAGAATCCCTAAAAGAAGCACAAGCATCAACCGGTAACAAAGATTCAGCATAACAAATTTCCTCAATAGATCTACACAAAATATATTATAGTTAGTCAGTCAATAATCCAAACAAGAACAAAACAAATATGACAACACTCATAAAACCACAAACCAAGACTTACCGGACGGTTTTCAAACTTATCAGGAGAGACACAATCATATGAAGCATATTTTTTTAACATAGAACCTTTCCAACATAGAATTCTTAGCAAATTTGGGGGAAGCTGGTGATGAGATCCGAAGTTCAGGAAGTCTAGATAGTAAGCCTACAAGAAATTACAAAGTGGTTAGTAAATTCATTACATATAGATGATAAAAAGTAATTGATAGGAAAACAAGCAATGAAAAAAAGATATACCGCAAAGAAGTATATGCCTACCAATTGTCCTTCTATGCTTTTTCTGTATAATGATATTGAAGCAAACAGCCATTCAAATATAAACTTGTACCAGTCTTAATCTTTCACAGTCAAAACATCAATCAAAGCACCTAGATACATGGGGCTGGAAAGAGTACTTGAGTTTGGACATAGAAAAGTTGACAATGCAACAACCATGAAGTATCAGAAGATGTCATCATCAGACAAAGTGTTGCCTACCAACTTCTTGGCAAAGGTCTTGATGAGCGGCAAAGAAGTCTCATTGATTTCTTTAAGAAAATTGGCCTTTCTAAACTCATCTTTTTGCTGCCTGATGTCTTCACCACCAACTGGAATCCCTAAGAAAAGGTGAACTGATTTTGCAGAAAAAGGGACTACTTTGCATCCAACAAGTATATCACAACAGTTGACATCAACTTGATCCGCAATCCATTGGATAAAGTTTCTAGGCACTGAACATCCATCATACTCAAGAAAGATCCCAAATCCATGATCCCTGATGATATTTTTCTTACGCTCATCCAATTCATCTCTTATTATCTGTCCAAAATACTTGTTATTGCACCTGCTTCTTGTTTTACCAGAAAATATGTCACTGATTTGCTCTATTGACTAGATGAACAGAGCACACACCCACAATAGTGCAGAAAATCAAACTATGAAACAATATTTTCAAAGATAAATGCAATTCTAAGATAAATGAAGGAATTCTAGGACTAGGATATATTGCCATAATTGCATAGAGACTAGGATTGACAGAAAGAGCTCACCATTAAAAGATAGATCAAATTTCTAAAAAAATCCAAATATTTTCTATGGAAGGCAGATAACAGAGACAAATATGCCACATTTTTCACAAATGAAAAAAATAAATTCTTCAGAAAAAATTCTATGGTTACAGAAAACAAAGAGCAACATACTAAATTGTTCACAAATGAAAAGCTAGATTCTGGAGAAGAAAACACACAATGCTAGTTAAGGAAAATTGCTCAACAACCAAAAGAGAACTTACCAGTGATAACTTAAATACCTGTTATCAAATAGTCAATCTACAATATTACAATTTATATAACAAGAGTTAAAACAATCAAACTGCTGCAACCCAATAATCACAATAGATATTATAATCACCAACAGACAAAGGTCTGGGATGCTTATAATCAGCACCCAAATGCAACTCACCCAAATACATTAGAGAACAAATCATTCAAATAAACCAGAACCCTAACCTCTAAAACGAGGAAGAACACATGAACAAACCTAAACAACGAAAATTACAAGGAAGCAAAAGGAACAAACCTTGCACCCTGATGAAATGACCTCTGACCAATGTAAAACATCACAGGGAAGAAGATAATGTACTAATAAAACAACCACAGAAACCAGGCGCAATTCCAAATTTAGACCAGTAACACTGAAAGTAGGCCCTGCAACTCAGGCAAAAAACAACCAAAACATATCAGACAATGCATTCTTGACTCAGCAACCACAAAAAATCGCTCCCAAAACAACCAAGTGCTCTATAGGTTCTGTGTAATAGAAATGATGACAATTAAACTTACACATAGTGACACTCCATAAAATTGCGAGCATCCAACACCAACTGATAGAAGATGTGTTGTCCCAAAATTACATGACACTGTCAACAAAATGACCATGAGGAAATCAATGCAAAAATAGTAAAAAGACAAAGGTAGATAGAACTGAGACCACAAACTGATAAATGTAGAGTCCTAAAAATACATACACAAGAAAGCATCCAACAACTCAGGGTCAGCCTAGGGAACCAGTGTATGCAGATGCATACACCAGAGAATTCAAAGGTGTACTTGCACTAATTGACACCGTCAACAAACTTGGGTCCATCTTTTCCTTAAAACACAGATAACAACCTTGATAGACAAACCTGTCAGTCAAAAGAAAGATAAAGCTATCAGAAACATCCAATTTTACAAAAGGAAAATACAAACACAGGGATCATGGCACCATGCCACAAGTACATGGCACTCAATAGTCGAAGCATACCTCCATACTACCAACACAGGCTGATATCAAATAGTACATGTACAAAAGTACAATTTATATAACAGGAGTTAAAAACAATCACACATCTAGAGCAAAAATTAAGCAAGAAAGCTGAGAACAAAAGGAAGCTGAGAATGGACATCTTCAAAATCATCATTTTCAGAATCACTAGAGCTAGATAAATCAACTATACCACCAGGCCTTTTCCAAACCATCTAGCAAAGAAAAAAATGAACAAACAAAAACATTACTAAATCAAGCTAAAAAAGCATGGACCAAGGTGCCACAGCTTGGCCTGCCCGCCCACTCCCAGCACAACGTTCTGCACACAGCCAAGGCAACACTCAATCAACCATACGTGCATCACTCAATCAACAAACAGACCTATGAACCAGATCTCATTACCGCATATCAACATACACAGAACATGGAGGTAGAGAGCACCCATCCGCCCAGAATGAAAACAACGATGACAAAATCCAAAATGAGGAAGGCGCATCCGAAGAACACGACGACACAGAGACCACATACGCACTGGAGCAAAACCAACCGAGCGCGACGAGGCTGGACAGCCTGGAGAAGGAGTTCGGTATCATGCCCGCAAGGTCGTGATTGGCCCCGGCGCGCAGCGACTCGTGCAGGCGCAGGTCGCCGAGAGATGGCGGGAGTTCGCCCGAGAGGCGGCTGTCGAAGAGGAGCAAGTCCCTGAGCGTGGGCGCGAGCGACGCGAGCTCCGGTGGGATGGGCTCGGAGAGCTGGTTGGAGTTGAGCGCCAGGGTCTTGAGCGTCGACGGGATGGGGCCTGTGAGCGCGTTGCTGCTGATATCAAGCACGGCGAGGCGGTGGCACCGCCATAGGTCTTCGGGGACACCGCCTGTGAGCCAAACCCTAGAGAAATCGCTAGTCGCTGCCGAGGAGAACGCGAGGAAGACGAGAGGAAATGAAAATGAGGAAGGGGGGGACAGACGCTCCACATTCGGGCGTGAGTCCCAAAGAAACTCAAATAGTAGCACTGATAATCGGGACCCACAACACAGAGAACCAAACAAACCACATCGGCGTAGAGAGATCGGACACAAGATCGGGCGGCAAAAACAAACACCACGTGTCAGATCGGACGGCTCACAATTCATGTGCCAACAAACCACAAAACACACATGTGTCCTATAACATTTATGTTATATTAACCATCTTTTGCAGGTCTTCTTCTGAGATGTTAATCTCACCCTTGTATAGCCTTTTTAATTTTGGGTGTAAGAATTTTGTTTCCCCTGGAGCCAAGCCTACATAAAGTTGTTACCTTCTGGTCATACTAGGCTCTCTTTCTTTTTTTAGCCCAGACTCCTAAGTCCTAAGTATGGGGTGTTTGGGACTGATCCGCTCCTGTTTTTTCAGCTCCGCTCTAGCTCTGCGTTGCTAAACACCTTCAGCTTTAAGAAAAAAGTGGAGCTGAGCGCCAACTACTCGTTTTTTCTGAAGCACCTCAAGAAGTACTCTAGTTTTTGGAGACTTATACTCCCATGTAGAGTTGAGAGATAATTACTCACCTTTGCCACTCGTTAACCACCGCTAGTTTCCATCCATTCGACTCGCTTTCCCCGTGCGCTTGACTGCGGCTACGGAAAATATTTGTTTTCTACATTTTTTTTTTGCTTCTCACGATTTTTCTTCCCTGTACGGAAATATTTGTTTTCTACGTTTTTTTTGTGCTGCCCACGTTTTTTCTTTCCCGATTTTGCCACGACGGAAAATATTTGTTTTCGCTTGCCCCATGGCTCGACTGCCGTGACTCCAGTTTTTGCTTCCCACGTTTTTTCCATCATTTGTTTTCTATTCTTCTCAGAAAATATTAAGTGCCATTTTAATCAGGGGCATAATAGATCATTTGCATAAAAACAATCTAGTCCTGGAGCTGGAGTTTGGTTGTGTGCCAAACAGTATCACCTGCTCTACAAACTCCATGGTAGAGCTACTTTCCATGATAGAGTTGGTAGAGCGGAACTGTAAAAACGAGAGTGGAGCAGTCCGAAACACCCCCTATATAAGTTGTGGTATAAACTCCACACAACGCACTCACACTACAAGCACGCACATCCTATATCTACAACCTATGCATTATCCACGTTCTTCTAGAGATTACCGAAGCCGCACACGCCTCGTAGACTAGGGGCACGTCAGTAGTTCACGTGAGCGCTAGCGACTAAACCACCGAGCTAACAGCTCTTTCACGGCTCTTTTATTTTTAATATAACATGTAACTATTATTTTAGTCTATTTTAAATAAAGATATGCTATCTCTCTATAAATACAATTTTTTATCGGATGTAAAAAAGTTATGCATATCATGATCAAGCAAACATTTTTTTTCTTAATCCTCTTTTAAGGATTAAGAAAAAAAAATGTTTTTGAAACATCCAACCCAATCCAGTCCAACAACGAGTTAATCTAGTCAAATAATTTCAGCCAAGACCAGTTGTTCTGGCCCTGCACGGTGCAGCCAGCCGGTTGACACCTAGGCTGTGGCTAGAGGGATGACACCATGTATCACATAAGGGCCTGTTCGATTAGGATAGAATGCAACCAGGCAGATGATAAAAGGCTATATAAATTAGTGAAACAATCTAGGTAGAAATTGTTCCAGCCTAGCAATCCCTAACAACCGAACAGCCCTAGAGGATCTATAACAATTGGATGTGCACGTTCCTGGAAGGATTACTTAAGGTATCAACAAAAAAAAAAGAATTAACATAGTGAAACAAAGCTATAATCAGAAAACATATGGAAGCTCAATATTTAGGGGCAAAAATACAGTACACGCTAGGAGCTAAGTACATATTGTAATTAAAATTTTCAATAGAGATAGGCTAAAGTATTTAACTTAGGTAAGTTAAAGTTTTTGTTAGCAAATTGTCCAGAGAATCAGTGATGACAAAGTTGGCCCATGAGGAACATCATGCTGATGAATCTGTCCTCGTTCACAAGCAAGCCTTCTTCTTCCCCTTGATACGTGATAGGAACGTCTAACTAATGGTAAAAAAACCATTATATTGCTGGAGTAAAACATCAAAAATGATCAAAAACTAGTTTAACTAGATAGTGAACCTTGCTTCGTTGTTGTAATGCTAGCTCCTTTTACTGCTACAATTGTAGCTACGATTAAGTTTATTATGAAAATAGATTCCACGTCCCATCGCATGCACATTTGGGCAGACCGGAAAGGGGAAGCCATCCTCTTTGCTCAGGAATCCCTCCTATGACTATGAGGTGCCGATCCCGCGCATTGGGGGGCTGTTTGGATAGTACCCTGACCAAAGTTGCCTAGCTTGGACCCCTGCCTGGAAGTTGCCTGGACTCTATTTGGTTGGAACCCTGGCTATCCTTGCCTGGTGGGAGCTGCCTGGACCGGTTGCCGGGCACCAGGCGTAAGAAATAGAGCGCCTGGGCCTCCCACGAACTCGCCTGGCTATAATCACGGAGCGGACCCGGTCTTATCTTTTCCCTCCTCATTTTCCCCTTTCTCTCTCCCGTAGCCACCTCTCTCTTCCCCTTTTCATATTCTCCCCGTGCTTGCATTCTTCTCAGAGAAGGCCAAAAAGCAGCAATAGAATCCATAAAGATGGAGGATGTTCCAGGGTGATCCTCTTGGTGCAGCAAGGATCTGGTTGCCTCCTCTCTTACTTCGTATTTTCGTCTTGGTTGATTTCAAGATTTGTTCTCAGATACGCAACAATGGTGGGAGCAAAATCCCTTTTGCTATTTCATTATTCTATATATGCTGGATTAGTCTTGGTTGTAGTTTACGCAATGGTCCATACAGATCTATTTTTTCTCTGCAATTATTAGTTTCCTTGGTGATAGTTGATAAACAGATGTAACTTCCAATTCACTATTTTCTTGCTACACAAACAGATCGCTCTTTTGCCTAGCAGCATGTGAAATTAGGTTTACTTTTAGCATGTGCGTACTGCTATCCTGTCAGTGGAAATAGCTTCCATTATTATATTTTTACATCTTACATTTTGGAAGAATTAGTAATTAAACGCTTGCCATCTAATAAATTTATTAAAGTAGTAACCTATCTAACAGTTATTGTACAAAATGACAGACATGCAAAAAATCTGTACATGTGAATTTATTTCGTACATTTTTTTTCACATGATGCTCAGATGGATATAGAACCGATTCCTAGTTATGTTATCCAGCACGGAGCTCGGATGCTCAATGTCTTATCATTTATCAATATTTTTCTTTACTGTTGCTGACTGTTTTCTTCACTGCAATATTTTTTTTTCTGTAGTCCACTACATGGATACAGGAGAAAGCAGCATGAATGCTAAGGGCAAGGGAGGTGAAAATGCTGCAGGATCAAATCCAAGGGCAAAAGCTACAAATTGGCCTGCAGTTATATCTGAATTTGTTACTGGTATACATTGAGAAGAAGCTGGCAATGCCTCCAAAAACTGTTTGCAAGTCCATTGCATCTTCCTTATCAATATGGGTCAAGAATATCTTGAGCGTTGGGTGTTTAAATATCTATTTGGCAGTGACCCTGGTTATGACTGACTATGGTTGATTGTAGCTGCATGATCTTTTGATTATGGGTTTGTTCGCTTGTCTGAATTTTGGAGGAATCCGTATGGTTTGGAGAAATGCTGGAGGAATTTGTGAGAGAAAAACACTATTCCGGATGAAAAAATAAGCGGATCAAGTCGGGTTTAAGGGCACGCGAACGGGGCCTATGGCTGATGGGGTCTATTTTTGTTGCACCCTTTTGAATTCAGTATGTACAGTATGACTACCTACTAATTAGGTGCTGCCAAACTTGATAGTCAGTAGCTGACGCTGATGGAGAAGTTTCAGACTCTTGGGACAGCCTATGAGATATGCTTTTGTGTATCAGCGAATTATTATGTAATCTTAAGTTGCAATATTTGTCAGCCTATAGCTTGAAAACTCAGCGAGAGATTATGAATAGGGCTCATTGTCTGGAACATGAGTTCATGGTTTATATGTTTCATAATGTGTTGTTCCCATCTGAAAATATAAACTTATTTTATATGAGATATATGGTTTATTTATTCTCATGATGTGAAATGCTCCATATATCAACAATTACTTTATCAAAGAAATACACTTGATGTGAAAGTAATCTTTGCACTCGTACAATATGGTGAGTATAACCCAAGCAAGCTAAACAACCAAACGATGCCTGGCTTCTTTACCAGCCCAGGCTGACTTCCAGGGCATCAACCAAACAGCGGTCTGTTTGGATACGAACCTGGACGCGAGATGCCTGGCTAGGAGCTCGCCTGGAAACTGCCTGTGCAGTGTTTGGATGAAGCCCTGAGAGCTTGACTGACCCAGGCAGCCGTGCGCACGCCCAAGCGATGGAAAATGTCCGCCTGGCTCAGGCTGCGTAGTTTGCCTGGTCTAAACACATAAAGTATCTTTATTGATATTAATGGTCACTTGATTAATTCCATAAGACCATGATTACAACAGGTTCTTCCTCTCCCTTTTTCCATGTATAAACGCTAACATAGTATATAAGATACCATAAATTATTGTATATTTGTACAGAAAAATATTATAGTGTAATTCGAAACTGAGCGCCTGGCTCTGGCATGAGTGCTGTCTCGCCTAATCACCATGATTAGCTAATGGAATATGAGTCACGTAGCGACAATTTTTTTACTGTCTAAACACAAAAATAATTTTTTTGTCTTTACTTATCTCTTTCTACTATAATTAAATACATATAGAGATCTGTCATTAGAAAAAATAATAATTTTAAATTAATATTTTAACAAAGAATAGATAATTAACTTAAGTTATTTATTTAGTAAACACACAATAATAGCGTTCATTAATCATATACAAACAATAAAAAAAGTAAAATTTCACTCGCATAAGCATTCTCAGCCATAGGCATGCAACCAAATAGATTTTCTCTAACCTTGCCTCACCTGGCAAAACTCATCAGCTTTACAAGCAACTTCGATGCAGCACTTTTTGCCGAGCAAGTCGCCCATGTCTCCCACCATCATGCATGTTTTAGCTTTGCCTGATCGAATAGGCATTCTTGCAACAACTCCCAGGAAGCTAACTAGCCCAGGGTCCTAAGGACGGGAATCTGGCTGTTCCTCCGCGGGTCCCGGCGGCTCCGGCATCCGGCCACTCTTGTACGTGGTCGCCCACCGCCGCAGCCAACCGGCGGTCGACAGCCAGTGAGCGCGCAGACGCTACTGTACTCCGATGTCCAGTAGTCGATCCAGTCCCCTCCCCGGCGCCCTGCGTGCTATAAAAATAGCAAGGCTTGGATAGCACAGCGCTCGGCCTCGGCGGCTTATTCCTAGTGCGTGTTTCTTTCTTTTATATAATCTCGTCTCCAGCTCCGGCCGGCCGTCCATCGCCGCCGGCCGGCTGCTGTGCCTGTGCCTTCCAAATAAACGAACACCGGCGTATAGATAGATATAGAGATCGAAGAAGATCAATGGGTCGCGGGCGCGGCAAGGTGGAGGTGCGCCGGATCGAGAACAGCGTGAGCCGGCAGGTGACCTTCTCGAAGCGGCGGCGCGGGCTGGCGAAGAAGGCGCGAGAGCTGGCCGTGCTGTGCGACGCCGACGTCGCGCTGCTTATCTTCTCCGACAAGGGCAGGATGCACCACTTCGCCGCGCACGGCAGGTACGTACGTACGATGCTACATATATACGTGCTCGCGCGCGTTCGATCGATCGCGTGCATGCAGAATGCATTGCATATATATTTGCATGGTGGTACTCCTACGGACTACGCCCACCATTTCTTTTCTGGTAGTGGTGTGGTGTGAGGTGAATCCGTGAGTGGTGGCACGTACTACTACAGTCGTACACGCACGGCAGGCATCTCATTATTTGGGCGGAGGCAGGCACGGGTTCCCTATGTACGTGCTACGTACAGGCCAGTACACGCACCGCACGGCAGGCATCTCATTATTTGGCCGGAGGCAGGCACGGGCACCCTATCTACGTGCTACGTACAGGCCAGTACACGCACGGAAGGCATCTCATTATTTGGCCGGAGGCAGGCACGGGCACCCTACGTACACGCGCTATTTATGGAAGTATAGTACACTCCTGTTCAGGGTCGTGTACGGCACTGTGCTGCCACCACCGTGCTATGTGCACTGCTAGCTAGCTCTCGAGACCAGCCACACACATGGCCGCACCAGCTTTATTTAGCTCCGATCCGGGACATGCATGTCATGTTCCAAAAAAGCTCAGCTCCGATCCGGGACATGCATGTCATGTTCCAAAAAAGGTCGGTGTTGCTGTTGGGCTCTGGCCGCCTCTGGTGACTGGTGTGTGTCGGGCACAGCTATGCATGCACCCCGGACCTCACCACCCATTGGCCGCCATTGGACGAATTGACACCGAGATTCCGTCGACGAAAACTTGTCCTGTTCACAAAACGTGACGCTACGGACTCGGACTGGCGCTTTGCTTTCAGCCGCATCGTTCTGTTTAGGACATTGCCTTGACTAATAACGATAACGATAACAATTACTCGCTCCATCGCCGTACGTCTAAGCCATTTCTCCAAGGAAACGGCATCAATCTCTGTGAAAGTGGTGTCCAATTAACAAGCTATTGTTACGGAAGCTAGGTTGAGGTTCCGGAACTCTTATTGCCCACTCACTCTTGTTTTGCTAGTGTTAACAGCGAATTAATAAAGCCCATCAACCATGCAAAGAAACTAATCAAGAGGATGAACAACTAATCAGAAATATCTATGACCATTCGTTCATGCAAGAAAAAAAAAGAGATTAAGAAGCTGATATGCAACGAGAGGTGAGATATTTATGGGAGAAAAGAAAAAGTTTAATTAGCTACAGTTTAAAGAGATTAAGAAGCTGATAAGAAAACTAATCAGTTTAAAGAGTCTAAACAGAAACCATACGTCGGAAACATGAGCTAATAAATAAAGATTGTGCACTGCCATTGTCCCTAGCTAGTTTCTAACCAGTGCAACAAACTTTGTGGTCACCGATTTCTCCACCACGTTTGTTGCGCGCTACAATAAATTTGCCTAATACTAATAAGGTTGACGTGGCAATCTTAGGCTTCAGTGCAACCAAATAGGCCTTAAAACTCTTCTTTACTTACATATCCACATGGTGCATGTGAATGAGCTGTTTCTGGAGTCCAAAAGAACAGAGGCGTGCTTGCTAGTAATACATTTGTGGATCACTCAACCATTGATTGATCTAATTATTGGACGTGAATTGCTTGTACTCTTACATGTACTCCATGCATTATCCATATGATAGATCTTCTGTCCACAATTTTGATCGCCAGTGATCTTTATGCATGCATATGTGATATAATAATCCCTCCATCCCAAAACTAAAGGAGTCTAATTCTAGGTTTTTACATTAAATCATTTTTCCTTAAGCTTGACCACATTATAGAAAATAGTATTAATATTTATATCTTTGAATAGGTTTTAAAAAATATTTCTTGAGTTCATCTAATAATACCTATTCAGTAGTAATATCAGTACATTTTTTATAGGTTTGGACAAACTTCAAGCTGATTGACTTATGGAAAAGCTAGAATTGCACTCTTTTTGGCACGAAAGGAGTGCATTATTCTATACTCTAATTGAGTGGAGAGTGTAGAACTAAAATTTATATAAATGATGTTACAGATAGAGCTCATCAAGTTAACAATTTTCTCCTTTTTGATTGAAAGATATAATATTATTAATACGATGTGTTGCACGGGATGAGGATAGAGAGAAACTTGTAAATTGATAATAGGGTGATATATTATGTATCAAATAAACATTTCCCTTTTTTCTTGTTCTTACAAATAACAGCATGGAACAAATCCTTGACCGATATGAGAGGTACTTACTATGTGAAGATAGGGATGTGACGGAGGATTACCCTGACGAAACGCAGGTACGGAAAGTGGGAATACTGTATGAATATTTTTATGTGACTAAAAGTTTATTTAACCTATGTGGAACAACCGTGCATTCATTGTGTTGTTGATCTTACTACCACTTTCATTTGTAACTTTTATTAGGAGAACATGAGCTATGACCACATCAAGTTGAGGTCCAAACTTGAAGCTCTACAGAAGAGCCAAAGGTAACAAGTTGCAAATATTGTCGGACAAAAAACAGCTATTAAAAACAGAAGCTCAATCAAATTGGATATATATATATATATATATATATATATATATATATATATATATATATATATATATATATATATATATATATATATATATCAAATTAACCAAGCAATCTCTGAAAAAAAAACATGTGCATTTGTCAGATAAACACTCCTGCTCACTCATCATTTTTAGATAATTAGGCATTTTCATAATCAATTTAATCCAGAAATAAAACATCAGCAGGTTCGTGACAACATATATGTGTATGTGTATATCACTAACAAACGCTATAGTATGCAAGTATGACATACTGATCGATACAGTAAGTACGCAAAGTACGGTAATCAGAGAGTTAAGAGTGTACTCAGCGGAGGGTCCCATGCCGAGGGCAGCGGAGGCTCTATTCGCACCAGACATAGTGTGTTGCTCGAAGTCGTGGACCACAGTCGATGCAGGAAGGTGTTCGCAGTGCAGTCCCACGAACGGTCATCGGGAAGAAGACACCTTGCTGTTCCGCGAGCAATCACCAGGAAGACGACGTCTGCGACGTGGACGAGCAGTCGTGGAATCGCTCCCCAAAAACCTAATCGCCACACACCCCGTGCAAGGTTCGTAGGCCGACGAGGATTTTGGAGGCACCTGCTCTCCTGTTGCTCCGTGCGCGCAGAGGTACGGGACAGGGAAACCCAAGGGCGGTTGAGATGTGGTTTCTTGGAAGCGAAGGGAGAATTGGACTGACTGAGAATATCTAATTTATGCCTACGGTGGGGAGGGAGAAGGCCAGCGGAGGAACTCAAGAGACGGAGACACGAAAAGACGGTAACTGGCGCAATCAACTCACTTCCACCATAAAAGAGAGAAACTCCCGTAATTATGTGGATTAAGTGACAAAACCTGGCCACGCCCGCCCGTCCGCTCGCTCGCCGCCTGCCTGCCATGCCCACGCTCATCGCCTCGGCCCGGCCCACAGCCACGGCCACCGCGCGCGCGTGTGGTACTCCTATGTCCTTTTCTCAGTTTCTCAATTAAGATGGATAATTTCCAACCAAATAAGATGAGTCAACGTTCAGTCAAAATCCCGTACGGTATTAAACCATATAACACTTAATGTTACGGACCATAGAGTTTTATTTGATTTATTAAATATTATATGGGCCAAGCCCATAATATATCCAACAATCCCCACCAAACTCTAGGGTTTGTAACAAAGTAGTCTCAGAACCACATTTCTTTTATATACTAGTGTTTTGATGGAGACTGTTAAGTTAAACATACATCTAGAGCAATAGTTTTACTCAGTCACAACTGAACAATGGACTAAGCCTTGAATTGATAATTTTATGTGAGGTGAATGTCACTAAAGTCCTTAGCTGATACTAGGCTGCAAAAGGCATCCCCTCTATTTGAAGCATATAAGTCATACTCCAGTGCCTTTCATGAGTATTTAGAGATCATCCAAATCTCATAGACTATGACCAGCAGTTTGACTCATATAGGTGTGTTCCTCAAAAGATGTTCTGTAGGACAACATCTTTGCTTTAGTAAGCCACTTAGAACACATTAAGGTAAAACCAACCTACCTTACAGAAAGGAAAGATATGCATCAGAAATGAGTTTTACTAAGGATCTTTTCTCATAATTTACTACTAGCTTGTTTCACCATCCTACTTCACGGGATCTCCGATCACATAGAACAGGTTACCGCTATAGTAAATTTCATGTGGGTCTCAAACCCATCTATCTCGATGCACTTTCTATCACATTGCGTGACATACCCTTAGTGAATTGATCTGCCAGATTGTTAGACGTGTGAACATAGTCCAACGCTATTACTTCGGAGTTTCTCAATTTTTTGACAGATTTTAGTCGTCTCTTAACATGCCTTGTGGACTTCATGTTATCCTTAGAACTGTTAATCTTCGTAATCACAGTCTGGTTATCGCAGTTCATAGAAATAGCCGGTTGTAGGGTCGAGATAGCGACTAGAGGGGAGGGTGAATAGTTGTTTCTAAAACTTAATCGCGTCGGCTAACCGGAACAAGTATGGAATTAAAACCATCGGTCTAGCCAAGACTACACCTCTCTATCTATGTTCTCTAGCACCTTGCAAAGATCCTAATTAAGCAACAAAGATGCCGGGCTAACTAGAGCTCACCTAACCAATTCTAGGAGCAAGGTCATATAAACCTATGCCACTAGTATTTCAAGCAATGAGGGAGCTCCTACACATGCTAGTAAGCAAAAGCACAAAGCCAACTAAGCTCACTAGCAATGCTTAATAACAAGGCAACCAATGCCAAATTAGAGAGCGCAAATACTTAGCTACACAAACTAAGCAAAGTGACTAACAAGATTACACAAACCAAATTAGCCACGCAAGGGAGCTACTTCTATGCTACACAAGCAAGAAGGTAACCAGTGATCTACACAAACTAACTAATTACAAGAGCAACTACACAAGCACAATGTATATAAAAATAATCACAAGCTTGTGAAAGGGGATTGCAAACCAACGGGAAGAACAAGGTTGACACGGTGATTTTCTTCCGAGGTTCACGTGCTTGCCAACACGCTACGTCTCCGTTGTGTCGATCGCTCACTTGGTGGTTCGACGACTAATTGGCATCACCCCGCCAAGCCCGCACGTCGGGCACCGCAAGAACCTACCCCGAAAGTGAGGGTAGCTCAATGACATGCTCAACTAGAGTTGCTCTTCGTGGCTCCCGCGGGGCGAGCACAATGTCCCTCACAAAGCTCTTATTCGGAGCACCGCACAAGCTTCTTGCGGGCTTCGACGGAGACCACCACCAAGCCGTCTAGGAGGTGGCAACCTCCAAGAGTAACAAGCACCACCGGCTTGCAACTCGATCACCTAGTACCACTCGATGCAATCTCACAATGCAACGCACTAGAATCACACTCACTCGCAATCGATTCGTACTCTTACAGGAACAAGTGAGTTAGAGGGCATCCAAGCACTCCTACAGAAGCCATATAGGCGTGAGGGTGCTCAGCAACCAGCCCAAGGCCAGCCACACACTCCTTCTATAGCCCCAAGGGCTAAAATAGCTGTTACCCCTTCACTGGGCAAAACGCGCACTGACCGGATGCGCATGTCATAACGACCGGACGTGACTCTCCTAGCGTCCGGTCACTTACAGAGAGGTTCCAGAGACGTTTTTCATCCGGTCATCACTGACCGGACTCTCCGTGCGTCCGGTCGCTTCTGGACATGCTGAAAACACTGACTGGACGCTGTGACCGGACTCGTAGGTGCTGACCGGACGTGCAGGTCACAGAGTCCGGTCATAGACCTTTCAGCGCTAAAACGGCTATAACTCTTAGCTCCGAACTCCGATTTTGATGATCTTGGACATTTTGGAAAGATTACTCAGAGGGCTACACATCCCACATGCATACTTGATCCAAATCATAATGTATCAAAACAGTATTCCAATCCAAGGACCATCCTATAGTTCAGAGTACACCGAAAAACCTTTTTCTCTTCTCTAAGTTGATTCACAACAACTCTAACTTCTTCTCCTTTGCAAATGTGCCAACACCACCAAGTGTGCACCACCATGTGTATGTGTGTTAGCTTTTCACAAATATTTTCTAAAGGATTAGTCACTCAACTTGCCACGTCACTCGATCCTAGCGATGATGCAAAGTTAGATCACTCGAGTGACATTAGATGACCGATATGCAAATAAGTTTGCCCCTCTTGATAGTACGGCAATCTATCCTAAATCCCGTCATCAACTTCTCTACACACCTATGACCGGTGAAATGAAATGCCCTAGGTTATACCTTTGCCTTGCGCATTCCATTCCATCTCCTCCAATGTCGATGCAACATATGCACCAACATGATCAACAATGATATGATCCACTTCATATCATCACGTGATCATATTGGTTCATCGATCTCGACTTCACTTGCTTTTCACCGTTGCCTTCGTCCATTGGCGCCAAGTCTTGCTCAAGCTTCACCGCCATGCGGTCCATCGCTCCAAAGCCTCCGACTTGTCCTTCACGCTTGCAACCGATCCATCAAGTCAAGTATTGTCTTGATCTTCTCCACCTTGATCACATGACTCAATGTCATGTCTCATGTGCAATAAGCTCCTTCATCATCACATGTGTGAGCTTTGCAACATCTCCAAACCATTTTTACCTTCACGGCATATGTTGCTCACACACATGTACTTGTGGACTAATCGTCTATGTATCTCACATAAACACAATTAGTCCACCTAGGTTGTCACTCAATTACCAAAACCACACAAGGACCTTTCATCGGTATGGGTTTTTCAACAACTGGTAAATCCATAAGGAGATCACGAAGCCACTCAGCCTCAGAGCCAGCGGTGTCTAATGCTGTGAGTTCTGCTTCCATTGTAGACTTTATCAAGATAGTCTACTTGCAAGACTTCTAGGAAACAACACCACCTCCAAGCGAAAACACATATCCACTTGTGGCATAAAGCTCATCAGCATCAGAGATCCAGTTGGCGTCACAATAGCCTTCCAGCACCTTTGGGAGTTCGGTATAACAAATACCATAGCTCATAGTGCCTTTTAGATAGCGCATCACTCTCTCAAGAGCACGCCAGTGATCATCTCCTTGGTTTGACACAAACCGGCTCAGCTTACACACAACAAATGAGATGTCAGGCCTTGTTGCACTAGCAAGATATATGAGCGAACCAATGATATGGGAATATCTCAATTGATCCCTTGCTATTCTCTGATTTTTCCTCAATAGCACACTAGGGTCATAAGGTGTAGGAGTAGGTTCACAGTCACTAAACCCAAAGCGACTCAGCACCTTTTCCACATAGTGGGATTATAATAGAGTTACCCCACCATCACCTTCTCTCAAAAGCTTGATATTAAGAATAACATCAGCCTCTCCCAAATCTTTCATTTCAAAATTATTAGATAAAAATTCCTTCACCTCCTCAATCACTTTGAGGCTGGATCCAAAGATCAGTATGTCATCAACATATAAGCACAAAATAACTCCTTCACCCCCACCATACCGGTAGTACACACATTTGTCAGCTTCATTCACAACAAAGCCAGCAGATGTTAGAGTTCTATCGAACTTCTCATGCCACTGCTTAGGAGCTTGTTTTAGGACATATAATGACTTTAATAATTTACACACCTTGTCTTCTTGACCATTTGCTATAAACCCATCTGGCTGATCCATATAGATCTCCTCCTCTAACTCTCCATTTAGGAAAACTGTCTTAATGTCTATTTGATGAACGATAAGACCATAAGAGGCTACCAGGGAAAGCAAAACTCGAATTGTAGTCAATCAGGCAACCGGTGAATAAGTATCAAAGAAATCCTCACCTTCCTTTTGAGTATAACCCTTGGCCACAAGTCTTGCCTTGTATCTCTCGATAGTACCATCAGGCCTAAGCTTTTTCTTGAACACTCATTTGCACCCTATAGGCTTGCACCCATAAGGACGATCAACTATTTCTCAAGTTCCATTAGACATAATAGAATCTATCTCACTCCATACTGCTTCCTTCCATAAGTCAGCATCAGGAGAGGAATATGCCTCTTTAATGGTCGTTGGTGTGTCATACACAAGGTACACAATATAGTCATCACCAAAAGACTTTGTAGTCCTCTGTCTCTTACTTTTTCTAGTGACTATAGTGTCTACCTCCTCAGGATTTTGCATATAGGGTTCCTCAATTTGTTCTATCGGAGTAAAATTTTCATGCTCATGGGAATTTATAAATTCATGACCAGTCGTGCTAGGTGCATTTTTATGGGAAATTCATTCTCAAAAAATGTAGCGTCTCTAGATTCCATGATTGTATCAACAGCTATCTCAGGAACACTAGAATTTATAATTAAAAATCTATAACCCATGCTGTGAATAGCATAACCAAGAAAAACACAATCAACAGTCTTTGGTCCAAGCTTTTGTTTTTTGTTTATTGGCACATTCATCTTTGCCAAACAACCCCAAGTTTGCAGGTAAGAGAGATTTAATCTCTTCTCCCATTCCTCGAATGCTGTAATTTCTTTGTTCTTTGTAGGCTCCCTATTCAGGACATGACACGCTGTTAATATAGCCTCACCCCACCATTCCTTAGATAATCCCGCAGTCTTTAACATGGCATTAACCAAATCAGTTAGAGTGCGATTCTTTCTCTCTGCAATCCCATTGGACTGTGGTGAGTATGGTGGCGTCCTCTCATGAATAATTCCATGTACCATGCAAAATTCAGAAAATTCATTTGAGAAATATTCTCCCCCACGATCAGACCGCAAACGTTTGATTTTCTTCTCAAGTTGATTTTCTACCTCGGCTTTATAGACTTTAAAATAATGCAACGCTTCATCTTTAGTTTTCAATAAGTACACGTAGCAAAATCTAGTACAATCATTTATAAATGTCATGAAGTATTGTTTACCGCCTTTAGTCAATTTGTCATTCATTTCGCATAAATCAGAATGAACGAGTTCTAATGGTGCCAAGTTCCTTGCCTCAGCAGCCTTGTGAGGCTTGCGCGGTTGCTTCGATTGCATACACACCTAACACTTAGAATCTTTGACTAAGTTAAATTTTAGGATTAAATTCAGATTTGCAAGCCGCGTGAGACAGCCAAAATTAATGTGACAAAGTCGTGAATGCCATATATTCGACTCATCTGAAACATTAACATTGTTCACTACTTTATTACACACATCATTAAGCAAAGATAAGCGGAGCAAGCCTCTACAATTATAATCTTTTCCAACAAATGTTCCATGTCTCGATACAACACACTTATTGGACTCAAGCACAATTTTAAAGCCATCGCGACACATTTGAGAACCGCTAACAAGATTCTTCTTGATGGAGGGGACATGCTGCACGTTCTTTAATAGCACCATCTTTCCCGAAGTAAACTTCAGAACGACCGTACCAACACCAAGAACGCGCGCATGCGAACCGTTTCCCATCAGCAAGGCTCCAGTCCCGCCGACCTGATAGGAAGTAAACAAAGAAACATCAGGACACACATGAATATTAGCACCGCTATCCATCCACCACTCAGGTGACAGACAAACTGAAAGAGCAAAAGGTAAAGAATTACCATACCCAGATGTTCCTCTTCCAGTCTCGCTAATCACCACGTTTGCTGATTTCTTTTCTTGCTTATATTTACGGTCTGGGCGCGCACTTTCCCAATGTTCATCACTCCCGCAAACAAAGCAACCTTCACCTTTCTTATTGTTTTTCTTCTTAAACTGAACAGTTTACTTAGGCTTTTTATTATTGTTCTCTTGCATGTTCTTCTTCTTTTTATTATGGGTTGCAAATGAGTTTTTCTTCTGCACCATATTGGCAGTGGAAGACTCAACCCCTTTTCCACGGTTGTCTTTTTGCTCTCGCCATCTCCTTAACATCAAGAGATCTAATAATCTCAGCCACGCTAAACTCTTGTCTCTTGTATTTTAGAGAAGTAGCAAAATCCCTCCAAGAAGGTGGTAGCTTAGCGATTATACCGCCGGCCATAAACTTGTCGGGAAACAAACATGGAAAATGTTTTAGTTCCTTTGCTAGCGCCTATATCTCATGAGCTTATTCCACTACAGAACGGTTTTCAACCATTTTGTAGTCATACAACTGCTCCATAAGGTACAACTCACTATCAGCATCAGAAACTCCAAACTTTGCCTCAAGAGCATCCCATAATTCTTTGCCTGATGTGCAAAATATATAGTTTTTCTCATACTAACTATGAAGTGCACTAATCACGACGCCTCGAAACAGGTTATCGGCAGCCAAGAACTTTTGCTCCTCCTTAGGAGTAAATTGTTCAGGCTTCCCCTGTGCGGCGTGATAGCAGTTCATAGCAGTCAACCACAACACCATCTTGGCACGCCATATCATGAAATTATTGCCATCAAAATTATTCGGCTTCAAAGCAGCAGTAAAACCACTGACAGAAAATTGCCTAAAATTAGGTTTTTGGATTGTTAGATAATTAGGCATTTTCATGGTCAATTTAATCCAGAAATAAAACATCAGTAAGTTCGTGACAACATATATGTGTATGTGTATGTGTATATCACTAACAAACGCTAGAGCATGCAAGTATGACATACCGATCGATACAGTAAGTACGCAAAGTACGGTAATCAGAGAGTTAAGAGTGTACCTAGCGGAGGGTCCCATGTCGAGGGCATCGGAGGCTCCATTCGCACCAGACATAGTGGGTTGCTCAAAGTCGTGGACCACAATCGATGCATGAAGGTGTTCGCAGTGCAGTCCCACGAACGGTCACCGGGAAGAAGACACCTTGCTGTTCCACGAGCGATCACCAGGAAGAAGACGTCTGCGATGTGGACGAGCAGTCGCGGAATCGCTCCCCAAAAACCTAATCGCCGCACACCCTGTGCAAGGTTCACAGGCGGACGAGGGTTCCGGAGGCACCTGCTCTCCCGTTGCTCTGTGCGTGTAGAGGTATGAGATGGGGAAACCTAAGGGCGGCTGAGATGTGGTTTCTTCGAAGCGAAGGGAGAATTGGACTGACGGAGAATATCTAATTTATGCCTGCGGCGGGGAGGAAGAAGGCCAGCGGAGGAACTCAGGAGATGGAGACACGAAGAGACGGTAATTGGCGAAATCAACTCGCTTCCACCGTAAAAGAGAGAAACTCCCGTAATTATGTGGATTAAGTGACAAAACCTGGCCACGCCGGCCCGTTCGCTCGCTCGCCGCTTGCCTGCCACACCCACGCCACGGCCCGGCCCGGCCGCCGCCGGCAGCGGCGCGCGCGCGCGTGGCACTCATGTGTCCTTTTCTCAGCTTCTTAATTAAGATGGATAATTTCCAACCAAATAAGCTGAGTCAACGTTCAGTCAAAATCCCGTACGGTATTAAACCATACAACACTTAATGTTACGGACCATAGAGTTTTATTTGATTTATTAAATATTATATGGCCAAGCCCATAATATATCCAACAATCATGTCTCATATATAAGGCCTTGTTTATTTCTTTTGGCAAACTTTTGCCCAGCGCTTTTAGCCCATGTTTTGGGCAAATAGATCTAAACAGGTGTAGCAAAAGGGGACTAAAGTTTTGCCATTTGCACCTTAAGAGGTACAAAACTGGGCTAAAAGCATGGGGGTGTGAAGGATACCTCATTTTGTACTTTTAGCCCAAACTTTTGTGATGGATCTAAACACCTCAAGCAAGATTAAAGTTTAGCAGCAAAAATTTAGGGGCTAAACTTTTGCCATGGCAAATGGAACTAAACGGGGTCTAAGTGAGATGTGAATAATAGGGCCCTCATCTGCTGACACTTGTCATATGCATGTACTCCTGTTTCAGGAATCTCATGGGGGAGCAACTTGAGTCCCTGACATTCAGAGAGGTACAGCAGCTTGAGCACCAGATAGACAGCGCTCTGAGGAACATCAGATCCAGGAAGGTACAGTGCAGGACACATGCACGGTGATTGTACACATAATGTATATTACAACTGTTACTCACACGTCAGTGCTGACAGTGCCTTTTTTATGCCTACTTTATCTATTTCAGGACCACATCTTGCTCAACTCGATCGAGGAGCTCCGAAACAAGGCAAATATGCCAAATAAAGCAATTACCTTTAATTTACATAGTTAATAAAAACAACTTGTTTATTCTATCGCAAATTAAGTAGCTAGAATGTTGATCAATTTTAGATTTTTAATTAGCTCTTCAAATTCTTTATTATTGCTTGTTTCGGTTCTCATGTTTTTATTTGTGAGAGGTGGTGGAAGTAATTGGAAGTTTTGTATTTTTAATCCCTACTTGCAGGAAGCTTTTCTGATGGAACAAAATAGCATTCTAGAGAAGGTAACAAATCTTCTTATTACACCTGTACAGCAAACAAAGCATCATTGGTTTAGTTCCTAGTTGGGTCAGTTTTCACCAAGTTGGCTATACATAGCATACATGAGCTAGTAGTGGTGTGAAGTTAATTAATTGGTCGTTGTACCGAAGTTGTACAGGTGGGCGGCACGCTCTCCCTAGCCAAATGGTTTTCGGCCTTGGTTTTCACTCAGAAAATTGGCCGGCACTTGGCTTTTTATTTTCTCCTTTCTAATAAAAACTGCGAAAAAAACATCCTTGGTAGTGCAGGTAATCACATAACACACACTTTTCAGTACTCTTTTAGAATCTCCAATTCCCACATGTACTTCTCAAAGTGAAACCTTGCACTCTATTTCAATGGAAGTTGTCTTTGTTTTAGTTTCTCATCAGTTAATTACCTCCCAAATGCATTTTTCATGGAGTTTGAGCTCAGCGCAACTGATCTGACCTGGAAGTGCTTCTGTGTTCATGTTTGAAGGAGAAGGCTGCACTGGGGGAATCCCTGCACACCACCAACACCGCAGCTTCCTCTACTACGGCAGTAGCAGCCGCCCTTCCAAACCTGAACATCTGGTGAGCAACAGAGCATCCATCGGGTGCTTGTGCTTCGCATGTTCTTTGTTCAGTTCCTTCTTCAGCTCAAGAAAAGCTAAGTCCCCACCTGAACTTACCGGCAAAAACTGCAGTCCCGACGACTCCGACGAGCCAGGAAGCTAGGGCGGCGGCGGCGCCACCAGGAGCGGCGATCAGCTTGCCGTGGTGGATGCTCCAGCCACCTGCCGTCAGCCAACGCCACGAGCAGCACTGAACTGCATGTCTTCAGATGATGCATGCTGTTGGTTCGAGCTCGATCTAATTTCTACTACTACTAGAACTCGATTCAGATATGACGGGGATTTGTGATCTGTCTACTGATCTACCGTTCTGCTTGTGTTGCTAGAGTTCATCCTGCCCATTTTAGTATCTGAACCTCTGGTCTGTCGTTTGTTGTAGTTTTTGGTCGCAAATGCTCCAGTCTGCGTCTCTAGTTTGATTTGGTTTTGTAAAATCTGCTGCAGTCCTTCCTGTTATTTCAGCTGTTTTTTCCCACCCTGAGCTCTGAAGGCCAGTCAGATGATTACTTCCACTGACACTCTGACAGACAATTAGGCCCAGGATGCCTTTGGCGTATGGGTCAATTTTGGGTTCCAATGGCCCAACTTTGTATAAATTTGAACTTGACCATCTGGGTGGGCTCTCTTTTCATTCGCCTATTCATGCTGGCCCTTCCCCTTACTCATCAAAAAGAAAAGAATTTTTTTTTGCTACTGTTCCCTAAAATGCTGCCCAATGCACAGAAGTTGAAAAGAAGATGTTATTAGCTTTCCCTTTTATAAGAAAAATGAAACTTAGTATTGGACTTGTACTTTAGATTCTCACGCAATTTGTAGAGATGGACAAATAAAACCGTTTAATAATTGGGTGTTTATTTGCAGTAATACACATTGGGTTTGTTTTTATAGATGGCTTTGACCATGACCCATTTCAAGTGTGCAAGTTTTATATTTCATTTTGATAAACAACTGTCAACTGGAGCACATAAAAATTATACAGCTAGATAACATAAAATTAGATCTTATAAAAATACATTTCAAATATTATTTTGCATTTTTGTAGCAATGTACTACTATGAATCAAACTTCGGACTTAGACCAGTCCTAGTTGGGCCATAGATGTCATGTCATTTTTCTATTACGAAGCTATTTTAAACCTAAAAAAACAAAACCAAGGAAAGTAGGAAACGCATTGATGAATGAACTTTTAGAAAGACTTCTACATCATACTCATGTAAGTACGTGGAACCCTGATCGGCTGGGCTTATTGCCTCGTAAACGATCGTAAATTTTCAGCCGGAACAGTATTTTTCTCTCACACCAAACCAGCCAGCAGTACTTCTTCACGATCTAGCAACGAACAAGCCTAGCCAAATGAACAGGCTGATAGATGATGATAACCTAGCCTCCCTATTTTATGCTAAAGCTGCCACAATTTTGGAATTCAAATGTCCAGCTTCTAGTGCCACACATCTGACTCTTATATGAAAAAGTGCCATCATGATGCAGCTACCTAGCTCAAGAAACTTAAGGCAACTTTTGTTCAAATAATCTGTTCCCATCTTACTTACACACAAACGTGCAAAAGAAAACCACACTATCAGTATGACGGCTATCACAAATAAAGAAAAAAACACCAGTTCACGACCCGTACGTGGTGCTATCATGAGTGCACATAGCAACAAACCCAGAGCTGTGCTGGCCTTGTCGGTGATGAAACACGAACAAAGGGAATATGTGTACATATATATTGATGTAGATGGCCATGAGCCAGCAGGAAAGGACACACATTTGTCAAACACATGCCTGCATTTTGGTCACCAAATCATGCTACAATGTCAGCCTTTATGACCAAACAAAAGGCTAGGATTTCAAGCTAGATCCACGGGCCATGATGATTGATTGACAGAATAATAATGCCCTTTCTTTGTTCCTCTTTCCTTGGATCACACTGTTCTTAATCAAATGCAATGATTTGTTTGATATAGGGATTACTCCAAAGAACCATAAACAACACATGTTTGAAACTTTGAATTTAAATAACGTGTGTGATGGTAGATCTGTTAATTATGTAATATAAAATAGAAAGCCATCGGGTTAACTGCATCTGGCATTGTCTGGACATGGATATTTAACACCGCATTCTTTTTTAAAAGGACGGCAAAAGCTTTGCCACAGGTTTTATTAGACGATAAAAAGAAAAAAGGCGAAAATTACATACTCCACTTCACAAAACAAGAAAGCACACCACCTCTACTTGCACAAACTGAAAAGACAACAACTGTGCACAACTGGAACACCAAAGGCCCTGAAAAACAAAACAGGGAAAGGGAAAAAATTTGTGTGCCCTACTGTCGACTTGCTCCATCACTCCTTGGTGCCATTGCCATGCAGTATTGGAGGATATCATCTTTGCATAGGGTTGCAACTTGTCATGGACTTAGAGCTTGATGTTGGAAGGTTCTCCTATTTCTTTCTTTTCCAGATGTTCCACCAGAAGTAAATTATGATTCCGTCAAATTCTCAGATTTTTGTCCACCTTCATTCTGCATCTCCTCCAGAATTTATACAGAGAACCAGATGAGCTAACTGTGCTAATATCCGTTGTAACCGTCCATTGTTTTACAAGCTCCCAGACCTCCTTCGCAAACAGGCAATCTTTACAGATGGGTCTGTGTTTCCTGATGACTCCCACACAATTTACAGACAGGGTCATCCGTCCATCCTCGTTTCATCAAATTGAAATTATGCTAATTCCACTGCGGTTGACTGAAATTACTATTTAACACCGCGTTCATGCACCAGAAGCAACATGTCCGGTTTCGAATTTATAAGCTTCGTACCTCTGCAAAGCCGTCCTGTGAAAACCAGTTCACTTCGCCTAAAATTAGATAGGCATGAATATAGACTGATTTAGGGAATTTAAAAGCAGACATTTATGTTTAGGAGTATCTTTTTAAAACGATTCAAGCAGAAACCAAGTAGGAGTACAAATTATATTAAGATAAAGAAGAAAGTCCAGCAGAGGGAACAAATTAAGTTTGAGAACTAGAACCATATAAACATGAAAGTAAGAACTGATGCTGCAAATATCCATCATGCCCCTTTCCCATAGCCATTCATAGCCACAGACCGTCTCCACTTATACTCTCTCCATCCTAAAATAAATTAATGCCTAGAATCATCCTAAGTTAAAGTATCTTAAGTTTGGCCAACTTTATAAGAAAAAATGGGCCAGTTCGCTGGTCTGGTTTTCAGACCAGCCGGCTGGTTCCTCCTCACAGGGGTACTATTCATCAACCAGTCGCTACAGTATTTCTCTCTCACACAACCCGCCGCTACAGTGTTTTTCTTCTTTTTTCAGACAAGCGAACGGGGCCAATAGCCCGTCTTTGCTATCAAATGCATACATTTCGAAAATATATTTTATAATGTACCTAGTGATACTAATTTGATGTGTGTTCTTTTCCATAAATTTGATCAAAATTAAAGTAGTTTAACTTATAAATAATTTAAAAGTTGATTTAATTTGGAATGGAGAGAGTACGCAAGGTTTGACGTTCATAGTCACTAATCAAATTGGAGTAAATTGTAAGAAATGTGTTTATTAATCCTCTATTTTTTTTTGCGATTAGTCCATTGCTAAAACTATAGCAGTTCAATTTAAAAATTAGAAGTTCATCAGAAAGGTAAAATACATAGGATATATATAGATATTATAGGTAGAAGAAAAGAAAAAGGCGCGTGTAGGTTGCCGGCAGCCGACCTACAAAACCATCCGCATGTGCATGGGACAAGCACAACTACACAAACGCATCACTGTGAACATTTTATGGTTTTGCCCCTACACTTCCAGTGGGACCCACATGCCAGTGATCTCAAGTTCTCAACCATGCCACTCTGCCCCCTCCCTTCAGTTCACTCCTCTGAGCTCTGAATAACCAAACTCGCCCTGCAGACTGCAGCTAGAACTAGAAATAAACCCCGGCAAACGAACAACATCCTGCCATGGCCAGGCCGCTCTGCCTCTCTTCCTTCTGCCTCCACCGGATCAGGTCCGGCGGTACTGCGTCCACTGCCGCACCGCCGTCGATATGCGCCAACAAGGAGGCCTCCTCCGGCGACGGCGGTGAGTTATGCAAGTCGCTGAAGGATGAAAAGCAGGAAGGCGATCGAGAGGAGGCTAATAAGAAGGGTGGCGTGGAGGCCGTCGTCGTGGGGAGGAAGGTGATGGTGGCTGCGGACGGCGGCAGCGAGGAGGCCCGGACGGCGCTGCAGTGGGCGCTGTCGCACGCCGTCCGGCCCTGCGACACGGTGGTCCTGCTCGACGTCGTCAGGGGCGGCGGCGGCGGCGGCGGCAACGGCAAGAACCGTGCGTAAGCTGCATAATCATCTAGTATTCGCGTCCTGATTAATTACACACTTCGATCATTACGTGTTTGAAAAACTAGGAAGATGGGTTTGCCTTTCTTGTTTGGTGCATAATCATCTCAATTAAATTAGGACGCGATCCAAGAGGGAGTAGCAGTCAGCACCTCGAGGCAATGAGGAGCATCTGCCAGGCCAAGAGACCAGAGGTAACTGCAATCACAAATGATACAAAAGAAAACAGGCCATAATCTTTCTTTTTGATAGTAGTAGCTCCTCCAAGCAGCATTAATTTAGCAAGTGGAATTATATGGACAAAAGGATGAAAAGTGAACTTGATGATATATTACTACTTTCTAGTGCTTGTGCTTGTGCTGCTAATCCTGATTATTACTAAATTCTTTTATGGGTTACTTTTGATTCAAATCGGTTGGCCTTGTTAGCTGTATTTGAACAAAGTTCCGTATCTACATCTAAACACATCATTGGCACAATCTATAACCGAACCTCAAGATTTGTAAGGGGACACTAATTGCAACATTAATTTCCTCTCACAACTAACTAACTGCAACATGAAAGATTAAGATTGGCATTGATGGTGTTCCAAAGGTAGAACTGGTATGGTATGCATTCAGTGTCTTAGTGATGGTCTATAAAGAGGAGTCCCTGATCTGATGCCATCCATAGCTGATAGCTCATAACTATAGCCTGGTCCTTCCTCCTAAATAATTGACATATTTGGGATGGTACAACAAGTATCTGTTGAACAGGTCATCACCTGCTGCGTTCGTGTTCTCTTTGATACGTACATGCAACAGAATCCATTGAATGTACAATAGTAAGATTCAATTGCTCACGAAGATGCATTTTTCTGTTGTTTGCGCTGCGCCATAGATTTGTGTCTGCCGAAATGCAAAGCGCAACAGCTCATATATAATCCCCAAATTTGGCTCAATGGAAATCAAGCATGCATGTGTACGTCCCTGTGATAACAAGTGATCTTAACAGAGATCTTATCACCCAGTAGCGTGGCTTTGACTGATGAGGCTGTTTGGAATGTAAGAATTTTATAGAGTCGGAACATTCTTTTTTCTTCCAAACAAGGACCATTGTTTACTGATTCGTGCAATTCATGGAACATGGAAATGTCCAAAAGATTGTACCTTTCGTTGCTGGAATAATGTGAAGTGACATCACAGATTTTTCTGATGCTGTAAAACTCTTTGCCGACACCTCAGTGGTCACTCTATGGCATTTTTTTTAACCTTTGGTGGCATAGACGAAAAAGTGTCCCTCAAGCAGTGAACTAGTGATATAGATGAAAATTCCCATATAATTAACATCAGCACTCGAATAACACATACAACTGGTAGATAATCAGACAAATAAAAACAGTTCCCTGGCTACTTAAAGTCTTTCCCTTCCAACTGTCAGCACGCCCATGAGACATGGCATTCTATGTCAAACAGTGCAAAGAAACGAGGGCCCCATTACTGTCAGATCAAAGGGAAAGAAAGATGCCAACAGCACAGAGCTGCAATTGCAAGCAAAGATCACACAGCTAACAGCGGGGGTGTTGGGGCTGGGGCAGCATGTGCTGACCATCATCATCATGCATGTCGTCCCAGACAGGATCATGGCCCTCCATTTCCAGCTTGACTTTGGTGCCTCCCTCCTGGCTCCTCCTGCCCAATGCAAGCAGCTGACTGACGCGCGTGTAATGTGTTTGTTCTGCCAGGTGCGCGTGGAGCTTTCCCTGGCGGAGGGCGGCGGCAAGGACCGCGGGCCGGCGATAGTGGAGGCAGCGAGGAAGCAGGGCGTGTCGCTCCTCGTCGTGGGGCAGAAGAAGCGGTCGTCCGTCACGTGGCGGCTGCTGTCGATGTGGATCGCCGGCGTCAAGGGCGGGGCCGGGGCCGGCTGCGCCAGCGCCGCCGACTACTGCGTGCAGCACGCAGCGTGCATGGCGCTGGCCGTCCGGCGCAAGAGCCGGCGAGGCGGCGGATACCTCATCACCACCAGGCGGCAGAGGGATTTCTGGCTCCTGGCTTGAGGTCCTCAGTCGTCTAGGTGTTGTAGGTGTGCTGGTGACAATAGTGGAATAGTGAGTGGAGTGGCACAAGAAATTAAGGTACCGAGGTTTATAGACATATTTAGGGGCCGGGGAATAATGCAGTAGATTGGTGTGATGCGGATTGCAGTGGGCTATCTGTTTTGTTGCTGTTTTAGAACTGACATGGAATCGTGGATTGCAATAAGAATCAAGCGGCGAGCATTTGGAGTTGTGCCATCCATATTACTTTCCTTCTACTTGCTCAATAAGTAAGAGATCTGATAGCGTCCTAACAGTCAAGGGACGAAGAATTGGATACCTTGATGAACATCTTGCTAACTAGGTGTAGACGGGCGGAGAACAGCTGATGAATTGTTCAACGACCAAGATTAAGTGGGAGTTTGCATGAATGAAAAACAGATAAATCTAGATTGTTCGACTTACCAAAACAAATTACATCGCTTCCAGGCTCCAGCTAAGATGAACTAATGCTGAAATAATAATATCATTATGATTCTTGCAGACCACAAGGATGATAAATAAACATGCAGGTAATTCTACCCCTGGCTATCAAGGTGGTGTCGTAATCAAGGGAAGGAGTAGAAAGGAAAACGAAGACATAAACAAATTAACACGACAGTGCAGCGTGCATGGCCATATCAGACTAGCAGGAGTCAGCTGTGGCGCTCTTCTGGAGTTTATATACAGGACATTGCTCTAACCTCAGCGCCCACTTGTACAAAACCTGAGAGGCGAACATGCTACTACAGGTTGGGATCTAGGAGGCCGGGGGTGATTCTAGGAGGCGGTACATTGTGATCTCTTGCTGCTTGAAGTACCTCCGATCTTCCTCGTCCACAAGGACCAGATTCAGGTAATACTTGACGCTGAACTTGTTGTTTATGTTGCGGTAAGTCGGGGTCAACTCATAAGGTGTCAGGAACAGCCTCACTGGAATAGATTCACCTGCAAAGGAATTTGATTAGGTATGCAGCAAACCGACACCAACATCATTGAAACATGTTAGGACCTAGTTTGGGCAGGCTACAGGCTAGAATTAGACCAAATCCTTGTTCCATCAATGTGTAATTCAAGGACAGATCATAATTTAGTCCAATACCAGCTCAACCAAATGGTTCCAATGTGGACAGGCAGGTATGCAACAACAGCATCAGATTCAGGCTTCGAACCGTAGGTGGTATTGGACAATAACAAATCATGACAGTGAACATCTGAAGAAAAGTTGTCAATTTATGCATCATGGTCCGTTTGCCAAGATGAGCATCCATGCAGCCAGTCCTAATTCAACTGCAGACAGGACCCATATCTATAGTTCCCAGCAAAGTGGCACAAGTTGTACAAGGGACTGCTGAAGCTAACTGAGAGATCTCCAGTTATCAGCATCCACGTGACTATTTAAAACCAAGAGCACCAGTAGTAAACTCAAAATGAACTAGCTTGTCAGTTCTTCATATATGTTTCAAATTGCTCACAAGTTGAGGTATTTAGGTACTTTTTTACTTTGAAATTGAGGTATTGAGAAAGGTACAAGTGAAAAAGAGTGCACCCATGAGGTCAAGAATGGACATGAATACTCCACAACAAAGAAGGAAGCACTCACTACATTGTCTAAACTTGAGGGCACAGGACAAACATTTAGAATTTGAAAAATGAAAAAGTGGCAACAAAATGGCTATCATACCTCTCACAGGAGCACCATCCATCAACTCAAACTTTGCAAGAGTCTCAGTTTCAACATATGTGTTAGAGCCTGATCCTGTTGATTCCCGACGCCGAATCTCCAGCTCCATATTTTTTATCTTTATTCTGACAAGAAGAAAATATATCTTCCCAATAATCACATCATTGAGATGGTACCTGGACATAAATGGGGAATATGACATGCAGGTTTCTAAAGTGACCAACTTCTCAGAATAGACGAAGCAGATAGGCAGACGGCTATGGTCTTACTTGCTTTTGCTGTATTCAAACTCAATATGTAAGCAATCTTCAATTCCTACTTCCATCTAAAAAGGGGAATATCAGTAGCATGAATTGCACAATGAAATAAATAATCATTCACCCTTTTGAGAAAGGTCATTCTTACGTAACAGTTTTACCACATCAAAGCAAAAACACATGCAGTTAAGTTTCTCTGTTTAAAATCATAACAAAGTGTCAAGTAACTCTAATGAACTTCAACACATCAGAGCAGTTCAATCTATATACTTGGAGCAATCAGATTATCAAATTAAAACCATCAGGACAGCATTGCTCATTTACATTATAACACAAGTCACAGAATAGACAGCCATATGTATATAACGATCTCAGAATCTACGATCCAATTACGTCAGAGGTCAGAATGGTAATATCATATCAGAGTATCAGACAGCTTAGTTACTCAGAGATCAAGAACTGTGTTTTCCGCAAAAAGAAAAGGACCTGGGGTGGTAACCAACAACAAGCTAATTTATCTCTTTTCTTGCTTCCAAACTTCCAAATCTGATATTTTCAAGATTTGATACCTGGATCATGTCCAAGTTAAAAAAAAAGTATCCATTCTTAAAAGGAGACAAAAGTGTTTATTGGGCTATGAAGTATCCCATTTTATCAAAACAAGACTGACCAAAATTCAGAGCTTTCAGAAAGAAAGAAAACGGACAGCCTTCAGGGGTTTCTAGAACCTGCTGTGACCACTGACCACAGCTAACATGAACTGTGAAAAGAAATTTTGCCAACATTGTTAAGGCCCCAAGCACACACAATGCCGTATGGGAGATTGTACCAGTTCAATCTAACATGGTCAAGTTATATGCTAAGTTGCTAGAGTATCTTACAAGCATCAAATGAAAAGTTCCCATTAATAAGAAAATAAGACCTCACCTTAATGCTGTTATTGATTGTAGGGACAGGTGAGTAGTTTCTCACCTGAAAACGAAATAGAAATCATTATTCTGAATAAACTCTGCAATTTGCTAATTGCTGGAACACATTAAATTAAGAATTGTCTTTAATGAGTTAGTTCATCTTAATGATGGCAAAACTAGAATGGTGCACGTATATAGCATAGTGATAAACATAACAAAAAAATCTGATAAGTATAATAGCAGTTAACAACTTACACAGAAATCCCGGTACTCGACAATATTCCCAACATAGTTTCTGCCAATTGTCACCTTCAAAATGTACCTGCAACACATAAAGGGTACTTGGTATTCACAGGTGCTTCAGTTCTTTGCTAGCATATGAACATTTTATGCAGGACATTTCAAACAAGTGAAATGACATAAGAGGGGCCCAAGTCGACAGTATACAGATGTAAAATTTATATGCGATATGGTTAACATTGGACTAGTCATCTGATCTCTGCAGCCGAAATAGACAAGTATGAGTTTGAAAAATATGATGGCTCTCCCAAATTTTAGTAGCCAAAAATTAAGTGTATTTGTAATTTACTGTAGCCTAGCATCTTTCACAGGAAGACATATGTTCTAAAACAGCAATTCAACCATGTATCCTTATCATAGAGAAAGGCACAACCCTAATCAATGGAACTACACAAATGGCAGCACGCCACCAACCTATGTCAAGCTTGTAAAGGCGGTAAAAAGTATTAGACGTCAGATTTTCTATGAAGCTTTCCACATGTTCCAACTTATAAGTCGTTGGAAAGAAGATATTAGACATTGTGACAGACAAGATAGCAACCTCCCAATCCCACTGGTAACTAGTTTTCATACTATATACTGGGAATATAAAAATCTTGGCCTTGGAACATTTAAATAAAGATTTTAAGTGAATAACAGTATTTAGACAGAGCAAATTCAAAAGTGCAATTAAATTCAACATTTCAAATTATCCGTAAGATAAACCAATACCAAACATGGTCCAGGAGTTTTTGCAAAACCCAAATTTATCACTAAAATCTTTAGCAGCAGTAAAATGTAAAACAAAACATAATAAAAGTCCAGTGCTAAATCGTAGCACTTGCTTACCTCAGTCTGACATTTGTCCCATTGTAAGACTCGTATGGCATTTCAACAGTTGAAAACTCAAATGGAAATGTCTTCCTTTCATAGATTTCACCAGGAATATCTAACTCACGTACTGCACGGACAAACAGTGCATTTCAAGTCATAATAGCTTCTCACACAATAATAACATGTATGCAATCAGTAGCACTTGATCAACTTGGCACTAGCAGAACACAAAGTTGAGGACACCCTTTTGAGATATCTTAGGTACTAATCAAGATTTCTATTTTCTAGCCAAGGCAGGTGACGGTTTTACACCAGCAGTCTAACTAAAAGAAGTGGTTTTCATTTGTTTTTCTCATTGCCTTGATAAATCTGAACGTGTAAGCTTTCATAGAGCTTCACTTTACTTTCATTTGTTAAAAAAAGAATCAACAACTGTAAACATTTGATTAATTGACAAAAATGAATGTAAATGTTGATGTAACTTGTAAACTGTAACACCCACTTTGATTTCATAGGATTCTATTGACACATCGCAACCCCTTTGGAGGATACAATGGTTTACCTAAGAGGGCTAAAGATTTAGTCATTTACGCATTAAGGTACAGAAGATAATGATACAGAACAAATGAAATATATAAAGCTCAGAAACTAAGGACGAGAACACAGCATTTTGCAGCAAAATTGATAATAATTACTAACTAGCCTCTGTTCCCAGAAATTGAAGACCCCTATCATAAAAGAAAAGATCACAACTCCAGACATTGCACACATCCAGTGTAGGAGCTATTGGCATATCATGCACCAGAAACTCACCTAACGAAGTGAAATCATAGAAGTTCCCTCGGTCGAAATACAGCTCTGTAAAAGAAATGGTCATGCATTGTAATTATCAGGGCCTAGGAGGGCAACAAGTATTAAACAGTACTCCCACCCGATTTTTAAATATATGCTTGTCCTAAACATCACATATTTAAAAACAGAGGAACTAGATGGGAAGTAATTTCGTAAATAGTCAGTAAAATGTATTCCATAAATGCACAAACATCCAGTACTTTCAACCAGGATGGAAGCCACATGTAATGCAAAAATATGTCAAGCAAAACTGAAGGCTGTAACTGGACATGTAAAGAAAACTGTATAAAGCAACATTTCAGCAACCACAAATATAAAAGCTACTGGTGCATGCAGAACAATTTCCAGTTTGCATCAGAAATTATTGGGAATGACAACCATCTAAGAGCACCATAGCAAAACACATATGCAGTATGCACTACCAATGTGTGTAAGAATCATCAGAATAAACAGCATCTTAACACAATAGCCAAATGAGATAAATCTGTTAGAAAAGGCGCCTGAGGGGCCTGCTATGTGCCGGCACCAAGCCTGTTCGGCTGGTAGCCTAGGGGCTGTTAGAGTATTAGGAATAGTACCACATTGCCTAATCATGTGAGATGTTAGTCCCATGTACTCTATATAATCAGCCCATGAGGCCCAATGCAATAGATTAACATTTCTCCAATTATATTCTCTTTCATGGTATCGACTAGGTTAGGTCTTCCGCTGCCCAACCCACCCCACGCGCGCCGGCACCAGCCGCGCAGCGCCCTCGCGCGCCGGCAAACAGCCGCGCAGCCGCCCATGGGGTCGTCCTCTCCACCAACCCCCAAGGGCGACGACGATAGCTCCGCCACCTCGCTCCAGGGTGACGAGGTCGCTCGGCGCCTCGCCAATGAGCAGGCCAGCGAAGCCGCCGCCACCGCGCAGCGCCTGGAGCGTAAGCGCGTGGCCAAGGAGGAGGCGCGTGATGCTGCTCTGGCACGCGCTCTCGAGGCCGAGCAGCAGGCCGCAGCCGCGGCCAAGGAGCGAGACGCGCCGCCCTGCGCGCCAGCGAAGCCCTTGCGCGCGCGGCCATGGAACGCGCAGCCGCCGCTGCTGCACTCGCACCTGAGCCATCGGGCGGCGCCTCTCCACCGCCTGGAGGCGCCTCTACGCCAGCCGATCTCCGAGCGGCCATGCTCCACCACGAGGCCGTGGCGCTGCTCCAGCTTCACTCCCAGGCTGTCGCCGTCAGCAACATCCGGAACCACGTCACCACCGTCCTCGACGTCGACTCCGGTAACTTCAACCGTTGGTGCGATCAATTCCTGCTCATCCTCGGCAAGTTTTCGCTTCAGGGCCATGTCCGCAAAGAGCCTCCAGTCCCAATTTCCCCCGATTGGGCCCGGATGGACTGCGTCGTCAAGTCTTGGATCATCGTCACTCACGGACGATCTTGGCGAGATCATCTGTGCCCAGGGCTCCACAGCTCGTCACGCCTGGCTCGCCGTCGAGTCGCAGTTCCTCGGAAATCGGGAGGCCCGCTCCATTCAGCTGGAGACGCAGTTCCACAACTTCGTCCAAGGCGACCTCTCCGTCACCGATTTCTGCCGCAAGCTGAAGAAGATGGCCGATGATCTCACGGCCCTCGGCGAGGTCATCACCGACCGCACCCTCATCCTCAACGTCATCCGCGGCCTCAACGAGCGCTTCGCCCACGTAGGCACCCTGCTACGCCGCGCCAAGCCCTTCCCCACGCTCACTCGAGGCCCGTGAGGACCTCATCCTCGAGGAACTCACCATGGCAAACCGCAAGGAGACTCCAAAGAGCTGCCCTTGCTGCCACTACGACTCCTACAGCAGCTCCTCCTTCGCCCAAAGACCGGTTCGGAGGCGAAGGCGGGGGGCTCCAAGCCTTCAACAACCGCCGCAACAAAGCGCGGCGGCGGCGGCAAAGGTCAGGGCAGCAGCGGCTCTTCAGGACAGGGTTCCAAGACTCCTACCGGCAACAACCAGCAGCAGCAAGCTGCTGGACAGCACCAGCAGCAGGCCGGAGGGGAGCGCCCTTGGCCGAGCTTCTACAACCCCTGGTCCGGCTCCATCCAGATGTGGCCAGGGGGCCCTCGACCACCTCTGGCGCCCATCCCGGTGCCTCCTCACCTCCAGACGCAGCAGCAGGCGCAACACCAGCAGCAGCAACAGGCCCTGCTCGCCCAGCAGCAGCAGCAGCAGGCGCTTGTTGCTGCCCACCAGCAGGCTACCGGTCAGTGGGTCGCTCCGGGGTATTACAACCCTATGACCGGTCTCCCCTCCTGGGAACCGACGGACCTCGCGGCGTCATTCAGCACGACGTCGCTGACCCCTCCTTCGAACAATGAGTGGTACTTCGACTCAGGTGCTTCTTCACACATGACAGCTCAGTCTTCTTCCCTTTCACATACTCAACCTTCGCGGTACCCTAACCCTTCATCTATTATTGTCGGTAATGGCTCCCTTATTCCTGTCATTGCCACTGGCTCCACAGAGTTATCACCTTCTCTACGTCTTAATAATGTTCTTGTGTCGCCACAAATTATTAAGAATCTTATCTCTGTTCGCCAATTCACTATTGACAATAATTGTTCTATTGAGTTTGACCCCGCTGGTTGTTCTGTGAAGGTTCTTCCGTCTCGGAAAGAGATCGTCAGGTGTAATAGCTCCGGGCCACTGTACCCACTTCGCCTTCCACTAGCACTCTCCTTTGCCGCTCAGGGCTCCTCTCCACTGTGGCATCGGCGTCTTGGGCATCCCGGTCATGAGACCTTGTCAAAGCTAGCGTCTAGTGTGTCTTTTTCTATTCAGGATTGTTCAGATTTATGTCATGCTTGTCAGCTAGGACGTCATGTTTGTCTACCTTTTCATGTGCCCACCTCTCGTGCGTCTAGCAAGTTTGATCTTATTCACTGTGATTTATGGACCTCTCCAGTTGTCAGCATCTCTGGTTATAAATACTATTTGGTCATACTTGATGATTGCACTCATTATCTGTGGACATTTCCTTTACGACTTAAATCTGACACTTTCAGCACGCTTGCTCACTTCATCGCCCACGCCTCCACTCAGTTTGGCGCCCGCGTCAAAGCCGTCCAGTGCGACAACGGGAAAGAGTTTGATAACTCCAGCACCCGCCACTTCTTCCTCACCCAGGGCATCCACCTTCGCATGTCCTGCCCTTACACCTTGCCTTAGAACGGTAAAGCTGAGCGCATTATTCGCTCTACAAATAATGTTGTTCGCTCCCTACTCTTTCAGGCGTCCATGCCTCCCTCCTACTGGGCGGAGGCTCTCTCCACGGCGACTGTTCTCCTCAACATATTGCCCACCAAGACTCTAGAGTTCTCCACACCTCATCTTGCCTTGTTTGGCAAGCCACCCACATATGATCATCTGCGAGTTTTCGGTTGCAAATGCTACCCCAACATGTCCGCCACTGCTATTCACAAGCTTGCTCCTAGGTCTGTCCTGTGTGTCTTCCTCGGCTATTCAAATCATCATAAAGGGTACCTTGCCTTGACCTATCATCAAATAGAGTCATCATCTCCCCACGACGTCATCTTCGATGAAACGGCCTTCCTTTCCCTTTGTTGGCGTCATGGTCCCAGTACTCCAGCAGACCTCGAGTTTCTTGCCGATGACAGTACTGATATTGTGCCCGCTCCTATTGGACCGTCGCACAAGTGTTTACCTGCAGGGACTCCCTCCAGCACCTTCGACGCCACCCGCGCTCCCTCCAGCACCTTCGACGCCACCCGCGCCCCTGCCGGTCCCCGTGCGGCCGTGCCTGGGGCGCCCCTAGAGCCTCCCAAGGATGCTGAGGATCCTCGGACGCCCGCACTCTACGTTCCCCCCGCCCTGCGGGTGTCAGGGACGTCCACCGCGCCACGCCACGCCACCAGAGAATCTCTCTTCTTCGCCGCCACGCTGCTGATCCTGAGCTGCCTGACGCCAGCGCAAGGTGCGAGCTTGTCTTCCTCGGGTTCTCCGGTGTCTCTTCAGGCACCCCGTGGGCCACCACCAGGTTTCCCACCCCTCCGGCCACCCCGGCCGCCCAGCGACTTCACGTCGCTCATCGTTGTCGACAACGGAGTCGCTTACTGCCTTCGATCAAGGCTATGACTGCCGCCCGGCCGCCTTTGCGCCGCCTTCATTTCATCATTGCTATTGCCTGCCTCACGCCCAAAGGGCGGTTCTCGCCTCCGGCAGCCAACCAGCACTCCATGGGCACACGATCGAAGAGCGGCTTCAGGATGCCTTCTATCTACCACGCCGTGCCTCTCTCACCGGTGCCGAAGACCTTCCGTAGTGCTCTTGCCGACCCCAATTGGCGAGCAGCTATGGAAGAAGAACACAGTGCTCTCCTACAGAACTGCACTTGGGACCTTGTGCCTCGTCCGCCTCGAGCCAATGTTGTCACTGGGAAGTGGATCTTCAAGCACAAGTTTCAGTCTGATGGCTCCCTCGAGCGGTATAAGGCGCGTTGGGTTCTTCGTGGTTTTACCCAACGGCCTGGTGTGGATTTTGATGAAACCTTCAGCCATGTCGTGAAGCCTGCCACTGTTCGCACGGTGCTCTCCTTGGCGCTCTGTCGCCGCTGGCCCATTCACCAGCTGGATGTGAAGAACGCCTTCCTTCATGGCGACTTGACTGAGACAGTGTATTCTCAGCAGCCGTCCGGATTTGAAGATGCAGCTCATCCCGACTTTGTCTGTCTTCTGAAGAAGTCGCTCTATGGCTTGAAGCAGGCTCCTCGTGCTTGGTACAGTCGGATGGCTTCTTACTTGCTGTCCATTGGGTTTGTTGAAGCCAAGTCAGACACTTCTCTCTTCATCTATCAGCGCGGATCAGACACAGCCTACCTGTTGCTTTACGTTGATGATATTGTCCTCACAGCTTCGTCTTCAGATTCTCTTCGGCGGATCATCTCAGCTCTTCAGCGGGAGTTCGCCATGAAAGATCTTGGTGAACTACATCACTTCCTCGGGATGCATGTTCAACGATGCGGCGATGGACTTCTGCTCTCACAGCGACAGTACATGCTGGATATCTTAGATCGCGCCGGGATGGCGGAGTGCAAGCCGTGCTCTACTCCAGTTGACACCAACTCCAAGGTTGTTGCAGCTGAGGGGGGCCCAGTGTCTGATGCTACAGACTTTCGCAGTCTTGCAGGAGCTCTTCAGTACTTGACATTCACTCGCCCAGATATTGCATATGCTGTTCAGCAGGTTTGCCTTCACATGCATGACCCTCGAGAGCCTCACCTTGCTGCCCTGAAGCGGATTCTTCGCTATGTTCGGGGCACACTCCACCTCGGTCTTCTGCTGCGACCGTCTACTCCGACTGATCTTGTTGTCTACACCGACGCTGACTGGGCTGGTTGTCCGGACACTCGTAGGTCCACCTCGGGCTATGCAGTGTTCCTCGGCGACAATCTTGTTTCCTGGTCATCCAAGCGCCAGAATACAGTGTCAAGATCAAGTGCTGAAGCCGAGTATCGCGCAGTGGCTAACGGAGTTGCAGAGGCGACTTGGCTGCGACAGCTTCTCTTGGAGCTACGTGCCCCTCTTCGGCGCGCCACACTGGTGTACTACGACAACATCAGTGCCGTCTACATGTCCTCCAATCCGGTGCAACATCAGCGCACCAAGCACATTGAGATTGATCTTCACTTCGTCCGGGAGCGAGTTGCTATTGGTGATCTTCGTGTTCTGCATGTTCCTACTGCTTCGCAATATGCAGACATCTTCACCAAGGGGCTGCCTACTTCAGTGTTCACGGAGTTCAGGTCCAATCGAAACGTGCAGAGTGGCTGACGTTTCGACTGAGGGGGTGTGTTAGAATAGGCGCCTAAGGGGCCTGCTATGGGCCGGCACCAAGCCTGTTCGGCTGGTAACCTAGGGGCTGTTAGAGTATTAGGAATAGTACCACATTGCCTAATCATGTGAGATGTTAGTCCTATGTACTCTATATAATCAGCCCATGAGGCCCAATGCAATAGATTAACATTTCTCCAATTATATTCTCTTTCAAAATCCATAACAAGAAAGTAAATGCTCATGAAGAACTCAAACAAAGATAACTAGCATTGTAAAGTCATATAACCTAAGCAGCATCTATAGAACTGAATACCAGTGCAACCATTGCATGTGTAGAAGAAAAACCGTTCTCTCATAAATACTTGCTGCAGAAACTGATAGAACAAGCAGCAGAGAGGGTAGCATAGCATACCTATTTGTCCGAGCAACTCAATCTTGACACCTGTGTGTTCAATCCTTTTACCTGGGACTGGTGCTATTGATACCTGAAAACCATTTCACCCAAGCTGGTACTAGGCTCGATACCAAGCAAGATAGAAAAGAATAAGAGAATGAGGAAATCATACTTCTCCAGAAATAGTTTCCAGGCTCTGGAAAACAGGGACCATTGTTGTCTTCCCATTGTCCTTCTTAACCGAAACCTGTGAAATAATAACAGCAGAAACTGACCACTTGTCAGCTATAAGCAGAACTCAAGTTTGAACCCAAACTGGTAGCAGTATATAAGGATATGAAGAATTGAACCTGCTTCCTGGTCCTCGCGTCAGAGAATGTGATGGAGATGTCACATGGTGGCTTGAAAGCTCCAATGATATAATTCTGAATTGGCGCACCCATAAATCACAAAAGATCAGAGGAGCATTTCCACATGGGAATACGATTAAGAGCTGAAACTTCTATATGCAGAGCATTACTATTCATGAGATAATTGTCTAGTCACAATCAATCAATTATAGAGCAATGCTAAGGAAAAACAAATTAGCATGGATATTGTCTAGGTCATAGTCAAGTATCAGGCATGCGAATGTGAGCCAAACTTTTCTATGATGCAACTGAAGTAGTTGCATTTGCAATTCAGGTACCCAGCCCAAACAACAGAACCTGAAAAAGTGAAAATCCACAACTACTTATCATCTTGAGTGAAATAGGTGAGGCCCCCTGGTGCACAAGTTGTTCCAGGATCACACATAGGGCAAAAACTAAGATCAAATTTAGCAAACAAAAAGGAGCTACAGCCCACTGATGAGCGTGGGCGACCCCCACCACCAAGCAGCAGCCTCCCTTACTGAGCGGCTGGATTCAACGTAGGCCGCTGCTATCGCTGAAATCAGAGCACCAAGCATCCGAATCCAGCAGCCCGCAGCACGAGACCCGCGCTGCAATTTATCGCACCGGCCGCACCAGAACTACAGCCACTATAGGTTCGAGGTTGGACAATAAAACCCCCCATGGTCCCTGTCCATATGGAGCGAGACGGGTGGTCCCGATCGCCCCGCCGAGCCGCGGCTCTGTTGCGCCGCCCCGAGAGCCGAATTCGGTCGGCTCCGATGAAATCGCTAATCCGAGGGTGTTCGAAGTGGGCGGATAGGGCGAAGGAGGGAAGAGGAGGGAAGGGAGGGGTGCTGCTAACCATGGCGATTGCGGCGATGCAGCGGCGGCCGGCGAGGGGAGGAGGCGGCGGCGCTGACCGGAGGACACCGCGTCGGGGGGATCGAGATCGGATGCGGCAGAGGAGATCGATCGCGCGCACTCACTGAGGCGAGGGGACAGATCAGAGGTGGGCCTGCCGCCTGACCTTTCTCTGCCATAGGAAAGTGGAGTATGAGATGCTGACTCCTGGGCCCGACTTTCTACTCCGCGATCTAAGCTGGACGGGAAGGCCAGCAGGGCAGGCCAGCGGCTGTGTCTGACGTGGACATTGCACAGTCCTGATGAGTCTTCAACTCTGATTTAGGGTCTTTTTGGATCTTCTAGTTTAGATTCTGGGTTATAGATAGTGACTGTAATCTGTAAAATCTGGATTCTAGAGGAAAAAATTTGAGATGCTTAGCTCTTATTCTTATAATAATTATTCCTTTTTGCATAGTAAAAGCTCTAAATAATAGGTTTGGGGGTAGATCCCATTATTTTTCTTATATAGTATAAGAGATCCAAACTGACCATTAGCTTTACTGTGAAAAAACGCTTCCTTTTGCTCTTTCTTCTCCTTGGCACGTTTTGCATCGAATTAATGAGGAATTACTTCATTATATATATACTTGAAAAAGGATGGACAATGGAGGTGGATGATTTCTCCTCCTAGTTTGTAGGTTTCAAATTATACGTTGTTTTAATTTTATTATAAATCAAAATTGTCTAACTTTGACCAAGTTTATAAAATATACTAACACCTATAACATTAATATAAATAAAGTATTAAAATATATTTCACATTAGTTGATATAGTTTAAATGCTACTTTGGTTCTGGGTCATCTAATGTCAGGGTTACGATACCGCGTATCTTAAGTCACCGATTAGATAACCGTTCGGACGGCCCACGATATGCCAGCTAGTATAAGCCAAACGATCGAGGCACAGCTAAGCTGAGCGGATCAGGCCAAACACTAAGGTCGGGGTCCGACACGACACCTTTCCCTCTGCCTTAGCCGCACGCTACGCTCGCAACCTCTCACCGTCCTGACTCTTAGGAGGAACAGGGAGAGATCGAGCCCACCAAGCATGCCTGCTCTAACAGGAGCAGGCACGCCGCACTGACCCCGCAAGGAACGAGAGGACAACAGTCACCTCAGCCCGGTCAGACGCCATCCCTGCACCACGCAGTAGACACAAGACAACATCGCCAGGCGGTGGTAGCCAGTACGGAGACCCACCATCCAAATACGGCACGACAAGACATATGCATGACTCCACCCACCATGGGATGGGATCCACGACGGTGGCCTTGACTTAGAGGTTACCCAAGCTAGCAAGGACCACGACCCCGGAGCCCGGGATCGTGGCCACTAACTCCACCAATAGCAAGGCGATCGACGACTCGAGGGCGACTACCGACTCTTGTACGACGCCCCCAGATGATCAGGAGGCGATGACGAAGGCCACGATGAGACCACGTCGCACAGGACGGCTAGCGAAACACCACCATGCCCACAGTGCTGTCATGACCGGCACTGTGGCACCACGTCACACCATGCCACGATGTGGGCACAAGACCATGACGATGGCCACGCCCGGACATGCACCACAAGACGACGTTACTTGCAAGCCAAGTTAGCTAGGCCTCCTCCCTTAGGCTCACGACCCCTCGGCCGGGAGAACCTTCTTCTTTATATATGATCTAGCCCTGGACTCTATATAAGGACAGCCAGAGCACCCTTCTCAAGATCAATCTTGATATCTTCACACTTTTCGGGCTCTCGAAGCTTTCCTTCGGGCAGCCCGTCTCCTAGCTCTAGCTCTCCTACCTCTTCCACCATTCTTGCACCTCCCTATTGTAAGAACTTCATAGCATTCAAGCGAGGAACGCACACTCAATCATCTCTGAGACTGGACGTAGGGCTCCGGCCTAAACCAGTATAATTCCTTGTGTCTTTTGGATGCTATCATCGTTTTTTTGGAGCAGCGCGACATTCGTATAAATTCACTAGTCGGTTTACAAAACACTGACAGTTAGCGCGCCAAGTAGGAGACAGTCGCGCACTCTTGATTGTTGAGAAGGAAGCGATGGCTCCTCTCACCATTGGTGGATTCGCCCGCGGAATGGCCCACGGTGGCCACATCCATCACGAGAACCCCAAATCCATCAGCGTTGAAGGGTTAGCGCCCACGTCTGTCTTCGGCCATAGCCAGGTCCTCCACCCTGGAGACCTAGACCCCATGGCCTACAACAAACACACTCTCGAAACTGCCCTCAGCTGCTGCATTCTAGAGTTTACCTACATAGGGGGGCCAGTACCCTCATCACCGGCATTGGCTAGGTTTCCCACTAGGGAAACCACAAGCCTATGGCTTATGGCGAGCTCACCCATGAAATTGCCCTCGGCGGCCACATCCTTTTGGGAACCACGAGATCATCTGCATCCATGGGTTAACACCCATCACCAGCCTCTACCACGTCTAGGCCCACCACGTGGGAGGCCTAGATCCTATAGTTGAGCCATGCCCTGAGCATCGTCGCTAGTGATCAGGTGGCTATCCGGCGCCACGCCTAGCAAGGTTGATCCCAGAACCAGGGACAAATCCCTCATGACAGACTAGCCGTCCATCATGTCACCACAAACTTCCAGCTTTCACATGGAGGCACGTGCATCTAAGAAAGTGGCCCCCCTAAGCACACGACACACCACGCCAAGCAGGTTGAACTGTGTCACCCTTAGAACCTACTTCCGTAGCGACAGGTCACGTCGGCTCTTCCTCAAGAGCAGCAATCACATCCAAAAGCGGAGACACGACAACTGCAACGTCGTCGTGCCATGAGGGCTTGTGCACCAAAACACATGAGCCCTCCCGGCCATGGACTTCAACGAGCTAGATACGAAGAAACCATCCCCGGGGGCTCGCGAGCCCGCCGAGGATGACGGGCCAGCAAGGATCGACCCAAGGCAGCCTGAGAGGTCGACCCACACTAGATATGACCACTCCGAGCTATAAAGAAGCGCCCTTACCAGCTCATGGCCTAGGGGCTACAACAACTCTGCCATAGGCAAGTGCTCGGGGGCTCGCCGCAACCCAAGCAACAACAGCAGGACAAACATCTACCCCCTGAATGACCACCGGTGATGTCAATCCTATCTCTCTCTTCATTACTCGATCGCATTTTCATACGCGCGTAGATACGTCAACAATCCTAAATGGCTAAAACAAAGCGTAGAACGAATGAAGGGGCACGAAATCCGCACAGCTCGTTTCGAAGGCATCCACCTTCCGAACGGCCCGACCCATTTTTCACACACGACCAACATCGTTGACCCACGGGGGGAGCGCATGCGAGACTCCCCACCAGCATGCACCGCCACCACAGGAAGCCATACTCGCTACCTGTGCGCCCTCATCGCCTGCACCCTAAAGCACAGCACGGCACGCGACCTCTAGCCAACGTCTATGCGTCATGAGGAATCAACACCTAAATTAAGAGAGGGTCACATGCCTACCAACGCTGGACCAAGAGAGAGTAAGAGCACCACATTAGCATGAATAAAAGGGAACCAAAAACTAGCAATGAGATCATCGGTAGGCCATACACATGGGCAACTTAGTCTTCACAACCTCGCCCATCGGTGAAACACATAATCTTGCAGAGAAGGAATGCCCAGCGCAACTTAGGAAACCTAGCTACAGCTATTGAAAACCACACTCCATATTCACAATTGCCGCAGTGGCTTTCGCGGCGGCGATAAGATCATCCACTAGAGCCAACCTCGATGGTGATCCTCGCCCAAGAGGCCTTCCTAGAGACGAGCCTCCTCCACCTCACGTCAGGACGTTGCGAGCTGCTCCTCCAGAACTATAACCAAGAGGACCCCACTAAGGCCCGAGAACAAAAACCCGATAGAAGGAATTAACGGTAGTAGAAAACCTACCACATGCTCGCACCCGAGCAGCGGTAGCCAATGCTCATGCCTTGGCAACTAACGCTCATGCCTCGGCAACTTCTTCTTCCGCCATTGAGAGGGCTGCCTAGAGATAGTCTAGGTGAGCCTTCAGCTGAACTACCTCACGAGCAGAGTTTGAGTGCAACCGGCGAGCCTCGTCCCTCTTGAGCACAAAGTTCCATACCCCCGCCGACTGGTGGAAAAGGATAGGGAACAGGGGCTCACTGGTGAAAGCTCTAGTTTGATTTTGGTGAATTGATGAAACCCTAAGTGCTAACCTAGCTTATCAAAGTGATCATGAGATAGGTAGCACATTCCAAGTGATGAAGCAAATGAAGATCATGACATGATAATGGTGATGCCATAGTGATGATCAAGTGCTTGGTCTTGAAAAAAAGAAAGAGAAAAATAAAAGGCTCAAGGCAAAGGTATAAATGGTAGGATCCATTTTGTTTTAGTGATCGAAACACTTAGTGAGTGTGATCACATTTAGGATCGATAGCCGTACTATTAAGAGGGGTGAAACTTGTATCGAAATGCGGTTATCAAAGTGCCACTAGATGCTCTAACTCATTGCATATGCATTTAGGATCTAGTGGAGTGCTAACACCCTTGAAAATGTTTGTGAAAATATGCTAACACATGTGCACAAGGTGATACACTTGGTGGTTGTCACATTTGAGCAAGGGTTAGGAACTTCACCGGCAGAGTGTCAGTGCGGACAGTCCGACGGTGCCACCGGCGCCCTAAATAGAAAAGACGGAGGTCACTGTAAGTGACCGGATGCTAGTCTTGGTAGGACCGGCGTGTCCGGTCAGGTGGAGCATGAAGACGCTGGCGTCGGTCTCTGACCGGATGCTGGGTCACTTAGTGACCGGACGCTGGAGGGGTGCGTCTGGTCTTGCTGATGTGGCAGCACATAGGGGAGTCGACGTGTGACCGAACACTGGGTGTGTCCGGTCGAGCATGACCAGACGCGTCGGGTCGTGAAAAGTCGTCTCTAGATGCTTACTGGAAACGATCGGACGCTGGGGCTCAGCGTCCGGTCACTTTGAGCTGCTGCGTCCTATCATCACTTGATCTTTGAGATCGGGCGATCTACATATGAAGAGAGGGGACACGTGGCATGCATCGCATGACCGGACGTTGAGGTTCAGCGTCCGGTCAATAAGACCGGAGCGTCCGGTCACCCCGCGTTGTGCCCAGTGAAGGGGCACAACGGCTCTATTTCGTGGGGGCTTCTATTTAAGCCCCATGGTCGGCTCAAGCTCATTCTCTTGGCCATTTGCATTGACTTAGCAACCTTGTGAGCTTAGCCAAAGCCCTTCCACTCATCTCCATCATAGATTTTTCATCTTTGTGAGATTGTGAGAGAATCCAAGTGCATTGCTTGAGATGGCTCATGAGGCTTGAAAAAAGTTGGAAGAATCATTTGAGGGCACTCAAGCCATGAAGGGTGCAAAAGCATACATTCTCAAAGAGAAGTTTGCAAGCTTCAAGATCAAGGAGGATGAGAGTGTGCTGGAGATGTTCCATAGGCTTCAAGTGCTTGTCAATGATCTCAAAGCACTTGGAGAAGAGGTGAAGGACAAGGACTTCTCCCACAAGTTCTTGAGATGTTTGCCTTCAAGATTTGGTACATTGGTCACTATTCTAGTGAGGAGTGGTTTGGACACCATGACACCAAACCAAGTGTTGGGAGATATAATAACCGATGATACATATAGAGATGATGATGAGAAGGAAGAAAAGAAGGAGAAGAAAGATGAGAAGAAGGATGAGAAGAAGAAGAGTGTGGCATTCAAGGCCACATCATCCAAGGACAAGGAAAAGCAAGATACATCAAGTGAAGATGATGGTTCATGGGATAATGATGATGATGATGAGAAGATGGCTCTCTTTGTTAAGAAATTTGGTAAGTTCATGATGAAGAAAGGGTACCATGCTAGAAGAAAGAAATCGTCATCCAAGAACAAAGAAGAATCAAGAAGGTGCTTCAAGTGTGGAAGCAAAGATCATCTTGTTACTCAATGTCCATACAATAGCGACAATGATGATGACAACAAGAAGAACAAGAAGGACAAGAAGGAAAAGAAAGAGAAGAAGGACAAGATGACCTTCAAGAAGAAGAAGGGTGGTTCATATGTGGTCACTTGGGATAGTGATGCTTCCTCAAGTGATGATGATGATAGTGATGATGGCAAGACCAGCAAGAAGAAGGCACTTGAAAGCATTGCAATCAATGAGAAGCCTTCTCTCTTCGACACTCCATCATGCTTCATGGCTAAGGCCACTAAGGTACAAATTTGTGATGATGGGAGTGATGAGGAACATGATAATGAAAATGAAAATGAAAATGAAAGTGATAGTGATGATGATGAACCCACTAAGGATGAACTATTTGACATGCTAGAAGATGCTAAAGAACACTTTGATATCAAGAGAAGGGAATGCAAAAGCTTGCGTAAGGAACTAAAAGCCCTTAAGCAAGCCTTTGATAAGCTCAATGCATCTCATGAGAGGCTAGAGGAAGCCCATGAGAAGCTTGGCAAGGCTCACAAAAAGCTTGAAAAGGCTCATTCCTCTTTGCTTGATGAGCAAATTAAAAAGAAGCATGTTAAAACTTGCAATGTAGGCTTAACTTGTGATATAATTGATGAATCATTATCTATGCCTATCATTGTTGCTCCCACTAACCCTTCTTGTAGTACTTCTACTTTCACCTCATCTAGTAGTGATGGTTTCACTTGTGATGCCTCACTAATGGTTGAGAATAAGAACCTCAAGAAGGAGGTCAATAAGCTCACTCACACCTTGGTTAAGGCCTATGGTGGTGAGGACCACTTGCTTTTGTGCTTGGGTAGCCAAAGAGCTTTTCTCTACAAAGAGAGATTGGGCTATACCCCCAAGAAAGGCAAGTCGGCCTTTGCTCCTCACAAAACTGGTTTTGTGAAGAACAATGGTCGATTCTGCACTAGTTGCAAGCAAGTTGGTCATGTAGAGCATGAATGCGAAAACAAAAGCAAAAATGCTAATGTATCCTCCATTAAGCTTGATTCTTTTATGTGCTTACAAAGGGTGCAAATGGTGTAAAGGCTAAGTTCATTGGTAAACCATGGATGGGCTCAAAGAAGAAAGCCATTTGGGTACCAAAGAGCTTAGTGACTAACCTTCAAGGACCCAAGCAAGTTTGGGTACCTAAAAAGAATTAATCTTCTTTTATAGGTAAATTACAAAGCCGAAGGAATGCATTGGGTTCTTGATAGTGGGTGCACTCAACACATGACCGGTGATGCAAGAATGTTCAACTCAATCAACACCAATGGCAATGATGGTATGATAGTATCACATTTGGTGACAATGGCAAAGGCAAGGTCAAAGGGCTTGGTAAGATTACAATATCTAATGACATGAGCATTCCAATGTGTTGCTAGTAGAGAGTTTGAACTTCAATTTGCTATCCGTGGCTCAATTATGTGATCTTAGATTCAAATGCATATTTGGGGTAGATGATGTAGAGATCATAAGTGTAGATGGCTCTAACTTGATCTTCAAAGGCTTTAGATATGAGAATTTATACTTGGTTGATTTCAATGCTAGTGAAGCTAGATTATCAATATGCTTGTTCACTAAGTCTAGCATGGGTTGGTTATGGCATAGAAGGCTTGGTCATGTTGGAATGAAACAATTGAATAGATTGGTTAAGCATGACTTGATTAGAGACTTGAAAGATGTTGTGTTTGAAAAGGATAAGCTTTGTAGCTCTTGTCAAGCCGAAAAATAAGTTGGAAACACCCATTCTAAGAAAAGCATGATGAGCACTAGTAAAGCATTTGAGTTATTGCATATGGATTTGTTTGGACCAACACAATACACTAGCATTGGTGGTAACAAATATGGCTTTATGATAGTGGATGATTACACTAGATACACATGGGTATTCTTTCTAGTGGACTAAAGTGATGTGTTTGCAACATTCAAATCATTTGTCAAGGGCATTCACAATGTGTTTGAAACAACCATCAAGAGAGTTAGAAGTGACAATGGTAGTGAGTTCAAGAATACTATAATTGATGAGTTGTGTGATGAATTTGGAATTAGACATCAATTCTCGGCCAAGTACACTCCACAATCAAATGGCCTTGTTGAGAGAAAGAATAGAACACTCATTGATATGGCAAGGTCTATACTTAGTGAGTACAATGTGAGTCAATCTTTTTGGGCCGAAGCTATCAACATGGCTTGCTATTGTAGCAACCGCCTCTATTATCACCCATTGAAAGAGAAGACACCATATGAGCTCTTGAATGGTAGAAAGCCCAACATTGTATATTTTTGGGTCTTTGGTTGCAAATGCTATATCTTAAAAAAAGGCACTAGATTGGGCAAGTTTGACAAGAAATGTGATGAAGGATTCCTACTTGGATACTCAACTACAAGCAAAGCATATAGAGTTTGGAATTTGGAAAGTGGTACTCTTGAGGAAGTTCATGATGTTGAATTTGATGAAACCAAGGGTTCACAAGTAGAGAATAAGAACTTGGAAGATGTTAGAGGCATTCAACTTTTAAATGCCATGAAGAATATGGATATTGGTGAATTGAGGCCTAGGCAAATGAATGATGATGAAGATGATCAAGTGCAAGTGCTCTCTAACTCAAATGTGCAAGATGACACAACTCAAGCTAGTACAAGTGGCTCTCATAACAATGAACAAGATCAAATGGCTAGTACATCATCTCAACCCAATGATCAAGCAAGTGCAAGCAATCAAGTTCTAATCCTCCAACCAACCAATGTTGCAAGGGATCATCCATTGGACACTATCATTGGTGATATTTCTAGAAGTGTACAAACAAGATCAAGATTGGCTTCATTTTGTGAGCATTTCTCATTTGTGTCATCCATTGAACCAAAGAAGATAGATGAAGCATTGAAGGATGTTGATTGGGTGAATGCTATGCATGAAGAATTGAATAACTTCACAAGAAATCAAGTTTGTGAATTAGTAGAGAGACCAAAGGGACACAATGTGATTGGAACCAAATGGGTCTTTAGAAATAAGCAAGATCAAGATGAAATAGTAGTAAGGAACAAAGCAAGATTGGTAGCACAAGGATATACACAAGTTGAAGGTCTTGACTTTGGAGAAACATATGTCCGGTTGCTAGATTGGAAGCAATTAGAATCTTGCTAGCCTATGCTTGTGCCTACAACATCAAACTCTATCAAATGGATGTCAAGAGTGCATTTCTCAATGGTTACATCAATGAAGAAGTATATGTTGAGCAACCTCCCGGTTTTGAAGATGACAAGAAGCCCGACCATGTGTACAAATTGAAGAAGGCATTGTATGACTTGAAGCAAGCACCTAGAGCATGGTATGAAAGATTAAGGGACTTCCTACTCTCTAAAGGGTTCATGATGGGCAAGGTTGACACCACTCTTTTCATCAAGAAGATTGGAAAAGATTTGTTTGTGTTGCAAATCTATGTAGATGACATCATATTTGGATCAACTAATCAAGACTTTTGTGATGAGTTTGGAAAGATGATGGCTAATGAGTTTGAGATGTCCATGATTGGAGAGTTAAGTTACTTCCTTGGTCTTCAAATCAAGCAATTGAAGAATGGTACATTTATGAGTCAAGGCAAGTATATCAAGGACATGATCAAGAAGTTCGGCATGAGTGATAGCAAAGCCATTAGTACACCAATGAGAACAAATGGTAACTTGGATAGTGATACAAGTGGAAATATGGGGGATCAAAAGTTATATCGGTCTATGATTGGAAGAGCCTACTCTATGTGACCGCATCATGGCCGGATGTCATGTTTAGTGTATGCATGTGTGCAAGATTTCAAGCCTCACCAAGGGAAAGTCATTTGAAGGCTACAAAGAGAATATTGAGGTACTTGAAGCATACACCAAATGTTGGTTTGTGGTATCCCAAAGGAGCAAAGTTTGAGCTAGTTGGTTACTCCGACTCGGATTATGTGGGATGCATGGTTGAAAGGAAAAGCACCTCGGGAACATGTCAATTGTTGGGAAGATCACTTGTTTCATGGTCATCAAAGAAGCAAAATAGTGTTGTATTATCAACCGCCGAAGCCAAATACATATCCACCGATAGTTGTTGTACACAAATACTTTGGATGAAGGCCACTTTGAGTGACTTTAGAATCAAGTTCAACAAAGTGCCATTGCTATGTGACAATGAGAGTGCAATCAAGTTAACCAACAATCTAGTTCAACATGCAACAACAAAACACATTGATGTCCGCCACCATTTCATAAGAGATCACCAACAAAAAGGGGACCTTTGCATTGAGAGCGTAGGCACCGAAGATCAACTTGCCGATATATTCACCAAGCCATTGGATGAGAAAAGGTTTTGCAAGCTGAGAAATGAGTTGAACATATTGGATTTCTCAAATCTGTGTTGATGCACCCCCACTTATATGACATGCCTCTTCTTCGAGCAATCCAAGGTAAAAGTTGATTGGCATGGCATACATCCTTGTTAAGGACATGTTTAGTGCATCTAGTCATCTCTCACATTAAATAGGCTCATTCATGAAAATCAAATGATTTTGATGATTGTGTGGTACCACTATTGCTTCTATGTTTATTTTGATCTAGTGGTAGCATATGACATGTTTGTGGGCTTGTAAACCTAGTGTTTGATCTAGAAAATAAGCTCTAGGTGTTTAACTAAATGTCGACACAGAATTTTCGTCTCTGTGCCGAGGACACACGCAGCAAGCCGGAAGGGTCCGCTCGATGAAGCAGATCCGCCTAGCTTCAGCGCAAGGGTGGTCGATCCTGCGCAATCCTCCCAAGATGTGCCAGTCAATTTGACCCTGTAATTGACAAGAAAAGAAAGCTCATCAGTAATTAAGGGCGGAATGTGCCGGTGTTGCTAGACAGTCCCGAATGTGCGGCTCTAAGAGCCGATATGAGAGGAGATCGACTAAATAGTCGATTCCAGCATATTCATAAGAATAAATCGACTAAATCTCATGGGGTTGTATAAGAAGAATCGGTTATCATTCAGGATAAACATTATTTAGGCAAATATTAATCAATGGCAATAAGATATCAATGATGATCGGTTTATACTGAGCCAATGATTACGAGTAACCGAACTCCTTGTTATATAAAGAAACAATTCAACACCACTTAACCATTTAATAAAGATAAATCTAATGAACATGTTAGATCTCATCTATTGCCATGACTAGTGGGGCATGAAGCAGAATCATGCAGGCCGTAGAAACAACAATAAACTCGATGACCCTAACTCATTACTAATATCAGTGAGCCATGAGGCAGAATCATGCAGGCCGTAATACAATAATAAGATCATGGGGCTAACATATCTTTCAACTTATCTCTACTTCAATGATCTCGTAATGTGAACTGTTTGTGAAAGCATTCGATATCGGCTAAACAGCCGATTCAGGCATATCGCACAGTTAAGGTCATGCCTTCTCAGGAACAGGTCTACCAACTAACGATCCCCATTCCATGGTGCCAACAGTGGGGTGAGAGGCAGAATCCCATAGGCCATGATGACGGGCCATGGAACGGTTTTCATTAACTAATAGATCTACTCGAGATCGGACATGCCTTAACCGCACGCTATGCACGATTAAGATTGATGTAAAACATCCGATAAAAACATAACTCACCGCTTAAGATGTAGATTAGATCAATTTTAGATTAGCAAACGATGAGTTAAACAAGATATAAGGCCGATCCAGATCAATCTCAATTGGGCAGAGTGATATTGCTGTAATTAGATAAACAATGAAAGCAATAAGCATTATCGGTAACTTAATGAATCTACTAAAGACTGCCATACTAAGTCAGAGCCAATAACTTGACCTTGATCTAATTCAAGTAGTGGGGTGTGAGGCAGAATCACACAGACCATACTTGAATTAGACAAGAGTCGATATCTAGCCTATACCAGAGTCGCAGTGGTGGTCGACCGGATCGATGCAGCCATACGAACAGAGGTATAAACCATGACGGTACTTACAGACAAGCAGTGGAGGTCGACCGGATCGATGCAGCCGTACTTGCTAAAGAACTCATCGAGATCTACTCTACTCCTACTCCTAAGGGGTGGCCGGAGCCAAAAAAAGTAATTGACTTTGTATTTGATTGATTGGTTGTTTTTTTTACAATAGCCGAGGTTTGGTATTTATACCCGGAGCCTAAAAACAAACCTTACTCGAGTACGACTCAATACAATCTTTGGCATAATGAAAGTATTCCTAATTTAAGATAACTTGGACTCTAATCTTTTCCTTTTTGTAGAGTCCAATATGTCTTGTCCCAGCGCCGATTGTAGCCTCTGTCGTTATCTGCTGGCGCTATCTGGAGAAAGCCAATTCTAGTGCTGCGTCTGAATCAACCAGCTCCGATCTCCACGCAGCCGATTCCTTGATGACATGATCTTTGGGAGCTTCCAAATCCCAGTAACTCTCCTTCCAAATTCTAGTGTAAACACATGCCCCCCAATTTTGGAATAAAAGTAATTTTATTCTAAAATTATCATGTCTTCTTCTTCGATGGGTCTACAGTCACGGGTAGAGAATCTTGATCTGGGGTCTACTGTTTGTCGCCGCCTATGTCAGCTCATGAGCCCATGCTTCACAACTTTTATGAGATCATCATTGCCTCATGGGCACTTGGATTCATCCTTCCAGACCGGCTATAAAATGTCTACTCGCCTCCGGTGAGAGCAGCTTAACGATTAAGCTATGTTTCTCTTCTACCTGCCCTCTCGAACTCTAACTTCGCCGGACCCTCCATGGTCCATTTGCTATGAAGATCTTGAGTGGCTAGAAGAATTCTTGTGTATAGGGTGATTGTGTCGCTCATTCTAGCGCCTTGTCGAGCAAGAGGATCAGCTATTGCGGCTAGAAGTCTTGTGATACCACCTGAGTCTTCTCTCCATGCTCGTAAAGCTGTTCTAGTGTTTGCAAGGGCTAAAATGTGTGGACACCTTCCCCTTGTTTGCTTCATCAAACGCCTGCTGGGAGAGCCACAGGCTTCTTTCCCGCAGTTCCCGATCACCGAGAAACTAGTTAGGCGTCTGCCAAGCGGGCGACCTTTCCTCTTCTCCTAGTATAATTCCATTATCCGGCCGATGTGACCTGGTTCATGACGACCTTCGGCCTTGTGGGGACCCGAACTCCCTTCAATCCAATGAAGTCTTGGTGGGTTGATTTCTAGTTAATGTAAATTCTTCGTATCCATCCCATGACTTTTTGTAATCTAGAGAAGCAATAAGTCCGAATTTGTTATCTCTTCGTTATATTTCCCCTAAAATTCCGGAGCGCCGATCCGTTTCCGTATCTGTTTTCAATTTTCATACCCTCGGCGAAATCCATCTCCTCGCCTCCATGGGCTATATATGCGGGCCATGGTTGGGGTTTGGAAAACTACCCGTCTTGTCTCAAACCCTCTGCGTCTTTAGCATAGTCCCTGCTTTTCTGTAGGTTTGAGATCATGGAGAATAGCAAGAGGCCTGCTGAGGAGGTTCTTAACGGGTCCGCATCATCGCGCCAGCGTCTTCATCACCGGGAAGGTGCTACTCAGGATGTCTCCACCGCCCTGGAGCACAGGGTCGACTTGGTTCAATCTTCGAGATCATCTTCAACACTGATTCGTCGCCAGCTTCCCAGTTGTTCGAGGAGGCAGATCGATAATGATGATCTAATCACTTCCATTGATCGGACTGATCAAAGTTTAACCAACTGTCTTTCCCTCGCGGAGTCGGCTCTGGCCATGATTCAAATTCGATCGTCTTCCAAGGCCGATCTGAGGGAACAGTTGGCCAGGGCTGAAGCCAGAATCACCGGTAAGACGGCTACAATCTCCTTCGCTTTTCTTAACTTTGCCTTCAAGATCTTCTGATCAACCCTTTCTTTGAATTTTTTCAGATCTAACTGCTCAGTTAGAAAGCCTTCAATCAGCCGTAGATCACGTGGGGCACCATTCTGGTGGTCCATTTGCATGACATCCCAAACCACGTCAGGGAGGTTGCTCTCCATGGCGTTCATCATGGTGCTGCCACAGTGTTGGCTACTGCACAAGCCCGCTCTGGTCACAATCTTCGTCTTCTTCCTCATGGTTTCCTAGATGCAGTGCCTCCTGAGGATCACGAGCGTTTGATTGATGAATTCTTTAGCGCCGCCAGCTCTATAGCTTTCAATACCTTGGCCGATGATGTAGTGAGCAAATTATTTTCCTGCCTGTAGCTTGTAATAGATGACTTTTAGCAAACAATTCCCTCGTCTTGAATGATTTTCCTTTGTCTCGTATCTCATATTACATGCATCACTTCATCCATGTTTGCTTTTCCCCCTATAGGCAATACGCATCGTACCGGCTTCTGTTCCATTGGGTTTATTTTTTGTGCTAGAGGCGATACCTTTCTGACATTGGCTATTAGAGCTGTTGACCAAACAAATCAGCTACTTAATTGTTAATCCAAACGCTGGGATAATATTTCTTTAGATATTTCCCATTGATTGCTCGGCCGAACTCTTCTTCTCCTCCTAGTGTCTCTAAAATATAAGCATTACCGGGCGCACAACGTTTGATCCGATAAGGCACTTCCCAATTGGGTGACCATTTGCCGAACTTACTGTCCTTTGACCCGATTGGCAATTTCACTTTTCACACCAACTCTCCTTCAAAAAATTGCTTATTCTTGACCCTTTTATTGTAATATTTTGCGACCCTCAGTTTATTGGCTTCAATATTTTTGAGAGCACGCAGCCGAAGGCAACTTAAGTCTTTTAAGTCGTCCATCATAAGATTTTTGTAGGCTTCGGCTGTCAAATCATTCTGTAACATAACACGCCTCGATCCGGTCTAAACTTCCCAAGGAAGGACTGCGTTATGGCCATACACAAGCTCATAAGGTGATGTTTTAATTGATCCATGACAGGCCATCCTGTACGTCCATAGTGCCTCATTAAGCGTCGAATGCCACTTCCTGGGCTGCTCCTCAATTTTTTTCTTGATCAACTTAATCATAATCTGATTAGATGCCTCTGCCTGACCATTAGCTTGAGCATAGTAAGGAGATGAATTTAGCAGCTTGATCCCCATACTGGCAGCAAAATCTCTGAATTCCTCTGATGTGAACATGGTCCCTTGATCGGTAGTGATGGTTTGAGGAATTCCAAAACGATACACAATATGCTCCTTGACAAAATCAACCATGTTTTTTGAAGTTACTGTTTTCAAGGGGGCTGCTTCAACCCACTTGGTGAAGTAATATGTTGCTAACAATATGAACTTATGTCCTTTGCTCGAGGGTGGAAAGATCTGGCCAATCAAATCAATTCCCCAGCCCCGAAACGGCCATGGCTTGATTATTGGGTTCATGGCCGATACAGGCGACTTCTGGATATTACCAAAACATTGACAGTCTTGGCATCCCTTGTAATACTCAAAACAATCTTCTAATATTGTTGGCCAGAAATATCCAGTTCTGCGGATAATCCATTTCATCTTATAAGCCGATTGATGAGCTCCACATATCCCTTCATGCACTTCGCCCATCAACACCTTAGCCTCTTCTTGATTTAGGCATTTGAGTAAGGCCCCATCGATCGTTTTGTAATATAGCTGATCGTCCAGCAAAACGTATTTAATCGATTTATACCTTAGCTTTCTGGTAACTTTTTGTGATGGATTTCTAAGGTAGTCGACTATCTCAACTCTCTAATCATTATCCAAGGTTTCATTGCTCAAGATTTCCTAAATTACTCGATAACCTGATGCACTTTGAGCCAAACGGTTAGCTTCTTGATTTTGTGCCCTCGGAATGTGTTGAAATGAGACATGAGGAAATTCTTTAAGCAACTTCTGACACTCGTCATAATATCTCCTCAAAGTGTCTTCTTTGCACTCATATAGGCCGATCAACTAATTAATAATTAATAGTGAGTCTCCAAATATTTTAATTGCTTCGGCCTTTACCTCATGAAGAAGTTGAATCCCTCTCAGAACAGCCTCATATTCTGCTTGATTGTTGGTAACCATTGGCTCGGTTGGAAAGGCAAACTCAAAATTTCTCCCCGAGGCGAAATAATAACAATACCAATGCCACCACCTTGCTTGCAAGATGATCCATCGAAGAATAACGTCCAAGGCACCAACTCTACATAGTTTCTGCTTGGTTTATGATGTTGGGTGACAAAATCGGCTATTACCTGTCCTTTGACCGCTTTAGCCGATTCGTACCTCAAGTCAAACTCTGATAACGCGAGAATCCATTTTCCCACTCTCCCATTTGGTATTGGCATGGATAACATGTGCTTGATTACGCCAGCCTTAGAAACAACCATACATTCGGCCGACAATAAGTAATGTCTCAACTTGGTGCAAGAGAAATATAAGCACAAGCATAACTTCTCAGTGGGAGAATATCTTATTTCTGGATCTAGAAGTCTCCTGCTTAGATAGAAAACCACTCGCTCCTTTCCTTCAAACTCTTGCATCAGGGCCGATCCAATTGTTTTATCATCGGCCGATATGTACAGCTTGTAAGGCTTACCCTGCCGAGGAGGAACTAGCACGGGTGGATGCTTCATATACTCTTTTATCTCTTCAAATGCTTTCTGTTGTATGTCACCCCATCTGAATTCTTGATCGTTCTTTAATTTCAACAAGGGAGAAAATGGAAGAACCCTTTCGACAAATTTGAAATAAACCTTCTGATGAAATTAATCTTGCCAAGCAAAGATTGCAACTTCGTTTTAGTAATCGGGGGCACCGCAGCGTCAATTGCTTTCATGCTCTTCTGACTGACCTCAATCCCTCTCTCATGGACCATAAAACACAAGAATTGCCCAGCTGATACCCCAAAGGCACACTTATTAGGATTCATCTTCAAACCATGTTTTCTCGTGCATTCCAGAGTCTCCTGCAAATCAGCTAGATGCTCTTTGTACCCTTTTGATTTTATCATTACATCATCAATGTAGATTTCAACAATCCTGCCGATCAACTTATGAAAAATATAATTCATTGCCCTTTGATAAGTGGCACCAGCATTCTTCAGACCAAAGGTCATCACAACCCACTCGAACAAGCCGATTGCGCCGGGGCACCTAAAAGCGGTCTTTGCTATGTCTTCTTCAGCCATGGAAATTTGGTTATACCCTGCATTGCCATCCATGAAGCTAATAACCTTGTGCCCGGCTGCTGCATCTACTAACATATCGGCTATTGGCATTGGATAACCATCCATGGGTGTGGCTTTGTTCAGATCCCTGAAGTCAATGCAAACCCTTAATTTTCCATTATTCTTGTATACAGGGACAACATTCAATATCCACTCTGCATATTGGCATGGTCGGATGAACTTCGCCTCCAGTAGCCTTTCAGTCTCTTTTTTAATATCATTAAGCACGTTCGGATTGAATCTCCTTGGAGCTTGCTTGAATGGCTGATATCCCGGTTTGATTGGCAACCGATGCTCAACAATTGACCGGTCTAAACCAGCATCTCATAGTATTCCCAAGCAAAGCAGTCTTTAAATTCTTTCAATAAATTAATTAATTCCCGCTTATACTCCGGATCCAATTTAGCATTTACGTACGTCGGCCTAGGTCTGTCTCCATAACCAATATCCACTTCTTCCAATTCATCGGCCGACGTGAAACCATGTCCTAGTTTACCATCTGTACCATCTATTGGGTTATCCATTAAAACAAATTGTCAAAGCCAACTGCTTGGATCGGCTGTGAGCTTTCACCATTGACTCTGAATTCTGATGGCAACAGAAAAACCATTTGAATATTAGCCGATGGTTTCTTTCTATCGGCTATTTGCTTGGTACGCCACACTTGAGTTTTACCGGATGGCTGAGCCTGTTCCATCTCCTTATTCCTTAGGCGCTGCACCCTCCTCTTCTGGCTTTTTGTTAAACCTCCGGGGCACCATTGGCCTTCCTGCCAAACATGCTCCCTCTGGTTGCTTTCTTCTTCATGATCAGCCTAGTCTTGGTCAACCACTTTTTTTTCCAGCCGATCATGAATACTTTCATTTTTTAAGCGCTGATCCATGTTATTATGATGATATGTATCCTAGGCATGGATAGACCGGCGGTTGATTTGAGATTGCCTAAACTCCCAATATTGATTGCTGCATTTTGGACAGTTATGTCTGGTAGGCAATTTCAAACCTTTGTTCTAGCAATATTTGAAGAAAGGACAACTCCAGTGCGATTTGGCTTGCTTCCTTTCATACCTTTCTTCTTCCAGTTGATGCTGGTATTTTTGATCCTCTAACCATTGCTGATAATCTTTTTCCTTCTGCCGCCGCCACTTATTCAACAGGATCCGAGATGTGACTCGTGGCTTTGTCGCTCCATCCTTTGACATTTCCCCTTGCTCATATCGGCTCCTCTGCTGATCACGATGTTTTCTAATATCTCTGTATTCATCAGCCGATATATGCATCTTGGGATCAACTGTTCTAGCTTCTCTCGATTTGGCCGATGTTAGGACCTTAGTCTTTCCTTTGAATATCCCAACATCAACCATATTTTGATCTCCTAGGAAAGGATTGTCATCAACTTTCATCTTCCAAGGTGTATCGAACTTGAGCCTCCCTTGCTGAATAGCCCTCTGTATATGCTGCCGAAAAATTCTACACTCATTAGTGGAATGAGAAGTAGCATTATGGAACTTGCAGAACTTCTTATTTTTCAACTGTTCAGGGGGCAACATAACATGATTGTCCGGCAATTTGATTTGGCCCTTCTCAAGTAATAAGTCAAAGAGCTTGTTCGATTTTGTGACATCAAAGTCATAGCTCTCCTCGACTTCTCTTCCCCAAGGATTTGACACCATTACTGTCTTCTTGCCCCAATTCCATTCAGCTGCAGCAATCTCCTCTTCTTCACCTTCATAGCCGTCATCTGCTGAGTATGGATCGTAAGCTTTGGCTATGGTGGTACTCTTCTGGAACCGGGTATCTCTGCGTATACTCTGGAATTGGCTATTGAGCGCTACTACTCGTTGAGCCAATTGACCCAAGTTGTCAAATTTTTGTCCTATCAGTTTTTCTTTCCACATTGGCAGCATTCCCTGGATAGCTAAAGCAGCTAGCTGATCATCGGCCAAGCTCAATGAGAAGCATAAGTTCCTAGTCTCTCGAAATCTCTGAAGAAACTCAATGCCCGATTCATTAGTCCTCTGTCTCATGGTTGTCAAATCGGTTATCTTCTTTTCTCCAGTCCTAGAGTAAAAATATGTATGAAACTTTTTCTCTAGGTCAGCCCAATTGGCAATGGAGTTGACTGGTAGTGACAAAAACCAAGTGAAGGCTGACCCTGATAGGGATAAGGAGAAGAAACGAACTCGATGGGCATCCTCAACTGACGCTTCGCCCAATTGTGTAAGATACCGACTGACATGTTCTATTGTGCTTGTACTATCTTGACCAGTGAACTTGGCGAACTCTGGGAGCCTGTAATTTGTAGGAAGAGCGACCAAATCATACCATTCTGGATATGGGCGTTTGTATGAAAAGGTCAGCCCTTTTGGCTTTAGACCGAACTGATTCTTCATCATCTCGGTCACCTTCAACAGCAACTCGTCAGCTTGCGGATTTGGATTTCTTGGTACTTGCTGACCCATCTGTGGATTGAAATCCCACGTGCCTTGATATCTTGGATTTGGCATCATGTGGAGGGTGTTATAATCCATGCCATAGTGATAGCCTTGTGGAATCTCAATCTGTTGGGTCCTTTGCTGGCTTGCTGCTTGAAGTCTCTGATTATAGACATAAGGATCTACATCTCTATGGATCCTTTGAACTTATGGTGCTATTTTTGGAGCCGACGACGGTATGTGGCCTGATGTGCCAAAATTGATCATCTGGTTCTGACTTTGCCCCGCTGGCTGTTGCATATGCTGTATTGATGGTCCAGGATTGTACTATATCTGATTTGTGGCAGTACCTAGAGTTTGTTCAGATGAACCTTGAAGTGTCTGGACGTCACCATTACCAGCTGATGCTGCTTCTTGATGGCTGGTACTGACTTGATTAGTCCCTTGGGTTGATAGATCTAGAATATTATAACAAGTCGATCCAACTTGACCAACTAGAATTCCATGAATCGCCTCTTTCATGGCGTTGTGAAATGCGTCAACGAAAGCTTCATTGCGGCTTGATATGGCATCACGAACAGATTTGTCTATGGCTTCCATAAAGAAACACCTATCTTTAGCTTCGACTGTGTCTGTCTGCCCGTGTAGTAGAACTCTTGGTAGTGGAAATTTCTGAATAATTGTGCTATCACGTGTTTTGGTGTAGGACAACAAACACTTCTTCTAAAATTCTTCTGTAGCTTTACTGATGGTACCCTTATCTTCATCAGGTAGGTCTTCATAGTGTACCATAAGGATGTTGTCATTATTGTGAGCCGCCATGATGATTGTGGGGTCCCACTGGGCGTGCCAGAAATGTGTGTCGACACAGAATTTTCGTCTCTATGCCGAGGACACACACAGCAAGCCGGAAAGGTCCGCTTGATGGAGCAGATCCGCCTAGCTTCAACACAAGGGTGGTCGATCCTGCGCAATCCTCCTGAGATGTGCCAGTCAATTTGACCCTATAATTGATAAGGAGAGAAAGCTCATCAGTAATTAAGGGCAGAATGTGCTGGTGTTGCCAGACAGTCCTAAATGTGCGGCTCTGAGAGCCGATATGAGAGGAGATTGACTAAATAGTCAATTCCAGCATATTCATAAGAATAAATCAACTAAAGCTCATGGGGTTGTATAAGAAGAATCGGTTATCATTTAGGATAAACATTATTTAGGCAAATATTAATCAATGGTAATAAGATATGAATGATAATCGGTTTATACTGAGCCAATGATTACGAGTAACCAAACTCCTTTTTATATAAAGAAACAATTCAACACCACTTAACCATTTAATAAAGATAAATCTAATGAACATGTTAGATCTCATCTATCGCCATGACCAGTGGGGCATGAGGCAGAATCATGCAGGCCGTAGAAACAACAATAAACTCGATGACCCTAACTCATTACTAATATCAGTGGGGCATGACGCAGAATCATGCAGGCCATAATACAATAATAAGATCATGGGGCTAACATATCTTTCAACTTATCTCTACTTCAATGATCTCGTAATGTGAACTATTCGTGAAAGCATTCGATATCGGCTAAACAGCCGATTCAGGCATAGCGCACAGTTAAGGTCATGCCTTCTCAGGAATGGGTCTACCAACTAATGATCCCCACTCCATGGTGCCAACAGTGGGGTGAGAGGCAGAATCCCACAGGCCATGATGATGGGCCATGGAATGGTTTTCATTAACTAATAGATCTACTCGAGATCAGACATGCCTTAACCGCACGCTATGCACGATTAAGATTGATGTAAAACAACCGATAAAAACATAACTCATCGCTTAAGATGTAGATTAGATCAATTTTAGATTAGCGAACGATGAGTTAAACAAGATATAAGGCCGATCCAGATCAATCTCAATCGGGCAGAGTGATATTGCTGTAATTAGATAAACAATGAAAGCAATAAGCAATATTGATAACTTAATGAATCTACCAAAGACTGCCATACTAAGGTAGAGCCGATAACTTGACCTTGATATAATTCAAGCAGTGGGGTGTGAGGCAGAATCACACAAGCCATACTTGAATTAGACTAGAGTCGATAACTAGCCTATACCAGAGTCGCAGTGGGGGTCGACCGGATCGATGCAACCATACGAACAGAGGTATAAACCATGATGGTACTTACAGACAAGCAGTGGAGGTCAACCGGATCGATACAGCCGTACTTGCTGAAGAACTCATCGAGATCTACTCTACTCCTACTCCTAAGGGGTGGCCGGAGCCAAAAAAAGTAATTGACTTTGTATTTGATTGATTGATTGTTTTTTTTACAATAGCTGGGGTTTGGTATTTATACCCGGAGCCTAAAAATAAACCGTACTCGAGTATGACTCAATACAATCTTTGGCATAATGAAAGCATTCCTAATTTAAGATAACTTGGACTCTAATCTTTCCCTTTTTGTAGAGTCCAGCATGTCTTGTCCTAGCGCCGATTGTAGCCTCTGTCGTTATCTGCTGGCGCTATCTGGAGAAAGCCAATTCTAGTGCTACGTCTGAATCAACCAGCTCTGATCTCCACGTAGCCGATTCCTTGATGACATGATCTTCGGGAGCTTCCAAATCCTTGCAACTCTCCTTCCAAATTCTGGTGTAAACACTCAACATGGTACAAGATAACCCTTATTTAGAGGTGTGAAGAAGCTTGTCCTTGGATCAAACCGAGTTAAATATTTTTGGCAAATATTCTAGTTTGAACCAAATTTGGGAAAATGACCCTCACCCCATTGATTGACATTGATAATCTCAACGTATCTAGATTTTGAACCTTTGTGGTTATTGATGACAAAGGGGGAGAGAAAGAAAGATATGAGTGATAGGGGAGTATTTGATATAGGTGGAGAGATATGACAAAGGAAAGGGATCAATTAAAATTTTTGAGCACACAAGTAGGGGGAGCATGCTCATGAACTTGTATGGCACATTTGAATGTGCATTTCATAGTTTTGCTTGCATGGCACAAGTTTTAAATTTCAATATTCATGCTTGTGTGGTGTATGCTAGTTGTAGATTTGAATGATGAAATGAAAATCTAGCATGCATAGGTTATCTAGTGATTTCATTTCCAAGTGTTTCAAAGTGGTATCAAGCTAACCATGGTGCTAAGGATAGAAAAATGGTGCACTCCGATTGGTATCACGCTTCAAAGGTCCATCTTTTATACCTTAGCATCATTTGGTAGACATTGTCTCCTATATTTCCTATCTAAGCTTATCCAAACTCTTAGCACATATGTGGGGAGAGCAATTGCTACCATATAAAGTTCTTGAAACTTGTCCATATCCTTTACACATGGTAAAAATGCTTGGACAAGCAACATGGATTCAATTGAATTTTAATTCATATCTTTGTGAAAGGGTTGTCATCAATTACCAAAAAGGGGGAGATTGAAAGCTCTAGTTTGATTTTGGTGAATTGATGAAACCCTAAGTGCTAACCTAGCTTATCAAAGTGATCATGAGATAGGTAGCACATTCCAAGTGATGAAGCAAATGAAGATCATGACATGATAATGGTGATGCCATAGTGATGATCAAGTGCTTGGACTTGAAAAGAAGAAAGAGAAAAACAAAAGGCTCAAGGCAAAGGTATAAATGGTAGGAGCCATTTTGTTTTAGTGATCGAAACACTTAGTGAGTTTGATCACATTTAGAATCAATAGCCATACTATTAAGAGGGGTGAAACTCGTATCAAAATGCGGTTATCAAAGTGCCACTAGATGCTCTAACTCATTGCATATGCATTTAGGATCTAGTGGAGTGCTAACACCCTTGAAAATGTTTGTGAAAATATGCTAACACATGTGCACAAGGTGATACACTTGGTGGTTGGCACATTTGAGCTAGGGTTAGGAACTTCACCGATGGAGTGTCCGCCCATAGAGTGCGGACAGTCTGATGGTGCCATCGGTGCCCTAAATAGAAAAGACATAGGTCACTGTAAGTGACCGAACGTTGGTCTCGGTAGGACCGACATGTCCGATCAGGGTGGAGCATGAAGACGCTGGCGTCGGTCTTTGACCGGATGCTGGGTCACTTAGTGACCGGACACTGGAGGGGTGCGTCCGGTCTTGCTGATGTGGTAGCACATAGGGGAGTCGACGTGTGACCAAACGCTGGGTGTGTCCGGTCGAGCATGACTGGACGCGTCCGGTCGTGAAAAGTCGTCTCTGGATGCTTACTGGAAACGACCGGACGTTGGGGCTCAGCGTTCGGTCACTTTGAGCTGTTACGTCTGGTCATCACTTGACCATTGAGATCAGGCGATCTACATTTGAAGAGAGGGGACACGTGGCATGCATCGTGTGACCGGACACTGAGGTCCAGCGTTCGGTCAATATAACCGGAGCGTCCAGTCACCCTGCGTTGTGCCTAGTGAAGGGGTACAACGGCTCTATTTCGTGGGGGCTTCTATTTAAGCCCCATGGTCGGCTCAAGCTCATTCTCTTGGCCATTTGCATTGAGTTAGCAACCTTGTGAGCTTAGCCAAAGCCCTCCCACTCATCTCCATCATAGATTCATCATCTTTGTGAGATTTGGAGAGAATCCAAGTGCATTGCTTGAGTGTTTGCATCTAGAGGCACTTGGTGTTCATGTTTCGCTGTGGGATTCGCTTGTTACTCTTGGTGGTTGCTGCCACCTAGACGGCTTGGAGCAGTGAGGATCATCGAGCGGAGGGTGGTGATTGTCTCTGGCTCCGATCATGGTGATTGTGAGGGGTTCTTGACCTTTCCCCGACGGAGGGCCAAAAGGTACTCTAGTGGATTGCTCGTGGCTTGTGTGATCCTCATCTTATGTTGGTTGTGTGGCACCCTATTGAGGGTTTGGTGTGTGATGCCAATTAGCGTGTGAACCTCCAAGTGAGTGAATCGCCACAACGAGGAGTAGCTTGCCGGCAAGCAAGTGAACCTCGGTAAAAAATCATTGTGTTCAACATTTGATTCTGAGGTGATTGGTCTTCATTGTTATTCATTCTTGTGATTGATTGGCTCCTTCCTCGATACGGCGGTACAACCTTCTTGCTCACTCTCTTTACATTACCACAAACTAGTTGTCAAACTCTTTAGTGTAGGTAGTTGTGAGAGCTTGTTAGTTTGGTTAGTGTGGCTCTTTAGTTAGCTTTTGAGAGCACACTAACTTAGTGTAGTGTCATAGCTATTGTGTGGATAGAAACTATATAAACTAGAATTGTGGTAGGTGGCTTGCTTTTTTAGTAGGCTAGCGCAACACTTGCTTTGCCTCATAATTGTCTAATCGGTTTGTTAAGTGTTGTTGTAGAAATATTTAATAGACTATTCAGCCCCCCTCTAGCCATTAGGACCTTTTAGCTAGCTCCAGAGGCGGAATAGACCCGGGGCAGGTGGCGCCGGTAGAATCTCTAATCTCTAGCGTCGCCACAGGGGAATAATTCTAAAACACATAACCAGTCAATACAAACATAGCCAGGTCTGGAAATAATGTAAAGTCACTTGCCCTTGATCTCGCAGGTAAGAAAGAAGGTGCGACAGCGGTCTGTCGACCTTAGGTGACTCCTCCCGCTGGCGCCTCCCATGACCCATCACCACGACCAAAAAGGACAACTACAAGCGTGTGAGCAGGAAAGAGAGGAAGGCGATGCGAGAGATCGGAAGCGAATGCCTCCCACTACAAACTGACCCAGCAGATTTATAGCCGCAAAGATAACCCTGGCAAGCGATCCAGGCCCACACGTGCTCTATGACCATTGCTAACCACTTTGATAATCTCGCAGAACAGGTGCGGCGACCGGACGGAAGGTGGTGCAACGACCACTCACGTAACAACCCAAACTAGGTAATCCCTGAGCATTCCCCTTGTCCATATCATTTTGGTTTATGCACCCTCGTTCAAAGGGTGCATTACTGCTCACAAGTAGTGGCCACAAACATGACATGATTAAGGAGGTCACACACCCCTGAATCCGGGCGCAAAGCAACCCACCGCGAACACAACCTCGCGTCATGCTTAGGAAGTTTACTCTTTGGCTGATCCTTAGATGGGCTTGAGGCCACAAAGGGATAGGGGCAGGGTGAGATGGGCCCCCACGGCTCTTATCGGTGGTGCAGAGCCACACGACCGCCTCTCCTTGTGTTCGAGTTGTCCACTTCGAAGTCTCTCAGGTTGACCCCCTTTGGGGGAGGCATCTTGCCCTCTGGCCACTACGGAGGTGGTCGGGGACCAACGGGTTTGACTACCGATGATTTATGGGACGTCTCTCGTTGAGGCACAACCGAACTCCACATCGATTGGGGAGGATATCGGGTCCCGCTCGAATTACCCATCGACCCCGATGAGGCGCACCGCTCTGACCATGTGGTTATGGTGGACAAGCCTCTCCCTATGTGGGAAAAAAACTAAACCTGCCCATGACAAGGCAGTACAAGCCCCCGGGGGCAGAAATGGTGACAAGGGGAGCACGGAGCCGGGTCCAAGCGATCCCGTCAACCAGGGACAAGCCACGACCAGCTCTGCCTCGCGTCGCAAAACCATGACCTAGAGCCAACTCCCAAGCCTTGCATACCAACGAGGATTGGCGATCCCCCTAGGTGAGTCCAATATAGTGGGTGGTCAAGGTCGCACAACAGCACCTTCTTCGCAAAGCAGCGTTGGATCTCGCTGTTGATGGTAGTTAACAACCATCGTAAACCGTCAATATAATGCATGAAAGTGATCACCAACATTGGTTTAGGGGTTTAAGCTAACAAATTCCACGAGTTTTGGTGAATCTATATTTTTTGCAGGGGTTATCCAGAAAACCATCAAGGTGAACCTAATTGTCAGATTTAATTGTGCTTATCCGCGACGAAACCAACTCCAGAAGACTATAGAAGACACCAGAAAGCAACTCACCATGGCAGAGGGCAGGTGGCTGCTAGGTAGGGCCAGGCAGCCCCACCTGTAGGCCAGTCTACCCCTAGGCCCACCTATTAGCCTCTATTTCGCTATGTCGGTTGTCCACCGCCTTAAGGATTGCATCTATGCCATTGCTTTAAGTTGGTTTGATCTGAGGGCTCAAGATTGATGGTTCCCCCTATATATACTAGGCCCTACCACCCCACAGGCATAACCTTGATCATTATCTCCTCTAGAAAACCTGATCAGAAGAGAAGAACCTCAGAGCTCCACAAATATTCTAGGGCATAGCTAGCTAAGTTAGATCTAGAGGGAGGCAAGCTTCGCTTGGATTCCTGATCTTGTCAAGAGCGTGGCTCGGTATAGCACTTGTATCCTCTCTTGTATCTTTCATATTTCATGTGTTTGCTACAATTGATATGATATTATTCTCAATATTATTCATGTTCCTAGTTATCATGTTCATCATCTACTTTGATTATATGCTTAGTATAGCTAGATTGTCTTTATGTTCAAGCATAAGTTCGTATAGCGCTCGCTCTAAAGTACACGGGGTGAGTGGTCGACATTGTGTAAGCGTGGTGCTTATACGTTGTTTACCTGTGGATGCACCCTATATTCCGGGCCATGTGGTAGATTGAGAGTGTGACACTCTCGTTGAGTCCTTTGTAGTCCACTCCCAGAATATAGGTCAAGTAGGATCTAGTTATGAAGGAAGTCATGCTCTGTTCTTGATCTTACTTAGTAATATCCCTTATGTGTAGATATGGAGTTGATCTTAGCCATGATTATTAAGTGTAATTGCACTAATCATAGTATGCTTTGACTTGTAGTTAAGAATGACTTAGGAATTATTTCTCTATTGTATCTACTTAGCCATGCTAATGCCACAGAAAGGAGTACTCTGAGTGTCCTACTATTAACTATCAATGATCATTTACCATATATTTATCATACCCTGTGACTTACCCCTGTTGTGAGTAGAAGCTTGGTTATGGTTTATCTCTCCATCATATATATAAGTTATCAATATATTCCATCTGCTAGTCCTTCCCTGTGGTAAAAATATAAATAGCGATACCTAAAATACTCTCGGGTGAAATGCTACAATGGTAAATCATCTGTGCCCTTGCAGATCCCTTCATATACATATTTGCATTCTTTCTAGTCACAATAGAAATACTTAAGTACTTCTTAGTGTCATTCTAGAAGTGACACTAGAAAGTACCAATAAGCATTTGTGGCATCATAGCTAGGGATGACAACTTAGCAAAAGTGATGTTAAGAAATATCAACAACATTAGGTGGCTACTTAAACAAGTGACATGTTAATAAATACCAACACTCACGAAACACGATAACAATTCGACCATGCATGGTCAAGGCCGTTCAGGCCCTAAAAGATCAGTCCTCAACCTGATGAAGACCACCCGAATAGACATGGGGACACAATCGTCTACTTTGATTATATGCTTAGTATAGCTAGGTTGTCTTTATGTTCAAGCATAAGTTCGTATAGCGCTCGCTCTAAAGTACGTGGGGTGAGTGGTCGATATTGTGTAAGCATGGTACTTATACGTTGTTTACCTACGGATGCACCCTATATTCCGGGCTGTCAGGGACCCACCGCGTCAATTTACCTAAATCGAGTGTCATCCACTTGACTAGCTCAATTTAAGCAAACCAACACCGGTGACTCCCCTAGAGATGCTATCCACATCTCCAACACCAGGATCCCGATTGAGTACCATACCACGATAGCCTCCATAACTCAAGATTACATCTTATCATCGGCGCACAAAGTCATTCAGAGAAAACATATATTACAAGTCTTGATGTATATTATGAATTAATTATACAACATTGAACTGAATGTAGTGTGAACCAAAAGACTCTTACCAACACCTCTATGCTACAATATACACTCTTTCTATTAATGGGTAGTCGCCTTGCCCATGGGCATCACCACCATAGCTTGGACGGCTCATGCCATTCACCCACTTTGCCACCAACGACGGGGTGAGATGGCCGCCACTGTCCTTTACCTACAAAACAACTTAACGACAGCACCATGAGTACATTGCGTACTCGCATGACTTAATTCCAACATATAAATATGTAGTTGATGCAAAGGAATTAGTAGGCATTTGTACATTTGCATAAAAGCATATGGTTTTCTTAGATGACATGCTATGAATTCATCATTAGAAGCATTAGCATTAAAAGTTCATGATAGCAAGATAAGTGATCAACATATATAATTCATATCATCATCAAGTTTCATCATTAACACTACCATGGGTATAGAAAGTAGGAACAACCGAATGGTTCCGTCCCGAAGTACTTTAGTCTTTCAAACTCTGCAGAGGTGTAAAACTGTACCCACACGGAGACCGAGATGAACCACCATACCCGTGCCCGAGTAAGGGTTGCCTCACTTTCTCCAACCTTTCCCTAATCTGGCCAGAATATCTGACGAAAGGTTCGACTGGTTGCCCGGTCAATGTCTCGGACATTCCCGACCAGCGCCAACCTCCTTGCTGGTTTTACGGATAAACCGATCGCAATTAGTTACTTGGCTTACCACCCCCATTCGCAGTATGTGGTCTATACGGGTGGTTACTCAGACCCACACATCCCAATAAATGGTCCTTAACTGCTCCATGAGCTACATCACTTGAGATCCCACACTCATAGTGACCTTACACCTCGCGCAAGTAAAGAGTGAGAAGGTGACCATCAGATTATATTCATTGTTGGGGTTGGTCCCTTAAGGCAGGTTTTGGAAACCAAAGTCTTTTGTAAAACATTTTGTTTAGTAAAACAAAACATTTTCGGAAGGACCGTTTATTTAGTAAAACAAAATGTTTTCAGAAGTGAGTTTAAATCAAAAGGTTTTGATACTTGTTTTGAGATCGGTTTGAAATCATTCCTCTTTTGAAGGGTAAAACCTTTGCAAAGCAAAATGGGGTTTCCAAAGCATTTTCAAGATGACACCTTTTGAAACTAGGAGAGATCAAGATTTTATAAAACAAAGCCTTTTCGCAAACACTTTGTTTGATAAATCGTTTATAAACCATTTTGGAAACAAATCGATTTTTGAATAAGGTTTAGACTCTCTTTTGAATAGGGAAGGACCTGCCAAAAGGATTTATAGTTATCCTAGTCATATTTGAGCACCTGTGGATCAAGTTAATACCCTTGTAAATTTTAAGTAATTAATTATCCCAGTGAAGCTCCTACTTGCAAGAGTGAGTTCCGTTCTCACACTTGGCATCTATCATTGCTAAGCAAATAAGCAATTAAGCGTTCCAATCCACGTTGATTAAATAAAGGCTCTAATTAGTTAATGAGTAGTTCTAACTTAGTGAAACATCATTACGTTGATTAACCAAACTACAAGAGGTGCATGACTCATAATGAAACATGATAAGTATCCAAAATAGAGCTTATATTAGTGGGGTGCCTGCCTGTTGGAAGAGTGAGGTTCCCCTAGCTTGGAACATCTCTTGGCGTCTCTCCGATATCACGTACCTATATGTATGCACATGCATAAGACACTTATGTGTGCACGACATACATGAAGTATGCAAGAGAGACGAGACACACTTGATAAGTACAATGCATAAAATAAATATCATGAGTTGATATTACTTGATTAGCAATTGATAACATGTATTAAGTGTTGGAGTGTAACACTATGAGGCTGTCGGTTTGAGTCATCGGATGATCCGGTGTGAAAGTCGAACCGTCCGCTAACTCAGGGACTTAGTGAAAACTATTTTGGTCTAACTTCACGGACTCTCCATCATGGATGACGGACTCTCCAGTACCAAGTGTGTGCTCTCGGGAAACTTTACTGCCCTCTATTATAATTCATCGGACACTCCACCAAACTTGTCGGACCCTCCGGTGAATTATAATGTGTTCTGTTTAAGTGTAGATAGAGAACATAAGTAGTTGATGGACCCTACGCCAGATGCAGTGGAGCCTCCGTCAGCTGACTGACAGTGCACAATTTATTCACTTCAAAATCCAAACCTTAACCCTAAGTGCTTGCATGTGTGTGATCTCATGTTATCATGTCCCTAAAGTGCTTAAGCGAAAAGATAACATATCTCTAGTGTTGAGTTAACATGCGAGACACAAAGGATATGCTTAAGTAAATAAATACAATGAGATGATTCACCAAAACATATTTCATAAGCAGCACATGCTTAGAAGAAGCTAACAAAAACAAGTTTCATGATCTTTAGACACCCAGAGAATAAGTTGTCTATTTATTACACTAAAAATGCATCACTTTAAGTCAAAATTAAAATATACTTTTTGGTGTCAAATTCGTGTCTAGATGATGGAGAATAATATAAGAAACACAACAAAACTTGTTTCACAATTTTTGGAGTTCAAATGCATCTTCTACGGATTTTATAAGTTTGGGCTGTGCTGCTGTGATACAGCGGACAGTCCGCGAATTTGGGTGGATAGCCCACCAGTGAAAACCTGTGTATGTGGGGCGTTTCGCTGGGACGAACACTGGTGCCAATGGACAGTCCGCGAAAACGATGGACCATCCGGTAAAACGACGAACAGCTCGGGTGTAAAAACGTTGGAGATGATTCCCGGGGCATCCATGCACTAAATCGAGTGCGGTTTGTTTCTATGGCTTTCTAGTGATGTGGGGAAGCTTCTACAAGTGATGGATGTGCCATGCATGTAGTGTGGAAAGCTCAACCCCATCCATGGTGGTGGTGGCCATGAATGAGAGGTACAGTTTTTGGGGAAGCTTGCTAGGGTTAGGCAGGTTAAAGATGGATGTCATGGGGAGTCTCACCATGTCATGGGTGACCTCCAATAGTAGCAGCTCGGGCTGGGGTTGGTCAAGGACGGATATCGACTTGAGGGGCTCCTCCATGGCTTGAGGAAGAAGAAGGCTTGTGGAGTTCCTCTAACTCCGGCAGGACATCGTGGTGCAGCTCATCACAAGCGTGCTATTCCGGTGAAGCTCTGGCGTGGGGCTGCTCCTCCTCTCTTCTCTTCTCCTCTTCCTCCCCTTTCTCCTTCTCTCTTCCTCTCCTTTGCTCTTCCTGGTAGCCAATGTGAAATGAGATGGGGAGTGAGGGAGAGGGGCTGATGTGTTGGTTTTATGTGTGTGTGGTGCCAATGACAAGTGGGGCCGGGCTGACATGTGGGGTCAGTGTGTGTGTGGTGTGGACAACACAACACATGCATTGGACAGGTGTCGACCGATTTAACGGACAGTCCGCAGATGCATCAGACAGTCTGCTAGTGCCCGACCGTGTCTGACAGACTGACTGGCTGTGCAAGGGTTTCGACGGACATCCGCCATGATGGCGGACACTCCGTTAGTGGACGGGTTGGCCACAGTTATTCTGAGTCTGTGAGATGTCTTGATGGACTGTCCGGTGGTGATGTCGGACGATCTGCCAAAACTGGCAGTTCTCGGTTTTGGTTGGTCTAGGCACAAGTCAATTCTAATTTGAATTAAAATGCACATGATGCTCAACAAGTTTACAGGCAACATGTAAGATTTTGATTATTGAAATTTTTAGATGCATTTTATGCTCAAGGTGCTTGTGAAAAATTGTAACAATTTTTTGGGTTGTTACACGGCCATGCAGTAGATCGCACTTAGACATTGTGTCCTAAGCACGACTTCAATTATTACATCAAGAATCATTTTAAATCCAAATTTTGATGCCTACGTGGCAACATAGTGATAAAAATAGTTCAACATGTATAACTTTTTACATAACCATAAAATAGACATTGTGTCATAAGCAAGGCTTCAATTATTACATCAAGAATCGTTCTAAATCCAAATTTCAATACCTCCATTCCCTCACCTTCTACTGCATCCCTCCCTTCGACTGTCGAACTATCACCAATCTCTTGTGCGTCCCTTCCTCAGCAGGGAATCAAGGTGACTACGCATCCGAAGGATGTGGTGATGACGATGAAGCAGGCATCGAAGTCATGACGGTGCTGTTGAGGTTGAACTCGCCTAGTAAGTATGCTAAAATTTCATCGTCCGAATCCGATGTCTCATCATGCTCAATGAAGTGGTTACCTGGATGAATGGTGGACTCTTCGATCTGCTGAACTGAAGTAGAAGTGTCAGACCCTGGGGTCGACTCAGCTCTATTAATGGTAGGATTAGTAGGCTCGATGGTCGCATCAGGCTCTATTATTGTTGGAGAAGCCCTAGGAGGCTCATGTATGTGCCCCTGTGGTGTCGCACGTAGTATCTGGCCCCTAGACCTGATTGGGTGGAGAAGGTCGATCAACTGCCTCATGAGTTGAAGCTGAGCTCTACTTATGGTCGGCTGTAGTAATACTAGCATTAGCAGGTTTAGACATCTCGTTCATTAGAGAAGCCTCGAGAGGCTCTGTATGTGTCTCCGTGGCAGCTTGCACCTCAACCTAAGGGGGCGAAGAAGGTGGATCACCCGCCTTATCAAAACCTGAAGCTGGCTCAGGTATCTCGGGCATTGGAGAAGCCCTGAGAGGCTCTGTATGTGCCTCTGTGGTGACTTGCACCTCGACCTGAGGGGGTGAAGAAGGTGGATCACCGGCCTGATCAGGACCTGAAGCTGAACTCTGCTTATGTAGTGTCGTCGCAATGGGTAACTCTATGTGGACAGTTGTATTATTAGGACCAGTCAGATAACCAGCAATGGGGTTGACCTAACTACCACATTGCAACTAAAGCATCTAAAAGTTAGGGGACTTAACCCCTGTGGCAATGTATAGTTGATTAAAGCAACCGGTGCACACATTGCACATCAGGTCGATTTTTTGGCCTTGTTGGTTGATGGCCTCACAAAAAGCAGATGATTGCTAGCTCATCTGCTCTTTGAGAAGGACCACACTCTCCGCTTGCTTATCAATACTTGCTTTCAAACACCTCTCTTGTCGTTCCATATGCTCCTGGTTTTCTTCCTGGCCAACAACTAGCCTAGATAGTATCTGTCCAAGCTCTGACGGTTGGTGAACGGACACTAGAGGCGGTGCCTACTTGGCTAACATCTCTGTAGTAGGTGGAACATCGTCCATCTCTTTGCCAGCCACACCACCTGAGGATGACCCTCTCTCGTCGTGGTCATCTGATGTAGGGTCACAGTAGTCGTTGTCAACAGAGTCTGAAGCTTGCATTTGTACATTCAAGATTCCTCCAATCCTAGACTAGTGCTCTACCTGCTCTAGGGCTGCATCCACCGTTTCGTGTCTTTCTCTATCTTGTAGGGGTAATAGCTCTTGAACGGACCTAAGGGCACGCTATCCACGACGACGATCGTTCGGACTTGCTGGCATGTAGGTCATAACCTTGCAGGTCAACTCGTTGTATAGTGGCCCATTCTTTTAAGAGTCAATCATGCGTAGCAGATAGCTGATGATGTGAGGGTACACATGCTGTCGTCCAGTACTGATAGCGTCAGCTATCACATCCTCGATCTCAGATAGGAAAAAGTGTAAGAAGTCAAACTGCTTGCCTCTCCATATTGATAGTAGTAGCCACTACTGCAAGCTAGTCAATGACTCCCTATTGCCGCCATGAGGCAGGACTATCTTCCTCAGAGCCATGTGTAGAACATAAGCCACTGGACATAGTCTGTCCGGTGTATGCAAGGAGCCATTAGTGAAGGGCTCCATGAAGAGCGGTCCAATCTCTTGGTCTATAGGAAAAGTACCTCCAGCCCTACTACGACGTAGAGGAAGAGCATCTCCATAGACTATCTGGTGGAGCTTCCTGTCTAAAGTGTCAACCCCGAGGAGTTGTTGTAGGTGGTTATAGGACATTCTCTTTGGTCGATCATCGAGCATAAAAGCAATGAAGTCATGCTCCAGATGAATCCACACTGTTGCATAGAACTAACGCACCCAGCTTATCACAATTCGATCAACCTGACTGAAAAGGTGAATGAAGCCTGGGAACCGCTCAAAGAGGGGCTGGGTGGGTATACCAGCTGCTCTCTCAAGCTCATCCCAACAAAGTATCCTTTGGTCTACTAGTGTTGTCCCTCTAGCATGGTAGCTCCTAAAGAAACTCTCCTGAGTCACAGTCCAGAACTATAATTTTGTGCCGGGCTCTTTGAGGAGTGGAAACTAGAACTCAATATCGCAGAACCTGATGCTCCGTATCTTCTTTGAGCTGTAATACCAAAAGTCATAGAACTGAACCACCTCTTTCTTTCACTCAATGTTACTGCTCCTCATAGCACCATTGGCAAACACCAAACCTCCTCGACTACTCCTTGTACCACCATTGGTAGATATCAAATTACCTCCCCAACTGCTCCTCGTACCACCAATTGTGGCACACATCAATTTACCTCCTCGACTTCTCCTCGTACCACCAATTGTGGCACACATCGAACCTCCACGAGTGTGAGCGCATGTGCCCCCATGAGTAGCTGCAGATTTGATGCCAGCTGTAGTAGAACCGTCCAATTTATAAGAGTACAAGTACAATAGAAGCCCGCAAGCGGTCACACTATCATACTTGAGCCCATATAAACCCGGTAGTCCGTCGAGTACCACGAAGGGTCTCGATTCAACCAACATACAACCAAGATCATACATGATTCAACATACATGTCACATGTTACATAAAGTTCACTAATACAGTTCCATACATCAGAGTACAATTAAAAGTTATTACAAACCAAGTTCAGGTAAAATAGTACTAGAAGTGATTAAAGTTTAAAACCAACATCTATCATCATTGTTCAAATACGGTTCCAACTCATGATCACAATCCCATAAAAGCATAAGAGAGGGATTAACAAGAGATGCCTTGCCCAGGGCCCTACTCCTCATCCATGGTGGGACAGAAGCAGTTCTTACAGTAGCCATAATACATCGTATTATCTGCAACAATGGGAAATAAACCCTAAGTACAAGAAGGTACTTAGCTAGACTTATCCGTCATAAACCAAAAATAAAGTGACTCCAAGGATTATGCAAGGCTGTATAAGTGGAGCTAGCTTGACAACATTTTGCATAAAAAGCTTATCAATTCAAGTATACAGTTATAATTTGGTCTTCGAGTTAATTATAGCTATTCATCTCTAGATTAGCAACTAACCTGTGCCAAACATGTGGTATATCTAATAACCATAGCCGGTGTAGTAATTCCATGTTCTTCATAACCATCATTCCATAACACACTTACTATGATGTTGGGGCTAGCCAAGTTTCTCACTATCTGGGAGAGACGGTGATTCGAATCGATTTCAACCAGCTAGGAATTTATTCCTAACACAAACCCAGGCAGACCAGATCAATGGTCACCTTAGGTCACCTTGGTACAACTCAGGTACACATTTCACGGGTTTGACCAGCACCGCACAATCAGGGACAACCAGCTGCCAGGACGATTAGGACTACCCTGCCCTTGGTCTCACGTCTGGCTCCTTGCACATCCTTACTACCATCCAAAGTGCGCACTCTAACAGAATGGGGCCCGACCTGAGTTGAGCTACTCAGCTTCGCGGTCGAAATGAGTTGTCTGGCCAACTAAGTGAGAGGCATGCGTTCAATCTCGACAAAAGTTCCAACAATGGTACAGTCCTTAATTGGCACAAATGGAGTCACGTGAGTCAACCTACGCATAGACTCCACCTGGCCTCTAGTTACATTATAACATGGTTCTTTTCCATGATAGCAAATATAGCCAATCGTGCTTCGGTATTGTATGGAAAATGGACCCTAGGCCCATTTACTTTGGATTTTGGTGTTTGATGACCAACAGAATCAAATTGGACTAATGAATTTGCAAGTAATTGTTTTGTAGTTCAATAGGGTGCAAGACGTGACTTGGACGAAGGCAACATGATGATCCCATGATCAACACCATAAGCAAGACCCTAGAAGCACAAGAAAAGACCTAAGGTATCAAGCAAAGTCCAAGCACGAAGATGGGAACCAAGCCGGACACAAGATCGCGAAGAAACGAGCTCGGCAGAGGTGACCGGACATGGCCCTATGAGGACTGGACATGTTCGATCAGTTGCCCGGCAACAACAGGCGTTAGCAGCTGTGACCGGACACTGAGCGAAGCAGTGACCGGATGCACCAATGACACTGTTCTTCGTCACGACAATGTTTTCAGCGTGACCGGACGCAGCGGCACTGGATGACCGGACGCACAAAGTGCAGCGTCCGATCATGTCCAGAGAGGTTCCAGAGCGGCAAAATTGCGACCGGACGTGTCCGGTCGATGATGGCTGGACTTGGCAGTGCGTCTGATCTCTACGCGCGCGCTCAATGGTCAAGACGACCGGACACGTCTGGTTAGGACTACAGCAGCATCCGGTCAGTAGCAGAAAGCTGGGTTTCATCCCCAACGGCTACTTTCTCTATGGGGCTTATAAATAGACCCCTAACCGTCCATTTGAGATGCGGAGAGATGAGGAAACATACCAAGGGTGTTCATACACCACTTTAGTGATCTCCACTTGCATAGTGCTTAGTGATACATTCGGTGATTAGCATAGGTGCTTTGTGAAGTGCTTAGGTTAGTTAGACCACCGCTTATGCGCTTGCTCTAGGTTTAGGCCTAGTGTTTAGTGAGGTTTGCACAACTCTTAACTCTCGGTGCTTGCGTGCACCATTGTTGTACATCGAAGGGGCTTGTAGTCTTGCGAGATCACACCAACCGTGTTTGTGGTGTGGCCACCACCATGTACCGAAGGGAACAAGGCCCGCGGTGGTTTGGCCAAAAGCTTGATAGTGAAGACGGCGGGGAGCGGTCCGGGAGAGGCTTGCCGGAAGGCACACCGGAGACCCACTTGCGCGTGGGGAAGGCCCGGGGCTATCCATGGAGTTGCCCGACCAGTAGCTTGGCCCTTGCGAGGGATTCCTTGCGAGGGGCTCCAACAAGGACTAGGGGAAGCTTGCGCACTTCTCGATACCTCGGTAAAAATACTAGAGTCATTGATGGGAGTTTGCATATCTCTACCTTACTCTTTAGCTTCCACATTTACATTATAATCTTGGTTTGTGCTTTACTTTCCTAGCTTAGTGATAGGCTAGTTGATAGGTTTGGAACCTAGGTTGATAACTCCTTTTTGCGGTAGAGATAGCAACATACTAGCAAAACCGTAGTTACAAATTTAGATTACTTTCTTGCATAGGTTTTGACTAGGTAGAGAAAGAGGCCATAGTTTAGAGTTAGAGTTTTAAGTTGCCTAATTCACCCTCCTCTTAGGCGTCATGGTCCCTTACAAGTGGTATCAGAGCCAGTTGGCTCAATTTGGATCTTTGGCTTCACCGCCGTTGAGTCGATGCTATTTAGAGTGGTTGTGATGGATACTATCGATGAAATATGGTCGGCAGTCCACCGAGGGGGGTGCCCATGGTGGTAGATTATCGGTAGACGGTGCGTGTAATCAAGAACCAGATGGTGACACAAGGCGCAGAGACAGCGATTTAGACAGGTTCGGGCCATCTGGTTGATGTAATACCCTACGTCCTGTGTCTTTGGTGTATTGTATTGAGATGTATACAGATTAACCTGTCCTCTAGGGGACCCTTATCTCTCCTTATATACTCCGAAGAGACAAGGTTACAAGTAAAGTATCCAATTTGGTACTATTACAATATCTAGTACAACTTGTAATCTTGATGTGCACGCCTTGATCTTACGGGTCGGACCACCTCGGATGGTGCGGCCCATGTACCATCTTGTGGTACCCGGGGGCATATCCCCCACAGATACCTCTAGGCCTCCGTACTTTGACGGCACTAACTTTCCCTACTATAAAGATAGAATGGCTTGTCACCTTGACGTGGTAGATTTGGGTGTTTGGAGAGTCACTCGTGACGGGATGAAACCCATTAAGAATCCTGATAAACCCACAAAGAGTGAAGAAAAAGAAATTCATTTCAATGCTAGAGCTAAAAATTGCTTGTTTGAATCTTTTAGCATGGATGTGTTTAACCAAGTGTTCACTTTAAATATGGCACATGAAATTTGGTTAAAACTCCAAGAGCTCTATGATGGCACAACTAATGTCCGTGAGCAAAAACATTGTCTAGCTATACAAAATTATGATTCCTTTAAAATTAATGATATGTATTCTCATTTGAATCTAATTATCAATGATCTCCATTCAATAGGATTAATGAAGCTAGATGATGTGGACATCATGAGGAAGATCATCTCCATGCTACCATAAAAGAAATATGCAAGCATCATCACCATCCTTCACAACATGGAGGACTTGAGCACCATGTCCCCGCCCATAGTCATTGGCAAGATAGTGCATTTGAAATGTCATGGAAGATGGGTCAAGAAGAAGCCTCATCATCAAGCAAAGGCAAATCTCTCGTATGTAGTGAGAAAAAGAAGATGAAGTTCAAGCAAGTTGAGACAAGCTCAAGCTCAAGCTTCTCAAGTGAAGATGAAGATTCAAGTGATGATGATCAATCTTCCTCCTCCACCTCCGACCTTGATGAAGAATCAATCAAACTTATCAACAAGGTGGAGAAGATGATCCAAAGGCTCAATGTCACGCCCATCCAAATTCAAGATTTCATCTTCACCAATCAAAGAAATGAGCAAAGAAAGAAAGGATGCTATGGATGCGGTGAGTTGGGGCACTTTGTGGAAGTTTATCCAAACAAGCCCACACCCAAGACAAAGAAGAAGGCGTGCAAGGACAAAGCCCTCACATCAATAAGGTCATGGGATGATTCTTCAAGTGAAGAAGAAGACCATCACAAGAGGTGAGGCCACAAGCACTCATCATCAAGCTCTTCTCATGTGTGCCTTATGGCACGAGGTAATGAAAGCTCATCCTCTAGTGAGAGTGATAGTGATGATGAAATGCCTTCTCTTAATGAACTTGTGCAAGAAAATCTTAAATATGCTAAGGCTTGCACTAGCCAACAAAAGAGCTAAAAATGTTGCAAGAAAAGCTAGATAGTTCACAAGAAGCATATAAAACCTTGCTTGAATAATATGAGACATTTGCTAATCTCAATATTGAACTATCTACTAAAATTGAGCAACTTGAAGCTAGTGCAACAACAAATGCATGCACAATCAATGATGAGCAACTTGTAAAGAAAAATGAAAAATTAAAAGAAAAGTTAGGTAGCTCACAAGATGCTTATAAAAGTTTGCTTGCTAAAATAGAAACCATGTACAAACATTGTGATGAGCTAACTAATAAAGTTGCTAATCTTGAAGCTGTTGGTACAACCCTCACCAAGGCACCTAAAAAGAAAAGTTCTATCTTTGACATGCCTAAAAAGGATGCTTCTACTTCTTGCAATGATTTATGTTTAGACTCACCCTTGTGCAACCAAATTTGTGTTGAGAAAGTTGCTGTAGATACATGCACACAAGAGGTCGCAATGGAGAATGAGCAACTCAAGCAAGAAGTGGCTCGCCTTACCAAGGACTTGACTCAAGTAAAAGGCAAAATGGAGCAAGCCCAACATCATCAAGATAACACTGTTAAGGGAGTGAAGAAGCTTGATGAAGCACAAACCGTGGTTTGCTATGTGTGCCACAAGCAAGGCCACAAGTCCTATGAGTGCAAGGTGAAAAATGGGGGAGGAGCTAAGAAGAAAGAGAAAAACAAAAAGGAAACAAGCAAGCTCTCCAACACCTACACCTACAAGGTGGACAAAAAGGCCTCCACACCATATCTCTTGAAGAAGAAGAAAAATGACAAGGTGGTGGCCATCAAGGTGAACAAGCAAGCCAACAATGGGGCCAAGTGCATTTGGGTGCCAAAGGAGATCATTTCCAATATGAAGAGCACCAAGAAGGTTTGGATCCCAAAAGGGAAGTGAGAAGTTCGATGGACTTTGGGGAATTTGTAGACTTGGCAAAGTATGGGTGCATTATATGGGCTGCATCATTATGGACAAGGTAATTGCCAAGTGGGTTAGTGAATACTATGGACCAAAATTCCCCTTCCCATGTTATGTAACTAGATTTAATTTCTTGCAATTTCAATTAGCATCTAGTTCCTTTTCGTGCCTAGGTTTGCATTTGCATGTTTAATCTTTTGTCTTGCATACACTAGGTATATCTTATGGTAGGCTTGCTCGATTTCACTCTTAACCCTTGGAGCAAACCTACATGGTTTAAATTGTTTAGGAGCATGACACATAGTTTGTTTTACAATTGTTCATCTAATATGTGTCAAAGTCCAAATTGTAGATAATTTCTACTGAATATCACTTTCGAAAATGATTCTCACATTCATGTGATGTCATCTTTCAAGTGGTATTTTTTATTCTAAAATCAATGTGCATGTCTCCTACAAGCATTCCATACTTGTGTTCACAAATTTAGGGGGAGGTTACTCTACAAGTTGGATGCTTTGAGACTAACACCTTTTCAAGCTTATCATGTGTGTAGTAGTCTCATTGCAAGGAAAATGGTGTCCCCGGAGTTAAGCATCATACTTCAAATATCCACCACCTATTGCAAGTAGTATAAATCAAATTGGTTTCCACATGTGGTATTTCTAAACCGATATCATCATGTTGATTTCACTTTGGTATTTATATGCTTTCTCCATGCATTATATAGATTAAACTCCCTTGAGCATTAATTTGCCAATTACGCATAAACTACATTCTTCATCATATGTATGGATATATTTAGGGGGAGCTTAGTCTATGTATTGTGAGAGTCAAATTTTGTGACCTATTCCACTCCACATACAAAGGATCACAAAGTTTGACCCTCCCTTGTGCTACTAATGTCTTCCTTTTTGGTGTTTGATGCCAAAGGGGGAGAATTTGTAGGACCCAAAGCAAGCCCAATCATAAAAATTTATAAGTGGTAATGGTACGAGAAAGGGAGGATAGTGGATTATGGAGTTATGGGGAGGCTTAAATCCATAATGCCACATGGGGACATTTGCAAAGGCAAGATAAGTTTCCAAAGATGTTTACATGTGGTATCTTTTAGCATCATATAACCTTGCCCTTTGCATTGCATCCTAGCAAGTAAATAGTTTTTAAATTCCAAAATTTTATTATTTGCTTGCTTTGGTCGTGTTGTCATCAATCACCAAAAAAGGGGAGATTGTAAGGAAAATGGACCCTAGGTCCATTTACTTTGGATTTTGGTGTTTGATGACCAACACAACCAAATTGAACTAATGAATTTGCAAGTAATTGTTTTGTAGTTCAATAGGGTACAAGACGTGACTTAGACGAAGGTGACATGATGATCCCACGATCAATACCATAAGCAAGACCCTAGAAGCACAAGAGAAGACCCAAGATATCAAGCACAGTCCAAGCAAGAAGATGGGAACCAAGCCAGACTCAAGATCGCAAAGAAACGAGCTCGGTAGAGGTGACCAGACGTGGCCCTATGAGGACCGGACGCGTCCCATCAGTTGCTCAGCAATAGTAGGCGTTAGCAGCAGCGACCGAACTCTGAGCGAGGCAGTGAATGGACATACAGACTTCACTGTTCATTGTCGTGGCAACAACTCAGTGAGGACCGGACGCAGTAGCTGTGGACGACTAGATACGCCAGGCAGTGGCGTCCGATCGAGTCTAGAGAGGTTCTAGAACGGCAAAACATCAATCGGACATGTCAGATGGTAAGCGACCGGACTTTCCAGAGAGTCCGATCAATAGTGAGCGCCAACGTTCGGCTTCAACGGTCGGGATGACCGGACGCGTCTCGATCAGGACGACCTACGCGTCCGGTCAATGGCAGAAAGCTGGGTTTTGTCCCCAACGGCTACTTTCTCCATGGGACTTATAAATAGACCCTCAACCAGCCATTTGAGGAGTGGAGAGCTAAGGAAACATACCAAGGGTGCTGATACACCATTTTAGTGATCTCCACTTGCATATTGCTTAGTGATTCATTAGGTGATTAGCGTAGGTGCTTTTGCGAAGTGCTTAGGTTGATTAGACCACCACTTATGCGCTTGCTCTAGGTTTAGGCCTAGTGTTTAGTGAGGTTTGCACACCTCTTATCACTCGGTGCTTGCATGCACCATTGTTGTACATCGGAGGGGCTTGTAGTCTTGCAAGATCACACCAACCGCGTTTATGGTGTGGCCACCACCGTGTACCAAAGGGAACAAGGCCCATGGCGGTTCGACCGGAAGCTTGATAGTGAAGATGGTGGGGAGCGGTCTAGGAGAGGCCTACCGAAAGGCACACCGGAGACCCACTTGCATGTGGGGAAGGCCCGGGGCTATCCACGGAGTTACCCGACCGGGAGCTTGGCCCTTGTGAGGGATTCCTTGTAAGGGTCTCCAATGAGGACTAGGGGGAAGCTTGAGCGCTTCTCGATACCTCGGTAAAAATACCAGAGTCGTCGACGGGAGTTTGCACCTCTACCTCATCTTTACCTTCCACATTTACATTGCTACCTTGGTTGTGTGCTTTACTTCCCTAGCTTAGTTGATAGGCTCATTGATAGGATTGGAACCTAGGTTGCATCACTCTTTTGCGGTAGAGATAGCAACACACCTAGCAAAACCGTAGTTGCACATTTAGATAGATTACTTTCCTGCATAGGTTTTGACTAGGTGAAATTAGAGGCCATAGTTAGAAGTAAAATTTTAAGTTGCCTAATTCACCCCCCTCTTAGGCGTCACTGTCCCTTACAATACCAACGAGGAGGACGAGGACGAGGACAGTGATACCGATGATGAGTAGAGGAGTAAATAAAGTTCCATTTGATGTATCTCACGTTGCATTTGATGTATCTACCTTATGTTGGGAGTACGGATGGAGTACATGTTGTTACTCTTTCCTTATGTTGTTACTCTTCCTTATGTATCTTCCATTGCATTTTATGCTGAACGCGTTTAAATGTACAGAGGTTTTGATTTGTGAAGTCTTATTTGCATGTTTGTGTTTACTTTATTGTTCAACTTTGTATTAATTAGGTTGGTTAAACTCTCTTGAGCATGGTGTAGATCTGGTCCTTTGGTCATTTGGTAGCCGGTTTCTAGCTGTTGTTGGTTGGTTTTGCCTGTAGGTTTCTTTCTGGTTCTCTTTTTGATCTGTAGTTATGGTAAACATGCATAACGGAATTCATCTGATCAAGTCTTGCATCGATGTAATGCCTAATGGAGGAGCCACATAGCTATTCAAATTTTATAGCACACACAAGAAAGTCCGAGCATCGTAAATCTGACCAGGCTGGACACATCTCATATTATATAAGGAAACCTGTTTTGTACGAATACATTTATTGAGTTCCTAAAGAAACAAATAAAATTCAGAATCTTTGAGGGAAGGGGGACGCTCCTCCCATATAGACCTTGTGGGGTTGCCGAGAGTGAAGTGAATGCGTAGGAAAGCTAGATACAAGAAGTGCATCTTAGAAGAAGAGCTTTTGACCACCATGACACGCTTGAGACTTGAAAGCCTGGTGCGGCTGTGAAGAGGACTCATAGCAGTTGAGGGGCAGTAAGGCAGTCATCTAGCTAGAGATGGCTATACAATGGGAGTGAGGCTAGGCTTTGTACACATAGGGATGCTAGGGCTAGAACAGGCTTTTAAAGTAACCGCATGAGGTTCATCATTTCTAGTATCTGAGTAGTGAATATTTTAGATGGTCAGACCTTCTGTCATCTGGCGAAGTATACAATGCACTCCAATCCAAGCAGTCACCGGCTCGCATCAGCCAAGGGGCAGCAGCTAGCTAGAGATGGCTACATGATTTCATTGGTTTTGGTCGACAGCACTCCCTGGACTGTGGTTGATGCTACCGCTTTATTAGGCACCCGTGGGTTTTAGAAAAAGTCCTTATTATTAGGCATACCCTAGAAACAAGGCTGCAATGAACTCCTAATGGAAGCCAAGCTCGTCTCTAGTTTGTTCTAATTAAAGGTTGCATGCATTCACGCATGGAAGCCAGGGAGACGGCTCAAATAGAGGCTTGGACGTGATATTTTTAATCAATGCAATTTCACAGTCTTCCTCTGTTCCTTGGTATCTGAAATTTCATCCCATGCGCCAAACAAACCGGCCCAGAGGTAGTATGAACAAATGCACTCAATTTGCTATGACTTTCAAATGTACAAATGACACTATATACTATCCTACGAGATGAAATGTATAGCGGGGGGACTTTCCTATGTGTGCAGTAAAAAATGTGAACAGAAAAAACGTGCAGATCAGAAAGAGTACCAAAAAACTCTACATTTCCCAGTAATCTGACCGTCTTGTTCTTCCAATCGCTCGCCCACCCGATAATCTAAACCATGTCATTGTTGGAATTCCCATGCCAGTTCATAGAGGGTATTTAAAACTGCTACTGTAACCCCCGCTCGGTCGCCTCCCCCTCCTCCTCCTTAATCAATGTAAGTCAATCGCGCCGCACCACCTCTCTAGCGCTCCATCTCACCGCCATCCACTCACCGTAGCTCCATCCACGCACATGCCGTAGCTCCATCCACACCGCCGCGCAAGCCCTCAGTTGGCCTCCTCGTGCTCTGCATTGCATGACGTTGACATTGGCAATCATGGCGGTGAGGCAGCACCCCACGTCGCGTTTGCTGGCGCTTCCTAACGAGCTGGCCATTGAGATCGCTGGCCACCGCCCTTTGACCTCAGAGCGGCCCATGGATGACCTCCACAGCCTACGGGTGACCTGCTCATCCATGTGCCACATCTACAACAACCCCGCCGTCGGTCGGCACGTGGCACTGGACCAGTGCAGACACTGGCTAGGGTAGGACGATGTCGGCAACTACTACGCCCTCCTTTCTAGCTTGACCCAACTTGGTAACCTAGAGACTTGCTTCCTCACCGAGATACCAATGGTATTTGAGGAAACCCACAAGCCCTAGCCATGCCTCGATGATCTCGCCCATGCCACCGATGGTGGTCACAATTTGGAGGCCTATCTGGTCACCATATTGCTCTATAGGCACAATGGCGATGCCCGCGATGATGACACTGCAAGGCGGTACATGAGACGGGTTGAGGGCAAGGAAGAATCGCAGGCGGAGGTGGTGGGCGGTGGCGGCGGACCAACGAGTAGGTGGTTATGCAATAAGGGGTATGTGTTATGCCACTGGAGGCGGCCACCAAGGTGATCCGTGAAACGAGGTGGGCCTAGGGCAAGTTGTCGCTGCCACCCACTGCAATACACAACCCTTCCTTCCCATCTGTCTGCATCACCGCAAGGGCCCCCTATGCATGGAAGATCACCGTGCACCTGTGCTGGCGGCAGCAGTGACAACTTGCCCTAGGCCCACCTCGTTTCGTGGATCACCTCGTCGACCGCCTCATGGTGGCACAACACACACCCCAAGCCCACGATTCTTCCTCACCCTCGACCCATCTCATGCACCACCTCGCAGTGTCATCGTCGCCGGCACTGCCATTGTGCCTATAGTGCAATATGGCGACCAGATAGGCCACCAGATTATGTCCACCATTGGTAGCACATGTGAGATCATCGAGGCATGGCTAGGGACTGTGCTTTTCCATCAATATGGTTTGTATCCTGGTGAGGAAGCAAGCCTCTAGGTTGCCAACTTGGGTCAGGCTAGCAAGGAGGGCATAGTAGTTGATGGGGTTGGCCCCCGTCCTACTGCGTTTGATCCGATCTAGTGCCAGACGCTGACTGATGGTGGGGTCACTATAGATGCAGCGCATGGATGAGCAGGTCACCTATAGGCTATGAAGGTCATCCATGGGCTGATCTAAGGTCACAGCAAGGTGTCTGGCGATCTCAATTTGCACGTCGGTAGAGAGCGCCGTTAGTGACATGATTGCCGACGTGGATGGAGCTATGGTGTGTGGATGGTGGCAAGCCAGAGGGCTAGAGAGGCAGAGTGGCGTGATGTGCATTGATTGAGGGGGAGGTGGCCGAGCGGTGGTTACTATAGGAGTTCTCTAAATACCCTCTACGAACTGGCGTGGGAACTCACAACGGCGACACGGTTCAGATTACGGGGTGGGCAGGCGACCGAGTGCATTGAGTGTACACTGTTTCCAATCCTAGGAGTCAAAATGTGAAACGGAGGATGCCAACCAACCACGAAGCCTCCATCATCATGTCCTATGGGAGAGAAACCATTTGGCTCTCCTCTTTAACCATCGCCGCGTCCTATGGGAGAGCAACCATTCGACTCTCCTCTTTAAAATGACCAGTAGGCTATAGAGAGCACCACCGACTAGGGGATTCTCTCATACATACATACCAGTACACATCACATCACCTCCTCTGATCCCTACTCACCGGCGGCGCATAGAGCGAGCGATGGGGCACTGGTCATCCGGCAAGTATTCCACCGACTACGAAGACTTGGACGGTGAGGAGGTGAATCAACCGACGCCAAGACCCGAGCGCGAGGAAGAGCCCGCCGACAATAAGGAGGAGGTGCCATAGGTGGCAGACGAGGAGAAGGAGGAGGAGGAGGTGCTAGCGGAGGGGGTGGACAACATCACCGAGACCATTCCACCGGGGTTCGGCCCCATGTCATGCAACAAGAAGCGTAGGCTTAACCCTCCATCCCCCAACACAATTGTGGAGGACGAGGATGACTGCTCGTCAGAGTAGGACGACAAGGAGGGCGGCGACAACGGTGACGGCGGGGGTAGTGGTGTCGATCAGTAGGTTTAGTTAATTAGTATAGTAGTAGTAGGTCTAGTACTAACTAGTAGTAGAACAATGGCGGGTGGGTTGTAGTGCACTTTTGATCTATTTCGAATGGCCTCATGTACCCAGATAAATATTAGAAATTAGGAATCAATATAATGGCAATTTTAACTATTTTTGAGTGCTTTTCATGTATTTTGGAATGTGCTTTTGATGAGGGCGGACAGGTAATGGCTTTCTATGAATAGTGAACAACATTGCGATGAAATGAACAAACTGATATAAACACTAAACAAACACTGAATAAACAAGCGCACTATCAATTATAGATTGAGATACACCACATTATTGACATCTAGATACATACCACAATTAACTAAGTTCAAACCATCACCTAACTCATCTTGTTGCCCTTCCGCTTCTACACCATCTTTTGCATGTCTGGCCTATGGCAAAACGAGGGGGTCAGACTATCCTTTGGTTGTTGATTTTACATGTCCAAGATAAAAGAACTGTCCGGACACCTAATATATGGTCTGGCCTCGTCTAATACAGCATGGCCAGACTGTGCTTTGGTGGCATAAAAGATTGGGCACCTATTCCTAGGTTGGTTTTGCAGAGCTAGGCATGGCTACATGCATAATAAGAGGACAACAGTGCTAGTAGAAACATAACATAACATCAAACTAGACTTCATATATATATGTGGAGTACAGCAACGATACGAGTTCAGACTATATAACCATGCCTTCATCAACCATAATAAGAGGAGAAACGTGCCACACTAGTCATACAACTACTACATAAACATACTATTTACAACTACAGATGATTAACATGACTTCATAGTAGTAATGAGCACTAGGCAGCCTACTCGGCCTAACTACAGATGTTTACATGACTTGATACTACTAATTAATTCAATGAGCGGTGTCATCCCACTGCTCTAAGCAAGTCATGCAACAAGAGTACCAACAGGCATGATCAAAATCCAATGCCTACAAGGTAAACCTGCCTGGGTTGAAACTAGCAAACCTCTCTGCCACGTCAAACTGGAGGATCACTTCACCCGCTCCCGCCATGGGGCATCGGGAGCTAATGTGGTGAAGGCAAGCTAGACCGTGATGGGGCCACCTTTGTAGAGCCCTCGGACATGTCCTCGATGGATGGTGAGCGGGACTATGATGTTGTAGGAGACCCGCTCTTGCCTTGGGGCATCGGGAGCGGATCCAACAATGGCGAACTCGACAATGATGGTGCCACCGACGACGGCGAGGTGGACCACACCGGGAGCGGCGGTGGCGAGCGAACCATCGGTGCTGGTGGCATCAATGTTATTGTTGTGGGTGAGGGGGAGGCTAATGCCAACCTAGGGGACAGCGTGCGGGACCACGACGGTGCCTGCGACAATGACGAGGTGGACCGCACCGGGAGCGGCAGTGGAGAGCGAACCACCAGTGTCGGTAGCATCAACATCATTGTTGTGGGCGACTGGGAGACAAATGGCAGCCTAGGAGATGGCGTACAGAAGTGCGATGGGTACCAATAGTCAAGAAGGGTATAAATAGGCATCGAAGCGGGGTGTGCTAGTGCATTGGAGGAAGCATGGACAGGAGCCCGACCATGGTTCCTAAAGTTGGACCTGGAGCGCTTCATGGGGACGGCCTTCATGGGAACCAATGGAGAGGCGGAGGTGGGGACTTTGTGAGGCAGTGCGAGGCCAGGTCTTTTGGCAGTGCAAGGGGGGAGTGACACCAGGCTTTGTACACACAGGGATGTCAGGGCTAGAATAGGCTTCTGACGTGACCGCATGACGTTCATCATTACTAGTACTACCCGAGTAGTGAATATTTTAGATGGTTGGACCTTCTATCCTTCATGGTACAATTACAATCCGACAAAGCTTACTTGTTGAACTCCTTTTGACATTGAAGCTTCCTTTCTAATGTCAATCAATAACTCAAAATCATAATCTAAAATCTATTGTTTGATACCTTTCAAATTGTTTTCGACTCGCGATGGCACAAATTGACTTGTAGAACACCTTGACTGCTCAAACATTGTTGATATGAGAGGGCAAAAGCAAGGCACAAAGGTGTGCAAGGAGTCTTCTCTAGGGCATCTAAAGGATTATCTAATGGCAAAACATTGACCATGTTGCTAATCTTGGCATCAATTACAACATGACCTTCTAATATGAGGGATTATAGGAGTCAACAAAGAAATCACAGATTCTATACACCTTGGTTTTCAGTTCATATCTAACAAACTACTACTCTATTGTGCATGAATTTTGATAAGCTTATAGACCCAAGAGTCCTCTAACTATTGACCAAAATTCAGCTCAAACGAACACTGTTTGACTATCCAAACAAATCATCTACCAAAACTGCTCTGTTCTAAAATTTTAGTGACCCAAACTGACAATACATCTCACAAATCCGATGCTTTACTCAACCAATCCTCAAACCAACTTAAGACATTGGAGTACCCTAAGCGAGGAATGAGCTCGCCATGTTTTGTGACAATCCAACCATGTTTTAGCCTCTGTTCACCGGCTTAAAGATAACTAGTTTAGTGTCATAAAATCTGGACAGATTTCCCGTTCTTCTTTTTCTTTGCTTCACAAGTTGGGGAGTGTGTTCTGCACTCTCTAACTCTCTTATAGAAGTAGCAGTAGCTTTCTCACCGAGGAGGGAGGCTAGGGTTTTTCCTTACATGCTTCTCAGGAAACAACCTCAACCGTTGATTTAGACACCAACTCGACGATGCACAAGCACTAGACTTGTGGGCTGTTTTTGCAGGGCACAATGCATACTCCACATGGAGGGGCAGTCCGACAAAGATAAGGGACCGTTTCTAACTACCCTTCTGTGCTTCATCCAATAGAGTCCTGAACAAATCCTTTGATAGCACCATATACATAATGATGCTGACCGAAACTAGGGACGTGCTTTCTCTAGCTCTTTACTTAGCTGATAAAGCATCTTGCACTACCTGTGCGATTGTCCAAGATGCAATTGACTTGACGACACAGGGTCTGGAGAAGAAAACAGTACTTGCATCGCTGACCGGCTTTGCTGTTTCTTTGCTTAACATTGTTCTGTGAGACACAGCCTTCGTAGCTACCAAAGAGTCGTTACCTAGCTGGAGATTAACTTTCCTACTAGTAACTAATTAGTTGTCTCTCAACCCTTAAAAAGCTCCAAAACTTCCTTTTTGATGGCAACAATTGTAGTTGATGTGTAAACAAACAGTGACCATGGAAGTCAGCAGAAAAGGGGTCACACCGGAGATGGTTGATTTCGACTGTATGATCATCATGCACATAAAGATTAAGACTTGGATATCCAGGTCATAAGCACAATGTGATGATCGATTCTTGTCCGAACGATAACTTGTCCAACATTAAGTATTGTGTACCTTTCTGATCCAACAGGGATGACATGAGTTGCTCACTAGATGACCGACGTCATTACAGGGATAGTCAAGCAGAGTCACATGTCTACCACCTCTTGCAGTATGTTAATGTTTATGTTGTTGATATTGTTCTTCAAAGGTTATCCTCTAGACAACTTCAGAAGGAAGTCTAACTGCATCTGGTCTGAGATATGGATCTTCTAATAGGATATGGAGAGATTACCAAGGAAAAGCTCACGAGAAGACAACTCATCGGTGTAGTTCAATAATGGGTCATGACTAGAAACCTCAATACCAGTGTGTGCCAAGCAGCACAACCTTGTGTGCGCACCCACAGGGGCTCTCAGTTTCATCGCAGCACCATAGATCGCTAATCGTGGCACCATTACTGAACATACAACCCACAAGAATTCTCACGTGACACAATTTGGTTGCATAGGAGCAAGCACCATGTGAAGGAGGGATAGCAAGCAAAAGTAGTCACAAGGTTAGAAGCCAACAAGGGTGGTCCAAGGTAAGGACATGGCACAAGGGAAACATAAATTAACTAATGAAGACAACTGAGCGTGAGACTATTGCTTAAATTTCCACGCACACCTTGTTTTTACCAAGGATATTACTAGATAAAGAGTAATATGAGATCTAGTCTTGTTGGGTAGCAACATGAGATCAAGACTGATAAACATTCAGAGACATGAGATATTTGGAGATAAAACAAGTGAGGTTCGAGGGACAGAGCCGATACACTATTTAGGGATTCAGTTGATAAAGCAATGACATGATCTGCAAGGAAAAGATCCCAAGGTTTAGGCAACGAGAATTTAGCGTTGCACCAAATCATCTTTAGGATAAGGGCAGAGATGTCTGACATGGATTTTTGGGTAGGGTCTTCACACACAGGAGCAAGACATCCACAACATATGCAAGCATTTAAGGGAACTAAGCTTGGGCTCACGAGTCAAGCAAAGGCATGGATACACAAACATTCAAGGGCTAACAATCACACACAGGCTCAAGCTCCTAAGCAAAGGGACCTACTTGAACACAACCATGAGATTAACATAACTTGAGTGTTGTTCTAGGATGAGGCTGTTCACACTCATATGCTTACCGGGGACAAAAAGGGTGACAACTATGGTACCACCTAGATCACAATACATTCACACATATATCATTGTCTTAAGCAAGCATTTGAGAAACTTAATCAAATTAGCTTAAGCAACTATTACTAAGCACAAAGCTCACACATAACAAGCAGTCATCTACAGCAACACCACTACACATACACATGCGAAACATGGTGGCAAGGCATTGTTATCTTTTATTTCCTTTTATTGAGTAGGCGTATATTTTGTCAAAACAAGTTTTACTTACATTTAGCAAACTAGTTTTCAGTCATGCACAACATAACAAAGCTAACAAAACTAAAACCATATTTTTTTGGACATTCCTAGCTCCAAGTTCACATTTTTCAAGTTTAAAGAGCACATATCAAGGATAAAAGATACTGCATACAAATCATCACCAAACAGCAAGTTTTATGATTTCACTCGGTAGAGCACTTTAAAACAACACTATCAAAATTGGTTTCACCCAATTTGGATGTTCTTAGCTCATGTTATGCATTTTACAAATCTAACACCATTTCTTCACACAAGCAAGGTGACATCACATAGCATATCCTAACAAGGCTATTCAAACAACATAGGTCAAGGCATATCTCTCTAATTTCTTACAACGAAGCTGGCACATCACCTTGATCACAAGTTGCAACAAGTTACTTATTATTAGAACAAAGGTGAGGGGAGCATAGTTATGCATAAAGCAACAATCATTTAATGCATGCTCGTCCTATTCGTCCTCACAAAATTGCTAGCCTAAGGTGGCAATCATGTTCTATGTCAGTGGCATAACACGTACTCTCTCGATATATAGCTAGTTGTCAGCTACATTCAATCTACGCATTCGTGGTTAGCGTACCTACAGAAGAATTTCATTTCAGCCCAACCCCACATACATATATATCAAAAAGTAATGTTATCTATGATCTCTATATCAAGAAAGATCTAAGTTGCTAATTGCTAAATTAGTGAGCTCTCAGAAACTAAACTAAAGAGCCTCACTAACCAAACTACTTGACAAACCAGCTAGCTCTCAAACTAATTACACTAAAGAGCTTAGCTACACTAAAATGTAAATACACAAGATTTTTCCTCCACCATTCAACTATATGGTTGTAACTTACCTGCTTACCTGAGCGTAGGGGTATATTGATCCATACATTACCATTCAAGCAAATGGCATCCATACAATAGTACGCCATATGGACGACGAAATAAAAATTGCAATTAAGTAAATCCCCCATAGTGAGTATCAATTTACTTAGCCACCTAGTAGTCCTTAATTGGGCTTAACTAGAGGTTGTCGCTAGCATAGTTTTGCAAATTAGTTTTGACAAATTTGCCCGTAGCTAAAGTTTTAGTCCAAATAGTCTTTTAAAACCAAAACTTTGTTTTTTTAAACTATGTACGTGACAGTGTTATGCTTAATCTTGCTCCGATGCTAGCTGCGACAGAACCGCCCAATTTATACAAGTTCAAGCACGGCTACCTCCGTTTAACACGTTAGCACGCACACACTTGCACTTATATAAAACGGTAGTCCGCCGAGTGTCACGAAGGACCTCGATAAATCAACATCACGACCAAGATCACACGATTAAGCAAATACACATCACATACACGGAGTTGCAGTGGAATAATATTATAATTGAGTTCACAAATAATAATATGTTGCCAAGTTTATGAATACGATGGCTAAAACAATAGAGCTTTAAAATGATTACAATAACAAAAGTTTCAAATACACTGCTAGCATAAGTAACATCCTCCAACAATAGCATATAGACAAGAAATAAATATAGAGTCGCCGAGCCCATTGGCGGTTAGCCACCATCTTCAGCAGGCCGAGAACTTCACCTACAACATGGTGGGATAAACCCTAAGTACTCAAATGTACTTAGCTAGACTTACCCGATAGGAGAGAAATAGAAAGACTCTCAAGGAAATGCAAGGCTTATTTCGTGGGGCTGGTTAGATAGCATAACTTTGCAAAAAGAGCATTACTATCATGAGTCCTTACTTTCAATCTTTTAGTCAATATTTTAGCATCAAGTTTAGTGAAGCTTATTATGGCTCACTTTGTACCTATTCTAGAGCAATCACTTGATTAAGCTAAAGCAAACATTAGTAACCATATTCGAGTTATCATATAATCATCATAACCATCATGTTCCATCTAGTGTTACTACAAATGAAGGAAGCTCAGTCAAGTTTCTCACTATCCAGGAGAGATGGTGATTCGAATCGATTGCAACTAGTTGAGTAGTATTCCTACCACAAACCCAGACATACCTGCGCCAAGGTAGTCTTAGGTCACCTTTGGTACAAGTCAAGTACACATGTCATGGGTTCGATCAGCGCCGTACAATCAGGGACAACCAGCTGCTAGGATGGTCAGGCCCCGCCTGCCCTTGGGTTCGCATCTGGCTCCCCGCACATCCTTACTACCTCTAGTGTGTGCACTCTTACAGAACGAGGCCCCGCCTGAGTTGAGCTACTCGGCTTCATGGTCGGAATGAGTTATCTGGATAGCTAAGTGAGAGGCTATGTTCAAAATGACCGAGGACCAACAACAATGTGGTCCTTAATCGACATAGATGGGATAAAACATGCACACACGAACTTCATGTCCTACTGCCTCTCAATCACCAGATCCTATTCGATCTCCATTTATTCATCATCACATGGTTATTTTCCACAATAGCAAATATAGCCAACCGTAACCAGGTATCCACCTATATTGCAGGTGATAGGAAATCACCCACTTCTGCTAGTCTAAGCATGGCTAAGCATAGAACGTTCTACTCATACTAGTAAGAGTTTAGGTATTTATATATAGTGGAGAAGGTAGGAATTATGCACCAACGGTTTCATTCAACTCCTATCACCTAATGCAGCATACAAAAGTTATACTTATGTGCATTTCTAAAAAGAGAGGGTAGGAGACTTAGAATGCTCTGGGGCATGCCTAGGATCCAACACTAGGTCAGCGTTTGTTAGATGACACTTGCTTGGTGAGCATCTCCAGTTCAGGCATGAACTCTCGAAGTCCTTCCATGTTCTGGATCCGTCCACCAAACACCATCTTCGGGCTCGGCTTCAACATCATGTCCTTCCATCCTTCACATGGTTCATCTAGCGTACCTAAATGAGATGCATGATGCAAATGTATGAACCGAAAGGAGGCAAAACCTGATGCATCACAAAGCATTCAAGAAAAGCACAAGGTTACACAAGAAGGCATAGCACCTAGAGTTGCTTAACTAAACCTCACACAATCTGTTATAGAAAGATAGCAAGCACATCAAGCATGGCACACAAGTTAACTTAAGTTTAGCTATTACAAGTATTCATCCATGAAGAATTAACTACACATGTTTAGCCAAAACAAGAGTAAGCTAAGGCAGTTAGCTTAGCACATGCCCAGAATCTAGACAGCAACACATAAGGCACTTATTTCAACCATAACTGGAGCTATAGGCATCAAACAAAGGTGATCCTAGACTTTCAGGAAAGTTTATTAAGTTATCTATAAGTTTCTTATTATCATCTTAAGATGATTCTATAGCTAAGAAGGTTAAACAACACCAAGAAGGCATCTCTATCCAGATTTGGACAGAACCTGCCATTCCACTTTGAATAGCTATAACTGGAGTTCTAGACCTACAAAAGTGGTGCTCTTAGACATTTGGAAATATTAACAAAATCACTATAACTCTTCTATTATCACCAATACATGATTCCATGTTTAAATAAGCCAAACAATATAATCATTCAGATATGTTCAGAGCACATGCAAAAGCTGACAACAAACTTGTAAAATCTATAACTCCTAAACCATCAGGCCTAAAATCATGAAATATTAGGACAAGTAATATAAGGAAAGTATCTGCAACTTTTGTATTCACCACATTCATAGAAAACATCATTTGCATCACAAAAATATCACCACCATAGAAACTGTACATGCAGCCACTTCCAGCACATAAGCAAAGTGGTGCTTCACTTCATTCTTTAACAAGACCATACATGCACAACTAATCACATGGATCCCAAACTACTATTAAAATGGTTACTCAACATTAGTTATGGTTAGCATGGAGAGCACCCTAATCACATATTTAAACAAGGAATAAGGAAAAATTAATAAGTATGCATGAGCAATGTAAACACTAGTTGTTATATTCACAAGAGAGCATACACAAACTATTTACACCTCTAACCATGATGAACACGACCATACCACCTTTAGCTCAAACCTCATGCAACAAAAGCATCACAAGAATATTCATGTGATTATTCGCTACTAAGCTCTCATTGGCTTTTATATATATTAAAACCTATATATTATTTTTAGGTGGTGTTGGAAAAATATAGTTTGGAGCTCAGATTTTTATGAATGAAAGATGTTATTAAAACATGAATATTGTATAAAGATTATATGCTCAGGTTTGATAAATTAATTACTAAAATAAAAACAAGTTTTTAATGTAATAAAGCATGTGAGAGCAAGATAAATCTAAAACACACTATTTTCTACAAACATAGCCATATTACGTATCAACATGATATAACCACATCATACCAAGGTGATGCAACAACATTTTCTTCTTTTGCATCTTTATTTTAATTATAAATTATTTAAAACCATTTATCAAGCACTAAACAAGTTAAATCAATAAATCAATCATACTGCATCCAATGAACCTAAAATTTTTACCATAGTACACATATAGCATCAGTAGCCTACCATAAAAAATTCACAGCATTTGGAGCACCACAACTATATATATGAATTTATTCCTAGAAAACCCTAATTTATAAAAATAAATAAAAACAACAGAAACTTTCTACTAACACATATCATATTATTACTCTACTGCGTATATCTACTCACAAGGATTCCAAAACATGTTCATTTGCTATTTTACAATTTTTCTACAATTTACTATGAATTTCCAAAGTTTCAGCCGATTTAGATGCATACAAGAAAAAGAAAAACACTTTTGCATCTAGAACCCTGAACTTTCTAGGAATCAAATAAGCCTAGATCTAAAAAATCCTTCTCTTTGGTAATCTTGCATCAGGAACCTTGCAAAGAGTTTCTATTTCTATTTTTGTCCCTTCTCTTCTTCCTAGGATCGAACAGAGTCGAGGCAGAGGACGATTGGAGATGGTCGGGGCCAGCTGGCTATGGGCTTGCCAACGGCGAGTACCAGCGGTGGAGCAGCGCCAGGCCATAGCATCTCTACAAATGGGGTCAGCATGACCAGAGGGAGCCTAGAGCAACCTGGCCACCGCAGCGGCCGTGCGGGCGATGGTGCTCTACCGGGTTGTGCGGCCGGGGAGGGGCGTAGAAAGGGGCGGCGTGGAACTATGAAGGAGGAGGTGTGGCCAGAGGAGCTGTTGAGGACGGTGCTCAGCGTCTCCCCATTGGCTTTAAGAGGTGGGTTGGGGGTGCTTCCCTTGCCTGGATGCCACGAAGTCATTCTATCGAACACGTGGCACGCGCGAGACTGCCCGACTTGTATGCCGTTTTCTGGATATTCCAAGCATATTCGGGCCTGGTGGCTTAAGATAGAGTTGCTCTTCCATCCCTATTAAGGGTATATGGCAATTAGAGTCCTCCATTAGCGGCTAATTAAGCCCCAATTTGACACTGTCAATGACTTGATGAGGTTTAAGCCTTGCTCTACTTAAGCTCCAATTACTTGGTCCAAACATGATCAAACTTGATCCAACTTCTTTCCAGACCTTCTTCATGAAATTAGCTCCAACTCTTATTTTTGGACCAACTCAAGTTACTTAACAAAAATACGAGAACGCGAGACGTCAACCGTCATTGCTACTGAAATTCCTAGACAGAATATTTTTGAGGGCTGACGACAGTAGCAGATTCAATTTTGAGTCCTCTTTTGACAAGCTTATACATAGATTTAGCCTTTGGTCTAAAAACAAAGTTTGTAGCACACAAACTAAACTACAACTTTCATTTATGGTCAAACCCTACCACTATTACAGAAGTCAAAGTTTTACTTGGGTCGAAGCAGCATCATGATAAACCTTGGAATTAGGGTTTTCGACCGATTGAGGCATTTTCTTGGCATTTGCTCAACATGAACCCTTCATTACTTTTGTTCATCAGTTGAATTAGGACTGTTTTGAGCAAAGTTGCAAGGTTTGGTTGACATCACATGTCATCATTCACTTAATAAAGCGATTCAAGCAAGGATATAATTCATCATTCCATGTGACTTCTTGATTCCAAACTTCATGAAACTTTTCCATAGTTCACTATGGATGCATTTTGATGTAATGTACATGAAATAAACATGTTTAACATTACTCATGCATAATCTTAACAAGGGTCCACATGTAAGCAAAGGTGTGTTGTCCTAGTTATGTTGGGACTCAATTTCATAGATTTGACCTCAGCACTTCCATCGCCACTTTCAAAATTATGAACATGAGATCATGATCATTGCTTGACATAACCTACTTAAGTCCAAATTCATTGTTTAACTCATGACTAACACCTAGGGTGTTACAATCCATTCTAAGCAGTCGTAGGCTCACGGCAGCAGCTAGCTAGAGATGGCTACATGGTTTTATAGGTTCTGATCGTCTGCACATCCTTAGCTATGTTTGAAGCTGCCACTTTAGGAATCCAATACCGTACTACTTCATGCATGGAGCCACAGACGGTGTAGCTACTATTTGTAGCATAGCCGATCAGGCAAAAGTTCTACTCATAGCTGAGTACAAGAGTTACATGTCTGGCCCATTCAAATTTACGCTACTCAGACTATGAGGTGAACATACGGTTTACAAGAAATAGGTAAACATCATTTCATCTAATATCATAGAGGGACGTGGTCAGGGGAAAAGTTGTGAGCGAGAAGGTTGGGAAAACGCAAATGGGTGAGGGAAGGGGGAGCCAAAAGGTAGGCGATTGATGCAATGCTATCGGATGAGGGAGGGGGACGAGAGTGAAGCAAATGCGGTAGGAAAGCTGGACACAAGAAGTGAATCGAGAGAAAGAGGTTTTAACCACCATGACATGCTTGACACCTGAATGCCTAGTGTGGTTGTGATAGGTCTTTTCTGTACTTATTTCACTCCAATCGAAGCAGTCACAACAGTCGAGGGGTAGACTAATTTGCTACTCCATAGGACACTTTATTCTGTCCTATGAGATCAAATACTCAGCAGGCGGACTTTCTTGCGTTCGCAGTAAAAGTCAACAGCTATGGCTCCATTCTGCATTAGATCAAGGTAAGACTTGTTCAGATGAACTCCTCTCTCCATGGTTGTTTCAAGGTCAACAAATTTTATCGAAGACATGAGTTGGCCTCAACAGAGATCAAAGGCACTCATGAATGTTTAGCATATTATAGATTAGATCAAAGACAACTAGAAAGAAATTTCTAGCGAAGAGCAATCAATAGGGCTACAAACCAGCTATAAAAAGACCAAAGGACCTGAGCTACACCACGCTCAATAGAGTTTAACCCACATAATACAAAGTTCAACAAAAGTTAACACCAAAACGCAAATAAGAGTTCACATATTTGCAAGGGCGTCCCACAGATCAAACCTATTCATGACTACTACTACTACTAATATGTCCCATAGATAGGGTTGAGGCTGGCATGCAGGATCAGCTCCATGTCCACCTTTGCTAAGACAGTGTTGGCGGCCGGCTCGAACTCTCGACCAGATCGGCGATGTCATCGTCCTTTGATCCCGGTGGAAGACCCTGCTCCACCACCCGGACATTCACCGCTACGCCAATCTGAAGTTGGGCAGCAGCCAGTGCCATGGCAGCCCCCTAATGAATGGCTTTGGTCACCATGGCTCGAAGGTGGACCGACAGAGCTCGGAGGCGCTCCTCTGTGGTGACCAAATTGTCCACCGTTTCCATGGGGAAGGCCATGTCACAGGCGTCTTGCGCGCACCGCTGCAGGTTCTAGACCCGCATCCTCAGTTCCATAAGAAGGTTCATCATGTTATGGGCCTGGTCCTTGACTATCACCTAGTTGGCTCACACCTAGGAGGCCTCATTCTAGGAAACTTGAAGTGCGTCGCGCTCGGCGTCCACCTCACCACACAGCATCTCGGCGTTCAGCCTGGACGATGACAACAACGCTTGGACCTTGCAGTAATCCTTCAATAATTAACGGTAGTCTATGTTGTTTGATTATTCGCGTTCTTCTAACGATGCACCCACTTCAGAACTAAAGGGTTATGCAGTGACACATGGGCTCAGCAGCGGCGAGCGGTGATAGGATGACTCTCCTGCAACACTGGGGGGAAGCCCCATGACCGAGGATGGCGCTGTCATGGAGAAAGCGCTGCACATTGTAGCCAAGTTCAAGCCCATATAGGATAAGGCGGAGAGCGATTGGATTGAGAATGCAAACGACTTATACTAAACTAATCAATGCAACATGGCACGGAATCGTGGGTGGCTGCCCCCATCGGTGGATGCCTCACGGGGATGCTTTCCGAGCATGACCACGGACAAAGAACTAGGCTCTAGGGCCAATAAGGCTCGGGATGCCATCATGCCCATGTTCACCTGTTGACAAAGTAGGCAGATTCCAAATACTAGTTAAATTAAATAGCATGAACACATACTAGCTAGTGTGAGCATTGCTCGCATATTCTAGTTAAATGAGGATAAACAACATGAACAACGATACAATGGTGATGCACCTTCGAAGGGTGAACTGGTGGTGGGTCAGAGACCACGCCGACGAGAGGTCCATCTATTGGAGGAGGATTGGCGGTGTGGAAGGCACCCATGGCCTCCCCATCACCACAATCCTGCATGGACACTCCAATAGCTATCATCATCAGATCGTCTACCTCCTCCAAGCAGATGGGGACGCTTGACTCGATTGTAGGGTCCATCGCGCCCTAGAACTCCCACTGGGGGTGGCCCTCATCTTTAAGGGGAGGACGCAATGGCTGAAGAAGGTATGGATCACCCTGGGCACCATCAGTCCCCGTTCCTTCAGATCCTCAATCGCATCCAGAAATAAAGCGCAAATGCTACGGTTCCGACAAGGTTGGCGGCCTTGACCATGATTCCGACGTGTCAGGACACAGCCGGTCATGAGAAAAAGTCGGTAGCAGTGGCCGCTCATTGTTGGGGACATAGAGCCACTTATGCTCCCAATCCAGGTCCGTGGCATAGTGGTGGTCAAGGCTCAGGTATCGCTCCTCCAATCTAGGACAAATATCAATCGAGGCGCCCCCCCATCGAACAACGATGGTGCCAAGTGGATGCTGATGGAACCACCTAGAAAAAAACTGCCATAGATCATAATGGGTAGGTATTCCAAGGAAGCCCTCACATAGCATGATGAAGACTGAGAGGTGGAGGATCCCCTCTAGGGTTAAGTCATGGAGGCGGAGCCCATAGTAGTAGACCAACCACCTCAGTAAGGGGTGCGTTGGCAGCCCAAACCTAAGAAGGTGGAAAGGGACAAAAGAGATGACCTCATTTTGCTTTGGCCTCGGCTCCACTTTGCTTCTACTAGGACTCTCCACCCGAGCTCCTCAGTGGCCTCTAGGATCACCCCCCTCTCTCGCAACTAGTCGAACTCAGCCCGGTCGACAGACGACCTCATCCACTCCACCATGGTCCTAGCAAGAGGCCTTAGCGGCGTATTAGGGTGGACGTAAAAAGCTTTGGGATGGAATCTGGAGCTCTGGAGAGAGAAGGCAACAAGGATAACCTTCCCTTTCGTGCCCTTGTCTCTACTGCTATAGTTTGGGGGCCATCAACCACCCCACAGCTGAGACGTTTGCGTGGGTGGGCGGCGGGGCTTTGCCTCATCCTATCAATGTGATGGGCTAGGAGGTGATGTCCCCTATTGTAACAAGCTGCTAACGCCACCCCACGCGCGTGCGCCTGCGCTAGAATGATAAGCACATCGTCCGGGTAGTCCAGATTTTGGACGGCCGGACCTTCTGTGATCCTATGAAGTATAGACAGTGCGGTCTAATCCAAGCAGTCATGATAGTCAAGGTGTAGACAGAGGACTTGCTTCAATTTTTCTTGGTTTGCAGAGGCACGCATTAGATTATAAAAACCGAATTCTAAATAAAATTATCTTTGATGCATGGTTCTTACAAGTTCAACAAATCTTATCAAATACACTAAAATAAGATGAGTTGGGTTCAACACAGATCAAAGCCACTCGTGACTACTACTACTACTGATACAAATGTTGTGACTAAGTGCACTCTATTGGCAATAGTTTTACTCATAGCTCTGTACTGTATAGTGTCCGACGAGATCAAATGTGCCGCATCCAGACTTTCTTGCGAGTACAATAAAATATGAACAACTATCTAGCTACTCCATTTTGGTGGCTTGTTTCTCGATGCATATTTCTCAGAAGGCGTGCTCCTCAGAGATCATGGAGATGTGGCCTTGCCTTACCCCCTACTTTCGCTCAACATCTGCTGGAATTTGGGTCCATCGGCCATGCACGTCCCCTACTATAAAAGAATAGAGGAAAAATAGGGGAGTTAGTACAATTGCTTTGTAACCTTGCAAACTCACCTTTCCTGCTCGCCGCCTCCTCCCTAGGACCTTGTTCTTCAAGCTTGAACCATGTCGGTAGAGAAGCATCCAAGGGAGGAGATGATGGTGTAGGACCTAGACGTGACCAGGCAGGCTCTCTGCATGGAGAACCAAGAGGCAGAGCGGCTGTGGTCATGCCTCTCCGCTATGGAGACGACACTCGTCATAGCCGATAGGGAGACAGCCGCAACTGAAGCCACAACGGGTTAAGTGCAAGCGCATCTCTCTGGTAAGGCATTGTCATTACTGTATCTTCTTATTTTGTATGGCACCACAACTTATTAATTGGTATGGTTTTCTCGTTCTTGATCTTTCAGCCATCATGGAGTAGTTGAATGCCGCGTCCGTGCTGCCAGCGGGGCTGAACTTCCTTGAGTGCATCCGTGCTCTGTAGGTGTGGATCTAGGAGATAGTAACGCATGGCCTTCACCACGGGGCTGCATTAGCCCTAGCCACCGCCCACCTCCATTCAAACACGGACTTGCGTGCGGTGGAGTCAGGGTTCCCACCGAAGCTGCCGGTCCAAAGGGCTTCATAGGATTTTTTCCTATAGGATTTGGATCCTTCGAAATTCCTATTTCTCCTCCATTCCGAAGGAGCCATAAGTTTTTGAGTTTCTTTTGTCCATTTCTCGGGATTCCATTTGGCAGTGTTGGTGGGCCCCAAACAGACAGGGAGATCTACCCGTGCGAAAATTTGATTTATAAGAAAATTTCACACCACGCCAAGAATTGCCGCCAACACGCACCGAAAATTAGATGTCTCTCTTTTGCCCTCCGCATGGAAATTAGGTTTACCATGCCATCAATTTCAGACAGGAGCATTTGTGGTACTGTGAAGGCCACATAAAAGCACAAGGAGTCACTGTCTCCACCTCTACCTCCATCTCCATCCTCCAGCCGCCACTATCTCTCCTCCCGCTCCAAATCCTAGCCCAATGGCCTTCATCTCTACTCTCCAGTCGCCCCCTCTGCTACCCCTCTCTGGACCCTAGGCACCATCGGAATAATAGCTCAACTCATCAATCTCCACTCTCTAGCCGCACCCTCTCTCATAGCTTTTCGAACCCTAGCCAGAGCTAGATCCCCATCGATTAGTCGATAGCAGGTCAGCTGATGACGGAAGGACCACCTCGATGATGATATAGGCCGGATCTGGATCCCCTACTTCAACACCTATCATGACCACGTAGATCCAAACCCTAGCTAGAGCTGGATCTGGTACCCCTCCGTCAACGTCGGCCACACTAGTTCCGTGACCATGATGACAAGACAGCTATGCCAATGATGAAGCATAGCCAGGGTATGCGGAGGAAGAGGTACCAAAATTCCATTTATGATATGTATTGTATTGTAGTGGTTCAACCCGAGATATGCAGATAGCGATGGGGTTTCATATTTCCTATAGTTGAGTGTAGCTGACATGTGCTTTATTGGATTAATGACTTCCGTATAAGCCGTAGTTACTAGTTAGGCGCTTATTTGCATACTCTTGCTCTCTATTATGTTGACATTCGCTAGAAGCTTTAGTTAATAAATACCTTTGTAATCTAGATGAACAGCCACTAACTGCTTTTTAACGAGAGCGGGAGGCACAAGTCATAAAGAATCATAGAAAAATGGAAGAACCAGGGGTGGTTGTTGAGGGATTTGGTGATACAGATGAAACACATTTATATTTACAAGATGAGCTAGTGGCCCTTGCAGTTGAGGTGCTTATTCTACCTTGTATTGAGTTCAGGTGGGAGGGGCCAAGGGGTGGAGGGGGTAGATAGCAATGCAATGCTTTGCTGTTTGGATACCAAGGCAGTTTGTACATGCTTCCTGCTTAAATTTATTTCTCCAATTTTAGCATTCGGTTCAAAGAGCCGTAGAGGATGCTCCGCTAGCAGGACAAAAGGCAGTGCTGATATCAGTCCTAGAGGAAGGCAGTCTAAGGGAGTGAAGTCAACATGACTTGGAGAGTTGACTTATGGATCTGAGAAGAACAAGCAAAATCGTGCAAAAGTGAAGTGCCACCAGGCTACAGGATCTTACTCCTATGCTGTATAGCTACAATCATTTGTAAGTTATGGTTGTGTTTTATTGTTACTCTAGCCTTGGTATAAACAGAAACTCATATGGACTATTAATAGAAGCAATAGAGGTAGGAGCCTAAGACCCCCTTCGGAATGCAGGATCAGAAAAACTTAGGAACAGGAAAAATACATGAATATGATTGGAATGCATGTGAAAAACAGAGGAATGAAAAATAGAGGAATTTTATTAGAAGAGGTGTTTGGTTTTGTACTGGAAAAACATAGGAAACTAATACAATGAGGTTTCACTGAATGTTTTTTTCTTTGTTTTTCCTATGAAAGTTGAAGGATAGGAAACTTTCCTATGGTTTTCCTTCCCCCATTTCTTCCTGTGAACCCAAGGCCTCTACAGTGCTGATTCCATAGGATTACTAATTCCTACATTTTTTCTTTGGAAATCCTATGAAGCAAAGGGGCCCTAAATTTGGCATCATCATTTAATTTTGAAGTTGCAATACCTGTGCATTGTGCTTATGTAATCCATATCTGTAACCTATTGTTTACTACTTGAATTTTGCAGTATGTAATCCATATTAGTACCTGTGTGTTGTGCTTATGTTGAGGGCCACCGGCCACCACCCCACAAACTATGGCTCACCATGGGAACCAGAGCAACTATTTGGTTGCTGACTTAAATGAGGCTGCCATAGCTTTGCTCAGTAGAGAATGAGCCACAAGAGTGTGGTAGATGAAAAGCCTGCCACCGCCACAACTCACCATAGCGTGACTATGTGTGGCCAAGATCCAAATAGCCCCGTAATCCATATCAATATGAAACCTGCTTTACTTGTTATGAACTAATCTCTTGGGTTTTCAATTAAAGTCCTCTTCCACTATCTGTAACCTAATGTTTACTACTTGAATTTCATAGGAAGCCATGGAAACTATGCTAGCAGAACATGTTGCTGATGGGCACGAACCAATGACAAGTGTTGATATTGGTCTCATGGTCCTTTGCCTCTCCCATGGCCAGGTCCACTCTCAGGTCAGCAGCAACACCCTTTTTTTGAAGAATGCTGGTATCCCGAGAAGCTTCGCCAGAATAGAGACATCGGCGGAGTGAATGTTTTAGGAATAGCTTGTTGCTAAACAGGAAAGTTCTGCTAACCTCGTCGAACAACTGGATGAATTGAAGAGGAAGACAGAAAAGACTGAAAGGGAGTTTGAGGAGTTCAAGATACAACAACAGGAGGAGTACAATAAGCTAGGATATCATGCGCTTCATCTCTTCTTCTGGTAACTCTCAATCATCAACTCTGTTGGCTTGATACAGTGAATATTTGTGGTTTGATGTGTGTACTCGTGTGCTGGTTTGATGTGGTGAAACTATCAGTGGGTTGCTGCTGATGTGTAAACAATAATTTGTTGTATTTGATTATCATGCTGAATAATTATGTAGACATCGTCAAATAATTATGTAGTCAATCTGTGCAGCAGTGATGATCTTGAATTACTTTTATGATGAATTGATTGTTGGGCATGTGGTAGAACCTGGGTAGGCCACATGATCAAATAAAAATACGACACGTGAATGAACTAGTGCATGACTCATGAAATCACCATGGCACGACACGTGGGCTAATAAAAATCTGACATGTGGAAGGAAGCCATCAAGCCACGTGGCCGAATCAAAAAATGAAACATGGATGGACAGCACCATGACATGTGGTCGAATAAATAACGGCCACGTGGACCAATAAAAATACGACACATGGTCCAATGAAGAAATGACACGTGACCCAACCACAACACGACACATGTGCCAATAGAAAATAGACATGTGGAATAACAGGGGCCCAACATGTGGTCCAATAAGAACTTGAAATGTGCAAGAACCAGAGATTGTCACGTTGTCCAATAACAAGGTGACATGTACCCGAACCATCTCCAATGCAACTGGCTATAGCAGGTACACATGGAAAGCATCTCCAATAGAAGCAACTGCCAGCATGGCTGCCCCCTGCCACGCATGCCAAAGTAGTTCTATGACAATCAGTTTTCGTCATAGATCTATCCAATCGTCCTAGAATTGCAAGAATGACATGACTTCTATGACGAATCATTTTTTGTCATAAAACTGATCGTCATAGAAGTGGATATTCCTAGTAGTGAGTATACTCCTTTTGTAGATATGATCTCTCTCTAGCTTTTTATTTTGAGACATGGCTATCAGTTTTTTCTTCTTTTTATAAGCCTTCATGTGCTCATCTTTTTTCCAATACCTTGGGACCTTTATGTGTCCCTATTTTTTTCAATACTTTTGCATAGCCTTTATGTCTCTTCTTTTAAACCACATATTTAGAGAGATCACAATCTTGTAGAACTTGGAGTATTTACCTAACAAACTTTTTTTGTCTACTCCTAGTGTAGGAGCAGAGTTTTTGGTGGATGAAAACATGTTTTTGCGTACTCCTGGTGTAGGAGCAGCATGTGTTTGTGGGTGTATGTGATCTTGATCTTGGGGGCACGATAACTTTCACAACAAGGGTCAACAAGACCTAACAAAACTCAATACAGAAATAACTAGCATATTTATGAAGGTTTTAAGCTCAAAGCAATAGATATGGCTCTGGTAGGAATTTGAACATCATTGAGGAGCATGCTATTTGAATTTTGCTTTTGTAAAATAAATCCCAAGTTCTTCACATGAGAGAGCAAGGTGCATTTTTAGCCTACTATATCACATATTCTAATTACTTAGATAACATGGGGTCCCTATCATAGTTTGTTCACAAGTATAAGAATATTAGCGAGGAATAAATAGTATGCAAATTTAATCAAAGGATAGCATGGAGATTGAGCATCATAAGTTTTGCCTTTTTAATTTGTTTAGTTTTAAACTTCAAAACTTAGGAGAGTTGATGGGTAATGTTGCACAAACCAACGTTGAAGAGGAAGGAGCTGAGGAGAATCAGAGATGGCTTGGCTAAACCGGAGGTTCAACCAATTCTCTCTAGGATCATCTGTCCTGTCCTTCTGCGTGATGTATTCTCTGATGTTTTATGCAACGTGTTGGTGGGAGATCTCAAGTGTATGTTCGTTATGCATGAGAGATCTCCCCCACACTTATTCTTGTACCTGTTTATTTAATCAATGAAAAACAAAGAAGGAACAGACAAGGGCTCTACCGGTTTGAGCACCGGGGAGACTAAATCATTTTATTATTATTGTTATTATTTTTTATTATATTATTATTAGTATTATTATCTATTAATCTATTTTTTTATTTGTTCACCAAACTTTGTATACTTAAGTAAGGCTAATGTAAAGTTCACAAAATAAACCTAGCCTTGATTCATCTCCAACATGAGTTACCTCCATTGTTTATGAAAGTAATCACTCAAAGTTCATTAATCAAAATTCAACACCAAGTTAAATTTTTGATTAAAGAAGGCCATGTTAACCTAAGCACCATGCTTAATTTAAAAAGGCCTTTGGATGTACTAGCTTAATACACCCAAACCAGAGCTTACAGCATAAACAAGGGAAGCATGAACTCGCATGATCAAGTTGTGTTCTTATGAAGACAAATATGAGTAGAAGAGTTTGACAATTTTTTTATTTACCTTTGCATACCTGAGTGTATTTATCGGCATCATATGACAAAGATTTTGAAGTTGCTGCAACAGTGCCTTGTATATGGTTCATCTCAGGTTATCACCAAGGCTAGGCCAAGTGTGTGTGGACCATGGGCCTTAGTGATAGCAAAGGTCTAGGAGAGGAGAATGTTCTTCTCTCTCTTCTTCTTCTTCTCCTTTTTCTCTTTTTTCTATATATATCATTTCTCTCTCTCTCTCTCTTTATATTATTTTCTTTCCTCTCTATTTTTTAGCTTTCTCTCTCTTTTTTTTCTTTAGCAAAATAGGCTACATCATTTTTTGGATGGCCTTTGGTATAGATGGAACTTGTAGTGGGACTCTCACCATCCTCCCCCACACTTGGACTTTTGTATAAAAGTTAAGTGTGTAGAGTCAGGGCCTCCTCTTGAGTGTGTTCCATCACCAAAGAACATCAACTTGTATGGTTGATGCAGCTCCTCATGTTTTCAAGCATTGTACGTCCCCTCTTCTTCTTGATCTCTTCCTAAAAAGGTTAGTAACCAAGAATACACGAAGGTGCATACTAACTTGACAACACGCTCTTGCTTTTATTGAAAAGGAAAGTTAGTTTTTTATAATAATTATCATGTTTTTTCATTATTATTGTTATAATTTTTTTTGATAATCCGGGGTATCTCCCGGCAGTGCTTGATTTATGGTCTTTAAGATCGACCATGGGAACTTCATCCTGCAGCTGTCATGGTGGTGTAGTTCCTAGCTTCACCACCAAAAGCATTTAGCATCTTTGTTCAAGCTGCAAGGTTAGTACCACAATGTTACTGTGGGATTTGCAAAATTTGTGATAAATGTAGGCATCCACAACCATCCTTCAAAAAAGTTTGGAAACGAGGAGTGATGGGTGGTTGTCTTCCTTGTAGCAGCAAGCAGCACTAAGCACAATGAACTCTAGAGACTCCAAACGGGAGCATGAATTGTGAAGAGTCTCGAAAGAGAAACTTTCATGCCCTTCAGTCTCCAGAGTTGGTGCTTTAGAAATGTCCATGACACAAAAAAATTATTTTTAAGAATGATGTTTGGATGACCAGAGGGACACGGCTCAAGTTCGAGCAAAGATGATGAAGGATGTTCTGTTTCACAAGGAAACCTATGTCAAACGAATGGGGAAATGAACTTCACTTCCTCGAACAGGTCATGGTTGGGATTTTGCTTCGCCATTAGGATTTCTGGGTGAAAGATTGGAATGGTGGAAGCAGTTTTCCCAAACTTCTCATCAAGGCTCCCATAGGAGTGGTTTCCTTGGAAAGGATTGTCCAAAGGGTGGCCTATGAGAAGCTAAAACTCGAGTATGGCAAAGATATGCAAATCTATGTGATCCTCGTTTTCATTTATTATTACTAGCATAGCCCTAGCGATCCCACAACACTAAAAAATAGTCCCAAAGGACTTTTAAGGAGTTTATTGGTCAGGACTAGCGCCATGTTACCCAACAGGTTTTTCGCTAGGAATTTTGACATGATACTAGTCTCAATTGTGGGGTTGTGTAGGGCTTCTATGTTTGTTCCCTTTAATGAACAAGGCATGGTCGTGGAAGGTGAAAGAATCTGAATTGCTTCAGAAGAATGTTTTGCTTCCAACAACCATTCCTTTGATGGTTCTACTTTAGGGGAAACTTCCTTTATGTGCTTTTTGTGCCCGAGAGTTTTGAGGTATTGCCATAATCCTCGAATTTGATCAGGAACTCCAAAGGATGAATTACTCTTTCCTTGGGGTTCGTGGTTTGGGTGAGGGCTCATGCGTCGAACCTAAGGATGTTATAGGTTTGGATTCGACTAATGAGGACTCCTCGACACTCAACATGACTTTTGCCTGGAGGGTTCTTGTTTCTAGATGGAGGAAGTGTGTCTTTTTAGGAAGTTTTCAATGAACTTCACTTGCTCTGTCATAGGTTTATGTGTAAACCGTCCTTCGGCAGTCATGTCTAGGCATAGGTCAGCATCTATGTTAAGACCCGAACAAAACAGATGCAGCAATAAACCATCAGGTAAAGACAAGTTTGGGCCAGTGTTGACATTCCTTAGCATCACTACTAAGAACAGAGTTGAATCTAGTCCCGGGCAACGGCGCAAGAAATGCTTGTTGGCAAGCGCACAGATAATATGCCATTGTAGCACTTCACCCGAGAGTATTCCAGGTATCATTATTTATATTTTTACCACAGGTAAGGTCTAGCATGGACATGTATTGATAACTTATACTATTGATGGAGAAGTAAACCATAACCAATGTTCTACTCATAATAGGGGTAAGTCATAGGATAATATATATATATATATGTGATAAGTATTGATCAATTATAACGATGTTGCCACCTTGTCTTTCCATACCTGCTTGATCTGTGGACTTGACTTAGGCAGAGTAGGTTTCTCAGGTTCTTTAGGTTCTTCATCTTCCTCCCAACTTTTCTTTGGGGATTGATTCCTTTGATGTTGGGATGATCAATGTCTCCTCCTGAAGCGGCTCTTCTTCAGCTGTTCATAAGTGGTATAACTATTGAAATAATAGCGTACCTTCTCTCTAGGGATTTGGAAGTATCCTGATCCGACGTAGATGATCGTGTTGGTAGTGTTGAGGAACGGTCTTCCAAGGATGATGGGCGTATCGTCTTCTTCTTCTCCTATGTCCAGAACCATGAAATCAGCGGGGGTGAAATGGTCATGTATTCTTACCATGACATCTTTTGCTATTCCCTCCGGAAATCAGATTGATTGGTCCGCCATCTGCAATTGCATATATGTGGGGAACAAAGGTTCGTTACCAAATAAATATTCATATGTTACCTTGGACATTATGCTGACACCCGATCCAATGTCACAGAAGGTCTTGTGGAAGATTCTTTGTCCAATGGTACACTCGATCCTTGGTACGCCTAGATCATCCTTCTTAGCAAGGAATGGTGAAGCGAGGAGGTGGTCATACTCTGATTGGAGTGTGTTAATCATATTGACTGATTCTTCTTGTGGCTACCTGGCCTTATTCTTCCTCCTCCTATTGTTCTTCTTCTTGGTTACTGTTGTCTCTTTGGGTAGGTACGGCATCTGTAGATGTCCAGGAGATTGTAGGATGTGGTTTGAAAGAAATCTTCTCCTTTCTATCCTTGATTGTGAAGCAAATCTCAACACTGTCCGCGTAGATGATGGCTTTTATGGTACTTAGGAAAGGTCTACCCAAAATAATGGGTGCCCTTACATGTCCACCTATTTCCAAAATCACAAAGTCTATGGGAACATATGATTGTCCCACTCGAACAATGGCGTCTTCAAGAACTCCTTTGGGGTAGCAGAGTGACTGATCTGCAAGCTGCAAATGCAATTTGTGTATGTCAAAGTATCTCCATTAATTTTATCATAGATTACCTTAGGCATAATGTTGACACTTGCTCCGAAGTCACAGACAGCTTCTTGAAAAATGTGAGGTCCAATGGCGATGGGGATGACAGGTCTTCCTGGATCGCTCTTCTTTTCTGGTAAGGTATAGTCTATCCACCTTCCCATTGATGGTTGTATACAGTAGTATGCTGCATTGTGAATTCATGGAGAGTCTTGTTAGCCATGGCTTCAAATTCTGGTGTTAAGCTTCACCTTATCTGGTTGTCTTCTAATTCTAAAGCTGGGACTTTCTTGAGTTTATCTCTAGTTCTCCTAATTAATGCTTCTGGATCATCAACGTAGTTCGTCGGAAGGTCAAAACTGGTCATACATTACCCTGCATAAGATACACAAGTAGACAAAACAAGGGTAAACCTGTTTGAGCAGAGGTCAATGGTTATTTCGATCACATCAATAAGTATAAGTTTATCAATACTTTCTTTGCCTAGCTACCTTCCCCGGCAACGGCGCCAGAAATGCTTGTTGACATTCCTTAGTGTCGCTACTAAGAACAGAGTTAAATCTAGTCCCTGGCAATGGCACCAAAAATGTTTGTTGGTATTTATTAACTTGTCACTTATTTTAGTAGCCACCTATTATAAACCTATATCTCCTAACATTACTTTACTAGGTTGTCATCCCTAGTGATGATGCCAGAGATGCTGGTTGGTACTACATAGCATTACTACTAGAATAATACTAAGCGGTTCTTTATCATTTTATGTGACTAGAAAGAATATATAAATATATGAATGAAAAGGATCTGCAAGCGCATAGATAATATACCATTGTAGCACTTCACCCGAGAGTATTCTAGGTATCGTTATTTATATTTTACCATAGGGAAGGTCTAGCATGGACATGTATTGATAACTTATACTATTGATGAAGAAGTAAACCATAATCAATGTTCTACTCATAACAGGGGTAAGTCATAGGATAAGATATATATGATAAGTATTGATCAATGATAACGATAAATCACTCAGAGTACTCCTTTCTATGGCATTAGCATTGTCAGGTAGAATATTAGAGGAATAATTCCTAAGTCATTCTTAATTACAAGTCAAAGCATACATTGATTAGTGCAATTATACCTATTAATCATTGCTAAGACCATCATCATATCTACACATAAGGGATATTACTAAGGAAGATTAAGAACAGAGCTTGTCTTCCTTCATAACCGCATCCTACGTGCACCTACATTCGGGGAGTGGACTACAAAGGACTCAACGGGAGTGCCACGCCCGTGATCAACCACATGACCCAGAATATAGGGTGTATCCGTAGGTAAACAATGTATAAGCACGATGCTTACACAATGTCGACCACCCACCCATGGATCCTTAGAGTGAGCGTTATACGAACTTATGCATGAACATGATGATAATCCAACTATACTAAGCATATAATCAAAGTAGACGATGAACATTATAATGAAGAACATAAATGAGATGAATATTAATATTGTCATAACAATTGTAGCAAGCATATAAAAGTAATGGAGATACAAAAGAGAGGGGGCACAAAGATTATACCAAACCATGCTCTTAACACGATCAGGAATCCAAGCAAAGCCTGCTTGCCTCCCTCTAGACCTAGCCTAACTAGCTATGTCCTAGAATTGACTGAGCTCTGAGGACGATTAGGGTTTCTGTCTTCTCAAATGACTTATGTATCTGCCTGAGGGAGGGGGTAGGGGCTGGTATATATAGGCTGGAGCATCTAACATGAGCCCTTGGATCAAACCGACTTAAAGGACGACGTAGATGCAACATAGGAGACGGTGGAGAACCGACATTGCGACACAGAGGTTGACAAGTGGGTCTAGGGGCCGGGCATCTTGCAGGTGGGGCCAGGCAGCCACTCGGGCTATGCCTCGATGTGGAGTCCTCTTGAGTCTTCTAGAGTCTTTTGGTGTTCGTTTTGCGGTGGATAAGCATGATTAAATCTAACATGTAGGCCCACCTTGACGGTTTTCTAGATAAACTCTGCAGAAAATACAGAATCACCAAATCTCGTGGAATTTGTTAGTTTAAACCCGTTGTTAACTACCGTCAATAGCCGGCATAAATTCACTTTGGAAACCTAGCCCAGGCTGCACCCATAAACTCCTTCTCATATTGCTCAAAGTCGAGGATTGCCCTTGGTAGAGAGCCGATACGGGACATGGGAAAAATGCAAGACAAAACTTGTCTTTAAGTTCATCCCAGTCCCCATTCATACTTTCTATGGCAAATGTGTACCATTGTTTCGCCTTCCCTATGAGAGAGAAAGGAAACAATTTTTACCTTAGAGTTTCTTGTGTCATGCCCGAGATGCTCAGGCATGAACACATTTCCTCGACCTCACGCAGGTGATGGCAGGGGTTTTCATTGTCATGCCTTGAGAAGGGTTGTGCCTGAACCATGGCTATTAAGCCAGGATGGAGTTCATAGCCAGAATGGAGGGTTGGTTTTGGTGGTGGCTCACGAAACTCCCCCTTTGAAGTGGAACGGTTTGGAGTTGGAGTTTACATCATGGTGAAAATATTTCGGGTTTTTTTATAAAATGAAAAGATATAGATATGTGGATGAACTAGGTTCGAAGAGAATACAACAACCGTTCCCCAACAACAGCTCTAGAATGCTTGTTGGTATTTCTTAACGCACACAGAAAGATTCTGCAAGCACACAGAATTATCGTTGTAGCTTTCACCCGGAAGTATTCAGGGTATCATATTTCCACAGGGAATGGAGGTACTTCTTTTAGCTAATTTGTCCAAGGACAACATAAGGGGTAAAGTTGGAAAGGGTAGATATGGACTCCTATGGCGTTTGGGTCTTATGGAAAGATAAACTCTACTTTCACTTGTTTACTTCGGGCACCGTGTTGCAACTGGTCTGCCAGTCGATGCAGGTCTACAGCTCTACGCCGTACCCGAACGTGGGGGATTATGAGGGACGGATAGGGCTATCACCACCTACTACCTATCCCTCAACCATAGGATACGATACGAGGCAAATGAAGGTAGCCTCTACGCTATTGACTACTACTCTAGCGTTGCGCAGGGTTATCCGTCTTCATCAGGGCCCTCTACTAGAGTATTCATCACAAGGATGAACAATGAACCCACAAACAAATAAGAGTAAAGCTTAACTAATTAAAAGACTTTATACCATAAGAAACCCAAACACTTAGCGAATATTTCATCGAGGTATAAGTGTTCGCCGAGGTACAAGTTCGGGGAGATACCGACAAGTCCAGCTCTTCCCCGTACTCTCCCTCACATCTCTCCCAAACCAAGTCTACTAGCTAGCTAGGGCCTAGGCCCTTTGGAATGATGCTCTTGTGGAGTAGCCCTTGCTCCTTGGATGTTGTTTTCCTGGTGTGAGGCGAGGGAGCCTCCTTTTATAGGTGGAGAGGAGGGAATATGCTTGCTCCCCACATGGAAGGTACCAAACTGACCCTAAACAACCATCTAGGTACATTGAATCTGGCAAGCACCTATGTAACCATCATTGCAAAGGCGGCATCAACCAACCGACCAAAGCTTGGGCCAATCGAGGCCAGTGGGGGTGCGCCGCACCATGGTTGGGCTGGATCAAGCCCATTTTTGGTGGGTGAACTTCTATGATCATTTGGACTTGGCCCATGATGGTTTCAAGCGGAGTTAAGTTGGTTTGGTTGGAATTTGGCCCTGTTCTCCACTCCTTTGGGACCTCATTCTGCTGGTAAGTGGGGCTATCTCCCCTTGGGCTCATGTCGGATGTCTATAAAGTTGCATTTCTGGTATACTTTAGGCTCTTTTTCTATGTAATCTAGACATATCGCCCTATAAATGAATAATCACCAAAGCTCGTGGAACTGATTAGTTATAAGTCCTAATTCTAAGTTTGGTGTTTATTTTAGCAGTTTTTATATAAATGTTGGCGGTTAAAAGTGTGAGTTAAGGACAACCAACAGAGAGCCAGAAGCTGATGATACGCGCTAGCCGCTATGGCTTGTTGGTCTGCCCTCTTTGCCCAAAGAGTGCACCCCATGGTTGGACACAGTCCGTTGTCAGGGAGCATGTCCTCGCTTGGGCCAACCGCCACCCACACGGGACGTACGCCGTCGACAAGAAGATTGCCCGGCATCTCGTGCTAGCGAGGAACTAGGGCTGGATCGCTGATGGGGGCAGCCACCGGTGATTCCATGCCATGCGGCGCCGGTTAGATTGGTTAATCATTTGCCTTCTAAATCTGATCGCTCTCGCCCTTATCATTTGGGCTTGAGCTTGTCTTGCATTGTATAGCGATTCCTCCATGGTGACGCTGCCCCCTATCGTGGGGCTTCACACCGGTGGTGTCGGAGAGTGATCCCATCACTGTTCACCGCCGCCGAGCCCTCTGTCCCCGCATAGCCCTATGATTCTAAAGTGGGCCAATCTTTAGGCGACAAAAAATATCATATGTTATTGAAGCATTACCACGAGGTCTGAGTGTTGTTGTGTGCGTCCAGGTTGCACATCGACATGCTGCTTGGTGACTTGGTGGCCGCACACGCCGCACTTGTCATGGCCCAGTAGGAAGCCTCCCAGGCACGATAAGATAAGGCGGCTGTGGTGTCCGAAGTTGTTCGTCAAGTGGCTGCCATGGCGCTGGTCGCTGCCCAGCTTTGGTTTGGTGAGGAGGTGAACGTCTGGGTGGTGGAATAGGGTTTTCCGCCAGGATCGGACGACAATGAGATCGATGATCTCATTGAGAGCCTCCGATCAGCCGCCAATGACATCTTAGCAAAGCTGAACATGGAGCAGATACTGCACGCCCTCCTCGATCCTTGATCTGTGGGACGTATCAGTAGTACTAGTAGTCATGACTAGGTTTGATCTGTGGGACGCCCTTGCAAATATGTGAACTCTTATTTGCATGCATGTCTATGTGAACTTTTGCTGCACTTTATATTAGGTGGGTTAAACCCTATTGAGCATGGTTTAGCCCCTATTAGTTGCTTTTTGCTGTAGATTTCTTTTTGCAGAGTTCATACGAGCAAGTCTCTTTTTTGTTCATTTTCCTATGATGCTTGTTACTGTGTCGTTTACAAGTTTAAGTTTGGACCCTGTTTTGAAATCTGGGTCGGTGCGTAGGATTGTTTGGCCGTTGAGAAACATGGGCCGGACTTTAGTGCACCATGCAACGTGGCATACATCAAATTGACTTTGTTTACTCCTCTACTAATTTTCAAAGAACAAGAAAACATAGGAAAGGTAGTAAGGTCTACTGATGAACTATGGCAGGACGCTTGGAGATGCTCTAAGCACCCAATCTTGAAGAACGAGCACCTAGCAAACTTGAAGCACCCTCAATCGAGTATGGTGCCCCAGAACAGGAGAGAGCTAGATGATTACAGATCTTCTGATAACACAAGATCTGTAAGAAGATATGCAATCATCAAGGTCAAGCTCCTATTCAATGACATCACCTCGCAAAGGATGGAGAAGGAGCACCTCACAAAACTTGCACCAGCATCTCAGTGAGGTGCTTTATATTCCATAATCTTGCTACCTCTGAGGATCGAGGGATACAGATCTACATCTCGATGCTCAAATGCAACAAGATTATGGAATCTAAAGCACCTAATCTTGAAGGCCTTCTCTAAACACTAGCATCCCTATGAGGTGCTTTATCTCCATCTTGAACCTCTCATGGGCTCCAGGCCATGAGAGGTACAAGGAGAAAGACAAAGCACCTCTAGTCAATGAAGAAAGATGATTGCCTCATGAGTGTGTGGATTCAAGAGTGTATGGATTGATCCCAACAGGTGCATCAAGACCTGGGTTAAATAGGCTAGCCGAAGATGGAGAAGTGCAAGTAATGGTGATGCAAGTAGTTGGAAATTAACTTATGGTGACTTTACCGCCGATAGACCAAATCTGACCGAGCCGATAGACCAAATCTGGCCGAGTTGGACACATCTCACTCTTCACTCTTCAGTCTGCCCCTCGACTACTATGACTGCTTGGATTGGAATCAAATAAGTACAGAAAAGACCTATCACAACTGCACTAGGCATTCAAGTCTCAAGCGTGTCAGAAGCTCTTTTTCTCGATTCACTTCTTCTGTCCAGCTTTCCTACCATATTTGCTTCACTCTAATATTTTACTGCACACTTAGGAAAGTCCGATGCTGCACATTTCATCTCGTTGGACACTATACAATATAGAGCAATGAGTAAAACTATTGCCTACGGAGTGCACTCGGTCAATTTGTATCTGTTGTAGTAGTAGTCATGAATGGCTTTGATCTGTGTTGAACCCAAATCATCTTATTTTCATGTATTTGATAAGATTTGTTGAACTTGCAAGAACCATGCATCAAAGATTATTTTTATTTAGAATTTTTATACTTCATAGGATCACACAAGGTCCGGCCATCTGAAATCTTGACAACCATGCATTCCCGCACAGGTGCGTGCACACGGGTGGCGTCAGCAGCCTGTTATAGCAGGGGACGTTGCCTTCTGGCCCATTGCGTTGACATGACAGGGTGAAGCCCCACCGCCCACCCATGCAAACATCTCAGTCGTGGGGTGCCTAAAGCTTTTGCCTTCCATCCTACTACATCACCGATGCCCCCTGCTAGGACCATGGCGGAGCCAACAAGGTCATCTGTCGATGGGGAGGCTCCGGAGGCCTTCCTCCTCCACAATAGATGGACCTCTCATCGGTGTGGTCTCTCACCCGCCAGTTCCCCCTTTGGAGGTGGATCATCACCGTACCGCTGTTCATGTTGTTTATGTTCATTTAACTAGAGTATGCGAGCGATGCTCACACTAGTATTTATGTTCCTGCTATTTAATTTAACTATTATTTGGAATTTGCCTACTATCTCAATAGGTGAACGTGGGCGTGATGGTGTCCCGAGCCTCGTTGGCCCTGGAGCCCGGTTCTTTTTTTGCAATCGCGCTCAGAAAGCGGCTCCACGAGCCATCCCCCGATGGAGGTAGCCACCCACGATTCCGTGCCATGCTGCGCTGGTTAGTTTGGTAAAAGTCATTTGCCATCTCAATCATATCGCTCTCCCCCTTATCCTATATGGGCTTGAACTTGGCTTGCATCGTGAAGCGCTTCCTCCATGGCGGTGCCATCCCCGATCTTGGGGCATTCCCCCGGTGGTGCCGAAGAGTCATCCTATCACTGCATGTTGCCGCCAAGCCCCTCTGTCCTTGTACAGCCCTCTGGTTCTAAAGTGGGCAAATCATCAGAAGAGCATGTATCCATAGACGATGTAGACTATCGTCAATTATTGAAGGATTACTGCGTGGTCCAAGCAGTTTTGTCAGTGACCAGGCTAAACACCGAGATGCTGTGCGGTGAGCTGGATGCCTCGCGCGATGCACTTCAAGCTTTCATGACTGAGTTCTCCAAGGTGCGAGTCAACTGGGAGATTTTCACGGAGTAGGGCCATAACATGATGAACCTTCTTGTACAACTAAGGGCATGGATCAAAACCCTACAGCTGTGCGTGCAAGCCACCCATAACGCGGGCTTCCCCGTGGATGATCTGTTTGCCGAGGAGCCATTCCAACCCCTGTTGGCCTGCCTTCGAGCTGTGGTGACCGAAGCCATTTGTTAGGGGCTACCGTGGCGCTGGCTACTGCCCAGCTTCAGATTAGCGCAGCGATGAACGTCCGGGTGGTGGAGCAGGGTTTTCCGTCGGAATCGAAGGACGATGACATCATCGATCTAGTCGAGAGTTTTGAGCCAGCCACCAACACCGTCTTAGTGAAGGTGGACATGCACAAGATCCTGTACGCCCGCCTCAACCCTTGATCTGTGGGACATACTAGTAGTACTAGTAGTCAAGACTAGGTTTGATTTATGGGACGCCCTTGCAAATATGTGAACTCTTATTTGCATGCATGTCTGTGTGAACTTTTGCTACACTTTGTATTAGGTGGGTTAAACTCTATTGAGCATGGTGTAGCTCAAGTCATTTGGTCATTTTGTAGCTGGTTTCTTTTCGCTGTAGATTTCTTTCTAGTTGTCTTTGATCTGAAACTTAGTTTGCTAACAATCATGAGTGCCTTTGATCTTTGTTAAAGCCAACTCATGTCTTTGATAAAATTTGTTGAACTTGAAAGAACCATGCAGTGAGGAGCCAAGGCTGTTGACTTTTACTACAAATGCAAGAAAGTTTGGTCGTTGCGTATTTGATCTCATAGGGTAGCAGAGTGTCATAGCAATCAGTCTACCCCTCGACTGCTGTGACTGCTTGGATTAGAGTGAAATTTAAGTACAGAAAATACCTATCACAACCGCACTAGGCATTCAAGTCTCAAGCGTGTCATGGTGGTCAAAAGCTCTTTTTCTCGATTCACTTCTTGTGTCTAGCTTTCTTGCCGCATTCGCTTCATTCTCATATTTTACTGCACTTGCAAGAAAGTCCGAATGCAGCACATTTGATCTCGTTGGACACTATACAGTATAGATCTATGAGTAAAAATATTGTGTACGGAGTGCACTCGGTCACAACATTTGTATTAGTAGTAGTAGTCATGAGTGGCTTTCCCCTTCCATCGATTGACACTAACCAAAATCAGGCTTATAGATGGCAAGTAGTTACCATGCCACAAATGTGCACTCTACAACAAAGTATCACAACTTTTCCCCCGACCACGTCCCTCTAGTATATTCGATAAAATGACTTTACCTATTTCTTGTAAACCGTTTGCTCACCTGATAGTCCGAGCAGCGTAAATTTTAATGGGCCAGACATGTAACTAGTTTCAATTTTATTTGTTTCCTTTTAGGGATTCAACGAATGTATTCATACTAAACAGGTTTCCCCATGTAACTAGTCAGATTTACGATGCTCGGACTTTCTTGCGTGTGCTGTAAAATTTGAATAGCTATGTGGCTCCTCCGTTAGGCATTACATCGACACAAGACTTGATCGAATGAATTTTGTTATGCATGTTTACCATACTATAGATCAGAAAGAGTACCTGAAAGAAACCTATAGGCAAAACCAACCAACAGGGGCTATAAACCAGCTACCAATTGACCAAAGGACCTGATCTACACCATGCTCAATAGAGTTTAACCCACCTAATACAAAGTTTAACAAAAGTAAACACAGACATGCAAATCAAACTTCACAAATCAAAACCTCTGTACATTTGAACACATATGACATAAAATGCAAGGGAAGATACATAAGGAAGAGTAACAACATCATCCGTACTCCCAACATAAGGAAGATAGATCAAATGCAACGTGAGATACATTAAATGGAACTTTATTTACTCGTTCTTGGTATCACTGTCCTCATCCTCGTCATTGGTATCAATGTTTTCGTTGTCCTCTACTATAACCATGAGGCCCTTTTGCTCATCAGTGGTGATGCAGTTGGCCACCTACTCAGTATTAGCACGAACTAGGTTGCGCTAGTGCTTTTCGGTGTTGTGGGCGGTGCTGATTCGCTGCATCGAGATACTAGTGTCAAAGCCATCTATCTAGCTCCAACAGCAGGCGAGGATGTACTCCGCGTTGTCTGCGCGATTCTTATTTAGGTAGGCTGGCAGTTCTTCTAGGACATCGATGAGTTGGTGAAAAATGAAGACATAACTGCTCACCTTTTCCTACCGAGGCTGGTTGAGGGTGCCTAGACCGGTGTTCTGTAGCACATGTCTGATCTTCAAGAAAGCCTTAGTCATGATGCCAACGGTCCAATCGTCTCTATCTCCAAAGGGATCCACCAGAGCTTCATCTTGATTCACCACGGGCATGGCATCATCATCCTTCACCACGGGCATGGTGTCATCCCCTCCCGTGTGTGCTTCGTAGAAGGCTTGCCCTTCACCATGGCTGTGTCTAAGAGTGAAGTAGGTTTGGAGAAGACAACCGCATGTTCTTGGCGATTTTAGATCTACAGTGAGAATGGGAGGGCTCGAGAAAGGATGGAAAACAAGTGGAGTTGCGGAAGAGATCATGGCGGTTAATATATCACTACTGTAGAGGAGGCATTGGTGTTTTTTTGGGAACAAAGAGGAGCCATTGGTGTTGAAATGTTACTACACACGCAAGAAAGTTCGACCTCTGTAGATTTGAACGCGTCTGACACACTACACAGATCTTAGCTTACATTACAAACAAGTTAAAGTTGCTGCAAAATAATGACAACATCCATCCAATAGGAAATTAACATGTCCATAGACAATCAAACAACATTGATCCATTTAAACATGTCATGATAGAGAGATACATCAAATGCAGCTTTATTTACTACTTTGCTAATGTCTCCAACTCCGAGAACAAGGGAACATAGGGAAGATAGTAAGGTATGCCGATGATTTCTGGCAGGATGTCATGTCTACCATACAGAATGTAATGTGTAGGGATGACATGAACTTTTCTGTTGTCCATGTTATATGCGATGATGACTCTTTCCACCCCAACCCCAACAAAGAAAACCAAATTCCATTCTGGGTGAACTATAACCGTTGTAGCACGACTCAAAATCAAAGTAACCCATTTATTTATTAGTCTTTCCAAACAACTTACGCAGGCTGATAGTATGCTTCAATGTCCATTTATTATTAGTACCATAGTCTTCAAGGATCCAGATTAAAAGCTTGGACATATTGCGACCACCAACAGTACATTGACACAAGTGACCCTGAGCTTGATAGATGGAGCGTGAAAAACCACGTAGCCTATTAGGAATTTTCCTCCATGCCTTTCCCTCCATAAGCACAGCAAGTATATGACGGTAACCCTCGCAGAACCCAATATAGTGCAGACAACCGTTAAGAAACAAAGTTGCTGATTTTGAAAATGTCCACTCAGCCTCCTCGCCCCATTTAGATTCTTTAAAGATCCATGCTGTAGTTTTAGATGAGTAGATGTCGACATCCATGCACTGACCATCCTCCTCCATATATTCAAACACATGGAAGTGCGAGGAGGCTGTCAGATCAAACCCCAATCGAGCCTCACTAATAGAATGGATTCTAGGCGGTAGTACCTTCAACTTTTGGGTTGTCAGATTGTAGATGACATAACGGTATCCATCAGCCCCAAGGCACTAGCATGTGATGAGGCCGTTGCAGCAATCTGAGACAGCTACATTGTTCATGGTGAAGGACAATAAGGACAAGGAGGGATAAACACCGGTGATGCTAGTGAAGTTTCGTTGGCCATAGATTCCATCATAGAAGAAGCCAGACATAGTCTGGGGCATCAACTTATGGTTGTCTAAGGCACCACATAGATATATATAACTTAAACTAGAGTAGCAGTTAATGGAGCTGTAACCATTACAATTCTAGCTAAATCAAGTCTAACCATCAGACTTACAATTAGTACATGAGCTTAGAGCTTCTTTCATAGGAGACAGACAAAGATTAAGAGGACTACAATTACAACAGTTTTGAAGGACAAAGAGGGCAGAGCAACTGTTGGGTTTTGAAGGTAGAAGTCATCATCATGAGCTAAGGGTGGATTTGAGTTGGTTCTTGACTTGAACATAGGAATTCATTTTTCATAGGAGTTGTACTTTTTATAACAAGCATCATGAAACCTATGAACTTGTTCCTGGTAGTCAGGCCAGTTGTAGTAAACTCCTGGCTCACAGCCATTGAACACAACATAGCAGGGACAACTCATCTCATATCTGCACAACCCAAACAGGCTGCCTCAATTTTCACTCGTAGAATGTTAGTGAACAAGTGGTAGTGATCATCATTAGTATCAATAGCAACATGTGCATCTTAGACATTAGTGGCCTCAGTCATGTGAATGATGGACACAAAACATTGATTTGCTTTCGATGCCTTCATCTTGTTTGGAACCAAATGGATAACTTGGTTGTCAACAAGGAGAAGACACAAAAAGCAAACATATGAGCTTCATCCTAATACATCCAACAGCCATGTAGACATCATTGGCACAGAAATATGGCCTCAGATATATTACAAGTTCAAAATACCATAAGGACTCACTAATAGCACTAGAGCATACAAAACATAAATGTAGAATCAAGCAAGCACCGGATAGAAAAAATAGTGTAAGGCAGAAGCGAAGGGCCTGTTTGTTTGCCTAGATAGATTTGCAAGTCACACGCGCCAGTAGAAAACCAACCAGTGCCACCTCCTAATTGTTTTCAACATCATTTGCCTAACTAGATCTAAAATGATAGAATGTTTCTTGTATACCTCATGGTCAAGTAAGGACCAAAATAGTGAAGCTAACAGGAAAAGGCAAGAAAAGAGACCTATGGATCGGATCTGTCGTCTCTGCCGTGGCACACGACGGACACGGACGCCAATGCCACCATGCTCCACCAAGAAGACCCGCCGTCCAACCTCCAAAAGGGCGCTTGAGCCACCACAACACACTAGGGATCCTCCGTTGGCGCTGCCATCGCAAGTCCCACGGGCACAAATTTGTTTCCACTTGCAAGGGATATATCTAATATATAAGTCAACCTATCCACATAGAGAACATATACTACTCCAAAGACATGTCAAGACAACCAAGCGTCTAGCACAATGGTGAAGACGGTCTATTCCTTGCTCTAGGTCCTGGGTTCGACTCCTAGCTCTCATGGTTTTTTTTGAGTTTGAATTTATTAAACCCCGGCGGCAACAAGTGACACGCAAACCGTCGGGTCCCACAGGTCGGATGGAGATGGAGAAATGTGCCATTGGGTCCCACAAGTTGGACACATGACACGTAAGTCGTTGGATCCCACAAGTCGGATGGAGATGAAGAAAGATGCCGTCGAGTCCTACAAGTCGGATGGAGAAGGGTCCACAAGCACAAGTGACATGCAAGCTGTCAGGCCCCGTAGGTCGGATGGAGATGGAGAAAGGCCCCATAGGTACACGTGACACGTAAGTCATCAGGTTCCACGGGTCTGATGGAGAAGGGTCCCATAGGTACACATCGCATGGAGAAAGGATCGAGCGGAGACTTTTATGACAAATTGTAAGTGTAACGGATGAGTAACTACAGGTCTCACAGGTACTCGTCGGATGGAGAAAGTACCATGTGGAGATCTATGATGAAGTGCCGTCATTACAGATCGAATATTGTTTGTCACAGATCAGTAATTAGTTCAATGACGAAGCCCTGTTCGTCACAGTTCTGAATAAGATCGTCATAGATGAGCAGGAACAGTCACGCGAGTGATCTGTGATGAAATCATATGTTGTTATGTGACGTTTTTTATGACGATACCTGATTTCATCATAGATAAAGGGGGTTCGAGGATTGTCTCCGATGATCTATGACGAAACCAAAATTTTCGTCATAAAAAATGATTTTTATAACGGTTTCGAATTTATCATTAAGATTTTTATCATAAAAGTGAATATTTCTAGTAGTGTCGGCCACGAAGCAAGGGCGCCTACCACCAAGCCAAAACGAGAGGGCGCCGGCCAAGGATACTAGGCCGCTGGCCGCCAGTACGGTAGTACATGCCGTCCGTCGGCCACCAGGCTAGGCCGAAAAAAGGTTAAAAAAACTCCGTCGATTGCTCACTTCTCCCGGACGCCGCATATTCTCCTCCCACACACGCGCCGCGCCGCTCCATCGCTCGCCCATGCCGCCGCCGCTGCCCCTTTTCCTCCAGACGCGCGCCGCATCTGCATTGCTCTGGTCTTCCCTCCTCACCCATGTCAGCCGCTCGCTCCTCGGGGTCCTTTGGATCAGGTCGGCCTAGGATTCCCGATGGCGCCGCCAGCGCTGGCTTGCCTCCCTCCCTCTCAATCTACTCCTCATGAAGAAGGTCCGCTCCTTGGGGCCCTTTGGATCCGGTTGTCCTAGGTTCCTAACTCAATCTGATTATCGTTGATGTTTACTGTTTTTCTTGTCCATTCTAAGAACGGTGTTTGACTATCCGTGTTTTGATGATGTGGTTCTGTTGATCTCTGTACGTAGGGTAAAGTTTTTGAATATGTGCATTCCTGGATCAGTAACTGATGCTTTGGACCCAGATAATCATCATGTTATTCACAATGTTTGTCCCTGCTGAAACCAAGAGGTCCATTTAAGCTCTTCTGTTATCTGCCACTTTTAAATAATTGTCACTGGGCTTTGCTTCCCCTATGTTAGCTGTGAGAGCATCGTATATGGGTGGCAGTTTGATTTCGAGATGCCCCAGCTGGAACACTACAGGAAACTGGAATTACCTCGAGTGCTAGGAATTTTCTTGAGGGCTAAAATCAAACCGCCAAGGAATATATAGTTTCCTTGGTGGTGCTACTGAACTCTCAAGGAAACATATATTCCTTGGGGGTTGAAGTAAACCGCCAAGGAATATGGGTGTTTCATTGGCGGTTTCCAATCACCTCCAAGAGAATAATATATTTCCTTGAGTGTAATTGTAAACAGTCAAGGAAACTACTATTTCTTTGAGTGTTGTTCTTAACCGCCAAGAAAAATATTTTTCTTGGGTATTATTCTAAACCATCAAGTAAATTATCATTTTCTTGGGGGTTATTGAATTTTCTTGGAGGTTGGCGGCTAAGGAAATGCTTATAAGTATTTTGGTGACTCTGACATAAAAAACAATAATATCTTTATGGTGTCCAAAAATCCTAAAATTTGGCATGAGATCATATTGTACTATCTTGGCATAAAATTTTTAAATCATATTAACAAAGTTAGACTATACATTATTCACAAATGGAGATATCTCTCACATAGTTATAATTATTTGAGAGATATATCCACTTGTGAACAATGTATAGTACCACTTTGTTTAAATCATTCAATTTTTTATGTAAAGATTATACACCAAAGCCATGTTGTCATGCAAGTTTGTAGAATTTTCTAACAAAGTTTAGATATTATTATAATTATCTTATGGTAATTTGGAGATAGAACTATGAATTATCCCTAGCAAACAAATGAATTTTTTTTGTCTAACTCCAAGATATGGGCTAGAGTGAAATATATGAGCCAAAATATATTTTTATGAATCTTTTGAATATTTCTGGAGGTACGGACAGTTCAATTTACTATTACTTTAAATGAACACACAAAAATTAATTTAAACTATAGAAAATAGAAAATCTATTCAAAATAACTTAAAACTCCTCCACAACAACTTATATATAGCATATTACATTTGAAAAATATATTGGGTATACAAGATACATTTTTTCATGTTAGTTTAGAAGCATCTTCCTACATATTTAAAAATTAGACAAAAACAATTAACTATATATAATTGACAATCTCACAATATTCAACCTATGTTTGTGTTACTCAGTTTATTTTCAGTTTTGGGTCATTTAGTGTCAGCATATGTTCTGTTATTGGCGCTTCACCTTCTATACTGGCTCCTATGTTTGTGTTACTCAGTTTATTTGGTAATGCTGCTGGAGCTATATTTGGTTCATGTGGCTTTTGGGATACAGATTATTATAAGCTCATCCATAATACAGATTACCATAATCCAATTGGGATCCAAACAGGCTCTTACTTTAAAGTCTGTCATGTACAATTTTTCTTTATTTGTTGTATATACAAAACAATAATCAGAATACTGCTTTTTATGTGTTACAAACTTTTGGAGTTTAATTTTCATTCCTAACTTCACTCTTTGCTGTTATCAAGATCTCCATAAGGGCATATTCTTTGAGGTAAAGATGTTTGAAACAGCTCTTGCTGTACTTAAAAAGGAAAAGATCATTGTTGATCGAGATGACCCAGGAGCAGTTTCTTGTTATGCCCAAGTCATGAAGACTGTAAGGGAAAAGTAAGACACTGTGTTTTTCATGCTACAATCTGCAACTAGTTTTTCATGCTACTACCCAGTACCTTGTTAGTAACATGTTTCCTATTGCCTTGTTAGTAACATGTTTCCTATTAGAGATCTTTTACAGTGGTTGGGGGTACTTCTTGGTTCCTCTTGGTTCCTAAGCACGTTATTAGCTCTAATTAACTTTTTGCATCGAAGGATAGTATGGTAATTGTGCCTCCCCTCCCCCCGGCATCCCTCGCATGTTCTAGTGTAAGCTCCATGTTTCAGTCACATGGTTTCACTCATTTCATTTTCCGCATGTGACAGGAATTGTAGTCTTTCAGTTCTTCTCCTTGTGATAATATTTTTTCTTCACATCTCTATTGTAGCATGAATATTTTTTTCTCTGAATTCCGGATATGCATTCTGATATGAGCACCTTGATGACAGAGGAATTTAGCTACACTCCTGTATTGGCACCTAGTAACAGACTAGTGTCTTGTTTTACTGAATTTGATGAAGGTTCATGAAACCTTGTAGCCCAGCCCCATTCATCAACCTGCTTAGCCTTCGTCTTTACTTTCTTTGAGCCTAGTCCACTGTTTTAGCCATGTTGATGAGTAATTTTGGCTGGGTTTTGATCTGTTCCTGGTACTCCATTTGCTAATACTAGTAACTCTTAAAATCTCGCTCATGTGCTAATAGTAGTCCACAGCCTCGTCAATTATAGTTCTGTACTAATTGAATATATTGTTTAACTATTGTTTTTTTTCTGAAGCTTATTTGATTGATCACGACACACTGATTGTATTGCAGATATCAGCTCGCTGGATTGCAGATATGTATCAAGCTATCTATCTAGAAGTGTATGAACACATGCTCCTTCATCCTGGATTACTGCAGAATGGTCAGTAAAGATTTTTCTTATATCGCCATTAGTTTAACCGCATCTCTGCTCTGTGCCCCTCATACAAGCAAGAATACTACATTTCTGTACTTAGGGTCTCATGGCTCTCTTAATAAAATTGTATGCTGTGTGTTCAAATGCCAATGTGTATACCCTGCAAAAAAATGCCAATGTGTATTGTCCCGGTCTAATCTAAAGTACAAGTGATTGCAAGAAATATGTTATAATGAAATACTCCTAACACTCAGTTGTGTCCAAAGATGCAAACTTTCTCAACTCACCACAGCTTGTTTCTTCTGTCATGTTAAATGACAGTTCTTGCCTGTTATTATTTACTGAATTCTTGTAGTACTAATTAATCATTACATGTTAAGTAAAGCAAAGATGACATTACTCCCTCCATCCAGGAAAGAATGCAATTCTCGCTTTTCGAGGAGTCAAACTGTTTAAAATTTGACTAAACTTATATTAAAACCTACTATCATTCATGATATAAAATAAGTATAGTTAGATTAGTTATAGAATATATTTTCATAATAAATTTTGTTTGGAGACATAAATGCTAATATCATTTACTATAAACTCGGTCAAACTTGAGTCACTTTGACTGACACGGATCCCATAATTGCATTCTTTCCTGGACGGAGGGAGTACTTTGCTAGTATGCCGTTGTAATGCAATTCCTCTGCATCAACATAATAAAATGTAACCAGCAAAAAAACTGGAAGTAGTGACTAGAGACTCACTGAAAGTTCTCATTCAAGATCCATAGATCTTAGTAATTGATTCTTTGTTCTATTTTCTTATGTAGGTATGAAACCAGCAAATCTATGACTTAGACCAAAAGATTGTGTGGTGGAGGGCTTGATAAGGAGTTAGTAATACCCCTACCACCTTGACTTTTAATGACTCGTGTGTTATGATGTATGGACTTCATGTAAGGATGAATCGTAAATGCACTTGTAATATCCGCATGGATATTTTACATCAATATAATGATTAGGGGCCAGAATAAATGTCTCTATGCATGTTATCATGTGTCAATTGAATATAGTGACTAGAATATATTGATTACTGCAACCGGTGTAGATTTCCTTGGGGGCCGGCCCTCAAGGAAATCAGAGTTAACTTGGCGGTTAATTTCCTTGGAGGTGAAGAGCAGCCAAGGAAACAACAATTACCTTTTCGGTCTAGCGTGTTTCCTTGGAGGTTGTCGACCCTCAAGAAAATTAATTTACTTGGCGGCTGTCGACCCCCAAGAAAACTTCTTTCCTTGGCGGTTGCAACATTTCCTTGACTCTTCGGCAAATTAAGTCTGGTTGTAGTTTCCTTGGCGGCCAGACTCCAAGGAAATTATCCTTGAGTGTCAAAACCGTCAAGGAAACTAATTTCCCTTGTCTTCTATTCTTGAGTGCATTTGCTTGATAGTTTGTGGACAAAGATCATTTCCTTGGCGGTTAAGCCCTTTCCTTGGAGGTTTTTGACACTCAAGGCAATTCGGGATTGTGGTAGTGGAAGGGGCCATGAATCTTCATGCCCAGGGAGGTAAGTGACAATCACTGATGCATGTTTGGGCTGTTTGTTTCTTGATTTAGCATTTGCCTAAAAATGGTGTTTGTTTCTTGACGGAATCCATATCTACTTTGCAGATAAACTCGATAAATATGAGTTGAACATGACCCTACCATTTATTTTGTTTGTTGAAAAATCCATGAGACATTCTGTGAAGTTCTCGACCACAATAGGGTGGATTTCTACTAATTTGAAAACTAGCTTAGATTATTGAGTCCTTACAGCTGCCATGAAAACCAGGAAGGCTGATATGGTTAAGTTACTTCAATTGTGGGTTAATAATCAGGGAGGCATGCATTATGTTAACAAGATGTTAGTTCTGCCTACCGGGTTTATGTGATTTATTTAAATAGTTATCTAGAACTTAAGGATTTTTTCTGCTATATTTTAGATGGATCCTCATGTGGCAAGCAGCTCACTGCATGGTGGGATTAAAGATGGGGAGGTTCTTCCTATTGGCACCACCTAATTTTATAATAAAATGGGATACACATGTTATTGTACTTGCACTGGTGTACTGTTTTTTCTCTTAGATGATGCTAAATGGTAGCCCTTTTTAGTTTTAGCACTAACAGGAACCAGAAGATTGCCCCCTCAAGATTTGAGTTGGCATATCGGACATCTCATGCTTGCTGCACATAAGATCGCACTACTTGAAAGGATCTAAACAATGCCTAGAGGGGGTGAATAGATGTATCTAAAAAATTCTACACAAACTCAAAGTCAAATGTCAGCGACTGTTGGAAGTCTCGGCAGTTTGAGCCGGAACTTCCGTCCCAAACAGCCAGGAGTTCCGACTCCTACGTGATTTTTACTACAAGTGCTAAAATGAACTTTTAGTGTGAGATTTCTTACAACCCCACTTCCAAGTGGTTAGGTAGATACGTAGAGTCACTCCCATGATGCCAAAATGCTTCAACTCTGTAGATCGAGTCCAGACCCTAAGAAGTGCTTGGAGAGAAGAGAAACAACCAAGAACAAATATGATAGCACAAATCACAACAACAAGCACGCGGGACACAAGGATTTATCCCGAGGTTCGGTAACCCCATAAAGGAGCTCCTATGTCCATGTTGAGGTGACCACAAAGGTTGGAGTCTCTTCCACCTCCTTGCCTCTCTTAAAGCAACCACAAAGGTCATTTGAGCTTCCCACTAAGAAATCAAGGGTAATACAAACTTCCCAAGGCTCTTCTATAAGATGGAAGCTCTTGGGCGACGCCTAGCTAGCTAGGAGCAAAGCTTCAAGAGTAATAGACGCAAATCCAACAGGCTTGACAAAAAAATCAAGTGCTCAAGCTTGCCAAAGTGATTCTCTCACTGAATCTACTCTCCTTTCACTCAAATTCTTAGGAAAATCAAAGTTAGGAGCAAAGGGGAGAGGAGAGGGGAGCTTTGAATGCTTGGAAGCTCTTTTGGACAGAGTTAGGTCATAATGAATGAGTGCATGATGGTTAGAAGAGATGAGAGAGCTATCTATACTCATAGGCAAAATTTAACCCTTCAGATCTGTGTTGGAAGTTCCGACATAGATCGCCAGAACTTCCGGTGGCTAAAGAAAATACTGTTCATATGTGTAGATAGTTGGGCTAGCTCAGCTGGAGTTAGAACTCCCAGCGGCTGTCAGGACTTCCGATGGCCAGCCGAGCAAGGCGACTAAGTCCCAAGAACTTGGGACTTCCGGCGGGAGCCAGGACTTCCGACGGGCAAAGTCCCAAAAACTATATCTAAGTGTTTGTGAGGTGCTTGAGTGTCTCTATTTTGATTTTATTTTTATGCTTGAACACTCTATCTTCCTCAGACCACCTAAACTTGCATCCCTCTTTTAAACCTAAACCCAAAACAAAAGATAAAAACTTTGAAGTCCGTTTTGAGTTCATCGGCCTTTTATACATCAAGAATTGAGGGACACCATTTTATAAAACAACTCTTTGATTCTTTCATGGGACTAAAGCTGCGATAAATCTCATTAAGATCTCATTAGTCCCTAATTTGGATGTCATCAATACACTAAAACCCACATAGGGGGCAAATGCACTTTTAATCCCCCCTTTTTGGTAATTGATGACAATGAACTTAAGCTTTTATAAGAATGAAAGAATTTAAAGCTTTTGAACCCCAAAATTTATGAAGAGCTCCCCCTTAATATATGCAATGAATTTGAATTTCAATGATGATCATTTATACCTCATTTGCATATATCAAGTCAAAAAGCTCCCCCTAAATTTTGCAATCCGTGGGGTGCAACAAGTGAGTGAACAAACCGTGAAAAAGATATGCAATATGACATGTTATATTCACAAAAAAATAAAAGAAAATGATGGCCAAGATTACAAAGTAAAAACTTTAACCAACATATGGCCATCCAAAATATAACAACCACCAATCACAAGTAGAGACAAACACAATAGCTAATAAGATAGATAAGCATTACTTGTCCTGCAATCATCCATCACACAAATACATAGTTGTCCATCACATAGTGCCACCACACGACATAGTTCATACAAGCTAAAAGGTTTTAAAGTCTTGAACTCAAATGACCAACTAACTTATTACAATAAGATCAAAGCCTAACACTCCCCTTTGTCAGCAAGTGCCAAAAGGGGTAGGCCACGTGAAAGAAACAACTACTCATCCTCGTCATCACGGTCACCACCATCATCACCATCGTTGTCGTCATCATCGTCTTCCTTGTGGTACTCCTCGTCATCAACATCAACGTGTTGCTTTTCATGGTGACGAGGCGGATTGGACGACTCACCTTAGTACTCCTTGCAAGCCTCATCATAAATCTCAAAAGGATCACCAAGTGACTCCAAGTCCCGAGGAGGTGCGGAGTGAATGTCAAGCTTCTGCTCAATGCGATGCATCCTCACTAACATCTCTTGCTCCCGCTCAGCACTAGCACAACAAGCCCCAAACATGTACTTCATGAAGAACTTGAACTTGCTAGGGGGCTTGTTACCGAAGGAGGATGAGGACTGAAGCTCCTCACTATGAGCATGGCGAGAGCGCAAAGCACGAGGTGGAGAAGCACAGGAGGAGGAACCCAAAGCACCTTGTCCTTTGCCTTTAGCAGCTTTCTCCAACTCTTTCTTTGCCTAAAGGGACATCTTGTTGGAAACTTTGAGCACTCGATGAGGGGCGTCCATAGCCAAGCTGAGGCCTGACACTTGCTCAATGATATGCATTATATAGGGAGCATAAGGGAAGTGCTTCACCACATCCTCACTAGCCTAGAAGATCTTGTTCCAAAGCTAACAACTCATGGAGAACTTGGTGAATTCATCGCTGGAGTAGTCAAGCACAACCTGTGAGTCATCACGTGGATGAGTAGAGTCACCACTTTTGGGATACAATATTTGACGAAGGATGTTGTTCAACACATAGTAGTATGGCTTAAACCAAACTATCTAACCATTAGCCCGATGACCCTTCAAGTACATATACTGATACTCGTTCATAGCAAGAGTCGGAATCTCAGTAATGGTGGTAGACCGGCGATCCTTGTGGTCCAAACCAAGAAGGCGAGCAAAAGTAGGAAAATCAACCTTCAATGGTCCAATCAATGACCTGAGTGTCTCCGGTAGTGTCCAGGTCATAGGATGCATAGAACTAACAAATCCACTCATTGTTCCACGGCTTGCGGAACTCCATCAATGGCTCAAGCCCCATCCTCTTCAAGTCACAGACCATCTGCTTAAGCTCTAATTCAGGCAACTAACCAAGGCAATAAGTGTCAATGTACTTCATTTGAATCACTGGAGGCTCTCGCTTTCTGAGGTAACGAAGGTAGACCAAGTGATAATAGAAATCAAAGTGAAAGGGTTGCCAGAACCTATACTCGATCCTCAAATCCTTGGGCTCAATATTGAGAGATTGGGGCTCAATATTGAGAGATTGGGCACGCTGACGATGAATCTCAAACACCTTGTGATGATAATCAACCATCAAGTGTGGAATGTAACCACTTGCTAGATTTGGTGTGCGCTGAAGGGGGCCTTGAAAGGGAACCAGACGGCTGACCCCAAAGTAACCTAGACCAGTAGGTGGGGTCATAGTACACACATCAACAGCGATGGTCCTGCCAGCTTGATTGAGGGCTTCTTCAGCAGGATCCACGACAGGCACATCTCCAAGGCCTAGCACAAACTATCGAGCCATGGCACCAACACGTGGAGGAGGATCGGCTGGAGCTTGAGTGGAAGCTTGAGTGCCACAAGCACGAGTCCCCCTGCCATGACCATGAGCACTAGCGGCATCACATAGACAAGCTGCCTTGGTATGTCCTGATGGCTTGGGGAGCCGATGGGGTCGTTGTTCTTCTTGGACCTCTTCTCTTGACGGTGGGGAGGGCTGTCGTCACTATCGGAAGCCATGGCTGTGAGGAAAAAGGGAAGTGAAACTAAGAATCAAGGCAAAGTAGGTTGAACGAATGCCTAGAGATGGAGAGACATGGATGGAGTAACAACCAAGGGGTCAAAAGTACCGGCTCGAGCTGAGACTTCCGGTGGTCAGGAGTTCCGATGTGGAGCTAGTACTTCTAGCACACTTGGTGGCCGATCCATCCATGGGGCCCCAAATCCTTGCAATCATTCACACAAGGAAGGTAGAGGAGGAGAGAGAAGAAGAAGAATAGAAGCAGAAACCAAGGTACATTGGAAGTTAGGTATAGGGTTAGCCATGGAGATTGTACCTTGAGAGAGGGAGGGAGAGGAAGAAGACCACACAGTCCACGGCGAGCATGACTTCCACGAATGATTCCACGGCCTCCACGAATGGACCCACAAGCAGATGGACAAACTCCACACCACACCATGACCTTCAACCATCGATGGGGAGAGGATGAGGTCGACTTTGGGAAGATGGAGGAAGGTAGGAGGGGCAAAGCCAGAGCTCTCGAGAAAGCTAGGGCGGCGATAGCAGTGCGAGGGCGGCGTGGGGGCAACGCAGGGGCAAGTGAGGTGCGAGCGGGTGGGAGGGGAAAGAGTGGAGCAAGTTAAGTTACTGGTCCAGCCGCAGTCAAAAGGAATTTTAACCCTAAGTCAAGGTGACATAGACGGTCAAAACACGGCTGACCCAGATCTGTGTTGGGAGTTCTAGCCTGAACCAGGACTTCTAGTAGTTGGGAGTTCTGACGTGGGCCGAGAATTCTGGCTGTCAAAACTTCTAGCCGACGCTGGTACTTCTGTTGGTGCTTCATAGCGTAAGTAGAAAAGTTCGCAAGCGCACGAAAGTACCGTTATAGCACTTCACCCAGTAGTATTCAGGGTATCATATTTTCACGAGGAACAAAGGTGTAAGAAGTCTCTTGGCTAGTCTACCCAGGAGAACAAGAGAAAGGATCACTCGGGTAGTGAGGTTCTTCTAAAGATTAGAGAACCTAAGAAAAGGTAACTTTGCCACTACAGACTTGCTTTGGGCACCGGCTTATGCTTGGTCTACCAGGCGATACCGGCCTATGGCTCTACGTCGTATCTGAATGTGGGGGATTACGAAGGACAGACAGGGCTATCATCACCTGTCACCTACCCCTCAACCGGGGGATACGAGGCAAACAAAGGTGACTTCTAGCTTAGACACCACATCTACGCTATCGGTCACTACTCTAGCATTGTCCTAGAACTTCCATCTTTATGAGGAGTCCTCTACTAGAGTATTCATCCAGGTGACGAGCGACGAACCCGCAAGCTTGTAATGAACAAAGATAACTTTCTTAAGAAATCGATACCAAAAGATGACCATGAACTTCTTACTCCAAGTAGTAAGATGATCGTAGAGGTACAAGTGTAGAGGGGGCGACATGTCTGGCACTCCGTCCACCCGATGTACAAGGCTGGCTGAGTACGAGAAGTAGAGGGAGCTGCTACTATGCTATTCCTCTAACTCTTCCTCACTCACTCCCTACTCTAGTCTAGCTAGAAGCTAATGGAAAAAGTGGGTGGTCTTGCTCTTCTTCTCCAAGTGTATGATGATGTTGAATGTGAAGAGGGGGCCTCCTTTTATAGTTTGAGGAGGTCGGTTTAGTGAGGTATTTTAGGAAAGCACCCATGCAACTGACCTCCCCGTGTATTGAATCCACTGCCTAAGGAAGGTGGGGCCAGGCTAAGCTAAGGGCAGTATGGGCGCACCATGGGTGCAAGCCATACCCGGCCAGCCCACTCGCCACCACCTTGCTCTGTTGGGTTGCTGGCTAGGCCTAGATGGCTCCCACGTCGGTGCTTGGCCCAAATTCAGAGATTGGATGGGCTTTGCTTGTGTTTTGCTTGAATACGCCTTCTTGGTTGCACATTTTAGTGTGTTTTCATGTGTTGCCCTGCAAAACATCTTTGTACCAAAACTCGTGGAGAATGTTAGTTAAAAACCCTATTTCTAAGTTTTGGTTTCTCATATTTGTTAATTTTGTTTAACTGTTGGTGGTATAAATATGAGCTAAGCATCGCCAACAAGCTCCCCCACACTTAGTTTTTTGCTCATCCTCGAGTAAAGTTTTTAAGGACTAAGCGGGTTCATCTCCTTGATCTAAAAATCTGCATACAAATTATTCCTAGATTCACCTTAACTTGTGAACTTTCAAGTGTCTACCAAAATATCTTGGGTAGCTGAAAAATGGAATAGCTTGGATTCAAATCTTCTCACTCTATTCCTGCTCAGAAAACTTGGGTTTTTGTATGGTTTTGAAAACAATAAGATAGATTTTGTTCCTTGAATGATTCTCTCAAGTCACTCAATTTTGTAAGTGGTTCCTCACCAAGGAATATTTTGAAAAATTTCCTTCTCTTTGATTGTCTTACTCCTAAAGCTTATGTGGAGCTTTTGGGTAGGGATGAAAATTTTGAGTCACACTTACCTTGCATATGTTGTAAAGTCAAATTCTGGACCTCACCGAAGGGAAGCGTCATACTCTTAGATTAAAACTGTGTAAGTGTGTGGAATTTGGTGGAAATATACTCCTTGATTTGATTTGATCTCTACCTTTTTGAGACATGGCAAGCTTATTTTTTTCTTATGAGCCTTCATGTGCTCATTTTTTTTTCAATGCTTCTAGGATCTTCATGTGTCCCTATTTTTTCTATACTTTGGGACCTTCATGTGTCCCACTCTTTTTTTAATACTTTTTGCATAGCCTTTTTGTCTTTTAATATGCTAGGGAGATCATAATTTTAGAGCATGGAGTATTTATTTGCTAGTGATGGAGAACATGTTTCAGCATATTCCCAGTGTAGGAATAGCTGTTTATTTGTGGCGTGTACGTGAGTTTTGATCTTGGGAGCATGAAACATCTCTCAACAGGGGTCACATAACTTGATCAAACTCAATACAAAGTAAGAGTCAGATGTGGAAGGTTTCATCATGTATGATCATATATGGCCTTGGTAGGTATGTGAATGTCATTCAAGGAACATGCTATTTTGGATTTTTGTTTTGTAAAAATAAATCCCAAGTACTTTGCAAGAATGAGCAAGAGTCATATCATCCTACTATATCTCATTCGTCAATTACTTAGATAAAATGGGTTCCTTATGATAAGTGTTCACAAGTTTTTTAGGAATATTAGCAAGGAATAAAAGGTATGTGAACTTTCTTAATCAAAGGCAGATATGGAGATGGAGCATTTATTTTTAGTTTATTTTAAAATGTGTATAGTTTTAAAGCTTCTATTAAATATGGAGTGAGAGAGTGAGAGTTGCACAGACCGAGTTCTGAATTTGGTCATCATTTGTGCAACTGAGTAGGAGGTGAGTGTGGTGCCTCCCACACACTTGTTTTCCTGCCTGTTTTATTTTGACAACAAAAAGAAAACAAGAAAACAAGTGTGAAAAATATTTCTAATAATAATATTGTTATTCAATTATCAAAATGATAGGCGCATTACAAGATTGATACTCAAAAATGGTTGGAATGAAAAACTTGAAAGATAAATATGCGCCTAATTATTTTGGCGGGATTGGCCTAGGAAGGCTGATTTAGAGCATGCTCTACTCCTGCCGCCTTTGCCACCCTAGCAACCTTTTCTCCAAAGCCGTGGCGAAGCTCATTGATCTCATCACCGAGGTCTTTGATTTTCATAAGACTCGGCAAGATGATCATTGGCCTTTCTAATGCTTTCGCGCAAGCTTTTGTTGCAAGTGTAGGACCTTTGGGTGGCTGCTCATCATCACTATCGCTGAAAAATCCAGTGGGCTACCCTCTAATACGAGGTTTTGCCATCCTTTTGAACCTAAGAGGTGCACCTGAGGATTCCACCGACTCTTTTCCTGATGGAGCCAGCTTGCGCACCGGTTCCTTAGTGGGCTTACGCATGAGCGCCTTTCCATACCCTCCATCGGGTTTGTGCACGTCTACAATAGTATAGGAAGGACTAGGTCTAGCGGTGGGTAGGGACGAGCTAGAGTGAGAGACCGATTTGCCCGAAGGTGTTACAAAAGGGTGTTTGCTTTGTCTGCTAGCTTCGGGCGCCTTCCTCTTGAGGCCGATGGCGCTAGTGGTTGGCCTTGTCGGGGGCGCCTTCTTCTCCTTGGTGCCACTAAGGGGTGCCTTGGAATGCGCCATGGTCTTGAAGCTAGTGCCACCACTCATAGCATAGCTTATTGGTGGCATGATAGCAAGTGGTGCCTCCAAGATCATCCTCGCTTCTTCCCTCATAAAAGTGCTCTCAGGTACTAAGTCTATAGAAGCTGGCACTCCATCAAGGTTGTAGGTGGAACTAGAGGCCATGTACAAGGCGAGAGCTGGCTAGCCACACTGAGCTTAGAGTGCTTCCGGGGAGGAAGAGAAGTTATTGCTTGGTGTGAAGAGAGGGAGAGGTTTGGGGTGGTTTATATAGGAGCTTGGGCCTCTACCACGAAGGAAACAATCAAAGCACAACCGTAGCCATTATACATAGAAGATCAATGAGATGTACACGAAGATTGGGGGCCAGCGGAGCAGAGAGTGGTGCGGCCACACCATCAATGCGCTCGCACCCCTAGCTCCTCCCCCTAGACTGAGTTTGCATCCAGATGCACATGCATGCATGTGGATTCGAGGGATGCTGGTGCTCGGATTTGATTTACTAGGATTAGAGAGTAATAGAGCAAGATGCACATGATCAAGTTGTATCAAGGGAATATTCAAGTTGCAAGTTTCACATGATTTTGTAATTAAGAGTGGATATTCATGTTATCAGCAAAAATCAAGCAAGAATAAGCAAGAATCATGGTTTGTCTAGTGAGGACAAAAAGGTCATTTAGTCATGATAGCTTGCTTAGAAAGAAAAGCAAAGTTTTTTACGTTTTAAGTAAATGAAAGAACTGTTAGCATTATTATTTTTAAAATTTCATAAGTTTTGAATGAATTTATCAAAAGAAATTAAATATATCCTATCTATTTTTAAGTTAGTGTTATAAGAAGGCTCTAGGAAAACTATTAAACATTGACCTTTAACTTTGAAAATGTTACCGTCGTCGTCTTGAATAGTGATCGTGCCATGTGGCGAAGTGTTGATGATGGTGTACGGTCCTTGCCATTTGCTTCTTAGTTTTCCTTCACCAAAGAGCTTGACTCGGGAGTTGAATAGTAGAACTTTGTCTCCCTCCTTGAACTCTTTCTATTGGATTCGGTGATCGTGCCATCTCTTAGTTCTCTCTTTGTAGAGCTTGGCACTGTGGTACGCCTTCTCTCGCCACTCTTCTAGCTCGGCTATTTGTTTCTGTCTATTTTTACCGGCTAGCTTGAAATCCATGTTCCAGCTTTTTATGACCTAGTGAGCTCGGTGTTCAAGCTCAACTGGCAAATGTCAACTTTTTTCCATACACTAGCTAGAACAACAACATGTCGATGGGAGTTTTGTAAGCTATCCTGTATGCCTAGAGTGCACCAGGTAGCTTATCTTTCCATCCCTTTCCCATTGCATTGACCGTCTTCTATAGGATATTTTTTATTTGTTTATTTGAAGTTTCTGCCTGACCGCTAGTTTGAGGATGGTACGGGGTGTCAATGTTGTGCTTGGCCCCAAGCTCTTTTAGGAAGGCTCTGAAGGTCTTTTTCGATGAAGTGGGATCCCCCATCGCTTATCACCATTCTTGGTGTTCTGAAGTGAGGGAGGATCACTTCATGGAACATCTTCCTTGCGTGCCTGGCGTCGGCAGCTCTGCATGGTAATGCTTCCACCCATTTTGATATGTAGTCCATGGTGATAAGGATGCACTCGCTGTCATGGGACTTTTGAAACGGTCCCATGAAGTCAATGCCCCAGACATCAAAGATCTCCACTTGTAGGTTGTAGTGGAGAGACATTGCATTGCGAGCCATGATGCCACCTTGCAGCTATCATTTCTGACACCTTCGGATGAATTCTTTGGTGTCTTTGTACATCATCGGCCAGAAGAATCCGCACTGTTAGATTTTGGCTTGTGTGTTGAATACTCCATAGTGGACTTCGTACAGTGCTGCATGGTATTTCTCAATGATTTGCAAGTCTTCCGCCATTGGTGCACATCTCCTCAATAGGACATCAGAGCATACCCTGTACAGGTATGAGTCATCCCAAAGGTGACGTCTGCTTTTGGCTTGCAGCTTTCTTTTGTTTTCTCCTGGTGGTATGTATCCTGAAACCATGAAGTTCACGATGTTTGCATACCATGAGTTTGAATCTATCACCTTTAGTAGCATGTCATCGTGTAGGAAGTCATTTATTGGAGTTCCTGCATGTTAGTGACATGCATACGTGACAAATGATCTGCAACGATGTTCTCTACTCCCTTTTTATCTTTTATTTCAAGGTCAAATTCTTGGAGTAAGAGAACCCATCTTATTAATCTAGGTTTAGCATCTTTGTTAGTGAGCAAGTATTTAAGTGCAGCATGATCAGTATAAACGATAACTTTTGCACCTACTAAGTAAGACCTAAACTTGTTGATAGCAAAAACAACTACTAAGAGCTCTTTTCTGTGGTAGCGTAGTTAAGTTGAGCTCCTATCAGCGTTTTGCTAGCATATGCGATTGCATGATGCTTCTTATCTTTGGTTTGGCCAAGGACCGCACCAACAGCATAGTCACTAGCATCACACATGATCTCAATCGGCAGCGATCAATCAGGTGGTTGGATGATTGGTGCTGAGATGAGTGCTTTCTTGAGAGTGTGGAAAGCATCTAAGCACTCATCTGTGAATTCAAAAGGTGCATCCTTAGCTAACAGGTTCATGAGGGGTCTTGCGATTTGTGAAAAATCTTTGATAAATCGCCTATAGAACCCTGCATGACCGAGGAAGCTACGAATTCCTTTCACGTTCACGGGGGGTAGTTGCTCAATAACCTCAATTTTGACTTGTCTACCTCAATCCCCCTCTCGTACACAAGTTGCCTGAGAATGATGCCCTCACGGACCATGAAGTGGCACTTTTCCTAGTTAAGTACCAGGTCCTTCTCTTGGCATCGTTGCAAGACCTTGTCTAGATTCTTGAGACAGTGATCAAAGGTTTTGCCATAGACCGAAAAGTCATCCATGAACACCTCCATGATTTCTTCTTTCATATTTGAGAAAATGGACATCATGCACCGTTGGAATGAAGCGGGTGCATTACACAACCCGAACGACATTCTACGATAAGCATATGTTCCATATGGGCATGTGAAAGTTGTCTTGCTTCGATCATCGGTGTGGATGGGAATCTAATGGTACCCAAATACCCATCGAGGAAATAGAAGAAACAATGCTTCACCAATCACTCTAACATTTCATCAATGAAAGGTAGTGGGAAGTGGTCTTTCTTTGTTGACACATTGAGTTTCCAGTAATCAATACACATTCTCCACCCTATGACCGTCATTCCTCCTTTCTTTGGAACCACTTCGACGGGGCTACCCCAGTCACTATGTGGTATGGGATAGATTATCCCGGTGTGAAGAAGTTTGAGGACTTCCTTCTTCATGACTTCCCGCATCGCATTATTGAGCCTACGTTGAGGCTCTCAAGATGGTGTACTCAAAGGATCAATCAGAATGCGATGGGTATAGAGAGTTGGGCTAGTCCCCTTGAGATCTTGCAGGGAATACTTGAAAACTGACCTATGTTTCTCTAAAACGGCAATGAGTTTGGATGTCTCCTCATCAGATAGCTTATCGCTAATGATGATAGGAGTTTCTTTATCGCCATTCAAGAAAGCGTAACGTAGGCCAGCGGGTAGGGGTTTTAGCTCAACCGGAGATCGTGTCGGTGCTTCCTCTTGGGGAAGGTCAATGGTTTATCCTAAGTCATCCTCTTCTTCTACGAAGAGTTTCGTATCCTTTTCTAAGGACTATTCAGGAGAATCAAAGGGCAAGACTGACATGAGTTCCTTGGGTGGTTTTGGATCAAGGAGAGATTCTGCCACCGAGTTTTTAGCTCGAGTGATAGGAATGGAAAAAGTGTCTCTCCCCAACTTTATGCTTAGATCCCCTGATATGGTGGTTCTATAAAGAGCTTTTCTAGGGGATGCCCTATCATGATGTCAAAGTCCTAAATGTCAAAGACATGGAAGTTGAGAGCCATTACAGTATCATCATGATGAATTGTGGTATTGTGCAGAATTCCATGTCCTTTCAGGATAGACCATGGGTTATCTCTAAAAGTTTTGTTTGTTAGAGCAAGGGGTTCATTGCCAAAATAGGCAGATGTAAAAGATGTAGACATCAAATTTGCTCTTACAGTGGGTGAGTAAAGCACATCCACCATTGTTCCAAGAACCTTGCATTGGATGGTTGAAGGAGGGAAGCGAATCTAAATTTCTTCAAAAGAATGATCTACCTCTTCCACCCATTCACTGCTCATGATAGCACTCAACTCCTTGATTGATTCTCTAAGGGATTCTTCATCTAAAGATTCATGAGGAGTGACAGGAACTGGTGGCTTCTTTTTACATGAGTATTTCGAGGTGTTTCCAAAATCATCAAAAAAGTCACCCTCAAAGTACAGAAGGTCTAATGGTTGGAAACCTTCCTTTGGATCTTTTGATTCGGGTAAGGGTTTCTCAGCCTCAGCCGAAGAGACTTCCTCGTGAAATTGCTCGGGTTCTATTCAGAGGGGTTTTAGCGAGGGAGTGTTCTTTATAATGCGGTCTAGGAGAGCTTCTCCCCCTGCCGTGGTTTTGTGGGTGAAAGAACCTCCGGCAGCTATATCGAGCTGTAGGGTAGACTCCTTGCTAAGACCTAGCCAAAAATATTGTAATAGCACATGGCTTGGTATAGACAAGTTTGGGCCAGACCTTGTTAGGATTGAAAAATTGTCCTAGGCTGCACCTATGGTTTCCTTCGCTTTTTGTTGGAAGTTGAGGATCTCTTGTCATAGGACAGTGATTCAGAATATAGGGAAGAACGCAAGACAGAATCTATTCCTTAGTTCTTCCCAATCACCAGTTACCTTCCCTAAGTTATGGGCGTACCATTGTTTTGCCCTCTCATCAAGTGAGAAAGAAAACAACTTCCATCGAAGAGTTTCTTATGACATGCCCAAGATGGTCAGGCAAGCATAGAGCTACTCAAACTCCATTAGGTGATGGTAGGGGTTTTCATAATCTAACCCCAAGAAGGTCTATTCTCGAACCATGGCTATGAAGCTAGGGCGGAGTTTGTAACTAGAAGCTGTGATTGGCTTCGATGATTGTGGTGGTTCAACGAACTCGCCCTTGGGAGCAGAAAAGTTTTGAGTGGTAGGTTGTTCCATTGGAAAAGAGTAAAAAGAAAAGAAAGGTAAAAATAAAAGGATACACAGGCAAACTAGGTTCAGAGACTAAAACAATAAACGTTCCCCGGCAACGGCGCTAGAAATGCTTGTTGGTGCTTCTTAGCGTAAGTAGAAAAATCTACAAGAACATGAAAGTACCATTGTAGCAGTTCACCTGGTGGCATTCAGGGTATCATATTTCCATGAGGAACAGAGGTGTAAGAAGTCTCTTGGCCAGTCTACCCAAGAGAACAAGAGGAAGGATCACTTAGGTAGTGAGGTTCTTCTAAAGATTAGAGAACCTAAGAAAAGGTTACATTGCCACTACAGACTTGCTTCGGGCACCAGCATACGCTTGGTCTGCCAGGTGATAGTGGCCTATGGATCTACGCCGTATCCAAACATGGAGGATTCTAAAGGATGGACAGGGCTGTCACCACCTGCTGCCTACCCCTCACCGGGGGATACAACTCAAACGAAGGTAACTTGTAGCTTAGACACCACATCTACGCTATCGGTCTCTAGCGTTGGCCAGGAACTTCCATATTTATCTGGAGTCCTCTACTAGGGTATTCATCCAGGGGACAAACGATGAACCCGCAAGCTTGTAATGAACAAAGATAACTTTCTTAAGAGCTCGATATCAAAAGATGAACTCGAACTTCTTACTCCAAGTAGTAAGATGATCATAGAGGTACAAGTGCAGAGGGGGCCGACAAGTCCGATACTTTGTCCACCCGATTGACAAGGCTTGCCGAGTACAAGAAGTAGAGGGAGCCGCTACTCCGCTATTCCTCTAACTCTTCCTCACTCACTCCCTACTCTAGTCTATCTAGAAGCTAATGGAAAAAGTAGGTGCTCTTGCTCTTCATCTCCAAGTGTATGATGATGTTGAATGTGAAGAGGGGGGCCTCCTTTTATAGCTTGAGGAGGTCAGTTTAGTGAGGCATTTTAGCAAAGCACCCATGCAACTGACCTCCCCATGCATTGAATGCATCGATTGAGGAAGGTAGGGCCAGGCTAAGCTAGGGGCGGTACGGGCGCACCATGGGTGTGGCTGCACCCTAGGCCCACCCACTCGCCACCGCCTTGCTTTGGTGGGTTGCTAGCTGGGTCTAGATGGCTCCCATGTCAGTGCTTGGCCCAAATTCAGAGATTGGATGGGCTTTGCTTGTGTTTTGCTTGAATGCGCCTTCTTGGTTGTGCATTTTAGTGTGTTTTCATGTGTTGCCCTGCAAAACATCTTTGTATCGAAACTCATGGAGAATGTTAGTTAAAAACCCTATTTCTAAGTTTTGGTTCTCATATTTGTTTATTTCGTTTAACTGTTGGTGGTATAAATATGAGTTATGCATCACCAACAACTTCTAACGCAGGAAAGTTAGAAACTCCCTAGCTCAAACTCACCATGCTAAGTGGGGCAAAAATATGATGGACACTAACATTTTCACATGTGACTAGATTTCAATCAAGCATTACAAGACAATAGTCACATATGAAAACAAGAGAGTAGATTTTGAAAGTAACACACAACATTTTCACAAGTGTTTTCTCCTATCTAGATCAAACAAAGTATGTGCAAGACATCAAGCCACATTACGAGAATCAATGATATTTAGCTCACTCCTCAAAGCACAAAATCTTGACTCATCTAGGGGCTTTGTGAAGATATCGGCTAGTTGCTTTTCGGTGCTCGCATGATGAATTGCGATATCTCCTTTGGCTTCGTGGTCTCTCAAAAAGTGATGCCGGATGTATATGTGCTTTGTTCGAGAGTGGTTTATAGGGTTGTTTGCCAACTTAATGGCACTCTCATTGTCACGCAAAAGGGGAATCTTGGTTAGCTCATAACCAAAGTCTTTGAGAGTTTGCTTTATCCAAAGTAGTTGGGCATAACATGCACCGACCGCCACATACTCGGCTTCGGTGGTGGACAAAGCAATGGAGTTTTGCTTCTTAGAGCTCCAAGACACCAAAGACCTACCAATAAATTGGCAAGTCCTAGTAGTACTCTTTCGATTTACTTTGCAACTGGCACAATCCAAATCAGAATAGCCAAGTAACTCGAAAGTAGAGCCCTTCGGATACTACAAGCTAAGATTAGGAGTGTGCACTAAATACCAAAAAATTCTATTAACAGCCACAAGGTGACATTCTTTTGGATTAGCTTGAAATCTTGCACACATGCACATACTAAGCATAATATCAGTCCTAGATGCATAAAGGTAAAGGAGGGATCCAATCATGGAGTGATATACCTTTTGATTGACGTCCTTTCCACTTTGATCAAGATCAAGATGTCAATTGGTTGGCATAGGTGTCTTGATGGGCTTGGCTTTGTCCATGTTAAACTTCTTCAAGATGTCATTGGTGTACTTGGTTTGACTTATGAACGTGCCATCCTTAAGTTGCTTGATTTGAAATCAAAGAAAGAACTTCAACTCTCCCATCATGGACATCTCGAACCTATTCGTCATAATCCTACTAAATTCCTCACAAAAAGCCACAGTAGTACTACCAAATATTATGTCATCGACATATATTTGGCAAACAAAGATATCATTATTGACTTTGTGAGTAAATAAAGTAGCATCAGCCCTTCCTATCTTAAATCCTTGTTTGAGTAGGAAATCCTTCAAGCAATCATACCAAGCTCTAGGGGCTTGTTTGAGCCCATAGAGCACCTTGTCGAGCTTATAGACATGGTTGGGATACTTGGGGTCTTCAAAGCCCAGTGGTTGCTGCACATACACCAACTCGGATAGGGGCCGTTAAGAAATGCACTTTTCACATCCATTTGATATAGCTTGAAATCATGATGAGCGACATAGGCAAGTAGAATGTGAATTGATTCTAGCCTTGCCACCGGTGCATAGGTCTTCCCAAAATCCAAGCCTTCAATTTGAGTGAACCCTTGAGCCACCAACCGTGCCTTGTTCCTTGTCACCATGCTATGCTCATCTTGCTTGTTGCGGAAGACCCACTTGGTTCCAATCACATTTTGCTTGGGCCTTTCCACCAAGGACCAGACTTCATTCCAAGTGAAGTTGTTCAACTCCTCTTGTATGGCTATCATCCAATCCGGATCATGAAGTGCATCTTCCACCCTATGAGGTTCTAAAGGAGAGACAAACGAGTAATGTTCACAAAAACTTGCTAAATGAGAACGTGTTGTTACCCCTCATCGAATGCTCTCCAATATGTTATCAACAGGATGGTCCCGTTGAATGGAATGATGAACTCTCGGATGTGGCACTTGAGTTGATCTTTGGATGGGGCCATCATCTTCATCATCATGGTCTTGATCAATTGGAGGATCAAAACCATTGTCTTGTGGAGGATTGTCTTCACTTATTTCTTGATTGTTGAGTTGAGGTCGAACTTGCTCATCACCATTGATAGCACCATCTTCATGTGAATGACCTTGTGCATCATTTGATCTTCCATCATGATTGTTTCTTGTCACGGAAGCTTCACCATGATCATTTGATGATACATAAGGAAAGGTTGGATCATGATCAACATGCACAATGGTGTCTTCATTGTCATCTTGTACTTCGATGGGCTTCACTTCACCAATAGCAAGCTTCTTGATAGCTTTATGTGGAGCTTCTTCATTACCTACAATCTCAACATTGACTTGCTCCTTTTGAGAGCCGTCAGTTTCATCAAAAGTCACGTCTACCGCGATTTCTATCAAACCAGTGGTTTTATTAAAAACATGATATCCATGTTCATTAGTACCATAACCAAGCATAAAACCTTCATCCACCTTTGGTGCAAACTTTGAGCTTTTGGATTTCTTATTAAGTATAAAACACTTCGATCCAAAAACTCTAAAGTAATGCACCTTAGGCTTTTTATCGGTTAGAAGTTCGTAGGCAGTCTTTTCTCTTTTCTTGTGAAGATATAAGCAGTTGATAGCATGACATGTCATGTTGACCGCTTCTACCCAATAGTTGGTTGGAGTCTTGTACTCATCCAACATTGCTCTTATGGCTTCGATGAGAGTTGGGTCCTTCCTCTCCACAACTCTATTTTGTTGTGGAGTGTAGGGAACCAAAAACTCATGCTTGATTCCTTCTTCATCAAGGAACTCCTCAATGTTGGTGTTCTTGAACTCTGTTCTATTGTCACTTCTAACTCTCTTGATCTTGACATCAAACTCATTTTGGGCTCTTCTTGCAAACTTCTTGAATATGCCTTTTACTTCACTCTTGTCACGCAAAAAGAATACCCAAGTGAAACAAGAAAAATCATCAATAATTACGAAACCATATTTGTTACCACCAATGCTTATATATGTAACACCCCGGGTGTTTTAAATACTAAAATCTGCCATGTCATCATATGCATTGTACATCATTTTGTATTAGTGAAAACTTTGATATGCATACACTAAAACAAGTTTACATTTATGTTATATGTGTTGCCTTGTATGGTTGAATCAATTTCAAAACAATTGTGTTAATTTAGATTTCCGAAAACCCTGATTTCCAGTGATTAGTTTTACCCCGAAAAACCCATTTCAAAATATGAGCACATTTTTGGGTTGAGCCTTAAAGCAAAAGTGTAGAGCTTGTTGAGTTGTACAAAGTTGGTTTTTGGAGTTTTCAAAGTTGTTTAGAAAAAATTGAAGTAATTTGAAAAGGCGTAATTCTTTAAATGTCCCATTTTTGAATTCAAATTTGCATTTCAACATGTAGACCGAATTAGGGGGTGGTTATAAAAGCAAAGTTGTAGAACTTTAAATTTTGAGCAACTTTTATTTTTGGAGATTTTTGAGTTGTTACATAAATTTGGGAGTAATTTGTATTTTAAATCAAATGGCAATTTTGTAAATACTGTGAACAGTGCCCGTGGAAGACACCTTATCGCCGATGAGCTTCTATTTCGTTCTGGTCGACGCCGTGGCCGTCCTTGGCTTCGCGCTGGCATGGAGAAGGCTCCTGCGTGGCTTCCTTGTGCTTCTAAGCTGCGCTATAAGGCCTTTGCCGTCGTTGTTCTTCACCGTTTTCCTTCCTCTGTTTTCCCGCCGCCGCCGCCGCTGCTCCGTCGTGCGTTTGCCGTCGCCGTAGTGCCTCCACCGTCTCGACAAAGCTTGTTCCAGCTCTGCCTACTCCTTGCGCACCTAGCCAACCAACTCTGGTCACTTTGTTTTGCCGGGAATCGCCGCTCGCCGCCTTTCTTCTTCGCGGCCGGCAATACCACCGTAGCAAAGCGTTGCCGTGGCCGGAGCTCTCTGGTGAGCCTTTGCTCTTGCTCGGCATAGCTCCAGCTTTGCCTTGATGCTGTGGTGCTTAATACCTTGTTGCTTGGTCATTTTGTCCATCACAGTCACCGGTTCACCGCCGTCGTCGTTGTTTGCGCCGCCGGGATCACTGTGAACGTCGACCAATGTCTCCGTTACTCCTCCGGTCTTGCTCTTTGCTCTATCGTGATCGGGGTGAGCTGCTGAACCTTCCCATGCTTTTGGTTTAAGCTCTACCGGTCTTGTTTTGCCGGCGTAGTGCCGCTGAGCCGCCGTGTCCGCCATGGCCGGTGCCGAGCTCGGGTTGTGCAGTAATCGGTGCGATTTGTGCCACCAATCGACGCGCCTCGTCGTTGTGATCACGGTGGTACCTTGGCCGTCGCCGTTGATCTCACCGGCGGCGAGAAATCGCCGGTCAGAGCCGTCGTCGCCGTAGTCAACACGGGAGGAAGGGGATGACAGGTGGGGTCGCGCTGTCAGTGACTGTGGGTTTCAAAATGGATTTTCTATTCTTCATAAATGGATGAATAGTATGAGTTTTTGTTATTTTTGTGTAGAATTATTTAGAGCTCCAAAATTATGAAAATTTTTGTATGGCTTCTCTGTGATGTATATTATTTAGGAAAAATATGAAATGTTGATTTTCAGTACTTTTTCAATGTGATAAAATTGCTCAATTAATTAATAAATGAGTTTCCATGATTTTTCTAGGCTTATTTCTTTATAAAAAAATTATGAAAATTGTTTTTCCACCTAGTTATCATGTGATGAACATTTAAAAAAATTTTGAGGTCAATTGGAACAAGTTGATTTATTTCATAATTTGTAATTAAATAATTAATTCATAAAAGCAAATAGTAACCTTTAATGATTTAGGTTTTGATTGAATTTTGGATTGAGTGATGACCTTGGGTCATTAGTTGATAATGATCCTTGGCAATGGAATTAGTGTTACAAAAAAGGTTTAGTTAGTTTGGCTTGTAACTGTACCGCGATGGAAAGTTGTATTCAAGTTGTTAATCTTTCATCCATCATCGAGCATCATGTTTTATATCTCGCATCATGTTAAACATGGCATTGTTACTATGTGTAGTGAACGAAGGTGAGCACGTGGTAGTTAATCAAGTTGTGGAAGAAGTTAATCCGCCTGTTGAGGTCGGGTTTGATAATTGTGGAACGACTCCGGAACCTAACTTTTCCATCAACGAAGGCAAGCCCCGGATGCATTTAAACCTACCTTGTGTTTTACAAATTGATTTCACTTTTGCTTTTCTTTACTGCATTAAGTGATTAGGAGTTAAGTGAAAACCTAATTGGTGCATTATCAACCTTGTTTTTCCATATCTACCGTGTTACCAGTTTTAATTCGTATATGCCTAGTTGTGCTTGGCTATGCTTAGAACGATGAAAGTCGGGTGATTACCTGTCATCTACAAGTTTTAAATGGAACTTTGGTTACTTATGTTATCATGTGATATGGGAATGTGGAGTAATAAATCTAGACCGGGCGGACTCGGTGTGTGAGAGCCACAAGACATGGAGGTCTTGTGAGCGGGTTCTTTTCGCCTGTGTCGATTAAGGTCCGTCCATTGTTGAATTGCATGAGGTGAGACTTTGTAGTACTAACCACATACTCCGGTAAGCCTTAACTTGGCTATTCTATTACGAGAATGGCTACTCGCGCATTGGTAGTGGAGAGATGGCGGGAATAGCGTGTACCCACGTGGCAATGGGCTAGATTGGTGGAGTACTGTATTCTCAGGTGGCGTGGACCCGTTCTTGTTTTAGAGGATCTGAGGGTAGGTTGGTATATGCAGGTTGGGGACCTACATATGTCGTGTGGTCTGGAATCCCCAGCTGGGTTGCTCCTCGGTTATGGAGACTCAACTCACTGTTCATCATCGTAGTTTAATAACTGAAATTTTAGCTGGTTTTGAGAAAGAGTTTGATATGAAGTTTATGATCTCATTACGGATCATGGCAGATTCATATGTGGTTCTTATGAAGTTTTATATGTTGAAGTAAAGAATTTTGTTAAAGAGCTTTTACGCAAAAGAACTTTGATTATTGCTAAAGCCATACCTTGAATCCCTGAGCCTGCATTCCTGAGTTCTATCAGTTTCTATTTTTGGTTAAGTCTTGTTGAGTACTTTTGTACTCAGGGTTCGTTGACCCTTGTTGCAGGTGAGGCTCATGAGCAGGTCTGCTTTGGACCATGCTGCATGACTGTTGTTCAATCCGATGACGACTAGTAAATGTGTGGCCCTTGGGCAGGGCAGTTTAATTGTGTGTTTTGTATTGTGTTATAATGCCACTCCACTATGTCGTTTTGTAATAATTATCAAACTTAGTTGTAAGATTTGAAACTACTATTTTGTAAACTATGTTATTGTAAGACTTCCGCTGGTGTAGATATTTGAATAAATGTTGTAATACTACAATGACTCTGTAATGTGATCCTGCTCGGAAATCGTGGATGATTCGAGGTTCCTCGAGGACACCCGACAGTCTTCTTAAGTTATCAGGAACATATGCATAGTTGTCAGAGGTCATCGAACAGTGACAGGTGCATGTGGGCCCAATAATTTAGGAGGTTCTGCCACAATATAAGCGACAGGTCTAAATATGTCCATACAAAGCAATTCCAATGGCCTTTCGGTTGTCACAACATTCTTGACGGGATGTTTAGCTCCAACTTGTTTTCCCTCTTGGCATGCACTGCAAATTCTATCTTTCTCAAAAGAAACATTTGTTAGTCCAAGGATGTGTTCACCTTTTTGAAGTTTGGCCAAGTTCCTCATCCCAACATGGGCATGATGGCGATGCCTTAGCCAACCCATGCTAGATTTTGCCATTAAACAAGTCTCAGGATTTACTCTATTTGATGTGAAATTAAGTCGATAGAGTTTTCCCTTTAAATAACCCATAAATGCAATAGAGGAATCCTCCCTTCTATAGACTTCCAAACCCTTATTCATAAAGAGACAATTGTAACCCATCTCACAAAGTTGGGAAACAGACAACAAATTGTATCTCAATGAATTTACAAGTAAAACATTGGAAATAGAGTTATCATTTGAGATAGCAATTTTACCCAAACTGAGCACTAATCCTTTTCCAGTGTCACCAAATACAATGTTTCCACTTTGATCATGACTAGGTTGGAATGATGTGAACATGTCCTTCTCTCCGGTCATATGATTGGTGCATCCACTATCCAACACCCAACTTGTTCCACTGAAGGAATATTCCTACAAAAACAAATCAAGCTTTTGTTTTAGGCACCCAAAAAGATTTGGGTCCTAGGGGGTTAGTCACATAAAACTTGGGCACCCAAACACTCCTCATAATCTCCTTCCTCTTATGGGCACCAACATACTTCACCACGATCTTGCCATCCTTGCCCCAAGAACACATGTAGTCACTATCATAGCATCATGGGATTGGTGCTTGAGGCTTAGGGGCCTCCGCTTGCTTCATCTTGTTTGTCTTGTCACTTGTAGGTGCAACCTTGGGAATGTAGACCTTCTTGTTTGCCTTGCATATGAGCTCATCAAGAGCAACACCCTTGTTGAACTTCACATAAGGCACACCATTGATCATGTTTCTTCCATTTGCCTTTCCATCATACCTATTGTAGCCAATGCCTTCCTTGATTCATGGGTGTCTTGATGACTTGTATACCGGCTTGTTGGATTGCTCTTGACACTTGCACCCATTCTTCAAGATCATCTTCAACCTAAGAATCTCCTTGTCTTTCTTCTCTATCTCAACAAGGTTGGTTGCATATGCATTTACATCAATTTTATAGCATCTTTTACAACCATTACTAGTGGAGACATTAGAGTCTTTGGTTGCCTTAGAAGAAGTTGAAGTGCTTGCCCAAAGAGTGTTGTAGTTTAACACAAGATTTTGGTATTTTTCTTCCAAGCTTGTGAGGCTTTCTTGAGCTGTACTTTTTTCATTCTTGAGGCTAGCTATTGTGTCATTAACCAAGGAATGTTCTTTAGTCAATTTCCCAATAGTGTCATTGGCTAAAGACAATTCTACGGTTAGCTTCTCAACCTTCATTCTTTCCTCGGCGATAGATGGTTCAAGTGCAAGGTTTTTGTCTCTGTTGAGTGATTATTTCTCCATGCAACTCCAAGCATCTATCCCTCTTCTCTAATTTCTTCATTAGCATTTTTATTTTAGTGTAGGCCTGTTTACCAAATTTTCTTATCATGCTTTCTTCAATTGCTTCCATGTTCTCATCACAACTACTATACTCATCACTACAAGAAGTGGGTGAGACATGTACCTTCTCCCCCTTAGCCATGAGGCAAGTTGGAGTGTAGTAGTCGTTGTCGATGAGGTTGAAGAAGAGCCTTGGTGATGAAACTAGGTCGGGGAAGAGTTTTGGTGGTGAAGCCGAGTAAAGGGAAGATCATGGTTGGTGATGAAGAGTGATGGATGGTGATGTTGATGGCTCCTTTCTTCTTCTCATCATCACTTGAGTCACTATCATTTCTCTGATTCTTCACCAAGATAAGCTTCACCTCTCTTCTTGCCTTTGTTCTTCTTATCTTCATCCTTATTGTACTTATTCTTCTTCTTCTCTTTAGGACAATCGGCTATGAAGTGACCGGTCTCACCATACCCATAGCAAAACCCCTTCTTGTACCTCTTCTTTCCATCACCATAAGTCTTGCGGTTGCTCTTCTTCTTCATAAATTTTCTAAGGTTTCTAATTACAAATGCAACCTCTTCATCGGACTCTTCTTCTTCACTTGAGGAGTCATCCTTCACTTTCTTCTTCTTCTCTTGACTTGAACTTTTGCCTACATGAGCTTGAGTTGCCTTTAGGGCTGCATTCTTATTGTATCCCATTGCACTAGGATTTTGATTATGAGCATTGATTGCATCTTCATCTAGACACTCATGATGCTTGAGCTTTGAAAGAACTTCTTGTGGTGTCATCTCATCATAACCGGGTCTTTCCATGATCACGGATGCAAGCATGTTGTTCTTGGCTCTATAAGTTCTCAACATCTTTCTAGCAACCTTGTTGTCATCCCATTCATTGCTACCAAGAGCTCTTATGAGGTTGACCAATGCCATGAGCCTATTAATGGGGACAGGGATCCTGATCTTCAGTCAGGTAGAGGTAACTATCATTGTGGTGGAGAATGACACACCGATCCGGCTTCATATCGAAAGATCGAACCCTATAATATTAGCACCACAACTCCTCTGGTTATCAACCAAGACACGGACCTAGTTGACCTTGACAAGAAGGCTAACCCCTGCCTACGCAACGAAGAACACAAGCAAGAACAAGAAAGAAAACAACCAAATTGCAGATGAATGATTAATCTCACGATGTTGGGGTCTCACATACCGATGAACGGCGAAACTATTCTTGATAGATTAATCTAAGCAAAACCCAAAACCCTAATGAGAGTGATGGCGGTATAATATAGAGTCTTGGGCGTCACCCCCCTGGACGTGCCTCTAATGGGCCCAAACACGATACACGGTCCAACGGACCAAAAGACGGTGTCGCAGCACCCTGGCAGATTCTGGATGCTGACTTGTTTTGACGATTCCCATTGATTCCGAAGGGCTTTTGAGGTGAGACCACTTGCATTGACTTCCTTATCTAATGAGCTTTCCATCCATATGTGGATTGTCAAAAATGGAGCCCGGACGCACCCGTGTGACCAGTTTTATGATAGACTGGTCCTGGAACCCGAGATGGGCTCCAACTTCAGTTGGACTGGGCCTCCAGCTTGTGTTGGTCATCCTTGCTGGTCTTCTCCACCTCTATACCTTTCTCCAAGTTCCTCATGACCCTCTCATATGTTCCTAAGCAAGATAACATCATTAGGTAGTAGTCTATTCTCAAAAGTATGAAAAGGATCGCTTAAGAATGAGCTCACCTCTAAATTGAGTTGACGTATTCGAGCTTGGGTCATTGGACCTTACATAACGGTTGGAGGATCAGCGGGTACATCTAAAGGAGTGATGTCCTCATCACCTATCAAACATAGCTTGAGTTGTCTCACCTTGCAAGAACAGGAACCTTTCCAATTCACCATGAAGTAGCTCAATGTTGCCTTTCCTCACACTCTTATCTCCTTCGAAGGATACTCTCAAAGCCTCCCAAATTTGCTTAGCACTTTCCATTCCATTCACTTTGTTGAGCTCATCCGAACTCAAACTTGAGACAAGCAAAGATACGGCTTGTGCATTTTGGTGGAGGTTGAAAGCTTCTTTCGGAGTTATCTCTCTATCTTTATCGGTGGAAATGGTCACACCAACTTCCACAACTTCCCAAAGTCTTGCGGCAATGAGGTGCATCTTCATCTTGTAGGCCCAATCAGTGTATCTTGTTCCATCAAAGTGAGGTGACTTGCCATGGTTGATGGTAGGGAAATGCATGGGCAGACCTTTGATGAGTTACCCATAGTCAAAACTGGTGTTGGAGTAGATTCCTCTACCATGACTATTTTCTTTATCACCTCCAATGTCACTTGCGTTGTCTTTGGTTGCATCATTCTTGCCACTTATAGCATCTTCAACCTTCTTGCTCAACTCTTCCTTCATCTTGCTCATCTCATCTTGCATCTTGTTCATTTCATATTGGAAAAACTTTGCTTGCTCAGCCATCAACTCTTTTTGCAATTTGCTTGGCCATCTCAGTGGCATCGGCTTCATCTTTTTAGTGTCCGACATTGTTTCTTCTCATGCGGTTAAGCGCTAAAAGAAGGCCTTGCTCCAAAATCAATTGAAAGGATCTAAACAATGCCTAAAGGGGGGTGAATAGGCGTATCTAAAAATTTCTACACAAACTCAAAGTCAAATGTTAGCAACTGTTGGAAGTCCCGACAGCTTGAGCCAGAACTTCCGGTAGCTGGAAGTTTTGACGCAAATAGCCGGGAGTTCTAACTCCTACGTGAATTTTACTACAAGTGCTAAAATGAACTTTGAGTGTGAGATTTCTTACAACCCCACTTCCAAGTGGTTAGGTAGATACGTAGAGTCACTCCCTTGATGCCAAATTGCTTCCACTCCATAGATCAAGTCCAAACCTTAAGAAGTGCTTGGAGAGATGAGAAACAACCACGAACAAATATGATAGCACAAATCACAACAACAACAAGCACGCGGGATACAAGGATTTATCCCAAGGTTTGGCAACCCCACAAAGGAGCTCCTACATCCTTGTTGTTGAGGTGACCACAAAGGTTAGAGTCTCTTCCACCTCCTTTCCTCTCTCAAAGCAACCACAAAGGTCACTTGAGCTTTCCACTAAGAAATCGATGGTAATACAAACTTCCCAAGGCTCTTCCACAAGATGGAAGCTCTTGGGCGATACCTAGCTGGCTAGGAGCAAAGCTCCAAGAGTAATATACACAAATTCAACTAGCTTGATGAAGAAATCAAGTGCTCAAGCTTGTCAAAGTGATTCTCTCACTCAATCCACTCTCCTTTCACTCAAATCCTTAGGGGAATCGAAGTTAGGAGCAAAGGGAAGAGGAGAGGGGAGCCTTGAATGCTTGGAAGCTCTTTTGGACAGAGTTAGGGCGCAATGAATGAGTGCATGACGGTTAGAAGAGAGGAGATATCTATTTATACTCATAGGCAAAATCTAACCGTTCAGATCGCTAGAGCTTCCGGCGTCTAAAGAAAATACTATTCATAAGCGCAGATAGCTGGGCTAGCTCGGCTGGAGTCAGAACTCTCAGCGGCTGCCGAGACTTTTGGCTCCTATTGGGACTACTGATGGCCAACCGAGCAGGGTGACTAAGTCCCAAGAACTCAAGACTTCCAGTGGGAGCCAGGACTTCCGACAGTCGAGACTTTTGACTCTCGTTGAGACTTTCGATGGCCAAAGTCCCAAAACCTATATCTAAGTGTTCGTGAGGTGCTTGAGTGTCTGTCTTTTGATTTTATTTTTATGCTTGAGTACTCTATCTTCCTCAGACCGCCTAAACTTGCATCCCTCTTTATAGTACGGCAAACCTAAACCCAAAACAAAAGATAAAAACTTTGAAGTCCTTTTTGAGTTCGTCCACCTTTTATACTTCAAGAATTGAGGGACACCATTTCATCTAAAACAACTCTTTGATTCTTTCATGGGACTAAAGCTGCGATAAATCTCATTAAGATCTTATTAGTCCCTAATTTAGATGTCATTAATACACCAAAACCCACATAGGGGGCAAATGCACTTTCACTACTATAGATTGATATACCACTGTCGCCACTTTCACTGTCGTAGTGATAGAAGCGACGGTGTGATACTTCCACCATTGGTTGGACCGATTGCGAGGCCTCCTGAGGAAGGAAACTGGTAGTTGAAACTTCTACCACCGACGGGCTTTGTCGTATGAAAAGTCAAGCCGACTAGGATATGTGTTATGGCCGCCAGTCCTACATGACTATTTGGTGTACCGGTGGTAAAATCAGTGTGAGTTATTTCCCAACTACCCACAACATAGTTGCATCACCATTACTTGCACTTCTCCATCTTTGGTTGGCCTATTTGACCCGGGTCTGGATGCACCTCTTGGGATAATCCACACACTCTTGAATCCACGCACTCGTGAGCCAATCATCTTTCTTCATCGCCTAGAGGTGCTTTGCCTTCCTCCTTGTACCTCTCACAGCCAGGAGGTCGTCAGAGGTACAAGATGGAGATAAAGCACCTCATAGGGATGCTAGTGTTTGGAGAAGGCCTTCAAGATTGGGTGCTTTAGATTCCATAATCTTGGTACCTCAGAGGATTGAGATGCAGATCTACATCACTCGACCCTCAGAGGTAGCAAGATTATGGAATATAAAGCAGCTCACTAAGATGTCAGTGCAAGTTTTGTGAGGTGCTCCTTGCTGCTGCTATCTATCTGCTATTTTCATTACGGTTGTGAATACAAAGCCCAATAAGAAGTAGACCATTTAGGCCTATCTAGCTGCTATCTTCATTACGGTTGTGAATACGAAGCGTCCGAGCCTTCCGTTTCCTCACGTAGATGACCGCTAGCCGTATATTGTTCTAGTCTGTTTGGCTTCTCTTGCCTGTTCGCCGAAAGTCGGTACTACTGGATTGGGAGGCCGGATGTAAGATGCCACACCACGCCGCCTCTGGCGTCCCAAATTGACACCATCGGTTCTCGTCCAAATTATCTGCAGGCCACTAGCAGTAGCAGGTAATCCCTAAGCACGATTTGTGTGAGGTGAATATTCTAGCCAATTTGGACTGTTGATTAAATGATTAGATAAGAGAATACAACATAATGATTAGGGATTACCTGCTGTTGCTAGTGGCCTATAGACAATTTGGACGAGAACCGACAGTGTCAACTTGGGACACCGGCAGTGGTGCGGCGTGGCTTCTTACATCCGGCCTCCTAGTCCGGCAGCACCGGCTTCTAGCAAACTAGCAAGAGAAGATGAACAGACTAGAACAATATATGGCCAGCGGCCATCTACGCGAGGAAAAGGAAGGCTTGGACGCTTCGTATTCACAACCATAATGAAGATAGCAGCTATATAGGCTTAAATGGGCTTCTTCTTATTGGGCCTCTAAGACACTTCATATTTGTGCTGAATTGAAGGGGCTAAATAGCTAGTATTACATACATGTATACTAACTATATATTGCTACGAGATCTCAAAAAAACTATATACTACTATGTATATACTAAGGGATTAGTAGCACGTTAGGGGGTGCCGGTGTGGCAGAACCGACCAATTTATAAGAGCACAAGTACAATGGCAACCACCGAAGCAATAGCACTGTCATACTTGAGCCCATATAAACCCGGTAGTCCGTCAAGTATCACAAAGGATCTCGAATAATCCAACATACAACCAAGATCGTACATGATTCAACATACAAGCCACATATGACATAAAGTTCACAAATACATCACCATACATCGGAGTACAATTAAAGATATTACAAACCAAGTTCAAAAAGTAGTAGCGGAAGCAAAAATAGTTTTTAAACTAACATCTCACACCATTGTTCAAATACTTGCTAGTTCGTGATCAAATCCAACAAAAGCATTATAGATCAGATAACTTAGAAGAGCCTTGCCCATGGCCTTACTCCTCGTCCACGGCAGGAGAGAAGCAATTCTTACAATACCCATGATAGACTGTGCCATCTGCAACAAGTGGGAACTAAACCCTAAGTACGAGAAGGTACTCAGCTAGACTTACCCATCATAAACCAAAAATAAAATGACACCAAGGATCATGCAAGGCTTTATAAGTGGAGTAGGCTTGACAACATTTTGCATAAAAGCGGAAGTAATATATATTTAGATCTGGCCAGTTATTCTAGCAACAAGTTATACCCATTAAAATTAAGCATGTCTAGGTTGGCACCTGTACTAGAGCAATCACTTGATTTAAGATGAAGCACACAATAGTAACCATATCCGGTATAATATTTGCACGTTCCTCATAACCATCACATTCCATCAAGTTACTATGGTGAAGGGGCTCCGTCAAGTTTCTCACTATCCGGGAGAGACGACAATTCGAATTGATTGCAACCAGCTGGGCAGTTATTACTAACACAAACCCAGACATACTTGTGCCAAGGTAGTCTTAGGTCACCTTTGGTACAACTCAGGTATACATTTCGCGGGTTCAATCAGCACCACACAATCAGGGACTCTACCGGTTGCCAGGACAATCAGGACTACCCTGCCCTTGGGCACACATCCGGCTCCCCACACATCCTTACTACCTCTAGTGTGCGCACTCAAATAGAATGAGGCCCGGCCTGAGTTGAGCTACTCGGCTTCACGGTTGGAATGAGTTATCCAACCAGCTAAGTGAGAGGCATGCGTTCAAAATGACAAGAGGGCCTCCAACGATGCAGTCCTTAATCGGCACAGACAGAATCACATGAGTCAACCTGCACATAGACTCCGCCTAGCCTCTAGTTACATTATCCCATGGTTCTTTTCCACGATAGCAAATATAGCCAACCGTGCTCCGGTATCCACCTATATCTCGTAGGTGACAGGAAATCACCCGACTTCTACTGGATTAAGTATTGCTAAGCATATGTTCGATCTCGGACCAACATAGGGTTTAAGGTATATTTCTGGACAAGTAAATTATATGCATCATGTGTTTCTAATCAACTCCTATAACCTAATGCATCAAACATAAAAGGACTCAAGTTGATATTTGTAAAACATAGGAGGCTTTGAATGCTCCGGGGCTCGCCTTTCAGGAAAGAGGTAGGCTTGTGATCAAGTCACTCTGGTAGTTCTTCTGGAGCCTGCTCCTCACTTTCAGGAGCTACCTGCTTTGGTGCCCCTGATTCTCCTCCTTTTCAGCCTCGAATTCCAAGAGGGTGATTCCTTCGGCCGATCCTATATGCATGAGCACGAAATAAAATATCATGGAGGCATAGGTAATGACATGGATGATATGATATGATGAAATGCATAATCATAAATGTCTTTAACAGCAAGGCATTAGGGTGATAACAAGATTAACTTTCTTTTACTGAGTAGGTGCATATCTGCTCTCTAGTAATTAAACAAACTTCTATTAAAGCATTTTCTGGACTGCAAGACAGCAGTCACTTGTTTTGCGATAACTGGAGTTTTACCCAACCAAACAATATGATTGTGGACATTATGGAAAGCTTATGAAATTGTTTATAACTTTCTTATAATCATAGTAAGGTAATTCAATAGTTAGCCAGGTAAAAAAATTCAATCTTTCAGTTCTGTAGCATACTTCTAGAAGCTATAACTCTCAAACCATTAGGACTACGACCATGAAATTTTAGGACAAGCCAGATCAGTAAGTTATATACAACTTTGTTATTGACAAGTTTCACAGAAAAGATCATTCTCATCACGAGATTGTCACCACAACAGAAACTACACATGCAGCCATCCAGTTGAATTATAAAGCAATAATTAAATAGCTGCCTATAACCAATTAATTTTGAGCACAACTACTCATATCAATAGATCATATGCATCACAAGCACCACAAAAAAACATCATGGTTAAGCCCAAATAATTTACTTATATGCATTTATTAATTTCCTTATATAATAGGGTGATTTAATGGATAAATATTTATGGTGCACAATAAATCCTGAGAAAATGGCAATAGCTTGCATATAACTCTCATAGTCTACTGTATAAATTTCATGCTATTTGGATAAGTATAGCAACCCCTACAAAAATGGCAAGTTCCATAGTCTTATAATAGCAAAAATAGTTTAACCTAGTGAAAAGTGTCAAACAACAGCAAGAAAGTAAGAAATAAGCCTATGCAAGAAAAATATGAAATCTGTTGTTTGATACTTTTCACTAGGCTAGACTATTTTTGCTAAAATAAGCCTATGCAACTTGTTATTTTTGTAGAGGTGACTATATTTACCCAAATGAAATGAAATTTGTACAATAGACTGTTGGGGTCATGTGTAGGCTACTGTAATTTTCTTAGAGTTTATTGAGCACCGAAAATATTTACCCTTTAAATCATCTTATTATATAACGAAATTAATAAATGCATGTAAATAAGTCATTGGGCTTAACCATGATGTTTTCTATAGTGCATGTAATGCATATGGTCTGTTGGTATTGGTAGTTATGCTCAAAGTTAATTGGTTATAGGCAGCTAGTTAATTATTACTCTATAATTCAACTAGATGGCTGCATGTGTAGTTTCTATTGTGGTGACAATTTCGTGGTGATAATGATCTCTTCTGTGAAACTTGTTCATAACAAAGTTGTAGACAATTTTATAAGCTTTCTGAAAAGTCCTAGATCAGATTAATTGGATGTGTAAAACTCTAGTTATGGTCCAAACAAGTGACTGTTGTTACAGTCCAGTAAATACCTAAGTGAGTGTTTGATTAAGTACTAGAGAAGAGATACGCACCTACTTAGTAAAAGAAAGTTAATCTTGATATCACCCTAATGCCTTGCGGTTAATGATATTTATGATTATGCATTTCATCATATCATATCATCCATGTCATTACCTATACATCCACAGTATCTTATTTCATGCTCATGCATATAGGATCACCGGAAAGAATCACCCACTTGGAGTTCGATGCCAAAGAGGAGGAGAATTAGGAGGCACTACTGCAGGTATCTCCTAAAAGTGAGGAGCAGGCTCCAAAAGAACTGCCGGAGTGCCCTGATCATAGGCCTACATCTTTTCTGAAAGGCAAGCCCAGAACATTTTAAGCCTCCTATATTTTATAAAATATCACTTGAGTCCTTTATGTTTGATGCATTAGGTTATAGAGTTGAATGGAAACACTTGATGCATATAACTTCCTTGTCCAGAAATATACATTGAACTCTAAGTAGGTCTAGGATCAAATATATGCTTAGCCATGCTTAGACCGGTAGAAGTCGAGTGATTTCCTGTCACCTGCGAGATATAGGTGGATACTGGAGCACGGTTAGCTATATTTGCTATCATGGAAAAGAACCATGGGATAATATAACTGAAGGCCAGGCGGAGTCTATGTGTAAGTTGACTCATGTGATTCCATCTGTGCCGATTAAGGACCGTACCGTTGCTGGCACTTCTGCGATTGAACGCATGCCTCTCACTTAGCTAGTCGGATAACTTGTTTCGACCGTGAAGCCGAGTAGCTCACTTAGGTCAGGCCTCGTTCTATTAGAGTGTGCACACTGGAGGTAGTAAGGATGGCGGGGAGCCAATGTGAGGCCAAGGGCAGGTTAGAGTCCTGATCGACCTGGCATCTGGTAGTGTCACTGAGGGTGCGGTGCTGATTGAACCCGCGAAATATGTACCTAAGTTGTACCAAAGGTGACCTAAGACTACATTGATGCAGGTATGTCTAGGTTTGTGTTAGGAATAACTACCTAGCTGGTTGCAACCGATTCGAATCGCCATCTCTCCTGGATAGTGAGAAACTCGACTAGCTCCAGCATCGTAGTAATGGAACTATGGAATGTGATGGTTATGATGAACATGGAAATGATACACCGGCTATGGTTACTATTGTTATGATACCTAATCATACATCACATGTTTGGCACAGGTTAGATGCTAATCTAGAAATGAATAGCTATAGTTAACTTGGAACCGAATTATAAAATGTGTAGCTCAACTAGTGCATTTTTTCAAAAATGTTATCAAGCTAGCTCCACATATAAAGCTTTGCATGATCCTTGGAGTCACTTTATTTTTGGTTTAAGATGGGTAAGTCTAGCTGAGTACCTTCTTGTACTCAGGGTTTATTTCCCACTTATTGCAGATAACACCGTCTATCACGGATATTGTAAGAACTACTTCTGTCCTGCCATGGATGAGGAGTAGGCCATGGGCAATGTGCTTCTATATATCTAATCTATGATGCTTTTGGGGGATGTGATCAGAAACTGGCAAGTATTTGAACAATGGTGTGGGATGTTAGTTTAAAAACTATCTTTGCTTCCGCTACTACTGTATTCGAACTTGGTATTGTAATAACTCTTTTCGTACTTCAATGTATGTTGAACTATGATGAACTTATGTAATATGTGGCTTGTATGTTGAATCATGTACGATCTTGGTTATGTGATTCGATTATTTGAGATCCTTAGCGATACTTGACGGACTACCGGGTTTATATGGGCTCAAGTATGATAGTGCAATCGTTGTTGGGTGGTTACCATTGTACTTGTGCTCCTATAAATTGGTCGGTTCTACCACAGCTGGTATCGGAGCAAGATTTGACATTACTTGCCACATGTGTATTTAAAACAATGGTTTTTGTTTTCCAAAACTAGTTTTTAGCAACTTATAGCTATATATATATATAGGCGTTCAAATCTGAAACTTAAATCTAAAGTGTGCCAATGATCACTTCCTTTATGCCCAGTTAAGGATCTCAGGTGGCTAAATAAGTACTAACATGGGGGGTTTTTAATTTTCATTGTCCATACGGCATGCTATTGTATGGATGTCATTCACTTGAGTAGTAATGTATGGATCAAATACCTTTATGCCCAAGTAAGATGATGAGTGGCATGACCGCAAGATGTGAGCATGTGGACTAAAGGGGAGAGGTAGCTTTGATACTAAAGTATATGTATGTTTCATACATATACGGAGGTATTTAATTGTGGGTTAGCTTTGATACGGCTATATATGCATATTTCTATGTATATAAAGGACGCATTTACTTGCGGGTAGCTTTGATATGGAAGTATATATATAATGGGTATATATATATATATGGAAGTATTTAGCTTGCAACTTAGATACTAGATTTTCATTTCTGCATATATAAATGTGGGGTTGGGCTGAAATGAAATTCTTGTGCAGGTACACTAACAGCGAAACGTGTAGCCCGGCTAGTTACACTTATATTATGAGAGAACGTATGTATGCCATCGTGTATGTCACTAGAAGTTTCCATTTTTCCTAAGTTTTAGAGGACGTATGGAACATGCACGCATCATGACAATTCATTCATTTGCATACTTGCATTGTTCCTCCCCTTATAAGTTTCTTATTCTATTAAGTAACTCTTTCCTGATGTAAGGTTATTCTCACAAAAGTTGCACCATATTTTGTTGGTACAGATAGCAGCAATGACAGGGAATGACACTTTCTTGGATGTGTTCGATACCCCTGCCCTACTCTGGAGGGTGTTGCACTTCGTGGGGTACATGGAACCACCCCACTATTTCTAGACTGAGGAGTACCTAGAAGGGCAACCATGGTTTGAAGTACAGCTGACTATCCCTGCTCGTACACAAGCACCCCTATGGTAGGAGTGGAAAGCAGAATCCAAGGGAAGAACTCCTTGGGAAGGTGCCCAAGTGGTTGCTTTCAAGGTGCTGAGCAAGATTTGTTAGCAGCACGGGGATGAGCTTACCGGTAGTGCTGCTGGTACCTTTCCTCGGGTGGATACGTCTACAGCGATTTAGACACAACGCAATCGCAATGCGTTAATCTGAGACCACGATGAGCGGGCAGAGAGTTCTAGTCCCGCTATGAGTGCTATGTTCACCATGATGAAGATGTTTTATGCTCATCAGGACACCTGGGACTTCTAGCAGGAGTCCTACACCACTTGCATGAACAGGCTTATGAGGACCAAGGCAGCACAATGTCAGCTCAGAAAGTGTGCCCATAGGCACAGGAAGGCAGCTAGAGCAGCTACTATAGATAGGGATGCAGCCTAGGTAGCAAGGACTGATGATTAGGCTGTGCTGACAGGACTACGGGAGTAGCTGGATGCTGCTCGCGCCAAGGCGTTTACTGCTACGCGCCAACGAATCCTAGCTAACAACCACGCAACTCTAGTAGAAGCAGCACGAGACAGAGCTAAGGCTGAAGCAGCGTAGCAGGCACGAGTTGAGTGGGATTTGCGTCATCCACTTTCTCATGCCCAAAACGTGGTGGTTGATCTTCAGCATGAGGTGCATTATCTGAACAACCAACTGCATCCGATCCTTGAAGAAGAAGAAGAAGAGGATCCAAAAATGTTCATTGAAGATGATGGTTGGGAAGAGGAAGAACAAGTGGTTCCCGTGGATGAGGATGATGCTATTTCCGACATCGACAGTGACCACGCTGACGAGTAGAGCAGCTTAGTGACTAGTTCAATGCGCTAGATGTATCCCCTACTATCCTTTGAAATGGACTTGTAGTTTAAGTTTTAGTATTCGAGATGTAACTTCGATGTAATATTGGAACCTTGCATGTTGGTCCAAGATGGTTTGAACTCTAATGAAATTCTAGTTTCATTGTACTGGTAAAAATGTGACGTGCATGCGAACGTATTGTGAGTATAATGAGTAATGTGATTGGTGATGTATGTTGTGGAAATGAATTGTTATGCCTCTGTGTTATTGCATGAATTTTTAAATTCTCTCTAGTAAATTCAGTTGGGCATGATTATGCAATTCCTCCAAAATTTCTTAGCATCACCCAATAATTACTTATTATTGCAATTTGCAGATGACTCGCACTCACACTGGGGCTGGTACCAGTCAAGGTGGTAATGGGGACGACCTACCACCACCACCGCCACCCTCAGTGAATGAGTTCTTCATGCAATTTCTAGGAAACCAACGAGCCATGGAGGAAACCCTATGCCTCATTGCGCAGAACACAGCCCATGCCCGCCAACAGAATCAGGGTCCACAGCCAAATCAATATAGCACATTCAAGGACTTCTTAGACACCAAGCCTCCTATCTTCAAAGAGGTAGAGGAGCCTCTTCAGGTTGATGAATGGCTAAACACCACTGAATAGAAATTCCATCTGTTAAGGGTCACCAAGCTGATGAAGGCTGAGTACGCTTCCCATCAATTACAAGGACCTGTAGGTATTTGGTGGACTCACTATCTGTCTGCCCTACCTACTGGCGCCAATGTTACTTGGGAGCAGTTCAAGACCCCCTTTAGGGGACACCATATACCCCTAGGGCTGATGAGGATGAAAGCAGCTAAGTTTATGAAGCTCACCCAAGGGACAAAGACTCTGAGCAAGTATATGCATGCATTCAACAACTTGTCAAGGTATGTGCCAAAATTTGTGAACACTGAGGAGAAAAAGATAGAGAGCTTCAAGCGTGGGCTTGGCACCAAATTGATGAAGACCATGGCAAATTCTAGATGTGCAACCTATAATGAATTTGTTAGTGATGCTCTAACCCTAGAAAATCAAAACAATTTGCACGCTGCAGCAAAGGGCCGCAAGCGAGCTATTGAAGCAGGTGCATCAGGTTTGTCTCAGTCAAAAGCTCCAATGATAGTGAGACCCCGATTTCGTCCCCCAGCGCCTAAGTTTAGACCTCCCCAGAATAAAATGTAGTATAGCCGACCTCAGAAGGTGTATCACAAGGCTTTCACCATTGCCCTACCCAAGGGGAACCCCAGGCAAGGAAGCTCCACAGGACCAAAAATAAACCAGCCATGCTTTAATTGTAACTAGACCGGCCACTGGTCTAGGGAATGCCCTTATCCCAAGAAGGGTGGAAATCAAAATCAGGGCAATCAAAAATAGACCAATGCTAAGGCACGCCCTGGGTATGTGCACTATACAGCCGTGGAGGAAATTCCCGTAGGAGAAGTTGTTACCGCTGGTATGTTTCTTGTCAACAAACACCCCACGATTGTTTTATTTGATTCTGGAGCTTCGCATTCATTTATGAGTCAGACATTTGCATCTAAGCATAATTAGAAGATAGTGAAAGTAGACAAGGGTAGCTATAGTATAAGTTCAGTTAGGGCTACTATCTCTACAAACCAAATAGTTAGAGATGTGCTTATCTCCATGCAAGAGAGGAAGTGTACTATGGATCTCATATTATTGCCAGGATTAGCCATAGATGTGATATTAGGCATGAGTAGGATGAGTGGTCATGGAGTTCTCATTGACACTACCACTAGAACAATCATGTTGAGGGAACCCAAGGGGAGTAGTGCTTTTTCTGGTGCCACTTCCTAGGAGTTTTGATCTTCAAAACTTGTCATGTGCCATCCAAACCACTACTCTATGTGATATTCCAGTAGTTTGTGAGTTCCTTGATGTATTCCCGGATGAATTGCCTAGTTTATCGCCGGATAGGGATGTGGAATTTAGAATTGAGTTAGTGCTAGGTACAGCACCTATCTCAAGAAGACCCTATAGGATGCCACCAAATGAGTTAGCCGAACTTAAAATTCAGTTACAAGAGCTATTGGACAAGGGTCTCATCCGACCTAGTTCATCTCCATGGGGTTGTCCAGCCTTGTTTGTGAAGAAAAAGGATAGATCATTACGGATGTGTGTGGACTATAGGCCACTCAATGCTGTAACCATAAAGAACAAGTATCCTTTGCCTCGTATTGCTATTTTGTTTGATCAATTGGCTAGATCAAGGGTATTTTCTAAGATTGACTTGAGATCAGGCTATCACCAAATCAAGATCAGCCTAAAGATGTACCTAAGATAGCTTTCTCCACTAGGTACGGCTTGTACAAGTATTTGGTCATGTCTTTTGGACTGACGAATGCTCCTGTCTATTTCATGTACTTGATGAATTCAGTATTCATGCCTGAGCTTCACAAGTTTGTGGTCATGTTTATCGATGATATCCTGATCTACTCTGAGAATGAGACAGATCATGCAGAGTATCTGAGGATTGTCTTGTCTAGGTTGAGAGAGCATAAGTTGTATGCAAAATTTAGCAAGTGTAAATTCTAGTCGAGGAAAGTACCTTTCCTAGGTCATATATTATCTAAAAATGGAATCTCTATAGACCCGTCTAAAGTGCAAGAGGTCATGGATTGGAAGGCCCCAACTTCAGTTCATGAAGTTCAGAGTTTTCTAGGGCTAGCAGGCTATTATCATCGTTTCATTCCTGATTTTCCAAGATAGCTAAGCCCATGACCAGATTACTTTAGAAAGATGAAAAGTTTAATTGGACTCCGGAGTGTGAGGCTGCTTTTCACACTCTACGGACCTTACTGACTATAGCTCATGTTTTGGCACAACCCAATATAGTGAAACCTTTTGATATGTTTTGTGATGCATCAAGTATAGGTTTAGGGTGTGTGCTAATGCAATAGGGCCGAGTTATTGCATATGCTTCTCAGTAGCTGAGAAAACATGAAGTCAACTATCCTACCCATGATTTAGAGCTTGCAGCAGTTGTTCATGCATTGAAGATATGGAGACATTACTTGTTGGGAAACGTATGTCATGTATACATTGACTACAAAAGTCTCAAGTATATCTTCACTCAACCTAAACTGAACATGAGACAGTGTAGATGGTTAGAGCTGATTAAGGATTATAATTTAGAAGTGCACTACCATCCAGGAAAAGCCATTGTTGTGGCAGATGCACTTAGTCGGAAACCGCATTGCAATATTATAGAACCGCAACTGGAAGATGGTTTCAACTTATTGCATCCTACGGTGTTGCATAATATTATGGTCAGCTGTTCTATGGAGAGCAGAATTATAGAAGGCCAGAAAACAAATAAAGGGATCTTCTATCTCAAGCAAAAAATGCAGAATCAAGACATCAAGCACTTCAGGATAGATGAAAGGGGAATACTGTGGTTTAAGGATCAACTAGTAGTACCGAAGGATCATGAACATAGAAATCAAATCCTAGAAGAAGTTCACTCTTCCAAGTTATCTATAGCAAAATGTATCAAGACTTGAAAACCCATTTTTGGTGGACAAAGATGAAGAAAGAAATCGCAGCCTACGTTGCTAGGTGTGATACCTATAGCAGGGTTAAGGCAGATCACCTGAAACCTGATAGACCGCTACAACCCATTGTCCATCCCAAGCTAGAAATGGGAGGAAATAAGTATGGACTTTATTACAGGCCTCCCACACACAGCAAGGTCATGATTCTATATGGGTCATTGTGGATCGCCTCACCAAATCAGCACATTTTGTACCAGTTAGCACAAAGTATCACGCTGGGCAGTACATCGAGCTGTAGGTTGCTCAGATTGTGAGGTTACATGGGGTACCAAGGACCATAATCTCAGATTGAGGGCCATAGTTTGTAGCCCACTTTTGGGAACACTTGCATAAGGCTTTGGGAACTAAACTAATATGAAGCTTAGCATATCACCCTGAGACCTCTGGACAGACTGAACGAGTAAATTAAATCTTAGAAGATATGTTGAGAGCATGTGTGATCTCTTCCAAGGGTTCATGGAAAAAATGACTACCTTTAGCCGAGTTTTCCTACAACAATAGTTATCAAGAGAGCATTATAATGGCTCCTTTTGAGGCCTTGTATGGTCAAAAATGTAGAACTCCTTTGAATTGGGTTGAGCCAGAGAGAGGAGATACTATGGTATTGATTTTGTCAAAGAAGCTAAAGATCAAGTGTGTATTATCCAACAACATATTGAAGTCGCTCAGTCTAGGAAAAAGAGTTATGTTGATAAACGAAGAAGGCCACTAACCTTTGAAGTGGGAGATTATGTGTACTTAAAAGTTTCACCCATGAAGGGTGTGCAGAGGTTTGGAGTAAAGAGGAAGCTTGCACCCAGGTACGTAGGACCGTATCAGATTATTGAATGGAAGGGAAATGTAGCCTATAAGTTACGGCTTCCCCTAGAGATGAATGCGATTTTCGATGTCTTCCATGTTTCTCAGCTAAGAAAATGTCTTCGCGTACCTAATGAAGCCATTGAACCCACCAATATTAAGCTCCAATCTGACTTGACTTATGAGGAGAAACCAATACGAGTTTTGGAAGAAATGGAGAGAGTAACTCGAAGCAAGGTGATTAAGTTCTACAAAGTGGTGTGGAATGACCACAGTGAACAAGATGCTACATGGGAATGAGAGGATTACCTACGTGAAGTTTACCCCGCCTTTTATGAGGAATGGTAGGTCATTCAAATCTCGAGGCAAGATTTCTATAAGGGGGGAGGGGCTGTAACACCCTAGTGTTATGCATTGCATTTGGCGCCTATATTTCATGAGCACAAGCATCATCCAAGCATTCATGAGCATGAGCATATGAAGTTTCATTTCATTCACATTATCTTTATCACATGTGATGTTGATTATATGCATGCATATGCTTGTGATCATGTGTGACCAATGCAATAGGTGGTTGTGAGGTCACAAAAACACCTTAGACACATCTAGCATGGAAAATGGAACAATGTTTGTATTCATGACAAGGGCCAATTTTGCTTCTAAGTCCTAGTGTACTCAAAACTTTATTTTTCATAATGCTAGTTTGACCAAAGTTGAACAGTAGCTTAGAGAGCTTGCATGGATGTGGGACCTTAATAAAAGTTGTAGTTCATGTCATGTAGAACAAACTTTGTTTAAGGGTCATGAGCTGAATTAGTGCCTAGCTTAGTCAAATAGGGCCCACAAGAATCAACTAAATGTTGTTTTCAAGACTTGAAAATTTTTCTAAGTCAAAAGCTGGTTTCAGTTTCAATGTAGCTTACTTTGGAGCCTTATAGTTTGAAAACCATTGTGAATTAGACAAAACTCCTTTAAGCCATCTTGTAGTATTCATGTAGCTCTACAATTTCTATTAAGGAAATTTTTGTTAACTCCAACTGGTTTGGGAGATCCAGGGGTTCAAAGTTGCTCCGTCAGTCGGACTGATCGAGCTTGCTGGCTCAGAGTTCACAGCGGCAGTGGCTGACCGGCCAAAGGCCGTGGCCGCCGCGTGGCACCACGCGCGCTGCCATGTCCCCGCGCTGCCATGCCAAAAGGCCAAGGCAGGGCGCTCGCTCTCTCGCGCGCGCACTCCTTCGCTCTTCCTCGCTCTCTCCCTCTCGCTCGAGCAGCTCGCCTTAGCAGCAGAGCACCGCACCACCGCCCAGCTTCGTAGGTAGAGCACGCCACCATCGCAGCACCACCGCTCAATCCATCTCACCCACAGCGCCGCCACCATTTCCTCTACCTCCTCGACCAGGCATTGTAGCCGTTCAAGCCCAGGTGAGGCCACATTGCGCGTCACCGTTGCTGCCATGGCCACGGTGCATCACCAAGCTACGAGCTCGCCCATGGCTAGCCACCACCACTGCTCCTCCTACCTCCCTCTTCCTTGGTCCATCATTGTTGTAGGATCTAGAGGCTAATGCCGCAACCCGTTTAACCTCTATCACCACAACAGTGCGGGAACATGCGACCACACCGTGGCAAGCCCTGACTAGACCCCGTCGTCCCCCTCTAGCATGTGTTTCCGCATTGCCATGAACCCTAGCACCATCCCTAGAGATGGTGAGTCACCATCGGTAGCCATCTCATTAGAATAGGAGGCGCCGCCGCTATGCGCTCGCACCGCCATGCTGCCATGGCCGGAGCTCACCGCCGCTTCGTCATAGCTTGGACCTAGCCCTAGAGCTCCACTAAGACCTCTTGACATGGTAGCCTCGCTTGCCTAGCCTTATCATTGCCGGAGACGGCGAGTCCACCACCGCACGCCACCATCGAGCTACCATGCTCACCGGCGAGGTAGCTCCGGTGATCCGCTGAGCCAACCAAGGGTACCTGTCGAGTTCATAAACCTAGGGTCCCTCTTGGACCGGCTTCCCAGCAAAAGCTCAGCCCAGCAGACGACGTTGCAAATGACATGCAACTCCTGGGCCGCCCTAAATACCTAACGACAGGCCAGAAGGGCGATCCAATCTCCGACCGGAAGGCCTGGCCAAGGAGGAATGGCACCCGCTTCCAACTCTGGCCCGCCTCTCTGACCGAAAGGCCTGGCCGAGGAGGAACAACGCTCTTTTCTGGCTCCGGCCCGCATCTCCGACCGGAAGGCCTGGCCAAAAAGGAATAGCGCTCGCTTCTGACTCCGGCCCGCTTCTCTGACCAGAAGGCCTGGCCTAGGAAGAACAGCGCTCACTTTTGACTCTGACCCGCTTCTCCGACCGGAAGGCCTGGCCAATGTTTTGGCTTACAGTGTTATGGGCGCCGACGTTTTGCCCTACAGTGTTATGGGCGCCATCAATTCCCATACCAGGCAAACACGGTAAAACCCCCCACATGCTTCTAGGCATTAACAGTGTTGTGGGCGCCGTCATTTGCCAGACATGGTGAATGCGGTAAAACCTCCCACATGTGTCTGGCATAAACAGTGTTGTAGGCGCCTATAATCATCTTGTACCCGACGGCGTGGGCAACAAGAGTTAGCATACGTAACACTCTCTCTCTCTCACTTGTAAGGCCATCCCCTTCATCTATAAAAGGGGATGCACTCTCTCCCAATGAGGAGGATCCCATTCACGATAAAAACACAACTCTAGGAACTCTCCGACAATCCGAACATCCAATGAACGATTCACCCTCTACTAGCTTTAGACACTCTAAGCTACACAGAGCGCACGCTCGAATACTTAGCGCACACAGGAGCTCCCATGACTCTCGACCCTTTGGACTGAAGTACGACCGGACCTCTTGCACCCCCATCTTTCTCCCTCTCATTTGTAACCCATAGCAAACTTCGAGCACCCGGGCTTAGGAATAAAGTCATCGACCGACTCCGACTGGATGTAAGGCACATTGCCTAAACCAGTATAAACCCTGTGTCATTGAGTGCTAGGCCACATCTGATCACAATGTACGGCAAAACTACAAATATTTACGTGTTGGTCACTTTCTACACCGACAGTTGGCGCCGTCCGTGGGGAAGACGTCGTACGTTCACGCTTTTGGTCATCGGATGGCCCATCTTTCCACCATCTTCACCATGGTAGGCTCAAGCGATATGATTCGCTTCAACTCAAGGGAGTTTCCCACACTCCTACCTATTGGGATGTGGGTTCCACCCGTCTTCAAGCCATCCTAGGCCTTCCTCTTCGGAAGCCTAGACTTCGTTGCCGACCGGCTCGATGTGCTGCACCTCCGCGAGTAGGCACTTGTTCCAATGCCCATCAGAGGAGGCACATCCTTCGTTGGCTCTGGGACTCCTGGTGACTTCAACGATGAGGCACCTATGCTTCACTCCGAGCCCGCACATGGCTCAAACCCAACTGTGAGTAACATACGCTTTGTTATTTACTTGCTATTTACTGTCTTTCACCGATTCTCCGGAGGGACCCCGTTGTCCCTACCGCGATCGCCATGTGACCAGTTCCCCTACGGCCTCGCATCCCCCATGAAGGCGTATGCCTAGGGGCTCCAAAGGATGCTGGCGCCACCCCCTCTCACATCCGAATTCGTGGGGATGGCGAGCTACGCTCCCGCCTCTTTTCATGACCTCATGGATGACGATGTTGAGAGCGACGACTCCAGCATTGGTGATGTCATGGCACCTAGCCGCCCTCTATCCCACAAGTGTACTATGGTGGACGCTCTGGGATAGCCGCTGGTGGTGGCGGAGTCTCTATAGACCCACACTCCTCTGGACCCTCATGCGGATGCCCTTGCATGTGCCTAGAAGCACGGCGAGGAGCTACGACAAAGGTGGCAGAACCAGCCGCCACCACCGTCGGTGCGCTCGGCACACCACGATGCACCCCATGCGCGTAACCCGGCGAGCGGTGCCCAAGGTCACGCCCACTAGGTTCAGCGCAACATCATCGATGGGGGGAACGATCCCCCATAGTTCACTTGGGCCGGCCAGAACATCGCCGCGACGGTGATGCTTCTGCGTGGCCTTCCCGAGCCGAACAACCCCTAGGAACAGGTGATCCACCGAAACCTCCGGGCACTGGTGGAAACCACCGCCGTTCAATAGGTGGAGAGCTCTGCATCGCGCCACCAACTTGCGGCCTCTCTCCTCACCAGGGGAGTGGGGACGCACCTGACAAATCGCTCCATCCGCTCACCACTGCAGCCACCAGGCGTAGAATAGGAGGCTGCAGCTACACCATGGCCTGACCTGGCACCCGCTCCACACCGGCCGCCTGTGCGCGAATGCCTCATGCCAAACCGAGACGCTCGCAGCGTCATCAACAACCGACGTCGGGTCCAGCATGATGATGATGTCCATCAAGCGGCAATAAGGGCAGGCGACATGAACCCTAGCCGAACCATCAAGGGGAGCAATGAAACGCACCCTAGGCATGGTTGCTGGCCAGACAACCGGAGTCCCAGCCTGGATGGCCTAAGACCATGGGCCTTTGGCCGATGCATCTAGAGAGCGCTGTTCCCACAGCGCTTCTGACCACCGACCAACATTGCCAAATATACCGGCTAGACGAATCCCGGTATATGGCATGAAGACTTCCGAATCACTTGCCAAGCCGAAGGAGTGGATGATGATCACTTCATCATTCAATACCTCCCCATCTATGTGGGGGAACATGTTCGAGCGTGGCTCAAATTCCTCCTACACGACAGCATCCGCGACTAGGTGGACCTCAAGAGATCCTTCGTCGGGAATTTCCAGGGGACGTATGTCCGCCCTGGGAACTCCTGGGACATCAAGAGCTACCAGCAGGAGCCCAGCGAGTTTCTACGGGATTACATCCATAGGTTCTCAAAGCGGTGCAACTCCCTTCTTGATGTCGTCGATGCAGACATCATCACGCATTCCTCTCTGGGACAAACTGCGAGTCCCTAATCCACAAGCTTGGCTGCCTAAAGCCCCGTACCACCCGCGACCTGCTCGACGTTGCCACGAATCACACCTCCGGCGAGGAGGCAGTCGGAGCAGTCTTCAACGGAGGCCAAGACAAGGCAAGGCCAAGTATGAGGACCAAGACAAGGGCCCCTCCACATAGAGGGGCAAGAAGAATAAGAAGGATCGACGCCAATAGGCCAACTCCGCGTTGGTCGCCGCAGCTGATCGCGCGGCCAAGCAGCCCCAGCAGGGCCTGCCTGACCACTTCGACAAACTCATGGATATCCCATGCACCAACCATGCTTACCCTATCAAGCACCTCTACAAGGACTGCGAGCTCCTCAAAAATTTCCTACGACAGGACGACGAGCCAAAAGAAGGAAAGGGCTAGGAGGCAGTAGCTAAGAAAGGAGGCGCGACGGGCAAGGATGGGGATGGCTTCCCTGACCCCGAGGAATGCATCATGATCTTTGGGGGATCTGATGCTGTCTACTCCAAGCGCCAGCACAAAGTGCGCTACTGAGAGGCGTGCGTCACCAAAACGGCTGTCCCCTCCTTCCTTCGCTGGTCGGAATCTCCGATCACTTTTGATCAGAGGGACCATCCATCCCACGTCTCCAGACCGGGACACTACCTGCTCATCATCGACCCCATTGTCCGCAAGAAGCGCCTCACCAAGGAGCTGATGGACGGAGGCAGCGGCCTCAATATCCTCTACGTCGACACCCTCGACGCCATGCGCATCCCCTGGTCAGAGCTCCGACCGGTGAGCTCTCCCTTCCATGGTGTGATCCTAGGAGCGCAGGCATACCCGCTCGGGTAGATCGACCTGCCCATCATGTTTGGTGACTGAACCAACTTCCGCTCGGAGGTGCTCACCTTCGAGGTGGTGGACTTCCTAGGGTCTTACCATGCCATATTGGGGTGCCCATGCTACGCCAAGTTCATGGCGGTTCCCAACTACACCTACCTGAAACTGAAGATGTCAGGACCGAACGGCGTCATCACTGTGGGTAGCACCTTCTCGCATGCCTTCAAGTGCGACCGCGAGCATTACGAGCTCGCCACTGCCATCATCAACTCTTCTGAGCTCCTGCAGCTCGGGGAGTCGTCAACCCCAGTAGTCCCGGACTGCAATAAACCAACCCCCTCGATGGCCTTCCGCCCACTCGAGGAAACTAAGACGGTGGGGATCGACCCCACTGATCCAACCAAGATAGTGTGGATTGGGTCCTAGCTCCCGACCAAATAGGAATGCGAGCTCGTCGACTTCCTATGCGCCAATCGTGATGTCTTAGCATGGAAACCATCTGACATGCCGGGCATACCACAGGACATCGCCAAGCACGCACTGCGCCTCATCCCGGGCTCAAAGCTAGCCAAGCAACGCCTGCACCGCTTTGACGATGAGAGGCGCAGGGCCATAGGCGAGGAGGTCGCCAAACTCCTGGCAGCTGGATTCATCAGAGAGGTATTCCACTCTGACTAGCTTGCCAATCCTATTCTTGTTAAAAAGAAGACCGGGAAATGGAGAATGTGCGTTGATTATACTGGCCTCAACAAAGTGTGTCCAAAGGATCACTTTCCTTTGTTGCTCATAGACCAGATAGTCGACTCCACCTCATGATGCGAGATCCTCTCCTTTCTCTATGCCTGCTCAGGCAATCACCAGATCGTGATGAAAGAGACTGATCAGCTCGCAACCTCATTCATCACCCTATATGGTTCGTACTGTTATATAACCATGGCCTTCGGTCTAAAGAACGCTAGCACCACCTACCAAAGCTGCATGCAGCAATGCTTCACCGATCAAATTGACCCACTCGATCAGCCTGATCAAAACGAGCGACCAAAACCAACAATCGCCATCTATGTTGATGACATAGTGGTCAAAACGGCTCAAGCTTGCGACCTGATCATGAACTTGGCCGCGACATTCGTGAACCTCCGAAAGTTCAACATCAAATTGAATCACGAAAAATATGTTTTCGGGGTTCTGAAGGGGAAGCTGCCTGGATACATCATGTCTGAATGTAGTATCGAGGCCAACCCTAAAAAATCATGGCCATCTCCAACATGGGCCCTATACACAATGTCAAGGGCATACAAAGGCTCACCGGCTGTCTGGCCGCCCTGAGCCGGTTCATCTCCTGGATCAGCGAGCGAGGGATGCCTCTCTACAAGCTACTCGAAAGGGCAGACATGTTTGTCTGTACTAAGGAAGCACAACAGGCTTTGGAGAGCCTCAAAGCGTCATTGACATCAGCCCCAATCCTTGTCGCTCCCGAACGGGGAGAACCCCTCCTCCTCTACGTCATGGCAAGCAACCACATGGTAAGCGCCGCCCTAGTCATCGAAAGGGAGGAGCCAGGACACCACCTTAAGGTCCAACGACCCGTATACTTTGTTGGAGAGGTACTCACCGACCCCAAGGTTTGGTACCCCCAGGTGCAAAAACTCCTATACGCCATGCTGATGGCGACCTAGAAGCTCCTGCACTACTTCACCGACCACGAAGTGGCGGTCATCACTTCATACCCGCTCGAAGACATCGTCCACAACCACGATGCCGCAGGATGGATCTCCAAGTGGGCACTCGAACTCATGGGCCATGACATCAGGTATATCCCCTGTACCGCTATTAAGTCTCAGGCTCTCATGGATTTTGTCGCTGAATGGACGGAGGTCCAGCTACCGACCCCAGACGTCACCCACGAGTACTGGACGATGTACTTCGACAGGTTCGTAATGGTGCCCGGCTCAGGGGCTAGGGTGGTTCTGATCTCCTCGAACGGGAGTATGCTCCGCTACGCCATCCGCCTCCATTTTTTGGCCTCAAACAATGCCATAGAATACGAGGCCCTCATCAATGAACTGCGCATCGCCATCGAGCTTGGCGCTACATGACTCTACGTTCATGGTGAATCAGAGCTGGTCGTTGACTAGGTCATGAAGGAGTCCTCCTGCAAAAGCCCCCTCATGGCAGCATACTGCCAAGAGGTGCAAAAGCTCGAGGACAAATTCCAGGGGATCGAGCTGCATCACGCCCCCCGAAAGGACAACGATGCCACAGATTTTCTCGCAAAATTGGCCACCAGGCAGGATTTGTCTCCGAGCGGGGTCTTCATCAATGGCCTCCACGAGCCATCCGCTCGCATCCTAGAAGGTCCGATCTAGACACACCCCGATGCCAACCCGGTGCTCGGGAGCTCCGACCCCAGTGCCTCCATGATGATGTCGCCCACCGACGTCGCCATGTTGGCACTCGATCAAACCGACTGGCAAGCGCCGCTACTCGCCTACCTCCTTGAGGAGGTTCTACCACCCGAAAGGACTAAAGCTCGATGGATCGCTTGATGTGCCAAGACGTTCGTCGCCATCGGTGATGAACTCCATAAGCGAAGTCCATTGGAGGTACTCATGAAGTGCATCCCTACCAACCAAGGGAAACAGCTCCTCCTCGAGGTCCATGCCAGAATCTATGGACATCACGCGGCCCCAAGGTCGCTGGTCAAAAAAGCCTTTCACCAAGGTTTTTACTAGCCCACCGCACTACGAGATGCAGAGGAGGTCATCCGTAGGTGCGAGGGATGCCAGTTCTACGCTCGGCAAACTCATTTACCGGCATAAGAGCTCCAAACCATCCCCATCACCTGGTCGATCGCGGTCTGGAGCCTCAACATGGTAGGACCCCTCAAAAAGGGCCCGGTCGGCTTCACTCACCTACTTGTAGCAGTGGACAAATTCACCAAGTGGATAGAGGCAAAGCCCATCATCAATATTCGCTCGGAAGAGTCGATCAAATTCTTCCTCGACATTATCTACCGGTTCGGCGTTCCTAACTGTATCATCACTGACCACAGAACTAACTTCACCGGGAAGAAGTTCCTGGACTTCAGTGATGGATACGACATCAGGATCGACTGGGGCTCGGTCGGACATCCACGTACTAACGGTCAGGCCGAACGTGCCAATGGCATAGTCCTCAAAGGAATTAAGCCACGAATCTTCGACCGACTCAACAAGTACGCCGGGCGATGGGTTGCAGAGGTCCCAGCAATCCTCTAGAGCCTGAGAACGACCCAGAACCGATCCATAGGGTTCACACCCTTCTTCCTGGCCTACGGAGCTAAAGCAATGCTGCCCTCCGACATCGACCACGGCGCCCCAAGAGTGAAGGTCTTCGACCACGACCGAGCCATGGAGTCTCAACAAGACGCAGACGACCTACTCGAGGAGGCCCGCGAGATGACCATCATCCGCTCCGCTCGCTACCAGCAGACTCTCCGTAGGTACCACGAGAGGAAAATCAGAGGAAGGATCCTCGAGGTCGGAGACCTCGTGCTTTGAAGGACCCAATCGACCAAGGAGAAGCACAAACTCTCTCTGCCATGGGAAGGACCCTATACGGTAACCGAAGTGATCTGACCGGGCGCCTACCGACTGAAGGACGACAACGGCGATGTTCTCACCAACACTTGGAACATCGAATAGTTACGTCATTTCTTCCCCTAAAATTCGGTCTTTACCGTTTTCTTTCATTCAACGTTCGCTCCTGCAAAGCACCCCAGCCCGAACACTTTCGACCTGGGTCGCTCGGGGGCTCCACGAGGGTGCGATACCACCTCTTTTTTACTATCATATGGTAAATACATTTTTACCCGAACGAAAGGGTAGTCCGTTCCTTTAATTATCTTACGTAACTTTGCTTCAACATTCCAACCGATCGCACCCCGCCTCTACCTACGGTTACGAGCAGCTGAGCCTCATGGGCCATGCCCAGGCTCTTAAGGTTGCAGCCTATGGGATGAATGGGCAGGTGCAAAAAAGAAAGAATAAAAACAAAGCTATGCTAAGGTAAAAATAAGGAACAGATGGGACAAGCTTCCTCTAACGAAGTAATTCATCACAAAACAAAAATTGATATATTTGTCAATACAACTGTTCATACAGGGGCTCCCCCATGAACTTAAACTATTACATCTGCTGGCTACTTCTACTGTGGCCGCCCGGTGGCATCGGTTGATGACACGACCAGCGAAGATAAAGGCTGCTCGCCCTCCGACAGGGCAACGCTCAGCTCGGACGAAGCTTCCGACCCGACCTCCACTCCATCTGCAAGCTTGGTGACATCTTCTTGACGCATGCCTTCGGCCACGCTCGCACAGTGAGCCTCCATCACGCACTATGCGGAGACTTGCTTGGCCACCAAACTGTGTGTGTGGCGGCAAGCTTTCCCTGAGCGCATAGATGGCGTCCGCGCTTCAATCGTCGGCGTACCCTCTGTAGATAGCGACAAAGTCTAGGTCCAGGTGTCTTCCAGAGGCAGGCACCAAGTACCACAACAAGTTCATAAGTTCATGGGCATCATCCAAGAGTGTTTACTGCCACCAGACATAACAACCACCGCAAGGGCCCCCCCGGTTCCGCTCCCTTGACTTCAGCAAGCGTAACGGGTACCTCAAGGGCGTCGCACCCATAGATGCTCAGCAGAAGAGCATGGAGCTCTGGACTTTCCCATACAAACAGAGTAGCTCCTGCACAGGGACGCTGCCTACCAAAGTATGGCCACCATAGCTAGAGGATGTCTCTGACATCTCATCAAACTTTATGTCGGTACAGAAAGTGACCAACTAGTAAATATTTGTAGTTTTGCTGTTATTGTGATCGGAGGTGGCCTAGCACTCAATGACACAGGGTTTATACTGGTTCAGGCAACATGCCCAACATCCAGTTTGAGTCGGTCAGTGACTTTATTCTTGAGCCCAGGTGCTCAAAGTTTGTAGTGGGGTTACAAACGAGAAGGAGAAAGATGGGGTGTACAAGAGGTCCAGTCAGCTCTGGTCAGAAGGGCTGAGAGCGATAGGAGCTACACTATGAGCTAAGTGTTCAAGCGTGTGCTTGAGGTCCAAACCCGGCGGTTCTGTGGTTGTGAGCTAGTGAACTTGATTGATGTTGATTAACGAAAAAGGACTCTGATTTTTGGGAGAGGGCACATACCCTTTTATAGATGAAGGGGATGGCCTTACATGTGAGAGGGAGAGAGTATGAATGCTTCTAGCCTTGTTGCCCATGCCGACGGGCATAGGATGATGGTAGGTGCCCACAACACTGTTGGATGTCAGATGCACATGGGAGGTTCCGTTGTTCTTGTCTGGGTACGGTAGATGTCGGTACATGCATACACTGTTGATGCCCAGAGGCATGTGAGGAGTTTCACCTTGTGCACTCGGTATGGTAAATCCCGGCGCCCACAACACTGTTGATGCCCAGAGTACTGTTTGTAGGCCCACAACACTGTTGATACCCATAATACTGAGGGGAAATGTAGGCGCCTACAACACTGTTTGTGTTAGGACGGTTGCAGAGTACTGTTCCATGCAGGGTATGGTCCATGGAACCGTGGTTTGACTTGTGCGCCTCGCCCCGCTTTTCTCTGCATGTCTCCAGGTCCCTACTGGGCGGGCGTCCCTGGTCGATTGATCCTAGTCGGCTCTGATGGCGCCAGTCGGAGAAGAGCGGTGAGCAGGGACTGGGCGTATCCCCGGTCGGAGGGTGTGGCGTTGGAGTCGGAAGCAGTGCTTTTGGCCAGGCCTTTCGGTTGAAGAGGCCATCCGAAGGCGGGCTGGCGACCGGATAGAGCGCTCCGGTCGGAGAGGTGGGCTAGAGCCAGAAAACGGGCGCTGTTCCTTCTCAGCCTGACCTTTTGGTCGGAGATTGGATCACTCCTCTGGCCTGGCGCTCAGGTACTTGGGCCGGCCCATGAGTTGCAAGCTGTCTGCTTGGGCTGAGCCTTGGTGTGGAAGCCAGTCCCTGAGGGACCCCAGGTCTATGAACCCAACAAGAGCCCCTGAGCCCCCAGGTGATTCAGACAGAATCGTCCAGGGGATTTTTGTCTTGAGGGCGGGTGCGCGCGAGCGCACTCACGAGTGTAGCCCCCGAGCCCCTGGGCGGTTGAGGCAAAACTATCTGGGGGGTTTTCTGTGTTGTCAGTTGGGGAGGTTTTCGTCGGCGGGTGTAGGCCCCAAGCCCCCGGGCGGTTCGGGCAGAACCATCTAGGGGTGTTTGTTAGCGGGCGTGTGTGCGTGTTTTTAGTTGGGACGGAGTTATGTCAACCAAGGCGTCGTTTGTGCAGCCGAGGCGGTTAGGCGTGGGGATTGGATTGAGACAAAGCTCACGGATCCTGGTGTCGGTGCACGTCATGGGATCAGGCGAGGCAGTTTAGTCAAGGGATTTGGACGAGATGGAGCTCACCGATCCTGGCATCGATGCGCACCACGGGATCGGGTGAGTTGGAGTCATGGAGCGCAGTCGGAGCATAGCCAGATGGGACGAGATCGGGGTCGTAGACCCAGGTGTTTTTGGAGCGCAGTCGGAGCATAGCCGGATGGGGCAAGATCGGGGTCGCAGACCCAAGCGTTTGGAGCACAGTCAGAGCGTAGCCGAATGGGGCGAGATCGAGGTCATAGACCCAGGTGTTTGGAGTGCAGTCGGAGCTTAGCCGGATGGGGTGAGATCAGGGTCACAGACCTAGGCATTTGGAGTGCAGTCGGAAGGGGCGAGTTCGGGGTTGGAGACCTAGGCTTTTTGTGTCTTGAGCCCTCGAGCCTTGCTGGGCCTTAGTAGGGGTCGGTGTGAGTTGTGTGCGTTACCCCATCCTCGGTTCCTCACAATCGGAGGGGCTAAGTTTTGTCGCTTGTCCCGATCGCTCAGGCTCGAGTGACGCACTCGGTGAGTTCGCTAACGGGTATGATCGAGCAGAATCCGGGTCTGTCGTTCATGACGGGGTCGGCATAGCCCTCTTGTGACATTCCACTGCTCCTTTACCTGCAACCCGACAGATGCCTGGGTCATTCCGAAGACCAACCCGGGTGGCCTAACGGCCTCCCCTCGATGGAGATTCTATGGGCTTGGCGAGATGTTCAGGATCGAACGAGAAGGTTGAGATGACCCAGTCTACCAGACTAGGCGAGGGCCGCACGGGGCTCATCTATGTTTTTCTCCGCTGGCTCTGTTGTTGCTCATGTCGAATGAGGCAACTACCATTTCGTGATGCAACACAGAGCGTTGTGGTGCATTTCACTGCACGTGCGATGCTTAGTTCCCGAGCCCCCGAGCGGTTCAGGGCCCGAATCGTCCAGGAGGCATGGGCATATGGAATGAATGCGCGTAAGGATGTATGAAATGATTATAAAGAAATAGAGGGGGTTGGTAGTGTTCACCTTGATGACTTGAGTGATGGGGTTTGGAGAGCTTTAGTCAGAAACGTCCGACCAGGACCCGTGCTCGTCGTTCGTGATGGAGTCGGCATGGCCTACATGGGGCGTCCCTTCGCTCCTTACCTATCTCTCGGTGTTTATCCTGAGCCATTCGATCGACTCAGGGGGGCCGATGGTCTCTCTTGGTGGAGATCCTGTTTTGGGTTTTTCCAGGTCTATCCTGGGGAAGCGGAGAGTCACCCACATGCGGTGGCGCTTTGGTTCTTGTGCCTGACGTGCGGTGGTGGCTAGTCGTGCTGTAGTGGTGGGCCATGCCCAGGCCACGTTCCGTCCGATCAGGAGCTGTTCCATCGGGCAGGGCACGTCTCATCGATCAGGGCGCATCTTATCGGTCAGGGTGCGTCTCATCTGCATTGAATGGGAAAGAGAGAGAGAGTTTTTTGCTCTGCCATTTCACCTTCCCCGATCGGCGCGCCCTTCCCTAACTGTTGTTCCCTTTGCCTTAAGTAGGAGAAGGGAGAGGGTTTTCGCCCCGTTCTTTTGCATGTTCCTCATCTGCCGCCTCCCTTCCTCTTCCTTATTGCCATGAGCGTTCCTAAGAGCCGCAGTGGTTTCTAGGAAATAAAGGGGATAGAGCGAGGGAGAAGAGAAGAACTCACCAATCCTTTTGCGATCCCAGAGCAAAATGTTAGACTAGAGGTCTTCCACCATGAGGGAGTTGGTGTTGAAGGCTTTCGTTGCGAAGGGGTTCTTGTCGTCGAAGGAGGTGGCGCACTAGAGGGTTCCTGAGAGGGAGGAGTTCCCACAACCTCGGCCTGGCGAGGTGGTGTCCTTTCTTACCTTCCATGAGCACGGGTTAGGGTACCCCACGCACTGGTTCCTACGTGGGCTCCTTAATGAGTGGGGTCTGGAGCTGCAGCACCTTAATCCAACGAGGGTGCTGCACATCATCGGTTTCGTCACCTCCTGCGAGGCTTTCCTCGGGATGGAGCCGCACGCGGATTTCTTCCGGCGGCTGTTCTCTGGGAGAGCCTTGACGGTGGGGAATCTGGCCGAGATCGCGTCAGTGGGGGGTTTCGCCCTGCAGAGGAAACCAAGCGTGGGAGGCTCGTATCCTACGTACCTCCCCTACGACTCCAACCGAGGGTGGCATGGGGAGTGATTTTACATTAGGAATCCGGCGGAGGCGCCATTAACGGCGAGAGGCCGAAGAAGCAGGAAAGTTGGTCGTGGGGTTGCGCCCGTAAGGAGAGGAAGAAGGTGGAGGTCATCGAGGTGGAGCTTTGGAAGCTTGTGAGCATGGTCTTGATGGGGTGTGGGTGTTCCACACCCTCTGCCACTGCCGGGTTGCCCTGTTGGTGGAGAGGACGCAACCGATGTGGTTGTATAGCGACCCGTCGGACCCAGACCGCGCGTCGCCGGAGGATGTGCTGGACGATGAGGTCTAGAGTCGCCTTGGCCGGGGGATGCAGCTGAAGCCAAAAGAGAGGATCGAAGGGAAGCCCGCGCCTTTCAATTCTGCGATCGTGTCCAGATTGGTATGCTCCCTTCTCTTTAGTCCATACTTCTTCCTCTGCTTTTCCTATTTTTTGATTTGGAGCCACACATTCCGCAGGGGCTTGGAGTTTACAAGTCTCGGCCGCACCTTCCCAACGGCCTAGAGGGCGTGGCCCAGCAGGCCGCTCAGAAGGAGGTGGCAGACGCTAGGAAGAAGAAGAAGACCGAGGTGGCTCATCAGAAGTACAAGAAGGAGAAGGAGGTTGCCCGACACATGAACAGCCCGCACGAACTATTGCCTGAGAGTGTTCGAAGCCTCCGTCAACTGGCCCACTTCATGCTGAGCTTCTTGCAACTCCTTGCCATTCTTGCAAGCATGTTTCTTGGCCTTGCGTTGAGCATCTGAAGCCTCTCTAAGTGCGGCCATGATAGTAGAGTTGCTCCCATCTCTCGACTGGTAGATCTTTAGAACAGCCATCATTGCACTCATGGTTGCACTAGAGCTTTCGGCACGCTCCCCATGGCCCCCAACCAAAACGCTTCCCTGAGCCTAACTCCATTGAGCTTCCTCGGGTTGGACATGAGGGAATACAGCAGCAGGTCCACTTGCCAACTCATCTCCATGCTTTAGACAAATGTCAATCAGCGCGATAAGAGCAGCACACTATGCACCTTCCCATGGGCTTTGCCCATCGGACTCAATCACCCAACCACACCATACTGTCCTTCCTTCATGCCTGGGTATCTCCATGTCCACATAGTACCACTGCACGGTACCTGCGGGCTCAACTTCCCGCTAGTAGTAGCGAGGTGGCTCCGTGTACCCCCACTGAATTCAACACCCTCCACAGGATAGTGGGAGTGCCAAAGTGGTTCAGAAAGTCGCTGTTGCCAGCAGGGAACGCAGGTTTGGCCATCTGTATCATAATTTGATGACTGACAAGAGGGATTATCTTTCAAGGTAAGCATAAATAACCAGATAAGCAATTTATAAGGGAGGGAGTAATGCAATATGAATGACATGAGTGAATATGATGCATGCTCGTTCCGTACGTTCTCTCACCCTAGTAGAATTTGAGAATTCTAACGGCTAGACGGTGGCATACATACGTTCTCTCATATACGTATCTAGTCGAGCTACACGTTGCGTTGTTAGTGTACCTGCAAACAAATTCATTGCAGCCCATCCCAACAAAAGAGAATTAAGCACACAATGAAAGCAGTAAACTAAGGTACTCTCCATATATCCATCCCCGGATATATATACTTTGGTACCCACAACTACCCGACAGATAGACCCACAATTAAGTACCTTCATATGTACATGTATGCAACATGTAAATATTCCAGTAACCACAACTAACTCTCCCCTAGACCGACAGTTGGACGGTAATGCTCTCACAACTCACACTTACCTGGGCGTAGAGGCAATTGATCCATACATTACCATTAAAGCGAATGGCACCCATGCAATAGCACGCCGCATGGACGACGAAAATAGAATTAATCATTTCCCCCAAGTTAGTAATTATATAAGCCACCAAAAAGTCCTTAGGTGGTCTACAAGGGATGTGATCACCGGCACACTATAATATGAAACTTTAGATTTTTGAACACCTATATATAACTATAAGTTGGAAAAACCCGTTTTCGCAACAAAAGCTTTTGTTTTTAAATACCCGTATGACATGTTTAGTGTTGAATCTATCACAGAACCGACCAATTTATAAGAGCACAAGTACAAAAACAATCGCCGAAATGATCAAATTCTCGCACTTGAGCCCATATAAACCCGGTAGTCAACTGAAACCACGAAGGATTTCAAACCAACTTGCATACAACCAAGATCACAGTAATTCAACATAACATCTCACACATTACAACATTTCATAAACAGTTCATAGATAGATTACAACCCATCAGAGTCATTGTTATTACAAACCAAGTCTTGTAAAGTAGCGGAAGCAAATAGTTTAACTCACACACATGAGTTCAAATACCAGTACCAGTTTGCCGATCACATCCAACAAAAGCATTCAGATGAGATAACAAGAGATCATGCCCATGATCTAGTCTTCGTCACCCGCCGGGTGGAGACAATACTTACAGAAGCCCTAATATAGAAGGTCATCTGCAATAAGAGGGAATAAACCCTGAGTATGGGAATGTACTCAGCTAGACTTACCCGTCATAAACCAAAAATAAATGACACCAAGGAGTATGCAAGGCTTTATCAGTGGATCTTGCTGGACAACCTTTTTGCATAAAAGCTTGAGTAACCATTAGCATTATTCACCTGTACTAGCATTGACTTTTAGCCATTACCTACCATCTATATTAGCACCTATACTAATCAACCATTTGATTTAGTTGCAAACAATAATAACCATATCAGGTATTTCATGGCTCATCATCATTCTCATCATCATTATCATCATCGTTTAACCATATCTTTATATTTAGTGAATCTACGTAGCCGCTGCTCAAGTCAAGTTCTCACTATCTAGGAGAGACGGCGATTCGAATCGATTCCTATCCAGCTGGAGGGGTATTCCTAACACAAACCCTGCTTCCCCCATCAGGGTCGCAAACAAGTCACCTTTGGTACAACTCAGGAGAAAAATAAAAGAAAAGACGTGGGTCCGGGCCACCCTGCATTCTCAAAGAACCACTCTGCTAGGAAGTGCAGGATCTTAAACCCTGACTCCCCTTGGGCTTACGCCAATGGCTCTCCGCACATCCTTACTACCTCTAGAATGCATCCAACCCCCACAGTTCCTGGCCTGAGTTGAGCTACTCGGCTTCGCGGTCGGAACAACTTATCTGGCCAGCTAAGTGTTAGGCTGCGTTCAACATGACCTGAGGACGTACAGCGAATCAGACCTTAAACGACACAGACAGGGATAGATTCACACCCAAGACCTCCATGCCTTGTTGCTGCACTACCGTCGTCCCATCCAGTCTCCATTCATTATTAACACATGGTTCTTTTCCCACGATAGCAAATATAGCCAACCGTGACCAGAGCTCATCCTATGTCTCGCAGGTGACAGGAAATCACCCGACTTCTACCGGTCTATGCATAGCTAAGCATCATTCGATCCTACACTTAATTAGGATTCACAGGATTTTATCTGGACAAGGTAGGGATATAATGCAACAATTGGTTCGAACCAATTCCTATACTTAATGCATCATCAACAATAAGAGATACTCAATATATTTGTAAAAACATGGGAGGCTTATAATGCTCCGGGGCTTGCCTTTTAGGAAAGAGGATGGGCGATGGTCAGGGCACTCGGGAAACTCCTCCTCGGCGGTTGCTTCGTCGATTGCCTGAACCTCGGGCTCCTCCTCCTGGCTCGCTCCCTCGAACTCCAGAAGCGTCACTCCCTCCGGCACACCTATTGCATGTATGCGCAAGATAAATATCATGGATGCACATGAACGAAGTTAGGGATGCTCGGGGAATGCACATGCTTACTGCAGTCCGCATATTCTAACTTAATCTCTATTCAAATCACTTTAACTTACCAAGTTTATACAACCTAATGTACAATTTCTCATCTTCAGTTAAGGACCTAGCACCTGCACCTAAGCATGTTCTCAAGTTAGGCTAGCACCTAAACAATCAACAAGAACATTGCAACAAAGCATACACACCAACATTCGTATTTCAGCAAAACTAGGACTATATAGTGGTACGGTAAACTGATCATAACTGGAGATCTACAAATCAAAATGACAGGCAACAAGACAATTTGGAAAGCTTATGAAATTTCCTACAATTCATTTTCAGACCTCAAAGCATGATTCTAACCTTTACCAGGTCAAATTCTTTAATCAACAGAAATCTGTCTTCACAAGACAGAGAGCAAGCAAAACTGTGATCCAACTTTAAACGACTGTAACTCCTAAACTACTAGGCCAAATGCCACCAAATTTTAACAGGAGCTAGATATATAAGTTACCTACAACTTTTGTATTCACTACTTGCCCAGAAAACCAAATTATCATGGTGAACTTTGCAAAGTTCCCAGAACTGTCCAGAAAGACATAATGCAAGAAAATAAATATTAACTTATGTGGCAAACATATAAATGGACAAAACCAACTTTACTACCTCATCACACATATCACAAGAACACCATAAAGTAAGGTGTTCATCCCCAATTCATTTCTTTTAATACCTTTCTTAATTTAATTCATAATTTAAGAGGAATAATAAACCTATATGAAAACTACACCATTAAATCTACAACAATTACAGTAGGTACTACATTCACCAAGTAGGCTACTATAAAAATTTCACATCATTTGAAGAAGTATAACAGCCTACACAAAAATAACAAGGCAGAAAGGCTGAAAATAGCATAAATAGAAAACCCTAGTGAAAAGTGTCAAGGAATAGATTTTATATTTTTCTTAGCATCCTTAAGGTACTAGGATACTACCCACCAAGTTTCATGGTCATAGGATTCCTAGATAATTTACAAAAATTCACCCAAGTATCAATCAGTGATAAAAGGAAAATCTATAACCCAAAAACTATACATGCAATGACTCTCAAATTTTAACCAGAGCTTCTACTAAGTAAGACTAGCTTACCCACAAACTTTCATAATTTTTGGGTCACAGAAACTCAAGATATGATTTAAACAAGTTTGCATGCATTCAAAAACACCTTTCAAGTTCCTATTTAATTCATCCAAAATTTCTACATCATGTGCTCAAGACATATTTTTCTTAAATACTAGACCTCACTGTGAGTCTAACAAAATTTGAATCACTCCATTGGATCTACACATTTGGAGTTACAAAATTCCCAAAACAGCATCAAAATCTGCATAAATGAGCTATCCTATTTACTAACAGTCACTGGTAAGCGGGGTCCACATGTCAGTGGGTCCGCTTGTCAGCGACAGCGAAGCAGAGCACGCTGCCACGCGCGACGGCGACCGGTGAAGCTCGCCGACGGTGGCTCCTCCGGCGCAACCTAAGGCACCGGCGTGCTCACCTCGACGGACCGCACCTAACCATGCCCTTGCTGCAACCCCTACCACACTCTAGCAAGGACGGCGGCGTGCATGGCGGACGGCGGCGGGGTCCGACGATGCTTCGGCGAGGTCTGGCCCTGTAGGTCATGGCTAAGCTCGGTATGAGCTTCAGGGGGTCGTGAGGAAGCTAAGTGGAGGGAGAAATGAGCATGAGAAAGCTCCGGAGGTGGTCGGCCACGGATGGCTCCTACTCCGGCGAGGCTCTGTCAAGGCGGGCGGTGGCGGAAACGGCCGGAGGCCCTCACCTAAGGTCGATTTGACGCTACAAGCTAACGGAGATGGTGAAGCTAGGCAAGGCGAAGCTTTCGGCTAGCTGGAGCGAGGTAGAAGGTGATGGCGAGCGCGCGCGAGAGCTCGGTGGGACAATGGCGGCCGGTGGCTCCGCTTCGGCGCTTCTGGCGAGCGGAAGAAGTGAAGGAGGAGGCAGAGCGCGTGCGGAAGGCAGCAGCGCGTCCTCCACTTCAAGTCGGCCAGCGCGTGGCGTGGTCAGGGCGAGCCGGGCACGTGGCGGCCACGCGGCGGCCACCTTCTGGCCTCGGTCGGCCATGACCAGCCTGAATTTCTCGTTTCAGGTTTCAACAGCACCGACTGACAAGCGAAGTTTGACGATGATTATCTCCTAATCCGTGATGATATAGCTCAAGGTACAATTGACAAAGTTGGACATCTACATGTGAGCTACAATTTTTACAATTGGAGCTCGAGCTGGTTTGGCTTTGTTTGGGAGCTACAAGGTGCATAAGTTGGGTACATGAAACTGAAATCCAGTTATAACACATAGAAAAAATTTCAAGTGTTGCATCAGCCTTCAATACTAACTTGTGGGTCCTTTTTGAACATGTTGTGCACATTTTCATCACTTGGCTTCTAAACAAAGTTTGTTCCTTATAAAATTTGCTACAACTTTGCTTTAGGTTGCTCAGACATGCAAACATCCTAAGCTACACTTTTTAAATAGTCAAACAAAAGGGTTTAGGGGTCAAAACAAGTCAAACCACTATTTGAAATCACAATTAGGCAACATGGTCAACATGAACAATGTTCCAAATGGCATTCTAAGTGTCACTAAGTTGTTTAAGAGAATTATTAGCCACACCACACATTGGTCACACAAGAATCAAGCATTGCATGTACTGAAACAATGAAAAACATATGAAATGTTACATCTGTTTCATAGTCATGTTTCACATGTTTCATGATCTTGTTGCATAGTATGAACTAACCATATTTCACTAAAGTGAGTTACACATGTTGCACTTGAGTGTTGCACACTATTCATTTCATAAAACAAACACACATGGAATATAAACATATGTTGTAATGTTTCAAAAGCATGTTTCATATAATCTAAGCTCATGAATGGATGAATGATGCTCATGTTTATGAAATGCAAGTGCAAATGTGGAAGCCAAACACCTGGGGTGTTACAGACCGAGCTCCCTGCCTCTCTGGGTGGAGGGCTGCACGGCTCACCCTCATGGTCGGAGCGGAAGGCACCTAGGGGAGACGTGGTCGGGGTGGAGTCGAAACGCCCAGCGGCAGCCCGTGCAACCAAGGTGGTGGACATCCCGTCCGACGACGAGGCTGGCGACATGGTGGAGCTACTGATGTCATCGTGGGAGCTGGCGATGGTTCCATCGGAGGCTGGGCCCTCCAGCGGGCTGCCGGAGGGCGACTTGGAGTGGCCCTGCCCCGAGGACCCAGCAAAGGTCCGGTTCATCCTTCGGGATTCGTAGGAGCGTTAGCTCTAGGACATCCTTGGGGAGCATGGACATGCCATGGTGTCCGAACTCACCAACCTGTCCGCGAAGCTCAGAGACGCCCAGGAGCGGGTTAAGTCCACCTAGCAGTTAGTCGAGGTCGACCTACAGCTTGCTGTGGAGGTGAGTTTCCCATACTTGTCCTTGACCTCTGCATCTATTGTTGGTTGCCTTAGCATACTTGTTTTTCATAGAGTCTGAAGGGGATGTCGTCCCACAAGTCCCGCTTCCTCCAAATGGAGCACGCCCGGGTGGCTGAGCTTGAGCGTCAGCTAGAGTCCGCTCGCCGTGAGTCTCAGGACCGGGTGACTGAGGCACGGGCGGAGGGGCAGCGTGTAGCAGAGCGGGCGACCGTCACCAAGCGAAGGCTCGAGGAGGCGAAGGCCTATAAGGCGGAGACCAAGGTGGGGTTGCGAACATCCCTGGCGGAGATCGAGGTGGCGCTCTAGATATCCCTGGAGACCCTTGAGTCGGAGCGGAGCGCCTTGGTGTCAGAGCGGACCACCCTGGAGTCGGCACGGAAGGCCCTGGAGGCGGAGCAGAGGGCCCTAGAGGTGGAGCGGAAGGCCCGGTCAGAGGCAGACTAGGAAGTGCTCGTGCTTCAGGGTCAGGTGATGGGGACAGAGGAGGCGAGCACCCGGCTGCGTGAGTAGGTGGCCCGGTAGGTGGGAGAACTCTCCGTCCTTGAGAACTTCCACGTCGGTGCGTACTTTTTCTGTTTCTTGTCGTGTTGGTTTCTTCCTTTAGCCTGTTTCAGAGCTTGTCGCCCATCTTTCAGAGCTGGGCGGAAAGGTGAAGTCGCTGGAGCAGGACCTAGAGACAGTCAAGGCGACTTTCAGCCGAAATGCAGAGGAGCTGGCCAAGTCTCATGAGGAGCGACGTGCTCTCAAGGGGGAACTTGACTAGATCCACAATGTGGCCTAGCTTGTCGTCTCGGAGGTCTTTGGGTCGGTGCCAAGTCCAGCACGCCTGCTGTTCAGCTCGCGGAGGTTCCGGATGCGGTCCGGGACCTTATCACAAGCGGCCTATTCTATTGAGTGTCGGGGGTGTTGACTTCGGTGGCGATGCACCACGCGAACTTGGACTTCGCTACTATCTATAGTGGGTATGCTGAAGGCTTGAGCATAGAGGACATCCAATCGATCGGGGAGAGCTTGCTGTCGCACGCAAGGTCGGTGGCAGATCAAGTCTACTCGGTGGGTGATGGACGTCCGATGTGAAGACATGGCTAGAAGCATGTGTAACACCCCAGGTGTTTGTCACCAATTAAGCAATGGGTTTAAACTTAACCATGGCATGTTAAGTGGTGATGGAGACGTTAGGTCAAACATATGAAAAATGAGCCACCACTTAAACTTGGATCGTGCACCATTGCTTACATGTTGCCTTTTCAAAAAGTATGCTTGAGTAATGTTGGATGCACTTCTTTCATGTGTCTCACATCAATATCCATCTATATTGATCACTGGAAAAGTTTCCTAAAGCTTGGAATCAAAAAGTCACATGAAATGATAAGTTATATCCTTATTGGAATGATTTTACTAAGTGCGTGAATTGCACTATTAAGTGAATGGAAATGTAGGTCATCAATCAAACCTTGCAACCTTGCCCAAATAACTCTAGATGAACTCTACAACAAAAGTTATAAAAGGTTCATGTTGAGCAGAGATCAAGAAAATGCGTCAATCGGTCTAAAACTCAGATTAAAGCTTTACCGCGATGCTACTTTGACCTATGTTGACCAATGGCTTACGGTGTTTGCATGGCAGTGCACCCTTAAGCAAAGTTGTAGTACTCTATTATATCAACAACTTTTATTTTTAGGTCATGAGCTAATTCAGTGCTTAACTTGGTCGTTTAGAGCTCACAATAATCAACATGGTACTGTTTTGGAACTTAGGAATTTTTTTCTAAGTCAAAGTGAGTTTACAGTTTCGATGTGCCTGACTTTGTGACGATATAACTTGATATCCTTTGAGAATTAGACCTAGATCACTAAAGAAAAGTTGGAGATGGTATGTAGATCTACAACTTTTACTAATAAAGTTTTTGCTAAATCATCGTGGTTTAGGAGTTATGGATGGACGAACTTAGGGTTTCAGACGTATTTTTGAGGTAGTATTGCTGCTGCTCCATAAATTTGAATCCGATTTCTGTTGCCGACCGACCACAGCACTTCGCTGCCGCGTGGCCTCCTGTGCCCGTGCCCATTCGCTAGCTCGCCTTGCCATTGCCAACGTGTGCGCCTGCCTCCCTGCAGCACCTCTGCGTTCTCCTAGAGTGGGCACCGAATCCCACTTGCACTCACTCCTCTATCGACTCTTCCTCGCCTGTACTCGCGCGCTCCTCTGCCGGGCCATTGGGCTGCTGCCAGCAGGCAGCCGCTGCTGCGCCGCCACCGCTCGGCGTGTGTGTGTGGTCATGCCACCACGAACCACCCCGCGCCAAGCTGGTCCGCCCTATGCTCGCGCCAGTCTCCTGAGGCTCTCTTCGCCCCGCTCCGCACCGAGCCACGCGACCGCCATGGCCGCCAATGCCGAGCGTCGCGAGCGCGCGTGGACAGAGAGCCATGGGCCTCCTCTGCTCTTGACGCTAGCCCCAACGCTTTCCACTACCAGCGCCGTCCCTCCCACACCACTTCATCAGCCAGAACCACCACCGTAGCGCTACCGTTGTTGGAGCCATGGCCGCCGTGCCACTTGCTCACGTGGCCAGCGGGCCTCGGGCCGCTGTGGGGCAAGCCAATGGCACCTGCGGGTGTGCGTGGGTCCCTCGACGCTTCCCCACCACTCGCCGCCGTCGGCGAACCTCCTCCGGCCGGCACCGGTGAATCCCCCTCCGCCTCCTCTATTTTGCCCCGGTGAGGGACTTCGTGCAACAATTAGAGCAAATCCAAGGGTCCAACTGCAAATCGTAGACTCATATGAATAGTGCCTTTTGGACCTATTTGTTTTAAATCGGCTGAAAGTTTGGAAAATCATAATAAATCATAGGAAATTTGTAACATAGCAAATTAGGACTTTTTGGAATCCTTGTGGAATTTTCTATGCAGTATATCTATAATATTTTATGTTTTAGTTTAAAGTTTTAGCTGTGAAAATAGATTTATGCATCTAGGTTTTCAATTCTTGTTGTATTTGTCTTTTTCATAACTATAGTTGTAGTGCTCCAAATGAAGTGAAATTTTTGTGACATGCTACTCATGTGATAGTTGATGTGTGGTAAAAATTTCATGAGTATTGGATGAAGTATGAGTGAGTTATTGGTTTATCTCGCTCTCACATGATTTCTTGCAATAGCAAATTGTCTTTGTCGTAGAGGCAGCTATACTTATGAAAATGGTATGAAATTTGTACAGTAGACTATTGAGAGGATATGTGAGCTACTGTAATTTTTGTAGAATTTATTGTGCATTTTTGGTATATGTTCATAAATACACCTTGATGTCTAAATAAATTAAGAAATGCTTTAAGAAAATTTATTTAGAGGTGAGCACCATGCTTTTTGGTGTTCTTTAGTCATTTGTGACATGTTGGTAAAGTTGGTTTTGCCTAATTATGTGTTTGCAACATAAGTTAATATTTATTTTCTTTCAAATGTGGCTTATGGACAGATCTGGGAACTTAGCAAAGTTCTTCATGACAATGTGCTTTGTTGTGAAACTTGTTTATACAAAAGTTGTAGATAATTTATGTATCTAGCTGCTGTTAAATTTTGGTATCATTTGGCCGAGTAGTGTTTGAGTTACAACTGTTTAAAGTTAGAATACATGATTTGTTGCTCTCTGTTTTGTATGAACCAGTTTCTGTAAAGATATAATTTCGACCTACTTAACTTGGGAATCATGCTGTGATGGTTATAGATTAAATGTAGATAATTTCATAAGCTTTCCAAAATGTCTTCTTGCAAATCATTTGGATTTGTGTAACTCTAGTTATAGCTAAATCTTGTAGCTGTTGTTTGCATATCCAGAAATTGACAGATTCCAATTATAGTGTTTGCTTGTATATTGTTAAGTGTGACTTATGCCTTGAATGATGACTGAGTTAGAGCACCTGAGATCACCTGAGATCTTGGGAAACTTGTGTCATGCTTGGTGTTGTCATCTTCTTTGCCATCTTAGCATTTTAGATTGTGTTTGCTATTTTGTGATGCGTCTCATGGTACTATTCTTCATATTTATGCACTTGTATATTGCATCTCATCTAGGTACGCTAGATGCACCACGCAAAGGATGCGATGTTGGAGCCAAACCCAAAGATTTGGTTTGGTGGATATATCCCGAAGATGGAAGGACTAACCAAGTGCTAGGATCGGAGATGTCACCATGACGGTGCAAGCTAACTGAACTGACTTGTGTCGGATCCCAGGCAAGCCCCGGAGTATATTAAGCCTCCTAATTTCTGAAATGCTATTAAAGTATTATTGTTACATATATATTGTTGCATTAAATTTAGATGTTGGATGCAAACACTTGCTCCATTGGTTATCCAATCCTTGTCCAGATATTGATACCCTGGATCCTATGTAGCTCAGGCTCGTGTAGTGCTTAGCCCTGCTTAAACGCGGTAGAAGTCAGGTGATTTCCTGTCACCTGCGAGCTATAGGGATATACATATGGCACGGTTGGCTATATTTGCTATCGTGGAAAAGAACCTGTCTTAATTTGAATTGAAGACCGGGCGGAGGCTTGCCGGTTTGTAGTGACTCCATCTGTGTCGCTTAAGGACTGAATCTTAGAGCTTTCCTGTTCATGTTGAACGCATGCCTCTCTCTTAGTTGGCCGGGTCTAGAGACCGACCACGAAGCCGAGTAGCTCACCTCAGGCCGGGAGTCGATAAGTATAAAGTACGCCTTGAAAGGGAGCCATAGGCGTGAGTCCAAGGGCAGGTGATTTAAAAGTCCTGATCGTCCTGGCAGAAGGGTAATCCCTGAGAGTGCTGGCGCTGATGGAACCCGCGAATTTGGTTCCTGAGTTGTACCAAAGGTGACCCACAGCTACCCTTGCAAAGTATGCCAAGGTGAGAGTTAGGAATACCCCCTCAGCTGAGTTGAAATTCGATTCGAGTCACCGTCTCTCACCGGTTAGTGAGAACTTGACGGGCTTATCTCCAAAGTAGATACACTAAATAACATAACGGTTCAGGAATGATGATATGATGATGACAGCCATATTATACCTGCTATGGTTAATATTGATTGCTCCTAATAAGTGAGTGCTCTAGTACAGGTGCAAATCTAGTGGACAGGTAAATGATGATAAACTTGATGCGAAGTTTAAATTGGTCACTATATTCATAAGGTCTTTTATGCAACTGTGTCCAGCTAGCCCACCTCATAAGCCTTGCATGACCCTTGGTGTCATTTGTTTTGGTTTCCGACGGGTAAGTCTGGCTGAGTACATTCGAGTACTCAGGGTTTATCCCACCATGTTGCAGGTGAAGTTCTTGGCCTGTTGAAGATGGTGGCTAACCGCCGATGGGCTCGATGATTCTATAGTTACTTCTCATCTATATGCTTTTGTCGGATGATGTCACTTATGCTAGCAATGTATTTGGAACATATATTAATGTAATCTTTTGAAAGCTATGTTGTTTTCACTAATCGGTTTTGAAACCCAAACTCGTACTTTTATTTGTGAACCCATTTGTAATATTATTTCCGCTGCAACCCTGTGTATGTGATGTGTATTTGCTTAATCATGCGATCTTGATGGTGATGTTGATTTACCGAGGTCTTTTGGGACACTCGGTGTCACAGAACCGACCAATTTATAAGAGCACAAGTACAAAAACAATCACCAAAATGATCAAATTCTCGAACTTGAGCCCATATAAACCCGGTAGTCAACTGAAATCTCGAAGGATTTCAAACCAACTTGCATACAACCAAGATCACAGTAATTCAACATAACATATCGTATGTTACAACATTTCTCAGACATTCGCAAATATATTACATCATCATAGAGTCATCGTTATTACAAAACAAGTCTTGTAAAACATGCGGAAGCAAATAGTTTAACTTACACACCCGAGTTCAAATACACATACTGGTTCGCTGGTCACAGCCCGCAAAAGCATTTAGATAAGAGAACAGAGATCATGTCCATGATCTAGTCTTCATCACCCGTCGGGTGGAGACAATACTTACAGAATCCCTGATATAGAAGGTCATCTGCAACAAGAGGGAATAAACCCTTAGTACAGGAATGTACTCAGCTAGACTTACCCGTCGAAAACCAAAATAAATGACACCAAGGATTATGCATAGCTCAATGTAGTGGATCTGGCTGACACTTTCTTTTTGCAAAAAAGCATAAGTACTAATGATCAACTCTTAGCCTAAACTAGCAGTGACTTTTTAGCCATTAACCTATCATCTATATTAGCACCTATACTAAGCAATCATTTTATTAGGGTACAAACATTAATAACCATATCAGGTATTCATTGTGGCAACGTTATCATCATCATCCATTTAACCATATCGTTAAATTAATTGAATCTACGTTGCCGCTGCTCAGTCAAGTTCTCACTATCCGGGAGAGACGGCGATTCAAATCGATTCCTATCCAGCTGGAGGGGTATTCCTAAACACAAACCCTGCTTCCCTCGTCGGAGTCGCAAACAAGTCACCTTTGGTACGATTCAGGAGTCGCGAGTCTGATCAGATCGACATTCTCAGAGAACCACTCTGCCAAGGTTGTTCGGGACTCTAACCCGCCTTGGACTTATGCCAATGGCTCTCCGCACATCCTTACTACCTCCAGAATACCGCCACTGCTCGCGTCCCTGGCCTGAGTCGAGCTACTAGGCTTCGCGGTCGGAATGACTTATCCAGCTAGCTAAGTGTTAGGCTACGTTCAACATGACATGAGGACATACAACGTATCGGTCCTTAAACGACTCAAACGGAGTCACTATGTTCAAACCTACACAAGACCCCGCCCGGTCTTAATTCATTATTCACATGGTTCTTTTCCACGATAGCAAATATAGCCAACCGTGATCCACCTCATCCTAAAGCTCGCAGGTGACAGGAAATCACCTGACTTCTACCGCACTAAGCATGGCTAAGCATTTAACCCATTCCTGAACTTAATTAGGATTCCAGTGCGATATCTGGACAAGGAAGGATATATAATGAAGCAATTGGTTCCAACCAATTCCTATACTTAATGCATCATCAACAATAAAAGGTACTCAAAGTATTTGTAAAAACATGGGAGGCTTAATATGCTCCGGGGCTTGCCTTTCAGGAACGAGGAAGGCTGGTGGTCAGGGCACTCGGGCAATTCCTCCACGGCGACTGCTTCGTCGGCTTCCTGCACCTCGGGTTCCTCCTCCTGGTTGACTCCCTCGAACTCCAGCAACGTCACTCCCTCCGGCACACCTATTGCATGAATGCACAAGATAAATATCATGGATGCACATGAACGAATGTCAGGGATGCTCGGGGAATGCACATGTTCGCTGTAGTTTTCATATTCCAACTTAAGCCCTATTCAAATCACTTTACTTACCAAGTTTATACAACCTAATGTATAATTGCTCATCTTCAGTTAATGACCTAGCACCTGCACCTAAGCATATTCTCAAGTTAGGCTAACCCCTAACAATCAACGAAAACATTGCATCAAGCATACACTCAAGCATTTGTATTTCAGCAAAATGAAGACTATGTAGCGGTGCAGTAAACTAGCCATAACTGGAGATTTATAAATCCAAATGACTTGCAACAAGACAATCTGGAAAGCTTATGAAATTGTATACAATTTATTTTTAGACCTCAAAGCATGATTCAACACTTTACTAAGTCGAATTCATAAATCAACAGAACTCTGTCCTCACATGGCAGAGAGTAAGCAAAACTGGAACCAAAATTTAAACAGCTGTAGTTTCTAAACTACTGGGCCTAATGCCCTCACATTTTGACAGGAGCTAGATACATAAATTATCTACAACTTTTGTATTCATCCCATTCACAGCAAATCAAAATATCATGGGGAACTTTCCAAAGTCCCCAGATCTGTCCAAAAGGACATAATGCAAACAAATAAATATTAACTTATGATATAAACACTTAATTGGACAAAACCAACTTTACTCACATATCACACATATCACAAGAACACCAGAAAGTAGGGTGTTCATCCCCAAAACATTTCTTTTAATACCTTTTTAATATATTTAATTAATTAGAGGAAATAGTAAACATATATGAAAACTACACCATTAAATCTACAAAAATTACAGTAGACTACCATAAAAATTTCACACCATTTGAGTAAGTATAACAACCTACACAAAAATGGTAAGGCAGAATGGCTTAAAATGGCATAATTAGGAAACCTTAGTGAAAAGTGTCAAGCAACATATTTCATATTTTTCCTAGCATCCTTAAGGTACTAAGATACTACCCACCAAGTTTCATGGCCATAGGATTCCTAGATAATTTACAAAAATTCACACAAGTATCTACCAATTATAAAAGGAAAATCTATAACTCAAAAACTACACATGCAATGACTCTCAAATTTTAACTAGAGCTTCTACTAAGCAATACTAGCTTACCCACAAAATTTCACAATTTTTGGATCACAGAAACTCAAGATATGATTTAAACAAGTTTCCATGCATTCAAAAACACTTTTCAAGTTCCTATTTAATTCATCCAAATTTTCCACTACAAGTGTTCATGTCATATTTTTCTTAAATACTAGACCTCCCTGTGAGTCTAACAAAATTGGAAGTACTCAATTTGGATCTACCAATTTGGAGTTACAAAATTTAAAAAACATCACAAAAACTGGAATTTTTGAACTATCATATGAATACACAGCCACTGACGTGTGGGACCCGGGTGTCAGCCGACCCCACCCATCAGTGACACGAAAACAGGGGAGGCGCATTTGATGGCGCGGCGGTGGTCTTGCTCGCCGACGGCGAGGACTCCGGCGACACCAAAGCTACCTACATGATCCCCGTGACGAGAGGAACCGATTGGTGCAAGTGGCGCGACCTAAGACCTAGCGGAGGTGGCTCGTCGCCGGTGATGGCGGCACGGCAGAGCTCCAGCATGGCGTACTAATGGCGGCGAGCCCTTGCTGCCTCATCCGAGCTCAGTATGAGCTCCACGAGGTCACTACGGAGCTGTCCAAGCCAAGAGAGGAGGACGAGGAGGTCTCGGTGGTGGGTGGCCGCGGTGAGCTCCGCTCTGGCGAGACGCGGCCACGGAGACGGCGGCGGAAAAATGGCCAATGGTCCTCACCTACGGCACGCCTGGCTCAACTAGAAGGGCGACGAGGTAGAGGAGGACACGGTGGAGCTTTGGTCAAGCTGTGGTTCGCGTTTTTGCGGCGGCGAGCAGGCGCGAGTTCGGCGGAGCAACAGGCGACGACGGTGGCTTCTCAGCAGCTCAGGTGCGCGCGGGTGGAGCGAATGGAGCAGGGTCGTAGCCGGGGTGAGCGCGGGCATGATGTGGAGCGCTGAGGCCCGACGTGGCCTGAGCGGGCAGCGCTACGGCGACGCGCGGCGCCACGCGGTGTTTGAATCCTGACGCCGGTCGGCCATGACCGGTCTGAACCTCACGGTTTCAGAGTTCATCGATGCCGACTGACAGGCGAATTTTGACACCAATTCACTCCTAAACCATGATGATATAGCTCAAGGTGTAATTGACAAAGTTGAACATCTACATGTGAACTACAACTTTTACAATTGGAGCTCGAGCTGGTTTGGCTTTGTTTGGGAGCTACAAGGTGCATAAGTTGGGTACATGAAACTAAAAATCGATTCACAGACTTAGAAATTTTCCTGAGTTTCCAAATAGACCTCAAACTGACTTGTGGGCCCTTTTTGAGCATGTTGTGCACATTTTCATGAGATAGTCATAAAATAACTTTTGTTCCTTATATAATTTTCTACAACTTTGCTTTAGGTTGCTTAGACATGCAAACACTCTAAGCTGTACTTTTTAAACAGTCAAACTCAAGAGCTCTAGGGGTCCAAATTGGTCAAACCATAACTTGGAAACCTAATTAGGCAAAATGATCAACATGAACCTTGTTCCTAATGACATTCTAAGTATAACTAAGTTGCTTAAGAGCATTATTAGCCACACCACACATTGGTCACACCAAAATCAAGCAAGGTATGTACTGAAACAATGCAAAACACATGAATTGTTACAATGGTTTCATAGTCATGTTTCACATGTTTCATGATCTTGTTGCATAATATTAACTAACCTTGTTTCACTAAGTGAGTGGCACATGTTGCACTTAAGTGTTGCACACTTTACATTTCATAAAAGAAACAACACACATGAAATATACAACATGTTGTAATGTTTCTAAATCATGTTTCATGTGATATAGGTTCACGAATGGATGCATGATGCTCATGTTCATGAAATGCAGTGCAAATGTGGAAGCCAAACACCTGGGGTGTTACACTCGGTGGACTACCGGGTTTATATGAGTGAAAGTATGCGCGTGTCAACGTGTTAGCGGGGACAGTCGTACTTGATCTTGTATAAATTGGGCGGTTCTATTACAGCTAGCATCAGAGCAAGATTAAGCATAATACTGTCATGTACATTATTTTAAAAACAAAGTTTTGGTTTTAAAAAGCCTATTTTAACTAAAACTTTAGCTACAGGCAAATTTGTCAAAACTAATTTGCAAAACTATGCTAGCGACATCCTCCTTTATGCCTAGTTAAGGACTATTAGGTGGCTATCTAAGTACTAACATGGGTGTTTTTACTTTCGTCGTCCATACGGCGTGCTGTTGTATAGATGCCATTCGTTTGAATGGTAATGTATGGATCAATTGCCTCTACGTCCAGGTAAGTGTGAGTTGTGAGAGCATGACCGTCCAACTGTCAGTCTAGGGGAAAGTTAGCTATGGTTACTAGAATATTTACATGTTACACCCATGTATATATGAAGGTACTTAATTGCGGGTATATTTATCGGGTAGCTATGGATATCGAAGTATATACATCCGGGGATGCATATATGGAGAGTATCTTAGTTTACTGCTTTCATTGTGTGCTTATTTATCTCTTGTGGGGATGGGCTGCAATGAATTTGCCTACAGGTACGCTAACCACGAATGCGTAGATTGAATGTAGCTAACGACTAGCTATATATCGAGAGAGTACGTGTTATGCCACCGACATAGAACGTGATTGCCACCTTAGCCTAGCAATTTTGTGAGGACGAATAGGACGAGCTTGCATCATGATTGTGCTTGTGCATAAATATGTTTCCCTCACCTTGTTCTAATAGTAAGTAACTTGTGATCCATGTGATGTTACTATCTTCCCTGTGTGAAGCTAGCCAAAATGCCTTGTCCCATGCTGCTTGAATAGCTATGCTTGAAGTTAGTGTGTGATTAGCTTTGCCTCGTATGTTGGCTTCCAAAGGAAATAGATGATGAGTTAATAGTTAACAAAAAGTTCACCCCTTTGAAAACTAAATTTCTAAATGTAAGTAAAACTTTTTTTGTAGAGATATCCACCTACTCAATAAAAAGGAAACAAAAGATAACAGTGCCTTACCACCATGTTTTGCATGATATGTGTAGTGGTGTTGTTGTAGGTGACTGCTTGTTATGTACGAGCTTTGTGCTTCGTAATAGCCATTTAAGCTAATTGGATTGAGTGTTTCGAAATGCTCGCTTAAGACCATGATGTAGGCGTGGATGCTCGTTATCTAGGTAGTGCTGTAGTTGTCAACCTTTTGTCCTTGGTAAGCATACGAGTGTCAAATAGCTTTATCCTAAAACAATGCTCAAGTTACGTAATCGCACAGTTGTCGTCTCCAATTAGGTTCTCTCTTGGGAGCCTGAGCCTATACACGTGGTTGCTAGCCTTGAACATTGTGCTACGAAGACTTTATCTATGCCTTTGCTTGACCTTAGGTCCAAGCTTAGTTCCCTTGAATGCTTGCATGTTTCATGGTTGTCCCGCTCCTGTGTGGGAGGACCCTACTCAAAAATCCTTGTTGGACCTTATTGCTCTCTCTCCTACGGATGAGCTAGTGCAACACTAATCGCTATATGCCCTGGCTTTGGAACCTTTTCCTCACAGATCATGTCATTGCTTTATCAGCTCAATCCCTAGTTAGTGCAATGGCTCTGTCCCTCGAATCTCGTGTATTTTGTCTCCAACTCTTTCAAGTCTCTGGATGTTTATCAGTCTTGATCTCATGTTGTTGCTCGACAAGACCAAATCTCATGTTAATCTTTATCTAGTAATCACTTTGGTGGACACGAGGCGTTTGTGGAAATTAAGCAAGAGTCTCCTGCTTAGTTGCCTTCAGCAATTAGGCTATGTTCTTTTGCGCTGTGTTTTGATCTTCTGATCGCCTCCTTGTTGATTCCTAACCTTGTGACTATCCTTGTTTGCTATCCCTCTTTTGCACAATGCTTGTTCTTACAATCTAATTGGTGCCACTGGAAATTTCACTTTGGTTGTTTGTCCAGTAATGGTGCCACGATTAGTGATCTACGGTGCCGCGACGGAACCTAGGGCCTCCTTGTGGGCGGCCGACGCATGGTTGTGTTGCTGGGTGCGCGCTGGTATCGAGGTTTCTAGTCATGATCCATTGTCGAACTGCACCGATGTGTTATTTTCACGTGAGCCCTTTTTTTGTTATCTCTCCATATCTTATCGAAGATCCCTATATTAGACTGAAAGTAGTAGAGCTTCCGGTTGAAATCACAAAAAGGATAACCTTTGAAGAACTGGTCACCGACATAAACATTAACCGACTACAAGAGGTGGTAGACAAGTGACTCCACTTGGTTGTCCTAGTATTGACGTCCGTCACCTAGTGAACAACTTATGTCATCACTGTTGGATCAGAAAGGCACACAACAATTAATGTTGGACAAGTTGTTAGTCAGATAAGAATCGAACGTCACATTATGATTATGACCTGGCTATCCAAGTCTTGATTATTATGTGCATGCTGATCGCACAGTCGAGATCAACATCTCTAGTGTGACTCCTTATCTACAGACTTCAATGGCGACCGTCTGTTTGTGCCTCGATTGCAACTATTGTTGGCAAGAGTGCAGATTTAGAACTTTTAGTGTTGAGAGACAACTGATTAGTTACTAGTCGGAAGCTTAACCTCTAGCTAGGTGACAACTTTTTGCTAATTATGAAGGCTATGTCTCACAAAGCAATGTTAAACAATGAAACAGCAAGCCGTTAGTAATGCAACTACTGCCTTGTTTTTCAAAACATGTGCTATCAAGTCAATTCCATCTTGGACAATCACATAGATAGTACAAGACATTGTATCGGCTATGTAGGAGCTAGCGAAAGCATGTCCCTAGTTTCAGTCAGCATCTTTGTGCCCCAAGGTGCCACTAACACATGTGTCCGGACTCTATTGGATAAAGTGTTGAATGATATATAGGAATGGTTCCTTATCTCTATAGGACAGTCCCTTCATGAAGAGGATGCTTTGTGTCCTAAAAACATAGCCACAAGTCCAATGCTTGTGCATAGTCAAGTTACTGTCTAGAACGATGGTTGAAGTGTTACCAGAGAAGCATGTGAGGAAAACTCTAGCCTCCATCCTCAGCTAGGGAAAGGCTGCTGCTGCTATCCAAAGAGATCGAGAGTATAGACATTACACCACAACGTATGAAGCAAAGAAAGAGAACAACGAGAAATCTGTCTAGATTTTAAGGTACAGAACCGAACATCTTCAAGCCAACGATTAGTGACTCAAACGAAGTTGGATTGACCCCAAACTTGGTGATCTCATTCATTGCTTAGGACCCTTCAATGTCTTAAGTTGGTTTGAGTATTGGTTGAGTAAAACATCGGATTTGAGAGATATCTTGTCGGCTTGGTTTGCTGCTATTTCAGAACAGAGCAGTTTTGGTAGATGAATTGTTTGGATGGTCAAACGGTGTCCGGTTGAGTTGAATTTTGGTGAGTAGTTAGAAGACCCATGGATCTACATGCCCACCAAAATTTGTGCATATTGAAACAGTAGTTTGTGAGATATGAATAGAAAACAAAAGAGTATAGAATCTGCAATTTTGCTGTGACTGCGATCATCCTTTGCATTAGACGGTTGTGTTGTAATTAATGCCAAGAAATTACAACTTGTAGGGTATTGTTGTTAGACAACCCTCCATACCCTTGAGAAGATAAATTGCACCCCTATGTGCCTTGCTTTTGCCCTCTTAGATCAGCAATGCGTGAGCAGTCAAGGTGTTCTAGAAGTCAAATTGTGCCCTTACAATTCGAAAGTAATTGGAAAGGTGTCAAACCATAGATTTTTGGATTATGGTTTTTGAGATATTGATTGGCCTAAGAATGGAAGCCTCAACGTCAAATATAGTTTAAGAAAGCTGGTTTTGCTACGATGCAAGTAAACCCAACTTGCTGTGCAACTGCACCACGAAGGCAAATTGTACTTAACCTGCTTGGTAGTGAACTAGTCCCTAGTTTTGTGATTACTTGCAACTTGTGTTGCCCTCCAAGCCTCGCTAACATCCTTCTGCATCAATGGTTCTCCAATGCTGACATGCCTAAGGTGTCTTCCATGTGTTTTACCCAAGGGGTTGCCTCAGATACAACTCAGAAAACTATTGCCGTTTGGATACGAGAATTCACTTAAATAATGGTCGTCGAAAACGCTGAGTCAATAGAGTCAGCTATCACATTCACCACTCACTCAACTGGCTTAGGTAATACAGTATTGTTATCAGAGAAAGAGCACTGCACACATGGAACATTATGTAGCTTTCCATCAGTTGACATATGAGTGAGTGCACCGCTACAACCAGTTTGGATATTGGTTAACTAGCTTCTCATGCCCTCAAAGGATGGTTACCCCATCTATGATCACATCCTTTATGAGAAGTTGTGCTCAAGCCACTTTAGTAGAGAACTGCTTTTCAAACCTTGGGAGCAAATATAGCACCGTTGTAAGGAATATCCGTCAACCGACTACGATCTAGTGCAAAGTCCATAAGATCTGTGCTATATCCACTAGGGAAGTAAATGTTACAAGTATTTGGTCTACGCTTGAATCACTCTTCGTACATCGAGGATGAAGTACGTAGGATAGTGCTATCTTGGATTCCTCCCAATGTAACAATGCTTTATGGAAGCCAATGAAGGAAATTCTTCTAGCAAAAATTTACTACAAAGAACAAGTATAGAAAGTTGTCTCGACCAATTTGGTCCCTCTGATGCTTGAATGCTATGTAGCTTAAAGCTATCGCTGATATTGGAAACTGGTAACATGTCTCTCTTCCTTAAAAGTCTTTCGCACCGAATCTCGGGACGCGATTCCTTTAAGGGGGGAAGGCTGTAACACCCCAGGTGTTTGTCACTAGTTAAGCAATGGGTTTAAACTTAACCATGGCATGTTAAGTGGTGATGGAGACGTTAGGTCAAACATATGAAAAATGAGCCACCACTTAAACTTGGACCATGCACCATTGCTTACATGTTGCCTTTTCAAAAAGTATGCTTGAGTAATGTTGGATGCACTTCTTTCATGTGTCTCATATCAATATCCATCTATATTGATCAGTGGAAAAGTTTCATGAAGTTTGGAATCAAAAAGTCACATGAAATGGTAAGTTATATCCTTATTGGAATGATTTTACTAAGTGCGTGAATTGCACTATTAAGTGAATGGAAATGTAGGTCATCAATCAAACCTTGCAACCTTGCCCAAATAACTCTAGATGAACTCTACAACAAAAGTTATAAAAGGTTCATGTTGAGCAGAGATCAAGAAAATGCGTCAATCGGTCTAAAACTCAGATTTAAGCTTTACCGCGATGCTACTTTGACCTGTGTTGACCAATGGCTTACGGTGTTTGCATGGTAGTGCACCCTTAAGCAAAGTTGTAGTACTTGATTATATCAACAACTTTTATTTTTAGGTCATGAGCTAATCAGTGCTTAACTTGGTCGTTTAGAGCTCACAATAATCAACATGGTACTGTTTTGGAACTTACGAATTTTTTTCTAAGTCAAAGTGAGTTTACAGTTTCGATGTGCCTGACTTTGTGATGATATAACTTGATATCCTTTGAGAATTAGACCTAGATCACTAAAGAAAAGTTGGAGATGGTATGTAGATCTACAACTTTTACTAATAAAGTTTTTGCTAAATTGTCGTGGTTTAGGAGTTACGGATGGACGAACTTAGGGTTTCAGACGTATTTTTGAGGTAGTATTGCTGCTGCTCCATAAATTTGAATCTGATTTCTATTGCCGACCGACCACAGCACTTCGCTGCCACGTGGCCTCCTGTGCCCGTGCCCATTCGCTAGCTCGCCTTGCCATTGCCGACGCGTGCGCCTGCCTCCCTACAGCACCTCTGCGTTCTCCTAGAGTGGGCACCGAATCCCACTCGCACTCCCTCCTCTATCGACTCTTCCTCGCCTGTACTCGCGCGCTCCTCTGCCGGGCCATTGGGCTGCTGCCAGCGGGCAGCCGCTGCTGCGCTGCCACCGCCCGGCGTGTGTGTGTGGCCGTGACACCACGAACCACCCCGCGCCAAGCTGGTCCGCCCTACGCGCACGCCAGTCTCCTGAGGCTCTCCTCGCCCCGCTCCGCGCCGAGCCACGCGACCGCCATGGCCGCCAATGCCGAGCGTTGCGAGCGCGCGTGGACAGAGAGCCATGGGCCTCCTCTGCTCTTGACGCTAGCCCCAACGCTTTCCACTACCAGCGCTGTCCCTCCCGCGCCACTTCATCACCCATAACCACCACCGTAGCGCAGTCGTTGTTGGAGCCATGGCCGCCGTGCCGCCTGCTCACATGGCCAGCAGGCCTCGGGCCGCTGTGGGGCAAGCCGATGGCACCTGCGGGTGTGCGCGGGTCCCTCGACGCTTTCCCGCCACTCGCCGCCGCCGGCGAGCCTCCTCCGGCCGGCACCAGCGAATCCCCCTCCGCCTCCTCTGTTTTGCCCCAGTGAGGGACTTCGTGCAACAATTTGAGCAAATCCAAGGGTCCAACTGCAAATCGTAGACTCATATGAATAGTGCCTTTTGGACCTATTTGTTTTAAATCGGCTGAAAGTTTGGAAAATCATAATAAATCATAGGAAATTCGTAAAATAGAAAATGAGGACTTTTTGGAATCCTTGTAGAATTTTCTATGCAGTAGATCTATAATATTTCATGTTTTAGTTTAAAGTTTTAGCTGTGAAAATAGATTTATGCATCTAGGTTTTCAATTCTTGTTGTATTTGTCTTTTTCATAACTGTAGTTGTAGGGCTCCAAATGAAGTGAACTTTTTGTGGCATGCTACTCATGTGATAGTTGATGTGTGGTAAAAATTTCATGAGTATTGGATGAAGTATGAGTGAGTTATTGGTTTATCTCGCTGTCACATGATTTCTTGCAATAGCAAATTGTCTTTTTCGTAGAGGCAGCTATACTTATGCAAATGGTATGAAATTTGTACAGTAGACTATTTAGAGGATATGTGAGCTACTGTAATTTTTGTAGAATTTATTGTGCATTTTTTGTATATGTTCATAAATACACCTTGATGTCTAAATAAATTAAGAAATGCTTTAAGAAAATTTATTTAGAGGTGAGCACCATGCTTTTTGGTGTTCTTTAGTCATGTGTGACATGTTGGTAAAGTTGGTTTTTCCTAATTATGTGTTTGCAACATAAGTTAATATTTATTTTCTTGCAAATGTGGTTTATGGACAGATCTGGGAACTTAGCAAAGTTCTTCATGACAATGTGCTTTGTTGTGAAACTTGTTTATACAAAAGTTGTAGATAATTTATGTATCTAGATCTTGTTAAAATTTGGTATCATTTAGCCGAGTAGTGTTTGAGTTACAACTGTTTAAAGTTAGAATACATGATTTGTTGCTCTCTGTTTTGTATGAACCAGTTTCTGTAAAGATATAATTTCGACCTACTTAACTTGGGAATCATGCTGTGATGGTTATAGATGAAATGTAGATAATTTCATAAGCTTTCCAAAATATCTTTTTGCAAGTCATTTGGATTTGTGTAACTCCAGTTATAGCTAATTCTTGTAGCTATTGTTTGCATGTCCAGAAATTGGCAGATTCCAATTATAGTGTTTGCTTGTATATTGTTAAGTGTGACTTATTCCTTGAATGATGACTGAGTTAGAGCACCTGAGATCTTGGGAAACTTGTGTCATGCTTGGTGTTGTCGTCTTCTTTGCCATCTTAGCATTATAGATTGTGTTTGCTATTTTGTGATGCGTCTCATGGTACTATTCTTCATATTTATGCACTTGTATATTGCATCTCATCTAGGTACGCTAGATGCACCACGTGAAGGATGCAATGTTGGAGCCAAACCCGAAGATTTGGTTTGGTGGATATATCCCGAAGATGGAAGGACTAAGCAAGTGCTAGTACCGGAGATGTCACCATGACGGTGCAAGCTAACTGAACTGACTTGTGTCGGATCCCAGGCAAGCCCCGGAGCATATTAAGCCTCCTAATTTCTGAAATGCTATTAAAGTATTATTGTTATATATATATTGTTGCATTAAGTTCAGGTGTTGGATGCAAACACTTGCTGCATTGGTTATCCAATCCTTGTCCAGATGTTGATACCCTGAATCCTATGTAGCTCAGGCTCGTGTAGTGCTTAGCCCTGCTTAAACGCGGTAGAAGTCAGGTGATTTCCTGTCACCTGCGAGCTATAGGGATATACATATGGCACGGTTGGCTATATTTGCTATCATGGAAAATAACCTGTCTTAATTTGAATTGAAGACCGGGCGGAGGCTTGCCGGTTTGTAGTGACTCCGTCTGTGTCGCTTAAGGACTGAATCTTGGAGCCTTTCCTGTTCATGTTGAACGCATGCCTCTCTCTTAGTTGGCCGGGTCTGGAGACCGACCACGAAGCCGAGTAGCTCACCTCAGGCCAGGAGTCGATAAGTATAAAGTACACCTCGGAAGGTAGCCGTAGGCGTGAGTCCAAGGGTAGGTGATTTAAAAGTCCTGATCGTCCTGGCAGAAGGGTAATCCCTGAGAGTGCTGGCGCTGATCGAACCCACAAATTTGGTTCCTGAGTTATACCAAAGGTGACGCACGGCTACCCTTGCAAAGTATGTCAGGGTGAGAGTTAGGAATACCCCCTCAGCTGAGTTGAAATTCGATTCGAGTCACCGTCTCTCATCGGTTAGTGAGAACGTGACGGGCTTATCTCCAAAGTAGATACACTAAATAACATAACGGTTTAGGAATGATGATATGATGATGACAGCCTTATTATACCTGCTATGGTTAATATTGATTGCTCCTAATAAGTGAGTGCTCTAGTACAGGTGCAAATCTAGTGGATAGGTAAATGATGATAAACTTGATGCGAAGTTTAAATTGGTCACTATATTCATAAGCTCTTTTATGCAACTGTGTCCAGCTAGCCCATCTCATAAGCCTTGCATGACCCTTGGTGTCATTTGTTTTGGTTTCCGACGGGTAAGTCTGGCTGAGTACATTCGAGTACTCAGGGTTTATCCCACCATGTTGCAGGTGAAGTTCTTGGCCTGTTGAAGATGGTGGCTAACCACCGATGGGCTCGGTGATTCTATAGTTACGTCTCATCTATATGCTTTTGTCGGATGATGTCACTTATGCTAGCAATGTATTTGGAACATATATTAATGTAATCTTTTGAAAGCTATGTTGTTTTCACTAATCGGTTTTGAAACCCAAACTCATAATTTTATTTGTGAACCCATTTGTAATATTATTTCCGCTGCAACCCTGTGTATGTGATGTGTATTTGCTTAATCACGCGATCTTGATTGTGATGTTGATTTACCGAGGTCTTTTGGGACACTCGGCGGACTACCGGGTTTATATGAGTGAAAGTATGCGCGTGTCAACGTGTTAGCGGGGACAGCCGTACTTGATCTTGTATAAATTGGGCGGTTCTATCACAGCATGCGTGGGGACGATGTTGCCCAGCCTGCAGATGGCACGGAGCCTGGGTCGGGGGTGGACGTCGCCCTGGCTTCGACCGAGCCGAATGTCATGCCGCCGAGAAGTGAGCTGCCCGTGCCTTCACTGGTCGCACCGACAGCATAAGTCGTCGATCCGACCTAATAGCTTATAAAGTATGAGTAGTTTAGTAAAACATAAAAAGTTTAAGTTCATGGGGAAGCCCCCGTGTAAACATTCCAGTGTACTTCATGACTACAGTCGGTTTTGTTTTCTATGATGGAGTTACTCCGTTCAGGGAAGTTTGTTCCCCTTTGTTCCTTAGCTTTCCCTTAGCATAATTTTGTTTTTTATTCTTTCTTTCTCATACCTGCTCGTTTGTCCCGTAGGCTGCAACCTTGGGAGCCCAGGGCGTGGCCCGTGAGGCTCAGATGCTTGTAACCGTAGGGAAAGGCGGGGTGCGATCGGTCGGAATGTTTTAAAGCAAAGCTATGTAAGACAGAATAAAGGAACGAACTACCCTTTTGATTGGGTAGGAAGGAAATTCACCATATGATAGTAAACAAAACAGAGGGGTAGTAGTGCCCCCTAGTGGAGCCCTCGAGCATCCCGGGCTGAAAAAGTGTTCGAGTCGGGGTGCTTTTATAGGAGCATACGCTAAGTAAACAATGGTAAGAATAAAACTTAGGGGAAAAAGTGACATAGCTGTTCCAAGTGTTCGGAGAGAAGGCCATCGTCATTGTCCTTTGGTTGGTAGGCATTCGGTCAGATCACTTCGTCCTTCAGTCATCCGGATAGAAGGTGCTTCTTCGCCCCCTTTCTCGGTCGCTGCTTCTTCGCCTTTTTCTTCCTTTGGTCTGCCAGCCTGTCGTAGAAGGTGCTTGAGGAGCTAGCGGTCCTTGTAGAGGTGTTTGACAGGGTAGTCGTGGTTGGTGCACGGGCTCTCCATGAGCTCATGGAAGTGGCCTAGAGGGTCCTGCTAGGGCTGTGTGGCCACGTGATCAGCCATGGCGACCAACACGGAGTTGGCCGGTCGGCGGCAATTCTTTCTATTCTTTTTCCCCTTCTATGTGGAGGGGCCCTCGCCCTAATCCTGGCGCTTGGCCTTGGTCTTGCCCCGGCCTTCATCGGAGCGCGGCGGGAGCGGCGCTTGTTAGAGGTTTTGGACAAAGGTAAGCGGTCCTAGGCCATCAGAGCTGGGACTCTGGTCGCTACTGCGTGTGTCTCGGTTCGGCTCGAGCCGCATGTAGACAGGCGGTTCGTACGAAGCGGTCGTTAAGTCAAGACAAGGTGCCAATGTGGCCTCCTATGCCACGCTCGGCGATCGTCGTGGTGATCGGGCGGAGCGACCCATTTGCCGCGTCCCCATTCCCCTAGTGGGGAGTGAGGTCGTGAGTTAGCGTCATGATATGGAGCTCTCCGCTTGTTGTACGGTGGCGGTCTCCACTAGTTCCCGGAGGTTCCGGTGGGTCGCCTGTTCGTGAGGGTCATTTGGCTCAGACAGATCGCGCAGAAGCATTGCCACGGTGGCGATGTTCTGACTGGCCTGAGCGAACTGTGGGGGACTGGTCCCCCTGTCCATGGTGTTGCACTGGACCTGACGGACGTGACCCCGGTCACCGCTCGCCGGTCTATGTGCACGGGGCGTAGTGTAGTGCGTCGAGCGCACTGGCGCAGTCGGTGGCTGATGCAGCCACTATTGTCGTAGTGCCTCACCGTGCTCCCGTGTGAGCTCGGGGGTCTCCACATGATATTCCGGCGAGGTGTGAGTCTGTGAGGACTCTACTTCTACCGATGGGTGTCCCAGAGCGTTCGCCATGGCACACTCCCAGGACGGACGGTGGCTAGGTGCCATGTCGCCGATGCTAGAGTCGTCACTCTCACCACCATCATCCATGAGGTCGAGGAAACAGGTGGGAGCATAGCTCGCCATTCCCATGAATTCGGATGTGAGAGGGGCCGGCGCTGGCATCGTACGGAGCCCCCTCGTGTATGCGTCCGCGGAAGACGCGAGGCCATAGGGGAACTGGTTGTATGGCGGTCACGTTGGGGACAACGGGGTTCCTCCAGGTAATTGGCAAAAGATAGAGAATAGTAAGTAAATAACAGCATGTACCTTACTCACAGCAGGGTTTGAGCAAAGAGTTTGCTCGAAAAGAAGCACAGATGCCGCATCGTCGAAGTCATGTGTCCTGGAGTCGATGGAGGGCGCCCCTCCGATGGGTGCCAGGACATGAGCCTCCTCGCGGAGGTGTAGTACGTCGAGCCGGTCGGTGATGAAGTCCAGGCTTCCGAAGAGGAAGGCCTAGGATGGCTCGAAGACGGGTGGAACCCGCATCCCAATCGGTGGGGGAGCGGGAAACTCGAGCGAGCCGAAGCGAATCGTATCACCTGAGCTCGCCACAGCGAGGGTGGCAGAAAAGTGGGCCATCCGATGACCAAAAAGTGTTGAACGTATAGCGTCTTCCCCACGGATGGCGCCAACTATTGGTACAGAAAGTGACCAACTAGTAAATATTTATAGTTTTGTCATACGTTGTGATTGAAGGTGGCCTAGCACTCAATGACACAGGGTTTATACTGGTTCAAGCAACGTGCCCTACATCCAGTTTGAGTCGGTCAGTGACTTTATTCCTGAGCCCAGGTGCTCAAAGTTTGCATTGGGGTTATAAACGAGAAGGAAAAAGATGGGGTGTACAAGAGGTCCAGTCGGCTCTGGTCAGAAGGGACGAGAGCGACAGGAGCTAGGCTATGAGCTAAGTGTTCAAGCGTGTGCTTGAGGTCTAAACCCGACAGTTCTGTGGTTGTGAGCTAGTGAACTTGATCGATGTTGATTAACCAAAAAGGACTCTGATTTTTTGGAGAGGGCACATCCCCTTTTATAGATGAAGGGGATGGCCTTACAAGTGAGAGGGAGAGAGTACGAATGCTTCTAGCCCTGTTGCCCACGCCGATGGACACAGGATGATGGTAGGCGCCCACAACACTGTTGGATGTCAGATGCACATGGGAGGTTCCATCGTTCTCGTCTAGGTATGGCAGATGTCGGTACCTGCATACATTGTTGATGCCTAGAGGCATGTGAGGAGTTTCACCATGTGCACTCGGTATGGTAAATTCCGACGCCCACAACACTGTTGATGCCTAGAGGCATGTGAGCGAGCCTTACCGTATGGGAGTATAATGGCGCCCATAATACTGAGGGGAAATGTAGGTGCCTACAACACTGTTTGTGTTAGGGTGGTTGTAGAGTACTGTTCTATGTAGGGTATGGTCCCTGGTACCGTGGTTTGACTTGTGCGCCTCGCCCCGCTTTTCTTTGCACGTCTCCTGGTCCCTACCGGGCGGGAGTCCCTGGTCGATTGATCCTAGTCGGCTCTGATCACGCCAGTCGGAGAAGAGTGGTGAGCAGGGGTTGGGCGTATCCCTGGTCAGAGGGTGCGGGGTCGGAGTCAGAAGCGGTGCTTTTGGCCAGGCCTTTCAGTCGAAGGGGTCGTCCGGAGGCGGGCTGGCGACCGGATCGAGCGCTCCGGTTAGAGAGGTGGGCTGGAGCCAAAAAACGGGCGCTGTTCCTTCTTTGCCTGACCTTCCGGTCAGAGATTGGATCACTCCTCTGGCCTGGCACTCAGGTACTTGGGCCGGCCCATGAGTTGCGTGTTGTCTGCTTGGGCCGAGCCTTGGCATGGAAGCCAGTCCCCGAGGTACCCTAGGTTTATGAACCCGACACTTTATGAACTAGCCGACCTAAGCAACTGCAGGGGCAAAACCCCCCACTGGTGTGGTCCCGAGCGGCTTCCCCTCTGACAAAGCTCGCCCGTTGAAGATCCATCGGAAAAAATCCATGTGTGGCTCCATCCCGAGGAAGGCCTCATAGATGGTGACAAAGCCGGCAACGTGCAACACCCCAGTCGGATTGAGGTGCTGCAGCTCTAGGCCCCACTCATTGAGGAGCCCGCATAGGAACCAGTGCGTGGGGTATCCTAGCCCGCGCTCATGGAAGGCGAGGAAGGAGATGACCTCGCCAGCCCGAGGACGAGGAAAAACCTCCCCCATAAGAGCCATCCAGTGTGCCACCTCCTTCGGCGACAGCACCCCCTTCTCGGCGAAGGCAACCAGCACCGACTCGCTCACAACAGATGACCTCCAGCTTGACATTGCACTCCAGATTCATGAATGGATCTGTGAGTTTTCTCCTCTCCCTCGCTCTCCCCTTTTTCTCCTAGGAACCACCACGGCACATGAACGCTCTTGGCGAGAAGGAAGAAGGAGGAGGGGTGGCAGTTGGGGAATAGGCGAGGGAACAGGATGGAAGCCCTCTCCCTTCCCCTATTTAAGGAGGAGGCGCAACAGTTGAGGAAAGACGAAAGATTGGGGCAAGAAACCCTCTCCTTCCCCCATTCAATGTGGATGGGATACGACGGGACGTGCCCTAACCGATGGGACGCACCCTGCCTGACGAGACGCGCCTGGTCAGACGGGACATGGCCAGGGCATGGCCCACCACTACCGCACGCCGGGCACAGGAAACAAGACACAACCACCCCCAGGAGGCCCTCAGCCTTCCTATGCGGGACTTGGAAAGGCCCAACTATGGGATCTCCGCCCAGGAGAGACCAACGGGCTTCCTGAGTCGATCAGATGGCTCAGGCGAATGCTGAGAGACAGGTAAGGAGCAAAGGGACACCCCATGTGAGCCATGCCGACTCCATCATGAAAGACGAATGTGGATCCCGATCGGACATATCCAATAGGAGCTCCTCAAACCCTGTCACTCGAGTTGTCGAGGTAACTCTACCAATTCCCCTTACTTTGTTTTATTTTCTAAATACATAAACATTCATCCATACATTCTCATACATGCATTCACACATTCATCCATGCACGCATTCATTCATTCCATACATCCGAAGCATCGCATATGCAGTTAAATGCATCCCAACGCTCTGTGTTACGTCACGAAGCGGTAGTTGCCTCATTCAACATGAGCAACGACCGATCGGGGTTCGAAGGCCGGCCCATGAAGGGCTCGAGGCCACCCCGCGTCAAACAGAGCCAGGGGAGAAAACACAGATGAGCCCCAGCGGCCCTCGCCTAGTCTGCTCCGAAGCAGACAGGGTCATCTCAACCTTCTCATTTGATCCAAACCATGAGCCATGCCCACAGAATCTCCATCGAGGGGAGGCCAGCAGGCCACCCGGGTCAGTCTCTAGAATGACCCAAGCATCTACCGGGACGCGGGTTAAGGAGCAGTGGAATGCCACATGAGGGCTATGCTGACCCTGTCATAAACGATAGACCCAGATTTCACTCAAACGTGGCCGTTAGCGAGCTCACCGAGCGCGTCACTCGAGCCATCGAGGCAAGCGACGTTAGCTCAGCCCCTCCTGTTGTGAAAACCATGGACGGGGTAACGCATGAAACTCAAACCAACCCCTACCGAGCACAACAGGACTCAGGGGCTTAGGACGCCCAAACACCTTGGAACGACTTCGGCGGCGCCTAGTGCCTGGATCCATGACTTTGACTCGCCAGATCCCTCGTTGCGCCCAGCGCCTGGATCCACGACTCCGACTCGCCCGATCCCTTGTTGCGCCTAGTGCCTAGATTTGCGACTTCAACTCGCCTGATCCCTCAGCCCATTCGACACCTGGATCCATGACTCCGACTCGCCTGATCCCTCGGCCCGTCTGGCGCCTAGATCCGCGACTCCGACTCGCCCAATCCCTCGTTGCGCCCAGCGCCTGGATCCGCGACTCTGACTCACCTGATCGCTCGGGCCGTTCGACGCCTAGATCCGTGACTCCAACTCACCGGATCACTCGTTGCGCCCAGCTCCTAGATCCGCGACTCCGACTCGCCTGATCCCTCGGCCCGTCCGATGCCTGGATCTGTGACTCCAACTCGCCTGATCAGTCATTGCACCCAGTGCCTAGATCCATGACTCTGACTCGCCTGATCCCTCGGCCCATCCAATGCCTGGATCCATGACTTCGACTCACCTGATTCCTCATTGCGCCCAGCACCTAGATCCACGACTCTGACTCACCCGATCCCTCGTTGCGCCCAGTGCCTAGATCCACGACTCTGACTCGCCTGATCCCTTGGCCTGTCCGACACCTGGATCCATGACTCTGACTCACATGATCCCTCATTGAGCCTAGCGCCTAGATCCGCGACTCCGACTCGCCCGATCCCTCGGCCCGGCCGACACCATGGTCACCGAGTCTGTCTCACCCGATCCCTCAGCTGTCCCTCAGCTACGCCCGATGCCTTGGTCCACGAGTCCGTCTCACCCGATCCCTTAGTTGTCCCTCAGCTGCACCCAATGCCTTGGTCCATGAGTCCGTCTCGCCCGATCCCTTGGCTGCCCCTTGGCGCGCCCGACGCCCTGGTTGATGACTCTGCCTCGCCCAATCCCTCAGCCGCAACCAAACGCCTGGGACCACACTCCTGGAAATGATGGGTCAGAAACTGGCCGCAACCAAACGCCCACCAAGGTGCACACACTCACGCCCGCTGACAAAACCCCCTAAGCAATTCTGCCCAAATCGCTAGGGGCTCAGGGGCTACACCCGTGGGTGCGCTCAAGCGCACCCACTGATGAAACAAAAAAATTCCACCGCTGGTAACACGAAAAACCCCCAGACAATTCTACCCGAATCGCACGGGGGCTCAGGGGCTACACCCGTGAGTGCGCTCGCGCGCACCCGCTATCAAGACAAAGATCCCCTAGATGATTTTACATAAATCGCCCGGGGGCTCGGGGGCTCCTGTCGGGTTCAAAAACCCAGGGTCCCTCATGGACCGGCTTCCCAGCAAAAGGTCGGCCCAGCAGACGACGTTGCGAACGACGCGCAACTCCTGGGTCGGCCCAAATACCTAATGATAGTCTAGAAGGGCGATCCAATCTCCGACCGGAAGGCTTGGCCAAGGTGGAACGGCGCCCGCTTCTGACTTTGGCCCACCTCTCTGACTAGAAGGCCTAGACAAGGAGGAACATTGCTCGCTTTCGACTTCGGCCTACCTCTCCGACCGGAAGGCCTGGCCAAGGAGGAACAGCGCTCGCTTCTGACTTCGACCCGCTTCTCCGACTGGAAGGCCTGGCCAACACTGCTTCCGACTAACCCGTGTCTCTGACCGGGGATACATCGAACCTCTGCTTACATCTCTTCTCCGACTGGTGCAGTCGGAGCCGACTAGGACCAACCAACCGGGGACGCCCGCTCGGTGAGGACCTAGGAAACAGACGGAGCAAGTAAGGCAGGGCACTCAAGTCAACCACAAAACCAAGGACCGTACCCTGTACACCTATAGGATAGTACTGATAGGACATGTCAGAAGGGTGCCCTGCAACCTTCTAGGCATGTCAGAACCCAAGCAGTGTTGTGGGTGTCGACGTTTTGCCCTACAGTGTTATGGGCGTCATCAATTCCCATACTAGGCAAACACGACAAAACCCCCCACATGCCTCTAGGCATCAACAGTGTTGTGGGCACCGTCATTTGCCATACATGATGAATGCGGTAAAACCTCCCACATGCGTCTGGCATAAACAGTGTTGTGGGCGCCTACAATCATCTTGTACCCGACGGCGTGGGCAATAAGACTTAGCATATGTAACACTCTCCCTCTCTTACTTGTAAGGCCGTCCCCTTCATCTATAAAAGGGGATGCGCTCTCTCCCAATGAGGATGATCCCATTCACGATAAAAACACAACTCCAGGAACTCTCCGACAATCCGAACATCCAACGACCGATTCACCCTCTGCTAGTTTTAGACACTCTAAAGCTACACAGAGCGCACGCTCGAATACTTAGCGCACGCAGAAGGTCCCGTGACTCTCGGCCCTTCGGTTCGGGGTCCGACCGGACCTCTTGCACCCCCCATCTTTCTCTCTCTCGTTTGTAACCCCACAGTAAACTTCGAGCACCTAGGCTCAGGAATAAAGTCATCGACCGACTCAGACTGGACGTAGGGCACGTTGCCTAAACCAGTATAAACCCTATGTCATTGAGTGATAGGTCACATCCGATCACAACGTATGGCAAAATTACAAATATTTACGTGTTGGTCACTTTCTGCACCGACAGTACCATTAGGTGCGCGAGAGGGTGGGAAACACGACGGTGGTGACCTCGTCGCCGGTGACCTCGCCCTCGGTGAGCTCTCCACGGTCAAAGTCACGCCCTGCTTCTATGCCGATGACATGTGGGGCCCATTGACTATGGGGCCCAGCAGTCAGTCGCAGTGGGTGTAGTGAGCCGGGTGCACGTAGCAATTTTTAGTTCTAAATGTTTTTCTTTATTCTTTTTCAGAAATTGATTCAAACTTCAAAAATTCATATCTAGAGCTAGGAATGTCCAAATTGAGTGAACCAAATTTTGTTAGATTCATCATGAAGTGTACTATTTGATAAAAATATGAAATCTACTATTTCGAGTATTGTTCTATGGAAATTAAATTAAGCTAGATAAGTGCTTTTAAATTAGTTTCTATCTTATAAAATGCATAACTTGAGCTAGAGAAGTGCTAAAAATGTGATTCCAATTTTGTTGGTCTTGTATTGACATGCTCTAGCTACAAAAAATACTAAACCTATAGTAGGCATACTTGGAATATGATTTTACTATTTAATGTTGATTTATTGCTAGTTTCTGGTGAAATTAATTGGGGTAAAAATACAAAACTTATGATCATGAAATTTTTTACACAGTATTCTTATACTAGAATGAAAGTAAGAAAAATATGACATCTGTTGTTTAACACTTTTCACTAGGCTAGACTATTTTTTCAAAAATAAGCCTATGCAAATTGTTATTTTTGTAGAGGTGACTATTCTTATCCAAATGAAATGAAATTTATACAGTAGACTATTGGGGTCATGTGTAGGCTACTGTAATTTTCTTAGAATTTATTGAGCAATAGAAATATTTACCCTTTAAATCACCTTATTATATAAGGAAATTAATAAATGCATGTAAATAAGTTATTGGGCTTAACCATGATGTTTCCTCTAGTACATGTAAAGCATATGGTCTATTGGTATTTGTAATTATGCTCAAAGTTAATTGGCTATAGGTAGCTAGTTAGCTCTATAATTCAACTAGATGGTTGTATGTGTAGTTTTTGTTGTGGTGACAATTTCATGGTGATAATGATCTCTTCTGTGAAACTTGTTAATAACAAAGTTATAGAAAAATCTATAAGCTTTCCGTAAAGTCCTAGATCAGGTTAATTGGATATGTAAAACTATAGTTATGGTCAAAACAAGTGACTATTGTTATAGTCCAGTAAATACTTAAGTGAGTGTTTGATTAAGTACTAGAGAAGAGAGACACGCCTACTTAGTAAAAGAAAGTTAATCTTGATATCACACTAGTGCCTTGCAGTTAAAGATATTTATGATTATGCATTTTATCATATTATATCATCCATGTCATTACCTATACATCCATAGTATCTTATTTCATGCTCATGCATATAGGATCGTCCGAAGGAATCACCCTCTTAGAGTTCGAGGCCGAAGAGGAGGAGAATCAGGAGGCACCACCGTAGATAGCTCCTGAAAGTGAGGAGCAGGCTCCAGAAGAACTACCAGAGTGCACTGATCATAGGCCTACATCTTTTCTGAAAGGCAAGCCCCGAAGCATTTTAAGTCTCCAATGTTTTATAAAATATCACTTGAGTCATTTATGTTTGATGCATTAGGTTATAAGAGTTGAATGGAAACACTTGATGCATATAACTTCCTTGTCCAGAAATATACCTTGAACTATGTGTAGGTCTAGGATCCAATATATGCTTAGCCATGCTTAGACTGGTAGAAGTCGGGTGATTTCCTATCACCTGCGAGATATAGGTGGATACTGGAGCACGGTTGGCTATATTTGCTATCGTGGAAAAGAACCATGGGATAATATAACTGAAGGCTAGGTGGAGTCTATGTATAAGTTGACTCATGTGATTCCGTCTATGCCGATTAAGGACCATACCGTTGCTGGCACTTCTGCTGAGATTGAACACATGCCTCTCACTTAGCTGGCTGAATAACTCATTCCCACCGTGAAGCCGAGTAGCTCAACTCAGGTCGGGCCTCGCTCTGTTAGAGTGCACACACTAGAGGTAGTAAGGATGTGCGGGGAGCTAGTGTGAGGCCAAGGGCAGGTTAGAGTCCTGATCGACCTGGCATCCGGTAGTGTCCCTGAGGGTGCGGCGCTGATCGAACCCATGAAATGTGTACCTGAGTTGTACCAAAGGTGACCTAAGACTACCTTGGCGCAGGTATGTCTGGGTTTGTGTTAGGAATAACTACCTAGCTTGTTGCAACCAATTCGAATCGTCGTCTCTCCCGGATAGTGAGAAACTCGACTAACTCCAGCATCGTAGTAATGGAACTATGGAATGTGATGGTTATGATGAACATGGAAATGATACACTGACTGTGGTTATTATTGTTATGTTACCTAATCATACACCACATGTTTGGCACAGGTTAGATGCTAATCTAGAAATGAATAGCTATAATTAACTTGGAACCGAAATATAAAATGTGTAGCTCAACTAGTGCCGTTTTGTGAAAATGTTGTCAACCTAGCTCCACTTATAAAGCCTTGCATGATCCTTGGAGTCACTTTATTTTTGGTTTAAGACGAGTAAGTCTAGCTGAGTACCTTCTTGTACTCAGGGTTTATTTTCCACTTGTTGCAGATAACACCATCTATCACGGATATTGTAAGAACTACTTCTATCCTGCCGTGGACGAGGAGTAGGCCATGGGATTTACCCTATAGCTTGGGCTGTTGTGGAATATGAGAATGTAAATTCATGGAAATGGTTTCTTGGGCACCTTCAAAAAGATTTGAAAATCTCACATGGTGCTGAAGGATGGGTGTTCCTTATAGACAAACAAAAGGGTTTGCTGAAGGCAATTGACCTATTCTTTCCAATGGCTGAGCATCGAATGTGTGCACGACACATTTATGCAAACTGGAGAAAAAAACATAGGCTATAGGAGTACCAAAAGAGATTTTGGAAGATTGCAAAGTCATGTAATGAGATACAGTTTAATCATTACACGAACAAGTTAGCTGCCAAGACACCTAAAGGATGGGCTGATTTGCAAAAAACAGAACCAGTACATTGGTGTCGGGCTTGGTTCAAAATTGGATCCAATTGTGAGTCAGTTGATAACAATGTGAGCGAATCATTCAATAGCTGGATTATAGATGCAAGATTTAAACCTATCCTTGCCATGTTAGAGGAAATACATATCATGGTGACAAGAAGGATTCAAGAGAACAGGAGCAATAGTGATAGATGGGCAATTACAATATGCCCCAACATTCTCAGGAAGGTAAATAAAATTAGGCATGCAACCCAATACTGTCATGTCCTATGGAATGGTGCAAATGGATTTGAAGTGAGGGACAAGAAATGGAGGTTCACGGTTGATCTGGGACAAAAGACATGCTCCTGTAGATAATGGCAAGTCTCGGGTATCCCATGTCGACATGCTTGTGCAGCCCTGTTCACAATCTCAGATGAGCCGAACAATTATGCAAATACATGTTTCTCTATTGACCAATACAAGATAACTTATCAGCATGTCCTCCAACCGGTAGAGCATGTGTCTGCTTGGCCTGTGTCTCCAAATCCTAAACCGTTGCCTCCTAAAGTGAAGAAGATGCCAGGTCGCCCACAAACAAAAAGGAGGATGGATCCTTCAGAACGAATGAACTCGAGCACTAAATCCTCTAGAGTTGGCACTAAAATCAGATGCACACGTTGCAACGGCCTTGGACACAACACTAAGACATGCTCTGTTCAGCTGGTGTTTATACATTTCACCTTTTTAGCTTTCTATTTTGTTCCTAGAGATGATAACAACGAGATGGCTCTAACTTTTTCCCTTTGTTATGCAGCAGCAGGACTCGACATCGCATAATCCTTCTCACAATAGTAGTGCACCATTGGCCATTGAAACAGCACCATCTAAAGGAAAAGGTCAAGCTGCATCTCTGAGCACAAAGTCAACTAAAAGAAAGGCAATTGAGGGCTACGGATTGTATTATAGTGAAAGAACTGGTTCATCATTTATTCAGGTTAGTAAATGATTAATGTACACTCAATCTCTATGCATTATTTCAATACATCAATCTAATTTCAATTGCTCTGCAGACCGATCAAAAGAGAAGAGTAGTGCCCTTTGGGAAGTCGAAGTCTGAAGCTAAAGCCACTGCTGATGGGAATGCCTTTGTTGTCAGAGACAAGTGCAGGTGGTGCCACCTCGTCTGCAAGAGCAACCATCAATGTTACAAGCGGGCGTGCAACTGCAAAGATTAAATCTAGTTCAACTAGCAGAGGAAGGCCGAATAAATCGTGACAGTAGTCTGTATCATCTAAGAAGACTTTGTTGTCATTTGCATTACATTTTGTAATGGCTCTTGTGTCAGCATCTTATACTCAGAACCTAAAATATTTGTGTCAGCATCTGCTACTTTGAACCTGAAACATTGTGTCAATTTCATGCCTGTGTATCTATACATTTTGTCAGTTTCGTGCTGTCGATTTGGCGATGAACTACAGTGGAGGGGAAGGGGAGAGCCGGCTGTGCAGTAAGCTGCTAAATGGAAATGAGCTAGCTAGGAGAGAGAGACGGCTGTACATAAACAATGGCAAGGGCAATATGGACTTTGAACATGCATATCAAAATCCTAAGACATCTGGCTGAATCTGGCATGCCAATGTGGATGTCCAGCTCAGATGGAGGACGAAATTGAACCAAAGAGCAAGAGTTCGAGGACTAAATTGATCCTCGCAAGAGTTCAGGGACGAACTTGACCCAAGAGCAAAAGTTGAAGGACGACATTGCCTATTTTGCCATTATAATTATATCCAAAGAGGCCCAAAGATCTGGAAGACGACACAACATCACAGGTGCCATATTCCATGTTATAATTAAATTTAGCCATCGTAACTAATATGGCATCCCTAGCCCTAAAAAAAATTGGTGACTATGAACTCCACATTTGGCACTCTATTTTGATTATAGATTATCTTGGTTGATCGCTATGTTTAGTATAGCATAAAATGACGATTTAAATAAATAATGGCCATTACAATGAACAATAAAAGACTAGAAACTACTAAAAATAAGATCCAAATAAGTCTATAGCACCAATAGACACATTAGGATTGGTTTCATATTTTATGTAAAATAAATTAGATATGAATTTCTAAAAATAAATTATTTATATTTTTAAATACAATACAAAACTACCTTTGGGACCAGTTAGACACCCAAATTTGCCCGATATTTATAGTTCCACAATCAAAGATTTATGGTTTTAAAAGTGCGTGGCCAAAAACAAATCCAAACAAATATTGGATAGTCAAAAACAAAGTTTTCTTTTTTATCCTCAAACAAGGTTCAACCATCTAGAACTTTTTGGCCGGAATTCCAACTCAAATAAAAAAATAAAGCTATGGAACTGGAGCTGAGCAGATCTAGTTTGCTTGCTTGAACTATTTTCTATCTGTTCTAGTAGAAATGTATAAAAAATTCTTGATTTCAGTATACAAATTTCAGAACTACGGTGAACTACCAAACAGGGTCTTAATCTTGAAGCTAAGTTTTCATTTATACAGGCTAACGTTGTAACTTTTTTTTTTTTTGATAACTCGTTGAAACTTAATTGGATAGCAACTGGAACAGTTGAGCAAGCCACCTCCGATTGAATTGCAAGCAGGGTTTCAAATGTCAGACTGCTCCAAATGGTTCAAGGTCCTGCGTCCATTTTCCATTATCTCCTTTTCCAAACATGCAACAACCTTCCATTAGGAAGTCCTAATACTTCCTCCAGGCACAAATACTCCTGTTCCAAATTATAAGACGTTTTAACTTTTCTATAAACTATAATTTGGAATGTAGTAGTACCATATAGGGTTCAAACAATCAGAAGATATAGAAAAGAAATGGCACACCAACACCAGGCATGACAATGTTTCCTGAACCCTTATCTCAACCCGAAGCATAAACCCTACAACTGTCTGGTGAGTGATCATCCAAGCTAAGAGCAAAATATAAGCAATGTAACTTTTCCTGCCACTTTACTTTGACTGCATAGGGTAATCTTGCTCACCATCTCCACATTAAGCTGGACAAAATAAACTATTCAGTCCACGAAGCCCCTAACATCTTTGCCATAAAGCTATATCTGTCTGCAGCTTCGTCAATCTGAAATTTATAAGGCAGTATATCACATAAACTATTGAGTGTAAGTCAAAGGAGTATTCAGAGAAGCAGTTGCACAAACCAATTTTTGAGTTGGCCTGCCAGCTCCATGCCCTGACTTCCGGTCAATGCGACCAATTATTGGATTTGTCTGCGGGCTGTCCTCGGTGCTGGTACACAGGACATGCTGCAACGTCTATGAATGAATGGCAATGGAAGCATAGTAAGAGCAGAAAAGGCAAATAAGTTAGAACGGATTGAAGAATATCAAACAGCTATGATGTAGTAAACAACAAAAGAAGATTAATGTAAGGTTAAACTTTCATTGAACAGTAAGCCATTGCTGATAAAATCACAAAAAGAAAACCAACAGCAGGCATGGCCAAAAACTAAATGGGCTCCAAAATAGGAAGAACACCAGAAACCCAAACTGATGGAAAGCTCATCTGTTGGCATAGTGGCCAAGCCATGTGCAGCTCACAGACTTGTTGCCGTGGGCTGCCTATGTTGATAATAAAGTTTCATTAGAGACTGGCTTTACAAAGAGATCTACTTCACCACTGAATCTAACTTCAAACAACTATTATCTCTGGCTATCTGTTATATAGACTATCTATCATCTACGTTAAGACAATCAGCTTTTCTTTAAGATTGATATCATGTTGCTGAGATAGGTGGGTGCCTGAGTGCACATCATCCACACGCACCACCTAATGAGCAAATAATTTATACTAGTACCAAACAAGTATAGAACCACTCCTGACCCCTGGCCATAGGTCGATAAAAGATTTTCCACAATGAAAAAGGTCAGTTTCTTGCTGCACCACTAACATATAGTATAGGATAACTGTTTGTTGAATCTACGGCTATGAATAGAATGCTAATTGGCAACTGAAGTCTGATTCTTGGTTGATGACTGCATGTTTTCGTTTCACATGAGAACTCAGGACATAATACAAAAATGAACTTACTGCTAATAACTTCAGTGAATGCAACGGCACAACACGATCGTCATGATCAGCTGTCAACAACATGGTTGCTGGATACTGGCAGTGGTTACTAGAGCTTTGCTCCCAAGGTCTCCGTACATTATGAAGGGGAGAATATCTGTTTATGTTCATCAGGGCAGCAAATTGCAAAAGGGGATCAGGATCAATTCAGTAGACTAAATCTAAGGACAAAAGCAAATGTAATTATTGTTTAGTAAAGAAAAAGAAAAGAACAGTCAGATCAACTAGTCAAGCACTAAAATAATAACCAGGTGGAGCACCAAAACAATAGCAGGTCATCCAACTTAATTGTTTTGGACTGTGGCATTCCTGACAGAGAAAATCTAAGAGAAATAATTTCATCAGGAATACGATGCCACAGATCAATTTAATTATGTCCTAATGTATACAGAGACATAGCAAATTCGTCTTAGCCTATGAAAATATAGAGTAAATATGGAAGCATTAACAAAAAAAAACACATGATGTATCCCTAGCAAACCTGCATAACTAACCCTGACAGCTGTAAGATTGTGTTTTTTTTTATTTGAAGTCAATAATGTGACCTAATGATTTTCTCAACAGTGCAGTAATCAGTTCAGTGTCGGTAGAAAAGTAACACAGCAACTCAAATACACAGCCATACTTAATGAGCCACTGGAACTCTTCTTCCTTATCTGAACAACCATAGTCTGTAGTCCAGGCATGACCTATACAAAACAATAAACAATATTTGTAAAAATATACAGGTAAAGAGGATATAATCAAAAGCAGAATTGAAAATAAATGGGAAATTACAAATGGCACCCTTAGCTATTACTCTGACTCTCTGGGTTTGCATTCCAATATATCTTGTTATTGAGCAAACACAGTCAAGAAATGTGACAGGTCAAAACTAAGAAAACCTCTAATGTCGCTTCTTAGCAGCAGTTCAGCACATGGGATCCTGTTGGATATGTTGGAGTTGGAATGGGAGAAAACACAAATGATGCAGAGCAGAAACTAGTGCTTGGAAGGATGGTACAGTCCATCTCATAGGCTGTGCAACAGAAGCACTGATGAATTCCTTCAACCACGAGCACCACCAGCACAGAAGCCAAAGCTATACTTAAGACTGACACATGAATTCCTCCAACTTCCGTGCATGAGTGTCTGCGTCCGCTTGTGCGTGTGTACTAAGAACAAATTTTAGAGGGATTATTTGATTTTATTTGAACATACCAATTGTAAACTTGTGAAAACGGAGCATGTCCATGACGCCAACATGAGCAAGAGCACACCCAAAGAGATCAGGCCTCTGCAATAGTATGAGTAGTTAAGTTAATGCATGGTAGCACGAATACTGCACTGTAATAATAACACAAAAAAAAATACAAGTCCATGAAGTATTGTGTTATGTGCTTGAGCACAGGAGGGAGTAGGTCATAGGAAGCAGCAGTGAGAGGATTTGAAGGAGCATCATGGCCCAACTATATGGTGGCTGACATGGGGAAGAGCAGCAGTGTGGCACTGCTCACATGAACACTACCCGTGCTAGCAGGGTGCAGGGGGCAGGGTGAGGAGGAACCACTTTTCCTTGATTGACTGATAATGACTACATAGCCTTATGTTTATACCCAAGGGGAATACAGATATAAAGAATATTTCCTTCTGCTTTATTCTCTAACTTCCTAATCCTATCTTGTCTCATGTGGTCATGACTCATGCCTAACTGATGACAATCTCAACTTGACGGGTACACGGAGGCCGCTGCCGGCAGCCTGGCACTCGACCCTAGGGATGACAGCAACCACTGCAGGCCACCCTAGCCCATGGCATGACTCATGACCCAGCCAGCCCATGGCACCTGGGTCTGTTAGCAAAAAATCCAAATCGAGATCGAACATGAGACAGATTTTATGGAAAACCCTTGCGGTAAAAAATCACAGGCATCAACCGGCGATCTTCACTATATGAGAGTTTACAAAACGCATGGAATACAATGAGTCGCCTGCTCTATCCATGCGGCTTACAAGATATACATATAGGGTAGACTAACTGCAATCAAATACGGAAACAAATCTGCTAAGCAAATAACCCGAACCATGGGCCCGCCAGGCGTACCCACAAGACACATTAGAATTCAGATCATACTCCAACAGTCACAATACATTGTATGTAAAATAAGAGTTTATACCATATTACCTGATTAATGGAAGCAGCAACCAGAAGACCACCATTGCTTCCGCCTTCAATACATAAACGTCTGGAACTGGTGTAACCACTAGAAACGAGGAATTCCGCACAGGCAGCAAAGTCATCAAAACAATTTTGTTTCATTGCAAGTGCTCCAGCTTTGTGCCACTCCTCCCCGTACTCTCCACCACCCCGAATGTTTGCTACACAGACAATGAAACCCATGTTCTTGCATAGCACAACACGACTAACACTGAATGAAGCTGTTAAGCTTATGTTGAATCCTCCATAACCATATAGCAAAGTTGGATGCGATCCATTAAGATCGATATCTTTCTTTGACATTATGAACATGGGAATTTTGGTTCCATCCTTGCTAGGGACAAAAACCTGAGGATAATAAGAGATATAGTGGCAAATAAAAACATTACATACAGAAACAATATTATTCAGACCAGCGAAAAGAAAAGCTCATGAACCTAACAGCAAAACTACTTCTTTTGATGAAAGTTCAAGTTACTTATGTCTGAACCATAATAGAATGCAGAACACAAATTTGCACAGGTAAGATATCTACCTGCTTAACTTCAAAACTTGTGCGATCAAATCCAGGAACTGAAATTTCTCGAAACATCTTCATTTCAGGGATTGTAGGTGCTAAGTTACACCTGAAAATAATGCCTGGAGAAAGAAAGCTTGTGAAGCCAATAAATACTTCCTTGTCTTCACGTCTGCACGAGATCTCTGAAACAGCACCAATCTCCAGAGGCAACTGATGAATAAAGTTTCCAGTTCTAAGGTCTCTTATCTGCAGAATATGCTTAACATCTGACATATAACACACCAACAGTTGGTTATTGTTAACGGCGTCGGCTGACTCGAGCACATCTTTTTCATGCTCTGGAAGAACATCAGTCCACAGCTCTGGGTTCTTGATATCTACCCTTACCAGCTTATTCTTAGGGGCACTTTTATTGGTCAAAAATGTAAATTCATCACCATCATTGGCCACAACTTGATATTGAGCATCAAAATTGTCAATAAGCTTGACAAATGGAAGCAAATCTTCTGTCTCTCTGAAGCCCTCTATTCCTCGAGGAAGAGAAGAAATTTCACAATAGTATAATTTGTTGACAGGATCACAACCTTCATAGATGCCCAATATGATGTACTGTCAAAAGCACAATGTTCAGAATTTTTTTCTATGCAATAGAAAAAACTTTGAAAAGGTTCAATCATTAGATGAACAGATGTGTTTGTAGTCCCTCTATTCTTCCAAATCAACATGCAAACTCCATCTGTTTTTTATTTTTATTACAAGATCCTCGTAAAAATAACATGAGCAAGATCGAGTTACCTTTCCATCTTCAGTGACTGAGGCACCAAAGGAATACTTTGGGTGTTCAGGATCTTTCCAGCACAATATATCCTCTGACTGATCAGATCCCAAAACATGGTAATATATCTGATGATTAAGATTGATGTTTGTCTCAGTTCCAGCATCCACTTCCCCTCCTCTACAGAAACAAATGAGAAAAAAGAACACATGATGGGGACATTTCAAACAAAACTTATGATGCTGCTCCATGTGCTTCAGAGCAAACAGATGAGATCAGACCAATTCAAACCAGAAAACTTAAAAGAGTATTTACAGATGATGATGATAAGCCATGGAGATATTACAACGGACAAGCTTAGTTGCTAATTTTAACATTACTATTTGTGAAAAGTGTATTCTTAATTGGCTAGTAACAAATCTTTGACTTTGCTTGACTACTCTCAAGGTAAATAAATTAGATAAAAGAGATTAATAGAAGCACAAGACTTAGCCACACAGAGTTACTAGCTTACTGCTGTCTATGTACTACTGTCACATGGTCCCAGAGTTCAGGACAGGTGGCTATCCACATGATGAAGAGTTGTGGAAATGCCAAAATAACATTGTTTTCGTTGAGTATGCAGGAGAGCAGCATATATTTGTATTGAAGAGAGAGGAAACGATCCAAGTACAGACATACTCACTCCAAAGGTACCCAGACTTACACAATTAAGCAATGCCAAAAGAACTACATACTAGAAAAATCAAGCAATCCATGCAGAGCAATATATATTAAATGAATTAGAATTGTTGCAACCAATCTGAGAGCAAAGATAAGCCCACTGGATGCATATCATAGCCAGAATTCACATGGGAATTGTGACACAGCCAGAAAACAGCCTTGCCAAGCATGTGTCCAAGCAACAACAGGCCATACATTATTGCATTCAAACAGGGCCTGACTGCCTGAGTTGGTAAGGTTTGTTAAAGTGAGTGCTAATAGAGAACTCTCCTCCAAGAGTACTCTTGTGTTTTCCTTTGTTGATTGCAGAGCTAGCATTCAGATCAAGGTGAGGCTAACAACGCGAATAACAGAGAACACTATACCTAAGTGTATACATCAATTGCAACATCTTGAATTGGCTTGGGTTGTCTTTTATCGATTTTTTTATATTGCATTACAATAATGCCTTCCACTCCCAAGCAAACTGACCTTTGTCACATTGCATTAGCTATCAATAAGGGAAATCCATACCAACAGGATGCTGGAAAAGGCAGTTGCTAGTTGAAGACAAAGGAAAAATCCATAGGCCTACCTAGGTGCTGGATACCGACCATAGAAAAAACCTTTCCCGTCATGAGTCCAGCTGATAGATGAGAACTTTACCTGCATCCAGCAATAGAAAAGAGTTGGTTTAGAAGAACCAAGAACCACTATTGCAGCACAAAGGAAAACTAAGCCTTTGGCAGTCTAGTGGCAAGTTGTAACTACTTACCCAGGACAATTTGTCAGGCATAGGCCGCTTGTTAGTAATGCTCATCACATGAATAGAGACCCAATCACTACCACTTTCACTTAGCCCATAAGCAATGTAGTTTCCATCCTCGCTAATAGAATATGTTGAAAGAGCGACCGTCCCATCCTTGCTTAGAGTATTTGGATCCAAAAGAACCTCTGCCTTTCCGTCCAAATCATCCTGCAAGGTCAACATAGCATATGGCAGATATAGACCCATTAGTCTCATCACAAGCATACCAATATTAGAAAATTTTGCATTAGACTCAACAATTTTAACAGCCCATTATAATCAGCTAAGCTAAAGAAGGTTTTTTTAAGACTGCCAAGGTCTCGGACCTCAGCTGTCCACCACTCCAATCCACTACATTTAAATCTGTAGTCCTAAACCTTGGTGCCATAGCAGTCTTTGACTATCCTTCCACCATGTCAAGTGGTAAGGATTCGACTGAAAGGACATAAACACTCGACATGATGATAAGAAAACCATTTTTGTGGCCACTTCCAACCAACAAGGCAAATATAACGCCACCTTGCTTTCATGAACATATATGTCCATACCACCCATAAGGGCTCATCATCATCAGCTGCCAACCAAGCCATCCACGGACGGCACTCCTAGTGCTCCTCTTTTTTGCATTGCTGATGCTCCTCATTCATGGCCGAAGACAAGCCACAACGCGAGACCTCATCCAGGTGGTGGTGGACCTGGTTCACACCATTAGCTCCAAACGTGATGACACATGACAGAATGCTCTTTTTCGTTAATGTTATCTTTCGATGGTATTTCATCTAGTTCTTTTGATGGTATATTTTTTAATCTCGTGATCTTTATGAAACCAATTTTCACTATGGCTAATTGTGAACGGTTTCAATAGTTGGATGGACAGGCTAGTTTTAGAGTTTCATGGTCCAAACCAAACTCTGGCTGGCAATAGTTCGATGGCAAAAAATAGTATCCCTAAGAAATGTAGCACCATTTTTCTTAAGTGATCCAATCAAAGAACGTGTAACCAATTATTTTTGCCTTAATCCAACCAAAGTATGTCCGATACCGTGCGGCGCAGTGGTCCACTTCCAGTGAAGGAAAGTCCGTGGCACACGCATAGCATACCTGCATGTAGAGCACGCTCTGGGCCTGGAGGCCGGAGTTGTGGAAGTGGAAGTACTTGTTCCCGCGGCGGAACGGCGCGGCGTGGCGCGGGTGGTCGAATAGTCGCGTGACCTCGCGGCGCAGGTTCTCCCTGTCGGGGCACCCGGCGAGCACCGTCTCCGCCAGCTCCGCCTGCCTCGCCACGAACTCCTTCGTCTCCTCCGAGTCCGGGTCCTCCAGCCTGCGCGGCGCAAGGCATATTAACCATAAGCGAGAGAAATGAGTACACATAGGACGCGCGCGGTTGCTTACCAGCGATAGGGATCCGGGATCCGAACGCCGTGGTAGTCGTCGACGACGGAATCGTCGTGGCGGGCCGGCGGGTACGCGAGGCGGGCGGCTGTGTCGCCGGCTACGGAGCCCATGGCAGCGAGCGGGAGAAGCGAGAGGCGGCGGGGGCGAGACGGCGGCGAGAGGACAAATGATTTGAGAGGACGGCGTGGGAGGAGGCGGCGCAGGGGAACAGATTTATGCACGAGAAGCATTGGCGGCTGGGTGGGGATTCCTCTTGACTACGGGTAGACACTACACAGGTGGACAAATGTTTAAAGCGAGAGGCGTCTAAGATATTTTGGAGTACACTAGTATGCTAGATTGTCTTGTTTTAATATCTTATCGTATCTTCTCTTCCACTTTAGTTATTACAATCGTATCTGTAATTTCAGTCTCTCACTTTAATTGTTGTAATATATCAGCATCTTATCTGGTTTTAACATCTTATCATCTACCTTATCTTTCACTTTAGTTGTTGCAATACTATCTCTACTTTCAATCTTTCACTTTAGTTATTGCAATCCCATCTTGTAATGCAAACCACTTGGTCTTATATGATGTAATAAAACCAACCGTTAGAGTGGTTAAGCAATAGAAAAAAACATGCTTACAACAATTGGTATCAGAGCCTAGGTTCTTCTATATTTCTTGTGTGGCGGCATGTATGTGCACACCAACCAGTCCACCACCTCCAGCCGGCATGGGCCTGTTGGCTTGAACTTATCAGCCGGTTTATCAGCTAGAATCTACAGTATTTTTCTCTCACAACAAAACAGCTTCAATCGGCTTATCAGCCGGCTTTAATACCAGCCGAACAGGCCCATAGAGCCAACGTCGCGCGGCAACAACAGTTGCAGACGTGGACAGGCGCGAGGCGCACATCGTTGTTGTGGAGGCGGCAGCTGCGCAGGCGGTCGAGACGGCCAGGCAGGCGGTGGCCGCGACCCAGCCCGTAGCCGCAGCCGCCGCCGCAGCCGCTGCTGCCTTGTGCGCGGAGGTGGAGCATCATATAGGTTTGCAGAGCCCTCACAGGCACCGCAACCTCTCACCATTGCCGGAGCGACGTTGTTCATGCCATGGTCAGTGCGGGTCGCCAGTAGCCGTCTAGACCGTCATCAAGGACTCTGGCGGGAGCAAGCCATGACCCATGCTCACCAAAACCAACTACATCAGTAGGGACGCCCGCCGTGCCTAGGGTAGCGCTGCCGCTCCCGATAGGCCGCGACCGCTGCACCGGGGGAAGGGAAGGCGAAGGTCGAAGGAAGGCGTTGGGGGAGTCACGGGCGAGCAGATATAGGGAGGAAAAATTTGGGTAGTTCAGAGTAGGAGGCAACAGGAATAGGCAGTGAGAGAGAGGAAATAGGAGGCCAACAAATCTTTGGGTGTATCAGGCGGTATGCTGGAGCTGTTTTTCTTTTGCCCCCACTACCCAAATTAAGGATAGCAATCTTTTTTTCAAATAACAAATTTACAAATAGCAAAAGTACAACTTTGGCATTGAGGGTCTATTTGGTTCATGACCACAATTTGCCATGTCGCAGGTTAGGTGTGCCACAGTTTCTTAAACGTGTGTTGGGTTCACTGCTGTAACAATGACACGCCATACTTTTTTATATACCCGGCCCCACACGACATAGAGTCATTTTCTTTCCAAACTTTGTCACAAATATGTTCGTTTTTACTCGCCACACTTTCTGTGGCTGCTACAGTTATCGAAAGTTAGACGTGGCAAGTTCAGACATGAACCAAACAGACCTCTTGTTTATGGTCCATAATATAAAGTTTATTTGGACTTTTGTATGGATACATATAAATAAGGTAGGTAGGAGAACCATATATATCCTCCCTATGTTTTATTATTGCTAGTAATCACGCATGTGTGACGTACAAGTGTTTATTGGTTGTATGATAGACACTATTATGTAATTTTTATACAAAATGTTCAAGTGTATGGTTGTGCTCCTTTTTTGTTATGTATAAATCACTATAAAAATTTAAGTAATGCCATTGCAAATGCGTGCAGTCCTGAAAAAGAAAAGGGAAAGGCATGACTCTTGCTTAAATGGACTAGTTCATGGGCCAGTTGTCTTACTCCTGTAAATTTTCTTGATCTTAAATTTTATAGGTGGCTCCTCCATAGCCTTTGGGATTAAAAAGGTCTCACCGACGATCTATCAAGGATTTCGTGTACTGGAAGTCTGAAACTTGCTCGCAACTGTTGCACATTTTGCTTCAAGCACTAGAATCTTCTACAACTAAAAAGAACAAAGCGTGAACATCTTTTAGTGCGACATTGGTTTTGGTTCGTCCGTCTGCCTTCCCTGCGATCCTGACGCCATCCCGTGAAACTTTCCGCGCCGTCAGGTGGGACCATGAAACTTTCCTTCATGGCAATCACCGTGCAATCACCGTAGTCCCGGATGAAAAGGAATCACCGCAGCCTGCCGCTCGCCCACGATGCGCAATCATCTTCACCCGCGCTTGCCTTCCGGCGATAGCCCACGCCGCCGCACCCTCGCGCCTGCACCGGCACCTTGCCCTGCCCTTGCTCAAACACCGCCGAACACCCGTTGCCGCGCCCGTCGCCATGCCTTTGTCTCTGCCGGCTGCTCGGGCCCGGACATCCGCCACGCCGCCGCCACCTACGTCTCCGCACCGCCGGCCGCCTCTCGCGCGTCCGCGCCGCCGGCTGCCTCTACGCGAGTCCACGTCGCTAGCCACCTTCTCTGCGAGTCCGCGACGCCGGTAGCATGCAACATCCACTCCAGCAAGCAGGGCGAAGCGGCCTCCACGACGCCAGCGCATCTTGGGTTTCACGGCCGCACGTTGTTGGAACCCTTCCTGTGGACGCGAGGTACTGCTGCTCTCTCTCAATCTCAAATCTGGATAGTAGTGGTGGAAATTAGTAGGTGTAATGCTGCTTTCTCAGGATTTGTAGGGGCAGAAATTAGTAGGTGTAAAGCTTTTGGTTTGATTTAGTGAATAAAAATCGATCTGCTAGAACTACAGTGACAACTTCGATTATTAGTCATTAGTGAATCCGAGGATTTTTCAGTGTATTTGAAACGGATCTAACTGTTCCCTTGCATTTCAGTCGGAAGTACAGTGAGAACTTTGATTAATAGGCATTAGTGAAAACATATGACTACTGCATTTGCTACTTCGCAGGAACAGGAAGGTAAGTTATCTCCGTACACTTTTACAACCATCTACAGACCGTCCACTGTATAAGCTCCTATTTTTTCTTACTAGCTTTGCATCATCTTCAAAGAGAGTTCAATAGCTTCATGATTGTGTAAGCAGTAACTTTCAATATCATGCTTTGTTCTTGCAGCTCAAACCTCTTTCTTTTTTTCCAATTAAATGTATAGCTACAACGTTATCATTTTATATAGCTGCATTGTCAAGTTTGGTGTATGCCATCATGGGTATTCATCGATTCTCCAGTTTGGTTGCTGCGACGATTCATATCAATTTTAGATAGCTGCACTGTCAGGTTTAGTGTATGTCATCATGACTATCCATGCATTCTCCAGTTTGGGTGTTGTGAAGATTCATCATATCTGCAACCAGCAATTCAGTGCACTTGGGAATTCTTGTGTTTTTCTTTTCCAATTAGCCATTCACGACCAGCCTGAGATGAAAAGATGCAAAAAATAATTCAGTTATTGTTAGGCTTTTTTTTGCCTCATAGTGCCTGTTTCTGTTGATATGCTTAGATTAGGTTCTTATATATAAATTTTGAATGCTTAATTTCAGGAACAACTGAAGGAATGACGCAAGATGCTGATGGGGTTTCGGATGTAGTTCAATAAATAAAAGGAAGACCAGACGTTGTATAAATTTGTTTGATACTTCAAGATCGACAAGGAGGAGGTAGGGACTTTGATCATCAATTGAACCTACCTTTAGGCCTGTAGTGCATACCTCAGTTAATGTCATTATGCTCCTCGATTATAATTTTATCTACTTCCATAATTTATAGTGATATATTTCTCATAGCATCTAATTAGTCAAGAGAATGCAGGCACGGTCAACACTGTATGTTTTAGGTGCCCATACCATCTTCCTCTCTGAGATCAAGTAATGAATTTTCTTACCCAAATTTCAAAAATGATCATGAAGCTGTTCAGTGTGTGCCACTAATGACATGCTTTCAGTATCCATGATCATGTACAATACAGTATGCCATAGAGTTTTCCAGTTAGGATTACTAATACTGTCCATTTATGTCAACAGAGACGCAGCCTACTTTGGTTTGGCCCAATGATTTGGAAGGTCTTCTAATTTAGAGGTGTCGTGCTTGAAGAATGTAGCAGTTTATGTCTTCGATCACAATGTCCTTGGCTATATGTATATGTTTTTTATTTTTTTATGACCATACCTATGTGTTACACGCCAACCTACTCTGTACTCTTAAGAAGGATCCTTGTGTGTGCTAGTCATACAAAATCCATCCCACGGCGAAGTGCGGGGGACCAGCTATAAAAATAATAAAGCGTGGACATTTTTTGGTGCGACATTTGTTTTAATTCGTCCGTCTGCCCACGCCTGCAATCCCACGCCCGTCGCTCCCTCGGTCTGCCTTCCCCTGCAATCCCCTGCCGCACGACCGCGTCCACGCCGCACAAAAGGAAACCACTCCTGTGATTCAGCCTCGATCTCATGATTCCTCCACCCGCCTCCCCATCGTCGCCCACCCGCAGTTCACAGTTCATCGTTTCATTGACTTTATGGTCTTTTACTTTGCTACAGGTAGAATAGTGCCTTGCTGTTCATTGGTCAACAAGCGGCTTTCATTTGTATTTGTAAATGATATAGAGCAAGTGATGAGTGATCAACAATACTAAATTGGATCTTAATGCCAATGATCTGTAAAGATGCTTTTAACCTCATATTTATTATGACCTCTCATTTGAATACTCTTAAATAAAAGTGAGCGCAAGCAACCTGATTCGGTGGTTTACTTGGTTCCAGGTTAGTCGCCTATTACCTTCCCTACATTCCCATTTACTTATTTGGTCTTTGAATCATTCATTGATCTATGAAACTATAATGAAACAGTAGTAGCAGTAGCAGCAGTTCATTGGTACTTCCGGTGCCTGCCTGAGATGATTTTTGAATATGCACTTTTTAAAACGCCTATTTTTCTGCGTCGGTCATGTCAATAAGATTTGCAATGTGTTGCTGCAGCAACTGGTGGAGCTATTCAAATTTCTGTAAATAATGTCATCGATGAGGTAAGCATGCCATTTTTCATTTGCTTGTCATCTGTTTAATTGTCTGTTTTTGATGGATTGTTGACAGGAATTTAGGATTAATGTCAGCTACCTGGTGCTGAGTGCTTTTGCTATAGGTGGTCGATGCTTGTGTACTGGAATGCCATGCTCCATTTAATAAACTGATTTAGTTGTGGTTTCCATCAGTTGTTAGATTTCCGAACTCATTATTTCTTTGCAGATCACTTTAGCATTTGGACTGAGACGTTATAAATGTTTTATGATTATATGATTTATATAAGATAGACTATTAGGTTGTTGCTTTCAGAACAACAAAATATTCATAATGATGCAAGTTTGCCAATTGATTTCAGACGTGTCCTTTGAGGCGTTAGTTGCCATTATAACTTTCTTAACTTTTTTCTTTGTTGTGTGCAAGACAAAAGTTGCATGGCAATTCTATCCAAATTACTACTTCCAAGGTGCTAATTGCCATCATAAAAATTGTGGTTTTCTCAAACCTCCCTGTAGGTTTCAAAGGCTAATTCCTGCAACACATGAACATTGGTGGAACATTTATCACAGATGAATCCCTGTATTCAGTTTGCACAAATCTCAAGGTGTGCCTCTATTTTTCCCTGAATCTCAAGTACTTCAGTTGCAAATAGCTATATAAATCTGAAGGTGTGCCTCTTTATATTTTACTTCATATGGTGCTTGGCATTTTTGGCATAGCTTAAAACTATAACCTCTGGTATTCTCAGTAAGGATCACCCCTGCATTCTAAAAATTCTAAAAGCTTCTGCTGTTCATATTAGGATGTAGTTCTTTTTTATAAATATTTCCTTTTCAGGACTTTCAAGAACTTAGGATCAGCCTTAAGGACTAATATTAAGATGTGTCACTTAGCTTAAACAATTTTGAGGTAATTGCCTTGAAGCATTCATGATTTGTAATTTCTATTCTATGATAAATTTCTCTTTCAAATATCTTTGAATATGTTTATATTAACTTCAAGATGCTACTGAATATGGTGAGAAAAAAGTAAGTGGAGGAGAATACAAATAATGGCTTGTCAGTAAATTGGGGAACTTGAACGTAAGAAGCTACTTAAATATTTTCCTGCAAGTTTCAAGGGCTATTTCTTCAAATTGGGGAAATTGAAAGTAAGAATCAAGGAGGTCAAGACTGTAGTCAATTAGTATAGTTGCATGAATGACTCAATTAGCAACAAATAATATTTTTGTATGATGTAGTTTTCAAAAGCTGGGCGGCGAGTACCTTTGTACGAGTGTTTTCCGGATTACATACATGATCATATACAATTGCGTACAACTTAAACCGTATGGAAAAAATATCGTTGTTTGGTTATTTTCATATACATCCCTGAAATAAAACCGTGGTGTTAGCACGAGAACTATACTAATTTGTTTATAGGTCTACGTAATCGTCTGCTTGTTGATGAAGCCAGACGTCGCCGAGTTCAAGAATTTGCTAAGGACACCGCGTCGCGTTTCATAGATTTAGAGAACTAAATAATATTGAAATTATTTATACGCTTGTGACACGCACTTTGAATAGATGATGGACGTGAATTTAGTTTAATATAATAGTCATTTTGTGCATTTTCATTGGTCAAACAGGTTCAAAATATGTGGATTGAGCAATGTTTGTCTGACATATTTGATTGCTTCGATTAGTTTGTAATATCGGAGACTTCTTGCCGATATAAAACATTATTTTTTTAACCGCATCACAGAAATGTTTATATAGTAGAGTTTGTGAGCCTGCGGTGTCATGCTCTTAGTGACTGTTAATTTCATAAACTTTGTTTTTTGATTAAATGTCAGTTTAATGTCTTACAGTATTGTTGTCTTATCGTATGATCCGTATATTTTTAATATAAAAATTTAGTTGTCTCGTAACAACGCACGAACACACTACCTAGTGTATATATATATATATATATATTCTAAAAAACATCACGTTGTCCCACGAATTTTGCCTCACTGTCGACACCATGTTGCCTACCACATCAGAAATGTGACGAACCAGCCATGTCCAAATTTTCCTAATAATTTGAACCAATTCATGGCCTTTCTTTACTTAGCCTTTTCCCTTGGTGATTTCAGCAAGGACTTATCAGTCATAGTATATTGTTTTTTCTCACAATAAATTAACCGTACAAACCAGCACAAACGGCTTATCGAACCAGCGAACAGGCCGACTATGTATTGCAATGTCGATTAGAGACAGTGGGGACTCGAGTTTACCCCACTCCGTGCAAGATCCGCCCCAAGCATTGCTGGGAGACATGGGGGTTAGTATTAGCTTCTGCATCTCTCTTTTTGAGAGTCCTCGACGGATTATTCGTGGGAATTAAAAGGCAGAATTTAGGACGAGGAGGCAGCAAAGCAAAAGGCAGTGGTTCCGCACGGTGGCCCTCACACGTGTGGAGGCCCGACGCGACGAGGACGGGGAGCGCACGAGCCATCAGCATCAGCAAGCTGTGTGCTGCCTGTGTGACACTGAGGCTGAGTGAGGCAGCAAACAGCCCGTACGAGAGGAGAGACCTTTAATTTCCTCGCTTTATTCTCTTCAAAAAATTCAATTCACTCACTCACACGCCCCACCTTGGCGGAGGCGGTTGAATCCATCAAGGTAGATGATTTCTTTCTTTCTTTCACCATATGCATGCCCGCCTTGCTAATTACTAATCATCCAAAGATTACTTTCCCTAAAGCCTTCTTCTTTTCGTTGCTCAATGCATGTCTTTTCATTTTCTTTTTCCTTTTCTTTCTTTCTTTGTTTTTTTCTTTTTGCTCGGGTAGATAGATCTAACAGCTGAAGGGAGGTAGCTTTGGATGGCAGGGATCATTGCAATGTTGAACCGCTAGCTCTTAGCTCTCACTCACTCTCATGGCCAGCTATCGTTTTCCTTTGCCCCCTTTAATTCAACAGTTGCTTCCCTCCCATTATTTTCTTTCCCCCCTTTGATGATCTACCATGCATGCCGTCTCCAGCTCCTTGGATCATTGCATTCTTGAAGGGTTTGCCTTGGCCTCCCCGTGGTAATAATTAGCAATGATAATTATTCTCCTCCTCCTTGTGCTGCTTTTACTAAAGCACTTCTTTCGCATAGGGCATAATAAGTCTTCATGACACATTATTGCCATTGGAAAGACGGTTAAAGACACCTTCACTGCTATAGAAACATTTTTAGGGGCGTCTCGTAACCCTTTGTAGGGGCTGTTTGGCCAGCCGCCCATACCCTACCAAACCGTCTCTACAAATCATGCATTTGTAGGGGCGGTTCTCATGCCATCCCTACAAATCGATTTGTAGGGGCGGCTGTAGTATCAGCCGCCCCTATAATACCTGTTTGTAGGGACGGTTTAGTCTAGAACTGTCCCTACAGTATGTTTTCCCGTAAAAAAAAATTCAAATTTACAATTCAAATGAGACCAGAACACTGTTTGTTTCCGCGAATTCCATCCAGCGTTCGCGTTGCCGAACGCCTCGCGACCAATGTTCCGAACCGCGTTCGCGTTGCCGAACGCCCCGCGACCAGCATTCCGAACCCCTTAGACTACAAGCACAAGAGTATTATATAAACTACAATTACAAGTCCAATTCACAAGAATATATACAATCCATCATTAAATAGACATAATTCACAAGGTAAAACCAATGTCAAATTCCATACACATTGTTATCAACGTCCTAGAGCTAGCCTTTCAGTCTCACGAAGATGTTGGTACTGAGGATTTCTACCTAAGTCAGACTCTCGGTCATGGTAGACACCTTTGATGTGTACAAACTGGTTCAATATGAAGTTGCAAAGGTCGCCGACGAGCTCTAAGAGTTGGTCATCCTTATATGGGTCTCTTTTCATTTCTTTCTCTTCTTTCCACTACAAGAGAACAAGTGTTGGTTTAGTATTTCATACCATGTACGAAGTTTTTATACTACGGGTGAAGAGGTTTAAACTTACCCTTAAGGGGTGTCTCCTGTAGGCACCGGTGTTACTCATCATAGAACATATATAGTATCCACAATGTACACTCCCAGGCTTTTGCTTGGGGCACTGTGTGTTTTGCATATAAAAATATTAAGTAATGCTTTTGACAGCCATGTAATGGAGTACTGAAGAAGTAAGTTACACTTACAGCACATAGTGTTTTATAGCCAGCTTTTCCTTTCTTGCTGGATCATGCCTTCCATGATGGTTAGTGACATAGAACCTAAATGCCCTGTTCGAATTATTTTAGCAAATACAACTTGTTAGTATCCAAAAGTGAACGTTACAAGTATGTATACAAACATATAAGCTAATGAGGATTGTCGATATGTATACGTCTTGAGAATCGATATGAAGTCTTTGTATGTCACCGGGTCCCTATCTATTGAATCAAAGATCCATGCCATGCTCCTCCCGACATCGACGGCTATACAAATCCAGTGGTTGCTGCATGGATTTAATCATAGAACTAGATACGCTCTTTTGCATCGAATAAAATATATCGAACAAAACTTTAAGTATAGAGTTGAACTTACTCGAAGTTGTATGGTAGCCATATAGTAGAGTGCTGTTGGAGAATTTTGAAAGCCAGGGCAATGTATGCCGCAACCTTAAGGGACTCTTCCCTTAGTTTCGCCGTACGGATGTGCTCTTTCTCCCGAAGAGTCTTTGCAGCAGCTAGCTCTTTGGCATCCAGTTTCCACTGTTTAGGGTAATTAAAATTTGTTTGGGCTATAGCTTGAGGGTCTATATACCCGGCTTTCACACTTGGCATTTGTTTGACAATGTGCACTTGCATTCTACAAATCATGACGTGGGTTAGTTACAGCAAAATTCAAAGATTACATTCATATCATATCAGGAGGACAAGGACTTATAGGCACCACGTGCGAATTAGATTTATCTCCATTGCTCCTAGGTGAAAGCATGTCTGCATGTCATTGAAGTCAAAGACAAATTTCTCGGCTGGGCTTCCAAATGTGCCGGTGGAGAAGCATACTTGTATGAGGTCTATGCTCATTGGGAGAATACGCAAGTACCAATCATGGAACCTTCTCATTCCAAGTGGTAGGCGCTAGATGTCCCAGTTTGGTAGGAAGGGCTTGCCTCTTTCATATGTTTTCGGGCAATCCTTTGACCATTTGATGGCATCAACATTTGGATACTGCTTTGCAATTTGGTGGAGTTTGCTAGTGACGGCCTCCTCAGAACCTCGTGATGGGACTTTTTTAACTTGGTTCTCAGGCTTGAACTGGTCATGGGAATACCACTTAGACACTGACGATACGTCTTTCATCGGAACATAAACTGGTCTTATGGTGATTGAATGCCTCTTTCGAAGTTCCCATTCAGGCACGTCATCATCTTCTTGTGCATCACCTTCTTTAGGAGGCACTCGTTGTTCATGTATCGGCTATGCTTGTTGAGAAGACTGTGGCATCTCATCATGCACTTGCTCGGTACGAGCTGGAGAAGGTTGTGGCATCTCATCAGGCACATGCTCGCTAGGAGGCGGGGAAGAATGTGGCATCTCAGGAATGTGGTGGTCACGAGATGATGAAAATATCTCCCCAACCTCAACAACTCACTCCAAATTTGGGAGAGGGAGATGCGGCGAAGAAGCAGTCAATATAATGTCCTATTTGTGTCAGAGGATGAACTGCCCCATAACATCTTCGAGTAACACCAGCCCCTTGGGAGTTACGTAGTCTATCCTCCACTACATGAACTCGGGCTTCACGGTATGCACCTCGGCCCTAGTGTAGTCCGGCGGTATCTTATTATTGTGGTGTAAGCCACTGGGAGAATGTGCCACACCCGTTGCCACCTCCATCACAGTGTTCTGTCGGTCGCTGAGAAACACCAATGTGCAACTAGTTGGTTCCCATATGCGATCGATGGGGGTTGTGGCTACAGTGGAACCTCGGCTGCTAGGAACTTTTGAAGGGCTGCCAACTAATGCCAGTTCTCCCGGCGGCGTCATTAATATCCGTGGCTCCGTATACAGTCCTTGCTCCTCCAGCGCCTTCACAACTAGAGCCTTCACTTGGAGCTCAAGATTAGTCTCCTAGTCTCTGCCATGTTTCTTGTACATGTGCCTGTCCTCTTCGAATCCTTGCTTCCAGGTCGTCCTTTTCCCTAGCCCCCTGGTGCGGCCTATGTGCTCCTTGTTTCCCAAGCCAAGACTAAGCTCGTCTCTCTCTCTAGAAGGATTGAATGAGCCCTTCTCCTTGTCTTCAGCATATTTCAGTATCCTTAATACTGCCTCTTGGGTCTCTGGCTTATCAAACATAAGATTACCGTCGGATGATTCTATACTCCTTGCATATATCTAATTCCTTGAGCGTACCTTCAAATTCGTCACATCGATATTCCCAGCAGCTGCGGCCTCTTCGTCCATCTTCCTAAACTGCTCTTCCTTGGCATAGTAGCCACCGGGGCCTAAATGATGGTGGTGTTTGTTCCTCTTCACCAGCTCGGTGTTATGGGCATAGCATCAATGGCATGGGGGACCTCCAAGTCTAGCCAATAAGGCAGATACTGAAAGAAGATTGATTGTTTCTTGAAAGGTACGCCTTCGACAGGAGGTGTGCTTCTATCTCTGTTCGTCCTATCCAGATTCTTCTTTCCATATACGACGTGTATATTTTCACCATTCTGTACACGTGTTCTCCATTATGACGTCTCTCTGGAGGGGGTTCAATCTCCGGGGTGTTGTCATAAAATCTAAAGAACAATTTGTTGCGGTACTTGTGACTTGTCTTTAAGAAGCGTTGGTTCCTTAGGTAAACTATCTTCTTGGATGCATCCAGGTACACCCATGTAGTACCATCCAAGCAAACCAAGCATCCTGTCTTCCCTTTGATCTGTCCAGACAAAGCAAACAGCGCGGGGTAATCATTGGTAGTAACAAATATTATTGCTCTACATATGAAGTCCTCCTTTCATAACGCATCGTACATCGGCTCCCCATGCCTCTATAGCCTCTCCATTTCTTGCATCAAAGGCTCGAGGAACACATCTATATCAATGCCTGGTTGTTTAGGGCCAGAAATAAGAATAGTAAGGAGAAAGTACTTTCTCTTCTAACACAACAACGTTGGGATGTTGTACATGGTCAAGATCACTGGCCAAGTGCTGTGGTCGCTCATCCTCTCATTGAAGGAATTCATTCCATAGGTGCTCAAGCCAAAACATACATTCCTTAGGTGAGCACTGAATTCTTTGTGCTTCTCATCGAACCTTTGCCACTGACTACAATCAGCCAGGTGTGCAATCTTATCATCATCCACCTTGCGCTCATCATCCCACCATGTCATGAGTGTGGCTTTTTTAGGGTTTAGGAAGATACGTCTCAAGCGGTCAGTCACTGGCAGGTACCATATTACCAAGGCAGGAATTCTTCTCTGCTTTGCATCGTTGCCTAATGAAGTGTCCTCTAGGGGCTGAGATTCTTATACCACCTTTTTTGTACCATTCTTATTCCTCTTTTTCCTCATGGAGGCTTCGTCCCCACCGTAAAGGTCATTGTTCTTGTACCGGCTGGCCCCACACCGGGGACATTTATCCAGTGACTTGAACATTTTGCCACGAAAAAGTATACAGTGGTTGGGGCATGCATGGATTTTTTCAACCCCCATTGTCAATGGACTTATGACCTTCTTCGCTTGGTATGTGTTGGCGGGAACTGAGTTTGGTTGTGGCAGCACCCATGACAGGAGATGCAATAGATCATTGAAACTACAGTCTGACTAGCCGTACTTAGCCTTCAGGATGAGCAGCTCAAGCACAAAACGTAGCAATGTCCAATGTATCGGACATCCCTTTTCAGCACCATACACAGTCTCTTTTGATGCTTTTGTCACCCTTTCCAAATTTTCTAGACCTTTCAAGCTATTTAGTAAAATCTCTGGTCCAAGGGCTCGAATCATGTCCTCCAAATCATCTTCATCCCCGACACGTGCTCCACCATCATTATTGGCACCACCTTCATCGTTACCATCCCAACCACCAGCATCACCACCTTGTTCATTGCCAAACTCCGAATCCATTCGTGCATCAAGCTCTGCTAAATATTGGGACAGGGATTTTAGGGTTTTGTCGTCGTATTCCTTCTCATCCTCATCGTTAACAATAACCGTTTCACCATGATGAATCCACACTGTGTAGTCCTAAACAAATCCTCACATAATCAAATATGATATGATGATAGTCATATCTGTCCATACCATACGGTTCTTGCAATCTTTATAGGGACAAATAATTGTATCCTTATTCTCTGTCAATGTCGTTGCATGCTTCTTTGCAGCTTCAATAAATTTATCCACCTCTTCACGGAAACCTGCCTTGAACCTTAACGAACCATACATCCAAGAGTTCCTATACTGCATCTTTTACAACAACAAAACAAACATTAAATGACTTCTTATTCAGATATATATAAAAATGAATCAAATTAATAATTACTTGAGAATAATTGTATATACTTCAGATATATTTGAATATAAATCAAATATAATTACATGAAGCATACAAACACACCATGGTAGAAGAAAAATTATTAATGGCCCATTTATCCATAAATAATTAAAATACATATTTGTTGATTACAATAAACAATTTTAAAGACAACAATTAGCAACAATTATATTTTACCCAATATCTTTCATGCAAACCCTAATCCAATTTCATCAAACACAAATTTACAAAACCGAAATTAATAAAAAAACCAAACCCTAGATCTAGATCTACATGCACATGAAACATCCATAAAACTAACTAATTGTTCACTAAAATCAAGAAACATGGACCAAATAAGGGTATGATCTTGTTTCCCTCCCTAATTTACCCTGATACATTCAAAACTTGGGTTTAATTTGCTTCATAAATAGCTCAAGCATCATAGAAGAGAGAGAAAAGTAAAACTCTAATTACTCACTAACCAACCATTAAAACTTCAAAAAAGTGTGGAATAGCATTTTCTTACCGTCAACAACCTCTCAACCAAAGGATTTAAGACCAAAACCTTCCCCCTTAGTAGAGCAATTTTTAGGAGGTGCCCAAGGCCTCCCCACCTTTCTTTCATGGGTTGGAGTGAGTGACCCGAAGAGGAAGAAGGTGCTGCGGTTTGCTTTATATGTGGGTCATTTGTAGGGGCGGCTGGTGATTGAGCCGCCCCTACAAATCGGAGGTATTTATACGTGGGCATTTGTAGGGGTGGCTTAATTACCAGCCGCCTCTACAAATATCAATACCGGGGGCGGCTGGTGAGTGAGCCGCCCCTACAAATCCGACCCATTTGTAGGGGCGGCTCGTATCACCAGCCGCCCCTACTGTTCCATTTGTAGGGGCGGCTGGTCTCTGGGCTCCTGAGCACGCCACTGTAGTGGCGGCTTAATCACCAGCCGTCCCTACAAAAAATTTATCCTGTTGCTACAAACCATTTTTTACGTAGTGCTTGATTATTTTTTACATGATATGACCGAAGTTTTACTTCCTTTGAAAAAAAGTTGGTTGGTACTCCCTCTGTCCCATTGAAAGTGTCGTTTTATACTTTTAGACTTCTTGTTTGACTGTTCGTCTTATTCAATTTTTTTATGTAAATAATAAAATAAATAAATCATTACTAAAGTATCTCTTACTAGTAGAGAAATGACTTTTGATCCACTTCGAAATTTGGCTTTAGTCCCGGTATTTTTCGCGCCCAGGACTAGAGAAACCTTTAGTCCCGGTTGGTAGCTCCAACCGGGACTAAAGGTCCTTGCCCAATGGCTACTGCGGCAGGCTTTTGCTGCAGGGGACCTTTAGTCCCGGTTGGAGCTACCAACCGGGACTAAAGGTTAACTTTTACTCCCGGTTGGGCCCTCCAACCGGGAGTAAAAGTCTACTCCCGGCTGGAGGCTCCGTCCGGGACTAGAAAGGGACTTTTAGTCCCGGTTGCTGTCTCCAACCGGGACTAAAGGTCCCCTCCTATATACCCTTCTTCCTCCTCGAGCTCAAGCCACTTCGACCTCTCTTCTTCCTCATCGTCGGTAATCACAAGATTTCATCGATTCCTCCATCAATTCTTCGGTTCTAAAGGTTACCAACTTTATACTCTCATGTTTTATCAGTAGCATATCTCATTTTGTGGACTAGATATATGTTGTTTTTTATGGTGGATTTTTTTATTTGTAAGCCATTTAAGCTCAAAATTACTTTAAAGTTTGCATATTTGGATGAAGGAAGGTTAAAGTAGTTATTCAAAACTAGTATTCAGCTTTCATTTCTAGCATGCATAGCACACTTCATGGTTTAGAGATATAGAGAATTTTAGAGTTTTTTAATTTTATTTGTTTATAAAATGAGAAATTTATATTATATTAAAAATGAGTATACAGAGTAGATGGCAACTACTTCCGGGTCCTCGGCCTCTCATCGGGTTCCAAAGTGACTGAGGCCGGACCTCCCTCTCATTGCATGTGGCAAGTGTGAGGAGAAGATTGTGATGGAGTACCAGGTGTGGAAGGAGTATCCCAACAAGGGTCGTATCTTCTACAAGTGTCTGGATCGCAATGTGAGTTATTTTGTCGCATTTGATGATTATAGTTAATTTATACTTATTTTCATGATGATTGTGATTAAAGTTCTATTTTTTTGTTTTAATTTTAGTGGGATGGCACTGGAGGTTCAGGCTGGTACTAGGAGGAAGAGTATGTTGAACACGTGCAAAACTCTCTTGCACAGGCGGCTATGGCGGCTGATGAGGCAGTGATCCTGTGGAAGAAGCCCATAGATGTTGAACAAACATATGATCTGTCTGTTTTAGTTGGGATTGGTCGCGAAATCCTTATGCTGCTGAAGTGCATTTTAGCTTTAGTTTTTTTAGTGGTAGTTGGGATTGTCTACATTGTAGCGAGACTTTCATAAATTAATACCTTGTGTGGTGGCATGCATGTCGTATAATTAACTAATTATGTTCTAGGTTTTAATATGGTATGTATGTCATGTAATGCAGATGAGCCAGCATTAGATGTACAATGCTGATCGCCGCTCCCAAGAGTTCATTGAGGGCGTGCATTCTTTCTTACGTGTGGCCGAGGCAAACAAACGCGATGGTTTCATGTGCTGCCCATGTGCCATATGTAAGAATTTGAAGGAATATGCTAGCTCAGGGAGTCTTCATTCACACTTGTTGAAGTCGGGTTTCATGCCAAACTATATTTGCTGGACGAAGCATGGAGAAACCGGGGTTGTAATGGAAGAAGGTGAAGAAGAACAATGGGACGATGATGACATTATTGCTGAATATGGTGCCTTCAATGATACTGCAATGGGGGAAGCTAAAGAAGAGGTAGGGGCAGAAGATGAGCCCGCTGATGATCTTGGTCAGGCCATTCATGATGCACAAAGAGAATGAGAAAGTGAAAAGGTGAAGATCAAGTTCGAGCGCATGCTAGAGGATCACAAGAAATTGATATACCCAACTTGTGATGCGGGGCAGAAAAAGTTGGGTACCACACTGGAATTGCTGTAATGGAAGGCAAAGAATGGTGTATTTGACAAGGGATTTGGGGAGTTACTGAAAATCCAAAGGAAGATGCTTCCGAAGGATAACGAATTGCCCGCCACTATGTACGAAGCAAAACATGTAGTCTGCCCTTTGGGATTAGAAATCTAGAAGATACATGCATGTCCTAATGACTGCATCCTCTACCGTGGCGAGGAGTACGAGAAGTTAGATGCATGCCCGGTATATCATGCATCGTGGTATAAGATCAGGCGAGATGACCCTAGTGATGTTGAGGGCGAACGTCCCATGAAGAGAATCCCTACCAAGATTATGTGGTATGCTCCTATAATACCATGCTTGAAACGTCTGTTCAAAAACAAAGACCATGCAAAGTTGTTGCAATGGCACAAAGAAGACCGTAAGGTAGACAATATGTTGAGACACCCTGTTGATGGGTCCCAGTGGAGAGCAATCGATAGAGAATTCCCGGAGTTTGCAAATGACGCAAGAAACTTAAGGTTTGCTTTAAGTACGGATGGTATGAATCCTTTCGGGGAGCAGAGCAGTAGTCATAGCACTTGGCCTGTTACTCTATGTATCTACAACCTTCCTCCCTGGTTATGCATGAAGCGTAAGTTTATTATGATGCCAGTGCTCATCCAAGGCCCAAGGCAATCTGGCAACGACATCGATGTGTACCTGAGGCCACTAGTTGAAGAACTTCTACTTTTGTGGAATAGACCAAGTGTACGTGTGTGGGATGAGCACAAACAGGAGCACTTTGACCTGCGAGCATTGTTGTTTATAACAATCAATGATTGGCCTACTCTAAGAAATCTTTCAGGACAATCAAACAAGGGATATAATGCATGCATGCACTATTTTGATGACATTAAAGGTATATTCTTGAAAAAATGTCAAAAGGTCATGTACCTTGGCCATCGTCGATTTCTTCCTACGAATCACCCCCTAAGAAAGAAAGGCAAGCATTTTAAAGGTAAGGCAGACCACCAGACCAAGCCGGGCAACCGAACTAGTGAGGATGTACTCAATATGGTCAAGGATGTGAAAGTAGTATTTGGAAAGGCACATGGCAGCAAACCTATTTCGAATGACGCCGATGGTCCCGCACCCATGTGGAAGAAGAAGTCCATATTTTGGGAGCTACCCTATTGGCAAGTACTAGAGGTCCATAGCGCGATCGACGTGATGCACCTGACGAAGAATCTTTGTGTGAACCTACTAGGCTTCATGGGTGTGTATGGGAAGCCTAAGGACACACTTGAAGCATGACAGGACCTGCGGTGTTTGAAAGAATGAGACAACCTGCATCTAGAGAAGACAGATGATGGACGCCATTACTTAAGTCCTGCCAGCTACACTCTTAGCAAAGAAGAGAAGGAAAGCATGTTTGAATGCCTAGCAAGCATCAAGGTACCATCTGGATTCTCCTCGAATATAAAGGGTATAATAAATGTGCTAGAGAAGAAATTCCTAAACTTAAAGTTCCATGACTGCCACGTGTTCATTACGCAATTGCTTCCAGTTGCATTAAGAGGAATTCTACCTCCAAATGTACGTCTAGCCACTGTAAAGCTATGTGCATTCCTCAATGCAATTTCTCAGAAGGCAATCGATCCAATGGATCTAGCTAAACTACAGAATGATGTGGTTCAATGTCTTGTTAGCTTTGAGTTGGTGTTCCCTCCTTCCTTCTTTAATATCATGACACACCTCCTAGTTCACCTGGTCAAGGAGATTAGCATTCTCGGTCCTGTGTTCCTACACAACATGTTCCCCTTTGAGAGGTTCATGGGAGTCCTAAAGAAATATGTTCACAACCGTGCTTGGCCAGAAGGAAGCATCGCCAAAGGCTATGGAACAGAGGAGGTCATTGAGTTTTGTGTTGACTTTATTTCTGACCTTGACCTGATTAGTGTTCCTGAATCGCGACACGAGGGGAGACTAAGTGGAAAGGGGATACTAGGGAAGAAACCATATATTGGTACGTAGGATAATTATTTTAATAAAGCACACTACATAGTTCTGCAAAACTCCTCCTTAGTGGATCCGTATATCGAGACACATAAAGAGTTGCTCCGATCCGAGTTTCTAGGGAAGTCTGAAGCTTGGATTACGCGTCAGCACATGGAAACTTTCAGCGACTGGTTGCGAAAAGAATGTCAGGGTGATGAGAGTATTGATGAGCAACTGTATTTGTTGGCTAGGCAGCCATCGTGGCATATCCTCATATACAAAGGGTACGAGATAAATGGGAATACATTTTACACAGTAGCCCAAGATAAAAGCAGCACCAACCAAAACAGTGGTGTCCGCATAGATGCCACCGACCCTAATGGAAATAAGCAAACATATTATGGCCGCATAGAGGAGATATGGGAACTAAACTATGCACCTACTTTTAAGGTACCTTTGTTCAAGTGCCAATGGGTAAAGGCGACTGGAGGCGGGGTTGCAGTCGACAACCAGTACGGAATGACAATCGTGGACCTCAGCAATATTGGGTATAAAGACGAACCGTTCGTCCTTGCCAAGGATGTGAATCAGGTGTTCTATGTCAAGGACATGTCTACAAAACCGAAGAGAGGGAAACACAACAACGACCCAATCAATGAGCCAAAGCGCCACATAGTTCTTTCAGGGAAACGAAACATCGTCGGAATTGAAGACAAGTTAGACATATCAGAAGATTATGAAAAGGATGACCGAATTCCACCCTTCAAAGTGAACAAAGACCCAAGCATCTAGCTAAATGATGAGGACACTCCATGGTTACGGCGCGATCATAACCAAGGGATATATGTTAAGAAGAAGTTCACTACTATGCCCGCTTGATATATATAGTGATGTATTAGACCTATTATGTAATAATTGTGACTTCAGATTTTTTTGTCGTGTTTTCATATTTTCTACGGTTTAAATGAATTTTCTGCTTGACGGTGGATTTCCCGTGGAGAATGTGTGATGAAAAACCAAATGATCAACGTTAATAAGATGTGAAAACTAATTTCCTGTCGAAAAGTAATAGTTTTAATGATTTTAATCAAGTAGTATATTTTTGCATGGTGCAAATTGTAATTATTATTTACACTATGTTAAATATTTATACAGTAAAACAAAAGAGTTTAGGTTACAAATTTTTGTTGTGTATAATAATGCAAAACCAAGTCTAGGATTTTTTTTAATTTTTTGGATAATATTTTATTTATTAGGCAATTAATAACTCTCTGCATATTTATATAAAAGAAATATATAAAAAAAGAAAAAACTTCTGGAAACTGGCAGAAAGCCAACTGTAGCCCACCTTTACTCCTGGGTCGATCAACCACCCAGGACTAAAGGTGGGCTACATTTTCGCGGCCCGCCAAAAAAAATAACTTTAGTCCCGGGTCATGGCTGCACCAGGGACTAAAGGTCAGACCTTTAGTTTGGGTTCTTACCATCACCCGGGACTAAAGGTCCTTTAGTCCCGGGCCATGGCTTCACCCGGGACTAAAGATCCCCTAAATATATATCGCCTCGTCTTCTTCTCTGCCTCCATCATCTTCATCTATCGCCCGAGAGCCACCACGCCGTCGTCGCTCCTCATCGGCTCCAACTGCCTCCACGCGCCTCTCCCATCTCTCGCCGTCTCTGCTGGAGGCCCGGCTTGCGCCTCTCTCGTTCATGCGCGGTGCCCAGACCCAGATCCATCGCCATCATCCTTGCCCTCACCCAGATCTGAGATTTGGATCTGCCACGCCCTCATCGCCGTCGTTGATCCTCGTCATCGGCAGCTTTGTCCTCGGCTCCACGCGCTCGCATAACTTGCCGTGCGCTCGTCGTCCCCTTCACCGGAGCGCTCGTCATCGTGCCCTTTGTCAGAGCGCTCGTCGTCGTCCCCATCACCGCGCGCTCATCCTCATCGTCGAGAGATCACCTCCGGCCAGCACTGCGCTTGTGCTCGTGCTCGTCATCCTCCACGCTCGTCGTCCTCGATCTCCTCACCGTGCTTGTGCTTGTGCTCATCATCGCCATCGTGCTTGTGCTCGTGCTTGTGCTTGTGCTTGTCGTCCTTGATCTCCTCACCATGCTTGTCCTTGTGCTCGTCCTCGCCATCGTGCTTGTGCTTGTGCTTGTGCTCATCGTCCTCGATCTCCTCACCGTGCTTGTGCTTGTGCTCACTGACGGAGCTAAGGCTAGGCCAACCTGGGCCTTGTCCCCCCCTCGCCGGGGCCTAAGTATTAATTTTAGGCTACTAATCAATATTTAATTGCTCCTTTTTTAATTTCCATACTAATCTGCAGAGCTATTCTATATATATTGCCTATACAGTGTACTAGAAGTTACTATTTAAATGTTGATTTGTACTTAATAGAGTCTACTTGATACCATTTGTTGGATATTTGAGGTCTTAATTTGCATGAAGTTTATGATTAGTTACTAATTGATCCGGTATTTGTGTACACTTTGAGCTTCATAAGACAAATTGGCCCCTCCTACAAGTTGATGCTAGCTCCGCCACTGCTTGTGCTCGTCCTCGCCATCGTGCTTGTGCTCGCCGTGCTATATGTGAGCAACAGTGTGTGTATGAGTACTTAATAGTATTATACCCAAATGGATTCGCTGCAGCAAGAAGGAAAACCTTGGATTCGTTGGATGGCCCTATGCATGAAGTACTTAATAGTATTATACCCAAATGGATGATGGACCCTGCATCCTAAAATATAAAGGCTAGAAATTCAAATTTTTGTACCAAAATACAAGATATCCTAGATCCTTAACCTCCTCTCTCCTTTTTTTTGGCCAGGATGTATTGAGATTCTTTTTAAACTTATTAGCTTCATCCAAAACAATCAATTAGTAAATAAGGAAAATAACAACTAAACTACTCCCCTCTATTCTAATTAATGAGGGGCAAAGTGGTCTTTGTTAATCTTCTTATTTTTTTATCTAAATATCGTTAGGATACTTTATATTTCAGGACGGAGGGAGCAGTTAGTATACCGGTTTACAACTACCAAGCTTCTATATTTCCATGAACAAAGCACCACCTATCCTGTTGCCCTCCACCTCCTCAAAGAGTCGTTTATATATATATATATAAATGTTATGTAGAAAAAAATGAATGGATTTTTGAGTGTAGTTATTTAATTAATTTTAAGCACATGACCCGATCCATTTTATAGATATATGGTTTTTATTTTTTATAGATATATCTAGTGGTGTAAAAGCTAGATGGCTGCCCCGAGAGACAACATGGATGAAGAAATGATGGATATTATCAACACCGGCACTCAATTTACTGATGGTGATCAGTAGGATGTAGATGACGGGAGTCAATACCTGACTCTTGAAAATAATCAAGAAAATATTGTGCAAGAAAATACTGACGAGGTATATATATTTTTATATATATTTGAATATTATATATATATATTTGAATATCTATCATCTATTATGTGTACACATGATATTTATTTATTCTTTTTTTATATGTAGCCCTCTGGATCAACGACCACAACGGCAAAAAGCAAAAATATTCGAGGCCCGAAAAAGCCATTGGAGGGGCGCTACATAATATCAGAATTCAATATCAAGACAGGCGAACCACTTGGTCCACATGCAAGAAAATTCGTGCAACACTGTGGGTACCTTGTAAGGGACAGACTTCCGATCAGTGCCCATGAATGGAAACAAAAGATCAATGAGCCTCATGTTAGTTTTGTCTCTGATCTTGATAATAATTTAATTTGGGATGATATCCTTCAACATTTCATGTTGCAAGCGGATGATTATGATGATATCAACGATGATGAATTGAAGGAGCAAGATCGAAAGTGGGCTATGAAGAAGATGGCCACACAATTCCAGACTTGGAAGAAATCCCTATACACGAAATACGTCAAGAACCTAACGCCCAATTTCAATACTAGGAGCCCACTCGCGAAGTTGAGGCTCTACTAGAATGATTTTGTACAGTACAAGACATCGGAAGAGGATGAGGAACAGGTGAGAAGGAACCAAGAGAATGCCCGACAGAAGGTATACCACCATGGCATGGGATCAGGTGGCTACGTGACTGCCATTCCCAAGTGGGAAAAAATGGAAGCGAATATTCTTACCAAGGGTATCCCACCAGAATCACTCAATTGGCCTAAATGCGCGAAGAATTGGTTTTTTGCTCATGGGGGAAGACTAGACCTAGAGACCGGGAAGTTGGTTCATGGCCCAAAACTCGAAAGAGCAACACAAAGATTTTCTTATGCTCTACAAGATAAAGCTATTGGTGCATTTAGGCCCAATAGAGAGAAGGATGAACTGACGTATGCTATCGGGACTACTGAACACAGTGGCCGAACGAGAGGTTTAGGACGGAACATTTCTTGGGAGCATGGTTTCCCTAACGACAGAGATACCTACAGAAGCCGGCAGAGAAGGAAGGATGAGGAAGCAGCACGGATCAACATGTTAGAGGAATATGTTCGTGAGTCATGGGAGGCGTTGCTTGAAGCACAGGAGCGTGAAAAAGACATGCAAGCTAGAATGCAGGACAAAATCATAAAGCAAGTGCAAATAGCAATGAGTGCCCAAAGGCAGGCATTAGATCTAGGAATCAACATTAATATTAGCCCCCCTGATCAGTTAAAAAGCAGCTGTGCTTCCACGGAGTTGCCAAATCAAGATGACGCAATGCTACGTTTCCCCGTGGATGTCATCACTGTACCATTTACATCATGTGAGCTAAAGAGAATGCCACAATCATGGTGGCTCTCGATGTTTTTTCTCCTCCAGATCCTACTAAGACACCAAGAATCTATGGGGTAATAATACCACCTGGATATGTTAGCGTCTTAATGGATAGAGTTAACAAAGGTTTTAGTGATCTGGCTCTTGACATTCTAGGAGGTGATGGGGAGAAGACTCTAGGAGAAGCAGAGAAGACATTCATACTATGGCGCAAGCGCTACATCATTATTCCCGGGTCTCTAGTCCACCGCTGCTTCCTCAACTGCCAGACAATAGGTGCGGACAAAAGTGAACGAAACAATTTTTTCACTAATTTTCTATTGACATGCATGATTAATAATAACAATTTCTTATACATAATTATTCTTTTTTGTACTCACACAGCAGGGCCTCCGCCAACCTAAGTCCAATTATTCAATCTCCAGATCATCATAGTGCTCCGGGCAATGATTATGCAACGCCGCCACCACCGCCACCTCCAAGGAGGTCTCCAACGCCTCTAAGGAGGTCTCCACCGCCGCCACCTCCAAGGAGGTCTCCAACGCCTCTAAGGAGGTCTCCAATGGCTTCCCCGCCTCCCTTGATGACCAAGAAGCAGCCAGCTCCTAAGAGGTCCGCCCCGCAAATGAAGCCATTGGCCCACCAGCCGGCAAAGAAGAAAGCCTTCTCTAATCCAGTTATTCCCCAAAAACTGTCTTACGAGAAAAGTGAAAAGGAATTAAATGCTGCAGTACAAAAAGATGTGAACAGTTTCTTCGAAAAAGTAAGAAAGCAACGAGAAGCGAGGGAGAACCCGGAGGAACCGTACTTCTACCTACCTCCAGATCTTCTAAGAAAGAAGGTGGACCAGAAAAAGCGGGAATCTTAAAAGACCCTGCCAAAATCAGACTACGACCGCTCTCTCACCAAGTCATTTGAGGCAGCGCAGAAAAAGACTAGAGCAGGGAAAGGTGTTGCACAACTCGGAAAACAATCGCAACAATCAGTCCCCCCTCTTATCATTCGTAATGAATATGGTTCAAACTTAGACTTACTAGACATCAATTTTGAGGACCTGGTTCGGTTTGACGAGGATACTGGTTTGGACCTTGCCCAAGTGCTCGCTGAAGGACCATCTGCTCTGAAAGTGGATCCTTGGAAGAAACTTGAACATAGAAAGAGTCTATACAACCCTGAGGCCTTAGGTGAACTGGGTACGCAAATGTACCTGCTCAACAAGTGGTACATGGCGGCGTGTGAACGGGAAGAGGCCTTTGTTTCTGTCAGAGTTAGAAACCAACATTACTTCTGTGGCGATGACGTTATATATGTCTAGTTTTTAGAATTACACCAATTATGCCACCTGGACTCTCTCGACAAAAGTCTCATTAGCTGCTATTGTCTGTAAGTGTGATTATTTTCTACTATTAAAGTGTATATATTTATAGCTACATGTATATATATAAATTATATATCCTCACACTATATTTTTATATATGCAGATATGAGATGACAGAACTCAGAAAGAGAAAGGATAATGATGTTGGTTTCGTTGATCCAAATGTCGTATTCAAACACCCTAATCCCCCGCCTCAATGGAAAGCTGAACTCGAGAAAAATCTCATGAGGTTCTTAGTGAACCAACAAAACAAGGACATATTCTTCCCCTACAACTTCAAGTGAGTGTTAAATAATTAATGTCGATCATATAGACATTTGTTCAATTATTTGCTTACTAGCTAAGCTATCTCCCATATATATATGTTGACTCTAGTTAATGTCGATCATATTTGTGTATAAAAACATATGCAGCAATCCCTGGATATTGATGGTCATCGATATGACCAATAGTCGGTTGAGCATCTTAGACACGTTAAGAAAAGAGCAAACAGAGTACCAAGACATGATAGATATTATCCAAGGGTAATTTGGTCTCTCTAGCAACTATATATACCCCGATCTCTTAACTGCAACAATTATTAAAGGCCAAATTAATTTTTTATTTTATTGGACGCAATGTTTGGAAAAGTTTCATTAAAGAACACCACGTAAAAGATTGCAAAGCGCCACTGGATGTAATCGCACACAAAGTAAGTACTAACCATATATATATATATATAATTCAATTAACACCATGCATGCTTTCAATTTACCGGATCTTTTTTCTTGTAAAAGTGGGTTCTGAGGCAAGAACAGGGGACCAACTACTACAGATACTATGTTTGCGAGTTCATCATGGCGTACGCAAAAAGAACTCCTAAAGAGATCCTCAAAGTACGTTATATAAATATATTCATATATTCACAATTTCTTTTATTGCTCATATATATAAGTAATCACGTGACCAACACACACACACATATATATATATATATACTTTTTCTTTAACTTTTATTGAAGACTCTATGGTTGAAGGAAAAAGTCATACGACGTGACCAACTGAAAGCAATTCAAGAGACCATAGCAGGATTTTTTAATGACCAGGTCTTAAACCCCGCCGGCGAGTTCTACAATGACGTGAACGAAACATGGAAGCCAAACTAGATGGAGTGAATTTGTTATCCCAAGGATATGATAGAAGATACAATGCAAGCTTTATTTGTAATATATATATACATATTATATGTACATAAAATAATGTACAATATATGTATATGTATGTAATATATATGTTAGTTTCATACTTTAGTTTGTACAAAATGTTCGAACATTATAAGCGTGTAGAATACGTATATTATTAGCAGCGTAGAATGCGTATTCAAAAACCTATTCGAAAACCAAAACGAATCATCAATTGAAAATAGAAACAAAAAAAAAGAAAACCTTTAGTCCCGGTTGGTAATACCAACCGAGACTAAAGGGCCGGCCCACGTGGCCAGGCCGGGAGGCCTCTTTAGCCCCGGTTGGTATTACCAACCGCCTTTAGTCCCGGGCGAGAAACCGGGACTAGAGGAGGGGCCCTTTAGTCCCGCATTCGTGCTCCCGGTTGGGAAACCGGGACTGAAGGGGTTTCCCAACTGAGAGCACAACTCGTTTCTGTACTAGTGTCTAATGATAAAATAAGTCATAACAAAATAAATAATATTTATAAAAAAATGAATAAAATGAATGGTCAAAAAAGAAATCTAAAAGTAAAAAATGACATTTTTAATGGGACGGATGGAGTACCTTTTTATCTCACGACGCCTAAATTTTTTATATATAATGGAGGGTTTTTGGTTTCAGACAGCTTCTAATGAAGATGTATCAGATCATAATTATTATAAAGTGAGCACATCTCCCGACAATGAAACACGTAGCCAAGACATCATAAACTCTGATATACCAAATAAAAATAACAATATGAAGAAAAGGAATAAATCAAAATCTTCAAATTGCAGCTTAAGTAATCTTCCTCTTGCGGCTTTTTCTGTAATGTTGGCAGAAGCCAAATCCAACATAGGGGAAGAGAAATAACTTCATCTACCGCTTGAAGCTCTGACCACCAAACCAAGAGCACCGATCATTTGACTGGAAAACATTGATGTTTTGGCCGCCAGCATACGGGATTAGCTTCCTAATGGAAATCCACAACGGGCTACAGAGCAACCTAACAGTGGAGGAGCGAGCACCAAAATTGCATGGGTAGGTAGGAATGTCATTGGACATGACTGGTGGAGAACATCCACACGTGAAGGGTGGCTAACGGCGGCGTGATGGGTACTGGAATGCAGGGTAGGGGAGCTAAGTTTTGTAGGCATGCTATATATACTATAGACGGTGAAGAGTTAATTAACTATTTTGATTTGAGAAAGAAGAAGAGAAAAATCCTTCCTTGGCCCTAAAAACTTTGGCTTATTTCCTTAGGCCTTTTAGATCCGAAGTTACCTACTTAGCCTGAAATCCAACTTTGCTTCATTACATGGCTCTTCCGTCATATTTGTCCACTGATGGTTTTAAGAGGAGGATGAAATGATGATTTTAAACCCGAGCAAAATCGGTAAGTTCATTTTTCATGTATTTGATTTTGAGGATTATTTTAGACTATTTTTATATGGTTTCAACGTAATTGTTTCAAGTCACCCAGGAACGCCACTAGCTATAGGTGACAAAAGACATCCAGATGAAAGCGACTTATGGCAAGAGTGGCGGTGACATAGGTGAACATGGGAGTGGTGGGCGACGGCAGCGTGACGGGTGCAATAAGGCAAGACAAAGAGGAGCAAGGATCATCGACATGCTATATAGGACAAAGAATTCATTATGTGTCTTAAGTCAAGAAAGGAGAAAACATGAGAGGTAGATGATGACCACTCCCTGTCTGATTGTCTGTGATCGAACACTTTTGATTCGTGACTAAAATCTTAGGGAAAAAACATCCATTCCCAAAAAAAAAAGAAAAAAAACATCCAGCTAGAAAGCAACGTGTCCTTGTGTTTGTTCCACCTACTAAAATTTAGTTCCTGTCACATCGAATGTTTGGACATATGCATGGAGTATTAAAAGTAGACTAATTATAAAACTAATTGCACAGATTGAGACTAACTTACGAGATGAATCTATTAAGCCTAATTAGACTCATGTTTAGTCTTTCTAATTAGTACCTAAATACTCGATGTGACATCTACTAAACTTTAGTTGTTGGATCCAAACACCCCGGTACCCCCTCCGTTCCCCTTATCTTTAGATTCACGTGTTCCACCAAACATATATCGAAGCTCTTCTACACTATGCCTGCGTAGTCTTCTGGTTTCTCTAGCTTCCTAACCGGCGGTGGGTTGAGTCTGGCCAGAGAAAAAGTTGGGTTGGGCGAAACCCAACCACGAAAACGTGGGGTTACCAGCCGCCCCTACAGTGCCATCTGTAGGGGCGGCTAGGCTGATGGGGCCCGAGGACGTCCACTGTAGGGGCGCCCCCAACCCCAGCCGTCCTTACAGTAAAAATGCCCCCGTTCCTAGCGTTAGAATCTGGCGTAGTGCATGAGGCAAAGCAATGCACGCACGCAGCTGCAGTGGTTGTTACAACCCATTCTCCTTGTGGTTCTATGCAGCCATGTATCGATCAGATATGATGAGGAATCACCATATGATAGCCATGCCAACAAAAGTACTCCACTATATCCTCCGCTACTAGCCTACTACTCGTACTCTCTCTAAACCCAACCAATCTCGCACTCCAATCAAGCCCAAAATAAATAAAGGAAGAAAAACACATGGTGGTGCTGTGGTCTCGGTAGGTAATTTTGTCATATGGACACAAAACCGCATTTTGTGCACAGCCAGCATTTGGATTTGGTGGTTATAGAATCGCTGCCGGAGCCTGGAGTAGTGTAGAGACTACCTGCTGTGGCTTCACAAAACCGGATGCGTGATCTGGCCGATCCAAGGCAGGCAGGATCCTCTGCAACTGCAGCCAACTACTGCTACTGTTCCAGAATTCAGACTCCTAGCTACCTCCACGTGTGCATGGTCAAAGCATGAATGTTTTTTTTTTCTTTTCTTTCTGGTGCACCCAACAAGCCTTCAAATAGTTAGTAGATATTTGTCCAGTTGGTTTGCCTGAAAAGCCATGGTTGAAAATACTGTTGGCTGATTTGTTGTGAGAGAAAAATACTGTTCGTTGGCTGAAAAAGTACGGCTTATAAGCTAAGCGAGCATGACGATTTTTTAGTCGACCTGGATGCGAGAGAAGATAAAAAAGAAACTCGTTAGCCATGGTATAAGCAGTAGACTCGCACACCCATTGAGAAACCAACAGTCTGTGACATGCGGCTCCATCTTCATTGCCATGTCCATCCTCTTCTTTTCTTTCTTTCTTTACTCGCTTGTGGTGACCGATTCCGTCGCCATGTCCGCTAGCAATTTCGTGGCACCTGGGGACGCCAAAACACGCGATGTAGCTAAGCTAGGGATCTCGCGAGCTCATACACTCAAAGGCCAAGTTCAGCTTATGGTGGTGAAAAATAATCGCATTTATTTAAAATAGAAGTTAGTAGATGTTTTTAAAAAAAAAATCATGATCAAAACTTGAAACTTTAACTTAAGACAAAGTTAGAATAAAGTAAACTATATAATTTGGATTGGATGAAGCAACAGTATTTTCGCGTACAACCGAACGAGGCGACGTGTATTACTGGACGGTAACTGACGCACCATGACGACACACACCCGGAGGCTGAAACGGCAGTTCCAGAAGAAGTATCAAACCTGAGTGGTTAAGATGGGAGAGCGGGGAGGGAAAAGGATCAAATCGACCATCATGCCCGGTGACTAATGTCGCTGTGAGACCAAATAAAGGCATCAAAACCTTAGCTTTTTTTTACAGTCACGGCTTCGGTTTAGCTGATTCCCCATCATTCTCGTTTAGACCCGGGCGGCAGCATTCCCCTTTTCCTACCACGTCCTCTGATTGCCTTTTGAATCTTGACGGTCACTGCTCCAAATTATTCACCGTGTAGTGCAAGATCGATCGATTACGTACTAGCAGTATCTTTTTTTTTTTGCACCAACAGTCCTTTAACTCTTGTCTTGCCGAAGCTCAACATGCAAAATTTCTTACAAACAACAGTAAAAAAAGTGCTCCCTCAGCCGCGGAAGAGTTACCGAGCGTAGCGAGACGCGTCGGTGGCGACCGCGTGGCCCAGCAAGGACCTGAGGGCTGAGGCCTGCCGGACTGTGTCGGTTGGGTCGGGTGTCGCCGGCGAATCGTCAGACGAGCGAGGCAATGATCGCCGGCGTCGCATCGCCCTCGTCCCTCCGGTCAATGTCTCCCGTGCTGATGGTGCATGCGGTGACTGCTAGTATATAAAGAAGCCCAGAGTTGAGATAGATGAATGCTCTATACATGCAATGGCCTCCGGCTCCTCGGGGTCCATATAGTTAAATATAATCATATGTAAAATGGTATCAAAGATTATATACTTCCTAAAATATAAATCCAAACAGTTAGTAACTCTTGTAAGAACTCTAAGAAAAAGCTCTTCTTTGTAGATTACTTCCTTATTCACATGGTTGGCTTCTCATGAAGTGAGCTTCTTGATTCTCTTCCATGTCTCTAAGAATTATAACACCATTAGGTAGCAATTTTTCCTCAAAATCTTGAAAAAATTACTTAGAAACAAGCTTACCTAGATATTTACTTGCCTTGCTCGTGCTCTAGTAATAGGTTCTTACATAGCCATAGCCATAGCCATAGCCACTTGAGGAGTGTCATGTGCATTCATAGCAGTTATATCCTCATCACTTAGAGATAACTTTGTCGATGATTGGATATTAAAATAATCTTCACTCAATATTATTGGGGTTTAGTCCCATATCGGATATTGATGGTGGGGAGTACAACATCTAAGGCGGGAGAAGTCCCACCTATCAGGCTAGTCTTTTGAGTTGAGTAAGGTCTATGGACCTTATATGTTGTCAGCTCCGGTGGACCTGGGCCTATGAGGAGTGAAGACTCGTGGTAACGAGCAAGCCAGCTTCAAGATTAAGAATTCGGTGGTCACCACCGGTTCCAACAGCAAAGACAAGCTGTGTTGTGGTGTTCTGATCTTCAGGTGCTCGATCTTTATCCAAATTAACGTACTACGTATGTACTGATTGCTGAATGCTAAGACATTTACCGTTTGAACTGCTTGGATTTTTTAACGCTGCTTTTGGATCTTCTTTTATGCAGTGATGTGATATGGCCGTGGACCTTTGGCTGGGATGGATTGATAGACAGTGCTAAAATGTGGTCCCTTTTGTTGTCGCCGCTTTTGCGCACACGCGCACGCACACACAGACACATGCACAGCCCCAGATTCTGACAGTGAATTGAAGCGACATTTTTTGAACGTGTCGATGCCATGCCCTCGCCGCATATTATATATTATATATACTACGCGTTGCCGCGGGTGTAACACATGTAGTTGAAAAGAAAAGGTCGTATTGTAGAACTAACAATGGGCCGAACATGATTTCAGTAATAGCATATTATGTCTAAAGGATAAATATATAAAGAGCAAGAGTGGACATTACACATAGTGAAATGGTCCTATAAGAGAAATTGAAAAGGAAGCTAACATGCTTACTGAGAAAAGTACTGCATGATTTGCTTTAATAACATGCGTATAATAAATTATAATATGAATCGAATGTTACGCGAAAACATCCATGTTGCTCCAATTTTTTGCATGTCATTTTGCACAGAGAAACAAAATACTGTAAGTAAGTGTTTGGTTGAAGAACCAAGTGGGATGGGTTAGTTCCATTCCATTTTTTTGGTTGGATTGAACCCATGTGTGGGTTGAACACCCTGACCGATGGACCCCACTTGTCATTCTCTTTCTCTTCCCTTCTTTTAGCTTTCTTCTCCCTGCTCAGCACGACCGTTGCATGCCTGCCGTACAGCCCGTACCCTGTGGCCGCTGCTCGCTGCGCCGTGCCCCGCCATCCCCGCTCGCCACGTTGTGCCCTGCAACCACCGCTCGCCTCGCCGTGCCCCGGCACCGCCGCTCGCCGTGCCGTGCCTCGCGGCCGCTGCTCGCCGTGCCGTGGCCAGTGGCCACCACCCCTACGTAGTTCCGCGTCCCCGGCGACCATGGCCGGGAACTCGCCCTAGAGCTCCGCCCTCGCCTCCCCCGAGCTCGACCCTGGAGATCCATGCTCTCGGAGCTCCGCACTTGAGCTCTGCCCTGGAGCACCTTGAAGGTCCGCCCTCGAGCGCCGCAAAGGTCGCCGTGGAGCTCCGCCCATGTTCGGTCAACGCCGCCGCCGACCCTCACCGGCCATCCTCGAGCTCGCCCTTGACCTCCACTCGTCATCGTTCATGTGTGCCCCAAGTGTGTTTGCCCCGTTCCGCTCAAATCTGAGGAATGGGATGAACCCAGATCTGGAGGGAATATTACCATTGTGGGATGAACCCAATCCAGGGGTCTCCAACCAAATACCCTCAAAAGTGGGTTCGACCCAACCCAACCCAGTTCGATCCTCCAACCAAACACACGCTAAGATCCGAAGAAAACAACAATCTTGAAGTCTTGCCTCTATTTTTTATCTCATTCATTGTCTGCCACTGAAATTCACTGGTAGTTTGATCCCTAGCATTTGGTGTCATGTGGGGCCACGCCAATACAAGGAAACGGTGCGCCGGGGATTGCCTCAGAGCCACTGAGGATCTGAGCGCGGTCACCATGCAGGCAGGCGCGCCAGCTGAAGATATGGGCGTGATCACCAGGCATGCAGATCAGGAAGAAATGGCAAGTGGCTAGAAGGAAATAATAGCCGATCAAGGCCTTAGAATTAGGAGCAATTAGCTCCAATTTATAGTGCCGAATGGCCTATATATGAGAATAATTAGGTTGAATAATAGGCAAGCAAGAATTATTACCTAATCTCTCTCTTCTTCCTCCAAGGTGCCTTGAATAATAGGCAAGCAAGAATTATTACCTAATCATCACCGAGGCCGGCGTCGCCTTGGATCCCGCCAAGGTGCAGGCGGTCCATGACTGGCCCCAGCCCCGCTCGGCGCGTGTAGTACGGGGCTTCCTTGGCTTGGCGGGGTACTACCGCAAGTTCGTCCATGACTACGGCACCATTGCGGCTCCCCTCATGGCGCCGTTAAAGAAGGAAGGGTTCTGCTGGACCCCCGACGCCACTGCGACTTTCCAGGCCCTCAAAGCCGCGGTCACCTCGGCTCCGGTTCTGTCCCTGCCGGACTTCGACAAGCCGTTCGTCGTCGAGTGCGATGCGTCGACCCATGGGTTCGGGGCAGTGCTCATCTAGGAAAAAGAACCGATCGCCTACTTCAGCCAGCCAGTCGCGCCATGACACCGTTCCCTCGCCGCCTACGAACGGGAACTGATCGGCCTCGTCCACGCCATCCGTCATTGGCGTCCGTATCTCTAGGACGCCGCTTCCTGGTGCGCACGGACCACTACAACCTCAAATTTCTCCTCGACCAGTGCCTCGCGACGATCCCACAGCATCATTGGGTCGGCAAGCTCCTCGAGTTCGACTTCACCGTTGAGTACAAGCCCGACGCTACGAACATGGTGGCCGATGCCCTCTCATGCCGTGACACTGAAGAGGGCGCTGTCCTCGCCATCTCCGCGCCTCGGTTCGACTACATCGAGCGCCTCCGCCAGGCTCAGGACACCGATCCGGCCCTCGTTGCCATCAGGGACGAGATCACTGCAGGCACCCGGGCGGCGCCATGGTCCCTCATCGATGGCATGGTGGCCTATGATTCCCGACTCTACGTTCCGCCGGTGTCACCACTACTGCCGGAAATAATGACTGCCGTGCACGAGGACGACAACGAGGGTGTGCAACGCACCATGCACTGCCTTCGCCGTGACTTCCACTTCCCCAACATGCGCCGCATGGTCCAGGACTACGTCCGAGCTTGCTCCACCTGCCAGCGATACAAATCGAAACATCTTCATCCGGCTGGCTTGCTCGTGCCACTACCGGTCCCAAAGGCGGTCTGGACCGACATCGGTCTGGACTTCGTGGAGGCACTGCCGCGCGTCGGGGGAAAATCTATCATACTGACAGTGGTGGATCGTTTCAGCAAGTATTGACACTTCATTCCCCTGGCTCACCCGTATTCTGCAGAGTCCGTGGCCCAAGCTTTCTTCACCGACATTGTTCGACTCCACGGCATGCCTCAGTCGATGGTGTTCGACCGCGATCCGGTGTTCAGTTCCAAGTTCTGGAGGGAGCTGATGCGCCTCATGGGCGCCAAGCTGCACATGACAACGACTTTTCATCCGCAATTGGATGGCCAGACGGAGGCAGCCAACCGCGTCATTGTCATGTACCTACGCTGCTTCACCGGTGACCGGCCCCGTCAGTGGCTTCGCTGGCTGCCATGGGCGGAATACATCTACAACACGGCCTATCAAACTTCGCTCCGTGACACGCCATTCCGGGTGGTCTACGACCGGGACCCGCCTACCATTCGGTCCTGTGAGCGGGGCGAGACTCGTGTCGCTGCCATTGCCAAGAGCATGGCAGACCGTGACGAGTTTCTGGAGGATGTCCGCTACCGGCTTGAACAAGCCCAGGTGGTCCAAAAGCTGCACTATGACAAGCTGCACTGGCAAGTCTCCTACGCGGTGGGCGACTGGGTTCTACTCCGTCTATGCCATCACCTGGCCACCTCACTGCCCTAGGCGACCACAGGGAAGCTGAAGCCTCACTTCTTTGGGCCGTACCGTGTCACCGAGCTCATCAATGAGGTTGCCGTGCGCCTCACCTTGCCTCCGCACACTAGGCTGCACGACGTCTTCCACATCGACCTCCTCAAGAAGTTCATCGGTGATCCGCCAGCTACACCGCCACCTCCCCCAGTCATCCACAACGGCGCCGCTGTTCTGGAGCCCGAACGGGCAGTGCGCATCCGCCTAGCCCGCGGTGTTCGACAGGTGCTCATCCAATGGAAGGGAGAAACCGTGGCCTCTGCAACCTGGGAAGATGTGGACTCCTTCCTCCACAAGTACCCTGCGTTCCAGCTCGAGGACGAGCTGCTAGTCGAGGGGGGGGGGAGAGATGTCATGTGGGGCCACGCCTATACAAGGAAACGGCGCGCCCGGGATGGCCGTAGAGCCACTGAGGATCTGAGCGCGGTCACCATGCAGGCAGGCGCGCCAGCTGAAGATATGGGCGTGATCACCAGGCATGCAGATCAAGAAGAAATGGCAAGTGGCTAGAAGGAAATAATAGCCGATCAAGACCTTAGAATTAGGAGCAATTAGCTCCAATTTGTAGTGCCGAATGGCCTATATATGAGAATAATCAGGTTGAATAATAGGAAAGCAAGAATTATTATCTAATCTCTCCCTTCTTCCTCCAAACTGACTGGAGCTGAGGGGCAAAACCTCGCCCAGCTACCACGGGTCACGGCTACGAACTCCGTAGCCGGGGTCCCGCTAGTCTCGTACCTGACGTTCTTGACATTTGGTCAAAAACCTTCATGTATGAAAAGACAAATAAGATTTAATATGGATGCAAAAGTTACTAAAAATGAGGAAAATAAGAAAATACAATCATTAAGGACAACATGTTTGTAGTAAATAAACGTAGGGAATAAAAGAGAAGAGTGGACCTACAACAACAGAGCCAGAACAGTCCATCCACCCAGGTGGCAAGCTTAAAAGGTCATACAGCGCCTGGTAGGCGAATTGAGCCCATATAGAACGTATATTTATGTTTTAAAAAATGGTATTTGGTATGGGCTCAATACTGCAGTATGAAGGGTCTATGACATTAAATTGCAGTCACATGAATTGTCCAGGCATAGGCACTTGTTGGGATAAGGAAATATAGAAAGAAAGAAAGATAAATAGGTTGCATTTGGCATGGGTTCGGTGCTACAGTTGTTTGGGAAATGAGTCCAAGGAGTGTGAACTGACTGAAAAGAATATGATCAATTGGCAACTAAAAAAGTAAGTGAGCAAAGAAACTAAAAATAATACAGTAAACACAAAGATTTACTTGGCCCATTTCCAAAACAATCAAGACTCAAGTTTTAATGTTGGAGGTGGCTTGACTGCTGGGTTATATGTTGCAGAATAATTAATCAAGGTACATCTCATTAGCCTGACTAAGAAAAAAAAAGTGATTTGAAATCAATGCAGCAAATTAGTCCAAAAGGCAAAAACAACTGATTTGAAGTGAATGCTTTGTCACCAGATATAGTACTTTTGTTATCAGGATCAGGATAGCACTCTTGATCAAGCGTTGCAACCGGTTTTAGCAATCGGGTAATAGAAGGGCATCCTTGAAGCTGGATAATAGCAACCACATGTGTCATCGAGCATGAGCATTGGGTCAGGGCAATCACGTCCGTTATGAGTATGACTGTATGAGCACATAATTTTTCTGTGGAAATTAGTGTTGGATTTAATTGGAATTAACCAATTACATTTAGCAATTAAATCAAAATAAATTTCAAGGCTAGGATTAATGCTAAGTGAAACTCATGACGTGTAAATAGCCATTAGGGGATGTTTCAAGGAGAGTTAGTGGTTGATTAGTGAGTTACTAGTAACGGATAATTGATATGTCAGTTACCAGTAACTAATATGGTCTTCATGCCATCATCAACTAGGTTGATTAGTGGGTTACTAGTAATGAACAATTTATTTGTTAGTTAGTGTAACTTACATGGTGTTCATAGCAATTTATCAATCATTACACCTGTCTCTTCGTGTCCACAGGGCTACATAAGGCGGCGCTCTCCTCTTGTTTGCGAGCGCATGACACATAACCACGTCTCATCAATTCGCTGTTGAGTTGCTCTCTGCCATTCCCGTTCCGGTTCCTGCGCGCACGGGAATAGGGAAAGCAGGCCTTCGAAATCGGCACCGTTCGTGAGTTCATCTGCTCGGGTGAAGACCGACAATCAGGTTTTTGGGGAGCGACTACGCGACTGCTCAATTGTACAACAACCTCATCTTTTTTCCGGCATTCGTGGCGGCAGCAGGAGATTGACACTGCAACCTCTCTACACTGCATCGAGCGGGACGACTACTCCAATAGGCGCTATGTCGACTAGCGCAACCGGCTCTGGTGCCGCGGGGTATGTTGTAGTTCATCCCCTATTTTCAGCAATTCAAATTATGATAATTAGTATCGTCTGCATGTTCATTGTTTGTATTTATTAACGCACACAAATAAATCTGCAAGCGTACGGATACTGCTGTAGCTTTTACCCGGAAGTATTCCAAGTATCGTATCAACAAGAAAACGTGTGAGATTAACTACGATCTAACTTAACCACGGGTAGCAACAAGGCTAAGGATAAATAGGAGCATAAAGAGGATAACTAAGGTTTTCTAGTTCTGACTTCGGTAAGCTATGTCTTCTACTATTTAACTAGGGACATTACTAAGGAAAAGATACCAGCAGAGGAGACTTTCCTTCAGAACTGGGTCCTACTTGGCCTATAAATAGGAGGTAGACTACAGAGGATTCAATAAGGCTATAAGAGTCAGCCTCGCGAGCTACCACCGATCCAAAATGCAGAGTGCATCCATGATTAACCCAAGTCTAAGCACCATGCTTACACTTACGATTATTATTTTACTCCCCCTAGAAAAAGAATAAAGCACTTAAAAGAGTCACGGTCCTGATGAACAATATAAACAAGATGCTTACTTGAATCAGAAGTTGATTATCAGAGAAATATCAGAGGCAAGTTCAGATAGAACTTGGATCCGCTAGGGTACAAGCTGTAGAGAGAGCACCGATAGGCCGACACCTCCTCCAAACTCTTCCCTCACTCTCGATCTCACTATTTCTATTTATAAGACTAGATCCTATGGAGGACTAATCTTCTCTTGATAGTTGGCTCTGATCTTAATGAGGAGGATATAAATTAGGGTTTCAAGATGGCTTTCTTGGAGGAGGTATAGGGCTGTATATATAGGGGGCCATCAATTATGGACCCTCGGATTAAACCGACTTAAAAGGATGGCGTAGATGCAATCTAGGAGGCGGTGGGAAACCGACATACGAAGAAGGGGCTGACGTGTGGGCCCCATAGGCCGACCTACCTACATGTGGGGCCGGCCGGCTGGCCTGTCTCAGTGACAGATGGGCCCCATCTTCGGTGCTTTGCCTCCTGGTGTCTTCTGAGTTGTTTTCATCGCGGATAATTGCAATTAAATCTAATGTTTGGGTCGACCTTGATGATTTTTTGGATATACCCTGCTGAAAACACACATTCACCAAAACTTCTGGAATTTGTCAATTTAAACCCCTATACCTATGTTTGCTGATAGAATGTAGGATACGTTGACAGATTATGATTGATGTTAATGACCATCAACAAGCTCCCCCAAGCTTAGCCTTTGCCAGTCCTTGAGCAAAGCGAAACTGGGCAATAGATCAGGAGTTGCTACAATGTTTTCACGCCTTAAATGTACATATGCGTTCAATCAAAAATTCTCCTCTAGATTAGAATAAACTGATCTAACTTTCAAACTTACCCATGTTACCTTCAACCATGAGGCTTATTTGCCTTCACTTGGGTCTTGAGCAATTAAAAGACAAAACGATCAAGTCAAGCACTATGTCTCAAGTTCTTTGTTTCTCCATTGTTCCGGAGTTTTTTTATAAGTTTTCAAAATAAAACTCAGAGATTCCATTGTATGACACTCTCAATTCTCTCAATATATGTAGTATTTGTGGATCCTCACCAAGGAAATAATTATGTTATGCCCTTTTTCTCTTCCTACCACTAAGGCTTATGTGGAGTTCATAGGTAGGGAGAAAGCTAGAGCACACTTGCAATGCATATATTGTAAAGTCAAACCTCGGATCTAAAGAGAAATGAGTCATACAATCAAATCAAGATGTGCATGTGTGTGGATGTATGGTGGATATATATATATATATATATATGGCTAACCTAATTCTACTTTGCTCCTTAAAAACATATCTCTCATTTGCAACTTGAAAATATTTTTGCAAGAGAATAAGGGCTATCTTAGTCATCTCTCTTTCTTCATTTCTCTTTTTTTTCAGACCGGCATCTAAGTACCCATCGTTTTAAATATCTCGAACACTTTTGTGTCTATTTTTTTCTTTTCTTTTTTTATGAATAACTTTTGCATAGCCCTATGTCTCTTTTCTATAATAAAACTTTGAGAGAGATATTAATAAGTACAGAGCATTTATCTGATGGACGAAAAACCTAATAAACATGTTTTTGTGTTCACCCCCAGTGTAGGAGTAGAACATTTTGGGGTGAATCTAAATGGAAGGCATGTTTTTGCGTCTACCCCTAGTGTAGGAGTAGTGCATATTTGGGTGGTGTGTACGTGATCTTGATTTTAAGAGCATGACAAATATCTCATAAGGGTCAACAAAGCTTGATAAAACTCAATGCAAAAGCAAGAAGCATATATGTGAAAGTTTTCCTAGCCGAAATAACATGTATGGCTCTGGTGGGAATTCAAGCTGTCATACAAGAACTCATCATGTAGTATTTTTGTGTTTTTCCAAATATAAATCTCTAGAACTGTAGTGTCACTTGGAACAAGATAAACAACAGCTCAGACCTTCTCATATCATATCCATCAATTACCTAGACTTAGATCAAGCATGTGCTACCCACGAGTTTCAAGTTTAGAGTAAATCTTTTATATCAAAACAATCTTATCCAAAACTCGGGAGAATTCAAGGCTGAAAACTAGGTACTTGAAAGGAATTACAATAGAGCAACTATTCACCATTTCCATTTAAGAGATTATTCAGAGTCATTTTTATTTTATTTAGCTCTTAAAAACAAATTAAAGCAAATTAGACACACCTTTTTTTTATTTTGTTTTCAATTTTACTGGATCACACATTATGACTAAAGCAAAGATAAATTTTTATTTTGTTTTTTTCATTTATCATCATTTTTTTATATAAAAGAAACTAAAACTAAAACAAAAGGAAAAAATACTTACCTGGATACACAGGAATGCTTCTCCCTCAAGCTAGCTCTTTCGATGAGGGTTTGGTGTTGTAAATCCTTCGAACGGGACTTTTTCTCATGAAGTTCATTGATCGAGTACCTCAATTTGCTCTGAAGACGAGGATTTTTGTGATGACGCATCTAATGGTGATGTCACCGTTTTCTGCCAAACCCTTCTTGGTTTTGAGTTTTGATTTTGGTTTGATAGATTCAGATCTTTCACTTGTAGAAATTTGGGGAATCGACGAACTCCTCCACACTTTGCTTGAAGTGTGTCCTGCTCATAAGACAAGATAGAGAATAAGTGCATGGACTTTGTTGGTGGGAAAACACCAACGTAACCAAAACTTTACTTATTCTTCTCTATCCTTAAGCACATTGGACAAGATGATAGGTTGATGCTATGTGCTTTGTTAATTTATAACATGAGTGATAAGATCAGAAGGTTGAACATGATTGTAGCATTTGAAAACATTTGCAGAAAAGATTGAGTTTCTTAACCTATAGAAGGATCAGAGATAAGGTGTGCAACTTTTTAGCTCATTTGGTTAAGACTATGAGATCAAGAAAGTGGTGCTAGGAACAAGCTTCAAGAACTAAACATGTTGAGTTAATCAGGTTGGATCAAGTAAGTTGTAACTTGAACATGTTTGTTTCTTATTTATGAGCCTACCAGAATCAAGGAAAAACTCTTTTAAATAATGACCATTTACCTTAGGATGTTACCTTTGTTATTGGAGCGTGATGACAACATATGACAAAGGGTAGATGACTCGTGATGGTCCTTCCCTTCTGCTTGAAGTTTTTCTTGTTCGGCTAGCCATGCAGTTTAAACTGTTCATGAGCTTCTTGTCTCCTACGATGCACTCCTTCTTTCTCATCCTTTTATCATGCCATCTTTTTGCTCTTTGATCTTTGACAATTTGTTGGACCTATTGATTTGTTCATCCACTTCCTATGAGTGAGTGCTTTTATTGTAGATCTTGTTTTATGGCACTCATCTTCTTTCTCTTTGTTCTATGGAGTTCTTCCATCCATGTTGAATGGGCTGTGACTTCTTTGCGCAAAGTTTATTGGAGTTCATCGTTTGCCTTGTTTCATCTCTAATTTGAATTCATCTCGTGACTTACCCAAATTAAATTGAGAGTTTCCTATAGGGGTTAGTACAACAAAGTATCCAGTATCTACTAAAGCATACTATCGACTTAAAAATCAACCTAGACACCTCATCTAATTTAATTTAGGAAGGCATTTTAACCTAAGTACCATGCTTAATTTAAAAGCCTTTGGAAGTAAAATCAGCACACCTAAACTAAACACCATGCTTAATTTAAAAGATGTATGAACATACTCCAAACCTTAAGCATACTATAGCAAACAAAGGTAGCATGAAAGTATTATAAAGATTTATTCAAATAGAGATGAAAGAGCATGATTGTTATGTATCAAATTGAGCATGGCTTGAAGGTAGAGATAACCAAGATAATTTAGCAACATGGCATGAAATGTTTTTAGAGAAGTCTATCCCCCAGCTTGAATTTTGCAACAAAATCAAGTTTGGATGATAGATCTCTCATGTGTGAATGTGGTTCAATGTTGCATGATGATTGGTTGGACATACCTTGTGTCGTCATCCTTCATTCTTTTTGTTTTAAACCTAGAATGGTTAGTGGCAAAAATACCCGAAGGAATATTTTCACAATTATATTGCTATGCTCATTTCATAAGGGCATTACAACAAAAAGTGAAAACTCATGTTATCTCTTGAAAGTGCTTGTTTTAGGACAAAAGCTTGCCCTTGGGAAACCTTCGAATTACGTTTCTAATTAGTGAAGTGGTTTCCCCTCCAATACCAACCGTTGGGTGCCTATCTCAAGATTTATGCCAATGAGATTTGCAATATTTATGATAAAATATGCATCTACAATCACCCTTTCAAAAAGTTTATGAACAGGAAGTATGAGGGGGTTGAAGATCTCGTGTGTGGTAGTAGAGAGACCAATTGATTCAGGAAATTTCTCATACGAGCATGGGTTTGATGAAGTGTTCATGAAGTAACTTCCATGCTCGTTGATGTCATCTTCCTTTTCAAGCTCGAAGGTTGATTCTTCATGAATGTCCAAAATTTTCCTTGGATTATTAACTCTGGGGTTGATCTTGTCTAAGGCCTCCTCCAAACTTGGATGATTCATGTTTATTAAGGAGATTGACTTAAGCTCACCCTTTGGATCTAAATATGGTTTGGGTTCTACCCTTAACGATTCAGTCTCGTTCAACCATTCTTTACTTGCAATGACACATGAATGCTCTAGTCGTTGTCGTTGTTCTTCTTGGTCATCCTTGGATCCTTCATGATTCCTATGCTTGGGATTTCTAGGATCATCATGAGACTTAGGAAAAAGAGCATAAAGGGAATCATTGGGGTCAAGGATGGGTTTAGAGATGGGTTTAGATGAGACATCTAATGTGGGCATAGAAGGGGAGAAGATATGATTTGCTTCTAAATGACTTGGTTTTCCTTCTATGGCATCACTTGACATGCCACCCTTGAGTTTTTCTAGATGTCCCCAAAGAAATTTGATCTAGGATGCTTTCTAAGAGAATCCCTTGTTGAGAGGATTTGAATTACATTCACTCGAAGGTCTCATATGTAGCAGTAAGTTCAAGCTTTTCCCAAAATCAGTATAAAAAAGATCATCCTTAATTTCAAAAGCGATTTCCAAAGGTTGAATTTCTTTGGGGTTTGTTGATGGTTTGGGATTGATAGCTAAATCTTGGGATTGGAGTTCTTGTGATTTGGCTATCAAAACTCTCTTCTTGATCGAGGGATGATTTCTTTTCTTCCTCGGGGAGTTCAACATGAATGCTAGTGAAGGGAGTCTTTCCACTAATTCTATAAAGGATAGTCCTTGCTTCACTAATAGATAAACAGAGGAAAGCTCCTCTTGAGGCTGCATCAAGGGATTGCGCAGAATCCTTTGTAAGACCCATATAAAAATGTTGAAGAATCATTGGGTCTAAAATAGCAAGGTCTGGGCCAGTGGTAATGAGGCTATTAATATGATCCCATGATGTGCCAAGGGATTCTTCTTCTAGTTGTCTAAAATTCAGAACCTCTTTTCAAAGGCTAACTACCTTAGAGATGGGAAAGAAACATAAACAAAATTTAGAGCATAACATTTCCCAATCTCTTTGCATACTTCCTACGGTTAGACTATACCATTGTTTAGCTCTTCACGTCAAAGAGAATGGAAACAACTTCCATCTTAAGGTTTCATCAGACATGCCAGCGATACGCAAGCATGCATAGGTCTGTGCAAACTCCCATAGTATGAGTATAGGTTTTCACTGCCTTCTCCCAAGAAGAATTGTTCCTGAATCAATTTTATAAAACACGAGCACAGCTCATAACCAGGTGTTAGGATAGGCTCTGAAGATTTTGGTGGCTCTAGGCTTGCGCTCATGGATTTATCATATTGATATATAGGTGTGTTATCCATGCTAAAAGAAAAATTAAAACAAAAGAAAATAAAAGATAAAAAGTTAAGCTAGGTTCATAGTTAATTTAGCAACCGTTTCCCTAGTAACGGTGCCAAAAAGCTTGTTGGTATTTATTAACGCACATAGATAGATCCTCAAGCGCACAGATACAGCTGTGGCTTTCACCCAGAAGTATTCCAAGTATCGTATCCATAGGAAAACATATGAGATTAACTACGATCTAACTTAACCAGGGGTAGCAACAAGGCTAAGGATAAATAGGAGCATAGAGAGGATAACTAAGGTTTTCTAGTTCTGACTTCGGTAAGCTATGTCTTCCACTATTCAACTAGGGATATTACTAGGGAAAATACACCCGCAGAGGATGCTTTCCTTCATAACTGGGTTCTACTTGGCCTACAAATAGGAGGTGGACTACAGAGGATTCAACAAGGCTATAAGAGTCACCCTCGTGAGCTACCACCGATCTAGAATGCAGGGTGCATCTATGATTAACCCAATTCTAAGCACCATACTTACACTTATGATTAATACTTTACTCCCCCTAGGAAGAGAATAAGGCACTCAAAAGAGTCATGATCCTAATGAACAATATAAAAAAGATTCTTACTTGAATCAGAAGTTAATTACCAGAGAAATCTCAGAGGCAAGTTCAGATAGAACTTGGATCCGCCAAGGTACAAGCCATAGAGAGAGCACCGACAGGCTAACACCTCCTCCAAACATTTCCCTCACTCTCTATCTCACTATTTCTATTTATAAGCCTAGATCCTATGGAGAACTAATCTTCTCTTGATTGCTGGCTCTGATCCTGATGAGTAGGATATGAATTAGGGTTTCAAAATGGCTCTCCTAGGTAGGGGACAATGTTGTATATATAGGGGGAGCATCAATTCTGTACTCTCAGATCAAACTGACTTAAAAGGACAGCGTAGATGCAATCTAGGAGGCGGTGGGAAACTAACATACGGGAGGGGCTGATGTGTGGGCCCCATAGGCTGGCCGACCTACAAGTGGGGCCGACCGGCCTATCTCAGTGACAGGTGGGCCCTATCTTTGGTAGTTTGCCTCCTGAAGTCTTCTGGAACCTTCTGGAATTGTTTTCGTCATGGATAATTGCGATTAAATCTAACATTTGGGTCCACCTTGATGGTTTTCTAGATAAACCTGCTGAAAACACAGATTCACCAAAACTTGTGGAATTTGTCAGTTTAAACCCCTATACCTATGTTTGGTGATGGAATGTAGGATATGTTGACACTTTATGATTAATGTTAATGACCGTCAACATTCGTGATACTTAGATCACACGTGTACATATCTGATGTCACCAACATTTTGATAATATTTTTCTAGATTAAACTAGTACTAAAATTGCCTAATTTTCTAACAATCTAAAAACCTAATAGGCATTTTTCGGTAGCTAGCTTTGCGCATGTACTAAAACCAAATGTTTTTAGGGCACACATTACACTACTAGAAATATCCACTTTTATGACAAAAATCTTAATGACGAATCTAAAACCGTCATAGAAGATCGCTTTTTATGATGAATATTTCCGTTTCATCATAGATCAGTGATGACGATCCTGCAACCCTCCCTTTTTATGATGAAATCAGGCATCATCACAAAAAAAATCATAGAAGAGCGTAGGGTTTCATCACAGATCACCCACGCGACTCATATGTGACGATCTTCTTTAAAACTGTGATGAACATGGCTTCATCATTGAACTAATTACACATCTATGACGAACAATATTCGATCTGTGACGAATGGCTTCGTCATAGATCTCCACACGGTACTTTCTCTATCTGATGTGTACCTATGGGACCTACAGTTACTCATCTGTGACGCTTACAATTCATCATAAAAGTCTCTGCTCGATCCTTTCTCCATGCGACGTGTACCTATGGACCCTTCTCCATCCGACGTGTACCTATGAGATCTGTAGTTACTCTTCTGTGATGCTTGTAATTCATCATAAAAGTCTTCGCTTGGTCCTTTCTCTGTTCGACATGTACCTACGGTACCCTTTAGCATTTGACCTATGGGACCCGATGGCTTACGTGTCATGTGTACCTGTGGGACCATTCTCTATCTCCATCCAACATGTGGGACCCGACGGCTTGCATGTCACGTGTACCTATGGGACCATCTGACCTATGGGACCTGATGGCTCATGTGTCATGTGTACCTTTGGGACCATTCTCCATCTCTATCCGACCTGTGGGATCCGATAGCTTGCGTGTCACTTGTACCTTTTGTGCCACCGAGGTCTAATAAATTCAAAGAAAACCTCAATGCCTAGGAGTCGAACCCTGGACCCAGAGGAAGGAATGCACGGTCTTTACCATTGCGCTAGATGCCTGGTTGTATTGACATGTCTTTGGAGTTGTTATAGTATTATATTCTCTATGTGAATGCCCTATAGATTGACCTATATTGGATATTTCCCCTTCAAGTGGAAACAAATATGTACCCATTAGACTAGCGGCGGTGGCGGTGGAGGATCCCCAGCGTGCTGTGGTGGCTCCAGCATCCTTTTGGAGGCTAGGCAGTGGGGCTTGCCGGTGGAGTGCAGTGGCATTGGCGTCCATGTTCGTTGTGTGCCATGGCAGAGGCGACAGATCCGATCCGCAGGTCTCCTTTCTTGCCTTTTCTTATTCGATTCACTATTTTGGTCCTTGCTTGAACATGAGATATACAAGAAAGATTCTAGCATTGGAGATCTGGTTAGGCCAATGATATGATGATGAAAAGAACTAGGACGTGGCACTAGTTGGTTTTCTGCTGATGTCTTGGCTTTCTGCATATGTTCAGTTTTGTTACTATAAATGCCTATGTGCAACTAGGCCTGTTAATTATCAAGTGCTTGCTTGATTATACCTACCTATCTAGGCAAACAAACAGGGCCATTGCTTCTGCCTTCAAAACTATTATAATTGTGATTCTCTTAATCTTTGTCTGCCTCCTAAGCTCTGAGCTCGTGTACTGATTGTAAGTGTGACGGATAGACTTGATTTAGCTAGAATTGTAATGGTTATAGCTCTATTAACTGCTACTCTAGTTTGAGTTATATATATCTATGTGGTGCTACTCTAAATTTGTTTGAGGTCATAACATGAAAATTGTTATTGGTTGTTAAAGTGGCACTTTGGTATGAGTTGTGGACTTCACTGATAGATCTTTGTTGGATTATTTTTCTCTTTAGTGATCTCATTACTGACCAAGCTCTCATCCTACTGCACATAGATAAAATGGAGGAGACCCCCAACAAGAGGAACGCACTGACTAGCCTCACGGATGATGCCGTTGTCGAGATCCTCCACCGTCTTCCTGCCCACTCCTTGTTCTACTGCAAATATGTTTGTCACTCTTGGAACCGCCTCATCTCGAACTACAACAACCATAAGGTGTTGCCCTAGACTGTGGTTGGGTTCTTCTATGACATCGACCTAGGCCATCGATACTACACCAGAGTCACCGGTGAACACCCCTCCTTGTCCTTCTTGCCCTTCACCTTGGCCAATGTAGCTATCTTAGATATCTACAACGGCCTCATATTATGCTGGTGTCGAGGGGCTGATGGATCATACTGTTATGTCATCTGCAATCCAGCAACCAAGGAGTTCAAGGAACTGCCATCTAGCATCCATTTTGTTGGTGAGGCTTGATTGGGGTTCGATCCGATAGCCTCCTCGCACTTCCATGTGATTGAATATATAGAAAAGGAGTAGGATGATGGTGTAAGGGTGTCAACATCTACTCATCTAAAACTATAGCATTGTAAGGAATCTAAATGGGGACCAAATACTTGTGTGACAATTGAGAGATCAGAAGACATGAGATCATCAGAAGGTGTGTATCTTAACGGTTGTCTGCACATTATGGGGTACTCAGGGGTATACTCTCAAATACTTGCTATGGATATGGAGGGAGAGACATGGAGGAAAATTCCTTGCCCGCGTGGTTCTTCACCCTCCATCCATCGAGCTCTGGGTCACTTGTGTGTATGTATTGTTTGTGGTCACAATATGTCCAAACTTTCAATCTGGATCCTTGAAGACTATGGTACTAATAAATGCACATTGAAGCATACTGTCAGCATTCTGATGGTGTTTGCATAGACTACCATTGAATTTAGTTATTACTCATACTATGATGTTAATGAGTACTACTTAACGGTTCACCCAAAATGGAATTTGCTTCTCTTTGTTGGGGCTAGGTGGAAAATGACATCGTCACATATAACATGGATAGCAGAAAAGTTCATGTCATCCCTACACGTTACAGTTAGTTTTTGAAATGTGGCATCCTGCCACAAATCAACGGCATACCTTACTATCTTCCCTATGCTCCCTTGTTCTTGGAGTTGGAGTCATTAGCAGAGGAGTAAATAAAGTTCCATGATGCATCTCTGTGTCATGATATGTTTAAATGTGTCAATGTTGTTTGATTGTCTTGGATGGATGTTGTCATTATTTTGCAGAAACTTTAACTTGTTTGTAATGTAAGCTAAGGTCTATGCAGTGTGTACCACAAATATTATTAATGGTTGTTAAAGTTGCATTTTGGTACGAGTTGTGAATTTATGAAATTTACTCACTATCAATCTCAGCATAGAGGGGGTAGCTGACCTTCTTTAGATGCAAGGTAACTCTCCTAATAGAACACAGACAACCAAACACCTTCTCAACAAGTTGCATCCGCTCGTGCAACCTAAGATTCAGCCTACCAAACATAATCTTAGCTAAGCTTGCATCCATAGCTGCAGACAACCAAACACCCTTCACAAACCAAGGACATTAGTTCATATTCTTCATACATCCTCCTAACTAGTACAAAACAAAGCATTCCAAATCTAGCATGTTGATGACCTACTTCATTACAACATAATACATGATTCCAAATCCAACAACCAGAACACAACAAAGAAAAAACATGTCAAACTTTTGCTGTAGGTTCTGCATGCTGAGTTCCAATGCTTTCCTGTCACCTCTGCCATTCGAGTGGCCTTTGCTTCCTTCCTCCTCTTCGTCCTCTAAGTCCATTAGCCTGACTTGGACCGTGCCTAACTTTTTCAATTCCTCAAGATACTATCACTGCCATACGTAGTAACCACAGAGTTTTGAATACTGCACAAATTTGTTTAAAAAATTAAATTGAGCATTGCAATAGTTATAGCCGAAGAAGTGACAAATAAGAAGCTCACCCCATTCCTCTGGCACTTGAAGTTGACACGTCCAAGGTTTGGGTTTTCTTTTATAGACCGTCGCTCAATCACTCTAGCAAGCTTGCAGCGGGGGCAAATCACCAATGGAAGGCCAGTCTCTTCACCAACAAGATCTAACAACTGATCTGTTGTCCAGGAGCTGCTCTGTCCATGCATCCTGTTTGACACGGTGCTACCGTGAGATGATTAGATCTAGTGGGATATGGTGCCAATAGAGCTGCACCGAGAGAAGGGGCCATCAAGAGAGAGAGAGAGAGAGGGAGGGGCGACCATTTTGAAACACAACGGCTACTCCTGCCAATTTATAAAAGAGAGGGGGAGCCGAGATCCCGTACCCAAGTTATAGGAGACAAAACTTTACATTTTTTTAGGAATTTGAGTAAAAGGCAAACAAAAGAAGGTACACCGTACATGTGACAACATCCCTCTCCTGGTATGACTGGTTTGCGGCCAAAATTTGCCATGACAAGGATTTGGCAATCCAAAATTTGGTAAAATTTTTGCCCTGGATTTAGGAAGCCGAATGTGAGAGGTCGGCAAGTTTTGGTAGCAAACTAATCAATAGCCAAAATCATGGCATGCCAATTCTTCGGTTTGGCAAATTATGGAAGCCAACCAATCAGGCCTCCTCACTGCAAGATTCTTGCAAGTTGAACAAAGTTTGACACAAAATCTTTAGATCTCCTATTAGGCTCATTAGGAAAATAGTATAATTTAAGATCAATGTAATGATACTTATTACACATCATAATCATCAATTCTTCTCTATATATATTTGGTCAAAATTTTTTGAGGGAAGGGGGACGCTCCTCCCATATAGACCTTGAGACTTGAAAGCCTGGTGCGGTTGTGAAGAGGACTCACAATAGTCAAGGGGCAGTCAGGCAGACCGAAGAGTGAAGAGGAGTTGCTTCCCTATTAAGTAATTTCTCTTAGTCGGAAGAGCAGAGCCAGTTAGCTAGCTAGAGATGGCTATACAATGGGAGTGAGGCCCGGCTTTGTACACATAGGGACGCTAGGGCTAGAACAGGCTTCTGATGTGATCGCACAACATTCATCATTACTAGTATCTGAGTAGTGAATATTTTAGATGGTCGGACCTTCTATCATCCGGTGGAGTATATAGTGCACTCCAACCCTAGCCGCACTCTCGCAGCAGCTGAGGGGCAGAAGCTAGCTAGAGATGGCTATTGTACATGGTTTCATAGGTTATGATCGACTGCACTCCCTAGGCTGTGGTTGATGCTGCCGCTTCACGAATCCAACTGATGTACCTTACTACTTCATGCATGAAGCCACATCGGTGCAGCTGCTGTTTGTAGCACAACCGATCAGGCAAGTTCTACTCACATAAAAAATTAATGTTTTTAATGTATGACGTGGGGCCGGGAGTACTTTTGTCATCTATGAACAAATGCACTTAATTTGCTATGACTTTCAATTGTACAGATGACACTATATATTGTCCTATGAGATGAAATGTACAGCGGACGGACTTTCTTACGTGTGTAGTAAAAAATTCAATAGCTATGCCTCCTTCATTCTACATTAGATGGAGGCGAGACTTGTCCAAATAAAACCATCACTGCATGGTTCGCTGCATTAGACCGAAGCCACTTATCCTACTGCTACTAGTACTGAGATGTGTTCAACGAGATCAAAAGACATTGTACCTAGGCAATAATTCTACTCGCAGCTGTTCGACGAGATCAAATGAACGGTGTTCGGACTTTCTTGCGTGTGCACTAAAATGTGAATAGAAAGAAACATGCAGATCAGAAAGAGAACAAAAAAACTCCGCATTTCCCTATAATCTATACCGTCTCCTCCACCCTGTCGCCTGCCCACCGAGTAATCTAAACCGTGTCATCGTTGTGAGTTCCCACACTAGTTCGTAGAGGGTATTTAAGAACTCCTACGGTAACCCCCGCTCGGCCGCCTCCCCCATCTCCTCCGTAATCAATGTAAGTTGATCACGCCGCTCCACCTCTCTAGCCCTCCGTCTTGCTGCCATCCACACACCTCCATCCATGCACACGCTATAGCTCCATCCATGCCGCCGTGTGAGCCCTTAGTTGGCCTCCTCGTGATATGCATCGCACGACATCGATGCCGGCAATCATGGCAGCGAGGTGGCACCCCACGTCGCCGTTGCTGGCGCTCCCAGATGAGCTAGCCATTGAGATCACCGGCCACCTTGTTGTGACCTCAGAGCGGCCCATGGACGACCTCCGTAGCCTACGGGCAACTTGCTAGTCCATGCGTCGCATCTGCGGCAACCTCGCCGTCGGTCGGCGCATGTCACTAGACCAGTGTAGATGTGGGCTAGGGTGGGACGATGTCGGTGACTACTATGCCCTCCTTTCTAGCCTGATCCAGCTCGACAACCCAGAGGTTTGCTTCCTCACCAGGATATGAATGGTATTTGAGGATACTCATAGGCCCCAGCCATGCCTCGACGATCTCTCCTGCGCCGCCAATGGCGGGCACAATCTGGTGGCCTATCTGGTCACCATATTGCTCTATAGGCACAATGGCAATGCCCGTGACAATGACACTTTGAGGCGGTACATGAGACGTGTCAAGGGCGAGGAAGAATCACAGGCGGCGGCGATGGGTGAACAAGTAGGTGGCTACGCATAATCGAGGAATGTGAGAAGAAGAGATTAAATCTTTCTTACCTGTGAACATGGGGTTGTTTGGCAAAGGTGAATGTGCCAATTAACAAGAAGCGAAAGCTTGGACCAAAATCCGTTGATTGTGTCTTTCTCGGTTATACTATTCGTAGTGTGGGTTATAGATTTTCAATAATAAATTTTGCAGTGCTTGATGTGAACGTTGGTACTATCATGGAATCTAGAGAGGCTATATTTTTTGAGAATAAATTTCCTATGAAAAATACACCTAATACTTCTAGTAATGATTCTATAACACTTCCACAATTGCATGAACCAATAGAACATGCTGATGTTGAAACCCATGTGGAAAATCTTGAGGAAAATAATATAGTCACTCGAAAGAGTAAGAGACGAAGGACTGCAGAGTCTTTTGGTGAAGACTATATTATATACCTCGTGGATGACACTCCTACAACCATAGAATTAGAGGCATATTCATCTCTCGATGCTGACTTATGGAAGGAAGCTGTTTAGAGTGAGATGCACTATATTATGTCTAATGGAACTTGGGAGGTTGTTGGTCATCCCTATGGGTGCAAACCTGTGGGATGTAAATGGGTGTTCAAGAAAAAGCTTAGGCCTGATGGTACTATTGAGAAGTACAAGGCGAGGCTTGTGGCTAAGGGTTATATCCAAAAAGGAGGCAAAGATTATTTCGATACTTATTCATCAGTTGCTCGTTTTACAACTATGAGTGTTACTTTCCTTGGCTGCCTCACATGGTCTTCTCATTCATCAGATGAACGTTAAGATAGTTTTCTTGAATGGACAGCTTGAGGAAGAGATCTATATGGATCATCTATATGGATTTGTAGCAACTGGTCAAGAGGGAAAAGTGTGTAAATTATTGAAATCTTTGTATGGCCTAAAGCAAGCACCTAGGCAGTGGCACGAGAAATTTGACAGAACTTTGACACCAGTCGGCTTTGTTGTAAATGAAGTTGATAAATGTGTTTATTATCGGTATGGTGGGGGAGAAGGTGTAATCTTGTGTTTATATGTGGATGATATTCTAATCTTTGGAAATAATATTAATGTGATTGAAGAAGTGAAAGGATTTTTGTCTAGTAACTTTGAAATGAAAGATTTAGGAGAAGCTAATGTTATTCTTAACATAAAGCTACTCAGAGAAGGAAATGGTGGGGTAACCCTTGTGCAATCGCACTATGTGGAAAAGGTGTTGAGTCGCTTTGGGTATAGTGACTGCACACCTATTTCAACTCCTTATGACCCAAGTGTGCTATGAAGGAAAAAATCGCATAATAGCACGGGATCAATTGAGATATTCTCAAATTATTGGCTCGCTTATGTATTTAGCTAGTGCAACGAGGCCTGACATCTCATTTGCTATGAGCAAACTCAGTCGGTTTGTTTCAAATCCAGGAGATGATCATTGGTGTGCTCTTGAGAGGGTGTTGCGCTATCTAATAGGGACTATGAGCTATGGCATTCACTATACTGGGTATTCGAGGGTACTAGAGGGTTCTTGTGATGCAAATTGGATATCTGATGCTGATGAGATTTACGCCACAAGTGGATATGAGTTCTCACTTGGAGGTGGCAGTGTTTCATGGAAATCTTGCAAGCAGACCATCTTAATGAGGTCAACAATGGAAGCAAAACTCACATCATTAGATACTGCCACTGTTGAGGCCGAGTGGCTTTGTGAACTCCTTATGGATTTGCTGGTGGTTGAAAAACCTATACTGACTATTTCTATGAACTATGATATCAGACGGTGATAATCAAAGTGAACAGTTGAAAGGTCCTAAATGGCTAGAGGGGGGTAAATAGCCTAAAAAAAATCTGCAACAACACTTAAGCCAAGTGGTTGGGTAATTAAGTGGTGAAGCAAATGTTGTGCTAGCCTATTAAAAATGCAAGCTACCTATCCACAAATCTAGTTGCTATGATCACTATATCACACAAAGGCTAAGTCATTACTCTTTAATTAGTGAGCTCTCATAGACTAACTAAAGAGCCTCACTAACCAAACTAACAAGCTTGCAAAACTAGCTATACTAAAGAGCTTGACTAATCAAGTATATCAAAGTAAGTGCAAGAGAGGTAGTGAGGGTTATACCATAGTGGCAAGTGACAATCAATCGATCACAATGAATATCTCAGAGACAAGATGACACAATGATTTTTCCTCTGAGGTTCACTTGCTTGCCAGCAAGCTACATCCCCGTTGTAGCAATTCACCCACTTGGAGGTTCACGCGCTAATAGGCATCACACGCCTAACCCGCAACCGGGTGCTGCACAACCAACATAAGATGGGGATCCAAAAGCTACACACAATCCACATGAGTTGCCTTTGGCGTTCCACCGGGGAAGGCATAAGAACCCCTCGCAATCATCGGGAGGTGGCCAAGAACAATCACCATCTCTTGCCCACTCTCCTCTGCTACTCTAAGCCATCTAGGCATCGGCAAATGACAAAAGTAACAAGAAAACCGTAGCAAATCGATCCTCAAGTGCCACTAGTGCAATCACTCAAATAAATGCACTTGGAACCACTCAATCTCACTTTGATTTGCACTATCAGGCAAGAAGATGAGAGGGAGGGTGTTTGCTCAGCTCAATGGATGTTATCACATGTAAGAATGACCAAGGGAGTGAGCCAAACATGACCAAGATCTATTTGTAGAGCCCCTAAAAGCTCTAGTTTGGTTTTGGTGAATCGATGAAACCCATTTGGACTAACCCTATGCTCAAAGTATGAAATTGAGATAGGTTGTGTCGGGGTTATAACCCCGGGGTGTCTCAAGACACCGATAAGTTAATAGGCCAAGCGACCCACGATACATTAGCCAGCAAGAGACAGAACGACCAAGGCCCAGCTGATCCGAGAAAACCAAGCCAAGCGCTAAGGCCGGGGTCGGCCACGACCCCTTCATCAGACTTAGCCACATGACGCACAAGAGACTCACGACCTCTCCACTGTTCTGACCCTTGAGAGGAATGGGGAGAGGTCAAGACTAGCCAATCATGCCGCTCTATCAAGAGTAAGCATGCCACACTGACCCCGCAAGGATTGAGGGGATAGTGGTCACCTCGGTATGGTCAGGTGTCATCCTTGTGCCACGTAGCTCAGATAAGACAACACCGCACGATGGTGGCTATCAGTATGGTGACCCACCAACAAATACGGACCAACAAGATGCAAGTACGATTCCATCCACTATGGGATGGGATCCACGATGAGGGCCTTAACTTAGAGGCCATCTAGACCTGCGCGAGCCATGACCCCAACAATCGGGATCGTGGCCACCAACTCCACAAGCCAACTAGGCGATTGACAATCCGAGGGCGGCTACCAACTCCTGTATGACACCCTAGGAAACCAGGAGGTGATGATGAAGACCACGGCAAAGACCACGTCACATAGGACGGCTAGTGAACCACCAGCGTGTCTACAGTGCTACCATGACCAGCATAGTAGCACTACATCACACCATGCCGCGACGTGGCTATAGGACCATGACGACAACCATGCCAAGACATGCACCACAAGATGGCATAGCTTGTAAGCTAAGTTAGCTAGGTCCTCCCTCAGGCTCATGACCCTTTGGTTGAGAGAACCTTCTTCTTTTGTACATGCCCTGGCCCCGAACTCTATATAACAGTAGCTAGGGCACCCATCTTGGGGATCTAAACTCATTCACTCATTCTTACACCATAGAAGGGCTCCTAAAGCTTATCTTTAGGTAGCCCATGTCCTAGCTCTAGCTCTCCTACCTCTTCCACCATTCTTGCACCCCCGATTGTAAGAACTTTAGAGCATTCAAGCAAGGAACATGCAATCGATCATCTCTGAGACTAGGCGTAGGGCTCTGGCCTGAACCAGTATAAATCCTCATGACTTTTGGATGCTACCATCATCTTCCTAGAGCAGCATGGCAATCGTATAAATTTACTAGTCTAGTTTACAAAACACCGACAGTTGACGCGCCAGGTAGGGGACAGTCATGCACTCTTGTTTGTTGAGAAGGAAGTGATGGCTCCCCGCACCATTAGTGGATTCCCTCATAGAATGGCCCACAACGTCCACATCTGCCATGGAAACTATGAGTTCATCAGCGTCAGAGGGCCAGCACCCACGTCCGCCTTCAGGTGCATCCTAGACCTCAGCTCCGAAGATCTAGACCCCATGGTCTATGGTAGACACACTCTCAAAACTACCCTCAGTGGCAGCATCCTAGAGTTCACCTACATAAGGGGACTGGTACCCTCTTTCGCCATGAGCCGTGGCCAAACCTTCCACCCAGGAGGCCATAGGAAATGGCTTAGGGCGAGCTCACCTAGGGAATGGTATCGGCTAGACACATCCTTTTGGGAAACCATGAGGTTATCCACACTAATGGGTTAGCGCCCATCACCAGCTTCTACCCTGTCCAAGCCAACCATGTGGGAAGCCAGGGTCCTGTGGTAGAACCACGCCCCGAGTAGCGTCTCTACAACCAGAGGAGCACAACGTGTCAGGGCATGCACGAACGACGAAATCACCCGCCACCACATGGTGTCGTCGTTAGTGATCAGGTGGCTACCTGACGCCACGTCTCGCAAGGCCAAGCCTAGAACCAGGACCTAGTCCTACATGATGAACAAACCATCTGTCATGTCTCAGTGAACTATCAGCCATCACTCGGAGTCATGTGCATCCAAAGAAGCGGGCTCCCTGCGTGCATCGTGCACCGTGCCGAGTGGACCAAACTGTGTTGCTTGAGCATCTCCCTATGGATAGCATCCACTCATGGGCAGACTTCAAAAGCATTTTTGTAGGGAACTTTTAGGGCTCATACGTGCACCCTAGAGATTCCTAGGATCTCAAGGCCTGCAAATAGAAAGTGGGAAAGACTCTACGTGAGTATATCCACCGCTTTTCCAAGTAGTGCAATGAGCTTCCTGATATCATGGATGCGGACATGATCGGAGCGTTCATCTCTGGCATGACCAACGAAGCACTCATCCATGAGCTCAGGGGCTACAAACCACGGGAGAACACGGGAGTTGCTCAACCTCACGACAAGCCACGCCTTCAGTGAGGAGGCCGTCCGTGCAATCTTCTGCAAGAAGGATAGCTGGAGGCGCCGTGACAGCGAGTTTGTCGCAGCGGTCGACAGAATCCACTAACAGAAGACTGGAAAGCTCAACCATGTTAGCTTTGACAAGATAGTAAAGATGCCATGTCGCAACCATGGCTATCCGGTCAAACACACCCTCGAGGAGTGTGACCTTGTCAAGTGCTACTTCGGTCCAAGCCGCTAGGATCCACCGCCAATGAGGAGAAAGGGGATGCATATCCTAACCCAAAAGGGTGCCTCATGATCTACGATGGACCAGTGACATATGAGTCCAAGCGCTGGTAGAAGCTTATAGCTAGGGAGGAGGTCAACGCGGCCGCCTAAGGTGAAGCTATCCCACCCTTCATGAAATGGTCGAAAACCATTATCACTTTAGATAGAAAGGATAACCCTGACCACATTACGCAATCGGGATGCTTCCCCCTTGTCGTGGACCCGATCGTCGGCAAGACCCACTTGTCTCATGTCCTCATGGACGGTGGGAGTGGCCTTAGTCTCCTCTACGCCAAGACCAACACCATGGGACTGTCATGAGCGGGGATATGACCATCCAGCTCTCCATTCCATGAAGTCATACCTAGGCTCCAAGTTGTCCCCCTCGGGCAGGTCGACTTACCCATGATGTTCGGAGGTCGAGCCAATTTTTGCATGGAAATGCTCACCTTCAAAATAACAAACTTCCTTGGCGCCTACCATGCCATCCTAGGTCGACCATGTTATGCCAAGTTCATGGTTGTTCCCAACTACACCTATCTAAAACTCAAGATGCCCGGTCCCCATGGGATAATCACCATAGGAGGCAACCTTCAACAGGCCCACCTCTGCGAACGGGAGAACTACGACATTGCAATGACTGCATGTCAACTCCTGAAGCCTCGACTCATGTGGGCAACGATGACTGGCGTCATGCTAGAGTCAAGCTCTAAAGGTTAGCCCTCGGGGGTTGGGCCCGAACGTGACTTCCCTACGCAGTACGGGAGCACGCGGAGGTCGCGCTCAGCGACCTTGGCAGGTAACGACCCTGTGCGAGAATGACGTGATCTATGAGCTCTAGAGGGCTCACGACATAGTACATTCCTTGATTCGATGGGCTATGCATTATAGGCCTCGCTGCATCAAGCATCGTGAATGTCAAAAGCCACGACCAGCGACGTGGCAACCCAGCGTTCGTGCCAAAGCTACACCAAGACATGAGCTTCTCTAGCTGAGATTTTGTACATAACGATCAGCATTAATGAATCTTTCCCACACCTAGAGATCGCAGCACGCTTCGATGAGCGTACGTCAAAGCGACACTCGAGCGACGTATGTGACCCCAGTGACCCATGTCGATCGGCGTGTGCCAGTCGACACAGCGCACTCATAGGGGCTGCATCATGGCTAATCATGCATCGATGCGCAATCGCGGGACGTGCAAAACCGAGCCCCACGAGCCAGCTCTAGGCAAGGTTGCGCAACCGTGCATAAGGAAGAAGGGAAGAAAGATAGCCATGACCTGAGAAAGAGAGGTCGATGAAAGGCGCGCTGCTACCAGATCTGGCCTATGACACTTCGGTCATGAAAATGGAGTTGCACTAAGCTAAGCCTCATGGGTCGATCCCCAGGCAAGGTCGCATGACTATGGCATTCGAATGATCGGATCATCGATGAGCGCACAAGAATAAAAGAAGTGCAAGACAAAAACTAAGGAAGTTTATTTATTAAAAGACCCTAGGTATGACCTAAGGTCCTCAGCCACTGCTGCAGAGGATGTCCTCTATGTCTATGGTGGCCACAACGGTGGCAAAGTCAGCGACCAGCTCTGCCCGCTCCGCTCGCTGCGCCTACCCGGCATGACCCGGGAACCTAGGCACCACCTGGCAGAAGTCCTAGCCAGTGTGGAACTGTAGGACGATGAGGGCGACACCGGCTCCCTGATGAACTTTGGCCACCACCGCATGCTCATGGTCCTCCATCAGAAGAACCTCCTGGATGTGGGCCTCCTCCATCTCCTAGCGGAAGACCACCAGCTGCTCCTCCAACACTGGAAACAAGAAGACAAGAAGATCAAGAATGACAAACAACAAGCAAGACGACAAGACAAAGAAGCGTCTGTACCCATGAGGCAGGCCTGGGCATCAGCGATCACCGCCTGTGCGGTGACAGTTTCCCTCTACGAGGCCTCGAGGGCCACCCTAATGCCATCAAGACAGCGCTCCAGCTGGCTCACCTTGCGGGTGGTGTCGGAGTAGCGCTAGGGGGCCTTATCCGCCCCATCGGTGAGCTCACGAAACTCGTGCCGATCATCCAAAGAAGACGATGATGAGGATGGCGAGCTTGACCCCCCTGTGGGCAGGGTCATAGCACGAGTAGCGCCAGTGGCCCTGCTAGACGCGACGTGGGAGGCTACCCTGGGAGCGTACATTGTCAATATAGGTCAAACCCTGAACTGAAACACCATTTGAACACTCACCCTTGATCGCGCAGATAGGCACGAAGATGCGATGATGGCCCACCAGCCTTCGGTGACTCCTCGCATGGTCGCTTGCCACAATCCATCCCGCTCAGTGAGAAAAGGACTCCGAGCGCGTAGAGCAAGAATAGGGAAGTGGTAGAGCAGGCGACTCAAGGCAAATGCCTCTCCTGCTGTACCACTCCAAGCGTATTTATAGCCACTGAGGACACTTAAGGCGCATGCGTGTTCACTCACATCTACTAACCGCTTGGGAAACTTTGCAGAGCAGGTGAAGCGATTGGAGGGAAAGCGGAGCTACAGTTGCCCACGCAGTGGCGCGAACCAAGTAAGCTTCACACATCCCCACTCTTTCCATATCATTTCAATTTACGCACCCCCATTCCACGGCGCACGACTGCTTGTGAGTGGGTGCCCTTATGCCATGATGTGACTGGGGAGGCCGACTGCCCCCCGAGATCATGCACAGAATGACTCACTACGACCCTGACCTCGCATCGTGCTTAGGAACCCACTATTGGGCCAACCCTTAGAAGGGCTCGAGGCCACAAAAGGGATAGGGGCAGAGAGGAGATGGGCCCCGGTGGCTCTAATCGGTGGTGCGGAGCCACACGACCATCTCTCTCTGTGTCTAAGTCATCCGCTTTGATGTCACCCGGGTTGACCCCCTCTGGGGGAGGTATCTTGCCCTCTGACTGCTGTAGAGGCAGTCGGAGACCAACGGGTTTGACGGACGACCATTTATGGGACTTCTCTTGATGAGGCACAACCAAATTCCACGTCGATTGGGGAAGATATCGGGTCTCGCTCAGATAACCCATCGACCCTGACGAGGCGCACCACTCCAACCATGTGGTTACGGTGGACATGCCTCTCCCTACGTGGGGTGAAACCAAGCCCACCTATAACAGGGCATCATGACCCTCAGGGTCGGTAGGGATGCTAGGAAAAAATAGGAACAGGTTCCCCATGACCCCATAGAAGAGTCGAGGCATGGCCACGATGAAAACTCCTCCCCGCATCTCTAGGTCTAAATACCTAAGGCAAGCTTCGAAGACTCACAAGCTATCAAAGGTCCATGACCTCTCCAGGAGAGATCGGCGAAGAAGATGGCCCAGGCAACGCAGCAGTATCTTTCATACAAAGTGATGCGAAACCCAAAACGTGATAACGGCTCGGTCATGTGGAAAAAATAAAAGGTCCAAGACCTACGAGGCAGCGCACAATCACAGAAAACATCATGAACACGCAAAAAGAGGTCAAGGAAACGCTTTCTTGCATCAAGCCAAAAGCTGTGACCCCAATCCCATGGCTCGAGGGCTCGCGATAGGCACAAAAGGAAACCCAAACATACAGAAAAGAGCATTCTTTTCACTTAAATCCCTAAAGGTACAAGAGCGGTCGAACCACTTAGGAAAGTACTAAACAACAACACGACCACCTAGGCGGCATAGTCAGGGTCCTTGAAGGTGGCTGCTACAAATGCAGAGGGGAGGCGACGAGAAATTGCCTCGTATCCCTTCTCGTTGCACCACAACCTCTGGGGTAGAAAAGGTGTGGGGAGGAAAGGACGGAGTGAGACCAAGCCCGCAGATCACCACCATCATGCTTTGGAAAGCATGATGGGAACACCAAAGGATGGCAATGCCTCCCCTAAACTACGGGCTCTAGGGGGAGTTGGTTGAAGTCCTTGGTGCTCGTGTTTCAACGAACCCAAACCTATGAATTTGGGGAAGCGATAGAATCACGAGGACCTACGTCCTCCCCTGCTCGCAAATCTCCTTCTAGCACCAACTGCTAGAAAAGGCGACACTAGTTCTAGCCACCACAGACGACCCCCAGCGGGACGTATGATGGGAACCACATGGTTCCCCTCGAACCCTTCTCTCCATTCCCTCATCTCCTTGCTCTCTCAACATCTAACCGCTTAGAATGGCGAAAGATCAGCTCATGGTTACGGTCATGGGTGCCTCAAGCGGTAGAAAGGCACCCATTTATAGGCCCATGGGCGGACTAAACAGCCAGAGACCCCCGCTCCGCATGGCAAACCATGGGAGGCCACAAGCCAATGTCAAATGCCCGTGTGAGGTCAGGGAAATCGAAACCCTCCCAAAGGTGGGGCCGGTACAGTGTCGACAAGACCACTTGGTCCCGCCTACGTCATGAACCTTGATACGCAACACACTGACACAACAGGGCTTAGTGGTCACACACCACATCATCAGGACATCCTGATGGGGCGGGGCACAACGGCCACCTACCACATTGAATGCATTGAATGCACCAGCCCACAAGGGGTCGAGCGACAAAGCTCGAACAAGCTATGAATTATAAGCCCGCATTCGATATGCACGCAATACAGCGCTTTCACGATCACTTCACAATCGCAAAAACACTTGGGGGCTGCTGTCGGGTTATAACCTCGGGGTTTCTCAAGGCACCGATTAGTTAGCAGGCCGAGCGGCCCACAATACATCAGCCAGCAAGGGCTCGAACGACCGAGGCCTAGCTAATCTGAGAAAACTAGGCCATGCGCTAAGGAAGGGTTGGGCCATGACCCCTTCATTAGACTTAGCCACACGACGCGTGAGAGACTCATGACCTCTCCACCGTCCCGACCCCTAGGAGAAATGGGGAGAGGTAAAGACCAGCCAAACATGCCCACTTTGACAAGAGTAAGTACGTCGCACTAACCCCACAAGCACCAAGGGGACAACGGTCACCTCGGTCTAGTCAGACGCCATCCCTATGCCATGCAGCTCAGACAAGACAACACCGCACGATGATGGCTATCAGTATGGCGACCCACCATCCAAATACGGACCGACAAGACGCATGTATGATTCCATCCACTATAGGATGAGATCCATGATGAGGGTCTTGACTTAGAGGCCATCCAGACCAGCGGGATCCATGACCCCATTGATTGGGATCATGGCCACCAACTCCATAAGCCAACTAGGCGATCGATGATCCAAGGGTACGACACCCCAGGAAACAAGGAGGCGATAACAAAGGCCACGACGGAGACTACATCGCATAGGATGGCTGGCGAACCACCACCGTGCCTATGGTGCCACCACAGCTAGCACAATTGCACTATGTCACACCATGTCGTGACATGGCCATAGGACCGTGACGACAACCATGCCAAGATGTGCACCACAAGATGACGTAGCTTGCAAGCCAAGTTAGCTAGGTCCTCCCTAAGGATCACCACCCTTCGGTCAGGAAAACCTTCTTCGTACACACCCTCGCCCGAATTCTATATAAGGGCAGCCAGGGCACCCGTCTTGTGGATCCGATCTCATTCACTCATTCTTACACCATAGAAGGGCTCCTGAGGCTTCCCTTTAGGCAGCCCATCTCCTAGCTCTAGCTCCCCTACCTCTTCCACCATTCTTGCACACCCCATTGTAAGAACTTTAGAGCATTCAAGCGAGGAACACGCACTCGATTATCTCTGACACTGGGCATAGGGTTCCCGCCTAAACCAGTATAATCCTCGTGTCTTTTTGATGCTACCATCGTCTTCCTAGAGCAGCGTGACAATCGTATAAATTTACTAGTCCGGTTTACAAAACACCGACAGGTTGGTTCAAGCCAAGTGGGAGGAGCAAAGATGAAGTCCAAGGTGATGGTGTTGGACATGTGTAGGGTCGAGATGACAGACTAGAGGGGTTGAATAGTCCTTTCTAAAACTAAATGCATCGGCTAACCGAAACAAATGCGGAATTAAAAACTATCGGTCTAGCCAAGACTACACCCCTCTATCTAAGTTCACTAGCACCTTATAAAGATCCTAATTAGGCAACAATGGTGCCAGGCTAGCTAGAGCTCACCTAACATTTCTAGCTTGCAAGGTCACACAAACCTATGCAAGTAGTACTCAAGCAACCGGGGGAGCTCCTACACAACTAGTGATGCAAAAGCACAAAGCCACCTCAGCTTACTAGCAATGCTCAATAACAAGGCTACACAAGCCAAATTATAGAGCGCAAATTACTTAGCTACACAAACTAAGCAATGTGACTAACAAGGTTACTAAAACCAAATTAGCCATGCAAGGGAGCTACTTCTATGCTACAGAAGCAAGAAGGTAACTAGCAAGCTACACAAGCCAACTAATTACAAGAGCAACTACACAAGCACAATGTAAAGAATGTAAGAACAAGCTTGTGTTTGGGAAATGCAAACCAATGGGAAGAACAATGTTGTCACGATGATTTTTCTCTCAAGGTTCACGTATTTGCCAATACGCTAGTCCCCGTTGTGTCAACCGCTCACTTGGTGGTTTGGTAGCTAATTGGCATCACCTGCCAAGCCCGCATGATGGGCACCGCAAGAACCTACCCACAAGTGAGGGTAGCTCAATGACACGCTCTACTACAGTTGCTCTTCGTGGCTCCCGCGGGGTGAGCACAATACCCCTCACAATGACTTCTCTAGAGCACTACACAATCTTCTTCGCGTGCTTCGATGGAGATCACCACCAAGCTATCTAGGAGGTGGCAACCTCCAAGAGTAACAAGCACCACTAGCTTGCAACACGAACACCTAGTGCCACTCGATGCAATCTCACAATGCAATCACACTAGAATCACTCACTCGCAATCGAATCACACTCTTGTAAGCACAAGTGAGTTAGAGGCTCTCCTAGCACTCCCCAAGCATGGTCACTAAGTCCCAAGGGTGCCAAGCATGTGCTAAGGCTAGCCACACACTCCTTTTATAGCCCCAAGAGCTAAAATAGCCGTTACCCCCTTCATCCCAATTTCTGTGCACTGACCGGACTCGTAGACTGGACTCACCCTAGAGTCTAGTCCAGAGTCCAGTCCAGAGTTCGGTTTAGAGTCCGGTCACGCTGCGCTCACCACGTGTACTAGCCATTTGGATGTTACCGTTGGGTTCCAACGGCTCCCAATTTGCGCAAATGAACGTCATGTCCGATCACATGACCAGACCCTCCTTTTCTAGCGTCTAGTCGCGAACAGAGAGGTTCTAGAGACAATTTACATTGGCCGAACGTGTCCGGTCATCACTGACTAGACTCGCCGCAGCGTCCGGTCGCTTTCCCTCAGTGTTTCTAGGCCCGTAATAGTGGCACAGGCGTGTCCGGTCGTGCCCTAGTGCTAGCGTCCGATCGCAGCCCCATAACAGCCCTCACATATATAACACCGACCGGACTCTGTGACCGGACTCACGGGTGCTGACCGGTCTCGCGTCCGGTCATTGAGGCCCATCGCTAAAACGGCCAGAACTCTTAGCTCCAAAGTTCGATTTCAATGATCTTAGACATTTTGGAAAGCTTATGTAGAGGGCTACACATCCCACATGCATACTTGATCCAAATCACAATGAATCAAAGCAGTATTCCAATCTAAGAACCATCACTCCTCTTTTTCAACTCAAGTTTCTCCAAAACTTCTCTAACTTCTTTTCCTTTGCAAATGTGCCAACGCCACAAAGTGTACACCATCATGTGCATGTGTGTTAGCATTTTCTCAATCATTTTTCAAAGGATTAGTCACTCATTTTACCATGCCACTCAATCCTAACACGTATGCAAAGTTAGATTGCTCAAGTGGCACTAGATGATCGATATGCAAATAAGTTTGCCCCTCTTGATAGTACGGCCATCTGTCCTAAACCCGGCCATAAACTTCTCTACACACCTATGACCGGTGAAATGAAATGCCCTACAAATATACCTTTGTCTTGCGCATTCCATTTCATCTCTTCCAATATCGATGCAACACATGCACCAACATGATCAACAATGATATGATCCACTCCATATCATCACATGACCGTATTGGTTCATCAATCTTGACTTCACTTGCTCTTCACCGTTGCTTTGGTCCATCGGCACCAAGTCATCACTCAACTTGCCCTTCACACTTACAACCAGTCTGTCGAGCCAAGCCTTGTCTTGATCTTCTCCACCTTGCTCACATGACTCAATGTCATGTCTCATATGCAATGAGCTCCTTCATCACATGTGTGAGCTATGCAACACATCCAATCCATCTTTACCGTCATGGCATGAGTTACTCACACATGATATACTTGTGGACTAATCACCTATGTATCTCACTTTAAACACATATTAGTCCACCTAAGGTTGTCACTCAATTACTAAAACCAAACAAGGACCTTTCAATCTCCTCCTTTTTGGTAATTGATGACAACTCTACAAAGATATGGAAACTAAGCTCAAATGGATTCATGTTGCTTGCCTAAGCAATTTTACCATGTGTAAATGATTTTAGACAAGTACCACAAACCTATATTGGTAGTATTAGCTCCCCCTACATATGTGCTAGAGTGTTTGGTTTGAAGCTCACACATATGCATAGATTGGAATTGAGGGAGAGTAATTACTACCAATGATGCTAAGGTGTAAAGAATTAACCTTTGATGCATGATACCAATCGGAGTTGCACTTTTAACATCATCCCTAGCACCATGAGTAGCTAGACAACAAAAATACTAGAAACCCTGTGAGATCAACATTATAAGCAAGGTTCTAGTATCACATGTTGAAATACAAGTCTAGCTACCATCCTATGCATGCTAGTAATCAAGTCATCATTTAAGTTCTACAACTAGCATACACCACACAACGATGCATATCAAATTTAAAAACTTACAATGCAAGCAAGCACATGACTATGCACATATCAAATGCAATCAATCAAAAGTTCATGAGCTTGCTCCCCCTACTTGTGTGCTTCTCTTGTCCAAGAATTTTTTATCCTCCTTCATTCTTCAATGTTGCTCCTGATCCTTCTTAATTCTTCAATGTTGCTCCCTCTTTGTTCATGTCTAACTTCTTATCCCCAATGATGCATTTACATATCTTTGTTCCAACTTCTCCCCCTTTGTCATCAATTTCCATAAAAGGTGTGCTTCTTATTGATACAAAGGATTGCATTGGGGTAGATGGTTGACACTTGAATCTTGCATTTTTGCTGGACACTACCACATATTGTTGGAATGACACCACTTGTGGCCCTTGAGATACCTCATGTAGGATCTTTGACCTTGATACCAATTGGTGGGGCACCTCCCCCTATGTCATATCATGGGTCATCCACTAATCTTGAGCTCTTGTGGATGAGGAAAGCATTCTTCACTTGATGATCACTTAGAGTTAAGGATCACTTGTGGAACCATCATCTTGCATGATAGATACCACGTGTAGATGCGATACCATTTGGAAGAATTTTCTAGCATGGAACCACTTGTTGGATTTGTCAATAAAAACCTTTTCTTTAACATTTGCATTGTTGTCTTGTTCTTGTACTCTTGTCACTATCATGAGCTTCTATGGTTGACCTGAACTAAATTGATTTGCCTAAGCTTCCAAGTTCGGTTTGAACCCTCTCTAAGCTTCTTCACACTCATGTGGAGGTTATTTTATCAAGGTTATACTTGTCACTTGTTGGCAATCCAAATTAAATCAAGTACTTGGGTTCACTAGCTCAAGAACAAACTCATACAATACCATTAGATTCAACTAATCATTCAAGCAATAGTGGTAGGCTATGAATTTAAAACTTTCATTTGTTATGCATGACCCTAGTTGACATGTACTATATGCACTAACCGCATACTAGTAAGGGATGAAAATGATCATGTACATTACAATGATACCTTTGCTATGTTGGAGTAGAGGATAGTCACATAGATTCCAATTCATTACTCCAATAGCAATATGAAGTCCAATTTATAGTTTGGTGAAGACCAATCATCATAGATGGAGTCCATTCTTCACACATATGATTTAAGAACCACTAATGATCAAGTGCACTTTCTTGTTGGTGTTTGCTTGCTTCTTCATTTCATCTTTGCTTGCATGAGAGCATCAATGTGAGAATACCACTTGAAATATCATGGCTAGCTATCTTTTGGGTGTTGCTTGCTTTTCTTGATCAACCCTTTTAATGGCTTCAACTAAGCATCTCAAATGTTCCTCGGATCACCACTTCCATGTTATCCTTCCAAGTACCACACTTGGTTTACCTACAAAAGGCGGCAAGCCCCTACACTAGGGAGAAGTGACGTCTCTCGAAAGAACCATTCTTGATACTTATTTGAGATAACTTGATTGATTGATCCAAGTGATGGACTTAATTTTATGAGTAACCTTGAATCCTTCTTTAAGTCCTTTTCTTTCTACTTGTTTAAGTCCTTTTCTTTCTACCAAATGACTTCCAATTATCACTAGAACTTAAACCTCATCTTTATCTTGAGTTTGATCTTGATCTTCAATTAGAGTACCAATTGTGTGCCAAGTACACTCCACAATCAAATGACCTTGTACTCTTTGCTTGTCATGCTTCTAGATCATCTCAAAACCATACTTAGATGCCTCAATCACTTATAAACATGAATCCAACTTGAGGACCTTTCAATCAAAGTGACTCTTGATCAATCCAATAATTGTCACTTTTCTGGCAGATTCTATACCCTTCAAAGAAAAATGCATATCTCCCAATATACAGACCCAAATGCCACAAAATTTTTGTGGAAATGTGCTTCACTAAGTCATATAGCAGCTATAAAAATTTGGGATTCATTTGACTTCTTGATTGCTACCAGATTCAATTTTTCCACCACTACTACATGCTGAATACTGTTGCACTATAGCTGACAAGATCTACTCCAAACCTAAAGCATATCTTATCCAATTCTTATGAAATTTGTACAGCATCTTATACCATAAGTCTAGAGCATGCATACCAAATTTAAAGCCAATCCAAATAGATATGTTACTCAAACATGGCTAAGATCACAGCTCACTCAGATTTTGCAATATAGGACAGATTTCAATCACTTGAGCTATTCTTCATTAAATGTGATTCAAACTTGAAACTAACTTGTTTGAATACTTTCACAAGATATATATCCATTCATTCCACTCACTAAAGGTCATATTATGAATTTATGCAACACAAATCAATCCAAACTTGATTACTAAGCATTTATCCATTCAATCATCTTATAGCAAGCAACATAGCATATTTATCTAATTCAATCAACTCATATGCACCCAAATGAATGAGATCAACAAGAGATATCCCTTGGTTACCATATCATCATCCAATTAGCAAGCTTCAACTCTCATATTTGCAAGGCATCAAATAATCCAATAAATCACCCACAACTTGACAAATGACACTTGTATGTTGTAGCACTTAGACTTCACTAATTCTTGGCTTGGCATTGGGATAGGATTGCATTAAGCTTCAATAATTGATTCAACATATGATGAACAATAATAATTCCATTGAACCAAGCCTCCAATGCCGATGGTACCTACACACATTCATACACTTTTTGATGGTTGGGTACTCTCAAGTTAGGAACAACATACTTAGGCATAGCCTTAGTATGAATAGCGGGATGTTTTGCAATTGCAACCAATGAGGTACCATTGCCATCCTTCCTAAGCATAGAATCATCATCAATTGAAATAGGCTTAGGAGTGTTACCTAGGGGACATGAATGTGCCATGTGTCCCCTTTCCTGGCATGAGTAGCAAACTCTCTTTGATTGAGCCTTTTCTTCCTTGCTCATGTGTTGCTTCTCATTGCCTTGCCCCTCATGAGTTTCTTGAACCTTCTTCTCAAGCTTGGTAGGACACCTCAAGGTAAAGTGTCCCATATCCTCACACTTGAAGCACTTGATATGAGCATACATCTTCTTTTCATCTTGTGTCTTGCTCATCATCTTGGCATCTTTTATTTGCATTGGATGCCTTGCCTTTCCACCCCTTCTTGTCTTCTTATTCTTCATTGTCAAGTCACCACTATCTTCATGGTTGATCTTGACTTGCTCTTGGGGTGTCTTCTCTTGCTCAACTTGTGGCTTTGGTTGAGGCTCTTCTTGTTGCTTCACCGATTGCTTGGTTGGGCACATTGAGGTGAGATGTCCCCAAGTGCGGCACTTGAAGCACTTGACATACTTTAGCCTCTCTTCTTCTTTCTTCAACTTGAGCTTTTCTTCATTGGGGCAACCATTAGCAAGATGACCCACTTCATGGCATTTGAAGCACATGAAATGAGATACCTTTTTGTTCTTGCTTCTTCATCTTTCTTTCTCTTTTTCTTTCCCCCTTGGTCATGCTCTTGTTGAATCCAATGCCACTCATATCACCATAGCTTCTTTTGTTGTTCAACATATGCTCGAAGATGATTTTGGTGTTGTAGCACCTCTCTAACTTGTTGCTCAAATTCTTCACTTCTCTTTTGAGCTCATTGTTCTCCTTCAAAAAGTTAGTCTCACAAGACATAGAAGTAGAACAAGCATCTATTTATGAAGAACATGGCTAGCTAATAAATCATCACAAGAGGTGGATACATGTTTTTTCCCTACATCATAAGAGTTAGTCATATGTTGCAATTGATCACTTGACTCATGTGATGAGCTCTCATTATTTTTAAGTTTCTTTGAAAACACTTTAATGAGAGAAGCATGTTGTTCTAATAATTCTTCATGAGATGTAAGTAGTGTCTCATGAGTCAATTTTAGCTCACCATGTGAAGATTTAAGACCATCAAGTAAGTGCTTATGTTCTTCATATGAGTTCTTTAGAAATGAGTTTTCATTTTCCAATTTCAATGTTTTAGCTTTCTCATTTTCTAAAGACATGGTCATGCTAGCAAGTCTACTAACAAGCTCATCATATGAATCAACATGATCAACCACATTAGCAATTTGTACCTTTGTATCACCTTGTGACATAAAGCAATGTGGTGATGATGGAGAGCTTGTAGTAGCATCATGATCATGGCTCGAGCATGAACCAACATCATCAAGATCACCACCAAGTGTGCTTGAGGTAGAATCATCATGTGCATCACTTGAGGCATCATCATCAATCTTGTCAAGTGAACTTGTAGTAGATCGATCATCATCATCATCATTTGACCATGAGGTAGAGCAATCTTCCACAATCACCGAATTGTGGTCATGCTCAACACACTCATGTGCACTTTCCTTTGGATCATCCTCCTTGAATTTGCCATCATCCCAAGTGGAGGAGTCACCGTAGAAAGCTTGGAGTGCCATCCACATATCATGAGCACTATCCAAATCCCACACACGTCTAAAAACATCATCATATAGAGCACATGTTAGATAATAAAGAGCATGTGTATCAAGTTGTAGGCAATCCTCTTGTGCTTGGGTTAGGTTGTCCTTATCCAAAGCATCACGAGAAAAACCAACAACTATGATCCACCATGCCTTGGGACCCAAATAATGGAAATGATTAAGCATATGACGTTTCCACCGTGCATAGTGTGTGCCATCAAAAATGTATGTGCCACAACCAACATCTAGCCCAAAGTTTGCCATCCTCTTGGGTTGGTGAAGACCATAAATGAGAGACCTAACTCTGATACCATTTGTAGGGTCGAGATGACAGACTAGAGGGGGGGTGAATAGTCCTTTCTAAAGCTAAATGTGCCAGCTAACCAAAACAAATGCGGAACACCTAGTGCCACTTGATGCAATCTCACAATGTAATCGCACTAGAATCACTCACTCACAATTGATTCGCACTCTTGCAAGCACAAGTGAGTTAGAGGCTCTCCTAGCACTCCCTAAGCATGGACACTAAGTCCCAAGGGTGCCAAGCTTGTGCCAAGGCCAGCCACACACTCCTTTTATAGCCCCAAGAGCTAAAATAGCCGTTACTCCCTTCATCCTGATTTCTGCGCACTGACCGGACTTGCTAACCGGACTCACCCTAGAGTCCGATCTAGAGTCCGGTCATGCTGCGCTCGCCACGTGTATTAGCTGTTTGAATGTTACCGTTCGGCGCCAACAGCTCCCAACGTGCGCAAATGAACATCACGTCCGATCACATGACCGAACCCTCCTTTTCCTAGTGTCCGGTCATGAACAGAGTAGTTCCAGAGATGATTTACATCGACCAGACGCGTCCGGTCATCACTGACTAGACTCGCCGCAGCATTCGGTCGCTTTCCCTCAGTGTTTCTAGTCCCAGAATAGTGGCGCGAGCGTGTCCGGTCGTGCCCTAGGGCTAGTGTCTGATCACAGCCCCAAAACAGCCCTCACAATAACACTGACCAGACTTTGTGTCTGGACTCATAGGTGCTGACCGGACTCGTGTCCGGTCCAGCGTCCGATCACTGAGGTTCGTCGCTAAAACGATCATAACTCTAAGCTCTGAAGTCCGATTTTGATGATCTTGGACATTTTGGAAAGCTTATGCAGAGGGCTACACATCCCACATGCATGCTTGATCCAAATCACAATGGATCAAAACAATATTCCATTTCAAGAACCATCACTCCTCTTTTTCAACTCATGTTTCTCCAAAACTTCTCTAACTTCTTTTCCTTTCCAAATGTACCAACACCACCAAGTGTACACCATCATGTACATGTGTGTTAGCATTTTCTCAACCATTTTCAAAGGATTAGTCACTGTTGGTATATTTAACGCACATAGATAAATTTGTAAGCACACGGATACTACTGTAGCTTTCGCCCGAAAGTATTCCAAGTATCGTATCTGTTGGGAAACGTGTGAGACTAACTATGATCTAACTTAACTAGGGGTAGCAACAAGATTGAGAAAAATAGGAGCGTAGAGATAAAAACTAAGGTTCTCTAGTTCTGACTTAGGTAAGCTATGTCGTCTACTATTCAACTGGGGACATTACTAGGGAAAGACATCAGCAGGGGATGCTTTCCTTCATAACCGCATCCTACTTGCACCTACAGATGGGAGGTGGACTACAAAGGATCAACAAAGCTATATAGTATAGGCTATATAGAACTGATGTCACACACGCAATCTACCACCATCCGGAATGCAGGGTGCATCCATAATTAACCTAAGTCTAAGCACCACGCTTACACTTATGATTTATACTTTAACCTAGAGCGTCTATAGATTAAAGCACTCAAAAGAGAGTCATGATACTGATGAACAATATAAACAATTACTTACTTGAATCAGAAGTTGATTACCAGAGAAATCTTGAAGGCAAGCTCAAGTAGAACATGGATCCGCCAAGGTACAAGCCGTAGAGAGAGCACCGACAGGCCGCCATCTCCTCTAAACTCTTCCCTCACTCTCTATCTCACTATTATTTACAAGACTAGATCCTATGTAGGACTAATCTTCTCTTGATAGCTAGCTCTGATCCTAATGATATGAATTAGGGTTTTAGGATGGCTCTAGGGAGGGTGGCAGGGGCTGGTACATATAGGCCGGAGCATCCAATGTGAGCCCTTGGATCAAACTAACTTAAAGGATAGCATAGATGCAACCTAGGAGGCGGTGGAGAACTGACATTGCGATACGAAGGCTGATAGGTGGGCCTAGGGGCAGGGCGGCCTGCAGGTGGGGCCGACCGGCCCCACATGGTAGCCCCTCGGGATCTGCTTCGGTGGATGTAACACCCTAGGTGTTAGCCTTGCACAATTTGACTTGCATTGCATGAGGATGAGCATCAAGCATTCATATTTAAGCTTTTACAATTGAAACATGTGATTGAAACCTATGAAACATGTGTGTTATTTTATGTTTCTTTGTATATATGCATATGATCATGAGTGAATACATGTAAAGGGTTGATGTGAGTCACTAAAACATATTAGCTACACTTATGATGACTAGTGGAACAATGTTCATGAAGATCATTTTGTCTAATCAAGTACTTAAGTGATGCTATGTGTGTTGAACTGGGAAGCTTTATGTGCAATTAATGTATGAAATGATTGTGTGACCTTACAACTAGCTTAAACATGTTTAGAGTATCATTATGAACAACTTTGGTATTCATGGCTAGGGCTAATTTGGTCACTAAGTCATGGTTCAAGTATAAGTCATCATTTGAATGTAATAGGTTTGACCAAGTTTGAACTATGTGCTAGAGACTTTGCATGGATGTGGTCACTAAAGGAAAGTTGTAGTTTTTGATAAGGGGAAAAACTTTTATGTTTGGGTCATAGACTAGTTTAGCTCCTAACATGCTTGAAATGGACTCACAAAATCAGCTTTTCATTGTTTTCAACACTAAGCAAATTTCGCTAAGTCATTTTCGACTCACAGTTGACAAGCTCGACTTTGGTTTGATTTTTCTCGATATTGGTTGTGAATTAGCACTGAGTCCTTTAATAAGAATTGGAGCTGGTACATAGGTCTACAAATTATGTTTAGGTTGTTTGCACTAACAAGCTACGAGCCAGGAGATTTTGCTGCTTGAAATCACGCTGTCAGGATTGCATCGTGGGCACTGAACTGAACTGAACCGGGCCTTCAGTGGCCGACCGACAACAAGAGATGGCCACCGCGTGGAGCCAGTGGCAAGCCGTGCGTCGCCGCCGGTCTACCCAGTCAGGCCGCGCTGGGCTAGAGCACGCCTTTATCACCCCCCAGCGCTCACCCGAGACGCCCGCGCTCCCATTTTTTATTTTCTAGCCTCCTCCTTCGCCGTTCGTAGCAGCGCAGCAACCACCACGGCACAGTCAGCACTGCCGTCACCATTTCCGGCGCCAGCTCGCTTCACCTCGCCCATTCGCCACCGTAGCCACTCCACTGCCATCACCGAGTCTCACCGCACCCGCCTGTGCTCACCAACAGCGCCTGGTAAGCCACCATGCCGCGCACGACCTCGTCGGAGTATCACCGCTGAGCCCCGTCGTCGTGGCTACACCATCTTCGTCCACCATCCACTGTGTAATCTTGTGCGCTAGGTTCACCATGGTCAGTAGAGGTTCGTCTGAGCCTTAGCTTGAGTCACCGTGGTCACCACCGGCGTAGCGCCGTCGACCCGCACCGCCGAGCCGCCATGGCCACCATCGTCGTGCTCCGCGTCATTAATCCACCCAAATAACTAGTCTAGCATGTGCGCAAGGTTGAGGGGATCACAGTAGTCGACGTGCCATCGTCGGAGAAGTCGCTGCCGGTGAGTTATTGCCGCGCCATGTGATTCCTCTGTTTTCTGTTCGCTGACAGATGGGGCCGACTGACAGCGGGTCCTAGTTGTCACTGACTGTACAGCAGTAGGATAGTTCATTTATTTCCTTTTTAGATGCAATTTTGAAAATGGATAAGTTGAGCTATAGAGATCCAAATATTGTGAACCAAAGTTTGTTGTGTTCTTTAGGAAGTGTAGTATTTTATAAAAATATCATATGTACAGTTTTTGATGTTTTTATTGGAGATTTAAATGTGTTTATATAAATGCTTATTGTATGTTTACCATTTTATAAATTTGATATCTTGAACTAGAAAAATGATAAAAATGTGATTCCAATTTTGTGGGTTTTGTATTGACATGCTCTAGCTAGGAAAAATAATAAGCTTGCTGTAAACTTGAATTAAATAGGGTCTTTCTATTTACTCATTAATAAATAGCATTTTTCTAAGGAAATTTGTAGGGATAAAAATATGTAATATATGGCTATGAAAATTTTTGTACAGTAGTATGGCACTATTATGGTGCTAGGAAAAATATATAATCTGTTGTTTGACACTTTTCTATAGGGTTTATTATTTTCACTAAAATAACCCTTGCTAGCTTGTCATTTTTGTATAGGATGTTGTACATGGGAAAATGTTATGAAAATTTCACGGTAGCCTATTGTGAGCATTAGGAGTTCACTGTAATTTTCTGAGAATTTACTATGCACATTTGGTATATGTTTATTATTTAACCTAAGTATCTTAGTAAATTGATAAAGGCATTTAAATAAATAGTTTGGGCATGGCCATTATGTTTTTTTGAGTGTATTTGATGTCCTTGCACTGTTGGTATGCTTGGTGAGGTCAAATTTGGAATGTTTGTATGTAGTAAAAATATCGTTGCTTTATAATTCGGGTGAGAAGAGTTTTCGGACAGATTCTGTAGTTTGGTATGTTGCATAGTAAAAATAGTGTTTGCTGTAAAAATGGTTAATAACAAAGTTGTAGGTAACTTCTTTATATACCTTGTGTCAAAATTTATTTAAATGTTGTTTAAAGTTAGTATGCCGAAATGCTTGCTCTCTGGAATTTCTGGACAGCATTGGACTGTTTGCCTATTTTGGTTAGGATAGAGTGTGAATTAGCTTTTGGTGATTAAATAAGAGTTGTAGACAATTTTATAAGATTTCCAGAAATTCCAAGATCACAGCATTTGGATAAACAGAACTCCAGTTATGAGTAAAACAAGTAGCCGCTGTTTTGTGGTGTAGTAAATGAATTGCTGAAGTGTTTGGTTTAGTAATTAAGAAAAGATATGCACATACTCAGTAAAACGTGATACACTTGTTATTACTTTCACAACATGCTGTTAAGAATACTTACAAGAATGCATTCATCATGTGTCATCATACTATACTTGTCAACATGTATGCATTCGCAATATCTTATGCCATATTCATGCATATAGGATCGATAGAGGAAATAACGTTGCTGGAATTCAACGAAGGAGAGGAAGGGGACCAGCAGAAGATTCCTCAAGCCACAGCTCCCAAAGAAGAGGAGCAGAATCCAGAAGAGCTTCCGGAGTGCCTTGATCACCGCCCCACTTCTTTTCTGAAAGGCAAGCCCCGGATCATTCTAAGTCTCCCAGTGTTTTACAAAATATTACTTGAGTCCTTTATGATTGATGCATTAGGTTATAAGAGTTGATTGGAACCACTCGATGCATATACTTTCCTTGTCCAGAAATATACCTTTAACCCAATGTAGGTCTAGGATCGAATATATGCTTAGCCATGCTTAGACCGGTAGAAGTCAGGTGATTTCCTGTCACCTACGAGATATAGGTGGATACCGAAGCACGGTTGGCTATATTTGCTATCGTGGAAAAGAACCATGGGGTGATGTAAATCGAGGCCGGGCGGAGTCTATGGTAGGTTGACTCATGTGATTTCGTCTGTGCCGATTAAGGACCGTACCGTTGTTGGCACTTCTGACAAGATTGAATGCATGCCTATCACTTAGCTGGTCGGATAACTCGTTCCGACCGCGAAGCCGAGTAGCTCAACTCAGACCGGGCCCCGCTCTATAAGAGTGCGCACTCTGGATGGTAGTAAGGATATGTGGGGAGCCAGACTAAGCCCAAGGGCAGGCTAGGCCTGAACGTCCTGGCATTTGGTTGTCCCTGATTGTGTGGCGCTGGGCAAACCCATGAAATGTGTGCTTGAGTTGTACCAAAGGTGACTTGAGGTGACCGTTGATCTGGTCTACCTGGGTTTGTGTTAGGAATAAATTCCCAGTTGGTTGAAATCGATTCGAATCGCCGTCTCTCCCGGATAGTGAGAAACTTGGCTAGCCCCAACATCGTAGTAATTGTATTATGGAATATGATGGTTCGAATAAACATGGAATTACAATACCTACTATGGTTACTATTATATGCTCTTGAAATGATAAACCACATGTTTGGCATAGGATAGTTGCCAATTTAAAGGTGGATAGTCATAATTAACTTGATACCAGAATTATAATTGTATAATTGAGTTAATCGCTTTTATGCAAAATGTTGTCAAGCTATCTCCACTTATACAGCCTTGCATGATCCTTGGAGTAATTTTATTTCTGGTTTATGACGGGTAAGTCTAGCTAAATACCTTCTCATACTCAGGGTTTTATTTCCCATTGTTGCAGATGGCACTGTGTATCATGGTTATTGAAAGAGTTGCTTCTATCCCGCTGTGGATGAGGAGTAAGCCTTGGGAAGGCTTCTTTATTAATCCTTCTACATGCTTTTGTGGACTGTGATCGTATGTTGGCACTGTATTAAACTATGTTGGCAAATGCTACTTTCAAACTTAATTTGCTTCCGCTATTATCTATCAAACTTGGTTTGTAATAACTTTGTTTCATACTCTGATGATGGAAATGTATCTGTGAACTTTATGTAATATGTGACGTGTATGTTGAATCTTGTACGATCTTGGTTGTTTGTGGATCGTTTATCAAGACCCGTCATGGTACTCGATAGACTACCGGGTTTATATGGGCTCAAGTATGATAGTGCGACCGTTTGTGGGCTGCCATTGTACTTATGCTCTTATAAATTGGTCGGTTCTGCTATAGTGGAGAGCCTCCTGGAGTCTTCTAGGATCTTCCCATGCTGTTTACGCGGTGAAATTCCGTAATTTCCTTTGACGAATAGGTCCCCCTTGAGGGTTTTCTGAATAAAACCTGCTGAAAACACAGATCCACCAAAGCTCATATAATTTATTAGTTTAAACGCCTATACCTATGTTTAGTGATGGAATTAAGTATAAATACAGGTTATGTTGACGGTTTATAATTGTTGTTAGTGACCGTCAACAAGTTTCACCAAGCTTAACCTTTCCTAGTTCCTGAGCAAAGCTAAACTCAGCAATGGATCAGGAATTGCTACAATGTTTTCACGCCTTAAAAGTAGACATGCGTTCAATCAAAAATACTCCTCCAAATTAGAATAAACTGATCTGACTTCCAAACTTACCCATATTGACTTCAACCATGGGGCTTCTTAGCCTTCACTTGGGTCTTGAGCAATTGAAAGACATAATGATCAAGTCAAGCACTATGTCTCAAGTTCTTTGTTTCACCATTATTTCGGAGTTTTTATAAGTTTTCAAAATAAAACTCAGAGATTTCATTGTATGACACTCTCAAGTCTCTCAATATTTATGGTATTTGTGGATCCTCACTAAGGCAATAATATGCCTTTTTCTCTTCCTACTACTAAGGCTTATGTGGAGTTCATAGGTAGGGAGCTAGAGCCTACTTGCAATGCATATATTGTAAAGTCAAACAATGGATCCAAAGAGATGTGCATGTGTGTGGATATATGGTGGCTAACCTAATTCTACTATGCTCCTTGAAAATATATCTCTCCTTTGAAACTTGAAAACATTTGCTTGAGAGCAGGGGCTATCTTATTCATCTCTCTTTCTCTTCTCTTTTTTTTCAGGCGGGCATCTAAGTACCCATTGTTTTAAATATCTCAAACACTTGTGCATTTTTTTCATCTCTTTTTTTCTTCTTTTTTTTATGAATAACTTTTGCATATCCCCATGTCTCTTTTCTGCAACAAAACTTTGAAGAGATACCAACAAGAACTTGGAGCATTTATGTGGTGGATGAAAAACCTATCAAATATGTTTTGTGTTCACTCCTAGTGTAGGAGTAAAACTTTTTTTCGTGGATCTAGATGGAAGGCATGTTTTGCGTACTCCCAGTGTAGGAGCAGTAGGTATCTGTGGTGTGTACGTGATCTTGATTTTAAGAGCATGACAAATCTCTCATAAGGGTCAACAAAGATTGACAAAACTCAAGGCAAAAGCAAGCAACATATATGTGGAGGTTTTACTAGCCTAAATAACATGTATGACTCTGGTGGGAATTCAAGCTTTGTCATACAGGAACTCATCATGTAGCATTTTTGTGTTTTTTCAAAAGATAAATCTCTAGAACTTTAGTGTCACTTAGAACAAGATAAATAGCAGCTCAGACCTTCTCATATCATATCCGTCAATTACCTAGACTTAGATCAAGCATTCGCTATCCACGAGTTTCAAGTTTAGAGTAAATCTTTATATCAAATCAGTCGTATCCAAAACTCGAGAGAATTCTAGGCTGAAAACTAGGTACTTGAAAGGAATTACAACAGAGCAACTATTCATTATTTTCATTTAAGAGATTATTCTAAGTCCTCTTATTTTATTCAACTCTTAAAAATAAATTAAAGCAAACTAGACACACTTTTTTATTTTGTTTTCAATTCACCATTTTCTTAACTATTTAAAAGAAACTAAAACTAGAACAAAGGGAAAGCATACTTACCTAGATACACGGGAGTGCTTCTCCCCCAAGCGAGCTCTTTCGATGAGGGTTTGGTGTTTTAAGTCCTTCGAACTAGACTTTTCCTTGTGAAGTTCATTGATCAAGTACCTCGGTTCGCTCTAACGATGAGGATTCTTGTGGTGGTGCCTCTAATGGTGATGTCACCTTTTTCCACCAAACCTATCTTCATTTTGAGTTTTGATTTTAGTTTAGCCGGTTCAGAACCTTTACTTGTAGAAATTGGGGAGTCGACTGTCTTCCCCCACACTTTGCTTGAAGTGTGTCATGCTCATAGGATAAGGTAGAGATCAAGTGCATGGGCTCTGTTGGTGGGAAAACACCAATAAAACCAAAACTTTACTTATTCTTCTCTAACCTTAGGCACATTGAACAAGATGAAGTTGATGTTGTGTGCTTTGTTCACTTATGTCATGGGTGATAAGATCAATAGATTCAACTGCTTAACCTATGGAAGGATTGTCCATAAGGTATTAGTCTTTGCATGATTATGACTATCATCTTCCAAAATTAGGATGTGCACTATTTAGCTTATTTGGTTAAGACTATGGGATCAAGAAAGTGGTGCTAGGAACAAGCTTAAAGAACAAGACATGTTGAGCTAATCAGATTTGATCAGGTAAATTGTAACTCAAACATATTTTGTTTCTTATTTATGTGCCTACCAGAAGCAAGGAAAAGCTTTTTAAATAATGACCATTTACCTTAGGATGTTACCTTTGTCATTGGAGCGTAATGTCACCATATGATGAAGGGTAGATGACTCGTGATGGTCCTTCCCTTTTGCTTGAAGTTTTCCTTGTTCGGCTAGTCTCGCAGCTTGAGTTGTTCATGAGCTTCTTGTTTCTAGTTCACACCTTTTCTTTCTCATCCTTTTGTCTGCCATCTTTCTGCTCTTCGATCTTTTGACACCTTGTTAGACTTTTTGCCTCACTCATTGTTTTATGCCTATAAAGGATTAGTGGACAACACATACCCGAAGGAATATACAATTTTGAAACATGGGTTGTTTGTCCAAAATTTTATAATTCCCCTCTATGCTAATGAAAAGATGGTTTTGGGATTACCTTAGTATAGAGATCATGTTTTATACAAGCATGGCTCAAGGCAAAGGTAACTTACAGCAAAAGACAAAGTAAATGAACTTTTGTACTTACAGTTCTTTCATCCATGTTGAATGAGGTATGTAGTTCTTACATCTATAAAGAATGAGTTGTGTCTTGCTTCATCTTCGATTTGAATTCATCTCATGACTTACCAATATTGAATTATAAGTTTCCTGCATAGGGTTGGACAAAATGACCATTATCTACTATAGCATATTCTTGGTTCAAAAATCAACCTAGACACCACGTCTAATTTGATTCAGGAAGGCATTTTAACCTAAGCACCATGCTTAATTTAAAAGCCTTTGGAAGTATGATCAGTACCCCTAAACTAAGCTCCATGCTTAATTTAAAAGATGTATGAACATATTCCAAACCTCGAACATACTATAGTAAACAAAGGTAGCATGAAAGCATTACAGAGATTTATTCAATTGGAGATGAAAGAGCATGATGGTTATTGAGCATGATTTAAAGGTAGAGACAACCAAGATGAATTAGAACATGGCATAAGATTTTTCAAAGAAGCCCATCCTCCAGGCTTGAATTTGGCAAGGCAAAGTCAAGTGTGGATGGATGTGATTTAGTGTTGCATGATGATTGGTTGGACATACCTTGAGTCATCATCCTTCATTCTTTTTGCTGCAAACTTGGAATGGTTAGTGACAAAAATACCCGAAGGAATATTTCCACAATTATGTTTCTATGCTTACTTCACAAGGGCATTACAGCAAAAAGTGAAAGCTCATGTTATCTCCCAAAAGTGCTTGCTTTAGGACAAAAGCTCATCCTTGAGAAACCTTCTAAGTGCACTCAAATTGGTGAAGTGGTTCCCCTCCAACATCAACCTTTCTGTACCTATCTCAAGATTCACACAACGAGATCTACAACATTTATGATAAACATATGCATCTACAACCACCCTTTCAAAGTCTTTATGAACAAGGAGAATGAGGGGGTTGAAGATCTTGTGTGTGGCAATGTTGGAGAGATCAATTAATTCAGGAGATTTCTCATGCAAGCATGGATTTGATGAGGTGTTCATGAAATAACTTCCATGCTAGTTGACGTTATCTTCCTTTTCAAGCTCTAAGGGTGTTTCTTCATGAATGTCTATAGGCGGAAACATTGTCTCCATCATTCCATGCCTATGACATTCATTGGATGTTTTATTGTCCAAGATTTCCCATGGATTGGTGGCTCTCGGGTTGATCTCGTATAAGGCCTCCTCCAAACTTGGATGAGTCATGTTTATTAAAGAGATTGATTTAAGCTCACCGTTTGGATCTAAGCCAAGTTTGGATTCTACCCATAAGGCTTTGTCCTTGTCCATCCATTCTTTAGCAACAGCATACAAGTTCTTAATACATTCTAGCCATTGTCGTTGCTCTTTTTGGTCATCCTTATGGCCTTCATGATTCCTATGCTTTGGTTGTCTTAGTAGACTTTTAGGGTCATCATGAGACTTAGGAGAGAGAGCATAAGAGGGATCATCGGGTCAAGGATGGGTTGAAAGATGGGTTTAGATAAGACATCTAATGTGGACATAGAAGGGGAGAGGATAGGAATGGCTTCTAGATGGCTCAGCTCTCCTTCTATGGCTTTACTTGAAATACCATCCTTGAATTCTTCCCAATATCCTATATGGGAATAAGGACACTTTCTAACATATCTCTTCTTGAGAGGATTTGAATTATATCCGCTCGAAGGCCTCTTATGTAGCAATAAGCTTTTCCCAAAATTAGCATAAAAAAGATCATCCTTAAAAGGGAGTTCCAAAGGTTGAATTTCTTCTTCCTTTGGAGGATTTTGGGGTGTTGATGGTTTAGAATTGATAGCTAAATCTTGGAATTGGAGTGGTTGTGATTTGGCAATCAAAACTTTCTCTTCTTGATCGGGAGATGATTCCTTCTCTTCCTTGGGATGTTCATTATGAATGCTAGTGCAGGGAGTTTTTCCACTAATCTTATCAAGCATAGACCTTGCTTCACTAGTAGACAGATGAAGGAAAGCTCCTCTAGAGGCTACATCATGTGATTCCATGGAATTCTTGCTAAGACCCATGTAAAAATGTTGAAGAAGTACAGGGTCTTGAATGGTAAGGTCTAGGCCAATGATGATGAGTTCATTAAAACGATCCCATGATGTACCAAGAGATTCTTCTTCTAGTTGTCTAAAATTTAAAACCTCTTTCTTAAGGCTAACCACTTTAGAGATGGGAAAGAAACGTAAACAAAATTTAGAGCATAACGTTTCCCAATCTCCTTGTATACTTCCTACGGTTTGACTATACCAATGTTTAGCTCTTCCTATCAAAGAGAATGGAAACAACTTCCATCTTATAGTTTTGTCAGACATGCCAGCGATACACAAGCATGCACAGGTCTGTTCAAACTCTTGTAGGTGTGAGTATGGGTTTTTGTTGCCTTCTCTTAAGAAGGATTTATCCCGTATCAATTTTATAAAACATGGGCACAGCTCATAGCTAGGTGTTAGGATAGGCTCTGAAGAATTTGGTGGCTCTAGGCTTGCGCTTGTGGGTTTAGCATATTGATAGATAGGAGTGGAATCCATGCTAAAAGAAAAAGTAAAATAAAAGAAAGAATAAAAGATAAAATGTTAAGCTAGGCTCGAAGTTAATTCAGCAACCATTTCCCCCGCAATGGCGCTAGAAAGCTTGTTGGTATCTTTGACACACACAGATAAATCTGCAAGCACACGGATACCGCTATAGCTTTCACCCAGACGTATTCCAAGTATCGTATCCATAGGGAAACATGTGAGACTAACTACGATCTAACTTAACTAGGGGTAGCAACAAGGTTGAGATAAATAGAAGCATAGAGAGGAAAACTAAGGTTCTCTAGTTTTGACTTGGGTAAGCTATGTCTTCTACTATTGAACTAGGGGCATTACTAGGGAAAGACACCAGCAGAGGTGCTTTCCTTCGTAACCGCGTCCTACTTGCACCTACAGACGGGAGGTGGACTACAAAGGATCAACAAAGCTATATAGTACAGGCTATATAGAACTGGTGTCACACACGCGATCTACCACCATCTGGAATGTAGGGTGCATCCACGATTGTCCTAAGTCTAAGCACCACGCTTACACTTATGATTAATACTTTAACCTAGAGCGTCTATAGATTAAAGCACTTAAAAGAGTCATGATCCCGATGAACAATATAAACAATTACTTACTTCAAATTAGAAGTTGATTACTAGAGAAATTTCGAAGGCAAGCTCAAGTAGAACTTGGATTCACCAAGGTACAATCCATAGAGAGAGCACCGACAGGCTGACATCTCCAAAATCTTCCCTCACTCACTATCTCACTATTATTCACAAGACTAGATCCTATGGAGGACTAATCTTCTCTTGATAGCTAGCTTTGATCCTCGTGATATGAATTAGGGTTTTAGGATGGCTCTAGGGAGGGTGGCAGTGGCTGGAATATATAGGTCGAAGCGTCCAACATGAGGCCTTGGATCAAACCGACTTAAAGGACGGTGTAGATGCAACCTAGGAGGCGGTGCAGAACTAACATTGCAACACAGAGGCTGATAGATGGGCCTAGGGGCTGAGCGGCCTACAAGTGGGGCTAGCTGGCCCCACATGGCAGCCCCTCAGGGTCTGCTTTGGTGGAGAGCCTCCTGGAGTCTTCTAGAATCTTCCCACACTGTTTACACAGCGGAATTCCATAATTTCCTTTGACAAATAGGTCACCCTTGATGGTTTTCCGGATAAACCCTGCTGAAAACACAAATTCACCAAAACTCGTGGAATTTATTAGTTTAATCCCCTATACCTATGTTTAGTGTTGAAATTTAGTATAAATATAGGTTATGTTGATGGTTTATAATTGTTGTTAGTTACCATCAACAGTCGCTCATTTCACCATGCCACTCGATCCTAACACGTATGCAAAGTTAGGAACATAAACGATATGAATAATAATGTCATAACAATTGTAGCAAACATATAAAAGTCATGAGAGATACAAGAGAGAGGGGATACAAAGACTATACCAAACCACGCTCTTGACACGATTAGGAATCCAAGCGAAACCTGTTTGCCACCCTCTAGACCTAGCCTAACTAGCTATGCCCTAGAATATGGTGGAGCTCTGAGGATGATTAGGGTTTCTATCTTCTCAAATGACTTATTCCTCAAGGGGTGGCAGGGGCTGGTATATATAGGTCGGAGCATCAATCCTGAGCCCTCAGATTAAACCGCCTTGAATCAACAGCGTAGATTAAATCCTTAAGGCAGTGGAGAATCGACGTAGCGAGGCGGAGGCTGACTGGTGGCCCTAGGGGCCGGCTGGCCTACACCTGGCGGCCTCTCGCCCTCTGCTTCGGTGTGGTGTCCTCTGGAACCTTCTAGAGTTGTTTATCCCATGGATAATTGTGATTAAGTCTGACATCGAGGTTCACCTTGATGGTTTTCTAGATAACCCCAGCATAAAATATAGATTCACCAAAACTCATGCAATTTGTTATTTTGAACCCCTAAACCTTTGTTGGTGATTATTTTTATGCCCTTATACAAGTTATATTGATGGTTTATAATGTTTGTTAACTACCATCAACAAACTCCCCCAAGCTTAACCTTTGCTAGTCCCTTAGCAAAGCTAAACTCAGTAAATGGATCAGGAGTTGCTTCAAAACTTTCACTCCTCAAAAGTTCACATGTGTCCAAACAAGAATTCTCCTTCAGATTAGAATGAACAGATCTGACTTTCAAACTTACCCATATTACCTTCAACCATGGGGCTTTTTAGCTCACTTGTGTAACAACCCGGGTTTTTGGAGAAGCCAAAAATATGAACTTTAAAAAAAATTTCCTGCAAAGTGTGAAACATGTAGATGCTAGGTCAAACTAAGAACAATTTATAAATAAATTGTTGCATGCATATAGAATTACTTATAGGAGTTTGTCGGAGTTCTTTTGTTGGTTTAGTGTTTCGTTTTTGAGAGCACAAGTCCGTAGCGAATCCTTTTTGACTCCTTCTAGAATCTCTCATGAACCCTTGACATGGACCCCACTACCCCTAGTTGACCTCTAGTGGACCCCACTAGGAGCTGTACATTTTGGCAACACGTGTATACCAACCTAGAGCCCTCGGAACTAAATATAATGAAGCAAGAATGGAAAAGAAATTAGAAAAGGGGGAGGAAAATAGGAAAGCCATTTTGGCCCAAGGTGCCAAGCTAGCCCAGCTCTCCAACCTGCCGGCCTGTTCGCGCGCGCAGCCCAGCCTAGCCTAGCTAGCAACGCGGCCCAGCTCACGCCTGCGCTCGCCTGCAGCCCGCATGCGCGCGTACATAGCCCAGGAAGCCACGAGGCCTAGCCTAGCCTCCTGCCTTTGGCCCACGCAGACAGCAGCAGCATGCCCGGCCGGCCTCCTAGCCGAAAGCCCAGCAAGCCGTTGCCCTCGTCTTTCCTCCCGCCGCTGATGGATGGAGCCCAGCCGTCATCACCCTCTAACGACGTCGCTGGCAGGTGGGCCAGCTGAACCCACCTATCATCCCCTTCATCGCCCCCTTCCTCTACTTTTTGGACAAAGCAGAGCACCGGCACCGAGCAGAGGCTGCTCGCGCGCATCCGAGGCCAGGGCTGCATCCCGACCGTCCCTGTTCGCGCCACCAACCCCGCATGCCCTGAGGCATGCCACGTCCACGGTCCGGAGCTCGCCAGCGCCCCTGCCCCCATGTCCCGACCATGCCTCGGATCGACGCGACCAAGGCCCAACGCTCCTCTTCACAGCCGCTACCTGCTCCAGCCTCTGGATGACCGCCACGTGCACCGACCGTCCCATCAAGCGGCGCGTACACCGGTGACCCCTCGCGGAACCCTAGCCTGCGGGATATAAGAACCCCCGGCCAAGGCCTCGCCCTCACCATTACCCTTCCCAGCCACCGTAGACGCTCCCTCCCATCTCTACCTCACCTTCCTCACCTCGCCGCAGTAGATGCGCAGCCATGGCTTGAAGCCGGGCCAGCCTACTCGGCGAGCCGCCTCGCCACCGACGCCATGCCATCCTACCCCAATGCCCTACCTTTGCCTCGCCATGGCACGGAGCCGCGGTCACAACCAGGCATCGAAGCCGTCTGAGCAACCTCATGGGGCACCCTTGTTCTTGGAGCAGAGAGCCAGCGCACAGGATCGACACCGCCATGATGCGCATGACGCCAACTCTCCGTGCAAACACGACCACCAGCCACCTCGAGCCAATTGACGACCCTGATCGCAACCCCGAGCCTTGCCCGGCGTTGTTCGAGCCAACCGGAGACCGCCGTCTGCAACGAGCTCGGGACACCGCAGCGACTCCGTCCGACACACCACACAGCGCCGAGCCATCCCTGCGGCACCTCGACACGGCAGCGGCATCCTTCTTCTATGAGCCCTACTATAAGCTTCGGACTTGCCCAAGCTTTCGCCTTTTTGCCACCCCTGCCTGTTCCGGCCTTCGTGCCGGCGTCTTGACCTGCCGGAACGCGTTACCGCACCGATGGACACCTGTGGCTGTTGTGTTGTGAACACACCGCCGTGCTATGCCTTGCTGGCCCCTGCCGCGACCACATCCTCAGGCGCACACACGCACGAGGCCAAAGGCTTGGCCTTTGATGCCAAGCACGAATGCCTAGACCGCCGCCCGCCACGGCAGCAAGCTTAGCACATACACGGTGCAGGTGCACCACACACGGCACACCCCCGGCATCAAGCGCACGAGCCAACCGGCCGCCGTTCTGCTTTGTCCAGCCTTCGTGCTGCAGTGACCCTTGCCCAACATCCTGACCACACGTCCACACACGTGAGCACGCATCGCGGGCACGCCGCGCCCATGGCCGAGGCCACCACCTAGATACCGCACGCACGACGGCAGGCGAGCTGCTGAGTGCCTGGGTATAGCACCGCCACATGCTCACCACAGGAGCCGTAGAGCCTCAATCTAGAATCATGACGCACGTGGCTGCGCTGCTCACAACAGCCGCCGGGCCACAGCCGAAGCCAGCCATGGAGCCATGGTGAGCTCTCTGCCGGCACCCACATACTGCATCCACACAAACTCGCTGTTTCCATCCCAAAGACGGCACGTTGAGGAAACACGGCACACAAGCCCAGAGCTTCGGCCTTCCACCTCCCATTGCCGTTCACCAATGGCCACGCTCAGCCTCCAATACAGCCGGAAAGCCACCACAGTCATGCACGTAGCCTTGGACCACACTTGCGAGGCGATGCCCTCACTCGCTGCACCGGCACCCTGCATGTCGCAGTGCAGCACGCGGACACGGCTTGCCGTGGGCGCGACATCCCGCTGCCCGGCACCTGCGCACACATACCTACACAGCGATGCCCGCCACCCGTGCACTGGTGCGCATGGCACAACCGTGCTCGCCGTATCACACCTCGCACAGCACAGCGACGCTGCGTAGCCCACCGTGGCCTTGTCTCACGCATAGGAGCACGAACGGTCCGACGGATGCCTGGGCACGGCGCTCTCCTGCCTACTCGCTTGTTCTGTCAACACCGCTCCTAGACACGCCCGCGCTCAGGCACAAGCACCAAATAGTGCGCGCTGCCGACAGCCACCCCACGTCATGGACTAGCACATGGAGGCCCTGTCCTTGCCCTTCCTATCTCTAGACCAAGAGGCCGGCCTTGGCCCAGATCGACTGCATAGATGGAGCCTATGACCATGCCCCATCCAGCCCTATTCAGGCCCGCCAAGGCCCAGGCGAGACCCAAATAGGTTGACTTTTGACCAGTCAACAATGACCATTGACCGGTCCCACATGGCGGTGACCAGTACCGAGGACCCACCTGTCAGCCGCAGTTTAGCTCTAATAACGCCATGCTGATGTCATGCCGAAGATAAGACCGCGCTAGCGTCGGGGACTTTGGCAATCTCAAAGACCACATTTGCAACCTTTTCGACCACTTTGGCAATCTCACCGACCGCGTTGGCAACCTTTTCGACCACGTTGGCAACCTTTCCGACCACCCCCACGATCTCACCGACCACGTCGGTGAAGCTCTTCGACCACCTCGGCCAGCCTTCCGACCACGACGGTGATCTCACCGACCACCTCGGTGACATCTTCGACCACCGACGAAAGCCCCTTCCTGCTTATCCTTATACTCGTTCGTACACTTACGATACGTGATTTTGATCTATTTATATTTGTCTGCACCGTGCCCTTGTGCAGGTCTACCCATCCCCCTCGCTATGGGATGTGCTACTCCACAGTCATGTCGAGTTGTTGCGTCTTTCGGTCATGTTTGGTTCTTATCGCTGCTTGTTGGTGTTGTTACCTGTGTGCCGATCCTTCGAGCTGACTGAGGGATCGTACCTCGTTCGGACGTTACGATCGCGGGATCCATCTCGCCATGACCGTGATGCCGAGTGTAACTCGACCCCTCACTTTTTAGTTGACTTCAGAGTACCACGAGCGTTAGCTCCTGTCTTCGGCCCTAGAACATGGATGTGATGGATTCAATATCGATGGCAATATCGATGCGGATATTACCCGCACATTTTGAGCCCTTCGTGACCAAGTTCTGTGGGAGAAAACCTGGGAGTAGACAATCGTGGAACGATGAATGCCAACTCGTTGGCATAGCGTGTGGCCATGAGTTCACCTCGCCATGACCATGGAGCCACGCCTCTCTTTCGCTTTTAGTTGCTTCTTCGTGCTCAAGCCCTTGTATGCTTGTACCCCGTTTGACCATCACGTTTCTCTGATTCTCGCGGTGACAACCGCACTATTTTGAATCCGAGAGATATCTCAGTGCCAGTGCACCCAGGTCAGGTACCCTACGAGTAGCTTACGCACTTGGTGTTCTTGAGTGTCGCTCCTTCCGATGCCCCGTCTTTTGTCGTGGCACGAGTGTTGGAAGAAGTGGACCTTGCTCTTGGATATTCTTGCTCTTATTGCCCCGATAGCCGCTCTGTTTGATTCCATCTTGCCCATGACGATTGGATCAAAGACTGGACTATTCCCTTTGGGTTAGCGAAGCTATGGTCTATGTCGTACCTCGGACCCGTGCATGTCGACCCGATCGACCGTCCAAAAACCATCTTCCCCGAAGATGTGTCTAGGAACATAACATAGACATGCCTAACTAATCCCGCTGCTTTTGCCGTGTTGAACGACTGTCTCCTCGGCTCCCGACGTTGATGTGTCGTGTGGATCGAGAGGACCCGTCGCTGTCCAACCTCTTTGCGCTACCGCTTCCTACCATAGCGAGTGAGCCAAAGTACTTTGGAGCCAAGTCACAATAGTGTTATTCGTTCTTGTTTGCTTCTCATGTCCAATCGTGACTTGCGGGATAAGGCTATAAGAGCTGAACCCCGTCGTTCCTCTTCTTGGGGCCCGGCTTCCAATCCCCGTCGATTCAATGACACCGGATCGAAAGATCGTGAGTCGTGGTGTTTGCTCTGGATAAGCTCTGGCTTAAACCGTTTATCGTAAAGCCATACTGGCTTGGCCATGACTTAAAGCTTGTGCATAGCAAACCACCACTCTTGTCTCTTTGGCCTAAGGAAATTGGACAACCACCGAGAGGGCTAAGCTGTGTATCTCTTATTACCTCACTGGTGTTACTAGATTTTCCTACGTCTTGTCGTCTTTTCGAGTGTTGAGTGCTCTCTTGCCTTGCGTGTTGCTTCGCGGAGTAGCTGACGATCGGACCAAGAGAACATGGACGACGACAAGGACTGCGGAAAGGAGCCAACGCAGGAGGAGGTAACCCCGCTAATGGAACACCAACAAATAGGGAATTGAACCACTACTACCTCTACATCGCAGGTGTCATGGCAGCACCCTCTTTTAGAGAATCCTATTAGACATTGCCTAATATCTAGAACTGCTAGCGCTTTATAAATTATTCCTTTGCTAGTACTTTGATGCATGCTACTACCTGAGCCATTATTACCCTGATGCAACCCACTCTACCACGTCACCCTGCTTTGCGTAGCCCAAGGTGCCAAGCTAGCCCAGCTCTCCAACTCTGCGCAGGCACATTCACGCGCTGCAGCGACCCGCTGCCCCTAACCTAGCAACGCTGCCCACTCATTGCTTGCTTCAGCAAGCAGCCGCATCATGCGCAGCGTACATAGCCCAGCAAGCCACGAGGCCTAGCCTGGCCTCTTGCCTTCGGCCCACGCGGACAGCAGCAGCATGCCCGGCCGGCCTCCTAGCCGAAAGCCTAGCAAGCCGTCGCCCTCGTCTTTCCTCCCACCGCTGACGGATGGAGCCTAGCCGTCATCAGCCTCTAACGACGTCGCTGGCAGGTGGGCCAGCCGAACCCACCTATCATCCCCTTCATCGCCCCATTCCTCTGCTTTTCAAACAAAGCAGAGCACCGGCACCGAGCAGAGGCCGCCCGCGCGCATCCGAGGCCAGGGCTGCATCCCGACCGTCCCTGTTCGTGCCACCAACCCCGCATGCCCCAAGGCGTGCCATGTCCACGGTCCGGAGCTCGCCAGCGCCCCTGCCCCCACGTCCCGACCGTGCCCCGGATCAACACTACCAAGGCCCGACGCTCCTCTTCATAGCTGCTACCTGCTCCAGCCTCCGGATGACCGCCACATGCACCGACCGTCCCATTAAGCGGCGCGTACGCCGGCGACCCCTCGCGGAACCCTAGCCTGCGGGCTATAAGAACCCCCGGCCAAGGCCTCGCCCTCACCATTACCCTTCCCAGCCACCGCAGATGCTCCCTCCCATCTCTGCCTCGCCTTCCTCACCTCGCCGTAGTAGATGCGTAGCCATGGCTTGAAGCCGGGCCAGCCTACTTGGCGAGCCGCCTTGCCACCGACGCCGCGCCATCCTACCCCAACGCCCTGCCTTCGTCTCGCCATGGCACGGAGCCGCGGTCATGCCCTGCCTTTGATGCCAAGCACAAACGCCCAGACCGCCGCCCACCACGGCGGCAAGCTTAGCACGTACACGATGCAGGTGCACCGCACACGGCACACCCCCGGCATCAAGCGCATGAGCCAACCGGCCGCCGTTCTGCTTTGTCCAGCCTTCATGCTGCAGTGACCCTTGCCCTCCATCCTGGCCACACGTCCACACGCGTGAGCACGCATCGCGGGCACGCCGCGCCCATGGCCGAGGCCACCACCTAGATACCGCACGCATGACGGCAGGCGAGCTGCTGAGTGCCCGGGTATAGCACTGCCACATGCTCACAACAGGAGCCGCAGAGCCTCAATCTAGAATCAGGATGCACGCGGCTACGCTGCTCACAACAGCCGCCGGGCCGCAGCCAAAGCCAGCCATGGAGCCACGGTGAGCTCTCTACTGGCACCCACGTACTGCATCCACACGAACTCGCTGTTTCCATCCCAAAGACGGCACGTTGAGGAAACACGGCACACAAGCCCAGAGCTTCGGTCTTCCACCTCCCATTGCCGTTCACCAATGGCCGCGCTCGGCCTCCAAAACGGCCGGAAAAACCATCATAGTCACGCACGTAGCCTTGGACCACACTTGCCCGGCACCTGCGCACACATACCTGCACAGCGATGCCCGCCACCCGTGCACTGGTGCGCACGGAACAACCGTGCTCGCCGCATCACACCTCGCACGGCACAGCGGCACTGCGTAGCCCACCGTGGCCTTGTCTCGCGCACAGGAGCACGAATGGTCCGACGGACGCCTGGGCACGGCGCTCTCCTACCTACTCGCCTGTTCCGTCGACACCGCTCCTAGACACGCCCGCGCTTAGGCACAAGCACTGAACAGTGCGCGCTACCGACAGCCACCCCGTGTCATGGACTAGCACATGGAGGCCCTATCCTTGCCCTTCCTATCTCTGGACCAAGAGCCTGGCCTTGGCCCAAATCGACGGCGCAGATGGAGCCTACGACCATGCCCCATCCAGCCCTGTCCAGGCCCGCCAAGGCCCAGGCGAGACCCAAACAGGTTGACTTTTGACTAGTCAACAATGACCGTTGACCGGGCCCACATGGCGGTGACCAGTACCGAGGACCCACCTGTCAGCCGCAGTTTAGCTCTAATAACACCATGCTGATGTCATGCCGAAGATAAGACCACGCTAGCGTCGGGGACTTTGGCAATCTCACTGACCACGTTGGCAACCTTTCCGACCACTTTGGCAATCTCACCGACCGCGTTGGCAACCTTTCCGACCACCCCCGCGATCTCACCGACCACGTCGGCGAAGCTCTCCGACCACCTCGGCCAGCCTTCCGACCACGACGGTGATCTCACGAACCACCTCGATGACATCTTCGACCACCGACGAAAGGCCCTTCCTGCTTATCCTTATACTCGTTCGTACAGTTACGATACGTGATTTTGATCTATTTATATTTGTCTGCACCGTGCCCTTGTGCAGGTCTACCCATCCCCTCGCTATGGGATGTGCTACTCCATAGTCATGTCGAGTTGTTGCGTCTTTCGGTCGTGTTTGGTTCTTATCGCTGCTTGTTGGTGTTGTTACCTGTGAGCCGAGCCTTCGAGCTGACTGAGGGATCGTACCTCGTTCGGACGTTACGATCGCGGGATCCGTCTCGCCATGACCGTGATGCCGAGTGTAACTCGACCCCTTGCTTTTTAGTTGACTTCTGAGTACCATGAGCGTTAGCTCCTGTCTTCGGCCCTAGAACATGGACGTGATGGATTCAATATCGATGGCAATATCGATGCGGATATTACCCGCACATTTTGAGCCCTTCGTGACCAAGTTCTGTGGGAGAAAACCTGGGAGTAGACAATTGATACATATGCCGACTTGTCGGCTATGGACCTTTCCTGGGTTTCGCTTAAACTAGATAGGAGATGAGTCCTTCTATTCTCCCTCCAGGGTTTGGGGTATTTTCCGGTCGTGAGCCTTAGGGGCTGCGGGCCGTTGAGACAAGGCCGAGGGGGAGTTGGCCTGTCAACCTGAGTGTGTGAGATGAGATAAGGTGTGGTGGTGTGGAGATGGTTTGGGAGGGTTGGTTGGTGGATGGACATGGTGTGGTGGTGAATATGTTAAAAATTGGATATTATTATGATACAATTGTTATTTACTTCTCATGCGCTAAGAATGCAAACCACATCCAAATATTAGGATCGCCAGATCCCTTGTTTATCTTTTTCCATTAAAGCTCATCGGTGCTGACCATGGCCTGCACACATCTGGCGGTGTACAGATTTCCTGCTTCTCAGAGATGCTGACTTTAGAAGGATTAGGAGGTCTTGTGCCTACGCTCAAGTTTGGTTCGGAGATGGAATCTACGCTGCACTACGCCAACTCTGATGACGACCCGCGATGGAGAAGCCTTCACTCGATAGTCTTCCGCTAGATTAACTCTGTAATAGGTGTGTTCCCTAGTGATGTAATATCCTGTATTCTTATAATCTTACGATGTATGACTAAGATATCGACTGATATACGATAATATGATGGAATCAACTATTGGTTTCATCATATTATAATTCATTATGTGGATTTTCCCTTCACGGAAAATTGAGGATGTTTCAACTTGGGTCTTGAGTAATTGAAAGACAGAATGATTAAGTCAAGCACTATGTCTCAAGTTCTTTGTTTAACTATTATTCTAGAGTTTTTATGGGTTTTCAAAATAAAACTCAGAGCTTCCATTGTATGACACTCTTAAGTCTCTCAATATATGTGGTATTTGTGGATCCTCACCAAGGCAATAGTGATGTTATGCCTTTCTCTTGCTACAACTAAGGCTTATATGGAGCTCATAGGAGTGGAAATAGCATGAAAGAGCATACTTGCAATACATATATTGTAAAGTCAAACCTTGGATCCAAACAGAGTTAAGTCATACAATCAAATCAAGATGTGCATGTGTGTGGATATATGGTGGATATATTTGGTGGCTAGCCTAATTCTACTATGCTCCTTTAAAACATATCTCTCTTTTGAAATTGAGGAACAACTTTGCAAGAAAACATGGGCTATCTTATTCATCTCTTTTTTCAGGCGGGTATTTGAGTACCCATTGTTTTTGATATCTCGGACACTTGTCCATTTTGTTCAACTCTTTTTTTATGAATAACTTTTGCATAGCCCATTGCTTCTTTTTCTGCAATAAAAGTTTTGAGAGATAGTAACAAGATCTTTGGAGCATTTATTTGGTGGATATCCTATCGGACATTTTTTTGGTGTTCACTCCTAGTGTAGGAGTAAAACATTTTTGAGTGGATCTAGATGGAATGACTTGTTTTGCGCCTACCCCTAGTGTAGGGGTAGTGCATATGTGGGTGGTGTGTACGTGATCTTGATTTTAAGAGCATGACAAACCTCTCATAAGGGTCAATAAAGCTTGACAAAAACTCAATGCAAAACAAATAGCATGTATGAGTGAAAGTTTTCCTATTCTAAATATCATATATGGCTCTGGTAGGAATTCAAGCTTTGTTATACAGGAACTCATCATGTAGCATTTTTATGTTTTTCAATAGATAAATCTCCAGAATTGTAGTTTCACTTGGAACAAGATAAACAACAGCTCATACCTTCTCATATCATATCCGTCAATTACCTAGACTTAGATCAAACATATGCTACCGATGAGTTTCAAGTTTAGAGTAAATTCTTATATCAAAACAGTCGTATCCAAAACTCAGGAGAATTCAAGGCTGAAAACTAGGTACTTGAAAGGAATTACAATAGAGCAACTATTCATCAGTTCCATTATAAGAGATTACCTTCAAAGTCTTTTTATTTATTCAACTCTTAAAAATAGAAAACTAAACACACACTTTGTGGGGGTATGACCCCCAGTACCCGCAAGGGTTCACATGGGCCCAGCCCATAAGACTATGCGTGGGTCGCACCACTGATCAAGGCCCAGCTCGCAAGACAATGCCACACGAAGTATGTTGTAGGACGATATGCTTTACAAGGCAACATAAAGATTATCGGTGATCGATGAAATATGCTCGGATATGATAGATATTATACGATGTATAACTTCCTATCTTGTAAACCGATCAGAATGGAAATAACCGATCTGTAACCTACCCCCAAGCTATATAAGGCGGGTAGGGACCCCCTTGTTTGAATCAAATCATTTGCAATACAAACCACAAAGACACAGGACATAGGGTATTACGTCGAGCTGATGGCCTGAACCTATCTAAATCGCTATCTCTTGCGTTCTGTGTCACCAACCAGTTCCCTCACACGCACCTCCACCGATTCATTTACTACCATGGGCATACCCTTTGGTAGACTGTTGACCATATTTCATCGACAGTGGCATGCCAGGTAGGGGGTGTGCGTGCTAAATCCATGGTGAACCATATGGTCACCTTCCCAAGCTCCATGGCCCCCTCGAGCTGGGCCAGATCTTCATGGTTGGATCCATGACCTGGTCATCAGCCCTGACGGCAATGAGGAGATCATGGAGGTGGTGTAGGACCACCCTATGCTAATCACACTGACATCAGCAATGACATCTCTAGTCCCAGCGCCATGTCGTTGGATTAGGAGATCCATCAGCAACGACAACCTGATCACATCCATCAATCGAGTCATAGATCGCCTAACAGAATGCCAGCTCCTTGTGGATTCAGTCCTAAATCGATCTAGAGCGAGCGTCGATTTTCCTACGCTCCAAGACCACCAAGCCATAGTGACCGAGCAACCTGCTCAGCCACAGCATGTAAGGCAGATAGATTCTGATCTGGTGATCATGGCTACTCCACTGGCCTTTGCTTGGATGACTATGAAACCCCGATGGAGAACTCATCGAGGCCTTACCCTTTTGGGCTGGAGAGTGTAGGATCTGTGTATCAGAATGCCGTCCACCACCTCTTCGTTGAACACATCGAATGCAATCACGTCACCGACCTCAATGTGATCGACCCAACCGACTCTGGTTAGCCCGCGCTCGTGGTCAACATGGTGGCCATTCGCCAGCTCTCAGAGGATTCCCCTCTTCTAATAGATTCTCTTCACCATGTCTTGGATGAGAAGCCCCGACGACTCTTTCGAGGGCTTGACCAGAACCCTATCGAGCTGCCCACTTTCTTTCTAGGGTTCAGGGGCATGATTTTCCACGTCAGCCATGATAGTGTTACCAAGGAGGGTGAAACCACCGAAGAGCACGACGCTCGTCTAGTGAAGAACGCTGATCGCCAACATCGTCGAAACGTAGAAGTGGCCCCTGAGGCCGACGAAGGTGGTCACGGCCTGCCCCGCCATCAACACAATCTGGAAGAGGCATTTGACATGGTTGGCAACCAACCAGTCTATCAGACTCCACGCGCCAATCTCGCTGCCACTTTCAATGAGCTCGACAAACTCCCTCACACTCTAGAGGTCCAGAAGGTCTGTGCGCACACCATAGCCGCACAAGTCAAGGTCAATGAGTTTCGAAATGATGTGCCATCTTACTCCACTGTGTTAGCTTGTAGCCACCGCTCTCACCATGATAGAGGAGGAAAACATCATGGAGCGGAAGCCCCCCAACCTTAGACTGGAGGCCCCTACCTCTATAGAGGCTCCAGGGACATCATGGCACTATCTCAAGGACCAAATTGGGAAGAATGTCAAGGCCTACAGCGATGATGTGGTAGTTAAGTCTAGGACTGCTGACGCCCTCATCATCGACCTCACCGAAGTTTTTAAAACTTTGAACGTGTACCAATGGAAGCTAAATCCCACCAAGTGTATTTTTGGTGTTCCGTCCAGTATACTACTATGCAACATCGTCAGTCACCACGACATCGAAGCTAACCCAGAGAAGATAGCAATGGTGACCAACATGAAGCCACCGATCTGCATCAAAGACGTCTAGAAGCTAACAGGGTGCATGGTGGCTTTAAGTCATTTCATATCCTGCCTGGGCGAAAAGGGACTCACCTTCTTCAAGCTACTTGAAGCTCAATAGAAATTCATCTGGTCGAAGGATGATAACAAGGCATTCGCCGAGCTCAAGCGGTTCCTCACCAGACCTCCGATCATGGCCACCTCCAAAAGGATGAGACCCTGCTAATCTACATCACAGCGACCAACTGGGTAGTCAGCACTGCCATTGTGGTTGAGCGAGAAGAGGCCAGCCACGCATACAAAGTCCAGTGCCCAATCTACTTCATCAGCGAGGTCTTAAACGAGTCTAGGACCCGCTACCCGCAAGTCCGGAAGCTACTGTATGCCATCCTTATCACATGCTGGAAGCTCCACCACTACTTTAATGCCCACCACATAGCGATAGTCACAGAGTACCCGCTCGATGACATTCTCCACAATAAGGAAGCCAACGACCACATCATCAAATGGGTGGTTGAGCTCGACACCTATACCATTGATTTTAGTCCCTGCCACACAATCAAGTCGGTTTCATCACCGAGTGGACGGATATGCACACTCTTGCCCCAATCGATTAGCCTGAGCACTGGACCATGTACTTCGATGGGTCTCTCAACCTCGACGGTGCTGAGGCAGACATATATTTCATCCTACCATCAAGGGATAAGCTTTGCTATGTCCTCTGCTTACACTTCCCAGCATCCAACAACACCGCTGAATACGAAGCGGCACATCACGGTCTCTATACAGCTATCGAGCTCGGCGTTAAACGCCTCTAGGTGTACGGCGATTCCACATTCATGATCAATCAACTCAACAAAGACTAGAATTGCACCAACAAGAGGATGGACGCTTACTGTGCCCCGATAAGAAAGTTAGAGGACAAGTTCTATGGCATCGAATACCACCACATGGTCTAGGCCAATAATCGAGCAACTGATGAGCTATCAAAGATAGGATCAACCCAGGCCAATGTTCCAGCCGGAGTGTTTGTCTAGGACTTTATGGCTCCTTCCACCAAGCAGGAACAAGAAGCCATTGAAGAAAAACCACCTGTTGAGCAGATAGTCGCAGCGGTCCTTGGGCCTAGCAGCGATTGGAGACAACCTTTCATTAGGTATCCAACCACTATAGACATCCTATCTAACAACACAGTGAGAGAATGCCTCACCCGCCGCAGTAAGCATTACATCCTCATTGATGGGAAGTTGTATCACAAAAACGCCAAAGGCGAGATAATACAGAAGTGTATCTCTGTGGAAGAAGGCGAGAAGATACTCAAAGAGATCCACGCCGGAAACTATGGCAACCACACAACCACTAGAACACTAGTCGGAAAGGCTTTCTGAGCTGGTTTCTATTGGCCTTCCACCATGACCGATGCCGAAGCCCTCGTTCGCTGATGTGAGAACTATTAGTTCTTTGCCAAACAAATCCATGTCCTAGCTCAGGTCTTGCAAACGATCCCCACGTCATGGCCCTTTGCATGCTGGGGACTAGATATGATTGGACCTTTCATGCCTACGCTAGGAGGTTTCCACTAGGTCTATGTTTGCATTGACAAAATCTCTAAGTGGATCGAATACAAACCCCTGGTCCAGGCTATAGCAAAGAAAGCAATCGAGCTGCTTGATGACATCATCCATTGGTTTGGTCTACCGAACAACATCATCGCAGACCTTGGGTTCATGTTCACCGACAGCGACTTCTAGGATTTCTACGATGAAAGATGCGTCTCAGTCAAGTATATCTCCATCGTACACCCAAGGGCCAAAGGCCAAGTCGAGTGCTCCAATGGCATGATCCTGGATGCACTGAAGAAATGACTCTACGAGAAGGAATAGAAGCACCTGGGAAAATGGCTCAAGGAACTACTGGCCGTGGTCTGGGGACTAAGGACCCAGCCAAGTCGTAACACTGGCATCTCCCCGTACTTTATGGTTTTTGGTTCTAAGGCCATTGTTTATGCCAAAATTTGCAAGAAAGATCTCAGAAGCAAAAGAGCTCCCAGAATCATGACAGCAAGGGATCAATTGCATGTAGATCGAAACCAGCTGATTTGGATGCAGCACTAGAATCGGCTTTCTTTAGATAGCGCCAGCAGATAACGATAGAGGCTATGATCGGCGCTGGGACGAGACATGTTGGACTCTACAAAAAGGGAAAGATTAGAGTCCAAGTTATCTTAAATTAGGAATGTTTTCATTTTATGACAAAGATTGTAACAAATCGTGCTCGAGTAGGATTTATGTCTAGACTTCGGGTATAAATATCAAACCCCGGCTATTATAAAACATAAACAATAAATCAAATAGAAGTCAATTTACTTTTTTGGCTCTGGCCACCCCTTAGGAGTAGGAGTAGAGTAGATCTCGGCGAGTTCTTCAGTGAGTATGGCTGCATCGATCTGGTCGACCTCCACTGCTTGTCTGTAAGTACCATCATGGTTTATACCTCTGTTCGTATGGTTGCATCGATCCGATCGACCCCCACTGCGACTCTGGTATAGGCTAGTTATCGACTCTTGCCTAATTCAAGTATGGCCTGTGTGATTCTGCATCACACCCCACTGCTTGAACTAGATCAAGGTCAAGTTATCGGGTCTACCTTTGAATGGCAGTCTTTGGTAGATTCATTAAGTTACCAATATTGCTTATTGCTTTCATTGTTCATCTAATTACAGCAATATCCCTCTGCCCGATTGAGATTGGTCTGGATCGGCCTTATATCTTATTTAACCCATCGTTTGCCAATCTAAAACTGATCTAATCTACATCTTAAACGATGAGTTACGTTTTTATCAGCTGTTTTATATCAATCTTAATCGTGCATAGCGTGCGGTTAAGGCATGTTCGATCTTGAGTAGATCTATTGGTTAGCGAGAACCGTTCCATGGCCCATTATCATGGCCTGTGGGATTCTGCCTCTCACCCCAATGTTAGCACCGTGGAGTGGGGATCGTTAGTTGATAGATCCGTTCCTGAGAAGGCATGATCTTAACTGTGCGCTATGCCTGAATCGACTGTTTAGCCGATATCGAGCGCTCTCATGAACAGTTCACATTACAAGACCATTGAAGTAGAGATAAGTTGAAAGATATGTTAGCCCCATGATCTTGTTATTGTATTACGGCCTGCATGATTCTACCTCATGCCCCACTGATATTAGTAATGAGTTAGGGTCGTCGAGTCTATTGTTGTTTCTACGGCCTGCATGATTCTTCCTCATGCCCCACTAGTCATGGCGATAGATGAGATCTAACATGTTCATTAGATTTATCTTTATTAAATGGTTAAGTGGTGTTGAATTGTTTCTTTATATAAAAAGGCGTTCGGTTACTTGTAATCATTGGCTCAGTTTAAACCGATCATCGTTGATATCTTATTGACATTGATTAAATTATTGCTCGAATTATATCTATCTTGGATGATAACTGATTCTTCTTACATAACACCATGAGCTTTAACCGATTTATTCTTATGAATATGCTGGAATCAACTATTTAGTCGATCTGCTCTCATATCGGCTCTCAGAGCCGCACATTCGGGACTATCTGGCAACACCGGCAACGTCTCGGGAGGATTGCGCAGGATCGACCACCCTTGTGCTAAAGCTAGGCGGATCTGCTCCATCGAGCGGACCCTTCTAGCTTGCTGCGTGTGTCCTTGGCACGGAGATGAAAATTCTGTGTCGACACACGTTTCTGGCACGCTCAGTGGGACCCCACAATCGTCATGGCGGTTCACAACAATGACAACATCCTTATGGTACATTATGAAGACCTACCTGATGAAGATAAGGATACCATCAACAAAGCTACAGAAGAATTTCAAAAGAAGTGTTTGTTGTCCTACACCAAAACACGTGACAGCACAATTATTCGGAAATTTCCACTACCAAGAGTTCTACTACATAGACAAACAGATACAGTCGAAGCTGAAGATAGGCGTTTCTTTGCGGAAACCATAGACAAATCTATTTGTGATGCCCTGTCAAGCCGCAATGAAGCTTTCGTTGACGCATTTCACAACGCCATGAAAGAGGCGATTCATGGAATTCCAGTTAGTCAGGTTGGATCGACTTGTTACAACATTCTAGATCCGTTGACCCAAGGGACTAATCAAGTTAGCACCAGCCATCAAGAAGCAGCACCAGCTGGTAATGATGACATCCAGGCACTTCAGGGTTCGTCTAAACAAACTCTAGGTACTACTACAAATCAGATACAGTACAATCCTAGACCGTCGATACAGCATGTACAACAGCCGGCGGGACAGAGTCAGAACCAGATGATCAATTTCAGCACATCAGGCCACATACCATTGTCAGCTCAAAAAATAGCACCATCGATTCAAAGAATCCGTAGAGATATAGATCCTCATGTCTATAATCAGAGACTTGAAGCAGCAAGCCAGCAGAGGACCCATCAGATTGAGGTTCCATAAGGGTATCACTATGGCACAGATTATAACACTGTCCACATGATACCGAATCCAGGATATCAGGGCACATGGGATTTCAATCCACAAATGGGTCAGCAAATACCGAGGAATCCAAATCCGCAAGCTGACGAGTTATTGCTGAAGGTGACCGAGATGATGAAAAATCAGTATGGCCTGAAGCCAAAAGGGCTTACCTTTTCGTACAAACACCCATATCCAGAGTGGTATGATTAGGTCGCTCTTCCTACAAATTACAGGCTCCTACAGTTTGCCAAGTTCACTGGTCAAAACAGTACAAGCACGATAGAGCATGTCAGTCGGTATCTTACACAATTGGGTGAAGCATCAGTTGAGGATGCCCATCGAGTTTGTTTCTTCTCCTTATCCCTGTCAGGGCTAGCCTTCACTTGGTTTTTGTCACTACCAGTCAACTCCATTGCCAATTGGGCTGACCTAGAAAAGAAGTTTCATACATATTTCTACACTGGGACTGTGGAAGAAGATAACCGATTTAACAACCATGAGACAGAGGACTAACGAATTGGACACTGAGTTTCTTCAAAAATTCTGAGAGACTAGGAACTTGTGCTTCTCATTGAGCTTGGCAGCTGATCAGTTAGCTGCTTTAGCCGTCCAGGGAATGCTGCCAATGTGAAAAGAAAAGTTGCTAGGGCAAGAGTTTGACAACTTGGGTTAGTTGGCTCAACAAGTGACAACGCTCAATAGCCAATTCCAGAGTATACACAGGGATACCCAATTCTAGAAGAGTACCACAGTAGCTGAAGCTTATAATCCATATTCAATTGACGACAGCTATGAAGATGAAGAGGAAGAGGTTGCTGCAGCTAAATGGAATTGGGGCAAGAAGACAGTAATGGTGCCAAAACCTTGGGGAAGAGGAGTCGAGGAGAGCTATGACTTTGATGTCACAAAATCGGACAAGCTTTTTGACTTCTTACTTGAGAAGGGCTAGATCAAATTGCTGGACAATCATGTTATGTTGCCCCCTGAACAATTGAAAAATAAGAAGTTCTACAAGTTTCATAATGCTACTTCTCATTCCACCAATGAATGCAGAATTTTTCGGCAGCACATACAGAGAGCTATTCAGCAAGGGAGGCTCAAGTTTGATACGCCTCAAAAGATGAAAGTTGATGATAATCCTTTCCCAGGAGATCAAAATATGGTCGATGTTAGGCTATTCAAAGGAAAAACTAAGGTTCTAACATCGGCCAAATCAAGAGAAGCCGGGATAGTTGATCCCAAGATGCAAATATCGGCTGATGAATACAGAGAGATTAGAAAGCGTCGTGATCAGCAAAAGAGCCGATATGAGTAGGGGGAAGCGTCAAAGGATGGAGCGACAAAGCCACGAGTTACATCTCGAATCTTGTTGGATAAGTGGCAGCGGCAGAAGGAAAAGGATTATCAGTGATGGTTAGAGGATCAAAAATACCAGCGTCAACTGGAAGAAGAAAGGTATGAAAGGAAGCAAGCCAAATCGCACTGGAGTTGTCCTTTCTTCAGATATTGCTGGAACAAAAGTTTGAAATTGCCTACCAGACATAACTGTCCAGAATGCAGCAATCAATATTGGGAGTTTAGGCAATCTCAAACCAACCGTCGGTCTATCCATGCCTAGGATACATATCATCATAATAACATGGATCGGCGCTTAAAAAATAAAAGTATTCATGATCGACTGGGAAAAAGAGTTGTTGACCAAGATTGGGCTGATCATGAAGAAGGAAGCAACCAGAGGGAGCATGTCTGGCAAGAGGGCCAGTGGTGCCCCGGAGGATTGACAAGAAGCCAGAAAAGAAGGGTGCAGCGCCTAAGGAATAAAGAGATGGAACAGGCTCAGCCATCCGGTAAAACTCAAGTGTGGCGTACCAAGCAAATAGCTGATAAGAAGCATCCATCGGCTAATATCCAAATGGCTTTTCTGTTGCCATCAGAATTCAGAGCTCCGGCCGATCAGGAAGTTTATTCAGACTTTGATGAACCAGAATATGAAGAGATAGTTGCCAAGTTAATGGTTGTATAGCAAACAATATTTGATAAGCCAGTCAAGCATCGGCACTTAAAGGCTTTATATATGAAAGGTTTTGTTGATGGGAAGCCGATGAACAAGATGTTGGTGGACGATGGTGCTTCTGTCAATCTTATGCCTTACACCACTTTTCGTAAGCTTGGCAAGGGACCAAGAGATTTGCTTGAAACTAACATGATGCTTAGAGACTTCGGAGGTAATACATCTAAGACCCAGGGGGCAATAAACGTCGAACTGACAATCAGGAGTAAGACTCTGCTCACCACGTTCTTCATCATTGATGGAAAAGGATCGTACAGTCTGCTCCCCAGTCGTGATTGGATTCATGCGAATTGCTGTATACCATCGACCATGCATTAGTGTTTGATTCAATGGCATGGAGATGATGTCGAACTGGTTCGTGCTGATGAGTCCATAAGCATCGCAACAGCCGATCTACTCTTTTGGGAACTAGGAGACTTTGAATGTTTTTCTGGCAAGTCATGGGAAGGAGGCTTCATTAAAATCAGCAATGAAAGACAACAACCGATGCAAGTGATTGACTCAGAGAGTTTGTTTTAGTAGAAGAGTCACAGCTGTTACGTCGGCTGTTGGATCGAAGGAAAAATGAGCATTAAGTCTTGGAGATGGGTTTAGGCCGACGTATGTGAATGCTGAGTTAAAGTGTAAGTGCGATTTAGAGTTAATGGATTTCTTAAGTGAAGTTCGATTTCGCTTAATAGGATGCTTGACTTGGATTGATCGATCATTTTATCTTTGGAATGAAAAATGCTAGAAAAGATGTTATCCTAAGATCTGAATTTGATAGCCGATTCGTTCTCGGCTCCAATAGCCGGTACCAGGAGGGTATCGCCTCTAGTTCAAAAAATGAAAGATCTTCGAAGACATAAAAGCCGATACGATACATGTCGCCTCTAGAGCAAAAAACCAAAAGAGCAAGAGACATTCACAGCCATGCACAAAGGCATCGCATTGAAACATATTCATGAAAGAACAAGAGTCGTTGTTCATTAGATTACCCTAAGTACAAACTAATCAAAGACCTTGTTCACCACATCCTGAGCGGATGTTGTGGCGGAACCTCCTAAATTATAGGGCCCACATGCACCTGTCACTGTCCAATGACCTCTGACGACTATGCATATGTTCCTGGTAACTTAAGAAGACTGTCGGGTGTCCTCGGGGAACCCTGAATCATCCACGATTTTTCCGAGCAGGATCCATTACAGAGTCATTGCAGTATAACAATAGTTTATTCATTAATTTACATCAGAGTGAAATAGCAGAAGTCTTACAATAACTTAGTTTACAAAACAGTTGTTTCAAACCTTATAGACTAAGTACGATTATTATTACAAACCATAGTAGTGGAGTGGCATTAGTAACATAATACAAAACAGACAATTAAAGTGGCCTGCCCAAGGGCCACACATTTACTTGTCATCATCGATTTGAAAAACAGTCATGCAGCACGGTCCAAAGCAGACCTGCTCATGAGACTCACCTGCAACAAGGGTTAAAGAACCCTGAGTACAAAGGTACTCAACAAGACTTAACCGGAATAAAAACTGAGAAGACTCAGGAATGCAGGCTCAGGGATTCAAGGTAAGGCTGTAGCAATAAACAAAGTTCTTTTGTGTAAAAGCTCTCTAACAAGATTATTTCTTTCAACATATAAAACTTTATAAAGATCATATATAAAGCTGACATGATCCATATTGAGATCATGAAACTTCATATCAAACTCTTTCTCAAATCTTACTCAAGTTCCATTTATTTACTACGATGATGAACAGTGAGTTGAGTCTCCATAACCGAGGAGCAACGATGATTCGAACCAATAATAACCCAGCTGGGGATTCCCAACCACACAACATATGCAGGTCCCTGACCTACATATACCAACCTACACTCAGATCCTCTAAAACAAGAACGGATCCGCGCCACCCGAGAGCACAATACTCCACCAATCCAGCCCATTGCCACATGGGTACATGCTACTCTCGCCATCTCTCCACTCCTAGTGCGCGAGTAGCCATTCTCGTAATAGAATAGCCGAGTTAAGGCTTACCGGAGTATGTGGCTAGTACTACAAAGTCTCACCTCATGCAATTCAACAACGAACGGTTCTTAATCGACACAGGCGGAAAGAACCCGCTCACAAGACATCCATGTCTTGTGGCTCTCACACACCGAGTCCACCTAGTCTAGATTTATTACTCCACAAGCTTATATCTCATGACAACGTAAATAACTGACCATATCCAAAAACCCTTTTATATCTCATAGGTGATAGGTAATCACTCGACTTTTATCTGTCTAAGCATGGCTAAGCATAACTAGGCATTCTCAAATTAAAACTGGTAACAAGGTTGATATGGAAAAACAAGGTTGGTAATACACCAATTAGGTTTTCACTCAACTCCTAATCACTTAATGCAGTACTTGAAAGCAAAAGAGATATAAATTTGTAAAACACAAGGTAGGTTTAAATGCATCCGGGGCTTGCCTTGATTGTCGAAAAAGTCAGGTTTTGGAGTTGTTCCACAGATATCAAACCCGACCTCAATAGGTGGATTAACTTCCTCAACAACTTGATTGACTACCATGTTCTCACTTTCGTTCACTACACGTAGTAACAATGCCATGTTTAATATGATGCGAGATATAAAACATGATGCTTGACGATGGATGGATGCAAAAGTAAGTAACTTGAATACAACTTTCCTTCGCGGTACAGTTACAAGCCAAAAACTAACTAAACCTTTTACATAAACTCAAACACTTACTTTAAGTACCAAGGATCCTTTTATGCTAATTACCCAAGGTCATCACTCAATCCAAAATTCAAACAAAACCTAAGTCATTAAGGTTTACGATTAGTTTTTATGAATTAATTATTTAATTCAAAATTATGAAATACATCAACTTTCTCCAAATGAGCTCAAACTTTTTGGGAAGACTCATCACGTGATAAATAAGTGGCAAAACAATTTTCATAATTTTTGGATAATTATTTAAGCCTAGAAAAATCATGGAACCCATTTATTAATTAATTTGAGCAAATTTTATTACATTCAAAATGTACTGAAAAATAACATTTAATATTTTTTCTAAATAGTTTACATCTTAGAGAGGTCACACAAAAATTTTGATATTTTTTGGAGCTTTATTAAATCATACACAAAAATAACAAATCACAACACTCTTTAAACAAATATGCAAAATAGAAAAAACCATTTTCAAATAAACGGCCACTGACATCGGGGTCCCACATGTCGGCACAGTACCCCATGCTGACCATGGCGGTGAGGCTTGCTGACCGGCGGTTTCTCGCCGACGGCGAGGTCTCCGGCCACGACCGACGCACTACCATGTTCCCCAACTCACGACGGTTCGGTTAGTGGTACTAGCTACACCAATTACGCGCTTGGACCAAGCTCGTCGCCGGCCATGGCGGCTCGGCCAAGCTATGCACGGCGGTTCCGCGGCGTTCAAGCTACTATAGTTCGCTAGAGCTTCATATAACCACTCAAATAGCAGTAGAGGCTTACCTAGATCGTGCTAGAGCGTTCGGTTGACGGTGAGCAGCAAAGGTCGTGTCTGTCAGCGTTGATGGCGGCGGCGGCAATGGCAAGCTCGATGTTTCGGTGGCTGCAGCGGAGGAATGGATCAATCAAAAGGCCATAGAGCATCACGGCAACACGGTGAAGCTGAAGGTATGCATAGCAAGGGCAGAGACAGACCGTAGAGCACCGGCCACGGTGAAGCGAGGTCGTCGGTGATGCGGCCGGCCGTGAGGAAGAACGGCGACACGCATCGTATCTCGGTGAAATCAGGTGCCAAGGACCGGTCAACTGGGTTCGCAAGGAGCAGGTAGAACGGTGACCTGCTATGCTGAGACTGGGAGGACGCTATGGCTCCGGCGCAAGCTCGTTGGAGTTGTGCGGTGGCGACAGAAAAAACAGAGGAAGGAAGCGGAGGAGGACGGCGACGACATCCCGGCTTTATAGCGCGGCCAAGAAGCATGGAGAAGCCACGCAGCAGCCTTCCCATGCCAGCGCGAAGCCGGAGATGGCCACGGGCGCGCCTGGAAGACGGTGGAAGATCGCCGACGGTGAGGTGTCGCCTGCTGGCACTGTTCCAACTAATAACCGAATTGCCACTCGCCTAATTTCTCAAATTACTCCCAAATTTGTATGGTAACTCAAAAATCTCCAAAAATAAAAGTTGTTCCAAATTAAAAGTTCTACAACTTTACTTTAATAACCATACTCCAATTATGTCTACATTTTGAAATGCAAGTTTAAAATCAAAAGGGGACACTTTAAGAATTTATCCCTTTTCAAATTACTTCAAATTTTACATAACAACTTTGAAAACTCTAAAAACTAACTTTGTACACATTGACAAGCTCTACACTTTTTATTTTAGGCTCAACCCCAAAATGTGCTTAGATTTTGAATTAGGTTTCCAAGGTAGAATTAAATGCTGGAAATTAGGGTTTTCGGAAATCCAATTCAATACAAAGGTTTTGAACTTGATTCATCCATACAAATCAACACATACAAACATAAAAATAAACTTGTTTTAGTGAATGCATATCAAAGTTTTCACTAACACAAGAATGATGTGCAATGCATATGATACCATGGCATGTTTTAAGGTTTAAAACACCAGAGGTGTTACAGATGTGATGTCTACTACGGCCTCCGCTGCCATGGTGAATTGTTCAAGCAGGTCCTCGTGCTCATCAGGGCCGTCGCCCATTGGGAAACCTGTTTCCATGGCGTGAAGCTCATACCCAGTTCAGACTTGTGTCGTGGTCAGCGCCACCGCCGCACCATGACGAACGCCATGGAGGGCGATCTCCCGAACGCGGACCGAGACATCTTGGTGACGAGCGTCGATGGAGAATCCTCGGGCATTGACAATGTCTATGGCCACGTTCACCACCAGTTGGAGAGATTCCAACTGTGTTGTCAGGGCTGACAATCACGAGAACAAGAAGACGGTCAAGATGAAGATAATGGAAGTCAGAGTAAAAGCCTTCATGGGATTCATCTTACCCGCCACCAAGGCGTCGGATTTGGCCAGCCACGCTCGGACGGTGCTGGCCTCCTCCTCAGCCACGTGAAGGGCGACCTAGGAAACCCCGAGGCGAATCTCCAGTTGGCCGTTCTCCCAAGTCACCTCGGAGTAACGGTTTTGAGCCATCCTCCACTCATGAAGATAGCGCCGGGCGTCGTCACCGTTGTAGGAATTGGAAGAATCCAACGATGAGGCCGGCACAGAAGATGCCGCATCAGAAGGCCTGTCAGCCCTAGGAAGAGGACGGATACTGTCATTCACAACAAACCTGTAGGCGAATCAGAACTGTTCATCATCATAAACAAGAAATGTCAAATCTCACCTCATGCGCCGGAGACGCTGATTCATCGGCATATTCTCTTCTGGGATTTCCTCCGCCGCGCACTTGCCTCGGTTATCTTCATCGGCCATGAAGAATGATTGGATCTATGAAAGGGAGAAGGAAGAACCGCTATAGGGTTTCGGTAGGTGGAGAAGAGCAAAGGAACAGTTGCGGATGGAGATATGTTCGAGGCAAAAGACATCGGCTGGTATTTGAAGACATGAACTGAAGGGACGGACGCCTCGGGACACGCAAAAGGCAACCGCAATTAATAGGAGGCGAAGCGTTGCTTCACCAATGTCGAAGAAAATACGGCACCAGATGACTGAGGAAAGAAGATTAAGGGGCTCCCTTAATGAAGGCCATGTTTCTAGACTTGAGTGGGATTAGGATCAGAAGTCTAGAATCGGCTATTCTAAAAGAATAGGCTCTTTAGCCGAAGCGGACGTGCTCGGTCGACTAAAGTGGTTCTTTAAACCTCTTGCCTGTTCAAGTGCCCCTTGGCCAAGAAGGGAGACAAAACTCTAGAGAAGGCTAAGAATGGTTTCCCGTGATGACCAAGAGCAAAGGAGCTAATGTGATCACCTTATGAGCTCGTGCATGGACACAATGCAGTCTTTCTTTGGGAAGTTCAAACTGGATCAAGGCGTGTCGCGTTGCAAAATGATTTGTCAAGCCGAAGTCTACCAGAATTTTGTGACGGATGACTTTAAAGACTTGAGTTGCCTTCGGCTGCATGCTCTTGAAGAACATTGAAGCCAATAAACTGAGGATTGTGAAGTATTACGATTAAAAGGTCAAGATCAAGCAATTTTGTGAAGGAGACTTAGCCTAAAAATAAAATCGCCGATCGGGGCAGAGAATAGCAAGTTCAGCAGAAAGTCACCCAACTGGGAAGGACCTTATCGGATCAAATATTATGTGCCTGGTGATAATTGTATTTTGGGGATACTGAGAAGAGGAGGAAAATTTGGCAGAGCAATCAAATGGGAAATATTTGAAGGAATATTACCCTAGCATTTGGATTGATACTTAACAACCGATTTGCTCGGCCATCAGTTTTAGTAGCCGATGCTGGAAGGGTATCGTTGCTAGCGAGAAAGTAAACCCAAAGGGGTGAAAGCCGGTACAATACGTATCAATTATATAGACAGAGCGATATGTATGGTATGAAGCACAAAAACAAAAGGGAAATCGCTCAAGATGAAGAATTTTTGCTAAATATCGCCTATTACAAGTCATGGGCCGGAAAACACTTTGCCTACTATATCATCGGCCAGGGTGTTGAAGGCCACGGAGTTGGTGGCGCTAAGAACATCCTTAACCAAGTGCTCATGATCCTTAGGGTGCACCGTGTTTGGAAAACCATGAGGAAGAAGCCGAAGATTGTAGCCGGAATGGGCTTGTGCAGCAGCCAACGCCATGGCGGCACCGTGGCGAACACCATGAAGAGCAACCTCCCTGACACGGTTCAGGATGTAATGCAAATGAACCACCGGAATAGCACCCCTGGCATTGATGAATCTCGCCGCGTGGTCTACAGCTGATCAGAGGCTTTCCAGTTGAGCAGATAGATCTAAAAGGGTTCAAAAAGAAAATGATCAGAGTCCTAAATGTGAAATAAAGAGGAAGCAAAGGATATGATGTCTCACCTATGATTTTGGCCTCGGCTTTGGCCAACTTATCCTCCATAGAATCAACCACAGGAGGCGATCGACATTGAGCAATGGCTAGGGTCGATTCCGCAAGAGAAAGACATTTGGCAAGACCCTAGCCGTGACGGTCAATGGCGGCAAGAATGTCATCATTGTCGATCCGACTCCTCTGATAGCAGGGGAGCAGGCGATGAGTTGGTGCTGTAGGGAACCCCAAAGGCTGAATAGAGTCAGCCCTCTGCTCTAGAATGGTAGAAGCATCCTGGTTTGCACCCTCTTGGCGGCGAAGATGCTGGTGCGATGATGCAGATCCAGTGAAGACCTCCTCAGTGGACCTCTTGCTATTCTCCATAGTCTCAAACATACGGAAAAGGCAGGGGCTATACTAAGGACGCAGAAGGTTTGAGACGAGGCGAGTTGTTCTCCAATCCATAGCCGTGCCCCATATATATAGCCTGGAAAGGCAAAATCAGTTTTGCCGGAGATATGAAATTAAAATCAGAAACAGAAACAGATTAGCACTCCAGGAATTCAGGGGACGGATAATGGAAGGGGAACAAATTCGAACTTATTGTTTCCCCAAATTATGAAGCATCGTGAGACGGATACAAAGAATCTACATTGACTAGAGATCTACTCACGGAGGTTTCTTTGGATTGAAGTGAGTCTAGATCCCCATAAGGCCAAGGGTCATCATAAACCAAGTCACATCGGCCCATTGATAAGATTGTGCAAGCCACCTACCTAACAGATACCTAGCTAATTCCTCGGTGACTAGGAGACCGCTGGAAAGAAGCTTGTGGCTTTCCCGATGGGCATTTGATAGAACAAACAAGGGGAAGGTGTCCACATATTCTAGCCTTCGCAAAACATTAAAATAGCTTTGTGAGCGTGGAGAGAAGACTCAGGTGATATCACAAGAATTCTTCTAACCGTGATGGTTGGTCTTCTTGCTCAATGAAGTGCTAGAATAAGTGACACAATCACCCCATGCACAAGAATTCTTCTAACCGCTCATGATCATCATAGCAAAAGGATAGACCATGGAGGGTCCAACGGAGTCACGAGCACTCGAAAAGACGGATGGAAGGAAAACATGGCTGAAGTGTTGAGTTGCTCTCGCCGGGGTCGGATAAGCGTTTTATAGCCGGCCCGGGAAGATGAATCCAAATGCCCATGAAATAGTGATGCTCTTGTAAAAAGTTTTGAGGCATAGGCTCGTGAATGGACGCAAGCGGCGACAAACAGTGGACCCCAGATCGAGGTTCTCTACCCGTGATTGTGGACCAATCAGGGATGCAGACATGATAATTTTGGAATAAAATTACTTTTATCCCAAAATTATGGGGCATGTGTTTACGCCAAAATTTGGAAGAAGGATCTCAGAAGCTCGAGAGCTCCCAGAATCATGACAGCAAGGGATCAATTGCGTGTAGATTGAAACCAACTGATTTGGATGCAACACTAGAATCGGCTTTCTTCAGATAGCGCCTGTAGATAACGATAGAGGCTATGATCGGCGCTGGGATGAGACATGTTGGACTCTACAAAAAGGGAAAGATTAGAGTCCAAGTTATCTTAAATTAGGAATGTTTTTGTTTTATTACAAAGATTGTAACAAATCGTGCTCGAGTAGGATTCATGGCTAGACTCCGAGTATAAATATCAAACCCCGGCTATTGTAAAACATAAACAATCAATCAAATACAAGTCAATTTACTTTTTTGGCTCCGGCCACCCCTTAGGAGTAGGAGTAGAGTAGATCTCGGCGAGTTCTTCAGCGAGTATGGCTGCATCGATCCGGTCGACCTCCACTACTTGTTTGTAAGTACCGTCATGGTTTATACCTCTGTTCGTATGGCTGCATCGATCCGGTCGACCCCCACTGCGACTCTGGTATAGGCTAGTTATCGACTCTTGCCTAGTTCAAGTATGGCCTGTGTGATTCTACCTCACACCGCACTGCTTGAACTAGATCAAGGTCAAGTTATCGGCTCTACCTTTGAATGGTAGTCTTTGGTAGATTCATTAAGTTGCTGATATTGCTTATTGCTTTCATTGTTCATCTAATTACAGAAATATCCCTCTGCCCGATTGAGATTGATCTGGATCGGCCTTATATCTTATTTAACCCATCGTTTGCCAATCTAAAACTGATCTAATCTACATCTTAAATGATGAGTTACATTTTTATCGGCTGTTTTATATCAATCTTAATCGTGCATAGCGAGCGGTTAAGGCATGTTTGATCTTGAGTAGATCTATTGGTTAGCGAGAACCGTTCCATGGCCCGTTGTCACAGCCTATGGGATTCTGCCTCTCACCCCACTGTTAGCACTATGGAGTGGGGATTCTTAGTTGATAGATCCGTTCCTGAGAAGGCATGACCTTAACTGTGCGCTATGCCTAAATCGACTGTTTAGCCGATATCGAGCGCTCTCATGAACAGTTTACATTACGAGACCATTGAAGTAGAGATAAGTTGAAAGATATGTTAGCCCCATGATCTTTTTATTGTATTACGGCCTGCATGATTCTGCCTCATGCCCCACTGATATTAGTGATGAGTTAGGGTCGTCGAGTCTATTGTTGTTTCTACGGCCTGCATGATTCTGCCTCATGCCCCACTAGTCATGGCGATAGATGAGATCTAACATGTTCATTAGATTTATCTTTATTAAATGGTTCAGTGGTGTTGAATTGTTTCTTTATATAAAAAGGGGTTCGGTTACTTGTAATCATTGGCTCAGTTTAAATCGATCATCGTTGATATCTTATTGCCATTGATTAAATTATTGCTCGAATTATATCTATCTTGGATGATAACCGATTCTTCTTACATAACCCCATGAGCTTTAACTAATTTATTCTTATGAATATGCTGGAATCGACTATTTAGTCGATCTGCTCTCATATCGGCTCTCAGAGCCGCACATTCGGGACTGTCTAGCAACACCAGCACGTTCCGCCCTTAATTACTGATAAGCTTTCTCTCCTTGTCAATTGCAGGGTCAAATTGACTGGCACATCTCGGGAGGATTGCGCAGGATCGACCACTCTTGCGCTAAAGCTAGGCGGAGCTGCTTCATCGAGCGGACCCTTCTGGCTTGATGCGTGTGTCCTCGGCACGGAGACGAAAATTCTGTGTCGACGGCCGTACTACCTACCGATGTTGCCTTCCAAGCTCCTAGGGTGGAGAACTATAATGAGGAGAACTCTGACAAGGCCCAGCTCGTTGAACTAGACAGCCTAGAAGAGGAACATCTGGTCACCTGTGTTTGGACGGCAAAATACGTCAACGGCTTGCGCAGATACTACAATTGCAATGTCGACGACCGATTCTTCGTGGTCAGAGATTTAGTACTTCGCAGTAAACAGAAGATAGATGAGATGCATAAGCTCTCCTCACCTTGGAAAGGCCCCTTCATCGTCAAGGAGTCACTCGACCAGGTTCCTATAGACTATGCGACATGGACGAGAGAGATATCCCAAATTCTTGGCACATCGACCTACTTAGATGTTTCTACTTTTGAAGCATTCACTCCAAAAGATATGTACCTTTAATATTTGAGTATTCAATAAAGTTTTTTACACTGACGTCTCTCCATATTGTTCTCTCCATGCTTTTTCGCTGAGTGCTTCTAAATCTGTGTTCAATGTCTTAAAGGCGATATGCCACCTATGTTCCACGCAAATACCCGAACAAACACGTTGATGCTCAGACGCCTCCAGAGATGACCCTATCTCCGACCTCTCCTTGCACATGCATGAGCGTCCGCCCTCTACGTCATGGGTGGTCAGCAGCGGTTCTTTGGTGATGCACTGTTTCTTCCCACACGCACATGGTCCCTATGCCGCGCGTTATGGATAACAGGCTAGCTAAGTCTGGGGACTCAGCTATACACTCCTGTTCGGACATTTTATATCAAATATAAACACAAACATATCGTAACTGCAAGTGTTCAACAAACGTCGCTAGATATTCAACTAGAGTTTTTTTCTAAAAACTCTACCGAGCACTGCTCCCCCTCACCAAACAGCTCGACATCCTAGCCAACCTCTTTGCTGGCTCCTCTACGCCGTCCTCCAGCTTGGTGATCTTATCCGCGTTCGTGCCCTGCGCATACCCAGTCACCACCCGCTAGAGATCCACCAAAGGGTAATGAGACTTCAGCTGTGCGAGTGCATGGACGACAGCTCCATGGGTCGCGCTGCGCGCGAACTCCTTGAAGTCCGTCCACGTCGTCCGGCTATGATCCATGACCGATCGGTGCAGCCCGTCATCGAGCAGTCATCCTCCCTCGGGCTACTCTAGGCCAATGTAATCCAGCATAGGCTGGATCCCCACGATCATCGTCTCCAACTTATCATCTCAAGACTTTACCTGCTCCACGAGCACTTGGAATTGAGATTGAGACTGATGTCGATACTCTACAAATGACATAACTATATGTTAAACTCATTCCTAAGGCCGCACAAGTTAAAACTGCATGAAAAAACACTCACGGCAATGGTCTTCAAAGGCCTTCTTAGCCCTCTCCTCCGATTTCTCCTTTGCCTCTAGAAGCTGGCTGACGGCTTCCTAGGATAGGCCGAGCTCCATCTTTAATGCTGCGCACAACAAACAGACATGTCACAACACTAAATAACAGCAAGGCAAAATTCTGAGTCAAATCTTTTTCTCGATCAGCGCTATGGCCAATATGCTTGGCCATCGACTAGCCCTCAACCTCCATCTATTGGCGCTCCTCCTCCAATGCCTGAACCTTCACCTCTAGGTCCTCCCTGTGGTGGTGCTCTTGGAGCAAGAGCGCCTGGAGGTCGTCCACCGACGCCTGCAAGTTCTTGTTCTCTTCCAGCACTGGGGCCATCTCCTCAAGCAGCCACCCGCGCTGCTCAGAAACCTTCATCACATTCTATAGTGGGCAAACATATTAGCTGACTCCTTCTTTCTACAAAAAAATAATTCTCTCAAGCTTACTTCAATGTGGGCTAGCATCGAAGTTAGATTGGCCCTCAGCTTTTTCAACTTCGAGCTCGCCTCCCTCTCCTCCAGCATCTCAAACTCTTCGCGGCGCTGAATGACGGTATGGAGGAGTTGGGGCGGCGGGGTGGGGTCCCGCACTATCTCTTCGAGCACAATGGCGGTCGATGGCAAGGATGCCCTCCTTGACTTCTGCCATGCTCGGACAGGGCGTCCGAGCACCGCCTCCGCTATTGACGCAACCGCAGACGGCGCTTGTTCAGCAGCCGTGGGTGGACCTTGCGCCGTACTGCTCAGCACGTCCCCCGTGGGCAGCATATTTGCCCCTGCAAGGCTACTCGACATCGTCGTTGCATCCCACATCTCTTCCATACCAGGATCGCCATCGTCGTGCAACCCACCGCCAGCAGACGTCGGTCCAGTTGTCGAAGGCTCTCCCATAGTAGGGCCGGTTGGCCCTGTAGCTATTGATTATTCTAGGGCAGGGGCAACTAGATCTGTTCTTATCTACGCTAGGTCAGCGGGGAGAGCCACTGGCTCTCTCGCGTGCCTTTCTTCGCTAGCAGCCGATGGCTGCATTTCCTCCATCAACTCCGTGCTTCAACAAGCAACAATATGTTAAAGAAGCAAGCTACAATACCAAAGCAACAAAGCAAGTGAACAAGGTACTTACAACTGTGACTCCCATTGCGTAGCTCGAAACTGGCACCCCCAGAGTCATCCGCATGGCCGTGGGGACTGTGGTGGCTGCCTGCGCTATTACCACAAGGGGTGTAACTGTGATCTCAGGGGCTTCAGCAGCTGTCCAGGCTATTGATGTTGGCGTCACATGAGTCATCGCCACTAACAACACCCGAAGACCGCCGGGCATTGTGGCCGTGGCTTGCCACATCCGTCGCATCTCGCGGGTCTCCGCTCTGACTGGCACGGCCGGTGGTGGCATCCCATCCCTCGGAGATGGTGGTGCTACCAACCCATCATCATCTGATGAGCTTGAAACCACCATTCGCCATCTTTGGGGGTGAGCGGGAGCATCGATGTTCGTCGGCCGCTCTTCTCGATAGGATGATCCCACCATCTTCCTTCTCTTTAGGGACGGCTCCTCGCTAGCAGGCCGCTTCCCCCAAAGTTTCTCACGAACATCTAATGTCCGCTCACCTCCGTATTCATCATCATTATCATCCAAGCTGTCCCCACCAGCCTCCGAGCTGGCTCGACGCTAGGGACTGCTTGGCCAGGCATCAACACCCCTTGGCCAGTCCATCGATGGCACAGCTGAGAAGTATGCTGCTCGGTCCTGCCCATGGATCTTCAAGAGCATGAGTGAGTACATTGCAACAAAAAAGGAATTAGGCCAAACTAATACAAAGACTCTTACCACTAGTGGGAGGTTCCCAACACTAAAAGCCCTCTGCTAGTCGTCAACCTTGTGGCACTCCATGAGGTTAAACAACACCCCAATCCACCGCTTGAGTTCCTCTCGGGCAATCGGCTTAGGCACCTCTCGGGTCTCGTCAGTAACCCCTCGGAATTCATATGCAGGGTGTGCCCTCTCCTTGCTGGAATGGCATCGCTGAAAAGTAAAGTTCATCACCACTATGACCCCATCTACTCTCCTTCGGTCAATCAACGCTAGGAGTTTCCCTCACCTGCTCCATTCCACTGGCACTAGGTTTCTCTGACCACCTGGCATTAGTCATAGGAATCTGATCAATGTCGCACGCCACATAATGTTCCCCCTATGGCATGTAGAACCATTGCTGTGCCCAATACTTCACATTTATGTTCAACAGGGTAGCGATGTACTGCCCAACCATCCCATCCCGCAGCTACAAGTACGTGCTACCCACAACTCTAGATCCAGATCCCCCATGAGATTTCAAACAGAAAGTGGTGGAAGAGATCAAAATTTGGGAGAATGCTAAGATAGGCTTTGCAGAAATGGATGAAGATAGAAACATGAAGGATGGAGTTTGGGCCCAAGTTGCAAAGACTAATGGCATAATACTCAATCAATCTGTGGAGGAACGGATGGATCAGAACACCAAATCTACGATAGAAATAATCTTCAAACATGACCAATTCATCATCATGGGGGGTAGGAAAGCTCTCACCATGAGCAGGATGCCATCCCACTATCACCCTATCCGGCTGCACGCCGTCCACCACCAACTGGTTGAGCGCCGCCTCATTGCTAACAGACCTCACCCATTCATCGGTGCGATTGAGCTCGCGCGATGCCCTGCTCGAGCTGCTATGGTTTCTCTTGGGCGTCATCTGGTTGATCTGAGGAATGGTGGGAGATTATGAGCTTGTGGCTACTAAGATGGCAGAGCAGTTGCCAGGTGATGTGGTGCGGGCATGAGGAAGAAGACGAAGAGACAAGAGCAAGGTGGGGAATGTGCACCAGGGCTATGACACTTTATAATGATTCGACCCCTGACCCTTTGCCTTCTAGGGATTTTGGTAAACCCCACCTGACCCACCGTATTCCCTCCCGAAACCGCCGCACGCCGGTGGGCCACCAAATGCGCAAGGTGGGCCGTGGCGTTAAATCGCGTTAAATGCAGAACGATGAAATGAATCTCCAAACTCAGCGCTGGATCAACGGAATTAAAGATATGAAGGCATGCCGAATCGGCGGCCTTCTAGGGTGTCCACGTAAGTTCTTTTTATTTAGTGCGTTAGATTGAAATTCCACGGTATAGATGAGGCGCGTCATAACCGGCCTTCATCCCTGCATTCCGCAGTAGATAGATGAAGCAGCTGCACACATTAAATGAAGTACGACTTCCTCTAATCGTAGGCGACATGCAAATGGACGGTGGCGCGTAGCAGACGCATGGTCGGTGCCTAACTAGTGGGCGGCACGCATGCGTGCATACATACTGCTGGCCCTTGTTTGCTTTGCAGAGCTAGGCTCCACCATGGTCGTCACACGTAAAATGGTGCTCCTTCCTCTTTCTCTCTCTCGAGTGATTGGCAGGCGGCAGCAGCTCCGCTCCTCCCCTCCTCTCTCTCCTCTCCACGCTCTCGCTCTCTCCCTCGCACCTCGTCGCGACCGCCGAGGCTCCCCGCACCCTATGCGCGGCGCAGCGGCGTCCTCCGGCATGGCGCCATGGTGCGCCATCCAACGTCAGTGGCCGCAGCGGCATCCGAGCCCCTGCTCTCCCCCGATGACTCTATGGCCGTATCCGTCGATCTACCCACCAGATCCGGTGCCGGTGCCGGTGAGGTCATCGCTGACAACTAGGTTTGAACTCGCCCAGGTCAGGTATCACACCACCGTCCTCGTTGTTTATCTCTGCATCTTCATAATACCTGTGCTTCAGTGATTTGGTTTTCTTTGATGTGACTGCGGCAGGCTAGCTGGCAGCGACGGCCTCGCGTTCTGCAGTGGAAGGGCCGAGAGTCGCAACAGCGGAACCCTAGCCTCGACCTCTATCTCCCTCTGGCCATAGTTGTTCAGGTAGGAATCTCCTTTCCTCATCGTTCCTCGGGTGGTTCGTGCCCCGCTGCCTTCTAGATTTGTTTTCTTATGGGGGTCGTGTCGTGTTGCGTAGATGCGGATGCGGACGCGGACACGTCGGGGGCTGATTTGCTGATTAATTCTTCCCTTCTTGCTTTGTTGGTAGGTCAGCGGTGAAGGATGAGCAGGTGCTGGAGCCGCACGATCTATGTCGGCAACCTCGCCGGCGACATCTGGGAGAGGGAGGTGGAGGATCTATTCTAGAAGGTGGGGAATTTTTTTAATTGTTTGATTCCTTGCTACCCTATTAATCATTACGGCGCCGGCACATCCATGGAGGTCGAGTAGGGTGTGGAGAGCCAGACCACGCCCCCAGCTGTCTGTGCGCTGCAGGGGGAGGCATTCCACCACCACCAGCAGTAGCACCGGTGCCCGACGCAGCACTATGTTGCGTCGCCGCAGCTGTAGCTCTCGTCCGCTCCGGCCTGCCGAGGCTTGCCACCGTGCTATCTGCGTCGGCTGGCCGCACCTACTCGACGCCGTCCTCCACTGTTGTGGCGCCGCCTCCCATAGCCTTGCCTCCTACCAGGGCAAGGCAGAGTGGGCTGGATCCGAGGGTTAGTGCTGAGGAGCCGCAAGCTCCGAGAAGGTCTAGACCCTTTCACTTTTCTCCTCTCCTGACGGGAATGTTCTTTTTCTCTCCTCTTGGTTCTAGATCAGGTGGAGTATTGATTTATTTTTTCATCTGATTTGGGGTCCTCTGTATCCTCGATGCTGGCTGTGTGTGTGTCGATGGACCTTCTGTTTGTGGTAGCGGATCTATGAGCCTTGTTTTGTGTTTTTTTCCTCTGTTGGTCAATTCGTGTCCTCGTTGTTTCTCACACTAATTCTAGTTGCAGATGATTGCTATAGTTAAAGAGTTATCTGGACGAATAGAGGTGATGGAGAAGAAGCAGGTCTCTTCTTTATGCTATAACCTCATGAGAAGCCTTGCATCTGTTATACCGAACCATGCAATCTTAAATTTGTGGGAATGTTATATGCAAAAAAATAAACCAGAAATTGCACTTTGAATAGATGTGTTGATAACTTAGCATGGCAATGTAGGAACCAGGAGAATAAAGCAGGCGACATTATGTTGAGTAAATTTTTGTATATTATTATACTGATGATAGTAGACTGCATGCGTGTAGGATTGGAATAGCTAAATTTTGCACTCTAGAGTGGCTAAATTTGTTATGCGGCACTAACAGGGAGAATCCATAAGATGCTTGTAGTGTCTTTGGTTCATGGCTACCTAAAGACATGGAAGAAGCAAGGCAGGATGAAATGAAAAGATTTTTCCATTATGCTTCTAAATCAGTCTCGCATCTGCTTAGTTTCTAATCAATCTTTCAGCTAGGATCCTCTATGATTGATTGTTCAACCTCACTCTTTCAATATGGAAGTAGAGAAAAAGGATGCAAGCCCAAAGTATAGGAAAAACATCTCATTTGTTGGCAAAAAGTTTTGGTGGTTAAACCTAATTTATGTTCAAAATGCAGGCTTGGTCCAACAAAGAAGTCAAACATTTACAAGGGGTGAATGAGAGATTGCTGAAAAGGTATCAGTTTCTACCGTTCATTTGTTCTAGAATGTGAAAACTTTTTTTCTCATACATTACTGAAGCCCTTAGACTTGGTGGAACATGCATAAATCTGCCTAAGACACAAACAGCTTGGGAAATAATAACCATTTACTCATGAAAACTGTGTAATTCTGCAGTGAAGAAAAACAGTTCCTGGTTCCATTTCAATTTGATGTACTATCCTTTTTGGGAAAATATTTGCTTCTGACACAAATCTCCACATAATATGATAAACTCTTTAGCTTGACTGACTTTGTCACACTGTTCTTCAGCGCTTAGCTCTAGCTGGTGTACCACTAAATGGTGTGATTTATGCTGTTGGTGGCTTCAATGGTGTTGAATATCTGAGGTGCTGTACTTTCCTGCCTGTACTTAGTACTTGATTGGTTTAGTTTTGATCTGGTGGAAATACTACAGCTCATAAAACCTCCAGACATCTCAAAACAGTTAGTTAAACCACATGCGCTGGTCTATGGTTTAGTGCAAATCTAAATAAACTGAATTATTTCATAAATGTTCATTAGCATATTCTCTGTTGCTATAATGGCAGTGGTATTTGAAGTGAGAGGAACAACAAGAAAACTATTCAGCTAACTTTGTGATGTGTATTGGTAGCTCTGCTGAAAGACTTGATCCTCGGGAGCCTAACTGGAAAATGCTGCCAAAGATGAGTGCAGGAAGGGGCTGTCATACACTTATAGTGCTTGATGAGAAGATGTAAGTCATGTAACTCTTTCTTTTTATGTCGAAACAATGAACTGAAGATATGTAGGATGTTCCTTCTGAAAAATATGCTATATATATAACGCGTGCCCAGCAAATGAGGGGGGGCATCAGGGTGTATACTATCCTTTGTTGACGTAATTTGCCTTTGTATTTTCTTCTAGATTCTCGATTGGTGGATACGACACTGGGCCTAAAGCAATGGTGGCTGCTGTTGAGGTGTGCGAGCCAAGGATGCCGTCATGGATGATGGTTGAACCCATGAACTACACCAGAGGATATCATTCTTCAGCTGTGCTCGGTGGCTCAATATTCACCTTTGGTGGGGTGAAAGGTGAAGCAGATACAATCTTGGATGTGGTAAGTAGCAACACCAAATGACAAATTTCTTATCGTGTTCATTTGGCTGTTAATAATTCAACTGAGCTGGAACCAAAAATCATACATCCAAAATCTTGCGTTTAGTTGCCAGGGCTTGATAGTGAGGCAGTCACTGAACTGGTATTTGTCAAGGGTCTGCCTACATCAACTGCATATGTTGTTTGTTATCATACCAGTCTTGGCATGAAAGTGTACTGCATTTGAGATGAGCACATATTCTAGGGTCCTTAGGCACTTGTTTTTATTATTTTGCTTTTTTGTCCCTACTGCATATACCATTTTGTTGTCATGTCACTGTCTAGTGCATTTTATCTGAACAAGTGAACATGAATTCTTTGGTTTCCTTAAGTACGTTGTTTTGGTCGTTGTCGTTTTTTCTGCATACAATACTTGTCAAGTACGCGCCATGGCTAACAGTTAAGCATTGTTGTGATGGCGCTTTGTCAGGTAGAACACTACAAGGAAGGGTGTGGTTGGGTGACTACGGGGTTGAAGTCGATTGGCAAGAGATGCTACTGCTCAGCGGTTGTTCTCTGACTGTAAGTGCATACAACAGTATTGACATGGCGAGATATTGTAATTTCTGACAACCAAGTGAGCAGGAAACTGATATTAGGCAAGAACTTAATTAGTACTTAGAAGGCTCTTGCTTAGCCTGAACTACCAATAGTAGACATGATGGAGGGCTTCCTCCTCTTAGTTTCTGAATCTCGGAGAACTGTAAAACATTGAGCTATTTGTGTTGACTGGGTCGATGATGCAGCAACACCGGATGTGACAGAGTTGGTACTGAACTGGTGTAGAACGGCACTCGATTGATGAATATCCAGCAGCACTGTGATGGTTATTTGACTCTGTACGTTGTGCTCTGCTCTTTTGGTTCTAGGCTTCCAGCTATTTTCTAAAGTAGCTTGTCAAGATTCCTACTAGAACTAATACCCTACATACAATCTACTGCATAATCGTGATCAAATGTAGGATAAGTGGAAGTACACGTAAATCTAAGGCTAAACAAGAAGGAAACCAAAAGAAAATAGGGTTCATATATCATGGGCTTGATTTGTGCTACTGGACACACTAAAAACTTGCGGCCTTCTCAATTCTCATTCAGAACAAACCTTCTTTAGTAGGCTGAAATTGCAAAAGACGTTGTGAGTGTCATCATGGGTGGTGGTGCGACGTGCTGTGGATGGCGGTGCAGAAGAGACAGCGGCGTGACGCTCAGAGGACGGCACCAGTGTGCGAGAAAAGGAGCGCGGGTGAGTGGCCACTGGCGGTGCGCGTGGCTTTAATTTGCATGCGGTCTTAGGTCAAACATACAACTTGAAAATAAAAGCCTACACTATGTTAGTGGGAGGTCTTTAATTTGTGAAAAGGAGGCTTTAATTTGTTACCTCCTTTGTGATTCATTTCCAATCATAGCTGGTCTGCTTGCATCTGAATGGTTGCTTTTCTTGTAACCCGTTTGTTTTTTGCCTCGAGAACCCTAAGTAAGTCTAACGAGGTCTAAGGGTAAATCGACATAACAAACACAACGGATAAAGCAAAATGCACGTCCAAAACACCCTTATACGAGTACAACATACAGGCACTCCCTCTCCCATTCTCGACACATCGTTTGGCTCCTATGACCCGATGATTCTTAACATCTACGACTGAAATACAATGGAAAGATTACAACACTAGAGGATGGCGATGAAAAGCACTACTAGCTACGGTACATGTCCCCTAGGACAACTCATCTACTTCGTCGGACCAAACGGCTTCATTCCCGGCCTCGGTTGGTTCTTCTTCTGCACTGGCTAAGGATCTATCTCCTCTCGTGGTGGTGGCTGAGTGAGGGGAAGCAAGGACTCTACTTCTGATACCTTCGAGGGTGGAGGTGCTGGTGGCACTGCAACACCGTTTCTCCTTTCCGGTGGGTGAAAAGGGATTCCCTCCAAGACCAAGGGTTCCTGCCTTTCTGTATCAAGCGTCCTACGCTTGGCCCTTGTGACCAGATAAGCATCCTCCAGCTGCTGGGTGTGCCGATCTTCAGCCTCCTTCAGGGCTTCTACCATGGTAATCTCATGACTTTCTGTGGCTGCCACATTGGCGTGCGCCTCAGCGAGTTGCACTTCGAGCATCCTAGAGAAGATCTCAGCTTCCTCGGCTCGGCGGAGGCACTTCCTTAGCTCCGAGGCCTGCCGGTCATACTGTTCATCTAGAGCAATCAAATACGTGGCCTGATGTACCACAGTTGGGCTATCTTCTTGCGCGTCCCGCCCTTGCAAAGCCTCCATGCGAGCCCTCCATACTAGTCAATTCTTTTCCAAAGGTGGAAAGAACTTCATGGGGGTACGACCAATTGGCTCTTCATAGATCTGGCAAAGATGCCGCAAGGCTTTGCGAGCCACAACTTGGTAGGTGTCGACGAAGCGAAACCCGGTTGCGGTCACATTCCAGGCTTCAGTGATATCGAGGAATTCCTCACTCTTCCCAATGTAGACGGTGACCTCACATCGCTCAGTACCATGTTTCTCATACTCACAACCCTCATACTCGGGGCAATCCTTGACTCTGAGTTTTTGCAAGGTGGCATACAGGATTTTGGGAAAACCCTCAGTGTTCAGGCAATAGCTGCTAACCCAGGCTCCTGTCATCCTTGGTGGATGATGGTTACAAGGAAGGATCGAGCGAGAAGCTTGCTCGGGAGAAAGGCTAGGTGAGCTGAGACTCACCGAGTGGTGGTACCAAGTGGCTAGGCTAGGCCTTTTATAATGGAGGAGCGGTCATTAGGCCTGGCGTAGTCCACCATTTAGTCTGGCGCAGAGAACAATAAAAGGAAAGCAGCAGGATTTTTATGTGCATGAGACAAGCAATGTCCGAGGCCATTCCCTAGGCTATCTAGAAATTCACTCAGTCAATTTAAAAGCTCTTGACATCTTCACCTACGCAGGGTGGGTCAAAAGCAGGTGGACACATTTAATGCCTCCCCTCCATGCTACCATCAGATAAAAATAAGTCGGGCAGGTGGACATATTTAATGCCTCTCCTCCTTACCATCAGATAAAAATGATTCATCGACCATGCAGGAACATTTATACTTACACATGCATCCATGCATCTAAGACATGGCTTAGTTTGTGTGCACATTGCTCCCGAGGTGGTCGGTGGTTGGGGCTGGTAGCCAACAGGGAGAGAACGATGTGCCAAAAAGCTGAGAACGGTTTCCCTATATGTTGGCAACAGTGAAAGGACGTATAGGACGTGCATTCATACATATCCTGTTTGTGCATTATAGTGCCGCATTGCTGGCAGATACGCCATCCATAGGTGTCACGCATGTCGTATTGTGCATGACCTACTCGTTCCTATTCTAGAGTTTGGTCTGCACTGTGGCTTCATCCTTCGCGTTCACCCGTGGTTCATGCCTGTAGTGACCCATGTCTCCTGGTACCCCTTTTCTACACTCTTGTCGGACCCTTGCCCTACAGTCGTACTACTCAGTAATGGCACCGCACGTCACTTGCCTCGAACGTGCGGAATTTGGTCAATTCATTCGTAGTGATCCCGCGCAGGAACCCTAGTGAACTGTGTTAGGACCACAGACCGCTCCGCCTTTATAAGCAGAGCCTGTCTTAGCCATTGGTACCACCACTCGGCGCACTTTAGCTCGCTTACCTTTTCCTTTGAGCTAGCTTTTCTCTTAGCCTTCCTCACAACCACCGTCAGAAATGGCAGGTGCCTGGGTTAGTAGTTACTACCTGAACATTGAGGGTTTTCCTAGAATCCTGCATGCCACCCTGCAAAAGGTCGAAGTCAAAGATCGTCCCGAGTATGAGGGCCGTGAGTATGAGGAGCAAGGCACGGAGTGGTGTGAGGTTACCGTCTACATCAGGAAGAGTGAGGAGTTCCCCAACCTCACTAGAGCCTAGAGTGTGACCGCAACTGGGTTTAGCTTTATCGACACCTACCAGGTTGTGGCCTACAAAGCCTTACGGTACCTCTGCCAGATCTATCAGGAGCCATTGCTGGTACCCCCATGCGGTTCTTTCCACCTTTGGACAGGAATCGGAGGGCACGGAGGGCTCGCATGGAGGCTTTGCAAGGGCGAGATGCGCAAGAGGATAGTCCTACCGTGGTGCATTTGACCGCGTACCTTCTTGCCCTGGATGAGCAGTATGACCGGCAAGCCTTGGAACTAAGGATCTGCCTCCGATGGGCGGAGGAAGCTGAGATCTTTACCCGAATCCTCTAGGTGCAGCTCGCCGAGGCGCATGCCAGTGCTGCAGCTGCTGAGAGCCGGAAGACTGCCATGTCTAAAGCTCTGAAGGAGGCTGAAGATCGGCATGTCCATCAGCTGCGGGAGGCCTATCTTATCACCAGGGCCAAGCAGAGGACGCTGGCCACTGAAAGGTAGGATGCCCCGATCTTGGAAGGGATCCCTATCCACCCGCCTGAAAGAAGGAGGACCGGTGTTGCAGTGCCACCAGCACCTCCACCTTCGGAAGTGTCAGAATTAGAGCCCTTGATTCCTCTCACTTAGCCATTGCCAAGAAAAGATGCAGATCCATAGCCAAGGCGGTTGAAGAATCCGCCAAGCCCGGGAATGGATATGCATAGTTTCAAGTAGATTAGTTGTCTTGAGATGCTGTACCCGTAGTAGTAGTGCTGTTCTTTGCTGTCTTCCGGTATTGTACTCTTGCCATTGTTTTCATCCGTACTATTGAGATCGTCCATCTTAGGGAAGGTGAATGATGTGTCATGAATGGTAGACTGGATGCCTGTATGATGTGCCCGTATAAGACCGTTGGAATATGCATTTGGTTTATTTCCCTGTGTTTATTGCGTCCATCTACTTAATTCCCGTTAAACGTGCTTAGAGTTTTGAAGGGCGATGGTAGGTGGGTTACAAGAGAAGTTGCCATCCAGATACCAGCAAACCAGTCGTGATTGGATAATATAGGACACTGTATCGATTAATTATGGATGTCCTAGTAGAACACTTGAATCTCTTTAAATCAAATCCGCCGTTGGATTTGAATTCATTATCCCTTGTTGTGAAGGGAACCCTTGTTGTTTGAATCTTCCCTTGCAATACTCCCCTCATTCTGTGGTCTATGACCCCACCGCCTTTCGGCCATGAAGTTGGCAGTAGTTGCCTGGTTAATAGCTTATGGTGTCGTGATGAAACTGGGGGCTCTCTGTGGAACAGCTACCACATGGTGACGCTGCTCGCCACGCGCTGGTATCGAGGTTGTTGACCAAGTACCTTTACCAAGTTACACCGCCATACCACTTTTGATACAAATATTCGGGTGTTTGAACGAGAAATCCACAATGGGTTGCTAAAATAGTATTCTCTCAGAGTAAATAAGAGGAGGTGGTTTCGGAGGAACCACGTATGTTGCGATCTCACTTCATACAGAGTTTGGCGCATATTGTGGACAAGGAAGGAAAGGAAAGAAGAACACCTAGGAAAAGTTAGCCTTGGGTAGTAGGGAATGCTTGAGAAAAGCCTGAGTGGATGTCAAGTCCCAGGCACTGTGCCTAGCTCGACCACGCTAAGCACGTCGGGTCGCTATCACCGCCTGCCCCGCGGACGCCATCGGTGTCGAGCCCATTAGCACCCTATCCTCGCATGGCCTCGACATCGTGCCGCACTTGCCATCCTTGTGCATTGTACGCTTCTCCTTTTCTCGGCCTCCGGTCCGCTCTTGATCCTCGCCCTCGTCCTCGTACCAGACCCCCATCCCTTCTTTCTTCTTTTGGGGACACGACCACCCGCACACCTCCCTCATCGAGCGAAACCTCTCTCCTCTCCTTTATTACCCCCCTCCGCTCGCTTGAGCAGGGAGTGTGCCATGGCCGGCTATATCTCCACAACGTGAACCGGCAGCGTATCCTATCCATGCCGTCTCCACTTCCGGTGTCCTGCGCCCCATCTTCGTTCGCCACTATAAGATGCCCTTGGTCCCTGCTCTTCTTCTTCATCCCCATACTTCTTGAATCCGAAGCAGAGCTATGAGATCTAGTCCTCAATCCGTCTGACTGAGGTGATGGTGTAATATAAGAATAAGGGATCTGGTTTTTGAAGAAGTTCAAGTCTACCGTTGGTTAGTTTGGTCTTAGGGTTCATGATTTTTGACTTCTCAGTCTCCTGTTTCTGGATCTGATGGTCATACGCCATGCTTTGGATAATCATTATCTTGTTGTTTCTCCATTGCCCTCGTCTATCCCGACTTCTAGAGTAAGCCTTGGTTGTGCTAGGTTCCTCTTAACCATGTAACTTTAAATCTCAGTGTAATTTAGTGCTCGACACCGTGTAATCTTTCGTTTAATTCCAGATTTACGAAATGTGTTGTAATTTCGCCTAAGGGGAGTGGATCCTAATTCACTCTTTTGTAAACCCTCGCGTTAGGAGAAGTACTTGTGTTGTAGTTTTTGCTATTTCCACCTATAATGTAATCCTAGCCAATGTTGTGCTTTAAATCTAAGTTTGTTAGTTGCTTGAGCCCAACTCCATCAAATACTTCTTTCCACTAACATGTCATTGATTTGCTGGCCTAGAATAGGCACCATGTAATGACAACCAACCTCTATGTTCATTTATAGTATTGAAACTAATCTTCCGTACCAACACGATACGAAAACATATTAGACATATGAGCCCTATTTCTCAGGATTTTTCCTATACCAAACACATCACCCGCAGCGAAGCGCGGGCAGCAATGGCTAGTTCTTTATGCATCTACGCCAAGGTTTTTTTCTTTGACCCTACTACAAGTTTCCTTCATCATCTTCCAGTAGGCTCGGGGACTAAGTGTGTACACTTCACCTTGCAGTGAATGTACTAGTTCCTTGATTACTCGAACTTTTGGCAATAATGCAGACTGCATATTTTTCTTTGAGCCTGCTATAAGATTCCTTCATCATCTTCCAGCTGGCTTGGGGACTACATTGTGTACAATGCACCTTGCGGTGCATGTACTTTTCTTCTTCATGGTGTTTTCGACTTCGTCAAGTCTCTCCCTATGCTCTGCCCTGATGACCACGTCGTCAGGACCATTGCAATTGGCACTTAAGTGTGTACACTTCACCGACCAAGACTTCAAATTTTCTTACTTGAGCTCCTTACATCCTTATGGCAAACCATGACTTCGAGTGAGCCTAAGCTTGACGCTGAGTTAAATTGGTCGGACACCTGTCTCAGCTGCTCAGGCACCCACTTTGATAGCTCGGATGCTCGTTCGAACTGCTTGGACGCTTGCTTTAACAACTCGCCCCCTATTTGAACTAGTCAGAATACGGATCCTGATGAGTTGCTGCAAGTTGGACAGCTCAGATGGATGTAAGATGGTGTTGCTCAGCGAATGCAAGGTGCTCAGGGACCAGCTGTGGGGATATGACCCCCGGTACCCGTAAGGATCCACACAAGCCACTAGGGGAGGCCCAGAACACAAGACTATGCGTGGGTCGTGCCACTGATCGAGGCCCATCTCGCAAGATAATGCCACATGAAGTATGCAGCAGGACGATGTGCTTTACAAGGCAACGTAAAGATTATCGATGATCGATGAAATCTTCTCAGATATGATAGATATTATATGATCTATAACTTCCTATCTTGTAAACTGATCAGAATGGAAATAACCGATCTGTAACCCTACCCCTCAAGCTATATAAGGCGGGTAGGGACCCCCTCATTTGAATCAAATCATACGCAATACAAACCACAAAGACATAGGACGTAGGGTATTACGTCGAGCTAACGGCCTGAACCTGTTTAAATCGCTGTCTCTTGCATTCTATGTCACCATCTAGTTCGCTCACGCGCACCTCCACCGATTTATGTACTACCGTGGGCATACCCTTCGATAGACTGCCGACCAGATTTTGCCGACACACTTTTTATTTTGTTTTCATCTTTTTTAAGATCACACCTTAATAATATATATAACTAGCTAAGGTCAAAAAATTATTTTGTTTTTGTTTGTTATGCATTTTTTTATTATTCTTAGCAACTATAGCAAACTTGAAAACAGCAAATGAAAAGAAATACTTAGCTAAATACATGGGGAATGCTCCTACGCAAAGCTGGATTGTTGATGTGGTCTTTTTTAGAGTAGTTTTACCAACGGATGTCCTTCTCGTCTTGGGATGGAGTGAGATGAAGACGACTAGATGAACTTGCTCGTGATCATGTGTATCATCCTACAAAAATATCAACAAGAACACCAAAACTCATGGAACAGATTAGGATAAGGGGTTAGCGGTCAGCCTTTCAAAGAGTTGTTGTTCTTGAGGTTTAGAAATATTTTTGTATTGGTAGAATTTTAGTAGGATGTTTACCTAATATATTTTTTTGGATTTTCTTATTTATGATATGTAGAAAATAAAATATGTATACATGGTATTTTCAATTTTTTTGCCACCGTAGTGAATATTCCCATGGGTATTTACACTGTAGATTTATTCACATGGGGCTTAGGATTTATAATGCAATGATAAATTTTTTATTTTCTTTTTCAAATGCAATGCTAATGTAGAAAAGTAAATATGCTAGTCTAACTGGTTAGAGCATCCTGGCGGCACTCCTCAGGTCCTGTGTTCGACTCCCCATAGGAGCGAATTTCAGTCTAGGGTTAAAAAAATCCCCTCGTCTGTCCCACGCCAAAGCACATGTCTAAGGACCGGCCCGTTCTCACAGGGCGACGGTGCCGCTGTGTAAGGGTGGGGCAGGGGTTCGAGGGTTTTCTAGGCCTGCGTGAGAAGGTCTTCTTCTTAATGCAATGCCTGGGGGTGGTCATACCCTCACAGGTCCAGTTTTAAAGTAAAAATAATTTATGCAATGCTAAAAAGTAAATATGCATAACTACCAATTTTACCTCCTAGCGAAGGTTCGGATTTTTAAGTCCTCTGGACAGGACTTAACTGGAGAAAGTCCTTTATTCTCTAGGTGCATTTGTCGGTCCTGGGGATGGAGACCTTGATGGTTGCACCTCTTGTGATGGTGACTCGGATGATGTCACCTTTTCCTTCCACATCTGCTTGGTCTATGGATTTGACTTTGGTGGAGTAGGTTCATCTTTCACAAGTTCTCATCTTTTTCCCAACCATTCTTTAGGGCTTGATTCTCTTAGCCTTGGGATGATCGACGTCTCCTCCTAGAGCGGGTCTGCTTTGGCTGTTCATAAGTGGTATAACTATTGTAATAACAGCGTACCTTTTCTCCAGGGAATTGGAAGTGGACTTGTCCAGATCTAACATAGATGATCGCGTTGGTGGTGTTGAGGAATGGTCTTCCAAGGATGATGGGTGTGTCGTCTTCTTCTTTACCCATGTCTAGAACCATGAAGTCAGCAGGGGCATAGTGATCATGTATTCTTACCATGACATCTTTCGCTATTCCCTCCAGAAATTGGATTGATTGGTCCGCCATCTGCAATTGCATATATGTAGGGAATAAAGGTTCTTCACCAAATAAGTATTCATACGTTACCTTAGACATTATATTGACACCCGATCCAATGTCACAGAAGGTGTTGTGGAAGATTCTTTATCCAATGGTACACTCGATTGTCGGTATGCCTAGATCATCCTTCTTGGGAAGGAATGGTGAAGCGAGGAGGTGGTCGTACTCTGATCGGAGTGTGTTGATCATGTTGACTGATTCTTCTGGTGATTGCCTGGCTTTGTTCTTCCTTCTTCTCCAATTATTCTTCCTCTTGTTCACTGTTGTGTCTTCGGGCAGGTACGCCATCTGTGGATGACTAGAAGAGTGATGTATGCGATTCTTGAAAGAAAACTTCTCCTTTTTGTCCTTAATTGTGAAGTAGATCTTGACACTATTTGTGTAGATGATGGCTTTTGCGGTGCTTAGGAAAGGTCGGCCCAAGATAATGGGTGCTCTTGCATTTCCACCTGTTTCCAAAACCACAAAGTCTACGGGAACATATGATTGTCCCACTCGAACAATAGCGTCTTCAAGAACTCCCATGGGGTAGAAGAGTGACTGATCTGCATGTTGCAAATGCATATTTGTGTACAACAAAGTATCTCCATTAATTTTATCATAGATTACCTTAGGCATAATATTGACACTTGCTTCGAAGTCACAGATAGCTTCTTGGAATATGTGCGGTCCAATGGCGATGGGGATGATAGGTCTTCCCAGATCGCCTTTATTTTCGAGCAAGGTATAGTCTATCCACCTTCCCATCAATGGCTGTGTATAGTAGTATGTTGCATTGTGAATGTCGACAAGATTTGCAGTTTCTAGATCTCCCGAAATCTTTCCTTTGTCGGTCGGAGGAACAACAGCAGCTAGCTGAGCTATTTGTGATTCTATCATTTTATTAAAGCTATGCTGGTTCTTAATGGTAGAGGAAAGGTTATCCATTCTATTATTTATATTTTCTAAAACTCTAGCATTGGGAGCTAATTTTCTAGATAAGCCCTCCATTATTTTAGTGTGGCCAAAAATCAATTCTCTCAAGGGTGGTTGATTGAAATTATTACCTTGAGAGTTACCTTGGTAGTTCGGCCTCTAGTGCTGATTCCATCCTTGATTTTGTTGAGGACAAAAGTAGTTGTTGTTGATGAAGTTCACATCCTCATGGGGCTCAGGGCAGTTGTTCTCTGAATGCTCAGTGTTTCCACACTCTTCACATGTCATGCTGGAATCATGAATGTGCATGACTTCTTGCTTCTCATTGGCTCAATCTTCGAGCTTCTCTATCAGCAGGTCCATCTTGCCAGACAGCATGTCTACCTCCTTGAGTTGATGCATACCTCCACCTCTCTTGCGGGTTTGAAGACGTTCTTCATTCCAACCTTGGTTGGAGGCCATCTTCTCCACAAGAGTTGTTGTAGCTGGTATAGTGAGTGATAGGAATGCACCTCCAGCAGCAGCATCCATAGTCTCATGGGTACTGTTGGTCAACCCATGGTAGAAAGTATGCATGAGCAGCCAATTCTCAATCCCATGATGGGGACATTCTTAAATGTAATCTTGAAAGCGTTCCCATGCCGTAGGGATAGATTCATCATGTTGCTGTTGGAAGCTTGAAATTCTCCCACGTAAAGCGTTGGTCTTGCCTATGGGAAAGAACTTAGCTAGGAAGGAAGTGGAGCAGTTATCCCATGTAGTATTTCAATCTTTGTTGGAGTAGAACCATTGCTTCGCCTTCCCCAAGAGTGAGAATGGGAAGAGGCGAAGTAGTATGGCATCTTTGGTCACCACTTTGATGGTGAAAGTGTTGGAGACGAGCACTCGTATCTTCATGTGCCTTTCCACAAAACTGGCTAGCTTGCACCATGTTGATGAGAGCTGGCTTGAGCTCGAATCCATTGTCTCCAAAATTGACTGTTGGTCTAGTTTGGATGTTGGCTAAAGTTGGAGTAGAGAATTCGCGGAGAGTCTTGTTAGCCATGATTTCAAATTCTGGTGTTAGGCTTCGCCTTATTTGGTTGTCTTCTGACTCTAAAGCTGAAACTTTCTTGAGTTTAGCCTTAGTCCTCCTGATTAATGCTTCTGGATCTTCAATGTAGTTTGTTAGTAGGTTAAAACCAGTAATACATTACCCTACATAAGATACAAAAGTAGACAAAACAAGGGTAAGCTTGTTTGAGCAGAGGTTAATGGTTATCTCGATCACATCAATAAGTATAATTTTATCAATATTTCCTTCTTGCCTAGCTACCTTCCCCTGCAACGGCGCTAGAAATGCTTGTTGGTATTTATTAACTTGTCACTTGTTTTAAGTAGCCACCTATTGTATATCTACATCTCTTAATATTACTTTACCAGGTTGTCATCCCTAGTGATGATGCCACAAATGCTTGTTGGTACTACTTAGCATTACTAGTAGAATGATACTAAGTAGTTCTTTATTATTTTATGTGACTATAAAGAATATATATATATATATGAATGAATGAAAGGGATCTGCAAGCGCATAGATAATATACCATTGTAGCAATTTACCTGGGAGTATTCCAGGTATTGTTATTTATATTTTTACCACAGGGAAGGTCTGGCAAGGACATGTATTGATAACTTATGCTATTGATGGAGAAGTAAACCATAACCAAAATTCTACTCACAATAGGTGTAAGTCAAGAGGTAAATGTATATATGAATGGTGCGTAATAACTAATCATTGATCACTCATAGTACTCCTTTCTATGGCATTAGCATGGTTAAGTAGAATATTAGAGGAATAATTCCTAAGTCATTCTTTTACAAGTCAAAGCATATATTGATTAGTGCAATTACACTTAGTAATCATGGCTAAGATCAACTTCATATCCACACAAAAGGGATATTACTAAGGAAGATTAAGAACAAAGCTTATCTTCCTTTGTAACTAGATCCTACTTGTAGACCTATATTCGGGGAGTGGACTACAAAGGACTCAACGGGAGTGTCACACCTGCGATCTACCACATGGCCTAGAATATAGGGTGTATCCGCAGGAAACAATGTATAAGCACCACGCTTACACAATGTCGACCACTCACCCCGTGTACTTTAGAGCGAGCGTTATGCGAACTTATGCTTGAACATGATGATAATCTAGCTATACTAAGCATATAATCAAAGTAGACGATGAACATGATAACTAGGAACATAAACAATATGAATAATAATGTCATAACAATTGTAGCAAACATATAAAAGTCATCAGAGATACAAAAGAGAGGTGGTACAAAGACTATACCAAACCACGCTCTTGACACGATCAGGAATCCAAGCGAAACCTGCATGCCTCCCTCTAGACCTAACCTAACTAGCTATGCCCCAGAATATGATGGAGCTCTGAGGATGATAAGGGTTTCTATCTTCTCAAATGACTTATTCCTCAGGGGGTGGTAGGGGCTAGTATATATAGGCCGGAGCATCAATCCTGATCCCTCGGATCAAACCAACTTGGATAAATGGCGTAGATGCAATCCTTAAGGCAATGGAGAACCGACGTAGCGAGGCGGAGGCTAACCGGTGGCCCTAAGGGCCGACCAGCTGCCCGGTCCCACCTAGCGGCCTCTCGCCCTCCGCTTCGGTATGGTGTCCTTTGGTTTCCTCTAGAACCTTCTAGAGTTGTTTATCCTACGGATAATCGCAATTAAGTCTGACATCTAGGTCCACCTTGACGGTTTTCTAGATAAACCCTACAGAAAATATAGATTCACCAAAACTCATGGAATTTGTTAGTTTAAACCCCTAAAACCTTTGTTGGTGATTATTTCCATGCCCTTATACAAGTTATATTGGTGGTTTATAATTTTTGTTAACTACCATCAATAAGCTTGTTGATGATCATTAACATCAATTATAAACAATCAATATAACCTACATGTATACTTAATTCCATCACCAAACATATGTTTAGGGGTTTAAACTAATAAATATCACGAGTTTTGGTGTATCTGTGTTTTTAGCAAGGTTTAATAAGAAAACCGTCAAGGTGGTCCCAAACGTCAAATTTAATCACAATTATCCACGACGAAAACAACTCCAGAAGGTTCCAGAAGGCTCCAGGAGGCAAACCACTGAAGATGGGGCCCACCTATCACTAACACAAGCCAGCCGGCCCCACCTGTAGGTTGGCCGGCCTATGGGGCCCACATGTTAGCCCCTCCTTCGAATGTCAGTTCTTCATCGCCTCCTAGATTGCATCTACGCCGTCCTTTTAACTCGGTTTGATCCAAGAGTCCAGAATTGACGTTACCCCCTATATATACGGCCCTGTCCCCCATCCCTAGAGCCATCTTGAAACCCTAATTCATATCCTCCTCATCAGGATCAGAACAACCTATTAAGAGAAGATTAGTCCTCCATAGGATCTAGTCTTATAAATAGAAATAGTGAGATAGAGAGTGAGGGAAGAGTTTGGAGAAGGTGATGGCCTATCGGTCCTCTCTCTCTTTGGCTTGTACCTTGGTGGATCCAAGTTCTACTTGAGCTTGCTTCTGAGATTTCTTTGGTAATCAACTTCTGATTCAAGTAAGCATCTTGTTTATATTATTTTTCAGGTTCACAACTCATTTGATTGCTTTATTCTTTAACCAAGAAGAGTAAAATATTAATTGTAGTGTAAGTGTGGTGCTTAGACTCTGGTTACTTGTGGATGCATCCTACATTCTAGATCGGTGGTAGATCGCGATGGTGGCTATATAGCTCGTTGAGTCCTTTGTAGTCCACCTCCCGTCTGTAGGCCAAGTAGGACCTCGTTACTACGGAAAGCATCCTCTACTAGTGTCTTTCCCTAAGTAATGTCCCTAGCTGAATAGTAGAAGACATAGCTTACTAAAGTCAGAACAAGAGAACCTTAGTTATCCTCTCTACGCTCCTGTTTATCCTAACCTTGTTGCTACCCTTAGTTAAGTTAGACCATAGTTAGTCTCACACATTTCCCTGTGGATACGATACTTGGAATACTTCCGGGTAAAAGCTACAGTGATATCCATGCGCTTGTGGATTTATCTATGTGCATTGAATATACCAACAAGCTTTCTAGCACCGTTGCCGTGGAAATGGTTGCTGAATTAACTACGAACCTAGCTTAACCTTGTATCTTTTATCTTTTATTTTATTCTTTTCTTTTTCACTATGGATTCCACTCCTATATATCAATATGCTAAACCCACGAGCGCACGCCTAGAGCCACCAAAATCTGCAAAGCCTATCCTAACACTTGGCTATGAGCTGTGCCCATGTTTTATAAAATTGATTCGGGAACAATCCTTCCCCGAAGAAGGCGATGAAAACTCATTCTCACACCTACGAGAGTTTGAGCAGACCTATGCATGCTTGCATATCGCTGGCATGTCTGACGAGACCTTAAGATAGAAGTTGTTTCTGTTCTCTTTAACAGGAAGAGATAAACAATGGTACAGTCGAACTGTAGGAAGTATGCAAGGAGATTGGGAAACGTTATGCTCTAAATTTTGTTTACATTTCTTTCCCATCTCTAGAGTGGTTAGCCATTGGAAAGAGGTTCTAAATTTTAGACAACTCGAAGAAGAATCTCTTGCCGCGTCATGGGCTCATTTTAATGACTTCACCACCACTGGCCCTGACCATGCCATTTAAGACCCTGTACTTCTTCATCATTTTTACATGGGTCTTAGCAAGGATTCTGTGTAATCCCTTGATGCAGCCTCTAGAGGAGCTTTCCTTTGTTTGTCTATTAGTGAAGCAAGGACTATCCTTGACAAAATTATTGGACGCATTCCTTACACTAGCATTCATCATGAACTCCCGAGGAAGAGAAGGAACCATCTCTCAATCAAGAAGAGGAAGTCTTGATAGCCAAATCACAACCATTCCAATCCCAAAATTTAGCTATCAATCTCGAACCATGAATACCCCAAAATCCTATAAGGGAAGAAGAAATTCCACCTTTGGAAAGCCTTGATGAAATTAAGGATGATCTTTATGATGCCGATTTAGGAAAAGCTTAAACTTTCTGCTACATAAGAGACCTTTGAGTGAATATAATTCAAATCCTCTCAAGAAGGGATCTCTTAGGAAGCGTCCTTAGTCCCATGTAGGACATTGGGAAGAACTCAAGGGTGGCATGTCAAGTGATGCTATAGAAGGAGAAACGAATCATTTAGAAGCCAATCCTATCTTTTCCCCTTCTATACTTATCGATGAAATCTGGTCGGCAGTTTACCGAGGGGTATACCCACGGTAGTAGATGATTGGTGGAGGTGTGCATAATATTAACCGGATGGTGACACAGGGCGCAGAGATAGTGATTTAGATAGGCTTGGGCCGTCTAATCGACGTAATACCCTATGTCCTGTGTCTTTGTTGGATTGTATTGAATATGAGATGAATTTGAGGGGGGTCCCTACCCACCTTATATAGTCTGGTGGTAGGCTTACAAGTCGGTTTAGGCCAAGATCTATTTGGTTATGTGGTAAGTATTTACAAGGAATACGATATCTATCGTATCCGAAAAGATCTTCCTTCATCACTAAGATGTCTTTTGATTGCCTTGCGGTGCACGCCGACCAGAACTGGGCACCGTAGGCCTTGATCTTATGGGCTGGACCTCCCATGGTGTTGCGGCCCAAGTCCTCTACCATGGGTACCTGGGGTTATACCCCCCACAACTAGTCCCCGAGTGCCTTGTATCCACTAAGCAATGCCGTTTTGAACAAGTCCGAGCAGTTTACTTGGTGTCAGCCAGCAAATCTAGCAATCTGACCAGTTTAACTGGTAATCCAATCAACAAGAAGAAGTGCCAACCAGTTTAACTGGTAATCTGACTAGTTTAACTGGTAATCTGACTGGTGGAAATTGAAGCCAGCCAATTTATTAGGTGATCTGATCTCGGACTTAGCCAAGTAAGGCTTGCTAGAAGGATGTAAGGAGCTCAAGTTTAAAATTTAAAAATTCTCCACCTTAGGTGAAGTGTACACACTTAGGCTTCGTTGGCGAAGTCAGATGATCATCATCCATGACTTATGCAAAGAAGATATTAGTTCTGATATATGCACCACGAGGTGCAATATATACATTGTAGTCCCTGAGCCATTAAATTTGATACAAGCACCGCTAGGTGCAATGTGTACATTGTAGTCCCCGAGCCTGACAGTAGGTGAAGAAGACACCCGGTGTCAGGATCAAAGAATTTCAATGATCACTTAGTTAAAACAACCAATTCCCAGCTTAGCCAAGCACATAGCTAGTCCCCAGCTTAGCTGAAAACCAATAAGAAGGAATAACAGTACATTCACCGCAAGGTGAAGTGTACACACTTAGTCCCCGAGCCTGCTGTAAGATAGAGAAACATCTATTAGCATGATCAAAGAATTAAGTGTGAAGGATGAAGTCCCCACGCTTAGCACTGGGTTGGTAAGATAGATGTACTTATCAAGGCTTCTAACATGCCACCCAAGATCAACACCCTAATCTGGACAGCATGGAGCACCTTGATAGCACATATGACATGCAGCGTCGGCAAAATGTAGTGAGCCAAAAGGTGAATCGATAGTCGAGACGTAGCAAAATCTGATCGCCCGAGGAGTCTCTAGCTTAGCTGGCGACACTTGCATGAAGAATCCAAACACCAAAGAGTCCCCAGCCTAGCAGGCGGCCCCATCATCACTGACAATGAAGGGACGGACAATCTGACCAGTTGGTTGGCGAAGAATCGAGCGTCGAGCAGCCCCAACAACTGGTCGGCGATGAAGTGATGTCGAGTAGATGTGAACGCCAAATAGTCCAACCAACTGGTCAGCGACAAAGGCATGAACCTATGGTCCGACCAGTTGATCGGCGAAGAAATCCGAACGCCAGGTGGTGCGACCATCTACACGATAATCCTGCAATACAAATATGTAGGACAGATAACAGAATATATGGACGTAGCGATGAAGAAAGCAGAGCAGAGTTTATCAGGAGCCATATATCGATGAATTTTATATCCTGCAGAGCAGTTTATGTTTATTTGGAGTTTGTTCATATTTGTAAAAAGAATGAAATCCCCATGCTTAGCACTGGATATTGGAGTAAAATTTGGAGAGTGCTTTGCACTATACTGTAGCGAACATTGGAGAGCAATGGCGAAATATGGAGACCGTGGCGAAATATGGAGACCGTGGTGAAATATGGAGACCGTGGGAAATTTGGAGACCGTGATGAAATATGGAGACCGTGGTGAAATTTGGAGACCATGGCGAAATATGGAGACCGTGGCAAAATATGGAGAACACAGCTTGATTACAACTCAGGCAGCTTGCTTAGTAGCTCGCTTGGTGGTTCGGCGGCACGACAACTCGAGTGGTTTGGTGGCTCGACGGCACGGTGGCATGGTGGCTCGGTGGCTTGGCGACATAGCGGCTCGGCTGCATGGCGGCTCGAGCGACTTGGTAGCATGGCGGCTAGGCGGCATGGTGGCTCAGGTGGCTCGACGGCACGGCGGCTCGAGCAGCTCAGTGGCACGGCAACTCGGTGGCATGGCAGCTCGGCGGCACAGTGACATGGACGTCTCGGCGGAGTCATAGGCAAACAGGCGTAATAGGAGCCTAACGGAGTCCATTCGCGTAGGGAGGCGAAGCCCTTGAGCATGTCTGACAGAGGCAAGGGCGTAGTCTATTTTGAATGGCGATAGTATGCGTCATCTTAAAGATGTTTAGCATGGAGAAAAACAAAAGATAATTGGAGGAAAATTATAAAGAAAACAACAAATGGAGAAAACATCATGGAGAAAATCATTATTGAAATGCATAAATACATAAGGGGTACATATCTTAGTAGAACGTCTCAAGGATAGAAACGCCTAAGGTGTTCGATGTGCCAGGAATTAGGGGTGTCGACGCCGTCTTGATCACAGAGCCTATATGACACTGGTCGAGTCATAGCCTTTATATGTATGGACCTTCTTAGAGTCGGTGATGCAAGTCTCCATTCTGGCCGAGAGGTCCATCGCTTTGGTGATGGCAAGTCCTTCTCTTTCACATTCGTAGGCGGTGGAGACGTTAGTGTGTAGGGTGAGGACGCCCTACTCCGTTGGAATCTTCAACACCAGATAGACATAATGGGGCACGTCCATGAACTTGGCGAGAGCTGGTCGGCCAAGGATGGCGTGGTAGGTGGTGTTGAAGTCTGCCACAAAGAAATTCATGTACTCAGTACGAAAGTGGTCGGCGCTGCCAAACTAGACTGGCAAGGTGAGCTGCCCCAAAGGTTGGGATGCTCTGCCAGATATAATACCCCAGAATGGAGAATCAATAGGAATGAGATCATCTTTAGTGAGTCCTGAATCAGTTAGGGCTTTGGCGAAGATGACATTGAGGGCACTCATCAATGAGGACCTTTTTGAACCACATATTGTGGATGGTTGGATCCAACACGAGTGGGAAACACCCAGGGTATTGGATATCTATCCACTAGTCGGCCCTACTAAATGTGATAGGATGCTCCGACCAGTCCAGATATTTGGGATCGGCGACAGTGTCGTACTTGGTGATCGACATGACCTACCGAGTGGTGAGCTTCTGCTGGCATTTGCTCTCAGAGGTGGCGCATCCTCTGAAGATTATGGCGACCGTCTTGTTGGCATCTTGGAAAGCAAGTCATGCATCCTTAGGATGCTCCACCTCCTTGCCATCATCGAACTCGTCATCCTTGCACATCTGCCATTTCTGCTGTTCATCGTGGAAAGCTTTGGCCATGCCATAGTATTGACGCTTGGTGTGCTTGCTATTCTTGTGAATTGGGCATGTACCATCAAGGAGCTTTTCGTAGGAAGCATTAAAGTTGCGCTTAGCGCATGGCTGCTCTACGTTGTTGATGAAGTTTTCTGGTCGGCGACGACGTGGTTGTGCAGTCCTCGATCCCTCTGGTCGATCATTACGCCAGCATTCGCGATCATCGTAACACCTATCGCGATCTTCATAACACTATTCTTCGCGGGGATCATCATCATGATGTGGGTGGTGATGCGAGCAGGAAGCACAAGCAACGTTGTCCTTGAACTACCGATCAGCTTCTTTGGAATCTACGTATGAGTTTGCAACCTTGAGGAGTTCACCGATGGTCTCGGGCATCTTGTGGTAAAGTTTGGAGCACAGCTCCTGATGGTGATGGAGTCATCTGGTGAAAGCGGAGATGGCCTCATTGTCCCCAAGTTGGGGATGGTGTTCCATGTTTTAGAGAAGCGCCTGATGTAGCTTCATAGAGGTTCCCTAGAGGTTTGATGGAGTTTCTCCAGATCATATTTTGTGCCAGGCTGCTGGCACATTGCCATGTAATTCTTGATGAAGACTTTCTTGAGATCATCCCAAGATTCGATGGAATCCTCCCTTAGGCCAATAAGCCAATTGTAGGCTATCTGGGAGAGCATGATAGGCAAATAAATTGCCATTACATTGTTGTTTCGCCCGATGACATGTACAGCGATCTCATAGAGCTACATCCATTGCTCGGGATTAGCCTTGTCGTCGTAGGGATTGACCCCAAAGATCTTGAAGCCTATGGGCCATTGTACAGCTTGTAGCCTTTCTGTGAAGGGGTGGGGTCCCATCGGCTCGATAGCGGGGAGTGGTCGGAGGCCAACAGGGTCATCGTGTTGGTCGTCATACTCCTGTTGGCATTGGAGTTCTTCCTGATATCACTGGGCACGACTGTTCTCGATGCGATTGTGGGCATCGAGATTGGCATTGGTGCGGTCGCGGGCGTCACCACGCATGGGTTGATTAATCTCCTGGTTGGCGTTACGAGCTGGTCAGCCATGCTGATTTCATGGTCCTTGTGATCCGGGATTGATGGCAACATTGCCCCTGGACCCCCTTGGATGATCTGACCGCTATGCTAACGACTGCCCCCATCACGACAAGAACCATGGGGGTTACTACTACGTGTGGTCGCTGTAAAAAAAGACAGAGCTGGGTTCCGGAAGTCATTGACCTGGACCTGAGCTGCTTTAAGCAACGCTTGAATCTTGAGTACCTCTGGCGTTGGTGGGAGTCTAGCCAACTTGTGGGTGGCCACAGCCAGATTGGAGCTCGACATCTACTCCACTTGCTGGTTGTCCACCATAAGGAACTTTTGTTGAAGATTATGGGCGAGAGGTGGTGGGCCACCTCTAGTAGCTTGGATGACATTTTTTGCTTCTTCATTGCAACATCGTTGGCGATCAGCGTTCCTAGTTTCGCGCTCACGGCGTTGGACACTGGTTTCTCCATTGATAGCGATGCTATCATGGCTAACCATGAAGAGCTCTCTCCCAAAGCCTAGAGGGAAAGGTGGGCAGGTGCTGGTAGAGCCTTCGGAGTATGGCTCGGGGCTTAACTCCAGGATTGTTGGGAGCATGTCATCTAGAAGATCTGTTCAGATTTATACCATGTTTACCATTGGCGCAGGCTGGTCGGCCTCAAGGAAGTCGATCTAATAGAGGTCATCGATGCGGCTACGCTTGGCGTGGTCGACGAAAAGATGGTGCATGGCATCCTGATAGATTAGACCCGCACCCACCAGCCCAAAAGAATAAGGCTTTGGCATGCTCTCCGTTGGGGCAGGGAGTGATCAGCGTTGGACGGTACGCCCTTCTAGAGTTGCCGTGATCACCAAAGCTTCATCTTGCCACTTCGGACGACGTGCACGAGCAGGGTGCTCGGCATTAGTAGCATGGTGACCTTAGAGTGCAGGAATTTCATCGCTCACTCTATATTGATCTAAGATTGAATCCACAAGGAGCTGGCATTCCGCTAAGCGGTCTATGACCTAATCGATGGATGTGATCAGATCATCATTGCTGATGGATCTCCTAACCTAGTGGCGAGGCACCGAGATTAGAGATGTCGTTGTGGATGTTGGCATGACTGGCGCAGGGTGATTCTGCACTGCCTCCATGATTTCCTCGACGCCATCGGTGCCGATGACCTAGGTCATTGATCTGACCGTGAAGGTCTAACCTAGCTCGGGAAGGGTCATGGAGCTCAGGAAGTGGACCATCTGGCTCACCATGGAATTAGCACGAACACCCCCTACCTGGTGTGCCACTGTCGATGAAATCTAGTCGGTAGTCTACCGAGCGGTATACCCATAGTAGTAGATGATCGGTGGAGGTGCGCGTAATAGGAACCGGATGGTGACACAAGGCGTAGAGACAGCAATTTAGATAGGTTCGGGTCATCTGATCGACGTAATACACTACATCTATTTGGTTATATGGTAAGTTGGTTTAGGCCTAGATCTAATATTCTACTTAACCACCTTATATAGTCTAGGGGTAGGGTTACAAGTTGGTTTAGGCCTAGAAATATTTGGTTATATGGTAAGTATTTACAAGGAATACGATATCTATCATATCCGAAAAGATCTTCCTTCATCGCCAAGATGTCTTCTGATTGCCTTGCGGTGCACGTCGACCAGAACTGGGCACCGTAGGCCTTGATCCTATGGGCTGGACCTCCCCTAGCGATGCGGCCCAAGTCCATTGTCGTGGGTACCTAGGGTTATACCCCCCACAATGCCCATAGTAGGTGTCTCATATGAACCCATCTCTAAACCCATCCATGACCCTGATGGTTCCCTTTATGCTCTTTTTTCAGAGTCTCATGATGATCTTAGAAATCCACTAAGACAACCAAAGCAGGAATCATGAAGGATCCATGGAAGACCAAGAAGAGCAATGACAATAGCTAGAGGATGTTAAGAATTCATATGTCGTTGAATGGATGGACAAGGACGAAGCCTTAAGGGTAGAACCCAAACTAGGTTTAGATCCAAATGGTGAGCTTAAGTCAATCTCTGTAATAAACAAAACTCATCCAAGTTTGGAGGAAGCCTTGGACAAGATCAACTCGAGAGTCACCAATCCAAGGGCAATTTTGGACATCCATGAAGAATCACCCTTGGAGCTTGAAAAGGAAAATGACATAGACGAGCATGGAAGTTATTTCATGAGCACCTCATCAAATCCATGCTCACATGAGAAATCTTCTGAATCAATTGGTCTCTCCAACATTGCCACACACGAGATCTTCAACCCCCTCATACTCCCTATTCATAAAGACTTTGAAAGGGTGGTTGTAGATGCATTTGTTTATTATAAATATTGCAAATCTCATTGGCATGAATCCTGAGATCGGCACCCAAAGGTTGGTGTTGGAGGGGAAACCACCTCACCAACTTAAAGCGTGATTCGAAGATTTCCTAAGGATGAGCTTTTGTCCCAAACCAAGCACTTTCGGGAGATAACATGAACCTTCACATTTTGCTGTAATGCCCTTGTGAAATGAGCATACAAATATATATATGAAAATATTCCTTCGGATATTTTGTCACTAACCAATCAAGGTTTGAAGCAAAAAGAATGGGGGATAACAACGCCAGGTATGACCAACCAATTATCATGCAACATTTAATCACATCCATCCAAACTTGATTTTGCATTTGCAAAATTCAAGTGTGGGGGATGAACTTCTCTAAAAAATTTATGCCATGTTGCTAATTTTGGTTGTCTCTACCTTCAAGCCATGCTCAATTTGCTAAACAATAGTCATGCTCTTTCATCTCCATCTGAATAAATCTCTACAATACTTTCATGCTACCTTTGTTTACTATAGTATGCGTAGGTTTTGAAGTATTTTCATACACATTTTAATTAGGCATGGTGCTTAGTTTAAACTGTTTTCCTGAATTAAATTAGACACAGTGTCTAGTTTGATTCTTGAACCAAAAGGTGTACTAATTTTACTTTCAAAGGCTTTTAAATTAAGCGTGGTGCTTAGGTTAAAATGCTTTCCTAAATCAAATTAGACGTGGTGTCAAGGTTGATTTTTGAGCCAATAATATGCTTTAGTAGATGTTGGATATTTTGTTAGACTAACCCCTAGAGGAAACTCAATTTAATTTGGGTAAGTCACGAGATGAATTCAAATTGGAGATGAAGCAAGGCACATGAAGAACTCCAATAACATTGCGCAAAGAAGACACAACTCATTCAACATAATTGGAAGAACTCCAAGGGACAAAGAGGAAGAAGATGAGCGTCATAAAATACGATCTACAATCAAAGGACTCACTCATAGGAAGTAGAAAAGCGAATCAACAGACCCAAAAGCCCTCACCAATAGGAGATCATTTATGGAAGCAAAACCAAGGTTTAAGGCATAAAACAATGAGTGAGGCAGAAGGTCCAACAAGATGACAAGATCAAAGAGCAAGAAGATGGCATAACAAAAGGATGAGAAAGAAAGGGTACAATCTAGGAAACAAAAAGCTCATGAACAGCTCAAGCAGCGAAGCTGGCTGAACAAGGAAAACTTCAAGCAAAAAGGGAAGGACCATTATGAGTCATCTACTTTTCGTCACATGGTGTCATCACTCTCCAATAACAAAGGTAACATCCTAAGGTAAATGGTCATTATTTAAAAGAGTTTTTCCTTGATTATGGTAGGCACATAAATAAGAAACAAACATTTTGGGTTACAACTCCATTACTTGATCCAATCTAATTAACTCAACATGCATAGTTCTTTAAGCTTGTTCCTAGCATCACTATCTTGATCTCATAGTCTTAACCAAATGAGTTAAAAAGTGCACACCTTATCTCTGGAAGATGATAGTCATAATCATGAAGATTAATACCTTATGGACAATCCTTCCATAGGTTAAGAAATTCAACCCTTTTCGGCCAAATGTACTTAAATGCTACATTCATGCTCAACCTTCTAATCTTACCACCCATGTTAAAATTGAACAAAGCACATAACATCAACTTCATCTTGTTCCATAGTGTTTTCCTACCAGCAGAGCCCCTGCACTTGATCTCTACCTTGTCTTTATGAGTAGGATACATTTCAAGCAAAGTGTGGGAAGACAGTTGATTCCCTAACTTCTACAAGAGAAAGTTCTGGACCTGTCAAACTAAATAAAAACTTAAAACCAAGGTGGGTTTGGTGAAAGAAGGTGACTACACCATTAGAGGCGTCATCACAAGAATCCTCGTATTCGGAGCAAACCGAGGTACTTGATCAATGAACTTCACAAGGAGAAGTATGGTTCAAAGAACTTACAACACCGAACCCTCATCGAAAGAGCTAGCTTGGGGGAGAAGCACTCCTGTGTGTCCAGGTAAGTATTCTTTCCCCTTTTGTTTTAGTTTTAGTTTCTTTAAAATAGTTAAAAATGATAAATGATAAGCAAAATAAAAATTTATCTTTGCTTTAGTCATAATGTGTGATCTAGTAAAATTGAAAATGAAATAAAAAGGTGTGTCTAGTTTGCTTTAATTTGTTTTTAAGAGCTAAATAAAATAAAGAGGACTCAGAATAATCTATAAAATGAAATGGTGAATAGTTGCTCTGTTGTAATTCCTTTCAAGTACCTAGTTTTTAGCCTTGAATTCTTCTGAGTTTTGGATAAGATTGTTTTGATATAAGGATTTACTCTGAACTTGAAACTCGTGGGTAGGATATGCTTGATCTAAGTCTAGGTAGTTGACGGATATGATATGAGAAGGTCTGAGCTGATGTTTAACATGTTCCAAGTGACACTAAAGTTCTGGAGATTTACTTTTTCAAAACATAAAAATGCTACAAGATGAGTTCCTGTATGACAAAGCTTGAATTCCTACCAGAGCCATAAATGTTATTTAGACTAGGAAAACTCACATATATGTTGCTTGTAATTGCATTGAGTTTTGTCAAGCTTTGTTGACCCTTCTGAGAGATTTGTCATGCTCTTAAAATCAAGATCACGTACACACCACCCAAATATGCACTACTCCTACACTGGGGGTAGGCGCAAAAACATGCCTTCCATCTAGATCCACCCAAAAATGTTTTACTCCTACACTAGGAGTGAACACAAAAACATGCTTGATAGGTTTTCCATCCACCAAATAAATGCTCCAAGTTCTTGTTGCTATCTCTCAAAGTTTTGTTGCAGAAAAGAGGCATGGAGCTATGCAAAAGTCATTCATGAAAAAAGAGAAGAAGAAGAAGAAGAAGAAAAAGTTGAGAAAGAAAAAATGGACAAGTGTCCGAGATATCTAAAACAATGGGTACTTAGATGCCCGCCTAAAACAAAGAAGAGAAGAATAAGATAGCCCCTACTCTCAAGCAAATGTTTCCAAGTTTCAAAAGAGAGATATGTTTTCAAGGAGCATAGTAGAATTAGGTTAGCCACCATATATATCCACACAGAAGTACATCTTGATTTGATTGTATGACTCAACTCTCTTTGGATCCGTTGTTTGACTTTACAATATATGCATTGCAAGTATGCTCTAGCTTTCTCCCTACCTATGAACTCCACATAAGCCTTAGTGGTAGGAAGAAAAAGGAATAACATCTTTATTGCCTTGATGAGGATCCACAGATACCACATATTGAGAGACTTGAGAGTGTCGTACAATGGAATCTCTGAGTTTTATTTTGAAAATTTATGAAAACTCTAGAACAATGGTGGAATAAAGAACTTGAGACATAGTGCTTGACTTGATCGTTCTGTCTATCAATTGCTCAAGACCCAAGTGAAGACTAAGAAGCCCCATGGTTGAAGGTAATATGGGTATGTTTAAAAGTCAGATCAGTTTATTCTAATCCGGAGGAGAATTCTTGATTGAACACCTATGTACTTTTGAGGTGTGAAAGCATTGTAGCAACTCCTGATCCATTGCTGAGTTTAGCTTTGCTCAGGGACTAGCAAAGGGTAAGTTTGGAGGAGCTTGTTGACAGTCATTAACATCAATTATAAACCATCAATATAACCTACATACATACTTAATTCCATCACCAAACATATGTCTAGGGGTTTAAACTAATAAATTCCACGAGTTTTGGTGAATTTGTGTTTTCAGCAGGTTTAATCAGAAAATCATCAAGGTGGTCCCAAACGTCAGATTTAATCACAATTATCCATGACAAAAATAACTCCAAAAGGTTCTAGAAGACTCTAGGAGGCAAACCACCAAAGATGAGGCCCACCTGTCACTTACATAGGCCAGCAGGCCCCACCTATAGGTCGGCTGGCCTATGAGGCCCACACATCAGCCCCTCCTTTGAATGTTGGTTCTCCACCGCCTCCTAGATTGCATCTACGCCATCCTTTTAAGTCAGTTTGATCTGAGGGTCCAGAATTGATGCTACCCCCTATATATATAGCCCTGTACCCTCCTCGCTGGAGCCATCCTAAAAACCCTAATTCATATCCTCGTCATCAAGATTAGAGCCAGCTATAAAGAGAAGATTAGTCCTCCATTAGATCTAGTCTTATAAATAGAAATAGTAAGATAGAGAGTGAGGGAAGAGTTTGGAGAAGGTGCCGGTCTGTCGGTGCTCTCTCTCTCTCTATGGCTTGTACCTTGGTGGATCCATGTTCTACTCGAGCTTGCTTATGAGATTTCTCTGGTAATCAACTTCTGATTCAAGTAAGCATCTTGTTTATATTGTTCATCAGGTTCACAACTCGTTTCAGTGCTTTATTCTTTATCCGGGAAGAGTAAAGTAGTAATTGTAGTGTAAGCGTGGTGCTTACACTCTGGTTACTTGTGGATGCATCCTACATTCCGGATCGGTGGTAGATCGCGATGGTGACTATATAGCTCGTTGAGTCCTTTGTAGTCCACCTCCCATCTATAGGCCAAGTAGGACCTGGTTACTACAGAAAGCATCCTCTGCTGGTGTCTTTCGCTAAGTAATGTCCCCAATTAAATAGTAGAAGGCATAGCTTACTAAAGTCAGAACAAGAGAACCTTAGTTATCCTCTTTATGCTCCTGTTTATCCTAACCTTGTTTCTACCCTTAGTTAAGTTAGACCATAGTTAGTCTCACATGTTTTCCTATGGATACGATACTTGGAATACTTCTAGGTAAATGCTACAGCGGTCATGCTCTTATGGATTTATCCATGTGCACTAAATATACCAATAGGGGCGTGTTATTGTGGTGAGCGATAGGCTGAGGGGCATGCTACTACAGCAGGTGGTGGTGGGCGCCCATAGGGTAATGCCGCTTAGGTGGCCAGGTCATGCACTCCGCCTTCTCGAACTCTAGGTAAGCTCAAGCTATTGGTGCTCCTCTGTTTCCCTTTTCTCTGCCGGAGCACCGCCATGCCGCTCGACGGCCAAATTCAGTACCGTTGTTCCATCTTCACCCAATTGCCCACACTCCTAGCTCCGCCTAGTTCTTGTGCTCCCTCTCAAACCGCTGTTCACACCTCTCGCTGCCGCAATCGCCTTCGGCGCTGGTTGCCGCCGCAGTCGTGCTACCATGGCCGCCATGGGCACCTCGCCATGGCCAGCTCATTTTGGAGCTCCTCTCGTCATCCCATTTATTGTTTTAGCTCCCCTGTAGCTCTGTGATGCTCATCGACTCCATTCTTTTACCTCTACCATGGAGGTCACGCCAAAATGGCGACCTCGCCACCAGTTCATGCCACCACACACGACATCACCACCGGTCATCTTGCTCCACCTCGTCGCCAGTTCAACCAAGCAGCGCATCGACATCGCGGTGAGCTATTGATGCTACCTGAGCCCTTAGACTAACCCGTATCATGCTATATCGACCGGAGCACTGCCACACCGCCATTTTGTGTCCACAGCACCGCCATTGCTATGGTCGAGCTCGAGTCTGACTCTAACTCATTCATCTCTACAGTGTACTCAATCAGGCATGCTCCAACCGTGCTTTGCCATCTCAATCTATAGGGGATAACCAGCGTGCTCAGCTCTCCTCCCTAGCCCCCAGCGTGCTTTGCTCTTCGGCCCCCTGTTCTCTAGCGTGTGCTTCTCTGTGAACAGTGGTGAGCTTAGCAAGAACTTTTATGAGCTTCTGTGAAACTATGATGAATTTGCTTGTGTGAAACTTGCAATGTGAACTAAGTCTATTGAAAAAATGTGATTTTTATTACTAAAGCATTGATGAATTTTCTTATATTCTTCCATTTTCAATATTCTTTTGTAGACTATGGAGCATCGAGGCCACTGGATGTATCTTTAGAACCATACTTGTGATGAGTACTTGGAAGGACTAAAATATTTCCTAGCTATTGCAGAGGTAGACATGAGGAATGGACATAAGTCATCTATGTTGTGCCATGTGTTGACTGTAAGAATGAGAAGCTATACTCAAATTCGTTCTTAGTCCATGCCCACCTAATTCTTCGAGGCTTCATGGATCACTACAGATATTGGAACAAACATGGAGAAGAAGGTGTCAATGACCGAGATCAAGCATAGGCTACTGGTCAGCATGATGGTGAGGAAGGACTTCATGAAACTTGTGCCAGTGGCGAGGAAGCATCCTTTTGTAATGAGAAACTATGTGATGATGATGTAGTACAGATTGCTGCCAGCCCTATCGCTATGGTTGAGAATCTAGAGGAGATGGTGCATGATGCCTTTGGCTTTGATGAGTACACTGGTTTGGAGTTCAAGAAGCTAAAACAGCTGTTGGAAGATATGAAGACACCACTCTATCCGAGTTGCAATGAGAGGTAAACGAAGTTGTCCGCTTCACTAAAGCTTCTCCAACTAAAGGCGACACATCACTAGACTGACAAGGGCTTCAGAGAATTGCTAGAAGTGCTTGGAGATATGTTTCCCGAGGGGAATCAGATACCTAGGACTACATATGAGGCTAAGAAGATTGTTTGTCTAATGGGATTAAAGTTCAAGAAAATTCATGCTTACAAGAATGACTACATTCTATTCCATGGTAACAATGCAGCCCTCACTGAATGCCCCAAGTGTGGGACCTCTTGTTACAAGCTAAGAACTGACAAGGGTGATGATAGCAAGGAGACGCGCCGTAGAGTTCCTAGGAAGGTTGCTTGGTACTTCCCTATAATTCCTCACCTAAAATGTTTGTTTGCAACCTCCAAGGATGCACGACTACTAAGCTAGCACTCAGATGGGCGGATGGTTGATGATTATATATGGCACCTAGCAGATGCTATTCAGTGGCAGGTCATTGATTTCAAGATTAAAAGTTTTGCTGATGAGCCAAGGAATCTTCAGTTTGCACTCAGCACGGATGGCATGAACCCATTTGGTAACATGAGTAGCTCACATAGTGTCTAGCCCATGCTATTAACTATGTACAACCTTCCCCATGGCTATTTAACAAGAGGAGGTACATGATGATGTCAATTCTGATATCTAGTCCATGTCAACCTGGTGTATCTAAGACCACTTATTGACGATTTCAAGGAACTCTAGAAAGAAGAGGGTATCAGGGTGTACGATGGGTTCAGGAAAGAACATTTCAACCTACGTGCCATGCTCTTCACCACTATCACTGATATTCCAGGACATCGTAGCATGTCTGGGTAGAGGAAAGGAGAAAAAAGACTGCTTTAGTGCTTAAATCACACGGAGACTGTTTGGCTGATTAACTCAAAGAAGAGGGTCTATGTAAGGCACCAACATTTCCTTCCTTAGTCTCATCCATACTGGGAGATGAAACGTCAGTTTGATGGCATGAGGGAGACAGGATCTACACCAAGGCATTTCAGCGAGCAACAGTTCTATGACTAGGTGGTAGCAGATACCACGCCTAAAGTTGACCTAGAGAGCACTGTCCTTGGAAAGCGAAAGCGAAGTGAAAAAGCAAAGAGTGTCATTAAGAAGAGGTGGAAGAAAATGTCAATCCTATGGGAACTGCCTTACTAGAAAGACATAATGATCCACCATAACATCGATCTCATGCACGTGAAAAAGAATGTTTGTGGGAGTTTGCTTAGGACACTCATGAATGACAAATGGAAAATCAAGGACCATGCAAAAGTAAGAGCAGACCTCGAGGAATTGGACATAAGTCCCGAGTTCCATCCTAATCGTACCAGTACCCAGCCACCTCTATCTACCATAAACCTAACCTGAGAAGAGAAGCAGGAATTGTGCGACTTCTTTCGTAGTGTCAAACTTCCCTCTAGATACATGGCCAACATCCGAAAGCTTGTGCCTGCAAGAGAAAACAAGGTGCTACCCATGAAGGCTCATGATTGTGATGTCATGCTCACAACGATGCTTGCAGTTGGTATCCAAAACATATTGCTAGAAAAAACCCGAATGGCAATCATGAGCCTCTGCTTCTTCTTTAATGCAATCTCTTAGAAGATCATTGATGAACAATCACTGGACGATCTTGAGAAGAACATGTGTGAGGTGATGTCTCTCATTGAGGCTTACTTCCCACTGACTTTCTTTGACATATACGTCCACTCATTGTACATTTGGTTAAGGAGATCAGGCATCTTGGGCCGATGTTCCTCCACCACATGTATCCGTATGAGAGATTTATGAGTACTCTGAATAGGTATGCCAAGAGTCGGGTCCATCATGAGGGAAGCATGGTGTAGTGCTATTCTACTAAGGAGGTGGTCGACTGGTGCCTTGGTTACATGGACCCCACTAATCCTATTGGCATCTCCAAGTTTCACCATGGGGGAAGGCTAGCAGGTAGAGGCTATGTTGGGGAGAAGCAAATTACTCTAGATCCAGATCCCTTCCAATGAGCCCACTTTCTAGTGTTGCAGCATAGAGCAGAAGTGGAACCTTACATCGAAGAGCATATGGAGATGTTGAGGCAAAAAAACCCGCACTGGGGCAAAGCTTGATTAGCGAGGGCATATATGAGTTTGTTCAACATCTGGTTTAGAAATCGACTTGGCAGTTCAAGCTCTGAAACAGACGAAAAGCTTCAAAAGTTGGCAAAGGGCCCTTTCTTCACAGTCACAACTTATCAAGGCTATGACATAAATGGCTACATCTTTTACACAATTGATCAAGACAAGAAAAGCGTGTAACAGAACAGTGTTGTTCGTGTAGATGCATTTGACAGCAAGATGCAGAAGACAACGCACTATGGTCAGATTGAAGAGATATGGGAACTCTTGTATCCAGGCTTCATGGTGCCCGTTTTTCGGTGTCGATGGGTTCAGGGAAGTCAGGGTGTCATGAAAGACAAGTATGGCTTCACTACTATTGACCTTGAACAAGTTGGGTACAGGGACGAGCCATTTGTAATCACAAGTCAGGTTTCCCAAGTCTTCCATGTGCGTGACACTAGAAACAAGAAACAACAAGTGGTTCTCCCTAGAAAAAGCGGGTTGTCGGCCTTGAAAATCCAGTGGACGAGAAAGAGTTCAATCAATCCAATGAAGTGCCTCCTTTGGATACTTCCATCCTCCCTGTGATTTTGGCGAGCGAGCTAACTCCATACCTAGGAGATGGCCATAAAGAGGATGCCCCGTGGCAAAAAGACATCGAAAATGACAAGTACGCAAAAAATGCTCATGTGAGTTTTTGAACAATGTGCAATCTCATTTTTTAGTTAACAATATATATTTTTTATCGCTCTTATTACTTACAATGTGATGTTACTTTCAGGAACTTTTAGGAAGGGATTCTAGCTAATGAGAGAAGTTCATGTCATCTAGGATGTAAATTGTAGAATGAGAGATATAAATTATACTAGATAAGTTCATGTCATCTAGGACATGAGCCCACAACTCCTTGTAATTGCTTATCAAGACTACTTCATTTGATCTCTCATGACATCCATATTGTTGGTATTTCTTAACGCATATAGAAATAATTCGCAAGCATACGGAATTACCATTGTAGCACTTCACCCGGAAGTATTTAGGGTATCGTATTTTCCATAGGGAATGGAGGTATTCTTCTAGCTAGTTTGTCCTAGGACAACACAAGGGTAGAGTTGGTAGAGGGTGGAGATGGATTCCTATGGTTATAGGGTCTATGGATACATAAACACGGCTCCTACTTGCTCACTTCGAGCGTCGGCTTACCCCTGGTCTGCCAAGCGATACCGGCCTTTGCTCTACATCGAACCCAGATGTGGGGGAGTACAAGGGACGGATAGGGCTATCACCACCTGCCGCCTACCCCTCAACTATGGGGAACGAAGCAAACGAAGATAGCTTCTAGACTAGACACCACGTCTACACTATCAACTATTACTCTAGCATGCATGCAAGGGTTATCCATCTCTATCAGGGCCCATCTACTAGAGTACCCACCACAAGGATGGACAATGAACCCATGAACAAGTAAGAGTATAGCTTAACTAGTCAAAGACTTTATACCAAAGGAACCATGAACACTCACTTAGTGGGAGAACCTATTGAAGTAAAGTTGCTCCTCGAGGTACAAGTTGGGGAGACACCGACAAGCCTAGCTCTTCCTCGAACTCTCCCTCACATCTGTCCCTTACTACTCTACTAGCTACTAGGGCCTAATCCCTTTGGAGTGCTGCTCAAAAGTGGAGAAGCTATTTGCCTTGTGGTGTTGGTAGTAGTGGGGGTACCCCTTTTATTTATACAACGAGGAGAGGCGGTGTTGGAGGCTATTCCTGGCGCGAGGACCAACTCCCACTGCCTCAACATGGAGGCATGCCACCGCCAGAGCGAGGAGAGGTAGGGAGCGCATAGAGGGGTCGCCCGCCCCATAGGGTTGGCCACCCCTTGACCACCGCCTTTGCGTGGCAGGCTTTGGGCTATACCTGGATCACTTCTCGGTGGTGTTTTGCTCTATTTGAGTTAAGTTGGTAGGTGTCTTTGTCATTCCTTTGCGCAATTCAGCGTCGGAAAGTGCCTTTCGGTGCATTTCTCTATGTATTTGTGTTTGTGACCTACAAAAATAATAATCTTCCAAATACATGTGGAACTTGGTTAGTGGTAAATGCATATGTGTTCAAGTTTGTTAATTTCTCCCCTTTTATGTCTTTATTGGTGGTCGGATTTGGTCATTAGAGACCGCCAACAAGCTCTCCCACACTTACCCCTTTGCTCGTTTTCGAGCAAAGCTTAGAGATAAAGGTAATCATGAGCATAACATCCTAAGATATATGGCTTACATGAAAGTTATTCCAACACATTCTTTATACAAGTGGAATTTGTGGCGTTAGCTAACATGTTTTCTTGGGTTGTTGAAAAGCAGAGCAATTCTCGAAACAATGTCATCTTCCCAATTTCTCATCTTAGTAACTTGGAGTTTTTGGAGTTTTTTTCTCAAGAAAAGCATAGTTCACTTATACTCCACAAATGGTACTCTCCAATCACTCAATGGTGTATCAATCCTTACCAAGGAATGTTAGGGTTTTGCCTTCTTTTGTTTTCTCCTACTTCTAAAAAGGTTTATGTGGAGCTTTAGGTAGGGGTAAACAATTTAGCATACTTGTATTGCATATGTTGTAAAGTCAAATCGAGGATCCAAGGAGAGAAGTGTCATACTCTTAGATCAAGATGTGCATGTGTGTAGAAAAAGGGAAACTAAAACTATACTCCTTTCATAGATATAATCTCTCTATAACTTATTATTTTGAAACACGGCTATCTTTCTTCTTTCTCTTTTTTTCCATACATGAGCCTTCATGTGCTCATCATTTTTTTCTCTTTTGTACTTGGACCTTCATGTGCCCATATACTTTTTTTTCTCTTTTTGCATAGCCCATGTCTCTTCTTCTAAACAACATATTTAGAGATAGATCATTATCTCTTTAGAACATGGAGTATTTGCCTAACAAACATTTTTTATGTACTCCTAGTGTAGGAGCAGAGTTTTTGGTGGATCTAAATGGAAGCATGTTTGTGCGCACTCCTAGTGTAGGAGCAGCATGTGTATGTGGAGTGTACGTGATCTTGATCTTGGGAGTATGATAAATCTCTCAACAAGGGTCAACAAGACTTGACCAAACTCAATACAATAACAAGCAGCATATGTGGAAGGCTTAAAACTTGCAAGATGTCATATTTGACTTTGGTAGGAACTACTCACCAATTGAGTATGTGATACTATGATTTTATAACATTTTTATCAAAACAAATTCTCCAAGTACTTTGAATAGAAATGGTAGGATTTCTAAGTCAGAACTATATGACACCTCACAACAACTTAGTCAACATGATTGTCCTATCAGAATATTTTCCCACAAGCATAAGTGTATGTATATGGAACAAACTTTATGCAAGCTTCTATCTTAAACATGTTATGAACATGTCACATTTCAAAAAAATTAGATGAAGTGTGGTGCATAGGGGCATTGTTCATTAGGAGCAGATAGCAGGGATGAATTGAGTTTAATTTTAGTGATCAAGATTTATGTTTGTTCAAACTCAAATTTGGAGGGAGTTGAGGGTAGTGTTGCACAAACCATTGTTGAAGAAGAAGGAGCTCTGGGGAGTTAGAGATGGTTTGACTAAACCAATCCTCTCTAGACCTATCTATTTGTCCTTCTTGCATGTTGGATCATTCGATGTTTGTGCAATGTGTTTGTGGGAGATCTCTCATGTATGTTTGTCATGCTTGAGAGATCTCTCCCACACTTATTCTTATACCTGTTTTATTTGATAAAGAGAAACAAAAGTGGAATCAAATAAGGGCTCTACCAGTTGAAAACACTAGGGAGCCTTAAATCATTTTATAATAATTATTATTGTTTATTAATTATTGTATATTTTTTTAAGTGCTCATGTGGGGGGTATGACCCCCGTTACCCACAAGATAAGACAAGGGCCACGCCATCAGCGGTGGTCCAGCCCATAAGATCAAGGCGTGCGGTGCTCAACACTGGTCGGTGTGCACTGCAAGGCTACAAGAAGATGTGATTTATTAGATATTGTATAATACCAAATCGGATACTTTCCTTGTAACCCTACCTCTCCAGAGCCTATAAGGAGGGACAGGGGTCCTCTAGAAGACACCACATTCATCCCCATATGGATCCTAGGCTTAGCCTAAGGCATCTGATGACACGTAATATCATACAATAGCCAATACAAACCAACAGACCATAGGAGTAGAGTATTACGTCGTGCTGATGGCCCGAACCTGTCTAACTCTTGTGTCTCTATTGCCTTCTTGTTCTTGATTACGCGCACCTCTGCCGATCAATCTACCTTCGTGGGATACCCCTCAGAGGACTGCTGGGCATCTTTTGTCGACAGTTGGCGCGGCAAGTAGGGGTGTGCGTGTTGTTTCATAGCGAACAAGATGGTATGATTTTCGAAGCTCTCCGTTCTCCCCGAAGCTAGGGGCTAGTGCAACCACCTTGACCTGCTCGTAAGGCACCTCATCGAATCATCGAGTTAGATTCTAGCATCCAACTTCTCCTGAGTCCACGCCGACTATGACACATGGGCAATCTGCCCTGACCGGCTCCGACTCTCTGAGAGAAAGCTTACGAGCATCGTGCAGGACTTGGGCACGATGAGTGGCCTGTCTACGACACACAATCAGATCCCTATCTCCGAGAAACCCCTGCCGATCAGATCCGATCTCATCGCTGAAACATCCTCAATTTTCCACGAAGGGAAAATCCACAGAATGAATTATAATATGATGAAACCAATAGTTGATTCCATCATATTATCGTATATCAGTCGATATCTCAGTCATACATCGTAAGATTATAAGAATACAGGATATTACATCACTGGGGAACACACCTATTACAGAGTCAATCTAGCGGAAGACTATCGAGTGAAGGCTTCTCCTTCGTGGATCGTCATCAGAGTTGGCGTAGTGCAGCGTAGATTCCATCTCCGAACCAAACTTGAGCATAGGCACGAGACCTCCTAATCCTTCTAAAGTCAGCATCTCTAAGAAGCAGGAAATCTGCACACCGCCAGATGTGTGCAGGCCATGGTCAGCACCGATGAGCTTTAATGGAAAAAGATAAACAAGGGATCTGGCGATCCTAATATTTGGATGTGGTTTGCATTCTTAGCGCATGAGAAGTAAATAACAATTGTATCATAATAATAATATCCAATTTTTAACACATTCACCACCACACCATGTCCATCCACCAACCAACCCTCCCAAACCATCTCCACACCACCACACCTTATCTCATCTCACACACTCAGGTCGACAGGCCAACTCCCTCTCGGCCTTGTCTCAACGGCCCGCAGCCCCTAAGGCTCACGACCGGAAAATACCCCAAACCCTGGAGCGAGAATAGAAGGACTCATCTCCTATCTAGTTTAAGTGAAACCCAGGAAAGGTCCATAGCCGACAAGTCGGCATATGTATCGATTGATCAACCAAACACTCTATAGAGGTTTTACATACCCACAAGATAGCCATCCTCAACGGTGCCCCGTCTAGGCAGATTCCGGCCGCTTGCTAGCGTAGAATGATGCCACCCTACCTCTCAGCCCTGGAACATCCCAAGTCTAGTCTGGGATGGCTGATACTATGAGTCGTAGACAGAGCCGGGGCCCACCAGATGTCAAGAGCCGGTCCACAAGGCCTCCTGAAGTCTCGGAAGGGTGTGGGGGAAACCACGCGCCCCGTACCTCCTTGCACACGTTCGCCTAGCAGTAGTGGCATCGCTCTACCAAGTAGTCCGACCGTCCCGCACCATATAGGGCGAGTGGGATGTAAAGGATTCCCGGTGAATCTGAGTACTAGTAAGTCCTTAGGGCTGACCAGGCCAGAATGTCTTCATCAGGGTTTCCATTTACCATGCCACCACAGCACCTCCACCCCGGGCTCCACCTCTCCGAGGTTCACACCCAAGGCCACCTCCAATTACCATTTACCCGCCACAGGTATTCCATATCCAAGTGCCCAGGTAGCACCACATGGCAAGACTTGCCCTAGGCTCGTTGTTATTCCAGCTCAGTCGACACAACCCTCACTCTCCACGCACCCAAGACACACGCAGCACGCTCACACACCACCAAGTCCGGCACCCATAGCCAAACCATTCCCAGGTTGTTCACCACCAGCATCACATCCCCCGACATAATGCGAAGTGGAGTTAATTATAAGTATAGTGGTGTAATATGCAAGCAAGCAGGCAAGTAAGCATATATAAGCGAGCGAATGCGCAAAGCAGGGTGACGTGGTAGAGTGGGTTGCATCAGGGTAATAATGGCTCAGGTAGTAGCATGCATCAAAGTACTAGCAAAGGAATAATTTATAAAACGCTAGCAGTTCTAGATATTATGCAATGTCTAATAGGATTCTCTAAAAGAGGGTGCTGCCATGACACCAGCGATGTAGAGGTAGTAGTGGTTCAATTCCCCATTTGTTGGTGTTCCATTAGCGGGGTTACCTCCTCCTGTGTTGGCTCCTTTCCGCAGTCCTTGTCGTCGTCCATGTTCTCTTGGTCCGATCGTCAGCTACTCCGCGAAGCAACACGCAAGGCAAGAGAGCACTCAACACTCGAAAAGATGACAAGACGTAGGAAAATCCAGTAACACCAGTGAGGTAATAAGAGATACACAGCTTAGCCCTCTCAGTGGTTGTCCGATTTCCTCGGGCCAAAGAGGCAAGAGTGGTGGTTTGCTATGCACAAGCTTTAAGTCATGGCCAAGCCAATATGGCTTTACGATAAACGGTTTAAGACAGAGCTTATCCAGAGCAAACACCATGGCTCATGATCTTTCGATCCGGTGTCATTTAATCGACGGGGATTGGAAGCCGGGCCCCAAGAAGAGGAATGACGGGGTTCAGCTCTTATAGCCTTATCCTGCAAGTCACGATTGGACATGAGAAGCAAACAAGAACGAATAACACTATTGTGACTTGGCTCCAAAGTACTTTGGCTCACCCACTATGGTAGGAAGCGGTAGCGCAAAGAGGTTGGACAGCGACGGGTCCTCTCGATCCACACGACAGATCAACGTCGGGAGCCGAGGAGACAGTCGTTCAACACGGCAAAAGCAGCGGGATTAGTTAGGCATGTCTATGTTATGTTCCCAGACACATCTTTGGGGAAGATGGTTTTTGGACGGTCGATCGGGTCAACACGCACGGGTCCGAGGTACGACATAGACCATAGCTTCGCTAACCCAAAGGGAATAGTCCGGTCTTTGATCCAATCGTCATGGGCAAGACGAAATCAAATAGAGCGGCTATCGGGGCAATAAGAGCAAGAATATCCAAGAGCAAGGTCCATTTCTTCCAACACTCGCGCCACGACGAAAGATGGGGCATCGGAAGGAGCGACACTCAAGAACACCAAGTGCGTAAGCTACTCGTAGGGTACCCGACCTGGGTGCACTGGCACTGAGATATCTCTCGGATTCGAAGCGGTGCGGTTGTCACCGCGAGAATCAGAGAAACGTGATGGTCAAATGGGGTACAAGCATACAAGGGCTTGAGCACGAAGAAGCAACTAAAAGCGAAAGAGAGGCGTGGCTCCATGGTCATGGCGAGGTGAACTCATGGCCACACGCTATGCCAATGAGTTGGCATTCATCGTTCCACGATTGTCTACTCCCAGGTTTTCTCCCACAGAACTTGGTCACGAAGGGCTCAAAATGTGCGGGTAATATCCACATCGATATTGCCATCGATATTGAATCCATCACGTCCATGTTCTAGGGCCGAAGACAGGAGCTAACGCTCGTGGTACTCTAAAGTCAACTAAAAAGCGAGGGGTCGAGTTACACTCGGCATCACGGTCATGGCGAGACGGATCCCGCGATCGTAACATCCGAACGAGGTACGATCCCTCGGCTAGCTCAAAGGCTCGGCACACAGGTAACAACACCAACAAGCAGCGATAAGAACCAAACACGACCGAAAGACGCAACAACTCGACACGACTGTGGAGTAGCACATCCCATAGCGAGGGGGATGGGTAGACCTGCACAAGGGCACGGTGTAGACAAATATAAATAGATCAAAATCATGTATCGTAAGTGTACGAACGAGTATAAGGATAAGCAGGAAGGGGCTTTCGTCGGTGGTCGAAGATGTCACCGAGGTGGTCGGTGAGATCACCGTTGTGGTCGGAAGGCTGGCCGAGGTGGTCGGAGAGCTTCGTCGACGTGGTCGGTGAGATCGCGGGGGTGGTCAGAAAGGTTGCCAATGTGGTCGGAAAGGTTGCCAATGCGGTCGGTGAGATTGCCAAAGTGGTCGGAAAGGTTGCCAACGTGGTCGGTGAGATTGCCAAAGTCCTCGACGCTAGCGTGGTCTTATCTTCGGCATGACATCAGCATGGCGTTATTAGAGCTAAACTGCGGCTGACAGGTGGGTCCTCGGTACTGGTCACCGCCATGTGGGCCCGGTCAACGGTCATTGTTGACTGGTCAAAAGTCAACCTGTTTGGGTCTCGCCTGGGCCTTGGTGGGCCTGGACAGGGCTGGATGGGGCATGGTCGTAGGCTCCATCTGCGCAGTCGATCTCGGCCAAGGCTGGCCTCTTGGTCCAGAGACAGGAAGGGCAAGGACAGAGCCTCCATGTGCTAGTCCATGATGCGGGGTGGCTGTCGGCAGCGCGCGTTGTTCGGTGCTTGTGCCTGAGCATGGGCGTGTCTAGGAGCGGTGTCGACGAAACAGGCGAGTAGGTAGGAGAGCGCCGCGCCTAGGCGTCCGTCGGACCATTCGTGCTCCTGTGCGCGAGACAAGGCCACAGTGGGCTACGCAGCGCCGCTGTGCCGTGCAAGGTGTGATGCGGCGAGCACGGTTGTGCTGTGCGCACCAGTGCGCAGGTGGCGGGCATCGCTGTGCAGGTATGTGTGCGCAGGTGCCGGGCAGCGGGATGTCGCGCCCACGGCAAGCCGTGTCCGCGTGCCGCACTACGACGTGCAGGGTGCAGGTGCAGCGAGGGAGGGCATCACCTCGCAAGTGTGGTCCAAGGCTACGTGCGTGACTGTGATGGCTTTCCGGCCGTTTTGGAGGCCGAGCGTGGCCATTGGTGAACGGCAATGGGAGGTGGAAGGCCGAAGCTCTGGGCTTGTGTGCCGTGTTTCCTCAAGGTGCCGTCTTTGGGATGGAAATAGCGAGTTCGTGTGGATGCAGTACGTGGGTGCCGGTAGAGAGCTCGCCGTGGCACCATGGCTGGCTTCGGCTGTGACCCGGCGGCTGTTGTGAGCAGCGCAGCCGCGTGCGTCGTGATTCTAGATTGAGGCTCTACGGCTCCTGCGGTGAGCATGTGGCGGTGCTATACCTGGGCACTCAGCAGCTCGCCTGCCGTCGTGCATGCGGTATCTAGGTGGTGGCCTCGGCCATGGGCACGGCATGCCCACGAGGCGTGCTCGCGCGTGTGGACATATGGTCAGGATGGAGGGCAAGGGTCACTGCAGCACGAAGGCTGGACAAAGCAGAACGGCGGCCGGTTGGCTCATGCGCTTGATGCCGGGGGTGTGCCGTGTGCGGTGCACCTACACCGTGTACGTGCTAAGCTTGCCACCGTGGCGGGCGGCGGTCTGGGCGTTCGTGCTTGGCATCAAAGGCCAAGCCTTTGGCCTCGTGTGTGTGTGTGCCTGAGGATGTGGTCGCGGCAGGGGCCAGGAAGGCATAGCACGGCAGTGTGTTCGCAACGCAACGGCCACAGGTGTCCATCGGTGCGGTAACGCATTCCGGTAGGTCAAGATGTCGGCACGAAGGCCGGAACAGGCAGGGATGGCAAAAAGGCGAAAGCTTGGGCAAGTCCGAAGCTTACAGTAGGGCTTGTAGAAGAAGGATGCTGCTGCCGTGTCAAGGTGCCGCAGGGATGGCTCGGCGCAGTGTGGTGCGTCGGGCGGAGTCTCTGCGGTGTCCCAAGCTCGTCGCGAACGGCGGTCTCTGGTTGGCTCGAACAACGCCGGGCAAGGCTCGGGGTTGCGATCAGGGTCATCAATCGGCTCGAGGTGGCTGGTGGTCGTGGCTGCGCGGAGAGTTGGTGTCGTGCGCATCATGGCGGTGTCGATCCTGTGCGCCGGCTCTCTGCTCCAAGAACAAGGGCGCCCCATGAGGTTGCTCAGATGGCTTGGATGCCTGGTCGTGACCGTGGCTCCGTGCCATGGCGAGGCGAAGGCAGGGCGTCGGGGTAGGATGGCGCGGCGTCGGTGGCGAGGCGGCTCGCCGAGTAGGCTGGCCCGGCTTCAAGCCATGGCTGCGCATCTGCTGCGACGAGGTGAGGAAGGCGAGGCAGAGATGGGAGGGAGCGTCTGCGGCGGCTGGGAAGGGTAATGGTGAGGGCGAGGCCTTGGCCGGGGGTTCTTATAGCCTGCAGGCTAGGGTTCCACGAGGGGTCGTTGGCAGACGCGCCGCTTGATGGGACGGTCGGTGCACGTGGCGGTCATCCGGAGGCTGGAGCAGGTAGCGGCTATGAAGAGGAGCATTGGGCCTTGGTCGCGTCGATCTAGGGCATGGTCGGGACATGGGGGCAGGGGCGCTGGCGAGCTCCAGACCGTGGACGTGGCACACCTCGGGGCATGCGGGGTTGGTGGCACGAACAGGGACGGTCGGGATGCAGCCCTGGCCTCGGATGCGCGCGGGCGGCCTCTGCTCGGTGCAGGTGCTCTGCTTTGTCTGAAAAGCAGAGGAAGGGGGCGACGAAGGGGATGATAGGTGGGTTCGGCTGGCCCACCTGCCAGCGATGTCGTTAGAGGGTGATGACGGCTGGGCTCCATCCGTCAGCGATGGGAGGAAAGACAAGGGTGATGGCTTGCTGGGCTTTCGGCTGGGAGGCCGGCCGGGCATGCTGCTGCTGTCCGCGTGGGCCGAAGGCAGGAGGCCAGGCTAGGCCTCGTGGCTTGCTGGGCTGTGTACGCGCGCATGTGGGCTGCGAGCGAGCGCAGGCGCGAGCTGGGCCGTGTTGCTAGCTGGGCCAGGCTGGGCTGCACGTGCGAACAGGCCAGCAGGTTGGAGAGCTAGGCTAGCTTGGCACCTTGGGCCGAAATGGCTTTCCTGTTTTCCTCCCCCTTTTCTAATTTCTTTTCCATTCTTGCTTCATTATATTTACTTCCGAGGGCTCTAGGTTGGTATACACATGTTGGCAACATGTACAGCTCCTAGTGGGGTCCACTAGAGGTCAACTAGGGGTAGTGGAGTCCATGTCAAGGGTTCATGAGAGATTCTAGAAGGAGTCAAAAAAGGATTCGCTACGAACTTGTGCTCTCAAACACGAAACACTAAACCAACAAAAGAACTCCGACGAACTCCTATAAGTAATTCTATATGCATGCAATAATTTATTTATAAATTGTTCTTAGTGTGACCTAGCATCTACATGTTTCACACTTTGTAGGAAATTTTTTTAAAAGTTCGTATTTTTGGCTTCTCCAAAAACCCGGGTTGTTACAATCGCCATGCCTAGGAACTTGCACATGGTCCATTCAAGCTCAAACATGATCAACGAGCATGCAAGCAAATAAGGAAGGTGTAACGTGTACATCTAGATGGAAACCAACCACAGATTGTTAAGGCACTTGCATGTGCACATGCACGTACGCATCGTCTCCCAGAGCATACAAGGGCCGACTCCGCGCATACACGAGACCAAAACACCTTGTTCGACTGCATATCGAGCGACTATGCCCGTTCAACTACAACTCCGTCCATCCGCATAAAGATGACATCACCCGGACTACTTGCTCCGACTGCCTGCCATGTCGCAATGATGATTGCCGTGAAGAACACCGCCATAACGACATGCCAGAAAGCTCGAGGGCCGGACAATTTTGTCAACACCGCTGACTAGACATTTTGACTAAAGCTAAGTACCTCTCCTATATCTGCATTTAATACCGCTTTCTCCAATTATTTTCTCTGAGTTTTCGCCATGCTTCTCCAATTATTCTCCATAATTAAATGTCTCCATGTTTAATATCTCCATGTTTAAGATGCTCCATAATACAATATCTTGAACATATTCTCCGTAAACTCACCGACCAGCCACGTTCTCACTTGTGTTACTAGAAACAACCCTATTCTCGATCTCACTCCTACACATGCATGAGCATCAGCCCTCTGCGTTATGGGTGATCGGCAGTGGTTCCTCGGCGACGCCTGTGCTCTTATGCATACACGGGTGCCAACCACTCCGCGCTATTGAGTCTGGGCTAGTTGGGGCTGGTGACACGATACAGAACCAACTGGCAGGAAGTTACTCATATTTAAAATATGAACACTTCAAACAAACATAATGTTTATCTACTCTGCTCTATTGCCTTCATCGCCGAGTTTATATATTTATTTTTACATCATGTACTACCCATTCTACATATTTATTGCAGGATCATCGTCCCGTTGGTCGCACCACCTGGCCTTCAGACTTCTCCACCAATCAACTGGTCGGACTGCTAGGTTCATGGACTTCATCGCCGATCAGTTACTCGGTGCTCACTTCACCGCCGACCAGTTGGTTGGGCTGCTCGGTGCACAATTCTTTGCCAACCAACTAGTCAGATTGTCCGTCGCTTCATCGTCAGCTACGCTGGGGCTCACCAGCTAAGCTGGGGACTCCTCGGTGTTCTGATTCTTCGCCGCCGACCAGTTGGTTGGGCTGCTCGATGCACGATTCTTCACCAACCAACTGGTCGGATTGTCTATCACTTCATCGTCCGCTACGCTAGGGCTCACCAGCTAAGCTGGGGACTCCACGGCGTTTGGATTGTTCGTCGCTGGGGACTCCATGGCATTTGGAATGTTCGTCGCTTCATCGTCAGCCATGCTAGGGGCTCGCCAGCTAAGCTCGGGCCTCCTCGTCATTCCAATTCGTCGTGCAAGCGTCACCAGCTAAGCTAAGGACTTCCTTGGTGGTCGGGTCTTGCTATGTCTCATCGATGTGCTATCAACTTGCTCCATGTTGTTCAGATCAGGGTGCTGATCTTGGGTAGCACATCTGGGGTCTTGATACGCACATGACAGATGACATTGGCAAGCTTTCAGATTTATTTTCTTTGACCCTGCTACAAGATTCATTCTTCATCTTCCAGCAGGCTCGGGGACTAAGTGGCTACACTTCACCTAGCGGTGAATGTAGTGCTTTTTTCTGATTTACCCTCCTTAAATTAACTAAGGAGTCTAAGTGGCTACACTTCGCCTAAGGTGGAGAATTTTCAATTTTTATGTTGAGCCCCTTACATCCTTCTAGCAAACCTCAGCTTTGAGTAAGTCTGAGCTTGCTCACAGTTTAACTGCTCGGATGCTTGTTCAACTGCTCGGATACTCGCTTCAATAGCTTGGCTCCCAGTTAAACTGGTTGGACACCTGTTCCTGATGATCAGCAGCAAGCTGGACAGCTCGGACAAGCTCAAGATAGTGTTGCTTAGTGAATACAAGGCCCACGGGGACTAGCTATGGGGGGTATGACCTCAGTACCCATAAGACAAGACATGGGCCACGCCATCAGAGGTGGCCCAACCCACAAGATCAAGGCATGCGGTGCTCGACACTAGTCGGCGTGCAACGCAAGGGTACAAGAAGATGTGATTTTATTAGATATTGTATAATATGAAATAGGATACTTTCCTTGTAACCCTACCTCTCTAGAACATATAGGGAGGGGCAGGGGTCCTCTAAACGACACCTCATTCATCCCCATACGGATCCTAGGCTTAGCCTAAGGCATCTGATCACACGTAATATCATACGATAGCCAATATAAACCAAAAGACCACAGGAGTAGGGTATTACGTCGTGCTGACGGTCCGAACCTATCTAACTCTTGTGTCTCTATTGCCTTCTTATTCTTGATTATGCGCACCTCTACCGATTAATCTACCTTCATGGGATACCCCTCGGAAGACTGCCGAGCATCTTTTATCGACAGTTCACCTAACTTATTATTATTATTATTATTATTATTAGTTTTAACTCAAGCAAGGCTAAAGTAAGGATTGCAATGTAAGAATTAGCCTTGATTCATCTCCACACTAGATTACTTCTACTGTTTATAAAAAGTAATACTCTAAGTTCATCAACCAACATTTAACACCATATCAAGTTTTGATTAAAGAAGGCTATTTTAACCTAAGCACCATGCTTAATTTAAAAATCCTATCAGTGTATTGATCAAATAAACCCAAACCAGAGTATATGACATAAACAACAGAAAGCATGATTTTTCATGATCAAGATATATCCAATGGAGACAAGCATGAGTTAAAGAAGTTGGTGAACATTTGGTTTGTTTTTTATCATTATTCTCTCCCTTTTTTATAGCGAGATAGAGCTAACATCGTCATCATCATTTTTGTGCATGGAACTTTTGGGATTCTCACCATCCTCCCCCACACTTGGACTTCTGTGTAAAAGTCAAGTGTGTAATGTCGGGGTCTCCTTTTTGAGTGTGTTTCTTCATCAAAGATCATCAAGGTATGTAGTCGATGCAGCTCTCATGTTTTCAGGCATCATATGCCCCTGTTCTTCTTGATCTTAACCTGAAAGGGTTAACACACAAGAACACTCGAAGGTGCATACTAACTTGATAACATGTTCTTGTTTTTTTATCAATAAGAAAGTTGTTTTTTATAATAATCCCTCTTCTCTTTTTTATGATAATCCGGGGTATCTCCCGGCAGTGCTTTGTTTATGGTCATAAGCTTGACCTTGGGAACTTCATCTTGCAGGTAGCATTGGTGGTGTAGTTCCCAACTTCACCACAAAGTATTGAGCATTTTTGTTCAAGCTACAAGGTTAGTACCATGATGCAACTACGGGATTTGCAATATCTATGATGAACGAAGGCATCAACAACCATCCTCTTAAAAAGTTTGGAGACAAGGATCAAGAGGTGGTTGTGATCCTCGTGGAAGCATGTGGCACTAAGCAAAATGTCCATGGCACAGAAGTTTTCGTTCTCAAGAGATATATCGTGTGGAAACAACGTTGAGCCTCGATCATTATCGAGAACAATGGTTTTATGGCCAGAGGGACATGGCTTATGTTCGAGCGAGGTTGGCGATGGATGTTCAGTTTCACTAGAAAGCTTAGGTGAAATGAATGGGGAAATGAACTTCACCTCCTTGGACGGGTTATGGTTGGGATAATGCTCCGCCATGGGTTTTTCTGGGTGAGTGGCGGAAGCAGTTTTCCCACATTCTTCACCAAGGCTCCCATGAGTAGGTTTCTTTTGGAAAAGTTTTTCAAAGGGGTAGCCTATGAGAAGTTCAAAGTTGAGGATGGCAAAGATATAGAAATCTAAGTGAACCTCGGTTTCATTAATTTCAATTGGCACGTCCCTGATAATCCCACTACACTCAAAGATGAGTCCTGAGGGACTTTTGAAAAAGTTTGTTGGTCAGGATTAGCGGCATGTTGCCCAAAAGATTTTTCGCCAGAAATTCTAACATGATGCTAGTCCTGACTGAGGGGTTGTGCAGGGCTTCTATGTTTGTTCCCCTTCATATGGTTTCATAAACTATAAGAGAGATATGTAGATTTTGTGAACAATGTTACTACCACTTTCTTGGATGAAGAAATGACCAAAATAAAAGTTGTAGATCTTGACCAGTTCTACAACTTTGTTGTTGATGATTTTTTCAGATGAAATCATTTACTACTTCAAAATATTGTTTGAAGTTACCATTTCTTGAAATTCAAATTTTGAATTGATAAAACACAGTCACATGAAAAAATGATAAAAAAAATTAATAGCTGTAACAACACAATAAATGGATAGAGCATGATTTTACAAAATTTAGAAAATAATCATCAAATTTGAAGTTAGTATGAGGGAGAAAGACTAGTTACAAGTTTTAGCCATAGATTAAAAAGAAAAATAACACTTGTTCATTAATCTTTGAACCAATTTAATAGCCATGGACCCTATTTTACCAATTAAAACCACTGCTTGTTCGAACTCTTTACATAGCGCAATGGAAAACACACTTGCTTCAGGCCCTAGAGGTCTCAGGTTCGCTCCTTGGGTGGGACACAATTTTTTATGGCTTTTCTATTACTACAGACGCATTTTGGTAACACGCGTCTGTACTAATTAATTTCTGCAACCCTTATTTTAATGATTTCTATCGGCTGAGTGGAAACATCCCCCACTCGCTCTCGTTCCCATCCCACTCTCGCTCTCGTTCCCTGTTCCCCTCTCTCCATGACAAGCGGCGGTGGCGTGACGACGGGTGTGGGTGCAGGTGTGGCGGCGGGTGCTGGTTCTCGGCTGCGCTTCCATTTTGGGAAGATGAAGATAGGCTCTGGCGTCGCTTCATCATCCAGTGCATCTAGGTGCGAGGAGCGAGAGATGGGCAATGTAACACCCTAATGTTAAAAAGCAATTAAAACTTGATCATGAGCATCATGAAGCATAATCATCAAGTATTGTGGCATTAATACATTCTATGTTTCATTTATACCATGTGCATGTTGCACATGTTATGTTTCACATGTTGCATGAAATGATGTCAATAATAGTGTTTAAGGTTCTTTGTGAATTTATATATGTGAATTTGCTTGAGCAATTAAAATGTTGTTAAAATAAATCTGGTTGTTTCAAGTGTGCGTTATAATATAGAATAAAAGTTTATTTAAGTTTTCAAATCAAACATGCTTAAATTTAAGCTCAAAGATTGAATTCAATAACCAATTCTCATACTTAGTCAATTTGACTAAGTCCCTGATTATTAGTTATAAAGTTCAATGTTTGGGATTTTATTAAATCAATTTTGATAAATAAAATTTGTCCAAACTTGTTCCTTTGCTTGGTGCTATGTTTAAGCTTTGTTAATGTGTAATTAGATGTAATAGTTGAATCATGTTTAGCCTCTAATTAATTACCCAAAAATGTTTGAGTAAAACAGTTTTCAAAACCCTAACTGAAATTCTGTAGATCAGTTTCAATCTACCTATCTTCTTTAGATTAGATCTATCTAACCCATTAGAATTAGGAGATGGTTCCTAAAGCAAAGTTGGAGAGCAAATCAAGATGTCGAACTTTTGTTTTTGGAGACAATCGAGTTGCCATTTGGATTTGGGAGAAAATGGAGGGAGAAGATGACCTGTCAGGCTGCTATAGTGGACGACGCCTGTGAGCACTCTGCCTGCCTGCTCGCCGCTGCCGCCGACCGTTTTGTGCCACCTTCACCCGTGGAAACACACAACTGCTTTGGTGGCAAGATCCCAAGTAGGAGTTGGACGCCCCGACGCTTCGCCCTCGTCTATACCTCACCTGACCGGCCGCCGTCCTCGCCTTTCCCTTTTTCCAGCGCCGTCGTCGAGCTCTTGCTCCACCGTTGATTTCTTCTCCCTTGTTCCACCTGCACCCAATTCACCTCGCAGCCAGCTCCGCCTGCTCATAGCGCATCGGTCGAGCCATCTAGCACCACCTCTAGCCATCAGAGTTTCCCAGGTGTCGTCGTCTTCCTCGGCGACGCCCGCAGCGCTGCCATGACCACCCCATCGTGGCTAGGCCGCTCCGATGAGCCTCTCGCCAATCTGTTTTGTGCGCTAGCTTTGCCATGATCCCCTAATACTTATTGGTTGCCGGTTTTCACAGATAAGCCACAGACGCATCGAAATGTCATCGTCACGCGCGAGTTCATGCCACCGCCGTCATCCTCACCGCCAACCACCCAGCTCCGCCGTGTCCCTGACTCAACCATCTAGTGTTTTGAAGTCGCGGTGAGCTCCTAAAGCTAACCATGCCCACTAATTTGACTCAACTACATCCTAGCCATCGAAACGCCGCTGCGCCAGCGTGCTCTGCCCTGCTAAGCCACCGCGGCCTCGGTCGCGTGCACTGCTAACCCTAATCTTCCCAACAAAGCCCTTAGGCGGGTTCATGAGGTCAAGAGGAGTGAGTAGGAGCAAGCCCCATCGCCAAAGATATCGCTGTTGGTCGTAGCCGCCACGCCGGAGCTCCATCGTGTCGCCATGGCCGCCAGCATGTTGGCTGCTATGCTCTAGATGTTCAACCGGTACCGCCAGAGAGTGCACGAGGGAGTCGAGAGTTCACCGGGGTAACTCTCATCATCGGCGAGGTCACTACCGACGAGAACCCGCTGGTCAAAGGTCGCTAGCGCCACAGCCAGCGTGGGCACGACGTCGGGTCCGGTTATCAGTGAGAGTGGGTAAGGGAGGGGTGAGTAAGAAAAAGTTTTCAGCATTTTTGATTTTCAGAAAAAGATAAAATGTGCAGTTTCTTGTTCAATTCATAACAAAATAATTAGAGCTGATAAAATTATGAAATTTTTTGTGTAAGATTGTTATCATATGCGTAATCATGGAAAAATATTAGTTAGTCATAATCAGTAGTTTTTTATGCTTAAAAATTACCTCTTTTAATTAACAAATGAACCCATGATTTTTATAGATAAAAATATTAATCATTTTATCATGAAACTTTTTGTGTATGCTTTACACTCTTAGATCTGCCTTCATAAAAATTATGGTACTATTTTGACAATCCTAACTTCCTTAATTAATTTAAGTGTTTATAAATGTCTTTTCCATGGTTAATAAATATTAAAATGAATTAGGATAAATCATAAAATGACTTGGTGTATTTTTGAGTTGATTGTAGACCTTGGAACACCAAATCCCTGATGTTCCTTGGCAACTTAAGTCCTTTCCATGATATGCTTATCCTCAACTTGTTATATATAATAAATAAATGGTTTAATTAAATGCTTAATTAGTAGATGCATGTTTATAAGCCTTGATTACTCCTTATTTGCATAGTTGAGAAAGTGGTTATGATATGTGGATGGTTTTCATGTTAATCTTACTGGTCCATGTTAAGTTAATCCTTTCATGATAACAACTTATTAACTTGTGGTAAATAATTAAAATACTAAAAGGTCCTAATATGGCTAGAGGGTGGTGAATAGCCTGTTTAAAAATCTACAAACAAACTAGAGCAATTTGATTAGTATGACAAATAGCGAAAAGCAAACTTGCTCTAGCTCTACAAGGGTTGCAAGCCACCTATCCAACAATTCTAGTTGTTATGATCACTAGGCACACAATCTTCTAGGTCACTACTCACTAAGAGCTCTCACAATTGCTACACTAAAGAGCTCCACTAGATGAACTTAATCCACAAAGCAAGCTCCCAATTCTAGCTACACTAAAGAGCTTGTTATAGCTAGTTTGCGAGAATGTAAATGAGTAAGTGAGGTGATTATACCGCCACGTAGAGGAGTGAACCAATCACAAGATGAATACTTTACAAATCACCGGGAGAATGCCAAATGGCAAGAGACAACCAATTTTCTCTCGAGGTTCACGTGCTTGCCAACACGCTACGTCCCTGTTGTGTCAACCGACACTTGGTGGTTCGGTGGCTAAGAGATATTGCATGAACCTCGTCCACACAATTGGACACCGCAAGAACCTACTCACAAGTGAGGTAACTCAATGACATGAGCAATCCACTAGAGTTACCTTTTGGCGCTCCACCGGGGAAGGTACAAATCCCCTCACAATCACCGGAGATGGCCACGAACAATCACCAACTCGTGCCAATCCTCCTCTGCTGCTCCAAGCCATCTAGGTGGTGGCAACCACCAAGAGCAACAAGCGAATCCTGCAGCAAAAGACGAACGCCAAGTGCCTCTAGATGCAATCACTCAAGCAATGCACTTGGATTCTCTCCCAATCTCACAAAGATGGTGAATCAATGATGGAGATGAGTGGGAGGGCTTTGGCTAAGATCACAAGGTTGCTATGTTAATGCAAATGGCCAAGAGAGTGAGCTTGAGCCGGCCAGCGTCCGGTCGCGTGATGTGTGCCACGTGTCCCCTGCTTTAAACACTGATCGCCCGATCTCAACGGTCATCAGTACATTTAAGTTATGACCGGACGAGCTGCTTCGAAGTGACCGGACGTAGGACCTCAGCGTCCGGTCGTTTCCAGTAAGCATCCAGAAGCGAAAAAACACGACCGGACGTGTCCGGTCATGCCCGATCGGACTCACCCAGCGCCCGGTCACTCAACGTCTCCTCTATCGCCGCCACATCAGTAGGATCGGACGCACCCCTCCAGCGTCCGGTCGAAGACCGACGCCAGCGTCTTCACGCTTCCACTGATCAGATGCTCTGGTCTAGTAGATGCCAGCGTCTGGTGCACTCTGTAAAGCCCTATCTTTTCTGTCTAGGGCGCTGGTGGCACCGTCAGACTGTCCACACTCTACAGGCGGATACTTCACCGGTGAAGCTTCTTACCCTTGCTCCCAAGTTCTAAACACAATGTGTATCACCTTTGTGCATGTGTGTTAGCATATTTTCACAAGCATTTTCAAGGGTGTTAGCATTCCACTATATCATAAATGCATATGCAATGAGTTAGAGCATCTAGTGGCACCTTGATAACCGCATTCCGATATGAGTTTCAGCCCTCTTAATAGTATGGCTATCGAACCTAAATATGATCACACTCGCTAAGTGTCTTGATCACCGAAACAAAATGGCTCCTACCACTTATACCTTTGCCTTGAGCCTTTAGTTTTTCTCTTTCTTCTTTTCAAGTCCAAGCACTTGATCATCACCACGGCATCACCATCATCATGATATGATCTTCATTTGTCTCATCACTTGGAATGTGCCACCTATCTCATAATCACTTTGATAAACTAGGTTAGCACTTAGGGTTTCATCAATTCACCAAAACCAAACTAGTGCTTTCAATCTCCCCCTTTTTGGTAATTAATGACAACCCTTTCACAAAGATATGAATTGAAATTTAATTGAATCCATGTTGCTTGCCCAAGCATATTTACCATGTGTAAAAGGATATGGACAAGTTTCATGAACCCCAAATGGTAGCAATTGCTCCCCCTACATATGTGCTAAGAGTTTGGATTGTAGCTTGCACATATGCTTAGATAGGAAATATAGGAGACAATTTCTACCAAATGATGCTAAGGTATAAGAGATGGACCTTTGAAGCGTGATACCAATTGGAGTGCACCAATATACCATCCTTAGCACCATTAGTAACTAGGCATACACAAAAACTAGAATACCCCATGAGATCAACATTACATGCAAGGGTCTAGTTTCCATAAAATGAACATAAGTCTAGTTACTTTAGCCTATGCATGCTAGTTTTTCATTTCACCATTCAAGCATATAACTAGCATACACCACACAAGCATGGATATTGAAATTTAAAACTTGTGCCATGCAAGCAAATATATGAAATGCACATTCAAATGCAACATACAAGTTTATGAGCTTGCTCTCCCTACTTGTGTGCAATTTTGATTGATCCCCTTACAATATCATTTCATTTGTTTGCTCCCCCTATCTTACTATCTTTGTGAATTTTTCTCTCCCCCTTTGTCAATAATTTGCACAAAAAGAGGGCTCAAATTTTAGATAGGTTGGGGTGAAACCATGTGAAATGAGGATCATTTTCCCAATTTGGTTCAATCTAGATCACTTGCAAAAGATATTTAACTCGGTTTGATCCAAGGACAAGCTTCTTCACACCTCCAAATAAGGGTTATCTTGTACCATGTTGAGTTAAACACTTATAGCTTATTTCCTATATCAAATACTAGGTTTACACGCCCACAAACATGTCATATGCTACCACTAGATCATTTCAAACATACAAGAAATAGTGGTACCATACAAGCATCAAATTCATTTGATTTTCATGAATGAGCCTAAGACATGATAGGAATGACTAGATGCACTAAGCAAGTCCTTAGCAATGGATGGATGACATGTCAATCAACTTTACCTTGCTTTGCTTGAAGGAGAGGCATGTCATATAATGGGGGGGTGCATAAACACATATTGGAGAAGTCAAGCATGTTCAATTCATTCCTTAGCTTGTAAAACCTCTTTTCATCAAGTGGCTTGGTGAAGATATCGGCAAGTTGATCTTCGGTGCCCACACTCAATGCAAATGTCCCCTTTTTGTTGGTGATCTCTTATGAAATGATGGCGGACATCAATATGCTTTGTTCTTGAATGTTGAACTGGGTTGTTGGTGAGCTTTACGGCACTTTCATTGTCACATAGCAATGGCACTTGCTTGAATTTGATTCCAAAGTCACTCAAAGTAGCCTTCATCCAAAGTAATTGAGCACAACAACTACCGGCCGAAATGTACTCCGCTTCGGCGGTTGAAAGTGCCACACTATTTTGCTTCTTTGATGAGCAAGACACAAGTGATCTTCCCAATAGTTGACATGTGCCCGATGTGCTATTTCTCTCAACTTTGCATCCCGCATAATCGGAGTCCGAATATCCAATCAACTCAAATCTTGCTCCTTTGGGATACCACAATCCAACATTTTGTGTATGCTTCAAGTACCTCAATATTCTCTTTGTTGCCTTCAAATGACTCTCTCTTGGTGAGGCTTGAAATCTAGCACACATGCATACACTAAACATCACATCTGGCCTTGATGCGGTCACATAGAGTAGGCTTCCAATCATAGACCAATACATCTTTTGATCTACCATGTTGTCACTAGCATCACTATCTAAGCTTCCACTTGTCCCCATTGGTGTACTAATAGCTTTACTATCATCCATTCTAAACTTCTTGAGCATGTCCTTGATATACTTGCCTTGACTCACAAATGTGCCATTCTTCATTTGCTTGATTTGAAGACCAAGGAAGTAACTAAGCTCTCCAATCATGGACATCTCAAACTCACATGCCATAATCTTGCCAAACTCCTCACAAAAATCTTGATTTGGCGACCCAAATATGATATCATCAACATAGATTTGCATTACAAATAAGTCATTTCCAAGCTTCTTGGTGAAGAAAGTGGTGTGAACTTTTCCCATCTTGAATCCCTTAGAGAGTATAAAATCCCTCAATCTCTCATACCATGCTCTAGGTGCTTGTTTCAATCCATACAAAGCCTTTCTCAACTTGTAAACAAGGTTGGGATTCTTTTCATCTTCAAAACCGGGAGGTTGCTCAACATACACAAGCTCATTGATGTACCCATTTAGAAATGCACTCTTCACATCCATTTGGTACAACTTGATGTTGTGGGCACAAGCATAGGCTAACAAGATCCTAATTGCTTCTAATCTTGCAACTGGGGCATATGTTTCTCCAAAGTTAAGACCAACTTGAGTGTAACCTTGAGCCACTAATCTTACTTTGTTCCTTACAACTATCCCATCTTGATCTTGCTTATTCCGAAAGACCCACTTGGTTCCAATTACATTATGATCCATAGGCCTCTCAACTAACTCCCATACTTGGTTTCTTATAAACTTGTTTAGCTCTTCATGCATAGCACTGACCCAATCAACATCCTTCAAAGCTTCATCTATCTTCTTAGGTTCAATGGATGACACAAATGAGAAATGTTCACAAAATGGTGTCAATCTTGATCTAGTTTGCACACCTCTTGAAATATCACCAATGATAGTGTCTAATGGATGATCTCTTGCAACATTGGTTGGTTGAAGCACTTGCACTTGATTGCTTGCATTTGATTGATCATTTGGTTGAGATGATGAACTAGCCACTTGTTGTCTCTCTTGCACTTTGTCAACACTAGCACTTGCTTGACTTTGATCTTGAGAACCACTAACTTGTACATTTGAGTTAGAGAGCACTTGATCCTTGTCATCTTCAACATCAATCACCTCTCTAGGCCTTATATCACCAATGTCCATGTTCTTCATTGCATTGACCAATTGTGTGCCTCTTACATCATCTAGATTCTCATCTTCCTCTTGAGAACCATTTGTTTCATCAAATTCCACATCATGAACCTCCTCAAGAGTACCACTAGCCAAATTCCAAACTCTATATGCCTTGCTAGTAGTGGAGTAACCAAGCAAGAAACCTTCATCACATTTCTTTTCAAACTTGCTCAATCTAGTGCCTTTCTTCAATATGTAGCATTTACAACCAAAAACCCAAAAGTATGCTATGTTGGGCTTTCTTCCATTCAATAGCTCATTGGGTGTCTTCTCCATCATGGGGTGACAATAGAGTCGATTGCTATAATAGCAAGTCGTGTTGATTGCTTTGGCCCAAAATGAATGACTTACATTGTACTCACTCAACATTGATCTTGCCATGTCAATCAAAGTTCTATTCTTTCTTTCAACTAGGCCATTTGATTGTGGAGTGTACATGGCCGAGAATTGATTTCTAATTCCAAATTCATCACACAACTCATCAATTTTTGTGTTCTTGAACTCATTTCCATTGTCACTTCTCACTTTCTTGATGGTTGTTTCAAACTCATTGTGAATGCTCTTGACAAATGATTTGAATGTTGCAAACACATGACTCTTATCCACTAGAAAGAATACCCATGTGTATCTAGTGAAATCATCCACAATCACAAATCCATATTTGTTTCCACCAATGCTAGTGTATGTGGTTGGTCCAAACAAGTCCATATGTATCAACTCAAATGCCTTAGATGTGCTCATCATGCTCTTCTTAGGATGTGTGTTACCAACTTGCTTTCTAGCTTGACATGCACTACATAGTTTATCCTTCTCAAATGTGACATCTTTCAAGCCTCTAACTAAGTCATGTTTGATCAACTTGTTCAATTGTTTCATTCCAACATGACCAAGTCTTCTATGCCATAACCAACCTATGCTAGACTTAGTGATCAAACATGTTGATAATTGAGCTTCTCTAGCATTGAAATCAACTAAGTATAGATTCTCATATCTAAATCCTTTGAATATCAAGTTAGAGCCATCTACACTTATGATCTCTACATCATCTACACCAAATATGCACTTGAAACCAAGATCACATAATTGAGCTACCGACAATAGGTTGAAGTTCAAGCTCTCTACTAGTAGCACATTAGAAATGCTCAAATCATTGGATATTGCAATCTTACCAAGCCCTTTGACCTTGCCTTTGCCATTGTCACCAAATGTGATACTATCAATCCCATTGCTCTTATTTTCATTAATTGAATTGAACATTCTTGGATCACCGGTCATGTGTTGTGTGCACCCACTATCAAGCACCCAATGCCTTCCTCCGGCTTTATAATTGACCTACAAAAGAAGACCAATTTCTTTTAGGTATCCAAACTTGCTTGGGTCCTTGAAGGTTAGTTACCAAGGTCTTTGGTACCCAAATGGCCTTCTTCTTTGGGCCCATAATTGGTGTACCAATGAACTTAACCTTCACACCATTGGCACCCTTAACAAGCATGTAACAAGAATCAAATTTAATTGAGGATACATTAGGTAGCGTGTTCTTGTTAATCTTGCAATATTGCTCTATATGCCCAACTTGCTTGCATCTATTGCAAAACCTACCATTGCCCTTCACAAAGCTAACTTTGGGAGTGACAAAGGCTGTCTTGCCTTTCTTGGGGGTATAGCCTAATCCCTCTTTGTTGAGAGAAAATCTTTGGCTACCCAAGCACTTTAGCAAGCGGGCATCTCCACCATAGGCATTGCCCAAGGCACGAGTGAGCTCATTCACCTCCTTCTTGAGGGTCTCATTTTCCACCATTAGTGAGGCATCACAAGTGAGACCATCACTCAAAGGTGAAGTGGAGGTAGAAGTGCTACAAGAAGTGTTAGTGGGAGCAACTACAATGGGCTTATAAAAAGATTCATCAATAATATCACATGTTAGTCACACATCACAAGACACAATCACTTGCTCCTTCTTGGCTTCCTCCATTTTGACTTGCTCAATGAGAGAGGAGTGAGCCTTTTCAAACTTAGAGTGAGCTTTGCCAAGCTTCTCATGGGCTTCCATTAGCCTCTCATGAGTGGCATTGAGCTCATCAAGAGATTGCTCAAGAAATTTGACTTTCTTGTGCAATTCTTTGCACTCCTTTCTCTTCATCTCAAAGCAAGTGTGCACTTGCTCACACATGTCCATGAGCTCCTCCTTGGAGTACTCCTCATCATCATCATCACTCCTACAAGCATCACTTTCACATCCATCATCATCACTCACATCATATTTTACCTTGGTAGGCTTTGCCATGAGGCATGTCGATGGAGTGTCGAAGATAGAGGGCTTGTTGTTGATGGCGATGCTTGCTAGTGCTTTTCTTGATAGATTTCTTGCCATCATCACTAGAGTCATCACTATCCGAAGAGCCATCACTATCCCATGTGACCACATAGCCTCCACCCTTGTTCTTTTGGAAGTTCATTCTCTTCTCCTTCTTTTCTTTCTTGTCCTTCTTGTGCTTCTTCTTCTCATCCTCATCATTGTCACTATTATAGGGACAATCCGCTATAACGTAATCGGAGCTCTTGCAATTGTAGCATCTTCTCACATATTATTTGCTTTTGGTGTGATCTCTTCTCTTTCTTGCACCATAGCCCTTCTTCTTCACGAATTTTCCCATCTTGCGCACAAATAGAGCCATGGCTTCATCATTAATGTCACTAAGATCTTCATCATCACTTGATTCTTTCTTGGACTTGCCCTTGTTCTTGGACGATGAGCTAGCCTTGAATGCTACACTCTTCTTCTTCTTGTCTTCATCTTCCTTCTTATCATCCTTGTCAACCCCTTCCCTTTCCACATGGTATGTCTCTTGTGTCATGACATCACCTAGTACTTGGTTAGGGGTAATCTCCTTCAATCCTGCTCTTATGATAAGCAATCTCAACATCTCAAATCTTGGAGGTAGGCACATCAAGAACCGATGAGAGACATCATCATCCTTGATCTTCTCTCCCAAAGCCTTCAAGTCATTGACAATTACTTGCAACCTATGGAACATCTCTAGAATGCTCTCATCATCCTTCATCTCGAAGCTTGTCAACTTATCCTTGAGGATGTACAATTTGGCACTCTTCACCGCCGGTGTGCCCTCATATGTTTCCTCCAATCTCCTCCACACCTCATTAGCTCTTTCACAATCCTTGATTTGCTCAAACACCTTGGAATCAATGGCATTGTATATGGTGTTGAGAGCCATTGTATTGCATTACTTGTTGGTCTTGTCTTGGTTGGTGGGATTGTCGGGATCAATGATAGCATAGTCAATGTCGGTCACATCCCATACTTGATCATTGATTGAACCAAGATACATCTTTATCTTTCTCTTCCAATAATCATAGCATGTGCCATCAAAGAATGGTGGTTTGCCCCTCACATGGTTGAACACAACTTGAGCCATAATTTGACACCGAGGTTGTTAAGCCTTTAATCAAATGGTGACCACGGCTCCAATACCACTTAAGTCCTTTCCATGATATGCTTATCCTCAACTTGATATATATAATAAATAAATGGTTTAATTAAATGATTAATTAGTAGATGCATGTTTATAAGCCTTGATTACTCCTTATTTGCATAGTTGAGAAAGTGGTTATGATATGTGGATGGTTTTCATGTGAATCTTACTGGTCCATGTTAAGTTAATCCTTTCATGATAACAACTTATTAACTTGTGGTAAATAATTAAAATGCTGAAAGGTCCTAATATGGCTAGAGGGGGTGAATAGCCTATTTAAAAATCTACAAACCAACTAGAGCAATTTGATTAGTATGACAAATAGTGAAAAGCAAACTTACTCTAGCTCTACAAGGGTTGCAAGCCACCTATCCAACAATTCTAGTTGTTATGATCACTAGGCACACAATCTACTAGGTCACTACTCACTAAGAGCTCTCACAATTGCTACACTAAAGAGCTCCACTAGATGAACTTAATCCACAAAGCAAGTTCTGAATTCTAGCTACACTAAAGAGCTTGTTATAGCTAGTTTGCGGGAATGTAAATGAGTAAGTGAGGTGATTATACCACCACGTAGGGGAGTGAACCAATCACAAGATGAATACTTTATCAATCACCAGGAGAATACCAAAGGGCAAGAGACAACCAATTTTCTCCCGAGGTTCACGTGCTTGCCAACACGCTACGTCCCCGTTGTGTCGACCAACACTTGGTGGTTTGGCGACTAAGAGGTGTTGCACGAACCTCGTCCACACAATTGGACACCGCAAGAACCTACCCACAAGTGAGGTAACTCAATGACACGAGCAATCCACTAGAGTTACCTTTCGGCGCACCACCAGGGAAGGTACAAATCCCCTCACAATCATCGGAGATGGCCATGAACACTCACCAACTCATGCCAATCCTCCTCCACTGCTCCAAGCCGTCTAGGTGGTGGCAACCACCAAGAGCAACAAGCGAATCCCGTAGCAAAACACGAACGCCAAGTGCCTCAAGATGCAATCACTCAAGCAATGCACTTGGATTCTCTCCCAATCTCACAAAGATGATGAATCAATGATGGAGATGAGTAGGAGGGCTTTGGTGAAACAACCCCGATTTCCATGAAGGGAAATCCACAGAGTCAAAGTGTAATAAGACCGTTGTAGATCATATTACCCAAATTCCAGTCGAATATCACATCCATACAATGATAATATCATAGTACAATAGTACGGAATTACATAATTTATTACATCGCCGCATTGGCGGAATCAAAAGTAGCATTCATTTAGAACAGCTTGAAGATAAGATCGCCAAACTCGAGCGTAGGAACGAACCCCTCAACCGTCAAACTCCTCGGAGCTATACCCCTCAGCAGAACCTGTGTGCCAAAATTTATCAGTACGATTTGTACTGGCCACTCCCAACCCTATGAGCATTGCTTTGTGGAAATTGGATGCAAATTGGTTATAATCAAGAGGAACCTAAAAGGCTGGGGTTTCCTATGCATTAACATACCAAGTATATAATAATAGTTGGTCAAGTTTTAACACCACTCACACACATTCCACCCCATTCCCATCCCAGAGCTAGGTTTCAATCTTGGGATCGATAAACCACCATCTCCACACCATCACCATACCACAGCCATACCATCGCTCAGTCGACAGGCCAACTCCCTCTCGGCACTGTCTCAAGGCCCGTAGCCCCTGGCTACGTCCGAACACTCACTCCCGGGGGAGAATAGAAAGACTCATCTCACTATCTAGTTTAAGCGAAACCCAGGAAAGGTCCGTAGCCGACAAGTCGGCATATGTATCGATCGATCAACCATACACTCTGCAGAGGTTTTACATAACCACAAGATTCACCTTCCTCGCTGACCATCGTCAACTAGGCTGATTCCGGCCGCTTGCTAGCCTAGGATAATGCCACTCTACCATTCAGCCCTGGTACACCCCAAGTCCGGTCTAGGGTGGCTGAAACTGTGAGTCATGAGCCGGGTCCACAAGGTCTCCATGAAGTCTCAGAAGGGTGTGGGGGAAATCCTCCACACCCCGTACCTCCTTACACTATCCGCTAACAACCTAGCAGTAGTGGCAATATCCTACCAAGTAGTCCGGCCGTCCCGCACCATATAGGGCGAGTGGTACGTAAGGCTTCCCGGTGAATCTGAGTACTAGTAAGTCCTTAGGGATGACCAAGCCGGAATGTCTTCATCAGGGTTTCCTTTTACTGTGCCACCACAGCACCTCCACCCTGGGCTCCTCCCATCATAGTATCACACCCAAGGCCACCTCATATACCATTTACCCACCACAGGTATCCATTCCAGGGGTGCCCAGGTAGCACCCCACGGCAAGACTTGCCCCAGGCTCATCGTATACTCCAACTTGGTCGACACAACCCTCACCCTCCACGCACCCAAGTCACACACGCAGCACTCTCCCCCTGGTCTAGATAACACCAGTTTCCACCACGCCTCCATATAGTGCAAGCGTAGTAGAAGTAGTAAGCAATGAAATATATTAGCAAGCATGTGACCAGCCTAACAGTAGGGTGAGCAGGGGTAAGGTTGCATCAAGGTAAAGGCCACCAAGAAAGCATACTATCATGCAAGTCCTACCATAATGTGATCATGACAATAAAGTAAGCGCTAGCATTTCTATATTAGCCATGCGTAATAGGTGCAACGAGATTGGGTGGGATGTGGCACCTTTAGTGTAGTCGTCTCCATACTCCTCACGGTACTCACGGTCCTCGTCCGTCCGGTTCTCCTCTAAGTCTGCAAACGATCGCATTATAGTCGCGTTAGCGACGTCTATGGAATAGCACAAAGAAGCAATGAAAATTCAAAAGAGACAAATGCACTCAAACATGGGTTCATTGCGTAGAGCTCGAATTTAGATGAATTTTAGTCCTGGTTTCGTATTTTTCTGAGGTCGTATGAATTAGTTACGAATTTCCGAAGATTAAATCTATTTCTGAAAATGGATAAAGGCTGAGTTAATCCTAAGCTGACACGTGTCACGCTGTGGTTGGTCCATGTGGCTTGCTGACGTCAGCATGATGTCAGCATCACGGTTTCGAGCTGACAGGTGGGGTCTAGCTGACATCAGCATGACGTCATCAACGTCATGCTCACCGACAGGTGGGGCCAAAGGATATTGGGTCACTGACAGGTGGGTCCGGTCAAGTCAACGTCGGTCAACGTTAGTCAATGGTCAACGGTCAATAGTCAGGGTCACTGACATGTAGGGCCTGGGCTACTGACGTCAGCAGCTAATGTCAGCGTGACGTCAGCATGACGTCACCCCGGCTATGCTGGCTTCCGACATGTGGGTCCCTCGTGACGTCAGCATGACGTCACCATCTGACGTGTGGGCCCAGAGTGTTTGTGCCACTGACATGTGGGGCCAGGTCAACGGTCAACGTTGACCAGTCAACGGTCAATACGGGCTGGGTCCGAACTGGGCTCTGGTGGGCTCGGGTTGGGCCGATCTGGGCCGGGCCGACTCGGACACATGGCGTGCTGTGGCTCTACCACGTCGTAGTCATGGGCTCTTACTAGGCTGTGGTCCACAGGCGTGGTCCACGGTGGACGCAAGTTCACGGTCCATGGACCTAAGGCAGGGTCCATGGTGGACCAAGTCCATCCCTCTCCTCTCTCTCTGTGGTCCACGTGCACCGGGTGCATGGGCATGTGGCCGGCGAGGGGAGGTGTTCCCCTGTTTCTTACTGCGGCGGTGCTCCTGCCGGCGGCGAGCTCACGGTGAGCCCCCGCGGTGGTGCTGGTGTCCGATTGGGGAGGGGAAAAGCTTCCCAGGGCCACGACGACTATGTCAGTGGGGTCAAAGTGGCGGCCAGAGCTTCCCCAAGGTGCTAGCCACGGCGAGCGGCGGCTCGAGCTCCACCGGCGTGCGGGAATGGCGCGGGGCTGTGGCATAGGCTGGTTCTGTGGTGCGCGTGGGCGACACAACGCCCCAACAGGCATGTTGGGTAGGTCGAGGGGTCCTCCAGGGCCTCCGGTGGCTTTGGCCACGGCGGCGCCCTTCCGAGCTCGACGGCGGTATCGGTGAGGTGTCAACGGTCATGGTAAAACATCTCGGCAGGGCATGCACGCTTCTACGGATTCGTGGGAACGCAGCGAGGTCATCCAGACTCAAGGCGAGGCTCGGTTCTCCTATGGCCGGTGGGGACATCCCGGCGGCCATGGCGACGGTGAAGACGACGGCGAGGCACGCGGGTGAACCACGGGACCCAAGCGGGGTGGTCACGGCGTGCGTGTGAGTTACCCGCGGCTTCAGCGAATGGGATGGGCGAGTCAAGGAGGCGCCAAGCGCTCCCAGCAGTAGTGGTCACGATGGTCGGTGCTCTGACCGGTGGTCGGGTGCTCGAACCGGTGGTCTGGTGCTCGGCACGGTGGTCTGGTGCTCGGACCGGTGGTCGCATGCTCGGACCGGTGGTCTGGTGCTCGGCACGGTGGTCTAATGCTCGAAGGTGGTCTGGTGCGCCATGGCGGTGGCGTCGATGGCGATGCACACGCTGGTGCGCTATGGGCTCCGGTGGGATGTCACGGTGATCTCGGTGTGCGCGTGGGTGCATGTGTTCCAAGTGGCTGAGGCAAGGCACTGGCCTACGCGCTCCAGGCGTGGAGCGCCATAGCTGACGGTGAGGTTCGACGGCAGAGAGGGATCGGAAGGCTCACCGTAGGTGTTGTGGGAGATAGGATGGCGGTGCAGTGTCAATTCGAGGCCATGTAGCTCCGGAAGCCGTGCAGTGCCGTGCCGACCCGCATCGGTGATGTAGCCGATGGCATCGCTCCCGGCTCCGGCGATCTCCTCCCCTACGGCGGCTTCGGCGTTCTTTCCCCCTTCTTCCTCTTCTCCATCTTCTCTCTAGGTTTGGGTGCCTAGTGGATGGCCACCGAGGTGGCGGCGGGCAACGGGACGAGCGCTAGGGCTCCGAGGACCGTGGCCTTTATAGCCAAGCTCGGCCATGGAGCTCGGTGATCGGCGGACAGGGATCAAGGGCAATCGCGGCACTTGCTTGCATCCTACGGTCACGAGGGGTTGCGTGGGCGTGGCGCCAAGGGGGAGACAGGACCATGCCCCGGGCATGACCCCCTGGCCCGCCCTGCCACCGTTGTCGGCGTTCTGTCGGAGGAGGGATTTGGCGTGGGCGTGGAGAAGATGCACAGTAGCGCTGACAGGCGGGGTCCGTTGGCAGCGGCTGTGGGCGAAGCTGATAAGCGCGCGGGTGGGCAGCACGCGGCTGACGTGCGGGGCCAATGTGGCAGCGACTGCTAGCGGGGCTGACGAGTGCGCGGGCGTGAGCGGCCTACTGGGCCGGCTTGCTGGGCCGCGCGCGCGCGCTGAGGCTGGCTGGCCGGCGCGGGCCGAGCAGGTCGACCCCGCGAGGCCTTCTTCTTCCTTTTTCTTTTTCTGTTTTACATTTCTTTTCCATTGTTTGAATTTCAAATTTGGTTTAGAATTTGAATTCAAAACTGAGGTAAATTATTCATTGGAGTTTAGAGAATTTTTCTTAATAATAACTTTATGATTTATTATTTTAATGGAATTGTTAGGCATAACATAAAGCAAATGGAAATCCAATTCACAACTTGAATTAACAATGTATGCAACATGTTATTTGTTGGAAATTTAATAATCATAATCAACAAATGATATGCCATGCTTATGTGTTGACTTAGGTTGGGTTACTTCTAATGCAACTCTTAGGGTTGGCTCCTACAATGTCACTCATCATCACATGGGAGTTTTAAGAAAAAATTTTGTAGTTGTGGTTTTTGGTGTGTGGATTTTTGGGTTGTTACATTTGGCTAAGCTCACAAGGTTGCTATGTCAATGCAAATGGCCAAGAGATTGAGCTTGAGCCAGCCATGGGGCTTAAATAGAAGCCCCCATGAAATAGAGCCGTTGGCTCCTCAGTCCACTGAAAAATGGGGCGACCAAACGCGTAGGTCAGATCGACGGGACGCTGGACCCTAGCGTCCGGTCGCGTAATGTGTGCCACGTGTCCCCTACTTCAAACGCTGATCGCCCGATCTCAACGGTCATCAGTACATTTAAGTTGTGACTGGACGCGCTGCTTCGAAGTGACCGGACACAGGACCTCAGCTTCGGTCGTTTCCAATAAGCATCCAGAAGTGAAAAATCATGACCGGACACGTCCAGTCATGCCTGACCGGACTCACCAAGCGTCCGGTCACTCAACGTCTCCTATGTGCGCCGCCACGTCAGTAGGATCGGATGCACCCCTCCAGCGTCCGGTCGAAGACCGACGCCAACGTCTTCACGCTTCCATTGACCAGACGCTCTGGTCTAGTAGATGCCAGCGTCCGGTGCACACTGTAAAGCCCTATCTTTTCTGTCTAGGGCGCCGGTGGCACCGTCAGACTGTCCGCACTCTATGGGTGGACACTCCACCGGTGAAGTTTCTTACCCTTGCTCCCAAGTGCTAAACACAATGTGTATCACCTTTGTGCATTTGTGTTAGCATATTTTCACAAGCATTTTCAAGGGTGTTAGCACTCCACTAGATCCTAAATGCATATGCAATGAGTTAGAGCATATATTGGCACCTTGATAACCGCATTCCGATATGAGTTTCACCCCTCTTAATAGTACGGCTATCAAACCTAAATGTGATCACACTTGCTAAGTGTCTTGATCACTGAAACAAAATGGCTCCTAACACTTATACCTTTGCCTTGAGCCTTTAGTTTTTCTCTTTCTTCTTCTCAAGTCCAAGCACTTGATCATCACCATGGCATCACTATTATCATGATATGATCTTCATTTGTCTCATCACTTGGAATGTGCCACCTATCTCATAATCACTTTGATAAACTAGGTTAGCACTTAGGGTTTCATCAATTCACCAAAACCAAACTAGAGCTTTGTTGTAGTGCTCCGCCTGTGTCGATTGAGGACCGTTTGTTGTAGACCTATCATGTTCGAGACCTTGCAGTACTGGCCACATACTCTGATAAGCCTAAGACCTCAGAAATTCCATTATGAGAAAAGCTAACTACACACTAGGAGTGGGAGATGGCAAGAGTAGCGTGTACCCACCCTACGAAAACATCACAGATGACGTAGGGCGGTGGAGTACTGTATTCTTGGGTAGCGCAGACCGGTTCATGTTTTGGAGGATCCGAGTGATGGTTAATATATGTAGGTCTAGGACCTGCATATGTCGTGTGGTAAGGAAACCCTAGCTAGGCCAAATCAATTCGAATCGTTGTGCTTCTTGGAGAAGGAGACTTGATCCCCTGATCTACATCGTAGTTAATCAATGGAACATGGTTACTTGAGGATATGAGATGATTAATGAAGTGATTCATTTAGATTAGGTGCAAATTGGATACTACTGGTAAACTTAATACATAGCTAAAACATTGAAAGTAAGGATCCACTCATAGTAAGCTTTTCTGCAAAAGTTACTTCTTGCTTCAATCTTTCCTTAAAGCCAGCATGCCCTTGGAGTCTTTTCTTTTGATCGGGTAAGACTTGTTGAGTACCCTCAAGTACTCAGGGTTTGTTAACCCCTGTTGTAGGTTCTAACTCGTGTTGCTAATTGAGGTCGTGTCAGTGGGCTCGACATGATCTAGTCGTCTCTTCTACCTTAGGTGTTTTACCTAAGTGGCTTATGTAATTCTACTCACTTTTGTGGAACTTAAGTTAACTTTGACTTGAACATGTCTTGTTAACTAATGTTATAAGTCTTTCCACACTCCGATGTATGAGTTGTACCAAATGTTGTAATGTTGTGGTAACTCCATCTTGATCCTGTATGAGTTGTAAAATGTGGATGATTTGGGTTTCCCCGAGGACACCCGACAGACTATCGAAGTTATCTGGCTCTCATGTATAATAGTCAGTGGTCTTTAAGACAATGATAGGTGCACGTGGGCCATATAATTCAGGTGGAACAAGGGCAAAGAAATCGATGGTAGAGCGAGAGCTCGACGGCGGTGCTAGAAAAAGGGAAAGGCGAGGAAGGCGGACGGTCGGGTGAGGTATTGGTGAGGGCGAAGCGTCGGGCGTCCAGCTCCTATTTGGGGTCTTGCCACTAAAGCAGCTGTGTGTTTGCATGCACGAAGGCGGCGTGAAACGGTCGGCGGTGGTGGTGAGCATGTAGGCAAAGTGGTTACCGGTATCGTGCACTGTAGCAGCCTGATAAAGCATCTTCTCCCTCCATTTTCTCCCAAATCCAAATAGCAACTCGATTGGCTCCAAAAACAAAAGTTTCACATCTTGATTTGCTCTCCAACTTTGCTTCAGGAACTATCTCCTAATTCTAACTGGTTAGAGAGATCTAATCTAAAGAAGATAGGTAGATTGAAACTAATCTACAGAACTTCAGTTAGGGTTTTGAAAACCGTTTTACTCAAACATTTTTGGGTTATTAATTAGAGTCTAAACATGATTCAACTTGTTGGGTTCATAAACCAAGGGTCCCTCATGGACTGGCTTCCCAACAAAGGCTTGGTCCAAGCAGACAAACACGCAACTCATGGGCCGACCCAAGTACCTGAATGACAGGCCAAAGGGGCGACCCAATCTCCGACCAGAAGGCCTGGCCGAGGAAGAATGGCAGCCGTTTCCAACTCCGACCCGCCTCTCCGACTTTCCAACTTCGACCCACCTCTCCGACCAGAGCGCTCGCTTCGGTCTACAGCCCATCTTCGGTTGGCCTCTCTGACTGGAAGGCCTGGCCCAACACCGCTTCAGACTCTGACCCACGTCGTCCGACCAGGGATGCGCCAAACCCCTACTCACTGCTCTTCTCCGACTGGCATGATCAGAGCCGACTGGGACCAACCGACCGGGGACACCCACTCGGTAAAGATCAGGGAATGAATGAAGAAAGCAAGGCAGGGCGCACAAGTCAAACCACGATACCAGGGACCGTACCCTGTACACCTACAGGAATAGTACTCTGCAACCTCCCTGGCACAACAGAGCCCAAACAGTGTTGTAGGCGCTGACATTCTCCCTATAGTATTATGGGAGCCATTAACTCCCATACGGTAAGGCTCCCCCACATGCCTCTGGGCGTCGACAGTGTTGTGGGTGCTGGCCTTTACCGTACCGAGTGAACATGGTGAAACTCCTCACATGCCTCTGGGCATCAACAATATAGCAGGTACCGACATCTGCCATGCCCAAACAAGACGATGCAACCTCCCACATGCATCTGACATCCAATAGTGTTATGGGCGCCTACCATCATCCTATACCCGCCAACATGGGCAGCAAGGCTTAGAAGCAAACGTACTCCTTCCCTCTCACTTGTAAGGCGATCCCCTTCACCTATAAAAGGGGATGCGCTCTCTCCCAACAGATTCAAGTCATTCTAGATTCATTAGATCGATCAAGCTCACTAGCACACAACAGCAGAACCACCAGGTTCAAACCACGAGCATACGCTCGAACACTTAGCTCATAGCGGAGCTCTAGTCACTCTCGGCCCTTCCGACCGGAGTCCGATCGGACCTCTTGTACCCCCATCTTTCTCCCTCTTGTTTGTAACCCCACTACAAACTTCGAGCACCTAGGCTCAGGAATAAAGTCACCGACCGACTCAAACTGGACGTAGGGCACGTTTCCTGAACTAGTATAAACCCTGTGTCATTGAGTGCTAGGCCACCTCCGATCACAACGTATGGCAAAACTACAAATATTTACTCATTGGTCACTTTCTGCACCGACAGTTGGCGCCGTCCGTGGGGAAGACGTTGTACGTTCAATACTTTTTGGTCATCGGATGGCCCACTTTTCTGCCACCTTCATCATGGCAGGCTCAGGCGATATGATTCACTTCGGCTCGCAAGAGTTTCCCGCACTCCCACCTGTTGGGATGTGGGTTCCACCCGTCTTCGTGCCATCCCATGCCTTCCTCCTTGGAAGCCTAGACTTTGTCGCCGACTGGCTCGGCGTACTACACCTCTACATGGAGGCACTCGTTCTGGTGCTTGTCGAAGGGGCACCCTCCATCGGCTCCGGGGCATGCGATGACTTCAACGATGCGGCATCTGCACTTCATTCCGAGCAAACTCTCTGCTCAAACCCTGTTGTGAGTAATATGCATACTGTTATTTACTCTCTATTTACTATCTCCCACCGATCATCCGGAGGGGCCGTATTGACCGCACCACGAACACCGTACGATTGGTTCCCCTACGGCCTTGCATCCCCCACGGATGCGTATGCTCAGGGGCTCCGAAGGATGTTGGCGCCATCCCCCCTCACATCCGAATTCATGGGAATGGCGAGCTATGCTCCTACCACTTTCCATGAACTCCCGTATGATGAGGGTGAGAGCGACGGCTCCAACATCGGCGATGTGGCACCTAGCCACCGTCCGTCCTGGGAGTGCACTATGGTAGACGCTCCGAGATAGCCGCCAGTCATTGTGGAGTCTGCACAAACTCACACCCCTCTGGACCCACGTGTGGGGGCCCTCATGTTTGTGCAAGGGCACGCCGAGGAACTACGACAATGGCGGCAGAACCAGCCGCCACCTGCGCCGGCACGCTCGGTGCAGCATGTTGTGCTTGGGATCGCGCCTGCTAGGTCCAACACGACATCATGAACAAGGGGAACGATCTCCCATAGTTCGCTCAGGCTAGCCAGAACATCACTGCTGCAGCAATGCTTCTGTGTGGCGTTCCCGAGCCCATCGACCCCTAGGAGCGGGTGGTCTACCAGAACCTCCGGGTTCTGGTAGAAGCCGTCACCGTTCAACAAACGGAAAGCTCCGCATTGTGACTCCAACATGTGCCCTCTCTCCCCACCGGAGGAGCGGGGATGCGCCAGACGGATCGCTCCATCCACTCGCCGCTACAGCCGCCAAGTGCGGCTTGGGAGGCGATAGCTACGTCGCAGTCCAAACTGGCGCCTGCTCCACACCAACTGCTGGTACACGGACGGCTTGGTCTACACTAGGATGCTTATAGCATCGTCAGCAACCGGCATCAGGCCTGGCATGATGATGACGTCCACCGGGCAGTGGTGAGAGTAGGTGACACGGATCCCGGCCGAACCATCAAGGGGAGAGGAGAAACGCGCCCTAGGCACGGTCGCCGGCCAGATGACCGGAGTCCCAGCCCCGAGGGCCCAGGACCATGGGCCTTTCACCGGCGTATCCGAAGAGCACCGTTCCCACAACGCTTTCGACCGCCCACCAACATCACCAAGTACACCAGGGAAACAAACCCCGGTATTTGTCTCGAAGACTTCTGGCTCGCCTGCCGGGCGGGAGGAGTGGATGATGACTATTTCATCATTCAGTATTTTCCCATCTACGTCGGGGAACAAGTTCGGGCATGCCTTGAATTCCTCCTACACAACAGCATCCGTGACTGGGCGGACCTCAAGAGGGTCATCGTCGGAAATTTCCAGGGGACATATGTCCACCCTGGAAACTCCTAGGACCTCAAGAGCTACCAGCAGGAGCCTAGCAAGTCCCTACGGGATTACATCCGTAGGTTCTCCCAACGATGCTACTCCCTCCCTGATGTCGTCGACATGGACGTCATCAGTGCATTCCTCTTCGCGACGACCTGTGAGTCCCTAATCCACAAGCTTGGCTGTCTGAAGCCCCATACCACCCACGACCTACTCAACGTCGCCACTAACCACGCCTCTGGCGAGGAGGCAGTCGGAGCGGTCTTCAACGGAGGCCAGCACAAAGGCCCACGCCGACCAGACAACCCCGCGTTGGTCGCCGCAACTGACCGCACGGGCAAGCAGCCCCAGCAGGGCCTGCCTGACCACTTCAACAAACTCATGGATAGCCCGTGCACCAACCACGCCTACCCCGTCAAATACCTCTACAAGGACTACAAGCTCCTCAAACATTTCCTCCGATAGGCCAGCGGGCCAAAAGAAGGAGATAGCAAAGAAGTAGCAGCCAAGAAAGGAGGCGCAATAGGTAAGGGCGGAGAAAGCTTCCTCGACCCTGAGGAATGCATCATGATCTTTGGTGGGTCCAACACCATCTAGAGAAAATGCTAGCACAAGGTGCGCTATAGGGAGGCATGCACCGCCGAGACGGTTGTCCCCTTCTTCCTCAGCTAGTCAAAATCTCCGATCACCTTCGATCAAAGGGACCATCCCTCCCACGTCACATGACCGGGATGCTACCCGCTCGTCGTCGACCCCATCGTCCGGAAGAAGCGTCTCACAAAGGTGCTGATGGACAGAGGTAGTGGCCTCAACATCAACAACATCGACACCCTCGATGCCATGCGCATCCCCTAATCAAAACTCCGCCTTGCGGGTTCTCCCTTTCACGAGGTGATCCCGGGAGCGCAGGCATACCCACTCAGGCAGATCGATCTGCCTGTCATGTTTGGCAACTGAGCCAACTTCTGCTCGGAGGTCCTCACCTTCGAAGTGGTAGACTTCCCAAGGTCCTACCATGCTATCTTGGGGCGGCCATGCTACGCTAAATTCATGGCAATCCCCAACTACACCTACCTCAAGCTGAAGATGCCGGGACCGAACGGCGTCATCACTGTGTGCAGCGCCTTTTGGCATGCCTTCATGTGCGACCGCAAGCACTTCGAGCTCGCCACCGCGTTCGCCAACTCATCTGAGCTCCCGTGGCTTGGGGAATCATCGACCCCAACAGTCCTAGACTGCAACAAACCAACCTCCTCGACGGCCTTCCGCCCGCTTGAGGAAACCAAGGTGGTGGGAATCAACCCCACCGACCCAATGAAGATGGTGCGGATCAGGACCCAGCTCCTGGCCAAATAGGAATGCAAGCTCATCGACTTCCTACGCGCCAATCACGATGTCTTCGCATGGCAGCCTTCTGACATGCTAGGCATACCACGGGAGGTTGCTGAGCATGGGTTGCGAGATAGTCGACTTTCCTTTGCCGCGCATAGACCAGATAGTCGACTCCACCTCGGGTTGCGAGATCCTCTCCTTTCTGGATGCCTACTCAGGCTATCACCAAATCATAATGAAAGAGTCTGATCAGCTCGCAACCTCGTTCATCACCCCATATGGTTCATACTGCTATGTAACCATGCCTTTCGGCTTGAAGAACGCTGGCACCACCTACCAAAGGTGCATGCAGCAATGCTTCATCGACCAAATCGACCCGCTCGATCAGCCTGATCAGCCGAGCGGCCAAGACCAATGATCGTCGTCTATGTTGATGACATAGTGGTCAAAATGACTCAAGCTTGTGACCTAATTGCAAACTTGGCCGCAACATTCATGAACTTCCGAAGGTTCAATATCAGGCTAAATCCTAAAAAATGTGTTTTCGAGGATCCAAAGGGGAAGCTGCTAGGATACATTGTGTCCAAATGCGGCATCGAGGCCAAACCCGAAAACATCATGGCCATCTCCAATATGGGCCCCATACGCAATGTCAAGGGCGTGCAAAGGCTCACCGGCTGTCTGGCTACCCTAAGCCGATTCATCTTCTGGCTCAGCAAACGGGGAATGCCACTCTACAAGCTCCTCAAAAAGACGAACACTTTCATCTAGACTAAGGAAGCTCAGCAAGCTCTGGAGAGCCTCAAAGTGTCCCTCATGTCAGCCTCAATCCTCATCGCTCCTAAACGAGGAGAACCCCTCCTCTACATAGCGGCCAGCAACCATGTGGTAAGTGCCGCGCTGGTTGTCGAAAGGGAGGAGCTGGGACACCAACATAAGGTCCAGTGGCCAGTATACTTCATTGAGGAAGTACTCACCGACCCCAAGGTCTGGTACCCCTAGGTACAGAAACTCCTATATGCCGTGCTGATGGCGACCCAGAAGCTCCTGCACTACTTCACCGACCATGAAGTTGCGGTCGTCACTTCATACCCGCTCGGTGATATCATCCGCAACCGCGACGCTGCGGGATGGATCTCTAAGTGGGCACTCAAACTCATGGGCCATGACATGAGGTACATCCCCCATACCACCATTAAATCTCAGGCTCTCACGGAGTTTGTCCCCGAATGGATAGAGGTGTAGCTACCAACTTCGGACGTCACCCACGAGTACTGGACAATGTAATTCGACGGGTCTGTAATGGTGCCCGGCTCAGGGGTTGGAGTGGTTCTGATCTCCCCAAACAGGAGTTACCTCCACTTTTCAGCCTCAAACAACACCGCAGAGTACGAGGCCCTGATCAACGGACTACGCATCACCATCGAGCTTGGTGCTACGTGACTCTACGTTCACGGTGACTCAGAGCTAGTCATTGATCAGGTCATGAAGGAGTCCTCCTACAAAAGCCCCCTCATGCCAGCATACTGCCAAGAGGTGCGCAAGCTCAAGGACAAATCCCAGGGGATTGAGCTGCATCACATCCCCCGAAAGGACAACGATGCCGCCGATTTTCTTGCAAAATCGGCTGCCAAGCGGGAACCATCCCCAAGCGGGGTCTTCATCAACGATGCCCACAAGCCATCCACCAACATCCTGGGAGGTCTGGTCCAGACATACCTCGACACCTAGCCGGTGCCCGGGGGCTCTGACCCTGACGCCAAGCCAGCGCCCGAGGGCTCTGACCCCAACGCCAAGCCGGCCCTCAGGGGCTCCGATCCCAGAACCTCTATGACGACGATACACGCTGTCACAGAACCGACCAATTTATAAGAGCACAAGTACAAAAACAATCGCCGAAACGATCAAATTCTCGAACTTGAGCCCATATAAACCCGGTAGTCAACTGAAATCTCGAAGGATTTCAAACCAACTTGCATACAACCAAGATCACAGTAATTCAACATAACATATCGTACGTTACAACATTTCGCAGACGTTCGCAAATAGATTACATCATCACAGAGTCAACGTTATTACAAAACAAGTCTTGTAAAACATGCGGAAGCAAATAGTTTAACTCACACACTCGAGTTCAAATACACATACTGGTTCGCTGATCACAGCCCGCAAAAGCATTTAGATAAGGGAACATAGATCATGCCCATGATCTAGTCTTCATCACCCGCCGGGTGGAGACAATACTTACAGAATCCCTGATATAGAAGGTCATCTGCAACAAGAGGGAATAAACCCTGAGTACGGGAATGTACTCAGCTAGACTTACCCGCCAGAAACCAAAATAAATGACACCAAGGATTATGCAAAGCTTAATGTAGTGGATCTGGCTAACACTTTCTTTTTGCAGAAAAGCATAAGTAATAATGATCAAATCTTAGCCTAGACTAGCAATGACTTTTTAGCCATTAACCTGTCCACTATATTAGCACCTGTACTAAGCAATCATATTATTAGGGTGCAAACATTAATAACCATATTAGGTATTCATTGTGGCAACCTTATCATCATCCTCCATTTAACCATATCGTTAAATTAATTGAATCTACGTTGCCGCTGCTCAGTCAAGTTCTCACTATCCGGGAGAGACGGCGATTCAAATCGATTCCTATCCAGCTGGAGGGGTATTCCTAAACACAAACCCTGCTTCTCCCGTCGGAGTCGCAAACAAGTCACCTTTGGTACGATTCAGGAGTCGCGAGTCCGATCAGATCGACATTCTCAGAGAACCACTCTGCCAAGGTTGTTCGGGACTCTAACCCGCCTTGGACTTATGCCAATGGCTCTCCTCACATCCTTACTACCTCTAGAATGCCGCCACTGCTCGCGTCCCCGGCCTGAGTCGAGCTACTAGGCTTCGCGGTCGGAACGACTTATCCGGCCAGCTAAGTGTTAGGCTGCGTTCAACATGACATGAGGACGTACAGCGTATCGGTCCTTAAACGACTCAGACGGAGTCACTATGTTCAACCTACACAAGACCCCGCCCGGTCTTAATTCATTATTCACATGGTTCTTTTCCACGATAGCAAATATAGCCAACCGTGATCCACCTCATCCTAAAGCTCGCAGGTGATAGGAAATCACCTGACTTCTACCGCACTAAGCATGGCTAAGCATTTAACCCGTTTCTGAACTTAAATAGGATTCCAGTGCGATATCTGGACAAGGAAGGATATATAATGCAGCAATTGGTTCCAACCAATTCCTATACTTAATGCATCATCAACAATAAAAGGTACTCAAAGTATTTGTAAAAACATGGGAGGCTTAATATGCTCCGGGGCTTGCCTTTCAGGACGAGGAAGGCTGGTGGTCAGGGCACTCGGGCAAATCCTCCGCGGCGACTGCTTCGTCGACTTCCTGCACCTCGGGTTCCTCCTCCTGGTTGGCTCCCTCGAACTCCAGCAACGTCACTCCCTCCGGCACACCTATTGCATGAATGCGCAAGATAAATATCATGGATGCACATGAACGAATGTCAGGGATGCTCGGGGAATGCACATGTTCGCTGTAGTTTGCATATTCCAACTTAAGCCCTATTCAAATCACTTTACTTACCAAGTTTATACAACCTAATGTATAATTGCTCATCTTCAGTTAATGACCTAGCACCTGCACCTAAGCATATTCTCAAGTTAGGCTAACCCCTAAACAATCAACGATTACATTGCAACACATTCACTCAAGCATTTGTATTTCAGCAAATGAAGACTATGTAGCGGTACAGTAAACTAGCCATAACTGGAGATTTACAATTCCAAATGACATGAAACAAGACAATCTGGAAAGCTTATGAAATTGTCTACAATTCATTTTTAGGCCTCCAAGCATGATTCAAACCTTTACCAGCTCGAATTCATATTTCAACAGAACTCTGTCCTCACAAGGCAGAGAGTAAGCAAAACAGGAACCTAACTTTAAACAGCTATAGTTCTAAACTACTGGGCCAAATGCCCTCAAATTTTGACATGAGCTAGATACATAACTTATCTACAAATTTTGTATTCATCACAAGCACATAAAACCACATTATCATGGGGAACTTTCCAAAGTCCCCAGATCTGTCCAGAGGGACATGATGCAAACAAATAATTATTAACTTATGATATAAACGCTTAATTGGACAAAACCAACTTTACTGACATATCACACATATCACAAGAACACCAGAAAGTAGGGTGTCCATCACCAAAACATTTCTTTTAATACCTTTCTTAATTTATTTAATTAATTAGGGGAAACAGTAAACATATATGAAAACTGCCCCATTAATTCTACAAAAATTACAGTAGACACTACATGCTCTAAGTAGACTACCATAAAAATTTCACACCATTTGAGTAAGTATAACAACCTACACAAAAATGGTAAGGCAGAATGGCTTAAAATGGCATAATTAGGAAACCTTAGTGAAAAGTGTCAAGCAACATATTTCATATTTTTCCTTGCATCCTTAAGGTACTAGGACACTCTCCAAAAATTTTCATGGTCAATGGATTCATAAATAATTTACTAAAATTCACCCAAGTATCTACCAATGATAAAAGGAAAATCTATAACTCAAAAACTACACATGCAATGACTCTCAAATTTTAACCAGAGCTTCTACTATACAAGACTAGATTACCCACAAAATTTCATAATTTTTGGATCACAGAAACTTAAGATATGATTTAAATAAGTTTGCATTCATTCAAAAACACTTTTCAAGTTCCTATTTAATTCATCCAAAATTTCTACATAATGTGCTCAATACATATTTTTCTTAAATACTAGACCAAACTGTGAGTCTAACAAAATTGGAACCATCCAATTTGTATCTACAAAACAGGAGATACGAAAATATCAAATCAGCATTCAAAACTGCATTTTTGAACTAGCCCTATGAACTACACAGTCACTGACGTGTGGGACCCGGCCGTCAGCCGGACCCACTGGTCAGCGACAGCGAAGCAGGGGAGGCGGCTGCGACGCGCGGAAGACGGCGTAGCTCGTCGGCGGCTACTTCACCGGCGATGCGGAGGGTACCTCTGTGCTCGCTATGACCTACCGCGTCAAATGACCTACTAACCCTAAGCTCCAGCAGACTCGAGGTAGGGCGACCATGGCGCACGGCTGCTCGGCGGAGCTCCGGTGGTTCGGCTCAATGGCGAGACGGCGACGGCGACTGGATTAGCACAATCACAGGCTATGCCGAGTTTCCCCATCCCAATGTGAATCTAGTGCACCCCCCCCCCAAGGACCCGCGATGGTCGGAGATGGGCCGACCACGGTAACGGGCTGCGGCGGCAACATTCCGACGAGGCTGCGCGCGGCGGGAAAGCTTACCGAGCGCGGCTAGCAAGCAACCTCGGGTGCGATGCGACGGTGGATACGCGGAGTAGCTAAGGCAGTGGCGAATGGGCGACGAGGCACGAGCTTGCTCGATGAGGGCGGAGCTGATCGGCGGCAATGGTGGAGCTGCGGCTTCGCGAGAGCGGGCGAGCGGAGAAAATGAAGAGTAGGCAGAGCGCGTGCAGGCGAGCAGGCAGGCAGCAATGCGTTTCCCATTTCAAGACGGCTAGCGCGCGGCGCGGTCAGGGCGAGCCGAGCGCGTGGCGGACACGCGGCGGCTGGTCTCTGTTGCCGGTCGGCCATGACCGGTCTGAAGCTCGCGTTTCAGCGTTCATCGAGTCCGACTGACAGGCGAACTTTGACACCGATTAACTCCTAAACCGTGACATATTAGAGGAAACAATGAACATGAAAGTTGTAGCCCGTACTTCCATCTTAAATTTCTATTTAAGTGCCAAGGACTAATTCTCAATGAATACAGAGTAAAATCAAGCCAAAGTCCAGTTCATGAAACTGAAATCCAGTATTACACTTAGAAAAATTTTCCATTGTTGAAACAGCTTTCAATCCTGACTTGTGGGCCATTTTTGGACATGTTGTGCACATTTTCATGAGATGGTCATAAAAGAACTTTTGTTCCACATATAATTCTCTACAACTTTGCTTTAGGTTGCTCAAGCATGCATAGACTCTAAGTTGCACTTTTTAAACAGTCAAACTCAGGAGCTCTAGGGGTCCAAATTGGTCAACCATGACTTGGAAACCTAATTAGGCAAAATGATCAACATGAACATTGTTCCTAATGACATTCTAAGTATGACTAAGGTTCTTAGAAGGATATTTAGCCACACCATACCTTGGTCACACAAGAATCAAGCAAGGTATGTACTGAAACAATGAAAAACACATGAAATGTTACAATTGTTTCATAGTCATGTTTCACATGTTTCATGATCTTGTTGCATAGTACTATCTAACCATGTTTCACTAAAGTGTGTTGTATATGTTGCACTTGAGTGTTGCACCCTATTCATTTCATAAACAAACATACATGATATATGACCATATGTTACAATGTTTCAAGAGCATGTTTCATGTAATATGAACTCATAAATGGATGAATGATGCTCATGTTTATGAAATGCAAGTGCAATTGTGGAAGCCAAACACCTGGGGTGTTACAGCCCTCCCCCCTTATAAAAATCTCGTCCCGAGATTTGAAAAGCGTACCATTGTTGATAGAATTCCTTATAACCATCCCTCAAATAATCTTCCCTTTCCCACGTTGCATCGCGTTCACTACCCTGATTACTCCACATGACTTTGTAGAACTTGACCACCCGACTCCGAGTCACTCGCTCATGAGTGTCAATCACTCAAACCGGCTTTTCTTCAAAGGTCAAATCAGATTTTAACTCGATATCCCCCAATGGAACTCTCTCTTCAGGGACGCGAAGACATTTCTTCAATTGGGATACATGAAAGACATTGAAGATAGCACTCATCTCAGGAGGTAATTGAATCTTGTACGCCACTTTACCACTTTGTCCAATGATTTCAAACGGACCAACGTATCTCGGCGCAAGCTTTCGCTTCACACCAAAGCGTTGGACACTTTTCATAGGTGAGACTTTCAGATATACGAAGTCTCCAACATCGAACTCAATAGGCTTTCTACGTCGATCAGCATAACTTTTCTGCCTAGCTTGAGCTGCGGCCATGTGGGTTTGGATAGTATGGACTTGTTCTTCAGCTTCTTGAACGAAATCAATTCCATAATATCTCCTTTCACCGGCTTCTACCCAGTTCAACGGGGTTCTACACTTCCGGCCATACAAAGCTTCAAACAGTGCCATCTTTATGCTCTCTTGATAACTATTATTGTACGAGAATTCAGCTAGGGGTAACCATTTTTCCCATGAGCCCTTAGCCGAGATGACACAAGCTCTCAACATATCTTCTAAAATTTGATTCACTCGCTTTCGGTTTGCCCATTGGTTTTGCGGATGATAGCGTAACTTCTTACAAGCTTAGTTCCTAATAATCCGTGTAAGTGCTCCCAAAAGCGAGCAGTGAACTGTGGTCCTCTATCTGAGACAATAGTACGAGGGATCCCATGAAGTTGGACTATCTGGTTGAAGTACAACTCCGCATAGTCGGTTGGACGAAAGTCTATGCGGACCGGAATGAAGTGTACCGACTTGGTCAGTCGGTCCACAATTACCCAAATTGAGTTAAAATTCCTTTGAGTAGTGGGGATTCCAACTATAAAATCCATACTTATCTCTTCCCATTTCCAACCTGGAATAGAGAGTGGCTGAAGTAATCCAGCTTTCATGTGTACTGCCTTGACCCGACAACAAGTGTCACACCTAGCCACATAAGCGGCTATCTCCTTCTTCATTTTGGTCCACCAAAATCGAGACTTTAAATCATGATACATTTTACTACTACCAGGGATGAATAGATAGTTTAGAGGAATGAGCTTGGATATGATTTGATTTCTAAGCTCTCTTTCCTTGGAACTACCAACCTATCCTTGAACCATAACACGCCTTCCTCATCAACTCGAAAATGTTTGGTTTCTTGCTCTTTCATCTTGCGCTTGATGTGAAACACACACTGCATCCGCCTTCCATGTAGCTTGATAATTCGACTCAGAGAGTACAACCGATGTGATGTTGTGAAGGACGGCAGGATGAAGGAGCTTTGACAAATGGGCATCACTCTCAATCAAAGAGTGGCAATGAGACTTCCTACTTAAGGCATCCGCTACGACATTTGCCTTGCCAGGGTGATAGTGCACTTGGAGGTTATAATCCTTGATCAACTCGAGCCATCTTCTCTGACGCATATTCAACTCAGGTTGAGTGAAGATGTACTTGAGACTTTTATGATCAGTGTAGATGTTGCACACATTGCCAAGTAAATAATGTCTCCAGGCCTTCAGAGCATGAACGACTACAGCGAGTTCTAAGTCATGCGTTGGATAACTCACTTCATGCTTCCGAAGTTGGTGAGAGGTATAAGCAATGACTCTACCCTCTTGCATAAGAACACCTCCTAACCCAATACCTGATGCATCACAGAACACATCAAAAGGTTTCTCGATATCCGGTTGTGCCAAAACCGGAGCCGATGTTAGAAGAGTTCGCGAGGGTATGGAAAGCCGCATCACACTCGTGGAGTCCGGACAAACTTCATGTCTTTTTTGCGACAATCGAGTCATAGGCTTGGCTATTTTAGAAATCCGGGATGAAGCGATGGTAATAGCTACCAACCCCGAAAACTCCGAACCTCGTGCACCGAGATGGGAGCTTTCAGTTCAATACTTCTTGCACCTTGGTGGGATCAACCATAATTCCACCATCGGACAACACGTGTCCAAGAAAAGGTACCTCATGAAGCCAAAATTCACATTTGCTTGAACTTTGCATACAAATTGGTGTTCTCGCAATCTAGTGAGAACCACCCGCAAATGTTCAACGTGATCTTCTTCATTCTCAGAATAGACCAGGATATCATCTATAAATACCACCACAAATTTGTCCAACTCGGGCATAAACACTGAATTCATCAGATACATAAAATGTGTGGGGGCATTAGTCAATCCAAAAGACATAACAAGATACTCATACAGACCGTATCTGGTAGAGAATGCGGTTTTTGGAACATCCTCGGGCCGAATCTTGATTTGATGATACCCAGATCTCAAATCGATCTTGGAAAAGACTTTTGCTTTGGATAACTGATCAAATAAGATATCTATACATGGCAGAGGGTACTTATTCTTGATTGTAACTGCATTCAAGGGTCTATAATCTACACACATGCATAGGGATTGATCCTTCTTCTTCACAAAGATAGCTAGGCACCCCCACGGAGATGAACTAGGACGGATAAGGCCTTTCTTTAGAAGTTCATTCAACTGGGTCTTAAGTTCAGTTAGTTCATTGGGAGGCATTCTATATGGCCTTCTAGAGATAGGAGCTGTACCAGGAAGCAACTCTATCTTGAACTCCACGTCCCGATCCGGGGGTAATCCAGGCAAATCATCGGGAAAAACATCCGGAAAGTCACACACTACAGGGATATCTGCAATAGCCTTTGCTTGCACCGCATTAGCCGCACAAGAAAGATTGATGTCCCTGGGTAGTTGCACCAGAAAACCTTCCTGATTAATGGGATCTCTGAGCATGACTACTCTAGTCGATGTATCAATAAGCACCCCGTGCCTGCTCATCCAATTCATTCCCAATATCACATCAATACCCAGCCCCGGTAAAACTACCAGATCAACCTGATAACTTCGCCCCTCTATCTCAAATTGTACTTCCCCAACTACCAGCTTGGTTGGGATAACACCACTGGCAGCCCTAATACAATAACCCTCACCCTCAACGAGATATGTTTCAGCATAAACTTGGATGCAAATGCTGGACTAATAAAGGAATGCGAAGCACCAATCAAATAGTACAACTGTGGGGTGTTGATCGATCGAAACTTACCAAAGATCACTACCTCTCCTGAAGGAATCTCAATAATATTAGTGTGGTTCACCTTTCTGACGACCACCTTGGTAGTTATTCTTCTTAGGGTAGGGGCATTCCCTTGCCCAATGGCTTTGTCTTGTTGCGCGTTCGGCCACGGCATGTTGCTTGGAGGAGCCTGGAACTGCCTTCGACCGGTAGTGCCCTTGGGAAGAACAATCAGTAAATGCCTTACGAAACCCGTCTTGGCGGGATTCTTCTTCTGCAAGTGGGCGAAACTTAGCGGTGGACGCCGGAGGACGAAATGGAGCCCTCTGCGTGATGGCGGAGCCTTGGATTGTGAGGCACCCGCCTCATAGGCTCTCTCTCTTACGACTTTTTGAAGCAAAGATACACAACATTGTTGTTTTCTTGCGATAAAGCATCACTCACAAACTCATTAAAATGAGCACACTTGCAATTTCCCATGGTCTTCATAAGTTTGGGGCTAAGTCCCCACTTGAAACTTCATGATCTTTTGGCATCGGTGTCAACAAACTCGAGTAGCATACCTTGCAAGGTTATTGAAAGCCTCACAGTATTCATTCAAGCTCTTGTTCCCCGAGTCGACTTCATGAACTCTGTATGCTTGATCGCCATGAGACCGGAGGAATATAATTTCCCCAAAGCAGACTTGAACCGATCCCGGTGATTTGGGCATTAGCGGGCATAGTGGACCGATGATGACTCCACCAAATGCCACCGGCCCATGCAGTTGGTGAGATCGTACTCGATCTTGACACCTCGGTCAAGCGGGAGCGAGACGGAACTTCGCTTTCGAGAGAGTATTCAACCACTCATCAGCTTGTAGAGGCTCCTCAGCCTCCTTGAAGATCAGGGGTTTTGTGTCAAGGAAATCCTTGAAGTCACTGTATTGATTTGGTTCCGGTCCTTGGCGTGGACCACGACCATCCCGATTCACAATCGTACGGAGGGCCTCAGCCATAGTGCGCTGTCCTTCCACAAGCATTGCTATCAATTCCGTTGGTGTGGGTGGTGGTGGCGGTGGAAGATCATCATCATCATCACCCGCACCGGCGAACGAAAGTCTGAGGCATCTCACAATGCGCAACCAGTAATTATTGATGATGTCAGCACATTGGAGAGGAACAATGTAATTGTGCCAAACCAAATTTACTGACGAGAATGAAAACTTCATACAATAACAGAGGCAATAATTCATTCTCTAATCACCACATCATCAAGTAGATTACTAGCGCCATACGCAGTGCATTCCAACATGACAAGATTTTTAAACTTAACCATTACGATACGCGTCCCGAAGGGAGCGAATTAAAGTACATTACATGCCGAGTTTGAATTAAAAGAGTACATCCCACATCAGTCATCGTACTTAAGTCCATTACATCAATGACTGCAAAAGCTTATACTAGCGAGACTTGCTAACGAACTATGCGTCGAAGTGATCGCTGTCCACATCGGAGACACCTTGGACTTCTTCTGGGTCTTCCTCTTCTTCCAGCTCAGCTGCATTGTCAACCATCTGCACGTCCTCTTCTTCCTCATCGGCCTCAATCACTTGAGGTCCACCCACATTTGGATACCTTGGTATGGGGTGAGGAATAGGAAACAGATGGTTGTGCAGTTGATGGTGCTCAACTGAAAGCTCTTCAAGCTGTCCTTGCGATGCTTGCTCCCTCTGAAAGGCGTTGTGGTTGGCCAAAATCCAACCCCGACGTCTTTCTTCTGCTAACTCTAAAGCTGCATCCCGATGACGTGTCACACGATCCAACTCTTGTGCAGCCTCATCTCTCTCAATAGTGAGGTTCATCAGCTGGTCATGAAGCTCGTCTCTCTCGCGTGCGGTTTGACCCCACTGTTGCAGACGATAATTTGTAATCCCACGAATCTCATCAACTTCTCGTTGAGCTCTCCCACATGCATTCGCCTTGCGACAATACTTGCGGGCACGCAACCTGAACTTGTGCTGAGCTTCCATTGCCTTGCCGACTTCATCAAGCACACTCGAAAGGGTGTTTTGCCTAACTCGACAAAGCTTCAGGACTGCCATCATAGCACTCATTCTAGCGTTGTCGCTCTGCACCCGTTCGCCACGGCCTCGAACCAAGGCCTGACCAATGTCCTGAGTCCACTCAGCCTCAGTAGGAGACACTCGGGGAATGGATGAAGCAGGTCCACCCACTAACTCATCCCCGAAGCTCTGTGCTATATCCATCAGCACATCCAGGGCAGCAACCTGAGCGGCTTCCCATGGGCTTTGCCCATCAGTCTCAATGCTCCACCCTTGCCACAATGGTCTTGTGGGGTTTTGCGGCACGATGAAGGTCACGACGTACCATGGTACATCTCCCAATGGTACCGCCTGCCTCCACGTGTAGCTGGGTGCCTCCGGGTACCCAACTGAACTGAGCACCCTCCAGAGCAAAGTGGGAGTACCGAACTGGTCCAGAAAGGTGCTGCTACCAGTAGGAAACACGGGCGCGGCCATCTGTATCAAAAGGGGATGCAATTCACGTGAGAGGATTATTTTGCTGAGAGATTGCACTTTACACTTGGGGTAAGCAATTATAAGGGAGGGTAATGCAATATGAATGACATGAGTGAATATGATGCATGCGCGTTCCGTACGTCCTCACAAACCTATTAAAATTTAAGCTTTAGCGGAATATACGGTGGCATACATACGCTCTCTCAATTAGCGGTAACTAGTTGATCTACACGGTGCGTTGTTAGCGTACCTGCAGAAACTTCATTGCAGCCCAACCCAACAAGATATAATGCTAATTACACAAGCAGTAACTAAGATACTCTCCATATATACATCCCCCGATATATATACTTCGAGATCCAAACTACCCGACAAATGTACCCACAATTAAGTACCTTCATATATACATGTATACAACATGTAAATACTCCAGTAACCACACCTAGCTCTCCCCTTGACCGACAGTTGGACGGTCATGCTCTCACAACTCACACTTACCTTAGCGTAGAGGCAATTGATCCATACATTACAATTCAAACGAATGGCATCCATACAATATCACGCCGCATGGACGACGAAATAGAAACAATCAATTCCCCCAAGTTAGTAATTATATATAAGCCACCTAGAAGTCCTTAAGTGGGCTATAAAGGATGTGATCACCAGTATACCATAATTTTTTTTTTGATTTTTGAACACTTATATATAACTATAAGTTGGAAAACCGTTTTTACAACAAAAGCTTTTGTTTTAAATAGCCGTAAGACATGTTTAATGTTGAATCTAGCTCTGATGCCAGCTGTCACAGAACCGACCAATTTATAAGAGCACAAGTACAAAAACAATCGCCGAAACGATCAAATTCTCGAACTTGAGCCCATATAAACCCGGTAGTCAACTGAAATCTCGAAGGATTTCAAACCAACTTGCATACAACCAAGATCACAGTAATTCAACATAACATATCGTATGTTACAACATTTCGCAGACGTTCGCAAATAGATTACATCATCACAGAGTCAACGTTATTACAAAACAAGTCTTGTAAAACATGCGGAAGCAAATAGTTTAACTCACACACTCGAGTTCAAATACACATACTGGTTCGCTGATCACAGCCCGCAAAAGCATTCAGATAAGGGAACAGAGATCATGCCCATGATCTAGTCTTCACACCCGCCGGGTGGAGACAATACTTACAGAATCCCTGATATAGAAGGTCATCTGCAACAAGAGGGAATAAACCCTGAGTACGGGAATGTACTCAGCTAGACTTACCCGCCAGAAACCAAAATAAATGACACCAAGGATTATGCAAAGCTTAATGTAGTGGATCTGGCTAACACTTTCTTTTTGCAGAAAAGCATAAGTAATAATGATCAAATCTTAGCCTAGACTAGCAATGACTTTTTAGCCATTAACTTGTCCACTATATTAGCACCTGTACTAAGCAATCATATTATTAGGGTGCAAACATTAATAACCATATTAGGTATTCATTGTGGCAACCTTATCATCATCCTCCATTTAACCATATCGTTAAATTAATTGAATCTACGTTGCCGCTGCTCAGTCAAGTTCTCACTATCCGGGAGAGACGACGATTCGAATCGATTCCTATCCAGCTGGAGGGGTATTCCTAAACACAAACCCTGCTTCTCCCGTCGGAGTCGCAAACAAGTCACCTTTGGTACGATTCAGGAGTCGTGAGTCCGATCAGATCAACATTCTCAGAGAACCACTCTGCCAAGGTTGTTCGGGACTCTAACCCGCCTTGGACTTATGCCAATGGCTCTCCGCACATCCTTACTACCTCTAGAATGCCGCCACTGCTCGCGTCCCCGGCCTAAGTCGAGCTACTAGGCTTCGCGGTCAGAACGACTTATCCGGCCAGCTAAGTGTTAGGCTGCGTTCAACATGACATGAGGACGTACAGCGTATCGGTCCTTAAACAACTCAGACGGAGTGACTATGTTCAACCTACACAAGACCCCGCCCGGTCTTAATTCATTATTCACATGGTTCTTTTCCACGATAGCAAATATAGCCAACCGTGATCCACCTCATCCTAAAGCTCGCAGGTGACAGGAAATCACCTGACTTCTACCGCACTAAGCATGGCTAAGCATTTAACCCGTTTCTGAACTTAAATAGGATTCCAGTGCGATATCTGGACAAGGAAGGATATATAATGCAGCAATTGGTTCCAACCAATTCCTATACTTAATGCATCATCAACAATAAAAGGTACTCAAAGTATTTGTAAAAACATGGGAGGCTTAATATGCTCCGGGGCTTGCCTTTCAGGAACGAGGAAGGCTGGTGGTCAGGGCACTCGGGCAAATCCTCCGCGGCGACTGCTTCGTCGACTTCCTGCACCTCGGGTTCCTCCTCCTGGTGGGCTCCCTCGAACTCCAGCAACGTCACTCCCTCCGGCACACCTATTGCATGAATGCTCAAGATAAATATCATGGATGCACATGAACGAATGTCAGGGATGCTCGGGGAATGCACATGTTCGCTGTAGTTTGCATATTCCAACTTAAGCCCTATTCAAATCACTTTACTTACCAAGTTTATACAGCCTAATGTATAATTGCTCATCTTCAGTTAATGACCTAGCACCTGCACCTAAGCATATTCTCAAGTTAGGCTAACCCCTAAACAATCAACGATTACATTGCAACACATTCACTCAAGCATTTGTATTTCAGCAAATGAAGACTATGTAGCGGTACAGTAAACTAGTCATAACTGGAGATTTACAATTCCAAATGACATGAAACAAGACAATCTGGAAAGCTTATGAAATTGTCTACAATTCATTTTTAGGCCTCCAAGCATGATTCAAACCTTTACCAGCTCGAATTCATAATTCAACAGAACTCTGTCCTCACAAGGCAGAGAGTAAGCAAAACAGGAACCTAACTTTAAACAGCTATTGTTTCTAAACTACTGGGCCAAATGCCCTCAAATTTTGACATGAGCTAGATACATAACTTATCTACAAATTTTGTATTCATCACAAGCACATAAAACCACATTATCATGGGGAACTTTCCAAAGTCCCCAGATCTGTCCAGAGGGACATGATGCAAACAAATAATTGTTAACTTATGATATAAACGCTTAATTGGACAAAACAAACTTTACTGACATATCACACATATCACAAGAACACCAGAAAGTAGGGTGTCCATCACCAAAACATTTCTTTTAATACCTTTCTTAATTTATTTAATTAATTAGGGGAAATAGTAAACATATATGAAAACTGCCCCATTAATTCTACAAAAATTACAGTAGACACTACATGCTCTAAGTAGACTACCATAAAAATTTCACACCATTTGAGTAAGTATAACAACCTACACAAAAATGGTAAGGCAGAATGGCTTAAAATGGCATAATTAGGAAACCTTAGTGAAAAGTGTCAAGCAACAGATTTCATATTTTTCCTTGCATCCTTAAGGTACTAGGACACTCTCCAAAAATTTTCATGGTCAATGGATTCATAAATAATTTACTAAAATTCACCCAAGTATCTACCAATGATAAAAGGAAAATGTATAACTCAAACACTACACATGCAATGACTCTCAAATTTTAACCAGAGCTTCTACTATACAAGACTACATTACCCACAAAATTTCATAATTTTTGGATCACAGAAACTTAAGATATGATTTAAACAAGTTTGCATGCATTCAAAAACACTTTTCAAGTTCCTATTGAATTCATACAAAATTTCTACATATGTGCTCAATACATAATTTTCTTAAATACTAGACCTAACTGTGAGTCTAAAAAAATTGGAACCATCCAATTTGGATCTACAAAACAGGAGATACGAAAATATCAAATCAGCATTCAAAACTGCATTTTTGAACTAGCCCTATGAACTAAACAGTCACTGACGTGTGGGACCCGGCCGTCAGCCGGACCCACTGGTCAGCGACAGCGAAGCAGGGGAGGCGGCTGCGACGCGCGGAAGACGGCATAGCTCGTCGGTGGCTACTTCACCGGCGATGCGGAGGGTACCTCTGTGCTCGCTATGACCTACCACGTCGAATGACCTACTAACCCTAAGCTCTAGCAGACTCGAGGTAGGGCGACCATGGCGCCACCGTCTTGCTCGCTGAGAGCTCGGTGGTTCGGCTCAACGACGAGACGGCGACGGCGACCGGATTAGCACAATCATGGGCTATGCCGAGTTTCCCCATCCCAATGTGAATCTAGTGCACCCCCCCCCAAGGACCCACGATGGTCAGAGATGGGCCGGCCACGGTGACGGGCTGCGGCGGCAACATTCCGACGAGGCTACGCGCGGTGGGAAAGCTTACCGAGCGCGGCTAGCAAGCAACCTCGGGTGCGATGCGATGGTGGATACACGGAGTAGCTAAGGCAGTGGCGAATGGGCGACGAGGCACGAGCTTGCTCGATGAGGGCGGAGCTGATCGGCGGCAATGGTGGAGCTGCGGCTTCGCGAGAGCGGGCGAGTGGAGAAAATGAAGAGGAGGCAGAGCGCGTGCAGGCGAGCAGGCAGGCAGCAATGCGTTTCCCATTTCAAGACAGCCAGCGCGTGGCGCGGTCAGGGCGAGCCGAGCGCATGGCGGACACGCGGCGGCCGGTCTCTGTTGCCGGTCGGCCATGACCGGTCTGAAGCTCGCGTTTCAGCGTTCATCGAGTCCGACTGACAGGCGAACTTTGACACCAATTAACTCCTAAACCGTGACATATTAGAGGAAACAATGAACATGAAAGTTGTAGCCCGTACTTCCATCTTAAATTTCTATTTAAGTGCCAAGGACTAATTCTCAATGAATACAGAGTAAAATCAAGCCAAAGTCCAGTTCATGAAACTGAAATCCAGTATTACACTTAGAAAAATTTTCCATTGTTGAAACAGCTTTCAATCCTGACTTGTGGGCCATTTTTGGACATGTTGTGCACATTTTCATGAGATGGTCATAAAAGAACTTTTGTTCCACATATAATTCTCTACAACTTTGCTTTAGGTTGCTCAAGAATGCATAGACTCTAAGTTGCACTTTTTAAACAGTCAAACTCAGGAGCTCTAGGGGTCCAAATTGGTCAACCATGACTTGGAAACCTAATTAGGCAAAATGATCAACATGAACATTGTTCCTAATGACATTCTAAGTATGACTAAGGTTCTTAGAAGGATATTTAGCCACACCATACCTTGGTCACACAAGAATCAAGCAAGGTATGTACTAAAACAATGAAAAACACATGAAATGTTACAATTGTTTCATAGTCATGTTTCACATGTTTCATGATCTTGTTGCATAGTACTATCTAACCATGTTTCACTAAAGTGTGTTGTATATGTTGCACTTGAGTGTTGCACCCTATTCATTTCATAAACAAACATACATGATATATGACCATATGTTACAATGTTTCAAGAGCATGTTTCATGTAATATGAACTCATAAATGGATGAATGATGCTCATGTTTATGAAATGCAAGTGCAATTGTGGAAGCCAAACACCTGGGGTGTTACACACGCTGACGTCACCGTATTGGCACTTGATCAAATTGACTAGCGAGTGCCGCAACTCACCTACCTCCTCGAGGAGGTTCTCCCACCTGAAAGGACTGAGGCCTGGCAGATCACTCAACGCGCCAAGACCTTCATCGCGCTCAATGACGAACTCTACAAATGGAGTCCATCGAGGGTACTAATGAAGTGCATTCCCACCAACTAGGGGAAGCAGCTCCTCCTTGAGGTCCATGCCAGGATCTGTGGACATCACATGGCCCCAAGGTCACTGGTCGGAAAAGCCTTTCGCCAAGGTTTTTACTAGCCCACCACGCTACGAGATGCAGAGGAGGTCATCTGCAGGTGTGAAGGATGCTAGTTCTATGCTCAGCAAACCCATTTGCCGGCACAGGAGCTCCAAACCATCCCCATCACCTGGCCATTCGCGATCTGGGGCCTCGACATGGTGGGACCCCTCAAAAAGGGCCCGAGCAGTTTCACTCACGTACTCATAGTAGTCGACAAGTTCACCAAGTGGATAGAGGCCAAGCCCATCACCAACATCCACTCAGAAGAGACAGTCAAATTCTTCCTCGACATCATCTACCGGTTCGGCATTCCCAATAGCATCATCACTGACCACGGGACTAACTTCACCAGGAAGAAGTTCCTGGACTTCAGTGATGGATACGACATCAGAATCAACTAGGCCTCGGTCAGACACCCACGTACTAACGGTCAGGTCGAGCATGCCAATGGCATGGTCATCCAAGGACTTAAGCCATGCATCTTCAACCGACTCAACAAGTACGCCGGGCGATGGGTTGTAGAGGTCCTAGTGATCCTCTAGAGCCTGAGAATGACCCCTAACCGATCCATGGGGTTCACGCCCTTCTTCCTGGCCTATGGAGCTGAAGCAGTACTGCCCTCCGACCTCAACCATGGTGCCCCAAGAGTGAAGGCTTTCGACTGTGACCAAGCCACAGAGGCTCAGCAAGACACAGTCGACCTACTCAAAGAGGCCCACGAGACTATCGTCATCTGCTCCGCTCGCTACCAGCAAACTCTCCGTAGGTACCACGAAAGGAAGATCAGGGGGAGAATGCTTGAAGTCGGCGATCTCATACTCCGGAGGACTCAATCAATGAAGGAAAAACACAAACTCTCTCCACCGTGGGAAGGACCCTATATGGTGACCGAAGTGATCCGACCGGGCACCTACCGACTGGAGGACGACAACGGCAACGTTCTCACCAACACTTGGAACATCAAGCAGCTACGTTATTTTTCCCCTAAATTTGGTCTTACCGCTTTTTAGTCAACACTTGCTCCTGTAAAGCACCCCAGCCCAAACACTTTCAGCCCGGGTCGCTCGGGGGCTCCATGAGGGTATAATGTTGAATACTACCTCTCTTTTTTACTATCACATGATAAACAAACTTCGTCCCCAAACGGAAGCACTTTCCATTCCTTTGATTGGCCTACGTGACTATGTTCTTACTCCTAACCGAACGCACCCCACCACGACCTACGGTTATGAGCTGCCGAGCCTCGTGGGCCATGCCCAGGTTCTTAAAACAGCTACAGCCTACGAAACTAACGGGCAGGTGTGAAAAAGAAAGGATAAAAACAAAAGTTATGCTAGGATAAAAAAACAAGGAACGGATAGTGGTTCTATCACAAGAACAGAACTGATGTATGCATTGATACAAAAAACTATTCACACGGGGGCTCACTCATGAACTCAACTATTACATTTTCTAAACTACTTCCATTCCAAATACTACTGTGGCCACTCGACAACATCGCATGATGCCAAAGGAAAGGCCATGGCACACACCGCCGGACATAACCACCGCCACAGGGGCCCCGCCCGGTTCCGCTCGCTCGACATCGACAAGTGCAACGGGTACCTCAACGGACCCGCTCGGTTCCGCTCCATCGACTTCGGCGAGCACAACGGGTACCTCAAGGGCGTCGCACCCATAGATGCTTAGCAGGAGAGCATGGAGCTTCAGACCTTCTCATGCGGTCGAGGTAGCTCCTGGGCAGGGACACCACCACCGAAGTATGGCCACCATGGCTGGAAGAGATCTCATCAAACTTTATGAACTAGACAACTTGAGCAGCTACAGGCATGGAACCCTCCACCGACACAATCCTGGGCAACTTCCCCTCTGACAAGGCTCGCCCGGTGAAGATCCACCGAAGAAAATCCACACATGGCTCCATCCCAAAAATGACCTCGCAGATGAATCAAGCACGCCACCCCTTCGGCGGGAGCCGCCCCTTCTCAGGCAAAGACGGCCAACACCACCCCGGGCAGCCTCCAGCTCGACATCGCACTCTGGATTCATGAAAGGGTCTGTAAGTCCTCCCCCTCGCTTACCCTCTCTCTCACTTAGGAACCGCCACGGCCTATAGGCACTCTCGGTGAGGAGGAAGAAGGAGGAGAGACAATAGTTGGAGAACAGGCAAAGGACTGTGTCGGTACAGAAAGTGACCAACTAGTGAATATTTGTAGTTTTGCTGTACGTTGTGATCGGAGGTGGCCTAGTACTCAATGACACAGGATGTATACTGGTTTGGACAACGTGCCCTATGTCCAGTGTGGGTCGGTCGGTGACTTTATTCCTGAGCCTAGGTGCTCGAAGTCTGCAGTGGGGTTACAAATGGGAAGGAGAAAGGAGGGGTGTATGAGAGGCTCAATCGGGTCTGACCGGAAGGGCTAAGGTCGACTGGAACTCCGCAATGAGCTAGGTGTTCAAGCGTATGCTCGAGGGGTTGTGAGTTATTGATCTAGTGAATCTAAGTTTGAAGAAGAAGCGTCCTCTGGGAAAATCGATCCCTCTGTTTGGTGGGAGCGCATCCCATTTTATAGATAAAGGGGGTGGCTTTACAGGTGAGAGGGAGAGAGTACGGATGTTTCTAGGTCTTGTTGCCCATGCCGAATAAGGGTAGCGATGATGGTTGGCACGCATAATACTGTTGATGTCGCTGTAGAATGTTAGGTGCACATGGGAGGTTGGGTTGGCTTCTTCAGGAAGGATGGACGTCAGTACCTGCAAAATACCATCGGTGTGTGGGGAGCCCTACCACATGTACTAGGTGTGGTGAATCCTGGCGCTTTCCACCGATGCCTAGAGGCATGTGGGGGGCCTTTTTGCCGTACGGGAGCCTCAACGGTGCCTACAATACTGTAGACATAAATGTCGGCGCCTACAATACTGTACACACAAATGTCGGTACCTCCCCTACTGTTTGTGTCAGGTTGGTTGTGGAGAAATGTTCCCGTAGGCGTACAGGGTATGGTCCTGGTACCGTGGTTTGACTTTGTGCGCTGCTTTCTCCGTTCGCCCCTGGTCCCTTCCGAGCGGGAATCCCTAGTCGGATGGCTCCAGTCGGTACTGGCCGTGCCAGTCGGAGAAGAGCGGTAAGCAGGCTTCCTACGAGTCTCTGGTCGGAGATGCGAGGTCGAAGTAGGAAGCAGTGTTTTGGGCCAGGCCTTCTGATCGGAGAGTCCACTTGAAGGCGGCTGGCGCCTGAGGCGAGCGCTCCGGTCGGAGAGGTGGGCCAAAGAAGTTGTTGAGCGGGAGTTTGTTCTTTTGGTAGACCTTTCGGTCGGCGACCGGTCTGTCCTTCTAGCCCATTGTTTTTTAGACTTTTGGGCTGGCCCAAGAACTACATGCTGTTCTCCTAGGCCGGGCCCGAGCGTCGAAGCCGGTCCCCGAGGGACCCTGGGTTTATGAACCCGACAGACTGCGACAAAGAGCCCTCTCCCTCCCCCTACTTAAGGAGGAAACACGACAACTAAAGAGGGGCAAAAGATTAGAGTGAAAACCTCTATCCCTTCCCCCATTCAATGCGGATGGGAAACAATGGGATGCACCCTGACCGATGGGACGCACGCTGACCAACAAAACGATGCCTGATCAGACAAAACGCCACTTGGTGGGACAAGGCGTGGCCTGGCTATGGCCCACCACTATTGCACGCTGGGCGCAAAAACCAAAGCATCGCCATGCGCAGGCAGCTCTCCGCATCCCCAGGCGGGACTTGGAAAAACCCAAAGCAGATCTCCGCCCGGAGAGACCATCGGGCTTCCTAAGTCGATCAAATGGCTCAGAAAAACATACCGAGGGACAGGTAGGGAGCAAAGGGACGCCCCATGTAGGCCATGCTGACTCTGTCATGAACGACGAGCACGGGTCCCGGTCAGACATTTCTGACTGAAGCTCTCCAAACCCCGTCACTCGAGTCATCAAGGTAACGCTACTGACCCCCGCTATTTCTTTATAATCATTTCATACATCCATATGTGCATTCATTCCATACGCCCGTGCCCCTCGGACGATTTGGGCCCTGAACCACCCGAGGGCTCAGGAACTAAGCATCGCACATGCAGCGAAATGCATCACAACGCTCTGTGTTGCGTCACGAAGTGGCAGTTGCCTCATTCGACATGAGCAACGACCGACCAAGGTTTGAAGGCTGGCCCACAAGGGCTCAAGGCCGCCCCACATCAAACAGAGCTAGGGGAGAAAATGTAGATGAGTCTCGTGCGGCCCTCACGCAGTCTACCCAAAGCAGACAGGGTCATCTCAACCTTCTCATTCAATCCTAAACCTCTTCCAAGCCCACAGAATCTCCATCGAGGGGAGGCCGTCAGGCCACCTGGGTCGGTCTCCGAAACGACCCAGGCATCTACCGGGTTGTAGGTAAAGGAGTAGTGGAATGTCACAAGAGGGCTATGCCGACCCCGTCACGAATGATGGACCCGGATTCCACTCGATCATACCCGTTAGCGAACTCACCGAGCGCATCACTCAAGCCCGAGCGATCCAAACAAGGGACAAAACTCAGCCCCTTCGGTTGTGAGAAACCAAGGATGGGGTAATGCACACAACTCAAACCGACTCCTACCAAAAGCCTGACAGGGCTTGGGGGCTCAAGGCACACCAAACACCTAGGTCTGCGACCCCAAACTCGCCCCATCCGGCTATGCTTCGACTGCACACCAAACACCTAGGTCTATGACCCCAAACTCGCCCCATCCGACTACGCTTCGACTGCACACCAAATGCCTGGGTCTGTGACCCAGAACTTGCCCCATCCGGCTACGCTTTGACTACAGACCAAATGCCCAGGTCTACGACCCTAAACTCGCCCCATCCAGCTACGCTTCGACTGCACACCAAATGCCTAGGTCTATGACCCTGAACTCGCCCCATCTGGCTATGCTTTGACTGCACACCAAACGCCTGGGTCTGCAACCCTAAACTCGCCCCATCCGGCTACGCTTCGACTACACACCAAATGCCTAGATCTACGACCCTGAACTCACCCCATATGGCTATGCTTCGACTGCACACCAAATCCCTGGGTCTACGACCCTGAACTCGCCCCATCCGGCTACGCTTCGACTGCACACCAAACGCCTAGGTCTGTGACCCCGAACTCGCCCCATCAGGATCCACGAGCTCTAGCTCGCCCGATCCCAAAACTAACTAACTAACTACCTCGGCTGCGTGGGCTGCGCCGAGGCTAGGATCCACGACTCTGACTCGCCCGATCCCATGGCGTGGATCGACGCCAGGATCAGCGAGCTCCGTCTTGTCCAATCCCTATACTAACTGCCTCGGTTGCACTGGCTGTGTCGAGGCCAGGATCCACGACTCTGACTCGCCTAATCCCATGGCACGCACCGACGCTAGGATCAGCGAGCTCTGTCTCGTCCGATCCCTATACTAACTGCCTCCAACTCACCCGATCCCACGGCGCGCACCGACGCCAGGATTAGCGAGCTCCGTCTCGTCCGATCCCTATACTAACTGCCTCAGCTGCATAGGCTGCATCGATGCTAGGATCCATGACTCTGACTTGCCCGATCCCGCGGCGCGCATGGACGCTAGGATCAGCGACACCATGGTTGACGATTCCTAAAAACTAGAAAACACCTTGGTGGAGCAATGACACCTTGGTAGACAACTCCGTCTTGACTAAAAAACACGCACACATGCCTACTGACAAAACCCCCCGGACAATTCTGCTCGAATCACCTGGGGGCTCGGGGGATACACCCACGGGTGTGCTCACGCGCACCCACTGACAAAATGAAAACTTCCCTCGCTGGCAACACGAAAAACCCCCTAGACGATTCTGCCCAAATCGCCCGGGGCTCGGGGGCTACACCCGCGGGTGTGCTCGCACGCACCTGCCGTCGAAGACAAAAATCCCCTAGACGATTCTACCTGAATCGCCCGGGGGCTCAGGGGCTCCTGTAGGGTTCATAAACCCAGGGTCCCTCATGGACCGGCTTCCCAACAAAGGCTCGGCCCAAGCAGACAAACATGCAACTCATGGGCTGGCCCAAGTACCTGAACGATAGGCCAAAGGGGCAACCCAATCTCCGACTGGAAGGCCTGGCCGAGGAAGAATGGCACCCATTTTGAACTTCAGCCCACCTCTCCGACCGGAGCGCTCGCTTCAGTCTCCAGCCCATCTCCAGATGGCCTCTCCGACCGGAAGGCCTGGCCCAACACCTCTTTAGACTCTGACCCGCGTCGTTCGACCAGGGATGTGCCAAACCCCTACTCACTGCTCTTCTCCGACTAGCGTGATCAGAGCCGACTAGGACCAACCGACCAGGGACACCCGCTCAGTAAAGATCAGGGAACGAACGGAGAAAGCAAGGTAGGGCACACAAGTCAAACCACGATATTAGGGACCATACCCTGTACACCTTCAGGAATAGTACTCTGCAACCTCCCTGGCACAACAGAGCCCAAACAGTGTTGTAGGCGCCGACATTTTCCCTACAGTATTATGGGCGCCATTAACTCCCATACGGTAAGGCTCCCCCCACATGCCTCTAGGCGTCGATAGTGTTGTGGGCGCTGGCCTTTACCGTACCGAGTGAACATGGTGAAACTCCTCACATGCCTCTAGGCATCAACAGTATAGCAGGTACCGACATCTGCCATACCCGAACAAGAAGACGAAACCTCCCACGTGCATCTAACATCCAATAGTGTTGTGAGCACCTACCATCATCCTGTACCCGCCGGCGTGGGCAACAAGGCTTAGAAGCAAACGTACTCCTTCCCTCTCACTTGTAAGGCCATCCCCTTCATCTATAAAAGAGGATGCGCTCTCTCCCAACAGATTCAAGTCATTCTGGATTCATTAGATCGACCAAGCTCACTAGCACACAATAGTAGAACCACCAGGTTCAAACCACGAGTATACGCTCGAACACTTAGCTCATAGCGGAGCTCATGTCACTCTCAGCCCTTCTGACCGGAGTCCGACCGGACCTCTTGTACCCCCCATCTTTCTCCCTATCGTTTGTAACCCCACTGCAAACTTTGAGCACCTGGGCTCAGGAATAAAGTCACTGACTGACTCAAACTGGACGTAGGGCACGTTGCCTGAACCAGTATAAACCCTGTGTCATTGAGTGCTGGGCCACCTCCGATCACAACGTACGGTAAAACTACAAATATTTACTCGTTAGTCACTTTCTGCATCGACACAACTATTACATCTAATTACACATTAACAAAGCTTAAACATAGCACCAAGCAAAGGAACAAGTTTGGACAAATTTTATTTATGAAAATTGATTTAATAAAATCCCAAACATTGAACTTTATAACTAATAATTAGGGACTTAGTCAAATTGACTAAGTATGAGAATTGGTTATTGAATTCAATCTTTGAGCTTAAATTTAAGCATATTTGATTTGAAAACTTAAATATACTTTATTCTATATTATAAAGCACACTTCAAACAACAATATTTATTTTAACAACATTTTAATTGCTCTGGCAAATTCACATATATAAGGTCACAAAGAACCTTAAACACTATTATTGACATCATTTCATGCAACATGTGAAACATAACATGTGCAACATGGACATGGTATAAATGAAACATAGAATGCATTAATGCCACAATACTTGATGATTATGCTTCATGATGCTCATGATCAAGTTTTAACTATTTTTTTAACATCAGGGATGTTACAGGCAACCACTATGCCCATTTTGTAGGACAACAAGCATTGTGGAGCGGACCTCCCGAACCCAAAACAATCCAATGAGCATGAATCATGATTGGGTAAGTTATGTTCATTGATTTGGGGATTATTTGGGAGGTTTCAAATTGGCGCTAGGGTTCATCCCTACCTTCTGTTCTTGTTCCTAAGCAGGGTAGCGGCCAGTGTGAATTCTTCATGTGGAAGCCAGAGAGCACAGGTGAAGCTGTGGACACTGCAGGATTGATGGATGGCATGAGGGAAATTCAAGCAGCTCTGTTGAACTTAACCAATATGGTGTCTGCCTAGAGGGTGGATATGAGTAGCATAGCTAGGGGACAGAGAGTGACCAGGTGGATGAATGTGGCCTGTGTGTTTGTAGGAGTTGTGAGCTTTGTTGTCATGTGCATGTTGCTGTATAAGAATGCTGAATGATCTTTGCTTTGTATAAGAATGTTGAATGAATGGAATGAATCTTTGCTTTGTAATATCTTGATCGTTGTTGTCATGTTGCTGTGTTTGTTGAACTGAATCTTTGCTTTGTAGTGGGACACAATTTTTTGCCCTGCTTTTTACTACTACAGACGCGTCTTAGCTTCACGAGTCTGTAGTAAGAAATTTCATTTTGCATGTCCTTTTTTTCCAAACTCCTCACTAGCAAAAAGGAAATGTGTTATGTTTTTAACAATTAAAATTGTGCTATGATCGAACTCACGATCATAGTGCACTGGTAACACCCTTACTTGTGGACCCAGAGGTCTCAGGTTTGATCCCCGTGGGGGACAAAATTTTTGCCTTTTTTTTCTTATCACAGACACGCCTTCTTTCTTTTCCTTTTGCCCGCCCTTTTTCCAAATTTCCCACAACCATTCCCCAAATCCATTCACATTCGTGCATTCCCTGCATTCTAGGGTTCCGCTATCCACGTCGCTCCGCACCGCTGTCGTCGCTGCATTCTAGGGTTCCGCCTCCGTCTTTGCCCCGTCCTCTCATCGCATTCTAGGGTTCCACCGCTGTCGCATCCGCCTGCCATCTGTATCCGCACGCCAGCGTTCGCTCGCCTTCGTCTCCCACACCGTTCATCGAGGTCCGATAGCCATCATCTCCGAGGCTGTCCTCTACCATTGTCTCCAACTCCGTCAAGTAGGGCACGACGCTCTGTCTCCAAAGCTACTGGGAGTGGTGGTGGCCGTTCCAGAGGCACTATGAGCGGAGTAGAGGCCATAGGTTGACGGCATCTTCCTCTTCTAGCAACCCCTTCGTCCTCTCCAACAGTGCTAGCCTCCTCCTTCGACCCCACCGGGTGAGTTCTAACATGGATTTTCTTTAGTTAGATGTAGTAGCTTAGTGATTTTGCAATAGCCAAGGATTTGTAGTAGGAAAGGCTATTATCGAGTCTCTATTTGTTTCTGGTTGAGGGATTTTTGATGGATAGTTGTCAGGTATAGTAGATAGATAAGGAGCAGCAGATGGATTTTTGGAAATTAGAATGTCTAGTTATGCTTGTATGATGAAACCTAGTAGTTTTGTTCTGGTTGAGTGGATTGAGATATTCTTGTGCCTATGACATGAATGAAATACTAGACTAGTAGCATTGGTTTCTGGAGCCTGAACTTATACATTTATTTTAGTCTTATCATGTTTAGTGAACACTTGCTCTAGACTAAAATTAGCTAAAATTGTAGATGCTAAACACTTGCTCTAGACCTGTAGATTATTGAGATGTAGATGATGTACAATGGGTTGTAAATATCGATCTAGACTATTAGCTTTGCTATATTACTGAACACTTGCTCATACTCTACTTATGATTGTTGATCGGTATAAACTCTTGTGGGTCATACTTAGCTGAGAATTGCAGTTAGTATTACATAATCTATTGTATTTTCTGTTGCTTCCTTAACTTTTGATCTAGTTGAGTGGATTCAGATGTTCTATAGCCTAAACTTTTAGATGTATTTTAGTCTATTCTGAATTTTCTATTCTAAATTGTACATCATCTCATGATATTTTTGCTGTTGTTTTCACTGTATATGTGTCAAACATGGATCTATGGTGCTGTAAAAGGGTGTCTACACTGCTAGCTATTGACTGTTGTTACAGTCCCTATTAGAATGGTAAGATGCAGCTTTGTGATAAACTAACACTAGTTACCGTTAGATGGCAGTGCTCTATCATGTGCACTAAAAACCTTGCTCACCTTTGTTTGATAGATGTCTGATCACGCATCTATGGCATCATTAGGAGGAGAAGATGAACAACCAACTATCAGTGGAGAGGAGGGACACAGCAGAGATGCTAATGAAGAGGAGGAAGAGAGAGATGCAGATGCAAGAGACCAAGAGGGAGATGCTACTATAGAGGATGAAGAGAGAGATGTTAATGCAAAGGAGCAACAATCTGAACCTCCTCATCAACCTCAGAGAAGAAAGAGGACAGTCACTCAGTGGCCAAATGACAAGCTAACCGTCATGGAGCTCACTCCGGTTGGAATTCCCATAGAGAAGAGGGCCTAGATAAGAATGAGGATGCTGATTGGTCTAATTGCTAGACAAAGGACCTCCTTGGTCCTGTCTTCATTCAATTCACTAAGTGAACAAGACAAGATGACTATATTTGATGAGTGTGTCCAGCCTTGGTTGGAGTTTCCAGAAGAATTGAAGGCTATTGCGTGTAAGAAGATAATGCAGATGGTAGCCAAGAGTTGGAGAATCCACAAAAGTGACCTTACACACAATTTTATCAACAAAGGGTTGGATGCCACGGTGAAGCACACATACATTTCAAAAGAAGATTGGGCAAACTTTGTGAATTGAAGGACAGCGAAGAAACAAAGGTAGCAAGTGAGAAGTACAAGAAGCTTTGGTAGAGAAACTTGCATGACCACTACCTGGAGACAGCAGGGTATGAAGGGAAACGCTGCAAAGTGGGAGCAGGAGGATAGGGAGTTAGCCGCCCAAGGCATCAGTAATCCTTGGGACCAGTTTCCAAGTGGCCGCCCAAGGAATTGGCTATGTGCACGGAGTACTTTGGTTAAGTCAAAAGGAAGTGCTAAGATTCGTTGGTTGAAAGATTCAGCTGAAAGTGTATCTAAGAAAATTATAGAGAATCAAGGAGCCCTTGAGTCTTCAGGGCTCACTTTGGTTTGGGAAAAGGATGTGCTCACAGAGGTCTTGGGTAGCCCAGAGTAGACAGGCCACGTGCGTGGTGTGTCTAGTTACAGTTGTTGGAAGGATTGGTTGGATTGCACTGGCATGTACAGAAAGAGGAAGCAATCAACAAGTGATGTGGATGTGGAAGCCATCAAAGAAGTTAGAAGCCTAGTGACAGAAGAAGTTACCAGGAAGGTCACACATGACATCATGGCCATGCTACATGACCAAGGACTGCATTTGAGGTCGCCTTCCAACACCCCTAGACCTGTAGGTGGTCGGAAGAGTAGCTGTGCTTCAGCCTCGGATGCAGTCGATAGAGATTACATCGACAGACTTGAGGCAACTCCAAATCTAGATACTATTGACCTTCTAACAGAGCCAACACCTTGTACCCTTGTAATCAACCCTAGAGGTTATCAGATGGAGGTAGCAAGGGGTATGGTTTTTCCATAGCAAAGTGACCTATGTTCACAACCAGTAGTGCAAGATTATGCCATTGTACATATTGATAATGTATATCCTAAACATGAGGATAGACCATTGAGTCCGTGCCCACGTCCTGAGGTAAGAACTCTTGGACAGGCTCTATACAAGAGGGTCCAGTGGAGGAGAAGCCATCTTGTGGTATCATCAAAGGTGCTCTCTTCTCCAAAATTACCAAGACCTCCACGGCCTGGGAGCTCCAAAAGCAATCAAAAGGACCTTGTGGGAGGCAATGAGAAGGCAAAGAGTGCCTCTAAGAGTGCAACTGTTGACAAGTCGAAGAGTGGCACTACTTTAGAAAATAGTGCTTCAAAGGAGAGTGTGGCAGCGCTGGAGCCAGCGTCGAAGCCAGCTAAGTCCACAACTCCTCCAGCTAACCCACCGATAAAACCTAGAGCAGCCAAGAGTGACAGCAAACTAGAACAGCAGGTGGGTGCTAAGCAGCAGAAGGTGGATAAACCCACCAAATCGTCTAAGAGTGCCCCTGGGGGTTCTATATGGACATAGGCCAACCCCAAGTTCAAATTTAGAGAGCGATTCCAATCAGAAACAGAGCTTGAGAAGGCAAGACCTGGGTGTGTTGCTCTTCATGCTTGGTACATGAAAGAATGTGAAGAGAAGAGGATAGCCGGGATGGTTGTTGTGTTCATGAAACAGCATTTTTGTGTGAGACATACACTGAGTTTCTCGCTATGGGATTAGGAGACATGTTTGACCTCTTCAAACTTGATAGATTGAATATAGGACTTCTTCGCGTGTTGACACTGTAAGTACAATTTCATCTATTTTCTGGGCTTGTTCATTTTTAGCTAGGGATGCTCTTCATATATTTGCTTGCTAAATTGTTTTTGTATGTTTCTTTATTCCTAGATGCCTGATTGTAGAAGCTAGGGCCAAAGATGTGCCTGTTAGCATTATTGATTCAGATCCAGTGTCAATAAAACTATGAACACTGATAGACATTGTAGCGAGGGGTATCTGGAATATTACCTAAGGAAATATGCCAAGAAAAATTTTGTGATGTTTGCACATAACTGTGGTGGGCACTGGATTGTTGTCATCATCGTTCAAAAGTGATTGAAGGTGGTATACCTCGACTCCAATAGAGACAGAAAGTCAGATTTGAGTCCTATCAAATCTATGATAGATGAGTGAGTATTGTCTAACCTACTATTGACCCATGTATTTCTTTCTTAATTATGTTATTGGAAGTCAAAAAAATTTGATAACAACTCATGTATGTGTTGGGATTTTAGCAATTGCCAACCCAGGCTAAAGAAAGGGCAGAAAAAATTGAAGTTGACCCATCCAGCCAAAATTCCAGTAAGTAGTGCTTCACTTCCAGTTATAAAGTCTTTTTGTCAATTTAATTATTAACCATGTGTTTTCTATATTCGCAGTGCCAGCAGCAAGGTCTGGACCACACATGTGGGTTCTTTGCGGCCCACAACTTGAGGCTGGCGATGGCACATGCCAATTTGAATGATCCTCAGGTACAATTGCAAATATATATCAGTGATAATGAATGTTTTAGAAATCTGGATATAGCTGTGTACGTAGCTGACATCAAGCTAGAGATCTTGTATTGGATTAGCAACTGGGGAATGAATGAATGCTAGCAGGCAGTGTGTAATGCAATTGAGTGCTTGTGCTGGGTCATGGAATGGCAATGGGGCTCGTTGACTGCTTGTGCTGGGTCATGGAATGGCAATGGGGCTTGTTGGAGCTTTACCAAGCTGCTATACATACTAGCTTTGTGTTAGCAATTTAGCAAGTGATGTGATGCACTGATGATGCTTTTTCTGTTCACTGATGATGCTTTTGTGCCTATACACACTATCAGTGGTATCCCATCTGCCTCAGGCGTTGGCCTTTAACCATACACACTGTGTTTTTGTGTTTGATGTTCTTTGGCAATGTGTTTGGAGCTAGGAGATACAATTGGAGTTGTGAGATACATGTGAATATGTGTGTGATGAATAATCTGTGAACTCTTTGTGAAGAACAATGTGTGTACTGTGTGATGAAAAAATTAAGTTTTGAGATGAACAATTGTAATCTTGTATATATATGTCATTTCTGTGAGATCTGTGTATATATATCTATAATCTATATATATTTGTGCTATGTGGACTGTGCTGTGGGCTACAGACGTATCTAGAATTTTCCTTACTGCAGACGCGTCTGTAGCTTAGACCCATCTGTGGTAAGAAAAATACTACAGACACATGTAGAGAATATGAGTCTGTAGTATGCTACTTACTACAAACGCGTTTATAAATGTCGTCTGTAATAGGATCCTTACTACAGACGCGTGTATTGAACATGCGTCGGCACTGTCGTTCTCAGTACAAATGTGTTTACAAATGTCATCTGTAGTAGGATCCCACTATGGTTCTTCACACAGACGCGTCTTAATCTTATCGTGGACGCGTGTTGGCAACACGCGTCTCCAGTAAGAGCTACTGTAGATGCATGTAGGTACTCACCGGTCTCTGTTAAGGGATTATCACAAACGCGTGTTCGTTTTGTCACAGTCACGTGTTGGTAACACGCGTCAGTAGTATTTACTTATTACAGACGTGTTTTTTTGCACGTCTATAATAAGCCTTATTATAGACGCGTTATGGTAGGGACGCGTCTGTGATGTGCCTGAACACGCGTATGTGATGTGCTTTTTTTACATAGTGAGAGTAGAAGCCAGAGAAACCAACGAGAAGCACGAGAAGTGCGAGAAGCGTTTTCTGGTGGAATCAGCTCAAGCGATCTGGGCCGTAAGATGAAAGATCGGACGGACCCAATAATTCAGGACGAAGTGGCACCGGTTTCTCTCCGAGATTCTACCGGAGAATATAGGGTTAAAAAAAATAATGGTAGATCAGTACTTACAGCTCATTGCCTAGTTAGCCCACAAGCCCACAATCAACTAGCAGCCCACGATGTCAAAGGAAACAACCCATGCGGCACAGCGTGACTGCGCCAACTGCAGAAGCAAATCCGACTGATCGCTCGCCAGCAGGCTTGGCCACTGAACACTCGCCAACGGCCGCGTTGAAAACACATAATTTAAAACGGTTCACAATATTGCTTGATGAAATTTAGAGCGAATCACTATTGTGTTTTATACAATTTCGAAGAAATTTATTTGCCCATGCCACTGCATGCTACTTTGATATTTTTGTGATGGAAATCCAAAACAAATGTTGTTTTTTCCCATTGTGCTCTTGCAATGTAGATGAAGAAGGGATATTGCCACAATGCCATTATATTACAATATGTACTTTGGTTATTACTATGGATTTATAATGGTCATCAACATACTTTAGTTATTGTTATGGACTTGTGGTCCAATATATTCCATATTTATGTTGTACAAGAAAAATACATGTAATACCCTGGCTCTGCCACTGCCAAAGATGGGCACTGTGGCCCGCCTGGCTCACAACACAATCCATTCCTGACCGCATGTGGTAAAAAGTAGGTAAAATATGTCGTGAAAACTACGTAGTAGGTGGAAATATAGAAAATAGAAAACAATTCAAAAAATATATTTCGACCGCTCATTTTTTTGTACTTGGCACATTCATAGTGCATAAAAATATGTACTCACAAGCAAAAAATTGAACGCAAACTCACTTTTGAAAAATACGAAAAAACAAGTTTCATGTGTATGTGCACTAGAAGACGAAATCCAAGGAAAATTTCGTCTTCTAGTGCATATGCAACCCATTTTTGTTAACTTTGTAGGAGTTTTCAAGTTTGAGTTTGCTTCTCAATTTTTGCATGTGAGTACATATTCTTATGCATTATGAAAATAGACATGTATTATTTAGTTATTTATTATAATGATCAAGTATGGCAGTATTGTATTGTCAATCCTACACTGTTTATGACAGCTCCACTTTATCAGTGAAGCAACCTTTTTGGCTTCAATTTCACGAGCTGACTCTACTTGTGGAGCTAAAGCTATTTTGCGTATCATTTGGCAAAACAACTATACATGTGAAGCTCCTCAAATTATGCTCTCACAAATCAGACCTATGCCCACGTAGGGCTCACCAGAGCGAGTTGAAGCTGGAAGAAGCGGCTATTTTCAGCTTTATCTCATAGCAATCCCTTGTGAGAACATATTTTAAGGAGCTTCACATGCAAAGCGTTTAAAAAAAAACTATTTTGATACAAATAAGCTTCAAACAACTTATGAAACTGCCTGGAGAAGTTGTACCAAATGGGGTCTTATAGTTGATAGTCAAAGGTAAAAAAAATAATAGCTTAATTTTGACAAATTTGGGAGGTTGACTTACTCCCTCTAGTCACAAATTGTTACATCCTTTTTTAAGGACAAAACCGAATTCATATCACATGATCACTTTATTCCTATATGCGATGACAATACAGTGATACACCATCTCCACAGGCGACCAACCGAGGGTACACTTGAAGAGAGTGTTGACACTGTCTTAAGAACCGTCTTAAAAAAACCTCCTGCTTAAGTCCAAACAACTCGGTGGGATAGCAAGGGAACACAAAGGAAGGGAATGACGAGATGGGACCCACATTTTAGTCACTAACGAAGAGGGAGCATTTATGACTTATGAGCTGTTGCTGGTCGCTAGCAGGCCAGTAAACTATGGCCCTATTTGGCTGGCTGAAAAAACGGCTGATGCTAATGCTGATTTGTTGTGAGAGAAAAACACTATTGCTCTGTGTTGGAGACCAAGAGAGCACCCACGAAGACTCGGCCTTAGGCCATGCCGAGTGATAAAGCAAAAAAAAAGGGAAGCGGGCCTGTAGTGAAAAGGAAAAAAGGTTTTAGGTTAGGACTTTTACAGAATTTTTTGCCCAGCACAAGTTTTTACCTTTTTGAAAAATTTTGCAAAATAGTTTTTGAATATTTTATTTAAACCTTTCATTTTTAAAAAACATTGAAAACAAAACAAATTTTTAAACTTATTTTAAAGCTAGGTTGAAACCAAATTATTTCAAACTTCTCTACGTATTTTTAAATTTTTTAAACTCTATTTTGGATGATTTTAAAAACAAAATTCTGAGAAAATTATTTCAAAACTATTTTGAAGCTATAACTATATATCATTTTCACTTAATTTAATTATGCAACCTACATGAATGCAAGGAAACTAACTAAAATAATTATAAAAGTTTTAGAAAATCATATTTTCCACTGTCTAAATTGTACAAAATGTAATTAAATCTTGAAAAAATAGAAAATTAGAAGATCACTTTTTTTTATTTTGTGTTTTCTAATCACAATCCAAATAGAGATTTTGGGACGCGAAACAAACATGTAGCATTTCAGGGCTTTAACTCAAACCTTATAACTGTACTACATATTATTTCTTTTATGTGTTGAATTTGGGTATTTAAAATGATACGAGATGATTTGTCTCAAAATACGTTTCATAAGGAAGCATTTCTGCTATGTCTATTAATTTTTCGCAAAAAATACTAGTCAACGAGACCACAAACATATACGCCTTGTTTGGTAGTGTTTTTGACGTCCGAAACCCTACCAAATGGTCATCAAGAAACAACTTTGATGAAGAAGAGCTCAGAGGAGATAGAGCCATTTCTTGTCCTAGCTACTCAGAAGCTTGCCATAAATTATAACAGAACTGCCATTAGAGTTGTTTTTGTCAAACGTTTCCAAATCGGTTTCAATTCAACTAGCGAAGCCCTATTAAGTTGGGCCCATAGTTGAGAAGAGCCAGAGTTGGTATTATTTTGTAATGTTATATCAATGGTACCTTAATTAAGATTTAATAAGTCTGTAATCCTACTGGGCGGCATTTTGATTTTTGGATGAAGTATAGGTAGTCGAAAAAGCGCGCCTCGGTGGACGCTTGAGCGGTGACCGATGGTATTCTGGTGCAGTGGTGAATTTGCTGAGCTCGCTGGCCGGTTCATCTTCGAGTTGGGAGTGATCGATTGGCGTGCATGCGCCTCGCTCTCCACCCGAGCAGTCACGGCATTTAACTTCTCGGCTTTATATAAACTGCCTGTGACAGCCACCAACAGCATGTTCGTTTGCTCGTATACGATCGTGGATTATAAGCTAGAACAGTATTTTTCTCTCACACCAAACTACGATCGAAACGAACAGGCTGCAAATTGTTGAATCGATCCGCATGCCGAATTGAAGAAGCAACACTGCCATTTTCATCCGCACGTCCCATCCCCATCTACTCCATCGCTTTGAGGTTGAGGCCACTATGGATCTCACTCTCACCAGCACTCACCTCTCCTATGTCGCGCGCTCCACACACCTGCTCAACATCTCCAGCTACATCCTCCTCCCATGCACCGACAGCAAGGTCGACCAAAGCAAGGTTCACTACAAATCCAGCGTCGAAGTCGACGGCTACGAGTGCGAAATCCGTTTATACCCTGGGTGTAGTTCCCGGTACCAGGTTGAACTCCAGCTCGTCTTCCTCGGCGAGGCTGGCGCAAACAAAGTGACAGCGGCTCTGAGCTGCCGGATGGTAGATCCAAGCGGGAGATTTGAGCCATCAGAAGAGAAGACTAGCGAGACCACATCATTTCAGCATCCCTAGGACTCATCTCAGCCCCTTGTGGTCGTGAGCATATTCGAAGCAATCGACTTGCCTTACTTCGACAGTGGTAGTTATTCTCTGACCGTGGAATGCACCGTCACCGTATTCAGAGATCTAAAAGCAATCCCCGTGCCATCCTCCTCCAGCCTGCACCAACACCTCGGCGAACTCCTAGCGAGCCAGGCCGGATCGGACGTCACGTTCACCGTCTCCGGCGAGTCGTTTCCCGCGCACAAGAACGTGCTAGCCGTGAGGTCCCCGGTCTTCATGGCAGAGTTCTTCGGGGAAATGCAGGAGAAGAACTCGGGACGCGTGGAGATCCAGAAAATGGAGGCCCCGGTGTTCGGGGCCATGCTTCGCTTTATCTACACAGACGAGGTGCCGGAGCTTGACGGGAAGCCGGAGGCGGCAGCGGCGGCGACGGCGACGACCTTGGCGCAGCATCTGCTTGTTGCTGCGGACAGGTACGGGCTGGACAGGCTCAAGCCTCAAGGTGATGTGTGAGCACAGGCTCGCCTTTGCTGTGGATGCGCCAGCACTGTCGCAGCAACTAGATGCTAATACATCCACACACACGAAGAACAACTGGTTTCTGGAATATACTAGAAGGTTCTAGATACATGAATCAAAGGAAGAAGAGGAAGGGGATAGGAACTCTAGCCGCAGCTCGCCGTCTTCGTCGTCTGGTCGTTCGACACCCCGTCTGTCTCCCTTGCTTGTGTATATGTAATTGTGCTGCATCTGCCCTGGTTCGTTGATGGGCCAAGACAAGTCCAGCGCTGCAGTCCACTGGCTTCTCCAACCTGTGAGCCGGCCCAGCCTATATCCCAGGAGGTCCCTGACACAACGCTGGCGCTAGCGGAGCAGCACGGCTGCACGCGGCTCAAGGCTAAGTGCGTCGAGTTCATCGCGGGAGGCTCGCGGGAAAACCTTGGAGAGTGACGGGTTCAAGGATCTGGAGGTCAACCACCCTGCGCTGTTGACTGAGCTTCTCGTTGCTGCGCATGAAAGGGAGAAACACTGATCGATGAAGCAGTTGATTGATGTTTGATGGAGGTAAATTAAATCTGCCCAGTGCCAGATTCTATTACTAAGTTATGTGTGCCATGGATGTACGTACACATATGAACAATGGAAATGAAACATGCATCGGTTTAACTCAGCGAAAATCTCTCTCCAAATTCGTATGTGTTGAATTCGATCAAACGGCTTTAATTAGTGTGAATAGTTTTATGTGTTATTGGGTTTTTTTCCACTTCTGTTCGGAAGGACACGTCATTGCTTAGATTCCTAGTGTTAGGTTCTAAATTTAAATAAAACTAGAATGCGTGTTGCTGCGGTATCATAGATAATTTTAAATGAAATTAGACTATTTATATTTATTTGTATTACACAATCATTTACATTATCGCTACGTAACACTTTCTAAAAGATACTGTACAAATCAAACCATGTCAAATGATGTCTTTCTCTAACCATAACTGATAAATTGTGTCACATAACTAGAAACGTGGTTAATAATCCGCTCTCAATAGATGACAACCAAACTTCCAAACAAACCATGTAGATCCATGTACCCCCTCTGTCCCAAAATAGAAGTTGTTCTCACTTCCTGAGAAATTTTTTTTTTTAACTTTGACCAATTAGGCTAGTCTCAGTGTGGAGTTTCATGGCGTTGTTTCCAAGACTGTCATGTCATACCAAATGAAATAAAACTTAGATGAAACACACACTCTCAATGGAGAGTTTTATTCTATAGTTTTATAGGCATTTAATTTCATGACTCGTAGAGGATTGGTAATCATGCCATAAGAGTTTTATCTAGATGAAACTCATTTCTTCTCTCTTCTTAAATACAATGCCATGTCATAAAAAAAGTGCTTATGTGGCAACCTATTTAATGCAAATAAAACTCATATGAAACTCCCACTAAGACTAGCCTTATATATAAAAAAATATAAATATTTATAATATATAATTAGTATTATTAGATAGATCATTAAATATATTTTTATAATTAACTTATTTGGAGATATAAATGTTGCACACACTTTTTCACAAATCTAGTCGGAGTTGAAAAAGTTTGACCTGCACGTATCCCATAACGACTTTCTTTCTAGACCGAGAGAGTAGATCAATATAGAAACAAAAATCAATACGTACTCCGCTCTCAGTAGATAACCAAACTTCCAAACAAATCATGTATCGATAGAAACAAAAATCAAAGTAAGCGTCCAATGCAATTAGGCCTATCTTGACTTTGGGGATGGTGCACACCCATTTTGGAGTAAGAAGAAATTAATAACTTAGCCATGAAAGTAGCAGCAGAAGATAGCTTCTCTAATAAAATATCAACAAATACCACGCTATCCATGGCACCTGACGGGTACAGAGAAAGGAAAAGGAGCAATCTCTGGGAAGACAGAATGTGCTTTCTAACCGGCAATCACGCATGTGCTGATGTGTAGTCGTTCATCGATCAAGCAACTTTGATGCAGGAATCAACCGAGAGCCAGGCAAGGTGATCATCGGCATAGTGTTGCATATATAAGTAGGAACGGACGAAGGGAGAAGGGGTGCCGTCTATTTGGCTTTGATGAGTTTGGGATACGAAGGGATTGAATTTGAGTATCAGAGATGGCTTCCATGACTTTGGGATACGAAGGGATTAAATTGAAGTGTCATAGATGGCCAGTAGATGATAGTGGCGCCATCCCTTTGTCTTCGGTCACTCGGGATACGAAAAGATTGCTGATGTGGATTGCTGTGGGATGACATAGAATTGGTAGTGGGATTAGCTTTATAAAAGATAAAGATAAACTAAGCCAAGTATATTTTTTCTCTAAACTAGAGTATTTTGCAAACTGGTTGTGTAGTTTAGCTAGTTATATTCTTTGTGGTAGAACATTCCTATCCAATGTGAGTGTTGGGTTAAGTCCTCCGATATATTGATGTGCGTGTTCACATCGTTTTAGATTTATTTTAGGATTTAATAGCAACACCAATGTGTCTGTCAACTGCGAGCGAGTAAGCTTACCATGACTTTGTCGTGTTATTACAAGGATGATGATGACAAAGTTAGTTCGAAGTTTTTTTTTTGTTTGCATTTAACAAGAATTAAATATGAATGAAAGTATGCATACATGATTAAAGATTTGTGGAAATTTGAACAAACGTTTCATGAGCGCACATATTTTAAAAAAAACGTAAAATCATCTTATTTGAAGAAAGAGAAATTCAGTAATGGAACGTTTTTGCCATTTAAATATGATAATGGAAACTAACAATTTTATGAGTGCAGATATTTCACTGGTACTACATATAGCTATGTTGACTAACAAAACTGCACCACAGCTCAGCTCATTGGCTCAGCCTGTCAGTATTTCTGTACCTCGGTCGCTAATGGTTTGCAACTACTGCCTTGTGCATCCGGATCCGATCCAACGGCGCACGATGATTTGATTTAATCCGTTAATATATTCGGCGCCAAAGTCGTCTCCTGCTTGGTCCTTGACCTTGAAACAAGCAGAACATCGTCACCCAACCCAAACAAACGTCCTCGGACCCGCGGAAATCGATTTCGATCGGCGAGCACCAAACACCGCGTCGAGCAAGTAGAGAGCACGCCAGGCCAGCCATGGCAGCGGCGGGGCCATCGCGAAAGCTCATCGAGGCGCCTGGCCTCGCGGCGGCGGAGGCGGCAGTGGGCCTCGGTTTCGGCCCCGGGTCAGCGGACGATGACGCGGTCCCGTGGGACGTCGTCGAGCAGAAGCTCGCCGAGCTCCTCCGTTTCCTGGCGTCCGCGGTCCAGGCGGTCGTGGCCGCGCTCCGGGAGCACGCGGCTTCGCTCTTGGCCGCGCTGGGCTCGCTGGTGCGGGTCGCCCTCCCTGCCGCGGCGGGTGTGGCGGTGCTCCTCGTCGTGTGCGGGTGCTGCGTGGCGGCAGCGCAGCGACGCCGCAGAGGACCGGACGGGCAGGAGGTGGAGGGCCTCGGCGGCGACGTCGACGGACCCGTGGTGACGTACCGCGGCGTGTACAAGGGAGGGATCTTCAGCATGCACCCCAACAAGCCTATCGTGTGCTAGGAGGCCAGCTCAGCACTTGCTCGTGTGTAACAATGCATTATCGATATACGAATACGAGTGCTAGTGTGTTAAGATTTATACTAGTACTATCTTGTAAGTCTAGGACCTGTGAAATATTAGTAGTATACTAGTGTGCATTTGTACAACCGTGTTGAACTGTCTATAATATCTTTTTTTTTATTATTGATCCTTTTTGTGCTGCTCTGTTATGTCATATTTATTTGAGCTTTTGACCACTCTTAGACTACTAGCTTTTAGACTTTTCAAAAGCTAAACAGTTCCCATAAATCAAAAGCTCTAGTAGTGAGCTTCTTTCTGTCTTTTAGTTTTCGGGAACTTTTTGGCTTTTAAAAGGCCTAATAGCACCTTCGAAATAAATAAGGATTTAAAGGGATGGTTGTGTCTAAAAAAAGGTTGATACAGCCTGACCTCTGTCTATTTGACGTGAAAACCTTCGGCACAACCTCACAAACACAATTGTAGAGAAAGAGCCACTGATTCCTCCATAAGACGAAAGAGACAACGCCGAAAAATAGACAGAAGGAAGAAGGGACCATTAGAAGGAGGACACTGGTTAACCACCAAACATTGATTTAGCAGTAGTAATACTAGCTAGTTTAGGACACTGGTACTTGAGTGCTGAAGCTAATGATAGAGGCCCGAATCATAAAGATCTCAACCTCTTTCGGATTCAAAGAACCAAACTTCTAAAAAGGACTCTGCCGCACAAGCTAATAAACAATTGATTTCGAGCCATATATGCCAGTACCCTATATACAGAAAAAAAGAGCTTTTGATTCGGACGGACAAAAGTTGACCCTATCTCTACAGTCTACACCAAACCAACCAGAAGAACAACATTTGTTTGGTGAACTGAATGTTTCGTGTCAATCTGCAGTCGTCAAAGGTATTTTAATCTTTTCACATGACATAATTACTTATCTCACTAACTACACTCAGATCACACAAATGAACAGTGCTGACATGATTACCATCTACTGAACATGTGAATGAACGAAATAAAAATGCCATGCACAAATACATTTCGTTTAACCAAAATATGTGCAATCACGTTATTTCTGCTGTAATATTTTACGAAACAGAGTACAAAGAATGAAAGAAACAACTTCCTTCATCCACCACAAAGAAAAAAACATAAGCTTTTGTAAAAAGAGAACACCTTACACCATTACATGGATCATGGATGATGACAGGTACAAAGCTGCTGCCTTAATTTCCCTGATCAAATGCATCGTCAGGTTTCAGTTTCTCCAAACCTTGTGTAACCTCATGCCTTGATATCCAAGTTGGAGCACTTGATGGAGCCTCTTGCGATGTCAATCTCGATCAGGCTGTCCTCCTCGCTGATCTCTGACAAGATGTCGAAGAAATCTCTCCTGTCCAGCAGCAAATCCGGCAGGAACTCCGCGAGGAGGTCCTTCTTGTAGTTGTATGCGCATCGCTGTTCAGCTTGCTCTGCGCCGCCCACGTAGTGGCCATCGACAAGGGAGATCTCAATGAGGCTCTCATCGTCGTCGTCGTCAGCTTCATCTGACATCGAGCCTTCCTCGGTGCCCTCTTCCTCGTCGTTCGTCGTGCACTCTGAAGAATCTGATAGGTTTCCCATCAAACCCTCCGGTGCATCCTCCGGCACCTCATCTTGTGGCACAATGCTCTTCTCCTGGTACACAGTCACAGCTTCTTCCATGGAAGCTGGAGCCTTAGCTTTGTGGGTGTTGTCTCTGAGTAGCTTTCTGAGGTTGGTGAAAAGCAAGGAGAGGCAGGTGGAGATGACAAGCACCAGCAATGCGAGCGAAGACGATTCCGAGAAGGAAGAAGAAGAGGAAGAAGGATACATACTGTAAAGGCTACATGAACTGAGTATGAGTAGTGTGAGTTGTATGCCCATCTGGGAGCTGGGAGGCATCAAGAAATCCCTCACGGCGGCAGGAGCTTTAGTGGCACAAATGATGCAAACGCTAAAGGGGAAGGAAGCCATGATGAGGCAGGCATGAATGAAAGAGAAAGCAAGCAAAGGGCTGTGTGTTTCTGTTTCCCCTATCAAATGGATTTTTTGAATTGTCACAAAGAGGAGGAGAGTAGGGCACACCATGGAGCATGCATCTGCAGCACTATTTTATCTGACTGACACGGATGGATGGATGAGTGCAAAGAAATATAACTGCAGCAGTGAATGCATAGAAAAACTGAAACTTTTTGGTGAACTGTTACCAGTGTGAGTCCACCACCCATGTCCTTTCGCAACACTAGGTTATGAAGGTAACTGCTGTCTTTGCATCATGGTCAGAGTTTGTTAAGTCCTGCATGAGCATGACAGCAATATTTAAGCCTGTGGTCCATTGCGGTTTGCCTATGGCATGACGACATGTATGGCAGGGGTTTTGGGCTCCTACGAGCTTAGGAGTAGTAAGAGGGTGCCATGCCATGTGCAGCGAGGAGTAAACTAAAAGTTCACCGTATGGGCCTCACAGACTCATCTCTTTCACTCACTGCTGCTGTTAGCCTTTTACCCTTATCAAAAGCAGGAATTTACTTTGTTCGTCAAAGGTGAAACTGTAATGAAATTTATCCCCTTTTGCAGCACTTTCTTTCACTGCGCAATGGGACTTATTACCCAACGTTCATTATTCATTCCATCCATTCTTTCCTCTGCAAAAACTTTTTTTCTCTGAAAAATTATGAGCGCACTAACCTACTGATTTCTAACATATATACTAGTACTTTCATAATGAGTGATTGATTCACATAATCTTTTGGCCAAAGAGCCAGATGTGGTGCATAGGACCAAATCTTCACAGCCTATGAATTGTAATAAACAAGGAATCCTATGGTGATAAGAAAAAAACCCTGCCCCTCCTTGAGTTTCATGAGCCACTAATACTAGACCAGTGGATGAGGCAAAGAAACACACCTGAGTCAAATGGATCTACTTTGGACTGCTCCTCATTTAGCTCAACCTATTCTTTTATATATGTAAAGTGTCAGAGAGCAGGGTTTCAAGTAGCATATCAGACAAGTATGCACGTTAAACTAGCCACCGACGGTACAAGCTTTGTATTAAACACTAAACGTACAGTGATTTCCCCGGGACCAGGCTACTGTAAGAGCCTTGTTGACGCTTACTGTGCGCGCTTTCCTTTCGCCCACATCAAGGCAATAACTAAGTATATAAAGTCTACCAGACAAGATTCATTCGATCAACCATAAAGCAGGGAGGCATATGAGTTAGACGAGGCACGATCGTGAGTTAAAGAAAGAGCATCGACCCTACCTACGTATTTTTGATAAAGTGCAGTATCTCTTCTTAGCCGGATCAGCCTTTTTCTTTTCGAGAACTAGTACCGCCAATTCAAGCCGTCATACTTGAAGATGACCCTAAGCCAACACACCAGCAGGGCCTTGACGTCCAAAGAGGTTGCACACAACTTACAACGCAGCAAGAACGTGGTGTAATCGATCGATCAAACCGATCTAGAGACCGATAAGACCAATGTAGAGCCTGTTCTCGGCCGGAAAAGCTTCCGAACTTCTCCCGGGAAGACCCGTCGGGAGGAGAACGTGGAGGATCTCCTAGGACAAGGCCACCTAGAATACCGCTGAATTTTGGTAGAAAACTCAACGAACAGCAAGAGGGGTTGAGAGAGGGGAATTAGAGCAAAAGGAGTTGATAGATTGGTTTGTATGACGATTGGAAAGATAGGAACTCAATCGGCCATGATCCTCTCATATATATAGAGGGGTGGTCTTATCCCAATAGGAAACCTCTCCAAGACTTAATCTCCAAGTTTCCCATGAGTTTGGAATCGAGTTTGGACTCTCCCTGATTTGGACTGCGAAAATCAAAAGTTCTAATAGGGGGTCAGAAGTTCTGATTTTCGCGCAAAGCCAGCACCTCCAGGCGAACATCAGAAGTTCTGACGGGGTCAGAAGTTCTGATTTTCGCACAGACTCAGAACCTCCAAGCGAAAATCAGAGGTTCTGACGGGGGGTTAGAAGTTCTGGTAGGGTGAGATTTTCTTGAGGGAACAACTCCTTCATTCACACTCCGAATTAGACGTTCCATATATGTTTTTTGACCGTCTCGATGAGAGGAACACAATGGTGAAGTCCGTTCCACATTTTGACAACTTCACAAAATGAACAATTTTGGTTGTCAACATATGCCCTCTGTTTTTAGGTGAATGATGCATAAACCTAAAAGCACTAAACAAAACAAAGCCAAGCAGCGACGATACACATCTCATCGGCTGCTCAGTGACTGAGGGCGATGTATGCATCGGCCATTTTTGTTCTAAGGACGATACATGTATCGGTCATTGTTCGGAGAGCACTTAGGCTTCTTGCCAAATACTTGGAAAGTACCTTTTCAAATACCTCCAATTGATTGCTCTTGTGAGACGTTCACCTTATAATGTCTCTAGCAAATAAGAATCACCGAATATGACTTTGATCACTTTGTAAGGACCCTCCCAATTTAGTGACCACTTGCTAAACTGATTGCTCTTTGATCCAATTGGTAGTATGATTTTCCATACTAATTCTTCCACATGGAAGGATTTGCTCTTGACTTTCTTGTTGTATGCTTTGCCAACTCGAGCTTTATCTTTCTCTATTTTCTTGAGAGCTTTTAATCTCATATCAGTCACCTCATCGATGTTATCCATCAGCAAATCATGATACACAATAGCTAATAGATCATTTTGTTTAGCAAGCCTATATGCATCCAAATTCACCTCGATAGGCAGCATGACCTCTTGACCATATACTAACTCAAAGGAGTAACCTTTGTAGCAACATGCCTTGAAATGCGATGTGCCCATAGAGCCTCAGACAAAACTTCATAACACCTCCTTGGATTCTCCTCAATCTTCTTTTTGATGAGCTTGATCAAAGTCTTATTACTAGACTCAGCTTGGCCATTGGTTTGAGCATAGTATGAAGATGAATTAAGCAACTTGATCTTATATAATTCGGCAAATTCTCTCACCTCTTTGGACACAAACGAGGTCCCTTGATCTATAGTTAACATTTGAGGGATGCCGAATCTATGAATAATATGCTCAGTAATGAACTCAATTACCTCCTTGTGAGTCATATTCTTCAAAGGAACTGCTTCGGTCCACTTAGTAAAGTAATTCGTAGCAACCAACACAAATCAGTGTCCCTTTGAAGATGAGGGATGTGTTTGGCCAATGAAGTCTAGCCCCCAACCACGAAAAGGCTATGGTTTGATGATAGGATGAAGCTTAGTAGCAGGCACAAGCTAGATATTTTCAAACTTCTGGCACTCTTCACATCCTCTATAGTAACGAAAGCAATCGGCCATCATAGTAGGCCAATAAAAACCCAGCTCTACGCCATAACCACTTCATCTTCGGGGCCAATTGATGCGTACCACAAATGCCTTCATGGACTTCTCCCATAGCCACTCTTGCCTAATCTGATCCCAAGCACTTAAGCAGCAAGTCTTCGGCGGTTCTCCGATAGAGTTCATCGTTATGCAACACATACTTGAAAGCACTTCATCAAACACTTTTATCAACCTTAGCACTTGGATCATGTAGATATCTCAACAAGGGAGTCCTCCAATCTTCTAAATCGGCCCTAACATCACTGGAAGTTACATCAGGCCAATTTGGTAGCTTCTCGGGCGAATTGATCGGACTGGTCATAGGAGAGTCGACTGAAACGACTAGGGCAATCAGCATAGCCAACTTGGAGGTATTAGCATGGTCGACTAGGGTAGTCGGCTTAGCCGACTGGGCTTTAGCAGAGAAGGGGTTGGCTGAGCCGACTAGGACAGTCGCCTTAGCCGACTGGTCTGCACCTGCACGGGAAAATTTGAAATTTTCATGCATCGGATGTTCTTGAATATGGAAATTACGTCCACTGACATCATAGCCAGATGCTTGTTGAGCTAACAAGTTGGCCTTTTGATTTTCATGCCTTGGAATATGCCAAATTCAAAATTTGGCAAAATAGTCAATAACATCAAGGCAAGCACCAAGACAAGCTCTTAGTGATCCTTCTAAACATTGAAATTCACCAGCAACTTGCTGTACCACTAGCAAGGAATCACCATAGGCTTCAACTTGTTTTACTTCCATGGACCGCAACATGATCCACCCAAATAATAAAGCTTCATATTCAGTTTGATTGTTGGTACAAGAGAAATCTAATCGGCTTGACATCCCAATTTCTACACCATTAGGAGAAACAAGAATAATACCAACACCTTTGCCATCTTTACAAACCGATCCATCAAAGTATAATTTCCATGGAGTAAAATTAAGGTAATTGATTTTATCATCTAAATCAATACCATGCTCAATAATAAAATCAGCAAGAACTTGACCCTTCAGTGTTTTCAATGGTTCAAAAGTCAAGTCATATTCTATTAGTGTGTATGCCCATTTGCCTATCCTTCCACGAAGAATTGGCCGATATAACATGTGCTTTATCACATCAGCCTGGCAAGCAACAACACATGCACTTGTCTCAGGATCAAGAAGACGGCGACCAAGATAAGCAATCACATATTTTTTTACCTTCATCTTCTTGAGTCAAAACTATGGCAGAACCGCCTAATCTAATGCCTCCTAGGAGTACTTGTCTTCCATTAGACAATAAGTACTCAAGAAAGGACACTAAACAACATAGTTCCGTCGAGCACACCCCAAGGGAGAACTCAAAAATCCATATTTTTCCATCAGGATCATAAATGAGAGAATAAAGCTTACAACACTCTTAAATCATTTCTTACATCACTTTATTACAGTAACAGAATATTAGCTCATTTGATTATAACAATGGAACATAACAATGTTATCAGAGTTACAGAGGAAGCAAAGATTAATTTAATGACATGGTGGAGCATTAACATAGTGGACATTTTTATATAAGAGATGCTAGCAGATTTTACATCTTTTCTTATAAAAACCTTTAGTGAGGGTTATAAATAAACACTACGGTCATAGCATGAAAGGAATACTCTCTGCGCCCACCAGGAGGTTTCCACACATAAGAGTCAGCTCTAAGTATCCTCCGATCACCTGCAACAGAGGGAATAAAACCCTGAGTACTCTATTGTACTCAACAAGACTTACCCGACAGGAAAAAAATAAAAGACTCTAAGGATATGCAATGTAACACCCTAGGTGTTAAGAATGCATTTGGCATTGGCATTGCATGAGCACAAGCATCATTGATCATTCATGAGCATGAGCATCTTGTCGGTGTTTCGAACAAGCACCGGCTAGTAAATTTATAATTGATGCACGTTAGGCCCGGATGGTGCGCTAAAGGACACAAGGTTTATACTGGTTCGGGCTAAATGTTCCTACGTCTAGCCTGTTGCTGCTTGTGTTATTAGCACCGAAAGAGGTTCGTAGTAGGGGGTACAAACGGTCGAGAGAGGGACTGGTCCTAGGTCTCTGATGGAAGGGTTGAAAGGATGCCAAGAGCCTGGTGGCGGCCTGACTGTGTGTGTGATGTGTCGAACTGAGCTCTCTATGAGTTCATTTGCGTGTGAGTTGTCCGTCAAAAGTCAGTCCCTCTAGTGGGGCGCCCTGTCCTCCCTTTTATAGACCAAGGGGGGGAGCAGAGGTTATAGACGGGAGAACGAGGAAAACACCAAGAGTATAGAAAAGTCCTTCAAAGGATCCGGGTCTCCCTTTTTTCCCACGCCTACCCTGCATAACATGGCAGACCATGTCAGGAGTGGCGCGGTTGTTGATCTTCGTAGGCCATGCCCTGGCCTCATTTAGCAAGTGGGTGCATCCCGTCCTGCCCCCGCGGGCGGCGTGTCGGACGGGGTTGTCGATCTCCAACCCCGTGGGGAGTAGATAGCGTAGTGACTGCTTGTTTGCCACTATAGAGGACGGGAGTCCCTCCTTGGAATGTAGTGGTTGTCGTATGCCCATGTCAGGTTCTTTGCCCGGAGGCTGAAGGCGGCGCCTACAACACTGTAGGGCGAAGGGCACGCGCCTGCAACACTATTCAGGCTCTGCCATGCCTGGAAGGGTCTAAGCGCCCGTCCTGTCACGCCCTGATGGTACTTTCTTGCAGGGGCGCAGGGCATGGTCCTCGATGCCGCGGTTGACCCGAACGACTTGTCTTACCCTGTGCCTGTCATCATGAGGGAGCGGGGTGTGGTTGTCAGGTGAGGCGGAGCCAGCCTTTGGACATCGGGCGAGGCGAGGTCCATCCTCGGACATCGGGCGAGGCGGAGCCTAGCTTCTATCCATTGGGCGAGGCCGAGCCCAGCCCTCAGGGGGTCGGGCGAGGCGGAGTTTTAGCCCTAAGCCCTTGGGCGAGGCGGAGCTGGCCCACGGACGTCGGGCGAGGCGGAGTTTATACCTCAGGGGTCGGGCGAGGCGAAGTCTAGCCCTTAGCCCTCGGGCGAGGCGGAGCCATCCTCCAACCGTCGGGTGAGGCAGAGCTGGCCCTCGGGCGTCGGGCGAGGCGGAACCAAACTCCCGTTGTTCGGGCAAGAAGCACAGCAGTGCTCTTGTCTGTTCGGGAGTTTTTAACGTTCGATGGTTATCAGTTCCACCTCCTTGGGTACCCCGGTATTAGGTCCCCGACAATAGCTTTTGAGCCCCCGGGTGATTCGGACAGAATCGCCTGGGGGGTGTTTTGATTTCGTCGGAGTTAATTCACCAGAGGGTGCGCGCGAGCGTACCCGGTGGGTGTAGCCCTCGAGCCCCTGGGTGATTTGAGTAGAATCGCCTAGGGAGTGTTTTGATTTTGTCGGAGTCAATCCGCCAGAGGGTGCGCGCGAGTGCACCCGGTGGGTGTAGCCCCCGAGCCCCCGGGTGATTTGAGTAGAATTGCCCGGGGGGTGTTTCAATTTTGTCAGAGTCAATCCGCCAGAGGGTGCGCGCGAGCGCACCCGATGGGTGTAGCCCCTGAGCCCTCGGGTGATTCAGATAGAATCGCCCGGGGGGGGGGTGTTTCGGACCCTTCGCGGGCAAGATGGCGAGATTCAGTTTTTTGTCAGCTGGATAGTTCTAAGGGAGCCCCGGTACCCCATTTGCGGGGAAAACGTCTAGGGTTAATTTGGCCAGGGGTTTCGATTGCAAGTCGAGGCCCTACTGACGCTTGTGCACAGGAGTCCTAGTTTCTTGCGGGCCCATCCCTCGTTGGGACGGCGGTCGAGATGGTTGGGCCGACCCCGGGTCGTTCTGGGCCTAGACGGATCAGAGAAGAAATTTTTCTAGCCCACGTCCCCTCTGTGGGAAAAGAGTTCGGTCGCTCGGGAAGGCGAACCATCCAGCGCGATTTCAGTGGGAGAGGATATGGTTCGCGGGCGCGTGTCCCACGACGTGACGCGGCAGTGCGCGTGGTAGGCCCGAAGATCGAGGTGAACGGTTACCCTTCTCGCATCCGTCGCCCCTATAAAACCACAGGGTTCACCCCTGGGGTTCCGTATTCCGCCCCCTCGCCTTCGCGTCTAAAACCTCCGCCACCAATCGCCCTAGCCTCCTGCGCGCACATCGCCACCGTCATTAGGGTTGCCTCCACGTCGTAGCCGCCGTTAAGCTCGCGCCCGCATCGCGGTTGTCGTTGAGCTCTTCCCCACCTTTTCTTCCCGACGCTTCAATGGAGCTGTGGGGTAGATCTGGTACTACCTCTCGGCGTTTAGAGGGCCTTGTCTGTCGTGGCCTTCTCCGCCCATAGTCTGCCGTCGAGGAGTGGCTGCTGCCTGGTGAGGAGGATGAGCCGGTGCCGCCCGAAGGGTATGTCGTGTCCTTTGCTATCTTCCATGAGCGGGGATTTGCCATACCCGCGCATAGATTCCTTCGGGGGCTGCTAGATTATTACCAGGTGGAGCTGCAGCATCTTACTCCCAATGGGGTTCAACATATGGCGGCGTTTGTTGCCCTGTGCGAGGGTTTCCTGGGGATCGATCCCCACTTCGATCTGTGGCGGCACTTCTTCACCGTCAGTCTGTCAAAGAGGCGGGTTGGGGGGAAGGAGGTGAGTGTGCCGATGGGATGTGCCAGCATTCATTTGCGCCATACCCTAGCGAGGGACTACCCGTTGATGCATTTGTCGACCTCCAACAAGGGGTGGCATTCACAGTGGTTTTACGTCAGGGATAATGTGAGTGCCCCCCTGCCGAAGTACACTGGGCGCCTCATCAAAGAGGCTCCGCAGTCGTGGCAGTGGGGCGTTCTGACTAAAGAGAGGAAGCACATCACCGACCTTCTTGCCACCCTCCATGCTCTGAAGGAGTGGGGAGTGAAGGGGTCGGGGATCATTGGCGCCTACCACACGAGGAGGGTGGTGCCGCTGATGGTGCGCGCGCTTCCCCTGCACCGGATGGTGCCTGGAGTGTCGTTCGAAGGGACGGTGCTTGTCGATGAAGCACTTCCTCCCTCCGAGGTGGCGCAGCGCATCAAGGAGGTGATGGAGCCTTCGAAGGACACCACCGGTGCCGCCCTCGACCATGTATATCCGGTGCCAGGGCATCCCCCAATGCGGCCGGAACCAGCATTTTTTGACTTTGTAAGGTTTCTTTCCCTGCGCTCCTCTTTTTACTTGATTTTTTTGACCCTTTGATGCTAACTTTGGGGCGTTTGTGGATCAGCCGAGGAGGCTAATCTTTAAGGACAGTCCAGCCCCGATGCCAAAGGATCGGGTACTAGAGGCATCGAATCGTATCGCGGCCGAGTGGGACAAGAGGACAAGGGAGCTCAAGAAGCAGGAGATGCGACGAAAGCAGGAAGCACGGGATCGAGGAGAGGATGTAAGCAGTGACGATGACGACGACGATGATGATGACGATGACGACGAGGTAGCTGGTGTTGTGGATTGGGATGTCCTGTAGGACGAGGGCACGCTGACAGGTGCCCATCCGTCCATGCAGGGACCCTCCCATTCCGCGCGGAGGGAAGCGAGTCCGCGAGGTCGGCGGAGGTGGACCGAACCTCCGACCCGTCTTTGGGGCCGGTGGGAGCCGGAGAGTCTGCCGCTTTGCGCGGGGTGCCGGTGGAGGATCAGTGGATGGGAGGAGGTAGGCCTGCCGCTGCCCTCGAGGTGCTGATGAAGGGGGACGGTTCCGTTGCCGCACCCCATGAGATGACGGAGGCGGGTGGATCTGCCACCCCGCCCGAGGCATTGACGGAGAGGGGTGGCTCTGCTACTGCACCCTCGGAGATAAGGGAGATGAGCCCCCCTGCCCGGGAGCAGGGGGCAGGTTCGAAGCGGTCCCGCCTAGACGAGTTGGGGCGTGGGTCTGGGGGTTCATCCCCAAAGCGTTCTTGCCGGCCGAAGGCGCCAGAGTAAGCCACTGACTCCCCTGTTTTTCCTCCTTTTTGTTTTTCTGTTTTAACCTTATACCTCTTACCTTTGTGTAGATTTTTGCGGACGGGCCGCTCTCTGGGGCTACCGCCCAAGAAGAGTCTTTCCCTTCAGGCAAGACGGACAGTGGTGTCCGATGTTGCCCCTATTTTGGGCAGGGGTGGTGCTGATGTTGCGGCCGCGTCGGCCGACACGACAGTGCCCGCGGTGGCGCTCTTGCCCTTGGTGGTTGCCGAGCAGGTGGCGTCTTCCGTGGCGGGCGCGACACAGCCGACCGATGGTCCGGTATCATCGGTGGAGGTGGTCGTGACTGCGCCAAGCCAGGAGCAGCCGTACGCAGCTACGGTGGTGTCTGAGGGAGCGGTGCAGTCCGCATCACCGGAGGCCTAGGTGGAGGGGACCGCGACCACGGCAAGCCCAGAGCAGCTGGACGCAGCCATGGTGGAGTCCAAGGGGGCGGCGCAATCGACGCCACCGGCGGTCCAGGTCACGGCGCTCGAGGTGGGCCTAATGGAGGAGGATGCGGCCGGAGGGTCTTCGGGTGTCATGGCGGTGGTTCAGAGGACCAGGAGGGGGTCGCCCCTGGCCCTGTTGTTGCGGGGCATCCGCTCCCCTGCGTGGGGCGAGCCGCCGCTCCTGTGGATGACCGCTCAGGACCCAACGTCAACTCTTTTCTCGCTCAACGATCATTCCGAGAGCATGGAGCGGGAGAGTCTTGACATTGGGCTTTCGACTATGATGGATGCCTTGAACCAGGCCAGAGGAGCCCTACGTGAAATCGTCGTTCCTACCAGCCAGGTATCCACTTGATCTTCCTCCTCGTTTTGTTCTTTCTTTGTGTTTTCATAGTTTTTGATGCCTGTCTTCTTTTCAGTGCCTCGTTGCTCGTAGTCGGAACAAGTCCCGGTTCCTCCATGAGTAGAAGGTGGAATGGGATCGCCTTACCAAGGAGGACCCACTGCGAGGAGATGTGGGCACGCAGCTTGCTACTGCACAGCAGCGGGAGGCCGAGGCGCGTCGGGACATGGAGGTGATCCATGGGAAGTTTGTGGACTTATCGGCGAGGGTGAAGCTGGATGAGGAGGAGGCCGCCAGGATCCTAAAGGAGCGGGATGAGCTGCTCTAGAAGGATGTAGAGGCCAGTAAGTGGGCCGTCGAGGTCCTGAACGATCTGGAGATGGAGCGGGATCTTAGGTGGAAGGCTGAGGGTAAGTCCACGGCCCATCAGCAGAAGGCGGACCAGGATGCCGTGGTGATCGACCGACTGCGCAGGGAGCGGGACGAGCTGCGCCAGACCGAAGATAGACTTCGCTCGGAGCACAGCACGACCCGCGAGGAGTGTGACCGGGCCATCCGAGAGCGTGATGAAGCACGTCGGGAGGCCGAGGCACGTCGGGCGGATCTTGGAGTCGAGGTGGCCCGAAGGCTGGATGTCGAGGAAGCTTCTGCTGGTCTGCTCATCAATCTTGCCGAGGCGCGGGGGCTTCTTCAGGTCGAAAGTGATGAGTATGATCACCTGTCCTCCACCGTCCTGGTGGTCTGTGACGGCCTGCAAGTGGCGCAAGAGGAGGGGGCTGGTTCCCTCATGACTCGTGCTGCTAGTATCACGGTGCAGGTGGGCCAGCTTGAGGAGAGCGCCTTTCACGTCGGGATCACCCAAGCCTTCACCGTTGCCCATTCTCATTATGATCGGGAGGTCAACCTGGAGGTGATGAGCCTCGGTTTCCCACCTAATTATGAGGACAACGAGCTGGATGAGATTGAGAAGGCAGTGGCTCCTCTTGCGCAGGACCTGGCGAACAATCTAAAAGGAATGGTTCTTCCTTCGCGGAAGTAGTTAGTTGAATAATTTTGATAAACACTTATATGTAATATGTGAACAAGTGTCGGTACTTTTGTGTCTAGAAATAGTTTCATGATTTTGCTTCACAATTTCGTTTTGTTTGATCTTACCTTCTTCCCTTTTAGTGATAAAAAAGAGATTTATGCGATCGACCCTTCCGTTTGTTAAGACCGTAGGGCCTGAGGTTTTAGGGGAAACCTTGATCGTGCTGGTGAGCAAAATTGCCATACCTGTCTGGGCGTGGGCTTTTTGTGGTCTTACCAATCTGTTCCCCCAAACCTTGCCGTCAGTCTTGATGCGAGGAAGAGGTCAGATGTAATGACTTTTTGAAAAAAGAAAGGAGGTAGCCATACCTTTATCAGCCCCCGAGTGAGATCCGACCCCTTGTGGTTTGCTGGGGTTGGGTGTTACTAGAGACCGGAGCGAGGGAAGCGAACTTACATTTGTATTCACTCGTACCCCTTACTTAAGATCTTTGGCACTCGCTGTGTGACCGTGTGTTTGGTCTTTACCACTGGCTCGGCCTTCCCCGAGCCCCCGCGCATGGTGGGGATTTGGTCGAGGGCCGGCCTGTTTCGTAACGTTCGTCCCGTCCGCAATTCTTCACAATTTGGAGGGATTGGGGCGATGTTATTTGCCTCGGTGGCTCAAATGACGTGCCTGATGAGCTCGCTAATGGGGGTGTTCGGGCGGAATCTGATCCCATTGCTTTGCGACGAAGTCGGGAAAGCCCTCGGGTGGCATTCCGTTGTTCCCTGCCCCGCCTTCCAACAGATTCCCCCTCAATGGGGTTTCTATGGGCTCGGCTAGGGGCTAGTTTGAACTAGAAGGTTGAGATGACCCTATCCGCCTCAATGCGGGTTGGGCAGAGGCCGCTGAGGCGCATCCGTGTTTTTCTCCCCTGGCTCTTGTTCGATGTGAGGCGGCCTCGAACCTTTTGCGGGTCAGCCTTTGAACCTCGGTCTTTTGATCTTGGATCGAGCGGCTCGAACCCTCGAGCCCTGTTAGGGTCTGATAGGGGTCGGCCGTGTTTCGCGTGTTACCCCGTCCTTGGTTTCCGCAACTGGAGGGGCTGAGTTGACGACACTTGCCTTGACGGCTCGAGTGCCACGCTCAATGAGCTCGCTAATGGGTACGTTCGTGTGGAATCCGGGTCCATCATTTGCTGACGGGGTCGGCAGAGCCCTCAGGTGGCACTCCACTACTTCTTAACCCGCCTCCCGATAGATGCCTGAGCCGTTCGATAGGCTCTGGTGGCCCACTAGCTTCTCCTTGGTGGAGACTCTGTGAGTTTGGCTCGGGGTTAGAATCGAATGAGAAAAGGTCGAGACGCCCCTGTCCGCTTCTGAGCGGGGTCGGGCAGGGCCACTGGGGCTCGTCTCAGTTATTTCTCCCTGGCTCTATTTGACGCGAGGCGGCCTCAAGCCTTTTGCGGGCCGGCCTTCGAACCTCGGTCATTTGTCGTTTCGTATCGAACGAGGTGACTGCCACTTCATGACGCGACATGAAGCATTCGGGATGCAGCAACTGCATGAGTTCAATGTATGATTTAATTTGAAATGAAAGCAGGATTACCTTGGTGATATGAGCGATGGGAAGCTCCTACAAGATGTGTCCATGCGGGGTTCGGGCCCTGATGTTTGTGATGTGGTTAGAGTAACCTACATAAGAATCGCTATTCTTTGTTTTTGTCACTCGGCCGTGATTCGAGCCGCTTGATTGATTTAGTCAACCTGACAGCATTCCCTCGAAGGGGGCTCTGCAGGGGGCCCTCCAATCCCCTCTCGGGAAGGTGGGAGCCGAGGCTCGTGGTGCGGGAAACTGTGAGTTCGGTTTATGCTGGTGAACAAAAAACACCGTAGCCATCGAGGCGTAGGGTCTGGCGGTTCGTCCAGTTGTATTCAAAGTTTTATACCCACACACCACGCCTCCGGTTTTGAAATGTAAAAAAGGGGGGTGAGGCGAAGAGGGTGTCCAAACGAATAGACACCCTCAGCAGCCCCCGAGCAATGTTCGTGCCCTTGCAGTTGCTGGGGTTGGTAGCTCGGTGAAGAAATTATCACCTAAAGTAAGTAGACAGGGGTACTTATCTTTTCAGTGGTCATCTGTTTGTTGTTTTACCTAGGCCGCCCGATCGGCCTAGGAGGCCCGCTGGGCTCTCCCTGGACGGAGGTTCTGTCATTGGGTCGTTCGACGATCCTGCCTGGGGAAGCGGAGAGTCGCCTGCATGTGAACCTGCCCTGGTTCTCACGCCCAGGACGCATTAGTGGCGGGCCATGCTGAGGCAATGTCCTATTTGACCAGGCGATGTCTTGTCGACCAGAGCGCGTCCCGCCGGTTCCGTCGCGTCCCCTCGGCTTTCTGTCAGCATTGATTTCGTATTTGCATTGAATAGGGGAAGGCAGAGAGTTTTTCGTCCCAACCTTTCGCCTTTCCTCAGCTGCTGAGCCCCTTTTTAAATAGGGGGGTGGGGAGCCGTTCTCGTCCCACTTCCTTGCCAGCCTCTATGCCACCCCTTCTTCTCCTTCCTTTCCACCGAATGCAGTGGTTCCTAAGTAGGAGAGGGTAATGCCAGGGAGAGAAGAACTCATAGATCCGTTCATGAGTCTAGGGCGTGATGTCGAGCTGGAGGTCATCCAACATAGATGAGATGGTGAGGGTCGCCTTTGCTAAGAAGGGGTCGCTGCCGTCGAAGGAGGAGGGGCACTAGAGGGTGCCGAGCGTTGTTGGCATCGACGTCGTCTGTTGCGGCCTTCCTTCGGCGGCAGGCGCCCCCCGTCCAGACGCCGTTGTCGGGGTTGCGGCTGATGACGATGGCGTAGTCCCTGGATGCCCCGGCGGAGGGGCCCCACAGTCACCGCCGTGGTGCTCGACGTTGCAGATGATGGCGCCTTCGAGGATCCTGTGGAGCGGCGGGACATCGCCGATGGAGAGCGTGGCACGGCGGCCACAGTAGATGAATTGGCCCGTGTATGTGCTAGGACATTGCCGATGGAGAGCGTGGCATGGTGGCCGCAGTAGACGAATTGGCCTGTGTACATGCCAGGACGTTGCCAATGGAGAGCGTGGCGCGGCGGCCGCAGTAGATGAACTGGCCCGTGTACATGCCAGGACGTTACCGATGAAGAGCGTGGCACGGCGACCGCAGTAGTACTTGTGGTAAAGCCAGGCAGAGACTGTAATTGAATAAGTTTGTGGGAGAGCCCCCGAGTAAATAGTCTTCTGAATTTACGAGTACATTAGTCCTTTTCGTGATGAAATCACTTTGTAAGTGGTGAATTTGTGCAAAGAATGAACAAATTTTCATCTTTTGTTATGGCAAATAGCTTTTCAGCTTCCCCTTTTTGTAGAAGAGGTTTCGGTGCCCTCCGACCCTTCCCATGGTTCAAGTCGTAAGAAACTAGGAGTGCAGGCGAATTAATTCTGATCACGCTGGTGAGCGAAGAGGCCATAGCCGCTGGGGCGTGGGTCTCCCGCAGTCCTACCAGTTGTACTCAGAATTTGTTCCCAAAATCTTAGTCCTTAGGACTTGTTACAAGAAGAACGGAAAACTTAGAGAATGTTTGCAAATATAACACATGAAGTTTTTGCAAGGTAAACGTTCTTGTATCATTCGTATCAGCCCCCGAGTGAGGTCTGACCCCTCGCAATTTGCAGGGGTCGGATGTCACTAAAGATCGGGGTTTTGTAAAGACAAACAATGATAAGGAAGAGTATGCGTTTATTTAAGGGTAAAAGCGACATAGCTGTTCGATGTTCCAGGCGTTAGTGAAGACCTTGCCGTCGATGGTTTTCAACTTGTAGGCACCTAGACGGAGTGCTTCCGCGACGACGTATGGCCCTTCCCAGGGTGGGGAGAGATTGTGGTGGTCCTTGTTGCTCTGTACAAGGCGGAGAACAAGGTCCCTGACGTTGAAGGCTCGGTCCCGCACCCGTCGGCTATGGTACCACCGTAGCGCCTGCTGGTACTTGGCCGAACGGAGGAGGGCGATGTCGTGGGCTTCGTCTAGTTGGTCCATGGCGTCTTGGTGGGATGCTTCAGCTCCCTGTTCGTTGTATGCTCTGATTCTTGGCGCTCCGTAGTCGAGGTCCATCGGGAGGACGACCTCGGCACCATATACCATGAAGAAAGGCGTGTAGTCGGTGGCCCAGCTGGGAGTTGTTCTCAGGCTCCAGAGTATTGCAGGGAGCTCGGCGACCCAGCGTGTGCCGAACTTGTTCAACCGGTTGAAGGTCCTGGGCTTCAGGCCCTGTAGGAGCATGCCGTTTACGCGCTCGACCTGCCAGTTTGTCCGAGGGTGCGCGACGGCCGCCCAATCGATCCGGATGTGTTATTCATCGCAGAATCGAATGAATTTCCTGCCGGTGAACTACGTGCCATTATCCGTGATGATGGAGTTTGGTACTCCATAACGATGGATGATGTCAAGGAAGAATAGCACGGCCTACTCGAATTTGATCATGGAAATCGGCCGAGCTTCGATCCATTTCGTAAACTTGTCTATGGTGACAAGTAGGTGGGTGAAGTCCTCGGGCGCCTTTTTGAATGGCCCAACCAGGTCGAGCCCCCAGACCGCGAAGGGCCACGTGATGGGAATCATTTGGAGTGCCTGGGACGGGAGGTGAGTTTGCCGAGCATAGTACTAACACCCTTCGCAAGTGCGTACGATTTTCTCGGCGTCGGCTACTGCAGTGGGCTAGTAGAAGCCCTGTCGGAATGCGTTTCCAACCAAGGTCCTCGGCGCGGCATGGTGACCGCAGACCCCACCGTGGATGTCGCTCAGCAGAAGTTTTCCCTGTTCGCTAGGGATACAGAGCTACAGGATCCCAGTGTGGCTCCATTTATAGAGTTCATCCTCTACAAGAACGAAGGACTTGGCGCGACGTGCGAGGCGTTGAGCTTCCGTCTTGTCCGTCGGTAGTGTGTCGTGGAGGAGGTAGTCGAGGTAAGGCGTTCTCTAGTCGTTCGAAGGGTCAGGCTCTGCTGTTGGATCCTCTTCAAGCTCCATGACCTCGGGGTCAGACGGAGCAGTCGGTGGGTCGACCCTCGGGGCCAGATCAGATGGGTCATCATCGGCCCGTTCTGACCCCTTGTAGCGCACCGAGGGCTTGTGTTGATCACTAGTGAAGACTCCAGTCGGCACTGGCTCTCGGCCGGACGTTGCTTTCGCGAGCGCATCGGCCGCTTCGTTGAGGCGCCTTGGAATGTGATTGAGTTCGAGGCCATCAAATCTGTCCTCTAGTCGTCGGACTTCTTGGCAGTATGCCGCCATTTTGGCATCGTGGCAACTCGACTCCTTCATGACTTGGTTGACGACCAGCTGGGAGTCGCCCCTAATGTTGAGGCTTTGGATGCCCAACTCGATGGCGATTCGTAGGCCGTTGATGAGCGCTTTGTATTTGGCGACATTATTTGATGAGGGGAAATGGAGCCGAACCATGTACCTCATGCGGACCCCTAGGGGTGATATGAAGACCAGCCCCACACCGGCGCCCTTTTTCATCAGCAACCCGTCAAAGTACATCGTCCAGTACTCTTGATCGATGACTGCCTGTGGCATCTGGACCTCGGTCCATTCCGCGATGAAGTCAGCCAACACCTGGGACTTGATTGCCATTCAGGGTGCATATGCGATGCCTTGATCCATAAGCTCGAGTGCCCATTTTGCGGTTCTCCCCATGGCGTCCTGGCTATGGACGATCTCGCCGAGGGGGAACGATGTTACAACTGTCATGGTGTGCGACTCGAAGTAGTGGCGTAACTTCCTCTTGGTGATGAGTACAGCGTATAGGAGTTTCTGGATTTGGGAGTAGCGGGTTTTAGAGTCCGACAGTACCTCGCTGATGAAGTACACTGGGCACTGTACTTTGAAGGCGTGCCCTTCTTCTTCCCGCTCTACTACCAGGGTGGCGCTGACCACTTGCATGGTGGCCGCTATGTATAGTAGGAGGGATTCTCCATTCCTTGGAGGAACCTGGACCGGGGGCTTTGTTAGAAGTAGCTTGACCATGTCGAGCGCCTCCCGGGCCTTGGCTGTCCACTCGAAGCGATCGGCTTTCTTTAGGAGTTGATAAAGGGGGAGTCCTCGTTCGTCGAGGCGCGAGATGAATCGGCTGAGGGCGGCGAGGCACCCTATGATCCGCTGAACCCCCTTTATGTTCTGGATCGGGCCCATCTTTGTGATGGCTGAGATTTTCTCTAGGTTGGCTTTGATGCCGCGCTCGGAGATGATGAAGCCGAGCAGCATGCCCCTCGGGACCCCGAAAACACATTTCTCGGGATTGAGTTTGATGCCATTTGCCTGGAGTTTAGCAAAGGTTCTTTCAAGATCGGTGACAAGGTGGTCAGCCCGTTTGGACTTAACTACAATGTCGTCGACGTAGGCCTCAACGGTTCGCCCGATGAGGTCCCCAAAGCAGTTGAGCATACAGCGCTGGTAAGTTGCCCCAGCGTTCTTCAGACCGAACGACATTGAGATGTAGCAGAATGATCCGAAGGGGGTGATAAAAGACGTCGCGAGCTGGTCGGACTCTCTCATCGCGATTTGGTGGTAGCCGGAGTACGCATCAAGGAAGCAGAGGGTTTCGCACCCTGAGGTAGAATCGACTATTTGGTCTATGTGTGGCAAAGGAAATGGGTCCTTTGGGCATGCCTTGTTGAGACCTGTGTAGTCGACACACATCCTCCATTTCTCGGTCTTCTTTTGTACAAGAACGGGATTTGCTAACCACTCTGGGTGGTGTACTTCCCTGATGAATCCGGCGGCCAACAATTTTGCTATTTCTTCACCGATGGCCCTGCGCTTTTCCTCATCGAAGTGACATAGGCGTTGTTTCACCGGCTTGGAGCCTGGGTGGATTTTTAAAGTATGCTCGACGACCTCCCTCAGGATGCCCGGCATATCCGAGGGTTTCCATGCAAAGATGTCTTTGTTGTCGCGGAGGAAGTCGACGAGCGCGCTTTCCTATTCGGAGGACAGCGTAGTACCAATGCATAGCATTTTACCCTCGGAGCTACTGGGTCTACGAGGACCTCCTTGGAGCCCTCTGCCGATTCAAACGACCCGATTGATTTGGAAAAGAAGTACAAGAAAAACAAAAGGCTCAAGGCAAAGGTATAAGTGGTAGGAGCTTTTTTTCATTTCGGTGATCAAGACACTTAGCGAGTGTGCTCACATTTAGGTTCGATAGCCGTACTATTAAGAGGGGTGAAACTCGTATTGAAATGCGGTTATCAAAGTGCCACTAGATGCTCTAACTCATTGCATTTGCATTTAGGATCTAGTGGAGTGCTAACACCCTTGAAAATGTTTGTGAAAGTATGCTAACACACATGGACAAAGGTGATACACATTGTGTTTAGCACTGGGGAGCAAGGGTAAGAAACTTCACCGGTGGAGTGTCCGCTCGAAGAGTGCAGACAGTCCGATGGTGACACCAGCGCCCTATACAGAAAAGATAGGGTTTCATAGAGTGCACCAGATGTTGGTCTCAACTGGACGAGAGCGTCCGGTCAGTGGAAGCAGTGAAGACGCTGGCGTCGGTCTTCGACCAGACGTTGGGTCACTTCGTGATTGGATGCTGGCTGGCTACGTCCGGTCCCACTGATGTGGCATTGCATAGAGGAGATGGTGAGTGACCGGACGCTAGGTGAGTCTAGTCCGGCGTGACTGGACGCATCCGGTCGTGAGTGGATGCTTACTAGAAACGACCGGACGCTGGTGTTGGTGCGTCCGATCACTTCGAGCAGTGTGTCCGATCATAACTTAAGTGCTCCAATGACCATTGAGATTGAGCAATCAGCATTTGAAGCCGATGACACATGGCAAGCATCGGGCGACCAGACGTTGGGGTCCTGTGTCCGGTCGATTTGATCGGCGAGTCCGGTCATCTCGATTTTCAGTGGACTAAGGAGCCAACGGCTCTATTTCATGGGGGCTTCTATTTAAGACCCATGGCTGGCTCAAGCTCACTCCCTTGGCCATTTGCATTGACATAGTAACCTTCTAAGCTCAGCCAAAGCCCTCCCACTCATCTTCATCATTGATTCATCATCTTTGTGAGATTGGGAGTGAATCCAAGTGCATTGCTTGAGTGTTTGCATCTAGAGGCACTTGGTGTTTGTGTTTTGCTACGGGATTCGCTTGTTACTCTTGGTGGTTGCTTCCACCTAGACAGCTTGGAGTAGCAAGGATCATGAAGTGAAGGTTGGTTATTGTCTCCGGCTCTGATCGTGGTGATTGTGAGGGGTTCTTGACCTCTCTCTGGTGGAGAACCAAAAGATACTCTAGTGAATTGCTCATGGCTTGTGTGATCCTCATCTTGTGTTGGTTGTGCGGCACCCTATTGAGGGTTTGGCATGTGATGCCAATTAGCGCGTGAACCTCCAAGTGAGTGAATCGCCATAATGAGGACTAGCTTGCCGGCAAGCAAGTGAACCTTGGTAAAAAAAATCATTTTGTCATCATTTGATTCCGAGGTATTTGGTCTTCATTGATATTGATTCTTGTGATTGATTAGTTCATTCCTTGACACAGCGGTATAACCATCTTACTCTCTCTTTACATTACCGCAAACTAGTTATCAAGCTCTTTAGTGTAGCTAGTTGTGAGAGCTTGTTAGTTTGGTTAGTGTGTCTCTTTAGTTAGTCTTTGAGAGCACACTAACTCAGTGTTGTGACGTAGCCATTGTGTGAAACAAAACTATAGAAACTAGAATTGTGGCAGGTGGCTTGCATTTTTAGTAGGCTAGCACAACACTTGCTTTTGCCTCATAATTGTCTAACCGGTTTGTTAAGTATTGTTGTAGAAATTTTTTAATAGGCTATTCACCCCCCCTCTAGCCATTAGGACTTTTCACCATCACCGTGTGCCTCTGCCATGCTCGCTCACTATGCACGCAGCACCGCTACCTAATCCACCTCGCCCACATCTGCGCCACCCCCTCCTCTACCACCTCGAACCACCATTGTAGCCGCTCGAGCCTTGGTAAGGCCCTATTTTGCCTTGCTGCCACCGCGCCATCACCAGAGCACCACCGAGCTTTCGGCTCGCCATGACCAGCTTACACAGAAGCACCTCTGCTCTCTCCCTCATCTGGTTTTTGCCATAGGTCCTTGCATCTTAACCCATCATCAATTTAGACGTTACCACCTGGTTGCGCTGGAACGCGTCATCGCTCTGCGCGCGGCCGCCATGGCCACCATGGCACTCAAGCTTGCCGTTGCCGAACTGGCCCATCGCCTCCATCCTCTCTCGCACGACTAAGGTTGAGTAACCATAGACCTAGTAGGTGGCATGTCGAAGACCCGCCTCTCGCCGCCGTCTAGCCAGAATGGTGGGAGCACCACCGTGCTCCGTGCGCCACCGCATGGACATGCACGTAGTCAGAGCTCACCGTCGCCTTGTCGGAACCCTAACCCACCCTAGCTAGCTTCGTTAGGTTACCATCAAGTCGTGACGTGCCTCAACTGAGCACACCATGGCTGGAGAACACCGGCATACCACCGCATTGCCTCCGCCATCCGCCATCACCACCGGTGATGGTGCTCCAGTGCACCGCCGGTCCAATGAGGGGTACCACTAGGTACAGGGGATCACGGGGAATGCAACGATGAAGACGCTACCGCCGGAGACCTCGCCGTCGATGAGTTCTCATCGGTTAGCACCGTCCCCTATCCTGGTCTCGCTGACGAGTGGGTCCCGTTGACCGTGGGCCCCATCTGTCAGTCTGTGTGTTTGCTTTGAATTTCTTATTTCTTTTCATAGATTTAAATACCAACTTCAAAAATTTATATCTAGAGCTAGGAGTGTCCAAATTGACTGAACCAAATTTTGTTGGATTCCTCCTAATGTGTAGTATTTGATAAAAATATGAAATGCACTATTTCTAGTATTTTTCTAGGAGAATAAAATGGAGCTAGATAAATGCTTTTTAAATGTTTTCAATCTTGTAAAATGTATAACTTGAGATAGGAAAGTGATAAAATTGTGATTCCAATTTTACTGATCTTGTATGGACATGCTCTAGCTAAGAAAAATACTAAACCTACAGTAAGCATGCTTGGAATATGGTCTTCCTATTTAATCTTAAATAATTGCTAGTTTCTAGTGAAAATAAATGAGATAAAAATACATAACTAATGACCATGCAAATTTTTACACAGTGTTATGGTACTAGGATACATGTAAGAAAAATATGAAATCTATTGTTTGACACTTTTCACTAGGCTAAACTATTTTTGCTAAAATGAGCCTATGCAACTTGTAATTTTTGTAGAGATGGCTTTATTTATCCAAATGGCATGAAATTTGTACAGTCGACTTCTGGGAACATAAGTAGGCTATTGTTATTTTATCAGAATTTATGGTGCACTTTGATATATTTTCCTTATTTCACCTTAGTGCCTAAATAAATTAATAAATGCATTTAAATAATTTACTTTGGCTTGACCATCATGTTTTCTAGATTGTATATGATGCCTATGAACTGTTGGTACCATTGGTTGTTCCCAAATTTGATTGCTTGTATGCAGTGAAATATTAATTGCTCTAAAATTCAATTTTAGTGACTGGTTGGATAGTTTTGGTTGTGAAGTAAATTGCATGGGTAAAACGATGTTTGCTGTGAATATTGTCAATAACAAAGTTGTATATAACTTACTTATCTTGCTCATGTCAAATTTTCATGGCAATAGGCTAAATGGTTTGAGAGTTATAGCTGTTAGAAGTTGGTCTCCAAAAATGCTTATTCTCTAGAAATTTCTGGACATACTTGAGAAGTTTACCTATTTTGACTAGGATAATGGTTGAATCACCTTTTGGTGATTAAATAAAAGTTGTAGGAAATTTTATAAGCTTTCCATAAAGTATAAGGTCATAGTATTTGGTTGAGCAAAACTCCAGATATAGCCAAAATAAATAGGTGTTGTTTACAGTAGGAAATGACTAAGTCAATTGTAGTTGTTTATCTTATGTGATGCTTGTGTAGATGTTTAGGCTAATTGAGATTAGTTGTTAGTTGTATGTTCTAGGCCTCATACTGATGATGAACAACTTTACATTAGGTTGCTAGAACTGGGTGAGTGTATGTTTCTTGTATTATAGAAGAGATATGCACCTACTCAGTAAAGATCAATTAGAAGAAAGTTATACATCTACCTTGCCAACGAATGTTAAACTTATCATACACCTTGCGGATAACCATGATCAGGCATATGCAATTTATCATCTCATCTCTTATGCATTCATGATACTCATTTGTGCATATGCATGCAATAGATTCCCCAAAAGGAGTGACGCTTCTCGAGTTCGAACCCGAGCATTAGGAGGAGCAGCATGCAGCCCAGGAGCAGGAAGTTTAGGCAGAAGGAGGAGTCAATGTAGAAGATCTCCCTGAGTGTCCTGACCACCAACCTTCCTTGTTCTTGAAAGGCAAGCCATGGAGCATTATAAGCCTCCTATGTTTTTACAAATATCACTTACGTCCTTTATGTTTGATGCATTAGGTTATAAGAGTTGATTGGAACCACTTGCTGCATATATTATCCTTAAACAGATAAATATATCTTGAATCCTTGGTAGGTCTAGGATCAAATATATGTTTAGCCTAGCTTAGTTCGGTAAAAGTCAGGTGATTTCCTATCACCTGAAACATATAGGTAGATAACTGATCATGGTTGGCTATAATTGCTATCGTGGAAATAACCATGTGTTGATGAATAAAAAGGAGACCGGGCAGGATTGTGATAGACAAGCACAAGGCATGGAGGCCTTGGTGTCTATTTATCCCATCTATGTCGGATAAGGACTGATTCGCTGTACGTCATCATGTCATGTTGAATGCATGCCTAGCACTTAGTTGGCCAGATAAGTCGTTCTAACCGCGAAGCCGAGTAGCACAATTCAGGCTCGGCCCCAGTAAGTGAAAGTGCGCACATTGGAGGCAGTAAGGATGTGCGGAGAGCCAATGGCGTGAGTCCAAGGGCGGGTTCGAGTCTCGATCTTCTTAGCAGATTGGTAGAATCTCTGAGGGTGCGGCGCTGATCGGACCCGCAAAGTTGGTTCCTGAGCTGTACCAAAGGTGACCCGATGCGACCCTGATGGGGGAAGTATGGGTTTGTGTTAGGAATAATTCCCCAGCTGGGTAGGAATCAATTCGAATCGCTGTCTCTCCCGGATAGTGAGAACTTGACTGAGCAGCGGCAACGTAGAGTAACTTAATGGAAACTTGATGGTTATGTTGATGCTCAAATTATTCTTATACCGGATATGGTTACTAATGCTTGTTAGCTTAATCAAGTGATTTCTTTAGTACAGGTGCTAATCTAGAGATGCTTAATTGAATAGGTATCCAAATTGATGCTAGAGATATTAAATCTCCAAGTTATGTTACTTAAGCTTTTATGCAAAATGTTGTCAAGCTAACTCCACCGATAAAGCCTTGCATACTCTTTGGTGTCATATTATTTCTGGTTTATGATGGGTAAGTCTAACTGAGTATATTCTTGTACTCAGGGTCTATTCCCTCTTATTGCAGATGACATGATGTACCATGGGTACTATAAGAACTGCCTTCATCCTGCCATGGATGAGGACTAAACTAAGAGGCATGGTACTCCTGAGTTATCCCCTCTGTTCTGCTTTTGCTGGAAATGACCGTAGCACTGGCATGTATTTGAACTAAGTGTGATGTTGATGTTAAACTACTTTGTTTCCGCTATTTAAACTTGGTTTGTAATAACTATGTCAACTTCAATGTATGTGAGAAAATTGTGAACTATTTGTGAACTGTTAACATGTGACTGGTCATGTTGAATCATGTACGATCTTGGTTTGTATGTTGGTTTGTTTGAGATCATTCGTGATTTCACCAGACTACCGGGTTTATATGGGCTCAAGTATGACGGTTTGATCGCTTCAGGGATTGCTATTGTACTTGTGCTCATATAAATTGGACGGTTCTGTTACATGCAAGGCTTATTTGGCTTGTGGGTTATTGCATCTGTGGAAGCATTACTAAATGTGCATTCTTATATTCAATTTTATTAGCAGTCATCATTAGTTCATTAACTAACCATTCTATGTAAGCACCTATGCTACTTTCAAGCAGGTGGTAAGCAATCAGAACCATTTTATCACCTTTCAAGTTCTAGTTCTTACTATGGTGCTAGACCATAGCCAAGTCGTACTGTCTCACAGAAACAGCGATTCGCGAACCAATGTATCCCAGCTGGTACCCCGAAACACATGCAAACAAGACCAACCCATTCCACTCCTATCAAGGGGTCTAGATCCCCATCCAAACTTGGACTCCATGCCCCCACACTTGAGACCCGGTCTTAGTATGGTGCTTAGACCTCCACCTTTCCCCGCCTCCAATCAATCGATCTGGAAAGAGCCAGAACCCACGACAAGAGCGTAACGAGCCTTCCCACTCCCATAAGCAAGTATGTGCTCAGGATAATAAGTCTGTGACCTGACAACCATCCACAGCAATGGACGGTCCTTAATTGACACAGGTGGAACAAGTGCAATCTGAGCCTAGCTCGAATGCATAACCAAGTCCAAATCCAAAGTACCATTCTGCCTGGTCTCTAATTATCCTCCATATATATTCCATGTGATAGTAATATAATAACAACAATAATATCTTTCCTATCTCTCGCGAGTGATAGGTAATCACTCGACTTCTACCGGATCCTATAGCATAGCAATCTACATGATCTTGACATTCTAGTAGGACTCATAGGATAAGGATATATATATGCAAGTGGTTTCATTCAACACCTTAAAACTTAATGCACAAACATAAAATAAAGTACAGAATAATAGGGGTTATGCACCGGGGCTTGCCTGGGTATGATATAATCAAAAGTTAGCATTCCATCATGGTGACACGATCATCAAGGCACCATCCTTTCCGCTACTCCGATCACCACCATGATCCATCGTTCTTCCTATTATGATATACGTGGATCCAACGCAGAGACATAAATAATCAACGGCAATCAAAACTCTTAGAAATACGATTATGCCTCGTAAGCTAACGAGATAGCTCTAATAACTAATGTGCTAGGCTACGTATCCATGTTGTCGAATAAGGCATTGCTTCCTGGAAAATGTTCTAGTTTTAAAATCCCAAGGTGTTTCGACATTTTATTGATTAAATATATATTTTCGAACTAGGGCTCATTTAGCTACCTTAGCAAACTAATTATTATGGAGCTACAAAAATTACAGTGAGCACCTAATAATGTTAGGAATTTACTATGAAAGGTTCAGAGCCAACACTATTACCAATTTATCACAAAAATTCCTACAAGTTTATATCTTACAATATTAGGCATCTCAATTTAATTAGATAACTACTAAAAATATTATAAAACTATGTGAAGAAAATATACTAGCAGATAGATCATGATTTTAGGAATAGAACAAAATTGGTTTCACAATTATTGGTTAACTACACAATTTTATACTAAATTTACAAGTTTACCTTAGAAACTAAATTAAAAATGCATTAGAAAAAGAAAAGGGCTGGCAGTAACCCATTCTGGCCCGGCAGCCCAATGACCCAACGTGGGCGCGGCCTCACGGGGGTCACGATGGCCCAACATGACCCAAGGCCGGGAGGCCCATGCGCGATGGGGGCTTTGCAGAAAAGCCCCCGTTCTTTTAGATAATAACATGACTATTATGTGTACTATTCCTACCATCAGCAATCTTGCAACCAAACCCTCAGATGTTTTCACCTTTACCATGGGGAGGTCCCTAGGGATCCCCACGCGCGTTGGTGCGGTGGCCGATGACATAAGGCTGTTACGTCGGGTAACCTAGGCATGCTACGACGGAAGTAAGGGGCCGACCACCATCTATAGCTAAACGCACAAGGATGGGTGGCGGTTAGGGACTTGGAGGTGCACTATCGTGGGCTGCAGTGGCGAGCGGTTATCCGCGGTGGTGGCGTGACTGTTCTGATGGCCTAAGATTCTATCGGGGTGGTATAGATAGCGGATAAGCACCAGTAGCTTACCAGAATTCATGCTACAGTGACAGTTGAGGCAAGGAAAAGCTGAGGTGGTCTAGCCACGTGCACCCGAGAATGGCGGCGACACCTCGAGCAGGACAGCGATGCATCACCACGTCGCCGACGAGTACCCTGGCCAAAATAGTGCATGCATCGGATAGAGGGAGTCAAGGTGAGTTCAGGGTTACGAGCAATTGAACTGTTACCACTCCTATGGGCCTTACCCCCAACCCTGGTCACGGTGGCGCACATGACCGACGGCGAGGAGAAACTGAAATTGACCGTGGCCAGACCAAGGCTAGGCTTGATGAGAATGCGAGACCTAGCTAACTTGCTAAGCTACCCACCGGTGCGAGGAATTGGACTAGGAGGGCTTGAGTTGGTGATTATGAAGGGGAGAGGAGAGCTACGCACTGCCACCGCCATGTCGCAAGGAGTGGCCCCGGCGGAGGTGACCCGGCCAAGACCCAACAAGGCATGGTAGCACGAGGACACAACCTCACTAGCGAGGGCAAGGGTCATGTGGTTAATGCTCGGCTGGAGCCTAGGGGTGCTTGTGTAGCCATGTGTACATGGCAGTGCGGCGTCGCGATGCGGCAGGTGGCGGTACGAGCAAGAGCAGGGGTAGGTGAGGTGAGCGGCTATGAATGCTTGCTACTGGGTGAGGCAAGGTGATAGGGAAGGCAGAGTGCAGTCCTGTGCACGACTTGGCCGTACGTGCTCACGGCGGGGGGCGGTGGCGGCCAAGCCTGGCCTAGCGCACAGCCAGCTGACCACCAAGGCTGGCCTATGGGACTTAGACACGGAGAGGCGAAAGTGTTGTACGGCACGAAGCGACACGCGACAATGACACACGTCACTAGCAGCACACTCGAGCCTGTAGCGACCGCCTCAGGTCAAGAAACTAGGAACGATGCCATGCACAATTTTTAAAGCGGGCCAAAAACTGCTCACTGATTCGATGAAGGCTCAACCAATTCTATGAACCTAAGGTCAACACTACCAGCTAGCTAGCGAAACAATCGTCATGACCAAGGAGAAACCAGAGAGGGAGATAGAGAGGTGCCAACATGAGTTCGTCACGCTAAACGCCGGTTCACGAACCGAGCACCAAATCATGGTTCACAACACGTTCTAAGGAGGTTTGGACAAATTTAGAGCGGGTAATGTGACATCCAACACAACTTCGACCTATGCCATGCTCAAGTACTCACTTTGATGCAATCAACAATACCAAAACATGCAGCTAGTGTTTAAATATTTTTGTTAGAAATTAAATGTCAAAATAGTATTGTCTTACTACTTTTCCCATACTTAGAAAAGTTAAGGTTTAGTTTGAACTACCAGTCATTAACACTTTTGTTACAATTTTTAAAAGGCCTCAACCCTATTAACTGCTACCAACAAGCATTTCATGCAATAGTCCATACCTTATACTAACCCATAGGAGAAAAATATTTAAGCACTATTTAACTATTTTGCTCAATATAATTCGCCAAAAATGGTATTTTAAACAATAGTTCAAGTGTTTGCTGACTTAACGAAAAGAGTTTATCTTAACGTCAAATTTGATTTTTTAGCTCCCAAGAGCACTAGTTAACACTATTTATTTTGATTTTCCCAACCACAAAAATGAGTCACATAGAATTTGTTTATCATTTCACGTGCGTTATAAATTTTTAAAACCCAAAAATTTGTTTGGCTAATCCCTCTCATACCAAAATCTCGGTGCTAAGCAAGCTCGTAACACCAGGGGTGTTACAAAAATAGCCCCAATTATCTTCTCTTCGGCAGCAATATATAATTTGAATGGAACTCCTCTTCTAGGTGCATGAAGAACCGGTGGTGTTGACAAATATTCCTTTATTTTCTCAAATGCCTCTTGTTGCTTTGCCCCCCAAGTGAATTCAGATTCATCCTTCAGCTTCAATATGGGGTGAAAGGAATAATTTTCCCGGACAAGTTAGTAATAAATCTTTTCAAGTAGTTCACCTTCCCTAAGAACTTTTGCAAGTCCCTCTTGCATGTAGGCGTCTGAACATTCTTGATCATCTCTATCCTCTAGGGATCAACCTCTATGCCTTTATCATGAATAATAAAGCCTAAGAACTTTCCAGCCGATACTCCAAAAGCACATTTGAGTGGGTTCATCTTCAATCCATAGCGGCGCATCCTCTCAAAAGCAAGACGCAAATTGGCCAAATGAGATTTATGGGCAGCCGATTTAATCACAATATCATCAATGTATACCAACATAATCACCCCAATTAGATCATGGAAAATCAAATTTATAGCTCTTTGATAAGTAGCACCTGCATTCTTCAGCCCAAACGTCATCACAACCCACTCAAAGAGACCAACAAACCCAAGACATACGAAGGTCGTCTTAGATATGTCTTCCTTGGCCATGAAAATTTGATTATAACTCGCATTACCATCAAGAAAGCTAATAACCTAGTATCCCGAGGCATCATTGATAAGCATATCGGCTATAGGCATAGGATATTCATCTTTTGGAGTAGCTCTATTCAGATCTCTAAAATCAATACAGACTCTGATCTTCCCAGAATCCTTCTTCTCAACAGGCACAATATTAGAGACCCACTCCGCATACCTGCATGGCTGAATAAACCTCGCTTGCAATAGCCAATTAATCTCTTCTTTAATCCTATCATAAATTGTAGAATTAAATCGGCGGGGGTTTTGCTTGAAAGGCCTGAATCCTTTCTTAATGGGGAGCCGATGCTCAACAAGCTCTCGGCTCAATCCAAGCATCTCTGTATAATCCCATGCAAAACAATCAACACATTCCTTGAGAAGCGCGATTAACTCAACTTTGTAATCGGCTTCCAAGTTTTGATTAATAAACGTCAGTCGGGGCACAGAGCCATCCCCAATATCAACTTGTTCCAAAGGGTTGACCAACATAAAACCATGTCCCAACTTATCGAGCTCATCAAAATCATCAATAGCTTCACAGGCATCGATCTTATTAGCCCGATATTGTTCAACACGATGTTTTAACCATTCAACGTTGGCATCCATTACAATAATGATTACATGATGATATTGAGCCGATTATCAATCGGCTTCAAGGACACAGGAACAAAACCTTGCCTGGTAACACTAATAAATTCAAAGCTAGAAAGGTCTCTACTAGACAAGCAAGCAATAGCATCATGCCCCCCAAACATAGGAGCATCGGCTGTAGCAATATCAGCCGATGAATCTAAATGCACAACCTCAACAGCATCTCCCACCCATTGGATGAGAAAATGGTGCAAACTAGATGGCACGCAATGATTGGCATGAACCCAATCACACCCAAGAATCAAATTATAGCTACCTTGCACATCGGCGACAAAGAATGCCGTAGCCAAAGTCTTGCTTCCAATGGTGAGCTCCATGTTATCAGCTCCTCATCAGTGCCACTAAGCTTCTTGTAAAGCGGATATGGCATCAAGTTCACTATTGCCCCATTGTCCACCAACATGCTATGGATTGGTGTACCATTGATATGGCCCTTCACATGTAGAAGCTTGAGATGGTTGACGGAATCATTTGGCTTCTGAAACACAGCGCTCTCCGTTGCGAAGTTAAATTCTATCGCCATAGAGTCATCTGCTACGATGTAGTAATCAGTAGACAAAACAACCACATTGATCTCCCCTCATTCTAGGGTGGCCTCATAGTCAACCATCTCCTCATAGGGAACCGAAGGGATCTCCATGCTAACCAGGGCAAAAACAGTAGTAGCAAAATCATCGGAGGACACCTCAGAGGCACCCGGGACAGAAAGAGTTGGCTCAGCCGACTCCAAAGTCGGCTTAGTCGACTCTGGGCTTCCTAGAGCAGCATCAGCAAGGGAAGTCGGCTTAGCTGACTCTAGCACATCTAGGGCGATAGGGGCAGCCAAAGTAGGCTTAGTCGACTGACTTAGCACAGGAGTCGGCTGAGCCGACTGGCCAACAGCAGTAGCGGTGTTCTGCTCTTCCGAAGGATTTTTGACGTGTACGGGGTTGAGAATTTCACCCTCCATCTTGGCAAGCTTCTCCCTCTTCTGTTGCTTATGTCGGGCATGCTACAACTTACACCTTTGAGTTTTATTCAACCCACGAGGACACCATATGGGTTGCCGATACTTAGAATCTCCTTCGGAGCGCTTCTTTTCTTCAATTCCAGCAACATCTTTGGGAGCTTCATCTTGCTTAGATACTGGAATTTCTTCAATTACAATCGTCCCATCATGATTAATGACAGGAGCTTCCATGGAGCCAATTGTGACGGTCGATTGAGGCCTAGCTCTTGGTGGGAAACAACAGGAACCTCAACCTTATTAGGCACATAGACTTGTTGCATTGGTGCCTTTCCTGATTCCTATGGAGTCAGAGTCCTAAAAATAATCACGCGATCTTGACTTGCACCACCGGAGCTCGACTGACCATTATTCAATTGGCTAAACATGGAGGTCCTTTAGATTTGACCAGCAGGCTCTCCCCACCTTTGTTTAGTATGCATAGGCACCGCCGGAGGATACGGCACCCAAACCCCATAGGGACCCCATTATGGCATAACCGGAGGTGGAATTGGGGGACCCCAACGAGAAACATGAGGAACAACTCTCTGAGACGGAGCTATTGGTTGCACCACCGCCAATTGCTTGATCTTGTCATCTTCCCGCTTAGGCAGAGTAGACCCTCTTTTGTTTACGGCCGATTCTGGGAATCAGCCTCTTGTTGCTTATACTTGGTCATGAGCCTGTCAAAGGTGCATTGCTTCTTCACGAACTCTCCCTGGTTCTTCTCATTGGTCTTCTAGGTGCCAATCTCCGGTCGTTGTGGAACAAATGTGCGCAAAGCATGAACACTAGAGGCGCCGAAGCTATTGGAACCAGGGGAGTCGGCTAAGCCGGCTGGCGTAGTGGGCTCAGCCGACTTGGCTGAGGTGGTGGCAGCCGACTCCCTAAGTCGGCTAAGCCGACTGGCCCTGTTGTGTGCTAGAGTTGGCTTGGCCAACTGGTGGAGTCGGCGTAGCCGGCCTCTGCTGTGCTGCCGTTGTTTAATACCACCGTTGCCTTCTCAAATATTATGTTGATCCAGTGGTGATCTTCAACTTGTTCTTGCCTTCATCATCCTTCTCAAGCACCACTTTGCATCCCGAATTCGTTTCGACATTCGGTGTTACACGTGGTTCGCCGATATTCACGTTCTTGCCTTGGGATTTATCGGCTTGCTCTGGACGAATCAAAACAGCGGGCACCCCCGCTTCAACCATGTGCATGGGAAAAGGGGTCTTATCAACTTGCATTTTAGTGAGAATCAATCGTCCTGCATTAAGGGCCGATTGGACCTGCCGACGAAAAATATTGCAATCATTAGTGGCATAAGAAAAAGAATTATGATATTTGCAATAAGCCCTTCTCTTTAACTCATCAGCTGAAGGCAATGTATAATTGATTCTAATATAACCGAATTTCAACAATTCATCAAAGATTTGGTCACATTTAGAGAAATCAAAAGTAAATTTCATTTCCTCATTCCGATGTTTATGAATCGGCTTGAGAGGACAAGTAACCAATTTATTCTCTGCTGGCCATTTAATTTCAGCAGCTAACCATTCTTTATTATCATCATCAGAATCAGAGAAACAGTCACCAACAAAATGTACATTCTACGATGAGATTTATAAGCATCACGAGACTCTTTAAGGCGTGATTCAATTGAAACGGCCTTTTACATAAGTTGATTAACATTGTGAAACTCATAATGCTCAAGCTTTTCTCTAATACTAGAATGTAAACTAGCAAAGCATAAATCAGTTAAATCTTTTTCAGAAATATTTAAATGGAAACATTAGTTCTTAATCTCTCTAAATCGTTTGAAAAAATCATGGACGGACTCATCACGCCCTTGACGAACCGATGCAAGGTGAGACAATCTAGTTTCATGAGCACCGCTATAAAAGTGATTATGAAATTTCTCTTCTAATTCAGCCCATAAACCAATAGAACAAGACGGTAATGAAGTAAACCATGCAAAAGCAGTGTCAGTAAGTGATAAAGGAAAATTATGAACTTTCATAAAATCATAAGCATAAGCTTCACCCAATTGTGCAAGAAACATGCTAATATGTTCCATGGTCGATTTACTATCATCACCACTAAATTTCTAAAAGTCAGGTACCCTCCACCCATCAGGTGCTTTCATGAAATCATAAGTAGAAGGGTATGGCTTTTGATAAGTATTCCTACTAGATTTAAGTTGGACTCCTAAACTATTTTCAAGAGATTTAGCTAGTTCATCCTTAAACCGATTCAAAGCATCATCAAAATCAGTAGTAGGAGCATTACGAGTAACCTTAAATGTAGGAATTTGACTAGGTGACTATGGTGGGTTTGGTAAAATATTATGCCCAACCGAAGCTCTATTTGTTGATGCTCCATAATCGGTTCGAAGAGCTCGACCCGAACTTTGTGCACCAGTACCTATACGTGTAGATGTGCTAGCACCTGGTTGACCGGCCTTATCGGTTGAAATTGGCTAGTGAAAGCATGAGAGGTTTGATTTTCATAAAAATTCAAAGGCATACCAAATTAAGGTTGTTGCACGACACCCAATTGATCACAATCGGTTGTCTTGCCCTCTAACTTATCCATACGTGCTTGAAGTAGATTAGAAAGATGCTGAAGATTATTATTATGCAATTTCCTTTCATCTATCAACATCTGAGCAAAATTGGCATGAGTTGGATAAGCATCAGTATTTACCTTCTCATCATACTTAGCTTTTCCATCTCCCTTCTCCCTAGCTCCTGAAGATGTGGAAGTAGTAGCATCGCCATAGACGGGTTCACGGAATTGAGTAACCTTGTCGTGTCGGTTCTTGGTGCAGCTCTCCAAGAAAGCCTTGACATCGGCACCGAGCTTGGCTTGTAGCTTCAGGCGTAACTCATCTGGAAGCTCATCCATATTTTGAGGAAAGATCATGTTATCCTCATTGAAGTGGATGGTCTTGTCACCCTTGTCAGTGGCAGTACCATCGTTGCCTCCCATGTTGCTAGTAGATTGATTCTTGATTCACTTTGCTCTCTCCAGCGGAGTCGCCAAAAGTATGTTGACGTTGAAGATGACCCCAAGCCAACACACCAGCAGAGCCTTGGACACCCAAAGAGGTTGCACACAACTTGCAACGCAGCAAGAACGCGGCGTAATCGATCAAACCGATCTAGAGACCGATAAGACCGATGTAGAGCCTGTTCTCTGTCGGAAAAGCTGCCGAACTTCTCCCAAGAAGACCCGTCGGGAAGGAGCACGTGGAGAATCTCCTAGGACGAGCAAGGCCACCGAGGATGCCGCTGAATCTAGCCAGGAAACTCAATGAACAGCAAGAGGGGTTGAGAGAGGGGAATTAGGGCAAAAGGAGTTGATAGATTGGTTTGTATGACGATTGGATAGATGTGAACTCAATCGGCCATGATCCTCTCATATATATAGAGGGAGGTGGTCTTATCCCAGTAGGAAACCTCTTCAAGACTTAATCTCCAAGTTTCCCATGAGTTTGGAAGAGTTGGAATCGAGTTTGGACTCTCCCTGATTCGGACTACGAAAATAAGAAGTTCTGACAGGGGTTAGAAATTCTGATTTTCGCGCAAAGCCAGCACCTCCAGGCGAACATCAGAAGTTCTGATTTCCACACAAAGCCAGCACTTCTAGGTGAAAATCAGAAGTTCTGATAGGGGGTCAGAAGTTCTGATTTTCGCACAGACTCAGAACCTCCATGGGAAAATCAGGGGGTCAGAAGTTCTGGTAGGGTGAGATTTTCTTGAGGGAACAACTCCTTCATTCAGACTCCGAATTAGATGTTCCATATATGTTTTTTGACCGCCTCGACGAGCGGAACACAATGGTGAAGTTCTCTCCACATTTTGACAATTTCATAGAATGGACAATTTTGGTTGTCAACAAGCCTATTTGCTCTTTAATCGGATCTCGTCAACAGGGTCATTGTACAGCTAGGACTAGTAATAGGTTATGGTAGATGGACAATACCTCAATGCTAATGTTTTTTAATCGCCGGTCACATCACCGAGAACTCCTGGCAAGTCAAGGATTTGAATTCGGCTAAATAGGTTCTATTATAAGGAACCTAACTAAATAAACTACATTCAATTCATTGCCTCAATGCTAGTATATTAGAGCCTTATAGTCAATTATAAAAAGAAGATACAATTTTGCCTTTAAATGTACACTTTGAACAACACCGAAATTATAATTTGAAAATTAATTACTATATTTGTTTTGACTTTTAAGTAACTTATTTTTTTGATCAACCAGGAGAGATGTCTATCGTTGTATTTGTTTTGAGTAACGGAGGATAGCAGTAAAATTTGAAGAATATTTAAAGAGCGAAGGGATTCTTCTGTCCTGCTTTTTTTACTTCCCAAACTGTCATCGTATCTCTCCTGATCTGTATTTGACCTGGACTCATGATCTATGCTCATATAAGTTAGGACACATGCATTTGTGTGTACAGGGATCGTATACAGTCTGATTCCAATATATATTAGAACATATTATGTGACCGTTATATAAATCTCCAAGCCACAAGGTGATCGTGCAATAAGTTATACATTGTAACACACCGTTATGTTGTCAATAAAATTTTAAATTTCAACCGCATATACAGTTATTTGTAGGCATTTGCTTACATGATCAATTAAAACATGTTGTCCGCTTCTTAGCACTGAATGAACCATTTATAATCAGCCTTAGTAGGTGACAATGGTTAGCTGGGAGCATGATAGCATCAAAAACCCAACAACCACGAAAGTAAGGTGGCACAAGCTCTCATGATTACTGAACCTTCTTCAGAAAACAAAAAGGGGTTCTTTTTCCGTCTTCTTACTAATGCTTGGCCTTGTGTATAAATAGAAAGGGACATCTCAAAGAGGCGTCTATCATTTCGCAGTCCATGAGCTGAGCGAAAGCCGCCAAGCCACAAATCTCGAGAAATAAGTCAATCATTCCCACAGTGCAGCGGCACAACAGGCGAAATCTCACTGTCTAGCTGCTGATCCTATCTTCTTCTTGTTTCCATGTATGTGGGTCATCCTTTGAACAATGTGGGGTCCTGAAATGAGTAGGCTTTTCAGGTACATTCTTGAGGTGGACATCTTAATGTTTGCTAGACTTGATTCATCTTTGTTTCTTTGCTCACATTAACCAGTCCTGACTTGTTCCATCCTATTGTTATAGGTGCTGTTTTAGAGTTCTAACTTCTAACCACCACATGAGAGAAACAGTGTGTTCCCAGTTTCAGTATTTTGCGGTAGGCCCAACTAAACAACATTGCTGAAACTCTTTCCAGTATTCATATGCAGCTTGCTCGGCCCAACTTTTTCTGCTGTCTGAAAAATATTGACCTGGTAGATGCTGTGTTTGATGCAGAAACACATCCAGGTCCACATTCCAAAGCCGTGGCAGATTAGTGCTGCATCATCCTTTGCCAAGAAAGAATTGCACGAGTTCTGATAATATATTTCATTAGCTTTTTCTTTGAAAGCTACTCATTGCAATTGCTGGAAGAGTAATAAATTCGAGGCAGCTGGTCTTCCTTTCATTTTTTTTTTGTTCCAAGAAGGGAACTTTACCAATTGGCATTGCCCTTCCACGCTATAATGAACGTCACTGGACATAAAACTGATTTTAGGCTCTGATTTGTTTCAGCAAAAGTAGCATTTACCTTCATCGCTAAAAAAAGTAACCCCAATATTATAAAAAAAACTAGGCACGTTAATTGAACTTAACGCTTGGATACTGTTGTACTGTGGATTCCAATTCGTCATACTCTGTCAAACATCCGTTCCTTCAATTCATTCATAGAAGCCAAGCAACCTTATAGTGTTCTCTACATTTTTTCCCCAACTGCGCCTGTAGATTAGGAATAATAGTATTCTACATTTAAACTTCAGAGTTCAGACTTGAAAAACGTGATCCGTTTTTCATCAAATTGTAGAGAGCACAATATTCAGAAAATCTTATTCATTAATTTTCACAACTCAGATGTTCAAGTTATAAAATATATTTTTTAGAAAGTGGTAGTGCTCCATTATTCCAGAAATAGCTGTATATCTAAGAGCCCTAGTAAAAAATATTGGGTTTTTCTTTAATGAAGCAATGAATTTTTTTATTGGGCTGGTGTTTCACTAGGCTAGGGAGCAAGTTTGAATAAGAGGTAATCGAGAAGCAACACTTACCAATAATAGGTAATGATAATCTTGACTTTCCAAGGTCATGAATATAGTGATCTTGTTGAATACACAAATACCATTACAAAAGTTGAATATTTAAGACTTTAAAGTACACTGAGATCATGTGCAAATCTCCTATCCTGAGTTTGTTTTCATGTTGTCCATTATTTGTATATACATGCTTAGCCTAGAAGCCTAAGTAACTAAAAAAATCTCAACTCACTTTTACTAGTGTTACAGTTGTGTAACAGATTAGTATGTACATAGCAGACGTGACACTTAGTCATGACATACCACGGCACTCATAATATTACTAGGGTATATCAACTGTGGTGAGTCGATTCATTGAAGAGTGAGGCATCCATATAATCATAATAAGTTGGAGTCAACTCCTAGGCCAAAAGCAGGGCCACACATATTTGTTTTTATAAAGGTGATTCACAACTCCCTAACCTTTACATTGTTACACCACTTACGCTTGCTTTCGTTGCCACTCCACACAATTGTTGTCATTTTGGCGCTTGCTTTCGGAACCTCAACCAAAGCTTGAGATCCACCACACCCTTCTAGATCTACAGCCAAGTTAGGATCCACCATGCCATCACGCCAGATCTGTGCTTGCTCCAACTGCCTCAGGTCAGACACCCCTAGCTCAAGATCCTCTACTCTCTTCACTGGTTGTGTATTCTCGCCTCTAGTTCCTCCATCGTGCTTTGATCTACGTTCGCTGCTACCTCAAGTCCTCAACAGTGATAAGTTGTGATTTTGATAGCGAGTATACTAGGATCAATCCTTTTTTCGTCAATGGTTGACTCTCAAGTACGAATTTATTCTTTTCTCCGTGATATGAGTAGGCTTTCCAATGCTGATGACCATATTTGGGCATCCCACGTTGGTCCATGCATCCACTGGAGAAGCCCAAAGACCACCACATGCAACAGTCTCATGTATATCTCCTACTTAAGCTCCAATTCTGTAGGGGACTAGGACGAGCTGCACTACTCCAAGGTAACTTGTAAACCTTGTCCTTGGTCTTGGTGAGCTTGCTATTCAAGGTAGCCACTGGCCAGCAACACCAAGCTTAGGTCTGTTATCTTACTTATCATAGGTACTATACATACTATTAATATTTTCTCAAGAAAGATGCATACTGTGAGTGCAAGGGACAAGACAAGTGCGTAGTACTGTGAACCTTAAAACAATGTTACCTTGGTGTCATGTGCCCATCCTGATCCGCTGAACTTTCTACAGCTTGTCTAACAATAGAAAAAGTGGATTTGCAGGGGTCTATTGTGTTAATCACGTAGGCTGTTAAAGAAACAATTGGTGGGGATTAATCGTACCAGTACATGTACAAGGAAAATTCAAAAAAAGAGTACATGTACAAGGAACAAGGGACTCCTTTATGTTGTGGGGTAAAGTCCTTTTTTTTTACCTACAAATTTACGCGGTAGTCTGATTTTCAACCTTAAATATGAAAATGGATAACAAATACTCTCCGATTATCAAAACCGGACAAATTTGGTTGTCGTGCCGGTTTTAAAGGTGATTTTCTATTTTGTAAAATAATAATAATTTGACTTACTATCTAAAAATTCATAAATAATTTATTTTACATTAGAAAAGTAAGAAACTAGTACCAATTTTTTCTAAAAGTATTCTCTACTTGTTTATGATCTATATATAGGTATTTAAAATTGGTTTATTTTTGTTTCTATAGCTTTATTGCTCGTCATGCACTCAATATTTATTTAAAACAAGATCCAAATAACCGTAAATATAGCACCAACAGACATATGACATTTTTAGAAGAAAACTGAAACTAATTCTATTTTTTTATGATTTGAATAAATTAATTATGAATTTCTAGAGACCAAACTGGATTATTAATATAATAATAATAAAATAGAAACCACCTTTAAAACCATGCAAATGACCAAATTTATATATCCGTTTTTGACAGTTGGAGGGGGTGTGTCACTCGATTTCATAGCTCAAGGTTGAAAACAAACTACCGTGCAAGTTTGAGGGTGAAAAATTAGACTTTACCCTATATTGTACTATAATAGTAAAAATGGTAATTAGTATCATGAAACCATTTGTATAGTCAAGTCCGTATCATTTGTGCAGGTAGTTTTTAATTTGAGATGGTTGTTCACTGTCTTGAAATGATCGTTTGTACAAGTAGGTGAGAAACTCATGGCTAGGGTCTGTTCGGTTTTGGTGGGGATTGGAGGAGAACTAAGGAGGTTGAGGGGGATTATTAAACCCGCCTACATGTTAAAATCATCCTCAACCCCTTTTAATCCCCTCCAATTCGTTTTGGGACGGGATTAAGCAAACAAGGCCTAATGCATTTGCTATGCCCAGCCTTTTCTTAAAACCTATGATGAGTAAGGAAGCCTTGGAAAATTTGGATAGTCATTTGCCTTAGGTTTGGGTTCGCTGACCTATGATTGGATCGACCGACTCTTCTCCTGTGTAAGCACATGCTGCAATCTTCCGAAAGACGTAACTTTTGCGTCTGAACTTTAAGTTGGATAAACCAAAAGGCTGTTTCATTTGCCTCCATGAGCACTTCGACATGGTAGAGGCAACTATGTGATTTGATCAAGTATTTCACTATGTACAAAATCACATTTGTTCATGTCCAAATGAGCTCTTGTTTATGTACCACACTAATCCTTGGACTTATGGCCATGGGTTATTGTTGCTCTTGATATTTACGGTATTTGTGCATTGAATTATCCATATTCCCCGCAAAATATGTCGTGACACAAAACTTGTGGTGCATATTAGATTAAGCCCTACAGTTATGGTGTAAGGCATGAAAGTTGTCATTTTATACTATTTTGGTGATTGGATTAGTTAAGGGCCACTAACAGTGTTGACTTCAAGGAGCAACGATGTCAATTGCTAGAGGGAGCGAAAGAGACAAGGAAATAGGATGGACATGTCGATCGAGCGGTTGATCATGGAGAGTGTGCACTGCAGTTCCAAGTAAAGACAGGAAGACAAGGTATAAAGAGACATTCACCACATTCTCTCTCTCTCATCAAAAGTAAATAAATATTATAATCTCTGTAATATTCTGTGAAACCTAACCATATTTTCATAATGGTACCCAACAAATTATGACATTCACTGTGTGAAATGACTAAAACCACGTTTATTTGATGTCGCCGATGTTTTCCTAAACATTAAACAGTAACTGGCCTACCATTTAGCCATTATTTGGCTAAAAGGACATTTAATTAAATGGGCTAAACAACCAATTAAATGAGATAAAATGACTAGTTAAACAGAAGGAAGATACAATTGTGTGGCATCTATATGTATCTATATCTCTTATAAAATCAAACCCTACTAACTTTTAATCTCTACATGTAAGCTATCCACGTGCATACTCACTAAGTGCTATATCATCACTCAATAATAAAATACTACATCATCTTCACCAAGTGCACGGAATCTACGCCATACTACTCTCTTTGTCTACAAAAGGATACATACTACTACAGATTGATTTATCACTATCGCCACTTTCTCTGTCGCAGCGATAGAAGCGACGGTGTGATACATCCACCGTCGGTTGACCGATAGTGAGGCCTCCTAAGGGAGGAAACCGACAGTTGAAACTACTACCACCGATGGGTTAACGGTAGATGCGGCAGTGGTATTGGGGTAGCATTTCCTCCATCGCATGAAAAGCCGGGCCGACTGGGATACGCGTTTTGGCCGACGGTCCAAAACTAGTGTTTGGTCAACCGGCAGTAAAAATTCAGCGTGAGTGTTGAATGGCCTCAACTTCCAAGGCCGTCAAATCACCATTACTTCTGCCGTCTGAAACCAAAGAGCCGTACCCACTGCTCTACAAATTCTTCAAGCCCGGTGCCCTCTAAAACCACCCCTCTTCTTTATCCATCATCCCCTTGTCTTCCAATCTACAAAGAAAATGTCGGACATCCCCATCAAGTTTTCAAGCAGCCCGTTATCCAGCGAGGATGACTTGCCAGCCCACCAGTCCTCCAAGGAGGACATCTCCTCCAACGACTGGATGCCTTCTGATTATAGTCCTCCGTGGAGCTCCGAGAAGGAGGACCCGGAGGAGGAGGACAAGGACGAGGACGAGGAGGACGACACCGACGCTGATGATGATGACGACTCCGCCTCCAACTCTGACTTCGACTCGCCTCCTCCCAAGCGAGCAAGGCGATCATATTTAGATTAAGTAGTTTATAGTTAGTATAAGTAGTTATAATAGTTTAGGTTAGTTATTATGTTTCCGGACGAGTACAATCATATACTCGTCCAAATTGTATTTATTTGTATATTGAATGAATCAATGAAAAAAGTTCTTTGAAATATTATGTTTTCTACTGTAGTTATTGCTACCTATCTTTGATCCTTGCTATATTCTAGGAGATATTGCTACTCGATGAATGTTTTTTTTCTTTTTCTGTATATATATGAATGAAAAGTAAAAACTATCATGTATGGTTCCGGTTGTTTCTAGGAGAATCTAACAGCAGTTCAACTATTGACAATCGTCGTATTATAGCATTGGATTAGCGTGGTAATGGCCAGCTTAATACGGATACTGTTTACCTTGTCCCGTGCCGTCCGTTCTCGCTGTCGATCAATCTGGACCGTCCGTTTGGAAAAGAAACCTAGAACTACCCGGTCCGTTCCCCAACTCCAGTGGGGGGTATGACCCCGGATACCCACGACAGACTACATGGACTGCGTCCCCGAGGTGGTCCAACCCACAAGACAAAACCTTGCAGAGCTCGGTGCACCCTGCAAGACACCGGAAAGATATTCTGAAGATACTACGAGATCTATTAGGATACGTTCGATCCCATGATTCATGTAATATGTTATTACTTTCCGGTTATCTCCTAGATCTAACCGACTTGTAACCCTGCCCCCAGACTATATAAGGCGGGCAGGGACCCCCTCAAAAGACACGCAAGATCATACGATTGCCAATACAAACCAACAGACCACAGGAGTAGGATATTACGTCACGCTGATGGTCCAAACCTGTCTAACTCTTGTGTCTCTGTTGCCTTCTTGTTCTCGATTACACGCATCTCTGTTGATCAATCTACCTTCGTGGGATATCCCTTGGAGGACTTCCGACGATATTCTATCGATAGTTGGCATGCCAGGTAGGGGTGTGCGTGATGTTTCCATGTCAAACAAGATGGTACGTTTTGTAGGCTCTTTGTCCTCCCCGCAGCCCGGCCAGATCATCACGGTCGGATCGATCTCCTAGATCATCAATGCTGACGGAGATGGAGAGATCATCGAGCCGGTGCAGATCGATTCTACGCCGACAACCCCAACACCTGCGACTGCAGATCCGGTCTCGGAACTGCCTCTAAGGTCGTCTTTATCAATGATTCGCCGCCCGCTCCCCCACTACCCGAGGAAGCAGATCAGCAACAATGATCTGATCACATCCATCGATCAAGTTGGCCAAAAGCTCGCTGACTGCCTCTCCATCGCAGAATCTGCTCTGACCACTCTGGTTCAGCACCGACCACCCTTCGATTTAGATCCATCGGAGGCTGATAAGGAAACACCAGGGGTTACGACCCTACCCTTTGGGCTCACCAACATCGCCGCCTCCTACAAAGATGCCCTAAGGGGCAAATTCGCCGACCAGGTGGGAGACATCTATCCTCTCGCCGACCAGATCGCTGACCAGCTCTCGCCGACTGTCAACATGCTGCAAATCGGCCGACGTCCCGAAGCATCCCTCCAAACCATCCTGGAGGAAAACCCAGACTCCGAGTCCTAGGGCTCGACGGAGACTGTCGCTGAAACCACCGTCGTTCAACCTCCTTTCTCACCTTTCCGAGGAGGCAGGATTTTCAATGTCAGCATCAACAACCCTCCACGGGATGGTGGAACCAACGAGGACCGCGCCGCTCGTGTCAATAGGAACGCCAACCGTGCATAGCACTGAGCAAATGAGGCCACCATTGTGCTAGCCAAGGCTGCTCGCAACGAATAGCTTGACTCGCAAGGGAGGCCATGTCCACTCCAACGTAACCTTGACGATGAATTCGTCCAGGTCGACGGCCACGATGTCTATAAGACCCTAAGCGCCAACTTGGCCGTGGCCGCCAATGAGCTTGCCTAGCTCGAGCAAACGCTAGAAGTCACCAAAGTCGCCGCAATGCTCAAAGTTGCACACTGCCAGGTCAACGAGATCCACCAGGATCAGAGACCTTCCTACTCAACGGGCTCGATTCATCGATCCGCCACACCAAGATCCAATCGCCGCCCTAGCAGAAGCCGTTTCGCAGATCAACAGTGTGATGATGGACAACCCCTCTAGGGGGAGCTAGGGGGAACCGCATCGACTACCCTCGCCAACACGACCAAGAAGTCGACCAAGATGTCCGAGCGCACATCAACGATCTCCAAGACGCGTGATGTCATATCGATGGGTGCCGTTTCTCTAGCCATGAAGAGGAACTACGCTGGCGTCAAGAATATGAGCAAGAGTTTGGTAATCCGGACATAGCCCTCCTACCACTCAACGCTGGCAACACCGCAGATCATGACGGTGATGATCCTAAAGGGCCCCGAGCATTCACAAGGGCACTCCAAGCACTCCAATGGCCCCATGGTTTCAAGATCACCAGGGTCGAGCCCTATGAGGGGCGGATGAACCCCACACAGTGGCTACAAGCTTATGCAACCACCGTGCGTGCCACCGGGGGAGATACCAGTGTCATGGCAAACTATCTTCCTATCATGCTCACACCAACTATGATTTACTGGCTCACAAGCCTTGCCTCGGACTCCATCAGATCCTCAGAACAGCTGAACAAGGACTTCACCGACAACTATATGGCTACGTGTACTCGGCCGGACACCAAGCATGATTTGAATCGCATCTATCAGAAACTGTCCGAGCTCCTCCGTAGCTACATCAGACATTTTTTCGAGATGAGGAACTCTATTCCCAACATCACGGAAGCGGAAGTCATCACCGCCTTCATCCGAGGACTCCATCACCATGACCTCTGCTCCAAGTTTAATCGTAACCCACCAAAGGGGATTGGCGAGATGATCACGACCGCCGTTCAGTACGCCGACACCGAAGAGGCCAAAGTTCGCTTCAACGAGGATGCGGGCAATCACCGCCCAACTCGTCGCGATGACGAGCGCCTCGACGAACGACGCCACAATGACTGCCGCTACAATGACCACGGCCACCATCAGGACAGTGGTCATGATCGGCCAGAAGGGTCCAAAGCTGGTTAATATCGCCGCCGCCGACCAGACCACATCATCGCCGTCGTTGACAAACGTCACGCCAAGCGCAACGATGATGAGCAGTACAAGAAGATCCTCGAAGGCCTATGCCCCCTCCACAAGAACAACAAGCACAAGATGAAGCATCGCCTTGGTTTGGCTAAGGAGTTCTAGGCAAAAAAGAAGGATGACGACAACGATGATGAAGCCAGAGGTCGCCGACCACCTGGGGACAACAACAACGCCTTCTAGGATCACGACAAGGTGGTCGCCACTATCTTTGGGGGCCTCGCCACCGCCGAGAGCAGCAGAGATCGAAAGCTCACCGTCCGCTAGGTGATCGTCGTCAACACAGAAGACGCCATCGCTAACCCCAACTATCGCCCTTGGTCGGAGGTCCCCATCACCTTCAGTAGGGCCGACTAGTGGGCGGACATCCCTTACATAGGGTGTTTCCCCCTCGTCCTCGATGCCACCATCAAGAAGGTACTCTTCAGGAAAGTACTCATCGACGGCGGAAGCGCTCTGAACCTCCTCTTCGCCGGAGCCCTGAAGGAGCTAGGCCTCAGAATAGAAGACCTCACTCCCCCTGACTCCTTCTAGGATGTGCTACCTGGCAGGGCATCCAAACTGTTGGGAGAGATCACTCTCCCAGTATAGTTCGGCACGGCTAGCAATTTCTGCATCGAGCACATCAACTTCTACGTCGCCGACTTCAACACCGCCTACCATGCCATACTTGGCCGGCCAGCTCTAGCCAAGTTCATGGCCATAACACACTACGCCTATCTGGTACTGAAGATGCCTTCGCCTGCTGGAGTTCTAGCTCTGTGTGCCAACCTCTCCGTCGCCTACGCCTACGAAATAGAGAGTCTCGCCCTCGCCGAAGCCACTGACCTCTCCATCTAGATGGCTAGCATGGTCACCGACGCCAAGATGGTGCCCACCGATGACATGGAGATCCCAATGGTGGAGCCTCCACGTGCCTCTGCCAAGTCCAAAGAAACGAAGGAGGTCAGCCTCGGCCTCGACGGCCCCACCAAGACCATCAAGATTGGGGCTCATCTCGACCCCAAATAGGAAAGCACGCTCATCTCCTTCCTACTTGCCAATGCCGACATGTTTGCTTGGAAACCTGCAGACATGTTGTGGGTACCACGGGAGAAGATCGAGCTCTCCTTGAATGTCTCACCGACTGCCAAACCGATCATGCAGAAACTCTGATGATTCGCGCTAGACAAGGAGGCTATTAGGGTAGAAATAAAAATGGCTCCTAGCTGCCGGATTTATTAAAGAAGTGTATCATCCTGAGTGGTTAGCAAATCCAGTTCTTGTTCGAAAAAAGAATAAAGAATGGAGAATGTGCATTGATTACACTAATCTCAACAAACACTACCCTAAAGACCCCTTCGGTCTACCTCGGATAGACGAGGTTGTAGACTCCACCACCGGCTGCGAACTCCTCTCCTTCCTCGACTGTTACTCTGGCTATCACCAGATATCTCTCAAAGAGGACGACCAGATCAAAACATCATTCATCATGCCTTTCGGTGCATATTGCTATGCCACCATGTCCTTCAGACTCATGAACGCTGGGGCGACCTATCAAAGGGCCATCCATATGTGCCTCAATCAATAGATAGGCCGCAACATTGAAGCTTACATCAACGATGTGGTCGTCAAATCCAAGACCGCCGACAATCTTATTGCCGACCTCAAAGAAACGTTCACCAACATGAAAAGATACCGATGGAAGTTGAATCCTTCAAAGTGCATCTTTGGAGTTCCATCCGGCATACTCCTAGGCTACATCGTTAGCTCCTACAGTATCGAACCCAACCCTGACAAGGTCTCCGCCATCACCAATATGAAACGGCCAATCTGCATAAAGGATATACAAAAGCTCACAAGATGCATGGCTGCTCTCAGCCGCTTTATATCATGCCTCGGTGAGAAGGGGCTATTGTTCTTCAAACTACTTAAGGCCTCCAAGCGCTTCTCCATGTCGAAAGAGGCTGATACAGCTTTCGAGCAGGTCAAGTTGTTTCTAACGAAGCCTCCGATCATGACGGCGCCTCAACCTTTGTCCACTAACATGCTATGGACTGGTGTACCATTGATATGGCCCTTCACATGTAGAAGCTTGAGATGGTTGACGGAGTCATCTGGCTTCTAAAATATAGCGCTCTCCATTGCGAAGTTAAATTTCGTCATCGTAGAGTCATCTGCTACGATGTAGTAATCGGCAGACAAAACAACCACATTGATCTCCCCTCATTCCAGGGTGGCCTCATAGTCAACCATCTCCTCATAGGGAACCTTAGGGACCTCCATGCCAACTAGGGTAGCAACAGTAGTAGCAAAATCATCGGAGGACACCTTGGTGGCACCCGGGACAGCAGGTGTTGGCTCAGCCAACTCTGAAGTCGGCTTAGCCGAATCTAGGCTTCCCAAAGCAGCATCAGCAAGGGAAGTTGGCTTAGCCGACTCATGAGTTGGCTTAGCTGACTCTGGCACATCCCAGGCTGTAGGGGTAGCCAAAGTTGGCTTAGCTGACTGACTCAGCATAGGAGTCGGCTTAGTCGACTCTGAAGTTGGCTGAGCCGTCTGGCCAACAGTAGTAGCTGTGTTCTAATCTTCCAAAGGATTTTTGATGTGTACGGGGTTGAGAATTTCACCCTCCATCTTGGCAAGCTTCTCCCTTTTCTATTGCTTATGTCGAGCACGCTACAACTTACGCCTTTGAGTTTTATTCAGCCCACGAGGACACCATATGGGTTGCCGATACTTAGAATCTCCTTTGAAGCACTTCTTTTCTTCAATTCCAGCAACATCTTTGGGAGCTTCATCTTGCTTAGATACTGGAATTTCTTCAATTACAATTGGCCCAACATGATTAATGATAGGAGCTTCCATGGAGCCAACTGTGATGGTCGATTGAGGCCTAGCTCTTGGTGGGAAACAACGGGAACCTCAACCTTCTTAGGCACATAGACTTGCTACATTGGTGCCTTTCCTAATTCCTATGGAGTCAGAGTACTAAAAGTAATCATGCAATCTTGACTTGCACCACCAGAGCTCAACTAACCATTATTCAATCGGCTAAACACGGAGGTCCTTCAGATTTGACCAGCAGGCTCTCCCCACCTTTGTTTACTATGCATAGGCGCCGTTGGAGGATACGGCACCCAAACCCCATAGGGACCCCATTATGGCATAACCTGAGGTGGAATCGGGGGACCCCAATGAGATACACGAGGAACAACTCTCTGAGATGGAGCTATTGGTTGCACCACCGCCAATTGTTTGATCTTGTCATCTTCCCGCTTAGCAGAGTAGACCCTCTTTCTTTGAACGGCCGATTCTGGGAATCAGCCTCTTGTTGCTTATACTTGGTCATGAGCCTGTCAAAGGTGCATTGCTTCTTCACGAACTCTCCCTGGTTCTTCTTCTCATTGGTCTTCTAGGTGCCAATCTCCGGTCGTTGTGGAACAAATGTGTGCATAGCATGAACACTAGAGGCACCAAAGCTGTTGGAACCAGGGGAGTCGGCTAAGCTGACTGGCGTAGTCGGCTTAGCCGACTTGGCTGAGGTGGTGGCAGCTGACTCCCTGAGTCAGCTAAGCTGACTGGCCCTGCTGTGTGCTAGAGTCGGCTTGGCCAACTGGTGGAGTCGGCCTAGCTGTCGATGTTTGACCACCGATAGCCTACCGCGGGGGTCCTCAGGACAGTATGTCTAGGCTTCAGCGTATGCGGAACTCGACGGTGAACGCAAGAGACAGTCGATTTATCCTGGTTCAGGCCCTCGATCGTGATCGAGTAATAGCCCTACGTCCAGTCGACGTTAGCCTTGCGTTGGATTGATTGTGTGTTGTTGTTATGTCAAAAGTCCTTCTGCTCCGCTAGGAACCCCGCCCTCCTTTATACGGTCAGGAGGTCAGAGTCCTAGTCGGTTTACAATGAGAGTTCCTAGTAGGATTACATAATAATACTACTACTAGGATTACATGAAAGGAAACCTAGTTAGACTAGATCTTCTCTCTTCCTTGCGGGGTATCCCATGGGTCCCGCATCGATAAGCCCCTGAGCACTTCATAGTTGAGCTCTGGAAGCCTCGTCTTGTTCCTTTAGGTCTTGCCGAGTAGAAACAAGCGTCGTCCGAGTGCTTTCTTGAGCGAAACTATGTAGCGCTTTCTGGGATCTTCGAGTGGTGCGTGCCTTTTTGAAGAAAAAAGTGCATCCAGCTGGGTGTAGTCCCCGAGCCTCTTGCTATTTGGAACAAGTAGCTGGAGGGTCATGTCTTGGAGTTGCTCTAATCCTTCGCCGAAGAGTAGCCGAGTATACCCGGGTTCTTTATAAAAAAGAACTCGGATATATCATGAGGTCTTGAAGTAGTGTGTCTTGAATAAGTCTCCTTGGTGACGTGCGCTTTTTTGAAGAAAAAAGTGCACTCACTGAGTGTAGCCCCCGAGCCTCTTGCTATTTGGAAAAAAAGTTAGAGGGTCTTGAATCCTGTGTTGTTTTACAACTCTTGTCTTGAAGAAGTCTTTTGAGTGATGTGCGCTTTTTTGAAGAAAAAGTGCACTCACTGAGTGTAGCCCCCGAGCCTCTTGCTATTTGGAACAAAGAGTTGGAGGGTCTTGAATCTGAGTTGTTCAAAGAACTGAGAACTTCCCTTGATGTAGCCCCCGAGCATTCTTCAAAAAGAACTCGGATATGGAATCTTGGCATATTCTCTAGTAGTCTGCTGTTGTTAGATGTAGAGTCTGCTGCTTTCAGAAGTAGAGTCTACTGCTTTCAGAGGTAGAGTCTGCTGTTGTTAGGTGTAGTTGTATGGTGGTGGTTGAGTGTAAATGCCTTTTGTTCACGGGTTGTACAGTGTTGGTATATTCTCTCGAATATGCTTGTTGTTGAGTACTGTTCCTTCACGCATGCGTTCTCTTTCATTGAATTCTATCTTTTCACCATGTCCTTTGTTAGGTTTGTTCCGCTGGTGCTCCTGGTCCATGTGCATCGCTTCTTTGGTCTATAAATATCCTCCTTGTGTGCTGTTTTGATTCATCAAGCACTTTGTTGTGTGGTTTGAAATCCCCGTAGTCATGAATATGATAGTTTGTGAAGTAGAGCAGCCCCCGGGTGTATTTCGTAGTTCTTGTACATCTTGTCATAGCTGGAGGAAGTCTTATGATAGGGATTAGAGGTAGACTAATCCCGCAGTGGCATTGCTCCGGGAAGTACGTGGCGGTAGTTGGAGGAAGTCTTGTGATGTGGGATGCGTTCCTTCATCCAGCAGTTCTGGGTTGATCCTCGATGCCTGCCCTGAGGCTGTTCAGTGTAGATCAACACCATATCTGGTATCACGTTGGACTTGGGTAGATAGATGCCTGCATGCTCCTCTTGTTCTACGTTGTCCCACCATGCCGCTGATCTCTGCCTTGGATGTGCTGCTTTCTTCCTTTGAAGAAAACAGTGTAGCCGAGTGCGGTTTGCTCTACCGAGTAGCAATTTGGAGCACGTAGTCGTTCCAGAACCTAGTTGTTTCCAGGTTCCTTTTTGCTACCTCGCCTATCGTAGTACCGAGTTCGTTGGGTCTTGTAAGATGTGTAATCTTGTATCTTTTGAAGTCATTTGTAATGGAAAGAATCTTGTCTTCTGAGTTGTCATTCTTTATTCTACTGATGTCCCGGTTGTTTTTGAGATTCCCGAGTTCTTTCTATAAGGACTGGGTTGTTATGCTCCTTGTGAGGTGACCTTTCGTTGCTTCATGGCTGATGAGTTCTTTTTGTAGCAATATGATAGCTCTACCGTTTTGCCGGATGAATAAGTCTGAAATCTGCCCGTTGAACTGTACCATTATGTGGATTTGTGCCTTTCATCATTTTAGCTGTGTCAGTAAATGGACCGTAGCGCTCTCACATCGTGCTTTAACGAGCCCGGTGGGCCACGTTTTACTGCTGTAAGATCTATTTAAAAGGCCTTTTTGTCTTCTTCTTCTTTACTGCTCCGCTTTTGCCTTGAAACCCTAGCTTTCAGAAATCCACCGCCGCCATTGTCGCCGTCACCTGAGCGCCGCCGTCTTAGCCTCATCTTTCCCTAGTGCCTTTTTGCTTCCGCTAGTACATGGGTAGGAAGAAAGCCGTGAGCAAGTCCCATACAGCCTTCGTGGACGAGGAGTCATCCCTTTCCGTGATCGAGAACCAAGAGTTCATGGCCATGAGGGCTGCCCAGAAGGTTTGGCCGGCTCCAACAATGACTGAAGACCAGCTTCACGAGCTTGTCAGCGATGGTTTGATCCAGAGCAAGGACATTGCTGAATGGAGAGCTCCAGGCGAGCATCGGGTCCCTGCTCTAGGTCCTGGTGAGATCGTTCTTTTCGTCTCCTTTATCCGTGCTAGACTTTGCCTTCCTGCTTCTGCCTTCGTTCATTGATTTCTCAGTTATTTTGGGGTTAGCTTGAACCATCTTGCTCCCAATGCCATCCTCCATCTTTCTGTTTTTGTACATCTTTGCAAAACTTTCCTTGGAATTCCTCCTTCTCTTTCTCTCTTCCGTCATTCGTCTGAAGCCTCAACCCCACCACGAAGACACCAATGTTCTTGGCGGCTACGGGATTCAGTTTCGCCAGGGTCTTAAAAGCAAATTCTTTAACTATGACCTAGTTGATTCTGTGAGGGATTGGCGCGCTGACTGGTTCTATGCCGCCAATTTGATTCCTTCTCTCGCTGTTCATTCTAGTTCTGGTCCCTCAGTTAATGACCGGTGGGAAAAGAACTCCCTGACGTCGAACGAGCTCCAAGCGATCCAGCCGTTTCTTGAGAGGATAAGTACTCTAAAACAGCAGGGCTTGACCGGCTTCGGTATCGTTTCGAGTTTCCGTCGCCGTCGTGTTCAGCCTCTGAAGGAGCGAGAGCACTTTGGTTTTGAGTACTCTGGGGCTGAGGATCCTTCTCGTATGGTCCCTGCCCTTGAGTTGACTGACAAGGAGGTACTCGAGCGTCTTCAGAAGATGCTAAAAGGAGCAAGTGTCATCCCGCTTACTGTCTCTGAGTACTGTGCTAAAAACCCGCCTCCTGCTGTGAGTTGTTTTCTCTTTGTGCGGGTACTTTTTGTATTTCTTTTGCTGTTATCCATTTTTCGCTTAATCTTCCTTGTCTTGTTGTTTTATTCTTTTTGTAGGAATTGGGGCGTAACTTTGTTGACCCGATTCCCCTTGATGCCTGCCCTGCCATTGCGGGGACTGGGGATAGTCTTGCTGGGGCTTCTTCAACCAGTAAGTTTCGAACCACCACAATGTTTCCTGGTGTTACTTCCACGGTTTCTGATGTATATGTGGAGTATGTCCCACGTCCAGTTCCTCGAGGCCCTCGCAGTGTTGGAAAGAGGGGGTGAGCTAAAAGTTCTTCTTCTGGTTTGTCTTCTACCAAGAAGTCTCGCCAGTCGAGTACTCATCCAGGTACTCCAGTTGTAGCTAGCATGCTCTTAGGTGAGCATATTAATACACTCTGTCCCTTTGTTTTTTGTTTTTGTCTTTAACCGAGTACTTTTGTCCTTTTTCAGCTGGTGCCTTGGCAACCTTGGTCGAGAGTGAGGAGGAAGAGGATGATAATGCTGCCCTTGTTACTCGTCGGTGAGTTCTTTTCTTGTTTTCCTATCGTTGAACCCCTCCTTTTTGTTTTGACTTTGGTCTTGATCTTTTTGTAGTAAGCAGTCGTCGGGTACGAGTTCTTCTGGGGCTCTAGCACCGAGTTCTTCTAGGGTTCTGGTACTGAGTTCCTCTGGGGCTCTGGTACCAGCCACGCCGCTCCTGTCGAGTTCTTCTGGGACTCCAATACCAGCTGCGCCGCTCTTGTCGCAGGGTGGCGGTGATGTTTTTGCCGCCATAGTTCCTCCTGCAAGGTCTTCTTTTGGTTTTATGAAGAAGAAGATAGTTGAGTAAGTGACTCTTTGTTGTGGTTCTTTGCTTTTGCCTTCCTTTTTCCTGACTTGTATTCTTATCAACGAGTTTCTCCATCATCTTGTAGTCCCTCGCCTTCTCTTACTCCTCCGCCGCCCTGTAGTCAGCCCGCTGGTGCGCCCCCGCGTACTGAGTCGAAGGACTCTGAGAGTACAGTCGGTGAGGTGGCTGTGAGGGAAGCTGGGCCCCCTGCTGCTGCTGACCTTGTTGCTCCAAAGGTGACTATGGTCATGGCGGTGGGTACTTCTGAGGAGGTAGCCAGGGCTTCCTAGGATACAGCCCTGGCCTTGCCTTCTTTGCCTGCGCTGGCTTCTCCCTCAGCTCCCCTTGGTACCGGTGCTTCGTGCTTGGATGATAATGTGTTGCATCAATTTGATGCTACTCATCGGTTGTCTGAGCTGACCGTAGCCTGGGGTAACTTGGCGACCTTTGCGACTTCTTTCGGGGAAAAGCTCCAGGTAAGTTTTTCTGAGATTCTTTCTTAGGCTATTCGTCTTTCTCTTGTCCTTACGCCTTGTTTTTCTCTCTCTCTATTTGCTCAGTCTTTTTCTCGTGATCATACCGGCTTCTTTTTCTCGTCTAAAACCGAGAAAAAGTTGTCCTCTGAGGTGAGCGCTCTGAAGGCCGAGCTTGACCTCCTCCGGGCCGAGTTGGAGACCGAGCGTCAAACACACCAAAAGGATAAGAAAACTCTTCGTGCCCAGGTGGTAGAGGTAGAGAAGCAGAAGGATGTTGTGAAGAACGAGTGCAAAGGTATTGCGGGTTCTTTTTGTTTCCTTTTGTATTCTGACTTCCCTTTCCGTTGACTTGTTTTTTTTTCTTTTGTACTCTGATTTTCCTTTCGCTGACTTGTTTTTTCTTGCCTGGTCTAGCTCTCTGAGTTGAAAAGCAGAAGCTCTTGAAGGGTCTTGAGGAAATGAAGACCGCCGCCCGCAATAGTCACAACAGGGCTGAGGAGGTAATTACTCACGCTAAAGAAGAACTCGCACTTGCCAAACTGATTAGGCGTGGAGCTGATAGAGATCTTGTGCAGGCTCAAAAGACTATTCAAGACTTGTCTGGTAAGTTGGCGACGGCTACTGAAAACTGGAATGCTTTGTGGAAATCATTTCGGTCAGTAGCTGGTCTCCTCCGGACTTCAGCGGATGATGGTCAGTCTTGGGGTCAGTTTATCCCCTAGGTTCCGACCCGTTTCCAGGAGTTCGTGAAGAGGTGCGCCCAACTATGTACTAGGAATGTTCTTGCCTAGGTTCGGGTTCTTTCTCCGAAGTTTCCCCTGTCCAAGATTGCTGACAAAGCCGAAAGTCGAGAATATGTTGATGTTGTTGAAAGGGCGGAGCCTGAGGTCGAAGACTTAGCTAGTAGGATTGTTGATAACCTTAATATTGATATTTCTACTCCTGATGACAATGCTTGAATGTAATCGACCTTTATACTCCGGCTTTTGTAACAGAATACTTATACTTCTTGAATGAAGATCCTTTATCTTTGTTGATGTCTTCTTTGTCTGGACGTCTAATCCGTGCTTATTCTTTAAATGAGTTGTCCAAGTGATCAGAATTTTCTCTGAGTAGTTACTTGTTCTGACTTTCATCTGCGTTGTATAAACCACTCGGTGTATGTAGACCATTGCCTTGACAAACTTTCTTGATTTGCCGAGTGCTTGTCTGGCTTCCGTCTGCGCCGTGTAAACAACTCGGGGTGAGTAGATCTCTGTCTTGACAACCTTTTAGCTCTTTTAGTACTGAAAAGACTTGGGGCCGGCGATCTCGAGTACTTTTAGCTTCTTCTTTTCGGCTTATTTGCTTAACTTGAGACGTGGCCAGCATCTGGTCCTTTCCCTGGTTGCAAAAACATCTTTGGCTTACCAGCTACCCTTTTCGACAAGCCCCCGAGCACTTCATGGTTCAGCTCTGAAAGCCTCATCTTGTTCCTTTAGGTCTTGCCGAGTAGAAACAAGCGTCGTCCGAGCCCTTTCCTTAGTGAAACCATGTAGCGCTTCCTAGGATCTTCGAATAGTTCGGGTGTTAGCTTATTAGCTACCCTCAGCTCTTTTGCTCTCGGCCGGTATGCTCAGGCATGTTTCAGTCGTTTTGCTTTTGGTTCGGGTGTTAGCTTATTAGCTACCCTCATCGGCGGGCTCAAGCATGTTTTCGGCTCTTTTGCTCTCGGCCGGTATGCTCAGGCGTGTTTCAACCATTTTGCTTTTTGTTCGGGTGTTAGCTAATTAGCTACCCTCATCGGCGGGCTCAAGCATCTTTTCAGCTCTTTTGCTCTCGGCTGGTATGCTCAGGCGTGTTTCAGCCATTTTGCTTTTTTGTTCGGGTGTTAGCTGATTAGCTACCCTCATTGGTGGGCTCAAGCATCTTTTCAGCTCTTTTGCTCTCGGCCGGTATGCTCAGGCATGTTTTAGCCATTTTGCTTTTTGTTCGGGTGTTAGCTGATTAGCTACCCTCACCGGCGGGCTCAAGCATCTTTTCAGCTCTTTTGCTCTCGGCCAGTATGCTCAGGCATGTTTCAGCTATTTTGCTTTTTGTTCGGGTGTTAGCTGATTAGCTACCCTCATCGGTGGGCTCAAGCATCTTTTCAGCTCTTTTGCTCTCGGCCGGAATGCTCAGTGAAGGCAACTCAGAGAAAGTCAAAACAAGACATAGGTTGTGTAGAAAGACCATCTTTATTGATCATGAATTGTTGATAAGCCATAATAATACATATGTTGTCGATGAACATTATCTGTATTGATCATGAACATTGATTCCTTACGGCTTGAATATATATTCTTCCTTGAGTTGCTTTCACGCATAGAATCTTCTTATTTGGCTGATGTGCCATGTGTTGCTGACTTCTTTTCCATCCTCGGTTGTCAACTTGTATGTGCCTGGTCCAGTGACTTTTGTGACAATAAAAGGACCTTCCCATGGACTGAGTAGTTTGTGGCGTCCGTCAGTTTTTTGAATTCTTCTTAGTACTAGATCTCCGATTTGGAGTGATCGAGACTGAGTACTCTTGTTGTAGTGGCGTCTTAAACCTTGTAGGTATCTGGCTGATTGCAGGGTAGTGTTTACTCTGACTTCTTCTGAACTATCGAGTTCTAATCTTCTGGTGTGTTCTGGTTCTCCTTCGTCATACTGTTCTATCCTTGGTGATGTCCAGATCAAGTCGGCAGGTAGTACGGCTTCTGACCCGTAAACTAGGAAGAAGGGTGAGTAACCGGTGGCCCTGCTTATTTGAGTTCATAGCCCCCATACCACTTTGGGTAGTTCTTCAATCCATTTGGATCCATAGTCTACTAGTTCTTCATACAGTCTTGGCTTTAATCCAGCTAGTATGAGTCCGTTAGCCCTTTCTACCTGTCCGTTGGCTTCTGGATGTGCGACTGACGCATAATCTATGCTGAAATCGTAGTCCTGTGCCCAACTTTTGAATTCTGTAGCTATGAAGGGAGAGCCCAAATCTGTGATTATTCGATTGAGCATGCCGAATATGTGCATAATGTCTTGGATGAACTCGACTGCTTTGGCTACGTTGTATTTCGCGACTAGTTTGTATTCAATCCACTTGGTGAACTTGTCAATTGCTATGAATATGTACTCGAAACCGCCCTTTACTTTCTTGAGAGGTCCTACTTGATCCAGCCCCCGGCAGGAGAAAGGCCAAGCGGGTGGGATGCAGATGAGATTGTGAGCTGGTACATGAGCTTGTCTTGCGAACATTTGACAGCCTTTGCATTTTCTGACGAGTTCTTCTGCGTCTTTTAGAGCAGTTGGCTAGTAGAATCCGGTGCGAAAAGCTTTGTCGACTAGTGTTCTTGAAGCAGCATGATTTCCACAACAACCTGAGTGTATTTTTTCTAAGATCTCTTTGCCTTCTTCAAACGAGACACATTTTAGGAGTACTCCTGATGATGCGACTCTTCTGTACAGCTTTTCCCCTACCAGGACGTAGTTCTTGCTTCTGTGAACAACTCTGGTAGCCTCCTCTTTATCCGCTGGCAACTTGTTCTCTTTGATATAATCAATAAAGACCTGGGTCCATGAGGTGTTGATTACCAAGATCTGGTTGTCTTTAGCTTGAAGCTCAGGGGTTATTTCACCGGGTTGTTTGATAGAGGGGGCTGATAACTCCTCTATGAATACACCGGGTGGAACTTTTGCCCTGTCTGATCCGAGCTTGGCGAGGATGTCTGCTGCAATATTAGAATCACGCAGGACGTGTAGAATTTCTAATCCTTGAAAATGTTTTTCGAGCTTTCGTATTTCAGCATAGTAGGCGCCCATGTTTTCTTTGGTGCAGTCCCAGTCTTTGTTGACTTGGTTGATGACTACTACCAAATCTCCGTACACGAGTAACCGTTTGATTCCGAGGGTAATTGCCACTCGGAGCACGTGGATGAGGGCTTCGTACTCTGCTTCATTGTTTGTAGCTTGCCATAATATCTAAAGGACATACTTGAGTTGTTTTCCGTCTGGAGAAATTAGGAGGCTTCACCTAGCTTGAGTGATCCATCAAAGTACATCTTCCAATGGTCAAGGATGGTATTCAACATAGGTTGTTGAATTTCTATCCACTCGGCCACAAAATCTGCAAGGGCTTGAGATTTAATTGCCTTCCGTAGGGTGAAATCGATATTGAGGGCCCCAAGTTCAACTGCCCACTTAGATATGCGCCCTGTTGCGTCTCTATTGTGTAGGATGTCTCCGAGGGGAAATCTGTCACCACGGTAATCTTGTGGCTTTCGAAATAGTGGCGGAGCTTGCGTGAAGTGATCAGGAGAGTGTAGAGTAGTTTTTGCACGTGCGGGTATCGAATTTTTGATTCTGATAGTACTTCGCTGATGTAGTATATGGGACGTTGTACTTTATATACGCGCCCTTCTTCTTCTCTCTCTACGACAATCGCTATGCTGACCACAGTGGAAGTTGCCGCAATGTACAGCATCATGTCTTCGTATTTCTTTGGAGGTGTGAGAATAGGCGAAGATGTGAGGTATGCTTTAAGTCTTTTGAATGCTTCGTTGGCTTCCTCTGTCCACTCGAACTTGTTTGTCTTCTTTAGTAGTTTAAAGAAAGGTAACCCTTTTTCGTCGAGTCTTGATATGAAACGATTGAGGGCCGCCATGCAGCATGTTAGTTTTTGCACATCTTTGACACTTCGAGGAGGGCCCATCTCTGTTATTGCTCGAATTTGCTTGGAGTTGGCTTCGATTCCACGATGACTAACCAAGAATCCGAGTAGTTGTCCTGAAGGAACTCTGAATACACACTTCTTTGGATTCAATTTCCATCTCCACCTTTTTAGATTTTCGAAGGTTTGCTTTAAGTCTTCAATCAGTGTGTCTGGGTTCTTCGTTTTTACTACTAGTCATCCACGTATGCCTCTACATTTTTGTCGATCTGATCACCAAGGCACGTTTGAATAGCTCTTTGGTATGTGGCACCAGCATTCTTGAGTCCAAATGACATGGTCTTGTAGCAGTAGGTACCGAACGGAGTGATGAAAGATGTCTTGCTCTGGTCTTGTTCCTTTAACGTGATTTGGTGATATCCTGAATAGCAATCAAGAAAGGACAATAGGGCAGATCCTACTATTGAATCAACTATCTGATCAATGCATGGTAGCCCAAATGGATCTTTCGGGCATTGTTTGTTGAGATCTTTGTAGTCGATGCACATGCGCCACTCGTCTGTATTCTTTTTCTGTACTAGAACTGGGTTTGCTAGCCAATCTGGGTGTAGAATCTCTCTGATGAACCCGGCTGCCAATAGCTTTGTGATTTCTTTTTTAATTGCTACCTTCTTATCGGGTGAGAATCGTCATAGCCATTGCTTCACAGGCTTGGAGCCTTCATTGATATCAATTCTGTGCTTAGCCAACTCTCTTGGGACACCTGGCATGTTGGCCGGCTTCCAAGCGAAGATATCTTTGTTGTCCCGAAGAAAGTTGGTGAGCGCGAGTTCCTATTTTGCCGAGAGGTGGGCACTGATGGTTGCCGTCTTGGAGAGATCACCGGTGCCCAGGTCGATTTGCTTAACGTCGGCTTCTTTTGGTGGTGCAAGGATGCTGGGCTTTTTAGCCGGTATCTCTAGTTCCTCTAGGATCATTTCTGTAGCAATAGTGGCTATTTCTTTTCTGCCATTGGCAGCTTGTGCTTTGGCTGCAATTTGGATTGCCTGAACGTCGCAATCAAAAGCGCGCTTCAAATCACCTCAGAGGGAAAGTACACCATTAGGCCCTGGCATTTTGAGCAATAGGTATGGGTAATGTGGTACCTCCATGAATTTTGCTAGTGCTGGGCGTTCGAGGATTGCGTGATATGATGAATCGAAGTCTGTGACTTCAAACTTGATGAATTCTATACGGTAGTTTGAGGGAGTTCCAAAAGTAACTGGTAGAGTGATTTGCCCAAGTGGCATGGCTGCCTTGCCGGGTACTATCCCATAAAAAGGAGTGCTCGTTGGTGTAGTCATTCTGGCGAATTGAAGTCCCATCTTTCTTAGTGTTTCTGAAAAAATGATGTTGAGCCTGGCTCCTCCATCAATTAGCACTTTTGTGACAATCATACCGGCGATAGTTGGATCTAGAACCAGTGGGTAATGGCCTGCGTTTCCCATGCTAGTCCATTAGTCCTCTCTTGAGAACTGGATTGGATACTGTGACCAATTGAGATATCTTGGAGTAGCCGGTTCTGCTGCCATGATGGTTCGTAGAGCTAGCTTTTCTTGATGTTTGCTTCTAGAATCTGGGACCCCGGCAAAGATCACTGCTACTGTCCCCCTGGATTTTTGGAATCCCATGTCCTCGTGGTTGTCTTCGTCTTTTTTCTGATTATCTTCTTTTGTGTTTCCCTTACTATCTTTTCTTATGTATCGTTCCTTGAAGGTGTAGCAATTTCCGATGGTGTGATTTGCTTTAGGGTGCAAGATGCACTGCATATTTTCAATGTCGTCATATCTTCTAGGTTTGGAAAACTTCCTTGACTTGTCAGCCACCGCTACGGTGTTGTCCGACCCATGTTTCCTTTCCTGATTTCTGCTGTTTCGATGATTTTGTATGTCCGGGTTGTCTCGGTTGCTTCGTTTCGGGAACCTTTCTCGTGTCTTCTCCTCTACAGTAATCATCTTTTCTACTGTGCGTCTGAATTCTTCATTGTTTCTCGGATTCTCTTTGCAGAAATCCTAAAACTGCCACCTAGCCATGATTCCATGAGAGAAAGCTTCGATTACTTCTCGTTCGGTGATGTCATGTACTTGGGCACGCAGTTCGCCAAATCGTCGATAGTAATCTCTGAGACTTTCGCCTCCTTTCTGCTTGAGTCCCTTTAGTTCTGCGTGGGTGATTGGGTGCATAATGATACCCGCGAAATTTTCACAGAAAGCTCTTTGCAAGTCCTCCCAATTTCTGATTGACCCTAGATTCAATTTGTCGAACCATTGGAGGGGCATGGTTTCTAGGGCTATAGGAAAGAACAAGGTCTTGATGTCGTCATCTCCTCCAGCCAGTTCAATCGATTGTGAGTAGATTTTGAGCCACTACCTTGGTTCGGTCTTGCCATCATATTTAGAGTGGTTGGACGGTTTGAACTTGTGCGGTAGTCGTATTGAAACAAGTCTGCTTGTAAAACAGGGGAATCTATCATGCGTCCTGGCTTCTCTGTACTCTAATTCAGCACCTCCTTCCAGCCAGCTGTTGTTTTGGTGAGAGTAGTTCTGTGGGGCTGTCCGAATGGGTGCTTTGCTTCTGGTCTGTCTTGGTTGTTTGGCTCAGTAGTTTTGACTGTGGTCCCTTCTACTTTCTCTATTGTGACTTCCACTTGGTTCAAGTCTCTCGAATGCGGACTTCCTTTGATTTTGATCTTCTTTCCTATGAGATGTTGACCTGGCGGGTAGTCTTGAACGGGTTCTTCCATCGTGTGTCTTTAGGGATGCTGTCTGGAGAAGTTCCCAGAGCTGTTCCTGCTGTTCACTGGGATGCAAGGTTGTTCCGAGTTCTTCAAGAGCTTCTCGGATCCTGTTGTAGGGTGTGTTCGCCACACGTCTTTCTTCGACTTCTTGTTCTGATTTTCTTCTGTTGTATTCGGCCAGATCTGACTCATATTTGATCCAAGCTTCCTTGCGCAGCCTAGCACGTCGCTGGCGTCCTTGTTTCAACTTGTTTCTTCTTTCTCTGGCTTGCCTTTGATTCTCGGTCTCACCATCGTAGCCCTGAGCAAAGGGTGATATGTTGGACTCAGATTCATCTGATGACCTGACATCGGGTGCTTCTGGGGGGATCAATGGTGATCGAGGACGGTGAACCATGAGTACTTCCTGTGCATGAACTGTTCTATTATTAGCGTTGGTTTCCATACTGTCGGAGTTGCTGATAACTTTAGTAGGGGCTTCAAGGTCGCAGATCGAGTCTCCTTCTTGGTAGGGTAGAATTGTTGTTGTCGTCATGCCGACCAGTAGGGTACTGCTATCCTCAGGAATAGAGCCTGGGCAGTGGATGATGCAGTCTTGAGTTGTTATAGTTAGTACGAGACCTTCCTGAGCTCCTTTTAGTGGCATTCTAAGCACTGGGTCAAGGGATCCTTCGAGCTGTGCTTGGTAAGACCTTGCCATGTTGTGGAGTCCAAACGGGAAAAGATCTGACTTCTTGACAAGATTCTGAGTGCACTCCGAGTTGTATTCTTGATATGCCGAGGCCGCGTTTCGTAGCCTCATTGGAAAAGAACTCGGATTCTCGAAAGAACTCAGGTCATACTCCATCTTGGATGCGGAGCCTGAGTTCGAGTCGGATGCGCAAAGCTGTGAAACCTGAGTTGAATCGGACATCACGAGCTGCGCGAATCTTCTGATGATTTGATCTGTCGTAGTCGCCAAAATAGGAAAGTTTTCATGGTGAACTGAATCTTTGAGAAGACGGCTTTTGAGCTTGCCATCGTCGCCTACCTCGCAGATCCACGAACCGAAGATGAAGGTTGATCCTGTTGAGAAGATCATGTTGTCGAGGTCCATCGAGCTCTCGGATGCAAATTCGTCGAAAGCCCCTACCTGGCGCGCCAGCTGTCGATGTTTGACCACCGACAGCCTGCCGTAGGGGTCCCCAAGGCAGTATGTTCCGGCTTCAGCGTATGCGGAACTCGACGGTGAATGCAAGAGACAGTCAATTTATCCTGGTTCAGGCCCTCGATCGTGATCGAGTAATAGCCCTATGTCCAGTCGGCGTTAGCCTTGCGATGGATTGATTGTGTGTTGTTGTTATGTCAAAAGTCCTTCTGCTCCGCTAGGAACCCCGCCCTCCTTTATACGGTCAGGAGGTCAGAGTCCTAGTCAGTTTACAATGAGAGTTCCTAGTAGGATTACAGAATAATACTACTACTAGGATTACATGAAAGGAAACCTAGTTAGACTAGATCTTCTCTCTTCCTTGCGGGGTATCCCGTGGGTCCCGCATCGACACTAGCCGGCCTCTACTGTGCTGCCGTTGTTTCATACCACCGGTGCCTTCTCAAATATTATGTTGATCCAGCGGTGATCTTAAACTTGTTCTTGCCTTCATCATCCTTCTCAAGCACCACTTTGCGTCCCGAATTCATTTCAACATTCGGGGCTACACGTGGTTTGCCGATAATCACGTTCTTGCCTTGGGCTTTATCGACTTGCTCTGGACGAATCAAAACAGCGGGCGCCCCTGCTTCAACCATGTGCATGGGAAAAGGGGTCTTATCAACTTGCATTTTAGTAAGAATCAATCGTCCCTCATTAAGGGCCGATTGGACCTACCGACAAAAAACATTGCAATCATTAGTGGCATGAGAAAAAAAATTATGATATTTGCAATAAGCCCTTCTCTTTAACTCATCAGCTGAAGGCAATGTATAATTGATTCTAATATAACCGAATTTCAACAATTCATCAAAGATTCGGTCACATTTAGAGAAATCAAAAGTAAATTTCATTTCCTCATTTCGATGTTTATGAATCGGCTTGAGAGGACAAGTAACCAATTTATTCTCTGCTGGCCATTTAATTTCAGCAGCTAACCATTCTTTATTATCATCATCAGAATCAGCGGAACAGTCACCAACAAAATGTACATTCTACGATGAGATTTATAAGCATCACGAGACTCTTTAAGGCGTGATTCAATTGAAACGGCCTTTTACATAAGTTGATTAACATTGTGAAACTCATAATGCTCAAGCTTTTCTCTAATATTAGAATGTAAACTAGCAAAGCATAAATCGGTTAAATCTCTTTCAGAAATATTTAAATGGAAACATCGGTTCTTAATCTCTCTAAATCGTTTGAAAAAATCATGGACAGACTCATCACGCCCTTGACGAACCGATGCAAGGTGAGACAATCTAGTTTCATGAGCACCGCTATAAAAGTGATTATGAAATTTCTCTTCTAATTCAGCCCATAAACCAATAGAACAAGACAGTAATGAAGTAAACCATGCAAAAGCAGTGTCAGTAAGTGATAAAGGAAAATTATGAACTTTCATAAAATCATAAGCATAAGCTTCACCCAATTGTGTAAGAACCATGCTAATATGTTCCATGGTCGATTTACTATCATCACCACTAAATTTCTAAAAGTCAGGTACCATCCACCCATCAGGTGCTTTCATGAAATCATAAGTAGAAGGGTACGGCTTTTGATAAGTATTCCTACTAGATTTAAGTTGCACTCCTAAACTATTTTCAAGAGATTTAGGTAGTTCATCCTTAAACCGATTCAAAGCATCATCAAAATCGGTAGTAGGAGCATTAGGAGTAACATTAAATGTAGGAATTTGACTAGGTGACAACGGTGGGTTTGGTAAAATATTATGCCCCGCCGAAGATCTATTTGTTGATGCTCTATAATCGGTTAGAAGAGCTCGACCCGAACTTTGTGCACCAGTACACATTCGTGGTAGATGTGCTAGCACCAGGTTGACCGGCCTTATCGGTTTCAGATGCCAAAGGGGCTGATTGAAATTGGCTAGCGAAAGCATGAGAGGTTTGATTTTCATAAAAATTCAAAGGCATACCAAATTGAGGTTGTTGCACGACACCTGATTGATTACAATCGGTTGTCTTGCCCTCTAACTTATCCATACGTGCTTGAAGTAGATTAGAAAGATGCTGAAGATTATTATTATGCAATTTCCTTTCATCTATCTACATGTGAGCAAAATTGGCATGAGTAGGATAAGCATCAGTATTTACCCTCGCATCATACTTAGTTTTTCCATCTCCCTTCGCCCTAGCGCCTGAAGATGTGGAAGTAGTAGCATCGCCATAGGTGGGTTCACGGAATTGAGTAACCTTGTTGTGCTGGTTCTTGGTGCAGCTCTCTAAGAAAGCCTTGACATCGGCATTGAGCATGGCTTGTAGCTTCTGGCATAACTCATCTGGAAGCTCGTCCATATTTTGAGGAAAGATCATGTTACCCTCAATGAAGTGGATGGTCTTGTCACACTTGCCGGTGGCAGTACTATCGTTGCCTCCCATGTTGCTAGTAGATTGATTCTTGATTCGCTTTGTTCTCCCCAGCGGAGTCGCCAAAAGTATGTTGACGTTGAAGATGACCCCAAGCCAACACACCAGCAGGGCCTTGGACGCCCAGAGAGGTTGCACACAACTTTCAACGAAGCAAGAACGTGGCGTAATCGATCAAACCGATCTAGAGACCGATAAGACCGATGTAGAGCCTGTTCTCGGTCGGAAAAGCTCCCGAACTTCTCCCAGGAAGACCCGTCAGGGAGGAGCACGTGGAGAATCTCCTAGGACCAGCAAGGCCACTGAGGATGCCGCTGAATCTAGCCAGGAAACTCAATGAACAGCAAGAGGGGTTGAGAGAGGGGAATTAGGCCAAAAGGAGTTGATAGATTGGTTTGTATGACGATTGGATAGATGTGAACTCAATCGTCCATGATCCTCTCATATATATATAGGGAGGTGGTCTTATCCTAGTAGGAAACCTCTTCAGGACTTAATCTCCAAGTTTCCCATGAGTTTGGAAGAGTTGGAATCGAGTTTGGACTCTTCCTGATTCGGACTGCGAAAATTAGAAGTTCTGACAGGGGTCAGAAGTTCTGATTTCCGCGCAAAGCAAGCACCTCCAGGCGAACATCAGAAGTTCTAACGGGGTCAGAAGTTCTGATTTCCGCACAAAGCTAGCACTTCTAGGTGAAAATTAGAAGTTCTGATAGGGGGTCAGAAGTTCTGATTTTCGCACAGACTCAGAACCTCCATGCGAAAATCAGGGGGTCAGAAGTTCTGGTAGGGTGAGATTTTCTTGAGGGAACAACTCCTTCATCCAGACTCCGAATTAGATGTTCCATATATGTTTTTTGACCGTCTCGACGAGCGGAACACAATGGTGAAGTTCTCTCCACATTTTGACAATTTCATAGAATGGACAATTTTGGTTGTCAACAAGCCTATTTGCTCTTTAATCGGATCTCGTCAACAGGGTCATTGTACAGCGAGGACTAGTAATAGGTTATGGTAGATGGACAATACCTCAATGCTAATGTTTTTTAATCGCCGGTCACATCACCGAGAACTCCTGGCAAGTCGAGGATTTGAATTCGGCTAAATAGGTTCTATTATAAGGAACCTAACTAAATAAACTACATTCAATTCATTGCCTCAATGCTAGTATATTAGAGCCTTATAGTCAATTATAAATAGAAGATACAATTTTGTCTTTAAATGTACACTTTGAACGACACCGAAATAATAATTTGAAAATTAATTACTATATTTGTTTTCACTTTTAAGTAACTTATTTTTTTGATCAACCAGGAGAGATGTCTATCGTTGTATTTGTTTTGAGTAACGGAGGATAGCAGTAAAATTTGAAGAGTATTTAAAGAGCGAAGGGATTCTTCTGTCCTGCTTTTTTTACTTCCCAAACTGTCATCGTATCTCTCCTGATCTGTATTTGACCTGGACTCATGATCTATGCTCATATAAGTTAGGACACATGCATTTGTGTGTACAGGGATCGTATACAGTCTGATTCCAATATATATTAGAACATATTATGTGACCGTTATATAAATCTCCAAGCCACAAGGTGATCGTGCAATAAGTTATACATTGTAACACACCATTATGTTGTCAATAAAATTTTAAATTTCAACCGCATATACAGTTATTTGTAGGCATTTGCTTACATGATCAATTAAAACATGTTGTCCGCTTCTTAGCACTGAATGAACCATTTATAATCAGCCTTAGTAGGTGACAATGGTTAGCTGGGAGCATGATAACATAAAAAACCCAACAACCACGAAAGTAAGGTGGCACAAGCTCTCATGATTACTGAACCTTCTTCAGAAAACAAAAAGGGGTTCTTTTTCCGTCTTCTTACTAATGCTTGCCTTGTGTATAAATTGAAAGGGACATCTCAAAGAGGCGTCTATCATTTCGCAGTCCATGAGCTGAGCGAAAGCCGCCAAGCCACAAATCTCAAGAAATAAGTCAATCATTCCCACAGTGCAGCGGCACAACAGGCGAAATCTCACTGTCTAGCTGCTGATCCTATCTTCTTCTTGTTTCCATGTATGTGGGTCATCCTTTGAACAATGTGGGGTCCTGAAATGAGTAGGCTTTTCAGGTACATTCTTGAGGTGGACATCTTAATGTTTGCTAGACTTGATTCATCTTTGTTTCTTTGCTCACATTAACCAGTCCTGACTTGTTCCATCCTATTGTTATAGGTGCTGTTTTAGAGTTCTAACTTCTAACCACCACATGAGAGAAACAGTGTGTTCCCAGTTTCAGTATTTTGCGGTAGGCCCAACTAAACAACATTGCTGAAACTCTTTCCAGTATTCATATGCAGCTTGCTCGGCCCAACTTTTTCTGCTGTCTGAAAAATATTGACCTGGTAGATGCCGTGTTTGATGCAGAAACACATCCAGGTCCACATTCCAAAGCCGTGGCAGATTAGTGCTGCATCATCCTTTGCCAAGAAAGAATTGCACGAGTTCTGATAATATATTTCATTAGCTTTTTCTTTGAAAGCTACTCATTGCAATTGCTGGAAGAGTAATAAATTCGAGGCAGCTGGTCTTCCTTTCATTTTTTTTTGTTCCAAGAAGGGAACTTTACCAATTGGCATTGCCCTTCCACGCTATAATGAATGTCACTGGACATAAAACTGATTTTAGGCTCTGATTTGTTTCAGCAAAAGTAGCATTTACCTTCATCGCTAAAAAAAGTAACCCCAATATTATAAAAAAAAACTAGGCACGTTAATTGAACTTAACGCTTGGATACTGTTGTACTGTGGATTCCAATTCGTCATACTCTGTCAAACATCCGTTCCTTCAATTCATTCATAGAAGCCAAGCAACCTTATAGTGTTCTCTACATTTTTTCCCCAATTGCGCCTGTAGATTAGGAATAATAGTATTATACATTTAAACTTCAGAGTTCAGACTTGAAAAACGTGATCCGTTTTTCATCAAATTGTAGAGAGCACAATATTCGGAAAATCTTATTCATTAATTTTCACAACTCAGATGTTCAAGTTCTAAAATATATTTTTTAGAAAGTGGTAGTGCTCCATTATTCCAGAAATAGCTGTATATCTAAGAGCCCTAGTAAAAAATATTGGGTTTTTCTTTAATGAAGCAATGAATTTTTTTATTGGGCTGGTGTTTCACTAGGCTAGGGAGCAAGTTTGAATAAGAGGTAATCGAGAAGCAACACTTACCAATAATAGGTAATGATAATCTTGACTTTCTAAGGTCATGAATATAGTGATCTTGTTGAATACACAAATACCATTACAAAAGTTGAATATTTAAGACTTTAAAGTACACTGAGATCATGTGCAAATCTCCTATCCTGAGTTTGTTTTCATGTTGTCCATTATTTGTATATACATGCTTAGCCTAGAAGCCTAAGTAACTAAAAAAAATCTCAACTCACTTTTACTAGTGTTACAGTTGTGTAACAGATTAGTATGTACATAGCAGACGTGACACTTAGTCATGACATACCACGGCACTCATAATATTACTAGGGTATATCAACTGTGGTGAGTCAGATTCATTGAAGAGTGAGGCATCCATATAATCATAATAAGTTGGAGTCAACTCCTAGGCCAAAAGCAGGGCCACACATATTTGTTTTTTTAAAGGTGATTCACAACTCCCTAACCTTTACATTGTTACACCACTTACGCTTGCTTTCGTTGCCACTCCACACAATTGTTGTCATTTTGGCGCTTGCTTTCGGAACCTCAACCAAAGCTTGAGATCCACCACACCCTTCTAGATCTACAGCCAAGTTAGGATCCACCATGCCATCACGCCAGATCTGTGCTTGCTCCAAGCGCCTCAGTCGACACCCCCTAGCTCAAGATCCTCTACTCTCTTCACCGGTTGTGCATTCTCGCCTCTAATTCCTCCATCGTGCTTTGATCTACGTTCGCTGCTACCTCAAGTCCTCAACAGTGATAAGTTGTGATTTTGATAGCGAGTATACTAGGATCAATCCTTTTTTCGTCAATGGTTGACTCTCAAGTACGAATTTATTCTTTTCTCCGTGATATGAGTAGGCTTTCCAATGCTGATGACCATATTTGGGCATCCCACGTTGGTCCATGCATCCACTGGAGAAGCCCAAAGACCACCACATGCAACAGTCTCATGTATATCTCCTACTTAAGCTCCAATTTTGTAGGGGACTAGGACGAGCTGCACTACTCCAAGGTAACTTGTAAACCTTGTCCTTGGTCTTGGTGAGCTTGCTATTCAAGGTAGCCACTGGCCAGCAACACCAAGCTTAGGTCTGTTATCTTACTTATCATAGGTACTATACATACTATTAATATTTTCTCAAGAAAGATGCATACTGTGAGTGCAAGGGACAAGACAAGTGCGTAGTACTGTGAACCTTAAAACAATGTTACCTTGGTGTCATGTGCCCATCCTGATCCGCTGAACTTTCTACAGCTTGTCTAACAATAGAAAAAGTGGATTTGCAGGGGTCTATTGTGTTAATCACGTAGGCAGTTAAAGAAACAATTGGTGGGGATTAATCGTACCAGTACATGTACAAGGAAAATTCAAAAAAAGAGTACATGTACAAGGAACAAGGGACTCCTTTATGTTGTGGGGTAAAGTCCTTTTTTCTACCTACAAATTTACGCGATAGTCTGATTTTCAACCTTAAATATGAAAATGGATAACAAATAATCTCCGGTTATCAAAACCGGACAAATTTGGTTCTCGTGCCGGTTTTAAAGGTGATTTTCTATTTTGTAAAATATAATAATTTGACTTACTATCTAAAAATTCATAAATAATTTATGATTTGAATAAATTAATTATGAATTTCTGGAGACCAAACTAGATTATTAATATAATAATAATAAAATAGAAACCACCTTCAAAACCATGCAAATGACCAAATTTATCCGTTTTTGACAGTTGGAGGGGGTGTGTCACTCGATTTCATAGCTCAAGGTTGAAAATCAAACTACCTTGCAAGTTTGAGGGTGAAAAATTAGACTTTACCCTATATTGTACTATAATAGTAAAAATGGTAATTAGTATCATGAAACCATTTGTATAGTCAAGTCCGTATCATTTGCGCAGGTAGTTTTTAATTTGAGATGGTTGTTCACTGTCTTGAAATGATCGTTTGTACAAGTAGGTGAGAAACTCATGGCTAGGGTTTGTTCGGTTTTGGTGGGGATTGGAGGAGAACTAAGGAGGTTGAGGGGGATTATTAAACCCCCCTACAAGTTAAAATCATCCTCAACCCCTTTCAATCCCCTCCAATTCGTTTTGGGAAGGGATTAAGAAAACAAGGCCTAAGGCATTTGCTATGCCCAGCCTTTTCTTAAAACCTATGATGAGTAAGGAAGCCTTGGAAAATTTGGATAGTCATTTGCCTTAGGTTTGGGTTCGCTGACCTATGATTGGATCGACCGACTCTTCTCCTGTGTAAGGACATGCTGCAATCTTCCAAAAGACGTAACTTTTGCGTCTAAACTTTAAGTTGGATGAACCAGAAGGCTGTTTCATTCGCCTCGATGAGCTCTTCGACATGGTAGAGGCAACTATGTGATTTGATCAAGTATTTCACTATGTACGAAGTCACATTTGTTCATGTCCAAATGAGCTCTTGTTTATGTGTCACTAATCCTTGGACTTATGGCCATGGATTATTGTTGCTCTTGATATTTACGGTATTTGTGCATTGAATTGTCCATATTCCCCGCAAAATATGTTGTGACACAAAACTTGTGGTGCATATTAGATTAAGCCCTACAGTTATGGTGTAAGGCATGAAAGTTGTCATTTTATACTATTTTGGCGATTGGATTAGTTAAGGGCCACTAATAGTGTTGACCGATAGCGAGGCCTCCTAAGGGGGGAAACAAGCAGTTGAAACTACCACCACCGATGGGTTAACGATAGATGCGGCAGTGGTATTAGGGTAGCATTTCCTCCATCGCATGAAAAGCCGGGCCGACTGAGATACGCGTTTTGGCCGACAGTCCAAAACTAGCGTTTGGTCAACCAGCGGTAAAAATTCAGCGTGAGTGTTGACTGGCCTCAACTTCTAAGGCTGTCAAATCACCATTACTTCCGCTGCCTGAAACCAAAGAGCCATACCCACCGCTCTACAAATTCTTCAAGCTCGGTGCCCTCTAAAACCACCCCTCTTCTTCATCCATCATCCCCTTGTCTTCCAATCTACAAAGAAAATGTCGGACAGCCCCATCAAGTTTTCAAGCAGCCCGTCGTCCAACGAGGATGACTTGCCAGCCCACCAGTTCTCCGAGGAGGATGTCTCCTCCAATGACTGGATGTCTTCTGATTATAGTCCTCCATGGAGCTCCAAGATGGAGGATGAGGACCTACGCCGTGGATCATATTTAGATTAAGTAGTTTATAGTTAGTATAAGTAGTTATAATAGTTTAGGTTAGTTATTATGTTTCCGGACGAGTACAATCATATACTCGTCCAAATTGTATTTATTTGTATATGCAATGAATCAATGAAAAAAGTTCTTTGAAATATTATGTTTTCTACTATAGTTCTTGCTACCTATCTTTGATCCTTGCTATATTCCAGGAGATATTGCTACTCGATGAATGTTTTTTTCTTTTTCTGTATATATATGAATGAAAAGTAAAAACTGTCATGTACGGTTCTGGTTGTTTCCAGGAGAATCTAATAGCAGTTCAACTGCTGACAATCGTCGTATTATAGCGTTGGATTAGCGTGGCAACGGCCGGCTTAATACGGATACTATTTACCTTGTCCCGTGCCATCCGTTCTCACTGCCGATCAATCTGGACCGTCCAACTAGAAAAGAAACCTAGAACTGCTCGGTCCGTTTCCCAACTCTTGTGGGGGGTACGACCCCGGATACCCATGGCACACTACATGGGCTGCGCCCCTAGGGGTGGTCCAGCCCGCAAGACACCGGGAAGATATCCTAAAGATACTATGAGATCTGTTAGGATACGTTCGATCCCATGATTCATGTAATCAGTTATTACTTTCCGGTTATCTCCTAGATCTAACCGACTTGTAACCCTGTCCCCAGACTATATAAGGTGGGCAGGGACCCCCTCAAAAGACACGCAAGATCGTACGATTGCCAATACAAACCAATAGACTACAGGACTAGGGTATCATGTCGCGCTGACGGCCCAAACCTGTCTAACTCTTGTGTCTCTGTTGCCTTCTTGTTCTCGATTACACGCATCTCTGCCGATCAATCTACCTTCGTGGGATACCCCTCGGAGGACTGCCGATGATATTATGTCGATAGTTGGCGCACCAGGTAGAGGTGTGCATGCTGTTTCCATGTCAAACAAGATGGTACGTTTTGCAGGCTCTTCGTCCTCCCCGCAGCCCGGTCAGATCTTCACGGTCGGATCGATCTCCTTGATCATCAGCGCTGACGGAGACAAAGAGATCATCGAGCCGGTGCAGATCAATTCTGTGCCGACCACCCGAACACCTATGACTACAGATCTGATCTCGGAACTGCCACCAAGGTCGTCTTCATTAATGATTCACCGCCTGCTCCCCCGCTACCCGAGGAAGCGGATCAGCAACGACGATATGATCGCATCCAACGATCAGGTTAGCCAGAAGCTCGCCGACTGCCTCTCCATCGCAGAATTGGCTCTAACCACTATGGTTCAGCACCGACCACCCTCCGATTTAGATCCATCAGGGGCTGATCAGGAAACTCTAGGGGTTACATCCCTACCCTTTGGGCTCACCAGCATCGGCGCATCCTACAAAGATGCCCTAAGGGGAAATTCGCCGACTAGGTGGGAGACATCTATCCTCTCACCGACCAGATCGCCGACTAGCTCTTGCCAACTATCAACATGCTACAAATCGGTCGATGTCTCGAAGCATCCCTCCAAACCATCCTGGTGGAAAACCTAGACTTCGAGTCCCAGGGCTTGACGGAGACTATCACCGAAACCGTCGTCGTTCAACCTCCTTTCCCACCGTTCCAAGGAGGCAGGATTTTCAATGTCAGCATCGACAGCCCTCCACAAGATGGGGAAACCGACGAGGACCGCGCCGCTCATGTCAACAGGAACACCAACCGTGTGCCGCGCTGAGCAAATGAGGCCGCCATTGTGCTAGCCGAGGCTGCTCGCAACGAATAGCTCAACTCGCAAGGGAGGCCACGCCCACTCCAATGCAACCTCGATGACGAATTCATCTGGGTCGACGGACACAATGTCTACAAGACCCCAAGCGCCAACTTGGCCATGGCCGCCAATGAGCTCGCTCGGCTCGAGCAAACGCCAGAAGTCGCCAAGGTCGCCGCAATGCTCAAAGCTGCACACTAACACGTCAACGAGATCCGCCAGGATCAAAGACCTTTCTACTCAACGGGCTCGATTCGCCGATCCGCCGTGCCAAGATCCAATTGCCGCCCTAGCAGAAGCCATTTCGTCGATCAACAGCGTGATGATGGACAACCCCTCTAGGGGGAGCTAGGGGGAACCGCATTGACTACCCTCGCCAACACAACTAAGAAGTCGACCATGATGTCCGAGCGCACATCAACAATCTTTGAGACGCGCGACGTCATATCGACGGGCGCCGTTTCTCTCACCATGAAGAAGAAGTATGCCGGCATCAAGAATACAAGCAAGAGTTTGGTAATCCGAACGCATCCCTCCAACCACTCAACGCCAGCAACACCATAGATCACGATGGTGACGATCCTGAAGGGCCCCGAGCATTCACAAGGGCACTACGAACACTCCAGTGGCCCTGTGGTTTCAAGATCACTGGGGTCGAGCCCTACGAGGGGCGGATGAACCCCACACAGTGGCTACAAGCTTATGCCACCGCCGTGCGCACCACCGAGGGAGATACCAGTGTCATGGTAAACTATCTTCCCATCATGCTCATGCCAACTGCGATGAATTGGCACACAAGCCTCACCCTAGACTCCATTGGATCCTAGGAACAGCTGAAGAAGGTCTTCATCGACAACTATATGGCTACGTGTACTCGGCCAGGCACCAAGCATGATTTGAATCGCATCTATCAGAAACCGTCCGAGCTCCTCCGTAGCTACATCAAACGTTTTTCTGAGATGAGGAACTCTATTCCCAACATCAAGGAAGCGGAAATCATCACCGCCTTCATCTGAGGACTCCATCAACATGACCTCCGCTCCAAGTTTAATCGTAAGCCACCAAAGGGGATTGGCGAGATGATCACGACCGTCGATCAGTACGCTGACGCCGAAGAGGCCAAAGTTCTCTTCAATGAGGATGCGGGCAATCACCGCCTAACTCTCCACAGTGACGAGTGCCCCAACGAACAATGCCACAATGATCACCGCTATGACGACCGCGGCCACCATCAGGACAGTGGTCGTGATCGGCCAAAAGGGTCCAAAGCTAGTCAATATCGCCGCCACCGACCAGACCACATCATCACCACCGTTGGCAAACCTCGTGCCAAGCGCAACAACGATGAGCAGTACAAGAAGATCCTCGAAGGCCCATGCCCCCTCCACAAGAATAGCAAGCACAAGATGAAGGACTGCCTTGGTTTGGCCAAGGAGTTCTAAGCCAAAAAGAAGGACGATGACAACAACAACGAAGCCAGAGGTCACCGACCACCTGGGGACAACAACGCCTTCCAGGATCACAACAAGGTGGTCGCCACTATCTTTGGGGGCCTCACCGCCGTCGAGAGCAGAAGAGATCAAAAGCTCACCGCCCGCCGAGTGCTCGCCGTCAACACAGAAGCCGCCATCGCCAACCCCAGCTATCGCCCTAGGTCTGAGGTCCCCATCACCTTCAGCAAGGCCGACCAGTGGGCGGACATCCCTTACATAGGGTGTTTCCCCCTCGTACTCGATGCCACTATCAAGAAGGTACTCTTCAGGAAAGTACTCATCGACGACAGAAGCGCTCTGAACCTCCTCTTCGCCGGAGCCCTGAAGGAGCTTGGCCTCGGAATACAAGACCTCACTCCCTCTGACTCCTCCTTCTATGGTGTGGTACCTGGTAGGGCATCCAAACCGCTGGGAGAGATCACTCTCCCAGTACGGTTCGGCATGGCTAGCAATTTCCGCATCGAGCACATCAACTTCTACGTCGCCGACTTCAACACCACCTACCATGCCATACTTGGTTGGCCAGCTCTGGCTAAGTTCATGGCCATACCACACTATGTCGATCTGGTACTGAAGATGCCTTCGCCTACTGGAGTTTTGGCTCTATGGGCCAACCTCTCCATTGCCTACACATATGAAACAAAGAGTCTCGCCCTCGCCGAAGCCACTGACCTCTCCATCCAGATGGCTAGCATGGTCACCGACGCTAAGACTATGCCCGCTGACGACCTAGAGATCCTAGCGCTGGAGCCTCCACGTGCCTCTACCAAGTCCAAAGAAACGAAGGAGGTCGGCCACGGCCTCGACGACCCCACCAAGACAGTCAAGATTGGGGCTCATCTTGACCCCAAATAGGAAAGCGCACTTGTCTCCTTCCAACATGCCAACACCAACGTGTTTGCTTGGAAACCAATAGACAAGTCGTGGGTACCACGGGAGAAGATCGAGCACTCCTTGAATGTCTCGCCGACCGCCAAACCGATCAAGCAGAAACTCCAACGATTCGCACTAAACAAGAAGGAGGCTATTAGGGTAGAAATAAAATGGGTCCTAGCAGCCAGATTTATTAAAGAAGTGTATCATCCTGAGTGGTTAGCAAATCCAGTTCTTGTTCAAAAAAAGAATAAAGAATGGAGAATGTGCGTTGATTACACTGATCTCAACAAACACTTCCCTAAATACCCCTTCGGTCTACCTCGGATAGACGAGGTTGTAGACTCCACTGCCAGCTGTGAACTCCTCTCCTTCCTCGACTGTTACTCCTGCTATCACCAGATATCTCTCAAAGAGGACGACCAGATCAAAATGTCATTCATCATGCTTTCGGTGCGTATTGCTATACCACCATGTCCTTCGGACTCAAGAATGCCGGGGCGACCTATCAAAGGGCCATCCAGATGTGCCTCGATCAATAGATAGGCTGCAACATCAAAGCTTACATCGACGATGTGGTCGTCAAATCCAAGACCGCCAACAATCTTATCGCCGACCTCGAAGAAATGTTTGCCAACCTAAAAAGATACCAATGGAAGTTGAATCCTTCAAAGTGCATCTTTGGAGTTCCATTCGGCATACTCCTGGGCTACATCATCAGTGCTCGTGGTATCAAACCCAACCCCAACAAGGTCTCCGCCATTACCAATATGAAATGGCTAACCTGCGTAAAGGATATATAGAAGCTCACAGGGTGCATGGCTGCTCTCAGACACTTTATATCATGCCTCGGCGAGAAGGGACTACCGTTCTTCAAACTACTTAAGGCCTCTAAGTGCTTCCCCTAGTCAGAAGAGGTTGATACAGCTTTTGAGCAGCTCAAGTTGTTTCTAATGAAGCCTCCGATCATAACAGTGCCTCAACCATTGTCCACCAACATGCTATGGACTGGTGTACCATTGATATGGCCCTTCACATGTAGAAGCTTGAGATGGTTGACGGAGTCATCTGGCTTCTAAAATACAGCGCTCTCCGTTGCGAAGTTAAATTCCACCACCGTAGAGTCATCTGCTACGATGTAGTAATCGGCAGACAAAACAACCACATTGATCTCCCCTCATTCCGGGGTGGCCTCATAGTCAACCATCTCCTCATAGGGAACCTCAAGGACCTCCATGCCAACCAGGGCAGCAACAGTAGTAGCAAAATCATCGAAGGACACCTCAAAGGCACCCAGGACAGCAGGAGTTGGCTCAGCCGACTCCGAAGTTGACTTAGCCGACTCTGGGCTTCTCAAAGCAGCATCAGCAAGGCAAGTCGGCTTAGCTAACTCTGGCACATCCCGAGTGGTAATGTATAGCATTTTGATATTTGCAATAAGCCCTTCTCTTTAACTCATCAGCTGAAGGCAATGTATAATTGATTCTAATATAACCGAATTTCAACAATTCATCAAAGATTCGGTCACATTTAGAGAAATCAAAAGTAAATTTCATTTCCTCATTCTGATTTTTATGAATCGGCTTGAGAGGACAAGTAACCAATTTATTCTCTACTGGCCATTTAATTTCAGCAGCTAAACATTATTTATTATCATCATCAGAATCATCGGAACAGTCAACAACAAAATGCACATTCTGACGATGAGATTTATAAGCATCACAAGACTCTTTAAGGCACGATTCAATTGAAATGGCCTTTTGCATAAGTTGATTAACATTGTGAAACTCATAATGCTCAAGCTTTTCTCTAATACTAGAACATAAACCGGCAAAGCATAAATCAGTTAAATCTCTTTCAAAAATATTTAAATGGAAACATTGGTTCTTAATCTCTCTAAATCGTTTGAAAAAATCATAGACGGACTCATCACGCCCTTGACGAACCGATGCAAGGTGAGACAATCTAGTTTCATGAGCACCGCTATAAAAGTGATTACGAAATTTCTCTTCTAATTCAGACCATAAACTAATAGAACAAGACGGTAATGAAGTAAATCATGCAAAAGCTATGTCAGTAAGAGATAAAGGAAAATTATGAACTTTCATAAAATCATAAGCACTAGCTTCACCTAATTGTGCAAGAAACATCCTAAAATGCTCCATGGTCGATTTACTATCATCACCACTAAATTTTTAAAAGTCAGGTACCCTCCACCCATAAGGTGCTTTTATGAAATTATAAATAGAAGGGTACGGCTTTTGATAAGTATTCCTACTAGATTTAAGTTGCACTCTAAACTATTTTCAAGAGATTTAGCTAGTTCATCTTTAAACCAATTCAAAGCATCATCAAAATCGGTAGTGGGAGCATTAGGAGTAACATTAAAAGTAGGAATTTGACTAGGTGACTATGGTGGGTTTGGTAAAATATTATGTCCAACCGAAGCTCTATTGATTGATGCTCCATAATCGGTTTGAAGAGCTCGACCCAAACTTTGTGCACCAGTACCTGTACGTGTAGATGTGCTAGCACCAGGTTGACCGGCCTTATCGGTTTTAGATGCCGAAGGGGCCAATTGAAATTGCCTAGCCAAAGCATGAGAGGTTTGATTTTCATAAAAATTCAAAGGCATACCAAATTGAGGTTGTTGCACGGCACCCGATTGATCACAATCGGTTGTCTTGCCCTCTAACTTATCCATACGTGCTTGAAATAGATTAGAAAGATACTAAAGATTATTATTATGTAATTTCCTTTAATCTATCAACATCTGAGCAAAATTGGTATGAGTAGGATAAGCATCAATATTTACCTCCTCATCATACTTAGCTTTTTCATCTCCCTCCTCCCCGGCGCCTGAAGATGTGGAAGTAGTAGCATTGCCATAGGCGGGTTCACGGAATTGAGTAACCTTGTCGTGCCGATTCTTGGTGCAGCTCTGCAAAAAAGCCTTGACATCGGCATCGAGCTTGGCTTGTGGCTTCTGGCATAACTCATCTGGAAGCTCGTCCATATTTTGAGGAAAGATCATGTTAGCCTCATTAAAGGGATGGTCTTGTCACCCTTGTCGGTGGCAGTACCATCGTTGCCTCCCATGTTACTAGTAGATTGATTCTTGATTCGCTTTGCTCTCCCCAGCAGAGACGTCAAAAGTATGTTGACATTGAAGATGACCCCAAGCCAACACACCAGCAGGGCCTTAGACGCCAAAGAGGTTGCACACAACCTGCAACGCAGCAAGAACGTGGCGTAATCGATCAAACCGATCTAGAGACCGATAAGACCGATGTAGAGCCTGTTCTCGGCCAGAAAAGCTCCCGAACTTCTGTCGGGAAGACCCATCGGGGAGGACCATGTGGAGGATCTCCTAGGACTAGCAAGGCCACCGAGGATGCCACTGAATCTCGCTAGGAAACTCAACGAACAGCAAGAGGGGTTGAGAGAGGGGAATTAGGGCAAAAGGAGTTGATAGATTGGTTTGTACGACGATTGGATAGATAGGAACTCAATCGGCCCTGATCCTCTCATATATATAGAGGGAGGTGGTCTTATCCCAGTAGGAAACCTCTCGAAGACTTAATCTCTAAGTTTCCCATGAGTTTAGAAGAGTTAGAATCGAGTTTGGACTCTCCCTGATTCGGACTGCAAAAATCAGAAGTTCTGACAAGGGTCAGAAGTTCTGATTTTCGCGCAAAGCTAGCACCTCCAGGCGAACATCAGAAGTTCTGACAGGGTCAGAAGTTCTGATTTCCGCACAAAGCTAGCACTTTTAGGTGAAAATCAGAAGTTCTGATTTTCGCACAGACTCAGAACCTCCATGTGAAAATCAAGGGGTCAGAAGTTCTAGTAGGGTGATATTTTCTTGAGGGAACAACTCCTTCATCCAGACTCCGAATTAGACGTTCTATATATGTGTTTTGACCGTCTCGATGAGAGGAACGCAATGGTGAAATTCGCTCCATATTTTGACAATTTCATAGAGTGGACAATTTTGGTTGTCAACAAGCCTATTTGCTCTTTAATCGGATCTCGTCAACAGCGTCATTGTACAGCTAGGACTAGTAATAGGTTACGATAGATGGACAATACCTCAGTGCTAATGTTTTTTAATCTCCGGTCACATCACGGAGAACTCCTAGCAAGTCGAGGATCTATTATTAGGAACCTAACTAAATAAACTACATTCAATTCATTGCCTCAATGCTAGTATATTAGAGCCTTATAGTCAATTATAAAAAGAAGATACAATTTTGCCTTTAATTGTACACTTTGAACAACACCGAAATAATAATTTGAAAATTAATTAGTATATTTGTTTTGACTTTTAAGTAACTTATTTTTTTGATCAACTAGGAGAGATGCCTATCATTATATTTGTTTTGAGTAAAGGAGGATAGCAGTAAAATTTGAAGAATATTTAAAGAGCGAAGGGATTCTTCTGTCCTGCTTTTTTTACTTCCCAAAATGTCATCGTATCTCTCCTGATCTGTATTTGACCTGGACTCATGATCACCTCGTGCAATAGGTTATACATTGTAACACACCGATATGTTGTCAATAAAATTTTAAATTTCAACCCCATATACAGTTATTTGTAGGCATTTGCTTACATGATCAATTAAAACATGTTGTCCGCTTCTTAGCACTGAATGAACCATTTATAATCAGCCTTAGTAGGTGACAATGGTTAGCTGGGAGCATGATAGCATCAAAAACCCAACAACCACGAAAGTAAGGTGGCACAAGCTCTCATGATTACTGAACCTTCAGAAAACAAAAAAGGGGTTCTTTTTCCGGCTTCTCACTAATGCTTGGCCTTGTGTATAAATAGAAAGGGACATCTCAAAGAGGCGTCTATCATTTCGCAGTCCATGAGCTGAGCGAAATCTGCCGAGCCACAAATCTCGAGAAATAAGTCAATCATTCCCACAGTGCAGTGGCACAACAGGCGAAATCTCACTGTCTAGCTGCTGATCCTATCTTCTTCTTGTTTCCATGTATGTGGGTCATCCTTTGAACAATGTGGGGTCCTGAAATGAGTAGGCTTTTCAGGTACATTCTTGAGGTGGACATCTTAATGTTTGCTAGACTTGATTCATCTTTGTTTCTTTGCTCACATTAACCAGTCCTGACTTGTTCCATCCTATTGTTATAGGTGCTGTTTTAGAGTTCTAACTTCTAACCACCACATGAGAGAAACATTGTGTTCCCAGTTTCAGTATTTTGCGGTAGGCCCAACTAAACAACATTGCTGAAACTCTTTCCAGTATTCATATGCAGCTTGCTCGGCCCAACTTTTTCTGCTGTCTGAAAAATATTGACCTGATAGATGCCGTGTTTGATGCAGAAACACATCCAGGTCCACATTCCAAAGCCGTGGCAGATTAGTGCTGCATCATCCTTTGCCAAGAAAGAATTGCACGAGTTCTGATAATATATTTCATTAGCTTTTTCTTTGAAAGCTACTCATTGCAATTGCTGGAAGAGTAATAAATTCGAGGCAGCTGGTCTTCCTTTCATTTTTTTTTGTTCCAAGAAGGGAACTTTACCAATTGGCATTGCCCTTCCACGCTATAATGAACGTCACTGGACATAAAACTGATTTTAGGCTTTGATTTGTTTCAGCAAAAGTAGCATTTACCTTCATCGCTAAAAAAAGTAACCCCAATATTATAAAAAAACTAGGCACGTTAATTGAACTTAACGCTTGGATACTGTTGTACTGTGGATTTCAGTTCGTCATACTCTGTCAAACATCCGTTCCTTCAATTCATTCATAGAAGCCAAGCAACCTTATAGTGTTCTCTACATTTTTTCCCCTATTGCGCCTGTAGATTAGGAATAATAGTATTCTACATTTAAACTTCAGAGTTCAGACTTGAAAAACGTGATCCGTTTTTCATCAAATTGTAGAGAGCACAATATTCAGAAAATCTTATTCATTAATTTTCACAACTCAGATGTTCAAGTTATAAAATATATTTTTTAGAAAGTGGTAGTGCTCCATTATTCCAGAAATAGTTGTATATCGAAGAGCCCTAGTAAAAAATATTGAGTTTTTCTTTAATGAAGCAATGATTTTTTTTATTGGGCTGGTGTTTCACTAAAAATTATTTTGTTAAGCTGTACAACGTCCGACCAGGCTAGGGAGCAAGTTTGGATAAGAGGTAATCGAGAAGCAACACTTACCAATAATAGGTAATGATAATCTTCACATTCCAAGGTCATGAATATAGTGATCTTGTTGAATACACAAATACCATTGCAAAAGTTGAATATTTAAGACTTTAAAGTACACTGAGATCATGTGCAAATCTCCTATCCTGAGTTTGTTTTCATGTTGTCCATTATTTGTATATACATGCTTAGCCTAGAAGCCTAAGTAACTAAAAAAATCTCAACTCACTTTTACTAGTGTTACACTTGTGTAACAGATTAGTATGTACATAGCAGACGTGACACTTAGTCATGACATACCACGGCACTCATAATATTACTTGGGTATATCAACAGTGGTGAGTCGATTCATTGAAGAAAGAGGCATCCATATAATCATAATAAGTTGGAGTCAACTCCTAGGCCAAAAGCAGGGCCACACATATTTGTTTTTTTAAAGGTGATTCACAACTCCCTAACCTTTACATTGTTACACCACTTACGCTTGCTTTCGTTGCCACTCCACACAATTGTTGTCATTTTGGCCCTTGCTTTCGGAACCTCAACAAAAGTTTGAGATCCACCACACCCTTCTAGATCTACAGCCAAGTTAGGATCCACCATGCCATCATGCCAGATCTGTGCTTGCTCCAACTGCCTCAAGTCAGACACCCCTAGGTCAAGATCTTCTACTGTCTTCACTGGTTGTGCATTCTCGCCTCTAGTTCCTCCATCATGCTCAGATCTACGTTCGCTGCTACCTCAAGTCCTCAACAGTGATAAGTTGTGATTTTGATAGCGAGTATACTAGGATCAATCCTTTTTATTCGTCAATGGTTGACTCTCAAGTACGAATTTATTCTTTTCTCCGTGATATGAGTAGGCTTTCCAATGCTGATGACCATATTTGGGCATCCCACGTTGGTCCATGCATCCACTGGAGAAGCCCTAAGACCACCACATGCAACAATCTCATGTATATCTCCTACTTAAGCTCCAATTGTGTAGGGGACTAGGACGAGCTGCACTACTCCAAGGTAACTTGTAAACCTTGTCCTTGGTATTGGTGAGCTTGCTATTCAAGGTAGCCACTGGCCAGCAACCCCAAGCTTAGGTCTGTTATCTTAGTTATCATAGGTACTATACATACTATTAATATTTTCTCAAGAAAGATGCATACTGTAAGTGCAAGGGACCAGACAATTGCGTAGTACTGTGAACCTTAAAAGAATGTTACCTTGGTGTCATGTGCCCATCCTGATCCACTGAACTTTCTACAGCTTGTCTAACAATAGAAAAAGTGGCTTTGCAGGGGTCTATTTTGTTAATAACGTAGGCCGTTAAAGAAACAATTGGTGGGGATTAATCGTACCAGTACAAGTACAAGGAAAATTCAAAAAAAGCGTACATGTACAAGGAACAAGGGACTCCTTTATGTTGTGGGGTAAAGTCCTTTTTTTTTACCTACAAATTTACGCGGTAGTCTGATTTTCAACCTTAAATATGAAAATGGATAACAAATACTCTCCAGTTATCAAAACCGGACAAATTTGGTTCTCGCGCCGGTTTTAAAGGTGATTTTCTATTTTGTAAAATATAATAATTTGACTTACTATCTAAAAATTCATAAATAATTTATGATTTGAATAAATTAATTATGAATTCCTGGAGACCAAACTGGATTATTAATATAATAATAATAAAATAGAAACCACCTTTAAAACCATGCAAATGACCAAATTTATCCGTTTTTGACAGTTGGAGGGGGTGTGTCGCTCGATTTCATAGCTCAAGGTTGAAAATCAAACTACCGTGCAAGTTTGAGGGTGAAAAATTAGACTTTACCCTATATTGTACTATAATAGTAAAAATGGTAATTAGTATCATGAAACCATTTGTATAGTCAAGTCCGTATCATTTGCGCAGGTAGTTTTTAATTTGAGATGGTTGTTCACTGTCTTGAAATGATCGTTTGTACAAGTAGGTGAGAAACTCATGGCTAGGGTTTGTTCGGTTTTGGTGGGGATTGGAGGAGAACTAAGGAGGTTGTGGGGGGTTATTAAACCCCCCTACAAGTTAAAATCATCCTCAACCCCTTTCAATCCCCTCCAATTTGTTTTGGGAGGGGATTAAGCAAACAAGGCCTAAGGCATTTGCTATGCCCAGCCTTTTCTTAAAACCTATGATGAGTATGGAAGCCTTGGAAAATTTAGATAGTCATTTGCCTTAGGTTTGGGTTCGCTGACCTAAGATTGGATCGACCGACTCTTCTCCTGTGTAAGGACATGCTGCAATCTTCCAAAAGACGTAACTTTTGCGTCTAAACTTTAAGTTGGATGAACCAGAAGGCTGTTCATTCGCCTCGATGAGCTCTTCGACATGGTAGAGGCAACTATGTGATTTGATCAAGTATTTCACTATGTACAAAGTCATATTTGTTCATGTCCAAATGAGCTCTTGTTTATGTATCACTAATCCTTGGACTTTTGGCCATGGGTTATTGTTGCTCTTGATATTTATGGTATTTGTGCATTGAATTATCCATATTCCCCGCAAAATATGTTGTGACACAAAACTTGTGGGGCATATTAGATTAAGCCCTACAGTTATGGTGTAAGCATGAAAGTTGTCATTTTATACTATTTTGGCGATTGGATTAGTTAAGGGCCGCTAACAGTGTTGACTTCAAGGAGCAACGATGCCAATTGCTAGAGGGAGCGAAAGAGACATGGAAATAGGATGGACATGTCGATCGAGTGGTTGATCATGGAGAGTGTGCATTGCATTTCCAAGTAAAGACAGGAAGACAAGGGATAAAGAGACATTCACCACATTCTCTCTCTCTCCTCAAAACTAAATAAATATTATAATCTCTGTAATGTTCTGTGAAACCTAACCATATTTTCATAATGGTATCCAACAAATTATGGCATCCACTGTGTGAAATGGCTAAAACCACATTTATTTGATGTCGCCGGTGTTTTCCTAAACATTAAACAGTAACTGACCTACCATTTAGCCATTATTTGGCTAAAAGGACATTTAATTAAATGGGCTAAACAACCAATTAAATAAGATAAAATGACTGGTTAAACAGAAGGAAGATACAATTGTGTGGCATCTATATGTATCTATATGTCTTATAAAATCAAACCCTACTAACATTTAATCTCTACATGTAAGCTATCCGCATGCAAACTCACTAAGTGCTATATCATCACTCAATAATAAAATACTACATCATCTTCACCAAGTGCAGGGAATCTATGCCATACTACTCTCTTTGTCTACAAAAGGATACATACTACTACAGATTGATTTATCACTATCGCCACTTTCACTGCCGTAGCAATAGAATCGACGGTGTGATACATCCACCATCAGTTGACCGATAGTGAGGCCTCCTAAGGGGGGAAACAGGCAGTTGAAACTACCACCACCGATGGGTTAACGGTAGATGCGGCAGTGGTATTGGGGTAGCATTTCCTCCATCGCATGAAAAGTCGGGCCGACTGAGATACGCGTTTTGGCCGACGGTCCAAAACTAGCATTTGGTCAACCGGCGGTAAAAATTCAGCGTGAGTGTTGAATGGCCTCAACTTCCAAGGTCGTCAAATCACCATTACTTCCGCCGCCTGAAACCAAAGAGCCGTACCCACTGCTCTACAAATTCTTCAAGCCCGATGCCCTCTAAAACCACCCCCCTTCTTCATCCATCATTCCCTTGTCTTCCAATCTGCGAAGAAAATGTTGGACAGCCCTATCAAGTTTTCAAGCAGCCCGTCGTCCAGCGAGGATGACTTGCCAGCCCACTAGTCCTCCGAGGAGGACATCTCCTCCAATGACTGGATGCCTTCTGATTATAGTCCTCCATGGAGCTCCGAGAAGGAGTACCCGGAGGACGAGGACGAGGAGGACGACACCGATGCCGATGATGATGACGACTCCGACGACGACGACGACGACCCCAACTCTGACTTCGACTCGCCTCCTCCCAAGTGAGCGAGGCGATCATATTTAGATTAAGTAGTTTATAGTTAGTATAAGTAGTTATAATAGTTTATGTTAGTTATTATGTTTCCAGACGAGTACAATCATATACTCGTCCAAATTGTATTTATTTGTATATTGAATGAATCAATGAAAAAAGTTCTTTGAAATATTATGTTTTCTACTGTAGTTCTTGCTACCTATCTTTGATCCTTGCTATATTCCAGGAGATATTGCTACTCGATGAATGTTTTTTTCTTTTTCTTAATATATATGAATGAAAAGTAAAAACTGTCATGTACGGTTCCGGTTGTTTCCAGGAGAATCTAATAGCAGTTCAACTACTAACAATCATCGTATTATAGTGTTGGATTAGCGTGGCAATGGCTGGCTTAATACGGATGTTGTTTACCTTGTCTCATGCTGTCCGTTCTCGCTGCCGATCAATCTGGATCGCCCATTTGGAAAAGAAACCTAGAACTGCCCGGTCCGTTTCCCAACTCCTATGGGGGGTACGACCCCGGATACCCATGGCAGACTACATGGGCTGCGCCCCCAGGGGTGGTCCAACCCATAAGACGAAGCCTTGCAGAGCTCAGCGCGCTCCGCAAGACACCGAGAAGATATCCTGAAGATACTACGAGATCTGTTAGGATACGTTCGACCCCATGATTCATGTAATATGTTATTACTTTTCGGTTATCTCCTAGATCTAACCGACTTGTAACCCTCCCCTAGACTATATAAGGCGGGCAGGGACCCCCTCAAAAGACACGCAAGATCATACGATCGCCAATACAAACCAACAAACCACAGGAGTAGGGTATTACGTCGTGCTGACGACCCAAACCTATCTAACTCTTGTGTCTCTGTTGCCTTCTTGTTCTCGATTACACGCATCTCTGCCGATCAATCTACCTTCGTGGGATACCCCTCGGAGGACTGCCGATGATATTCTATCGACAGTTGGCCCGCTAGGTAGGGGTGTGCATGCTGTTTCATGTCGAACAAGATGGTACGTTTTGCAGGCTCTTCATCCTCCCCGTAGCCCGGCTAGATCTTCATGGTCAGATTGATCTCCTGGATCATCAATGCTGACGGAGACGGAGAAATCATCGAGCCAGTGCAGATCGATTCTGCGCCGACCACCCCAACACCTACGACTGTAGATCTGATCTTGGAACTGCCTCTGAGGTTGTCTTTATCAATGATTCACCACCCGCTCCCCCGCTATCCGAGGAAGCGGATCAGCAACGATGATCTGATCACATCCATCGATCAGGTTGGCCAGAAGCTCGCCGACTACCTCTCCATCGCAGAATCGGTTCTGACCACTCTAGTTTAGCACCGACCACCATACGATTTAGATCCATCGAAGGCCGATCAGAAAACTCTAGGGGTTACGGCCCTACCCTTTGGGCTCACCAGCATCATGGCCTCCTAAAAAGATGCCCTAAGGGGCAAATTCGCCGACCAGGTGGGAGACATCTATCCTCTCGCCGACCAGATCGCCGACCAGCTCTCGCCGACTATAAACATGCTGCAAATCGGTCGATGTCCCAAAGCATCCCTCCAAACCATCCTGGAGAAAAACCTAGACTCCGAGTCCTAGGCTCAACGGAGACTATCGCCGAAACCGCCATCATTCAACCTCCTTTCCCACCCTTCCGAGGAGCCGAGATTTTCAATGTTAGCGTCGACAACCCTCCACGAGATGGGGAAACCGACGAGGACCGCGCCGCTCATGTCAATAGGAACGCCAACTGTGTGCAGCGCTGAGCAAATGAGGCCGCCATTGTGCTAACCGAGGCTGCTCGCAACGAATAGCTTGACTCGCAAGGGAGGCCACGTCCACTCCAACATAACCTCAACGACAAATTCGTCTAGGTCAACGGCCACAATGTCTACAAGACCCCAAGTGCCAACTTGGCCGTGGCCGCCAATGAGCTCGCCTGGCTCGAGCAAACACCAGAAGTCACCAAGGTCGCCGCAATGCACAAAGCTGCACACTGCTAGGTCAACGAGATCCGCTAGGATCAGAGACCTTCCTACTCGACGGGCACGATTCGCTGATCCACCGTGCCAAGATCCAATCGCCACCCTAGCAGAAGCCGTTTCGCCGATCAACAGTGTGATGATGGACAACCACTAAGGGGGAGCTATGGGGAACCGCATCGACTACCCTCGCCAACATGACCAAGAAGTCGACTAAGATGTCTGAGCGCACATCAATGATCTTCGAGACGCGCGATGTCATATCAACGGGCGCCGTTTCTCTCGCCATGAAGAGGATCTATGCCGACATCAAGAATACAAGCAAGAGTTTGGTAATCTAGATGCAGCCCTCCTACCACTCAACGCCGGCAACACCATAGATCACGACGGTGATGATCCCGAAGGGCCCCGAGCATTCATAAGGGCACTCCGAACACTATAGTGGCCCCATGGTTTCAAGATCACTGGGGTCGAGCCCTACGAGGGGCAGATAAACCCCACACAGTGGCTATAAGCTTATGCCACCGCCGTGCGCGCCACCGGGGGAGATACCAGTGTCATGGCAAACTATCTTCCTGCCATGCTCACGCCAACTGTGATTTACTGGCTCACAAGCCTCGCCCTGGACTCCATTGGATCCTAGGAACAGCTGAAGAAGGACATCACGGACAACTACATGGCTACGTGTACTCGGCCGGGCACCGAGCATGATTTGAATCGCATCTATCAGAAATCATCCGAGCTCCTTCGTAGCTACATCAGACATTTTTCTGAGATGAGGAACTCTATTCCCAACATCACGGAAGCGGAAGTTATCACCTCCTTCATCTGAGGACTCCATCACCACAACCTCTGCTCCAAGTTTAATCGTAAGCCGCCAAAGAGGATTGGTAACATGATCACGACCGCCGATCAGTATGTCGACGCCGAAGAGGCTGAAGTTCGCTTCAACAAGGATGCGGGCAATCACCGCCCAACTCGCCATGGCGATGACCACCCCAACGAACGACGCAACAATGACTGCTGCAACGACGACCGCGGCCACCATCAGGACAGTGGCCGTGATCAGCCGGAAGGGTCCAAAGCTAGTCAATATTGCCACCGTCAACTAGACCACATCATGCCACCGTTAACAAACCTCACGCCAAGTGCAACTACGATGAGCAGTACAAGAAGATCCTTGAAGGCCCATGCCCCCTCCACAAGAATAGCAAGCACAAGATGAAGGACTGCCTTAGTTTGGCTAAGGAGTTCCAGGCCAAAAAGAAGGACGACGACAACGACGACGAAGCCAGAGGTCATTGACCACCTGGGGACAACAACAACGCCTTCTAGGATCACGACAAGGTGGTTGCCACTATCTTCGGGGGCCTCGCTACCGCCGAGAGCAGAAGAGATCAAAAGTTCATCGCCCGCCGGGTGCTCGCCATCAACACAGAAGACGCCATCGCCCACCCCAGCTATCGCCCTTGGTCTAAGGTCCCCATCACCTTCAGCAGGGCTGACAAATGGGTGGACTTCCCTTACACAGGGTGTTTCCCCCTCATCCTCGATGCCACCGTCAAGAAGGTACTCTTCAGGAAAGTACTCGTCGATGGTGGAAGTGCTCTGAACCTCCTCTTCGCCGGAGCCCTAAAGGAGCTAGGCCTCGGAATAGAAGACCTCACTCCCTCTGACTCCTCCTTCTGGGGTGTGGTACCTAGCAGGGCATCCAAACTGCTGGGAGAGATCACTCTCCCAGTATAGTTTGGCACGGCTAGCAATTTTTGCGTCGAGCACATCAACTTCTACGTCGCCGACTTCAACACCGCCTATCACGCCATACTTGGCCGGCTAGCTTTGGCCAAGTTCATGGCCATAACGCACTATGCCTATCTGGTACTGAAGATGTCTTCACCAGCTGGAGTTCTGGCTCTATGGGCCAACCTCTCCGTCACCTACGCCTATGAAACAGAGAGTCTCGCCCTCGCCAAAGCCACCGACCTCTCCATCTAGATGGCTAGCGTGGTCATCGATGCCAAGACAGTGCCCACCGATGACCTAGAGATCCCAGCGTTGGAGCCTCCATGTGCCTCTGCCAAGTCCAAAGAAACGAAGGAGGTTGGCCTCGGCCTCGATGACCCCACCAAGACCGTCAAGATTGGGGATCATCTCGACCCCAAATAGGAAAGCACGCTCATCTCCTTCCTATGTGCCAATGCCGACATGTTTGCTTGGAAACCTGCAGACATGCCGTGGGTACCACGGGACAAGATCGAGCACTCCTTGAATGTCTCGCCGACTGCCAAACCGATCATGCAGAAACTCTGATGATTCACGCCAGAAAAGAAGGAGGCTATTAGGGTAGAAATAAAAATGGCTCCTTGCTACCGGATTTATTAAAGAAGTGTATTATCCTGAGTGGTTAGCAAATCCAGTTCTTGTTCAAAAAAAGAATAAAGAATGAAGAATGTGCGCTGATTACACTAATCTCAACAAACACTGCCCTAAAGACCCCTTCGGTCTGCCTCGGATAGACGAGGTTGTAGACTCCACTGCCAGCTACGAACTTGTCTCCTTCCTCGACTATTACTCCGACTATCACCAGATATCTCTCAAAAAGGACGACCAGATCAAAACGTCATTCATCACGCCTTTTGGTGCGTATTGCTATGCCACCATGTCCTTCGGGCTCAAGAACGCTAGGGCGACCTATCAAAGGGCCATCTAGATGTGCCTCGATCAATAGATAGGCCGCAACATCGAAGCTTACATCGACGATGTGGTCGTCAAATCCAAGAACGCCGACAATCTTATCGCCGACCTCAAAGGAACGTTCACCAACGTGAAAAGATACCGATGGAAGTTGAATCCTTCAAAGTGCATCTTTGGAGTTCCATCCGTCATACTCCTGGGCTACATCGTCAGCACCTACGGTATCGAACCCAACCCTGACAAGGTCTCCGCCATCACCAATATGAAATGGCCAACCTGTGTAAAGGATATACAGAAGCTCACAGGGTGCATGGCTGCTCTCAACCGCTTTATATCATGCCTCGGTGAGAAGGGACTACCATTCTACAAACTACTTAAGGCCTCCGAGCGCTTCTCCTAGTCGGAAGAGGCTGATACAGCTTTTGAGCAGGTCAAGTTGTTTCTAACGAAGCCTCCGATCATGACGGCGCCTGAACCATTGTCCACCAAGATGCTATGGACTGGCGTACCATTGATATGGCCCTTCACATGTAGAAGCTTGAGATGGTTGACAGAGTCATCTGGCTTCTAAAATACAGCGCTCTCCATTGTGAAGTCAAATTCTGCCGCCATAGAGTCATCTGCTACGATGTAGTAATTGGTAGACAAAACAACCACATTGATCTCCCCTCATTCCGGGGTGGCCTCATAGTCAACCATCTCCTCATAGGGAACCTTAGGGTCCTCAATGCCAACCAGGGTAGCAACAGTAGTAGCAAAATCATCGGAGGACACCTCGGAGGCACCCGGGACAGCAGGAGTTGGCTCAGCCAACTCCGAATTCAGCTTAGCCGACTCTGGGCTTCCCAAAGCAGCATTAGCAAGGGAAGTTGGCTTAGCCGACTCATGAGTCGGCTTAGCTGACTCTGGCACATCCCAGGCGGTAGGGGCTGCCAAAGTTGGCTTAGCTGACTGACTCAGCACAGGAGTTAGCTTAGTCAACTCTAAAGTTGGCTGAGCCATCTGGCCAACAGCAGTAGCGGTGTTCTGATCTTCCAAAGGATTTTTGACGTGTATGGGGTTGAGAATTTCACCCTCCATCTTGGCAAGCTTCTCCCTCTTCTGTTTCTTATGTCGGGCACGCTACAACTTATGCCTTTGAGTTTTATTCAACCCACGAGGACACCATATGGGTTGTCGATACTTAGAATCTCCTTCGGAGCGCTTCTTTTCTTCAATTCCAGCAACATCTTTGGGAGCTTCATCTTGCTTACATACTGGAATTTCTTCAATTACAATCGGCCCATCATGATTAATGATAGGAGCTTCCATGGAGCCAATTGTGATGGTCGATTGAGGCCTAGCTCTTGGTGGGAAACAACGGGAACCTCAACCTTCTTAGGCACATGGACTTGCTACATTGGTGCCTTTCCTGATTCCTATGGAGTCACAGTCCTGAAAATAATCACGCGGTCTTGACTTGCACCACTGGAGCTCGACTGACCATTATTCAATCGGCTAAACACGGAGGTCCTTCAGATTTGACCAGCAGGCTCTCCCCACCTTTGTTTACTATGCATAGGCGCCGTCGGAGGATACGGCACCCAAACCCCATAGGGACCCCATTATGGCATAACCAGAGGCAGAATTGGGGGACCCCAACGAGATACATGAGGAAGAACTCTCTGAGACGGAGTTATTGGTTGCACCACCGCCAATTGATTGATCTTGTCATCTTCCCGCTTAGTAGAGTAGACCCTCTTTCTTTTAATGGCCAATTCTGGGAATCGGCCTTTTGTTGCTTATACTTGGTCATGCGCCTGTCAAAGGTGCATTGCTTCTTCACGAACTCTCCCTGGTTCTTCTTCTCATTGGTCTTCCAGGTGCTAATCTCCGGTCGTTGTGGAACAAATGTGCGCAAAGCATGAACACTGGAGGCGCCAAAGCTGTTGGAACCAGGGGAGTCGGCTAAGCTGGCTGGTGTAGTCAGCTCAGTCGACTTGGTTAAGGTGGTGGCAGCCGACTCCCTGAGTCAGCTAAGCCAACTGGCCCTGCTGTGTGCTAGAGTCGGCTTGGCCAAATGGTTGAGTCAGCCTAGCCGGCCTCTACTGTGCTGCTGTTGTTTCATACGACCGTTGCCTTCTCAAATATTATGTTGATCCAGCGGTGATCTTCAACTTGTTCTTGCCTTCATCATCCTTCTCAAGCACCACTTTGCGTCCCGAATTCGTTTCAACATTCGGCGCTACACGTGGTTCGCCGATAATCACGTTCTTGACTTGGGCTTTATCGGCTTGCTCTAGACAAATCAAAACAGCGAGCGCCCCTGCTTCAACCATGTGCATGGGAAAAGGGGTCTTATCAACATGCATTTTAGTAAGAATCAATCGTCCCTCATTAAGGGCCGATTGGACCTGCCGACGAAAAACATTGCAATCATTAGTGTCATGAGAAAAAGAATTATGATATTTGCAATAAGCCCTTCTCTTTAACTCAACAGCTGAAGGCAATGTATAATTGATTCTAATATAACCAAATTTCAACAATTCATCAAAGATTCGGTCACATTTAGAGAAATCAAAAGTAAATTTCATTTCCTCATTTCGATTTTTCTGAATCGGCTTGAGAGGACAAGTAACCAATTTATACTCTGCTGGCCATTTAATATCAGCAGCTAAACATTCTTTATTATCATCATCAGAATCATCGGAACAGTCAGCAACAAAATGCACATTTTGAAGATGAGATTTATAAGCATCACGAGACTCTTTAAGGCGTGATTCAATTGAAATGGCCTTTTGCATAAGTTGATTAACATTGTGAAACTCATAATGCTCAAGCTTTTCTATAATACTAGAACATAAACCGGCAAAGCATAAATCAGTTAAATCTCTTTCAGAAATATTTAAATGAAAACATCGGTTCTTAATCTCTCTAAATTGTTTGAAAAAATCATGGATAGACTCATCACGCCCTTGATGAACCGATGCAAGGTGAGACAATCTAGTTTCATGAGCACCGCTATAAAAGTGATTATGAAATTTCTCTTCTAATTCAGCCCATAAACCAATAGAACAAGATAGTAATGAAGTAAACCATGCAAAAACTGTGTCAGTAAGAGATAAAGGAAAATTATGAACTTTCATAAAATCATAAGCACTAGCTTCACCCAATTATGCAAGAAACATGCTAATATGCTCCATGGTCGATTTACTATCATCACCACTAAATTTCTAAAAGTCAGGTACCCTCCACCCATCAGGTGCTTTCATGAAATCATAAGTAGAAGGGTACGGCTTTTGATAAGTATTCCTAGTAGATTTAAGTTGCACTCCTAAACTATTTTCAAGAGATTTAGCTAGTTCATCCTTAAACTGATTCAAAGCATCATCAAAATCGCTAGTAGGAGCATTAGGAGTAACATTAAATGTAGGAATTTGACTGGGTGACTATGGTGGGTTTGGTAAAATATTATGCCCCACCGAAGCTCTATTTGTTGATGCTCCATAATCGGTTCGAAGAGCTCAACCCAAACTTTGTGCACCAGTACCTATATGTGTAGATGTGCTAGCACCAGGTTGACCGGCCTTATCGGTTTTAGATGATGAAGGGGCCGATTGAAATTGGCTAGCGAAAGCATGAGAGGTTTGATTTTCATAAAAATTCAAAGGCATACCAAATTGAGGTTGTTGCACGACACCCGATTGATCACAATCGATTGTCTTGCCCTCTAACTTATCCATACGTGCTTGAAGTAGATTAGAAAGATGCTGAAGACTATTATTATGCAATTTCCTTTCATCTATTAACATCTGAGCAAAATTGGCATGAGTAGGATAAGCATCAGTATTTACCTCCTCATCATACTTAGCTTTTCCATCTCCCTTCTCCCTGGCGCCTGAAGATGTGGAAGTAGTAGCATCACCATAGGCGGGTTCATGGAATTGAGTAACCTTGTCATGCCGATTCTTGGTGCAGCTCTCCAAGAAAGCCTTGACATCGGCATCGAGCTTGGCTTGTGGCTTCTGGTGTAACTCATCTAGAAGCTCGTCCATATTTTGAGGAAAGATCATGTTAGCCTCATTGTAGGGATGGTCTTGTCACCCTTGTCGGTGGTAGTACCATAGTTGCCTCCCATGTTGCTAGTAGATTGATTCTTGATTCGCTTTGCTCTCCCTAGTGGAGTCACCAAAAGTATGTTGACGTTGAAGATGACCCCAAGCCAACACACCAGTAGGCCCTTGGATGCCTGTAACACCCTAAATTTTGCCTCTTTTGAAAATAGGTTTAAAATGATTTATTTCTGAATTTTGAGCTCATAAAATATAGGAAAATAATTTTTTTTATTAAGTTAAAATTCATCATAAGGTTTAGCAACATGTTTGAGCATACATGCCCTTGTATTTGATTTATTTAGTTGAGTGGTTTTGATTGAAAATTTAAAATGGTTTAAATTGCTTTTGCAAATGAAATTAAAAAAAATGGTCTTGAAGTAAAAGAAAAGAAAGAAAAGAGAATTAGGAAATAAAAACATTTAAAAAGTTGTAAAAATTTATTTTTGAAAACTTACCAAAATTGTTCAACTTACTTTGAATTTAAAGTATATTTGAAATAATATTTAAATTTGGTTTTGATTCTAGGTTCAAATGAATTGAAAACCCATTTGAAAAAGAGTTAGGGAAATCAAATTTGGAAAAAAAAACTCTCCATCTCTCTTCTAGCCCGTGGCAGCAGGAAGCCCAGCAGACCGGCCTAGCTACTTTCTTCCCCACCTGGCCTTCTCCTTCCCCCGGCCTATCTTTGTTTCCTCCGCGCGCAGCCCAGCTCCTCCTCTCTTGCATTCGGCCCAGTACTTTCTTTCCCCTGCTGTGGCGCCAGCCCGTTTCCCCCAGCCCAGCAAAGCCGCACCGACCGAATCCACTACCGTAGCCCAACTCAGCAGCAGCTCGCGCCACGCCCTCTCTCCCTCACCGACCGTCTAGGACCGCCTGTCAGCACCGCCTTCTCCCTCACGTAGCCCCACTAGAGTCTGCTGTCGACGCCACCCGGGAGTCCCACGCCGCCCTGCCTTGCTCAGTTGCGTGCAACCCACATCCTCCGGCCTCTTAAATATCGGAGCCGAGCCCACGCCGCCCTCGCCTAACCCGATTGTGAGCCACCGCGTTGCTTGAGTGCTCGCAGCCGCCTAGCCCTAAGCGCCACCGCAAGAGCCACCGCCCGTCGAGCACCGCGCTACCTCCGTTGTTCCCCGTTCGCTTCTCTCGATTCCGGTGAGTTCCCCATCCTCTCCTCTCTCTCCCGGACTTTCCCTTTCGAAAAACCAAGCTCTGTAGGCCAAGAACGAACGTCGTCGCCGAGCTCTCCTTGCTCCGGCCATGGTGCCGCCGTGGACACCTTGCCGCCGGCCCTGTTCCAGCCACTTCCTCTTCCTGTTATGATCCTAGCCGTCCAAATCTAGATCAATGGCTATGAATAGAACTTACCCCTTTGCTGCGAGTATTGCAAAACCCCCCCCTTACAACTATTTAAGTCTTAACCCGCAGTCTCTGTCTTTCTTTCAAAAGAGACCCTCGGATTTTTGTTTATAGAATCCGCGGTCCATTACGTATTGGATAGAATCCGTCTTATTCTTTTAAAAGCGTATTTTAATCGGTTGACTTCAAAAATACGTTTTCAGCTATTTACAATTTTGTCACTATCTTCCATAAGCCATAAAATCCCCATTTTAACTCCGATTTGACCCGTTCAAATTGTGTTAGGTTCGTCATTTCATAATCTACATGTTCATACTACTGTTAAGTAGGTTTTCAACTATTGAAATTCGAGGTTAGTTTTTATCTATTATTTTATTAAAGGAAATCTTGTTTAAATCATATCTTCTACGTTTTAACTCCGTTTTAGCCCATTCAAGTTATGTTAGATTCATAGCGACGAGATCTACGCGTTAGTAATAGTGATTACCATGTCACTATTTCTAGAATTTCATGGTTTAAACTCTAATTTGAATAGTAATTATGCAACTGGGTTTTCAAAATAAAATATGATTTGTTTTACTTTAGTATTATATTTCAAACTTAAATTTGACTTAATTTATATTATCTATAAAAATATCTTATATATTTTTATATAATTAAAACACATGAAGCTAATAGTTTTATGAGTAGGTCTCTCGGTAGTTGTATCTTTTCAACCGTAGCTCCGATTACTGTGCTTTTCATGTCTGTGTGTTCGTAGCAAGACGTTGATTCATTTTACAAACTTTTTATCCTAATTTCATGTTTGGTGTACTGTTCTAATTTAGATCTATTGTTTGCTTCATGTATGATTGCATGAATGTTTGTGTGGTGCTTTATGATCTTGTCTAGTCGGTGAGATATACGTGGTGATCAAGAAAAAGAAGAAGAACGTTGAAGAATAAAGCTTACCAAAGGATTGGTGTTTAAGGAAAGTATAGCATAGGACCATCCCTGTTACCTGTTCACCTTTAATCATTTAATTCATATTGCATGTGTCTACCTTGATTGCCACTAAGGATTTACTAGTACTTTGTACCCTGTACCTTGATACCTTTGGGTTATTGCATTGGGTAGTATGAAGCTAGCGCTCAACTACAACCATGATCTTGTAACTTGACTAATGGTATATGCAATAAACATTAAAAGATGCTTTTTAGCAACATGGAACAAGGGGGCTAGAGCATTGGGCTATTTTTATGGTGCTCTAGATTCCTCTCCCTAAGGACTTATCTGTAAGTGATCATCCGAGACTTACAGTACAGCTGTGAGGGCTATATGGCTTTGGCTTTAGCTCAGTATGAGGACCTTTTCTAGCTTGTTAGTGGTTACCTTTATTGGCGTAAGAATATCTTAACAAATCGGGTATAGTGCGGCCTCTGTCCCCTTGAGTATAGGCTACGCGTCATTATGCCATCAGGAAGGGGGGCTCTATATCTGTTTGCCGAGTGAATCTAATGGCCCTAACTTGTTAGACGAATCTTTGAAAGGCTTCATAGTGAACCCTACCAACCGTCCTTGGTAGTGGGTCAAGAGGTTGGCCGCCTCGGGCAAAAGGGTAAATCACGACTCACAGTGAAAGTGTACAACCTCTACAGAGTGTAAAACTGGTATATCAGCCGTGCTCATGGTCACAAGCGACCTTGGAACCCTTACGGAATAGATGATGAACACTTATGATACTCATGATAAATATGCTCATTAGTGATTATTGTTTATGCTATTCATTATTCATGTTTACCTGATCATGTGCTTATGGGCTTGTGATAAACTTGTTGCCACCCAATTGCTAAAAGATGACTCATTAAAAGCTAATCGCAGTTCAACCAGTGTCAGCCTTTTGAGCCTCATGAACCCCATGTTATATTTGTTGAGTACGACATGTACTTACGCTTGCTTTACTTTTTAAATCTTTGAAAAAATCCCGGATAGGTACCAGATTGCTAGAGTTTGGAGGAATTAGGCTTGTGGTCAACCAGTCAGTTGTCCCTATAGATTTGGAGTCTTCACCCGAAGATTAGAGTTGTCTTTCTACTGTTTGCTATCTAAGGTTATATTCTTTATACTAAGTACATTATATATTTAGCATTGTCTTTCGATATTACCCTTATTTGTAGCTATATGTGAGATTTGACTTCCTGGGCTCACATATGGTGTGTAACTGGTTTTGTCCTTAAAACCAGGTGCTACAAAGTGGTATCAAAGCAATGCTGACTGTAGGACGCAAGCCTAGTTAGAAATTAGTCGTCTTAAGGTTTTGAAATTGCTATAAAATCCTTGATCTATGAACCTTGATATTTTCTTCTTTACTATATCTCTACCTTTTCTATTCATCTCTACCTTAGTGCTTATTTTAAAGTCTTTGTTCTCATCTTCACTCCTTGGTTTGATATGCTTTTAGAACTGTTCCACATCACCTTCTCGCGTAATCTAAAGATGAGTCTTAGGATTATTACGATAGTATCGCAAGTTGAGTTATTGATTGAGTAGTGCATCTTTATTGCTTTGTTGAGTTGTCATTATGTTTATGCTTGTTTTGGATCTTTGTAATGATTGCAATGATCTTGTTGGGTTTGCCCACAATTTCATTTAGTTTATAGGCCTAAGGTATAAGGATCAGTGCAATAAATAGTTGGGTTATGATATCCTTCTGTTTCCTTTATCCTATCTTTTCGGAGCAGCCTGTACTCTTCGGCTTATATCTCTATTCTTGGACAACCAAAAATCATGAGAAAATTCTAGACAGTAGTAGACTTCAATATCTTTCTCTAAGCACAAGAATTAGCTCGATAGCTATTTTAGTTATGGAGATACGAAAATCACAATGCGATGCATCTGTGCTGTTTGGAACCTAGAACAGTTTCTGTTGTGCACTATTGTTGACCAAGTTAACTGCAGAATTTGGAAAAGTTTTCTATAAGGAAGTTGTGGAGAATTCTATAAGCTTTCCAACAGTATAAGCTACAACTTCATTGGATTAACAGAATGAGAGTACAGCTGTTTTACTCCGCTGCTATTTTTCTGCTCGCGAGGAATTTTAGATTTCTTGTCCTTGCCCATATACAAGAGTACCATCGGGATGTCAGCATGACTTCATACTAGTTAGCTCATCTAAAAGAATGTGCAAGCTATGCTTGGTGTCCTCTAGTTTATCTTCTCTTAAGGGGGGGTAGCCAAGTTGAAGAATTTGTAAGATGAACTATCCTACGTTCTAGTTTGCGCAGCGGAAGCATGGTGGTACCCAAAGATGTGGGAGAAACTCAGAGTTTCAATGAGGTTTGGTTTAAGGTTCAATGAAGGTTTATCCAAGATGATCAAGATTTTGATAGTACTACTGGAGAAGCTTTTAAGTTAGTTTGGATCAAGAAACCTCAGGTAAGTGTTTGACGGAATCCAAGAAGAGGTTGGAGTAAAACCTAAGTATTAGCTTTGTCAGATCAGGACAAGAGCTTTATATCTACAATGATGCACCTTGTCAAGAGGTGGGATGTGTCCTTATACAAGAATAAAAGTAGTGGCTTGTTCATTAAGTCGCCTAAGGAAGCGTGAGTTGAATTACCTAAAGTGTTATCTAGAGTTATCCATTGTGAAGCATACAAGTACTATCTTTTTGGAAGTAAGAGTGATATCTAGGAGGATCATAAGAATCTACAGGACATCTTCCCTAAGTTGGTCTTGAGCTTGTGATATCCTCGTTGGAATGAGATTGATTATGACTGGAAAAGTGCTATCACCTGGAGAAGTAGAAGTCGCAGCCGATGCCCTTAGCAACGAAGAATCATGCTAAGAAGGTTTAGGTAAGAATTGTATTCTAAGTTCAAGCAACTTGACCGGAATCATTAATGTTTTGAAGGTTAGTAATAAAATCTCCTTCTAACCAAGAGATTCGTCAGGCTTCGTTGGAAGGTGGATATTTTAAGAGAATTGGTATTATAAGAAAGGTGGCCAAGTGATTGGGGATTACCTGAGTATTGTCTGGAGTATCTGTCAGAATCTTGAAATTAGTTTGGCAAGATACTTGGAGTAAGATTAACAGGTATGCAAAGTAAAGTGGGATCCTTATCAAGACAATGGAATTACACGAGGAAGTAGAGAAGAATTCAAAGACAGAGTATCCCTATCTCCTAGTCGACGTCTTTCGAATCTTGGGGACGAGATTCATCTTAAGGGGGTAGAATTGTAACACCCTAAATTTTGCCTCTTTTGAAAATAGGTTTAAAATGGTTTATTTCTGAATTTTGAGCTCATGAAATATAGGAAAATAAATTTTTTTATTAAGTTAAAATTCATCATAAGGTTTAACAACATGTTTGAGCATACATGCCCTTGCATTTGATTTATTTAGTTGAGTGGTTTTGATTGAAAATTTAAAATGGTTTAAATTGCTTTTGCAAATGAAATTAAAAAATGGTCTTGAAGTAAAAGAAAAGAAAGAAAAGAGAATTAGGAAATAAAAACATTTTAAAAGTTGTAAAAAATTATTTTTGAAAGCTTATCAAAATTGTTCAGCTTACTTTGAATTTAAAGTATATTTGAAATAATATTTAAATTTGGTTTTGATTCTAGGTTCAAATGAATTCAAAACCCATTTGAAAAAGAGTTAGGGCCTTATCTATAAGTGATCATCCGGGACTTACAGCTGTGAGGGCTATATGGCTCTTGCTTTAGCTCAGTATGAGGACATTTTCTAGCTTGTTAGTGGTTACCTTTATTGGTGTAAGAATGGCTTGACGAATCGGGTATAGTACGGCCTCTGTCCCCTTAAGTATAGGCTACGTGCCATTGTGCCATCGAGAAGGGGGGCTCTATATCTGTTTACCGAGTGAATCTAATGGCCCTAACTTGTTAGATGAACCTTTGAAAGGCTTCATAGTGAACCCTGCCGACCTTCCTTAGTAGTGGGTCAAGAGGTTGGCTGTCTCGGGCGAAAGGGTAAATCATGACTCATAGTGAAAATGTACAACCTCTGCAGAGTGTAAAGCTGGTATATCAACCATGCTCACAGTCATGAGCGGCCTTGGAAACCTTACGGAATAGATGATGAACACTTATGATACTCATGATAAATATGCTCATTAATGATTATTGTTTATGCTATTCATTATTCATGTTTACCTGATTATGTGCTTATGGGCTTGTGATAAACTTGTTGCCACCCAATTGCTAAAAGATGACTCATTAAAAGCTAATCGCAGTTAAACCAGTGTCAGCCTTTTGAGCCTCATGAACCCCATGTTATATTTGTTGAGTACGACATGTATTTACGCTTGCTTTACTTTTTAAATCTTTGGAAAAATCCTGGATGGGTACTAGATTGCTAAAGTTTGGAGGAATTAGGTTTGTGGTCAACCAGTCAGTTGTCCCTGTGGATTTGGAGTCTTCACCCGAAAATTGGAGTTGTCTTTCCACTGTTTGCTATCTAAGGCTATATTCTTTTTACTAAGTACGTTATATATTGAGTATTGTCTTTCGATATTACCCTTATTTGTAGCTATATGTGAGATTTGACTTTCTAGGCTCACATATGGTGTGTAACTGGTTTTGTCCTTAAAACCCGATGCTACAACGCCCAAAGAGGTTGCACACAACCTGCAACGCAGCAAGAACACGACATAATCGATCAAAGTGATCTAGAGACTGATAAGACCGATGTAGAGCCTGTTCTCAGTCAAAAAAGCTCCCGAACTTCTCCCGGGAAAGATCCATCGGGGAGGAGCACGTGGAGGATCTCCTAGGACTAGCAAGGCCGTCGAGGATGCCGCTGAATCTCGCTAGGAATCTCAACGAACAGCAAGATGGGTTGAGAGAGGGGAATTAGGGCAAAAGGAGTTGATAGATTGGTTTGTATGATAATTGGATAGATGGGAACTCAATCGGCCATGATCCTCTCATATATATAGAGGGAGGTGGTCTTATCCTAGTAGGAAACCTCTCCAAGACTTAATCTCCAAGTTTCCCATGAGTTTGGAAGAGTTGGAATCGAGTTTGGACTCTCCCTGATTCAGACTGCGAAAATCAGAAGTTTTGACAAGGACCAGAAGTTCTGATTTTCGCGCAAAGCCTACACCTCCTGGCGAACATCAGAAGTTCTGACGGGGTCAGAAGTTCCGATTTCCGCACAAAGCCAGCACTTTTACATGAAAATCAGAAGTTCTGATAGGGGTCAGAAGTTCTGATTTTCGCACAGACTTAGAACCTCCATGCGAAAATCAGGGGGTCAGAAGTTCTGGTAGGTTGAGATTTTCTTGAGGGAACAACTCCTTCATCCAGACTCCGAATTAGACGTTCCATATATGTTTTTTTTGACCCGTCTCGACAAGAGGAACGCAATGGTGAAGTTCGCTCCATATTTTGACAATTTCGTAGAATGGACAATTTTGGTTGTCAACAAGCCTATTTGCTCTTTAATCGGATCTCGTCAACAGGGTCATTGTACAGCTAGGACTAGTAATAGGTTAAGGTAGATGGACAATACCTCAATACTAATGTTTTTTAATCTCCGGTCACATCACTGAGAACTCCTAGCAAGTCGAGGATTTGAATTTGACTAAATAGGTTCTATTATAAGGAACCTAACTAAATAAACTGCATTCATTTCATTGCCTCAATGCTAGTATATTAGAGCCTTATAGTCAATTATAAAAAGAAGATACAATTTTGCCTTTAAATGTACACTTTGAACAACACCGAAATAATAATTTGAAAATTAATTACTATATTTGTTTTGACTTTTAAGTAATTTATTTTTTTTATCAACCAGGAGAGATGTCTATCGTTATATTTGTTTTGAGTAACGGAGGATAGCAGTAAAATTTGAAGAATATTTAAAGAGCGAAGGGATTCTTCTGTCCTGCTTTTTTTAGTTCCCAAACTGTCACCGTATCTCTCCTTATGTGTATTTGACCTGGACTCATGATTTATGCTCATATAAGATAGGACACATGCATTTGTGTGTACAGGGATCGTATACAGTCTGATTCCAATATATATTAGAACATATTATGTGACCGTTATATAAATCTCTAAGCCACAAGGTGATCGTGCAATAAGTTATACATTGTAACACACCGATATGTTGTCAATAAAATTTTAAATTTCAACCGCATATACAGTTATTTGTAGGCATTTGCTTACATGATCAATTGAAACATGTTGTCCGCTTCTTAGCACTGAATGAACCATTTATAATCAGCCTTAGTAGGTGACAATGGTTAGCTGGGAGCATGATAGCATCAAAAACCCAACAACCACGAAAGTAAGGTGGCACAAGCTCTCATGATTACTGAACCTTCTTCAGAAAACAAAAAGGGGTTCTTTTTCCGGCTTCTCACTAATGCTTGGCCTTGTGTATAAATAGAAAGGGACATCTCAAAGAGGCGTCTATCATTTCGCAGTTCATGAGCTGAGCGAAAGCCGCCGAGCCACAAATCTCGAGAAATAAGCCAATCATTCCCACAGTGCAGTGGCACAACAGGCGAAATCTCACTGTCTAGCTGCTGATCCTATCTTCTTCTTGTTTCCATGTATGTGGGTCATCCTTTGAACAATGTGGGGTCCTGAAATGAGTAGGCTTTTCAGGTACATTCTTGAGGTGGACATCTTAATGCTTGCTAGACTTGATTCATCTTTGTTTCTTTGCTCACATTAACCAGTCCTGACTGGTTCCATCCTATTGTTATAGGTGCTGTTTTAGAGTTCTAACTTCTAACCACCACATGAGAGAAACAGTGTGTTCCCGGTTTCATTTTGCGGTAGGCCCAACTAAACAACATTGCTTGAAACTCTTTCCAAAGATTCATATGCAGCTTGCTCGGCCCAACTTTTTCTGCTGTCTGAAAAATATTGACCTGATAGATGCCGTGTTTGATGCAGAAACACATCCAGGTCCACATTCAGCCGTGGCAGATTAGTGCTGCATCATCCTTTGCCAAGAAAGAATTGCACGAGTTCTGATAATATATTTCATTAGCTTTTTCTTTGAAAGCTACTCATTGCAATTGCTGGAAGAGTAATAAATTCGAGGCAGCTGGTCTTCCTTTCATTTTTTTTTTGTTCCAAGAAGGGAACTTTACCAATTGGCATTGCCCTTCCACGCTATAATGAACGTCACCGGACATAAAAACTGAATTTAGGCTCTGATTTGTTTCAGCAAAAGTAGCATTTACTTTCATCGCTAAAAAAAGTATCCCCGATATTATAAAAAAAACTTGGCACGTTAATTGAACTTATCGCTTGGATACTGTTGTACTGTGGATTTCAATTCGTCATACTCTGTCAAACATCCGTTCCTTCAATTCATTCATAGAAGCCAAGCAACCTTATAGTGTTCTTTACATTTTTCCCCAATTGCGCCTGTAGATTAGGAATAATTGTATTCTACATTTAAACTTCAGAGTTCAGACTCGAAAAACGTGATCCGTTTTTAATCAAATTGTAGAGAGCACAATATTCAGAAAATCTTGTTCATTAATTTTCACAACTCAGATGTTCAAGTTATAAAATATATTTTTTAGAAAGTGGTAGTGCTCCATTATTCCAGAAATAGTTGTATATCTAAGAGCCCTAGTAAAAAATATTTAAGTTTTTCTTTAATGAAGCAATGAATTTTTTTATTGGGCTGGTGTTTCACTAAAAATTATTTTGTTAAGCGGTACAACGTCCGACCAAGCTAGGGAGCAAGTTTGAATAAGAGGTAATCGAGAAGCAACACTTACCAATAATAGGTAATGATAATCTTCACTTTCCAAGGTCATGAATATAGTGATCTTGTTGAATACACAAATACCATTACTAAGGTTGAATATTTAGGACTTTAAAGTACACTGAGATCATGTGCAAATCTCCTATCCTGAGTTTGTTTTCATGTTGTCCATTATTTGTATATACATGCTTAGCCTAGAAGCCTAAGTAACTAAAAAAATCTCAACTCACTTTTACTAGTGTTACAGTTGTGTAACAAATTAGTATGCACATAGCAGACGTGACACTTAGTCATGACGTACCACGGCACTCATAATGGCCTCGTTCGCTTGTCTTAAATTTGGCTTGTTCGGCTTATTTTTTCAGCCGGTGTTTTTCTCTCACAACAATTCAGCTGGAACAGTGTTTTTCAGCCAGTTTCAGCCAAAGTTCAGACCAGCGAACGGGGCCTTACTAGGGTATATCAACTGTGGTGAGTCGATTCATTGAAGAGTGAGGCATCCATATAATCATAATAAGTTGGAGTCAACTCCTAGGCCAAAAGCAGGGCCACACATATTTGTTTTTTTAAAGGTGATTCACAACTCCGTAACCTTTACATTGTTACACCACTTACGCTTGCTTTGGTTGCCACTCCACACAATTGTTGTCATTTTGGCGCTTGCTTTCAGAACCTCAACCAAAGCTTGAGATCCACCACACCCTTCTAGATCTACAGCCAAGTTAGGATCCACCATGCCATCACGCCAGATCTGTGCTTGCTCCAACTGCCTCAGGTCAGACACCCCTAGCTCAAGATCCTCTACTCTCTTCACTGGTTGTGCATTCTCGCCTCTAGTTCCTCCATCATGCTCAGATCTACGTTCACTGCTACCTCCAGTCCTCAACAGTGATAAGTTGTGATTTTGATAGCGAGTATACTAGGATCAATCCTTTTTATTCGTCAATGGTTGACTCTCAAGTACGAATTTATTCTTTTCTCCGTGATATGAGTAGGCTTTCCAATGCTGATGACCATATTTGGGCATCCCACGTTGGTCCATGCATCCACTGGAGAAGCCCAAAGACCACCACATGCAACAATCTCATGTATATCTCCTACTTAAGCTCCAATTGTGTAGGGGACTAGGACGAGCTGCACTACTCAAGAAAGATGCATACTGTAAGTGCAAGGGACCAGACAAGTGCGTAGTACTGTGAACCTTAAAAGAATGTTACCTTGGTGTCATGTGCCCATCCTGATCCACTGAACTTTCTACAGCTTGTCTAACAATAGAAAAAGTGGCTTTGCAGGGGTCTATTGTGTTAATAACGTAGGCCGTTAAAGAAACAATTGGTGGGGATTAATCGTACCAGTACAAGTACAAGGAAAATTCAAAAAAAATCGTACATGTACAAGGAACAAGGGACTCCTTTATGTTGTGGGGTAAAGTCCTTTTTTTTACCTACAAATTTACGCGGTAGTCTGATTTTCAACCTTAAATATGAAAATGGATAACAAATACTCTCCGGTTATCAAAACCGGACAAATTTGGTTCTCGCGCCGGTTTTAAAGGTGATTTTCTATTTTGTAAAATATAATAATTTGACTTACTATCTAAAAATTCATAAATAATTTATTTTACATTAGAAAAGTAAGAAACTAGTCAATTTTTTCTAAAAATATTCTCCACTTGTTTATGATCTATATATAGGTATTTAAAATTGGTTTATTTTTGTTTCTATAGCTTTATTGCTCGTCATGCACTCAATATTTATTTAAAACAAGTAAGATCCGAATAACCATAAATATAGCACCAACAGACATATGACATTTTTAGAAGAAAACTGAAACTAATTCCATTTTTTTTTATGATTTGAATAAATTAATTATGAATTTCTAGAGACCAAACTGGATTATTAATATAATAATAATAAAATAGAAACCACCTTTAAAACCATGCAAATGACCAAATTTATCCGTTTTTGACAGTTGGAGGGGGTGTGTCACTCGATTTCATAGCTCAAGGTTGAAAATCAAACTACCATGCAAGTTTGAGGGTGAAAAATTAGACATTACCCTATATTGTACTATAATAGTAAAAATGGTAATTAGTATCTTGAAACCATTTGTATAGTCAAGTCGGTATCATTTGTGCAGGTAGTTTTTAATTTGAAATGCTTGTTCACTGTCTTGAAATGATCGTTTGTACAAGTAGGTGAGAAACTCATGGCTAGGTTTTGTTCGGTTTTGGTGGGGATTGGAGGAGAACTAAGGAGGTTGAGGGGGATTATTAAACCCCCCCTACAAGTTAAAATCATCCTCAACCCCTTTCAATCCCCTCCAATTCGTTTTGGGAGGGGATTAAGCAAACAAGGCCTAAGGCATTTGCTATGCCCAGCCTTTTCTTAAAACCTATGATGAGTAAGGAAGCCTTGGAAATTTTGGATAGTCATTTGCCTTAGGTTTGGGTTCGCTGACCTATGATTGGATCGACTAACTCTTCTCCTGTGTAAGCACATGCTGCAATCTTCCAAAAGACGTAACTTTTGCGTCTGAACTTTAAGTTGGATGAACCAGAAGGCTGTTTCATTCGCCTCGATGAGCTCTTCGACATGGTAGAGGCAACTATGTGATTTGATCAAGTATTTCACTATGTACAAAGTCACATTTGTTCATGTCCAAATGAGCTCTTGTTTATGTATCACTAATCCTTGGACTTATGGCCATGGGTTATTGTTGCTCTTGATATTTACGGTATTTGTGCATTGAATTATCCATATTCCCCACAAAATATGTTGTGACACAAAACTTGTGGTGCATATTAGATTAAGGCCTACAGTTATGGTGTAAGGCATGAAAGTTGTCATTTTATACTATTTTGGCGATTGGATTAGTTAAGGGCCGCTAACAGTGTTTACTTCAAGGAGCAACGATGCCAATTGCTAGAGGGAGCGAAAGAGACATGGAAATAGGATGGACATGTGTAACACCCTAAAATTTGCAATCTTTTAAAATAGTAAATTTGATTTATTTATGTTATATTGTGTGCATTCAAATATAGGAAATTAATAATTTTTGGGAAATTAAAATCAAATATAAGGAATATAAACATGTTGATGCATTCATGCTGCTGTGCATTTGATTTTGTAATGATCAGCTTTGACTAAAATTTGAATTGAATTCAAATTTACCTTGAAAATGAGATTGGAAAAATTTATCTATAAAAATAAAAGGAAATTTCCTTTCATTCCCTCCCTTCCTCGGTTTCGACTGCAGAGCCCTTTTCTTCCATGACCCGTTCACCCTCCTCTCTTCCCTCCCTCACTCAAAGCCCATTACCTCTCGGCTCAAGAACACATACCCTTGGCCGCCAGCGTCGCAAGAAATTGCCGGCCCCAAAAGCACTGCAATACCAAGACCAGTAACAACCGCCACGCCTCCTTGACCACTGACGACCGCCCGGGCCCGCTTGTCGGCGCCGTCTTCACCCCCGCGCTCCTCGGAACCGCCCGGCCAGGCCGCATGCCGCAACCGCCCCACTCCACGTCATGGGAGCGTGCCCCCCCCTCGCGCCCGGCCACTTTAAATCGGCACCGAGCCATCTCCGCCCCTCCATGCTGCTCCCCCGCTCTCGTTTTTGCGCTTGCCGAGCACCGAGGAAGCCCGCAGCCGTCGCCCCGAGGTCTCCGAGCTCCGTCGACCGCCCCTCCGCGCGGACAGCCTCCTCCGAGCCGCCTCCGTCTCCTTTTTCCCCTTGGTGAGCTTCGCCGTCCTCCCCTCTATCTCCCGGTATCTCTTTTTCTCGTCTTTGTTGGCTTCCCGAGCCTTGGCCGCGAGCTCCTCGGGCCATGGTCGCCGACCATGGCGGCACCACCGCTTACCCACCGTTTTCGGCCGCCAGAACGCATGATGGCGCGACCCCCCTCTTCTTCCCCGAGCTCACGGGTGCCCTCGGTGGTCAATTTGGTGAACCGTGAGGCCCTAATCATGCACCACCGAAGTCCTTCACCACCCGTCATGGCGCTGGCACGGTAGTTATTCTTTATTCGGCCCACCGACCCCCCCCAGGCCGATCCTAGCCGCCCATCGCGAGATCAACGGCCAGGAATAGAAGATACCCCTTCGCGGGTGATTTTGCATAAGAGCCCCTAGACTTTTCTAAGTCTTAACCCGCAGCCCAAAACGTATTTCCTCGAATGCGCAATCCCGGTTGGAAAGCGTAAACTCCACGGCTTAAGTCAAAAATACGTTTTCAGTATTTACAGAAATGCCATTTGAACTGTTTCGCTTATAAAATTGTCGTTTTAGCTCCAAATTGATCCATTCAAATCGCGTTAGCTTCGTAATTTCATAAGCTACATGTTGGAACTACTGTTAGTCAAGTTTGGAACTTTTTAATTTCATGATTAGATTTAATTAAATATATGGCTATAGGAAAACTCGTTTAAATCATAACTTTCGCATTTTAGCTCCGTTTTTCATGAACTTCGCGTTGACGTGATCGTAGCGAGACGTAGATTAGTTTTACAAACATTTTATCTTGATTTCAATACTGTTGGTGTACTGTTCTAATGATAGGAATGTTTGCTTTGCATGAATGCTTTTGGAATGTTGTATGTTCTTTGTGTTGGTCGTGTTCGACGGTGAGGAAAACGTTGGAGACCAAGAACTCTTCGACGACCAGCAGGACCAGCACGAGTTTGTGAACCAAGGCAAGTATAACATGGGCCTTCCTTGATGTCCTATCTCACTTTAATCAATTACTCATTTGCATGTGTCTAATTTTGATACCCGTAAGGACATCCTAGTGATTGTTTATCCTGTTCCTTGTCTCCTATGGGTTAAATGCATGTGGGTAGATTGCTAGTGCTCTAACTGAACTTGACATACATGTTGATGAGTGATACTATGGAACAAAGTGAGTAACATGATTTATAATAACTGTTCCATAGGGCGAAAGTGCAAATGACCTTTTCATTCATGTTGCTCCCGGCCCTCCATAAGGACTTATCTGTCGGCAAAAAGCTGGGGTGACAAAGGTAAACCGGGAGAGTCCTATGGCTCGACTTTAGCTCAGTAATAGGACCTTTTCTAGCTAGTTAGAGGTTACCTTTTTGGCGCAAATGGGGCTTGCCATGTTGGGTATAGGGCTGCCTCTGTTCCTATGTGTATAGCCGCGATGGATATGTGCCATAGGAAAGGGGGTTCCTACATCTGCCTGCCAAGGAAACCTAGCGGCCCTAACTTGTTAGAGAAACCTATGAAATGGCTTCATAGTGTACCCTGCCCGCTCACCTTGGTAGTGACATGGGAGTAATTAACCCGGGCATATGGGGATCACGACTCGCGGTGAATGTGCACCACCTCTGCAGAGGGTAACAAACTGTTATAACAGCCGTGCTCACGGTTACGAGCGGCCCGGAAAACTCACAGAATAACTGGTTACTTGTTGATGATAATTTAAAGTTGTTCAATGATGATATATGGTACACTTGACCCCGATATATGTTCTTATGGGAATTAAATGGGAGCTTAAGCATAACTTGATAATACTTGAGAATAAAAGCTTGACCTATTAAAAATGCTAACTGCAGTAAACCAGAGTCTAACCTTTTGAGCTTCATAACCCCATGTTAGCTTGCTAAGTACGGAATGTACTTACACTTGTTTATTTTCTTTACTTGGATAAAAATCCCGGATGGGTAACAGATGACAACGGGTATGAGGATTTCCCGGAGGATTATTAGGCTTGTGGTCAACCAGTTGACCTTCCCTGTGATGATGGCCACGAGAGTTTTATTATCTTTTTAGTATTCCGCTGTGATGTATAAGACTAAGTTTTATTATAACTCTGATGTATGAGACACCGTGATGATACTCTATGTAATTTGTCAGCTTGTGTGTGTGATTGATTCCTGGGCACACACGAGTTTTGTGCATTCAATTTTATCCTTAAAATTGGGTGTGACAAATTGGTATCAGAGCAGTGTTGACTGTAGGATGCAAGCCTAGTTAGAAACTGGTCGTTTTAAGGTTTAGATGTTGCTACAAAAACCCTTGCTCTATGAACCTTGATATTTTCTTCAATACTATATCTCTACCTTTGCTATTCATCTCTACCTTGGTGCTTATTTTAAAGTCTTTGTTCTCATCTTCACTCTTTGATCTGATATGCTTTTAGAACTTCTCCTTACCACCTTCTTGCGTAATCCTAAGATGAGTCTTCAGATTGTTACCCCTAGTATAATAAGGACGATAGTATCGCAAGTTGAGTCAAAGATTGAGTTGTGGATCTCTATTGATTGTTGAATTATCATCATGCTTATGATTGTTTTGAATCTTTGTAATGATTGCAATGATCTTGTTAGGTGTTCCCACAATTTCATTTAGTTATAGGCCTAAGGTATAAGGATTAATAAAATAAATAGTCGGGTTTTGGTTTTCTTCTATTTTTTTTCTTCTATCCTGTCTTTTCGGAGCAGTCTCCACTCTTCGGCTTATATCTCTGATTTTCGATGATCAAAAAAATCTTGAGACAATTTTGGACAATAGTACACTTCAATATCTTTCTCTGAGCGCAAGAATCAACTTGATAGCTATTTTGGTTATGGAGATACGAAAATCACAAGACGATGCATCTGTGCTGTTTGGAATCTGGAGTAGTTTCTGTTGTGTACTGTTTTCGACCAAGTTAACTGCAGAATTTGGAAAAGTGTTATATAAGAAGGTTGTGGAAGGTTTCTTGCCCTTACACAAGAGTATCGTTGGGATGTTAGAACATCTTGTTATTAGTTAGCTCATCTAAAAGGAGATGCAAGCTATACTTTGGTGTCTCCTGATTTATCTTTTCTTAAGGGGGGTAGCCAAGTTGAAGAATCTGTAAGATGAAGTAGCGTACGTTCTAGTTTGCGCAGCGGAAGCGTGGTGGTACCCAAAGATGTGAGAGAAACTCAGAGTCTCAATGAGGTTTGGTTAAAAGGTTCAGCGAAGGTTTATCCAAGATCATCAAGGTTTTGGTAGAGCTACTGGAGAAGCTTTTAAGTTAGTTTGGATCAAGAATCTATAGGACATCTTCACTAAGTTGGTCTTGAGTTGGTGATATCCTCGTTGGAATGAAAATTGATCATGAATTGAAAAAGTGCTATCACTTGGAGAAGCAAAAGTCATGAACCATGCCCTTAGCAACTGAGAATTGTGCTAAGAAGGTTCGGGTGGCACCAAGGAGTAAGAACGGCATTCCAAGTTTGAGCAGACGATGGAACTACGCGATGAAGTTAAGAAGAATATATAGACAAAGTATCTCTATCTCCTAGCCGACGTCTTCCGAATCTCGAGGACGAGATTCATCTTAAGGGGGTAGAATTGTAACACCCTAAAATTTGCAATCTTTTAAAATAGTAAATTTGATTTATTTATGTTATATTGTGTGCATTCAAATATAGGAAATTAATAATTTTTGGGAAATTAAAATCAAATATAAGGAATAGAAACATGTTGATGCATTCATGCTGCTGTGCATTTGATTTTGTAATGATTAGCTTTGACTAAAATTTGAATTGAATTCAAATTTACCTTGAAAATGAGATTGGAAAAATTTATCTATAAAAATAAAAGGAAATTTCCTTCCATTCCCTCCCTTCCTCGGTTTCGGCCTGCAGGCCCTTTCTTCCGCGGCCCGTTCACCCTCCTTTCCCCTCCCTTTCAAATTTCAAATTGCCGCTCTCTCCCAATGACCCAAGCATACCTCGGCGGCGTCCTTGACCAGCCAATGACCAGCCACCAACCGCAAATGCCACTTCACACCAGACAACCACCCACGCCCCTTGCCCACCAGCCGACCCGCCGGGCCCGCTTGTCGGCGCCGTCTTCACCCCCGCGCTCCTCGGAACCGCCCGGCCAGGCCGCATGCCGCAACCGCCCCACTCCACGTCATGGGAGCGTGCCCCCCCCTCGCGCCCGGCCACTTTAAATCGGCACCGAGCCATCTCCGCCCCTCCATGCTGCTCCCCCGCTCTCGTTTTTGCGCTTGCCGAGCACCGAGGAAGCCCGCAGCCGTCGCCCCGAGGTCTCCGAGCTCCGTCGACCGCCCCTCCGCGCGGACAGCCTCCTCCGAGCCGCCTCCGTCTCCTTTTTCCCCTTGGTGAGCTTCGCCGTCCTCCCCTCTATCTCCCGGTATCTCTTTTTCTCGTCTTTGTTGGCTTCCCGAGCCTTGGCCGCGAGCTCCGCGGGCCATGGTCGCCGGCCATGGCGGCCACCGCGCTAGCCACCGTTTTCGGCCGCCGCAACGGCATGGCCGCGACCCCCCTTCTTCCCCCGAGCTCACGGGTGCCCTCGGTGGTCAATTTGGTGAACCGTGAGGTTCTAATCCATGTGCATGACCGAGTCCTTCAGCGCCGCCGCCATGGCGCTGCGCCATGGGTATTCTTTGTTCGTTACGGGTGACCCCCCGAGTCCGATCCTAGCCGCCCATCGCGAGATCAACGGCCAGGAATAGAAGATACCCCTTCGCGGGTGATTTTGCATAAGAGCCCCTAGACTTTTCTAAGTCTTAACCCGCAGCCCAAAACGTATTTCCTCGAATGCGCAATCCCGTTTGGAAAGCGTAAACTCCACGGCTTAAGTCAAAAATACGTTTTCAGTATTTACAGAAATGCCATTTGAACTGTTTCGCTTATAAAATTGTCGTTTTAGCTCCAAATTGATCCATTCAAATCGCGTTAGCTTCGTAATTTCATAAGCTACATGTTGGAACTACTGTTAGTCAAGTTTGGAACTTTTTAATTTCATGATTAGATTTAATTAAATATATGGCTATAGGAAAACTCGTTTAAATCATAACTTTCGCATTTTAGCTCCGTTTTTCATGAACTTCGCGTTGACGTGATCGTAGCGAGACGTAGATTAGTTTTACAAACATTTTATCTTGATTTCAATACTGTTGGTGTACTGTTCTAATGATAGGAATGTTTGCTTTGCATGAATGCTTTTGGAATGTTGTATGTTGCTGTGTTGGTCGTGTTCAGACGGTGAGGAAAACGTTGGAGACCAAGAACTCTTCGACGACCAGCAGGACCAGCACGAGTTTGTGAACCAAGGCAAGTATAACATGGGCCTTCCTTGATGTCCTATCTCACTTTAATCAATTACTCATTTGCATGTGTCTAATTTTGATACCCGTAAGGACATCCTAGTGATTGTTTATCCTGTTCCTTGTCTCCTATGGGTTAAATGCATGTGGGTAGATTGCTAGTGCTCTAACTGAACTTGACATACATGTTGATGAGTGATACTATGGAACAAAGTGAGTAACATGATTTATAATAACTGTTCCATAGGGCGAAAGTGCAAATGACCTTTGTTCATGTTGCTCCCGGCCCTCCATAAGGACTTATCTGTCGGCAAAAGCTGGGACTGACAGTGCAACCGGGAGAGTCCTATGGCTCTGACTTTAGCTCAGTAATAGGACCTTTTCTAGCTAGTTAGAGGTTACCTTTTTGGCGCAAATGGGGCTTGCCATGTTGGGTATAGGGCTGCCTCTGTTCCTATGTGTATAGCCGCGATGGATATGTGCCATAGGAAAGGGGGGTTCCTACATCTGCCTGCCAAGGAAACCTAGCGGCCCTAACTTGTTAGAGAAACCTATGAAATGGCTTCATAGTGTACCCTGCCCGCTCACCTTGGTAGTGACATGGGAGTAATTAACCCGGGCATATGGGGATCACGACTCATGGTGAATGTGCACCACCTCTGCGGGGTAACAAATCTGTTATAACAGTGTGCTCACGATTCTGAGCGGCCCGGAAAACTCACAGAATAACTGGTTACTTGTTGATGATAATTTAAAGTTGTTCAATGATGATATATGGTACACTTGACCCCGATATATGTTCTTATGGGAATTAAATGGGAGCTTAAGCATAACTTGATAATACTTGAGAATAAAAGCTTGACCTATTAAAAATGCTAACTGCAGTAAACCAGAGTCTAACCTTTTGAGCTTCATAACCCCATGTTAGCTTGCTAAGTACGGAATGTACTTACACTTGTTTATTTTCTTTACTTGGATAAAAATCCCGGATGGGTAACAGATGACAACGGGTATGAGGATTTCCCGGAGGATTATTAGGCTTGTGGTCAACCAGTTGACCTTCCCTGTGATGATGGCCACGAGAGTTTTATTATCTTTTTAGTATTCCGCTGTGATGTATAAGACTAAGTTTTATTATAACTCTGATGTATGAGACACCGTGATGATACTCTATGTAATTTGTCAGCTTGTGTGTGTGATTGATTCCTGGGCACACACGAGTTTTGTGCATTCAATTTTATCCTTAAAATTGGGTGTGACAAATTGGTATCAGAGCAGTGTTGACTGTAGGATGCAAGCCTAGTTAGAAACTGGTCGTTTTAAGGTTTAGATGTTGCTACAAAAACCCTTGCTCTATGAACCTTGATATTTTCTTCAATACTATATCTCTACCTTTGCTATTCATCTCTACCTTGGTGCTTATTTTAAAGTCTTTGTTCTCATCTTCACTCTTTGATCTAATATGCTTTTAGAACTTCTCCTTACCACCTTCTTGCGTAATCCTAAGATGAGTCTTCAGATTGTTACCCCTAGTATAATAAGGACGATAGTATCGCAAGTTGAGTCAAAGATTGAGTTGTGGATCTCTATTGATTGTTGAATTATCATCATGCTTATGATTGTTTTGAATCTTTGTAATGATTGCAATGATCTTGTTAGGTGTTCCCACAATTTCATTTAGTTATAGGCCTAAGGTATAAGGATTAATGAAATAAATAGTCGGGTTTTGGTTTTCTTCTATTTTTTTTCTTCTATCCTGTCTTTTCGGAGCAGTCTCCACTCTTCGGCTTATATCTCTGATTTTCGATGACCAAAAAAATCTTGAGACAATTTTGGACAATAGTACACTTCAATATCTTTCTCTGAGCGCAAGAATCAACTTGATAGCTATTTTGGTTATGGAGATACGAAAATCACAAGACGATGCATCTGTGCTGTTTGGAATCTGGAGTAGTTTCTGTTGTGTACTGTTTTCGACCAAGTTAACTGCAGAATTTGGAAAAGTGTTATATAAGAAGGTTGTGGAAGGTTTCTTGCCCTTACACAAGAGTATCGTTGGGATGTTAGAACATCTTGTTCTTAGTTAGCTCATCTAAAAGGAGATGCAAGCTATACTTTGGTGTCTCCTGATTTATCTTTTCTTAAGGGGGGTAGCCAAGTTGAAGAATCTGTAAGATGAAGTAGCGTACGTTCTAGTTTGCGCAGCGGAAGCGTGGTGGTACCCAAAGATGTGAGAGAAACTCAGAGTCTCAATGAGGTTTGGTTAAAAGGTTCAGCGAAGGTTTATCCAAGATCATCAAGGTTTTGGTAGAGCTACTGGAGAAGCTTTTAAGTTAGTTTGGATCAAGAATCTATAGGACATCTTCACTAAGTTGGTCTTGAGTTGGTGATATCCTCGTTGGAATGAAAATTGATCATGAATTGAAAAAGTGCTATCACTTGGAGAAGCAAAAGTTTGACCTATTAAATGGGAGCTTAAGCATAACTTGATAATACTTGAGAATAAAAGCTTGACCTATTAAAAATGCTAACTGCAGTAAACCAAAGTCTAACCTTTTGAGCTTCATAACCCCATGTTAGCTTGCTAAGTATGGAATGTACTTACACTTGTTTATTTTCTTTACTTGGATAAAAATCCCGGATGGGTAACAGATGACAACGGGTATGAGGATTTCCCGGAGGATTATTAGGCTTGTGGTCAACCAGTTGACCTTCCCTGTGATGACGGCCACGAGAGTTTTATTATCTTTTTAGTATTCCGCTGTGATGTATAAGACTAAGTTTTATTATAACTCTGATGTATGAGACACCGTGATGATACTCTATGTAATTTGTCAGCTTGTGTGTGTGATTGATTCCTGGGCACACACGAGTTTTGTGCATTCAAATTTATCCTTAAAATTGGGTGTGACAACATGTCGATAGTTGATCATGGAGAGTGTGCGCTGCAGTTCCAAGTAAAGGCAGGAAGACAAGGGATAAAGAGACATTCACCACATTCTCTCTCCTCAAAACTAAATAAATATTATAATCTCTGTAATGTTCTGTGAAACCTAACCGTATTTTCATAATGGCACCCAACAAATTATGGCATTCACTGTGTGAAATGGCTAAAACCACGTTTATTTGATGTCCCCGGTGTTTTCCTAAACATTAAACAGTAAATGACCTACCATTTAGCAATTATTTGGCTAAAAGGACATTTAATTAAATGGGCTAAACAACCAATTAAATGAGATAAAATGACTGGTTAAACAAAAGCAAGATACCATTTTGTGGCATCTATATGTATCTATATCTCTTATAAAATCAAACCCTACTAACTTTTAATCTCTACATGTAAGCTATCCGCGTGCATACTCACTAAGTGCTATATCATCACTCAATAATAAAATACTACATCATCTTCACCAAGTGCAAGGAATCTAAGCCATACTACTCTCTTTGTCTACAAAAGGATACATACTACTACAGATTGATTTATCACTATCGCCACATTCACTGCCGTAGCGATAGAAGCGACGGTGTGATACATCCACCGTCGGTTGACCGATAGCGAGGCCTCCAAAGGGAGGAAACCGGTAGTTGAAACTACCACCATCGACGGGTTAACGGTAGATGCGGCAGTGGTATTGGGGTAGCATTTCCTCCATCGCATGAAAAGCCAGGCCGACTGGGATACGCATTTTGGCGGACGGTCCAAAACTAGCGTTTGGTCAACCGGCGGTAAAAATTCAGCGTGAGTGTTGAATGGCCTCAACTTCCAAGGCCGTCAAATCACCATTACTTCCGCCACCTGAAACCAAAGAGCCGTACCCACTGCTCTACAAATTCTTCAAGCCCGGTGCCCTCTAAAACGACCCATCTTCTTCATCCATCATCCCCTTGTCTTCCAATCTGCAAAGAAAATGTCGGACAATGCCATCAAGTTTTCAAGCAGCCCGTCGTCCAACGAGGATCACTTGGCAGCCCACCAGTCCTCTAAGGAGGATGTCTCCTCCAATGACTGGATACCTTCTGATTATAGTCCTTCGTGGAGCTCCGAGAAGGAGGACCCGGAGGACGAGGACGAGGAGGACGACACCGACACCGATGATGATGACGACTCTGACTCCGACGACGAAGACTTAGACTCTGACTTCGACTCGCCTCCTCCCAAGCAAGCGAGGCAATCATATTTAGATTAAGTAGTTTATAGTTAGTATAAGTAGTTATAATAGTTTAGGTTAGTTATTATGTTTTTGGATGAGTACAATCATATACTCATCCAAATTGTATTTATTTGTATATGCAATGAATCAATGAAAAAAGTTCTTTGAAATATTATGTTTTCTATTGTAGTTCTTGCTACCTATCTTTGATCCTTGCTATATTCTAGGAGATATTGCTACTCGATGACTGTTTTTTTCTTTTTCTGTATAAATATGAATGAAGAGTAAAAACTATCATGTACGGTTCTGGTTGTTTGTAGGAGAATCAAATAGCAGTTGAACTGCTGACAATCATCATATTATAGCGTTATATTAGCGTGGCAATGGCTGGCTTAATACGGATACTGTTTACCTTATCCCGTGTCGTCCATTCTTGCTGCCGATCAATCTGGACTGTCCGTTTGGAAAAGAAACCTAGAACTGCCCGGTTCGTTCCCCAACTCCCCTCGGCCCTATTGGTGCATTGGGGGTTGTTGGAACCACTAAAAAACCCCAATACGAAGCCATTAGTTCTCCCCACCCATTGCTTCATCTTCATTCTCCCCACTAGTTGCTTCATCTTCATTCTCCCCACCCGCCTTTGCTTGCCCTATCTTGAGCACCTTGCATTGTTGTTGTGGACAATGCCCCATGAAGGTTAGATGGATTTGGTCACCCCCCGTTGTTTGCATTTGGTTCCAATTGGTTTTGGGTTCGGTATCAGCTTTATTCATATTAGGAATTTCTTCATTGCAATAGATGTCTTACTTCAGAAGAAGCCAGTACAATGCGAGCAACCTTGCCTTTTGGCAGCTAGGGGTGGCACCAGGACCCAGATGATGTTGTTTGCTACTTGGGGACGGAGGTTTCACCCAAATCGACTGTTGATTGTTGAAGCCGTTGTTCATCACCTCCTCGAACCACAAAATTTGACAAGAATCATTCAAGACCCTATTTGTGGAGAGATTTTTGTGCTTTGCATGACTGGACAGGAGTATACATACATTATAGATACAATATGTCCATGGACGGAGATGTTGTCATCTTCGCTACAGTTCACTACCTCTGGCTTTTGGGACCGCATCAACCAATTGAGTACCTTAGCAACTGCCTACCCTTCCGATATTAAGTCTTAGAATTTGTGAAACTTTTATGTTAATGAAGTTTATATGTACTGATGAAACCTCTAGATTAGTATGTATGTGTACTGCAGAATCATTGAACTATTACTTCGGTTGAACTGTTAATTGAATCAGTTGGTCTAGATTATGGTCCACGTGTACACCTCTATGTAATCACAGAGGATCCAAAATAGGCCTTCTTCTACAGGCGGATAATACCCTGAACTGGCGGTGACACAACATTTCATCTTGGCAGGAGTGTGAGGGTTTTGAAGGACATTTTACAAAAGACCTAGACCGACCTCTTCACTTAGAGTGTGCAACACTTTGAACCCTGATTGCTCCATGGCTGCATCTAGCTCCAACTCCTCCCAGTGGTCGGCACCATCCTAGGGCGCCATCGCGAGAACACTGGCTTCTAGGGGAGGCTACAATGGGAGGGGGGCGCCCATCCCGTGCCGTGTCGAGAACCATACCAGCCACCACTTTTGTGTTGTTGCGGCTTGAAGATGCCTCAGTGGATTTCATGGAGTGATGGAAACCCAGGACGTCGGTACCACAGATGCTGCAGGGCAAATAATGTAACTCGATTTTTTTTCTTGTTCATTCTGTTTTCACAATGCAAATGTTGAAATCCCACTGTACTTATGGTAATTTGGTTTTTTCATAGCCCGACTTAGATTTTGGGTTCTTTAAGTGGTGCGATCCCCCATATGGAAAATTTCTGAGGACTTTGATTTTGGATTTACATAAAAAGATTTGGGAGCTGAAGGCGGAGGCCAATGTTACAACAAATGAAGAACATCTGCAGGAGGAGAAAGAGATTATGCCACAAATTGAAGAAATGGCTAGGGTTCCAACGAACATGATGGAAGATTTCATACCTTTGAGAAAGAAATGTGCTTCCTGTTCTTCTTTCAGCTATTTTGTACTTACCTTAGTTCTTGGCATGTTCATTGGCAAGTTGCTTAGTTCACTGCAGTAGATTCAAGTATCAATTTATGATGTATCAGACTGAAATATGTAACTTTTGTACAACTATTGTTAAACTAAATGTAAGGTGATTATCTAGGTGTTTAATTTATTGAAATGTAAATGCTAGTACATCCAAGTATCAATTGATGTGTCGGACTGAAATCTATCACTATTGTACAACTATTGCTGAACTAAATGCAAGGTGATTAATCAGGTGTTCAATTAATTAAACTATAAATGATAGTAGATCCAAGTATCAATTGATGTGTTGGAGGCATCCTACTTTCCTAGAAACTGGGCCCTGGTATAGGGGTAACCAATTTATTGAACTGTATATACACTCTTACGGTCCTACCACACCTTCCTCCTATCCATTCCCCACTCTGCTCCCTTGTTCTGCTTCACCCTGCTAGCGTTAGACAAAAGGTAGCCTCTCGCGTGCTCACTGCTCCTTCACCTCCAACCTCGCCAGCGCACAAATCTTTAGCGCGCCGTCCCTGTTTCTCTGCTCTATCCAGATCTAAGGTAACTGCACTAGATCTGCTCCTTCACCGGATTCTATATTCCTTTGTATTTCTCTCTCGTGCTCTCTGCTCCTTCACATCCAACCTAGCTACAGTAATTTTATTGGATCTACAGATGAAAATGCATCTTCTCATTCTGGAGTTTGTGGCCTTGTATATCCGTGAAGTGCAGCTTGTAAGCCTTATTGTCCTCAGTATTGGTTCACCGAATCAGTGCTTTGTAAACAAAGTCGATGAGCTAAATGAAAGTGTACCAATGAATGTGGACAGGGTTATAGTGGTCAAGGCTTGGGATGACATGGAGATTGACAACAATCCCATGGAGGTCGATAATGATCTACAGGATATTATGGAGATTCACAATGATCCCATGGAGGTTGACCAGGATCTGCATGGAGAATGATTAATTATGCAACCAATGATGTACATATGAAGGCCTTTTAACTTTTGCATAGTGTCGGCCTAATTAGTATCTACATTTTAGCTTTTGGCATGCTGTTAGCTTGGTAGTGTCCACCTACTTATTCGGTATGAATGTATGGAACTCAAGTTGGATTCCTTTCAATCCGAGAGTACTGGCATTGTGCTTTCCTTATGTTTTCTAAGTGCGTGGTTTGGCTTTTCTTTCGATGCAACATGTTTGGTTCGTGACCAAAACATGCCATGCCACAAGTTAGTCATGTCATAGTTTTTCTAGCAGCTGTTTGGTTTGCTGCCACAACTACGGTGTGCCACACTTTCTTAGCACATTGTCCCACATGTCATAGACTCATTTTCTTGCCAAACTTTGCCACAAGTGTGGCTTCAATTTTGCTCGCCAAACTTTCTCTGGCAGTCACAGTTTGCTGAAGGTTAGACTGGCAAGTTTTGGTCACCAACCAAACAGACCCAAATCTATGTGCCTTATTATTCACCATCGAACTCAAGTTGGCTTCCTTTCAATCTGAGTACTTGAATTGTGCTTTTCTTAGTTTTCTAAGTGTGCAATTTCACTTTGTTTCAATGCCAAACGTTAAGATTGTCTGCCTTAGTGTTCATCACCATATCATACGGTGGTCTCCGGGTGGTAATAGGACCCAGCCGCCGATGATGGTACTGTGCATTCACCACCGCTTAGTTGCAAAATTTCCAATCCCACTTTTGAACCCTCCCAAGCGGAACTGATGAAAGTTCGATTCACGCGTGGCGTAAAAGTTATGCAAAGAGCAAGCAACCCCTGCCCCAACATCCCCCTTAACCCTCCCCCCCACCGCTGCCCCCTCCCTACCCCCCCACACATAGCCTTTCTTGTCCTCATTGCTGTTGTTCATCATCGCCGCTCCTGCTCATCACCACTGCTCAGCTCTTGCTCCACGCCGATGCACATCGCCGGCTTGCCTACATAGAGCCACCGGCGCACGAGCTGCTACTGTCACCAGTGTTGCCACTCATGCTCACCACCGCCAGATCCAAAGGCAAGTGTAATAAGGCCTTAATTGCATCGCCGTCCCTTCTCCTCGAAACTCATCTCCTAACTAATGTTTATTGATGTAATTCCATGGCAGGGCATCCTCATCTCTTCGGTTGATGGTGTTCTTCTAGATGAAGGAGGCCTGCAACATGAGGAACGCAGTGGATAGCCTCTTTGACGATTTGCTTATTGACATCTTCAGCTACCTCCCCGCTTGGTCCTTGTGCTGCTGCAAGTATGTCTGTCCCTCCTGGAGGCGCATCATCTCTGACTCCTATCAATGTAAGAAGCTTTCATAGACTGTCGTTAGCTTCTTCTAGGGCAGCTGGTGGAAGGGCAATCGCCACTTCAATAGCGTCACTAGTGAATGGCCCTCCTTGTCCTTCTTGTCCTTCCCCCTTAAAAAGTCCTAGTCTCAGATTGTTGCAACAGCCTCATCCTTTGCTGGTGGGCTAGGCCTAATGGATTACGTCGCTATGTTGTTTGCAATCCGGCGACCTAAAAATGGCATGTACTGTCACGTAGCATCCGCTCTACTGGTCAGGCTCTCTTAGGTTTTCACCCAACGTCCTCACACTTCCATGTGATTGAATTTGTTGAGGTGGAGGGTGCGTGCATAGGTGTGGAGATCTACTCATCTAAAACTGCAGCATGGATCTTTAAGGAATCTGAATGGGGCGAGGGTAGTATTGTTCGATGTTCAAAATCGAGAAGTGTTTTTCTTAATGGTTTATGCACATGCTTGAGTACTCTATGATAGTTGCTGTGGATATGGAGGGAAATACATGGAGGACAATTCATAAACCAAGTGGTGCTAAAATGTCCATCCATCAATCTCAGGGTCACCTATGTGTGTGCTCTGCTGATTTTTGCAATAGGTCTTGGCTTTTAGTGTCGATACTTGAAGACTATGGTACTAATAACTGGAGTTTGAAGCATGTTGTGGACACGGAAGAACTATTTGGACACATGAATATTAAAGTTGGTTCCAAGCTTTGTGTTGAGGAGTAGAGAGTGATTACAGTTCACCCAGAATAGAATTTCATTTTCCTTGTTGGGAAGGATAGAATATTGATTGCATATGACATGGACCGTAGAAAGGTTCATGTCATCCATGCCCGTGTCATCTGCTTTTGCAGATCAAGAGGGCGTTTCCATATGAACATGCCTTAGCAGTAAAGGTGCATTTCCTATATTTCATCGTCATGACAGTCTTTGTTCAGGTAGGGAGTTGTTTTTATTCTATCTATGTATAGGCCAATTTTGGCTTGTTAACTAAAGAAATGGTATGTTCAATATTATTAATTCTGCTGCTTTGTTCAGGTTGTGGATCAGAGATGAATAAGAGGGGTTCCATGGTGCATTGGCTACCAATCCGAAGGATGCAGTAATTATATTCATTTTGCCTTGCAAGCAGGAGTGCCACATAGGAGCACAGCTATGTTGTTTCGTTATGTAAGTATGTATAGATTAGTACCTTTAGTATGCTCTATATGTACCGCTTGTGTTAGGACATCATATGAGAAAGATGTTATGGTAGCATCCATTGTTATTGTAAAAAGTACTATTGTTTGTGAACATGATTTATGGATATAATGATTATATATCTGTATGCTTGTGTTCATGAAGCTATTAAGGGCCCAGCTGAATTAGTAACTATTGTCAAACCGGATGAAATTCTATCACCATCGCTCTACGTATGATGCAGTAGGGATCAAAAGTATATCTCCGCCAAATCCTTTAGTAACCCGACACTGACTAAATGATCATCAAAGGCAGATCATGGTGCAAGGCAACGATGACCATGACCTTTGTACTAGCGGATCATACGTTGAAGCGACGGTGGTGTTAACCTTTACATAGGCGTCTCAGCTATCGAACCGACAGTGAACCCGTACCGCTGACAGTCGGATCGAAGTACAAGGCAATGGTGCAGGTGACCACAACATAGGTAGTTGATGTGCCCACACGACGGTTTTGATAGCCTCGACACAGTTGGATCATTTGCCAACGCGGCGGTGTTAGTGTACATCCATAACTGGGTCGTGCTCCAATGCGACTGTAGTAAGGACCTAATCATGGATGGATCATAAGCCAATCGGCGGTGTTAGTGTACACCGCAGTCGGTCCCATATACCAATGGTGAAGACTATGACCATCACTGCCGATAGCTTACTACCGTGGCCGAAATTGGACTGTGATGTGGGTTACGACGTGGCTATGAAAGGTGCGAGTGTAGTAGTGACAATCCTTATTTTTTGAGGAGTCAAACAATTAGAACTTTAATTAAAATTATATAAAAAGTACTAACATTCATAAAAAATACCATTAGATTATATGGAGTATATTTTTATAGTAAACTTTTTTGGAGACACAAATGCTAATACTATCATTACAAACTTGGTCAAACTTAAACTAGTTTGACTGGCACAAATCCCATAGTTGTATCCTTTTATGGATGGAGGGAGTATTTGTTTATTTGGCCATCACACCCTCCTATAATTCAATTGTCTAATATTCTATAAATGTTTTTTAGATCAAAGGCATTCCACCCGGCTTTATTGAAAGCTTATCAAAAGCCCTTGGGAATACCAGCTTACAATGAAGACTAGACAACCATTAACCGGTTACAAGTTCATCTAGCAAAATATCTCAAACTCCAACTCCACACAAAGCTCTACCCAATTCAAAAGCATAAAATTTCTAACGAACGAGAGAACGCAAAAAGCTAACAAATGAAAGTGTTGATGTAGCCCCAGCAGCAATTAAGTTGATCATTTCATCCGCCATAGGTTGCAGCTTCAGCTTCAAGAGAGGGCTCCATGACTTCACCAGCATCAATGTTTGGTAGATGACCGCACTAGGGGAAGCTAGGACCTTCTTGTTGAATACGGTCGTTCCTAGTCTTCCAAATTGTCCATAGCGCACCTACACAGATGATAAGTATTACCTTCTATTTCTTCCCTTGACATCCTTCCACTATGTCAGAGAAGAGGGATATTCTATAAATGTTTTATTTGATTCTTTCGTTAGGTTGCCCAGTTTCAACAGCATATGTATCTTATACATGCAATTATTCATAAGAAAGTCTCACAGGGTATTCTTCTAATTTAGATGGTGTTTAAGTGGCTTAAAAGATAATTTAGCCAAATAGTGGATGCCTCATATCAAAATTTCACTTTCTATAAATTTGTGAATAAAATTTAGAAAAGAGTAATAAAGCATCGAGTTAAAGCCCAAAGGACACCAATGGAAGTATATATAAGCTAAAGATCTAAGATTTTCCTTACTGGTACGTTTATTTTATTTACCTATCTGTTTATTTGTAAGTGGTACATAGGGTTTATAACAAACCAACTAACTTTTTTTGAGGTTTCTTCAAAATTGCTATATCTTTTACTAAAGTTTACCATGTTGTTTGAGCCTAACTTCAAACCGAGCTTAGCGAGCCTAATAAAAGTTAAGGTTTCATTCAAAATCAACTAATTTTGGTTTTGAAAGAAAACAAATATAAATAGAGCACTTTTAAAAAGTGAGCCATCAAGGGTAGGGTTTGCGTACGGGTGTTTCATAGGGAAGAGTGTGCGTGCATGTTGAGCGTTTGCATCTGTATTTGTGTAATTCATTGTTGGGACTCGAATATGTGAGTAGCGGAGGCTAAACCCCACAATGGAATGCAAGTACTAACACCTTCTGGTTGCGTGTATAATGATGTGCAGGAGTCCATGGAGAAGCCTTTGCACCTGGTTGAGGGTTCGGTGGAGATCCAGAACGCAGAGGCGGAGACGATCCGGGCGGAGACAAAGGCATGCCAGGCAAGGTCTTCACCTCTAGCCTATAGAGGGTTGAAGGCACATGACATGGCTCCAAAGGCCCTCGGAGATGGATCGAGGCGAAGACCAAGCCATGGAGGATTATGACTACGATGGCAAAGAGAAGCCTTGCGTGGCACAGGAACTCAAGGCCAGAGATGGGACTCCCATGGGCCACTGGTAAAGGCCCAGGAGCCTAAGGCGGTGTAGAAGAAGAAAGCCGAGATTGCCCCTGGTGATGCTAAGTTAGCATAGAAATATTTTGGGAATGTACTGTAGCTAGCATAGGGTGAGAATGTAAAAGGGGAAAAGGTAGCAAATAGTACCCTATAAAAGGGGGACTTGAACCCTGTGTAAGAGAGGTTGGTGAATACATTTATGAGACCCTAACTGTACTCAGGCCCATCTATCATTCCTCCTGCCTTCGTGTAGGACCTCCGCCTAGGCAAAGGCTCCACAACTTCATACCTACTGGAAACCTAGTTTTCCAACATTGGCGCCCACCGCGTGTCGGCCAAGCAAAACCCACAATGGCAAGAAAAAGAGCAGCCTCTGCAAGAGCACCTTCAGAGCCTACCAGAAGGGGAAGGCCCAGGCGTAACGCCCGCAGCACCTATGCTACTACTACCAAAGAGCCAGATATAGAAGAAGATGCGACGGAGGATTAGCCTACGGCGACCGAGGAGCAGCAGGTGCTAGAACCAACACCAGAGCAAGTGCTCCAATAGCTCCAAGCCTAGTTGCAGAGTACCCAGCAGGAAAGAGATAGGTTGGCGGCAACCTTCGCCACAAACCAGAGGGCAGTTCAAGCATCACTTCAGGCCATAGAGATCTAGTAGCAGTTGGCTATCTTGTAGATGGAGGTTCAAAGCATGTAGCCTAATCGTCCTCTTTCCAACACACCTAACCAGCACCACTCAGCAAATCAAAGCCAACCTAACCCTTCATAAGGTATGGCCATCCAACCAACCTTCAACACACCTTTCACCTCGCCCCTAGTCCATAAAACCATAGACTCAAAATCTCGATTATCCGAAGGTATCCAAAGCTCACCTTGGCCCTCATCTTACAAACCCATCACCCTACCCAAATTCAACAGAAGGACAGATCCACGCCAGTTCATCATGAGCTTCGAGGCAGCTGTAGCCTCCATAGGTGGGAATGACACTGTTCTAGCCAAGTCATTTGTTATCGTACCCGAGGATGACGTATTGGCATGGTATTCAATGTTGAGGCCGAGCTCGGTATATTCCTGGGAAGACCTCCGCGACAAAATCATAGCCATCTTCAAAGGGTTTACCATTGGATCCCTAACCTTGATGGACCTGTTCTAGTACAAACAAAAATCAAGAAGAGGCTCTAAGGGATTATTTTTAGATATTTGTGTAGCTAAAGGCGAAGGCACCAAATATCCCAAAAGATGTCGCAATTGAAGCTGCAATCAAAGGCCTCTGCATCAGAGCCTTCGCAGCTCACCTATCCTAGGAGAAGCCAAGCACCATAGAAGAACTGTATAGTGAGTTTGAGAAGTATTGCAGGTCAGATAACAACCTTCACAGAACTTTAGAAAGAGCAAAATCAGAACAAGCAGTACCAAAGGAGCAGCAGGAATGCTCAAAGGGGTAACAGAAGCGAAGACCAGTCACAGCCTCACCAACCACCAGATCAACAAGTTTTCAATATAGAGTAGCAAGGGAACAGCCAGCAAGGGCAGCAGATGTTGGAAGCAGTTCCAAATGAAGCACCACACAAGTAGTATGAAGGCAAGAAATACAATCAAAGGAAGAACTAGAATAAAAACCAGGAACTAAGATAGCGAAGGTAGTATTGCTTCTTTCATGGAGAAAACAAAGGGCACATCACCAGAGATTGCCCAGACGTGAAGGAAACTCAAGAGAGAATAAAGAACAGGGCAAACCCTCAACCTCCACCACAACAACCCGCAAAAGAAGTCAACCATACCTTCACTGCACCCCCATAGCAGCCATACTGCCCAATCTGCCCAAGCCTTAACTCCAATCAAATTCACCCATCCACCTTAGATGCCGCATACTACCCTAACTTCTTACCCGCATGGCGACCAAGCACCCAGCAGCAAGGGCATGCCAGTAACCAGCGTGTAGAAGCAAACCTCACCTATGTCAACCCAAGACCTTTGCACATAACATTCATAGAGACAAACCAGCCAGCTCAAGTTCATAATAGACAACTTGAAGCATTACATCCACCACCACCGCAACGAGCCGTGCCCAAAAACAAGCCCAACTTAGAAAACCAGCTCAACCCACATACACCGCTACCCACCATTGGTATGATACTACCAATAGCCGGAGGCTCTTCAATGGAGTTCCAAACAAAGAAGCAGAAGAAAGATCACCTCAGGATTGTCAACAACATAGCAGTTCCGGGTCTAGTACGCTGCACAGATTTGTCGAAGACACCCATTACGTTCTTAGAGCAAGACCTCCAATTGGAAAGCTGACACAATGGTGATCAAAGCCAACATAGCAGGCTAGGAAATTAATAGGGTTCTCATAGACTCTGGAAGCTCCACAGACATCATCTTTGTCAATGCCTTCGACTAGATGAAATTAAGCAGAAGCTGGTTGCAGCCTTCAGAATCACCGCTAATTGGTTTCAGAGGAAAGAAGATCGATGCCTTAGGAAAAATATCCCTGCCAGTTTCCTTTGGAGGCCAGGAAAATGCAAGAACAGAATATGTGACCCTTGACATAGTGGATCTCTACTACCCATACAATGTCATCTTCGGCAGAGGGTTTGCAAACAAGTTCAACACAGCCATCCATATGGGCTACTTGTGTATGAAAATGCCAGTTTTGCATGGCACCATCACAGTCTACGGTAGTCAGAAAGAGGCAAGAAACATAGAAAGAGCCCTCTACAAATCATAGCGTAACATCAACTCTATCAAGGCGGCCAAGAGAAACGCTCTAGAGCCTCCAGACATGCCGAAGGGGAAGACAGACCTCAAAGATCAAGAAGAAACAAAATCAGTACCATTGGAGAATGCAGTGTCGGATACAAAAGTCACTATCGGAGGCAACCTTTCGAATAAAGAAGCAGAGCTCATAGAAAACTTAGCCAAAGACGTCTTCGCCTGGTCAGCCTCCAATTTGAAAGGAGTTGGCAGAGATATTATACAACACTCTCTTGACATCAACCCTAAAATGAAGCCAAGAAAGCAGTGACAAAGGAAAATGTCGGAGGATGGAGTCTTAGCAGCAAAGGCTAAAGTGTAGAGACTGCTAGACGCAAACATCATCAGAGAAGTCAAGTACTCAGAGTTGTTGGTAAACATAGTGTGGTGCCAAAGAAAAATGGGAAGATGAGGACATGCATAGATTTCATAGACCTAAACAAAGCCTGCAAAAAAGATCCATTCCTGCTACCAAGAATAGATACCTCTATGGATAAGGCGGTAGGCTACAAGTGATTTTCACTCCTGGATTGTTTCTCAGGATATCATCAGATTTGGCTCAACAAGGAAGATGAGGAGAAAACAAGCTTCACTACTCCCTTTAGAACATATTGTTACATTAGAATGCCCAATGGGCTCAAGAACGCGGGTTCAACCTTCGCCAGAATGACAAAAGCAGTTCTCGGCCCCCAACTGTAAAAAACATCATAGCCTATGTCGATGACATTGTGGTGATGAGCAGGAATGAAGGGGATCACATTCCAGACCTCAAAGAATCCTTCGCTAATCTCAGGGCAGCTGGACTCAAGTTAAACCTAGAAAAGTGTGTCTCCGGTGTAAGCCGAGGCAAAATGCTTGGATACATTATAGGGCCCGAAGGAATAAGAGCAAATCCAGAAAAGACGAAGGCCATAGTCTCAATGGTAGAACCATCAACCAAGAAAGAAGTTCAGAAGCTCACAAGAAGGATAGCAGCACTAAACAGATTCATCTCAAAGTCAGCAGAGCGCAGTATTTCGTTCTTCAAAGCTCTAAGAGGTAGAGATAAACTGGAATGGGGTCCAGAGCAGTCGAAGGCCTTCTAGCAGCTCAAAAGTTATATGGCCTCCGAGCTCCTAGTCACAGTGCCAGATCTGGAGGCTCCACTACTACTATATGTCGCAGCCTCTGACCACATTGTTAGTAGAGTACTCGTTCAAGAAAAAGGGGAAGAATCAAAGGTTATCCAATAGCCTGTCTACTACGTAGTGTCAATTTCATCCAGGAAGTTGAAGCATTACTTCCAAGTGCACGAGATAATAGTGCCATCATCATAGCCACTTGGAGACATATTTAGTCACAAAGAAGCCTTTGGAAGAATAGGGTAATGGGTGACAGAGTTATCCCAATTTGATCTCAATTATGTGCCAAGAACAGCAATAAAATCACAAGCTTTAGTAGATTTGATGGCTGATTGGACACCTTCGGTGTGTCAAAGTTCACCAACCCAAGCTCAAGTCTAGACACTCTACACAGATGGGGCCTGGGGTCACCTGGGAGCAGCAACCTCCGCCGTACTGATAGCACCATCAGGCCTCCGAACCAAGTACGTAGCTAGACTAGAGTTCAAAGCAACAAATAATATTGCAGAGTACGAAGGCCTCATACTAAGACTCAACAAGGGAAAGGCACTTAGTGCAAAAAAAATAATAGCAAAAATAGACTCTCAGGTCATGGTTGGCCAAGTCAAAAAAGAGTACATGGCATGAGAGCCAAAATTGGTAAAGTACTTGGAAACTGTAAGGGCACTAGAGCGGAGGTTCTAGGGGTTCACCTTGAAATACATACCAAGAGTAGAAAATTCAGAGGCCGATGAGCTAGCGAAGACAGCAGCAAACAATTTGCCCACACCAGATAGAACATTCTACCAAGTACTCCAAGTTCCAGCAACACAAGCAACTACAAAGGCATTCAAACAAGTCTTACTCATAGAGTCCAAAGACTAGAGACAGTTGATTATTGATCAGATAAAGAACATACAACATTCAGAAGACGAGAAACCATAGCAAGAATGGCCGCCAGGGCAAGAATCTATACATTAGTAAATGGGATCCTATACAAAAAAGGTGTAGTCCAACCGCTGCTCAAATGCATAACCTAGGGCGAAGGCAAAGACCTCAAAGAAATCCAGTTAGGAATAAGCGGCTCACACATTGGTCCAAGAGCATTATCTGCGAAGGCCATCAGGTAGGGATTCTATTGGTCCACGCACATCAAAAACATAGAAGAAATTGTCAAGACATGTGAAGCATGCCAAAGCACCTCCCCACATCAGTCAAAGCCTTTGGTGCAGTACAACTCATCCCACCAACTTGGTCCTTGCAAAGATAGGGCATGGACCTTGTTGGACCATTACCACTTTCGCAAGGGGGGAACAGTTTGTAGTAGTAGCAATCGAGTACTTCACAAGGTGGATTGAAGCAAAGCCACTAGCAACAATCACTTCAGAATTAGTAAAAAAGTTCTTCTAGCTGAACATAATCTGCAGATTTGGAGTACCAAGAACCCTAACAGTTGACAATGGGAAGCAGTTCAACTCAGACAAATTTAAAGAATTCTACAGGAGTATAGGCACAAAAATAACCTTTACATCAGTCTATCATCCATGTGGCAGAACCACCCAAAATAACACGATTACGGAGGTGCTTGTCTTCCACCAGACACTAAGCACCCCGAAAGCGAGTTACAGCGGCGGTATCCGTTGGGCACACCCCAAAGGAGAACCCGAAAGATTCACATTTTTCCCAAGGATCCAATAATGAGAACGAGTTATAATACAGGTCCATTTCATACATCAGAGTTTCTTAGAAATTACATTATTACATTACCAAATGTCAGAGTGCGGAATGATAAACAGCGAAATTTAAAATAAACATCTAGCGATAAGAACGAGGATCCATCTGAGCCCACCAAAAGAATCCTCCACACAAAAGTACTTCTCATGCATCACCTGCAACAGGGGTAAATAAACTTCGAGTACACAATATACTCGCAAGACTTATCCGACTAGTGGGAATAATTTCCCGACTCCAAGGAATATGATAAGCTTTATGGTTAGCTGGTCTTCTTTTGGCGGAAAGCAATACTAATAGTGAGTCCTTATTTATATTGTTATTACTAGCCGTATTAAGTTATTATCTATCTAGTCTATATAAGCACCTGTTCTACTTTCAAGCAAGGGTTGAGCAATCAGTTCCATTTCATCATCTTCCATCTTTCAGTTCTTACTACGGTGCTAGACCCAAAAACAAGCCGTACCGGATTGCCCGGCGATTCGTGAATCAATGCCTCCAACTGGGTACCCCAAAAACACATGCCTCGCTTGTACCCTAGGCACAAGCAGGGCTAACCCATCACCCTCCTGTCCTGGGTGTTAGGTCCCCATCCAAACTTCGACTCCAAGCCCCCACTCCTGAGTCCCGGACTCAGGGCGGTGCAAGGACCCCCACCATCCCCGCCTCCAATCAGTCGGTCTAGAAAGAGCCGGATCCACGACAAGAGAGCAACGAGTCTTCCCTGCTCCCATACCCAAGTATGTGCTCGAGATAATAGATCTATGACTTGCCTCGAGACTTAGGCAACGACCGGTCCTTAATTGACACAGACAGGGAAAAAGTGTAACCAAGCTATGCCCTGTTGGCCGCAGGACACAACCCCTTACACCCACCAGTACCCAAACCATATCCCTGCCCGATCACCATTTTTCCTTTCCACCATTTTATCATGAGTGATCATATTTATCACCTATTTGCGAGTAACGGCAGGTTACTCATGCTACCGATATCCTGAGCATAGCAACTACTCGACCTTTACTAGTAGGACTCATGGGTAGATATATTTATGCATGTAGTTTCCATAAAATGCCTGTAACTTAAATGCACATCATATATATATATTCAGTGAACATAAAATAGGGGTTATGCACTGGGGTTTGCCTTGGGCAGGCGACGGGTCAGCAAAGTCAGCACCAAAAGGCTCCTAGGCTCCCTCCTGCACGAGGATCTCCTCCTCGTACTCCTCGATGACTTCCTCGTACTCCTGTTCGTCGACAGGCACGAACTCTACCAACTCGTGATCTACATGCATGAAATGATGATGCAATACTTAGTAATATAGCAACAACAACTCTTAAAATAAAAGTACATCTGTCTAACTACTAAGCTAGTGCTACCGACCACGGTACTAAGTTATCTATTGTTACCAATAACAAGTATGAAGTATGGCATACATTATTATAGCATCTACAGGTATTCTTACTCCTAATGCTGATTTCGCTATATATGATAAAGCAAGGATAATAGCTACTCTATCTATCAACTTACTCTAGGGCTACAAAATTTATAGCAAGTACATAATAATCTAGTGAGCCTACTATAAAATTTTCATAGCTATAGCTATCACCAATTTACCACAAAAATTCCTACAATTATTAATCTACATAATACTAAGCTCTTTAGTTTGAATTTATGAACCTACCATTGTCATAGCTAACTATAATCTAACTACAGTAACAAGTAGATGATATTTTTTTGAACCTAACAAACTTGGTCTCACTATTTTTGGACATCTACAAGATTTACTACAATTTATCAAAGTTCAGCTAGAAACTATATTGAAGAAACATTTGTAAATCGCTGGAAAATTGGAAAACAAATTCACAGCGCGGCCCAACTCACAACGCGGCTCGGCCCACCACAGCCACCCGTGCCCGCGCGCCATTGTGGCCCACACGATGGCCCGTTCCCGCGACAGCGGCCCAACACGGGAGACCCACGCGCGCGCCGACATTTTTGCAAATGAGTCCCCATTATTTTCCCTATTCGTGAAGTTAACCCGAGCACTATTTGAATGAGTCACTGGCTTCGCATCTAGGACCCTACCTCTATTCGAATTCATGCTTTACAAAGTCCCTGGCCGGACGAACAGGGGCCGCGGCCTTGCTGGCCAAACGTCGGCGAGCACAGGCCTCTTCGGCACCCACCAGCACCCCCAATGAGCCTCTACGTGCCATGCGCAACAGATTGAGGTAACAAACGCCAAGAATGGCGAATCACGCAGGCGTGGACACGCGCCGCGGCGGGGTCTGGCCACGGTAGCTCGACGCCAGCGAAACCACCTAACCGTACGCCTCTACTACTACTCAGTAACCATCTACAGGCTAAGAGTAACCACCTTGAAGCCCTAATTGAATCACTACTGCGCCCAACCGAGCCGGCCATAGGAACGACATCTAAGCCAGCTCACCGGCGTCCGCCAACGCGCTCTGGGCTACCTAGCCACTAATTGACTCAACCGCCATTCCTAGGAGCAAGAGGGCCTCACTAGAGATGTGGCGGATGGGCTGGGCAAAGTCGCGAGGAATGGCAACGGGCTGGCCACGTGCGCGAGGTTGCTCCGGTTTACGTCGGCCATGGTGAAGGTGTTCCCGGTGCCCTGCTACTCCATCGGCGGAGCCACTGCACAGGAGAGGCGAATGAGTCAAGGAGAGGCAACAGCCCTACCCAATTGAGACAACAGAGCAATGAGCATCACCCTGGCCGAGCGCTCGCCTTGCCGGCCATGGTGGACTGCTGAGGGGAAAAAATCTCCTGATTACCTCACCGTTGGAAGGAAGCCCAGCGAGATGACTCCAATTGGAAGCTAACTACTCTAGCTCGTAGTGTGCACGGTTAATTGGAAAGTTGTGGAGTATGCGAGGCCAAATTGTAGGGGCAACACCTACGAACTTATGGCGGCCGGCGACAGCAAAACTTAAATTGACGACCCTCCCTTATACCACCGCAACAGTGGCCGATTAGGCATGACGCTGTCCTCCCACTCGACCACCAAATGTGCTCGGTAACACGGATGGGGCCAGCGCATTGGTTTGTCATTGGCGCCTCGGCCGGTCGGCGACCTAACGGGAAGGGGCAGAGCAGGCAAGCCTACCGGGGCCAGTGCGCACGCCGTGTGCCAGAGCGCGGCAGCAGGAGGCCGTGGATGGCCGCATAGAGCCAAACGAGCGGTGTGCGGTCAGGCATGATGGGTGGCCAGCGCGGCAACACCAAGAGCCAGGCGGTGACCGCGCCCAGGCACTGGCATGGCTCAACACATGACTTGCACGCTTTTTAAAGCTGCTACAACAACCAATTCGATGATCCGAAAGCCAAACCAGTCGTTCTATCCTCAGGCGGGTAATAGGGCTATCGAACTAAGCCAAGACACCTCACCACTTCTTAACCCGATTGTTCTACAAAAATTGCCGAACATGGCTTCGTCGACCCATTTTCAAACTTACACGAAACACTAAGTTTCAAACGGTTTCGCGTCGAATTCCTTTTCCAAGCTACTTGATACACTAGCTAGTGAACCCCATCCTCGACCACACGTATTTTATCGTCGTCTACAAAGTTCATACTATGAACTTATCAAAGTTTTGCATAAGCGTTCTATAGCATTTTTGTTCGATAAAAATTCACTTAGAATACTAAACGATATAAAGCGACATGAAATGTAACATTTGTTTCTTGTTTTAGATGAACGTTTCAAGTGTTGTACGTTGATTTATACCCTATATTACACCCATGTACAAACAAGTATGATGCTCATGCAGTGTTTTAGCAAAAACTGTACAATGTAACACCGAGGGTGTTACAAATCTACCCCCCCCCTAAAACAAAATCTCGACCCGAGATTTCATGTGCCTAGTGTGAGAAGAAGATAGGAGTACATTTCACCGTAACAACTAACTATCAGGACCAGAGAGAAGGTGGGGGTAATGCTTCAATAGGTAAATCTCTTATTCCCACGTGGCCTCATCCTCTGAATGGTTTTGCCATTGCACTTTGTAAAACTTTACCACACTGTTCCTGGTCACTCTTTCTTTTTCATCCAGGACTTTGACAGGGTGCTCAACATAAGTCAAATCAGGCTGGAGGGGAAGCCCTTCAATTTCCCCAGCTTCATTAGGCACCCACAGACATTTCTTCAACTGTGAGACGTGAGACACATCATGTACCATAGGCAAGATATCGGGGAGCTAGAGTCGATACGCCATTGGGCCACACTGTGCCAAAACCTTGTAGGGACCCACATATCGGGGAGCTAGCTTGCCATGGATACAAAACCGATGCACCCCTCTCATAGGAGACACCTTGAGATACACATAATCTCCCACTCCAAACTGCAAAAGCCTTCTTCACTTGTCCGCATAAGACTTCTGTCGGCTCTGAGCTGCCTTCAAGTGACTCCGAATAATGGTCACTTGTTCTCAAGCCTCTTTGATGAATTCTGGACCAAAGTAACCACGGTCGCCCACTTCAACCCAGTTAAGCGGTGTTCTACACTTCTTGCCATACAGAGCTTCAAACGGTGCCATGTGTATGCTCTCTTGGTAGCTATTATTGTAAGAAAATTCAGCTAATTTCAGGCATTCACCCCACTTCTGAGGAAAAGAAATGACACAAGCTCTCAACATATCCTCGAGCACCTGGTTCACCTTTTAGTTTGACCATCAGTCTAAGGATGATATGCAGAGCTTTTGAGGAGACGAGTACCCAGGCATTGTTGTAGTTGCTCCTAGAAACAGGAGACAAAAACTGACTCTCTATCGAAGATGATAGTAAGGGGAACTCCGTGTAAGGTCACAATCCGATCAAAATATATCTCCGCATACTTCTTGGCTGTATATTTGGTGTCCACTGGGATGAAATGAGCCGACTTAGTGAGATGGTCCACAATGACCCAAATAGAATCATAACCCTTGGATGTGCAAGGCAACCCTACCACAAAATCCAAGGAAATATCTTCCCACTTCCAAACAGGAATGGGCAAGGGCTGCAAATATCCCAGAGTACGCATATGATCTGCTTTAACCCTACCACAAGTGTCACACTCCACGACATGCTGGGTGATGTCCTGCTTCATGTTGGACCACCAGTACAAATGGCGTAGATCATGATACATCTTGTTGCAGCTAGGATGAATAGATAGCTTTGAATGGTGACCTTCATTCAAAATCTTTCTTCTCAACTCCTCATTGGATGGAACCACCAGTCTATCCTTGTATCTTACTACTCCCTGCTGATCAACACTAAAGTGGGGGCCATGCCCTTCGGCAATCAATTTTCTGATGTGGGGAATTTCTTCGGGGTCTTCCCTTTGCTCCCGAATAATCTGCTCCAGCAATTCTGAGGTCAATGCAATGTGAGCCAACACCTCTGCGTGGTTGAGAGACAAAGGTGCTTCCTCAACCTGATGTGACTTTTGGCTCAAAGCATCAGCTACTACATTAGCCTTTTCGGGATGATAATGGACTTCCAAGTTGTAATCCTTTATCAATTCTAACCATCTCCTTTGCCTCATATTCAGCTCAGACTGAGTGAAAATATACTTGAGGCTCTTGTGATCCGTAAAGATATGCACTTTGTTGCCCAACAGATAGTGCCTCCAAATCTTCAGAGCGTGGACCACAGCAACCAGCTCTAAGTCATGGGTGGGGTAATTCACCTCGTGCTTTTTCAGTTGGCGTGAAGCATAAGCTATTACACGCCCATCTTGCATAAGCACACACCCCAGCCCCGTCTTCGAGGCATCACAATATACATCAAAGGGTCGGTCAATATCTGGTTGGACCAACACAGGGGCAGTGGTCAGAAATGTCTTCAGAGCTTGGAAGGCTTCTTCACAGGCTGGGCTCCAATCAAACTTAGCTTCTTTTTGGAGCAGCTTGGTCATTGGTTGGGCTATCTTGGAGAAATCCGGGATGAAACACCGATAGTACCGAGCAAGACCAAGGAACTAACGAATCTGATGCACAGACTTGGGAGACTTCCAATCCAACACATCTTGCACCTTGCTGGGATCTACCAAAATGCCGTCAGGTGTGAACACATGCCCCAAAAACTGCACTCGATCTAACCAAAATTCGCACTTGCTGAATTTAGCATACAACTTGTGCTCCGTTAGTCGAGCCAGTACTATCCAAAGGTGTTGGGCATGCTCTTCATCATTCTTGGAATATATCAGGATATCATCAATGAATACTACCACAAACTTGTCTAGCTCAGGCATAAAGACTGAATTCATCAGGTACATGAAGAAGGCAGGAGCATTGGTGAGACCAAAAGACATCACTAGGTACTCATACAGCCCATACCTAGTAGAAAAAGCTATCTTTGGTATATCATGTGGTCTGATCTTGATCTGATGATAGCCTGATCGGAGGTCAATATTTGAGAACACCTTGGCACCAGCTAGTTGATCGAACAAAGTATCTATGCGGGGCAAAGGATACTTGTTCTTAACTATTACCTCATTAAGAGGGTGGTAATCCACACACATCCACAGAGTGCCATCCTTCTTCTATACAAAAATGGTTGGGCAACCCCATGGTGAAAAACTAGGACAGATGAAACCCTTTTCCATCAACTCTTCCAGTTGCTTCTTCATCTCAGCCAATTCCTTTGGAGCCATGCGGTACGGGCTTTTGGAGATAGGGGCAGCACCCGGCTCTAGCTCAATGGAGAATTCTATCTCTATGTCCGGTGGCAACCCAGGAAGATCTTTAGGAAAAACATCTGGGAACTCACATACCACAGGGATGGGGTAAGATTAGGAGAGGCTTCAGCATGGGTAGTAACAGGTAAGATTGGGTCTGAGGGTACAAGCAGAGACATCCTATCCTCAAAAGATGGAAGTCGTAACTCGACACTTCTCTGCTTCAAATCCAAGACTACCCCATACACCCGCAACCAGTTCATTCCAAGAATAGCATCAATGCCTTGCCCAGGCATTACCATGAACTGTAGGCGGTAAGTGTGGGTGGCTAATACTAAGCTTACTGTGTCCGTTTGGGTATTGATGAACATTTGCAAACCAACAGTATGGATTCTATAGTCATACGGTATAGCCATAAGTGGCAAGTTGTGCCAGTCTACAAATCCCATGCTCATAAAGGAATGTGATGCACCAGAATCGAACAACACATAAGTTGGATGGGAATCGATGGTAAACATACCAGCCATCACCGGTTCCTGCTGCAATATCTACTCAGCATCTACCTGTTCGGATCTGCTGGGCACTTTCTTCTTGACCACGGTCCTCCTAACTAGTCTAGAGTTCGCCGATGGTTGAGCAGACTGAGTTGGCTGGTTCTGGGGACACGCTTGGGCATAGTGACCATCTTTGCCACATTTGAAGCAAGCGCCCGGCTTGTTTCTGAACACTTGGTGAGGTGGGACCTGCTGTCCCTGAGGCTGCTGGGGCTACACCTGCTGCGTGGGAGCACGGTACTATGTGGAAGAAGTCTGAGAAGTTTGCTGGGGCTGCTAAAACGAAGGATCGCCTGATGATTGATAGGGCCCCTGCCGGACAACCTGTACCTTCTGAGTATGAGGGTGGCTAGAAGACCCCGCAACCACCCATTTCCTCTTCCACTCTGCTTGGGAATCCTGCTGCAAGCCCTCCATGGTGATGGCAGCATTCATCATTGCCCCGAAAGTCTTATAGTTCGCAGTGTACAGCTTCTCCTGAAGGATATAAGAGAGGCCATGAAAGAAGCGGTCCTTCTTCTCGTCAGTGTCCACATGAATGCCAGCATACTGGGACAAGTGATTGAACTTATTCACATAGTCCATCACTATCATACTCCCCTATCGCAGCTCTAGGAACTTATTTAGCTTCCGGTTGATGACACCAGCAGGAATATAGAACTCTCTGAATGTTGTGGTGAACTCCTGCCAGGTTGCCGGATGATCTGGCTGCTACATGGCATGGAAGGTATCCCACCATGCACTTGCGGACCCCAATAGTTGATGCGCTACAAAGCGCACTTTCTGCTCGTCGGCCACATTGAACAACAGAAACTTCTGCTCCAGAATGCGAAGCCAGTGCTCCACATCCAGGGGCTCATCTGTCAGTGTGAAAGTGGGTGGGTGGGTCTTGAGAAAATCCTAGTAAGAGGAGGGTCCCTCAGGACGGCGGGCACCACCCTTGTTCCCACCATTGCCCCCGTGGTCACCACGAGCGAAGCCAGCGACAGCTTGTGCCATTAGCTCCATGGCACGGGTTGACTCTCGACGAGCAGCCATCAGTTCCGCCATCATCTCAGCGTGAGTCATCGGAGGCGGTAGTGGCGGAGAAGGAGGAGCTAGAAGTGGAGCCCCATGGCTCTCCCCATTGTGCTCATTGGCCTGGCCACTCTTGTCTTGGCCTTCGCCAAGACCATGAGCCGCCCCAGTACTGGTACTCCCGCGTCCAGACCTTAGATTCATCAGTAAGAGATAGGAACCATCCATTTAGAACAACCTTCCCAATCAGAAGAAAGGGATTAGAGAAATGACAGCACATTTAATTAAAGCATTCTTTTAATTAATCCTATCACTTTACTAATCCATTTATACGTGTAGGGGGATTTTAGTTTAAGCAAAATGCTATTATCATGATGCATGTATCGTCCTATACGTTCACTCAAGCCAGAATATAGCGGCATTCACAAAAAAAATTGGCACATCGCACACTCACTTTTCGTATTCTAGATGATTTCTTACGCAACGTAAGTCAGTGTACCTACAGAAAACTGATTAGATAAAACTAGTGCCTGTATCCTAGATAGACCATATTGCTAGGGCTTATACTTATTTAACTAACTTAATCGCATCCTACTTTTTGCAAAACTTTTGTTGGTCAAATTTTTAAGTTTTGAAAAAGAGTGATGAAACTCGTAACTATTATTGGCTCTTGTACCAACTGTGGCAGAACCGCCCGAAATAACACGATTATGGAGGTGCTTGTCTTCCACCAGATACTAAGCACCCCGAAAGTGATATATTTATGCATGTAGTTTCCATAAAATGCCTGTAACTTAAATGCACATCATATATATATATATATATATATATATTCAGTGATCATAAAATAGGGGTTATGCACTGGGGCTTGCCTTGGGCAGGCGACGGGTTAGTAAAGTCAACACCAAAAGGCTCCGGGGCTCCCTCCTGCACGAGGATCTCCTCCTCGTACTCCTCAATGACTTCCTCATACTCCTGTTCGTCGACGGGCATGAACTCTACCAACTTGTGATCTACATGCATGAAATGATGATGCAATACTTAGTAATATAGCAACAACAACTCTTAAAATAAAAGTACATCTGTCTAACTACTAAGCTAGTGCTACCGACCACACTACTAAGTTATCTATTGTTACCAATAACAAGTATGAAGTATGCATACATTATTATAGCAACTACAGGTATTCTTACTCCTAATGCTGATTTACGCTATATATGATAAAGCAAGGATAATAGCTACTCTATCTATCAACTTACTCTAGGGCTACAAAATTTATAGCAAGTACATAATAATCTAGTGAGCCTACTGTAAAATTTTCATAGCTATTGCTATAACCAATTTACCACAAAAATTCCTACAATTATTAATCTACATAATACTAAGCTCTTTAGTTTGAATTTATGAACCTACCATTGTCATAGCTAACTGTAATCTAACTACACTAACAAGTAGATGATATTTTTGTGAACCTAACAAACTTGGTCTCACTATTTTTGGACATCTACAAGATTTACTACATTTTATCAAAGTTTATCTAGAAACTATATTGAAGAAACATTTGTAAATCGCTGGAAAATTGGAAAACAAATGCACAGCGTGGCCCAACTCACAACGAGGCTCGGCCCACCACAGCGACCCGCACCCGTGCGCCAGTGTGGCCCACACGACGGCCTGTTCCCGCGACAGCGGCCCGACGCGGGAGACCCATGCGCGCGATGACGTTTTTGCAAACGAGTCCCCGTTATTTTTCCTATTCACGAAGTTAACCCGAGCACTATTTGAATGAGTCACTGGCTTCGCATCTAGGACCCTACCTCTATTCGAATTCACGCTTTACAAAGTCCCTGGCCGGACAAACAGGGGCCGCGGCCTTGCTGGCCAAACACCAGCGAGCACAAGCCTCTTTGGCACCCACCAGCACCCCCATGAGCCTCTGCGTGCCATGCGCAACAGATTGAGGTAACAAATGCCAAGAATGGCACATCACGCAGGTGTGGCCACGCGCCGTGGTGGGGTCTGGCCGCGGTAGCTCGACGTCGGCGAAACCACATAACCATACGCCTCTACTGCTACTCGGTAACCATCTACAGGCTAAGACTAACCACTTTGAAGCCCTAATTGAATCACTACTGCGCCCAACCGAGCCAGCCATAGGAACGGCATCTAAGCCAGCTCGCTGGCGGCCGCCAACGCACTCCAGGCTACCTAGCCACTAATTGACTCAACCGCCTATCCTAGGAGCAAGAGGGCCTCACCAGAGATGTGGCGGATGGGCTGGGCAAAGTCGCGAGGAACGGCAACTGGCTGGCCACATGCGCGAGGTTGCTCTGGTTCACACCGGCCATGGCGAAGGCGTTCCTGGTGCCCTGCTGCTCCATCGGTGGAGCCACTGCACGGGAGAGGTGAACGAGTCAAGGAGAGGCAACAGCCCTACCCGATTGAGATAACAGAGCAATGAGCATCGCCCCAGCCGAGCGCTTGCCTCGCCAGCCATGGTGGACCGCCGAGGGGAAAAATCTCCCCATTACCTCACCGTAGGAAGCAAGCCCGATGAGATGACTCCAATCAGAAGCTAACTACTCTAGCTCGTAGTGTGCACAGTTAATTGGAAAGTTGTGGAGTATGCGAGGCCAAATTGTAGGGGCGACGCCTACGGACTTATGGCGGCCGGCGACGGCAAAACTTAAATTGACACCCCTCCCTTGTACCACCGCAATAGTGGCCGGTTAGGCACGGTGCTATCCTCCCACTCGACCACCAAACATGCTTGGTAACATGGATGGGGCCAGCGCATTGGTTTGGTGTTGGCGCGGCTCGGCCGGTCGGTGACCTTCTAGGCGACATGACGGGAACCTTTGGTGTGGCCTCACGCATAAGCGTGAGAACGAGGCAAGCAGGGCAAGCCCACGTGCGCGCACAGCCGAACATCAACGGAAGCAGTAGCTGTGCGGCAGCGCCGGATGGTGCACAGTGCGAGCGACGTGACTCGATAGTGAGCAGTAGACTCAGGTGAACGCGATGGAAAGGGGCAGAGCAGGCAGGCCTACTGGGCCCAGCGCGCGCGTCGTGTGCCAGAGCGCGGCAGCAGGAGGCCGTGGATGGCCACATAGAGCCAAATGCGTGGTGTGCGCATAGGCGCAACGGGCGGCCGGTGCGGCAACACCGAGAGCCAGGCGGTGACCGCGCCCAGGCGTTGGCATGGCTCAGCACGTGACTTGCACGCTTTTAAAGCTGCTACAACAACCAATTCGATGATCCGAAAGCCAAATCAGTCGTTCTATCCTCATGCAGGTACATAGGGCTATCGAACTAAGCCAAGACACCTCGCCACTTCTTAACCCGATCGTTCTACAAAAATTGCTGAACATGGCTGTCGACATGGAATTTCGCCCCGTGCCGAGGACACACGTAGCAAGCCAGAAGGGTCCGCTCGATGGAGCTAGAGATCCGCCTAGCTTCAGTGCAAGGGTGGTTGATCCTACGCACTCCTCCCGAGACGTGCTAGTCAATTTGACCCTGCAATTGATAAGGAGAGAAAGCTTATCAGTAATTAAGGGTGGAACATGTCTGTGTTACCAGACAATCTCGAATATGCGGCTCTGAGAGCCAATATGAAAGGAGATCGACTAAATAGCCGATTCCAGCATATTCGTAAGAATAGGTCAGTTAAAGATCATGGGGTTGTGTAAGAAGAATCGGTTATCATTATGAATATCATTGTTTAAACAAATACTAGTCACTGGCAAAAAGATATCAACAGTAATTAGTTCATGCTAAGCCAATGACTGCAAGTAACCGAACCCCTTTTTATGAAAGAAACAATTCATCATCATTCAACCATTTAATAGAGATAAATCTAATAAACATATTAGATATCATCTATCGTTGTGACCAGTGGGGCATGAGGCAGAATCATGCAGGCCATAGAAACAACAATAGACTCGACGACCCTAACTTATTACTAATATCAGTGGGGCATGAGGTAGAATCATGCAGGCCATAATACAATAATAAGATCATGGGGCTAACACATCTTTCAACCTATCGCTACTTCAACAATCTCTTGATGCGAACCGTTCATGAAAGCGCTCGATATCAGCTAAAACAGCGGATTTAGGCATAACGCACAGTTAAGGTCGTGCCCTCTCAGGAACAAATCTACCAATAACAATCCCCGCTCCACGGTGCTAACAGTAAGGTGTGAGGCAAAATCACATAGGCCGTGATAACGGGCCATGGAATGGATTTCGCTAGCCAATAGATCTATTCAAGGTCAAACGCGCCTTAACCGCACGCTATGCACGATCAAGATTGACATAAAACAGCCGATAAAACATAACTCATCGTTTAAAGTGCAGATTAAATCAATTTAGATTAACAAACAATGGGTTAACAAAGATGTAAGGCCGATCTAGATCAATCCCAATCGGGTGAAGTGATATTGCTGTAATTAAATAAACAATGGAAGCAATAAGCAATATCGATAACTTAATGAATCTATCCGAAGGAACGCCACCCTTAGATAGAGCCGATAACTTGACCTTAATCTAGTTCGAGTAGTGGAGGTCGATCGGATCGATGCAGCCGTACTTGAACTAGACAAGAGTCGATAACTAACTCATACCAGAGTCGCAGTGGAGGTCGACCGGATCGATGCAGCCATACGAACAAAGGTATAAGCCATGACGGTACTTACAGACAAGCAGTGGAGGTCAACCGGATCGATGCAGCCGTACTTGCTGAATAACTCGCCGAGATCTACTCTACTCCTTCTCCTAAGGGGTGGCCGGAGCCAAAAAAAAAAGTAAATAACTTGTATTAGATTGATTGTGTGTCTTTACAATAGCCGGGCTTTGATATTTATACCCGGGACCTACGCATGACTCCTGCCTAAGCATGACTCACCACAATTTTTGACCCTAGATAAAACATTCCTAATTTAAGATAACTTGGACTCTAATCTTTCCCCTTTTGTAGAGTCCATCATGTCTCGTCCTAGCACCGATCGTGGCCTTTGTCATTACCTGCTGGCGCTGCCTGAAGAAAGCTGATTCTAGTGCTACATTCGAATCCGTTGATTCCGATTTGTACTCAATTGATTCCCTGCTGACATGATCTTGGGAGCTCTCGAATCCCTGTGACCCTTCTTCCAAATTTTGGTGTAAACACATGCCCCCCAATTTTGGGATAAAAGTAATTTTATTCCAAAATTATCACATTAGTGCCCCCGATATGTCTGCAGTCAAAGGTAAAGAATCTTGATCTAGGGTCTACTGTTTGTCGCTGTCTACATTAGCTCATGAGCCCATGCTTCAAACTTTTATGAGAGCATCATTGCTTCACGGGCACTTGGATTCATCCTTCCAGTCCAGCTATAAAATGTCTATCCGACCCTAGCGAGAGCAACTCAACAATTTAGCCATGTCTCTCTTCTATTTGTCTCCTCGAGTGCTCCTGATTCCGCTAGACCCTCCATGGTCTATCCTTTTGCTATGAAGATCTTGAACGGTTAGAAGAATTCTTGTGCATAGGGTGATTGTGTCGCTCATCTTAGCACCTTGTTAAGCAAGAGAATCAGTTACTGCGGTTAGAAGAACCCTTGTGACATCGCATGGGTCTTCTATCCATGCTCGCAGAGCTGTTCTAGTGTTTGTAAGGGCTAACATGTGTGGACACTTTCCCCTTGTTTGCTCGATCAAATGCCCATTAGGAAAGCCACAAGCTTCTTTCCAGCAGTTTCCTAGTCACCGAGAAATCAGCTAGGTATCTGTTGGGTAGGCAACTTTTTTGTCATTATTTTCCTAACGGGCTGACATGACTCGTTTCACGATAACTTTCGGCCCTGTGGGGATTCGAACTTCCTTCAATCCAAAGTAATCTTGGGCTGATTGCTTCTATATCCATCCCATGATATTCTGCAACTGGGGAAGCAATAAGTCCGAACTTGTTACCTCCTCGTTACCTGTCCCCTAAATTTCTGAAGCGTCGATCTGTTTCCATATATGGTTTCATTTCCACATTCTCGACGAAATCTATCTCTTAACCTTCCTGGGCTATATATACAGGCCATGGCTGGGGATTCAAAAATAGCTCGCTTCATTTCAAAACCTTCCATGTCTTTAGCATAGTTCTTACTTTTTCGTAGGTTTTGAGGTTATGGTGAACAACAAGAAGTTTGCTGAGAAGGCCCTCAACGGACCTGCATCATCGCATCAGCGCCTTCATCATTGGGAGGGTATAACTCGTGATGCCCCCACCGCCTCGGGGGATAGGCCCGACTCCGTTCGGCCTTTCGGGTCCTCTTCATCGACAGCTCGTCGTCGGCTCCCTTGTTACCAAAGGAGGCGGATTGACAACGATGATCTGCTTGCCTCCATTGATCGGCATGGCCAGAGTCTTGTTGAATGCCTTTCTCTTGCAGAATCGACTCTGGCCATGGTTCGATGTCGATCACCTCCCGAGGCCGATTCAGTGGAGGATAGGTTGGCCAAGGCTGAGGCCAGAATCACAGGTGAGATATTTGTCATAACCTTTGCTTCCTTTCAATTTCATCCTTAAGATTCTGATCATCTCCCCTTTGAATCTTTTTAGATTTGTCTATCCAACTAGAGAGCCTCCGATTGGCTACGGAGCACGCAGCGGGATTCATCAACGCTAGAGGCGCCATCCCGGTGGTTTGCCTGCACGACATCCCGAATCGCGTCAGCGAGGTCGCTTTGCATGGCATCCGCCAAGGTGCTGCCATGGCGTTGGCTTCTGCGCAAGCCCATTCTGGCCACGAACTTCGGTTCCTTCCCCATGGTTTTCCAGCCGCAGCGCACCCTAAGGATTGTGAATGCCTGATCGAGGATTTCTTCAGCGCTACTAACTCCGGATAACTCCGGAGCCTTTATCTCCTAGGCCAATGATATAGTAGCCAAAGTGTTTTCTAGCCCGTAGTCTGTAATAGGTGATATTAGCAAACAATTTCTCCATCTTCAGTGATTTCCCTTTTATTTCATACTCTATACCATATGCATCACCTTTGTCCATGTTTGCTTTTGCTTTTGCAGGCGATACACATTGCACTGGCTTTTACCCCTTTGGGTTTACTTTTGTACTAGAAGCGATACCCTTCTGGTATCGGCTGTTAGAGCTGACAACAGAGCAAATTGGTTGCCAAGTATTAATTCAAATGTTAGGGCAATATTCCTTCAAATATTCCCCATTTGATTGCTCTGCCAAATTCTTTTCCCTCTCTCAGCGTTTCCAAAATATAAGCGTTACCAGGCGCGCAATGTTTGATCCGATAAGGTCCTTCCCAGTTAGGTGACCATTTGCTGGATTTACTGCCTTTTGACCCAATCGGCAATTTCACTTTCTAGCCCAAGTCTCCTTCAGAGAATTGTTTAATTTTGACCTTTTTATTGTAATATTTCGCAACCCTCGATTTCTTGGCTTCAATGTTTTCCAAGAGCGCGCAACCGAAGGCAACTCAAGTCTTTTAAGTCATCCATCACAAGATTCTGGTAGACTTCGGCTGATAAATCACTGTGCAACATAACACGCCTTGATCCATTTTGAACTTCCCAAGGAAAGACTACATCGTGTCTATGCACAAGTTCATAAGGCGATCACATCAGCTCTTTTGCTCTTGGTCATCAAGGGCAATCCATTCCCAGCCTTCCCAGAGTCTTGTCTCCCTTTTCCATTTTTGAAGATCAGGTCATGAAGGTGAAACAGGCTCAAAGGAGTTTGTTTGATCATGAAACCCTTTCGGCCAAGGGGACCTCGAACAGGCAAGAGGCTAAAGAACCGTCATAGTTGATTGATCACCTCCGTTTCGGCTAAAGAGCCGATCTTGAAAATAACCAATTTCGGACTCCCGATCTTAATCCCACTTAGGTCTGAAAATACAAACTTTATTAAGAGAGCCCTTCGATCTTCTATCCTTAGTCATCTGGCGTCGTATTCTCTTCGGCATTGGTGAAGCGATGTTTCGCCTTCTATTAACTGCGGTTGCCTTTTGCGCGTCCTGAGGCATCCGCCCCTTCGCTTCATGTCTTCAAATACCAACCGAGGGCTTCAGCCTCAAACACATCTCCATCAGCCACTGTTCCTTTGCTCTCTTCCGCCTGTCAAAACCCTGTAGTGGTTTTCTTTCTTCCCTCCGTAGATCCAATCATCTCTTATGGTCGGTGAGGACAACCGAGGCAAGTGTGCGGCGGAGGAGATCCCGGAAGAGGACATGCTGATGAACCAGCATCTCCGACGCATGAGGTGAGATTGGCAACCTCTGTTCATGATAATGATCTGTTCTGACTCGCCTATAGGTTCATTGTGAATGATAGCCTTCATCCTTTCCCTAGGACCAGCAAACTCGCTGATGCTGCATCTTCCGCGCCGGCTTCGTCATCGGGTTCTTCCAATTCGTATGATGGTGATGATGCCCGGCGCTTCTTCCGAGAATGGAGGGTGGCTGAGGACCGCTATTCCGAGGCGATTCGGAACAACTGCCAGCTTGAGATTCATCTAGGGGTCTTTCAAGCGGCCCTTAACGCAGCTGAGGAGGAGGCCAGCGCCGTTCGAGCGCGGCTGGCTGAGTCTGACGCCGTGGTAGCAGGTAAGATGAGTTCCATGAATGTTTCTATTCTGGTTTCCACTACCTTTGTCTTGATATTCTTCTATAATTGCCAGCCCAAATGGTGCAGTTGGAGTCTCTCCAACTGGCACCGAATGCGGCCATGGATGCCGTCAATGCTCAGGGTTCCCTCATTGATGCTCGTCTCCAACACATCCTGGCCTGCATTCAGGAGATTGCCCTCCACGGTGTTCATCACGGCACATTGGTGGTGCTAACTGCGGCGCAGGTCCAGACCGGGCATGACCTCCACGCCATGGAGGTTGGCTTCCCAATTGGCGATGGCCCTAAGGGACATGAGGACTTGATAGAAGATTTCACCGTAGCGGCGGAGGCCATCGTGAACATCACATCTGCTCAGGATGTGGTAAATAAAGACTTCGACTAGATTGTACTTAGGGGGAACTAATGAACAAAGACTCCTCTTTCATGAATGTGTCTTAGTGCAATGCTCTTGTGTATGGCCGTTTTCGCTTTTTGTTTTTGCTCTATAGACGATACATATCGTATCGGCTTTCATTGTCTTTGAAGATTTTCATTTTTTGAACTATAGGCGATACCCTCCTGGTACCGGCTATTAGAGCCGAGAACGAGTCGGCTATCAAATGTTGACCAGATATTAGGATAACATACCGTAGAACTTTTCATATCAAAGGTCAAACAATTAATCAACCTAGGTCAAGCATCCTATTGAGCAAAATAGAACCTCTTTATGAAATCCATTAACTCTGAATCACACTTACAATTTGACTCAGCATCCACATACATCGGCCTAAACCCATCTCCAAGACTCAATGCTTATTTTTCCTTTAATCCAATGGCCGACGTGAAGTCGTGATTTTTTCTACTAAAACAAACTCTTAGAGCCGATCGCTTGCATCGGCTGTTGGTTTTCATTGTTGGTCTTAATGAAGCCTCTTTCCCATGACTTGCCAGAAAAACATTCAAAGTCTCCTAGTTCTCAAAAGACTGGATCGGCTATTGCGATGCTCACGGACTCATCAGCGCAAACCAGTTCGACATCATCTCCATGCCATTGAATCAAACACTGATGCATGGTCGATGGTATACAGTAGTTCGCATGAATCCAATCACGACTGAGGAGCAAACTATACGACCCTTTTCCATCGATAATGAAGAATGTGGTGAGTAGAGTCTTGCTTCCGATTGTTAGTTTGATGTTTATTGCCCCCCGGGTCTTAGACGTATTACCTCCGAAGTCCTTAAGCATCATGTCAGTCTCCATCAGATCTCCTGGTCTTTTTCCAAGCTTACGAAAAGTGGTGTAGGGCATAAGATTGACAGAAGTAGCTTCGTCCATCAACATCTTGTTCATCGGCTTCCCATCAACAAGACCTTTCATATACAAAGCTTTTAAGTGCCGATGCTTGACTGGTTTATCAAATATTGCTTGTTGTACAACCATTAACTTGGCAACTATCTCCTCATACTCCGATTCATCAAAATCCAAATAAACTTCTTGATCTGCCGGAGCTCTGAATTCCGATGGCAATAGAAAAGCCATTTGGATATTAGTCGATGGTTGCTTTCTATCGGTTGTTCGCTTGGTACGCCATACTTGAGGTTTACCGAATGCCTGAGCCTGTTCCATCTCTTTATTCCTTAGGCGTTGCACCCTTCTCTTCCGGCTTCTTGTTAAACCTCCTGGGCACCACTGACCTTCCTGCCAAACATATTTTCTTTCGTTGCCTTCCTCTTCATAATCATCCCAGTCCTGGTCAACAACTCTTTTTCCAAGCCGATCATGAACACTTTTATTTTTTAAGCGCCGATCCATGTTATTATGATGATATGCATCTTGAGCATGGATAGACCGGCGGTTGGTTTGAGACTACCTAAACTCCTGATATTGATTGCTGCATTCTGGACAGTCATGTCTGGTAGGCAACTTCAAACCTTCATTCTAGCAATGTCTGAAGAAAGGACAATTCAAATATAATTCGGCTTGTTTCCTTTCATACCTCTCTTCTTTTAGTTGATGCTGGTACGCTTAATCCTTTAACCAACGCTAATAATCCTTTTCCTTCTACCACTGCCATTTATTCAATAGAATCCGAGATGTAACTCGCGGCTTTGTCGTCTCTGCTTTTGACGTCTCCCCCTGCTCGTATCGGCTCTTTTGCTCGACACAACGTCTCCTAATCTCTCTGTACTCATCAGCCGATGTTTGCATCTTGGGATCGACTGTTCTAGCTTCTTTTGATTTGGTTGACGTTAGGACCTTAGTCTTTCCTTTGAGTAGCCCAGCATCAACCATGTTTTCTTCTCCTAGGAAAGGATTATCATCAACTTTCATTTTCCGAGCCGTATCAAATTTGAGCCTCCCCTGCTGAATAGCCCTCTGTATATGCTGCCTGAAGATTCTACATTCATTAGTGGAATGAGAAGTAGCATTATGGAACTTCCAGAACTTCTTATTTTTCAATTGATCAGGGGGCAACATGACATGACCATCGGGCAACTTGATCTACCCTTTCTCAAGCAAGAAATCGAAGAGCTTATCTGATTTGGTGACATCAAGGTCATAGCTCTCCTCGACTCCTCTTCCCCAAGGATTTGGCACCATCACTGTCTTCTTGCCCCAATTCCATTCAGCTGCAGCAACCTCTTCTTCTTCATCTTCATAGCCGTCATCGACTGAGTATGGATCATAAGCTTCGGCTACTGTGGTTCTCTTCTGGAACCGGGTATCTCTATGCATACTCTGGAATTGGCTATTGAGCGCCGCCACTCGTTGAGCCAATTGACCCAAGTTGTCAAATTCTTGTCCTAGTAGCTTTTCTTTCCACATTGGCAGCATTCCTTGAATAGCTAAAGTAGCTAGTTGATCATCAGCCAAATTTAAGGAGAAGCACAAGTTTCTAGTTTCTCAGAACCTCTAAAGAAATTCAGTGCCCGATTCATTGGTCTTCTATCTTATAGTTGTCAGATCAGTAATCTTCTTTTCTCCAGTCCTAGTGTAAAAATATGTATGAAACTTCTTCTCTAGGTCAGCCCAATTGGCAATGGAATTGACTGGTAGTGATGAAAACCAAGTGAAGGCTGGCCCTAATAAGGACAAGGAGAAGAAACGAACTCGATTGGCATCCTCAACTGATGCTTCGCCCAATTGTGTAAGATACTGACTGATATGTTCTATCGTGCTTGGACTGTCTTGGCCAGTGAACTTAGTGAATTCTGGGAGCCTGTAATTTGTGGGAAGAGAGACTAAATCATACCATTCTAGATATGGGCCTTTGTACGAGAAGGTCAGCCCTTTTGGCTTCAGACCAAACTGATTTTTCATCATCTCGGTCACCCTCAGCAATAATTCATCAGCTTGCGGATTTGGATTCCTTTGCACCTGCTGACCCATCTATGGATTGAAATCTTGTGTGCCTTGATATCCAAGATTTGGCATCATGTGAAGGGTGTTATAATCCATGCCATAGTGATACCCTTGTGGAATCTCGATCTGTTGGGTCCTTTGCTGGCTTGCTGCTTGAAGTCTCTGATTGTAAACATAAGGATTTATATCTCTACGGATCCTTTGAATTGATGGTGCTATTTTTTGAGCCGACGACGGTATGTCGCCTGATGTGCCAAAATTGATCACCTGGTTCTGACTTTGCCCCGCCAGCTGTTGCACATGTTGTATTGACGGTCCAGGATTGTACTGTATCTGATTTGCAGTAGTCCCTTGAGTTTGTTCAGATGAACCCTGAACTGCCTGGACATCACCATTACCAGCTGGTGCTGCTTTTTGATGGCTGGTACCGACTTGATTAGTCCCTTGGGTCGATGGATCTAGAATGTTGTAATAACCTGGTCCACCTTGATCAACTGAAAATCCATGAATCGCCTCCCTCATGGCATTGTGGAATATGTCCAAGAAAGCTTCGTTATGGCATCACGAACAGATTTGTCTACAACTTCCTTAAAGAAACGTCTGTGTTCATCTTCAGTTGTATCCGTCTGCCCGTGTAGTAGAACTCTTAGTAGTGGAAATTTCTAAACAATTGTGTTGTCACGTGTTTTGGTGTAGGACAACAAACACTTGTTCTGAAACTCTTCTATAGCTTTGCTGATGATACCCTTATCCCCATCAGGTAGATCTTCATAATGCATCATAAGGATGTTGTTGTTGTTGTGAACCACCATGACGATTGTGGGGTCCCACTGGGCGTGCCAGAAACGCGTGTCGACACAGAATTTCGCCCCGTGCTGAGGACACACGTAGCAAGCCGGAAGGGTCCGCTCGATGGAGCTGGAGATCCGCCTAGCTTCAGCGCAAGGGTGGTTGATCCTGTGCACTCCTCTCGAGACATGCCAGTCAATTTGACCCTACAATTGACAAGGAGAGAAAGCTTATCAGTAAATAAGGGCGGAACATGCCGGTGTTACTAGACAGTCCCGAATGTGTGGCTCTGAGAGCCAATATGAAAGGAGATCGACTAAATAGCCGATTCCAGCATATTCGTAAGAATAGATCGGTTAAAGCTCATGGGGTTGTGTAAGAAGAATCGGTTATCATTATGAATATCATTGTTTAAACAAATACTGGTCACTAGCAAAAAGATATCAACAGTAATTAGTTCATGCTAAGCCAATGACTGCAAGTAACCGAACCCCTTTTTATGAAAGAAACAATTCATCATCATTCAACCATTTAATAGAGATAAATCTAGTAAACATATTAGATCTCATCTATCGTTGTGACCAGTGGGGCATGAGGCAGAATCATTCAGGCCGTAGAAACAACAATAGACTCGATGACCCTAACTTTTTACTAATATCAGTGGGGCATGAGGCAGAATCATGCAAGCTGTAATACAATAATAAGATCATGGAGCTAACACATATTTCAACCTATCGCTACTTCAACAATCTCGTAATGCGAACCATTCGTGAAAGCGCTCGATATCGGCTAAAACAGTCGATTCAGGCATAATGCACAGTTAAGGTCATGCCCTCTCAGGAACAAATCTACCAAATAAAAATCCCTGCTCCATGGTGTTAACAGTGGGATGTGAGGCAGAATCACACAGGCCATGATAACGGGTCACGGAATGGATTTCGCTAGCCAATAGATCTATTCAAGGTCAAACGTGCCTTAACCGCACGCTATGCACGATCAAGATTGACATAAAACAGCCGATAAAACATAACTCATTGTTTAAAGTGCAGATTAAATCAGTTTAGATTAACAAATGATGGGTTAACAAAGATGTAAGGCCGATCTAGATCCCAATCGAATGAAGTGATATTGTTGTAATTAAATAAACAATGGAAACAATAAGCAATATCGGTAACTTAATGAATCTATCCGAAGGAACGCCACCCTTAGATAGAGCCGATAACTTGACCTTGATCTAGTTCGAGCAGTGGAGGTCGACCAGATTGATGCAGCTGTACTTGAACTAGACAAGAGTCGATAACTAACTCATACCAAAGTCGCAGTGGAGGTCGACCGGATCGATGCAGCCGTACAAACAGAGGTATAAGCCTTGACGGTACTTACAGACAAGCAGTGGAGGTCGACCGGATCGATGCAGCCCTACTTGCTGAAGAACTCGCCGAGATCTACTCTACTCCTCCTCCTAAGGGGTGGCCAGAGCCGATAAAAGTAAATAACTTGTATTGGATTGATTGTGTGTCTTTACAATAACCGGGCTTTGATATTTGTACCCGGGACCTGCGCATGACTCCTGCCTAAGCACGACTCACCACAATTTTTGACCCTAGATAAAACATTCCTAATTTAAGATAACTTGGACTCTAATCTTTCGCCTTCTGTAGAGTCCATCATGTCTTGTCCTGGCGTCGATCATAGCCTTTGTCATTACCTGCTGGCGCTGCCTGAAGAAAGCCAATTCCAGTGCTACATTCGAATCAGCTGATTCTGATCTATATGCAATTGATTCCCTGCTAACATGATCTTGGGAGCTCTCGAGTCCCTGTGACCCTTCTTCCAAATTTTGGTGTAAACAATGGCTTCATCGACCCATTTTCAAACTTACGCGAAACGACTAAGCTTCAAATGGTTTGGCGTCGAATTCCTTTTCCAAGCTACTTGATACACTAGCTAGCGAACCCCATCCTCGACCACACATATTTTATCATTGTCTACGAAGTTCATACTATGGACTTATCAAAGTTTTGCATAAGCATTCTATAGCATTTTTGTTTGATTAAAATTCACTTAGAATACTAAATGATATAAAGTGACATGAAATGTAACATTTGTTTCTTATTTTAGATGAATGTTTCAAGTGCCGTACATTGATTTATACCCTATATTACACCCATGTACAAACAAGTATGATGCTCGTGCAGTGTTTTAGCAAAAACTATACAATGTAACACCGAGGGTGTTACAATCCATAGTCAAATGGAGCAGTAGAAAGAGCTAACAGAGTAATATTCTCTGCAATCTCGAGAACCATATTCAACCTACGCAAAGGTAAGTGGGTAGAGGAACTACCAAAGGTGGTGTGACCTCATAACACTATAGCATCTAGGACAATAGGCTTTACACCGTTCAAGCTCCTGTACGACAAAGAAGCAATGCTGCCTGAGGAGATCAAGCATCAGAGCCTCTGGGTAATGAAACAGGTCTTGGCAGCAACTGAAGAATACTCCAAGGAAACAATTGAAGGCACAAGACTGGAAGCAGTAGAAAACATCATCAAATACCAAGAGCAAACCAGGAGGTGGAGAGACAGCCAGGTGGTCAGAAAGCTCATACAAGATGGAGACCTAGTACTAAGAAGGAAGCCCAATGCGCCTAATGAAGGAAAGCTCCAACCAAAATGGGAAGGCCCATACACGGCGAAGGCCGCTGGAAGACCAGGGTCATTTCTCGTAACAAATGGGAAGGTAAAACAACCACTCATATCTGGAACATCGACAGTTTGTGTAGGTTATACATATAATTGTAAAGGAGTGGCCTCCATAGAACTATAAGCGAGGTCACTTCACCTCTCTTAGTTTTTGCATTTTTTCTTTACATTTCATGCAAAATGGCATGTACTCTTTTCCTCACAAAAGGGAGCTCCTAGCAGAGGTGAGGTTTTTGACAAAGCAGGACCCATGTAAAAACCTCTAAAATATAAAGAGGAATTCCCCCCAAGAGTACTATGAAAAGTGAAGGGTCAAAAGTGGCTAGCAATGGAGCCACAACATTCGACAATGACATCATGACAAAGAGGACCTTCCACTACCTTACTCGAAGGCTACAAAGCGTGGAACGACCTTTGCGGCTAAATTCCTACAACCTTGATAAAGCCCTGTCCACAATCAGGCATCAAGGATTCATCAAAATGGCCAAAAGGCCATAAAACCTGACAAAGACCTACATTCGTCGTAGGTATCGGGCGAAAAAGAACCTAGCGAAGACCTATCTTTATCAGGCACCAGGTGACAACCAGGTATTAATCATTAAAGTACAATGGAATTAAAGAGCCAAAGATACACCAAGTACGAAGAAATCCGTCAGCCTTATTGCAACTTTAAAGCGTATCTAAGCAATAAACCTCGGCCAACCACCAAAATTTATTAAAACGTACAAGTACAAGACTATAAAACGCACCCCCCCCCCCCGCACTAGCCTCAGTCAGTGCATCAATATATCACAAACTCCACAGAGCACTAGGGGGAGGTCAAGGCAACCAAAACCTAATACACTGTAGAGCAAGGCAAGAAAGTAATGGAGGCGGGAGTATCCTTAGAGATAAAGCGACCACAAGATACCGTGCGAAGACTCATAACTAAAGCAGCTCGTGTAGCCTAGTGAAGGCCACGGAGAGGTTGTACGCATCCACTACATGATGTTGTATAGCCTCTAGAAGGTGTTGCACAGTCATAGTCTGCCAGCAAGCGGTTAGTATCAGAGGTTGTGGAAGGGTATTGCACGAAGACTCATAACATCCCCCCACAACCGAAGATACCCACCTTTACAGCTCAGCATCAACCATGTTCGACAGAAGTGTAGCTGCTCCACCATGGCCAAAGGCAACAACACTCTCATCTAGGCGCAAACGAAGACAACGCCCAAGAAAGGCTTCCTAAACCTCCGTTGCTTGCTCAAATTGCACTGTGGCCTATCGAGAAGCATCAAGATTGAAGACTAGCACCTCCAATGAGTTCTCAAATTGTGCCAAAGCCTTCGCAACAACTGCAAGATCAAATACGAGCACCTCAGCTTCTCCGCAGCGACATGCTAGAACCTCCCTATTGACAGCTAGAGACCAAAAGACAGGGGCTACACCGAAGCAACCAAGTAACAGAGCCTCCACGTAGGATACAAGATCGAAAACTAGCGCCTCAGTTTTTCTACGCGGACGCGCAAGCTCATCCCCAATGGGAGCCAGAGAAGAGAGAAGCAGAGGCAAGAGCAAGAAAATAAGTGCCATCAGCTAGAACTCTTCGGCCTAAATTGTAATCGAAATAAGATTTTGTAACCAAACAAGTGTCCTACCACTCCAAGTCAATTTTATTCAAAGAACACAAACAAATTACAACAGAGCGCATCAGAAGCGCAATCATACAAAGATGAACTCAAAAGCCATGGCCAAAGCTCAAAGGCAATGCGAAGGCAAAACACAAAAGACATCGAGCCTCCAAAAGCAAACATCACAAAGGCGCGAAGGCCAGCCAAACAACTTGGCATAAGCTTAAAATTAAACCGACGGTCGAGGCCCTTGCCAAGCTAATGACCTAGTAAACTCTGCACATTCGTCATCAATATCACACATCACAAACGCGAACATTTCACAAACAGAATGCCGTGGAAAAGCTTCACGCCAATATTGCCACAATTCACCACTAACATAAACACCATCTTGGTACATAGTTAAAGGTGCCACATCCTGCATAGGCCTAGAGGAGGAAACCTGTGTAGGACAAGTTGCAATTTAGACCTACAATATACACAAAAGGGTGAATATTCACAACACATCGCCTTTGATGAAACCTAAAAAACTAACTAAAACCTAGACACTACACCTCCGGATTAGCAAGAGCGGAGGCAGCCTCCCCCATCTTCGCGGCCTTAGCATCAACCGATGGAGCCTTCAGGGTTGACGCCTCCCTAGCCTTGGAACTTGGCACCCCTGAGGTAGTATGTGCAGCCTTTGGTTTTTGTAATTCCTACAGTTAGCATAGAATTTATAAGTACGCAAAAACAAACAATGCAGAAACATACCAAAAAATCAAAGGCCAAGTAGCCAAAAGAAAGAAACCAATCGCTACACACCGCGCCTCTACCATCGAGCGAGCATCCTCCCAGCCAAACTTCACCCAGAATGACTTCATAAAATTATAGACGGATCTTCTAATGCCTCGGGAAGTCACTCCAAGTTCAATCAAGCCATCAAGATCACTCTTCTCCTTCAAACCTTCAACGTGCAAGCAGCCGTCCTTCATCAGCATCTTAGAAAAGTTGGTAGCAGAGGCCAGCGCTCCAAAGTCGACCACCCCACAAACAAAGTCAGGGAGCTTGGCAAAATTGGATTTTAGCCAAGTCAAAATGTTAAGCGCAGAAGGCGCCTCGGGCAAAGAAGAAGTGGTGCCCCCAAACTGACCAAGCACATTTGTGTATAACTGGGCCGTGGCCAGGCCAACTACACTTGCATCTTCTAAACGCTTGGTCAAAAGGGCAACTTGAGCCCCTTGGGCAGTGATAGATTGCCTCTCAGCCTCTGCCTCCTTGTGAAGGAGGTCAGAGGTCTCATTGGCCTTTTTGGCCCGATTAGCTAATTGCTTGTTAGCCTTCGAGCCCTCCAAGGCCTTGCTCAAAGAGGATGTAAGGAAAATGGACCCTTGGCCCATTTACTTTGGATTTTGGTGTTTGATGACCAACACAACTAAATTGGACTAATAAACTTGCAAGTGATTGTTTTGTAGTTCAATAGGATGCAAGACGTGACTTGGACGAAGGCGACGTGATGATACGATGATCAACACCATAAGCAAGACCCTAGGAGCACAAGAGAAGACCCAAGATATCAAGCAAAGTCCAAGCATGAAGATAGGAACCAAGCCGTAAGCAAGATCGTGAAGAAACGAGCTCATAGAAGTGACCGGACGCTGGACCGGACGCTGGAAGAAAGTGACCGGATGCTCCGATCAAGAGGCTCGGCAACAGGCGCGACCGGACACTGGCGGCAGATCAACCGGACATAGGACAGTAGAGTCCGGTCGAGTACAGAGAGGTTCCAGAGCGGCAAAACTGTGACCGGACACGTCCGGTGGCAGGTGACCGAACGCTGGCAGCGTCCGATCAGTTGATCGCGGCTCCAACGGTCGGGACGACCGGACGCGTCCGGTCAGGACGATTTCAGCGTCCAGTCAGTAGCAGAAAAGCGGGATTTCGTCCCCAACGGCTACTTTCTCAGTGGGGCTTATAAATACAACCCCCAACCAGCCAAATGAGGTGTGTGGAGCTGAGGAAACATACCAAGGGTGTTGATACACCATTTTAGTGATCTCCACTTGCATAGTGCTTAGTGATTCATTAGGTGATTAGTGTAGGTGCTTTGCGAAGTGCTTAGGTTGATTAGACCACCGCTTATGCGCTTGCTCTAGTTTTAGGCCTAGTGTTTAGTGAGGTTTGCATACCTCTTACCACCCGATGCTTGTGAGCACCATTGTTGTACATCGAAGGGGCTTGTAGTCTTGCGAGATCACACCAACCGCGCTTGTGGTGTGGCCGCCACCGTGTACCGAAGGGAACAAGGCCCGTGGCGTTTTGGTCAGAAGCTTGATAGTGAAGACGGCGGGGAGCATCCGGGAGAGGCTTGCCGGAAGGCACGTCAGAGACCCACTTGCGTGTGGGGAAGGCCCGAGGCTATCCACGGAGTTACCCAACCGGGAGCTTGGCCCTTGCGAGGGGCTCCAACGAGGACTAGGGGGAAGCTTGCGCGCTTCTCGATACCTCAGTAAAAATACCGGAGTCGTCGACGGTAGTATGCATATCTCTACCTTACTCTTTAGCTTCCGCATTTACATTTATTGTATTACTCCTATTGCGGTAGAGATAGCAACACACTAGCAAAACCGTAGTTGCACATTTAGATAGTTTATATTTTGCATAGGTTTTGCTAAGGTTAGAAAAAGAGGCCATAGTTTAGAGTCGAAAGTTTAAGTTGCCTAATTCACCCCCCCCCCTCTTAGGCGTCACGGTCCACTTCAGAGGACACTTCGCCCCTCAAGCTCTCAACATCACTCTGATCCGCACGGAGGTTTTTGACTTCTCCCACAAGCCACACCCTCTTAGCCTCGAGCAACTCCACCTCCTTCTTTAGAGTTTCAATGGCGCCATCATGGTCAATAACTTCCTTTGAAGCCCGCTCTTCTAGAGCCTTCGCCATATGATGGCCCTGCCAAGGAGACCATAGTACAACAAAGCCAAAAAGTACAAAAGTCAGAAAATAACACAACCCACCAGGCATTGATGCTCCAAGTTGTATCGTAGTAGTTGATAGAAGTTCACATTCTTGAAATGGTGACGAGCCCGACATATCAAGAAAAGCAAAGCATAAGAAACGTAAATCAAAAATATAAACCAAAGTAGCGGTGATCGTGTTCAACCTCCTATCTCCATGTAAAGATTATGGAGGTGTTTCGCCCACCCATTTAGTATATCCACGGTGCTTCCTAAAATGAAAACCCATTAGCTTACTGTCGGGAACCTAATACCGGGGTACCCAAGGAGGTGGAACTAATAACCATCGAACGTTAAAAACCCTCGAACGGACAAGAGCACCGCTGCGCTTCTTGTCCGAACGACTTGAGTTTGGTTCCACCTCGCCCGATGCCCGTCGGCTAGCTCCGCCTCCCCCGACAGCTAGGGGACGGCTCCGCCTCGCCCGAGGGCTGAGGGCAAGACTCCGCCTCGCCCGACCTCCGGAGGCTAGGTTCCGCCTCGCCTGATGGACCTCGCCTCGCCCGATGTCCAAGGACTGGTTCCACCTCGCCTGACAACCACACCCCGCTCCCTCATCATGATAGGCACAGGGTAAGACAAGACGTTCGGGTCAACCATGGCTTCGAAGGACCATGTCCTGCACCCCTTCAGGAAAGTATCGTCAGGACATGATGGGACGGGCGCTTAGACCCTTACAGGCGTGACAGAGCCTGAATAGTGTTGCAGGCACGTGCTCTTCGCCCTACAGTGTTGTAGGCATAGGCTTCAAACCACCAAGCGAAGAACCCGACACGGACATACAACAACCACTACGCTCCAAGAAGAGACTCCCGTCCTCTACAATGGCAAAACAAGCAGTCACCACGACATCCGCTCCCCACGGGGTCAGAGTTCAACAACCCTGTCCGACACGCCGCCCGTAGGGGTGGGATGGGACGCACCCACTTGCTAAAAGAGGCCAGGGCATGGCCTACGAAGATCAACGAACACGCCACTTCTGACACTGTCTGCCATGTTATATAGGGCAGGCACGGGGAAAAAGGAAGACCCGGATCCCTCGAAGGACCTTCTATACCCTTGGTATTTTCCTCTTTCTCCCATCTATAACCCCTGCTCCCCCCTTGGTCTATAAAAGGGAGGGCAGGGCTCCCCACTAGAGGGACCGACTTTTGACACCGAACTCACATACAGACGAACTCATAGAGAGTTCAGTTCGACATCACATACACAGCCAAGCCACCACTAGGCTCTTGGCCTCCTTTCAACCCTTCCATCAGAGACCTAGGACCAGTCCCTCTCTCGACCATTTGTAGCCCCTACTACGAACCACTTTTGGTGCTAATAACATGAGCAGCAATAGACTGGACATAGGGACATTCAGCCCGAACCAGTATAAACCTTGTGTCCTTTAGCGCACCATCCGAGCCTAATGCGCATAATTATAAATTTACTAGCCGGTGCTTGTTCGAAACACCAACAGTTGGCACGCCAGGTAGGGGACTTTGCGCGTTCCAAACGAGGCCTCGGATGGCTAACCACAATGTCAGCTGGGTCCTAGGCGCACACGTGCGCTTCGGGAGCCTAGATTTCATCATCATGGGGGGAGGAGAGTTGGTACGGGCTCAGACCACCATCCAATCTCTCCCCTCCATCGTCCTCAACCACAAGAGGTTTGGGCGCTAGCTCGGCATCTCCCTTGGACCCCAACAGTCCAGGGAGAACCAGCGTCGCCTCGCCCTTTCCAACGACGACGACGTGGCACGACGTGGCACGTCTTCGAGGGCTGAAGGGGAGGCGGCGGCCCCACCTCAGGCAAGGATGGAGCAGCTGAGAGCATGGAAGCTGGAGATCGATGACACCGGACAACAGCTAGTTCAGGAGTACCGCAAGATCGATGAGGAAATCAAGCGTCGCGGAGACGGTGGGCACGCACGCGCCACGGCCCGTGATGTACACCAGAGGATCCTCACCGACGATGGGACCCTCCCTCACTTTGCTCGGGCAAGCCAGAACATCGCCGCTGCGACGGCCTTGCTTCACGGCCTTCCAGAGGTCACGACGTCCGAGGATCGCCGGGCCCGCCGAGAAATTCGCATGTTACTCGAGCGTGCGGCGGCGCAGCAGGCGGAAAGCTCGTTGTCTCGGCGATGCGAGCTCGACACCAGCCAGCGCACGCCCTCGGTGCATCCCGCCAAGGACGCATTGGTTCACCAGACACTGCCAGGCGATAGGCAGCACACTCCTGCTCTGGTGCATCAACGTCTCGGCCACAACCGCGACGCACACAGCACCATCGACGCCCGCAGAAGCGCCTACAACGACTCAAGAGAAGGAGCCAAACGCGGCTACCACCCTCGGCATGTCGGACGCTATAGCGGTGAGGATCGAAGCTCGAGCCCCGGCCTGCCGGGCCCTTAGGCCTTCGGCCGGCACATCCTCAACACTGCTTTCCCACCAAGGTACCGACCGCCTACCAACATCCTTAAATATTCTGGAGAAACAAACCCTGGGCTTTGGCTCGAAGACTATCGGCTTGCCTGTCAAGCCGGTGGCGCGAATGATGATGATTTCATTATTCGTAATCTCCCACTATTCTTGGCCGATTCGGCGCGAGCATGGTTGGAGCACCTACCGTCCAACACCATTCAGAGTTGGGCGAACTTGAGGGAGATCTTTGTGGGAAACTTCTAGGGCACGTACAAGCGCCCTAGGAACCCATGGGACCTCAAGAACTGCCGCTAGAAGGCCAATGAAACCCTCTGCGAGTACATCCGGCGCTTCTCCCGACAGTGCAATGAGCTCCCTAATGTCGCTGATGCCGATGTGATAGGAGCCTTCCTATCCAGGACCACCTACGAGTCTTTGGTCCATAAACTGGGATGCAGGGGCCCACAAACCAGCAAAGAACTCCTAGACATCGCCACCAGCCATGCCTCAGGAGAGGAGGCGGTCGAAGCAATCTTCGACCGTTCCGACGGCAAGGCAAGGCGGGAACAGGGCGCCGGCGAAGGCGCCTCCAACCGTTCCGCCAAAAGAAAGAATAAGAAGCAATAGCGCGACGACTCACTCGTGGCCGCTACTGACCGCAAGGGTGGCCGGAAGCCCGCGGAGGGCACTCCGAACCACTTCGAAAAAATGCTCGAGGGGCCGTGCCCAAACCATGCTTTCCTGGCCAAGCATCTATACAAGAATTGTGGCCTCATGCGCAAATACTTGTTCGGAGGCCTCAACAAAGGGGAGCAGGGGAAGGAACCTGCCCCCACCACAGACGACGCCAAGGAGAAGGACGACGCCTTTCCAATGGTGAATGGCGCCCTCATGATCTTCGGAGGCTCAACGGCCTACGACTCCAAATGCCGCCAAAAGGTCGCACGCCGCGAGCTCTATACGGCCAGACCAGCCATGCCTACATTCCTCTGGTGGTCTGAATCCGCCATAACCTTCAACCGGGCCGACCATCCGGATGCCATCCCACACCCGGGAAGGTACCTGCTTGTTGTCGACCCGATCATCGGCCCAAAGCGGCTCATGAAAGTACTGATGGACGGAGGCAGCGGCCTCAACATCATGTACGCCAAGATGCTCGACGAGATGAGCGTCGACCGGTCGAACCTCCACCCAATCCGAGCGCCTTTAAATGGCGTCGTGCCTGGCAAACAGGTCGTGCCACTAGGGCAGATCGATCTGCCCGTCACTTTCGGGGATCAGTCCAACTATAGGACTGAGACCCTCGTCTTCGACGTGGTGGGATTCCCGGGAACCTTACACACCATCCTAGGACAACCATGTTACGCGAAGTTCATGGCCATCCCCAACTATACATACCTCAAGCGAAAGATGGCTGGCCCTCGCGGGGTCATCACCGTCGACACATCCTTCCAACACGCTTACGAGTGCGAAGTCGAATGCTGCGGCCACGCCGCCGCGGTTGTCGCCTCTAGGGAACTCACCGCCCTCAGGGAGGAGGCTGCCGAAAAAATGCCCGACGCGAAGAAATCAACCGGGTCGTTCGAATCGGCAGAGGGCTCCAAGGAGGTCCTCCTAGACCCCAGTAGCTCCGAGGGTAAAACGGTACGCATTGGTACCGCGCTCTCCTCCGAACAGGAAAGCGCGTTCGTCGACTTCCTCCGCGACAACAAAGACGTCTTTGCGTGGAAACCCTCGGATATGTCGGGCATCCCGAGGGAGGTCGCCGAGCATACTTTAAAAATCCACCCAGGCTCCAAGTCGGTGAAACAACGCCTATGTCGCTTCGACAAGGAAAAGTGCAGGGCCATCGGTGAGGAAATAGCAAAACTGTTGGCCACCGGATTCATCAGGGAAGTACACCACCCAGAGTGGTTGGCAAATCCCGTTCTTGTACGAAAGAAGAGCGGGAAGTGGAGGATGTGTGTCGACTACACAGGCCTCAACAAGGCGTGCCCAAAGGACCCGTTTCCTTTGCCACGCATAGACCAAATAGTCGATTCTACCTCAGGGTGCGAAACCCTCTGCTTCCTTGGCGCGTATTCCAGCTACCACCAGATTGCGATGAGAGAGTCCGACCAGGTCGCGACGTCTTTTATCACCCCCTTCGGATCGTTCTGCTACATCTCAATGCCGTTCGGTCTGAAGAACGCCGGGGCAACTTACCAGCGCTGTATGCTAAACTGCTTCGGGGACCTCATCGGGCGGACCGTTGAGGCCTACGTCGACGACATCGTAGTTAAGTCCAAATGGGCTGACCACCTTGTCACCGATCTTGAAAGAACCTTTGCTAAACTCCGGGCAAATGGCATCAAACTCAATCCCAAGAAATGTGTTTTCGGGGTCCCGAGGGGCATGCTGCTCGGCTTCATCATCTCCGAACGCGGCATCGAGACCAACCTAGAAAAAACCTCAGCCATCACAAAGATGGGCCCGATCCAGAACATAAAGGGGGTTCAGCGGATCACAGGGTGCCTCGCCGCCCTCAGCCGATTCATCTCGTGCCTCGGCGAACGAGGACTCCCCTTTTATCAACTCCTGAAGAAAGCCGACCGCTTCGAGTGGACAGCCGAGGCCCAGGAGGTGCTCGACATGGTCAAGCTACTACTAACAAAGCCCCCGGTCCTGGTCCCTCCAAGCGATGGAGAATCCCTCCTACTATACATAGCGGCCACCACGCAAGTGGTCAGGGCCGCCCTGGTAGTAGAACGGGAAGAAGAGGGGCACGCCTTCAAAGTACAAATACAATGTACTTCATTAGCGAGGTACTGCTCGACTCCAAAACCCGCTACTCCCAAATCCATGATTCTCACATTCATGAGATGTCATCTTTCAAGTGGTATTCTTAATTCTAAAATCAATCTGTATGATTCCTACAAGTATCCCATACTTGTGTGTGCACAAATTTAGGGGGAGGTTAATCTACAAGTTGGATGCTTTGAGACTAATACCCTTTTCAAGTTTATCTTGTGTGTAGTAGTCTCATTGCAAGGAAAATGGAGTCCCCGGAGTTAAGCATCACACCTCAAATATTCACCACTCATTGCAAGTGGTAGAAATCAATTTGGTGTCCACATGTGGTATTTCTAAACCAATATCATCATGTTGATTTCATTTTGATATTTATATGCTTTCTCCATGCATTATATAGATTAAATTCCCTTGAGCAATAACTTGCTAATTAGGCATATACTTTGCTTTCTATCATATGTATGCATATATTTAGGGGGAGCTTAATCTATATAATGTGAGAGTCAAATTTTATGACCTATTCCACTCTACACATAAAGGCTCACAAAGTTTGACCCTCCCTTGTGCTACTAATGTCTTCCTTTTCGGTGTTTGATTCCAAAGGGGGAGAATTTAGAGGACCAAAAGCAAGCATCAATAATTTACAAGTGGTAATGGTCCGAGAAAGGTAGGATAGTGGATTATGGATTGCCTATGTAATAGGGAGAATATGTAGGAAGCTAGGCGTGAATCCATAATGCCACATGGGGACATTTGCAAGGGCAAGATAAGTTTTTATGTAGTATCTTTTAGTTTTACAAGTAATATCTTTTAGCATCACATAATCTTGCCCCTTGCATTGCATCCTAGCAAGCAGGTAGTATCTTTTAGTTTTACAAGTAGTATCTTTTAGCATCACATAATCTTGCCCCTTGCATTGCATCCTAGCAAGTAGGTAGTTTTAAAATTTCAAAAAATTTTATTATTTGCTTGCTTTGGTCGTGTTGTCATCAATCACCAAAAAGGGGGAGATTGTAAGGAAAATGGACCCTTGGCCCATTTACTTTGGATTTTGGTGTTTGATGACCAACACAACCAAATTGGACTAATAAACTTGCAAGTGATTGTTTTGTAGTACAATAGGAAGAAAGACGTGACTTGAACGAAGGCGACGTGATGATCCGATGATCAACACCATAAGCAAGACCCTAGGAGCACAAGAGAAGACCAAAGATATCAAGCAAAGTCCAAGCATGAAGATAGGAACCAAGCCGTACGCAAGATCGTGAAGAAACGAGCTCACAGAAGTGACCGGAGGCTGGACCGGATGCTGGAAGAAAGTGACAAGACGCTCCGATCAAGAGGCTCGGCAACAGGCGCGACCGGACGCTGGCGGCAGATCGATCGGACACAGGACAGCAGAGTCCGGTCGAGTACAGAGAGGTTCCAGAGCGGTGAAACTGCGACCGGACACGTCCGGTGGCAGGTGACCGGACGCTGGCAACGTCCGATCAGTTGATCGCGGCTCCAACGGTCGGGACGACCGGACGCGTCCGGTCAGGACGATTTCAGCGTCCAATCAGTAGCAGAAAAGCGGGATTTCATCCCCAACGGCTACTTTCTCAGTGGGGCTTATAAATACAACCCCCAACCGGCCAAATGAGGTGTGTGGAGCTGAGGAAACATACCAAGGGTGTTGATACACCATTTTAGTGATCTCCACTTGCATAGTGCTTAGTGATTCATTAGGTGATTAGTGTAGGTGCTTTGCGAAGTGTTTAGGTTGATTAGACCACCGCTTATGCGCTTGCTCTAGTTTTAGGCCTAGTGTTTAGTGAGGTTTGCATACCTCTTATCACCCGGTGCTTGCGAGCACCATTGTTGTACATCGGAGGGGCTTGTAGTCTTGCGAGATCACACCAACCGCGCTTGTGGTGTGGCCGCCACCGTGTACCGAAGGAAATAAGGCCCGTGGCATTTTGGTCGGAAGCTTGATAGTGAAGACGGCGGGGAGCATCCGGGAGAGGCTTGCCGGAAGGCACGTCGGAGACCCACTTGCGTGTGGGGAAGGCCCGAGGCTATCCACGGAGTTACCCGACCAGGAGCTTGGCCCTTGCGAGGGGCTCCAACGAGGACTAGGGGGAAGCTTGTGCGCTTCTCGATACCTCAGTAAAAATACCGGAGTCGTCGACGGGAGTATGCATATCTCTACCTTACTCTTTAGCTTCCGCATTTACATTTATTGTATTACTCCTTTTGCGGTAGAGATAGCAACACACTAGCAAAACCGTAGTTGCACATTTAAATAGTTTATATTTTGCATAGGTTTTGCTAAGGTTAAAAAAAGAGGCCATAGTTTAGAGTCGAAAGTTTAAGTTGCCTAATTCACCCCCCCCCCTCTTAGGCATCACGGTCCACTTCAGAGGACACTTCACCCCTCAAGCTCTCAACATCACTCTGATCCGCACGGAGGTTTTTGACTTCTCCCACAAGCCACACCCTCTTAGCCTCGAGCAACTCCACCTCCTTCTTTAGAGTTTCAATGGCGCCATCATGGTCAATAACTTCCTTCGAAGCCCGCTCTTCTAGAGCCTTCGCCATATGATGGCCCTGCCAAGGAGACCATAGTACAACAAAGCCAAAAAGTACAAAAGTCAGAAAATAACACAACCCACTAGGCATTGATGCTCCAAGTTGTATCGTAGTAGTTGATAGAAGTTCACATTCTTGAAATGGTGACGAGCCCGACCTATCAAGAAAAGCAAAGCATAAGAAACATAAATCAAAAATATAAACCAAAGTAGCGGTGATCGTGTTCAACCTCCTATCTCCATGTAAAGATTATGGAGGTGTTTCGCCCACCCATTTAGTATATCCACGGAGCTTCCTAAAATGAAAACCCATTAGCTTACTGTCGGGAACCTAATACTGGGGTACCCAAGGAGGTGGAACTAATAACCATCGAACGTTAAAAACTCTCGAACGGACAAGAGCACCGCTGCGCTTCTTGTCCGAACGACTTGAGTTTGGTTCCACCTTGCCCGATGCCCGTCGGCTAGCTCCGCCTCCCCCGACAGCTAGGGGACGGCTCCGCCTCGCCCGAGGGCTGAGGGCAAGACTCCGCCTCACCCGACCCCTGAGGGCTAGGCTCCGCCTTGCCCGACCTCCGAAGGCTAGGTTCCGCCTCGCCTGAGGACCTCGCCTCGCCCGATGTCCAAGGACTAGCTCCCCCTCGCCTGACAACCACACCCCGCTCCCTCATCATGATAGGCACAGGGTAAGACAAGACGTTCGGGTCAACCATGGCTTCGAAGGACCATGTCCTGCACCCCTGCAGGAAAGTATCGTCAGGACATGACAGGACGGGCGCTTAGACCCTTACAGGCGTGACAGAGCCTAAATAGTGTTGCAGACGCGTGCTCTTCGCCCTACAGTGTTGTAGGCGCAGGCTTCAAACCACCAAGCAAAGAACCCAACACGGACATACAACAACCACTATGCTCCAAGAAGAGACTCCCGTCCTCTACAATGGCAAAACAAGCAGTCACCACGACATCCGCTCCCCACGGGGTCAGAGTTCAACAACCCTGTCCGACACGCCGCCCGTAGGGGTAGGATGGGACGCACCCACTTGCTAAAAGAGGCCAGGGCGTGGCCTACGAAGATCAACGAACACGCCACTTCTGACACTGTCTGCCATGTTATATAGGGCAGGCACGGGAAAAAGGAAGACCCGGATCCCTCGAAGGACCTTCTATACCCTTGGTATTTTCCTCTTTCTCCCATCTGTAACCCCTGCTCCCCCCTTGGTCTATAAAAGGGAGGGCAGGGCTCCCCACTAGAGGGACCGACTTTTGACACCGAACTCACATACAGACGAACTCATAGAGAGTTCAGTTCGACATCACATACACAGCCAAGCCACCACTAGGCTCTTGGCCTCCTTTCAACCCTTCCATCAGAGACCTGGGACCAGTCCCTCTCTCGACCATTTGTACCCCCTACTACGAACCACTTTTGGTGCTAATAACACGAGCAGCAACAGACTGGACGTAGGGACATTCAGCCCGAACCAGTATAAACCTTGTGTCCTTTAGCGCACCATCCGAGCCTAATGCGCATAATTATAAATTTACTAGCCGGTGCTTGTTCGAAACACCAACAGTTGGCACGCCAGGTAGGGGACTTTGCGCGTTCCAAACGAGGCCTCGGATGGCTAACCACAATGTTAGCTGGGTCCTAGGCGCACACGTGCGCTTCGGGAGCCTAGATTTCATCATCACGGGGGGCGAGAGTTGGTACGGGCTCAGACCACCATCCAATCTCTCCCCTCCATCGTCCTCAACCACAAGAGGTTTGGGCGCTAGCTCGGCATCTCCCTTGGACCCCAACAGTCCAGGGAGAACCAGCGTCGCCTCGCCCTTTCCAACGACGATGACGTGGCACGACGTGGCACGTCTCCGAGGGGAGGCTACCCCGACATGCAACCTCGATGCCAGGACTGAAGGGGAGGCAGCGGCCCCACCTCATGCAAGGATGGAGCAGTTGAGAGCATGGAAGCTGGAGATCGATGACACCGGACAACAGCTAGTTCAGGAGTACCGCAAGATCGATGAGGAAATCAAGCGTCGCGGAGATGGTGGGCACGCACGCGCCACGGCCCGTGATGTACACCAGAGGATCCTCACCGACGATGGGACCCTCCCTCACTTCGCTCGGGCAAGCCAGAACATCGCCGCTGCGACGGCCTTGCTTCATGGCCTTCCAGAGGTCACGACGTCCGAGGATCGCCGGGCCCGCCAAGAAATTCGCATGTTACTCGAGCGTGCGGCGGCGCAGCAGGCGGAAAGCTCGTTGTCTCGGCGATGCGAGCTCGACACCAGCCAGTGCACGCCCTCGGTGCGTCCCGCCAAGGACACATTGATTCACCAGACACCGCCAGGCGATAGACAGCACACTCCTGTTCCGGTGCATCAACGTCTCGGCCACAACCGCGATGCACACAGCACCATCGACGCCCGCAGACGCGACTACAATGACTCAAGAGAAGGAGCCAAATGTGGCTACCACCCTCGGCATGTCAGACACTACGATAGCGGCGAGGATCGAAGCCCGAGCCCCGGCCTGCCGGGCCCTTAGGCCTTCGGCAGGCACATCCTCAACACTGCTTTCCCACCAAGGTACCGACCACCTACCAACATCCTTAAATATTCTAGAGAAACAAACCCTGGGCTTTGGCTCGAAGACTATCGGCTTGCCTATCAAGCCGGTGGTGCGAATGATGATGATTTCATTATTCGCAATCTCCCACTATTCTTGGCCGATTCGGCGCGAGCATGGTTGGAGCACCTACCGTCCAACACCATTCAGAGTTGGGCGAACTTGAGGGAGATCTTTGTGGGAAACTTCCAGGGCATGTACAAGCGCCCTAGGAACCCATGGGACCTCAAGAACTGCCGCTAGAAGGCCAATGAAACCCTCTGCGGGTACATCCGGCGCTTCTCCCGACAGTGCAACGAGCTCCCTAATGTCGCTGATGCCGATGTGATAGGAGCCTTCCTATCTAGGACCACCTGCGAGTCTTTGGTCCATAAACTGGGATGCAGGGGCCCACAAACTAGCAAAGAACTCCTAGACATCGCCACCAGCCATGCCTTAGGAGAGGAGGCAGTCGGAGCAATCTTCGACCGTTCCGACGGCAAGGCAAGGCGGGAAGAGGGCGCCGGCGAAGGCGCCTCCAACCGTTCCGCCAAAAGAAAGAATAAGAAGCAACGGCGCGACGACTCACTCGTGGCCGCTACTGACCGCAAGGGTGGCCGGAAGCCCGCGGAGGGCACTCTGAACCACTTCGAAAAAATGCTCGAGGGGCCGTGCCCAAACCATGCTTTCCTGGCCAAGCATCTATACAAGGATTGTGGCCTCATGCGCAAATACTTGTTCGGAGGCCTCAACAAAGGGGAGCAGGGGAAGGAACCTGCCCCCACCACAGACGACGCCGAGGAGAAGGACGACGCCTTTCCAATGGTGAATGGCGCCCTCATGATCTTCGGAGGCTCAACGGCCTACGACTCCAAATGCCGCCAAAAGGTCGCACGCCGCAAGCTCTATACGGCCAGACCAGCCACGCCTACATTCCTCCGATGGTCTGAATCCGCCATAACCTTCAACCGGGCCGACCATTCGGATGCCATCCCACACCCGGGAAGGTACCTGCTTGTTGTCGACCCGATCATCGGCCCAAAGCGGCTCATGAAAGTACTAATGGACGGAGGCAGCGGCCTCAACATCATGTACGCCAAGATGCTCGACGAGATGAGCGTCGACCGGTCGAACCTCCGCCCAATCCGAGTGCCTTTCCATGGCGTCATGCCTGGCAAACAGGTCGTGCTGCTAGGGCAGATCGTTCTATCCGTCACTTTCGGGGATCAGTCCAACTATAGGACTGAGACCCTCATCTTCGACATGGTGGGATTCCCGAGAACCTTACACGCCATCCTAGGACGACCATATTACGTGAAGTTCATGGCCATCCCCATCTATACATACCTCAAGCGGAAGATGCCTAGCCCTCGCGGGGTCATCACCGTCGACACATCCTTCCAACACGCTTACGAGTGCGAAGTCGAATGCTGCGGCCACGCCGCCGCGGTTGTCGCCTCTAGGGAACTCGTCGCCCTCAGGGAGGAGGCTGCCGAAAAAATGCCCGACGCGAAGAAATCAACCGGGTCGTTCGAATCGGTAGAGGGCTCCAAGGAGGTCCTCCTAGACCCTAGTAGCTCCGAGGGTAAAACGGTACGCATTGGTACCGCGCTCTCCTCCGAACAGGAAAGCGCGTTCATCGACCTCCTCCGCGACAACAAAGACGTCTTTGCATGGAATCCCTCGGATATGCCGGGCATCCCGAGGGAGGTCGCCGAGCATACTTTAAAAATCCAGCCAGGCTCCAAGCCGGTGAAACAACGCCTATGTCGCTTCGACAAGGAAAAGCGCAGGGCCATCGGTGAGGAAATAGCAAAACTGTTGGCGCGCCCAAAGGACCCGTTTCCTTTGCCACGCATAGACCAAATAGTCGATTCTACCTCAGGGTGCGAAACCCTCTGCTTCGTTGGCGCGTATTCCAGCTACCACCAGATTGCGATGAGAGAGTCCGACCAGGTCGCGACGTCTTTTATCACCCCCTTCGGATCATTCTGCTACATCTCAATGCCGTTCAGTCTGAAGAATGCCGGGGCAACTTACCAGCGTTGTATGCTAAACTTCTTCGGGGACCTCATCGGGCGGACCGTTGAGGCCTACGTCGACGACATCGTAGTTAAGTCCAAATGGGCTGACCACCTTGTCGCCGATCTTGAAAGAACCTTTGCTAAACTCCAGGCAAATGGCATCAAACTCAATCCCGAGAAATGTGTTTTCGGGGTCCCGAGGGGCATGCTGCTCGGCTTCATCATCTCCGAACGCGGCATCGAGGCCAACCCAGAAAAAACCTCAGCCATCACAAAGATGGGCCCGATCCAGAACATAAAGGGGTTCAGCGGATCACAAGGTGCCTCGCCGCCCTCAGCCGATTCATCTCGCGCCTCGGCGAACGAGGACTCCCCTTTTATCAACTCCTGAAGAAAGCCGACCGCTTCGAGTGGACAGCCGAGGCCCAGGAGGTGCTCGACATGGTCAAGCTACTACTAACAAAGCCCCCGGTCCTGGTCCCTCCAAGCGACGGAGAATCCCTCCTACTATACATAGCGGCCACCACGCAAGTGGTCAGGGCCGCCCTGGTAGTAGAACGGGAAGAAGAGGGGCACGCCTTCAAAGTACAGCGCCCTGTGTACTTCATCAGCGAGGTACTGCTCGACTCCAAAACCCGCTACTCCCAAATCTAGAAACTCCTATACGCCGTACTAATCACCAAGAGGAAGTTGCGCCACTACTTTGAGTCACACACCATGACAGTTGTAACGTCATTTCCCCTCGGCGAGATCATCCATAGCCAGGACGCCACGGGGAGAACCACAAAATGGGCACTCGAGCTGATGGATCAAGGCATCGCATATGCACCCTGAATGGCAATCAAGTCCTAGGTGTTGGCTGACTTCATCGCAGAATGGACCGAGGTCTAGATACCACCGACGGTCATCGATCAAGAGTACTGGATGATGTACTTCGATGGGTCACTGATGAAAATGGGGCCTACATGGGGCTGGTCTTCATATCACCCCGTGGGGTCTGCATGAGATACATGCTTCGGCTCCATTTCCCCTCATCAAATAATGTCACTGAATACGAAGCACTCATCAACGGCCTACGAATCGCCATCGAGTTGGGCATCCGATGCCTCGACATTAGGGGCGACTCCCAGCTGGTCATCAACCAAGTCATGAAGGAGTCGAGCTGCCATGACACCTAGATGGCGGCGTACTGCCAAGAAGTCCAATGGCTAGAGGACAGATTCGACGGCCTCGAACTCAATCACGTCCCGAGGCGCCTCAACAAGGCGGCCGACGCGCTCGCGAAAGCAGTGTTCGGCCGAGAGCCAGTGCCGACTGGAGTCTTCGCCAGTGATCAACATAAGCCCTCGGTGCGCTATGAGAGGTCGGAGCAGGCCGACGATGGCCCATCTGATCTGCCCCCGAGGGCCGACCCACCGACTGCTCCGTCCATCCCCGAGGTCATGGAGCTTGAAGAGGATCCAGCAACAGAGCTCAGCCTTCTGAATGACTGGAGAATGCTTTACCTCGACTACCTCCTCCACGACACACTACCAACGGACAAGACAGAAGCTCGACGGCTCGCACGTCGTTCCAAGTCCTTCGTTCTTGTAGAAGGCGAACTCTACAAACGGAGCCACACCGGGATCCTACAGCTCTATATCCCTAGCGAACAGGGAAAACTTCTGCTGAAAGACATCCATGGTGGGGTCTGTGGTCACCATGCCGCACCGAGGACCTTGGTTGGAAACACTTTCCGACAGGGCTTCTACTAGCCCACTGCGGTAGCCGACGCCGAGCAAATCGTACGCACCTGCGAAGGGTGTCAGTACTATGCTCGGCAAACTCACCTCCTGGCCCAGGCACTCCAGATGATTCCCATCACGTGGCCCTTCGCGGTCTGGGGTCTCGACCTGGTTGGGCCATTCAAAAAGGTGCCCAGGGCTTCACCCACCTACTTGTCACCATAGACAAGTTTACGAAATGGATCGAAGCTCAGCCGATCTCCATGATCAAATCCGAGCAGGCCGTGCTGTTCTTCCTCGACATCATCCATCGTTTTGGAGTACCAAACTCCATCATCACAGACAACAGCACACAGTTCACCGGCAGGAAATTCATTCGATTCTGCGATGAACAACACATCCGAATTGACTGGGCGGCTGTCACGCACCCTCGAACGAACGGGCAGGTCGAGCGCGCAAACGGCATGCTCCTACAGGGCCTCAAGCCCAGGATCTTCAACCGGTTGAACAAGTTCGGCGCACGCTGGGTCGCCGAGCTCCCCGCAGTACTCTGGAGCCTGAGAACAACTCCTGGCCGGGCCACCGGCTACACACCTTTCTTCATGGTCTACGATGCCGAGGCCAACCTCCCGACAGACCTCGACTACGGAGCACCAAGGATTAGGGCATACGACGAACAGGGAGCCGAAGCATCCCACCAAGACGCCATGGACCAACTAGACGAAGCCTGTGACGTTGCCCTCCTCCGTTCGGCCAAGTACCAGCAGGCGCTACGGCGGTACCACAGCCGACGGGTGTGGGACCGAGCCTTCAATCTCGGGGACCTTGTTCTCTGCCTTGTACAGAGTAACAAGGACCACCACAAGCTCTCCCCACCCTGGGAAGGGCCGTACGTCGTCATGAAAGTACTCCGTCCAGGTGCCTACAAGTTGAAAACCATCGACGGCAAAGTCTTCACCAACGCCTAGAACATCGAACAGCTACGTCGTTTTTACCCTTAAATAAACGCATACTCTTCCTTATCAGTTTTTGTCTTTACAAAACCCCGATCCTTAGTGACATCAGACCCCTACAAATTGCAAGGGGTCAGACCTCACTCGGGGGCTGATATGAATGATACAAGTACGCTTGCAAAAACTTCATGTGTTATATTTGCAAACATTCTCTAAGTTTTCCGTTCTTCTCGTAAACAAGTCCTAAGGACTAAGATTTCGGGAACAAATTCTGAGTACAACTAGTAGGACTACGGGAGACCCACGCTCTAGTGGCTATGACCTCTTTGCTCACCAGCGCAATCAGAATTAATTCGCCCGCACTCCTAGTTTCTTATGACTTGAACCATGGGAAGGGTCAGAGGGCACCAAAACCTCTTCAACAAAAAGAGGAAGCTAAAAAACTATTTGCCATAACAAAAGATGAAAATTTGTTCATTCTTCGCACAAATTCACCACTTACAAAGCGATTTCATCACGAAAAGGACTAATGTACTCGTAAATTTAGAAGACTGTTTACTCGGGGGTCGCCCCACAAACTTATTCAATTACAGTCTCTTCCTAGCTCTACTACAAGTACCACTGCGGCTGCCACGCCAAGCTCTCCATTGGCAACGTCCTGGCACGTACACGGGCCAGTTCTTCTACTATGGCCGCCATGCCACGCTCTCCATTAGCGACGTCCCGTCGCTTCGCAGGATCCTCGAAGGCGCCATCATCTACAATGTCGAGCACCAAGCCGGTGACTGTGGTGCCCCGCCACCGGGGCATCCGGGAGCTACGCCATCATCATCAGCCACAACCCCGACAACGACGTCTGAACGGGGGGCACCTGCCGCCGAAGGAAGGCCGCAACGGACGACGGCAAGGCCAACGACGCTCGGCACCTTCCAGTGCCATTTCTCCTTCGACGGCAGCGACACTTCCATGGCAAAGGCGACCCACACCATCTCATCCACATTGGATGACCTCTAGCTCAACATCACACTCTGGATTCATGAGCAGATCAGTAAGTCTCTCTCTCTCTGGCATTACCCTCCCTCACTCAGGAACCACCGCGACACATGGACGCATTCGGTGAGAAGAAGAAGAAGAGGTAGCGGCTCAGAGGCAGGCCAAGAAGTGGGACGAGAACTCCCCTCCCCCTCCCTATTTAAGGAAGAGGGGCTCAACGGCTGAGGAAAGGTGAAAGGTTGGGACGAAAAACTCTCTGCCTTCCCCCTATTCAATACAAATGCAGGTGGGAAATAAATGCCGACGGGAATCCGAGGGGACGCGCCGGAACCGACGGGATGCGCTCTGGACTGACAGAACGCGCTCCAGTCAAACAAGACGTTGCTAGGGCATGGTCCACCACTACCACGTGTTGGGCACGGGAATCAAGGCGCACACGCGTGCTAGCGACGCTCCGCTTCCCCGGACAGGTCCATGGAACGACCCGACAACGGAACCCCTACCCAGGGGGGCCCAACGAGCCACCTGGGCCGATCAGACGGCCCAGACATAATGACGAACCGATGGCCGCCGAAAGATAAGCACCCTTGTTTACTCAGTTTGCGCGTCAATTTCATTACCAAGCTTCCGACCCCAACAACGACAGGGGCACGAACATCGCTCGGGGCTGCCAAGGGTGTCTACCTGTTTAGACACCCTCTTCGCCCGACCCCTCCGTACATGTGAAACCAAAGGCGCGGTACGCGGGTGTAAAACTTTGAGTAAAACTGGACGAACCACCAGACCCTACGCCCTGAGGGCTACGGTGTTTTTTTGGTTCACTAGAATAAATCAAACTCACAGTCCCCCGCATCCCCAGCTTTGGCATCCACCTTCTCAAGAAGGGCTAGAAGGGGTCCGCCTATAGAACCTCCCCCAAGGAGAAGCTGTCAGGTCGCCCAAGTCAATCGAATGGCTCGGATCGCCACCGAGATATAGAATTGAAAAATACTCATGCAGGTCGCACCGGCTCCATCACGAAACGTCGGGCTCGAACCCCACGCGAACACGTTTGGTAGGAGCTTTCCGTCGCTCGTACACATTCAAACATTGCATATGCAAATCACTGCATCCCAATCCTTCATGTCGCGTCACGAAACAGCAGTCGCCTCATTCGATATGAGCCGCAACAGGCTGAGGTTTGAAGGCCGGCCCAAAAAGGGCTCGAGGTCGCCTCGTGTCAAACAGAGCCAGGGAGAAATAACTGAGATGAGCCCCAACGGCCCTGCCCAACCCCGCTTAGAAGCGGACTGGGACATCTCAAACCTTTTCTCAAACCCACAGAATCTCCACCGAGGAGAGGCCAGGGGGCCACCGGAGCCTATCAAACGGCTCGGGCATTTGTCGGGAGGTGGGTTAAGAAGTTGTGGAGTGCCACCTGAGGGCTCTGCTGACCCCGTCAGCAAATGATGGACCCAAATTCCACACGAACGTACCCGTTAGCGAGCTCATTGAGCGCGATACTTGAGCCGTCGAGGCAAGTGTAGTCTACTCAGCCCCTCCAATTGTGAAAATCGAGGACGGGGTAACACGCGAAATACGGCCGACCCCTATCAGACCCTAATAGGGCTCGGGGGCTCGAGCTGCTCGATCCAAAGATAGAGATTCAAAGGCTGACCCACCAAAGGTCCGAGGCCGCCTCACGTCAAACAAGAACCAGGGGGGAAACGAAGATGAGCCTCAGAGGCCTTTGCCCAACCCACATTAAGGCGGGTAGGGTCATCTCAACCTTCTAAAGCTCAATCCACCCTCTTGCCAAGCCCATAGAGTCCCCATTAAGGGGAAATCTGTTGGAAGGCAGGACAAGGAGTGGCAAACTTATCATGCACGTCATTCAAGCCACCGAGGCAGGTGACACTGCCCCAATCCCTCCAAATTATGAAGAATTGCGGACAGGACGAAACATTACGAAACAGGCCGGCCCTCGACCAAATCCTCACCACGCGCGGCAGCTCGGGGAAGGCCAAGCCAGCGGTAAAGACCGAACGCATGGTCACGCAGCGATCGCCAAAGATCCTAAGTAAGGGGTACGAGCGAATACAAACATAAGTTTGCTTCCCTCACTCCGATCTCTAGTAACATCCAACCCCATCAAACCACAAGGGGTCAAATCTCACTCGAGGGCTGATAAAGGTATGGCTACCTCCTTTCTTTTTCAAAAGTCATTGCATCTGACCTCTTCCTCGCATCAAGACTGGCGGCAAGGTTCGGGGGAACAAATTGGTAAGACCACAAAAGGCCCACGCCCAGACAACTACAGCATTTTTGCTCGCCAGCATGATCAAGGTTTTCCCTAAAAAAACCTCAGGCCCTACGGTCTTAACAAATGGAAGAGTAGATCGCATAAATCTCTTTTATCACTAAATGGGAAGAAGGTAAAAACAAACAAAATAAAATTATGAAACAAAATCACGAAGTTGTTCCAGAACACGAATAAACCGACACTTGTTCACCTATTAGAGATAAATGTTTATCAAACTAATTCCACTAACTACTTTCGCGAAGGGAGAACCTCTTCTTTCAGCTTGTCCGCCAGGTTCCGCGCAAGGGGAGTCACCGCCTTCTCCATCTCATCCAGCTCAGCGTCTTCATAGACAGGTGCAAAGCCTTGGCTCATCACCCCCAGGTTGATCTCCTGAGCATAATGGGAATGGGCGACAGCGAAGGCTTGGGTGATCCCGAGGCAAAAGGCGCTCTCCTCAAGCTGGCCCACCCGCGCCGTGATACCAGCAGCACGAGTCGCGAGGGAACCGGCCCCCTCCTCTTGCGCCACCTGCAGGTCATCATAGACCGCAAGGACGGTGGAAGATAGGCGATCATACTCATCACTTTCGACCTGAAGAAGCCACCGCGCCTCGGCGAGATCGGCGCGCAGACCGGCAGAAGCTTCCTCGGCATCCAGCCATCGGACCACCTCGACTCCAAGATCCACCCGGCGTGCCTCGGCCTCCCGACGTGCTTCATCACGCTTTGGATGGCCCAGTCGCGCTCCTCGTGGGCTGTGCTACGCTCCAAGCGAAGTCTATCTCCGGTCCGGTGCAGCTTGTCCCGCTCCCCGCACAGACGATCGATCACCACGGCATCCTGGTTCACCTTCTCCTGCAACATCGCGGACCTCTCCTCAGCCTTCAGCTTGAGGTCCCGCTCCGTCTGTAGCTCCGCCAGGAGCTCGCCGGCCCACTCACCGGCCACAACATTCTTCTATAGCAGCTCGTCCCGCTCCTTTCGAAGCCTGGCGGTCACCTCCTCGTCCAGCTTCGCCCTCATCGACAAATCCTCAAACATCCCATGGAACTCCTCTGCGTCCCGACGCGCCTTGGCCTCCCGCTGCCGGGCGACAGCAAGCTGCGGGCTCACATCTCCTCACAGCCGGGCCTCCTCGGTGAGGCGGTCCCACTCCACCTTTCGCTCATGGAGAAACTAGGATTTGTTCCCGCTACGGGCAACAAGACTCTGAAAAGAAGACCAGTATCAAAAATATGAAAACACAAGGATACGAAAAAAAAGTGGAAAACAAGGCGGATACCTGGCTAGAAGGAATGATGATTTCACGCAGGACTCCACTAGCCTGGTTCAAGGCATTCATCATAGCCAAAAAACCCAATATCAAGGTTCTCCCGCTCCAAGCTCTCGGCAACATCGTCAAGCGAGAACAGAGCCGACGTTGGGTCCTGAGCATCCATCCACTGGAGCGGCAACTCGCCCCGCATGGGGGAACGGCTGCGCCCCGACAACAGAGCTGGGGGTGACCTCCTGTGAGTCCTCTCCAGCACCGCCAAGATGCCCGAAGACCCTCCGGCCGTGTCCTCCTCCGTCCGGCCTGCCCCGGACGCCGCGGCCTGGACCGCCAGTGGCGCGGATTGCGCCGCTCCCTCAGATGCCACCATGGCAGTGTCTGACCCTGCTGGGCTTGTCACGGTAGCAGCCACCTCCATCTGGGCCTCCGGTGGCACGAACTGCGCTGCTCCCTCGGACGCCACCACTGCTGCATCTGACTCCACCCGGCCTGCGTCGGGCGCCGTCACTTGGCCCATCGGGGACATAGACTGCGCCACCCCCTCGGACGCCACCGCGGCTGTGTCCGGCTGCTCCTGGCTTAGCGTGGTCGTGGCCGCCTACTCGACAACCACCAAGGGCATGGGCGCCACCGTGGGCACCGTCGGACCGGCCAATGAGGCCGCAACGTCAGCACCGCTCCTGCCCAAAACAGGGGCGACGTCAGGCAGCGTCATCTGCCCCACCTGAAGGGCAAGGCTCTTCTTGGGCGCCGGTCCCAGAGGGGGGTCCCGTCGCAAGAATCTGCAAAAGCTGAAAAGGCATAAAATCAGAACAGAAAAAACAAAAAGGGAAAAACAAGGGGAATCGGTGACATACTCTGTCGCTTTTGGACGGCGGGTACGTTTTGGGGAGGAACCCCCGGACCCCTGCTCCAACTCATGTGGGCGGGATCGCTTCAAGTCTGCCCCCTGCTCCGAGGCAGGGGGGCTCATCTCCCTTGTCTACGAGGGTGCGGCGACAGGCCTGCTCCCCTCCGTTGGCCCATGGGGCACGATGCCAGAGCCGCTCCCCTCCGATGGCTCATGGGGCGCAGCGCCAGTGCCACCCCCTCCATCAACTCGCAGGGTGCGGTATCGGAGCCACCCCCCTCCACCATCACCTCGGGGACGGCCTCGGATCTATCCCCTCCTGTCCACCGATCCTCCACCGGCACCTCGATGGTGACGGCGGATCCACCGGCTCCCACCGGACATAGGGGCAGGCCCGACTCCACCGTCCCCGCGGACTCGCTTCCCTCCGTGTGGAACGGGAAGGGTCCCTGCATGGGCAACGAGTCCTCGTCCACCAGGTCACCCCAATCCATGCCGGCTACTTCCTCATCAGACTCATCGTCATCATCATCATCTTCACTGCTTGTCTCCTCTCCTCGATCTCGAGCTTGCTGCTTTTGTATCGCCTTCTTCTTCGTGAGCTCCCTCGTCTTCTTGTCCCAACCAGCCACAGCGCAGTTCGTTGCCGCCCGGGTTGGATCCTTCGGCAACGGAGCCGGGCTATCCTTGAAGTCCAGTCCCCACGGCTAGTCCCACCATCCCAAGGTTAACATTAGGGGATCAGAAATTCAAGAGAAAAGAGGAGCAAGGGGAAAGAAAACTTACGAAGTCAACAAACCCCGGTTTTGGTCGCATCGGGGGATGCCCCGGCACCAGATACACAAAGTCAAGAACGGCGCCAGCGGAGTCCTTCGTGGGCTCCATCGCCTCCTTGATGCGCTGCGCCACTTCGGAGTAAGGGAGCACCTCGTCGACAAGCACCGTCCCTTCGAACGACGCTTCGGGCACCATCTGATACAGGGGAAGCGCGCGCACCATCAGCGGCGCAACCCTCCTCGCGTGGTAGGCGCCGATGATCCCCGACCCCATCATGCCCCTCTGCTTCAGAGTTTGGATGGCGGCGAGAAGGCCGTTGAGTTGCTTTTTTCTCTTGCCCAGGACGCCCCACCCCCACAACCCCGGGGCCTCCAAGATGCAGCGCCCGGTGAAAGCTGGCAAGGGGGCGGCAGCGTCATTCTTAACATAGAACCATTGCGAATGCCACCCCTTGTTGGAGGTGGACAGACGCATTAGCGGGTATGCCCCCCCCCCATTTGTTGTGAAGGTGGATGCTGGCGCACCCCACCGGCGCATGCAGCTCTTGCTGCCCGACCCGCCTCTTCACCAGATTGACGGCAAAGAAATACCGCCACAGGTCAAAGTGGGGACTGATCCCCAAGAACCCCTCGCACAGGGCGACGAACGCCGCAATGTGCTAGATCCCATTGGGGGTGAGGTGATGCAGTTCCACCTGGTAGTAGTCCAGCAAGCCCTGAAAAAACTGATGGGGCGAGCATGGCGAATCCCTACTCATGGAAGTGAGCAAAAGACACGACGTACCCTTCAGGCGGCTGTGGCTCCTCCTCCTCACCGGGCAGCCACCACTCCTCGGCGGCGGTCAACGGGCGAAGGAGGCCTCGGCGGACGAGGCCCTCCAGGCGCCGAGTGGAGATGTTGGATTTGTACCCCGGGTCCATTGCAATGGCGGGAGCAGCACGGGGAAGAAGGTAGCAGTGAGTTTGATGGCGGGAGCAGTGCGGGTGTGAGAGGCCTAGGCTATTGGTAGCGAAGGCTGAGAACACAAGGGCTAGGAGGCAAAGTATGGAACCCAAGGGGCAAACCCCGTGGTTTTATAGGGGCGACGGACATGAGAAGGGCATCGGTCCACCTCGATCTCCGAGCCCACCACGACGCACCACCGTGTCACATCACGGGACACGCGCACGCGATCCCTATCCCTTCCCATGAAAGTCGCGCCGAGCGGTTCACCTTCCCCAGGTGGACCAGGACTCTCTTCCCACCAAGGGAATATGGGCCACAAAGCTTTTTTTTTTCTCCGACCCACCTAGGACCCCGGAGCCCAAGGGCCGTCCCAACGAGGGATGGGCCCACAAAATGACCAGGACTCAAGGACGCAAGCATCGCCAGGGCCTCGATCCGCAGTCAAGCCCCAATCAGGCCAGCCCTGAATGAAATCCCCGCGAACGGGATACCACGATTCCCTTAGAAATATCCAGTAGACAAAAAAACCAAGTCTTACGGCCTTACCCACGGAGGGCCCGATACTACCCCTCGGGCGATTCTACTCAAATCACCCGGGGGCTACACCCATCGGGTGCGCTCACATGCACCCTCTCGCGGATTGACTTCGATGAAATCGAAACACCCCCTGGGCGATTCTACTCGAATCACCCGGGGGCTCGGGGGCTACACCCATCGGGTGCGCTCACGCGCACCCTCTAGCGAACTAACTCCGACGAAATCGAAACACCCCCCGGCGATTCTGCCTGAACCACCCGGGGGCTCGGGGGCTACTGTCGGGAACCTAATACCACGGTACCCAAGGAGGTGGAACTAATAACCATCGAACGTTAAAAACTCCCGAACAGACAAGAGCACCGCTGCGCTTCTTGCCTGAACGACGGGAGTTTGGTTCCGCCTCGCCCGATGCCCGTCGGCCAGCTCCGCCTCCCCCGACGGCTAGGGGATGGCTCTACCTCGCCCGAGGGCTGAGGGCTAGACTCCGCCTCGCCTGACCTCTGGAGGCTAGGTTCCGCCTCGCCTGACGGACCTCACCTCGCCAGATGTCCAAGGACTGGCTCCGCCTCGCCTGACAACCGCACCCCGCTCCCTCATGATGATAGGCGCAGGGTAAGACAAGACGTTCGGGTCAACCATGACATCGAAGGACCATGTCCTGCACCCCTGCAGAAAAGTACCATCAGGACATGACGGGACGGGCGCTTAGACCCTTACAAGCATGACAGAGCCTAAATAGTGTTGTAGGCGCGTGCTTTTCACCCTACAGTGTTGTAGGCACCGCCTTCAAACCACCAGGCGAAGAACCCGACACGGACATACGACAACCACTACGTTCCAAGAAGAGACTCCTGTCCTCTACAATGGCAAAACGAGCAGTCACCACGACATCCGCTCCCCACGGGGTTGGAGTTCAACAACCCTGTCTGACACACTGCCCATAGGGGTGGGATGGGACGCACCCACTTGCTAAAAGAGGCAAGTGCGTGGCCTACGAAGATCAACGAACACGCCACTTCTGACACTGTCTGCCATGTTATACAGGGCAGGCGCGGGGAAAAAGGAAGACCCGGATCCTTCGAAGGACCTTCTATACCCTTGGTATTTTCCTCTTTCTCCCATCTGTAACCCCTGCTCCCCCCTTAGTCTATAAAAGGGAGGGCAGGGCTCCCCACTAGAGGGACCGACTTTTGACACCGAACTCACATACAGACGAACTCATAGAGAGTTCAGTTCGACATCACATACATAGCCAAACCGCCACCAGGCTCTTGGCCTCCTTTCGACCCTTCCATCAGAGACCTGGGACCAGTCCCTCTCTTGACCGTTTGTACCCCCTACTACGAACCACTTTCGGTGCTAATCACACGAGCAGCAACAGACTGGACGTAGGGATATTCAGCCCGAACTAGTATAAACCTTGTGTCCTTTAGCGCACCATCCGGGCCTAATGCGTATAATTATAAATTTACTAGCCGATGCTTGTTCGAAACACCGACACTTACGTCAGAAACACCAAAACAAAGCAACAAAAAAACAAAGAGAATGACATAATCAAACCTTCGCCATCGGAACGAACAGGAGCCGATGGTCCAGCCCCTCCAATCAAGAGCGATGCCTTTGGACCGACATCCAACCCAACTTGGGCAAGGTCCAAATCAGTCAGCGGAGGCTTCTCCCTGGCAACGGAGTCTCCATGGCTGTAGTTAAGTCACCTAGGAAAAAGTAAAAATGAGAAATTTTTAATAGCAAACATAAAAATGAAAACACAAAGTAAAACCAAAAGAACCAAGAAAACACCTACCCAAAAACAAAGTAGTTTTTGTCACATCCATCTCTATATCCTCCTCCCGCCATGAACCAATTAGGGGCGTTGGATTTAAAGGCTGCATCGGAGGCGGTTCATGCTCTGGTTCATCTTCAGATTCCTCGACCACAGGAACCTTTGTAGAGCGGCGATCCACACTCCCAACCTCTGCATTGCTAGGCAAGGAAGCGTCTCCACCACCATCGTCCTCACCGTCAAAACTAGACGAGTCATTGCCTAGCACATCGAGCATAGGCGCCACGACGGAGGGCTCAGCGGCAGAGCTAGCCCCCATCCCTCTAAGAGCAGCTTGAACAAAATCATCCCCTCCAAGGTCAGTGGAGGCTGTGGAATGATCGCCCTCCATGCCGGCAGCTGCAGAAGCAGAGCCCCCATGAACACTATCTGTGACTTCCTCAGCGGCAACTGTAGAAGCACCGACGGAAGCAGCCCCAATCTTCTACTTCTTGCTAATGGCCTTCGCCGCACCGGTACCTCTCCTTTTCTTTGACTCAGCCATTGCGGTATTATTCTTTGCAACAGCCTTCCTGGCCTTGTCCTCAATAGACTTTAGCACCTTCGTAGGAACCTTGTGTTCCTTGTGGTCTATCCCCAACTCCTCAAACACTCGATTAAGCTGAGGCATCATGCCTGCAACGGCCCTCCGAGCGAGAAACTCCTTATTAGAAATATCCCCAACAATCCCCCGCGCCTCTTGTTCCACAGCAGCAACAAAATCTTCAGGAGTCTCATCCTCCGACAGCGCTATCCCAAAACAGGGAAAAGGAACCACACTAGCTTCAGTGTAAACAGGGAGATTCACCATCTCCACCTTGAACGAAGGCCTAGACTTACCAAGAGGCTAGAACCTGGCAGCCACCATCTCCTCCATAAGATCACGGCCTCCAGAGTAACGGCAAGCCAGAGCGAAGGCCTTGTCACAGGCCTGTCTATGAGGGCTAATCTCACTGCTAGGTGTAACCTTGGTCAGAGTCTTCATCTCTATCATAACAGAGGCAAGAGGATACCTAGTAACCTTCTTCCCATCCTCATGAGTAGAAGTAATGCCAAAGGTCCGCACATAAAACCAATAGCGCATTAAATCCTTATCCCACTTGTTTTTCTAGCAATACGAGATTTCCAGCCTAGAATCCCCCCTGCTGCCTCTTCACCATAAAAGCACAGCTGCCATACTGAGCTACAAGCTCGTCATCACCAACCTTCTTAGGCTAGCCCTGAAGCTCGTAATACTCACAGAAGGTGTCTAGATTCGGCTCAGCACCATATGACTCACAAGCCGAGCAAAACTTACTCAAAGCAAGGAAGCCATTAGGAGTAAGATGATGGATCTACACATCGAACTCCTCCAGCACATCACGAAGAAATTGGAGGGAGGGAAGGTGAAGACTGCAGGAGAAGTAATCCTTGAAGACAACAGCATAGTCCTTACCGAGTGTTGGGACAGTTTCACCCTACGGAAGTTTAGCCCTGCCTGTGGGAATACAGCCATCCTTCTCAAGTTTAAGAATCATCTTCTTAGTCATGAGCGAAGGCCCAAAATTCTAGGTCTTGCCAGCCATAACTTCCGCTTCTTCAGCCCTGACCAAATCACCAAGTGAGGCCTCAACACCGGCCAGATCCTCCTCAAGCTCTTGGGCCTCCGCAATAGCAACCATGCACTTCTCGTAGTGCGCGGACCACCCACTAGCCCTAACACTGAGGAGGCAGGAGTAAGGACCGAAAATGGTAGCCCGGTGGGGAGGGGGCAGATAGTAGAAGCCACCTCTAAAGCGCTAAGAAGACCAAAGGAAGAGCGAAGACAAGTCGCAACCAAGAGAAGGCTAAATGCGAAAGAAGGCTTAGGCAGCGAAAGGGATGAAAGCAATTACTCAGGTAGGCGTGGGGGGGAGTCTTCACCCACCGTCCCCTTATATAGGCTATGGATGGATGCTTCAACCTCTGGACCCAACGGTCACGTCCGCCTAGCAACGCGTCGGTTCTAGAGCCACCGTAACCAACAAGAAAGTGACACATCACGGCAACAACGGTCTGATCCGGGCGACCTAGGGGGGAAAGGGGGGAAGCCTCCGCAACTCAATATCAATGGCAAAAATTGAGGGTCGCGGCCCGCACGCATCAGACCATGCCCTTAAGGGGGGAACTGTTGGGATACGAATATGTGAGTAGCGAAGGCTAAACCCCACTATGGAACGTGTGACAGAACCGCCCAATTTATATAGGATCAAGTACGGCTGTCCCCGCTAACACGTTGACACGCGCATACTTTCACTTATATAAACCCGGTAGTCCGCCGAGTGTCACGAATGACCTCGGTAAATCAACATCACAACCAAGATCGCGTGATTAAGCAAATACACATCACATACGCAGAGTTGCAGCGGAAATAATATTACAAATGGGTTCACAAGTAATAGCACAAGTTTGGGTTTCAAAACCAATTTGTGAAAACAACATAGCTTTCAAATGATTACATTAATATAAGTTCCAAATACATTGCTAGCATAAGTGACATCCTTAGACAAAAGCATATAGATGAGAAATAAATATAGAGTCACCAAGCCCACCGGCGGTTAGCCACCATCTTTAGCAGGCCGAGAACTTCACCTGCAACAAGGTGGAATAAACCCTGAGTACTCGAATGTACTCAGCTAGACTTACCCGTCGTAAACCAGAAATAAAGTGACACCAAAGATTATGCAAGGCTTTATTTGGTGGAGCTGAGCTGACAACCGTTTTGCATAAAAGCTGGAGTAATCATTAGCATTATCCACCTATACTAGCAGTGACTTTTAGCCATTCTCTACCATCTATATTAGCACCTGTACTAATCAATCACTTAATTAAGTTGCAAACAATAATAACCATATCAGGTATTTCATGGCTCATTATCATAATAATCATCATCATCATCATTTAACCATATCTTTAAATTTAGTGAATCTACGTTGTCGCTGCTCAGTCAAGTTCTCACTATCCGAGAAAGACGGCGATTCGAATCGATTCCTATCTAGCTGGAGGGGTATTCCTAACACTCACCCAATCCACCTGATCAATGGTTTCCTCGGGTCACCTTTGGTACGACTCAGGAATCGTGGCTCCGAGCAGCGCCGCACCCTTAGGGAGTCCACTCTGCCGTGTGGTCAATCTCACCTCGGACTTACACCAATAGCTCCCCGCACATCCTTACTACCGCCAGGGTGCGCACTTTCACTTCTCGGTCTTCCGGCCTGAGTTGAGCTACTCGGCTTCGCGGTCGGAACGAGTTATCCGGCCAACTAAGTGATAGGCATGCGTTCAACATGACATGAGGACGTACAGCGAATCGGTCCTTAAACGACACAGACGGGGATAGATTCACACCTAAGACCTCCATGCCTTGTTGCTGCACTACCGTCATCCCGTCCGGTCTCTTTTCATTATTAACACATGGTTCTTTTTCATGATAGCAAATATAGCCAACGGTGACTAGAGCTCATCCTACATCTCGCAGGTGACAGGAAATCACCCGACTTCTACCGGTCTAAGCATAGCTAAGCATCATTCGATCCTACACTTAATTAGGATTCATAGGATTTTATCTGGACAAGGTAAGGATATAATGCAACAATTGGTTCTAACCAATTCCTATACTTAATGCATCATCAACAATAAAAGATACTCAAGATATTTGTAAAAACATGGGAGACTTAGAATGCTCTGGGGCTTGCCTAGGATCTGACACAAGTCAGTTCAGTTAGCTTGCACTGTCCTGGTGATGTCTCAGGTCCTAGCACTCGCTTAGTCCTTCCATCTTCGGGATAGATCCTCCATACACCGTCTTCGGGTTTGGCTCCAACATCACGTCCTTCACGTGGTTCATCTAGCGCACCTAGATGAGATGCAAGATGCATGTGTATGAATGTGATGAATGGTAACACAAGATGCATCACATAAGCATTCAAGACAAACCAGTTATTCACGACAATCACGAGTCAAGGCTGCAAACAGCAGCAGCTAATTTTACTCATAACAGGAGTTGTACTAACCCGAAAGACATGCAACAAGACAATCTAGAAAGCTTATGAAATTTTCTACAATTAATATTTAATCATCTTAGCATGATTCTCAAGTTAACTAAGTCAAATATATCCATTTACAGAAACTGGTCCACAATTGACAGAAAGCAGTCATTTCTGAAACCCAACTTTAAACAGGCATAACTCACAAACCACAAGGCCAAATACCACAAAATTTTAACAGCAGCTAGATACATGAATTATCTACAACTTTGTTATTATCACCAAAAGCTCATTCAAATCCTAACTAGATCAAACACTAGCATCTTTTAGATCTGCTCAGAATACAATCAAAACCTGACAGAAGACTTAAAAGTCATGTAACTCCTACACTATCAGGCCTATGGCCTTACAATTTGAACACAAGCAAGATCATAAAATTTGCTACAACTTTTGTATTCACTACAACCATATCAAACATCATTTACACCACGAAAATAATTGCACAAGCAAAACTGCAAATGCAACCCAACAGCAGTGGTACAGAAAACTGATAGGAACTTCAGAGAAGCATAACTGGAGTTCTAGACCTCCAACAAACATGAACCATAACTTTTTGAAAAGCTTAGAAAGTTACCTACAACTTTCTTATTCTCATATTAAGATGGTTCTACAGTTAGAAGGGTCAATTAATCCAATAATTACATCTCTGTCCAAAACATAGACAGAAACTGACATGCCACTTTAAACAGTTATAAATAGAGTTATACATGTCCAATAAATGTGGTTCTAGACTTTTTAGAAAGCTTATCAAATTCTAAACAACTTTTTGTATGCTCTTCTCCATAATATAACCTTCAACTTCTATTTTTGGACCAACTCAAGTTGCTTAGCAAAATTTGGAGAACGCGGATGATGTAACACCCCGGCTCAGGGCTTAATAGGATTAATAGGATACTCGTACCAACAAGTTGCAACTTCTTTTCTGAAAGCCCATCTCTTAAGAACTCCAAGGTTAAGCGTGCTTGACCTAGAGCGATGGGTGACCGACCGAGAAGTTCTTCCCGGGGGCGCATGAGTGAGGACAAAGTGCGCAGAAAAGACTGATGTTGGTCTGTGAGGGCAGTCTATGTCCTAGAAAAGTTATCAGATGTAAGCGGGCCTAGCCTCGAGGAGGCGGGACGTTACAGAATGGTATCAGAGCCGACCCTTGCGGTTTCACGGGTGCGTGTGTCAGTTGCGCAGGCATGGTGCGCATGGCTGGTGTGGACCTAGAGTGGTCACCCAACATGGCACATGCGCTGGCACTGGACACACAGACGTGGCCAAGAGGGGACGGTTCCTGGCCTAGGGTTGACCGACGAGGACGTCGGTCTCCTAAGGGGGTGAGGATGTAACATCCCGGCTCAGGGCTTAATAGGATTAATAGGATACTCGTACCAACAAGTTGCAACTTCTTTTCTGGAAGCTCATCTCTTAAGAACTCCAAGGTTAAGCGTGCTTGGCCTGGAGCGATGGGTGACCGACCGGGAAGTTCTTCCCGGGGCGCATGAGTGAGGACAAAGTGCGCAGAAAAGACTGGTGTTGGTCTGTGAGGGCAGTCTATGTCCTAGAAAAGCTATCAGATGTAAGCGGGCCTGGCCTCGAGAAGGCGAGACGTTACAGAACGCAAGTACTAATACCTTCGGGTTGCGTGTATAATGATGTGCAGGAGTCCATGGAGAAGCCTTCGCACCTGCTCGAGGGTTCGACGGAGATCTAGAACACGGAGGCGGAGACGATCCGGGCGGAGACAAAGGCACGCCAGGCAAGGTCTTCGCCTCTAGCCTGTAGAGGGGCGAAGGCACATGACATGGCTCCGAAGGCCCCCGGAGATGGATCGAGGCGAAGACCAAGCCGCGGAGGATGATGACTGCGATGGCAAAGAGAAGCCTTGCGCGGCGCAGGAACTCAAGGCCGGAGATGGGCCTCCCATGGGCCACTGGTAAAGGCCCAGGAGCCGTAGGCGGTGTAGAAGAAAAATGCGAGATTGCACCTAGCGATGCTAAGTTAGCATAGAAATATTTCGGGAATGTACTAAGCTGGCATAGGGCAAGAATGTAAAAGGGGAAAAAATAGCCAACAATATCCTATAAAAAGGGAGACTTGAACTCTGTGTAAGAGAGGTCGGTAAATACATTTATGAGACTCTAATTATACTCGGGCCCATCTATCATTCCTTCTACCATCGCCTAGGACCTCCGCCTAGGCGAAGGTTCCACCACTTCATACCTGGTGGAAATCTACTTTTCCAACATTCGCCAACAAAAAGTAACTTTTGTTCAGCCCTAGCGGCACCTTTGCAGTCTTGATGAGGTGAGAACAGGAAGAGAGGAACCTATAAAAAAACTTTATTTTTCCTAAGGTGAAGGAAACAAGTGTCCATAGCTTGCACGTCGTGGTCGGGGTAATCTGGCCCTAACTCGGACCAGGCCCGTATATGCCTCGCCTCATCGGCTCTTCCTCCGTCCTCTCTTCTGCTTCTTTCTCTCCACGCCAACCCGACACCGCGCGGTCGGCTCGGCCATCGCCATCCCCGCCAGCTCCCGTCCCGCTCGAGATCCCCGCGCCATGACGGTCGGCGTCGCTCTCTTACTCGACCTCACCTCCCGCCTGCCCCGCGCCGGGGCATCCGCCGCCGCCCACTCCCACCCCGGCCTCTCCGCCGCCGCCTTCGCCGCGACTGCCGCGGCCGCCTTCTCGTCCTCCGGGGTGCCCCTCTCCGCGCGCCACCTCTTCGGGTTCGTTCCCCTCCCCCTATCGCCCCAACTCCATCACGTCTAGCTAGGCTTCTTTCCCTGTGAGCTGGTGACTTCTTCCCCGTGGCGTGCTTGGTTGCCCGGAGCACGGCTGCCCGTGTCGCGGTGGAGGTGTTCGATTCATTGCCTAGCAGGTTTTGACTAGGGTTTGGTTCGCGGTTTAGCCGGCGCGCTGGGTTCCGGTGGTGCATGGTTCAGTCTCCGCATGTTAATTAGTCGCTCCATCTGATCACAGCAGGGAAGCAGGAAGAAGAAAGATGTGATTTTTTTAAGATAATAATCGGCAGAAAGATACATTATAGTTCTGTGAGGTCAAATTTTGATTATACGCAACACTTCTCCTCAGTAAACAGATTCTGTATTGGCTGTTTGATATCTAGAAGCTCATTGAGAACTATTCTTATCCAGCTGATGTATGGTATATACAACCAGGGAGTAACTTTGCCGTGATTGTGATGTAACTTAGAGAATTAAATGTTTATGTCTGGGAGAAGTCATGTTTTCTTATTAGTAATTCTGTAGTCGTATCAGAGTGTTGTGTTGACTATGTAGTTGGTTCTTATACAACATAAGTAAACTGAGCACAGGTTGTAAGCTTGCACTAATGCTGACTGGTCTCCTGATCCTTGTGAAGCTTACCTTTTACCTTGTTGAAATTATTAGTTAATTTATGTGACAGGTTCTTGTAAGGATAATCTTTTCTTGTCCATGAGACAAGTGTTTTACTTGGCTTATATGTCATTATATGCCCTTGATGTATGTGAATTAGCCAATGTATACAGTACATGTTGTTTAGTTTCATAACGCGCATCTGATTATGGCCACAAATGCCCTTGCCCTAAATTTACATCATTGTACATTTGGAATTTTGTTGTGTTATGCTGGCAGAACACAAATTCCAATCTAATGGACAGTTCACCAAATGCAAGTGATGCACTTAGCCGGCAAAGAAAACGAAAACAAGCTTTTATTTCTACCATATGTAAATGCATGCTGAATCATATCTTTATGTGCTGCTTGTTGGCCTTGGTAGTGCATCCAGTTTTCTTTTGCTTACTTGCATTTCTTTTTATTGTCCTGACACTATTTAACTGCATTTTTTATTCAGTTTTCATGGGTTTACTGTTGCTCATTGTGATGCTGGCACAACTGCTGGATGGAATGATGGTTCTGATGAACTTGTTAATGAGCTTAATACCAAGATTCTTGACAAAATGCAATATGCAAGAAAAGACTACTTCCACAACACAACAAAGGAATACCCTTCGGAGCTGAAGCCACTCTTTTCTGCCTTTGGGTTGAAAAATTTTACTATCACAACCCTGAGGTCTTTTCTGTTATATTATTTGCCACTCATACAACCTAAACCTCACACTGATTCTGAGGATGAGGATGACGATCTGCTTCATGATGCTCAAGAGAAACCTGTGGATCTGGTTACTCCCTTCTACAATTCAGTGAAGCAAATCATGCGTGAGGTAACTTCTTTTATTATGATTCTTTTATTATGATGTACTTTATGGATAATGTGATCAATTCTCTGTGTATAGCAGGCTTTCATAAACTGGCTACTACGCCTCGCCAATAGGAAGCATTATAATAAAACTTTAAATAATGAATTTCTACAAATGCTCTTTAGTCAAACTGTGTGATAAAAACGCTTGATGGCCAGATTGGTTGATTAGTTGCAGTATGTTCTAATTGTAACACTTCATTACCTTGACATTGAATGTTTCTAATGTGTAACTTGATAGTAACACCTGAAAGGAGCTTCTTGCTTCTTTATTTCTTTTTTCTTTCACAAAACTTGCATTTTGATCCATGCAGATTTGATGCTTGCTGCACTTTTTAAGAATTATTTCTGTGATGTTAGTTTTCCATCCTTACTACCATCAAAATAGTAATAGTTTCTTCATCTATATGAACTATAACTTTATTCCTAGTATCCATGTGGTTTGGGGCTTGGAATCTCAATCAAGGCCAAGCAGCTGGGCATCCTGGGATTATCGTGAATGGCTAGGTTTACTTTGTACTAGAAAACCCAAATAATGTAACCCATTAAGCAAGGAGGTTTATGGTACGTATAACCTGAGACCTAAGTGGTATAGTTCCGCCTGATAATGGGCTGTGATCCGGCCCCAACCCCACTCCAGTCCTATGTGATTAATTATTACACCCAGCCCGATCCTAGCACCTACTGATTTGTTTCAGCTCGGTTCAATCCAATCCTACACGTCGCACCATCCTAATCTAGCCCCAGCCCTTTTTGAATCCTCGGGCCGGATCCTAAATGCAATCTAAGGGCTCTCACAAGCACATGTACAGTAATGCAATGAGTACAAGGCCCTGATTAACCAAATCACGAGCACGGTCACTAGCACTGATATGTTAATTTAATTTAAAAAGATGAAAAATAATAAAAAATAACATGTAGCCGGATCCAAGTTTCTCCATCCATCTGCTACATATGTCCGTGCAAATTGATTTAATTCAAGAAAATAAGAAATAATGTCATGCAAATATGTATTGTCCTTCTCTGAATGACATAAGTCACAATTTCTCACTAACAATGCCATTGTAAGACTGCCAGCTGCATCTTGTAGAACTACCAGTTTTCTTCCAAAATAATTTGATCCTTGCACCTGAAACATAGCAACACTGAAAATCTTATTTTAAAATCTAAAATGCAAGAAACATGTAAAGCATGAACAGAAGTACTCATGCCTATCTTTGTACTAAGAAGACTATTGCCTATCTAAAGTAGCAGCAGCTATTGCCATATAGGAGAGTAGTAGAAGCTATGGCTGTTGCAAATGACAGGAAATGAGTACAAGCACTTAAGCACTAGAAAAACAGCAAGACATGATAACTAAACTGAAAAACAGCAACCACCACACCTCACCATAACCAGCCCCACACATTAAGACAACACACATTTGGACATTTTCAGCACACATTAGGCATTGTGTTGTCAAAGCGGCACAGAAGCGAGCGGCAAAGCATGAATTAATTAATCACTAATTAACCGTTACACAATGCTGCCTCCCAAGAAATAAACCTAAGTGAGCAAGTACATATATGAGCTGAAACACATGCATATATTTTTAATCGGCAAGAGCAAATAAGGATCAGCACAGAGATTAACTCAAAACTTCCAAAAGTACTGCTGATATGCTAGTGACCAAATGAGATCAATACAGTACATATATGCATGCATACCGAGACATCACATGAGCTAGCTAAAAAGGCTTGTGAATGAACAAGGACAAGACGTTGCTCAGTTCAGTAAATAAGCACTTAAGACAAAACATGCAATAATTATTTAACTAGTGATCATTGTGTCATGGAAATGACAATGCATACAAATGAGTTCATGGACTGCAGTTCCTCTCACTCGAACTGCACCAGGCAAACCTGAAACCATAGCAAAGCTATGCACTGACGTGCTGCAAAATTCAGACAACACAATGCCTAACTGCTGAATGGAGCTACAAAAGAACAGAGCTTGCATATACTGAATATATAGAGCAGGAAAATGACATGGAGCTGGTTTTGAAGTTAACATGGCTATAATCACAATTAATTGTGTAGATCATGAAAATATGTAATAACAGTTTTAGTAGCCTACAATCCAAATTAAGAATGAAAGCAAGCATTATGCTCTACCTTAAAAAATTTCATATCACGGTACTAGTGTTGAGCTTAAGAAAAAATCATGTTCTTTACCAACTTGGACAGGACACACATGTTGCTAGTGGAGGACATTTAGCAGTAGCATTGTTGAAGTAACATATAAAAAAAATCCATCTCCATTTTGAAATTTATCTCAAGCAGAAAACACAGTTCAATATTCTAGAAATTGGCGAAATAATAAATGGAACATTAGTAACAGTGACACTAGCATTAGTAACACAAAAACTAAGTGGACAAGGAAGATCAATTGCATATAGCAAACATCAATCATGCAAATAAAGGGTCTAATTAAGTTGTTTTTTAAACAATGAATATGACAACATTCCTAGTGAACCAACAGCTAGGGCACTAACCTGTCAATCATCATCTTCTTCGTCTGATTCAAACATACGTTGTCCAGTCATTGGTTGACCTGCATTGAACAAGACAAACATATTAAACATATTAAATCTTGCACAGCAAATGAGTTATGGGGGAAAGAGATCTGCTTGAATGCAATAATCTTCTTATGGAGCTCAAACTCTTCATCAATGTAATGAGCTGTAACTCCAAGATACCCCAGATTTTGGTTTGACGACCACAAATCAGCAGTTAAACTGACATGAGACTTCAACTTTGTAATCTTTTGATGTAGCTGTAATTTCTCTTCTTCATACAAGATCAGACAGTCTGCACGAACAGTTTGTCGACCCACCACATTGAATGAAGGCTGGCAATAATTTATCATCTCTTTCCAAGCAGGATCATCTGCTTTTCGAAATGCAACCTCAGCACTAAGGAAATACTTTGCAATCAGACCTCTGAATACAACAGGATCAAATACAGAATTATCTCTATCAGACTTGTTCTTCAAAGTTGCTAAGAATCTGTCCCTGTCCTCTTGAGGGATATGATGACAATAATATCCAATATGCCTATTCAAGTGAGTTGTCCCTTTCCCTGACACAGAAGACAACTGGAGCTTGCAATACTTGCACACAGCCTTCTCAATTCCATCAACGATTTCCGAGTCAACATAAGCCCAAACTTTAGCCCTCTTTTTCCCTGACCGGCCTGACTGATCAGTGGAGATAGCATCAAGACTATCCTCAACTTCTGCTGCTGTTGCTGATGAAACCCTCTCCATAATATCACACTCAGACTAATCAATTAGAGTCTCCTGAACCAATGAATGACAATCAATTAGATATGATACTAAAAGTAGAGGTTTAACAGGCAGCTGATGTCGAGCTGTGACTGAAGTTGGGTGCAAACGGTGCTTGACGTCGTGTGTGAGTGTGACGAATGCTCTGCAGCTGTTCTCCATAGGAAAGATAAAAGCTGCAGAAAGCTATTGCTCTGCCGTTGTTTTAGTGTGATTCTCTATCCTAGGAGTAACTCATTTACAGTGTGTTTACCAGGTAGCATTACGTCTACGGCAAACTGAAATAGTACCATTCATAATCGACCAGAACAGTCTGCTGATATAAAAACACCATATAGATAAAATCTGCGTTCTGCCCAATTGAGAATCTGCATTCAGGTTTACAATAACACTTCTACCTTTTTGTTACGCAGTGTCAAGTTTCAGAGAGAGGCGTAACGTAAAATCAGCAACTATCGCAGTCTGAATATTGCAATTCAGTGAGTCAAGTCCATTAAGGAGCATTCAGACTTAGCTAGAATCACCGGTCTCTCAGTCCTCTCATCAACTACTACTAGTCTATTAATGCTAGTGGCACCAAAGCTATTAGCTCTCCCTCTTTTGCTTCACGTCTCATTCTACTTCAGTTGACTGATTGGACAGTCATCAGAACATTGGCGTTTTTTCTATGCATCAGATGGACAAAAAAAATTAAAAAAAAAAAACATTCAGATGAAACAGGGGGATCTGATCAGAGGAAATGCTCACCTTAGCTTGTGGAGGTTGAAATGATCTTCAAGATATCCAGAGTAGAGCTCCATCATAACATGCTCAAAATGATCTCCCTTAAATCAATACTTATTACTGATCACCTCACCGCATGTCTGTCAAACAGAAAGTAGTAGTTCATTTACCAAAACAAAGAATAATAGCTGAACGATTCGTGCAACTTGAAGGTTCAGCATCTACTCTTAGGTTGTCTAGTGTTGAATGAACATGGAAGAAGATATGGTCTTAGAAAAATACTCTTAAGATACGATCATTTAAAAATACAAATGTTTGATCACTTACTTTGATTGGTGATTGCTTTATTCGGGTGACAATATAAAGATTCTCGTAAACATGGGTTCATAAGTGCTATTCCAGACTTACTGGAGAAGCCAATATGATTGGCTATTCGTTTTGTATACTTGCAGTAATTTGCAGTCATCCAGAGTAAGAAGGCAACAACAAATTGAGCATGATTAACTAAAGTTCAAACAGTCATGAATCATATTTAGAAGAACACAGCAACTGAGAAGCTAACATGTGTTAGACCCAGGAAACCATGCCTTATTGCTTTCAAGTTTCAACCTAGCAGGATTGCAGGAACCAAGAGATAAACAAGCAATATTTGGCAAGCTCTAGTGTGATGCCTTCCTTGTTGCTTCGGAAAAAAACAATTTCTAACAAAACACCAGTTATTATCAGTTCATCACCTCTTATCCACATGAAGAGAAGCCACAGAACAGAATTTACTTGCTCCTTACTAAAGATCAACACACACTGATGAACAAGCAAAACCAACGAACAAACTTAGTAGGAAACTTAATACCTGGTTGAAGTTCTTCCTTCAACTAAGGATAACGGAGGACGTCAAATCGCCAACACAAGGTTTCTCACAGTTGTGCTCTAGCCCAGCTCCAAAGGACACTACCAGTTGGCTGCTTAATACATTGAAGGAAGCGGAGGTGGGTACCTGCTTGATGAAAACACACTAAATATGAATAATCTCAAACAGACACTGCTATATGACACCAAGTATATGGCAGAAAAAGGATCCAAAGCAGCAATCACAAAATCTGAATATAGTTAATCCACTCTAGAGGTGGGTTCACCGTTCACCCCAGCTCCAAAGCAGCAACCACGAAACGGCCGGCAGCTTAGGCTAGGTGGTAGAGGAGCGCCGGCCCCTGCCGAACCGGGGCGGGGCCTCACACGGCCCCTGCCGAACCAAGTATACCAGTAGATAGACAGAGGGATGGATTAGTTGTTACCTTGTGGACTTGGCAGCGGAGAGGCGTCCTGCGCGCTTGCCGACGGATCTTGCCGACGGATGAAGAAGCGATGGGGCCTGAGGAATCGCTGCTACCGCCGCCCTGAGGAAGCGATGGCGACGGATGGAGAAGCGATGCCGCTGATGGAAGGATCTCGGACACCGAATCGCTGCTGCTGCCGCCGCCGCCTCCTCTTCCTCAACCTGCGCCGCCGCCGCCCCTCAGCTCCCAAGACCCGCCCCACTCGGCCGCCCCTCGACTGAGGCAAAATCCGTTTTCAGATCCTCGGGCCGACCCTGTTCAGCGATCCGTGCGACGACTCGGGCCGTATCTACGGCCCATCCTTTTTACAAGCTAATCCAATCCAACTCGATCTTTTGTTTACATGGCCCATATGCAATCCGTAAAATTAGGCCCGTGAGTTTGGGGGCCCTTTCGGCCTTTGGGTTTACACGATCCATTCCCAGGTTTAGGTATAGTACAAGCTTAAGCTTTGCCAAAAGGCCTGTGCAATTTTTCTGTTGGATTAGAAGTATAAGTTATTTACATGTCATATTCTTGTCTTTACATTTCAGACTTCTATTGTAACGACCAGACGAGTATTGGAAAGGATTGTAGTTCGTCATGTTTCACAAAGAACAGCATGGAAACTTCTCAAAGGTAATAATGCCTCTTTAATTTTCCCAGCACTGAGTTGGGTCTCTTAGACCCGTGTAACATTTTTTTCTACCTTAATGAAATGGCACGCAGTTCTCCTGCGCTGTACGAGAAAAAAAAACTTACTGGAGAGGGTTGTGTGCTTGTGACATCTGATGAGGTCTGTTGATATTTCTAAGTCCTACCACTATGCATTGGGTTATTGTGGTTTTACGGATCCTTTGTTTGATGAAAACAGGCATTGTATTATATCTTGTAGGGAATTTTAATGTGTTGCTTCAGAAACCAGTAACTATAAATATGTCGAACCATGTTGTCAACAGGCTTGACAAAAATTGTTGACCACATTACTTTGTAATTCTGTTAAATTTCTTAATCATTTGTCCTTCCAGTGCCATCTGGCATGGTTCTTATCTCTGTTCTGATATTGATGTGCTATGTAGATCTCTAGAGACATGCCCTATGTCTCAAATAAATTCTGTTTTTACAGGAATTAAATGAGTAACTTAGAACTTAACTGTTGGCCTTTTAAACTTTTCAGCCCAATCACTTCTTACAATCTGTGAATGGTGTGATATTTGGAAATTAGATGCCAGAGCACTAATCTCTATTTCACCTTGATCCTTGTACACAGACCAAGGACACACCAAGTTTCAGAAAATATAATTCTGATGACTACACATGACGCTATAAATTTTATGAACAGTTTAACCACATTTTCATTGAAATAGGTGTAGCAAGTGGAAAAACATTTAATGGAGTTATCACATTTTGATTCCTCATTAATGGCCATATATTTTGACTTTGAATGGAGTTAGCCACGTACAATAAGGAATATTATAATCAAGATTAAAATGAGATCAACATGTATGACCCACTGGAAAAGGCAAATGCAACCATTAGGAGCAGCACTCTCATGAACAAGCTTGTTCTGCCTTTACTTTTGGTTGAACTTGTGTGATAACCAACCCAAACTGCCAAAAATCAAGCGCTTAGATTTTTGCCAATCTTTACCTGAGCTTGTGTTTTTGCAGCTTATACATGTATCTCCACATGTATAGATATGCTAGCTACATTTTCTTTCTGTGGTCATATGACATATATGATGATGCTTCTATGAATCTATTTATCTGCCTCGCTCTCACCCAATTCGTTTGTTTCAATTTTATGTCTTATTATTATCACAATTTTTATGCAAATTATAGCTAATTATCTTTTCTATAGATGCTTCAAAATCATCAAAAAGGAAAGCTGCAAGGGGGATGTCAACTCCACAGTACACATACTGTGTTGCCAGAACAACCTTCCGAGGTCAGATTTGCTTGTATTGTTGTTTCTGATTTCTTTTAATAGAGAGTTCTCTCAAGTTTCTTCTTTGGACAGCACATGCACTGGGAGTATCTGCTGCTTGGGTAGTGCAATCCATAATTGAAGTATACAGATGTTTCATCCGTAAGCCCAGCGATGACTATGAAAGCGATGACCAGTTTTTTTATATGAATAAGTTCAGATTGTTTGGGAGGAAGATTTATGGGATTACCATCAAAAGTTGTTTCTCTTTGGTTTTGGCCTCGGTTGGAGCAGGCATTGGTGCCCTCGTGCATCCAGTGCATGGACAATGGTTTGGTGAGTCATATCTTGAGTGCATATACTAAGATGCTACAATACTTTTGCAAGCATTCATTTCCTCACTTAATAGAAATACATATATATTTTCAAGTTTCACTTTGAACTAGCAGAATAAGGTCAGTACATTAGCATCATTTCAATGTAACATCGCTTAACTGTATCTTTGTATACCTTGCAGGTTGTGCCTTGGGAGATGTTGCAGGGCCGATTATTGCTATAATAGTTTTTGAGAAGATGCAGCTGCCACTATAAGAAACTGGATTTTTGGCAACCACTACTTTTGGGTCCCTTGTGCAAGTCATGGCCAAGTCTTCTCTGTGTTTGGAGATCTCTGATCTAACTTGAAAGTTCACAGTTGATGAATAACAGCTTTCACCTCAATGCTCTTAGTTTAGTGGCTCCCTTTAGATAGATGCCTTCGGGTCTTGTGAGACCTGAGCATGTACTTGCTAAATTTTGTACTGTCTCAGATTTTTGGAACGAAGAATGAAACTTAGATGAACATCTTTGTTAATTGAATCGGCATATTTTGTCACTATTGTTGCCATGCACCAAGTAACCATTTTCCTTCTTACTCTCTCTTTTCCAAATTGTAAGTCGGTTTTGCTTCTTTAGATACATAGTTTTTACCATGTATCTAGACATAATATATATCTAGTCTTCGTATGTAAGCCTGAACAGCTTACAATTTTGAACTTGTTAGGGAGTACTTCAATACTTCATGCTGCTTGTGGGGGTAGGGAGTACTTCGATGCTTCATGCTGCTTGTGGGGGTAGGGAGTACTTCGATGCTTCATGCTGCTTGTGGGGGTACCATTGTTCTAGTACTGTAAGCATTAGAATTCGATGTGTAACCAGTTTTATCTTCTGGTTCCGTAATAAGAACCAGATTTTGATAGGAACATTTTGCTGGTACATTCAGGTTGGTATGCCAAATTCCTCAAATCTAGTCCCGTGTCAAGTTATAACCCATTATTACCCATCCTGTTCTACTTTAGGCGCGTTCGCGTTCCCAGTGAACTTAGTCTAACATCAAGACCGCCTTAATGGGGATATGTAATGCAAAAGTTTGACAGGCTCAGATGACAGATCCATACTCACTTTTCAAGTTCCATACCTCTTGTTGATCCTTAGACTATAAAACATTGAAGAGAGTGTTCGTTCAAAAACAAAACAAAAAAAAAACATTGAAAAAAGAGCCAAATTTGAACGGTAATGCTGGGAAGTGATCGTTTGTTCGCCCCAGATGCTCCGTTGGTGGGCCGCGACGCTAGCCCAACTACCTTTCCCATCCGCTCGGGAGTTTTTCAAAAAAAAATGAATCGGTCTTCCTGCCTTGCGGCCCTCTTCCTTCCCCACAGTGTCACACCTCGTGCGCGGCTCGTGTCGACACCGCCACCTCGCTGCTCCGACCTGGCATCACGCCACCCTCCCCGCGCCCCGGACCACCAGACCGTTGAGGACCACCGGCTCCTTGAACTCGGGGTGGGAGCTGAGGACCGCTGGTTGCCCTTCTTCCGACATCTGTCTGTCGCCTCCTTAAACTCGATGTGGGCGCCATCTTCTTCGCTTCTTGCTCTGGGCCGCTGCCTCCGGTGAACTTCACACGCCAACGAGCTTCCATTGTCCCAAGCAATAAGGAGATGTTGTGCTGCAAACGCATGTTGCAAACGTATGTTTCAAGTGTTTCAGATGTTTCAGAGGTATGTTGCAAGTGTTTCATACGGATGTTGCAAAAGTGAATCGAGATGTTGCATATGTTGCAATGGTTGTACACATGTTGTAAGCTTCTGTTCCTAATGTTTCATCTATTTTTCAGACGTATGTTGCAACTGTGTTTATTTGGATGTTGCATATGTGTTCACACATATGTTGCAAAGTGTTTTATCTAGATGTTGCATATGTTTTACAAGTGTTTTTCAAGTGGTTTTGCATGTGTTTCAAATGCATGTTTTAAGTGTTTCATCTATCTTCAGACGTATGTTGCAAGTGTTGTATCGGGATGTTTCAAAAGTAGATCGGGTGTTGCATCTCCCTCCTCGCTTTCTGCTGCCTCGCCTCGGTGCCTCTCCTCCTCCCGGTGTTGGCTGGCACCCCCCCCCCCCACCCCCACCTCTTCTCGATGCTGGTGACGTTCAGGGCGGCGCGGGCCCCGCATGGGCGCGAGAAACGGTGTAGGAAACGGCTGCAGGTGCGTGCTGTGACAGAACCGCCCAATTTATACAAGATCAAGTACGACTGTCCCCGTTTAACACGTTGACGCGCACATACTTTCACTTATATAAACCCGGTAGTCCGCCGAGTGTCATGAAGGACCTCGGTAAATCCACATCACAACCAAGATCGCACGATTAAGCAAATACACATCATAAACACAGAGTTATAGCGGAAATAATGTTTACAATGAGTTCATAAATAATAATACAAGTTTGGGTTTCAAAACCGATTAGTGAAAACAATATAGCTTTCAACTTATTACAATAATATAAGTTCCAAATACATTGCTAGCATACGGGACATCCTCTGACAAAAGCATATAGATAAGAACACTATATAGAGTCGTCGAGCCCACCGGCGGTTGGCCACCATCTTTAGAAGGCCGAGAACTTCACATGTAACATGGTGGGATAAACCCTGAGTACTCAATTGTACTCAGCTAGACTTACCCGTCGTAAACCAAAAATAAAGTGACACCAAGGAGTATGCAAGGCTTTATCGGTGGAGTTAGCTTGACAACATTTTGCATAAAAGTTTAAGTAACATAACTTGGAGATTTGATATCTTTAGCATCAAATTGAATACCTATTCAATTAAGCATCTCTAGATTAGCACATGTACTAGAGCAATCACGTGATTAAGCTAACAAGCATTAGTAACCATATCCGGTGTATTAATTTGAGCATCATCATAACCATCAAGTTCCATCAATTAATGCTACGTTGCCGCTGCTCAGTCAAGTTCTCACTATCCAGGAGAGACGGTGACTCGAATCGATTCTAACCAGCTGGGGAGTTATTCCTAACACAAACCCATACTTCCCCCGTCGGGGCCGCGTCGAGTCACCTTTGGTACAACTCAGGTACAGTCGCGGGTCCGATCAGTGCCGCACCCTCAGGGATACTACCAGTCTGCCAGGAAGTTTAGGCTTGGCCTGCCCTTAGACTCACGCCACTGGCTCCCCGCACATCCTTACTTCCTCTAGTGTGCGCACTTTCACTTACTGGGTCCCGGCCTGAGTTGAGCTACTCGACTTCGCGGTCGGAACGACTTATCCGGCCAACTAACTACTAGGCATGCGTTCAACATGACATGAGGACGTACAGCGAATCGGTCCTTAACCGATACAGACAGGGATAAATAGGCACCAAGCCCTCCATGCCTTGTTGCTTCTCTATCACAATCCCACCCGGTCTCCTTTTATTCATCAACACATGGTTATTTCCACGATAGCAATTATAGCCAACCGTGACCAGATATCTACCTATATCGTGCAGGTGACAGGAAATCACCCGACTTCTACCGGACTAAGCATGGCTAAGCATATATTCGATCCTGGACCTATAAAGGATTCAAGATATATTTGTCTGGACAAGGAAAGTATATGCAGCAAGTGGTTCCAATCAACCCTTAGTACTTAATGCATCAACATAAAAGGACTCAAGTTGATATTTAGAAAACATAGGAGGCTTAGAATACTACGGGGCTTGCCTGGGATCCGACACAAGTCAGTTCAGTTAGCTCGCACCATCTTGGTGACATCTCCGGTCCTAGCACTTGCTTAGTCCTTCCAGCTTCGAGATAGGTTCACCATACACCATCTTTGGGTTTGGCTCCAACATTATGTCCTTCACATGGTGCATCTAGCGTACCTAGATTAGATGCAACAATGCAAGTGCATGTTGAGAAGAATGGCAATATGAGATGCCTCACATAAAAGTTTTCAAGATGAGCACAAGGTTACACCGAAATACATAAGCACTCCATGTTACTTCATCAAACATCGCACAACCTATCATGTTAGGATAGCAAGGAAGGAAGCACCAAGCATGACACAAGTTTCACAAGGTTTAACTTAACACCATCAAAGGCATGAGCCACACTTAGCAACACACAAAGCAAAGCAAGGTGAAGCAAATAATTTTAGGTACAAACACAGATTCTGAATAGCAGCACTAAAGTCACTTGTTTTAACCATACCCAGTGTTCTAGGCATGCAAAAAGTGTGATCCTAGACTTTCTGGAAAGATTAGGAAATTGTCTATAACTTTGCTATTCATACCAAAAGCTAATTCACAGGTTAACATGATCAAATATGCCAATATTTCAGGTCTGCACAGACAAGGACAGAAAACTGAGAGTAACTTCAGAGATGCATAACTAGAGTTCTAGACATTCAGCAAACATGATTCTTAACTTTATGAAAAAATTATTAAGTTATATGTAACTTTCTCATTATCATTTTAAGATAATTCTATAGCTAACAAGGTTAAACAACACCAAAAAGGCATCTCTGTCCAGACTTGGTACATAATCTACCATTCCACTTTGGACAGCTATAACTTGAGTTCTAGACCACCAAAAAGGGTGTGCTCTAATATTTTGGAAAGCTTAAGAAAAGCACTACAACTTCTTTATTATCATAAAGAGGTGATTCAAAGCTTAGCTAAGTTAAACAACACAACCTTTTAGATCTGTACATAGCATATGTAAAAGCTGACAGCAAACTTGTAAAATTTATAACTCCTAAATCATCAGGCCTAAAATCATGAAATTTTATTACAAGCAAGATAAGGAGATCATATACAACTTTTGTATTCACCACAATTACATAAAACATCACTTGCATCACAAAATTATCGCCACCACAGAACTATACATGCAGCCATAACAACAGAGATATAACTATATACATTTTTCATTTATGTTGTTAACAACTAACATTTTGTTGCTATATATGCAGCTCCATGCAACTCCTAATCATTACCAAGCAATCACATTACTTAGCACCAATTATTAGAAGTATTACATGGTATAAACACATGCATCTATTAACAATCTTTCATCCTCTACTTATATAATGCAACATATATATTATTTTTAGGTGATATCTTAAACATAGAGTTGAGAGCTAGAATTTTTACAGCTGATAGGTGATATCGAAACATGGCTACTGTATAAATATTACATGCTTAGGTTTCATAATTTGATCACTATGAAAAAGACAAATTGTTATTGCAAGAAAATATGTAAGAGCAAGATAAATCTAAAACTCAACATTTTTTGTAAATATATAGCCATATTATGTATCAACATGACATAACAACATCATACAAAGGTTGTGGAATCACATTTTATATTTTTACATACTTATATTATTTATAAACCATTTAATAAGCATTAAACAAGTTAAATTAATAACTCAGTCATATTGCATCCAATGAATATGAAATTGTTACCACACCACACATGTTACATCAGAAGCCTACCATAAAAATTTCACAGCAATTGAAGCACCACAACTTTAGATATGAAAATAACAAGCAAAACAAGCTAAAATTGCCTATTTAACAAGATTAAGTCAAAACATTATAAAATCAGTACACAACTAGCATGTTTAATATTTTTATTAGCTAGAGCACGTCATCACAAGATTAACACAACTAGAATTACCATTTTTGGACTTCTATAACTCAAGATATGCATTTGTCCAACTTAAAAGCATTTTAAAAGCACTTTACAAGAATAAATAAAAACAGCAGAACCTTTCTACTAATACATATCACATTATGACTCTACTGCATATATCTACTCACAAGGATTTCAAAAAGTCTTCATTTTCTATTTTACAATTTTTCTACGATATATTATGATTTTCCAAAGTTTCAGCCATAAAAGAAAAACAAATTTACATCGGAGACCCTGAACTTTCCTCAAATACCGATTCCAGCGAATAGATCCTTCCAGTAACTATTCACATGAGTCACGACTTCTGCAAAAAACCCCATGGACTTGTTTCTATTTTAATGCAAGGTCCCCGACATGAGTTGGAGCAGAGGAGGACATCGGGGTTAGTTGGTTCGGGCCGGAGGACAGCTCTCCCGCGACGAGTGTCAGCGGTGGAGCATCACGGTGCCTGCACGCACTGAGAGGAGCCTGCAGCTCGCCCCGCGGTGGCCCAACGTGGCTTGGCCGCGTGCGCCCGTAGCTGTAGTGGTAGCTGCTATGGGGACAGCGCTACGGCGGCTGCGGTGGCTGGTAAAGGGGGCGGCGAAGTGCTAGGGGGCCTGCGCGCACTAGCAGGCACTCGCGTCTTGCCCCGTGGTGGATGGAGGTGGCTCAGCCACGGCAGCAGTGGCCCGACGGACGGCGAGGACTGGCTTGGGGTCGGCCGGCCTTGGCGAGCGGTGGTCGGAGACGGTGGCGAGGAAGGGCCGGTGAGGCTGGGACGTGGCCGTGCCTGGCCCATGGCTCGGCCAACTGTAGCCCGTGGCCGGCTAGCCACGCGAACAGTCGGCGCCCATGACCGTAGGGCAGCATGTGCAGCAGCGACACGGCGAGGGGTAGCTGCGGAGGGAGGTGCGACGCGCACTGGGGGGCTAGGAGAAGATAGTGGACGTGGGGTTGCTCTTGGTTGGACACAAGGTGGCGTGGAAGCGAGGGAGACGCTGGCGGCTTGGAGCTCACTCTGACGTCCATGGCGTCCGCGCGCTCCGACGCTGAGCAGAGCAAGGGAGAGGGCCAAGGAGGGCGAGCGAGAGCAAGGTCATGGAGGAGCTCAGCATCCTCTCTGGAGGAGCAGGGGCGCGTGGCAGTAATGGTGGGGGCATGGCCGGCGCATGGAGGACGCGTGGACATTATGTCTAACACCTGGCGGGCGCGGTTGTGGACACATTCGAGCTCTTATTTCGGCATATTTCGTGTGGATTCGAACCTAGGCACCTCTAGCAAAATTGCTGCCCACCTGATGATCTACAAAACTCATTAAGGGTGTCTGGCAATTAGAGCTCTCCATTAGCGGCTAATTAAGCCCCAAGTTGATAGTGTCAACGACTTAACAATGGTTAAGCTTTGCTCTGTTTAAGCTCGAATTACTTGGTCAAATTTGATCCAACTTCTTCCTATACCTTCTTCATGGAATTATCTCCAACTCTTAGTTTTTGCTCAACTCAAGTTGCTTAACAAATTTTGAAGAACGCGGGATGCCAATCATCATTGCCACTAAAATTCCAGACTTAGTCGATTCTTGGACCCTGAAAACAGCATTGGGTTCAGTTTTGAGGCCTCAGTTTAACTAATTTAGGGGCCAAACTAGCTCTTGACCTTTAAACAAAGTTTGTTTCTCAGAGGCCAAACTACAACTTTAATTTAGGGTCAAACACCAAAATAAGTATAGAACTTATAGTTCTACTTTGGTCAAAACAGCATCTTAAATATGCTTAAATCATCCTTTTTTATCCATTGAAGCATTTTCTGGACATTTGCTCAACATGAACCCTTCATAGCTTTTGTTGTAGAGTCCAATTAGAGTCATTTGGGCAAGGTAGCAAGGTTTGGTAGACATCCCATGTTCCCATTCACCTGATGAAACAATTCAAGAAAGATTATAACTTATCATTTCATGTGACTTCTTGATTCCAAACTTTATGAAACTTTTCCAAAGTTCACTATAGATGCATGTTGATGTAATGTACATGAAATAAGCATGTTTTAATATTACTCATGCATAATCTTAAAAGGGTTCACATGTAAGCATATTGTCCAAGTTCAAGTTGGGACTCAATTTCATAGATTTGACCTCGGCACCTTTATCATCACTTCCAAGATTATGAACTAGAGATCATGATCATTGCTTGACCTATCCTACTTAAATCCAAATTCGTTGTTTAACTCGTGACTAACTCCTGGGATGTTACACATGCGTCCGAACTCCCCGTCCGTCTAGACGCCCGAGCGCTAGCAAGCCCAAAATTTGAAACAATGCTAGTTTCACCATTGAATCGAAGCAAACAAACTCAGTTACATCTAGAATCGAAGAAACCTTTCAAACAGGTAGCATCAAGAATGCCCAAGTTAAAAAAAAGAATATATTGTCGGATTGACCAAATTAAAAATAATACATATTAGCTTTTTTGGGGGAAAAATGATACACATTAGCTGAGCACAAGTGAATCAACAAGCTACTTTGCGTCTGGCTAGGAAAACCTTGAGGTCCAACCAGTTGGATTAAGATAGACCACCTGATAATAAACAGATTACAGCCACTGCGATGCAGGCATGCAGCTCAGTGTTGGATAATGCAGCTGCAGTGGCGGACATGGTCCCAAAACTTTTTCTTTGAAAGAATCATGGTCCAAAAACTTAGCATTCAGCTTTATTTATTGTATGTAATTCTGAAAATTAAATGTGAAATAAGAGAAAGCAAAAGTCGTATCGTTTATTTCCCTCCCCACCTCCCCTATCTCCCGCGCTCTGCTCTACCCAGTTCCCACCATCGCCTCCACCTCCACCTCCACCATGGCTGGCGTGGGCATCACCTCCCCTCCGGCGCCACACGCCTTGGCGCCCGCCGCATCTCCTTCCGCCTCCTCATACTCCACGCCGGGCCTCCGCCGTCTCCGCCTCTCCACCCGACTCGCCGCCGCCGGGGCGTCGTTCCGCGCGCGGCGGTGCGCCGCCGCTGCCGACGGTGGGGCCGCGGCCTCGGAGGGCGCCTCTGCGGTGGCGGACCCCGACGCGGGCACAGACGTTGCCGGAGGCGCCGCAACCTCCACGCGGCCGCCCTATTCTATCATCTCCGCGGATAACGTGCAGAAGGCGATGCGCGGCCTTGGTGCGTCTGTTTCTTGATTCATTTCACGCATTCGATTCCTTTGTGGGTATTGTTGAATGTTGATAATATGTGAATTGGGTGATGTGAAGCTGCTTAGAAATTATCAGTTTGGGGACTGGGGTGCTTTTGATGTATTTATATTTCTCTAGCAAATAGTGCGCTGCAGCGGAAACCGATACAGTCTTGAAATCGTGCTTCATGGTATTATTGGGCGCGAGTTCTTTTAACTCACGGATCATGAATTGGGATCATATATGGAACATGATATAAGGGCAGGATAGGATTGTGATATCAGATTTGGATTAGGTTTATTGACATGTGGAGGATGAACTCGAGTCCCGAGGTGAGTTTCTAGAAGCGACAGAAAAAGAAATTCTCCCTCTTTAATATTAGGTAGGTATATAGATATAGATATAGATTAGATTAGATTGAATGGCAAACTGCTTAAGGTTTCAATTATTGTAGGATTGCATGTAGTGGATAATTTTAGATGATGATTTAATTTAAAATTAAATGTATAGTGAGTTGCCACATGGATGGATGTATGGCTTGTCCGCCCCCTTTCAATTGGAAACCCTGCTTCCTAGTAAGTGGTAAACTGAGTGGCCCATATAATGGCATTTGAAGTTAAAGTTCCCATGTGCAAGAAGTTAATTGAGCCACAATGTTATGCCGGTTCTGGAGGATGTTTCTGCTTTGCACACTACTGTTGTATATTTAACAATATTTCCACAAACTTGCAGCAATTACAGATGCTGATCACTATGGGAGGCTTGGAGTCACCAGGCTAGCTTCTACCGATGAGGTAGATTGAAATTTTCCACATGTGTAGTTCTTTTCTTTCTTTTAAAGGATCCCATGAGCTTTGGCATCCACTTGAGATGGAGGCCTGACCTGGCAATAAACCGGTTAAACAATCTTGACACCACTGTGCTATTGGCCTACCCCTGAAATAGTATGCATCTCATTACAATGGCATTAACAAAGTACCTGGTAGATGCAAAGACTGGCAAACTTTTGCAAATTCTAGTTGGTACTGAACAATAACAGTGTCTTGCCCCATTATGGTCAGCTTCCTACTTGCATCTGACAACCATGCTAAAGTTAGATAGTACTGTAACTAGGCTATGGTGTTATGTTCACAATGACTATATTTTGGAATATGTATAGTAGAGCACTCAATTCTAATAATGAGAATCTGTGCCAAAGAAACTTTTAGCTATATCATGATATTTGGTGAGTATTCAAGCTAAAAGCCCAAATTATATATTTCCCCTCGCCCCCGCGTCGCTCCCCCACGCGGGCGACACGGGCGGCCGCACCCTCCCAAACCCTAGCATCCGCCCCTTCCCTCCCCTCCCCCTGCCACGCCGCCGCCAGAGCTGGCCGCCGGCATGGCCACGCGGCTCGCCGGGATGGCGGTGGCGGGGCTCCCCCTCTCCTCACGATTTGGTGGCGTAGGTGGCAGCAAGACGGCGGTTCTCCTCCCACTCGGGCTGCGTGGAGGCCGGCGGGGGCGTCCGCCGCGGCTGTTGGCGGCGCCGGCTGGTGTCCGGCTGGCGCGTGGGGACGGCGGCGGATCCCATTCTCTCTCGCCCGTCCCTTCCTCCAGGCTTGGCGGCGTTAGCTCGGTTCGCTGGATCCAGTCCTGGGCGGCTGGATCCGGTGTCCTTGCGGCCGGATTTGGAGCTCCGGCTCCTGGATCCAGCTCTCTCTCGAAGGGCTGGGGAGGGAGGCGGCGGCGACAGCAAGGGGTGTCGGCACCGGTGCTCTTTTGCTGGTTCTGACGCCTCTGGGCAGGGGGCGGCGCCCATGGGGGTGGGGCACGTGCAGCGTCGGCAGCACGTGCCATGAGCCGGCGACGGCGGCCTGCTGAGGCGTTGGTCGTGCGGTGGTGTTTCGCGAGCAGCAGAGTCAGGTCCGGCTCCGCGTTGCCCGGCCGGAGGGGGTGACGGCCGACGCAGCTGTGCGGCTGCTGCGTGCAGCCGGCGCGTCGAGGCCCCTCTGAAGGGGTTACTGTGGAGCGGCAGGACAACGGTGATGGCAGTGATGGATGGCAAGGGGCCTTGCTTCTTGGCCCGACGTTCATGCTTGAGGACTCCTTAGGCGAAATCCTAGCGACGGCGACACCTGTGGGTGGGGGCGTCGTGTATCCCCTCTAGCACTATCATCCAAGGGTGAAAGCCCGATCCACTTTGGACGTGCGACGGTGGCGCCATCGGCATTGCTACCTTCCTGAAGGCGTCGCGTTTGGATTTCGTCGTGGCCTCGATGTCTCCTCGGTGATTGTTCTTGGCGCCTCGATGACGTGTGGAGGCGGGTCTTGCTGCGAGAAGTCGAAGCTGCTGCGTCAGGGACGTGGCTCGGCAACGATGACACGCGGCGAGCCCCCACCTTCATCGTTGGCTGGGGTCTGCTAGGGGTCGGCAAGCGCTGGAGGCGAGGCGTGTGGCCATGATTGGAAGTTGGAGCTGCTCTTTGCGGGGTGCTTGAGCTTGGCAACGATGACCGGTGGCGGCCGCTTGCTTCGGGCTCATTGGTGGGTGGCTTGTGTGTGGGCTGCCATGAGAAGTCGAAGCTGCGGGTGTCTTCGGCCATGCTCGGCAACGATGACCCATGGTAGTGTGCCGTGTTAGTGCTCAGCTGCGTCGTGTGGGTTGGTTAGCCTATCGGGTGCGCTTTTTGGCATCCCGTTGGCTAGCCCTCTTGTACATAAATTCTTTCTGTCTTAATTGAGCGGCAGAGCTCCTGCCTTTGTTTCAAAAAAAAAAAAAGCCAAATTATACACTATGAGATTCAGTTAGCTCTGGAGTCTAAAACAACCAGATATATGCATAAACTAAGTTTGCATGGTCATCAAGTGCATTGTGTTTCGTTCACATAGCTCATAGAGACCAGAAAATTCAGAGCCTGAAATCCAGAGATTGGATTTAAAGTCAGTCTTGTACCTTTTTATACATGCAGGAATAATTTTACTTGTATATGTTGTTTTACTCTCAATCTCACTTTAAAACTTTATGAACTGCCTTTGTTGAACACTAGTTGGTAGATACTTTCTGCTGAGTACTAAGATCCTTTAAGGTGTGTTTGGTTTGAGAATGGTCCATCATCTTCTCGCTCCTCGCTTTTTTGTTTGGTGGTAGAATAGATGGGTTGATTCTCCACCACCTCATCCCTCATAAGCTAATAACGGGATAATTCCACCAAAAGTCATGAGATGAACTCATGGTGCACCACCTCATCTAGGATGGGGTGATTCCTCAAACCAAACACCCTTAGTAACTGAGTTTGGCCTTGAAACAGGTAAAGGCTGCTTACGAGAAGAAGTGTGAAGAACTAAATAGCAAAGAACTAGAAGAAGAGGAGCTTCACAAGGAATATGACCTCATAAAGGTTCTCAGCCTAAAATAGGAGTCATAATGCCTCACTTCAATCATTTCCTGTTCTTCAATCATATATGCACCATTGTAGGAATCATTTACCATACTATCAACTGAGGAAGAACGAAGATTATATGATTGGAGCTTGTCAAGAAGTGGACAGCCTGAGCGATATGTGTGGCCATTTCAAGTTGATCCTTTGGAGATGGCACCAGATCCTCCACAGGTTTGCATCAGCTCAAAGCAAAACTGGGGTTTTATGAGGATGACTTGTCCTATTAAAAACTTTTTGAATATTCCTTTGGAAAACTTTTTTACTCAACATGCTCCATGATTTTCTTAGGAATTGTAGCTTCTAAACGTTGTACGAATGAAACTGTTATTGCAAAACAAGATAAACCGGCTATAGTTATATTTAGTAGGGCTCATGGACCCATTATTGAGTATAAAGTAACTCACTTGGTACAAATAGATCGATAAAAGAATTTATTGTCTTCAGATTGAAAGATGGAAAAAGTGGACAAATGTTACTCCCTAATGAATTAATGATGTTGTTTTGAGAATGTCTATTGATTGTGAGGATGACACATAGGTCCAACATGTTAATGATACAGAAACAAGCAATGGCAATTTTGAAATTGCAAATTTTCATTAGTCTGCTAGGACATTGTTTCCTTGAACTACTAACAAAGGCTAAAATTCATTTGACGTGCTGCTCTTTGTTGTGCATAACTTAACTAAAGGTGTTGCATGATTGATGAAACAGGAACCAGAAGATGAGTTTCCAACCAAGCTCGTTGGCTACTTCTTGCTGGCGTGGTTCATACTCTCTGTTGCTCTCTCAGTGACCCTCAACAAATGAGGAATTTCTCCCAAAAAGAACATGAATTGTAACCCAATAATCTCTTTGAAGCGCCCCTGGTTATCCAGAAAATCAAACGTGATATACGTACTAGCCCTAGGAGGCTAGTACACATATTTATTACATTTAGATGTTCTCAGATCGGTAGTTGTGACGGGATTGGGTGATGAATCCACCCAATACAGTAACCATAATACAATAAATAACCATGCGATCCAAAAACAACAGAGCACGCTATCCATCTGGCAATCCCAAGCCACAGGCTTAGTAGTATGCAGACATGACCTTACTCAAACATCGCTTCGGGGATGAAATTGGGTCTTCCTCTGTACAACAAAGCAAGATGAGTATAAAGTACTAAGCAAATCCAACGTTATCCTACGGAAGGGGATATTAGTACATGAATATGGATAAATCAATGATGAGGTTTGGTTTTATTTGCCTAGAGCTATCTATTGACACATGCAAGGTTTTGTTTTGTAAACACCTCTTTGCAAAAGACATTTTTTTCATATATATGAGTATCTCTTAAAAGGGTTTCTCACAATTTTGCGATTATTGTTTGTCATAATTTTAAGTGTTGATGAACACTCCGTTCCAACAAAACATGGCTGGCAACCATTCATTTCCAAAATCATACACACACTCATGTTTCCGCTCATCCCAACCCAACTAGTTGTTGAAACCAAATCATAACTCGTCCGAGACCACGGACATGGCTATCTAGATAGATTTTACACTTTGCAGAGGATGTATATTTTTTCCATAAGTAGGATACCGTAACTTGACACCATTGTGTAATCATAGATCCATCAAAGCCATTACCCTCCATAGCGCTCATACATTTCATACAATTCCTCAAATTTCACATAGATCTCTTAGTATCTTATTGCACACCTGACTCTAGGTGATTGTCATACCAACTAAGGAGATTTGGACTAAGCCTTGCCACATACAAGATCGAGTGGTTGTATGTTAGAATGAGTTAGACAAGATAAATCATCAACTCAATCCTTAATCGAGACAAGACGGATACCTTCATGCTTAACCACAAAAGGTACAAGCCATAACTCCAAGGCACCCACAAAGGGACCGTTTCGTCTCATCTTTAGGGTAATCACCATCTCTAATTTGTTCATTAACTCTTTCACAATCCCACACAATGCAACTAACACGGTTTTACTTTGCAAATTATTGTATTTAAGAAAGACATAGTATGTGGGTATCCATGATAAGTACCAAATCCTAAGCATACTAGTTAACAATATCTCACCGCGGCATAACAACAATCCTTAGGTTTAAGCAAGGTAATCAAGTCAAGCAATTCAAGGATGGCTATTTAAACAGGCTCTAGCTAAGCAGCAAAATACTTTGTACATATAACTCGTACATGCAATATTTGATAATGGCTTTTTTTTAAACGCAAGAGAGTTGTGTTTTATTGTATTAGAGAGAAAAAGGGAGGGTCTCCATATAACCCCTTCCTCTCATACAGGGACCAGATATAAGAGTCGGGGATCCAAACTAAAAAATAAGGCCTTAAAGAAAACCGAAAACAACAAGACTTGACCACACCTAACGAATTAGGCGACCCTTCCAGGGCCCAGACCTTGTAGTTTCTTAGTGCCTACTAAACACCAAAGATTGTGTTCATCCTTAAGCAAACTCAAGATTGAGTTAACTGAAGGAGAAACACCCTAAGAAACACACAAGCATTCCTATGTTTATAGATCATCCAAGCACCCAAAATGATAAGGGAATTAACACCCTTTTTGTCCTCTTTCTCTACCCTTTTAATAGTCATGCGCCACCATTCAGCGAGGCTAGATTCCTGCTGACATGGAACCGATCCAGAAAGGTTCAGTGGAGCAAACAAACTGAACCGACCTATAAATGGCTTCTACGGGTTTTGTTTGAAATAAAAACATGATCAAAGGGGATTAGGTTGGAGTTGCCTTTGTTGTGAACCTAGGTAATCTCCTGCTGGCAGTTCGAGTCCTCGGGCTCAAACTCGCGGTACTGGCCTCCAACATCTTTGTTGTCCTGCTTGTTTGCTAGAAACACGCAAATTACTAGAACAGGCAAACAAACACGACCAAATATTTACATATAATCAAATAAGCTCTAAAATTATGAAACTTTTGTATGGCAGATATATATCGATTTTGGATGAATTTGAGAGAAGAATCGATGTAATCCGAGTTCTCGGATGGTGGAGATATTGATTTTTAAGGTGGGCTGTTAATTAAATCCAAAAAATAAAACTCAGATTTAATTAATCGGTTAGAGCATCTCTGATAGTTTCTAAAGTCAGTTGGTAAATTAATGAGTTTTCCATGTGACTAAAAAAATTGGGAGCATATTTGATGGTTTTCTCCCATCGTTTCCAACATCTCGCTCCAAAAAGATAGTAAGTAATTTTACACCAAGAATCCTAATCTATTTTCAAATCACACCAACCACTTTTATATTTTCTCTTTTCTACATTTATATGAGGAACCCTGTCCTACTTCTTTTTATTCCCCCACGTCCTTACACCTTCATATTGGCGCCATGATAGGTTTTTTTTCTATGTGCTAAAAGATTGGAAGGTGGGTTTGGGAGTTGTTAGAGATGAGTTTTTTTAATCTTGCCAAAATTTCTGGATTGTGAGACTGTTTTAGACACTCTTGGAGAACATGTTTTTAGCCTTCACAAGGGTATCACGTGCTGCTATGGCTTTGCCTATTTTCTTTTGGAGTGTAGCCTGTAGCTCACATTTTGGATTGAGAATAGAATAACAGAGAGTGAACAGAAGCCGGAAGAAAAGGAACAACCCACCATCTCACCTCCTAGCCGCCGCCCTCCCCAGGATATCGCCTCGGTCCCATTTTCTCTTCTAACCGGCGATCTCGCTAGTGGACATAGGAGCGGGGACCCGATCCTTTTTCCTTCATATTTTTCAGTTAGGTTTGTAGATCCTTGTTGATCTAGGATTTGGTTTCTGGTGTCATCGATGAGGTGGTGAAGACGATGGTGCTTCGGAATAAGGTCTCATCGGCCTCTCCCTACCTCGATGACATTTGGTCAGGCGTCAGTTGAAAGCCCTAATTTGGTTTTGGATAATTCGTCGCCTGCGCGCGGAGCCTCGCGCCGTTGACGCCGCTCGCGCGAAACCCTCGCGCTGCCGCCCTCCGTCGACTGGATCCCTCGCCCGTGGCAGCGACTGGAGCCTCGCCGCCCTCTTCTTCAGCACCGGTGGCCGCTCCCGTGGAAACCCTCGACCTCTTCTTCAGCACCGGTGGGGCCGTAACTCGCCCGTGTGGCTGCGGGTTCGGAGCTGACCCGCGCAGCGGCGGCGACGCCTGAGGCTGGCCGCGGCCGGACCTTGCCCCTCCTCTGCGCACCTCCTCCTCTCTTCTTCCACGCCGGCCCGTGAGCGCCTCGTCCCACTTGGGACGGCCCCCGTCCGAGAAATCTGAGGGGACGGAGTGAACCCGAATCTCATGCGAATATTCCCGAGTGGGACGTCCTCGCTCCCGGGAGACTCCCAACCAAACATCAGTCGTCCCAGGACCGTCCCGTTCCATCCCACCTTGTCCCTCCATCCAAACACAGCCTAAAGTTCTCTTGACGAAAGCACAAGAGTTATGTTTGATGCTGGAACCCATACTTGGTTCTGAGATATTAATTAAAAATAAAATAAAATATGCACGTCAAAAGAGCTTTGTGATCTCTATACGTGCGTATATACAATATTTTCCCGGCTAGCTTGTGTGGAACATTCCATGATTTCGGATCTTTTACCGGAAAGTAATAGTCCAGATAGAAGAAGCTAATTGCCAAGGTAACAAGTCCGCAGATGATGCGAATCTAATCTAATCCAAATTAAAGATTGCGTACCTGTTTGCTCGGCCAAGGAGTTGATCCCGGCTCCTGAGTTCTGCCCCTATATAAACCGGCACTCTGGCCAACAGGGAGGCCTCTTGGTTCCAGGCATCCACGCACAGCGGCCGCACGCGCATATACATACACGCAGACGATTTGCTGCCCATCTCGCCGAGTCGTCACACGCGCGCTCCTGCCTCCAGACGCCCCTTCTCTCAACCATGCCGGCCAGTTCAGCCGTCACGTTGCCTGGTGAGCCCACAATTCAGATGCATTAACATATCCATATGAGCAGTAGAATATGGCGATGTGCCGGGGCATCGGCTCTTTTGATTTACTATATCATGAGAAGAAGGCCAGCAGCTTGACAACATCAGAACCCTTGCCGCGCAAGGCCGTTGTCGAGTTGTTGATGATCAATCTGAGCCATGCAAAAAAAAAATCAAGACGCGCGAGGCAGGAAAACCCCGCTCGTTGCGGCGCGCAAGACGGAAAACCTCCGGTCGTTGCGGTGACAAAAATCAAGACGCGCGAGACGGGAGAGCCCTGCTCGTCGCAATGACGTAGAAAATCAAGACGCGCGAGACGGGAAACCCCTGCTCGTCGCGATGACAAAGCACAAGACGCGCGAGATGGAAAAACCCCGCTCGTCGCAGCGCGCGAGACAGGAAACCCCCGCTCGTCGCGATAACAAAAGGCAAGACGCCGCAGATGGGAAAACCCCGCTCGTCGCGATGACGAAAAAGTCGAGACACACAAGACGAGAATGCCTCGTTTCGTTATAAAAAAATTTGACGCCGGAAAGCTATCGATTCAATCTCATGAGCAAGCATCGTCCAAGCAATACTTGTACCGCTAATTTGTTGCAGATTTTCTACTATATAATCATCTACGTCTAGTACCGACGAGGCTAGACAGAATTCTGGCCAAGTGCTGACAAGGCAAGGTCACTACTCCACCGACACGTCCCAATTAACGGGATCGGACATTTCGTTGCTGGGCACCGACGAGGCAAAGGCAACTCACACATGTCCGTGTTAATGTAGGCCAGCATACATGGCTGGGCACCGACGAGGCGAAGGTCATCCCCTTCATTATTGTAACATCCCTGATGTTATAAAGTACTTAAAAGGTGATCATGTCATCATTATGCATAATCATCATGTATTAACTCATGAATGCATTTCATGTTTAATTTATAGCATGTCAATGTTGTTATGAAGTGTGTTATATGTTACATGAAATAATAGTGATTAAGAAACTTTGTGAATTTTAATGTGGGAATCTATTAAATAATTCAAATTCTTCCTTAATAAAAGTTTAATAATGTTTGTTGCAATGCTTGGTGTGAATATTGTTTTATGATATGTGTTGACTTGTATGGATGAAACAATTTCAAAACATTTGTGTTTAATTGGATTTCCGAAAACCCGAATTTCCAGCATTTAAGTTTACCCTGGAAAACCCATTTCAAAATCTAAGCACATTTTGGGGTTGAGTCTAAAAGCAAAAGTGTAGAGTTTGTCATGGTGTACAAAGTTGGTGTTTGGAGTTTTCAAAGTTGTTTTATGAAATTTGAAAGTAATTTGAAAAGGCGAGATTCTTTAAATGTTCCCTTTTTTAATTCAAATTTGCATTTCAAAATGTAGACCGAATTAGGGGTTGGTTATAAAAGCAAAGTTGTAGAACTTTGAATTTGGAACAACTTTTATTTTTGGAGATTTTTGAGTTACCATGCAATTTTGGGAGTAATTTGAAGATTTTGGCGAATGGCAATTCTGTAAATTCTGTGAACAGTAACCGTCGGTGATCTTCGATCGTCTTCCAGTCGTCGCCGTGGCTGTCTTCGGCTCCGTGCTGGCTTGGAGAAGCTGCTACATGTCGTCTTCGTGTCCGTGGTCGAGCTTTAAAGCCAAACGCCGATGCCGTCTCTCTATTTTTCTCTCAGCTCAGAACCCGCCGCCGACCGAGCTTTCTTTGCCGGTGAAATTCATCGCCGATGATCAACCATCACCCAATAGCTCGCTCACCCAGCTTCGCTTGCTCCTTGCGATGCTCCCTCACCCTTATATGCTACTGCTTCCGGCTAAATTGCCCGAGTGTTTGATTTTCGTCGCGGCCGAGCTGCCATGGCCGCCGAGCTCCACCTCTCCGTGGCCAGAGCGCTCTGGTGCCTATCTCCTCCTTCCAAGTATGGTTCTGAGCTCTCCGTGATGCCGTGTTGCTCGTTAACTTATTCGTTTTACCTCTACCGCACCGAGCACGCGGGAACGACATCGCCGCCGTGTTCCTTTCGCCGTTCGTCACTGGGAGGAAGACGATGGCACTGTAGCGATGCTAAATGAAAAGTCCGTGATTATTTTAAATAGTGCCGTGATTTGTTATTTTTGTGTAGAATTAAATAGAGCTCCAAAAGTTATGAAATTTTTTGTGTAACCTCTCTGAGATGTAAACTATTTAGGAAAAATATGAAACCATGAAAATCAATAGTTTTTGGATGCTTAAAAATTAGTCCTTTTAATTAAGAAATGCTTGCTGTGTAATTTTTATAGGCCAAAATAAATATCCAGTGACCATGAAACTTTTCTTGTATTTGTTTATTGTTAAAGCCTACCTCCACAAAAAGTTTGGAATTAATTTGATGATGTTTAATTATACTCTTATTTATATGCCTTAATTATTAGTTAATAATTGTCAAAATGATAAACATAGATCATAAGATGTCCTGATTGGTTTTTGGAGTTGATTATAGATCATGAAACACCCCACCCCTGCTGTGTCATGGCCAAGTGATTACCTTCTTGATATGTTTAGGTTCGCCCTTTAGTAATAATTCTAAATGACTTAGTTAAGAATTTCGTTAGTAAATACATGTTAATAAACTTGATTGCTTCTTAGATGCAACCTCTTGGGTAAAAAGTAAAAGTTATACATTTCCTTGTATATTGTTTATACATGTCTTTTCATGATGAGGCTTTAGTGGTAAGCAGGTGTAATAAGTGAACCTTTGACTTATTAGAAGCACGACTAAAAATGCTTTATGATAATTATTTGTAACTGTACCGCGAAGGAAAGTTGTATTCAAGTAGTTAATTTTGCATCCATCATCGAGCATCATGTTTCGTATTTCGCATCATGTTACACATGGCATTGTTACTACGTGTAGTGAACGAAGGTGAACACGTGGTAGTTAATCAAGTCGTGGAGGAAGTTAATCCGTCTGCTGAGGTCGGATCGAATATTTGTGGAACGTCGCAGGAACCGGACTTTTCCGTCAACGAAGGCAAGCCCCGGATACATTTAAACCTACCTTGTGTTTTACAAATTGATTTCGCTTTTGCTTTTCAATACTGCATTAAGTGATTAGAAGTCAAGTGGGAACCTAATTGATGCATTACCAACCTTGTTTTCCTTATCTACCTTGTTAACCGTTTTAATTCGTATGGCTAGTTATGCTTAGTCATGCTTAGATAATAAAAGTCGGGTGATTACCTGTCACCTGCGAGTTTTATATGGAACTTTGGTTACTTATGTTATCATGAAATATGAGCATGTGAAGTAATAAATCTAGACCAGGCGGACTCGGTGTGTGTGAGCCACAAGACATGGAGGTCTTGTGAGCGGGTTCTTTCCGCCCGTGTCGATTAAGGTCCGTACCGTTGTTGAACCGCTTGAGGTGAGACTTTGTAGTACTAACCGCATACTCCGGTAAGCCTTAACTTGGCTATTCTATTACGAGAATGGCTACTCGCGCACTGGGAGTGGAGAGATGGCGGGAATAGCGTGTACCCACGTGGCAATGGGCTGGAGTGTGGAGTACTGTATTCTCGGGTGGCGCGGACCCGTTCTTGTTTAGAGGATCCGAGGGTAGGTTGATATATGTAGGTCGGGGACCTGCATATGTCGTGTGGTCTGGAATTCCCAGCTGGGTTTATAATCGGTTCGAATCGTCGTTGCTCCTCGGTTATGGAGACTCACTTCTCTGTTCATCATCGTAGTATTAATAACTGGAACTTGAGTATGGTTTGAGAAAGTGTTGGATATGAAGTTTCATGATCTCAATACGGATCGTGTCAGCTTTGTATATGATCTTATGAAGTTTTAAATGTTGAAATAAAGAATTTTGTTAAAAGAGCTTTTACGCAAAAGAACTTTGATTATTGCTAAAGCCATACCTTGAATCCCATGAGCCTGCATTCCTGAGTTTCTCTGTTTCTATTTCGGTTAAGTCTTGTTGAGTACTTTTGTACTCAGGGTTCGTTGACCCTTGTTGCAGGTGAGGCTCATGAGCAGATCTGTTTTGGGTCGTGCTGCATGACTGTTGTTCCATGCGTTGGCGATAAGTAAATGTGTGGCCCTTGGGCAGGACAGCTTAAATTGTGTGTTTTGTAATATGTTATAATGCCACTCCACTACTACTTTGGTTTGTATTAATAATCGAACTTAGTTTGTAAGGTTTGAAATAAATGTTTTGTAAACTAAGTTATTGTAAGACTTCCGCTGATTTACTCTGGTGTAGATATTTGAATAAATGTTGTAATACTGCAATGACTCTGTAATGTGATCCTGCTCGGAAATCGTGGATGATTCGGGGTTCTTCGAGGACACCCGACAGTCTTCTTAAGTTATCGGTAACATATGCATTGATGTCAAAGGTCGTTGGACAGTGACAGGTGTATGTGGGCCCTATAATTTAGGAGGTTCTGCCACAATTATCAACATATTCCGTTTACTCCAACGTGGTGATGGCGATGTCACGACCGAGCTTCAGCGACATAAAGCCACCCATATTTTTACTACGCCATATATCGTATATGTCTGACAACGACCAATCAAATATTTGATGAGTATGAAAGCGTAGCTTAATCGGAGGTTTTCCGCAAGCTCGTCTTGCGGATGTAATTAACCGGCCGCGCCCAACACGCTCTGGGAATCGACGAACTACACAATTTTCCTACAAGTCAGACATCTCTTTAAGCATGACGCTGAAGATGGAAGAAGACATTTTTTCGTTGATCATGTATTTTGTATATTCAAGAAAGAATTAATAAAATATATGATTCTCGAATATGTGTGCATGTGTCTCCATTGCATTACAATTATTTTTATATGTCTTCGGTTTTCAACCAAACAGATACACTTGGGTGTTCTTTCTTGTTGACAAGAGTGAAGTGTTTGCAACCTTCAAGACATTCATCAAGAGAACTCACAATGAGTTTGAAACAACTATCAAGAAAGTGAGAAGTGACAATAAAAGTAAATTCAAGAACACAAGAGTTGATGATTTTATGTGATGAATTTGGGATTAGGCATCAATTCTCGGCCAAGTACACTCCTCAATCAAATGACCTAGTTGAGAGGAAGAATAGAACTTTGATTAACATGGCAAGATCAATGTTGAGTGAGTACAATGTGAGTCATTCATTTTGGGCCGAAGCAATCAACACGGCTTGCTACTATAGCAACCGACTCTATTGTCATCCATTGAAAGAGAAGACCCCATATGAGCTCTTGAATGATAGAAAGCCCAATATTATATACTTTCGGGTGTTTGGTTGCAAATGCTACATTTTGAAGAAAGGCACAAGATTAAGCAAGTTTGAGAAGAAATATGATGAAGGTTTCTTGCTTGGTTACTCAACTACTAGCAAGGCTTATAGAGTTTGAAATTTGGCTAGTGGTACTCTTGAGGAGGTTCATGATGCGGAATTTGATGAAACCAACGGTTCCCAAGAGGAAGATGAGAATCAAGATGATGTGAGAGGCACTCAATTGGTCAATACAATGAAGAACATGGACATTGGTGACATAAGGCCTAGAGAGGTGATTGATGTTGAAGATGACAAGAATCAAATGCTCTCTAACTCAAATGTGCAAGCTAGTGGTTCTCATGATCAAGATCAAGCTAGTGCAAGTGATGGCAAAGTGCAAGATCAACAACAAGTGACTAGTTCATCATCTCAACCAAGTGATCAATCAAATGCAAGCAATCAAGTGCAAGTGCTCCAACCAACTAATGTTGTAAGAGATCATCCCTTGGACTCTATAATTAGTGATATCTCAAGAGGTGTGCAAACAAGATCAAGATTGGCATCATTTTGTGAACACTTCTCATTTGTATCATCTATTGAAACTAAGAAGATAGATAAAGCTTTGTTGGATGTTGATTGGGTAAATGCTATGCATGAAGAGCTAAACAACTTCACAAGAAACCAAGTATGGGAATTAGTTGAGAGACCTAAGGATCATAATGTGATTGGAATCAAGTGGATCTTTCAAAACAAGCAAGATCAAGATGGGATAGTTGTAAGGAACAAAGCAAGATTAGTGGCTTAAGGTTATACTCAAGTTGAAGGTCTTGACTTTGGAGAAACATATGCCCTGGTTGCAAGATTGGAAGCAATTAGAATCTTGTTAGCCTATGCTTGTGCCCACAACATTAAGTTGTACCAAATGGATGTGAAGAGTGCATTTCTTAATGGGTACATCAATGAGCTTGTGTATGTTGAGCAACCTCCCAGTTTTGAAGATACGAAAAAGCCCAACCATATGTACAAGTTGAGAAAGGCTTTGTATGGATTGAAGTAAGCACCTAGAGCATGGTATGAGAGATTGAGGGACTTACTACTCTCTAATGGGTTCACTATGGGTAAGGTTGACACCACTCTCTTTACCAAGAAGATTGGCAAGGACTTGTTTGTCTTGCAAATCTATGTTGATGATATTATATTTGGATCAACCAATCAAGATTTTTGTGAGGAGTTTAGAAAGATCATGGCAAGTGAGTTTGAGATGTCCATGATTAGAGAGCTTAGTTACTTCCTTGGTCTTCAAATCAAGCAAATAAAGAATGTGCATTTGTGAGTCAAGGAAAGTACATCAAAGACATGTTCAAGAAGTTTAGAATGGATGATACTAAAGCTATTAGTACATCAATGGGGACAAATGGAAACTTGGATAGTGATGCTAGTGGCAACATGATGGATCAAAAGATGTATCGGTCAATGATTGGAAGCCTACTCTATGTGATCGCATTAAGACTGGATATGATGTTTAGTGTATGCATGTGTGATAGATTTCAAGCCTCACCAAGAGAAAGTCATTTGAAGGCAACCAAGAGAATATTGAGGTACTTGAAGCATACACAAAATGTTGGATTGTGGTATCCCAAGGGAGCAAGATTTGAGTTGATTGGATATTCGAACTCTGATTATGTGGGGTGCAAAGTTGAGAGAAAGAGCACATCGGGCACATGTCAACTATTGGGAAGATCACTTGTGTCTTGGTCATCAAAGAAGCAAATAGTGTAGCACTTTCAACCGCCGAAGCGGAGTACATTTCGGCCAGTAGTTGTTGTGCTCAATTACTTTGGATGAAGGCTACTTTGAGTGACTTTGGAATCAAGTTCAAACAAGTGCCATTGCTTTGTGACAATGAGAGTGTTGTGAAGCTCACTAACAACCTGGTTCAACATTCAAGAACAAAGCACATAGATGTCCGCCATCATTTCATAAGAGATCACCAACAAAAAGGGGACATTTGCATTGAGAGTGTGGGCACCGATGATCAATTTGACGATATATTCACCAAACCATTTGATGAGAAGAGGTTTTGTAAGCTTAGAAATGAATTGAACATACTTGACTTCTCAAATATGTGTTGATGCACCCCCATTATATGACATGCCTCTCCTTCGAGCAACGCAAGGTAAAGTTGATTGACATATCATTCATCCATTGCTAAGGACTTGTTTAGTGCATCTAGTCATTCATATTATGTCTTAGGCCCATTCATGAAAATCAAATGAATTTGATCCTTGTATGGTACCACTATTGCTTGTGTGCTTGAAATGATCTAGTGGTAGCATATGACATGTTTGTGGGCTTGTAAACCTAGTGTTTGATCTAGAAAATGAGCTATAAGTGTTTAACTCGACATGGTACAAGATAACCCTTATTTGGAGGTGTGAAGAAGCTTGTCCTTGGATCAAACCGAGTTAAATATCTTTTGCAAGTGATCTAGATTGAACCAAATTAGGAAAATGATCCTCACTTCACATGGTTTCACCCCAACCTATCTAAAATTTGAGCTCACCTTTTGTGCTAATTGTTGACAAAGGAGGAGAGAAATTCACAAAGATAGTAAGAGATAGGGGGAGCAAACAAATGAAATAATATTATAAGGGGATCAATTAAAATTTGAAGCACACAAGTAGGGGGAGCAAGCTCATAAACTTATATGTTGCATTTGTATGTGCATTACATATGTTTGCTTGCATGGCACAAGTTCTAAAATCCCTATCCATGCTTGGGTGGTGTATGCTAGATTGTAGAAAATGATTGATGAAATAAAAAACTAGCATGCATAGGATAGCTAGATATTCCTTGATCTTTTACAAGTGGTACTAGAATCTTGCTTCTAATGTTGATCTCACGAGGTATCTAGTTTGTCTTTGCTTTTCAAGTGATATCTAGCAAACCATGGTGCTAAGGATGGTGTTCAAATGGCAACTCTGATTGGTATCACGCTTCAAAGGTCCATTCTTTACACCTTAGCATCATTTGGTAGCTATTACTCTTCCAAACTTCCAATCCATGCATATGTGCAAGCTTTCAAATCTAAACTCTTAGCACATATGTAGGGGGACCTAATACTACCAATTTGGGTTGATGAAGCTTGTCCATAACCTTTACACATGGTAATATGCTTGGGCAAGCAATATGAATCTAAAAAGATTTCATTGAATATCTTTGTAAATAGGTTGTCATCAATTACTAAAAAAGGAAGATTGAAAGCCCTAGTTTAGTTTTGGATAATTGATGAAACCTAGGACTAACATTTGATCTAAGTGTGTGAATTATACAAGGTGGTTCAATCCAAGTGATAAAGCAAGATGAGGCCCATGGTGATGAAGGTGGACATGAAATGAAGAAGATCAAGCTCCAACTTGGAAAAGAAGAAAGAGAAAACAAATCCAAGGTGATCAAGGCAAAGGTATAAGATAGGTTTTGTTTTTGGTGATCAAGGCAGGGAGTTGTGATCGGACGCTGTGACCTGACTCTGAGGGCACGTCCGGTCAGCTAATCCAGAGAAGGTGGTGCTTGGTTTCGGCGATCAGACTCTGGAGTGGTGGCACGACCTGACGCTGCTCGAACACTGTTCATGCGCTAGGTCAGTGGTTGAGGCATGCGTGTGGCAGAGAGAGAGAGAGATCGGACGTCGTGGCATGTCAGGTCACCTTCGACCGGGCGCGTACGGTCAGTAAAAAGCGGCTCTCGAACCTTTCTGTTGTTGACCGGACTTGGAGCGGCGCTGAGTCAGATCACTTGTAGTTGTGCGTCCGGTCACTGTTTGACTTGAGCGATGACTGTTTTCGACCATTGAGATCTAACACGCAATATTCAATGGAGGGATGCATGGTAGCAATCTGGCGACCGAACTCGGGCGACCTGATGTGGGGGTGCGTCCGGTCAGCCCGCGACTGCCCAACGGCTCTATTTCGTGAGGCCATCTATAAATAGTGTTTAGCCGGCTTGGGGCTCACTCTCTTGGCACTTTGACTTACTTGACATCTTTGTGAGCCTAAGCAAACACCTCCCACTCATCTCCATCATTGATTCATCATCATAGTGAGATTGGAAGTGATTCTAAGTGCATTTGCTTGAGTGATTGCATCTAGTGGCACTTGGGGATCATTGTGGTTGTGGATTTTTTGTTACTCTTGGTGGTTGCCACCACCTAGATGGCTTGGAGCAGCAGAGGAGCTTTGGCACGTGTTGGTGATTGTTCGTGGCCAGCTCCGATGATTGTGAGGGGTCTTGCACCTTCCCCGGCGAAGTGCCGCATGGTAGCTCTAGTAAATTGCTCATGTCATTGAGTTACCTCACTTGTGGGTAGGCTCTTGTGGTGTCCAATTGTGTGGACGAGGTTCATACAACACCTCTTAGCCACCGAACCACCAAGTGTTGGTCGACACAACAGGGACTAGCATGCCGGCAAGTACGTGAACCTCAGGGCCCATTAGTATTCTCCCGGTGATTGGATTATCTACATCTTGTGATTGGTTCATTCCTCAACGTGGAGGTATAATCACCTTGCTCACTCCTTTTATCTTCCCGCAAACTAGTTGTAGCAAGCTCTTTAGTATAGCTAGAATTGAGAGCTTGTTTTGTAGCTTAAGTTCATCTAGTGTAGCAAGTTTGAGAGCTCTTAGTGAGTAGCAACTTAGCTTTTTGTGTGCCTAGTGATCATAGCAACTAGAAATATTGGATATGTGACTTGCAACCCTTATAGAGCTAGAGCAAGTTTTCATTTCGCCTTTTGTCATACTAATCAAATTGCTCTAGTGATCTTGTAGATTTTTAAATAGGCTATTCACCCCTCCTCTAGCCATATTAGGACCTGTCGTCAATGAAGGGCCAGCGAGAGTTTGGTGTGCCAGATCTATTAATCCTCTTCAGATCTTGGCATTTTGTGTCCTTATTAGAGGAAGTAATTGGTTGGCTATTGATGCGACAATCCCAACCTCTTCTTTTGGTCTGCTCTACAGCGAGGTTTGGCATCTTCAGAACTTAGTTTTGATGGTGAAGGAGCATTCCTTGTAGGGTTCTTCTAGCCGATATTCTTTCAGTGGTTATTAGATCTCGTTGTTAGTCACGAGTGGCTTTGTGGTCTTCAAAGCCTTGTTTGGCGAGGGTGTTTGTAGATGTCCCTTTTTCTTTGTTGTCTCTTTAGTGCGATCTTCAAGCTTCGACAGGCGCTGGACGACTGAAGGAAGAAGACGACCAATTTGGTTTTTAATTTACTCTTACTTTTTAGAGGAGGTCGTTTGTCTTGTTGTCCATCTTTTATACTGGAATTTGTTTTTCTTGTGATATATAAATATTGAGGCACTCTTTTGAGTGTCCTTTTATGAAAAAGGAATAACTGACAGAGGGATAGGGAGTGGACTTGAGCAGGGGCTGAGAGCGTGCTCGTCTGATCCACCATGGCTGCTCTATGGAGTTTTGCTCGAATCGAGTTCTAGGCCACCATTTTCAAATCTAGACATATGGAAAGAGAGAGAGGGTGATGAGGGGACTCGATTTTTGGTGACATGAGCTACGGCATGGACAAAGGCTGGCCATGGACAGCCATAGGAGCAGCTCTGGAGTTCTCTAGAGAGTCCAGTACAAATGTTGGTGCAAATGGTACCGATATTTTTCGATCGATCCGTCCGAATCCGTTTAGAGGAGTTCAGAATCGTCCGTATCTGAGTCCAGATATTCAAACATTCGATACTATATCCATATCTAAATACTCAAATCACATATTTATGATGTCGATATCCATCCGTATCCTATCTGACATAGCTGACACTATCTGTATTCGAATCCGAATTCGAGACCTATCTGTATTCGTATTCGTAGTTATCTGAGTGTATCCGGTCGTTTGCACCCCTAGGTATAGGCATGGGGAGGCATGGCTTGGGGAAGATGGAGAACGGTCTGGAGGTGCTCACTAGCTACTCACCTCGGTCTATTGCAGCTCAGAGAGGAGATCAACGGGGAACGGTCGTTTCTGTGCAAGAATAGAGAGGGCTTGATTTGAGGAGGAAGAAGGTGAGCGACGACGTGGGTCAGCTAGCGTGGTGAGGTCAGCTGGTGGAGAGGAGCATGACATGGGGGCCCATGATAAGTATGACAAGACAAAGGGGTGGGCCCACATGGCGTGGTGGCGTGTGAACAACCGTGGTCAGCAAGAGGGGTTTGGGTGCAGACGATGCGAGCTAGTGCGGTGGTGGTGGTGGTGTCAGCGCGTGTGGATGCTATCTCGGGCGAGGGCGAGTGAAGCGTGCATGAGAGAGAGAGGTGGGGGATGGCTAATGATGTTGTGACCACAGCGTACATCATATATGTTTGGACAAGGGACCACGAGGGATATATGAGGTGGGCATGAGTTGAAAGGAGATTTAAAATAAAGCTCAAATGATTTTAGTTTCTGAAATAAATTTTGAAAATAGTTTTGAGTGCGAGTGTTTTGAATTTGATTTTTTAGGATGTTACACTCTTTGCTCTACTGTATGATGATGGATGTACATGGCATACTCTTGGTAATTACCTGAAACATATAACTACAAATTCTGCACAGATTGAAGTCATGAATCTTGAGCTGGGAGATTTCACATTCCTGAATTTCTATGCTCATTTTAAAATAAAGCACATACTACTGGACCTGCAGTTCTTTTACTGATCTGTATTGTATATCAATGATGCGCTACTACAGAATTAGACATCACTGTCAGCCTCGTCACTGCCGGATTTTGAGAAACCGACAGTGATAGCCCACCACTATCGATTTTTAGCTAAAACCCGACAGTGATAGGACAATGATAGCCCAACTGACACTGATATTCAAGTCTTCACTGTCGGTTTTAACCAAGAACCGGCAGTGACATTGGGTCATTAATGCCGGTTTTAGCCAAAAACCGACACTGATACTGTCACTGTCGGTTCGTGGCTTGAACCGATAGTGTATGCTGCAAGAAAACTTCATAAGTTTCTCATATGATGTCCGATGAAGACGAACTTTATATCAAAGTTGTAGTACTCGATAAGATCTACAACTTCGTAGTTCAAACTTTTTTAATTTAAGATCATTTGAATTTCCAAATATTTTCATTTAAAATCATGTGTCTAACGAAAATTACATTTGATTTCTAAAATTTAAAATTTGAATGTTTCAAACGACCTCGGATGGAGAAACGCCCAAAACAAAAGTTGTAGATCTCAAAAAGTTATGCAACTTTATAGTTGACAACTTTTTCATTTGAAATCATTTACTACTTCAAAATGCAGATTGAAATTAAATTTTGAAATTATTGAAGAACTCTGAAATCTCTAGCTAAAATTGTAACTAGTCTTTCTCCCTCATACTAACTTCAAATTTGATGATTTTTTTCTAAAAATTTCTAAAATCATGCTCTATCAATTTATTATTTTGTTATAGCTATTATTTTATCCATCTTTTCATGTGATTGTGTTTTTTATATTTGAATTTTGAATTTCAAAAAATAACAACTTCAAACGTTATTTTCGAACACTAAATTATTTTAACAAAAAAAAGTTATGAACATAGAAGTTGTAGAACTTATGAAGATCTATAACTTTTATTTTGATCATTTTTTCATCCGATAAATAGTAGTAACATTGTTCACAAAATTTACGTACCTCTTTTATAGTTTCATAAACTATAAGAGGGATATATAACATTTGTGAATAATGTTGCTACCACTATGTCGGATGAGTAAATGATCAAATGACCAAAATAAAAGTTGTAGATCTCGAAAAGTTATGAAACTTTGTAGTTGACAACTTTTTTATTTGAAATCATCTTGTCAAGGAAAACTACGTTTGAATTTTTAAAATTTGAAATTCAAATTTTGTAAATGATCTCGGATGGAGAAACTACCAAAATAAAAGTTGTAGATCCCAAAAGGTTATGAAACATTGTAGTTAACAACTTTTTGATTTGAAATCATCTTGTCAAGAAAAACTATGTTTGAATTTTTAAAAATTTGAAATTTAAAATTTTTAAACGACCTCGGATGGGCAAACAGAAAAAACAAAAGTTGTAGATATCGAAAAGTTATGAAACTTTGTAATTGACAACTTTTTCATTTGAAATCATCTTGTCATGGAAAACTACGTATGAATTTCTCAAATTTGAAATTTAAATTTTGTAAACGACCACGGATGGAGAAACTACCAAAATAAAAGTTGTAGATCTCGAAAAGTTATAAAACTTTGTAGTTGACAATTTTTTCATTTGAATTTATTTAGGGTCCTAAATACTTATTTCAAAATCAGATAAATATAAAATGGCTAGGACGAAAATATCATTTGGACACAAACAGCTTGCAGGTGGAGTGGTTAGGGGCCGAAGGCGCGAAGGAGAAGGTTAGGGCTTCGAGCGCCGGTTGCCACGAAGCGCGCGTTTTTCGCGTAAAAAATCACGTGACTTGTGACTTGCGACCGTGTAGCTAACCGATGGAACCTCTCCCGATATTAAAAAAAATTCCTATTTTTAGGTGCATTTTTTGGCTTTTCACATCACTGCCGGTTTCATATCAGTGTCGGTTTATAAGAACCGACAGTGATGTCAACCCCCAATCACTGCCGGTATGCCACTGTCGGTTCAAAATCCAGTAGTGAAGTGGGGTTTTAAACCGACAGTGATATCAAGATCTGGGGTAGTGATGCTAAATACTGAAAAGGAGATAAGCTTGTGTTGCGGTAGATATTCATTGTGATAGTCTCTATGGTATGAACCTTAGTTCACATGGGGGACAGGGAGAATAACCGGAGGATAACCGGTGCCAAGAGTAAGGCCGGACAAAGTTGACGTGAAGGGAGAATAGAACATTTGAAGGTAATTGGATTGTTTGTTTTCATTGCTTGCCCTAGATGAGGACTAGTACAAGGTTTATATACGCACTTGGCCTGCTAAAACAAACTCCTTAAATCCCTTAATTCTTGCCCTCTTTAATCCTATTAACTCCTGCCTTGATGATGATCCCTGGAATGGTGCTGTGCTGCTGGCGCCATTCATGGAATATTGCTGCTGCTGGCGCCATCTAGGGAGTAATGGCGGCCCCACATGACACTCTAGGTCGTGCATGGTCCATTTCTAAATGTTTGCCACTCATTATTCTCAAAAGGGTGATAGGCTTTCAAGTAGTTTTGCAAGCGATCCTGTCAACTTAAACATAAGATATTTCTCTGGCTCGTGTTAAAAGGCAGCTAAACACTAGGGACCTCTTGAGGAGAACAAATATGGAGCTTCCAAGCTACAGCTATATTTCTTGTTCGGATGCTTGTGAAGAAACGGTGGAACACCTTTTTCTTGGGTGCTCATTTGCAAAAGAATGTTGGAATACCTTTTAAAGAATCTAGACCCGTACTTAGGTTTTGGTAATTAATGACACCATGACCATTAGGGTTAATGCGCTGTTTCACAGATTAGGTGGTGGGCTTCTCACTACTATATATTGTCCCCTTAGAGCATCTGCAAGAGTACTCTATTTCCTTCCCCAATACTTGATTTTTAGCAAGATGAAAAAAATCCCTCTCTAACAACTCCTAATTCATAATCCAAAAATTTAAGCACTTGGGAAATCCTTCCCCGTCGCGCGTAACTTTGCGCGTAGTCCCGGTCGCGCGGGTACTGTTTTTCCGTACGTATCGGTCGGTCAATCTAAAGGTGGAAAGGTGTGAGAAAGAATAAGGAGTTGGAAAGGGTTCCTGATGCAAATGTAGGAGAGAGAAGGAATATATAAATGTGGTTAGAATAATTTAGGAATAGTATAGGATTCCTGATGTAAATTGTATTCTATATTTTAGAAGTGGATTATTGAAAACTCTTGGAGATGTCTTTCTTTTTTCCTCCTAATACCTTTTTAGGAGTTACAAAACTATATGTTTTTGGGAGAAAAAAATAGGATACTCTTGGAGATGCTCTTATATTGAATTTCATGGTGATGGTACAAGGGATATGTGTAAAGATTAAGGACAATCTAGTTCTAAGTGTTAGTTGACTTTGAGAGATATTTAGCGGAGCTACAAGCCTACATACTTTGCCTTTCTTCTTTGGTCGTATATTAAGGGGGTCTTTGGTTGAAGAGTGGTATAGCTTGATCTAGTTTAGAGACTTTTCCCTCTGTGCCATTATAAAAGATCGTAATCCCCTGTGTGCCTCTGGAAAAATTCAGCGGTCTTCAGCGCCACTACTCCAACTTTTTCGGGTCCTCCATGCCACTTCCGTCAGTTCAGGCTCTAACGCCGTCAAACTGCAGGTGTGAAAAGACGAAAATGCCCTTAAGTTCAAATATGTTATTAATTTTTTTTTGAGCATCTTAACGACTTCAAATGAAAAACTCAAAACTAGAAAGTTGTAGATCTCATCGAGATCTATAATTTTCATATAAAAATTATTTTCATTTAATTCCGCAAAAAAAATATAATTTGATATGATTAATATATCTTAGAAAAATCATCATATTTTTTTGCGGAATTAAATGAAAATAATTTTTATATGAAAATTATAGATCTCGACGAGATCTACAACTTTCTAGTTTTGAGTTTTTTCATTTGAAGTCGTTAAGATGCTCAAAAAAATTAATAACCTATTTGAACTTAAGGGCATTTTCGTCTTTTCACACCTGTAGTTTGACGGCGTTAGAGCCTGAACTGACGGAAGTGGCATGGAGGACCCGAAAAAGTTGAAGTAGTGGCGCTGAAGACCGCTGAATTTTTCCAGGGGCACAGAGGGGATTACGATCTTTTATAATGGCACACAGGGAAAAGTCTCTCTAGTTTAAGCTTAGAGCGTAGGTATTGTGCACACTTGTGAAATTTAGCGCTACTTAGGTCAAATGAAGCCCTTGGATGCAAAGATTCAAAGCTGAGACTTGGAAGAATTTGATCTGGACATCACAAACTTAAATTTTGTACATTGGATGCCTCCAGCAGACTAACTGACAGGAGAACGATATTTTGGTTCACCAATACGAAGGGACCACCACTGGATGCTATCACTAGAGAGATGAACTTGGTCTATGTTGATAACTTGAGTTAGTGAGGATGAACTCATCGACATTGAAGTGGTCATTGGATTATATATATCACTAGAAAAAAAATGTATGCTCTCTGTCTGAGTTGGGTCTACAGTGTTGAGGTCACTGGACACTCTAGTGGTCACCAGCTGTTAATCACCACACAAAGAAAGGTTGCTCTCTCTCTCTCTCTCTCTCTCTCTCTCTCTCTCTCTTCGAGTTAGTTCTGAGGTTCAATGGACATCAAAAGAGGAGAAAGGGGTGACGGGTGGGCTCCATGCATCGACAAGTAAAGGGAGGGAGGTGGCGCAGTGGCAATGGCATTTTGGCCCATACGAAACTACAGTGGTTCACATATGGTCTCAAGTAGCCGTGGGTGTAAAAATAACATATTTCATGTTCTAGATGAATTATAACGACACAACTCTATTAAAGAGGAAATAGTGTCACACCTTAGAAATGTAGAATTTATAATGATATGGCTCTAATTAATTCTAGAAAAAAACTGACCGCTAACCATCAGACATGCTGTAGAGACGACGTGACTTGGAGCGAGTGAATCCAGCACTACCAAGGATGAAGACGAGGGACATGCTGTAGAGACGACATGACTTGGAGCGGGTGAATCCAGCACTGCCAAGGACGAAGACGAGGGACATGCTGAAGAGACGACGTGACTTGGAGCGGGTGAATCCAGCACTGCCAAGGACGAAGATGAGGGCGGGCGAAGAGGACACAACTAGGGGCAAGGGCGAGGCTACACAACCGGTTGCGGTGAGGAGAAGGGCGAGGGCATAGCCGCTCAGCTACGCATGAGGCTGTCGAGGGTGTATAGAGGCCATTATGTGTTGTTCTTGCGTGGTGAAAAGAAAGACAGGAAAAGTGAAGATTAAGGAGTGAATTTGACTAGCTTATGACACCGGCAATAAAGGTGACTTAATATATCTATTATGATATTATTACCTTTTTCTATCACTCCAACTAAACAATAAAATAGAATCGTTTCATCCCTTCAACAAAACACATAGAATCATCCCATCCTAAAAATAGAGATGGATTGATCTCATCCTACCTAGCTCACCAACCAAACAAACCTTGAGAATGTGATTGGTTGTTGGCTGGACTCAGGCTTGGCTAAGCTCCTGAGCTAGGCTGGTGGGAGCAAGCCTTGCACAACGCAAACCATTGTGTTTGTATTGCATGGTTGGATTGAGCCAGCTTGTGAGCTTTGTATCATGTTTGGTTAGCTGGGCAAGGGGCAAGTGGCAGCCATGGATTGCTCCAACGTGCTGTTGCCTACACCCAAACACCTACATGTCAACAGGCTTTAATTTTTATTTCCTAGCCAAGTTTGGTCAATCTTTTTTACACTGTCAGATAGGCTCAGCACATCAACCATGTAACCAATCAGTGCATCCTACACATTAGGTTGTATGGATGAGTTTAGATTGAAGTCTGCGAATTATTGTGTAGCCAAACAAACAATTCTGACCTAGATATCTAAAATATGCTTGGAAGCTAACCTATGGCAGTTTTTTTTATTAAAAAATATCACTCAAAGAAAAGTTTTTTTAAAAAGAATATACCCGTGCAAATTTAAAGCCTCAAACCAACAAGTCACAAGTCACACCTTTATGAGGCTGTCCGCATCGGTCGATGACAAACCGGTTCCACAGCCAAATTCCACTCGGGTCCACGTGCCACCTGGCACCAACACAGCCGTTCCAACTTCCTTCCAAATTCCAACTGACGTCTTGTTTAGTTCCACCCAAATTTCAAAAAGTTGTTACAGTACCTGTCACATCGAATGTTTACGGTATGTGCATGGAACATTAAATGTAGACGAAAAGAAAAACTAATTGCACAGTTTGGTGAGAAATTACGAGACGAACGTTTTGAGCCTAATTAATCCATATTTGAACACTATTTGTCAAATAAAAACGAAGATACTACAATAACCCAAAATCCAAATTTCGCGAACTAAACAAGGGCTGAGTTCTTCAGCCCAGTCCACCAACGGCCAACACTGAGGACAAAGCGAGAAAAAAAAGAGGAAAAGGGACTGGAGAGCAAAAATCTAGCACAGCCGCATCCATGGCGATGTCCATCTCCGGCGGCTGCGTCGGCGGCGACTCCTGCACGGTCCTGGCGCCGTCCGCGTCCTCGCTCCGCCCGCCGCTCCGTCGTGCCGCTGGCCCCAAGGTCTGGACTCTTGCTCCCCGTCCCCTAAACCCTAGCATTTAATTAGTTTAATCCTGCCTGTTAGAGGTGGAATCTGCACGAGTGTGCGGCTTTCGATTGGCTGGGGAGGCCCAAATCTCTGCCGGGAGATGCTCCGGCAGGCTGCTGGAAGTCCGCGGTGCGGTTGTTACTGGTTGGGGTTTGTGCGTGCCTCTGATGGGTGAGTGAAGCTGCCTCGTGTCAGTCTGATGAATGTGCGAAGTGCATTTTTGTGTTCATTGGTGGGCTAACGTGTTAAGTGCCTGTTTGGAACCTGGAAATCCAGAGGCTAAAGTTTAGTCCGTGTCACATCGGACATTTGGATGCTAATTAGGAGGACTAAACGTGAGCTAATTATAAAATTAATTGCATAGGAGTAGACTAATTCACGAGACGAATCTATTAAGCCTAATTAATCCATGATTAGCACACGTTTACTGTAGCGCCACTTTGTCAAATCATGGACTAATTAGGCTTAAACAATTCGTCTCGCAAATTAGCCTCCATCTGTGTAATTTGTTTTTTAATTAGTCTATATTTAATACTCCTAATTAGCATCTAAACATTCGATGTGACGGGACTAAAGTTTGATAAATCATGTGGATTGCGTCGGGAAGCATGTGTGTTCTGCAGTGGAGCTGAGTAAACCCTAGCAGAGGGGAGAAGCCCTTTTTTGTAATAGAATGGTGAAGCCTCCTAAATGTGGCTTCTCCAGCTTCTTGTCTTCTTAGGTCAAGTCGTTTGCAAAGAAACCCCATCAAACAGGGCCTAAGGATTAGCTATACTTTTAGATCTGCATTTTCCCTAGATTTGGCATTTTATTATTTTGCTTGCCCCAACATTAAAGGGCATACCCAGTGCAGAGAGCTCTCTTGGGACAAAATGTTTTGCTGTTTTTGTATCCCTTTGTTGTTTCCACTCGTATTCTAGCTTGTAGTGATGTACATTCTTGGATTCTAAATATCTGGGTACATAATGTAAGCATTAGGATATAGAAAACAGGTGTCATGTACCCATTTGTTGAGAACTTGAGTTTACCTCAAATTTACTCTTCTTGAATTACTGATTGTTTCTTTGTGCATATTGTCCTACCATGAATAAGTGCCCTGTATTTGATTTTATGGTGAAAGGATTTTCTCTTCATATTTTTATGTGTTGGCCTATATGTACAGCTTTTGTATCCCATTTGATGGTGCTCTGCCCGAACTCAAAGTCAGCCACTTTGTCTCCTCTCTTATTGGTCTTCTCCATTGCAATCAGTTTATTTGCTGTGTATGCTAATTGCTAATGTATTTGGAAAATTAGAGTTTACTCCAACAAAGTACCTGTAATTTTAAATTGGCAGTGGTTTGATTCCTCTATTTCACATGGGTTACCTAAGCTTGTGAAGTCTGTGTGTTTGTTAGTAGTGTTAGCAGTATCAGCCTTGCTTAGCAATACCAGACTGTCTGATCTCCATGTCTAGGTTTGCTTGGTATCTGGCATTTTTCTGGGTTGTTCTTTTTTTCCTTTGCTTTTTACCATCTCCATCTCCTACAGTATGGTGTTTTCTTTTCATACCTTGCAAATATTAGTATTACTGACACTACCCAAACCGGCTGATTCTTTCTTTTCTTTCATTGACATGTGTTTCATTGTACAGTAGTACCTGGTAGAGATCTAGAGGGTATGAGTTTGATCGGAGAGGTAGTTAGAAATGAGGAAAGTCTGTATTTACAATGTTGTGTATCATGTTTGTTTCAATTTCTTTGATATAAACCTCAAGCTAAGCATCATTTGTTTTCAGTGCTGAAATGAGAAATTGCAGCATGAGAGTAGGCTGGCCTTGTCATTAAGAATTAAGAGAACATCTGAGGCTATCTTTGTGCATATATGATGCGTTCACTCGATCAAGTGTGGTTTGTTTCCACCCTGTAGTTATGCTATCATTGCTCTATTAGGTTAGGTCTTTGTGTTCATTTTTCAGATATGCATATTTCTTCACTGTATCATTGTTACAAAAGGCCTGAATGTATGCTTACTTATGCAATGAACTGTTGTGTGTATTTAAACAACTTAAGCTAGTGTACTGTTGTGTTACTCATTGAACTGTCACTGTATACAGCTTTGATGTTATCATGTAAATGCTTGCAAGTTTATGGTGAGTTTAGGATTGGCAGTTGGATCTTACTGAAATTGCACTAGCTTTTGTACCATGATGTGCTCTTAGCATGTTAGTAATGAATATACTGGGATTCTTACCATTTTAGTTATGTCATGCTGCAGGGTCATTTTTGTACTTTTCCTCATGGAGCATCTAGCAATCACATGCTTACAAACAACCAGCTATGCGTTGAGCATCAAAGATGTCCGCAGAGCTCCACCCAGACCTATGCTCTTTCTAGGAAGGATTTTTCTCCTATAACTCAAGATGTGGAAGGCTTCCTTCACAATGTTGTTAACATGGGATTTCTTGACCGTCTGAAATTAGCATGGAAGATAATGTTTCCTGCACCAACCATAAAGGAGAGCTCCAATGCGAACATCGCAAAACAGAGGCTTAAGATGATCCTGTTCTCCGATAGGTGTGAAGTCAGTGATGAAGCAAAGAAAAAGATTGTGGAGCACGTCATTGAGGCATTGTCTGAGTTTGTTGAGATAGAATCAAGGGATAACGTCCAAGTGGATATCTTGACTGATGCTGGCCTTGGCACTGTGTACTCTGTGACAGTTCCCGTGCGCCGTGTGAAGCCACAGTACCAGGAATCTGAAGAGCAGTACAGAGGGAAAATCGTCGGCGTCGACTTCAAGGACACCGGAGAATCATCAGGGAACGTTGATGTCACCTTTGACTTCTTTGTACCCAACGAGAACTACTAATTCCTTGTGCTTCTGTCAGAGTGTGGTCTGAAATGTTTCATTTGTTCGTTGCGTTTGTGAACCCTCTAGGTAGAAAGCTAGAATGTTTTGTTCTCTAGAGTGATGTAAATATGTAGGATCCCTGTTCGCTCCACATTTCCTGTAATTTGGTTCTGGAATTTTGTCGGACACCTGCAGTGGCAGGTTCTTTGCAAAACTAAAATTATGTTTTCGTTGTTGAGAAAATAACGTCCAGTAGCTGTCTTCACCAACTGTATATGCCATTTTCAGGGCTGCTGTTTGTCCTATTTGTTTAGGTTCCATAATCCATGCTCTACCTGATCCTGGCATTACTTGATATCCAATTATTGGGGAATACAATGCTATTGAAATTCCTAGTAATAAAGGATGGCATATTGGCATGAGCTTTGGGATACACAGGTCAGGTGCTACTGCCGCAAAGCTAAAGATGTAGGGCTGCTCATCTTCCAGGCCCCATTAGTTTCGCTGAAAAAACAAGTCGAAACACTGTTTCGGCTGATTTGTTGTGAGAGAAAAACACTGTTCTGGCTGAAAAAATAAGCTGAAAAAAACGGATTATAAGAGAAGCGAACAGGGCAGACTGTTGAGTGGAATTATCAAATATCGTTAGCATATCACTTGATCAGACAAGACTTCAAATTGAGCATTCAAATTCCACCTACTTACAGGCAAAAAGAACAGCTATCTGAAGAAACATGCATTTGATGAATCCTCGCTGATACATTTCAAAACAGTTTACAAGACTTCGATTCTAGAATTTTGCCTCGCTGATACATTTCAAAACAATTTACAAGACTTCGATTCTGGAAATTTTGATGTGGACCTATGGTGGCAGGTTCTTTGAAGACTATTCTTGTTTCCATTCATTAGGAAATAGAACATACAATTTTCGGGGCTGCTGTTTTCCAAAACCGTCCAGGACTCCAGGTTCCGTACTGAACTGTTGAAATGCTGTGGAATGCATGAGTTTCTGAACGCTCAGGTAGAGTACTAGGGCAAAGCGAAGTTCTCCTTACGCGTTCAAGCAGCTGGGTGACAATAGCTCAGCAAAATTATCAAAAATCGTTTACAGAGCACTTGATAAGACATGACTGATTTGGGCATTCGAATTCCAGCTAATTACTATCTGAAAAATGCATATTCGAATGACAACGATATGAGAGAAAAAAAAAACACAATGGTTTTTCACAGATCATTACTGTTACATCTGAAAATAATGTAAAGCTCAGGACCTTCAGATGTTCAGTCTTCCTGCCAGAAGCTTGGCAGGCACTATCCAGCCTAGTTTGACTTAGAGACTACTTCTGCTTACTTGTTGAACATGGTATATAGCACGAAAATACAGAGGATGATTACAAGGAGACTGCAACCTCACAGTTTGGCGCAAATAGACTGTGGCCTGTTAGACAAACCACACATGCACCAGCCCTTTACTGTTGCCGGTATAGATTTCGTTCCTCTCCTCGTTGTACAACAGCGCCGTGACATCCTCCATCGCTTCTGAAACGGTGCTCTGGACCAAGGACCGCTTGCTGTCACTGTTACTGTTTCCGCGAGGGACGACGCTGAGGTTGTTGGCAGACAACTTAGCAATGCACTTGCCCGTCATGATCTCTCTCGCGTTGATGGATCCAAATGGAGTAACTGCAGATGACACTTGTGTCAGGATAATAATCTCCCACATGTTTCAACAAATTAAACCCAAAGGAGAAATTCTATTGTATGCTCCAAAATCATGATTAATTGAATGATGCAAATAATTTTTCAAGGAAATGATCATGGTTTGTGTACTTCACCTGTACCATCCTCAGCCACTGCCTCTGATTTGCAGTATGAGATAATAAGATCCTGGTCACTAGTGATGTAAACATCGTTGGTGCTACAATTATGATGCCAAAGCAAATGGTCTTCAAATGAAGTCACAAGCTCTCCCCGCAAGTTCCATACAGCGACCGTTCTGTTTAGGAATGTCAAGAAGAGATTGTTCTCATATAGGAAAATGAAAGCTGAAGGGGTCATAAACTTGGTGGCACTAACTTCAATTAGCTCAGAACTCCACACCTTCATCACAACACAGAGATCATAAAAGCATTAAGCTCGAGGGAAGTAAAAGGGCTACTCTAGGGGGAATAAAATATCACTCATGGGCCATACATCAATTATCTGAATGTTCTCGCCCTCTTGCTTGACAAGGCGCTTCTCATTGAACTGCTCAATAAAACTAATTTTCTTGTTGGGGTGCAACCAGAGCTTAACAGATTTCAGTGGCTTCCCATCTTCAATTGATAATATCTTCAATGGAACATGACTCATGGCTCTATCATATATCAAGAGAATGGTTCCTTTACTGAAATAAGAAAATAACAAGTCATCCTTTGGCCCCTTAAAATACAGTAAGATAGATAAATCCGAGGGAAAGAATGCAAACCTCATCTTTATATCCTGGATGTTTTCATCCGGTATTGAGTATAGAAAGGAATAGTTCTTCAAGTCAAAGACCTTATAGATACTGCAGATAAAAGGACGACTGGTAGATCGAAAAATATTGTTGTGAAAAATACCATTTAGTGCAACAAACTGTTTAAGGCATACCCATCAGTTGCTGAACATGTGAGTACTTTGCCATTTACATCATCGAACTCCACATTTCCAGGCCACTTAAGGCTTTCTGATTCAAATAGAGGAAGAAATGAGCCCGTGGACATTGGTAAGTTGCATTGCATGGTTCAAGAACAAATCAATTCAATAGGCGCTTGAATATTTCATATATAGGACTGAGAAGAAAAACAGTATATTACACAAAAAACATAACATTCAGTGGGTGCTTCTTGAACAATCACATAGAGCGTCAGTGCGTCACACTGAAATTTTAATAGAAATATATGTGGAGCATATGTGCTTACTCAATCGGTGTTGTTCGACACTTCAATGTGCTGTAACTGTCATATGCATAAACTGACACAGTAATGAGCGAATCGTTGCTCTTGTTGTAGAAAAGGCTCCGGAGCACTTCATCTGGGCTTATGTTCAAGAAGGCTATGCGCTTGCTTGTTACTGCAGGCAGAAAACAAAACACAAACGCAGAGGACAGGTGACAACCATGTTAGAGGACAGATGACAACCGTAATATTTTTATCAGATTGTATCATGGACAAAGCCTCATCTTGATTAAGCAATGGTAAATATAATATCCTTTGCTGCAACAATCTCAACAATTTTGGATCTCTTTTTAAGGTAAGAGGTCAGTGTTGTCATCATACATATCAAGCTCATCCTGTACCAAACGGAGAAATATAATGTTAGTGCTAAATAAATACTCCAAATGGTTCGTGGCTAAAGGAAACAACTAATTAATCTGCCTTTTTTTATTCAGCTCAGAAGAACACGTACGACCTCAGTAGTTGATTCTTCCTAAATTCGTACATGAGGAAAGGATGTTGTACATTGCATGAGAACAAAACCTCTAGGAGATAATCCAAATCCAATAGATACATCAGCAACACGATACGCATTTTGACTTTGTACTGAGCGCACAATTGAGCAAAATGCAAACGAGAACCAGGGCCCAGCATTGACAGCTGCAAGTCTCTCTGTCGAACGACTCAATAATCCTAAAGGCCCAATTTGTAATTGTAAGCTAGAATAAAATTCAGTTCCGTTTCCAAGATCGACGATGGACTAGGTAGCTAGCCATACTTGCCAAAAACCAAGAACTGAATTACTGAAAGGCTGAAACAACAGCATCGATCAGCGGAGGCGGGGCAGGTCGTCCGTTTACCTGGAGCTGCATGTTGCGGAACCTCTCAGCCATCGCCGGCGGCCGCGAGGAAGCAGTTGTGATGGATGTGCAAGGAAGATGGCCCTGCCGGCTGCCGCCCTATATATCTGAGTTTGTTGAGATCGAACCCGTGACAGTTGCCACCGGGATGTGTTCGGGCCTCAGGGTTGGTTTTTTTTAATATATAACGAAAATTCACGCTAAAAACTAGTAATAAAAAACCTAACCAGAACTGTTACCTAAAACATGTTTATATATTTTAGAGATCCAAACAATCACGAAGACTACTGATGCAAATGCAGTGGAGGCAAAGCCAGAAACCCGCTTTGGATAAATGGGCTTATAAATGGGGGTTGGAAAAAAAAATCTTCTTCGATAGCTCCTGAAAGAAACCCAAATAAAATACACCCTCATTATATGTCTAATAACACAAGGCCAGAGGCTCAAACAAACTGAAGCTTCGAACCCAAAGACAACTTGCATCTACCAGAGTGCACTTCTGCAATGCTTTAGGCAGCGCTAGGACCTTCTCTGGAAAAGGATCCCAGATCGCTCCACATTTTCATCAAGTTTTTTGCTTTAGAGCTGGCATCAATCTGTAGTGCCAGCTTCTTTGAATAAGCAAATTATGTTTTTTTTGTTTATGAGGAAATAGCATCAAGTTGCTGTCTAGCGTCCGCCATTTTCCAGGCATGTGGTGTGCTTTCGTGAGGCCACAGCAGCGCCCTGTTCATTTGAGCTTACCAGCCATAATTAGCACTATTTTTCAAGTCATAGATCAGTATTTTTCTCTCACAACAAATTAGCATAACAGCATAAACCATCAGCCGAACAGCATACACATGTCCATATTCGCAGCTGTTTGCTGTTTCTGTTTATATATCCATATACTAAGATTACTTGATGCTAGTATTATTCCTGGGAGCCAGAATGTGGTGGATTTCAGTCAGGTATAGTTAATGTGGATCATTCAAGGCTTCAAATACAATTATTCAGCAGCTTACAGACAAAGAACCACAACTAACTGAAATTGCAAGTTCTGACAACAATGCCCTCAACAGAACACAAGCATTTCGCAAATCCCAACTGTTACACATGAAAATAACAATAACATGAAGGTCAGGGCTCCAGATCTTCACTATCTTGCTGCCAGAAACTAGGCAGGATGTATCCAGCAAAGTAAGATTTTGGGGCTAATTTCTATGTTCCATGAACAAGGTCGATGAACAAAAGATATTTACAAGAACACTTTGCATTCACAATTGCTCAAGGAAACACATTCTATTGCCAGATACAAAAGCTAGGTGGAGCCCCGAGCCGGGGATTATACAGAATGCAGTCAAGCTAACCAAGTCAAATCAAAAGGGCGAAATGTATGCACATGTCACTATCTAGTTAGACCATACATGCACCAGTCCATGACTGTTGCCGGTGTAGATCTCGTTCCTGTCCTCGTCATAAAACAGTGCCGTGACGTCCTCCAGAGCTTCTGGAACGGTGCTCCAGAGCTTGTTGCGACCATTTCTGCGAGGGGCCGCACTTAGGGCAGGATCATTGGCAGTAATCTTGGCAATACACTTGCCAGTCATAATCTCGCTCATGTTGATGGATCCAACTGGAATAGCTGCACACGACACCAGTGTCAAGATTATTCCCTGCTGATAGTACAAATCAAAGGAAGATTTCTATAATCCAGTTCACATTTATGATCTGGTCATATTCATGATCTTGTAATGGTGCCTGACATCTATCAGCCTATATTCAATGTTGCAATCATCCAGCATGTTGACATCTGCGGCTAGTTGAAGAGGCCAGTATATAAAAAAGAAAAATCCCACGTGGGAAATCTAAATAAATAGTGCAAACTAAATACTGAGGAAATGGTCAGAGTTTGAGTACTGCACCTGTACCATCCTCAGCCACTGCTTCGGATTTGCAGTATGAGATAATAAGATCCTGATCGCTAGTGATGTAAATATTGTTGGTGCTACAATCATGATGCCAAAGCAAATGGTCTTCAAATGAAGTAACAAGCTCTCCTCGGAAGTTCCATACAGCAACTGTTCTGTTTCGGAATGTCAAGAAGAGATTGTTCTCATACAGAAAAATGAATGCTGAAGGGGTCATAAACTTGGAGACACTGACTTCAATTAGCTCAGAACTCCGCACCTTCAAAACACAGACCATAAAATCATTAGGCCTTCAAACAGTAAGGATTACAGTAAGAAAAATAAAATTATGTCCATAAACTACACCATACATCAAGTATCTGGAAGTTTTCATCCTCTTGCTTGACAAGGAGCTTCTCATTGAACTGCTCAATGAAATCAATTTTCTTGTTGCGGTGCAACAAGTGCTTAAAGAATTTCAGTGGCTTTCCATCTTCAATTGATAATATCTTCAATGGAACATAACTTGGTGTTCTATCATATATCAAGAGCATGATTCCTGGACTGAAATTAAAAATAATAACAGGTCAAAATTTGGACACCCTCCCCTTTACCTCTTTCTAAATTACAGGAAGACAGATATAAGCAAGGAAAAGAGCACAAACCTGATCTTTATCTCCTGCACGTTTTCATCTGGTATTGAATATAGGAAGGAGTAGTTCTTCAAGTCAAAGACCTTATATATACTGCAAATAAAAGGATGAGCATTACAACAATATTATTCTGATGAACACCATTTAGTGGATGAACCATTAGAATGCATACCCATCCTGCGCTGAATATGTGAGTACTTTTCCATTCACATCATCAAACTCAACAAATCCAGGCCATTTCAGAGACTCTGATTCAAAGAGGGGAAACCCAGCATCTAACTGATTCCTTCTAATATACCTGTAAGAACATTTAAATAAAAAATTATATATTAGTTGATGCCAAGAATTTTAGCGTTAAAAAGATTAATTACACTAAAAGGATACTTATTCATAGGGTGTTTCATGAAAAATTGCATCACAGAGAAATATAAGAGAAATTTCTGGAGCATGCTTTCTTACTCAATCGGGGTTGTTCTGCACTTCAATGTGCTGAAATTGTCAGATGCATAAACTGAAACAGTAATAAGGGAATCATTGTTCTTGTTGTAGAACAAGCTCCGAATCACTTCATCTGGGCTCAAATTCAAGAAGGCTATGCGCTTGTTCGTTACTAAAGACAAAAAGTACAAAGACAGGTCAGAAGACAGCATTTTTTTACTCCCTCCATGCACAAAAGAATGCAAATACGGGATTTGTGCAAGTCAAACTAACTTAACTTTGACCAAGTTTATAGTAATAGTATTAATATTTATGTCTACAACAAGGTTTATTACGAAAATATATTTCATAATCAATTTAATGGTACTTATTTTGTATCATAGATGTTAGTACTTTGTTCAAACTTTATATCGTTTGACTCCTCGAAAAGAGAATTGCATTTGGTGGACAGTGGGAGTATCAGATTGTGTAACACATAAATCTCATTTTGAGAACACCTACCTCGGTTAAAAGCAGCACAAAGTCCAGAATTAGCAAGGGCAAATATGATATCCTTTGCTGCAACAATCTCAATAATTTTGGATCTTCTTTTAAGAAACTGCAGCTTCACAAATAGGTGAGCATTGTCATCATATGTATCAAACTCCTCCTGCACAAACAATGGATTATGATGTCAATGCTAGATCTAATGAAATAGTTCATGGCAAAAGGAACAACTAATCCAACTTTTAACTAACTCAACACATGTCTGGGTTCAATAAATTCCACACACTGATAATAGTGCCACTGTTCCTAAATGCTGCACCCCACCAACATTTTTCACCCAAAAATCCAGTACAAACACAGTCAATTGAACTCTTCTAACAAGCCCACAATTGAACAAAGATATAAACATAAACCAGGAGTCAGCATTGAGGCACCTCAACCATCTGAAATCAGAAATGCCACTGTTTTCCCTTGGATTTGTGTGACAAGGATCACATGAATCATACCAATTATAAAACAGTACCAAGGAATAGGAAAGATATATACAGGGAGTGGAGGATAACTAGCTCAACCAATTTATATACAACAAATTTACAGCCCATAGTATCTACAGAGTAGTTTTAAAGATCCAGTCCAAACCACTATACCAAGCCTCCAATTCAAATTAAGGGAGCATTAGGAAATATCAGACCCCAAGATCCAATCCTATTCGATTTGAATATCTACAATCTCCATAACAACTTGATCCAAACCCCTGAGAATTCAGGAAAGGCGTTTACAGAACATCAAACATGGCAAAAAAAAAATACAGACAATATATCATAGGTACGCAACACAAAATGGTAAGATGTACACACCTGAAAGGTTCAATGCAGGTCATTTCACATTCGCCATTTTACAAGCATTAGTTTAAATTACAGACACCAAAACCAAACAGCCTAAGAGCCCAATCCAAAAGCCCCAATTCTGAACAACGACGACAGCTATTCGATTCCAGCAGCTTACCGCCCCAAGCCCAGCAATGCTGCACACACAAGAAGAAAGAGCCTTGAAACTGAAAGGCATCGCATTTGCCTGAAAGACGGGCCCTTTCGCAAGAAAACAAACAACTGGGGGAATCCACAAAACGAAATGTTTCTCCTCTCCGGAACAAAATTTGCCGCCTAGCACAAACGGGACACGTAAGAAAGAACATTTCCCAGCCACAACCACCCGTCATTCCCGCCAATTTGACCCCACGCGCCACCGACACCGGCGCATAACCCTAGCTTGACCGCCGCCCTCACCGGACACACCAACACCCCCAACCCGGAGGGACAGCGAGCGCACGGACGCCCGCGGCGCCGCTACGTACCTGGAGTTGCATGTTGCGGAAGCGCTCGGGCACGGCGGCGGCGGGGCCTCCGCCGCGCGCGGCGAGCTGGCGGCCCCCGATCTCGCGGCGCTGCAGCTTGGCGGCGGAGTTGAGGACGGGGGCCTCCATCCGGCGCTTCCGCCCGCCGGGCCCGGCCGCGCCCCCGGCGCCGTCGCCGTTGGCGCCACGCCGGCGCGCCGTGACGCGGAGGCGCACCCGCAGTTGCGACCTCTTCGGCCCGTCCATCCACCACCCGCCCGCCTCCTTCTCAACCTCCCGTGCTGGATCTGGGGAGGACCCGCCCAGAGGAGGCAGGCCGCGGTGGTGGTCGGGGGCTAGGGTTCGGGAAGGAGGTCGCCGGGTCGGGGTCGAGGAGGGGAGAGACGAGAGAGAGGGAGAGGATGGGGACGAAGGGAAAAGGTTCCGGAAGCCATCAGCCAAGCGAACAGGGCTAATGTTGCCCGAGTTGGTGGGATCCACATGGCAGCCAGACACGGTGTTTAATGTTTTCTTTTTCCGTGGTCACTAGTAACGATTCAGTATTCAAACGAAAAACTATGGGTATGTTTGAATCATGGCTAAAGTTTTTAGATTTAGTTTATTTAATAAAAAGACTTTTATTATACCTCTGGCTCTTTGTTCAGCATTGTTACTATGTGGGCTCTATGAAAAGAGAGTGTGGCGGCTGCGGCTTTAATCGGCATAACCATAGCATAAGAAGCGTGGTAACGGAAAGAGATCCATGTGAGATGAGCGCGGTGGCATGGGATAGTCAGCAGCGGGGGAGCAGGGTGATTAGGCGTGGCGACGAGAAGAATCACGTGGTTTTAGGAGTTATGCGAGCGGGTGATCGTGGAAGGAGATGGAAAACAAGAGGTAAATTTATCTTTTGGTCATACAAAACAAAACAAAAATTAGACCACTTCAACTTACTTTCTGGTCAAATAATCTAATGGGTTTTTGGGGTGGCTGGCAAATGTTTAGACACTATTTTAAACCACATGTTTGAGCCTCAAGAGCTAAAGTTTAGTGAATAAACTTTAGATGAAGTGGTCTAAATAGGACCTTAATTTAAACATATCTAAGTTTTGTGAGATTTAGACCGTAACGTGTTGCACTCACCGAGTTATATGTAGGATAAAAGGTTTATGGTCCCTGCCAATTGAAAAAAAATCATTAATCAGCCACTAATTTAATGTCTAAAGTTAAAAATTCAAAAGACACTATCCAACCACCAAACTAATGGCTAAAACTAATAAATTGCACATAAACATTACTTTAGTACTATAATGGTCCTGTGAGCTTTTTCTTCAGGCTCTTCCACTATGGTTAGTGTGGTCTAGGTAAGAGAAGGTGAACCAAAATCGTACATAGAAACAGCAAAAGCGTTTAAATAGTTGAATAGTTCCAACGTAGCAATAGCATAAAGCTGAAAATTGACTTATAGGCAAGTGAGGATTCAAGCTCACATGACTCTCCTACATGTGTGTACACCTTTCCTTTTGCGAATCCGTGATCCGTTCATCGTTTCCCTAACCCTTCTTTCTCTACTCCGGCGAGGAGCTCCATGAACGGGTCGTCTTCCTTCGTCTCCGGCCACCCGGCGCCACCACGGCATCCTCCCGCGTCCCGGCCCCGTTCCCACGCCGCCGCCCCTGGGCCGTGTGAAAGGTCCTAATGGCTAGAGGGGGGTGAATAGCCTAATAAAATTTCTACAACAACACTTAACAAAAGGATTAGACAATTATGAGGCGAAGCGAGTTATGCGCTAGCCTACCAAAATGCAAGCCACCTACAACAATTCTAGTTAAGATGAAGTATATCCACACAATAGCTATATCACTACACTAAGTTAGTGTGCTCTCAAAAGCTAACTAAAGAGCCACACTAACCAAACTAACAAGCTCTCACAACTAGTTGCACTAAAGAGCTTGACAACTAGTTTGCGGTAATGTAATGAGTAGGCAAGAAGGTTATACCGCCGTGTAGATGTACGAACCAATCAATCACAAGTGTGGATAACAATGAAGACCAATCACCTCAGAATCAATGATGAACACAATGATTTTTTACCGAGGTTCACTTGCTTGCCGGCAAGCTAATCCTCGTTGTGGCGATTCACTCACTTGGAGGTTCACGCACTAATTGGCTTCACACGCCAAACCCTCAATAGGGTGCCACACAACCAACACAAGATGAGGATCACACAAGCCACGAGCAATCCACTAGAGTACCTTTTGGCGCTCCGCCGAGGAAAGGTTAAGAACCCCTCACAATCACCATGATCGGAGCCGGAGACAATCACCACCCTCCGCTCGACGATCCTCGCTGCTCCAAGGCGTCTAGGTGGTGGCAACCACCAAGAGTAACAAGCGAAATCCACAGCGGAACACGAACACCAAGTGCCTCTAGATGCAAACACTCAAGCAATGCACTTGGATTCTCTCTCAATCTCACAAAGATGTTTAATCTATGATGAAAATGAGTGGGAGGGCTTTGGCTAAGCTCATAAGGTTGCTATGTCAATGCCAATGGCCAAGAGAGTGAGCTTGAGCCGGCCATGGGGCTTAAATAGAAGCCCCCACGAAATAGAGTCGTTGTACCCCTTCACTGGGTACTAATCGGGGTGACCGGACGCTGATCCTCAGCGTCCGATCGCCCGATGGCGGCCACGTGTCACCTGCATTCAACTGTGAACATTTGATCTCAACGGTCGAAATATTGACCGGACGCTCCGACACTGTTGACCGGGCGTTGGACCCTCAGCGTCCGGTCGTTTCTAGTAAGGGTCAAAATCCTATTTTTGTCGATCGAACGCGTCCGGTCAAGCTTGACCGAACACAGCCCAGCGTCCGGTGCTTAACCCTAAGCACTGTGCATTCTGACAACTCGACCGGACGCACCACTTCAGCGTTCTGTCGCTGAGCGACCCAGCGTCCGGTCAGTAGACCGACGCCAGCGCCTTTGCGACCAACTCCATTTCATTTCTAACTTCTTCACCCTTGTTTAAATGTGCCAACTACCAAGTGTATCACCTTGTGCACATGTGTTAACATTTTCACAAACATTTTCAATGGAGTTAGCACTCCACTAGATCATAAATGCATATGTAATGAGTTAGAGCATCTAGTGACACTTTGATAACCGCATTCCGATACGAGTTTCACCCCTCTTAATAGTACGACTATCAAATCTAAATGTGATCACACTCTCTAAGTGTCTTGATCACCAAAATAAAATGGCTCCTACAAATTATACCTTTGCCTTAAGCTTTTTGTTTTTCTCTTTCTTCTTTCCAAGTCGAAGCACTTGATCATCACCATGCCATCATCTTTATCATGCTATGATCTTTATTTGCTTCACCACTTAGAGTGTGCTACCTATCTCATGATCACTTGATAAACTATATTAGCACTTAGGGTTTCATCAATTCACCAAAACCAAACTAGAGCTTTCAATCTCCCCCTTTTTGGTAATTGATGACAACCCTTATACAAAGATAAGAATTAAAATTCAATTGAATCCATGTTGCTTGTCCAAGCATATTTACCATATGTAAAAGAATATGAATAAGTTTCATGAACCCTAAATGGTAGCAATTGCTCCCCCTACATATGTGCTAAGAGTTTGGATTGAAGCTTGCACATATGCTTAGATGGGAAATATAGGAGACAATGTCTACCAAATGATGCTAAGGTATAAAAGATGGACCTTTGAAGCGTGATACCAATCGGAGTGCACTAATATACCATCCTTAGCATCATGGTTAGCTTGATACCACTTGGAAACAACACTTGGAAATGAAATCATTAGATACCACTTGATAATACTAGAGAATGAAATCACTAGATAATCTATTCATGCTAATTTTTCATTTCATCATTCAAACCTACCACTAGCATACACCACACAAGCATGAATATTGAAATTTAAAACTTGTGCCATGCAAGCAAACATATGAAATGCACATTCAAATGCACCATACAAGTTCATGAGCTTGCATGAGCTTGCTCCCCCAACTTGTGTGCTCAAGATTCTAATTGATTTCTTTCCTTTATCATATCTCTCCCCCTAGTTCTCTCCCTTCGTTGTCTTTTCACAATCTTAGTACACTAATATCTTTTGTTTCTCTCTCATGTACTAATTTCTTTGTTATTTCTCCCCCTATCACTTATATCTTTGTTTCTCTCCTCCTTTGTCATCAATGACTATAAAGGTTTAAAAGGTGGATATGTTGAGATTATCAATGTCAATCAATGGGGTGAGGATCATGTTCCCAAATTTGGTTCAAACTAGAATATTTGCCAAAGATATTTAACTCGGTTTGATCCAAGGACAAGCTTCTTCACATCTCCAAATAAGGGTTATCTTGTACCATGTTGAGTTAAACACTTAGAGCTCATTTTCTAGATTAAACACTAGGTTTACAAGCCCACAAACATGTCATATGCTATCACTAGATCAAGTCAAGCATAGAAGCAATAGTGATACTATATAAACATCAAATTCATTTGATTTTCATGAATGAGCCTAATAAAATCGAGAGATGACTAGATGCACTAAACATGTCCTTAGCAAGGATGTATGCCATGCCAATCAATTTTTACCTTGGATTGCTCGAAGGAGAGGCATGCCATATAAGTGGGGGTGCATCAACACATATTTGAGAAATTCAATATGTTCAACTCATTCCTTAGCTTGCAAAACCTTTTCTCATCCAATGGCTTGGTGAATATATCGGCAAGTTGATCTTCGGTGCCTACACTCTCAATGCAAATGTCCCTTTTTTGTTGGTGATCTCTTATGAAATGATGGCGGACATCAATGTGCTTTGTTCTTGCATGTTGAACCGGATTGTTTGTTAGCTTAATAGCACTCTCATTGTCACATAGCAATGGCACTTTCTTGAACTTGATTCCAAAGTCACTCAAAGTGGCCTTCATCCAAAATATTTGTGCACAACAACTATCGGCGGATATGTATTCGGCTTCGGCGGTTGATAATGCAACACTATTTTGCTTCTTTGATGACCATGAAACAAGTGATCTTCCCAACAATTGATATGTGCTCGAGGTGCTCTTCCTTTCAACCTTGCATCCCGCATAATCCGAGTCGAAGTAACCAACTAGCTCAAACTTTGCTCCTTTGGGATACCACAAACCAACATTTGGTGTATGCTTCAAGTACCTCAATATTCTCTTTGTAGCCTTCAAATGACTTTCTTTTGGAGAGGATTGAAATCTTGCACACATGCATACACTAAACATGACATCCGGCCTTCATGCGGTCACATAGAGTAGGCTTCCAATCATAGACCGATACAACTTTTGATCCACCATATTTCCACTTGCATCACTATCTAAGTTGCCATTGGTTCCCATTGGTGTGCTAATGACTTTGCTATCACTCATGCCAAACTTCTTGATCATGTCCTTGATATACTTGCCTTGACTCACAAAAGTACCATTCTTTAATTGCTTGATTTGAAGACCAAGGAAGTAACTTAACTCTTTAATCATGGACATCTCAAACTCATTAGCCATCATCTTTCCAAACTCATCACAAAAATTTTGATTGGTTGATCCAAAAATGATATCATCAACATAGATTTGCAACACAAATAGATCTTTTCCAATCTTCTTGATGAAAAGAGTGGTGTCAACCTTGCCCATTGTGAACCCTTTAGAGTGTAGGAAGTCCCTTAATCTCTTATACCATGCTCTAGGTGCTTGCTTCAAGCCATACAATGCCTTCTTCAACTTGTACACATGGTTGGGCTTCTTGTCATCTTCAAAACCGGGAGGTTGCTCAACATATACTTCTTTATTGATATATCCATTGAGAAATGCACTCTTAACATCCATTTGATAGAGCTTGATGTTGTGGGCACAAGCATAGGCTAGCAAGATTCTAATTGCTTCTAATCTAGCAACCGGGGCATATGTTTCTTCAAAGTCAAGACCTTCAACTTGTGTATAGCCTTGTGCTACCAATCTTGCTTTGTTCCTTACTACTATCCCATCTTGATCTTGCTTGTTTCTAAAGACCCATTTGGTTCCAATCACATTGTGTCCCTTTGGTCTCTCTACTAATTCCCATACTTGATTTCTTGTAAAGTTATTCAATTCTTCATGCATAGCATTCACCCAATCAACATCTTTCAATGCTTCATCTATCTTCTTTGGTTCAATAGATGACACAAATGAGAAGTGTTCATAAAATGATGCTAATCTTGATCTTGTTTGTACACCTCTTGAAATATCACCAATGATAGTGTCCAATGGATGATCCCTTGCAATATTTGTTGGTTGGAGGATTGGAACTTGATTGCTTGCACTTGCTTGATCATTTGGTTGAGATGATGTACTAGCCACTTGGTCTTGTCCATTGTCATGAGATCCACTTGTACTAGCTTGATTTATATCATCTTGCACATTTGAGTTGGAGAGCACTTGCACTTGATCATCTTCATCATCATTCATTTGCCTAGGCCTCAATTCACCAACATCCATATTTTTCATAGCATTTGAAAGTTGAATGCCTCTAACATCTTTCAAGTTCTCATTCTCTACTTGTGAACCCTTGGTTTCATCAAATTCAACATCATGAACTTCCTCAAGAGTACCACTATCCAAATTCTAAACTCTATATGCTTTGCTTGTAGTGGAATAACCAAGTAGGAATCCTTCATCATATTTCTTATTAAACTTGCCCAATCTAGTGCCTTTCTTCAAAATATAGCATTTACACCCAAAAACCCGAAAATATGCAATGTTGGGCTTTCTACCATTCAAGAGCTCATAGGGTGTCTTCTCTTTCAATGGGTGACAATAGAGACGGTTGCTACAATAGCAAGCTGTGCTGATAGCTTCGGCCCAAAAGGATTGACTCACATTGTACTCACTAAGCATAGACCTTGCCATATCAATAAGAGTTCTATTCTTTCTCTCAACAAGGCCATTTGATTATGGAATGTACTTGGCCGAGAATTGATGTCTAATTCCAAATTCATCACACAACTCATCAATTCTAGTGTTCTTGAACTCACTACCATTGTCACTTCTAACTCTCTTGATGGTTGTTTCAAACTCATTGTGAATGCCCTTGACAAATGATTTAAATGTTGCAAATACATCACTTTTGTCCACTAGAAAGAATACCCATGTATATCTAGTGTAATCATCCACTATCACAAAGCCATATTTGTTACCACCAATGCTAGTGTATTGTGTTGGCCCAAACAAATCCATGTGCAATAACTCAAATGTTTTACTAGTGCTCATCATGCTTTTCTTAGGATGGGTGTTTCCAACTTGTTTGCCGGCTTGACAAGAGCTACAAAGTTTATCCTTCTCAAACACAACATCTTTCAAGCCTCTAACCAAGTCATGCTTAACCAATCTATTCAATTGTTTCATTCCAACATGACCAAGCCTTCTATGCCATAACCAACCCATGCTAGACTTAGTGAACAAGCATGTAGATAATTTAGCTTCACTAGCATTGAAATCAACCAAGTATAGATTCTCATATCTAAAGCCTTTGAAGATCAAATTAGAGCAATCTACACTTATGATCTCTACATCATCTACTCCAAATATGCATTTGAATCCAAGATCACATAATTGAGCCACGGATAGCAAATTGAAATTCAAGCTCTCTACTAGCAACACATTGGAAATACTCATGTCATTGGATATTGCAATCTTACCAAGCCCTTTGACCTTGCCTTTGCTATTGTCACCAAATGTGATACTATCATATCCATCATTGCCATTGGTGTTGATTGAGTTGAACATTCTTGCATCACCGGTCTTGTGTTGAGTGCACCCACTATCAAGAACCCAATGCCTTCCTCCGGCTTTATAATTGACCTACAAAAAAAGATCAATTCTTTTTAGGTACCCAAACTTGCTTGGGTCATTGAAGGTTAGTCACTAGGCTCTTTGGCACCCAAATGACTTTCTTCTTCGAGCCCATCCATGGTTTGCCAATGAACTTAGCCTTTACACCATTTGTACCCTTAATAAGCATATAGGAAGAATTAAGCTTAATGGAGGATACATTAGCATTTTTGCTTTTGTTGGTGCATTCTTGCTCTTTTATGACCAACTTGCTTGCAACTAGTGCAAAACCGACCATTGTTCTTCACAAAACTAGTCTTATGAGGAGCAAAGGCCGCCTTGCCTTTCTTGGGGGTATAGCCCAATCCCTCTTTGTAGAGAGAAGCTCTTTGGCTACCCAAGCACATAAGCAAGCGGTCCTCACCACCATAGGCCTTAGCCAAAGTGTGAGTGAGCTTGTTAACCTCCTTCTTTAGATTCTCATTCTCAACCATTAGTGAGGCATCACAAGTGAGACCATCACCACTAGATGAGGTGGAAGTAGAAGTGCTATAAGAAGGGTTAGTGGGAGCAACAATGATAGGCATAGATAGTGATTCATCAATTATATCATAAGTTAAACCTACATTGCAAGTTTCAACATGCTTCTTTTTATTTTGCTCATCAAGCAAAGAAGAATGAGCTTTTTCAAGCTTCTTGTGAGCCTTGCCAAGCTTCTCATTGGCTTTCTCTAGCCTCTCATGAGATGCATTGAGCTCATCAAAGGCTTGCTTAAGAGCTTTAATTTCCTTACGCAAGCTTTTGCATTCTCTTCTCTTAATGTCAAAGTGTTCTCTAGCATCTTCTAGCATGTCAAATAATTCATCTTTAGTAGGTTCATCATTATCACTATCACTATCATTCTCATTTTCATGTTCATTTTCATCATCATGTTCTTCATCACTTTCATCATCACAAGATTGTACCTTAGTGGCCTTAGCCATGAAGCATGATGAAGATTCGAAGAGAGAAGTCTTCTCATTTATAGCAATGCTTGCAAGTGCCTTCTTCTTGGTGGTCTTGTGATCATCGCTATCATCATCATTACTTGAGGAAGCATCACTATCCCAAGTGACCACATATGAACCACCATTCTTCTTCTTGAAGGTCATCTTGTCCTTCTCTTTCTTTTCCTTCTTGTCCTTCTTCTTGTTTTTCTTCTTGTCATCATCATTATCGCTATTATATGGACATTGAGCAACAAGATGATCTTTGCTTCCACACTTGAAGCACCTTCTTGACTCATCTTTGTTCTTGGATGAAGACTTCTTTCTTCTAGCACGGTATCCCTTCTTCACCATGAACTTGCCAAATCTCTTGATAAAAAGAGCCATCTTCTCATCATCATCATCATCCCATGAATCATCTTCTTCACTAGATGTTTCTTGCTTAGCTTTTCCCTTGGATGATGTGGCTTTGAATGCCACGCTCTTCTTCTTATCATCCTTCTTCTCATCTTTCTTCTCCCTCTTTTCTTCCTTCTCATCATCATCTCTATAAGCATCATCGGTCATGATATCTCCCAAGATTTGATTTGGTGTCATTGTATCCAAACCGGACCTCACTAGAATAGTGACCAATGTACCAAACCTTGAGGGTAAGCATCTCAAGAACTTATTTGAGAATTCCTTGTCCTCTATCTTCTCACCAAGTGCCTTAAGATCATTTACAATCACTTCCATCCGATGGAACATGTCCGGCACACTCTCATCTTCCTTCATCTTGAAACTAGCAAATTTATCCTTGAGAATGTATGCCTTTGCACCCTTGATTGCCTTGGTGCCCTCAAAAGATTCTTCCAATTTCTTCCATGCATCATGAGCTCTCTCAATGTTCTTGATTTGCTCAAATGTTCTCTCATCCAAAGTATCATGGATGGCACTAAGAGCAATGTCATTGTTTTGGAGTAGCAATTCTTCGGCGGCGGTGGGAGCCTCTTCATCTTCTATCTCAATTTTTGTTTCTACCACCTTTCAAATCTTCCTATTGATTGACTTGATATATGTTGTCATCTTAGCCTTCCAATAGGGATAATTTGAGCCATCAAATTGGGGTGACTTCTTGGTGTTGTTGATTTGAGCCATTTTAACACCGAAGGTTGTTAAGCCTCAAATAACGGTGACCTCGGCTCTGATACCACTTGAAAGGTCCTAATGGCTAGAGGGGGGTGAATAGCCTAATAAAATTTCTACAACAACACTTAATAAAAGGATTAGACAATTATGAGGCGAAGCGAGTTATGCGCTAGCCTACCAAAATGCAAGCCACCTACCACAATTCTAGTTTAGATGAAGTATATCCACACAATAGCTATATCACTACACTAAGTTAGTGTGCTCTCAAGAGCTAACTAAAGAGCCACACTAACCAAACTAACAAGCTCTCACAACTAGTTGTACTAAAGAGCTTGACAACTAGTTTGCGGTAATGTAATGAGTAGGCAAGAAGGTTATACCACCATGTAGATGTACGAACCAATCAATCACAAGTGTGGATAACAATGAAGACCAATCACCTCGGAATCAATGATGAACACAATGATTTTTTACCGAGGTTCACTTGCTTGCCGGCAAGCTAATCCTCGTTGTGGCGATTCACTCACTTGGAGGTTCACGCGCTAATTGGCTTCACACGCCAAACCCTCAATAGGGTGCCGCACAACCAACACAAGATGAGGATCACACAAGCCACAAGTAATCCACTAGAGTACCTTTTGGCGCTCCACCGGGGAAAGGTCAAGAACCCCTCACAATCACCACGATCGGAGCCGGAGACAATCACCACCCTCCGCTCGACGATCCTCGCTGCTCCAAGACATCTAGGTGGTGGCAACCACCAAGAGTAACAAGCGAAATCCGCAGCGGAACACGAACACTAAATGTCTCTAGATACAAACACTCAAGCAATACACTTGGATTCTCTCCCAATCTCACAAAGATGTTTAATCTATGATGGAAATGAGTGGGAGGGCTTTGGCTAAGCTCACAAGGTTGCTATGTCAATGCCAATGGCCAAGAGAGTGAGCTTGAGCCGGCCATGGGGCTTAAATAGAAGCCCCCATGAAATAGAGCCGTTGTACCCCTTCACTGGGTGCTGATCGGGGTGACCTGACGCTCCGGTCTTACTGACTTCCTCAGCGTCCGGTCACTCGATGGCGGCCACGTGTCACCTGCATTCAACTGTGAACGTTTGATCTCAACGGTCGAAATGTTGACCGGACGCTGGACCCTCAGCGTCCGGTCGTTTTCGGTAAGGGTCCAAATCCTATTTTTGTCGACAGGACGCGTCCGGTCAAGCTTGACCGGACACAGCCCAGTGTTTGGTGCTTAACCCTAAGCATTGTGCATTCTGCCAACTCGACCGGACGCACCACTTCAGCGTCCAGTCGCTGAGCGACCCAGCGTTCGGTCAGTAGACCGACGCCAGCGCCTTTGCGACCAACTCCATTTCATTTCTAACTTCTTCACCCTTGTTCAAATGTGGCAACTACCAAGTGTATCACCTTGTGCACATGTGTTAGCATTTTCACAAACATTTTCAATGGAGTTAGCACTCCACTAGATCCTAAATGCATATGCAATGAGTTAGAGCATCTAGTGGCACTTTGATAACCGCATTCCGATACGAGTTTCACCCCTCTTAATAGTACGGCTATCAAACCTAAATGTGATCACACTCTCTAAGTGTCTTGATCACCAAAACAAAATGGCTCCTACAAATTATACCTTTGCCTTGAGCTTTTTGTTTTTCTCTTTCTTCTTTCCAAGTCGAAGCACTTGATCATCACCATGCCATCATCTTTATCATGATATGATCTTCATTTGCTTCACCACTTGGAGTGTGCTACCTATCTCATGATCACTTGATAAACTAGGTTAGCACTTAGGGTTTTATTAATTCACCAAAACCAAACTAGAGCTTTCATCGTGGCCCTGTGCCGTCCCATCCCGCGCCCCTGCTTGTGAGCGGCAGGTGGCCGCCGCCTCCCTATGCGTGTGGGTGCGGGCGTGCGTGCCTACTGCCCTGCTTCGGCCCGAGAGGGCCTGCCCCGGCGCTGCACCACCGCCGGACAGCCAGCAGGCCCTGCAGCCGAGGCCCCTACCCCCGCGTCGGCCCCCTCCGTGAGCAGCAGCAGGTCTCTCCATGGCTGCATTTGTGAGGATGAAAGCCCAAGGTAGAAGATGCTCTAATTATGATTTTGCCATCCTTGTGTTAATCCCTGCCATTTAATCGTTTCATCTCTTATTCGAGTAGTTCTCATTGCGTTAGTTTCGTCGTGCTCTACGCAGTAGCGGTAATGTTCATCATGTCACTTAATTATGAATTTATTAATCTAAATGCAATTTGATTTATATTTATTTAATAACTTTTAATTTAAAATGAACCTAGGGTTTTAATTTGTTCTTGTTGTGTTGTGATCGTGCCTACCGAAGCTACGTGTTAGCAACGACGTCTAACTTATCTGTGTCTCTGAGTTTAATATAAAATGTTAAGCTAATTAATACTTATGCAACCGAGTTTATAATTAAAACCAATTTAGGGTTTAATCTTTGGCCTTTTATAATCAAATGTTAACTTGATTTATATCAACTTGAATTTATTAATTATAACTTGTTTAGTTTAAACACAAGACATGAAATAATTCGATTAGAAGGTCTCACATGTTTAATGCTTTCTAAAATTATAAATGTTTAAATAACTTAAGTACTATAGAAATATTTATAAATAAAATAGGACTAAGGTTTAACTCTTCGGTCAAAAACTAAGGTGTAACTCTGGCTTTTTACAATTCAATATAATTTGACTTAATTCAACTTTAAGATATTTCTCTGAAATGTCCATCACCCCATTTCATTAATTAAAATGAACCAAACATTTGTAGTCTTCTACTTCAGTTATGTTGCAAACACCTCGATAGTTATGTCATTTTAACGATAGCTCCATTTTCCGTTGTTCTTGTGCTCTCACAATCGTAGCACCGAGCCATGCTGTTTAGATCGTTCATTCTTAAGCTTTTCTTTTGATTGGTGTGTTGTCTTAGTCGTGTTTGTCTGTTTGTGCTGCTTGGTTGCTGTGAGTAGAAGAAGAGTGTTCGTTAGCTGAAGATCATGAGCTGAGGACCAACAAGTGCAGCAGAAGCTAGAGACCAGGAGATAGAAGCTGAAGACTTCTGAGCAGCTAAACTTTGGAAAAAGACAAGTGTAGGCACCATTTGATCATATTGTACCTACTCAGTTATAATTCACTTTACTTTTATTGCATGTGTCTAAATTATGCAAAGCCTAAGGACATGACTAGCCCTATACTACATTCCTTGTATACCTGGGTTGTAATATTGGGTAGTGTAGTTATGTTTAGCTGCTCCGCCCACCACTTATACGCGTTAATGATAGTAATGATGACTAATGATTACTTTAATAATGATTAATGATTAATGATGATTAATGGCTACTATATTGCTGGAGAAGTAAGGATGCTTATAGCATCGTGGTTAAGGTGATGAAAGGGGGAACGTGTATTGGAGCTTGGCCTGGTTTTCGAGGGTACCCGTGTCCGTCCTCCCTAAGAACCTGTTCATGGAGCGGCCACCTGGGATTTACTGTACAGCTTCAATCTGTATGGCTCTGGCTTGACGTAGTATCAGGACATCTACTAGTAGGGTGTGACTTACCGGCTAGGCGCTACATGGGGGTTTAGGTTTTGAAGTATGGTAATTTAGGTCTTGTGGCTACGGGGACGGTTGCCATGTGCCTAAGCTCTTCCTAGTGGGTTATACTCTATTAGCTGGAACTTGTGAATAGTCTCGTAGTGAAATCCTGCCTGCTCACCTTGGTAGTGTTTTGGGGAGTCGTGACCCTGGGCAAATGGGAATCACAACTTGAAGTGAAAGTGTACACCTCTACAGAGTTAAAACTGATATATCAGCCGTGCTCACGGACACGAGCGGCCCAGATCCTATCATGATTAGAATTGGACTCACATGTACTATGGAGGCGGATTTATGGTTTGAGGTGGCTACCTCGTGTTTTAGCGGGATGGCTATCCCGTGTGTTCTATTTGGGGTGGCTACCCCATGTTACTTCTTAGGTTGCTACCTCGATGATAATGATGATGATGATTAATAATATTGTTAACCTTACTCTATTAATTAAGGGTTGGGATGAATTACTCATTTTAGTAACAGATTGTTCTAATAAAATTTTACCAACTAAAAAGTTAATATGCAGTTAAACAGTGTCAACCTTTCCTTTGATTAAGCCTTGCATCTCATTATACTTTTCGCATGTACTTGTTGAGTTCGACATGGACTCACCCTTACTATTCCCCCACCCCTAGTGTGTAGTAAAGTGCTGCTCAGAAGGACAAAGATGCTGTGGAGATTTTGGAAGACTATTAGAAGTGCTTGGCGTATGGAGCCCCTAGTCAGCCGTCCCCGAGAAGAATTGTCGACAGAATATCATCGGCAGTCCTCCAAGAGGTATTCCACGAAGGTAGATTGATCGGCAGAGAAGCATGTGATCAAGAACAAGAAGGCAACAGAGACACACGAGTTAGACAGGTTCAGGCCGTTAGTATGATGTAATACTCTACTCATGTGGTTTGTTGGTTTGTATTAGCTATCGTATGATATTGCCTGAATTTGGAGGGGGTCCCTGCCCGCCTTATATAGTCCGGGGGATAGGGTTACAAGTCGGTTAGATCTGAGAGATAACCGAAAAGTAATAATAGATTATAGGAATCTTGGGATCATACGTATCCTAACAGATCTCGTAGTATCTTCAGGATATCTTTCTGGTGTCTTGCGTGAGGCGCCGAGCAGAGTCGTGCCCCACAAGGCTTCGTCTTATGGGCTGGGCCGCCCCTAGGGGCGCAACCCATGTGGTCTGCCATGGGTATCCGGGGTCATACCCCCATAGCTAGTCCCCGAGCGCCTTGTACCCATTGTGCAATGCCGTCTTGAGCTCGTCCGAGCAGGTGCGAACAAAGTCGAGTAGTCAAACTCATGGTCCGACCACCGTGATGAGTTGCCGAGCAGTTGTGAGCAGTTGCCAAGCAGCGTGAACCATCGCCAAGCAGCGTGAACCGTAGCCAAGCAGCATAACCCAAGTACGGCTTGCTATAAGGGTGTAAGGAGCTCAAGTTCAGGATCAAAAATTTCTTTGCAGTGGACCAAGTGTGCCCACTTAGAGTCCGACCACGAGAAAAGGAGATAGTCTTCTTCAGCTTCAAGAGGCACGGAGTCTTCCAGAATAAAGCAAACACATTCACTGCAAGGTGAAGTGTGCCCACTTAGTCCCCGAACCTGACAGTAGATGACATAGTCATGTGGTGCTAGGGTCCAAAGTAGAAGAAAAATAGAAGACCAGCCGAGCAGGCAGTCAGTCCCTGGGCGTAGCCCCGAAAAGCACATTCACCGTAAGGTGAAGTGTGCCCACTTAGTCCCCGAGCCTGACAGTGGGTGACATGGTCACGTGGTGCTAGGGTGAAATGTCCTAATGGCTAGAGGGGAGGTGAATAGCCTATTAAAGATTTCTACAACAACACTTAACAAATCGGTTAGACAATTATGAGGCGAAGCAAGTGTTGCGCTAGCCTACTAAAAAAGCAAGCCACCTACCACAATTCTAGTTTATATAGTTTCTATCCACACAATAGCTATGACACTACACTAAGTTAGTGTGCTCTCAAAAGCTAACTAAAGAGCCACACTAACCAAACTAACAAGCTCCCACAACTAGCTGCACTAAAGAGCTTCACAACTAGTTTGCGGTAAAGTAAAGAGAGTGAGCAAGAAGGTTATACCACCGTATCAAGGAAGGAGCCAATCAATTACAAGAATAAATAACAATGAAGACCAATCACCTCAGAATCAAATGATGAACACAATGATTTTTTACCGAGGTTCACTTGCTTGCCGGCAAGCTACTCCTCATTGTGGCGATTCACTCACTTGGAGGTTCACGCGCTAATTGGCATCACATGCCAAACCCTCAATAGGGTGCCACACAACCAACACAAGACGAGGATCACACAAGCCACGAGCAATCCACTAGAGTACCTTTTGGCTCTCCGCCGGGGAAAGGTCAAGAACCCCTCACAATCACCACGATCGGAGCCGAAGACAATCACCAACCTCCGCTCGATGATCCTTGCTGCTCCAAGCCATCTAGGTGGTGGCAACCACTAAGAGTAACAAGCGAATCCCATAGCGAAACACGAACACCAAGTGCCTCTAGATGCAAACACTCAAGCAATGCACTTGGATTCTCTCCCAATCTCAAAAAAATGATGATGAATCAATGATGGAGATGAGTGGGAGGGCTTTGGCTAAGCTCACAAGGTTGCTATGTCAATGCAAATGGCCAAGAGAGTGAGCTTGAGCTGGCCATGGGGCTTAAATAGAAGCCCCCACGAAATAGAGCCGTTGGGCTCCTCACTGCACAGAACACGGGCCAATCGGACGCACCGGTCAGATTGACCGGACGCTGGACCTCAGTGTCTGGTCACGCGATGTGCGCCACGTGTCCCCTCTCTTCAAATACTGAGCGCTCGATCCCAACGGTCAAGTGAGGACCGGACAGGCTGCTGCGAAGTGACCGGACGCTGGACCTCAGCGTCCGGTCGTTTCCAGTAAGCATCCAGAAATGATTTTTCACGACCGGACGCGTTCGGTCCTGCTCGATCGGACACACCCAGCGTCCGGTCACACGGCGACTCACCTGTGCGCTGCCACGTTAGCAGGACCGGACGCAACTTTCCAGCGTCCGGTCACTAAGTGACCCAGCATCTGGTCAGAGACTGACGCCAGCGTCTTCATGCTCCACCTAACCGGACGCTCCGGTCCTACCAAGACGTACGTCCGGTCACTTACAGTGACCTTCATCTTTTCTGTCTAGGGCGCCGGTGGCACCGTCGGACTGTCCGCACTCTGTCGGTGAAGTTCCCAACCCTTGCTCAAATGTGCCAACCACCAAGTGTATCACCTTGTGCACATGTGTTAGCATATTTTTACAAACATTTTCAAGGGTGTTAGCACTCCACTAGATCCTAAATGCATATGCAATGAGTTAAAGCATCTAGTGGCACTTTGATAACCGCATTTCGATACGAGTTTCACCCCTTTTAATAGTACGGCTATCAATCCTAAATGTGATCACACTCACTAAGTGTCTTGATCACCAAAACAAAATGGCTCCTACCATTTATACCTTTGCCTTGAGCCTTTTGTTTTTCTCTTTCTTCTTTTCAAGTCCAAGCATTTGATCATCACCATGGCATCATCATCATTATGCCATGATCTTCATTTGCTTCATCACTTGGAATGTGCTACATATTTCATGATCACTTGATAAACTAGGTTAGCACTTAGGGTTTCATCAATTCACCAAAACCAAACTAGAGCTTTCACAGGGTCAAAAACAGCAGTCAACTTGGAGAAAATAGAATCACGGAGAAAACACCGGAGTAATAGCTGTACAGTAGTAATTACTGAGCCATAATGGTTGGCGGAGATGTCAGCGAATACTCGGCGAGCCAAAAGAAATTGCGGAGATAAATCACCGATACGACCCGGGGCTGCGTGAAGGCCTAGGTAACGGCCCACCTTCAGTTGTGGAGAATTCGGAGAAGCGCAAATTGCGGGAACAATTTCCCAAAAACCCTCGAATGCGAAAAGGTGGGGGGAGTGCTTTATAACTGCGCCGCCGCACCCTGTGCTCATACCTTTGCCCCTTTGCCATTTCATCTTCCTCTTCAGCCGTCGCATTTCTAGATTCACATCTACTCCTACTTTCGCCGCCAACCATAACCAGTTCTAAGAGATGGCGCCGAAGAAGGGAGCTACAAACTGAAGAAGACAAGCCCCCAGAAGGTGAGTGCCGAAATCCGGTACGACGAAGAGTGGTTGCCGTCGTGAACGGGAGAGGTGGAGCTCAACAGATTGGTGGAGGCGGGTGTTCTACCTGACCACGTCACCACCGGATGGCGGGCGGCCCTTGGTGAGCCCTTCCCCATGCCTCATACCAATGAAGTGGTGGTATTTGAGGATTATTTCTGGTGCGGGTTGGGATTTCCTATTCATCCATTCCTAAGGGATCTGTTGAAGCTCTGGGTGGTTAGTTTGTGCAACATCCACCCAAATACCATATTGCACATATCTATCTTCATCTATTTCTATGAGGCGTATCTCAAAATCCTTCCACGCTTCAATCTCTTCCGTCACCTGTTCTGGCTGAAGAAGAGAGGCGGCGGTGGTTCCAAGGTGGTCGATGGAGTGTATCTTTAGCTACGCGATGGAATGGCGAGGGAATACCTTACTGTTCCGCTAAGCACATCGCTGAAGGGGTGGAACACTAGGTGGTTCTACATGAAGCAGAGCCACCCCGCAGTCCGCTGCAACACCGACCACATACCGGAGAGCCAGAAGAGCTGGCCGGAGACGCCAAGCAGCGCTGATATGGAGCAAGTGAGGGAGCTCGTTGGCTTAACAAAGGGCGTGAAGACCAATGACGGATTAGTGGAGGCAAGCTTTATAGTGCACCGTATCCAGCCCTACAAGGAGAGGGCCCACCCCGCCTTTGAGTTCAAGGGGGAGACCGATGGTACCCTGGAGAGGTCGGAGATGCTGTCGAGGGATGTTGTGCAGGAGAGGGCCGCAGAGCTATTCGGTCCACTTGCCTCATTCAACTTGCTAGGGCAGACGAAACCCTTTCACTACAAAAATCTACCTCCTCAGGTAAATATCTCAGTTGTGTGTTCCTGATGCTTTTTTATCTTTTGTCATTGCCAAGCAGTTGACTGATTTACTCATGCGAAGATCCATTCGTAGGAAAGAGCGGTGTACTTCTTGGGCGTGCCGAGGAGCGATTGGCCGAAGGGAGTAGACGCCCGACCACCACCACAGCCTGAGGAGGAAACCGTCAACATCTCATCGGAGAGTCCATCCCCGGTGTCGGAGAAAATCCAGGGAAGAGGGCAGCGGCAGACGAGCCGGCCCGGAAGAAGAGAAAGACGACGGGTGCCACTCCCCTCAAGCCAGGCGGCATCTCGCTTGGTGGTGACAAGACCACTTGGACGTGAAGGACCATGATGTTCGAGTGGTCGGATGACGATCAAGTTTCGGTTGCTCCTCCACTGAGCACGAAGGCGCCTCAGCGCAGCACGCGCACGGAGGAACAGTCGATGGGAGGGGAGGAAGTTCCCCAACAACAAACGATGGGAGTCCCCAAGCAGCAGGCAAGGGGAGCCCCAGAGCGGCAGGCAGAGGAAGTCCCTGGGCAGTAGGCGAGGGGGACCCCGGAGCGGTGGGCGGAGGAAGTCCTTGAGCAGTAGGAGAGGGGAGCCCTAGAGCGGCGGGCGGAGGAAAGGCCAATGACAAAGATCGCGGGACCTCCACCCCAAGACGCAGGCGTCGACCCCAAGGCCACAGCTGGGGGCTCGGGTTGGCAACGTTGGTTCAAGAAATTATACCGGTAGACCAAACCATAAGTATCACTACCTTGGAGTTACTTTGCCGTTGTTCCTTAGTTGTTTTGGCGACTGACAAGCTGATCTGATGCAGTGCAAGGCACGTGGAGGATCTGACCCTGCCTGTCTAGACTGTTGAGCAACCGAAGGCTAGTCCCGGAGCGGAGGAGGTGGCGGTAGACCCCATTTCAAAGTCCCCGGGTGCTCGGTGGTCTGCGGAGGAGTCAACCGCCACTACTGGTGAACTTGGTGGTGGCGAACAGTTGGCACCAATGACAGACAGGTCGGCGATGGTGCCCGGGGCAACGGTGGAAACCGCCGGGTCTTCAGTGGCGAATGCAGGAGATGACGATGCCGCACCTGAGTCTGGGGCGGCGAAGCCGATCACGCCCGAGGAGCAGACGACACCCCTCGAGGCATCACAGAGCATGATCGGACCCGCTGCCTGGCCATGGAACCCCCCGATAGTGCCTGTAGCCACGGCGGAGGAGGACAAGGTGGAAGAGATTGAACGTGAGGAGTCTTGACCCCAGGCCATCCGAATCCTCCACAGACGCGGCGACAAGGTGGTGGCTATCGAGGAGGAGGACACCACGAGGGAGATGAGGAGACTGAAGTCCGCCCTTGCCAGAGTGATGAAGCAAATCAAGGTCAGTACTACATCTAGAATCCTCGTCTTTGACGTTGGAGATCGAAGTTCATCATTGCCATTGTGCACTTGTCGGGGATAACTCGACTGCCGAGCAGCGCCACCAGCTAATCAAAAGGATGGAGCCTCTCGCCGAGGAAAATGAGAAACTCAAGGAGGCGATGAACCTTATGGAGAAAAACATCCAGAGGGCCCAGAGCAAGCGAGACCTTGTTGAGTCCAATGCGCGGGACTTGGAGTACCAGAAGGGTGTCCTATCTGTGTAGCTAGCGGCTGCATCCGAGCAGCTGCATGGCAAGTCTGAGCAGCTAGCGAGTGCTTCCATGCAACTAAAGCAGAAGTCCGAGCAGCTCAGAAGCATATCCGAGCAGAAAGTAGGTACGGTATATCAGCGGATGTGCTTTGTATTGCTGAATAGCTATATCTTTGGTGATGACTATTGTGCTTGTAGAGCAAGATGTAGAGCTCGACTAGCTGCATCAAGCCATCGAACAACTTCGAGAGGAGAAGACGAAGGAGACAGGGTGAGCAGACAAATTGGCCGAGGAGCTGAACGGTGAGTACTTCCTGGTCGGAGTTACTGCTGAAGTAGTTTCCTTGCTTGATGGAACCTAGTAATGCGTGTAGACTACCGTCAGAGGGTCAAGGCATAGTGTGATGTGCTGGTGCAGGAGGCCAGGGCCCAACGGGAGAAGTTCAACGCCGTAGTCGCTGGAGTTAAACCGGTGCTCGACTGCGTCAACCTGGAGGCGGCTCCTCAGCCCGACGGCAGGCCGCCGCGTTCAGACACTATTATCCAGAGGTGCAAGGCGACATGGGAGAGCTTCAACCACGATGCCGTTGTTACCGCCATTACTCATGCCCTTGCGGTGGTTCAGTCCCACTATCAATCCATTGACCTTCAGGCAATAGGGGCCAGATTTGCCGAAGGGACGAGCGAGGCGGAGACCCAGCAGCTGGAGGATGAGGTGGAGGACGCGGCGAAAAAGCTGGCCGGCAACATAGACCTGTTTGGCGAGACGAATGGTGATGGCGAAGCTCGGTGATCTACTCGGAGAGTATTATCTGTAACATCTGGAGAGGGTAGTTAGAGCGCGCGAGAGCGCAGAAAACATTTATGTATTTGTATAAATGTTATAAAGTGCATGTTTATGCAGCTTGCTGGTATTTGTGGTGAAAAATCGTTGTAGTGATAACCCTAACGCAATTATATGTAGTATAAGTAGCATCCGAGCAGTTAGTTCATTACTGAACCCTTTGGCCTTAGCTAGCCCATAGTCCATAACGTCAAGCGCGGAGCCCGCGCACGTGTAGGAAAAACAGGCGTCACCAAGGAACTACAGCCGACCACCCATAACGTAGAGCACAGAGCCCATAGCACGTGTAGGGAGAGATCGGAGACCGGGTCTTCTCCATAGAGCGTAGAGCGGAACGTGTGCTGCTCAGCGGTTTGGCAAAATAACTTGGAGATAAACGTAGTATAAGTGGCATCCGAGCAGTTAATTCTTTACTGAAGTCTCGGCCTTGGCTAGCCCATAGTCCATAACATCGAGCGTGGAGCCCATGCACATGTAGGAGGAACAGGCGTGACCAAGGAACCATAGCCGACCACCCATAATGTATAGCGTAGAGCCCGTAGCACGTGTAGGGAGAGATCGGAGACTGGGTCTTCTCCGTAGAGAACAGAACAGAACGTATGCTGCTCGTTGATCGGCGAAATATCTTGGAGATTTGGAGAAAAGTGTTCGGTGATTTGGAGAAACCTGTTTGGTGAAATATGTTGGCGATTTGGAGAAATGTGGTCGGCGATTTGGAGAACTTGTTCGGCGAAATACGTTGGCGATTTGGAGAAACGTGGTCGGCGATTTGGAGAACTTGTTCGGTGAAATACGTTGGCGATTTTGTGTTGGAGTTCGTTATGGAGTAGTGTAGAGCTCGGTGACCATAATTGGAGATTAAACCATAATGGAGAAAAAGTGGAGACAAATTATGGAGACCAAAATTTTATTCATCATAAAGTGGAGAGTACATATCTGGGACATTTCAAGGATAGAAATGTATGAGGTGCTCGATGTGCCATGAGTTGGGGACATCGATTCCGTCTAAGTCACAGAGGCGATAAGACCCTGGTCAGGTAACCTCTTTGACGATGTAAGGCCCTTCCCATAGGGAGGAGAGCTTGTGCATCCCTTCGGTTTTTTGTTTTATGTGGAGAACGAGGTTGCCGACAGCAAATGAACGACCTTTGATGTTGCGGTTGTAGTACCTCCGCAAGCCTTCTAGATATTTAGTTGTGCAGACGTAGGTGATTAGGCATTCTTCCTCGGCCCTGTTGATGTCCTCTGTCCGAACAGCTGTGGCTTGCTCTTCATCATAATTTCCCACCCTAGGTGCTCGGAAGGCAATATCCGCGGGTAGTATGGCTTCTAAGCCATAGACCAAGAAATATGGAGACACACCGGTGCTGCGACTAGCTTGAGTGTGTAGTCCCTAGGCCACAGCTGGTAGCTCCTTGAGCCATCTGCCCGGATGCTTTTCTTCTTTCTGATATAGCCTCTTTTTGAGGGCATCAAGGATCATGTCGTTCGCCCGTTCGACTTGGCCGTTGGCTCTAGGATGGGCAAAGGAGACGTATTTGACGGAGATGCACTGGTCTTCGTAGAAGTCCCAAAAGTGATGGCCAGTAAACGTAATTCCGAGGTCGGTGATGATGCTGTTCGGGAGACTAAATCTGTGGATGGTATCTTCGAAGAGCTCGACTGCTTTCTTTGTAGTAGCCAAGACGAGCGGTTTATACTCGATCCACTTGGAGAACTTGTCGATGGCGACGTATATGTACCGAAAACCACCTGGCGCTGGCTTGAAAGGCCCAATCATATCCAGTCCCTAGAATGCGAAGGGCGAAGAAGCTAGGATGGTCTGCAGCTCTTGTGTAGGCATGTGTATTTGCTTGGCAAAAAATTGGCATCCTTCACAACGTCGGACGAGGTCTTTCTACATCAAAGATGGCTGTGGGCTAATAAAAACCAGCTCAGAAAGCTTTGCCAACCAGGGTTCTCGAGGCCGTGTGGTTGTCGCAGGAACCAGAGTGAATTTTGAGAAGTAGCTTCACTCCTTTTTGGGTGATGCATTTTGTAGTATCCCTTCCTTGGCGCTTTTCCTCATCAAGTTGCCGTCCACCAGCATGTAATGCTTGCTTCAATGGATTAGGCGTTCGGTTTCAGTCTTATCGGCGGGTACTTCAGCGCTGGAGAGGTACTTGATGAACTGTTCCCTCCAATCGGCGGCCGGCGAAGGTACCGTAAGTACCAGCTGCTCGACGGGGGGAACTTCCGGAATTTCCTTATCTTCCTTAATGGATGGCGCCAGAAGATCTTGAACGAAGACCCCCAGTGGAATCATGGCGCCAGAGGAGCCTAACTTGGATAAGTGGTCGGCGAGCTGATTTTGATCGCGTACCACGTGGTGGTACTCGATACCGTAGAATTTCCCTTCAAGCTTCCTGATTTCGGCGCAATATGCATCCATCTTCTCACTGGAGCAAGACCAGTCTTTATTGAGCTGGTTGATGACCAGCGCGGAGTCCCCATATACCATGATGCGTTTAACACTGAGCTCAATGGCTATACGGAGTCCATGGAGACATGCTTCATATTCGGCGGCGTTGTTGGAGGCTAGAAAATGTATCCGGAGAACATATCGGAGCTTATCCTTGGTCGGCGTGATGAACAGAATGCTTGCACCAGCACCGTTGATGTTGAGAGCGCCATCAAAGTACATCACCTAGTGCTCGAGGCATGTAGCGGTGATGGGCTCTTGAATCTCAGTCCACTCAGCGATGAAATCAGCAAGCGCCTAAGACTTGATGGTAGGCCTGCTTCTGAATTCAATGGAGTAAGTGCCGAGCTCGACAGCCCACTTGATGATACGGCCGTTGGCCTCTTTGTTACGGAGATTGACCCCAGAGGGAACTTGGTGACCACGGCGATCTTATAATACTCGAAGTAGTGGCGGAGCTTACGCGACGTAATCAGAACGGCGTATAGCAGCTTCTGGACCTGAGGATAACGAGTCTTGGGCTTGTTGATAACCTCGCTTATGAAGTATACCAGACGTTGCACCTTATAGGCGTGCCCGGCCTCCTTGCGTTCGACCACAATGGCTGTGCTGACGACGCGAGAAGTAGCGGCGATGTAGATTAGGAGAGTTTCGTCTGGCCGTGGCGCCGTCATGATCGGAGGCTTTGTTAGGAACAACTTGAGCTGCTCGAAAGTTGTGTCTGTCTCCTCCGACCAGGAAAAGCGCTCGGAGGCCTTGAGGAGTTTGAAGAACGGTAGCCCTTTTTCGCCGAGGCGCGATATGAAGCGGCTTAAAGTAGCCATGCAGCCTGTAAGCTTCTGTATATCCTTGACGCATGTTGGCCGTTTCACGTTGGTGATGGTGGAGACCTTGTCGGGGTTGGGCTCGATGCCACGTGCGCTGACGATGTAGCCCAGGAGTATACCGTATGGAACTCCAAAGATGCACTTTGAAGGGTTCAGCTTCCATCGGTACCTTTTCAGGTTGGCGAACGTTTCCTCGAGGTCAGCGATAAGACTGTTGGCGGTCTTAGACTTGACGACCACATCGTCGGTGTAAGCTTCGACGTTGCGGCCGATCTGTTGATCGAGGCACATCTGGATGGCCCTTTGATAAGTTGCCACGGTGTTCTTGAGTCCGAAGGACATGGTGGTGTAGCAGTGTAAGGAAAATGGACCCTATGCCCATTTACTTTGGATTTTGGTGTTTGATGACCAACACGACCAAATTGGACTAATGAATTTATAAGTGATTGTTTTGTAGTTCAATAGGGTGCAAGACGTGGCTTGGACGAAGGCAATGTGATGATCCGATGATCAACACCTTAAGCAAGACCTTAGAAGCACAAGGGAAGACCCAAGATATCAAGCAAAGTCCAAACACGAAGATAGAAACCAAGCCGAACGCAAGATCATGAAGAAACAAGCTCATAGAAGTGACCGGACGCTGGTAGCACTGTAACCGGACGCTCCGATCAAGAGGCTCGGCAATAGCAATGACCGGACGCTGAACGAGCAAATCGACCGGACGCAGGGCAGCAGAGTCCGATCGAGTATAGAGAGGTTCTAGAGCGGCGAAACTGCGATGACGCCTCCGGTGGCAGGTGACTGGACATTGGCAATGTCCGATCAGTTGATCGCGGCTCTAACGGTTGGGACGACCGGACGCGTCCGATCAGGATGACCTGAGCGTCCGGTCTATAGTAGAAAAGCGGGATTTCGTCCCCAACAGCTACTTTCTCAGTGGGGCATATAAATACAACCTCCAACCAGCCAAATGAGATGAGTGGAGCTAAGGAAATATATCAAGGGTGTTGATACACCATTTTAGTGATTTCCACTTGCATAGTGCTTAGTGATTCATTAGGTGATTAGCGTAGGTGCTTCGCGAAGTGCTTAGGTTGATTAGACCACCGGTTATGCGCTTGCTCTAGGTTTAGGCCTAGTGTTTAGTGAGGTTTGCATACCTCTTACCACTAGGTGCTTATGCGCACCATTGTTGTACATCGGAGGGGCTTGTAGTCTTGCGAGATCACACCAACCGCGTTTGTGGTGTGGCTGCCACCGTGTATTAGAGGGAACAATGCCCGCGGCGTTTCGGCCGAAAGCTTGATAGTGAAGACGGTGGGGAGCATCCGGGAGAGGCTTGCTGGAAGGCACATCGGAGACCCACTTGCGCGTGGGGAAGGCCTGAAGTTACTCGACCGGGAGCTTGGCCCTTGTGAGGGATTACTTGCGAGGGGCTCCAATGAGGACTAGGGGGAAGCTTGCGCGCTTCTCGATACCTCAGTAAAAATACCAGAGTCATCGATGGGAGTTTGCATATCTCTACCTTGCTCTTTAGCTTCCGCATTTACATTGATTGTATTACTCCTTTTGTGGTAGAGATAGCAACACACTAGCAAAACCATAGTTGCACATTTAGATAGTTTATCTTTTGTATAGGTTTTGCTAAGGTTAGAAAAGAGGCCATAGTTTAGAGTTAGAATTTTAAGTTGCCTAATTCACCCCCCCCCCTCTTAGGCGTCATGGTCCCCTACAAGTGGTATCAGAGCCGGTTGGCTCAATTTGGACCTTTGGCTTAACCGCCGTTGAGCCAACGCTATTTAGAGTGGTTGGGATGGATACCTCTAGGCCTTCGCACTTTGATGGCACTAACTTCCCCTATTATAAAGCTAGAATGGCTTGCCACCTTGAGGCAGTTGATTTGGGTGTTTGGAGAGTCACTCGTGACGGGATGAAACCCATTAAGAATCCCGATAAACCCACAAAGAGTGAAGAAAATGAAATGCATTTCAATGCTAGAGCTAAGAATTGCTTGTTTGAATCATTTAGCATGGATGTGTTTAACCAAGTGTTCACTTTAAATACGGCACATGAAATTTGGTTAAAACTTCAAGAGCTCCATGACAGCACATCTAATGTCCATGAGCAAAAGCATTGTCTAGCTAAACAAAATTGTGATTCCTTTACAATGAATGATAATGAGCTTGTTCGTGATATGTATTCTTGTTTGAATCTAATTATCAATGAGCTCCATTCAATAGGATTAACAAAGCTAGATGATGCGGACATCGTGAGGAAGATCATCTCTGTGCTACCACAAAAGAAATATGCAAGCATCATTACCATCCTTCACAACATGGAGGACTTGAGCACCATGACCCTGGGCATAGTCATTGGCAAGATAGTGGCATTTGAAATGTCACGTAAGATGGGTCAAGAAGAAGCCTCTTCATCAAGCAAAGGCAAAGCTCTCGCATGTAGCGAGAAAAAGAAGATGAAGGGCAAGCAAGTTGAGACAAGCTCAAGCTCAAGCTCCTCAAGTGAAGATGAAGAAGAAGATGAGGACGATGATGATGATCATGATGAAGATTCAAGTGAAGATGATCAATCTTCCTCCTCCACCTCCGACCTTGATGAAGAATCAATTGAACTAATCAACAAGGTGGAGAAGATGATCCAAAGGCTCAATGTCAAGGGTGTGCCCATCCAAATTCAAGATCTCATTTTCACCAATCAAAGAAATGAGCAAAGAAAGAGAGGATGCTATGGATGCGGTGAGTTAGGGCACTTTGTGTGGAAGTTTGTCCAAACAAGCCCACACCCAAGATAAAGAAGAAGGCGTGCAAGAACCAAGCCCTCACATCAATAAGGTCATAAGATGATTCTTCAAGTGAAGAAGAACACCATCACAAGAGGCGAGGCTGCAAGCACTTATCATCAAGCTCTTCTCGTATGTGCCTTATGGCACGAGGTAACGAAAGCTCATCCTCTAGTGAGAGTGATAGTGATGATGAAATGCCTTCTTATGATGAAATTATGCAACAAAATCTTAATTATGCTAAAGTTTGTACAAGTCAACAAAAGAAGCTCAAAAAATTAAAAGAAAAGCTAGATAGTTCACAAGAAGCATATAAAACTTTGCTTAAAACAATATAAGAACTTTCCTAATCTCAATGTTGAACTATCTACTAAAATTGAGCAACTTGAGGCTAGTGCAACAACAAATACATGCACAATCAATGATGAGCAACTTGTAAATAAAAATGAAAAATTAAAAGAAAAGTTAGTTAGATCACAAGATGCTTATAAAAGTTTGCTTGCTAAAAAGGAAACCATATGCAAACATTGTGATGATCTAACTATTAAAGTTGCTAATCTTGAAGCCATCGGTACAACCCCCACCAAGGCATCTAAAAATAAAAATTCCATCTTTAACATGCCTAAAAAGGATGCCTCTACTTATTGTAATGATTTATGTTTAGACTCATCTTTGTGCAACCAAGTTTGTGTTGAGAAAGTTGTTGTAGATATATGCACATAAGAGGTTGCAAAGGAGAATGAGCAACTCAAGCAAGAAGTAGCTCGCCTCATCAAGGACTTAACTCAAGTGAAAGGCAAGGCGAAGCAAGCCCAACTTCATCAAGATAACACCATCAAGGGAGTGAAGAAGCTTGATGAAGGACAAACCGTGGTTTGCTATGTGTGCCACAAGGAAGGTCACAAGTCCTATGAGTGCAAGGTGAAGAATATGGAAGGAGCAAAGAAGAAAGAGAAGAAGCAAACAAGCAAGCTCTCCAACACCTACACCAACAAGGTGGACAAGAAGGCCTCCACACCATACTTGTTAAAGAAGAAGAAAAATGACAAGGTGGTGGCCATCAAGGTGAACAAGCAAGCCAACAATGGGGTCAAATGTTTTTGGGTGACAAAAGAAATCATTTCCAACATGAAGAGCACCAAGAAGGTCTGGATCCCGAAAGGAAAGTGAGAAGTCCGATGGACATCAGGGAATTTTGAGACTTGACAAAGTATGGGTGCATTTCATGGGGTGCATCATGATGGACAAAATCATTGCCAAGTGGGTTAGTGAATACTATGGACCCAAATTCCCCTTCCCATGTTAGGTAACTAGATTCAATTTTCTTCAAATAGTATCAATTTGCATTTCCTACAAGTGGTATTTCTTACAAATTGGTATCTTTAAGCATCTAGTTACTTTTCATGCCTATGTTTGCATTTGCATGCTTATATCTTTTGTCATGCATACACTAGGTATATCTTATGGTAGGCTTGCTCGGTTTCATTCTTATTCCTTGGAGTAATCCTATATGGTTTAAAATTGTTTAGAAGCACGGCACATAGCTTGTCTTTCGATTGTTCATCTAATATGTGTCAAAGTCCAAATTGTAGATAATTTCTCCCGAATATCACCTTCGAAAATGACTCTCACATTTATGTGATGTCATCTTTCAAGTGGTATTTTTTATTCCAAAATCAATGTGCATGTTTCCTACAAGTATTCCATACTTGTGTGCACAAATTTAGGGGCAGGTTACTCTACAAGTTAGATGCTTTGAGACTAACATCTTTTCAAGCTTATTATGTGCGTAGTAGTCTCATTGCAAGGAAAATGGAGTCCCCGGAGTTAAGTATCGTACTTCAAATATCCACCACCTATTGCAAGTGGTAAAAATCAAATTGGCTTCCACATGTGGTATTTCTAAACCGATATCATCATGTTGATTTCATTTTGATATTTATATGCTTTCTCCATGCATTATGTAGATTAAATTTCCTTGGGCAATAATTTGCTAATTATGCATATGTTTTGTCTTCTACCGTATGTATGCATATATTTAGGGGGAGCTTAATCTATATAATGTGAGAGTTAAATTTTGTGACCTATTCCACTCTACACACAAAGGATCACAAAGTTTGACCCTCCCTTATGCTACTAATGTCTTTCTTTTCGGTGTTTGATTCCAAAGGGGGAGAATTTATAGGACCAAAAGCAAGCATTAATTTGTAGGACCAAAAGCTAGATCATAATAATTTACAAGTGGTAATGGTCTACAATTGATGTCTACAAGTGATAATGGTCCGAGAAAGGGAGGATAGTGGATTATGGATTGCCTATGTAATGGGGAGAATTTGTAGGAAGTAAGGCTTAAATCCATAATGCCATATGGGGACATTTGCAAGGGCAAGATAAGTTTTTATGTAGTATTTTTTAGTCTTACAAGTAGTATCTTTTAGTATCATATAACCTTGCCCCTTGCATTGCATCCTAACAAGTAGATAGTTTTTAAATTGCAAATTTTTATTATTTGTTTGCTTTGGTCGTGTTGTCATCAATCACCAAAAAGGGGGAGATTGTAAGGAAAATGGACCCTAGGCCCATTTACTTTAGATTTTGGTGTTTGATGACCAACACGACCAAATTGGACTAATAAATTTGCAAGTGATTCTTTTGTAGTTCAATAGGGTGCAAGACGTGGCTTGGACGAAGGTGACGTGATGATCCGATGATCAACACCTTAAGTAAGACCTTAGAAGCACAAGGGAATACCCAAGATATCAAGCAAAGTCTAAGCACGAAGATAGGAACCAAGCCGGACGCAAGATCGCGAAGAAACGAGCACACAGAAGTGACCGAACGCTGGACCGAACGCTGGTAGCACAGTGACCGGACGCTCCGATCAAGAGGCTCGGCAACAACAGCGACCGGACGCTGAACGAGCAAATCGACCGAACGCAGGACAACAGAGTCCGGTCGAGTACAGAGAGGTTCCAGAGCGGCGAAATTGCGATGACACGTGTGGTGGCAGGTGACCTGACGCTGGCAATGTCCGATCAGTTGATCGTGGCTCTAACGGTCAGGACGACTGAACACGTCCTATCAGGACGACCTGAGCATCCGGTCAGTAGCAGAAAAACGGGATTTCGTCCCCAACGGCTACTTTCTCAGTGGGGCTTATAAATACAACCTCCAACCGGCCAATGAGATGAGTGGAGCTGAGGAAACATATCAAGGGTGTTGATACACCATTTTAGTGATCTCCACTTGCATAGTGCTTAGTGATTCATTAGGTGATTAGCGTAGGTGCTTTGTGAACTACTTAGGTTGATTAGACCACCGCTTATGCACTTGCTCTAGGTTTAGGCCTAGTGTTTAGTGAGGTTTGCATACCTCTTACCACTCGGTGCTTATGCGCACCATTGTTGTACATCGGAGGGGCTTGTAGTCTTGCGAGATCACACCAACCGTGTTTGTGGTGTGGCCGCCACCGTGTACCAGAGGGAACAATGCCCGCGGCGTTTCGGGTAGAAGCTTGATAGTGAAGACGGTAGGGAGCATCTAGGAGAGGCTTGCTGAAAGGCACGTCGGAGACCCACTTGCGCGTGGGAAAGGCCCGAAGTTACTCGATCGGGAGCTTGGCCCTTGTGAGGGATTCCTTGCGAGAGGCTCCAACGAGGACTAGGGGGAAGCTTGCGCGCTTCTCGATACCTCGGTAAAAATACCGGAGTCGTCGACGGGAGTTTGCATATCTCTACCTTGCTCTTTAGCTTCCGCATTTACATTGATTGTATTACTCCTTTTGTGGTAGGGATAGCAACACACTAGCAAAACCGTAGTTGCACATTTAGATAGTTTATCTTTTGCATAGGTTTTGCTAAGGTTATAAAAGAGGCCATAGTTTAGAGTTAGAATTTTAAGTTGCCTAATTCACCCCCCTCTTAGGCGTCACGGTCCCCTACAAGCAGTACGCACCGAAGGGTGTGATGAACGACGTCTTGATCTGGTCTTCTTCCTTGAGGGAGATCTGGTGGTAGCCGGAGTAACAATCGAGGAAGGAGAGCAGTTCGCAACCGGCGGTGGAGTCTACAACCTCATCTATACGAGGCAGACCGAAGGGGTCTTTAGGACAGTGTTGGTTAAGATCAGTGTAATCAACACACATTCTTCATTCTTTATTCTTTTTTTGAAGGAGAACAGGGTTTGCTAACCACTCAGGATGATACACTTCTTTTATGAATCCGGCAGCTAGGAGCTATTTTATTTCTACCCTAATAGCCTCCTTGTCTGGCGCGAATCGGCGGAGTTTCTGTTTGATCGGTTTGGCGATCGACGAGACATTCAAGGAGTGCTCGATCTTCTCCCACGGTACCCCTGGCATGTCTGTAGGTTTCCAAGCAAACACATCGGCGTTGGCACGTAGGAAGGAGACGAGCGCGCTTTCCTATTTAGGGTCGAGGTGAGCCCCAATCTTCACGGTCTTGGAGGGGTTGTCGAGGCCGAGGCCAACCTCCTTGGTTTCCTTGGACTTGGTGGAGGCGCAAGGAGGGTCCAGCGATGGGAGGTCATCAGCGGGCACTGTCTTGGCATCGGTGACCACACTGGCCATCTAGATGGAGAGGTCGGTGGCTTCAATGAGCGCGAGACTCTATGTCTCGCAAGCGTAGGTGATGGAGAGGTTGGCCCGCAAGGCCAGGACTCCTGCGGGCGAAGGCATCTTCAACACCAGATAAGCGTAGTGCGGTATAGCCATGAACTTGGCCAGAGCTGGTCGACCAAGTATGGCGTGGTAGGCGGTGTTGAAGTCGGCGACATAGAAATTGATGTGCTCGACGCTGTAGTTGCTTACCGTGTCAAACTGTACTGGTAGGGTGATCTCTCTAAGCGGTTTGGATGCCCTACCAGGTACCACACCCTAGAAGGAGTCTGAGGGCGTGAGATCTGCTATATCGAGGCCCAACTCCTTTAGGGCTCCGGCGAAGAGGAGATTCAGAGCGCTCCCACCGTCGACGAGCACTTTTCTAAAAAGCACTTTTTAGATGGTTGCGTCAAGGACGAGGGGGAAACACCCTATGTAGGGGATGTCCGCCCACTGGTCGGCCCTGCTGAAGGTGATTGGGACCTCGGACCATGGGCGATAGCTGGGGTTGGTGGCGGCGTCTCCCGTAGTGACGACGAGCACCCGCCGGGCGGTGAGCTTCCGTTCTCTTCTACTCTCGGTGCAGGCGAGTCCCCCGAAGATGGTGGCGACCACCTTGTCGTGGTCCTAGAAAGCATTGTTATTGCCCCCAGGTGGTCGGCGGCCTCTGACTCCGTCGTTGGTATCGTCGTCTAGCTTTTTGTCCTGGAACTCCTTAGCCAAGCCGAGGCAGTCCTACATCTTATGCCTGGCGTTCTTGTGGAGAGGGCACGGGCCGTCGAGGATCTTTTTGTATTGTTCATCGTAGTTGCGCTTGGCGCGAGGTTCATTGACGGCGACGGCGATGTGGTCTGGCTAGCGGCGGTGATTTTGACCAGACTTGGGTCCTTCTGGCCGATCACGGTCGCTGTCATGATGGTAACTGCGATCGTCGTAGCAGCGGTCGTTGTGGCGTCGGTCGTCGGGGCAGTCGTCATAGCGGCGTGTTGGGCGATGAGTGCCCGCATCCTCGTTGAAGCGTACCTTGGCTTCCTCGGCGTCGGCGTACTGGTTGGCGGTCATGATCATCTCGCCAATCCCTGTGGGCAGCTTGCGGTTGAACTTGGAGTGAAGCTCACAGTGATGGAGTCCTCTGATGAAGGCGGTGATGACCTTCGCTTCCGTGATGTTGGGAATAGAATTCCTCATCTTGGAAATGCATCTGATGTAGCTACGGAGGAGCTCAGATGGCTTCTGCTTGATGTAGTTGAGATCATGCTTGGTGCCCGGCTGAGTACACGTAGCCATATAATTGTCGGTGAAGACTTTTTTCAGCTCTTCCTAGGATCTGATGGAGTCCGAGGCAAGGCTCGTGAACCAGTTCATGGTGGTTGGCGTGAGCATGATGGGAAGATAGTTCGCCATGACACCAGTGTCTCCTCCGGCGGCGCGGACAGCAGTGGCGTAAGCCTATAGCCACTGTGTTGGGTTCATCCTTTCTTCGTAGGGCTCGACCCCTGTGATTTTAAAACCACGGGGCCACTGAAGTGTTCGGAACGCCCTCGTGAATGCTGGGGGCCCCTCGGGGTTGGCGACGCCGTCGTGTACACGTTGCTGGCGTTGAGCGGCTCAAGAGCTGAGTCTGGGTTACCGTACTCTTGCTCATACTCCTGGCAGCGGCGTACTTCTTCTTCATGGTGGTCGAAGCGGCATTCGTCGATACATCGTCATGCATCTCAGAGATTGTTGAGGTGCACTCGGACGTCCTGGTCGACGTCCTGGTCGTGTTGGTGGTGATGTTCGATGTGGTTGCCCCTAGCTCCGCCTTGGAGGGGTTGCCTGTCGTCGCGGTGCTGGTCGGTGAAGCGACTTTGGAGGCAATCGGTTCTTGTCGCGGCTGATCGGCGAATCGAGGTTGTGGAGTATGAAGGTCTCTATTCCTGGCGGATCTCATTGACCTGACAGTGTGCCACTTTAAGCATGGAGGCGACCTTGGCGACCTCGGGTGTCTGCGGGAGCCGGGCGAGCTCGTTGGCGGCCACTGCGAGATTGGCGCTTGGTGTCTTGTAGACGTCATGGCCGTCAACGCGGATAAACTCATAGTCGAGGTTGCGTTGGAGAGGCCTTCCTTGCGAGTCAAGTTGCTGCTCGGCCATCGCAAGAGCAATCTCGTTTGCTCGGCGCTGCGCACGGTTGATGTTCCGATTCTCACGAGCGGCGCGTTCCTCCTCGATTTCACCGTTCCAAGGGGGGCTATCAATGCTGACGTTGAAGATTGCGCCGCCGTGGAAAGGAGGGAGAGGAAGTAGCTCAGTGGTGGTTTCAGCGATGGTTTCCGTAGAGCCTTGGGACTCGAAGTCCGGATTTTCCTCCAGGATGGTTTGGAGAGATGCTCTGGGGCGTCGACCGACGTGCAGCATGTTGATGGCCGGCGGAGGCTGGTCGGTGGGAGGATGGACATCTCCAACCTGGTCGACGAATCTGCCCCTTAGGGCATCTTGGTAAGCGGCGGCGGCGTTGGCGAACCCGAAGGGTAGGGCCGTAACCCTTGGAGTCTCCCGAGCAGCCTCCGATAGATCTGGATCGGAGGGTGATCGGCGCTGAACCAGAGTGTCCAGAGCCGATTCGGAGATGGAGAGGCAATCGACGAGCTTTAGACCAACCTGATCGATGGATGCGATCAGATCGTCGTTGTTGATCTGCCTCCTCTAGTAGCGAGGAAGCGGGCGGCGAGTTGTTGAAGAAAGCGACCTCAGAGGCGATTCCGAGATTGGATCTGTAGTCGCAGGTGTTGGGGTGATCGGCGTAGAATCGATCTGCACCGGCTCGATGAGCTCTCCGACCCCGTCAGCGTTGATGACCCACGAGATGGATCCGACCGTAAAGATCTGGCCGGGTTGTAGGAGGGACGAAGAGCCTGCGGAAAAAGCCATCTTGTTCGACAAGGAAATAGCACGTAGACCCCTACCTAGCGCGCCAACTGTCAACAGAATATCGTCGGCAGTCCTCCGAGGGGTATCCCACGAAGGTAGATTGATCGGCAGAGAAACGTGTGATCAAGAACAAGAAGGCAACAGAGACACACGAGTTAGACAGGTTCAGGCCGTCGGTATGACGTAATACCCTACTCCTGTGGTCTGTTGATTTGTATTAGCTATCGTATGATATTGCCTAAATTTAGAGGGGGTCCCTGCCCGCCTTATATAGTCCGGGGGACATGATTACAAGTCGGTTAGATCTGAGAGATAACCGGAAAGTAATAACATATTACAGGAATTTTGGGATTATACGTATCCTAACAGATCTCGTAGTATCTTCATGATATCTTCCCGGTATCTTGCGGGAGGCGCCGAGCAGAGTCGTTCCCCGCAAGGCTTCGTCTTGTGGGCTGGGCCGCCCCTGGAGGCGCAATCCATGTGGTCTGCCGTGGATATCCGGGGTCGTACCCCCACAAGAATGGAGCCCGATGAGAAGTTTAGTGATGGTACGCGTTACTTTGATTATGTTTTTCTCTATATAACATTGTTTCTGATATTTCTATTTTGTTATTGTATGTGTGGATTTTCTGGGCACACATATGACGAATGCTTGGTCTTCTTTTGAAAACCGGGCGTGACATAGACGCGAACGTGCATAGTTTTATGATTATGAGCATCTCCAAGAATATCAGATATTTTCTTCCCAAAATATAGAGTTTTACAACTCCTAAAATAAAAAAGTATTAGAAGAAATAAAGAAGGTCATCTTTAAGAGTTTTTAATAATCCACTCCTAAAATATAGAAGATAATTTTACATCAGTAATCATATACTACTTCTAAATTATCCTAACCACTTATATATATATATATTCTTTCTCTCTTTTACATTTACATCAAAAAAATCATTTCCTACTTTTTATTCTTTCCATACCCTTCCACTTTATCGACAGACAAATACACGTGGGGAGAGAAGATACGCGCAACTCGGAAGCACGTAACTTTACGCAGAACATTGTGACTTTTTTCGAGTTCTAAGATACTAGGAAGGGATTCAGGAACTGTCGCAGATGAGTAGATTCTCCGATCTACGTATAGGTAGACATAGTTCTGCAGTTTAAAGAAAACATCGGCATAGCCTGATGCAGGTGCAGCGTGGGAGGGAAATGTATGTTATGTGTGCCCCCCTCTTTTTCATCATCAACGGGGAATGAAGCGCCTCCATCGGCTCATGTGTCATGTTGCTCACATGCCACTTTTTTTTTTTGATTGAGGGGAACATGCCACTTATTTGAGCACCTTATAATCGTGTTAAGGGCCCTACAATTCACGACATTGAGCACCCTGGATCCCCACACCAAAATCGAATCGAATCGAATCGAATATTGTCAAGTGGTGTTCGATGAAAAATACTAAGAGTGAGTGAAAATTCCATAATAAAGTAATAAATGAGTCCAACTCTGTGTTCCGCTTACACAGGAACCTAACGCTTTCAAGCCGGATGGCACGGGACAAATCTCATCTCCTGTCAGTTTGAACACGCTACAGCTACAAACAGAACGTTGCAATTGCCTGGATTAAAAAATTCAGTTTTATAATATCTTCTCTCATCTCTCAAGACTAAAAAATAGACATCGGTGCTACAATCAACATCGCTTCGTCGTCCTGCCTCCGTGCGATCCGATGTACGGCATGCGGCAATCGCGCCCCCCATCTCCTGCGGCAATCGATCCATCCGCCATCGACCTTCTCCTACGGCAATCGCGCCCCCATCGCGCTCCCCATCGCGCCCGCTCTCCAACCTCGCCTCCTGGTCCCTGCCACTGACGCCTCCCACCACGCGCGCGACTCCCCCACTCCCCCGACGCCTCCTCTCCCACGCGCGCGAATCCTCCTCCTCGATCTCTCCCCCACTGACAAGGCACCAGCCCACCAAGCGAGGGCGCCCGCCAAGGACGCCAGGCCGTCCGCCGCCAGCACGGCAATACAGGCCTCGCGCCGCCGGCCACCAGGGTGCAGGGCCCGCGCACACTCTCTCTTGTGGCGACCACAAACCATCGCGACAGCCCTATGCCAGGTGCCCAGGTTTTCGTCGGGCCCTTCGCCATGTCTTCGCCTAACAGGTACGCCCACCCCTTCCGTGCTCTCCCTTCTTTGCGAAGCCGAGGACCCAAATCCTAACTTAAGCTATTTGGTGTACTCAGATCTGATCTAATGTCAACAGCGTGACGCGTCTCCTCTCCCTCACACTGACGCCGTCGGACCGCCCCTGCCCTGTCGTGCTAGCCGCTCAGGTCTCCACCGCCGCCGCTTCGCGCCACCGCCATCGCACGCCAAGAGCTCCTGTCTTCGTCAGTCACTTCGCTAGATCATCAAGCCCTTCACCTACGATGAGAACCCAATCGGTATGCCCACCCTTTGCGGACCTGAGCATTTGGTATTCGAGTCTGATCTGATCTAATTGCAAGTGTATGCAAGTATTATGCCTACGAACCCAATGTCCTTTACTGGATCCACGCCTGTGGCTCTGTGTGCTTTGATCTTCTTTGCTCTGAATGTTCCTAGCACTTGTGTTAGGAAGAGACGAATGGAATATATGTGTGCACTTAAGACTGCTACAGGGAGAGTAGTTCCAGGAACTCTGATCTCTGTGACCATTATAGGCTTGCGCTTGTAGGCCTGTAACTGTAGTCCAGTTTGGTCATATGCAGTATGTATCTTTCTATGCTTGATGCTACAGGCGGGCTGAACAAACAAAGGCATTGTATAACCAAAAAAATATTAATGCCTGTCATTTGGCAAATGCAGCAACGGGTAGTTTATAGTTCAGATTTAATAGCATCACTGCTCTCTGCTTATTTGCCAGCCAAACCGATGGATGTCATGATTCAGGTGTTGTCTTGCATTCTCTTCTTTATTCCATGCCCAATGCACCTGCTTTTTATCTGTTTGTCACACCGTTGTCACGGTGCGTTGCTTCGCTAGGTCCTGTGCTCCGGTGTGTTGTTGTGTGCTCAAGAGTTCTTCATCCAAAGATGCAGCAATCCTTGGAATATTCTGGGTGTCCATTAGTGGTGGTTTTACTATAATCGATTGGCATGATTCTGGCACCCGTCCCTTTTTGTCCCTTTGTTTTCTACTGAACCTGTGATCTAAGTCCTATTATATGGTCGCTGATGGATGAAATTATCCTCTATCCAGTTCTTGTCCATATGGACTGAAAGTTACTCTTATGAGTCTACAAATGCCTTCCACTATGAAATGCAGCAGTGGAAATCTAAATGATCTTTACTCTCTGTGGACTAAGTATGGAGAATAATTGGACACAAGGATTGCTTGCTTAGTTTCAGGAAATAACAAAAATAAATGCTAATTTAGTTTCAGATACTAACACAAGCATTCAGTTTGGTGAGACAGAGTGACAAGCAGAGTTTCTTCTTTATGCTCAACGGGTAGTTTATAGTTCTAGATTTCTCAAGTTAATATGTATTTTTTTTATCTCATTGACGTGCATGAATCAGCACAGGCTGCCCATAGGTAAATAGGAGCATCATACTCCTTAAGTGGATCCCCGAAGTCTTGTGCTTTTGACGGGTTCCACAACATGCTTGGCGGCAGATCTCTTGATTTTGGTATTGCTGATTAGTTCTTAGTACTACTATAACAGTTGCCTGCATCTATTGTCAATAAAATCCATTTTTCCTACCAGTCCACATTTTTAGTACTAATGGTAAACTTGCACGAAAGCCTGCTACTGATAATACTGGAAAAAAACAGACTACTGCTAATTCTACTACTACTGACACTACCAATGGTAATACCACTAATACTACTACTGCTATTGGCAAGTATGGATGTCTCATTGCACTAACATTAATACTGCTTTTTTGGATAGTAATTTCATTTCTCAATGCTTGATGTGCAACTAATACTTTTTGCATCTAATAATACTTCAGCTTCTAAATTTTACTTGTAAGATCACATAAACTACTACTACAACTGCTAATATTAATACAATGCTAAAAGGGATGAATACTGATAGTATGACTAATACCCTTGGTGTCATCTCTTAACAATAATATACAATATTTTTAACATTTTAGCACTAACGGTAAACATACCCAAATGCCTACTTCTGCTAATACTGATACCCAAAAAAATACTGTTGTGGTCATTTTTAATAGTAATACCACTATTACTTCTACCAATGCTAATACTCATGCTACATTATTGCTTTTTCGAGCCGATTGACTTCCACATATTTTAGTTCAAATGTGCTACCCTGAATATTGATGCATAGAGCAAATCTCAGACGGTAGCCTGTAGTACATATTTCAGTTAAAATCTGCTTATACTTACTGTACCAGGAAATGGTGGGCATTATCACAACTAAATCTTATGGTTGTAAATTTGATACTTGATGATACATGATGCTGCCTGATTAGTTGCATACCTATATATTTTTACTGAATTTTTTTCTGAAGGTTTTTCACTGTTATGTAGGTTGGTTTGAATGTAGAAGACGACAACGAGGTGTGCAGCATGTTGCGCTCTCATGAACACTATTGTAGAAGAAAGTAGCAGTGTAATCACACCCTATTTCAAACAATTAGTAGTAACTGATTCAAACAAGTATTGATGCCCGAACTGAAATGATTACTCTTAGCGGCGGCTGCTACTCCTACTAATAATGCAATTAGTAGTAACTGATTCAAACAAGCAATGGCTGACGCAAAAACCGCTGACTCTTTAGCAAGTATAAGCTATTTTTTTTTCTTTTCTTCTTATCTATGTCGGAGCTTGGTTTTTGAAAGCTTGGAATATATCTAGAGATCTATGTTTGAATATGAGTACTTGGAAATAAGCTATTGAAGTGCTAGAACCGTGACTTGGGACTTTTAGTGGGTTTCAACTCTAGCCTACCCCAACTTGCTTGGAACTGAAAGGCTATGTTATTGTTGTTGTTGATCTTATCTATGTAAACTAGGATCATGCTTCTTTGAACTGTTGTGCTGCTTTCTCCTATAATGAAATGGCAGAGCATTCGCTAAATTTGCTAAAAACAAAGGTGGGAGTTCAATAATGCCTTTTCGATTAGCGTGAGCTAGATAGAGCCCTCGCCCACTGCACTTGCTCTGTGATCCCGGTGAGTCTTTGTGGCCTACGCTGGATGTGCTGTTGCCATTCTACGAGGTTGCGCGGAGCCGCAGACTCCAAATCTTTTCCCTGCCGCCCCTCTCGCCGGTCGCTGCTGTTCTGCTTTCCAGGGGCCACACCCCGGCCTCGATCGTGATTCCGTGTGAGGCTCTGGCGGCAGCATCCAAATCCCCCACCCGCAGATAACTGTGCCGCGAGGAAGAGGCATTGTGCGTCGCCCTTTAGGCTTTATAAACATGAGATAGCAGTTTTTCCATTGCCATCACTTCACCTCAGGTTGTGTCAATTAATAGAACATGACCCATATATTTTGATGGACTAAACAAGCTGCTGTCAGCCTGTCAACCTAGGTAAATGTTTGCATAAATGCAGACTACAGGCGTAAGTGAATCAATCATTCTTTTGCCATTGGAAAATCCATATATTTGGCTATTAATACCATTTGTACATTCCATTGATCTACTTGCATAATAGTGCTCGATTACATCTCCCATTTGATTGAATACTGTCTGCCATGTGCTTTAATTTTCACACCCTACTATTTTCTTCAACTTTCTGTTCATGTATGGTCATTGTGCCTTAAGCCCAAATATGGTTAAAGTGATTGCCTGTAGTTTTGTGTCCTAAAGTCCTGTTTACATTTGACGACTCATAGGCAATGTTCAATATTTTATCCTATAAGGGCAGTCCCAATGCTACTTATTGATTTCTGTAGACACTATATATATAGAAACTATGGTTTCAATGGATAGTTTCTACAGAACAATTTTTTATCCAATCACATATATTCTCTCTCCATTCTCTACCAATCACATCCCTTCGTGTCTTGGTTCTCGTGTAGACATGATTTCTAACTTAGATCCGGTTTCTATGATTTTTGCTCTCTCTCTTCAATAACTACATTGTCACATCAGCAAAATGCTTAGGTGGCAGTACAATTAATGTCCATAGAAACTATCAGCTTGTTCGCTTGTTGGTTTCAGCCAACCCAAACCAGCCAGCCAACGATGTTTTTCTCTAAAAAAACAAGCACCAGCCAGCCCAAACCAGCATCAGCACCAACCAGCGAACAGACCCTATGGTTGTTTCTGCATTGGGAGTGCCCTAATAATCGACTACTGCTGCAGTTTTTAATGTAGTTCCCAACAAACCAAATATTTTCATTGGGTGCCAGCAAATATTCTCCAATTTAGTGTTTTTAGTTTTACTTTCAATCCGGTATATATGGTGAAAATCCCATTTCTTTCCTTGCTTTCTGTCCTATTGCTATGCTGCATGTGAGTATGACGTTAACATTATACATTTGCCCATTAGCTAATTTTTAGACATATAAATCATGCTTGCGTATTTAAAATACAGTTTATGAATTAGTACATGTCTTCAGTTGTCTAGAAAAAAAGAACATCAGCTACTGAAAAGCGTATCAGAGAAAGCTTGACCATCACTATTTCTGAATCCTCAAAGCTGTTTTTTTTCCATGCTTACCTGTTTCTGAATCCACTACGCAGTAGCAGATAAGTTTGATGAGGTTCAGATGCTCAGGACCATCAGTCCTGATGCAAATTTGACGCAGCATGGCCAACTATATTTGATTCACATGGTTTCCCAAATGCTGGACGCATATATATAAGTTACATCCGTGTGTTTCTCAAATGGTTTCCCAAACGTTGGACGCAAATATTCTTCGTGACTGTTAATTTCACCAACTTTGTATTTTTGATTAAATGTTACTTTAACATTGATATTTAATTTCACAGTACTGTTATCTTATCATGCGATCCGTATGTTTTTAGTACAAAAGTTTAACTGTCCCGTAGCAACGTACGGGCAAAAAAATGAAGCAAAAAGCGAAGAAAAACTGAAAAAGATAACAAAAATCAGGGGCATTCCAAGAATTGAACTCGTGACCACCGGGACCCTAAGCAAGAATCATACCACTAGACTAAATGGCCACTGTTGCCTTTTTTGTTATAAATGTACTATATGTATCATGTATGCTAAACGGGAACTCGAGAAGCCACAGCTGCCAACAATGGACTTCCAAGGCCACTTTGCCTACATTGAAATTCGAGAGCTTATGATTATTATGCCGGCTCAATTTACCAGCCAGAGCAGTAATTTTATTTTACATTAGAAACATGGATGGATTTAAGTTAAACTGCCCCTTCTTTCATCGTCAACTCGTGAGGCAAAAAAATGTCAAATCGTGTTGCCACTGCCAAAGTGCCAACAATTTTCCACATCACAAAAATCACACTATTTCTCGGCTGGAGCGTAAACGGACGGTTGAGATGATCTCTCACGGAGCCACAGGCCCACAGCTCTCCCATCCCCGTGCTTCGTTTCATCCTCTGCCCCCCCTGCTGGCCTGGCCTGCTCCCATCCCATGGAGCCCGACGCCGCCCAAAACCCTAGCCCCGTCCCGCCGCCCATCTCCGCCTACTACCAGACGCGCGCGGAGCACCACGCCGTCGTCTCCAGCGACTGGCTCGCGCACGCCGCCGCCGCCGCCGCAGCCTTCCCCCCCGGCGCCGATGCCGCCGACGCGGCCGCCCTGCCCCCGCCCCCGTCGTCCCCCGGGGCCGGCGGCGGCGTCATCGAGGAGTTCAACTTCTGGCGCCGCAAGCCCGAGGCCGCGGAGGCGGTGGCCGCCATCATGGCGCTCGCCGCCGTCATCCGCTCCAGCAGGGCCACCACCATGATGGAGCTCGAGATCGAGCTCAAGAAGGCGTCTGATAAGCTCAAGGTTGATAGCCCGGCCGATTTCACCTGCTCGGTTGTTCCGTCGTTCCCGCTTGCTGTGCTTATACGTTATTGGACGCTGTCTGTGGTCATGTTATTAAGCAGGACAGTAAATCGAAATTCCGTTTGCATAAAAGTGGCTCAGACCTTAATTAGCATTTCTGCCCGAGTTTTTAGTGGCACAGTCTCACCTTTATTACCATGCTCTGAATGACTTATTTTGTATAGTTGATTCAATGAAAGTCTGGAAAGCCAAACGCTTGATTGTCATAATCACTGTAATACACAAAAGCCCTCATATTACGCTGTTATAATCACTGAGTACTGACCCCACCACGAGAAGCTTGAGTTGCGTGCCCATCCATTCCTGAACTTTAATGTCACCTCTTGTTTTTTGCACTGTCTTCCTTAATATCTTCTACCACCATATTTTTATCATATTTCTTGGAGTTTCGATCTATCCTTGTGAATGACATATCATTCATTGTGCTGCTCCTGGTTCTGGATTTAATTTCGCGTGTATTTTCTAACTATGGGAATTGACACTAAAAAATGCCTATGTATTTCAGTCCTGGGACGCTACATCCATTTCTCTTTCTGCTGCTTGTGATTTGTTCATGCGGTTTGTAACGAGGACATCACATCTGGAGCATGAGAAGTTTGATGCAGCAAAATCACGCCTAATTGAGCGAGGAGAAAAATTTGGAGAGATATCTTTAAAGGTTATCCGCATATCCAAAACCTCCCGATTCTTATCTAGTTTCTGTCCAAGAATTCATGCCTTTTTTTACTAATGCTTCGGGGGTGATGTTTTTTCAGGCTCGCAAGACAATTGCAATGCTTAGCCAGGATTTCATTTATGATGGGTGTACTATACTTGTCCATGGGTATTCCAGGGTAGTATTGGAAGTTCTAAAGCTTGCTGCATCCAATCGCAAGCTCTTCCGGGTACTATGCACAGGTATAGTGATTTAGTTGCAAGATGTGATAATCTGTTTCTACACAGATAGCTTGATGATGGCATACACATACATTGCATCTAGTGCTATATTTCAAAGGCCTTGTCTAGGCATCTGGGCTGACCCAACTCTCATTGGGGCCTAGTTACGCCTTGTCACCTAGGTGATGAGGCGTACCCAACTCGCCTTGGGTCACCTTTGAAACCATGATTGCATGAAAGTGCATCAAAATGGTTGAAACTAAATTTCTTTTGTACTTTTATTAGGTATATTCTTATCATTAGCTGATGTGTAGTTTTCATCATGATGCATATCACTCTGAAAGTCTGAAGTTTTACATCAAATTTTGGTATCCCATGTTTTTCTAGTTGCTTCCCACATGGCTATAGCTGTTACATGTAGGCAGATGCCTGTGTGTTACTGCCGAACTTCATAGGACTTAGGAATTCCATGCTACTTGAATAGGGGATTGAACTTTATGCACCCTGAATTAATAAATGAAGAGAGGAAGAGTCCTTTATAATGCAACTGTTAAGGAAGGCCTGTGTCATCTATAATCAGTTCTGAATCATGATTTTACATTTTACGTTCTGGCTTAATGCTGTTCTTGCTTCAGGAATAGGAAGCATACATGCATCCATTTATTACTCCATTAGTACGTGCAAATAACATGTTCTGAACCCTAATAATTGTAATGTCTGTTTATCATTTTATTGAACTGCAGAGGGCAGGCCAGACAGAACTGGTTTAAGAATGTCAAATGAACTTGCAGCATTAGGCATCCCTGTTAAGGTTCTAATTGATTCAGCTGTTGCTTATTCTATGGATGAAGTTGACATGGTATTTGTTGGTGCTGATGGGGTTGTTGAGAGTGGAGGCATAATCAATATGATGGGCACTTATCAGATAGCTCTTGTGGCTTATAGTATGAACAAACCTGTTTATGTGGCAGCTGAAAGTTACAAGGTAATGTATGCTATGATAATGTACTTCAATAATATATTAACATTACTTCATTCATGTTATTGAATGAAGTAATGTTAATATATTATTTCATTCAATAACATGAATGAGGTCCCAACGAAGTACGTCGGGCTCATGAAGGACAGGTACAACAATGTTGTGACTAGTGTTCGAACAAGTGATGGAGACACGGATGACTTCTCGATTAGGATATGACTACATCAAGGGTCAGCTTTGAGCCCTTATCTGTTTGCCTTAGTGATGGATGAGGTTACAAGGGACATACAAGGGGACATCCCTTGGTGTATGCTTTTCATGGACGATGTAGTGCTAGTTGATGAAAGCCGGACAGGAGTGAATCAGAAACTGGAGTTATGGCGGGAGACTTTGGAGTCCAAAGGTCTTAGACTCAGTAGAACTAAAACTGAGTATATGAGATGTGACTTCGGCATTACTACTCGGGAGGAGGAAGATATTAGTTTGGAAGGTCAAGTAGTGCCTAGGAAGGATACCTTTCGATATTTAGGATCAATGCTACAGAGAGACGGGGATATTGATAAAGATGTTAGCCATAGAATCAAAGCAGGGTGGATGAAGTGGCGCCAAGCATCTGGTGTCCTATGTGACAAAAGGGTACCACAGAAGCTAAAAGGTAAGTTTTATAGGACGACGATTAGACCTGTTATATTGTATGGTGCAGAATGTTGGCCTACGAAAAGACGACATGTTCAACAGATAAGTGTCGCGGAAATGCGTATGTTGCGTTGGATTTGCGGTCATACAAGAAGGGATCGAGTTCGGAACAATGATATACGTGATAGATTAGGGGTAGCACCAATTGAAGAAAAGCTTGTCCAACACCGGTTGAGATGGTTTGGACATATCCAACGGAGACCTCCAGAGGCACCGGTGCGTAGTGGAATCCTAAGCTAGGATAGTAACGTGAAGATAGGCAGAGAAAGACCGAAGTTGACTTGGGTAGAGGCAATAAAATGAGACTTGAAAGGATGGAATATATCCAAAGACTTAGCCTTAGATAGGAGTGCTTGGAAAACAGCTATTCACGTGTCTGAACCTTGATTGTTTCTGCTGGGTTTCAACTCTAGTCTACCCCAACTTGTTTGGGACTTAAAGGCTTTGTTGTTGTTGTTGTTGGTGTTGTACTTCATTCATGTTATTGCTTTGCATCATTACTTTTGGAATGCAATGAATTTATTAGTGACATACAATGTTTCTTGCTGAATACATGATATGATATGAAATCTGTTAGAGCATCTCTGGGAGTTTTGTAAACAACTCCTTATTTTGATTTTTTTTAGCAAAAAGGGAAAAAAATGCTCTCCAACAGTTTGGTAAAAGGGCTCCTTAAAAATAAAAAGTTGTCAAATATCCTCTCCAACTTGTAAGTTTTCCCAGTTGAGACTAATTCCTTATCTTCTCTTTGCCCTGTCGTTTTCTCGGGAGATCGGAGTAAATTGGATGCATGATAAATTAAGAAAATAAATGGTTCCAAGTGAGAAAGCGGTAAGAGACAAAGAAACTATTAAAAAAAGGTTTGGTTGGTTACAAATAGTTCGGGGGTTCCCAATGCAAAATCGTTTAGGATGCTATTATAGGAGATTGTTGGAGACAAAATTTAAGGTTGCTATTTCTTCTGTTAACTTAGATTTATTAGTGTGGCAAGTAAACTATACCAAACTCCTGGAGATGCTCTTAGAGAATGTTTATAACCTTTAAGACTATTTTCAGTTATTAGCTTATTACACTTTGTGTTGATGTTGGAAGTTAAAACCTTATAATTATTATTATGATACTAACGTTGTGTATTTTGATGGTCAATTTGTCACTCTAACATGATGCTGCTGCATGCAATTATCCTCTGATAATGTTGCCTGTGTCTTTTTCACTCTTGCAGTTTGCTCGGCTATATCCCTTGGATCAGAAGGACATGACACCAGCTCACCGACCAATAGATTTTGGAGTCCCAGTACCCACTGGGGTGGAAGTGGAGACATCTGCAAGAGACTACACACCTCCTCAATATCTCACACTTCTCCTGACGGATCTTGGTGTTCTGACGCCTTCTGTTGTTAGTGATGAGCTCATCCAATTGTATCTATGATCTTTGCTGTGGCCTGCAGATGCTATTGTTTCAATGGCATGCTACATACTGCAGTTGAATCCAGGGTTTGTCCTATCAGTTTTGACTATGATGTATGCCTGCCTTTATTGTGCTGATGCAATGTTTAGAAGAATTTCCCATAACAGTTATGCTGAGAGAAGTTAACAGTTTTGTGAGAGCTTAAAGTACAACGATTGATGCGAATCTGCCCCAGACCATTTTCGGTAATAACCCTATTTGTAGGATGTAGCAGAATATGAATCCATTAGTATTGCCTATCCTTGTATGCATGCTGCAAATATAATTTACACAAGCTATTAGCTGAACAGGTAAAATGTTGATAGCTTCAGCTGCCTGTTGCTTCTGATTGAATGGATTGGAATTGAGTAACCGACGACGCCTAATACATTGAAGACAACAAGGATGGGTGCAAGTTTTTTAAGTTGTACATTATTATTAGGCCGCACTCGGCTGACGATCATTGAATCACAGCTATGAATTTTACACCATTGTCAACAATGCATGGCAGCTGGAACAATAGTATATGGCAGTCTGAGATTCTCTGATGGGTTGTGGTTGTACAAACATATACTAGCATCTCTGGTGACTGGCGGTGAGAATGCAAACAATCCATAATCGTAAGAGCAACCTACAGGAGTTGAGATCCAATTCAGCAACATTCGGGAAAAGGAAACATTACGACCCAAAAGGCAAATTCAATACCATTGTTTGCAAGTGAGAAATAACTAATGTGTAAAGCAAATCAGGATCTAAGTAGTTTTGAGACAGGAAGTACAAACCTAATAAATGTCTTATTTCTCGTTGCACTAGCATTATAATACAGAAATAATTTCTCAATTGGCTATCCATTACGGTTGTCCTTCTATCTTAAGCAAGGCAGCAAATTTTCTCTTCAATACAAAAGTTTGGATCGTACAAAGGTTTTTTCCAATGCAAAACCAATCTTTTTGTGATTTAGTCAGTAAGGAAAACAGCATTCGATTCCCTAAAAATTTGTAGCAAAGCTTAGATGGCCCAGTGTCCTTGAAGATAAGTTGGATTGCTGGACTATGGTGATATGCCTACTCCTGAAAGTAATGTAGTTTGTGGATCACAACTACTATCATTTTCTTGGGCCCAATTGAGACCATAACTGAAACTTCTTAATTACCACACTTAGTGTTGGAGTCCAAATTACGAAGGAATCAACTTGCCTGCTCTCCACCATCATGGAATTGAAGCAACTTCTAGCAAAAGTCTTGACTGCTGATAGCATGTTTCAAGCACAAAAGTGCCTCTTGATAGCATATTTCCAAGAGTTTAGCTCTGATCATAGATGATATTTTCAAAATTAAAATTATTATCTTTGTATGTAAAGTGCAAGAAGAATATAACTATATGCAAAGTATCTGTGAACTTGCAGAGAACAGGTAAAGCTTTATTTAGCTCTAAATCTCCATAATTACAACATTTTTTTATTTTTTTGTTCAGACCCTAAGAACCATTTAAATGTTTCAGTCATTTGAGTTAGATCATTTGACCTGCGTTAAGGCTTTTAGGTGCTTCTTTTCATCAAGGGAAACAAATAACAGATAAAAATAGTGCTGTAAAAACTGTAGGTTCTGAAGTAGATTCAAACACATTTTTTTTCAGAAGCTCTAATTCATCAAGTAATTAGGAGGCAGTGGTCATACTTTCCTTCACAATATAATACTATGTACATATGATGCTTTTTTTCGAAGTCAACAATAATAACTTAGTTTCTGTAACAACATTATGTACACCATACATTCTAGGGAATTTCTGCAATCGATATTAATACACAATTTGGCAGCACTAATCTGGGATGTCATGTTATATTGTCTAAATAAAGTTGGGTTAACTACTTGATTTCAACTTGCAGTCAGAAGCAAGGTAATAAACGATGTAGCCATTAACTTTCCTTTTTTTTACCACTGGGGCATGGCATAACATATATTTTGTAACTAATAGAATGCGGTAAGTCAAATATTTGCTTTTTACAACTCATTAACATTTCATTAAAAAGATAGAGAAATTGAAGGTTACCTTGATAATGATGGTCATCTAGATGTTTATCCTCGTCCTTGAGATCACCCAGTCGTTGCTGTAGGCTCTTGGGAAGTAACTTTATACCAGGACAGGACATGATAATGATAGTAAGAAACCTGAGAGATGAGTATACTTGAGGCCCGTTTGGTAAGGACACCAGGCTTTCGCAATTGCAAAGACGGAGCTTTTCCAGCATTGCGAGCTCTACTAAGAAAGGTTCCAGTGATTTCAAGCTCCAGCAGTCCACAGATTTTTAATTTTTGGACGGCATCCAGCTGCCCTGAAAGGGTTTGAAGTTTGCTGCATTGTTTAAATTTCAAAGTCTTGATGGACAGAGGAAGATCAAGAATCTCTGACAAGCCATCGCAGTCGGAAGATATGTCTAGATATTCTAGACAAGGAAGGAAGTGATGTTTGGTTGATGATGAGAGCTTAGCAACTGGCGTGGATGCCGTGGCGTCGCTGCAGGAGCCCGAGCCTGGAATTAATGCTGATTTGTCGTCCTGTGCTGCAGCAACACCTTGTGCACTCGTCAACATCATGCTAGTATCCAGCTGCTTACTGAATGCGATGGACTCCAGCTTAGGACATCCGTCAATAGTTAATGACTTGGGTAGCACACTGGTGGGACCTCTACCAAACATGCACAATTTCGTATCTCCAGAGACTCCAGGCGTGGCAGTATTACACAGCTCCGTTCGGGCATAGACTGCTCAGAAGAAGCGTGTTTGCGTCCTGTTAGATTGTGGCATCCCCAAATTGTTAAGCTCCTCAAGGATTCCAGGCTCTGGAACACTTCCTCTGGCCAGTGGACAAGAGCATCGCAGGCCCGAATTTGCAAATCCTCAAGCTTCACTAAACATGCCCAAAGCGCCAGAGCACTTGACTGAGAGAAGAAAACGTCGCACCCGCTTAAGTCCATAACCGTGAGAGGGGAAGGGGATTTATTGTGATTCCGTTTCTCCTCACCATCCACCAATTGAAGCAAGCTGTCGCCATCCAGCCATGCTGCTTCTCTGTCGTCATCGATATGCACGACCGGTTTGGGCCTCGTTTAGTTGCGCCCGAATTTGGCGCCGGTAAAGTTACTGTAGCATTCCGTTTGTATTTGGTAATAATTGTTCAAACGTTCACTAATTAGGCTTAAAACGTTCGTCTCGCAAAGTACAACCAAATTGTGCAATTAGTTTTTGATTTCGTCAACATTTAATACTCCATGCATGTACCGTAAATTTGATGTGATGGGAAATCTTCTTTTTATATAGTGTCAAAATTTGGATTCTGGAGGAACTAAACGTGCCCTTGGACAACGACGAAGCAGTGATGATGCAGCTTGCTACCTCTATGGCCATTTGTGGATTGCCTTGTCGGATCTTCAATACACTTAGGGCCTGTTTAGATTCCAAAAAATTTTACGCAGTCTACATTGAATCTTGCGGCACATGTATGGAGTACTAAATGTAGATAAAAAAAAAACTAATTGTACAATTAGGTGAGAAATCGCGAGACGAAACTTTTGAACCTAATTAGTCCATAATTAGACACTAATTATCAAATACAAACGAAATGCTACAGTGAACCAAAATCCAAAAATTTTTGGATCTAAACGGGGCCTTAGATTTGGTGCTTGAGGGAGACTAGTCAACTCTGGGCACCACAAAATTACTAGCTTCTCCTAGAGGTAGCAAGCTTCAGGGAGACTAATCAAGCCGAGGAAATGTCACCTCTTCTCCTAGAGTTCCTTGGACTGCCTCCCATCTCTGAAAGGCTGGCAAAACATATAATACTAATTCCTTCAGCGCTGGAAATGCCGAGTGCCACACAGTATTAATAACTCCGCCGGAAGGTTCCTTAATAATTGATGCTTTTGGTAATGCAGTCAGCCTTGCACAATCACAGATTGTCAACTTCTCAACCTTGTAAAGTAATATGCTGCTTTTCCTGTACGCGCGACAGGGGCAGGCGTCGAAAGGACTCCCCTGCTATTGCACTATAGCCGCGGCAGGGGTAGGCGTCGAAAGGCTCCCTTGCCGCACTATAGCCACAGCAAGGGCAGACGTCAAAGTCAGCCCTGCTGTTATATCTAGTCAATGTAGCAGCATGACAGTCTGGCATGTCTGTGTATAAGGATTAGATGTGTAGAGTTGTATATATAGCTTCATACTACAACTCAATAAAGATAGTGAGTTCAGTTTTGCTATCTCCTCTGCAGAGCTCTGGTCAACGCTGGTGCTTATGCTGTGTGTGTGCGCTTTGTTCTCTTCTTCCACCAGCCGTAGTGTGTGGTCGGCAACGACGGTGAGTGGTCGGCTCACCCGTGCGGGAGATACAGGGGCCAACAACTGGTATTAGAATCGTACAAGCGCCGTCGCCAGACTAACCGCTGGCATTGACGGACGGTTTGGAGATGGGCGACAGCAGCGGCGCTGTTGTGGCTGCCCAGCCACGACAGGAGGTCGTCGTGCGCACGGTGCGGGAGGTCAACGGCACCAGTTGGCCGACGCTGACTCGCATCAACTATGGCGAGTGGGCGGTGACCATGAAGGTCAAGCTCAGAGCCCGACGGCTCTGAAATGCCATTGACAAAGGCACCGACAACGAAGAAGACGATATGTCAGCGTTGGAGGTTATCCTCGCTGCTGTGCCAGCGAAGTAAAGGGAGCCGCCGGGGATGAAGTACTCTGCTAAGGAGGCGTGGGAGGCCATTGCAGCGATGCGCGTCGGCTCCGACCGCGCAAAGAAGGCGACGGCCCAGCTGCTGAAGCAGGAGTACGCCACCCTTAAGTTCAAGGATGGTGAGTCGGTGGAGGACTTCTCCCTCCACCTGCAGTCGCTCATCAGCAAGCTAAGAAGCCACGGCGTCACCATCGACAAAGAAGAGGCTGTCTCCAAGTACCTCCACTCCATGCCAGTGAAGTACATCCAGATCAATCTCTCCATAGAGACGATGCTGGACTTGTCCACCCTTACCATTGAGGATGTGACAGGCCATCTGCGGGCGGTGGGTGAGCGCATGGAGCAGGCCACAACAACCACAGACAGCGGCAAGCTGCTGCTGACAGAGGAGGAGTGGGCTGCCCGGATAAAGAAGTCCGGGGAAGCCTCCTCCAGCAGCGGTGGCGATGGCAAGCACCGTGGCAAGACTTCTTCGGAGAAGAAGAAGAAGGTCGACCCCAACGCCTGCCGGCGCCGTGGGAAGACGGGCCATTGGGCAAAAGAGTGCCCAAATCGCAAGTAGAAGAAGAAGGCTGAGGCTCATTTAGCACAGGCTGATGAGGATGATGAAACCACTCTCCTGATGACGACGTTCTGTGCACTGCATGACGTTGAGGCCAAGGAGAAAGGAGAGGTGATGACGGTGGAAGGGCACGGCAAGGCTCTGAAGGCTGTCAACCTCAACGAACCACGTGCCCAAGTCCACCTCGGACGTGTGGGCGGCGAGCAGGAGCAGCGGTGGTACCTGTACCCCAGCGCCAGCAACCACATGACGGGCTCCAAGGCAGCCTTCTCCGAGCTCGATGGCAACATGACCGGCACGGTGAAGTTCGGTGACAACTCAAGGGTGGAGATCCGAGGTCGTGGCACCATCATCTTTAGGTGCCAGAATGGCGAGCACCACGCGCTGACGGATGTGTACTACATCCCACAGTTGCGTTCAAGCATCGTCAGCATCAGGCAGCTGGACGAGCGCGGATGCGAGGTACTGATCGAGAGTAGGATCCTAAAGATTCGGGATCAAGAGCGGCGTCTTCTTGCGAAGGTAAAACGCTCACGTAATCAATTGTACCTGCTCGACTTGAAGGCGGAGCAGCCGGTATGCCTGGCAGCATGGCACACCGAGGAGCCATGGCTATGGCATGTCCGGTTTGGCCATCTTAGCTTCGACGCGCTCGGTCGACTAGAGAAGATGGTCCGAGGGCTTCCCCACATCAAGCACGCAGGCGAGCTGTGTGACAGCTGCCTGGCCGGGAAGCAAAGGAGGCTGCCGTTCCCAAAGGCGGCCAAGTATCGCGCGACGGATGCTCTCGAGCTCATCCACGGCGATCTCTGCGGGCCAATCACGCCTGCCACAAACGGTGGTCGGCAGTACTTCCTCCTGCTCATGGATGATTGCAGTCGCTATATGTGGTTGCAACTCCTGACGAGCAAGGACGAGGCAGCGGAGGCGATCAAGAAGTTCAAGGCGCGTGCGGAGACGGAGAGCGACAAGAAGTTGCGCGTGCTGTGGATTGATCGCTGCGGTGAATTCACTTCGGTGGAGTTCGCTGCGTACTGCGCGGATCAGGGTATGGTGCGACACCACACCATGTCATACTCGCCACAATAGAATGGCGTGGTGGAGCGGTGGAACCAGATGGTGGTCGGCATGGCTCGATCCATGATGAAGGCCAAAAGCATGCCGACAAGGTTCTGGGGTGAGCCGGTGACCACGACGGTGTTCATCCTCAACCACGCGCCCACCAAGGCCGTAAAGGGCAAGACGCCGTTCGAAGCTTCATATGGGCGCAAGCCGAGCGTGTCCTTCCCCCGAACATTCGACTGCATCGGCCACGTCAGAAAGACAAAGCCGGTCCTCACCAAGCTGGAGGACAGGAGCACACAGATGGTGCTCCTAGGCTACGAGAAAGGTACCAAGGCGTACCGGCTCTATGACCCACGTGGAGGCAAGGTGGTTGTCTCGCGTGACATCGTGTTCGATTAGAAGACAGCCTGAGACTGGGACAGTCCGGGCATGGGGGAAGCTGGCGGCTTCACCAGCACCTTCGTCATCGAGCACTTGGTCATCTACGGTGGTGGAGATGCTGGAGAGGAGGTGCTGACCACTCCAGCAACAGAGCCGAGCACTCCTGGGATGGTGCCGAGCACTCTAGGAGGGGTGCCGAGCACTCCAGGAGTGGTGCCGAGCAGTCCTACAGTGGTGCCGACCACTCCAGGACGGGTACCGAACGCTCCCGTAGAGGAGCCGAGAGGTCTTGCAGTGGTGCCGACCACTCCAAGACTAGTGCCGAGCACTCCGGGAGGGGTGCTGACCACTCTAGGAGTGGTGATGAGCGGTCTAGGAGTAATGTCGAGCACTGCAGCGGTGGTGCCGAGCACTCCAGGTGCTGTGCCGACCACTCCAGCAGAACAGGGGACTCCATTGACGCCGATCAAGTTCGTCTCACCTCCAAGCGACATCACCGAGTTCGTGGATACCTTCCATGACGGTGAGGAGGTGCGGTTCTGCAGGCTGGACAACATCGCCGGCGGCATAGGGTCCTCAGGCCTAGCGAGTCAGCTGCTCAATGACCTAGAGCTGCTTCTCGTCAGTGTAGAGGAACCACCTATGTTCGCGCTGGCTGAGCGCGATGCAAATTGGTGACGAACGATGCTGGAGGAGATGAAGGCAATCGAGGAAAACGAGACTTGGGAGCTCGTCGATCCACCTCCAAGATGCCGTCCGATTGGCCTGAAGACTGAAGTGGGTGTACAAGGTCAAGTGGGATGAGCACGCCACCATTATCAAGCACAAGGTGCCCCTCGTCGCTCGAGGCTTTGTCCAGCTCGAGGGCATCGACTTCGAGGAAGTGTTTGCGCCAATAGCGCGCATGGAGTCTATCCGACTACTGCTGGCTTTGGCAGCAGCGAAGGACTGGTGCGTCCATCACCTGGACATAAAATCGGCCTTCCTCAACAGCGAGCTGGCGGAGACGGTCTTCATCAGGCAACCTTCGGGTTTCGCCATCAAGGTAGTGGAGCACAGGGTGCTTCGACTGCGAAAGGCGTTCTATGGGCTGCGACAGGCTCCGCGAGCGTGGAATGCCAAGCTTGACGCCACGCTAGGCGAGCTTGGGTTCACGCGATGCGCAACCGAGCACACGCTCTACACACGGCGATGGGGAAGTAGGAGCTCATCGTCGACGTGTATGTGGACGACTTGATCGTCACCGACGCGCGTGCAGAGGACATCGACAGCTTCAAGCACAAGATGGTGGCTCATTTTCAAATGAGTGATCTCGGCGCGCTATCCTACTACCTCGGCATCGAGGTGAGACAGGGGAAGGAGGCGCTCCTGCTCGGTCAGAGTGCGTACGCCTCGAAGTTATTGGAGCGGAGTGGCATGGCTGAGTGCAAGCCGTGCGTAACTCTGATGGAGGAGCGGCTGAAGCGGACAAAGGCTAGTACCACGGCGAAGGTAGATGCAACACTCTACGGAGCATCGTCGGTGGTCTGCGCTACCTAGTCCACACAAGGCCGGACATTGCGTTCGCCGTGGGCTACGTCAGCCGCTTCATGGAGGATCCCGAGAGGATCATTGGGCTGCGGTGAAGCGGCTACTGTGCTACGTCAAGGGGACGGTGGATCAGGTGATCGTCTTCCCCAAGACCGACGGAAGTAGGCTGCAGCTCACTGTGTTCAGTGATACAGACATGGCGGGGGACATCGACGGACGGCGGAGCACCTCTGGCGTGCTCGTCTTCCTCGGGTCGGCTCTAATCTCATGGCTGTCGCTGAAACAGAAAGTGGTGGCGCTGTCCACATGCGAGGCACAGTACGCGACGATGGCCACAGCGGCGTGTCAAGCTATGTGGCTGCGCCGGCTGCTGGGCGAGCTGACCGGTGTGGAAGCTCACCCACCAACACTGATGGTGGACAACCAGCCCACCATCGCCCTCGCGAAGAATCCGGTTCTCCACGACCGGAGCAAGCACATCGACGTCAAGTTCCACTTCCTCAGGGACTATGTCGATGGAGGGCACATCGTTATCAAGTTCATCGAAACTAGTCGGCAACTCGCGGACGTCTTCACCAAGCCCCTCAGCCGTCTTCGGTTCACAGAGCTAAAGAAGATGATCGGCATGGTGGAGATTTTAGGGTTAAGGGAAGAATTATAAAGTAATCTGCTGCTCTCTCCTGTACGCGCGGTAGGGGCAGGCGCCGAAAGGGCTCCCCTGCTGCTGCACTGTAGCCGCGGCAGGGGCAGGCGCCGAAAGACGCCCCTGCCGCACTGCAGGGGCAGGCGCAAAAGTCAGCTCTGCTGTCACATCTAGTCACTGTAGCAGCATAGCAGCCTGACATGGCTGTTTACTATGATTAGATGGTTAGAGTTGTATATATAGCTTCCCACTGCAACTCAGTAAAGAGAGTGGGTTTAGTTTTGCCATCTCCTCTGTAGAGCTCCGACCAACGGTGGTGGTTGTGCTGTGTGTGCACGTTCTGTTCTCCCTCCCTCTTCTTTCACCAGACGTAGTGTGTGGTTGATAACGATGGTGAGCGGTCGGCTAACCCGTGCGGAAAATCCAGGGGCCAACAAACCTGAGAAAATATTGGTTCTTCTCCTTGTACCTTGTTATTTAGGAACCACCATGTCTCAAAGTTTAGCATCCGGTCCAAAGAAAGCTCCTTCAGTTCCTTAAACGGCGTGACGGGTGCATCACCGCTGCACAGGCAACTAAGACTTTGCAATCTCCACAACTCGAGAACCTGTAGAGCTGGTAACCGCCACAGTGGAGGAAGTTCCTTGAGCTTCTCACAATCCGATAGTGTAAACTTCACCATTTGTTGCAATGTATTCATCCATGTTGGATAAGTGCCGCGACTATTGCCATATATACCTAGAACCTTCAGCGCGTCATGAGGCTTGAGGGCCTCCAGCACCTTATGATTGTCTTGTTCCTCTTCCTCCTTTTCTAGAGACGACGTCCATCTCAATGTCAATCGGGATAGCTCTTTCTTGTTCCCAAGGTCTGCTGCTTTTGCATCTGCTTCTATCACATTCTCTAGCTGGCTTAGGTCTAGTGGACCACCAAGCTGGTCTAACTGACAAAGCTCTCTCACATTACTGCAACCAGAGCCAGTACCTGCTACAAAGCATGTAAGCGTCTGTAGGGAAGTGAGGCGTCCAAACTCTGAAGGCATGCTCTTTAATTTTTCACATCCATGACGGAGGGCAGTCATATACTTTATTTCCTTTGGAAGTTGTCTCAAATTGCCGCAGTATGAAAGGTCCAGTGTTTGCAGATTATATAAGATGCTTATTTCTTCAGGAAGTGCTTTGATAAAATTACTATTCGAGAGATCAAGGTACCTTAGTTGATGCAGATACTTTGGTTTTAAGAATGAACCTCGGTTGATCCTTAATGCATGAATAGATCTGTATTTTGATAAATGCTTCAGATATTCATATGCATGTCCATCATATATCAGTGTTTGGACAGCCATAGATCCTTTCTCTAGACAGCCATTCAGAGTCGTTTCTGGTACATCATCAGATATAAATAAATGTCGAGCAGAATATGGAAATTTCTCACTTTGACTTGGCTCTGTAAATATGGTAGCACATTCTGTTCCCATAGAAGACTGTGCAACATCATGCATAAGATCATGAATCTTGCAAGTAACTCTAGGAGCCTTATTGTCATGGACTTCAAATGGGAGTTCCTTCACATGTTCAAAAAATGACCTTGACACCAGGTCCATGAAGATTTGTTTACCAGTGATCTCAGGACTCACTCCATGCTGCTCTGAAATAAAACCATTGGCCATCCAAAGCATTGTTAAATAATCTGCTGCTCCCCTCTATGAACGCACGGCAGGGACAGGCGCCGAAAGGCTCCCTGCTGTTGCACTGTAACTGCTGTAGGGGCAGACGCCGAAAGGCTCCCCTTTGGCATTGTAGTCACAGCAGGGGCAGGCGTCAAAGTCTGCTCTGCTGTCACATCTAGTCACTGTAGCAATATGGCAGCCTGACATGTCTGTGTACTAGAATTAGATGGGTAGAATTGTATATATAGTTTTCCACTGCAACTCAGTAAAAAGAGCGAGTTTAGTTTTGCCATCTCCTCTGCAGAGCTTCGGCCAACGCTGGTGCTTGTGTTGTGTGTGAGTGTGCTCTGTTCTCCCTCCCTTCTTCTACCTCTAGCCATAGTGTGTGGTCGGCATCGCTGGTGAGTGGTAGGCTCACCCGTGCCGGTGATCAAGGGGCCAACAAGCATTGCCTCATATGTGATGGCAACCCATTATAGCTGAGCTTGAGTATCGGTAAAATTTCAGTTTCGTCATCGCATATGGCGCTTTTGCTCAATACAGCCTTCCATTCTTGCACACTGGCCTTGGTACGAAGTAGAGATCCCACGGCTGTAGCAGCCAAAGGAGATCCAGCACATCTCTTTGCAATAGCACCAACCATTTCAACGAGCTTAGCATCCCTTTCCTTTTTTGAACCGAATGCTCTTGCCTCAATAATTTCCTTGATGGAGTCTTCATGTAATCCTGTGATACTATAGGGCTCATCAGTTGTGCCCATTAATTTAGCAACTACTTGATCACGAGTTGTTGTCAGCACTGCACTGCCGTTGCTGCCATGTTGTAGGCAGGATTTCAGCTTTCCCCACTTATTGGCATCACGGTTCCATACATCATCCAAGACAAGGAGGTACCTCTTCCCGCTCACTGCTTCTTTAAGTCTATCCAGTTGTGATTTTTCACTTTTATCACTGCTGCTCCCCAGTGGTGATTTTTCACTTTTATCACTGTTGCTCTTCTCTTTTGCTTTTGCTTCAACTATACTTTTAGCTACTAAATCAACTTCAAAGTTGTCAGAGACACATACCCATAGTTGCAACTGAAAATGCTTCTTAACTCCAGGGTCATTGTACACAAGCTGAGCTAAGGTAGTCTTGCCCAGGCCCCCCATTCCAACGATGGGAAGGACCATAAGCTGCGAGTCGCTCACTTGATCACCAATCAATTTGTTAACAACCTCTTCCTTCTCTTTGCCTCTGTATTTGCTCGCAATTTCCTGGTGGTCAATGATGTTTGACTCTGTCTGCCTCCAGTCCTTAGGCATTGGTGGCTGTGGTCGGAATTTGAACCTAAATACATGCATCTCTGTGATGAGGAAGGACCATAAGCTTTCGGGCCTTCCCTGTGGGCTGCGGCCTGCTCCTCTGCGTCAGCGATCACGTCCAGGATGGCAGGCAGCTTGCGTTTGAGGATCTCGTGCTGCTCCTCCATGCCCTCCATCACCTTGTATTGGTCCAGGAGGTAGCTGGAGGCCTTGTCCTTCAGCATGGACACGAGTGGCCCGACCACCATGGTGGCCAGAACCTCTGCCATCGGAGCGCTTAGAACACACAACACACGCGAGGGCAGGGTGTACGCAGAGAAGTGTGGTTGCAGGATGAAGATGAGGATGGGTTCAGCAACTGATTTTGAGGAAAATGGGAACTGATAATTAATGTGAGCTCTGACCTTGCTTAGTGACAACTAGTATCACGTTGACAGCTGGACAGATGACTGATCGGGGCACATAGATTAACCGACCCATGTGAGAGCATGTGCGTTTTGCACTACAAAACATCCACTTGCATCTTGATTCTCGATGCCCAGCGGTTGACAAGGGAGCGCAAGATTAGTCTAGTCACAAATCATCTTGATTCTCGGTGCCCAGCGGTTGACCGGAATCAGTCAAGGTGATAGATGTGCTATCATTGGCCATGCGTGAAAAACTTTTTTCAGTAGTGAAAAATCTCTGGGATGTCTCACAGAAAGAAAAATGTACTCATGGTATCATTAGCCTTAAAAACCCTGACGATGCATGCCATCATCCTGTGCCAATTTTATGATCCATATTACATTGTTTGTCCATTTATTAAAAAAAAAGAGTTTTGCTCCAATGGTCCTTTCCATGGAAACTGCACATATCTTAAAGCATCTAAGTAATTATTTTAATTAATTATGCCCTGATAATTATTTGGCCCGGCCCTACCCTTCCATAGATCGTGGCCCGCCCATGCCCACAGGACCAGCGCGCGCGGACATGTTCGTGTGAGCTATTCCGGCCTCGCTGTCGTCGGTGAGCGTCAGGTACGCCCAGAGGGAGGCAGCTTCGCCTGTACGTAGTACGGGAGCTCGACGTCCTTCCTGTTCGCATCCTACTCCAAGCGCCTCATGGGTCATGGCGTCCATCCAGATAGTTCCTGTCGCTCGGTGCGCCGGCAATGGCCGTGACCCTATCGGTCCTTGCAGGACCTCGTCCAGGATCAGCTGGTCGGCTACACACCCGGACGGGGAGTGGTACCTTACATGAGCAAGTTGACTCCAAGCGTCTTCTATACATGCTTACAGCCACACCGGGCCCCAAGATCAACCGAACGCGTGCTCGCCGGCCGGTGCCGTCGTCGCAACAACCTCACACGTCCAAGCTGGCGATCGACCTACTGACCTACATCAACGCCCAGCTCATTGGCATGCTGGCCATACACTGTCGTCTCATATGCTCCAACCAGGCAACCAGGGAACGCGTGCCATTCGTGTTGTGTTTCATCGAGCATCCTGAGGAAGGCCGGGGATGATTGCGCCGCGGCCATGCGCGAGTCAAAATAAAAACTTGCCGACCCGTGCCTATCGGATCGGAGGATGAGATCCAAAATAATTGATGGGCATGGGCTGGGCTTGGCCTGGGTCGAGGAGGATAATACCCATCTCAAAATTAATTAAACCAATTACTTGGATGCTTCAAGATTCGTGCAGTTTTTATGGAAAGGACCACTGGAGCAAAACTCAAAAAAAAAACTTTGGGTGTTGGTTCATACATAACTTTCGAGATGATCTCACGCACGTCGGGGAGAGCTCAACAGCTGGATATAAAGTCAATAGAGTAATCTTCCACTTGTTGTTCCATTTACACAATAATATATATATATATATATATATATATATATGATATCATTTACGGTACCATTAGTCATTAAAACAATGATGATGCTGCCATCCTATGCCACAATCGATGGTCAATATAACTTCGGGGGCAGGAGCAGGATGGCAGGTGTACCCACCTTGTTTCACGGTTTCATACATCACCATCGATGCTTTCACGTAGGATGGAGAGAGCTCAACAGCTGGATATAATTCAGTTAATTCCTTTGTCCTATCACAGTAAAGAAATATATTCAGGACATCATTAGTCGTAAAAACGTATCACTGAAGATGACATCTCATGTGCCAATTGGATGATCAGTAACATAACATTGCTTTGGGTGTTGGTCTATACATCACTATCTAGATGATGCCACATGCTACTATTACAGAAAACAATTTCGCAACTGCCGGCTTGTCAGAGAACGCTTGTGATACCGCCGGCAGCTTACGTTTGAGAGGATCTCATGCTGCTGCACCATGCCCTCCATCACCTTATTCTGGTCTTGGATCTCCTTCACCATGAACATCAGTGGCCCAACCACCATGGTGGCCTTAAGCTCAGCCACGCTGGAGCGCCTAGAACACATGACACTGTTGACTGATAAGCCTATTGCCGGATATGTATAGTAGGCTAGCTGTTTTCGTTTTTCAGACTTTCCTCAGTTAGCATAGTTAGCTGCGCACATCCGACTCATCATGTACGTTTTTCAGACTCATCATGTACGTCGAGACGCTCGACGCTATGGGTGTCGACCGAGCGCGCATCCGGCCAACCGGAGCGCCTTTCCATGGCATTGTGCCTGGAAAGCAGGCCGTGCCGCTTGGGCAGATCGACCTACCCATCACCTTCGGGGGTCCGTCCAACTACAGGATGGAGACCCTCACCTTCGAAGTGGTTGCGTTCCATGGAACCTACCACGCCGTCCTGGGACGACCGTGCTACGCGAAGTTCATGGCCGTCCCCAACTACACCTACCTCAAGCTGAAGATGCCAGGCCCAGGCGAGGTCATCACCATCAGCACCTCCTTCCAGCGTGCCTACGAGTGTGAGGTCGAGTGCTGCGATCACGCCGCAGCGATCGTCGCCTCTAGAGAGCTCGCGACCCTCAGGAAGGAGGTTGCCGAAGAAGCATCCGACCCCAAGAGGTCGACCGGGTCTTTCGAGCCGGTGGAGGGCTCCAAGGAGGTCCTCATTGACCCCGGCAGCCCCGAGGGCAAGGTGGTGCGCATTGGCACCACGCTTTCCTCCAAATTGGAAAGCACGCTCGTCGGCTTCCTCTGTGCTAACAGAGACATCTTTGCGTGGAAACCCTCGGATATGCCGGGCATTCTGAGGGAAGTCGTCGAGCACGCCTTGAAGATCCACCCAGGCTCCAAGCCGATGAAATAGTGCCTATGTCGCTTCGACGAGAGGAAACGTAGGACCATCGGCGAGGAGATCACAAAGCTTTTGGCGGCCGGATTCATCAAGGAAGTGTACCACCCAGAGTGGTTAGCCAATCCTATTCTTGTATGAAAAAAGAGTGGGAAATGGAGGATGTGTGTTGACTACACAATTCTAAACAAAGCATGCCCAAAGGATCTGTTTCCTTTGCCGCGCATAGACCAAATAGTTGACTCTACCTCAGGGTGCGAAAGCCTCTGCTTCCTTGATGCGTACTCCGGGTACCATCAAATCGCGATGAAAGAGTCCGACCAGCTCGTGACATCTTTTATCACCTCCTTTGGATTGTTCTGCTACATCACAATGTCGTTCGGTCTGAAGAACGATGGGGCTACGTACCAACGTTGTATGCTCAAGTGTTTAGGGGACCTCATAGGGCGGACCGTTGAGGCCTACATGGACGACATCGTGGTCCAATCCAAACGGGCTGACCACCTCGTAACCGGCCTTGAGTAGACCTTCACAAAACTCTGAGCAAACGACATCAAACTCAATCCTGAGAAGTGCATTTTTGGGGTCCCGAGGGGTATGCTGATCGGTTTCATCGTCTCCGAGCGTGGCATAGAAGCCAACCCAGAAAAGATCTCGACCATCACGAGGATGGGCCCGATTCAGAACATGAAGGGGGTACAACGAGTTATAGGGTGCCTCACTGTGCTTAGCCGCTTCATCTCGTGCCTTAACGAATGAGGTCTCCCCCTTTATCGATTTCTGAAGAAGGCCGACCACTTCGAATGGACATCCGAGGCCAAGGAGGCACTTGACACGGTCAAGCAGCTTCTAACGAAGGCCCCGATCCTGGTTCCTCGTATCGATGGAGAACCTCTTCTGCTCTACATTGCGGCAACCACACAAGTTATTGGAATGCAAACTGGTTGCATAGCCACTAAGTTTGCCCACCAAGCACCTGCTGCTCTTTGAAGTTGCTGGGTGGCAAACACAGGTTTCTGAATCTCCGTGCAGGGAATAAGATCAAATTTCTGCTCCATAGTCTGAAGCCAATCATCAGCCTCTAGTGGTTCATCTACCTTGGTGAACACCGATGGTCTTGTATCTGTAAAATCTACATACGTAGCCTCCTGCCTATTATGATTACGACCATGGTTTCCTTGCACCATATTCTGATTACTCTAAGCTATCCCTCGAAGCAATCGAGCATTTTTAACAGTCACATTGACAAGGGCGGCGATAGCATCAGCTAGATTCGGTGGAACTGGTGGCGGATCAAGAATGCCGTCCTCATCTTGTGAAGTACCAGGAATATGCGAACCCCGCGTACGACGCATCTATTCATAACAAACTAAACTTTACTCACAAGTCTTTATTGAATTGCAACAAGAGCTTACTCCAAAACACATTACATAGGGTTTACTAATTTATACACAAGACCGCATCTAAACAAGACTACTAACTTTAACTAGAACTAACTATTATACAACTCTACTCGTCTCCTTGATCACCTCAAACTTCGGGGTCGGTATCCATTTCGGAAATATTTCCGCCCTCATTATCACTTTCATCGATCATCACTAATTCTTCCAGATCTTCTTCTTCTTCCTCTTCCGATTCACTATCATCGGCAAGGATAACACCTGAGTCCATTGCATCAGCTTGAGGTTCATGATTTGGATCAGGAGGTTGCTTAGCCTATGAACTTCTTCATGCAGATAAGTATTATGTTCTTCTAAATCTCCTACATAGAATTCTAGCTCATGAGTTCTAGCTCTAGCTACATTTTCTCTATGCCAAGCTTCATTTCTTCTGTCCACCATACGAACTAACATACATTCGTAGTTCCTGTGAGCGGTGGTGAGACGCCTCAATTGATCCTGTAATTCTCCTACCTGGATGACATCCAAGGCCCTATCCCTAGTAGCTTGTGCTAACTCTACAGAAATCCTCTGTATCTCTGCCTGAGGATCAGGCCTAGAGCTGCTACTTCTAGCACCGTCATTCCTAGGGGCAAGTTGGTGATGAGGAACTCCTTTGGGTCCAACGAACTTACGGGGTGTCATCTTGGTATGAGCCATACTATAGGAAGCAAGATTAATCCAAATAAGACAATCTGACAACAGTCTCAAGAGCAGCAAGGGTGGACTACACAACTCAACCCAGACTCACTACCCAACCCAGACTCAGAGGTGAAGGAAGTAACAAGGGAATTAATCATGATGCATGAATCGTTCTTACGAACAAAAACATCAAAGCTCATAAAGTACATAAACAACAGTTGTTTTTATATAGGGCATATTAATATTACTACTCCACCACACAAAGCCTTTTTAATCAAATAAGGAATGGTGAGAAAGAAATAAGATAAGTCAGAAGCAATTTGGACCAAATTAACAAGTTAAGTTTAGTCATCCCAAATCATTTTGAAGTTTTTGTAAAACAATACAACAAAGACTTTGTAACGATCGCGCTCTGATACCATTCTATGGCAGAACCTCCTAAATTATAGGGCCCACATGCATCTGTCACTGTCCGACGACCTCTGACAACTATGCATATGTTCCTGGTAACTTAAGAAGACTGTCAGGTGTCCTCGGGGAACCTCGAATCATCCACGATTTCTAAGCAGGATCACATTACAGAGTCATTGCAGTATTACAACATTTATTCAAATATCTACACCAGAGTAAATCAGCGGAAGTCTTACAATAACATAGTTTACAAACCATTTGTTCAAACCATACAACTAAGTTCGATAAGTATTACAAAACGTAATAGTGGAGTTGCATTATAACATAATACAAACACACAAATGGATTTCCCTGCCCAAGGGCCACGCATTTACTTATCGTCATCGCATTGAACAACAGTCATGCAGCACGACCCAAAACAGACCTGCTCATGAGGCTCACCTGCAACAAGGGTCAACGAACCCTGAGTACAAAAGTACTCAACAAGACTTAACCGAAATAAAACTGATAGAACTCAGGAATGCAGGCTCAGGGATTCAAGGTATGGCTTTAGCAATAATCAAAGTTCTTTTGCGTAAAAACTCTTTAACAAAATTCTTTACTTCAACATATAAAACTTCATAAGAACCACATATGAATCTGCCATGATCCGTAATGAGATCATAAACTTCATATCAAACTCTTTCTCAAACCTTACTCAAGTTCCAGTTATTAAACTACGATGATGAACAGTGAGTTGAGTCTCTATAACCGAGGAGCAACGACGATTCGAACCGATTAAACCCAGCTGGGGATTCCAGACCACACGACATATGCAGGTCCCTGACCTACATATACCAACCTACCCTCAGATCCTCTAAAACAAGAATGGGTCTGCGCCACCTGAGAATACAGTACTCCACCAATCCAGCCCATTGCCACGTGGGTACACGCTATTCCCGCCATGTCTCCACTCCCAGAGCGTGAGTAGCCATTCTCGTAATAGAATAGCCAAGTTAAGGCTTACTGGAGTATGTGGTTAGTACAACAAAGTCTCACCTCATGCAATTCAACAACGGACGGACCTTAATCAACATAGGCGGAAAGAACCCGCTCACAAGACCTCCACGTCTTGTGGCTCTCACACACCGAGTCCGCCCGGTCTAGATTTATTACTCCACATTCCCATATCACATGATAACATAAGTAACCAAAGTTCCATTTAAAACTTGTAGGTGACAGGTAATCACCCGACTTTCATCGTTCTAAGCATAGCTAAGCATAACTAGGCATATATGAATTAAAACTGGTAACAAAGTAGATATGAAAAAAAACAAGGTTGGTAATGCACCAATTAGGTTTGCACTTAACTCCTAATCACTTAATGCAGTAAAGAAAAGTAAAAGCGAAATCAATTTGTAAAACACAAGGTAGGTTTAAATGCATCCAGGGCTTGCCTTCGTTGACGGAAAAGTTAGGTTCCAGAGTCGTTCCACCTATCTCAATTCCAACCTCCACAGACGAATTAACTTCTTCCACAACTTGATTAACTACCACGTGTTCACCTTCGTTCACTACACGTAGTAACAATGCCATATTTAACATGATGCGAGATACAAAATATGATGCTCGATGACGGATGCAAAAGTTAACAACTTGAATATACAACTTTCCTTCGCGGTACAGTTACAAGTCAAACTAACTAAACTTTTTTCATAACACCTACATCAATTGCCAAGGATCATTACCAACTAATGACCCAATGTCATCACTCAATCCAAAATTCAATCAAAACATAAATCATTAAAGGTTACTATTTGCTTTTATGAATTAATTATTTAATTAAAAATTATGAAATAAATCAACTTGTTCCAATTGAGCTCAAAATTTTTGTAAAGGTTCATCACATGATAACTAAGTGGAAAAACAATTTTCATAATTTTTGGATAATTAATTAAGCCTAGAAAAATCATGGAAACTCATTTATTAATTAATTGAGCAATTTTTATGACATTCAAAAAGTACTAAAAAACAACATTTCATATTTTTCCCTAAATAATATACATCACAGAGAGGTCACACAAAAATTTTCATAATTTTTGGAGCTCTAAATAATTCTACACAAAAATAACAAAAACTCATACTATTTATCCATTTCTGAAAAAGAAAAAATTCATTTTGAAACCCACGGTCACTGACAAGGTGACCCCACCCGTCATCCCCTTCCTCCCGCTTTGACTATGGCGATGACGGCGCTGACCGACGATTTCTCGCCGCCGGTGAGACCAACGGCGACGGCGAGAGTACCAACATGATCACAAAGACAAGGCGCATCGATTTGGGGCACAAGCTGGACTAATTACGGCGAGGTTCGAGCTTGACACCGGCCATGGCGGACACGGCGGCTCGGCGGCTCTACGCCGGCGAAACAAGGCCGATAGAGATTAAACAAAAGGCACGGGAAGGTTCAGCAGCTCACCCCGAACACGATTTAGCAAAGGGCAAGACCGGAGAAGCAACGGTGACGCGGGTCGACGCTCACAGCGGCCACGGTGGAGCAAGCTACGACGACGGCGGTGCTCCGGTGACTGTGATGGACAAAATGACCAAGCAACAAGGTACTAAGAACCACGGTATCAAGGTGAAGCTGGAGCTATGCTTAGCAAGAGCAAAGGCTCACCGGAGAGCGCTGGCCACGGTGACACGCTTGCAACGGTGGTGCTGCCGGCCGCGAGGAAGAAAAGCATCGAGCGGCGTTTCCCGGCGACGGCAAGCGACCAGGGCTGGTTGGCTAGGTGCGCAAGGATTAGGAGAAGCTAGGACTGGCTTTGCCGAGATGATGGAGGCACTACGGCGACAACACGGGCTCACCGGAGTTGAGCGGTGGCGACGAGAAAAGCAGAGAAGAAGAAATGAGAAGAACGACGACGACACAAGCTTTAAAGGGCGGCCAGGAAGCAAGCAGAAGCCACGCCGCGACCTTGCCCATGCCAGTGCGGAGCTGAACGCGGCCACAAGCGTGCCTGGAAGCCAGAAGAAGGTCACCGGTGGTGTAGCTTAAGCGGCGAGCACTGTTCACCATATTTACAGAATTGCCATCCTATTTGAAACTCAAATTACTCCCAAATTTATGTAACAACTCAAAAATCTCCAAAAATAAAAGTTGTTCAAAATCAAAAGTTCTACAACTTTGCTTTTATAACCACCCCCTAATTCGGTCTACATTTTGAAATGCAAATTTGAATTCAAAAAGGGGACATTTAAAGAATTACGCCTTTTCAAATTACTTCAATTTTTATAAAACAACTTTGAAAACTCCAAAAACCAACTTTGTACAACTCAACAAGCTCTACACTTTTGCTTTAAGGCTCAACCCTAAAATGTGCTTAGATTTTGAAATGGGTTTTTCGGGTAAAACTAATTGCTGGAAATCAGGGTTTTCAGAAATCCAAATCCAAACAAAACTTTGAACTCGATCCAAACCATACAAGGCAACACATATAACATAATTGTAAACTTGTTTTAGTGTATGCATATCAAAGTTTTCACTAATACGAAATGATGTATAATGCATATGATGACATGGCAGGTTTTAGTATTTAAAACACCCGGGGTGTTACACCCTACAGCGCTGCATCCCCATCGAACAGGGGAAGCGTTTGCTGAGCGATATCCACGGTGGGGTCTGCGGTCATCATGCCGCACCTAGAACCTTGGTCAGAAACATGTTTCGACAGGGCTTCTACTGGCCTACCATGGTAGCCAACACCGAGCAGATCATACGCTCCTGCGAAGGGTGCCAGCACTATGCTCGACAAACCCACCTATCGGCCCAAGCGCTCCAGACGATCCCCATCACCTAGCCATTATAAGGTTGATGGAAAAGTGGTCATGAGGGCGAGAGGAGGCAAGAAGCATGGCCGATTCTGGATTGGCGACGGCACAATCGACACAGCTAGTACTCTCACTCTCTCCTAGATTCGAGCACGGAGCACGAATTCTAGCCCGATGATACGCCCACGGCCGGACTCTACACGGTTCCAGATGAACGCACTCTAGGTTATTTCTGTTTTCTTCATTGTTCATTCATTTTTACATACTTTTGCATTGCATTGTAACATTGGGATGAAAAATTGTAGGCTTAGCTGGAACAAGAAACAAGGCGCTGGGAGGAGCTAGAGGCAAAGATGGAGGCAGAGCGGCAGAGGATGGTGGCAGAGCGGCTACAGATGTTTGAATATATGAGGGGTGTTTATGCTACAATTGATCAACCTCCACCACCAATGCTAGTCCCTCCTCCTCAACCTGCTCCAAATACTGTTTCAGGCACTGTGAGTCACTTTACAACCTTATAATCACCGTTTCTGGAGCATCTAGAGCGCCCGAGGGCTCGATCTGGTTGGACCTCTCAAAAAAGCGCCCGGGGGCTACACTCACTTGCTTGTCACCATAGACAAGTTTACAAAGTGATAGAAGCTCGACCAATCTCCAGGATCAAGTCCGAGCAGGCCGTGCTATTCTTCCTCGACATCGTCCATCACTTCGGAGTCCCAAACTCCATCATCACGGACAACGGCACGCAGTTCACCGAAAAGAAGTTCCTCTGATTCTGCGATGAATACCACATCCGGGTCGGTTGGGCCGCCATCACGCACCCCCGAACGAACAGGTAGGTCGAGCGCACGAACAACATGGTCCTATAGGGCCTCAAGCCTAGGATCTTCAACCGGTTGAACAAGTTTGGCGCGCGGTGGGTCGCCAAGCTTACCATGGTGTTCTAGAGTCTGAGGACGACCCCTAGCCGGGCCACCGGCTACACGCCATTCTTCATGGTCTACGGTTCTTAGGCCGTCCTCCTGACCGACCTCGACTATGGAGCGCCAAGGGTCAGGGCGTACAATGAACAAGGAGCCGAGGCATCCCTCGAGGATGCCATGGACCAGCTACACAAAGCACGCAACGTTGCCCTCCTCTGCTCGGCCAAGTACCAGTAGGTGTTACGATGATACCACAGCCATCGAGTGCGGGGTCGGGCCTTCAATGTCAGAGACCTGGTTCTCTGCCTCATCCAAAGCAACAAGGACCGCCATAAGCTCTCCCCACCGTGGGAGGGACCATACGTCATCATGGAGGTGCTCTGGCCAGGCGCCTACAAGCTGAAGACCATCGACGGTGAGGTCTTCGCCAATGCCTGGAACATCGAGCAGCTACGTCACTTTTACCCTTAATAAACGCACAATTTCTCTTATCAGTTTTGTTATCAAACTCCATGATCTTTCGTGACAATCTGACCCTAGCAATGGTAAAGGGTCGGGCCTCACTCGGGGGCTGATATGAGTATATCTATCCTGCAAACATTCTCTGTGCCTACCCCCCTTTTCACATTAAGACCAAGGAGCTAGGTTTACGGGAACAAGCTCTGAGTATAACTGGTCAGACTACAGGAAACCTATGCCCCAGCGGCTATGGTGTCTTTGCTCACTAGCGTGATCAGAATTGGCTCACCCGCACTCCGAGCTTTTACAACCTTAACGACGGAAAGGGTCAGAGTGCGCTAACCTTTTTATACAAAAAGGGGAGAAGAGCTAAAAAGTTGTTTGCTATAACGAAACTTGAAAGCTTGTCCATTTGTTACAAGTTTCTCTGCTTGGCTTATCTGCCTAACTAAATTCTTGCGCGGGATGTTCTCATCCTTTATCTTCGCAGGAAAGTCTTGTCTCGGTAGGTAACACAAGTCGACCAGATGTCTTGGCCACCGCCGAGAAATGGGTAGGAAGCAGACAGGATCCTGCTCATATCTGGTAGAGGCTTCCCAAACTTGTCACTCTTACCATCGAGGTAAAACCGGTGCCCAGGTCGATCGAATGGCTCAAAGTCGCTACCGAAAGACAAGCACCCTTACTTTACGCATTAATTTTGCTACCGAGCCTCCGACCCCAGTAATGGCAAGGGGCCGGACATCGCTCGGGGGCTGGCGAAAGTGTCTATTCGGTTGACATTCTCTTTGCCCGACCCCTCCTTACGTTAAAAAACTAGAGGCACGGTGTGCGGGCACAAACTTTGAGTGAACCTGGTCGGACCGCAAGGACCATACGCCCTAGCGGCTATGGTGTTTTCGCTCACCAGCATGATCAGTCTTTGTCTCCACATCCTGAGCTTTAGCCTCCACCTTCTCGGAAAGGGTTTGAAGGGGCCTACCTGCGAAATCTCCATCGGGGAGAGGCCAGTAGGTCGCCCAAGTCGATCGAACGGCTCAGGCCGCTGTCGAGAGACGGATAGGGAGTAGTGGGATACACCATGCAGGTTACACCGACTCCATCATGAACGTTATATCCGGACCCCACACGGACATATCCGGTAAGAGCTCCTTGAACCCGTCGCTGGAGCCATCGAGGTAACTTTACCGACCCCCACCTTTTCTTTTCCATTATATGATCATTCATCCATTCTCATTCATTCATACATACATTCATCCCATACACCCAAGCATTACATATGCAATTGCTGCATCACAACGTTTCACACCGCGTCACAAAACGGTAGTCGTCTCATTCGATATGAGCGGCGACCGACCAAGGTTTTAAGGCCGGCCTGCGAAGGGCTTGAGGCCACCTCGCGTCAAACAGAGCTAGGGGAGAAAAACCGAGATGAGCCCTAGCGGCCTTGCCTAACCTCGCCCAAAAGTAGAAAGGGACATCTCGATGTTTCTCGTTCGATTCTAACCTCGAGCCAAGCCCACAAGTCTCCATCAAGGAGAGGCCAACGGGCCACTCGAGCCTATAGAACGTCTTGGGCATCTGCTGGGAGGCGGGTTAAGAAGTAGTGGAGTGCCACATGAGGGCTCTACCGACCCTGTCAGTGGATGACGGACCCGGACTCCACTCAAACATGAACGTTAGTGAGCTCACCGAGCACGACACTCGAGCCATCGAGGCAAGTGTCGTTAGCTCAGCCCCTTTGGTTGCAGAAACCGAGGACGGGGTGACGCATGAAACATGGCTGACCCCTACTAAGACCCACGGGGCTCGGGGGCTCGAGCCGCCTGATCCTAGATCGAGAGACCGGGGTTCGAAGGTCGGCCCGTGGAGGGCCCAAGGCCACCTCGCATTGAATAAGAGCCAGGGGAGAAATCACAGATGAGCCCCAGCAGCCTTTGCCCGTCCCGCCTAGAAGCGGACAAGGTCATCTCAACCCTCTCGTTTGATCCTAACCTCAAGCCGAGCCCATAGAATCCCCATTGAGGGGGCATCTGTTGGAAGGCGGGTTAAGGAACAGTGGAATGCCACATGAGGGCTTTGCCGACCCCGTCACGAACAACGGACCCGGATTCCACTCGAACATGCCCATTAGCAAGCCCACCGAGCGCATCACTCGAGCCATTGGGACAAGTGACGCTAGCTTAACCCCTTCGGTTGTGGAAACCTCGGATGGGGCAACAATCACAAAGATGAACCAACCCTCGATCGAACCCCTGCAACACACAGGGGCTCAAGGAAAGTTGGACTTGCAACAAGACCGAACATGCGGTCGCAGAACGATCGCTCATATCCTAGGGAGGGGGTACGTGCGAGTACAAGAGATGCTTTCTCCCACTAGTTTTGCTATCCTCTCCCTGATCTTCAGTGACATCCGACCCCAGCAACGGCAAGGGGTCGGATCTCACTTGGGGGCTAATAAGGGTATAAATACACCCTTTTTTGAAACAATCACCGTGCTCGGCCTCTTCCTCATGTTAAACCTAGTGGCAAGGACTACGAAAACAAACAACTGAACAGGCCTGGTCGGACTGCAAGAAACCTACGCCTCGGTAGCTATGGTATCTTTGCTCACCAGCGTAAACAGAGTTTCCCTCCTACACCTCGAGCCCTACGGTCTTAACGTACGGAAGGGTCAGAACGCGTAAGCTTGTTTTCGCATACAAAAAGGGAGGAAAACAAGTTCAATCAAATGAAACGAAATAACGAGCTTGTTTTTATGATACACAAGGGTCGACACTTGTCCGCTGATTACAATGATGATCATCCGACCTACTTGACTAACTAGCCCCTCTGGGGGAGAACTATGTCTTCTATTCTGTTTGCTAGGTCCTACGAATGAGGAGCCACCACCGTCTCTATCTCATCCAGCTCATGGGCTTTGTACCCAAGCGCGAAGCCGAGGCTCATCGTCTCCAGGTCGATGCTATCCACGTAATGAGAACGAGCAATCGCAAAGGCCTGGTTGACCCCAGCGTGAAGGGCATCCCTCTCAAGCTGGGGCACCCGCGCCGTGATCTCGACGGCATGGGCCGCGAGCGAACTAGTCCCCTTCGACCGCACCACCTCCAGGTCATCGCAGACCACTCTGAGGGCGACGCTCAGGATACCGAGCTCGTCGCTCTCTACCTGAAGGTTCCTCCTCGCCTTGGAGAGGTCCGCAACTATGATAGACATGCCCTCAGCCTCTAGCCTTTGGGTTGTCGTGGTTCCAAGCTCGGCCTGGAGGGAGCCGATCTTCTACTGCACGTCGTCTCGCTTTCGGACGGCCTAGTCATGCTCCTCGCATGTTGCGCCACGCTCCGAGCGAAGCCTCTCCATGGTTTGAAGCAGCTCATCCTGCTCCTTGCACAGCCAGGCAACCGCCTCGGCATCCAGACTCGCCCTCCACTCCAGGGCCGTGAGCTTCTCCTCGGCTCTTAGCTTCAGCTCCCGCTCCCTCTCAGCCTTGGCCAGAAGGTCGAGGATCTGCCGGCGGGTCTCGGCGTCACGCTAGAGCAGCTTGTCTCGCTCCCTCATGACTTTGGGGGCCTCCTCGTCATTCTGCCACGACCTCGCTGATATGGCCTCGAACGCCCTCTTGACCTCGTCTGCATGCCGATGGGACTCAGCCTCCCGCAGTCGGAGACTGTCCACCTCCTCGGCAAGGGGAGTCAGCTCAGCCACCCTCTGTTGGGCGGCAATGAGCTAGGCGGTCACATCTCCATGTAGCCATGCCTCTTCGACGAGGCAGTCCTAGTTCTCCTTCTGCTCGCATAGGAACCGAGATTTCTCCCGGCTACGAGCGATAATGGATTGAAAGGAGATGATAGTCAGAACACGAAAAATACATAAAGAAAGAATAGAGCGATAGGCAAGATCATGCGAATACCCAGCCAGTCGGAACGATGACTTCGCGCAGGGCACCCCTGGCATGGTCCAAGGCTTCCAGCATGACCATAATCCCCACGTCAAGGCTCTCCCGCTCCATGCTCTCGGCGGCATCGTCGAGGGTGAAGAGTGTCGACGTCGGGTCCTGCGGATTTGTCCACCGGAGCAGAGGCTCACCCTATGTAGGTGAGTGGCTACCTTTTGACGTTAGGGCCAGGGATGATTCCCCGTTGGTCCTCTCTACCCCCACCATGACATCCGGGGACCCCTCGGCCGCGTCCCCCTCCATCCAGCCCACGTCGGGCGCCGTCGCTTGGGCCACTGGTGGCGCGGGTCGCACCGCTGCCTCGGGTGCCACCACGGTAGCATCCGTCTATGGCCCACCTGTCACAACCGCCACCACCTCCGCCTATGTCGGTGGGGCCTCGTCCGACTACGTCGCGCCCGCCGCGATCGTCGCCACGAGCGTAGCCGGTAGCTTCGTCTGCCCCATCATCGGTAGCGGTATCACCTGCGTCGCCGGCTGCTTAGTGACCTCCGAGGGCGTCCCTCGAGCCCCAGCGCCCGCTTGTCCCACCGAGGGCATAGGCGCCACCGTGGGTGACGCTTGACCGGCCGACGAGGCAGTCACATCGGTGTAGCTCCCTCCCAAAACGGGTGCGATGCCAACCGACGGTTGCTGCCCCGCTCAGAGGGCGACGCTCTTCTTTGGCACCAGCGCCAAAAGATTACGCCGCCTCAAGACGCTACAAGAAAGAAAAGCATAAGTCACGATGAAAATAGAGAAAAACAGAGGAGCTGGTGACTTACATCGACGCTGTTGGGTGGCATACACGTTTGGGGGGCGAACCCCCAGACCCCTGCTCTACCACATCGAGGCGGGGCCATTTTGAGCTCGTCCCCTACTCCTAGGCAGAGGGGTTCGCTCCCCTTGCATCTTGGGGCACGGTGGTGAAGCCACCCTCCTCCGCTGGCACCTCGGGCGCAGCGAAAGAGCCGCCCGCCCCTGCTGGTTCCTAGGGTGGGCCGACGGTCTAGCCCGTCTCTGCTGGCCTCACGGACGCGCCTTCCCCTCCATGGAATGGGAAGGGCCCTAACCCCTACAAGGATGAGCGGATACCTGTTAGCACATCCTCGCTCTCTAGGTCATCACACTCGGTGTCGTCGACTACCTCATTGGTGTCTTCCTCATCGTCATCATCGTCGTTGTTAGTGTCCTCCCCTCTCTCCCGTGCTCATAGTTTCTGCTGCCTCTTCTTCCTCTTGTCCTCCTTCACCTTCCTCTGCCGCTCAGCCTCGGTGCGATTCACCACCCTCACGGATGGATCCCTCGACAACGGAGCCGGGTGATCCGTAAGGACGAGGTTCCTCGGCTGGTCCCCATCTCAATGTTAGTGTCAAGGGGTCGGGAGATCAATTGAAGAGGAGGCTTGAGGAAAGGAAACTTACGAAGATGATGTAGCCTGGTTCCGACCACATCGGAGGGTGCCCCGACACCAGGTACATGAAATCAAGGGGAGCTCCCGTGTCATCCAGCGAAGGCTCCATTGCCTCATTCATGCGCTGCGTGACTTCAGAGGGGGAAAGCGCTCCCTCAGCAAGCGACGTCCCATCAAATGACGCCTCGGGCGCCATCGCGTACAATGGAAGCGTGCGCCTTATCAGCGGCGCCACCCTTGTCGTGTGGTAGGCCCCGATGATGCCTGACCCCTTCAGGCCCCTCTCCTTTAGGATGCGAAGGGCGGCAAGGTGGTCCCAGATCATCTTCTTGTCCTTCTCCGAGACACCCCACTTCCTCCATGAATCTGGGGCCTCTTCGATTAGGCGCCCAGTGAACTCCGACAGGGGGCGGCTGCGTCCTTCTTGAGATAAAACCAATACGAATGCCGCCCCTTGTTGGAGGTCGACAGACGCATCGATGGGTACTCGCCGACCTAGTTGTTCCGAAGGTGGATGCCGGCGCATCCCATCGGCGTGTTTAGCTCCTGCTTCTTCACCCTCTTCTTCTAGAGGGTGACGATGAAGAAGTGCCGCCACAGATCAAAGTGGGGACTGATCCCTAGGAATCTCTCACATAGGTAGACGAACGCCACCATGTGCTAGATTCCGTTGGGATTGAGGTGCTGCAACTCGATCTGGTAATAGTGCAGCAGCCCCCGAAGAAATCTGTGAGCAGGGTAGCAAACCCCCGCTCATGGAAGTGTGCGAACGAGATGACGTAGCCATAGGGCAGTGACGACACGTCCTCCTCGCCGGGCAGCAGCCACTCCTCGGTCATGGTCCGCGCACAAAGAAGACCACGGCGTACAAGGCCCTCCAAGCACTAGAAGGTGATGTCAGAGTGGCACCACAGACCCATTGGAAGATGGGGATGGGTGGATGCAAGCTCAACGGCGGCTGACTCACAGGTGCGAGAAGCCTAGGTGATTGGCGACGGAGGTTGCAGATGCGAAGGCAAGAAGGCATGGTATGAAACCCTGGGGACGAACCCTTTGGTTTTATAGGAGCGACAGATGCGAGGAAACCAACCGTCCGCCTAGATCTCCGCGCCCACCATGATCTGCCACAACATCACGCCACGGGATATGCGCACGCAATCCCTATCCTTCCCCTCAGAAGACCCGCCGGACGTTTCGCCTCCCCGGGCAGGCTGCGACTCGTCGTACAGATAAAAAAACACCCCTACGGCCCGTGATGAGGACATCGCCACGCTGGACACACCGACGCCATGGTCTTCCCCAAGTTGCAATTCATTCCCAACTCAGCTGCCACGTCACCCTCGGATTCAGCAGACACGTCGTCACTATTTCGGTCATAACTTCCTCATACGACGTCGAAACGGGCCGTTCTTGGATGTGTTGGAAAGGGGACGACAACGCCGTCGTTTTGGATCTGGTCCCAGCTCCAGAAGGTCCGTGGATCATTCTGTGTGACCACGACAAGGTGCTGCGTCACCTATTTGGGCCAACTTGGCCATGTATCATGTCGGGCCTTAAGCCCAAGTTGTGGGCGCCCAACCCCTGGCCGTCCCCAACCCTAGGTCGAGTCTTAGACTATAAACACAGCCGCCGCCGCTGCTACACAATTGGGTTTTGTTTAGAGTTTAGTTTTCCATCGAGAAACTGAATCGTTCATTGTAACTGTGGTGACAAATCCTTTTAAAGTGATCCAGGGCCCCCGTTCTTGATCTCCTCCACTGTGTCGATTAGTCCTTTGGAACCGAGTTCTTGAACCCTCTATTGATATTCGCGTCATTCATATTTGCAATTTCAGATTGCGTGTTTTACCTTCTTGCTTGTGCTCTTCGATTCGCTTGCAGGAAAAGCCTTCTTGGCGAGGTCAATCAAGTTGTGCTTGGTTGATAACCAACAGAGCGGTGGTGTAACGGTTGCAGGGTTCGAATCGTGTCTGATTTGAAGCCGGATCGCCAACGTCGAGATCTCCACAAATCGAACTTACCGGCTACCTCTCGGAAGATCGGGCCTGTACTCATCAGCCCGTCTCGGCCTAGGAGTTCAAAGGTTACGCCCATAAATGGGTTCGACAACCACTCCAAGCACCCTTAGGATAAGAGATGGGCCCGCAAGCGGCCAGTACTCAGGCGCACGAGCGCCACGGGCATCTCGGCCCTCGATTGAGTCTCAGCCAGGCTGACCCTGGCCGGATCCCCGCGAACAGGACGCCGAGACACCAATCGAACTATCCAGCTAACGAACCACCAAATCTCACGGCCATACCCGTGAAGGGTCCGACCTCGACAAGAAGGAATCACCGTTCCCAGGACACGCTGTGGGCGACAAAGGAAGGCCAGGGCCCTCAGAGTCCTCCCTTTCGAAAAAACCTCCGAAGGAGTATTCTACTCCTCCGCAAGCTTAGGAGCTACACCCACCGGGTGCGCTCGCGCGCACCTACTGGCAAGTCGAAAAATCCCCTAGGCGATTCTACCCGAATCACCCGGGGGCTCGGGGGCTACTGTCGGGGACCAATACTAGGGTACCCGAAGAGGAGAAGCTAATATCCATCAACGCTAATTCATCAGGGCGGTCAAGAATGCGACTACACCTCTTGGTGGGCTCCACCTCGTCCGATCAACAAGGGCATGGACTCCGCCACGTCCGACCCCCGAGGGTTGGCTCTGCCTCAGTGGACACTAAGGCCATGGGCTCTGCCTTGTCCAACCCCTGAGGGTTGGGTACGCCTTGGCTGACTCCCAAGGGTTGGCTCGGCCTCGTCCGACCCCCGAGGGTTGGCTCCGCCTTGCCCGACGTATGGGGGCTGGCTCCATCTCGCCCGACCCCCGAGGGTTTGGTACGCCTCAACTGACTCTCGAGGATTGGCTCAGCCTCGTCCGACCCCCGAGGGTTGGCTCCGCCTCGCCTGACGTCTGAGGGCTAGCTTCGCCTCGCCCGACGTCTGAGGGCTGGCTCCGCTTTGCCCGATCCCTCGAACACGGTTCCTAACGGAAGCTCACGTCGCCGCCAACCACTATGGGCTAGAAAGTTCTACCAAAGGTCAAACTTCTGGCAGCGTGCTGGGAGCAGTAGCATCTCAGCACGACCCGTCCCCACGACATGTCATTCTAGGGAACTCACATCGCCTACAGTGATGGACGCGTGGTCGCTATGCTGCCCACTCCCTATACAGCCGCTGACCAGCATGCTGGTTCGCCGCACCGCCCGCCGGGGCGAAGCGGGACGTTACGACCCGCTGGCAAATGCTAGGGCATGGCAGTGTCAGCAGACAGGCACCCCGCGTGGGGCTATCCCTGTCGCCACCTGCCATGTTAGCGGGGCCCGCACGGAGGAAAAGAAAGGCCGGCGACCCTGAAGGACTTCCTCCGCCTCTTGTTCTCCTATTTTCTCCCATTTGTAACCTGTACTTTCCCTTGTCCTATAAAAGGAAAAGCAGGACGTCCCGCTAAGGGGCATCGGTTCATCACATCACATATCGCACTGCATCACACCAAAAACCACTAGCATCGAGCCTCGAACACATAGCTGAGCAGCAGTCGAGCTCTCGGCACCCTTTCATTCTTTCCACCAGAGACTTGGGACCTGTCCCTCTCTCGACAGTTTGTAACCCCCTACTACGAACTCAGTGCTAGTAACATGAGTAGCCCAAAACTAGACGTTGGGACATTCAGTCCGAACCAGTATAATCCTTGTGTCCTCTTAGCACACCATCCGGGCTAGACGAGCAATAATACAAATTTACTCGTTGGTGTTTACTCGAAACACCGACACAAAACTTCCTAATAAATAGATGGCATTTGTTTTTAGAATTTTTGCTCAAAACTAACTTATTTCATATTCATATTGATTTTCAGTTGTTTTTAGAATCTTTGCTCAAAACTAATATTCATATTGATTTTCAGATAGCTTATGGAGGTGCTCGGTAGCACATCATATGGACAAGCCAATTGAAAGCAAGCCAATTGAAGTACTCGTAGAATCATGAATACTACTGTTTGTTTGTTTTAGACTCTCTAGAGATGAAATCTTAGTCCAGACGTATTTGTTAGTTTCTGTAAATTGATTGTCCTCAAACTATATGTGACAACAGTGGACGTGCCAATAAATGAAAGAATCAAGGTTTGTTTGTATGATTGGTGTATTATGAGATGTGCTGAATGTCAATGCAGGGATGATTCGCACTAATTTATGATGTTCTTTTTCGTCACTATGGTTTGGATCTAGGCTTGGATATGCGCACTAATTTGTAATGTTCTTTTTCGTCACTATGGTTTGGATCTAGGCTTGGATATGGACTAGGTATAATAGATGGACAACTAATCCATGGCGAACTCAAATGGCAATATATGACGGCTCAATTCAGTCCAGCAAATGTATGACGCGAGATATATGATGTGTTTTTTATTGTCATGGCAAGTTAACCTTGACGCGTTTTCGACTGTCTATAACCAAAGTAATTCGTCTTGTAAAGCCTTAATTCTTGTAGTGGCACGCCAGACTGCCAGACCAACATGCTGCCCACAAGTGGGGTCCACGAGCTCTGAAATGTGTGGCTGATGAGCCATTCTGGTAGTAGTTAGAGCAAGTACAACAATAAAAGGGAGGAGAGAGAAGATAGCTTGTCTCTCATGCAAGTAATAAGCTGGGCATGAAAGCATAGACAATAGTTGGTCCTAATAGAGATGTACGTGAGGAGGAATAGAAAATAGAATGAAAACATATAACAATAAAAAAGTTTATAGACAAATAGAAGACTAACTATTGTATAGCTTAGCTCTTATGACTTAACTTATAGTCGAGCATTGGCTCTATTATTGACCTTGCTCTTACTGTGGGAAGAGCAATTGGCACACTGCCTTTAGCTACATATGTTTAATTTTACTAATTACCTATTTTAGATGGACAGTCAGTAAAAATCAGAGATAAAAGTACATGAAAGTATCACCTGTACTTCTATATTCTAGGGAATATGTACAGTCCATACTAACACAATTTGACCGCACTAATCTAGTACATCGTGTTTTATTGAGTAAAATAAAGTTGGGTTAACTATCTGATTTCAACTAATAGTCCAGAACAAAATACTAAAAAAAATGCACGCATTGATTTTCACCGCTGAGGCATAACATAACTTGTGGCTAATATAGTGAGTAAGTCAATAGTTAGTACGTACACCCTCCATCCCAAATATAAGTCATTTTGGGTTTTTTTTAGGTACGTAGTTTTTGCTATACACCTAAATATACGATATGTCTATATATTTAGTGAAAGTTATATGTCTATATATGTAGTGAAAGTTATATGTCTAGGAAAGCTAAAATGATCTGTAAATTAGAATGTAGGGAGTAGTTTTTTTCTACACCAATTGATCTTTTGGATATATCATTAAAAAAAACACAAGAGAAATTGAAGGTTACCTTCATAACGGGCATCTAGTCGTTTGTCCTTGTCCTTGAGATCGCCCAGTCGTTGATATAGGCTCTCGGGAAGCAACTTTATACCCGGACAAGACTTGATAGTAAGATGCCTGAGAGATGAGCATGCTTGAGGGCCATTCGGTAACGACACCAGGCTTTGGCAACTATTAAGATGGAGCTCTTCCAGCAATGCAAGCTCTCCTAAGAAAGATTCCAGTGATTTCAATCTACTGCAGTCCGCAATACTTAATTTTTGGACGGCATCCAGCTTCCCTGAAAGGGCTCGAAGATCGCTGCACCCACTGATTACAAAAGTATTGATGGAAGGAGGAAGATCAAGAACCTCTGACAAGCCATTGCAGTACTCTATTATTAGAGATTCTAGACAAGGAAGGAAGTGATCTTTGGTTGATGATGACAGCTTAGGAACTGGTGTGGATGCCGTGGCGTCGCTGCAGGACCCTGACCCTAGAACTAATGCTGATTTGTCGTCCTCTGCTGCAACACCTTGTGCACTCGCCAACTTCGTACTAGTATCTAGCTCCTTACTGAATGCGATGAACTTGACCTTAGGACTACCAAACTTGCACAATTTTGTATATCCAGAGACTCCAGGCGTGGGAGTAGTACACTGCTCCGTTCGGGAGAAGCGAATCTGCGTCCTGCTAGATTGTTGCATTCCCAAATTTCTAACTTCCTCAAGGATTTCAGGCTCTGGAACACTTCCTCTGGCCAGTGGACGAGAGCATTGCATCCTCTAATTTTCAAATCTTCAAGCTCACTAAACATGCCCAAAGCTCCGGAGCACTTGAGTGAGAGAAGAAAATGTTGCACCCACACAACGCCATAACTGTGAGAGGGCAAGGGGATTTATTGTGATTCCGTTTCTCATTGCCATCCACCAGTTGAATCAAGCTGTCACCACCCAGCCATGTTGCTTCTCTGTTGTCATCAATCCACAACACCAGTCTGGACAACGATGAAGTGACGTATCTTCCTACCTGTACGAGCATTTGTTGACTGCCTTGCCTGATCACTAATTCACTCAGATTTGGTGCTTCAGGGAGAGTAGACAATTCTCTGCAGGACTGAATTGTTAGCTTCTTAAGCCGAGGAAATGTCACCTCTTCTCCTAGAGTTCCTTGGACTGCCTCCCATCTCTGAAAGGTTGGCAAATTAGTCTAATACTAGTTCCTTTAGTGCTGGAAATGATGAGCGCCACACAGTATTAATTCCGCATGGTGGCCGCGGTTCCATAATCAGTGACGCTTTCGGCAGTTCAGTCAGCCTTTCGCAATCGAATATGAATAACTTGTCAACCTGAGGAAATATTGACTCCTCCCCTTGTACTTCATTGAGCCACCATGTATCAAAGTTTGGCATCTCGCTCAATGAAAGCTCCTTCAGTTTCTTAAATGCTGTGACAGGTGCATCGCCGCTGTACAGGCAACTAAGACTTTGCAATCCCCGCAAGCTGAGAACCTGTAGAGCTGGTAACTGCCACAGTGGAGGAAGCTCCTTGACATTCTCGCAGTTCCGTAGCTTAAGCTTCACCATTTGTTGCAATGTATTCATCCATGTTGGATAAGTGCCACCCCTATAGCCATTTATACGTACAACCATCAGCCCTTCATGAGGCTTGAGGGCCTCCAGCACCTTTTCTAGAGTAGACGTCCATCTTAATGCCAACATGGTTAGCTCTTTCTTGTTCCCAAGATGTGCTGCTTTCGCATCTGCTTCTGTCACATTCTCTAGTTGCCTTAGCTCTAGTGAACCACCAAGCTGGTCTAACTGACAAAGCTCTCTCACCTTACTGCAACCAGAGCCAGTACCTGCTACAAACCATGTAAGCGTCTGTAGGGAAGTGAGGTGTCCCAACTCTGAGGGCATGCTCCTTAACTGATTACATTCATCAATATACAAGTGACGGAGGCCAGTCATATACTTCATTTCCTTTGGAAGTCGATTCAAACAGCAGCACCATGAAAGGTCCAGTGTCTCAAGATTATATAAGATGCTTATTTCTTCAGGAAGTGCTTCAATATCACTAGACGAGAGATCAAGGTACCTCAGGTGATGTAGATACTTTGGTTTCAAGAATGAACCTTGGCAGATACTTAGTGCACGGATGGATCTGTATTTTGATAAATGCTTCAAATCTTCATCTGCATATCCATTGCATATCAGTGTTTGCACAGCCATAGATCCTTTCTCTAGAGAACAATTCAGAATCTTTTCTGGTCTATCAACAGATATAAATAAATGTCGAGCGGAATATGGAAATTTCTCACTTTGACTCAGCTCTATAACTATGGTAGCACATTCTGTTCCCATAGAAGACTGTGCAACATCATGCAGATCATGAATCTTGCAAGTAATTCTAGGAAGCCATGTCTTATGGACTTCAAATGGGACTTCCTTGACATCTTGAAAAAATGACCTTGACACCAGGTCCATGAAGATTTGTTTACCAGTAATCTCAGGACACACTCCATGTTGTTCTGGGATAAAACCATTAGCCATCCATAATTGAATTAGCTTTTCCACATCTATCTCATAATCCTTGGGGAAAATAGCACATAAAGCAAAGCATTGCCTCATGTGTGATGGCAACCCATTATAGCTGAGCTTGAGTATTGGTAAAATTCCAGTCTCGTCATCGCAAATGGTGCTTTTGCTTAATATAGCACTCCATTCTTCCACATTGGTCTTGGTACGAAGCAGAGAGATCACTGCTGTAGCTGCTAAAGGAGATCCAGCACATCTCATGGCAATATCACCAACCATCTTAACAAGCTTAGCATCTGGTTCCCTTTTTGAACTAAATGATCTTGCCATTATAATTTCCATTATGAATCTTTGCTCCAAGCTTTTGAGGCTATATGCTTCAGTTGTACACATCAATTCAGCAACAACATTATCACGAGTTGTTGTAAGCACTGCACTACCATTGCCACCATATTGAAGGCAGGACTTCAGCTTTCCCCACTTGTTAGCATCACGGTTCCATACATCATCCAAGACGAGAAGGTACCTCTTCCCGCTCACTACTTCCTTAAGGCTATCCAATGGTGATTGTCCCCTAGTATCGATGTTGTTCTTCCCTTTTGCATTTTCTTCAACTATAGTTTTAGCCAAGGTATCAACTTCAAAGTTGTCAGAGACACATACCCAGAGTTGCAGCTGAAAATGCTTTTGAATTCCGGGATCATTGTACACGAGCTGAGCTAAGGTGGTCTTGCCCAGTCCCCCCATTCCAACTATGGGAAGGACGGTTAGCTCCAAATTGCTCGCTTGACCAATCAATTTGTTAACGACCTCATTCTTCTCTTTGTATCTTGATTGGCTAGCAAATTCCTTAAGATCGATGATGTCAGATTCCGTGTGCCTCCAGCTCTTAGGCATTGGCGGCTGTGGTCGGAATTTGAATCTAAAGGCATGCATCTCTGTGATGAGGACTTCAATCGCATTCAGAATCATGCGGAGCTTGTTGCCCATCCTGTAACGGAACACAACACGGTTGTGAGTAGGAAAGAGCTTTATCACATCGAACCCAAGCTTCTTGTAGTGCCCCTTCTTCTTGGCTTCACGGCGGAGTGCCTCGTACTTGAACTCATCGAAGACATCACTCGCCTGGTAGGCCACCTTCCGAAGCGCCTCGAGCCAAGCTTTGGCCCCTTGTCTGTGGGCTGCTGCCTGCTCCTCGGCGTCGTTGATGACGTCCAGGATGGCCAGCAGCTTGCGTTTGAGGGTCTCGTGCTGCTCCTCCATATGCCCTCCATGACGTTGTACTGGTCCAGGAGGTAGCTGGAGACCTTCTCCTTCACCATGGACACAAGAGGGCCGACCACCATGGTGGCCATCAGCTCAGCCATCGGAGCGCCTACAACTCTCAACACAACACACGCGCTGGCTGCAGGGTGCAGCGAAACACGGTTGCAGGGTGCAAGAGGAGGAATGGGCTTGCAAGACTTGTTCTGAGCAAAATGGGAACAAACAAATGCGAGTAGTAGTAACCTTTTCTTTATCAGCGAATCTGCTTTATGGGTGGAAGGGGAGAATGGACTTGCTTTGGTATCGGATAATAATAATTATTAAAAGAAGAGCGCACAATGGAGTAGGGAGGAAGAAGAACGCACCTGGCTGGCAGCAACTTTGAGTAAATAAAAGAAGAGAGAATCAAGGATGTTCCCTCACAATGGGTCCAATATAATCGCATGTCAGTGAGGGGAACAGCAGGTTGGTACTCAAGCTATTGCAGGTTTCTTGGACACCGAGGTTTAAATTAGTGGAGCACCAGCCACAAGGGGTCGTGGTGCCGGGCTCGTCGTCAGTGACAAAGTTACTGATATGAACATTCCCAAGTGATTGGATTGAGATGGCAAAATCGAGAGACCAGTCTGCTCGCTTTCTCTGAATCATATCCTTCAATGCTTGCAACACACAGAAGTAAGTTTTGAGTCTGAGCTTTGAAGCTAGCTAGGCGCACGCTCAACAGGAGATGCTGCATGGATGAAAGCTTTGCACAAAGATGATGGCAGGTGCGCAGCGATGATCAGAAATTAAATCCCCGGTGCTTGCGTGGCTATCACTGCACTAGTGCTCTTTCCTGACTGGGAAAAAAACGTCTCAGTTTCAAGTTTGAACTCCTGCTCTGAAGATAATAAGGGCGGACAGCATGAAGACAATTTGGATGATCTCAAGCCTCTAAAATTTGATCAAGCCTCTCTTGACTCAGTTGTAACTTGGATGCCCTCAACCCTCTCGGCTTGGAGTTGGCTAGCGCACTAGCAGTAAATCCCAGTGGAGCCAACTTGTTGTTTGTTTGGGCTGGTTTAACTTATAAGTCACGATTGAAAGTATTGTTGGCTGGTTTGGTGTGAGAGAAAAATACTGTTCGTTGGCTGATAAGTCATGGCTTATAAGTCAGATACGAGCAAGCGAAAAAGCTGTTGGTAGCTGTAACAGGTTTGTGAACACACACAACTTGGCGGCTCCATTCCCGTTGTGATATCGACTACTTCCACTTCAACAGCCTACTCGAGGCTTTCTGCAAAGCAAGCTAGTGCACCCCACTGTCACTTTTTTCTGGGAAGCAGAAGTCTAGCATTAGAATTTTCAACAACTAGCAGGCTATACAGAATTACAGATTAAGAAATTCTTGATAGGAGGTGACAAAACATCATATTGCAGCTTTTGATGCCCTGCATATGTGCTTCAAAACATATCAAATTATAATGCTAAACGACTAAATCATGGAAATCAATTTTTCAGAACCTCGTATTCCTATGTGCATCTGGCCTATTGATAGATCCGAACAGTTCAATGCAAGGCAAAAACAATATTGGCACTATTCCAGATTCCAAAGAGCCGACGCATGAGGTTACTAAATGATATATCTGAGGTGATAAATTAAACTACCAGAGGTACATACTTGAAGAAATTATAATTTGGTCGCGTCTACATGGCAATTAGAGCGGAGAATCTTCATTCGCTCATCAACCAAGAAACAATGGAACTAACCAACCGTGAGCCAATGCAACACCATTTCGAGCCCAAGCCTGTAAACGTGTGTTTCACTTGAACTTGCTTCCGTGCTGCTCATAACACTTCTGCGCCCAAGCTCATTCCATCATTGCCATTGATGTCCGCGTCGTCAGCAGCACCACTATGCAAATAAATTGGTCTGTCCTCGCCATATTCTAGAAGGATACCGAAGATCTGATCTCTTATCTAATGTTGTAGAGCTCTAAAAAATATTATCAGCTACAAATATGTAGAACATATTGAGAGCTATCACTTTAGTGTAGATTACATCAACATCCGAAGTTGTTTGAAAAAAAAATCAAAATTAGAGAACTTAAACATTTGGGCCTCTAACAATCTCAGGTAAAAAAGTTATTAACTACAAAGTTGTAGATCTTACTGGGAACTACAATTTTGGTATAGATTATGTCAACATCCGAGGTCCTTTGAAAAAATCAAATGAATTTTAAAATCTAGTAACTTAAAACAAATATTTGAGCCTCTAAAAGATCTTCAATTAAAAACTTATCAACTATGATTTTTTATTTTTAAAACTATTTTCAAATATGACATTGTTTTTTTTTTCAAAACTAACACTTTTGGCCACGCCTATTCGCATGGCGCGGCGAAATCACGTTGCCGCGTCATGCATGGGGGGCGCGGTAGGAGCGGCGACGTGGCAGTGACCAGGGCCGCTGAACGCTGACGTGGCCGAGTCTGCCGCGCTACGGATCTTGGCGCGGCACTGACACACCACGGCACATGGCGCGGCAAGCCGTTGTTCATTTTCAAAAAGAAGTGCCGCTGTTCATTTTTAGTTTTCTACCCAAGCCGCATGGACATGAACACATGGCTAGAGGTAGGGCCGGGGGACCGGCGGGTTGGACTTGGGACAAGACAGGACGGACTTGGCTCCCCTGACTTGTTTATTTTCTTAGGGCCGCTGGCCGCTGTGGACAGGACGGACTTGGCTCCCCTGACTTGTCCATTTTCTTACGGCTAGAGGTAGGGCTGCTGGCCGCTGAAACATCAACAGGACAAGTCAGGGGAGCCAAGTCCGGCCCGTCTTGTCCCAAGTCCAACCCGCCAGTCCCCCAGGCCTACATCTAGCCATGTGTTCATGTCCATGCGGCTTGGGTGGAAAACTGAAAATGAACAGCGGAACTTCTTTTTGAAAATGAACAGCGGCTTGCCGCGCCATGCGCCGTGGCGCGTCAGTGCCGCGCCCAAATCCACGGCGCGGTAGCCCCGGCCACGTCAGCGTTCAGCGGCCCTGGTCGCTGCCACGTCGCCGCTCCTACCGCGCCCCCATGCATGGTGCGGCAACATGATTTCGCCGCGACATGCGAATAGACGCGGCCAAAAGTGTTAGTTTTGAAGAAAAAAAACAGTGTCATATTTGAAAATAGTTTTTAAAAAGTATTAAAAATAAAAAAAATCTCAACTACAAAGTTGTAGATCGTGTCAATCTATATAAAGTATGTATTCATACGACTTCATATGGAAATGTTATGTTTTTCACACCCAGGAAAGCACTTCGAAATGGTAAGAGGGGGGGGGGATACTTTGTCCGGTTTTTAAATTTAAGATGTGTATGTTGTCCGGTATTGAAATTGGAGGTGGTCTTTCAAACTCAGCAACTGGTTCAGCGGGGGTGAACCGGACTTTACTCTATTTTTCACCATTGTAGTTTTACATTGTAGCTGCAGAGTTCAGATAAATGTAGCAAGAATGGTAATGCATGGTAGGATGATAACTGTTGAATTACAGAATTACTCCATAGAACTGGGACTCTGATGATCAATGCCAACAGCTCTATGCAAGGAGATAATACTTTTGCTAATTGCGGACAGTTAAACAGTACCTTAAAAATGACCATATACTTCTATGTATCCTGAAAACTTAATTTACATAAGTTAAGAACCGAACAAGCCAAATGTTGGTATTCAACGGTTTGTGATCTCTGGTTCAGAGCAGTACAACAAAACAAAATCAACTAATTGGCATCAAGGCAAGTACATTGAAAGAGAACATGGATGCATGCAGCATGATGAGTTGCTAAATTGTGGCTGGTTGTCTGTACATATATCATTTGGACACACTAAGGATATGCACTTTACAACAAGGACAACTTTGGATGGTACCTGAGACAACAGGATGACAATGCCAGTCCAACGGATTTGCATTCCCATTCTGGAAGCCTGCACTGGCATTTTGATTGTACAAGGGACCAACATGAATCCAGCAGACCAGAGATTTGTTCGAGTGGGCAAGTTATGCTATGGGCTGCAAATGCAGAGATGCTTTCAATCCTTGACATCAGTGACACCCTCAGATGATATTTGAAACCTTGCTTCAGCTTCAGCAAGACAGGGTGAGCTGACTACTTTACAGATCCGCTCCTCCCCTCTTCCCTTGCGAAGAAAGAGCCTGATACGAAACACGACACACTTGAGACAATGAGTAACTGAACAAAAATAAAATGGAGATGTTATGTTACTTGGTGTAGCTCACCTAGTTGTGGAAGCATGAGCCATGATGTTTCCTCCAATGGGCTTGATCTGTGGCCCAGCAAACATTGCAGCACCATCCACTTGAGCCACTACTTGGTTCGTTATTACCACTGCCACTCCAAACTAGAGACAGCCAAAAAAAAGGACCAAAAACAATAAAAATACTATGTGCACAAAATAGGCATGAGACTCAATGTGTTGTTGCTACACTTGGTTAACTAATCAAACAGCTTGCAGCAGAATCAATAGTTGTCCGGTAATTTGATAGCAATAATGTTTGCACGACGACCAAACGTATGTATTGCAATATATCTAACATTTCATAATTCATGAGTGATCAAAGGACAAGCTGATTACCACATCTGCTAACTTCTGAAGGCTCCTAAGAAACTTAGCCAGATGCATCTGCCTTGCTGATAGCTCCCCTCTACCAGAGAAATCAGTTCTGTATAGGGCTGTAGCACTATCTACAACCATAAGAGCAAACCTGCAGACATAGAGCTCCGCTTCAAAAAAATTGGCATGGGAAACATGATAAACCAAGATTATGAGCATATGCTTGGCAAAAGAAAATGGAGTTCGAATTTTCTAGATTGTGAAATAACAAAGGCATTAGCAATTCAGGATCAAAGTGTCTTTATGACAAGATGTAGAAACCTGATACATGCCTTGTTACTTGCTACGTCAACATTATCATACAAAAATGCTTTCACATTGGGCTACATGACTAGGATCCTCCTATCTAAAGCAATTGTAACAAATCTGTTCTGTAAGAGATCAGTTTGAATAGCACATAGGTCTTCTCTAATGCAACATTAATGTGCCTATGTCATATCCTAATCATGAAAGGCTAAAAGGCCTTAGTAAGAAAAAGAGCATCTGATACTCTATTAAAATTTATCAGCAAAGCACAAATGATGCATGTACATGAACATATCATCGACGGCCAGACTCCAATATGCTTCTGAATGTAATGCAGTTTGGGGATCACAGCTTAGTATCCTTTGCCTTTGCCCATGGGGATCATAACTGAAATTTCTTTAATTGTTGATAGCCACTTAGTGAGCATTTGTTCCTACTTTATTATTACAGCACCTTCCAAACACCAAGTGATACTAGGAGGTAAGTGGAGTTACATACTTCCTTAATTTCAGGTACTATGTTTTTAGCAATTTTCTCCTTTTCTAACTGATAGATCCTATAACTCACTAGTTCAGATAGAAGCTAACTACAACAAATGAACGAGCTCACCTGGTCTCTACCATCATGGAAGCTGCTTCTAGCAAAAGTCTTGATTGATGATCAGTGTTATATGCTCTGGCATAAGCCACATTCTCTAGTACATCAGCACCATTCAAGCCAAACCTGAATGCAAAAGAATCTTGTTTGACAATTCAAGAATAATAGTAGTAACTAAGTAATAATTTGTAGTGCCGTATCACCTATCTGCTATCTGGAGAAGTCTTTGAGGCCTGAATGTACCCTCTGCATCAATATACAAAGCCTTTCCCTCACCACCACCTTGGTCCAATGGGAGCTGCATAAATCACCACCACATTTGTAAGCTCAAAAACAATCACATCAGAACTGGATATTTCCATTTGCCAAACAGCTGGAAATATGTAAACAGTTCCAACATGCAAAGAAATAGATTATTTAAGTATGTCATTCTAGAAATCATGCTGGTACTGTTTGTGGCAATGTGGTATCATATCTTAGAATTAGTCTTTCAGTCCAATACCTGACATGTGACACAGAGAGTGTGGCACAACTGAGTCTTCCCGGAGCGAAATTCACCATAGATCTCTGTTATAGATCCTGTTTCTATTCCACCTGTTAAAGATTGAAAACACAAGTTACACTGTTTTGCTATTATTCCTATACCACAATTATGACATTAATTAAGGAAGTTAAAGGTCAACAATAGGCACCAATACATTACCGTCTAAAATTTGATCAAGCTCTCTGGATCCAGTTGTAAGCTGGATGATCTCAAGCCTCTGAGCATGAAGTTGGCTAGCACTAGTAAATCCGAGTGGAACCAATTTGGAAGCTGCCAGATGTTTATGAACTTAATGATTCACGCGCAAATTTATTTTCATACAAATAGAAATGTGGTAGTGTGCTCTAAAAAGAAGCAAATAATTACTTGCCTGCTTCAATTATCTTGTCGACTTTGGCTTCACTAATCCCTTTAATTTGCAAAAGGTCTTTCCTCGGAGAGTATGCTACAGATTCCACTGTGCAGAGACCAGCATCTTTGAGTTTTTTCACATCAAGTGCAGCTATTCCAGATGCCTACACAGCAAATTTTACAGGAATTCAAGTGATGGTTCAGGTCAACACCTGTCTTTCTTTTTTCCTAACAAGAAAAATCCCCCAATTCCCACTGAGATAACACATTACATCCTAGTCAACAGTTCACGGAAGCCTGAACGAATTCTGCAAAGGAAGGTAGTGGACGTTGCTGAACCAAAGAAAGCATATTTTAAATAAACTATGGATATCTTTTGCATTTGTGCACTGCAATGGTAAGTCTATTTGACCATAACAGTTCAATAATGTAGCACGTGTACCTAATTTCTGCATTCAATTCTACAAGGCAAAATAATATCCTTCAGATCTCAAAGAACTGACCATTGCTCAATGGTACATTATGCTCCACAATTAAACCAGCAGAGACGCTCATGATCGATACACTACAAATAGACTCTGAGTCAGTTAACAAAACTAATTAAAGAACTTTCATCGCTAAACATTTTTGGAGTTCGCGAGGAGAAAATAAACGAAGAAAACGGGGACTGGGAGGCCCCCCCAGAACTCCCGTACGATATTCGCCCAAATTGGGATAAACCACCACGCCGCACCCCCTCCGAACGCACCAAATCGTCGATCAAGCCCTCGAATTGGAGCGGTTCTTGGAAGGATCGGGCCACGAGCTGCTAGCGGGGGGTGTGTGTGGCGGGGTGGGGGGAGAGAGAGAGATTGGAGCGCGGAGGGGCCGGACCTGTAGCTGTTCGATGGGGAAGGGCCCGTGCTCAGGCGCCGCCGCCTTCTGGTGCGCCGCAGCAGTCGACGACATGAGCCCACTCGCAGCGATGGGCGGGGACGAAGGGGCGGTGCGCTGGCTGCTTTTGGGCTTGTTCAAACTTCCAAAGGGACCTTCGAGGCGGCAAAAATTTATACTGGGCTTGCTCCCGCTTCCTTCTTCAGCAAGACTGGACCGAAAATGAAGGTGGGTTGCATGTCAGTTCCGCCAGTTCGGATCGGATGAGTGGATTTTCCGCCTGTAAGGGCACGTTTGGATGAAGCCTGGAGTACTTCCCCAGCAAAAAGTATCGCCTGAAAGTTGCCATACAAGGTAGAAGATGTTGTGTTTGGTTGGAAGCCTGTACATGAAATGCTAATAAAAGATATAATACCATTTTAAAACATATACGGTTCTGTTAGAATATACAAACAATAAATAAATAAAACTATCCACATATTTTATCAATTAACAATATATTTGAAATTACAAATAAATTTAATAGTTTTTCTAGCTATTTAAAAAATATCACAAGGAAAGACATACGAGGAATAAAAAATAATTATAATTACACTATATACACGACGCTAGTACAGGTTTATTGGTAGAGAACTGAAAAGAAGAACGTAATATGTTTTAAAAAAACACAATCTGGACTTGATTAGTTCAGGTTTATTGGTATATGTTTTTTTCGTGGAATTTCATGTATACAGTACCAGCTAATACAAAGAATAGTAGTAAATAAGGCAACAAGTGATTAGACGGGTGATTAGTCCAGGCAAGCCAGCAGCTGCATCCCAGGCGACCGGCCTAGGGGCTGATGCCTGGGACAGGCAGCTCACCAGGGCTGCTCCAAATACCGCACAGGCAGCATCCAGTCACACTACAGGCCAGACATCTTCTACCCAGGTTTCAATCAAACACGCCCTAAGGCCCTGTTCGGTTAGTCTGGATTGCCCCAGGAATTGTTCCAGATGATGAAAGCTTATATAAGTTAGAGAAGCAATCCGGCTAGGAATTGTCCCATGAGACAAATATGTGATAACCGAACGAGCCCTAAGTGCGGCTATCAGATCTATCCTGACCGTAAAAACATTTTCATGCATCAAGATTGGTGTACACTGCAAAAGAAATGAAACTGTTTGCTTCCATGACTGTAAATGTGTGATTAAACCTTGCAGGGGCAATACGAAAAATTTAGGGGCTCATACATTCTTACCCCTGTTTTGCACAGACACTGTAGTTTTGCCTATGTGTTTTTTAACTTTGTGAATTACCCCAATGTTTTTAAAATGAAGCACCACTTTGCCCTATCATTCTTCACTAACAGTGTTAACTTTTATACAAATACACAAATATGCCCATGTAATTTTGTCCCTAGTTGCTAATACTATTTTATGATTTTACCCCTGATTTAATAAGACATTTATATTGTATTTTAACGAAAAAGTTTAGATTTGGCCAAATAAATTTGGCACAATTTGCAAATATTTTAAATCAGATTGGGTATTGGAGAAGAAGCAAGGAGAGCAGCACGTCGATCTCCAGGAGCCATATGTAACACCCCAGGTGTTTGACTTCCACATTTACACTTGCATTTCATAAACATGAGCATCATTCATTCATTCATAAGCATCATACCATGATGAATGTTATCATTTCAGGTGTGTCTCTATTTGAATTACTTGGTTTTATGCTAGCATTTGTGTGTGCTCATGTGTGGTCTATGAAAATGCATGTAAAATGTTCTCTTAAACAACTTAGCTACACTTAGAATGTCATTAGGAACAATGTTCATGTTGACCATATTATCTAATTATGCTTTCTAGTAATAGTTTGACTTGTGTTGATCCCTAGAGCTCTTGTGTTTGACTGTTTAAAAAGTACAGCTTAGAGTATTTGCATGTTTGAGCAACCTAAAACAAAGTTGTAGAAAATTTTATAAGGAACAAAAGTTATTTTATGACCATTTCATGAAAATGTGCAGAACATGCTCAAAAAGGGCCCACAAGTCAGTTTTGAGGTCTATTTGGAGACTGAAAAATTTCTAGTCACAAATCAAATTTCAGTTTCATGTACTCAACTTTTGCGTGATTTTACTCTGTATCGGTTAAGAATTAGGTCTTGGTCTTTTAATAGAAGTTGAATATGGTATGAATGGCTACAACTTTCATTTAGACTGTTTTCACTAATAATCAATGGTTTAGTAGTTTCAACGCGATGAAAGTGCGCTGTCAGGCTCGGTTGGCTTCGCTGAATCGAAATTTCTGAATCGGCACAGTGGCCGACCGGCCACAGGCCGCTGCCGCCGCGTGGCCGGCACGCGCCGTGACCGGCCTGGCGTCGCTGGCCGCGGTCGACAGCAAGGAGGCCGCGTCCGTCTGCCCTCTCACTCGCTCTCAGTCGCTCTCTCACTCTCGCGCACGTCCGAGGCACTGAGAACACAAAGCCGCCACCGTCGCCATTGCTCAGCCGAGCTCGTGCACCACCGCAGCCCCGCCATCGTCTGAGCCAGCATGCTCAGAAGCTCCGACTTGCTTAGCTCCACCATCTCCGCCAACTTGCAGCGTCAATCGAGCTTAGGTGAGGGCCGATTGGCCACTTCCGCCGCCATTCGCCATGACCGGGTCTCGCCGGAGTTGGAGCTCGCCGTGGCCGACCACCACCGGAGCCCTCTCACGTCCCTTTATTCCTTCCCGTAGCTTCCTCACGAGCCATAGAAACTCGTATTGAGCTTAGCCACGCCCTACATGGCCGGACCTTGCCGGAGCACCGTTGGATTCCGCCGCCGTCCGCCATGCCCGCCGCCGTCCTTGCTAGAGTTCGGTAGAGGTTGAGGGAAGAGCGTAGTTAGGTGCGGCTCGTCTAGGCGAGCAAGCCGGTGCCCTCGGCCTCGCCTGAATCCCCGCCGCCATCGAGTAAACGCGGGTCAACCGTCGCTCCCCTGTTCTGCTGTCTCTGACCGGTGGGACCGTTGACCCCGCGGGTCCCGCGCATCAGTGAACCATGTTTAGGTTTTGTTGATTTAAATGCAAATTTTGATGCTGTTTTATAAAAGTTATAACTGGAGTTTGGTAGATCCAAATTGGGTGGTTCAAATTTTGTTAGGATCTTGGTGAAGTGTAGTATTTAGTAAAAATATAATATGAGCACTTGTAGTAGATTTTCTGGAAGAATTAAATTGAAACTTGAAATGTGTTTTTAAATGAATGCAAACTTGTTTAATTTATATCTAGAGTTCCAGTGCTCCAAAAATTATGAAAATTGTATGGTGAGCTATTATTGATGAGTAGAAGCTCTGGTAAAAATTTGAGAGTCATTGCATGAATAGTTGTTGAGTTATTAATTTCCATTTTATAATTAGGTGATCCTTGTGTGAATTTTAATAATTAATATATGAAGCCAATGCTCATGAAATTTATTGGAGGTTGTCCTGGTACCATAAGGATGTTAAGAAAAATATTGTTTATGTTGTTTGACACTTTTCACTAGGGTTTCCTATTTATGTTATTTCAAGCCTTTATGCCTTGTCATTTTTATGTAGGATGTTAGACTTGTTCAAATAATGTTAAATTTTTACAGTAGCCTACTTAGAGCATGTAGTACCTACTGTAATTTTTGTAGATTAAATGCTGCAGTTTTCATATATGTTTATTATTCCTCTTAAATAATTAAATAAATTAAGAAAGGAATTAAAAGAAATGAATTGGTGGTGAACACTTTACTTTCTGGTGTTCTTTTGATATGTTTGATGAGTTAGTAAAGTTGGTTTTATCCCTTTATATGTTTGCCACATAAGTTAATAATTATTTTTTTGCATTATGTCTTTCTGGATAGTTCTGGGAACTTCGCAAAGTTCACCATGATAATTTGGTTTGCTGGGAAAGTGATGAATACAAAAGTTGTAGATAACTTATGTATATAGCTCCTGTTAAAAGTTGGTGGCATTTGGCCCAGTAGTTTAAGAGTTACAGTCGTTCAAAGTTGGATCACAGTTTTGCTTGCTCTCTGTCTTGTTTGGACCTGATTATGTGGTCATGTAAATCCGACCTGGTAAAGGTTGGAATCATGCTTTGAAGTCTGAAAATGAATTGTAGGCAATTTCATAAGCTTTCCAAATTGTCTTGTTTCCTGTCATTTTGATTTGTAGATCTTCAGTTATGATCAGTTTACCGTACCGCTGTATAGTCCTTGTTTTGCTGAAATACGAATGTTAGTGTGTATGCTTTGTTGCAATGTTGTTGTTTATTGTTTAGGTGCTAGCCTAACTTGAGAACATGCTTAGGTGCAGGTGCTAGGTCCTTAACTGAAGATGAGCAATTGTACATTAGGTTGTATGAACTTGGTAAGTTAAAGTGATTTGAATAGAGATTAAGTTAGAATATGCGGACTGCAGTAAGCATGTGCATTCCCCGAGCATCCCTAACTTCGTTCATGTGCATCCATGATAATTATCTTACGCATACATGCAATAGGTGTGCCGGAGGGAGTGACGCTTCTGGAGTTCGAGGGAGCGAGCCAGGAGGAGGAGCCCGAGGTTCAGGCAATCGAAGAAGCAGCCGTCGAGGAGGAGTTGCCCGAGTGCCCTGACCACCGTCCATCCTCTTTCCTGAAAGGCAAGCCCCGGAGCATTATAAGTCTCCCATGTCTTTACAAATATATTGAGTATCTTTTATTGTTGATGCTGCATTAAGTATAGGAATTGGTTGGAACCAATTGCTACATTATATATCTATCCTTGTCCAGATATCGCACTTGAATCCTATTTAAGTTCAGGAACGGGGTAAATGCTTAGCCATGCTTAGTGCGGTAGAAGTCGGGTGATTTCCTGTCACCTGCGAGCTTTAGGATGAGGTGGATCACGGTTGGCTATATTTGCTATCATGGAAAAGAACCATGTTATTAATGAATGAAGACCGGACGAAGTCTTGTGTAGGGTTGGACATAGTGACTCCGTCTGTGTCATTTAAGGACCGATACGCTGTACGTCCTCAGGTCATGTTGAACGCAGCCTAACACTTAGCTGGCCGGATAAGTCGTTCCAACCGCGAAGCCGAGTAGCTCAACTCAGGCCGGGAACCATGGGGGTTGGATGCATTCTAGAGGTAGTAAGGATGTGCGGAGAGCCATTGGCATAAGTCCAAGGGGAGTCAGGGCTTAAAATCCTGCACTTCCTGGCAGAGTGGTTCTCTGAGAATGCAAGGCGGCCCGGACCCGCGTCTTTTCTTTTATTTTTCTCCTGAGTTGTACCAAAGGTGACTTGTTTGCGCCTCTGACGGGGGAAGCAGGGTTTGTGTTAGGAATACCCCTCCTGCTGGATAGGAATCGATTCAAATCGTCATCTCTCCCAGATAGTGAGAACTTGACTTGAGCAGCGGCAACGTAGATTCACTAAATATAAAGATATGGTTAAATGATGATGAGAATGATGATGAGCCATGAAATACCTGATATGGTTATTATTGTTTGCAACTAAATCAAATGGTTGATTAGTACAGGTGCTAATATAGATGGTAGGTAATGGCTAAAAGTCAATGCTAGTACATGTGCATAATGCTAATGGTTACTCAAGCTTTTATGCAAAAAGGTTGTCCAGCAAGATCTACTGATAAAGCCTTGCATACTCCTTGGTGTCATTTATTTTTGGTTTATGACGGGTAAGTCTAGCTGAGTACATTCTCGTACTCAGGGTTTATTCCCCCTTGTTGCAGATGACGTGCTCTATAACGGCTACTGCAAGTATTGTCTCCACCCTACGGGGAATGAAGACTAGATCATGGGTATGATCATCTATGTTATCTTATCCTGTTGCTTTTGCTGGATATGACTATGGAACTGGCTTGTATCTGAACTAAGTGTGTGTAAGGGTCTCAAACTACTTTGTTTCCGCTATTTGTGAACTTGTTTTGTAATAACTATGTGAACTCTGATGTATGAGGTACTCGTGAACTACTTGTGAAATGGATGTAACATGTGGCTTGTTATGTTGAATTACTATGATCTTGGTTGTATGCAAGTTGGTTTGAAATCCTTCATGGTTTTAGTTGACTACCGGGTTTATATGGGTTCAAATATGACGGTTTGATCACTCCGTTGATTGCTTTCGTACTTGTGCTCTTATAAATTGGTCGGTTCTGTTACAGCTGGTATCTGAGCTAGATTCAACACTAAACATGTCATACGGGTATTTAAAAACAAAAGCTTTTGTTGCGAAAATGGGTTTTCCAACTTATAGTTATATATAGGTGTTCAAAAATCTAAAGTTTCATATTATAGTGTGCCGGTGATCACATCCCTTGTAGCCCAGCTAAGGACTTTTAGGTGGCTTATATAATTACTAACTTGGGGGAAATGATTGTTTCTATTTTCATCGTCCATGCGGCGTGCTATTACATGGGTGCCATTCGCTTGAATGGTAATGTATGGATCAATTGCCTCTACACCCAGGTAAGTGTGAGTTGTGAGAGCATGACCGTCCAACTGTCGGTCTAGGGGAGAGTTAGTTGTGGTTACTGGAATATTTACATGTTGCATACATGTACATATGAAGGTACTTAATTGTGGGTCTATCTGTCGGGTAGTTGTGGGTACCGAAGTATATATATCCGGGGATGTATATATGGAGAGTACCTTAGTTTACTGCTTTCATTGTGTGATTAATTCTCTTTTGTTGAGATGGGTTGCAATGAATTTGTTTGCAGGTACACTAACAACGCAACGTGTAGCTCGACTAGATACGTATATGAGAGAACGTATGTATGCCACCGTCTAGCCGTTAGAATTCTCAAATTCTACTAGGGTGAGAGAACGTACGGAACGAGCATGCATCATATTCACTCATGTCATTCATATTGCATTACTCCCTCCCTTATAAATTGCTTATCCAGTTATTTATGCTTACCTTGAAGGATAATCTCTCTGGTCAATCATCAAATGGTGATGTGGGATGTACCTTTTAATTCGAACTTGGCATGAAATGTACCTTAATCCGCTCCCTTTGGGATGCTTATCTTAGTTGGTGAATTTTAAACTTGTCATGTTGGAATGCATTGCGAATGGCGCTAGTAATCTAACTGATGATGTGGTGATTGGAGAATGAATTATTGCCGCTATTTTACTACATGAATTTTACGTTCTCTCTAGTAAATTCAGTTTGGCGTAATTACATTGTTCCTCTCCAATGTGCTAACATCACCAATAATTGCTGGTAGCGCATTGTTGCAGATGCCTCATACTCGTTCCAATGGTGCGGCTGATGATGATGATGATCTCCCACCACCACCACCCACACCAGCGGAATTGATGGCGATTCTTGTGGAAGGACAGCGCACTATGGCTGAGGCTCTCCACACGATTGCAAATCGTGATGGTCGGGGTGCACATCAAGGACCGAAACCAAATCAGTATAGCGACTTCAAAGATTTCCTTGATACTAAGCCACCGATTTTCAAGGAGGCTGAGGAGCCCCTCCAAGCTGATGAGTGGCTGAACACTTTTGAGCAAAAATTCCATTTGCTTTGCTTGACTGAGGTGCTGAAGACTGAGTATGCTTCTCATCAACTGCATGGGCCAGCTGGTATTTGATGGAGTCATTATCGGTCCACTATGCTCGCTAATGCCCAAATCACTTGGGATCAGTTCAAGTCTACTTTCAGGGGAAATTATATTCCTCCTGGTCTCATGGCAATCAAGCACACTGAATTTATGAAGCTAACATAGGGGAACAAGAGCTTGAATGAATACCTGCAGGCTTTCAATAACCTTGCAAGGTATGCTACTGAGTTTGTTGACACTGATGCCAAGAAGATCGCTAGTTTCAAGCGGAGACTTAGCCCCAAATTGATGAAGACTATGGGAAATTGTAAGTGTGCTCATTTTAATGAGTTTGTTAGTGATGCTCTATCCCAAGAGAACAACAATGTTATATATGCTGCTTCAAAGAACCGCAAGAGAGCCTATGAGGCGGGTGCCTCACAGTCCAAAGCTCCAATCACACATAAGGCTTCATTCCGTCCTCCGACATCAGTTGCTAAGTTCCACTCACCGCAGAAGAAGAATCCAGGGAAGACTGGATTTCGCAAGGCTTTTACAGTTGCTCTTCCAAAGGGCACTACCAGTCAAGGCAGCTCCAATGTTCCTCCAAGCAACATGCCATGCTGGAACTGCAACAAGACAAGTCACTGGGCAAGGAAGTGTCCTTACCCTAAGAAGAATTTCAACCAAGGTGGCCGTCAGGGGCAAGTGAACTACACAAATATTGCTGATGTTCCTTCAGGGGAGGCAATAACTGTTGGTAAGTTTCTGGTTGATCAACACCCTACAGTTGTACTATTTGATTCGGGTGCTTCACATTCTTTTATTAGTCCCGCATTTGCATCCAAGTTTATGCAGAAAACATACACTGTTGAGGGTGAGGGTTATTGTATTAGGGCTGCCAGTGGTACTATCCCCACCAAGCTCGTAGTCGGGGGCATACAACTTGAGATAGAGGGACGAAGCTATCAAGTTGATCTGGTAGTTTTACCGGGATAGGGATTGATGTGATATTGGGAATGAATTGGATGAGCAGTCACGGGGTGCTTATTGATACATCGACTAGAGTAGTCATGCTCAGAGATCCTAGTAATCAGGAAGGTTTTCTGGTGCAACTACCTAGGGACATCAACCTTTCTTGTGCGGCAAATGCGGTGCAAGCAAAGGCTATGGCAGATATCCCTGTAGTGTGCAACTTTTCGGATGTTTTTCCCGATGGTTTGCCCGGATTGCCTCCGGATCGGGATGTGGAGTTCAAGATAGAGTTGCTTCCTGGTACGGCACCCATATCTAGAAGACCTTATAGAATGCCTCCCAACGAACTAGCCGAACTTAAGATCCAGTTAAGTGAACTTTTACAGAAAGGCCTTATCCATCCTAGTTCATCTCCGTGGGGGTGTCTAGCTATCTTTGTGAAGAAGAAGGATCAATCACTACGCATGTGTGTAGATTATAGGCCTTTGAATGCAATCACAATCAAGAATAAGTACCCTCTGCCACGGATAGATATCTTATTTGATCAGTTGTCTAAAGCAAAAGTCTTTTCCAAGATTGATTTGAGATCTGGTTATCATCAAATCAAAATTCGGCCTGAGGATGTTCCAAAAACTGCATTCTCTACAAGATACGGTCTGTATGAGTATCTTGTTATGTCTTTTGTTTTGACCAATGCCCCCGCACATTTCATGTATCTGATGAATTCGGTGTTTATGCCTGAGTTGGACAAATTTGTAGTGGTATTTATAGATGATATCTTGGTCTATTCTGAGAATGAAGAAGATCATGTTGAACATTTGCGAGTGGTTCTCACTAGATTGTGTGAACACAAGCTTTATGCAAAGTTCAACAAGTGTGAATTCTGGCTTCGTGAGGTACCTTTTCTCGGGCATGTGTTGTCCGATGGTGGAATTATGGTGGATCCCACCAAGGTGCAAGAAGTGTTGGGTTGGAAGGCTCCAATCTTGGTGCACGAGGTTCGGAGTTTTCTAGGATTGGCTGGCTATTATCGTCGCTTCATCCTGGATTTCTCTAAAATAGCCAAGCCTATGACTCGGTTGCTGCAAAAAGACACGAGGTTTGTCTAGACTTCTGAGTGTGATGCGACTTTTCACACCCTGCGAACCCTTCTAACTTCGGCTCTGGTTTTGGCGCAACCGGATATCGAGAAACCTTTTGATGTGTTTTGCGATGCATCAGGCATAGGTTTAGGAGGTGTTCTTATGCAGGAAGGTAGAGTCATTGCTTATACCTCTCGCCAACTTCGGAAGCATGAGGTGAACTATCCTACACATGACTTAGAACTCGCTGCAGTTGTTCATGCTTTGAAGGCATGGAGACATTATTTGCTTGGCAATGTATGCCACATCTACACTGATCATAAAAGTCTTAAGTACATCTTCACTCAACCTGAGTTGAATATGCATCAGAGAAGATGGCTCGAGTTGATCAAGGATTACAACCTCCAAGTGCACTATTATCCAGGCAAGGCAAACGTAGTTGCGGATGCCTTGAGCAGGAAATCGCATTGCCACTCGTTGATTGAAAGTGACTATCATTTGTCATGGCTCCTACATCCAGCAATCCTTCACAACATCACTGTCAGTTGTACTCTACAGAGTCGAATTATTGAGCTACAGAAGACAGATCCAGGTGTGTTCCACATCAAGCGCAAGATGAAAGAGCAAGAAACCAAACATTTTTGGGTAGATGAAAATGACGTGTTATGGTTCCGAAGGATAGAGAGCTTAGAAATCAAATCATATCTGAATCACATTCCTCGAAATTATCTATTCATCCTGGTAGTAGTAAAATGTATCATGATTTGAAGCCTCGTTATTGGTGGACTAAGATGAAGAAGGAGATAGCCGCTTATGTGGCTAGGTGTGACACTTGCTGTCAAGTTAAAGCTGTACACATGAAGGGCGGGTTACTTCAGCCACTCTCTATTCCAGGTTGGAAATGGGAGGAGATAAGTATGGATTTTATTGTTGGACTCCCTACTACTCAGAGGAACTTTAACTCTATTTGGGTGATTGTAGACCGTTTGACCAAGTCTGCACACTTCATTCCAGTTCGCACAGATTTCCATCCTACTGACTATGCTGAGTTGTACTTCAATCAGATAGTCCGACTTCATGGGGTACCTCGCACTATTGTCTCTGATAGAGGACCACAGTTCATTGCTCGCTTTTGGGAGCACTTACATGGATTATTGGGAACTAAGTTAGTAAGAAGCTCTGCCTATCATCCGCAAACCAATGGGCAAACTGAGCGAGTGAATCAAATCTTAGAAGATATGTTGAGAGCGTGTGTCATCTCGTCTAAGGGTTCATGGGAAAAGTGGTTGCCTCTAGCTGAATTCTCTTACAATAATAGTTATCAAGAGAGTATCAAGATGGCACCGTTTGAAGCTTTAGGGCGCGTTTGGACGATGTCCATAAGATGCCGCGCTGAGTCCGTGGCATGCCAAAGATGCGGCGTAGAAAACAGTCGCCGCAACTGCGGCAGGATTTGGCATGCAAAATGAACTAGTGGAGTACGGCAAGTTTGCGGCATGCCGCAACGGGGGGCACGAAGCAAACGTATGCCGCAACTGCGGTGCGGCAGGTGCAGCGCGGCGTGGCGTACTTTGGTCGCCATCCAAACGCTCCCTTATACGGCCGAAAGTGTAGAACCCCATTGAATTGGGTTGAAGCCAGTGAAAGGAGATCCTATGGAATTGATTTTGTTCAAGAAGCCAAAGAACAAGTCCGTACTATCCAAACCCACATGGCCGTAGCTCAAGCTAGGCAGAAAAGTTATGCTGATTGATGTAGAAAACCTATTGAGTTCAAGGTTGGGGACTCCGTTTATCTGAAAGTCTCACCTATGAAGAGTGTCCAACGCTTTGGTGTGAAGCGAAAGCTTGCGCCGAGGTATGTTGGTCCGTTTGAAATCATTGGACAAAGTGGTAAGGTAGCCTACAAGATCCAATTACCTCCTAAGATGAGTGCTATCTTCAATGTCTTTCATGTATCCCAATTGAAGCAATGTCTTCGTGTCCCTGAAGAGAGAGTTCCATTAGGGGATATCGAGTTAAAATCAGATTTGACCTTTGAAGAAAAGCCGGTCCGAGTGATTGACACTCATGAGCGAGTGACTCAGAGTCGGGTGGTCAAGTTTTACAAGGTCTTGTGGAGTAATTAGGGTAGTGAACGTGATGCAACGTGGGAAAGAGAAGATTATTTGAGGGACGGTTATAAGGAATTCTATCAACAATGGTACGCTTATCAAATCTCGGGACGAGATTTTTATAAGGGGGAGGGCTGTAACACCCCAGGTGTTTGGCTTCCATATTTGCACTTGCATTTCATAAACATGAGCATCATTCATTCATTCATAAGCATCATACCATGATGAATGTTATCATTTCAGGTGTGTCTCTATTTGAATTACTTGGTTTTATGCTAACATTTGTGTGTGCTCATGTGTGGTCTATGCAAATGCATGTAAAATGTCCTCTTAAACAACTTAGCTACACTTAGAATGTCATTAGGAACAATGTTCATGTTGACCATATTGCCTAATTATGCTTCCTAGTAATAGTTTGACTTGTGTTGACCCCTAAAGCTCTTGTGTTTGACTGTTTAAAAAGTATAGCTTAGAGTGTTTGCATGTCTGAGCAACCTAAAGCAAAGTTGTAGAAAATTTTATAAGGAACAAAAGTTATTTTATGACCATTTCATGAAAATGTGCAGAACATGCTCAAAAAGGGCCCACAAGTCAGTTTTGAGGTCTATTTGGAGACTGAAAATTTTCTAGTCACAAATCAAATTTCAGTTTCATGTACTCAACTTTTGCGTGATTTTACTCTGTATCGGTTAAGAATTAGGTCTTGGTCTTTTAATAGAAGTTGAAGATGGTATGAAGGGCTACAACTTTCATTTAGACTGTTTTCGCTAATGGTCAAAGGTTTAGTAGTTTCAACGTGATGAAAGTGCGCTGTTAGGCTCGGTTGGCTTCGTTGAATCGAAATTTCTGAATCGGCACAGTGGCCGACCGGCCACAGGCCGCTGCTGCCGCGTGGCCGCCACGCGCCGTGACCGGCCTGGCGTTGCTGGCCACGGTCGACAGCAAGGAGGCCATGTCCATCTGCCCTCTCGCTCGCTCTCAGTCGCTCTCTCACTCTCGCGCGCGTCCGAGGCACTGAGAATGCAAAGCCGCCGCCGTCGCCATTGCTCAGCCGAGCTCGTGCGCCACCGCAGCCCCGCCATCGTCTGAGCCAGCACGCCTAGAAGCTCCGCCTTGCTTAGCTCCACCATCTCCGCCAACTTGCAGTGTCAATCGAGCTTAGGTGAGGGCCTATTGGCCATTTCCACCGCCGTTCGCCATGACCGGGTCTCGCCGGAGTTGGAGCTCGCCGTGGCCGACCACCACCGGAGCCCTCTCACGTCCCTTTATTCCTTCCCGTAGCTTCCTCGTGAGCCATAGAAACTCGTATCGAGCTTAGCCGCGCCCTACATGGCCGGACCTTGCCGGAGCACCGTCGGATTCCGCCGCCGTCCGCCATGCACGCCACCGTCCTTGCTAGAGTTTGGTAGAGGTTGAGGGAAGAGCGTAGTTAGGTGCGGCTGGCCTAGGCGAGCAAGCCGGTGCCCTCGGCCTCGCCTGAATCCTCGCCGCCGTCGAGCAAGCGCGGGTCAACCGCCGCTCCCCTGTTCTGCTGTCTCTAACCGGTGGGACCGTTGACCCCGCGGGTCCCGCGCGTCAGTGAACCATGTTTAGGTTTTGTTGATTTAAATGCAGATTTTGATGCTGTTTTGTAAAAGTTATAACTGGAGTTTGGTAGATCCAAATTGGGTGGTTTAAATTTTGTTAGGATCTTGGTGAAGTGTAGTATTTATTAAAAATATAATATGAGCACTTATTGTAGATTTTCTGGAAGAATTAAATTGAAACTTGAAATGTGTTTTTAAATGAATGCAAACTTGTTTAATTTATATCCAGAGTTCCAGTGCTCAAAAAATTATGAAATTTGTATGGTGAGCTATTATTGATGAGTAGAAGCTCTGGTAAAAATTTGAGATTTATTGCATGAATAGTTGTTGAGTTATTAATTTCCGTTTTATAATTAGGTGATCCTTGTGTGAATTTTAATAATTAATATATGAAGCCAATGCTCATGAAATTTATTGGAGGTTGTCCTGGTACCTTAAGGATGTTAAGAAAAATATTGTTTATGTTGTTTGACACTTTTCACTAGGGTTTCCTATTTATGTTATTTCAAGCCTTTATGCCTTGTCATTTTTATGTAGGATGTTAGACTTGTTCAAATAATGTTAAATTTTTACAGTAGCCTACTTGGAGCATGTAGTACCTATTGTAATTTTTGTAGATTAAATGGTGCAGTTTTCATATATGTTTATTATTCCTCTTAAATAATTAAATAAATTAAGAAAGGAATTGAAAGAAATGAATTGGTGGTGAACACTTTACTTTCTGGTGTTCTTTTGATATGTGTGATGAGTTAGTGAAGTTGGTTTTGTCCCTTTATATGTTTGCCACATAAGTTGATAATTATTTTCTTGCATTATGTCTTTCTGGATAGTTCTAGGAACTTTGCAAAGTTCACCATGATAATTTGGTTTGCTGGGAAAGTGGTGAATACAAAAGTTGTAGATAACTTATGTATATACCTCATGTTAAAAGTTGGTGGCATTTGGCCCCGAAGTTTAGGAGTTACAGTCGTTCAAAGTTGGATCACAGTTTTGCTTGCTCTCTGTCTTGTTTGGACCTGATTATGTGGTCATGTAAATCCGACCTGGTAAAGGTTGGAATCATGCTTCGAGGTCTGAAAATAAATTGTAGGCAATTTCATAAGCTTTCTAAATTGTCTTGTTTCCTGTCATTTCGATTTGTAGATCTCTAGTTATGATTAGTTTATCGTACCGCTGTATAGTCCTTGTTTTGCTGAAATATGAATGTTGGTGTGTATGCTTTGTTACAATGTTCTTGTTGATTGTTTAGGTGCTAGCCTAACTTGAGAACATGTTTAGGTGCAAGTGCTAGGTCCTTAACTGAAGATGAGCAATTGTACATTAGGTTGTATGAACTTGGTAAGTTAAAGTGATTTGAATAGAGATTAAGTTAGAATATGCGGACTGCAGTAAGCATGTGCATTCCCCGAGCATCCCTAACTTCGTTCATGTGCATCCATGATAATTATCTTACGCATACATGCAATAGGTGTGCCGAAGGGAGTGACGCTTCTGGAGTTCGAGGGAGCGAGCCAGGAGGAGGAGCCCGAGGTTCAGGCAATCGAAGAAGCAACCGCCGAGGAGGAGTTGCCCGAGTGCCCTGACCACCGTCCATCCTCTTTCCTGAAAGGCAAGCCCCGGAGCATTATAAGTCTCCCATGTCTTTACAAATATATTGAGTATCTTTTATTGTTGATGCTGCATTAAGTATAGGAATTGGTTGGAACCAATTGCTGCATTATATATCTATCCTTGTCCAGATATCGCACTTGAATCCTATTTAAGTTCAGGAACGGGGTAAATGCTTAGCCATGCTTAGTGCGGTAGAAGTTGGGTGATTTTCTGTCACCTGCGAGCTTTAGGATGAGGTGGATCACGGTTGGCTATATTTGCTATCGTGGAAAAGAACCATGTTATTAATGAATGAAGACCGGGCGGAGTCTTGTGTAGGGTTGGACATAGTGACTCCGTCTGTGTCATTTAAGGACCGATACGCTGTACGTCCTCAGATCATGTTGAACGTAGCCTAACACTTAGCTGGCCGGATAAGTCGTTCCGACCGCGAAGCTGAGTAGCTCAACTTTGGCCGGGAACCATGGGGGTTGGATGCATTCTGGAGGTAGTAAGGATGTGTGGAGAGCCATTGGCATAAGTCCAAGGGGAGTCAGGGCTTAAAATCCTGCACTTCCTGGCAGAGTGGTTCTCTGAGAATGCAGGGCGGCCCGGACCCACGTCTTTTCTTTTATTTTTCTCCTGAGTTGTACCAAAGGTGACTTGTTTGCGACCCTGACGGGGGAAGCAGGGTTTGTGTTAGGAATACCCCTCCAGCTGGATTGGAATCGATTCGAATCGCTGTCTCTCCCGGATAGTGAGAACTTGACTTGAGCAGCGGCAACATAGATTCACTAAATATAAAGATATGGTTAAATGATGATGATAATGATGATGAGAATGATGATGAGCCATGAAATACCTGATATGATTATTATTGTTTGCAACTAAATCAAATGGTTGATTAGTACAGGTGCTAATATAGATGGTAGGTAATGGCTAAAAATCAATGCTAGTACAGGTGAATAATGCTAATGGTTACTCAAGCTTTTATGCAAAAAGGTTGTCCAGCAAGATCCACTGATAAAGCCTTGCATACTCCTTGGTGTCATTTATTTTTGGTTTATGACGGGTAAGTCTAGCTGAGTACATTCTCGTACTCAGGTTTTATTCCCCCTTGTTGCAGATGACGTGCTCTATAATGGCTACTGCAAGTATTGTCACCACCCTGCGGGGAATGAAGACTAGATCATGGGTATGATCATCTATGTTATCTTATCCTGTTGCTTTTGCTGGATATGACTATGGAACTGGCTTGTATCTGAACTAAGTGTGTGTAAGGGTCTCAAACTACTTTGTTTCCGCTATTTGTGAACTCGTTTTGTAATAACTATGTGAACTCTGATGTATGAGGTACTCGTGAACTACTTGTGAAATGTATGTAACATGTGGCTTGTTATGTTGAATTACTATGATCTTGGTTGTATGCAAGTTGGTTTGAAATCCTTCATGGTTTCAGTTGACTACCGGGTTTATATGGGTTCAAATATGACGGTTTGATCATTCCGGTGATTGCTTTCGTACTTGTGCTCTTATAAATTGTTCGGTTCTGTTACACCATACATTCTCTCTGACAAGCATGTCGCACCGCCGCGATGGGGTGTCGACGACCCCGCCCGCCGCCACCCCATGTGCTGCCGACGCCCGGCGCACCGCAGAAGCTCTACAACCCTCGCATCGCCGCCATCATGTGTGCCACACGCCGACGCCACCCCACGCCCCGCGCGTTGCCGACACCAGACTCCGCCATTGGATCTGCCACCGACGCCCCCGCTCGGCTGCCGTCTTGCGCACCGAGCCACATGGCACTCGCACCAAGCGTCACGGGTGAGCCCAGCCGCTAGGGGCCCCCGCACCACGTGCCTGGGCCAAGCGCCACGGCCGGGCACCGCTGCTGCCCTGTGTAGGCCGCGCTCCGCAGCCAAGCACCGTTGGTGCCTCACCGGCGACCGAGATCCGCCACCCCCCTTCCTCGGTCCCATTGAGCCGCGACGCGTTTTGTGGTTTTGCCTCTAGTGGATGAGCTGAAGATAAGATAAGGGCCAATTTGGTCTTTTTGCCTTTGTGTTTTCGGATTTTGATTTCTTTAATTCACTCAATTCGGCCCATGTAGTGGATGTGCAAACCAGAGGCAAACAGATGGTTCGTTTCAAAATAACAGGGGCAAATTCATAAAGTTCAAAAAAATAAGGACAAAATCATAATTGAACTGCCGAACAATTTTAGAAGCAATCGATTCCATCCGCATGACGGCAGCCGAGGCAGGTCGCCGCATCAACGCGACCCACTGCGGCGTCGGCCTTGCCGACGTCACCCCTCAGCAGCCCCTGTCGTCCCATGGCCACCGCCCAAAGAATCCCGACCTCAACCGGGAATCACCCTTATCTCCTTCCTTGAGCCAGGAAGGCATGAATGGTTTATCTAAAAACCATGGCTAGGCTCTCGGGCTGTCGCCGCCGCTGTTGGTGGCTTGGCGCCAATCAGCCTGTTCATTGGTTGGTTTCTGGGCTGATAAGTCCGGCTGGTGCTGATTTGTTGTGAGAGAAAAACATAAGCCCTGGATGAAACCACCCAGCGAACAAGCTGAATGGCGCATGCTGGTCGGGTGCGCGGGCCTGCAACCAGCATGTTGCGTGGCAGGCACGTGGCAACCTCTGTCGGCCTAGGGAGTGTCCGTCAAAACTGCAAGCGTGAGTTCACACCAAATGGATAAGCGTGAACGGGCGCAACGCAAGGTATCTGATGAAATGCGGATGAGCTTAGAGGTAGCCAATAAATAGCCTGTTCAGCAGCTCGTATCTGTCTTATAAGCCTTGGCTTATCAGCCAACAAATAGTATTTTTCTCTCACACCAAACCAGCCAGCAGTACTTTCAGCCATGGCTTATAAGCCAATCCAGCCGAAACGAACAGGCTAAAAAGAGCTGTGATTTTTTTGTACTGCAGCATCATGCGTCGTCGCTGGTAACATCTCTTTAAATTGTTTTCTGAGATGTATAAATTATAAGAAACAGAATACAAAATGATTGTTTAAATATAAATATAAATATAAAAGGGAAATTACTTCCTACTCGCAAGGAGTAGTTACTCCCAAATATATATCTTTAGATTTTAAGGTGTATATGGCCTGACGAACTGTATGTTGATGAAGTATATGATTATAGTATACATTGAGTATATGGTTATACTTATTTTGTATACTACTGTCGTAGTATTATAATAACATATTAAAAAATATGGATTCTTTTGAAAAAATTCATGTAGTATGATTTAGAGTATCATAAAATGAGTATATAAATATACTTAAATTGATAAACGAGTACGCACACATACACAATATTGTTTATTGAAGGTGGGAGTAACTACTCCCGGGAGTAGGAAAAATGCACCCTAAATATAAATATAATATGTATACCTTGCAACTAATATGATGAAGAAAAGTATGCAGTTATTACTTATCCTCACGGGGTGTCTCTCTGGTATCTCCGGGTTACCTTCATGTACTTGCAGATGTAATATCCACAGTGTCCACTCTCGCTACGTTGTTTGTGGCACTGTGTTGATGCATCATGTTTTATATATGAAAATACAATGTACTTTGGCAAGAACATAATGCATAACTTAGTATATGGAGACTTACTGACCATCTTGTTTTGATACCTTCCTTGGCATCGACAATCATCAAAATCTAGTGGTTGTTGCATTGATCGGAGCATATACATACTGTCGACACTCAAAAGTGTCCAAAGTATATAATGGACTCCATCATCATGTTTCTATCATCAAGATGGCTAGAAAACATACTTGGATCATCACATTTGGGGCCCAGTCAAATAAAATGACTTTTTAGGGGTTGACCCAGCTAGAATCGGCTTAGATGACTCCCGGACTTTCCCATCTTCCTCAAATGAAAGAATGGACTTCACCGTTGCGTTACTCTCGACGAGCTAATAAAAAAACAAGAACACTTAGATTTATGGATCTCTTAACAAGGAGTAGCGTGTAGGATTTGATGAAATCATTCAACATATATTTGCTAATAAGAGCCAAGTGTTTTTCGTAGATAGTCCTGGAGGCACGGGCAAGATGTTCCTATACAAGGCCCTCCTTGTTACTAGAGTTCGATCCGAAGGATTAATAGCCATTGCACCAGCCACATCTGGTATAGCAGCATCGATATTGCTCCGAGGACGCACTGCACACTCAAGGTTTAAAATTCCAATTAAAATTGGGGACAACAGCATGTGCAGCTTTACGAAGCAAAGTGGCACTGCAGAGTTGCTCCGTATGGTATCTTTGATTATTTGGGATGAAGTTACCATGACCAAGTGTCAGCGTCGAGACACTTGATAGGTCTATATAGGATATTATGGAATGTGCTTTGCCATTTGGAGAAAATGTCATGGTATTTGGTGGGGATTTTAGACAGGTCCTTCATGTGGTGATACGTGGGAAAGAGCATAGGTAACTAATGCTACATTGCAAAGACCTTATTTGTGGCAAAGAATAAGGAAGATACGATTATCACGTAACATGAGGACATAGTCAGACCCTTGGCTTTTAGAGTACCTCCTACGAATTGGAAATGGAACCGAGGAAACCATCGGAGATGATTATGTTCGACTCCCTAATGACATTGTGATTGGTTATGCTGACACAGATCAGAGGTGGCAGTCAACAAACTCATTCAAGATGTTTTTCCCATCACTTGAAGAACATGCAACATCAGCCGCCTATATGAGCTCTCATGCCATTCTATCGACAAAAAATGACCATGTTCATAGGCTGAATGCAATGATGGTTGATAGGTTTCCAGGTGAGGAAAAGGTTTACCACAGCTTTGACATTGTTGATGATGATTCTTAGAATCGCTTCCATATTGACTTTTTGAACTCGATAACTCCAAATGACCTCCCCCGCATGAGCTGAAGCTAAAAATCAACTGTCCTATGATTCTTCTCTGCAATCTTGATCCTAACAACGTATTGTGCAATGGAACAAGGCTTATGGTGAGCGCATTGCAAGACAATGCAATTGATGCCAAGATCGTTGGTGGACAGCATGTGCAGAAAAGGGTTTTCATACCAAGGCTACCATTGTCTCCCTCGGTTGGTATTTCCCTTCCTTTCCAGTTCAAGAGAGAACAATTCCCAGGCTAAGTTTTGCCATGACTATAAATAAATCGCAGGGACAAACCATCCCTAATGTTGGTATCTACCTTCCAGAACCTATGTTCTCGCATGGACAGCTTTACGTCGGTTTATCCAGGGGTATCAAGATCAATAACAAGAATTTTGGCTAAACCAAAACAGGAATTGGATCCTACAGGGAAGAGTACCAAGAATATTGTTTACAAATAGTCCAGAACTGGTGAATAATGGTGGGTATACTCAAACCATTTTATCAGTCCTCATGTAAACATATATGGCTGGGCATGTGCTTGATAATTTTTTTGCCATATTGCCGAATCATTTTGTTTTTTGGGCTTCATATTTTATTTTATTTTATTTGCATCTCTACTATAATGGACCAATCCAAACTATACTAGGTACAAAATTTTATTTTATATTAATATAAGTACGCTATTCTAGACCTGTCTTATTTTATTTTTGAATTCATATTTGCTTGTCATAACATATAATAATATATGTTTCATCTTTCTTATTATCAAATAAATAGTCATTTGATTTATGTACAACAAATAAACACATGCTCTTCTCCATGAAATTGGGAGCCTTCCTTGTACACCATTTCATGAAGTCGTGGGATGACGTAAGATTGCCACTGATCAACGCTCAACGCTGTGAGCATATATATTCTCTATGTATATTTTATACACTACATAGGAAATTAATAACTTAACTTATTATCTGAAATGAATTGAGCTCCAATTCATAAGCATAACAATGATATATTGAGAACAAGGCCATAAGGAAGCTGATGATATTTGTCATACCAAACAACTCCTAGATGTCCAAGATCTCCAACTAAGCTCTAGCCTAGCTCCAAAAATACTACGTAAAAGTACAAGAGTAGAGGGGGAGAGAGGCTCCAAGTGTGGTGTGTGTGAGTGGGGGGAGCCTCTCCCTCTATTTATACTATCCTAATGGTCGGTTTGCAGATAATATTCTAGGGAATCCTGCATGCAACTGCCTTGGAGACATCACAAGGAGGTGCTACGTGTTGGCCAGGGGCGAGAGGCATGGCGAGGGGGTCGGTCACCCCTAGGGTTGGTCGACCCCGCCAGGTAGCGCCTCCCCACCACCGCCTTCGTCGTGCTAACTAGCAGGTGGGTCCCTAGCGTGATCCTCGGGGTTGGGCCCTGAATGTTGTCGATAAGCCTGATTTGTGGGCCTTCTCCCCCTTGTGCTCGCGTCGGATGGCGTTATGCTGTGTTTCTTGTGTACTTTGAGCATGTTTTCTCTGTTATTACATGTGTCCTACAAAACACTTATTCTTCAATACATGTGGAAATAGGTTAATATAAATAAAATATGTGAGTAAGACGTGTTAGTTCTCCTATATTTTTATCTTATTTGCTGGTTAGATTTGGTCTGTAAGGACTGCCAATAGGATCCTGTCGGCGACCTTGCAAGCATGATGGAGTAGAGCAGGGCCCGCATGCTAGTGAAAGATGGCGGAGGAAAGTGGATTGAGAAAAAGTCTGTTGGATCCCCTTCATTTGAGGAATTGAAGGAGAATTTTGAGAGGTTGAGGAAAATATAGGGAACGAGGATTGAGAAAGGGGATCTGCTCGAGCTATTGTTTTTCATCCCATTTGTTTTATTGAAAGGAGATTTTTTTATAGTCCGGTGTAGATGCTCTAGGAAAATAAAATTTATTTTCAACCTTTGTGTGATGTACACAATTATAAAAGCGGATGTCATTTCGAGTATTTTCAAGTGTGTGTGTGCACACGGAGCCACCATGGTTAAAGTTTCAACGACGAACACAAGAAACTACTCGGTGATGGTTGGGGGAGAAGAGGCATGGTTTCTTTCTTCTTACCTCAGATCTCAGCACAACCATCAGCGCCAATCTAGGGACATCTACGTCGATGCCATCGTTCCACCTATTCAACGAGATGACGTGGCCATCATCGACAACATGCACCTACGAGAGGTTACGGTCCTTCACTGCTGTGCCTCTCCAATGCAAGCAGAGCCGCCTAGGCTGTCCATGTCCAGATCGGTCTAGTTCACGTCCTGTCGTTTCTTGGAGACATCCAGCTCCGCGTCCACCGTCTCCGGCCCACCCTCAGATCGTCCATTCATGTTAGGTCTACTTTACTGCTCATCGTCCGTGTCCTCATATGTGGCGCTCCAACCAAGCCTCACTTAACTGACGCAGGAAGCCATAGTGCCTCTGCATTATCACAATCGACACGGGTTGTCGTGAGCAGCGCGAACACTTCCGGGTATAGCCGTGTGCACCCGTTCGTGACCCTCAGCGCCTCCGCCTCCTCTTCCATGACACTGAAGTCAGAGAAGTTGAACTCCTAGGCGAGTAGCAGTAGGCGGCTGCCATTGTTGATGACAACATGGAGGTTGCCGTCCTCGTCGATATGGTGAGCTCGAGCTGTTGGGCGCGGAGCTCGTCGATGTTGGACTTAACGAGCGCATAGTTGCGTGCGATCGGGGAGAGCGCTGCCCCCGCTTGCACGCCATCGACAATGCCCGGGTACTCAGTGTCGATGGTGATGTATCTCCGCTCTGCTCGATGACGATCCATCCACTCGGTCACCGGTAGCGGCTGGGGATCCTACCGGCAACATCGCATGCATGATGCAGCAGAGCAGGAGCTTGCATGCTAGTGAAAGTTGGGGTAAGGAAAGTGGATTGAGAAAATTTTTGTTGGATCCCCTTCATTTGAGGGATTGAAGGGGGATTTTGAGAGATTGAGAAAAAATATAGGGTAAGGGGATTGAGAAAGGGGATTTATTGGAGTTATTTTTTTTTCATCTCATTCATTTTAGTGAAACGAGATTGTTTTCTCAATCAGGTGTAGATGCTCTAAGAAAATAAATTTTATTTTTAACCTTTGTGTGATGTAAACAATTATAAAACTGGATGATATTTCGAGTATTTCAAGTGTGTGCTGTACACAGTGCCATCTTGTTTAAAGTTTCAATGACGAACACAAGAAACTACTCGATGGTGGTTGGGGAGAAGAGGCATGGTTTCAATCTTCTTATCTTAGATCTTAGCATAGCCATCAGCGCCAATCTAGCAACGTCTGCATCGATGCTGTCGTTCCGCCAGTTCAATGAGATGACGTGGCCACAGTCGGCCATTTGCACCTTTGAGATGTCAAGGTCCTTCCCTACCGTGCCTCTCCAAGCGGCGCCGTTTAGGCTGTCCATGTCTAGATCAATCTAGTTCATGTCCTGTCGTTTCTTGTAGACATCCAACTCCGTGTCCACCATCTCCGGCCCGCCCTTAGATCGTCCATTCATGTCAGGTCTACTTGACCGCTCATCGTCCGTGTCCTCATACGTGGGGCTCCAACCAAGTGTAACACCCCTAGTGTTATGTGCTCGCTTAGCACCAAGATTAAGTCTAAGAGAACTTTGTAGAGCAGGTTCTCGGGTGTTAAAAATTTAACACACACATGAGACCATAAACAAATCTTATGTGACTCATTTTTGTGGTCGGAAGAAATTAAATCAATATCGTAGGATAATTTACTTAGTGTATAAAATGTTAATAGAAATCCTAACAGGAAGATCGAAGTAAGAAGTTTAATCGGTTGGCGTGAAAAACAATTTTTATACGCAAAAACAAAATATAGCTTGTATTTAGTACTTAAATGAAAATTGAAGTACAAGTTTAGTTGATAAAAATGCAACTTTTGTTTTGGTGAATAGATGTTGTTCAATAGTACTTTTGATAGCTCAAAAATCAAATCTGAAATTAAAATTAGATCTTTCCGTTGAATCGGGAGGAAGTTGAACTTGTGATTTAAGTGCCATTTTTGGCAAACTATATTGAGCAAACTAAATAAATAGTGTTTAAATATTTTGTTCCTATGGTTTAGTATAAAGTACTGACTTTTGCATGGAGTATTTCTGGGTTGCATTTAACAAGGTTTAGGCCTCTTAAAAATTATGACTAAAGTGCTAATGGTTGTTTAGTTCTAACTGAACCCTTGCCCTTTCCAAAGTCTGAAAAGCATAGTAGATGTAACACCCCAGGTGTTTGGCTTCCACATTTGCACTTGCATTTCATAAACATGAGCATCATTCATCCATTCATGAGCTTAGATTGTACGAAACATGCTTTTGAAACATTACAACATATGTTTATATTCCATGTGTGTTTGTTTTATGAAATGAATAGTGTGCAACACTCAAGTGCAACATGTGTAACTCACTTTAGTGAAACATGGTTAGTTAGTACTATGCAACAAGATCATGAAACATGTGAAACATGATTATGAAACAAGTGTAACATTTCATGTGTTTTTCATTGTTTCAGTACATACCATGCTTGATTCTTGTGTGACCAATGTATGGTGTGGCTAAAAATTCTTTTAAGTAACTTAGTTACACCTAGAATGTCATTTGGAACATTGTTCATGTTGATCATTTTGACTAATTAGGTTCCCAAGTCATGGTTTGACCAATTTTGACCCCTAAACCCTTTTGTTTGACTGTTTAAAAAGTGTAGCTTAGGATGTTTGCATGTCTGAGCAACCTAAAATAAAGTTGTAGCAAATTTTATAAGGAACAAACTTTGTTTAGAAGCCAAGTCATGAAAATGTTCACAACATGTTCAAAAAGGACCCACAAGTCAGAAGTGAAAGCTGATTCAACACTTGAAAATATTTCTAAGTCCTAAATGCCATTTCAGTTTGATTGAGCCAACTTTGGCTTAATACAACTCTTGATCCATGGAGAACTGGCTGTTGATTTCTAAAGCAAAGTTGTAGACCTATCTTAACTCTACAAGTTTCATGTTCATTGCTTCCACTAATACGTCACGGTTTAGGAGCTAATCCCTGTCAAACATCGCCTGTCAGTTGGGTGATGGAGCACTGAATCAACGTTTCAGACAAGCTACAGTGATGTACGTTTTAGAATATGAACGCCGCGTGGTGCCACCCGTTGCCGGCCGGCTGACCGCGCTGCCACGCGCCGTGGGCGTCCTAGCACGGCCGGCCACGATGTGAACACCCCCGCGCGCCTGCCTGACGCACTCGCCACTTCAATTTCTCCACTCCAGTCGCCTTCCACCGCGCCGCAAGCAAGCTCAGCCGCTCCACCATTGCCGATCCAACTGCGCCATCGCAGAGCTTGCTCACCGCTGCAAAAACGCGCACTACGCCTTCACCGTAGCTCCGCCGTGTTCTTCTAGACCTTCCCCACCTTCTAGCTGAGCCAATCGTCCTTGGGTGAGGGCCTCCGGCCGTTTCCACCACCGCCCGCCATGGCTGAGCTTCGCAGGAGTTGGCGCTCACCGTGGCCGTCGCGTGCGCCTCCCATGTTTCGCTGTCGCTGACCAGTGGGTCCGGCTGACACCCGGGTCCCACGCATCAGTGACTATTTGTTCAAATTTCTAGTTTTGAATGTTGTTTTGTGAATTTTGTAACTCCAAATGTGTAGATCCAAATGGTGTGATTCAAATTTTGTTAGACTCACAGTGAGGTCTAGTATTTAAGAAAAATATGATATGAGCACATGATGTAGAAATTTTGGATGAATTAAATAGGAACTTGAAATGTGTTTTCAAATGCATGCAAACTTGTTTGAATTATATCTTGAGCTTTTGTGATCCAAAAATTATAAAATTTTGTGGGTAAGCTAGTCTTGCTTAGTAGAAGCTCTGGTTAAAATTTGAGAGTCATTGCATGTAGGGTTTTTGAGTTATAGATTTTTCTTTTATCATTGATTGATACTTGTGTGAATTTTTGTAAATTATCTAGGAATCCTATGACCATGAAACTTGGTGGGTAGTATCTTAGTACCTTAAGGATGCTAGGAAAAATATGAAATCTATTGCTTGACACTTTTCACTAAGGTTTCCTAATTATGCCATTTTAAGCCATTATGCCTTATCATTTTTGTGTAGGCTGTTATACTTACTCAAATGGTTTGAAATTTTTATGGTAGTCTACTTAGGGAATGTAGTATCTACTGTAATATTTGTAGATTTAATGGTATAGTTTTCATATAGGTTTATTATTCCTCTTAAATAATGAATTAAATTAAGAAAGGTACTAAAAGAAATGAATTGGTGATGAACACCTTACTTTATGGTGTTCTTGTGATATGTGTGATGAGGTAGTAAAGTTGGTTTTGTCCATTTATGTGTTTGCAACATAAGTTAATAATTATTTTGCTTGCATTATGTCCTTCTGGATAGTTCTGGGGACTTTGCAAAGTTCCCCATAATAATTTGGTTTGCTGGGAAATTGGTGAATACAAAAGTTGTAGAGAACTTATGTATCTAGCTCCTGTTAAACTTTGGTGGTATTTGGCCTAGTAGTTTAGGAGTTACAGTCGTTTAAAGTTGGATCACAGTTTTGCTTGCTCTCTGTCTTGGAAAGACAGATTTCTGTTGATTAAAGAATTTGACCTGGTAAAAGTTCGAATCATGCCTTGAGGTCTGAAAATGAATTGTAGGAAATTTCATAAGCTTTCCAAATTGTCTTGTTGCATGTTATTTGGAATTGTAAATCTCCAGTTATGGTCGGTTTACTGTACCGCTGTCTAGTCCCTGTTTTGCTGAAATACAAATGTTTGTGTGTATGCTTTGTTGCAATGTTCTTGTTGATTGTTTAGGTGCTAGCCTAACTTGAGAACATGCTTAGGTGCAGGTGCTAGGTCCTTAACTGAAGATGAGCAACTGTACATTAGGTTGTATAAACTTGGTAAGTTAAAGTGATTTGAATAGAGATTAAGTTAGAATATGCGGACTGCAGTAAGCATGTGCATTCCCCGAGCATCCCTAACTTCGTTCATGTGCATCCATGATATTTATCTTGCGCATACATGCAATAGGTGTGCCGGAGGGAGTGACGCTTCTGGAGTTCGAGGGAGCGAGCCAGGAGGAGGAGCCAGAGGTTCAGGCAATCGACGAAGCAGCCGCCGAGGAGGAGTTTCCCGAGTGCCCTGACCATCGCCCATCCTCTTTCCTGAAAGGCAAGCCCCGGAGCATTATAAGTCTCCCATGTTTTTACAAATATATTGAGTATCCCTTATTGTTGATGATGCATTAAGTATAGGAATTGGTTGGAACCAATTGTTGCATTATATCCCTACCTTGTCTAGATAAAATCCTATGAATCCTAATTAAGTGTAGGATCGAATGATGCTTAGCTATGCATAGACCGGTAGAAGTCGGGTGATTTCCTGTCACCTGCGAGATGTAGGATAAGCTCTGGTCACGGTTGGCTATATTTTCTATCATGGGAAAAGAACCATGTGTTAATAATGAATGGAGACCGGACGGGATGACGGTAGTGCAGCAACAAGGCATGGAAGTCTTGGGTGTGAATCTATCCCCTTCTGTGTCATTTAAGGACCGATTCGATGTACGTCCTCAGGTCATGTTGAACGCAACCTAACACTTAGCTGGCCGGATAAGTCGTTCCGACCGCGAAGCCGAGTAGCTCAACTCAGGCCAGGAACTATGGGGGTTGGATGCATTCTGGAGGTAGTAAGGATGTGCGGAGAGCCATTGGCATAAGCCCAAGGGGAGTCAGGGTTTAAGATCCTGCACTTCCTAGAAGAGTGGTTCTCTGAGAATGCAGGGTGGCCCGGACCCGCGTCTTTTCTTTTATTTTTCTCCTGAGTTGTAGCAAAGGTGACTTGTTTGCGACCCTGACGGGGGAAGCAGGGTTTGTGTTAGGAATACCCCTCCAGCTGGATAGGAATCGATTCGAATCGCCGTCTCTCCCGGATAGTGAGAACTTGACTTGAGCAGCGGCAACGTAGATTCACTAAATATAAAGATATGGTTAAATGATGATGATAATGATGATGAGAATGATGATGAGCCATGAAATACCTGATATGGTTATTATTGTTTGCAACTAAATCAAATGGTTGATCAGTACAGGTGCTAATATAGATGGTAGGTAATGGCTAAAAGTCAATGCTAGTATAGGTGAATAATACTAATGGTTACTCAAGCTTTTATGCAAAAAGGTTGTCCAGCTAGATCCACTGATAAAGCCTTGCATACTCCTTGGTGTCATTTATTTTTGGTTTATGATGGGTAAGTCTAGCTGAGTACATTCTCGTACTCAGGGTTTATTTCCCTCTTGTTGCAGATGACCATCTTCATCAGGGCTTCTGCAAGTATTGTCTCCACCCGGCGGTTGACGAAGACTAGATCATGGGCATGATCTCTGTTTATCTTATCCAAATGCTTTTGTGGGATGTGATCAGCAAGCTGGTACTTGTATTTGAACTCGGGTGTGTGAGTTAAACTATTTGCTTTCGCTACTTTACAAGACTTGGTTTGTAATAACTATGACTCTGATGTGTTGTAATCTATCTGCAAACTGAACCTGAAATGTTGTAACGTATGAGATGTTATGTTGAATTACTGTGATCTTGGTTGTATGCAAGTTGGTTTGAAATCCTTCGTGGTTTCAGTTGACTACTGGGTTTATATGATCTCAAGTGCGAGAATTTGATCGTTTCGGTGATTGTTTTTGTACTTGTGCTCTTATAAATTGGTCAGTTCTGTGACAGCTGGCATCAGAGCTAGATTCAACACTAAACATGTCATACGGGTATTTAAAAACAAAAGCTTTTGTTGTGAAAACGGTTTTCTAACTTATAGTTATATATAAGTGTTTCAAAATTTGAAATTTTATAGTGTGCTGGTGATCACATCCCTTGTAGCCCACCTAAGGAGTTTTAGGTGGCTTATATAATTACTAACTAGGGGGAAATGATTGTTTCTATTTTTGTTGTCCATGCGGCGTGCTATTGCATGGGTGCCATTCACTTGAATGGTAATGTATAGATCAATTGCCTCTACGCCCAGGTAAGTGGGAGTTGTGAGAGCATGACCGCCCAACCGTCGGTCTAGGGGAGAGTAGTTATGGTTGCTCGCATACTTACATGTTCGATCATGTATCTATGAGAGTACTTAAGTGTGGGTATCTCTGTCGGGTAGCTGTGATACTAGAGTATATACATCGGGGGATGTATGTACGAAAGTATTTAGTTTACTGCTTACTTTACATGCCTTTTTGGGAAATTATTGGGCTAAAATAAAATTTGCTGTAGGTACACTAACAACGTATCGTTGTAGATCGACTAGCTACCATATATGAGAGAACGTATGTATGCCACCGTATATTTCGCTAGCCTTAAATTTTTCTTGGTTTGTGAGGACATACGGATCGTGCATGCATCATGTTCGAGCATACATGACATTTTTTTTGCATTACTCCCTCCTTTAAAAATTTGATGGTCTCGACTAATTAAATTTCGTATCCCATAAATGATTCTCCCCTTACGTTGCAACTTCTTTTTGCTACAGATGGCGCGCATGAAACGCACTGCTCGCAAGTCTGCCGGAGGCAGGGCGCCTCGTCACCAGTTAGCTCCTCGTGAGCCCCGTCCAGAGCCTACTGAGGAGGAAAGGCTGAGGGCAGAGCTAGCCTGGGTGACTGCTGAGAGGAGTGCGGCTCAGCAGCGTTTGGAGCAAGTAACGCAGGAACGGTATCAAGAGACCCTAGAGGTTCAGAGGTTGACGGTTGCTCACTGCAACTATGAGCGCATGTTGATTCATGTGCTGAACCAGCGGAATGAAGCCTAGAATGAAGAGAATGCGTTGAGAGCGCGACAGGTTGAGCTGGAGCAGCAATTGGCTGCTGAAGAAGAGTACAATGACCATCTCCATGAGGAGGTTCACCTGTTACACAATCAGCTTCACCCTCTCCTGCCCCCTGACGATGAGGATGAGATGGGCTCTGGTGTCATCATGGCTGAAGATGATGATGACATTGAGATTAATGGACCTGAGGACGTTCCACCTGGAGAGGAGGAAGATGAGGAGCTAGAACCTGCTAGTGATGAAGATGGAGGAGAGATCTTCGACACTGACTCTGAGGACGATGCGTAGTTAGCTTACTACTTAGCTAATGCGCTAGAGCTAGTCTTTTGTTGATCCTCATGCATGAACAAGTAGCTTGTAATAAGTTAATTGTTGGGATGTAATATCAAACCCTATGTGATCCATGATGTCAGTTTGGAACCCCTATGGCTTGGATGTAATCTCTGGGTGTTTATCAATCTTAATTCCATGTTGCTCTTGGCAAGGCCAAATCTCATGTTAATATTTACCTGGTAATCACCTTGGTGGACACAAGGCATGTATGGAAATAACGCAAGAGTCCCCTACTCAGTTGTCTTTGGCAATTAGGCTCTGTTCTCTTGCGTTGTGTTCTGATCTTCAGATCGCCTCCTCGTTGACTCCTAACCTTGTGACTACCTTTACTTGCTATCCCTCCTTGCACAGTGCTTGTTCTTATGACTCAATCTATGCACTTGAAATTTCACTTAGGTGTGTGATCAGTAATGGTGTTATGAGTAGCAACTACGGTGCCGCGACGAAACCGAGAGCCTCCTGTGGCGCGCGACACAAGGTTGTGCTACTCGGCACGCGCTGGTATCGAGGTTTCTAATTATGATCCCTTACAGAACTACACCGATGTGTTATTTTCACATGAGCTCTTCCTTGATTATCTCTCCATATCTACTCTAAAGATACTTATATCTGGCCTAACATAGTAGAGTTTCCTTCTGAAATTGTAAAGAAGATAACCTTTGAAGAGCAGGTCACCGACATGAACATTGGCAGACTGCAAGAGGTGGTAGACAAGTGACTCTATGTGATTGTCCATATAATGACATCGGTCAACTAAGGAGCAACTTATGTCATCCCCGTTGCATCAGAAGGCTGCACAATATTTAAAAGTTGGACAAGTTTGTAGTTGTCTTCATTGATGACATCTTGATCTTTTCCACAAATGCTGAAGAACATGCTGAGCATCTGAGAGTTGTTTTATCCAGGCTACGAGAATATAAGCTTTATGCCAAGTTCAGTAAATGTGAGTTTTGGCTTAAGAAGGTACCTCTCTTGGGTCATGTGTTGTCCGATGAAGGGATTTCGGTTGATCCGTCTAAGGTGCAAGAAATCATGAATTGGAAAGCACCAACTTCAGTGCATGAGGTTAGAAGTTTCCTTGGTTTGGCTGGATATTATCGTCGATTCATCCTATATTTCTCTAAGGTAGCCAAGCCCCTGACCAGGTTGCTTCAAAAAGACATGAGGTTTGTCTGGACTTCTGAGTGCGATGCGGCTTTTCACACCCAGCGGACCCTTCTAACTTCGGCTCCCGTTTTGGCGCAACCGGATATCGAGAAACCTTTTGATGTGTTTTGTGATGCATCAGGCACAGGTTTAGGAGGTGTTCTTATGCAGGAAGGTAGAGTCATTGCTTATACCTCTCGCCAACTTTGGAAGCATGAGGTGAACCATCCTACGCATGACTTAGAACTCGCTGCAGTTGTTCATGCTTTGAAGGCCTGGAGACATTATTTGCTTGGCAATGTATGCCACATCTACACTGATCATAAAAGTATTAAGTACATCTTCACTCAACCTGAGTTGAATATGCGTCAGAGAAGATGGCTCGAGTTGATCAAGGATTACAACCTCCAAGTGCACTATCATCCAGGCAAGGCAAACGTAGTTGCGGATGCCTTGAGCAGGAAATCGCATTGCCACTCGTTGATGGAAAGTGACTGTCATTTGTCACGGCTCCTACATCCGGCAATCCTTCACAACATCACTGTCAGTTGTACTCTATAGAGTCGAATTATTGACCTACAGAAGACAGATCCAGGTGTGTTCCACATCAAGCGCAAGATGAAAGAGCAAGAAACCAAACATTTTTGGGTAGATGAAAATGACGTGTTATGGTTCAAGGATAGGTTAGTGGTTCCAAAGGATAGAGAGCTTAGAGATCAAATCATATCCGAAGCACATTCCTCTAAATTATCTATTCATCCTGGCAGTAGTAAAATGTATCATGATTTGAAGCCTCGTTATTGGTGGACTAAGATGAAGAAGGAGATAGCCGCTTATGTGGCTAGGTGTGACACTTGCTGTCAAGTTAAAGCTGTACACATGAAGGGCGGGTTACTTCAGCCACTCTCTATTCTAGGTTGGAAATGGGAGAAGATAAGTCTGGATTTTATTGTTGGACTCCCTACTACTCAGAGGAACTTTAACTCTATTTGGGTGATTGTAGACCGTTTGACCAAGTCTGCACACTTCATTCCTATTCGCATAGATTTCCGTCCAACTGACTATGCTGAGTTGTACTTCAATCAGATAGTCTGACTTCATGGGGTACCTCGCACTATTGTCTCTGATAGAGGACCACAGTTCACTGCTCGCTTTTGGGAGCACTTACATGGATTATTGGGAACTAAGTTAGTAAGAAGCTCTGCCTATCATCCGTAAACCAATGGGCAAACTGAGCGAGTGAATCAAATCTTAGAAGATATGTTGAGAGCGTGTGTCATCTCGTCTAAGGGTTCATGGGAAAAGTGGTTGCCCCTAGCTAAATTCTCTTACAATAATGGTTATCAAGAGAGTATCAAGATGGCACCGTTTGAAGCTTTGTACGGCCGAAAGTGTAGAACCCCATTGAATTGGGTTGAAGCCGGTGAAAGGAGATATTATGGTATTGATTTTGTTCAAGAAGCCAAAGAACAAGTTCGTACTATCCAAACCCACATGGCAGCAGCTCAAGCTAGGCAGAAAAGTTATGCGGATCGACGTAGAAAACCTATTGAGTTCGAAGTTGGAGACTTCGTTTATCTCAAAGTCTCACCTATGAAGAGTGTCCAACGCTTTGGTGTGAAGCGAAAGCTTGCGCCGAGATATGTCGGTCCGTTTCAAATTATAGGACAGAGTGGTAAGGTAGCATACAAGATCCAATTACCTCCTAAGATGAGTGCTATCTTCAATGTCTTTCATGTATCCCAATTGAAGAAATGTCTTCGCGTCCCTGAAGAGAGAGTTCCACTGGGGGATATCGAGTTAAAATCTGATTTGACCTTTGAAGAAAAGCCGGTTCAAGTGATTGACACTTGTGAGCGAGTGACTTGGAGTCGAGTGGTCAAGTTTTACAAAGTCATGTGGAGTAATCAGGGTAGTGAACGCGATGCAACGTGGGAAAGGGAAGATTATTTGAAGGTTGGTTATGAGGAATTCTATCAACAATGGTACGCTTATCAAATCTCGGGACGAGATTTTTATAAGGGGGAGGGCTGTAACACCCCAGGTGTTTGGCTTCCACATTTGCACTTGCATTTCATAAACATGAGCATCATTCATCCATTCATGAGCTTAGATTGTACGAAACATGCTTTTGAAACATTACAACATATGTTTATATTCCATGTGTGTTTGTTTTATGAAATGAATAGTGTGCAACACTCAAGTGCAACATGTGTAACTCACTTTAGTGAAACATGGTTAGTTAGTACTATGCAACAAGATCATGAAACATGTGAAACATGATTATGAAACAAGTGTAACATTTCATGTGTTTTTCATTGTTTCAGTACATACCATGCTTGATTCTTGTGTGACCAATGTATGGTGTGGCTAAAAATTCTTTTAAGTAACTTATTTACACCTATAATGTCATTTGGAACATTGTTCGTGTTGATCATTTTGACTAATTAGGTTCCCAAGTCATGGTTTGACCAATTTTGACCCCTAAACCCTTTTGTTTGACTGTTTAAAAAGTGTAGCTTAGGATGTTTGCATGTCTGAGCAACCTAAAAGAAAGTTGTAGCAAATTTTATAAGGAACAAACTTTGTTTAGAAGCCAAGTCATGAAAATGTGCACAACATGTTCAAAAAGGACCCACAAGTCAGAAGTGAAAGCTGATTCAACACTTGAAAATATTTCTAAGTCCTAAATGCCATTTCAGTTTGATTGAGCAAACTTTGGCTTGATACAACTCTTGATCCATGGAGAACTGGCTGTTGATTTCTAAAGCAAAGTTGTAGACCTATCTTAACTCTACAAGTTTCATGTTCATTGCTTCCACTAATACATCACGGTTTAGGAGCTAATCCCTGTCAAACATCGCCTGTCAGTCGGGTGATGGAGCACTGAATCAGCGTTTCAAACAAGCTACAGTGATGTCCGTTTCAGAAAATGAACACCATGTGGCGCCACCCGTCGCCGGCCGGCTGACCGCGCTGCCACGCATCACGGGCATCCTGGCACGGCCGGCCACGATGTGAACACCCCCGCGCGCCTACCTGACGCACTCACCACTTCAATTTCTCCACTCTAGTCGCCTTCCACCATGCCGCAAGCAAGCTTAGTCGCTCCGCCATTGCTGATCCAACTGCGCCGTCGTAGAGCTTGCTCACCGCTACAAAAACGCGCACTACGCCTTCACCATAGCTCTGCCATGTTCTTCTAGACCTTCCCCACCTTCTAGCTGAGCCAATCGTCCTTAGGTGAGGGCCTCCGGCCGTTTCCATCACCGCCCGCCATGGCTGAACTTCGCCGAAGTTGGCACTCACCGTGGCCAGCGCACCACCGCACCGCTCCTCCATCCCTAGCCTTCGTCTTGTCTTCTCCATCTTGTGTAGTTGCTCCTATGAAGACGCTACTGAACACGCCGGTCCGGACATGCCGGAACACGGCCGCGCACCGCCGTGCGCCATGGCTGAGCCGCCGTGCGCCATGGCCGACGTGCTTAGGGGCCGCTAGGGTCTAGGCTTAGGGAGTCAATCGACGCGGGAGACTTTGGGGAACACGCTGGTAGCCGAGGTTTCGTTGGAGGAGTCGCCGTCGGCGAGCTCCACTGCTGCCGCGCCGTCGCGTGCGCCTCCCCTGTTTCGCTGTCGCTGACCAGTGGGTCCGGCTGACACCCGGGTCCCACGCGTCAGTGACTATTTGTTCAAATTTCTAGTTTTGAATGTTGTTTTGTGAATTTTGTAACTCCAAATGTGTAGATCCAAATGGTGTGATTCAAATTTTGTTAGACTCACAGTGAGGTCTAGTATTTAAGAAAAATATGATATGAGCACATGATGTAGAAATTTTGGATGAATTAAATAGGAACTTGAAATGTGTTTTCAAATGCATGCAAACTTGTTTGAATTATATCTTGAGCTTCTGTGATCCAAAAATTATGAAATTTTGTGGGTAAGCTAGTCTTGCTTAGTAGAAGCTCTGGTTAAAATTTGAGAGTCATTGCATGTAGGGTTTTTGAGTTATAGATTTTTCTTTTATCATTGATTGATACTTGTGTGAATTTTTGTAAATTATCTAGGAATCCTATGACCATGAAACTTGGTGGGTAGTATCTTAGTACCTTAAGGATGCTAGGAAAAATATGAAATCTATTGCTTGACACTTTTCACTAAGGTTTCCTAATTATGCCATTTTAAGTCATTATGCCTTATCATTTTTGTGTAGGCTGTTATACTTACTCAAATGGTATGAAATTTTTATGGTAGTCTACTTAGGGAATGTAGTATCTACTGTAATATTTGTAGATTTAATGGTGTAGTTTTCATATAGGTTTATTATTCCTCTTAAATAATGAATTAAATTAAGAAAGGTACTAAAAGAAATGAATTGGTGATGAACACCTTACTTTATGGTGTTCTTGTGATATGTGTGATGAGGTAGTAAAGTTGGTTTTATCCATTTATGTGTTTGCAATATAAGTTAATAATTATTTTGCTTGCATTATGTCCTTCTGGATAGTTCTAGGGACATTGCAAAGTTCCCCATAATAATTTGGTTTGCTGGGAAATTGGTGAATACAAAAGTTGTAGAGAACTTATGTATCTAGCTCCTGTTAAACTTTGGTGGTATGTGGCCTAGTAGTTTAGGAGTTACAGTCGTTTAAAGTTGGATCACAGTTTTGCTTGCTCTCTGTCTTGGAAAGACAGATTTCTGTTGATTAAAGAATTTGACCTGGTAAAAGTTCGAATCATGCCTTGAGGTCTGAAAATGAATTGTAGGCAATTTCATAAGCTTTCCAAATTGTCTTGTTGCATGTTATTTGGAATTTTAAATCTCCAGTTATGGTCGGTTTACTGTACCGCTGTCTAGTCCCTGTTTTGCTGAAATACAAATGTTTGTGTGTATGCTTTGTTGCAATGTTCTTGTTGATTGTTTAGGTGCTAGCTTAACTTGAGAACATGCTTAGGTGCAGGTGCTAGGTCCTTAACTGAAGATGAGCAACTGTACATTAGGTTGTATAAACTTGGTAAGTTAAAGTGATTTGAATAGAGATTAAGTTAGAATATGCGGACTGCAGTAAGCATGTGCATTCCCCGAGCATCCCTAACTTCGTTCATGTGCATCCATGATATTTATCTTGCGCATACATGCAATAGGTGTGCCGGAGGGAGTGACGCTTCTGGAGATCGAGGGAGCGAGCCAGGAGGAGGAGCCAGAGGTTCAGGCAATCGACGAAGCAGCCGCCAAGGAGGAGTTTTCCGAGTGCCCTGACCATCGCCCATCCTCTTTCCTGAAAGGCAAGCCCCAGAGCATTATAAGTCTCCCATGTTTTTACAAATATATTGAGTATCCCTTATTGTTGATGATGCATTAAGTATAGGAATTGGTTGGAACCAATTGTTGCATTATATTCCTACCTTGTCCAGATAAAATCCTGTGAATCCTAATTAAGTGTAGGATCGAATGATGCTTAGCTATGCATAGACCGGTAGAAGTCGGGTGATTTCCTATCACCTGCGAGATGTAGGATGAGCTCTGGTCACGGTTGGCTATATTTGCTATCGTGAGAAAAGAACCATGTGTTAATAATGAATGGAGACCGGACGGGATGACGGTAGTGCAACAATAAGGCATGGAGGTCTTGGGTGTGAATCTATCCCCGTCTGTGTCATTTATGGACCGATTCGCTGTACGTCCTCAGGTCATGTTGAACACAGCCTAACACTTAGCTGGCCGGATAAGTCGTTCCGACCGCGAAGCCGAGTAACTCAACTCAGGCCGGGAACCATGGGGGTTGGATGCATTCTGGAGGTAGTAAGGATGTGCGGAGAGCCATTGGCATAAGCCCAAGGGGAGTCAGGGTTTAAGATCCTGCACTTCCTGGCATAGTGGTTCTCTGAGAATGCAGGGCAATCCGGACCTGCGTCTTTTCTTTTATTTTTCTCCTGAGTTGTACCAAAGGTGACTTGTTTGCGACCCTAACGGGGGAAGCAGGGTTTGTGTTAGGAATACCCCTCCAGCTGGATAGGAATCGATTCGAATCGTCGTCTCTCCCGAATAGTGAGAACTTGACTTGAGCAGCGGCAACGTAGATTCACTAAATATAAAGATATGGTTAAATGATGATGAGAATGATGATGAGAATGATGATGAGCCATGAAATACCTGATATGGTTATTATTGTTTGCAACTAAATCAAATGGTTGATTAGTACAGGTGCTAATATAGATGGTAGATAATGGCTAAAAGTCAATGCTAGTACAGGTGAATAATGCTAATGGTTACTCAAGCTTTTATGCAAAAAGGTTGTCCAGCTAGATCCACTGACAAAGCCTTGCATACTCCTTGGTGTCATTTGCTTTTGGGTTATGACGGGTAAGTCTAGCTGAGTACATTCTCGTACTCAGGGTTTATTTCCCTCTTGTTGCAGATGACCATCTTTATCAGGGCTTCTGCAAGTATTGTCTCCACCCGACGGGTGACGAAGACTAGATCATGGGCATGATCTCTGTTTATCTTATTCAAATGCTTTTGTGGGATGTGATCAGCAAGCTGGTACTTGTATTTGAACTCGGGTGTGTGAGTTAAACTATTTGCTTTCGCTACTTTACAAGACTTGGTTTGTAATAACTATGACTCTGATGTGTTGTAATCTATCTGCAAACTGAACCTGAAATGTTGTAACATATGAGATGTTATGTTGAATTACTGTGATCTTGGTTGTATGCAAGTTGGTTTGAAATCCTTCGTGGTTTCAGTTGACTACCGGGTTTATATGGGCTCAAGTGCGAGAATTTGATCGTTTCGGCGATTGTTTTTTTACTTGTGCTCTTATAAATTGGTCGGTTCTGTGACAGTAGACAATGCTATTTTGGCATTTAAATTATAGCTAAAATGTTTAAACACTAGCTTCACGTTCTTGCACTATTGGTTGCCTCTCAGTGAGTACTTGGGCATGGTATAGGTTGTAGTGGTGTGGAGTGGCACGTGTTTTCTTAAAAATTTCCCAAACTTCCTTAGAACGCATTGTGACCATGCTGTTGGCGCTCCATTCATGAACCAACGCTTAGAATGATGAACCTTCATTGGCATCTCTCTATCTCCCTAGCTGGTCACCCTTCGGCCATGCTTGTTGCCTAGATCCGAAGCCCTTAGCGTCTACTGGAGTCTCGAGCTTTTGTTTTAATCTCAACCGAGCTCTAATCGGTTGATTTTTATGCTTTAAGATCTGTGCACGACATCGCCTCGGGTTGGTTGGCCAGGTGGGCGTGGTCACCACCCTTGGGGTGCAGCGTCGCGCATTGGTGCACACAACGCGCACGCGTGCACCACATCACGCGTGGTGTTGCCGTTGGCCATCTCATTGCCGGCCCGTGCTACGCGTCGGGTCGAGCTAGCCGTGGCCACCCCATTGTCGGGCCCGCTGAGCTGTGCCTAGGCCTCATGTGCGCACGAGCACTGCGCTGCTGCGCTGTGCCGGTGATGTTGCTGTGCAGCCGCACTGTGAGGCGCTGTCGTGATGCCGTTGTCGCTTGTCCCCGCTACAGCAGCGTGCGCGCGTCACCTTGACCGCTGAGCCACGCGTGGGGTCGAGCTAGGGCTATGGCCATCATTGCCATGCTCGCATGGCAGTTGCCCTGCCCTACGATTCACCTATCGCGGGCCTATGTCGCTACCCGCCGTGTCTAGGTCAGCTGACCCCGGTCACAAGGTGATGGTGATGCCTCCCTGCTTCGCCCTATCCTGCTAGCCGATGTCGGTGAGCCCGCTCGGGCCCGGCTACTGCATTCTAGCATTCCACATGTAGGCAAGCCTTAATGGCTCTATCCGAGCACTAACCAACGCGCCTCCTGCCCCTCGCTCATGCGGCCATATCCCCGCGTTGTCGTGCCTCGTCGAGTCTTGGCTAGACCACCTCAGCCGCAGCTGCTCTGGGCCACCGTCCGCCACACCGCTTCCCAAGCTTAAATGCGTGGACCATGGCATCCCACCTCAATTCAGTGCCTCTACAGCAAGGATTGGAAGCCAGCTAGCAAACCGACCTGCACCAAGGCGTAGACGAACCTTGTAGGCGACCAATTTAGCGTTTTGATCATCGCCGGGCATGTATGCCGCCGTGACCTAGGATTTGGGGGATAGCCATGACCCAAAGGGAAAAACCTCAATTGGTTGTGCCTCTGGGTTCGCTTTGATTCCCTCCCGTTGGTGCTTGTGTCAGGTTGGTTTGAGTCCCCATCATGGGTGTGGTGACGCGCCGATGCCGCGCTCGGAGCGCCACCAAGCGGTGCGGGCGCACGTGGCCAGACCACCTTAGCACTTTCTAGTTTCGACCGTCACCATAGCTTAGTCCTTGGTGAGTTTCTTATGCTTCCCCGCCATCTCTACCCCTCCGTTAGTGCCCTAGGTTGTCGAAAGAGTCGCGCCGCCGCCGCGGATAGCCACTCACCGCTGCAGCTCATGTCAGTGCATCCCTGAGCCCCTACCGCCACCCAACCTTGCATGTTTGGCTATAGAAGGTGGTCGGCCCCTTACTTCAATCGTAGAGGGCCTAGTTTGCCTGGCGTAACCGCCCTATGCCGTCGGCCGCCGCGCCGTCAAGCGTGGGGATCCACAGGGACCTCCCTGTGGTAAAGGTGGAAACACCCGAGGGTTTGTTTGTAAAATCGCTGATGGTAGGAATAGTGCGCATGGTAGTCGTATTATTACCAAAAAGCTCGGGGGCTTTTCTGCAAAATCATCACCACGCGCGGGCACCCCTGGCCTTGGGCCATTGCGACACGTGCGCAGCCACGCTCGCGCTGGGCTGCTGGGCCGAATTGATAGCCGCCGACCCTTTTCTTTTCCTAAAGCATTTTCTAATATGGTTTCTAAGGTAAACTTGTAAATTCAATATAAATTTGTGTAGTTGACCAAAAATTATGAAACCAATTTTGTTAGGTTTCTAAAATCATGATCTATTTGCTAGTATATTTTGTTCACATAGCTTCATAGTATTTTCAAGAGTAATCTAATTAATTTGAGATGCTTAATATTGTAAAATATAAATTTGTAGGAATTATTGTGATAAATTGGTGATAGTGTTGGTTTTACAAATATTACAGTAAATTCCTAACATTATTAAGTGCCTACTGTAATTTTTGTAGCTCCATAATAATTAGTTTGCTAAGGTAGCTAAATGAGCCCTAGTTCAAATATATATATTTAATCAATAAAATGCCAAAACACCTTGGGATTGTAGAACTAAAACATTTTCCAGGGAACGACGCCTAGCCTAGTACATTAGTTATTAGAGCTATCTCGTTAGCTTGTGAGACATAATCGTATTCTTAGAGTTGCGGTTGTCGTTGATCAATTACGTCTCTGTGTTGCATCTACGTATATCATAATATGAACCACAATGGATCGTAGAATCGACTGGAGTAGCAGAAAAGATGGCACCCTGATGATCGTGTTGCCACGATGGAATGCTAATCTTTGGTTAAATCTTACCCAGACAAGCCCTGGTGCATAACCCCTATTATTCTGCACTTTATTTTATGCTTGTGCATTAAGTTCAAGGAGTTGAATGAAACCCACTTGCATATATATATATATATATCCTTATCTTATGAGTCTTACTAGTATGGCAGGATCGCATAGATTACTATGCTATAGGACTCCAGTAGAAGTCGAGTGATTACCTGTCACTGATGAGAGATAGGAAAGATATTATTGTTGTTATTATCATATTACTATCACAGGGAATATACATGAATAATAATTGGAGGCCAGGCGGGACTGTGCTTTGGATTTGGATTTGGACTTGGCAACCGAGCGAGGCTCTGGTTGCACTTGTCCCGCCTATGTCGATTGAGGACCGTCCATTGCTGTGAATGGTAGTCAGGTCACAGACTTATTATCCTGAGCGCATACTTGCTTATGGGAGCAGGAAGACTTGTTACTCTCTTGTCATGGGTTCTGACTCTTTTCGGACCGACTTTAGGGGTGGGTATTAGGTGAAGGTCTAAGCGCCATACTGTGATCGGGTCTCAGGTGTTGGGGACTTGGAGTCCAAGTTTGGACGGGGACCTGGACCCTGTAACAGGAATGGAATGGATTGGTCTTGTTTGTGCCTAGGGCACAAGCGGGGCGTGTGTTTTGGGGTACCCAGCTAGGATACATTGATTGGCGAATCGCCATTTCTGTGAGATGGTAATGACTTGGCTATGGTCTAGCACCGTAGTAAGAGCTGGAATATGAAAGATGGTAAAATGGTTCTGATTGCTTACCATATGCTTAAAAGTAGCTCAGGTTCTTACTTAGAATGATTAGCTAAGTAACTAAAAATAACTGCTAAAAACTTTGAACATAAGGATGCACCATTAGTAATGCTTCCTACAAATGCAATAAACCAGCAAGTCAAATAAGCCTTGAATATCCTTGGAGTCCTTTATTTTCCTCCTATCGGGTAAGTCTTGTTGAGTACAATTGAGTACTCAGGGTTTTATTTCCCCTGTTGTAGGTGACAGGTGGATACTAGAGCTGACTCTTATGTGTGGAAACCTCCTAGTGGGCTTAGAGAGGATTTCTTTCATGCTGCGATCGTAGTGTTTGCTTGTAACCCTCACTAAAGGTTTTATAAGAAAAGATGTAACATTTGCTAGCATATCTTGTAAATAAATGGCCACTATGTTAATGCTTCACCATGTCAGTAAATTAATCTTTGTTTCCACAGTAACTCTGATCATATGTTTATTTCCCGCTGCAAGATAAAACTTGTGAACCTAGAATGTATAAACTCGTTTACATGTAAAATGTTTAATTTCTGTTGTTGCATTCAACTTGTTTAAGTACTCTGATAAAGTGATGTAAGAAATGGCTAAGAATGTTGTAAGCTTTATCCTCTCATTTATGATCCTGAGGAAAAAATGTGGATTTTTGAGCTCTCCCTTGGGATGTGCTCGATCGAACGGTATGATTTAGTGCACTCTCTTGGGTACTTGTGTCTAATGGAAGACAAGTACTCTTGGGAGGGCATTAGATTAGGCGGTTTTGCCACACCAAGCCTCACTTAACTGACATGGGAAGCCTTAGCGCCTCCACCTTATCGCAATCGACATGAGTTATCGTGAGCAACATGAACACCTCCGGGTACAGCCGAGTGCACCCGTTAGTGGCCCTCGATGCCTCCACATCCTCTTCTATGACGTTGAGGTTGGAGAAGTTGAACTCCTTGATGAATTGTAGGGGGTGGCTGTCGTTATTAAGCGAGGAGGTCGTCGATGTTGGCCTTGATGAGCGCGTAGTTGCACACAGTGAGGGAGAGCATAGCCCCCATGGGCACGCCATGGATAGGTAATAAATATCAATGGCGATGTATCTCTGCTCCACTCGATGACGAGGCATCCGCTCAGCCATTGGTGCTGGCTAGGGATCCTATCGGTGACCTCACATGCATGATGCAGCAGAGTAGGGGCTCGCATGCTAGTGAAAGGTGGGGGAGGACACTAGGTTGAGAAAAAGTCTGTTGGATCCCTTTCATTTGAGGGATTGAAGGGGGATTTTGAGAGGTTGAGAAAAAATATAGGGAAAGAGGAATGAGAAAGGGGATATGTTGAAGCTATTGTTTTTTCATCCCATTCATTTTAGTGAACGGAGGTTGTTTTTCTTAATCTAGTGGAGATTATAAAAGTGGATGGCATTTCAAGTATTTTCAAGTGTATGTGCTGCACACAGTGCCACCTTATTTAAGGTTTCAATGATGAACACAAGAAACTACTTGGTGGTGGTTGGGGGAGAAGAGGCATGGTTTCTATCTTCTTACCTCAGATCTCATCACAGCCATTAGTGCCAATCTAGTAATGTATGAGCCGATGTTGTTGTTCCGCCTATTCAATGAGATGACATGGCAGCCATTGATTGCGTGCACCTTCGAGAGGTCACAATCCTTCACTATTGTGCCTCTCCAAGAGGCACCCCACCTAGGTTGTCCATGTCCACATCAGTCGAGTTCACGTACTATCATTTCTTGGAGACATCCAGCTCCATGTCCACTATCTCCAGCCCGCCCTTAGATCATCTATTCATGTCAGGTCTACTTGATCATGCATTGTGTGTCTCCTCATATGTGGGGCTCCAACCAAGCCACACTTAACTGACGTAGGAAGCCATAGTGTGTTCATGTTATTGCAATTCACACGGGTTGTCGCGAGCAGCACAAACACCTCTGGGTACAACCATGTGCACTCGTTCTTGGCCCTCAACGCCTCCACATCCTTGTCTGCGATGTTGAAGTCAGAGAAGTTGAACTCCCATGCAAGTTGAAGGGGGCGGCCGTCATTGTTGATGATGATAGGGAGGTTGTCGTCCTCGTCGCATATGGTGAGCTCGAGCTACATGGTGGGGAGCTCGTCGATGTTGGCCTTCACAAGTGCATAGTTGCGCGTAGTCAGGGAGAGCATAGCCCCCGCGGGCATGCCATCGACGGTGCCCTGGTACTCAATGTCGATGGCAATGTATCTCCACTAAACTCGATGATGAGGCGTTCGCTCAGTCATCAGTAGCGACTGGGGATCCTGTCGGTGACCTCGCATGCATGATCCAGTAGAGCAAGGGACCGCATGCCGGTGAAAGATGTGGGGAGGAAAGTGGATTGCGAAAAAGTCTGTTGGACCCCCTTCATTTGAGGGATTGAAGGGGGATTTTGAGAGATTGAGAAAAAATATAGGGAAAGAGGATTTAGAAAGGGCATCTGCTGGAGCTATTGTTTTTTCATCCCATTCATTTTAGTGAAAGGAGATTGTTTTTCTCAATCCGGTGGAGATGCTGTAAGAAAATAAAATTTATTTTCAACCTTTGTGTGATGTACACAATTATAAAAGCGGATGGCATTTCAAGTATGTTCAAGTGTATGTGTAGCACACAGTTTCAATGATGAATACAAGAAACTACTCGGTGGTGGTTGGGGGAGAAGAGGCATGGTTTCTATCTTCTTACCTCCGATTACAGCATAGCCATTAGTGTCAATCTAGCGATGTCTACATCGATGCCATCATTCTACCTGTTCAATGAGATGGCGTGGCTGTCGTTGACCACATGCACCTTCGAGAGGTCATGGTCCTTCACTGTCCTACCTCTCGAATTGGTGCCGCCTCGGTCATCCATGTCTAGATCAGTCTGGTTCACATCCTATCATTTCTCGGAGACAACACCCAGCTTCATATCCACCATTTATAGCCTGCCCTTAGATTGTCCATTCATGTCAGGTCTACTTGACCGCTCATCGTTCGTCTCCTTGTACGTGAGGCTCCAACCAAGCCTCACTTAACTGACGCAGGAAGCCTTAGGGCCTTTGCGTTATCGTAATTGACACGAGTTGTCACGAGTAGCACGAACACCTCCAACTATAGCCTCATGTAGCCATTCGTGGGCCTCGACGCCTCCACATCCTCTTCCGCAATGTTGAAGTCATAGAAGTTTAACTCCCAAGCAAGTTGTAGGGGGCATCTGTCGTTGTTGATGACGAGGAGGTTGTCGTCCTCATCGCATGTGGTGAGCTTGAGCTGCAGGGTGGGGGAGCTCATCGATGTTGGCCTTGACGAGCGCGTAGTTGCTTGGGGTCCAAGAGAGCGCATCCCCCATGGGCACGCCATGGACGGTGCCCAAGTACTCGGTGTCGATGGCGATGTATCTCCAATTCGCTCGATAACGAGGATTCCGCTCAACCACCGATAGCGGCTGGGGATCTTGCTGGCAACCTCGCATGCATGATGCAGCAAAGCTAGGGCCCTCATGCTAGTGAAAGATGGGGGAGGAAAGTGGATTGAGAAAAGTTTGTTGGATCCCCTTCATTTGAGGGGTTGAAGGGAGACTTTAAGAGGTTGAGAAAAATATAGGGAATGGGGATTTTCAGAGGTTGAGAAAAAATATAGGGAAAGGGGATTGAGAAAGGGGATCTACTGGAGCTACTGTTTTTCATCCCATTCATTTTAGTGAAAGGAGATTGTTTTTTCTCAATCCAGTGGAGTTGCTCTAAGAAAATAAAATTTATTTTCAACCTTTGTGTGATGTATAGAATTATAAAAGTTGATGGCACTTTGAGTATGTTCGAGTGTGTGTGTTGCACACAGTGACACCTTGTTTAAAGTTTTAATGACTAATATAAAAAACCACTCCAACCAAGCCTCACTTAACTGACACAGGAAGCCTTAGCGCCTCCGCTTTATCGCAATTGACACGGGTTGTCGCCGGCGGCATGAACACCTCCAGGTATAGCCGTGCGCACCCGTTCGTAGCTCTCGGTGCCTCCAAATCCTCTTCCTTAACATTAAAGTCATAGAAGTTGAACTGTAACACCCCTGGTGTTACAGACTTAGTTAGCACTGAGGTTAAGGCCTAATAAACCCTAGCATATATGTTTTCTAGGATTTTAAAAATAAATTCTCACATGAAATGGTAAGGTGAACCTAGTGTGACTTACTTTTGTGAATAAAAGAATCAAACAAGTGTTGCTAATCAATTTTTCTTTGGTACTTAAAAGCTTTTAAATAATCTTGGGAACAAAAGTTGTTTAGGGTTTGTCTTCGAAAAGTATGAAGAAAGTGCTTAAAATGCCTGATAGCAATTTTAGCAAATAAATAGTGAGTGGCTTGTCCTATTTGATTAAGCATGGAAAGAATTTGAAGTACAAGTTTGGTAGATGAAAATGCAACTTTTGTTTTGGTGAATAGATGTTCTTCAATAGTATTTTTGATAGCTCGAGAATTGAAAGTGGAATTCAACTTCAGCTTCTAGAACTAAAATGACATGTCTAAAAAACTATTGACGATGCCGTTTTGGCATTTAAATTTTGATTAAGTTTCTTAAACACTAGATCCATGTTTTTTTACTATTGGATGCACCATAATGAGTACCTTGACATTGTGTAGTTCATTGACTAGTTTGGTTTTGCGTTGGTGTTGCAAAAATTGCCCAAACTTCGTTAAAACATGTTGTAGACCATGTTGTTAGCGCTTGTTCGTGAATCGGCGTTCAGTGTGACGAACTCATGTTGGCATCCTTTTATCTACCTCTGGTTGCTCTCTAGTTGTGATGATTGCTTTGCTAGGTCACTGTTAGTATTGGCATTAGGTTAGTGAAATTGGTTGAACCCCAGTCGTGTTGATCAGCAGCCTTTGCTTCGCTTTAAAATGCGTGCACAACACCGATTGCAGTCGTTCGGCCTGAGTTCGCAGTCACCGCGCGTGCGCGAGCACTGCTGGCACTGAGGCCAAGCCATGGCCGGGCTATTGTTGCTGGCCAGCTCACACGGCTGGTCAGTGCCACATGGCATCCCTGGCCCTGCGTTGGCCGGTCTCGGCTGCCTACAGCCTAGCTCCCGCTGTTGCTCAGTGTGCGCGCTACACTTGAGTGGCTGGCCACTGTGCCACGTGCAGGGGTGAGCTACGATTGCGGCTGCCGTTGCTTGGCCACCATGGCGCTCGGTCAGCCCTCCAATTCACCTACCGCGTCGAGCCTTCGGGCATGTGCCACTGCCCGCCACGTGTGGGAGACTGGCCCGGTCACAGTCGCGATGGTGATGCATCTCTACCTTGCTTTGCCCCGCTAGCCGACGCCGGTGAGCCCCGCTCAGGTCCTACCACTACCTTCCAAGCATTTCATGCCAAGCCTCCATGTCTCGTCATCTATGCGCACGTGCTTGTGCTGCCGCCATCGATCGGAGCTGCCCCGTCTTATCCTGCTCAAGCTCGCTCGTGTGCCCTCTCCATGACCACACCATGCGCGAGACCACCACTCCATCTTCCCTCCTAGCATCAGCAAGCTTTGCCGCATAATTCCTTGCTCCAGTGGGTAGCTTAGGAAGCCGGCTTGCCACCTCTTTCCCCTCAAGCCTGATAGAGCACTACCGACCGGCAATTTGGCATTTTGCTCACCAACAAGCCGGTAGGTCTGGGGGTAAGGCTCATAGGGTTGATAGAAGTTCAATTGCTCGTAACCCCGAACTCGCCTTGACTCTCTCTATCCGGTGCTCATGCTATTTTGGCCAGGGTACTCATCGGTAGTATGGTGATGCATCGGTGTCTGCCTCGGAACGTCGCTGTCGGGCTCACACGCATGTGGCTAGGTCATCTCGACCCTCCACTGCTTCAACCGTCACCTCAGCACGGACCGCGGTGAGCCTCTGATGCTTCCCCGCTATCACTACTCTTCGATTAGTGCCCTAGGTCGTCAGAACGGTCACGCCGCCACACAGTTTGACCCGACGTCGAGGATAGACTTTGGTAGTGCATCATCAAGTTTCCTTCCGCTTTGCATCGCTGCGTGTTGGCCCATAGGTCCCCATCGGCCGGTTAGATGTGCCGATTAGGCCCTTAGTTGGCTGGCTTAGCCACACAGTGCTGACCAAGGCCACGCCGACGAGCGCAGTGGCATCGGGGACCATCCCATTTTGAAGACGGGATAGTTCGGGGGCTGGGTTGCAAAACCGCTATCGGTAGGAATAGTGCGCATAGTAGTCATATTAATATCTAAAAACTCAGGGGGTTTTCTACAAAACCGCCATCGCGCGCGGGCCTCCCGGTTTGGGCCATCGCTGGTCCAACGCACCGCGCGTGAGGCCGCGCCCCACGCTGGACTACCGGGCCAGAATTGGTTGTCGCCGGCCCTTTTCCTTTCTCTAAGCATTTTCCAATTTAGTTTCTAAAGCAAACTTGTAAATTCAACATAAATTTGTGTAGTTGGCCAAAAATTATGAAACTAATTTTGTTAGATTCCTAAAATCATGATCTACCTGTTAATATATCTTGTTCACATAAGTTTCATGGTATTTTTAGGAGTTATCTAATTGAATTGAGATGCTTAATATTGTTAAGATATAAACTTGTAGGAATTTTTGTAATAAATTGGTAATAGTGTTGGCTCTAAAAATTTCACAGTAAATTCTTAATATTATTAGGTGCTCACTGTAATTTTTGTAGCTCCATAATAAGTGGCTTGCTAAGATAGCTAAGGAGCCCTAGTTTGAATATATATATATAATCAATGAAATAAAGAAACACCTTGAAAGTCTAAAGCTAAAATACTTGTTGGTAAATAATGCCTTATTCGACAACATGGATACGTGGCCTAGTACGTTAGTCATTAGAGCTAGCTCGTTAGCGTGAGAGGCGTAAATGAATTTTAAGAGTTGCGATAGCTGTTGATTAATTACGTCTCTGCGTTGTATCCACGTATATTATAATAGGAATAATGGTGGATCGTGGAGTCGATCGGAGTAGCAAAAAAGATGGTGCCTTGATGATCATATCACCACGATGGAGTACTAACTTTTGGTTATATATTACCCAGGCAAGCCCTGATTCATAACCCCTATTATTATGCACTTTATTTTATGCTTGTGCATTAAGTTTAAAGGAGTTGAATGAAGTCCACTTGCATATATATATCCTTATCCAATGAATCCTACTAGTATGTCAGGATCATGTAGAGTGCTATGCTATAGGACCCGATACAAGTCGAGTGATTATCTGTCACTCGCGAGAGATATGAAAAGATATCATTGTTACTGTTACCATACTACCATCACATGGAATATATATATATGGACAATAATTGGAGACCAGGCGGGACCGTTTGTGGACTTGGTTAGGCAACCGAGCGAGGCTCTGGATGCATTTGTTCTGCTTGTGTCGGTTGAGGATCGTCCGTTGTTGTGGATGGTAGTCAGGTCATAGACTTATTATCTTTAGCACATACTTGTTTATGGGAGCGGGAAGGCTCGTTGCGCTCTTGTCGTGGGTTCTGGCTTGTAAGGAAAATGGACCCTAGGCCCATTTACTTCGGATTTTGGTGTTTGATAACCAACACAACCAAATTGGACTAACGAATTTGCAAGTGATTGTTTTGTAGTTCTGTAGTTCAATAGGGTGCCAAACGTGACTTGGACGAAGGCGACATGATGATCCGATGATCAACACCATAAGCAAGACCTTAGAAGCATAAGAGAAGACCCAAGATATCAAGCAAAGTCCAATCACGAAGATAGAAACCAAGCTGGACGCAAGATCAGAAAGAAATGAGCTCACCGAGGTGACCGGACGCTGGTGGATAGCGACCGGATGCTCCGATCAAGAGGCTCAGCAACAGCAGGCGTCAGCAGCAGTGATCGGACGCTGAACAGTAAAGTGACCGGATGCAACGATGGTACTATTCATCATCACCGGTAATACATTAAGTACTGACCGGACGCTGGCGGCAAATCGACCGGACGCAGGACTGCAACTCCGATCGAGTACATAAAGGTTCCAAAGCGGTAAAATTGTGACCGAACACGTCCGATGGCATGTGATCGGACGATGGCAGCGTCCAATCAGTTGATTGCGTCTCTAACGGTTGGGATGACCGGACGCGTTCGATCAGGACGATCTGCGCGTCCGGTCAGTAGCAGAAAAGTGAGATTTCATCCCGAACGACTACTTTCTCAGTGGGGCTTATAAATAGACCCCCCAATCGGCCATTTGAAGGGTGTGGAGCTGAGGAAACATACCAAGGGTGTTGATACACCATTTTAGTGATCTCCACTTGCATAGTGCTTAGTGTTTCGTTAGGTGATTAGCGTAGGTGCTTTGCAAAGTGCTTAAGTTGATTAGACCACCGCTTACGCACTTGCTCTAGGTTTAGGACTAGTGTTTAGTGAAGTTTGCATACCTCTTATCACTCGATGCTTGTGCGCATCATTGTTGTACATCCGAGAGGCTTGTAGTCTTGTGAGATCACACCAACCGCGTTTGTGGTGTGGCCACCACCGTGTATCGAAGGGAACAAGGCCCACGGTAGTTCGGCCGGAAGGTTGATAGTGAAGACGGTGGGAGCGGTCTAGGAAAGGCTTGCCGGAAGGCACATCAGAGACCCACTTGTGCATGGGGGAGGCCCAGAGCTATCCACGGAGTTACCCGACCGAGAGCTTGGCCCTTGCGAGGGATTCCTTGCGAGGGGCTCCAACGAGGACTAGGGGGAAGCTTGCACGCTTCTCGATACCTCGGTAAAAATACCGGAGTCGTCGATGAGAGTTTGCATATCTCTACCTTGCTCTTTAGCTTCCGCATTTACATTGTTTGTATTACTCCTTTTTGCGGTAGAGATAGCAACACGATAGCAAAACTGTAGTTGCACAATTAGATTGTTTATCTTTTGCATAGGTTTTGCTAAGGATGGAAAAAGAGGCCATAGTTTAGAGTTGGAATTTTAAGTTGCCTAATTCACCCCCCCTCTTTTGGCGTCATGGTCCCCTTCAAGTGGTATCAGAGTCGGTTGGCTCAATTTGGACCTTTGCCTTAACCGCCGTTGAGCCAATGCTATTTAGAATGGTTGGGATGGATACCTCTAGGCCTCTGCACTTTGACGATACTAACTTCCCCTATTTTAAAGCTAGAATGGCTTGCCACCTTGAGGCGATTGATTTGGGTGTTTGGAGAGTCACTCGTGATAGGATGAAACACATTAAGAATCCCGATAAACCCACGAAGAGTGAAGAAAAAGAAATTCATTTCAATGCTAGAGCTAAAAATTGCTTGTTTGAATCATTTAGCATGGATGTGTTTAACCAAGTGTTCACTTTAAATACGGCACATGAAATTTGGTTAAAACTTCAAGAGCTCCATGACGGCACATCTAATGTCCGTGAGCAAAAACATTGTCTAGCTAAACAAAATTATGATTCCTTTACAATGAATGATGATGAGCTTGTTCATGATATGTATTTCCGTTTGAATCTAATTATCAATGAGCTCCATTCAATAGGATTAACACAGCTAGATGATGCGGACATCATGAGGAAGATCATCTCCATGCTACCACAAAAGAAATATGCAAGCATCATCACCATCCTTCACAACATGGAGGACTTGAGCACCATGACCCCGACCATAGTCATTGGCAAGATAGTGGCATTTGAAATGTCACGCAAGATGGGTCAAGAAGAAGCCTCTTCATCAAGCAAAGGCAAAGCTCTCGCATGTAGTGAGAAAAAGAAGATGAAGGGCAAGAAAGTTGAGACAAGCTCAAGCTCCTCAAGTGAAGATGAAGAAGAAGATGAGGATGATGATGATCAATCTTCCTCCTCCACCTCTGACCTTGATGAAGAATCAATCAAACTAATCAATAAGGTGGAGAATATGATCCAAAGGCTCAATGTCAAGGGTGTGCCCATCCAAATTCAAGATATCATCTTCACTAATCAAAGAAATAAGCAATGAAAGAGAGGATGCTATGGATGCGGTGAATTGGGGCACTTTGTGGAAGTTTGTCCAAACAAGCCCACACCCAAGACAAAGAAGAAGGTGTGTAAGAACCAAGCCCTCACATCAATAAGGTCATGGGATGATTCTTCAAGTGAAAAAGAAGACCACCACAAAGAGGCGTGGGCACAAGCACTCATCATCAAGCTCTTCTCATATGTGCCTTATGGCACGAGGTAACAAAAGCTCATCCTCTAGTGAGAGTGATAGTGATGATAAAATGCCTTCTTATGATGAAATTGTGCAACAAAATCTTAATTATGCTAAAGTTTGCACTAGTCAAGAAAAGAAGCTTGAAAAAATAAAAGAAAAGCTAGATAGTTCACAAGAAGCATATAAAACTTTGCTTGAATAATATGAGACATTTGCTAATCTCAATATTGAACTATCTACCAAAATTGAGCAACTTGAGGCTAGTGCAACAACAAATGCATGCACAATCAATGATGAGCAACTTGTAAAGAAAAATGAAAAATTAAAAGAAAAGATAGCTAACTCACAAGAGGCTTATAAAAGTTTGCTTGCTAAAATGGAAACCATGTGCAAACATTGTGATGAGCTAACTAATAAAGTTGCTAAACTTGAAGCCGTCGGTACAACCCCCACCAAGGCATTTAAAAAGAAAAGTTCTATCTTTAACATGCCTAAAAAGGATGCGTCTACTTCTTGTAATGATTTATGTTTAGACTCACCCTTGTGCAACCAAGTTTGTGTTGAGAAAGTTGTTGTAGATACATGCACACAAGAGGTTGCAAAGGAGAATGAACAACTCAAGCAAGAAGTGGCTCGCCTCACCAAGGACTTGACTCAAGTGAAAGGCAAGGCGAAGCAAGCCCAACTTCATCAAGATAACACCGTCAAGGGAGTGAAGAAGCTTAATGAAAGACAAACCATGGTTTGCTACGTATGCCACAAGAAAGGCCACAAGTCCTATGAGTGCAAGGTAAAGAATGGGGGAGGATCCAAGAAGAGAAAAAGCAAACAAGCAAGCTCTCCAACACCTACGCCAACAAGGTGGACAAGAAGGCCTCCACACCATATTTATTAAAGAAGAAGAAAAATGACAAGGTGGTGGCCATCAAGGTGAACAAGCAAGCCAACAATAGGGTCAAACACTTTTGGGTGCCAAAGGAAATCATCTCAAATATGAAGAGCACCAAGAAGGTTTGTGTAACACCCCAGGTGTTTGTCACCAGTTAAGCAATGGGTTTGAGCTCAAACATGACATGTCGAGTGGTAATGAAGGTGTCAAGATCAAATCTACATGATGGAGCTCCAACTTAAACTTGGGCCACGCACATTTGCTTACATATGGACCCTTGTTAAGATTATGCAAGAGTAATGTTAAACATGCTTATTCCATGTACATTACATCCACATGCATCCATCTAGACCCGTGGAAAAGTTTCATGAAGTTCGGAATCAAGAAGTCGCATGAAATGATGAGCTACATTCTTGCTTGAATTGCGCTAGTAAGTGAAGGGAATTATAGGCCGTCAACCAAACCTTGCAACCTTGCCCAAATGACTCTAATTGAACTCTACAACAAAAGTCATGAAGGGTTCGTGTTGGGCGGAGAACAAGAAAATACCTCAATCGGTCTAAAACTCGGATTTAAGCTTTACCGTGATGCTACTTTGACCGGTGTTGACCAATCACTTATAGTGCTTGCATGGAGTTGCACCTTAAATAAAAGTTGAAGTTTGAGTGGAGTAGAACAAACTTTGTTTTTGGACCAAGAGCCAGATCAACTTGGAACTAAGTCAAACCGAAGCTCAAACTTGGAATCTCTTCGCTGTTTTCGAGTCCGAAAATTTTGCTAAGTCTGAGTAACTGAAAACTGAATTTTTAGTTTCATGAGCCCTACTTTGCAGCTCTCTATCTTCCAATATAATCCGAGTTAGACCAAAAACCTTTAAGCAAAGTTGTAGCCCTCATATAGCTCTACAACAATTGTTACTACCGTTTGTGCCTAAACTAAACGTATTAGGAGATATGAAAGGACAAAGATGGATGTTCAGTCGCGTTTTTGAGGTAGAATTGGGATTTGAAATTGATGAACAGCAATGTCCGACCGCACCATTCAGACCATGCAGCAGATCGCTGCCATGCAAGCTCGCTCTGCCACCTTGCCGCACACATGTAAAGGACCGGCACTCTGCCTTCTCCACTCTCTCACTCTCCCTTTCCCTTCCCTCTCCTGCTCTCTCCAGGCCGCCATTGCCTTGTGCCTCTGCCAGGTGTGTCTTTGCCGCTTCTGGTTGGACTGCGACCGTCTGTTCTTGCCCATTCTTGGCCGAGCCAGGGAGCCCAGGTCTGCCACCACGGCCCTCCTTCTCAACCAGCCGGCCAAGCCTCGGTAGCGCTTCGTCCTCGCCTAGCTACGGTCACTTGGTGTCTTGGCTCTCGATCGCCTTTAATATCGCCGCCAAGTGCCACGCCATTGCTAGCTCCAGCTCCGCCGGGCTAAGGTCACAATGGCCACGCAGCATAGCCGGACGACCCTTGTCCTGCTTCAATCGTTCGCCACGTGCGCAGCCGCGATGCAAACCCTGGTCAGCGTCGACGGCCACCGCGCCTTCCCTCTGTCTCTCGTGTGTTCGGTTTGAAGAAGACGAGGGACGTTGTGCAGCAATTCAAGAAAAGCAAAGGGTCTAAGTGCAAATCCATGACTCATGTGAATAGTGCCGTAAGGACCTATTTGCAGTAGATTTGCTGAATCTTTGGAAATTCATAGTAATTCATAGGAAATTCGTAAAATAGTAAATGAGGACTTTTTGGAATCCTTGTGAAATTCTATTTGCATTAGATCTATAATATGGCATGTTTTAGTTTCAATATTTTGCGGTAAAAATAGATTTGTGCAGTAAGGTTGTAATGCTAGTTGAATTTGTTATTTTCCATAACTGTAGATCTAGGGCTCCAAATGAAGTGACATTTTTGTGGCATGCTACTCATGTGATAGTTGATGTGTGGTAAAAATTTCATGAGTATTGGATGAAGTATGAGTGAGTTATTGGTTTCTCTTGCTCTCACATGATTTCTTGCTTTAGCAACTTGTCTTTTTCATAGAGGTTGCTATACATATTCAAATGGAGTGAAATTTGTACAGTAGACTAATGAGAGGATATGTGAGCCACTGTAATTTTTGTAGAATTTATTGTATACTTTTGGTATATGTTCATTAAGTCACCTTGTTATTTAAATAAATTAAGAAATGCATTAAAAGAATTTATTTGGCCATGGACACTAGGTTTTCTGGTGTTGTTTAGTCATGTGTGACATGTTGGTAAAGTTGGTTTTGCCTAATTATGTGTTTGCAACATAAGTTAATATTTATTTTCTTGTAAATGTGGTTTATGGACAGATCTGGGAACCTAGCAAAGTTCTTCATGCTAATGTGCTTTATTGTGAAACTTGTTTATACAAAAGTTGTAGATAATTCATGTATCTAGCTGCTATTAAAATTTGGTGGCATTTGGCCTTGTAGTTTGTGAGTTATGCCTGTTTAAAGTTAGGTTTTAGAAATGGCTGCTCTCTGTCAATCGTGGACCAGTTTCTGTAAATGTACAATTTCGACCTACTTAACTTGTGAATCATGCTATGCTGGTTATAGATGAAATGTAGATAATTTCATAAGCTTTCCAAAATGTCTTCTTGCAAGTCATTTGGATTTGTGTAACTCCAGTTATAGCTAAATCTTGTAGCTGCTGTTTGCATGTCCAGAAATTGGCAGATTCCAATTATAGTGTTTGCTTGTATATTGTTAAGTGTGACTTATGCCTTGAATGATGATTGAGTTAGAGCACCTAAGATCTTGGAAAACTTGTGTCATGCTTGGTGTTGTCGTCTTCTTTGCCATCTTAGCATGATAGGTTGTGTGATGTTAGTTAAATAGCTATTGGTGTCTATGTCTTGCATAATCTTGTGTTTGTCTTGAATGCTTATGTGATGCATCTTGTGTTACCATTCATCACATTCATGCACATGCATCTTGCATCTCATCTAGGTGCGCTAGATGAACCACATGAAGGATGTGATGTTGGAGCCGAACCCGAAGATGGTGTTTGATGGATCTATCCCGAAGATGGAAGGACTAAGCAAGTGCTAGGACCTGAGATGTCACCAGGATGGTGCAAGCTAACTGAACTGACTTATGTCGGATCCCAGGCAAGCCCCGGAGCATTCTAAGTCTCCCATGTTTTTACAAATATCTTGAGTATCTTTTATTGTTGATGATGCATTAAGTATAGGAATTGGTTGGAACCAATTGTTGCATTATATCCTTACCTTGTCTAGATAAAATCCTATGAATCCTAATTAAGTGTAGGATCGAATGATGCTTAGCTATGCTTAGATCGGTAGAAGTCAGGTGATTTCCTGTCACCTGCGAGATGTAGGATGAGCTCTGGTCACGGTTGGCTATAATGGCTATCATGAAAAAGAACCATGTGTTAATAATGAAAAGGAGACCGGACGGGATGATGGTAGTGCAGCAACAAGGCATGGAGGTCTTGGGTGTGAATCTATCCCCGTTTGTGTCGTTTAAGGATCGATCATCAGACGTCCTCATGTCATGTTGAACGCAGCCTAACACTTAGCTGGCGGATAAGTCGTTCCGACCACGAAGCCTAGTAGCTCGACTCGGGCCGGGGCGCGAAAGCAAAGGCGACGATTCGGAGGTAGTAAGGATGTGCGGAGAGCCAATGGCATAAGTCCAAAGGCGGGTTAGAGTCCCGAACAACCTTGCGAGTGGTTCTCTCGAGAATGTTGATCTGTTCGGACTCGCGACTCTGAATCGTACCAAAGGTGACTCGTTTGCGACCACGACGGGGAAGCGGGGTTTGTGTTTAGGAATACCCTCCAAATTGGATAGGAATCGATTCAAATCACAGTCTCTCCCGGATAGTGAGAACTTGACTGAGCAGCGGCAACGTAGATTCACTAAATTTAAAGATATGGTTAAATGATGATGATGACGATGATAATGACAATGAGCCATGAAATACCTGATATGGTTATTATTGTTTGCAACTTAATCAAGTGATTGATTAGTACAAAAGCTAATATAGATGGTAGGTAATGGCTAAAAGTCACCGCTAGTACAATGAATAATGCTAATGGTTACTCAAGCTTTTATGCAAAAAGGTTGTCCAAATTGATCCACTAAATTAAGCTATGCATGATCCTTGGTGTCATTTGTTTTGGTTTCCGACGGGTAAGTCTGGCTGAGTACATTCGAGTACTCAGGGTTTATCCCACCATGTTGCAGGTGGAGTTCTCGGCCTATTGAAGATGGTGGCTAACCGCCGGTGGGCTCGGTGATTCTATAGTTAATTCTCATCTATATGCTTTTGTCGGATGATGTCACTTATGCTAGCAATATATTTGGAACTTATATTAATGTAATCATTTGAAAGCTATGTTGTTTTCACTAAGCGGTTTTGAAACCCAAACTTGTACTTTTATTTGTGAAACCTTATGTAATATTATTTCCGCTGCAACCCTGTGTATGTGATGTGTATTTGCTTAATCACGCGATCTTGGTTGTGATGTTGATTTACCGAGGTCTTTTGGGACACTCGGCGGACTACCGGGTTTATATAAGTGAAAGTATGTGTGTGTCAACGTGTTAGCGGGGACAACCGTACTTGATCTTGTATAAATTGGGCGGTTCTGTCACAGCGGATCCCAAAAGAGAAGTGAGAAGTCCGATGGACTTTGGGGAATTTGGAGACTTGGTATAGTTTTGAATGCATTTTGTGGGGTGCATCACATTGGATCATGTCATTGCCAAGTGGGTTAGTGAATACCGTGGACCCAAATTCCCCTTCCCATGTTAGGCAACTAGATGTAATTTCTTTTAATTGGAATTTCCTACAAGTGGTATTACAATTTGGTATCTTTTAGCATCTAGTTCATTTTCATGCCTAGGTTTGCATTTGCATGCTTATATCTTTTGTCATGCATACACTAGGTAAATCATATGGTAGGCTTGCTCAGTTTCATTCTTAACCCTTAGAGCAAACCTACATGGTTTAAATTGTTTAGGAGCACGGCACATAGCTTGTTTTATAATTGTTCATCTAATATGTGCCAAAGTCCAAATTATAGATAATTTCTCCCGAATATCATCTTTGAAAATGATTCTCACATTCATGTGATGTCATCTTTCAAGTGGTATTGTTGATTCTAAAATCAATGTGCATGTCTCCTACAAGTATTCCACACTTGTGTGCACAAATTTAGGGGGAGGTTACTCTACAAGTTGGATGCCTTGAGACTAACACCTTTTCAAGCTTATCATGTGTGTAGTAGTCTCATTGCAAGGGAAATGGAGTCCCCGGAGTTAAGCATCATACTTCAAATATCCACCACCTATTGCAAGTGGTAGAAATCAAATTGGTTTCCACATGTGGTATTTCTAAACCGATATCATCATGTTGATTTCACTTTGGTATTTATATGCTTTCTCCATGCATTATATAGATTAAACTCCCTTGAGCATTAATTTGCCAATTATGCATAAACTACATTCTCCAACATATGTATGCATATATTTAGGGGGAGCTTAGTCTATGTAAGGTGAGAGTCAAATTTTGTGACCTATTCCACTCCACATACAAAGGATCACAAAGTTTAACCCTCCCTTGTGCTACTAATGTCTTCCTTTTCGGTGTTTGATTCCAAAGGGGGAGAATTTAGAGGACCAAAAGCAAGCATTAATTTGGACGACCAAAAGCCTGATCATAATAATTTACAAGTGGTAATGGTCTACAAGTGGTAATGGTCCGAGAAAGGGAGGATAGTGGATTATGGATTAGTCTATGCAATGGGGAGAATTTGTAGGACCAAAAGCAAGGCTTAAATCAATAATACCACATAGGGACATTTGCAAGGGCAAGATAAGTTTTTCAAGTGGTATCTTTTAGTCTTACAAGTAGTATCTTTTAGCATCACATAACCTTGCCCTTTGCATTGCATCCTAGCAAGTAGATAATTTTTAAATTCCAAATTATTATTATTTGCTTGCTTTGGTCGTGTTGTCATCAATCACCAAAAAGGGGGAGATTGTAAGGAAAATGGACCCTAGGCCCATTTACTTTGGATTTTGATGTTTGATAACCAACACAACCAAATTGGACTAACGAATTTGCAAGTGATTGTTTTATAGTTCAATAGGGTGCAAAACGTGACTTGGACAAAGGCGACGTGATGATCCGATGATCAACACCATAAGCAAGACCTTATAAGCACAAGACAAGACCCAAGATATCAAGCAAAGTCCAAGCACGAAGATAGAAACAAAGCCAGACGAAAGACCACGAAGAAACGAGCTCACAGAGGTGACCGGACGCTGAACCGGACGCTGGCGGATAGCGACCGGATGCTCCGATCAAGAGGCTCGGCAACAGCAAGCGTCAGTAGTAGCGACCGAACGCTGAACAGTAAAGTGACTGGACGCATCGATGGTACTGTTCATCATCACCGGCAATACATTCAGTACTGACCGGACGCTGGCGGTAAATTGACCGGACACGGGACTGCAGCGTCCGATCGAGTACAGAAAGGTTCCAGAGCGGTGAAATTGTGACCAGACGTGTCCGGTGGCATGTGACCGGACGCTGGCAGCGTCCAATCAGTTGATCGTAGCTCTAACGGTTGAGACGACCGGACGCATCTGAGCAGGATGACCTACACATTCGGTCAGTAGCAGAAAAGCAGGATTTCGTCCCCAACGGCTACTTTCTCAGTGGGGCTTATAAATAGACCCCAACAGGCCATTTGAAGAGTGTGGAGCTGAGGAAACATACCAAGGGTGTTGATACACCATTTTAGTGATCTCCACTTGCATAGTGCTTAGTGTTTCATTAGGTGATTAGTGTAGGTACTTTGTGAAGTGCTTAGGTTGATTAGACCACCGCTTATGTGTTTGCTCTAGGTTTAGGCCTAGTGTTTAGTGAGGTTTGCATACCTCTTACCACTCGGTGTTTGCACACACCATTGTTGTACATCGGAGGGGCTTGTAGTCTTGCGAGATCACACCAACCACGTTTGTGGTTCGGCCAAAAGCTTGATAGTGAAGACGGTGGGAGCGGACCGAGAGAGGCTTGACGGAAGGCACACCAGAGACCCACTTGCATGTGGGGAAGGCCCAGAGCTATCCACGGAGTTACCCGATTGGGAGCTTGGCCCTTGCGAGGGATTTCTTGCGAGGGGCTCCAACGAGGACTAGGGGGAAGTTTGCGCGCTTCTCGATTCATCGGTAAAAATACCGGAGTCGTCGATGGGAGTTTACATATCTCTACCTAGCTCTTTAGCTTCCGCATTTACATTGTTTGTATTACTCCTTTTGGCAGTAGAGATAACAACACACTAGCAAAACCAAGTTGCACATTTAGATAGTTTATCTTTTGCATAGGTTTTGCTAAGGATAGAAAAAGAGGCCATAGTTTAGAGTTGGAATTTTAAGTTGCCTAATTCACCCCCCTCCTAGGCGTCACGGTCCCCTTCATGGCTCTTTTCGGACCGACTGATTGGAGGTCGGGAAAGGTGCAGGTCTAAGCATGACACTAAAACTAGGTCTCAAGTGTGGGGGCTTGGAGTCCAAGTTTGGATGGGGACCTAGACCCCTCGACAGTAGTGAAATGGGTTGGTCTTGTTTCGAGGTACCCAGCTGTTGATACATTGATTCGCGAATCGCCGTTTCTGTGAACGGTACCGACTTGGCTATGGTCTAGCACCATAGTAAAAACTAGAATATGAGAGATGGTAAAATGGTTCTGATTGCTTACCACATGCTTGAAAGTAGCTTAGGTGCTTACTTAGAATGATTAGCTAATTGACTAAAAATAACTGGTAAAAACTTGGAACATAAGGATGCACCATTAGTAATGCTTCCTACAAATGCAATAAACCAGCAAGCCAAATAAGCCTTGCACATTCTTGGAGTCTTTTATTTTCCTCCTATTGGGTAAGTCTTGCTTAGTACAATCGAGTACTCAGGGTTTTATTCCCCCTGTTGCAGGTGACAGGTGGATACTAAAGCTGACTCTTGTGTATGGAAACCTTCTGGTGGACTCAGAGAGGATTCCTTTCACGCTACGATCGTAGTGTTTATTTATAACCCTCAGTAAAGGTTGTTATAAGAAAAGATATAAAATCTGCTAGCATGTCTTGTATAGAAATGTCCACTACGCTAATGCTTCACCATGTCATTAGATTAATCTTTGTTTCCGCTGTAACTCTGATCATATGTTTATTTTCCGCTACAATATAAAACTTGTGAACCTAAATGTATAAACTCGTTTACATGTAAAATGTTTAATTTCCGTTGTTGCATTCAACTTGTTTAAGTACTCTGATGTTGTAATAAAGTGATGTAAGAAATGGCTAGAAATAGTGTAAGCTTTATCCTCTCATTTATGATCCTGATGAAAAATATGGATTTTCGAGTTCTCCCGTTGGGTGTGCTCGACGGAACAATCTGAATTAGTGTGCTCCCCTAGGTTCTTAGTGTCTAAAGGTAGACATGTACTCTTGGGAGGGCATTAGGCGGTTCTGCCACATGAACTCCCAAGCAATTTGCAGGGGGTGGCCATCGCTTTTTATGACGACGAGGAGGTTGCCGTCCTCATCGCATATGGTGAGCTCGAGCTACAGGGAGGGGAGCTCTTCGAAGATGGCCTTGATGAGCGTGTAGTTGCCTCTGGTTAGGGAGGGTGCATCCCCCATGGGCACGGCATGGACTATGCCCAAATACATACTCGGTGTCGATGGTGATGTATCTCCGCTTTGCTCGATGACAAGGCGTCCGCTCAGCCACCGATAGCGGCTGGGGATCCTATCGGCGACCTCGCATGCATGATGCAGCAGAGCTAGGGCCCGCATACCAATGAAAGATGGGGGAGGAAAGTGGATTCAGAAAAGTTTGTTGGATCCCCTTTATTTGAGGGGTTGAAGGGGGATTTTGAGAGGTTGAGAAAAGATATAGGGAAAGGAGATTAAGAAAGGGGATCTGTTGGAGCTACTGTTTTTTCATCCCATTCGCTTTAGTAAAAGGAGATTGCTTTTCTCAATCCGGTGGAGATGCTCTAAGAAAATAAAATTTATTTTCAATCTTTGTGTGATGTACACAATTATAAAAGCGGATGGCCGATTATTTTTCAAGTGTGTGTGTGTGGTGCATACAGTACCACCATGTTTAAAGTTTCAATGCCAAACAAAAGAAACTACTTGGTGGTTGGGGGAGAAGAGACATGGTTTCTATCTTCTTACCATAGATCTCAGCACAGCCATCAGCGCCAATCTAGCGATGTCTGTGTCAATGCCGTCGTTTCGACTTTACAATGAGATGACGTGGCCACCATTGACCGCGTGCACCTTCGAGAGGTCATGGTCCTTCGCAGTTGTGCCTCTCCAAGCGGCACCGCCTAGGCTGTCCATGTCCATATTGGTCTAGTTCACGTCATATCATTTCTTGGAGACAGCATCCAGCTCCATGTCCACCATCTTCGGCCCGCCCTCAGATCATCCATTCATGTCAGGTCTACTTGACCGCTCATAAAATGTCTCCCTGTACGTGGGGCACCAACAAAGCCTCACTTAACTGACGTAGTAAGCCTTAGGGCCTCTACGGTATCGTAATTGACATGCATTGTCACGAGCGGCACTGTAACACCTCTGTGTTTTGACCTAGCATTAAAACTTGACATGTCATCATATGCATTGCAAAGCATTCATAAAGTAGGAAATTTTGAATGCATTCACTAAATAAGCTTTATTTCATAGTTGTTATTTTATGTGATGTAATGTGATCCAACAATCTAAATAAAGATCATGACCACAAGGGTCAAATTTCATGTGATCATGTGAGACCATATGTCATTTGACTCAAATAACCCTAATGGGCCATGTAATTGGTCAAAAACCATAATTAAGTAAAAAGGTGAACAAATCAAATTGAATTCAAATTCAAAATATAAAAGTCCTTTTTGCCCCTTTTGTCTATTTCAAAATCCATTTGGAATTTGGGGTGTGACAAAAAGCAAAGTTGAAGCTTATTTTATAAGGATCAACTTTGGTATTCAAAGTTTTTAAAGTTTACATATAAAATTTGGAGTAATTTTGAAATGATTCAAATGCTCAAATGCACCCCAAATTCAAATTTCAAAATGGAGGCAGAATTTGAAAATATTCCTTGAAGCAAAGTTGTAGAGTTTGAAAAGTTGAGCAACTTTCATTTTTGGAGATTTTCAACTTCTTTAGAAAAATTGTGAGTAATTTACAAAATAAACTCAGTGGCAATTCTGTAAATATTTCAAAAATCAAAATCGCCACCGCATGCTTGCCACCGGCGCCACGCAGCTGCTTGCCGCCGACCGTCTTCATCGCTTTCTCGCACGGTGATACGTTGCTGTCTCCGTGGCGATCTCGTTCGGGAGATGTCAAAGTCGGACGCACCCTTCCCTTCTATAAATAGGAGCACCCGCCGCCGTCGTCCTTCCTTTTCTTCTCTGCTCTGTACCGCCACTACTCAGCTCCACCGCTCGCCGTAGCCGCCGTCGAACCGTTCCCATCGTGCCTAGCTACGCCAGTGTGATCGCCTCGATCTAGCGCTTCTCTTCGGCTTGCTTGCATCACTTGGGTTGGCCGAAATCGCCCGGCGCAACGCGTTCTTCCCCGTGACCGGCCGGAGCTCCGCCGCGATCATCTCACCGTGGTCAAGCCACTCCGGTGAGCCTCTCGTCGATTCTTCTTGTGGTTTAGCTTCCCCGTGACATCCTGTTGCTCGTATGCTCGATCGTTTTCCCTGTCGGAGCCAGTCACGTCGGGGAGTGTCTCGCCGCCGTGCCCGTAGCCGCCATGGCCGGCGTAGAGCGTCCTCTGGTGCGCCTGCTACTGTTCTGAGGGTCGAGATAGGTTCGCGGGGTGGTGTAGATCATGCTGGTGCGGTCTGCCTCGCCAAAACCTCACCACCGGCACGTTTGGCTGGCCAGAGCTGGCAGCGCCGCCGTGTGCCTTGTTCTGTGTCACTGACGAGCGGGGCCAGGCTATCAGTGAGAGAAGAGGGAGAGAATAGGGAGATTTTCTTATTTTCTAAATTTTGAATAGTGCAGCAACTTTGGAAAATCATAGGAAAATAATTACAGCTTCAAAAATTCTGAAAATTTGTGTGTAGCTCCTGTACATGTTCTATTATGGTTTAAAAATATGAAACTTGAAATTCGAATAAATTTTTAATGTTCAAAAATTTAGTTAATTAATTGAAAAATGCAATTTCCATAATTTTTGTAGGCCACTGTATAACTCCAAAAATTATGAAATTTATTTTGGTACACTAATTTGTCATGAGGAAGCTTGCATAAAATTTTGAGGTCATTTGGAACAAGTTCATTTTGAGCTTAATTCCAAATTAATTCAAAAATGAATAAAAGCAAACCCTAAGTGTTAGGTTAGAGTTTGATCTTGTTTTGGTCATGTTTTGTGACCAGTAGGGTTTCAAGATCAATTTGGTCAAGTCACTTAGGTCATAAGCCCTAGGTCATTAAAGTTTGGTTAGAGTATAGTTAATGAATGATTTCATTCATTAAGGGTAGAACTTTGGAGTGAAACTTTGGGTAGTTCTTTAGAAGAATGTAGGGTTTCTTAGTAAACATTTTTGTGTGATCCTTGATGGTAGAATTGCAAGTTAGTTTTGTTGGCTTGCAACTGTACCGTGAAGGAAAGTTGTACTCAAGGTGTTATTACGTTTCATGCACCATGAAAGCATCATGTTTACATTATCATCATGTTGAAGCATATGTTATTATTTCGTGTAGAATCCGAGAGTGAACCAATTCTAGTTGAGCAAGTTGTGGAAGAATCCCCGGTTGTCTCGGGATTCGATATTTGTGGTACTAATCCAGAACCCGAGATCGTCAACGAAGGCAAGCCCCGGTTTATGCATTAAACCATTACCTTGTTTACTTTGAAAAGTTTATCACCTATGTTACCTATTGCATTAAGTTGGTTTATTCAAATGTTACCTACTTGATGCATTGCCTATCTTGTTAATTGTTTACCATCCTTGAAGATGATTTCATTTACAAAGGCGTAGAATTGTTTAGTATGCTTTGTGGTAGGCTTTCAAAGTAAAAGTTTCGATACAATCAAAGATGGCATACTGGCCAAAGAAAGAAAGAAGATAGAATGAACTAGAGACTAGTCAGGTGACTTATCTTGAATGTTGGGTAATGTTGCCGACTATGTCGCTTAAAGGCCACTCATTGTGGATCTTCTGAACGAGACACTTTGTAGTACTGGTCACATACTCCGGTAAGCCTACTTCGGCTAATCCGATACTAAGACGAATGCCCACGCACTGGGAGTGGAGAGATGGCGGGAGTAGCGTGTACCCTCGTGGCTGGAATGTGGCCGGATTGGAGGTGTGTTGTGCTCTCGGGTGGCGTGGAGATGGCTTAGTATAGGAGGATCCAGTAGCGAGGTTGATATATGCAAGATTAAGTTCTACATATGTCGTGTGATAAGGAATCCCCAGCTGGGACTTGAATCAATTCGAATTGTCGGTGCTCCATGGATATGGAGACTCGATTCATTACAGAAGCAATGCAGGACTGGTGAATTACTAAAACATGAGAAAAAGTATGGAATGAGAAGGATTGGAACATGGGATATGATCACTTAGTTTGAGATAATGAACTAAAAAGACTTAGGGGAAAAACTTGAAAATAGGATCAAGAATAGTAAGCTTTTGGTAAAGAACTTTTGAATCTTGCTACATCCTTACCTTGCCCCAACACCTGCATCCCTAAGACCTTCGCCCCTTTTATGTTGGGTCAGTCTTGTTGAGTACTTTTGTACTCAAAGTTTGTTAACCCTTGTTGCAGGTGAGTCGCATGCGTAGGCTTGTTTTGGTCCCTGCTGCATGTCAGTGTTTGAAGTCGATGACGATGAGGAATGATGAATGGCCTTTGGACAAGGCACTAGTTTGTGTGAAATAAATAATGTTAATGTAATATTATCCCGCTACTATGGTTGTATGACACTTATGGTTTTGTAAGTTTGAAACAACTGGTTTGTAATATTAAAACTTAAGTCTTCCGCTTTATAATCTCTGATATGTATATTGAAAAATATTGTAATCTGCAATGTCTGTGATTGGGATCCTGTTTGGAAAACATTCGTGGATGATTCAGGTTTCCCGAGGACACCCGACAGACTTGTTAAGTTGTTGGGAACGTGTGTACGCTATCAGAGGTCTGTTGAGACAAAGATAGATGCACGTGGGCCCAATTTCTTAGGAGGTTCAGCCATAGGCATGAACACCTCCGTACAGCAGCGTGCACCTGTTCGTCGTTGTCAACGCCTCCACCACCTCTTTCATGATGTTGAAGTCGTAGAAGTTGAACTCCTAAGCAAGTTGCAGGGGGTGGTTGTTGTTTTTTATGACGTCGAGGAGGTTGTCGTCCTCATCGCATATGGTGAGCTCGAGCTGCAAGGTGGGGAGCTTGTCGGCGTTGGCCTTGACGAGCTCGTAGTTGTGCGTGGTCAGGGATAGCGCATCACCCGTGAGCACGCCATGGATAGTGCCTAGATACTCGATGTCGATGGTGATGTATCTCCGCTTCACTCGATGACGAGGTATCCGCTCAACAGCCGATAGCGGCTAGGCATCCTGCTGGTGACCTCGCAGGCAAGATGCAGCAGAGCAAGAGCCCGCATCCTAGTGAAAGATGGGGGAGAAAATTGGATTTAGAAAAAGTCTGTTGGATCCCCTTCATTTGAGGGATTGAAGGGGGATTTTGAGAGGTTGAGAAAAAATGTAGGGAAAGGGGATTTAGAAATGGGAACCGCTAAAGCTATTGCTTTTCCTCCCATTCATTTTAGTGAAAGGAGATTGTTTTTCTCAATCTGATGGAGACGCTCTAAGAAAATAAAATTTATTTTCAACCTTTGTGTGATGTACACAATTATAAAAGTAGATGGCATTTCGAGTATTTTCAAGTATGTGTGCTGCACACAGTGCCGCTTTGTTTAATGTTTCAATGACGAACACAAGAAACTACTCGGTGGTGGTTGGGGGAGAAGAGGCATGGTTTCTATCTTCTTACCTCAGATCTCACCACAGCCATCCGCGCTAATCTAGCGACGTCTAGGTCGATGCCGTCGTTCTAACTTTACAATTAGATGACATGGCCACCATCAACTACGTGCACCATCGAGAGGTCACGGTACTTCATAGCCATCTCTCTCCAAGCGGCACCACCTAGACTGTCCATGTCCAGATCGGTCTAGTTCGCGTCCTATCATTTCTAGAAGATAGCATCCAGCTCCGCGTCCACCATCTCTGGCCCGCTCCTCGATCATCTATTCATGTCTGGTCTACTTGACCACTCATATTCTGCCTCCTCATACGTGGAGCTCCAACCAAGCCTCACTTAACTAACGCAGGAAGCCTTAGGACCTCTGTGGTATCATAATTGACACGGGTTGTCATGAGCTACACAAACACCTCCAGGTACAGCCGCACACACCCGTTCATGGCCCTCAACGCCTCCACCACCTCTTTCGCGACATTGAAGTCATAGAAGTTGAACTCCAAGGTGAGTTGCAGGGGGAGGCTGTTGTTTTTTGACGTCGAGGAGGTTGTCATCCACATCACAAATGGTGAGTTCGTGTTGCAAGGCGGGGAGATCATCGGCGTTGGCCTTGACGAGCTCGTAGTTGCGCGTGGTCAGGGAGAGCGCATCACCCGCAAGCAAGCCACGGATGGAGCCTAGGTACTCGGTGTCAGTGGCGATGTATCTCTGCTTCACTCGATGACGAGGCATTCGCTCAGCAGTCGATAGTGGCTGGGCATCCTGCCGGCGACCTCACAGGCAAGATGCAGTAGAGCAAGGGCTCGCATCCTAGTGAATGATGGGGGAGGAAACTGGATTTAGAAAAAGTTTGTTGGATCCCCTCCCCTTCATTTGAGGGATTGAAGGGGGATTTTGAGAGGTTGAGAAAAAAATGTAGGGAAAGGGGATTTAGAAATGGGAACTGCTAGAGCTATTGCTTTTTCATCCCATTCGTTTTAGTGAAAGGAGATTATTTTTTTCAATCCGGTGGAGACGCTCTAAGAAAATAAAATTTAATTTCAACCTTTGTGTAATGTACACAATTATAAAAGCGGATGGCATTTCAAGTATTTTCAAGTGCGTGTGCTGCACACAGTGCCACTTTGTTTAAAGTTTAAACGACGAACACAAGAAACTACTCGGTGGTTGTTGGGGGAGAAGAGGCATGGTTTCTATCTTCTTACCTCATATCTCAGCAAAGCCATCAGCGCCAGTCTAGCGATGTCTGGGTCAATGCCGTCGTCCCGACTTTACAATGAGATGATGTGGCCGCCGTCGACCACGTGCACCTTTGAGAGGTCATGGTCCTTCATAGCCATGCCTCTCCAAGCGGCACCGCCTAAGCTGTCCATGATCAGATCAGTCTAGTTCATGTCCTATCATTTCTTGGAGACAGCATCCATCTCCACGTCCACCATCTCCGACCCGCCCTCGGATTGTCCATTCATGGCATGTCTACTTGACCACTCATATTCTGTCTCCTCATACGTGGGGCTCCAACCAAGCCTCACTTAACTGAATGTAGGAAGCCTTAGGACCTCTGTGGTATCGCAATTGACACAGGTTGTCGCGAGCAGCACGAACACCTCCGGGTACAGCCGCGCGCACCCATTCGTGGCCCTCAACGCCTCCACCACCTCTTTCAGAACATTGAAGTCATAGAAGTTGAACTCCTAGGTGAGTTGCAGGGGGAGGCCATCATTTTTTATGACATCGAGGAGGTTGCCGTCCTCATCGCATATGCTGAGCTCAAGCTGCAAGGCAAGGAGTTCATCGATGTTGGCCTTGATGAGCTTGTAGCTACGCGTGGTCAGGGAGAGCACATCACCCGCGAGCATGCCATGGACAGTGCCTAGGTACTCGGTGTCAGTGGCAATGTATCTCCGCTTCACTCGATGACGAGGCGTCCGCTCAGCCGTCGATAGCAGCTGGGCATCCTGCCGGTGACCTCGTAGGCAATGTGCAGCAGAGCAAGGGGCCGCATCCCAGTGAAAGATTGGGGAGGAAAGTGGATTTAGAAAAATTCTATTGGATCCCCTTCATTTGAGGGATTGAAGGGGGATTTTGAGAGGTTGAGAAAAAATGTAGGGAAAGGGGATTTAGAAATGGGAACTGCCAGAGCTATTGTTTTTTCCTCCCATTCATTTTAGTGAAAGGTGATTGTTTTTCTCAATCCGGCGTAGATGCTCTAACAAAATAAAATTTATTTTCATCCTTTGTGTGATATACACAAGTATAAAAGCAAATGGTATTTCTATTATTTTCAAGTGTGTGTGTGTGCTGCACACAGTGCCACCATGTTTAAAGTTTCAATGACGAACACAAGAAACTAATTGGTGGTGGTTGGGGGAGAAGAGACATTGTTTCTATCTTCTTACCTCAGGTCTCAGCACAACCATCAGCGCTAATCTAGCGATGTCTGGGTCCATGCCATCGTTCTGACTTTACAATGAGATCATGTGGCCACTGTCGACCCTGTGCACTTTCGAGAGGTCACGATCCTTCGCGGTTGTGCCTCTCCAAGCGGCACCACCTAGGCTGTCCATGTCCAGATCGGTCTAGTTCACGTCCTATTGTTTCTTGGAGATAGCATCTAGCTCCGCGTCCACCATCTCCGGCCCACCCTTAGATCATCCATTCATGTCAGGTCTACTTGACCGCTCATATTTGGTCTTCTCGTATGCAGGGCTCCAACCAAGCCTCACTTAACTGACGCAAGAAGCCTTAGGGCTTCTGCGGTATCGCAATTGACACGGGTTGTCGCGAGCTTCCCGAACACCTCCGGGTACAGCCGCGCGCACCCGTTCATGGCCCTCAACGCCTCCACCACCTCTTTCATGATGTTGAAGTCATAGAAGTTGAACTCCTAGCCGAGTTGCAGGGGGCGGCCGTCATTTTTTATGACGTCGAGGTAGTTGTCGTCCTCATTGCATACGGTGAGCTCGAGCAGCAAGGCGGGGAGCTCGTCGATGTTGGCCTTGACAAGCTTGTAGTTGCGCATGGTCAGGGCGAGCGCATCACCCGCGAGCACGCCATGGACGATGCCTAGGTACTCGGCGTCAATGGCGATGTATCTCTGCTTCGCTCAATGATGAGGCATCCGCTCAGCCGCCAATAGCTGCTAGGCATCCTGTCGGCGACCTTGCAGGCAAGATGCAGCAGAGCAAGGGCCCGCATCCCAATGAAAGACGGGGGAGGAAAGTGGATTTAGAAAAAGTTTGTTGGATCCCCTTCATTTGAGGGATTGAAGGGGGATTTTGAGACGTTGAGAAAAAAATGTAGGGAAAGGGGATTTGGAAATGGGAACTGCTAGAGCTATTGCTTTTTCATCCCATTCGTTTTCGTGAAAGGAGATTGTTTTTTTCAATCTGGTGGAGACGCTCTACGAAATAAAATTTAATTTCAACCTTTGTGTAATGTACACAATTATAAAAGCGGATGACATTTCGAGTATTTTCAAGTGTGTGTGCTGCACACAGTGCCACTTTGTTTAAAGTCTCAACGATGAACACAAGAAACTACTCGGTGGTGGTTGGGGGAGAAGAGGCATGGTTTCAATCTTCTTACCTCATATCTCAGCATAGCCATCAGCGCCAGTCTAGCAACGTCTAGGTCGATGTCATCGTTCCGACTTTACAATGAGATGATGTGGCCGCCGTCGACCACGTGCACCTTCGAGAGGTCATGGTCCTTCATAGCCATGCCTCTCCAAGCGGCACCGCCTAAGCTGTCCATGACCAGATCAGTCTAGTTCATGTCCTATCATTTCTTGGAGACAGCATCCATCTCCGCGTCCACCATCTCCGACCCGCCCTCGGATTGTCGATTCATGGCATGTCTACTTGACCACTCATATTATGTCTCCTCGTACATGGGGCTCCAACCAAGCCTCACTTAACTGATGTAGGAAGCCTTAGGGCCTCTGTGGTATGCAATTGACACGGGTTGTCGCGATCGGCACAAACACCTCCGGGTACAACCGCGCGCACCCGTTCATGGCCCTCAACGCCTCCGCCACCTCTTTCACGACATTGAAGTCATAGAAGTTGAACTCCTAGGCAACTTGCAGGGGGAAACCGTCATTTTTTATGACGTCGAGGAGGTTGTCGTCCTCATCGCATATGCTGAGCTCAAGCTGAAAGGCGGGGAGTTCGTCGACGTTGGCCTTGATGAGCTCGTAGCTACACGTGGTCAGGGAAAGCGCATCACCCGCGAGCATGCCATGGATGGTGCCTAGGTACTCGGTCTCGGTGGCAATGTATCTCCGCTTCACTCGATGACAAGGTGTCCGCTCAGCCGCCGATAGCAGCTGGGCATCCTGCCGGTGACCTCGCAGGCAAGATGCAGCAGAGCAAGGGCCCGCATCCTAGTGAAAGATTGGGGAGGAAAGTATATTTAGAAAAAGTTCGTTGGATCCCCTTGATTTGAGGTATTGAAGGGGGATTTTGAGAGGTTGAGAAAAAATGTAGGGAAAGGGGATTTAGAAATGGGAACTGCTAGAGCTATTGCTTTTTCCTCCCATTCATTTTAGTGAAAGGAGATTGTTTTTCTCAATCTGGGGTAGATGCTCTAAGAAAATAAAATTTATTTTCATCCTTTGTGTGATATACACAAGTATAAAAGTGGATGGCATTTCTATTATTTTCAAGTGTGTGTGTGTGCTGCACACAGTGCCACCATGTTTAAAGTTTCAATGACGAACACAAGAAACTAATTGGTGTAATTGGTGGTGGTTGGGGGAGAAGAGACATTGTTTCTATCTTCTTACCTCAGATCTCAGCACAACCATCAGCGCTAATCTAGCGATGTCTGGGTCCATGCCGTCGTTCCGACTTTACAATGAGATGACGTGGCCGTTGTCGACCGTGTTCACTTTCGAGAGGTCACGATCCTTCGTGGCCGTGCCTCTCCAAGCGGCACCGCCTAGGCTGTCCATGTCCAGATCGGTCTAGTTCACGTCCTATTGTTTCTTGGAGATAGCATCCAGCTCCACGTCCACCATCTATGGCCCACCCTCAGATCATCCATTCATGTCAGGTCTTCTTGACCGCTCATATTCTGTCTTCTCGTATGCGGGGCTCCAACCAAGCCTCACTTAACTGACGCAGGAAGCCTTAGGGCTTCTGCGGTATCGCAATTGACACGGGTTGTAGCGAGCGCCACGAACACCTTAGAGTACAGCCGCGCGCACCCATTCGTGGCCCTCAATACCTCCACCACCTCTTTCACGATGTTGAAGTCATAGAAGTTGAACTCCTAGCCGAGTTGCAGGGGGCGGCCATCATTTTTTATGACGTCGAGGAGGTTGTCGTCCTCATCGCATATGGTGAGCTCGAGCAGCAAGGCGGGGAGCTCGTCGATGTTGGCCTTGACGTGCTCATAGTTGGGCATGGTTAGGGCGAGCGCATCACCCGTGAGCATGCCATGGATGATGCCCAGGTACACGGTGTCGATTGCGATGTATCTCCGCTTCGCTCGATGATGAGGCGTCCTCTCAGCCACCAATAGCGGCTGGGCATCCTGCCGGCGACCTTTGCAGGCAAGATGCAGCAGAGCAAGGGCCCGCATCGCAATGAAAGATGGGGGAGGAAAGTGGATTTAGAAAAAGTTTGTTGGATCCCCTTCATTTGAGGGATTGAAGGCAGATTTTGAGAGGTTGAGAAAAAAATGTAGGGAAAGGGGATTTAGAAATGGGAACGGCTAGAGCAATTGTTTTTTCATCCCATTCGTTTTAGTGAAAGGAGATTGTTTTTTTCAATCCGGTGGAGATGCTCTATGAAAATAAAATTTAATTTCAGCCTTTGTGTGATGTACACAATTATAAAAGCGGATGGCATTTCGAGTATTTTCAAGTGTGTGTGCTGCACATGGTCCCACTTTGTTTAAAGTTTAAACGACGAACACAAGAAACTACTCGGTGGTGGTTGGGGGAGAAGAGGCATGGTTTCTATCTTCTTACATCATATCTCAGCATAGCCATCAGCGCCAGTCTAGCGATGTCTGGGTCGATGCTGTCGTTCCGACTTTGCAATGAGATGGTGTGGCCGCCGTCGACCACGTGCACCTTCGAGAGGTCATGGTCCTTCATAGCCATGCCTCTCCAAGCGGCACCGCCTAAGCTGTCCATGACCAGATCAGTCTAGTTCATGTCCTATCATTTCTTGGAGACAGCATCCAGCTCCGCGTCCACCATCTCCGGCCCGCCCTCGGATTGTCCATTCATGTCATGTCTACTTGACCACACATATTCTATCTCCTCATACGTGGGGCTCCAACCAAGCCTCACTTAACTGACGTAGGAAGCCTTAGGACCTCTGTGGTATCGCAATTGACACAGGTTGTCGTGAGCTGCACGAACACCTCCGGGTACAGCCGCACGCACCCATTCGTGGCCCTCAACGCCTCCACCACCTCTTTCGCGACGTTGAAGTCGTAGAAGTTGAACTCCTAGGTGACTTGCAGGGGGAGACCGTCATTTTTTATGACGTCGAGGAGGTTGTCGTCCTCATCGCGTATGCTGAGCTCAAACTGCAAGGCGGGGAGTTCATCGACGTTGGCCTTGATGAGCTCGTAGCTACGCATGGTCAGGGAGAGCACATCACCCGCGAGCACGCCATGGACGGTGCCTAGGTACTCGATGTCGGTGGCAATGTATCTCCGCTTCACTCGATGACGAGGCGTCCGCTCAGCCACCGATAGCAACGGGGCATCTTGCCGGCGACCTCGCAGGCAAGATGCAGCAGAGCATGGACCCGCATCCTAGTGAAAGAATGGGGAGGAAAGTGGATTTAGAAAAAGTCTGTTGGATCCCCTTCATTTGAGGGATTGAAAGGGGATTTTGAGAGGTTGAGAAAAAATGTAGGGAAAGGGGATTTAGAAATGGGAACTGCTAGAGCTATTGCTTTTTCCTCCCATTCGTTTTAGTGAAAGGAGATTGTTTTCTCAATCCGGCATAGATGCTCTAAGAAAATAAAATTTATTTTCATCCTTTGTGTGATATACACAATTATAAAAGCGGATGGCATTTCTATTATTTTCAAGTGTGTGTGTGCTGCACACAGTGCCACCATGTTTAATGTTTCAATGACAAACGCAAGAAACTAATTGGTGCAATTGGTGGTGGTTGGGGGAGAAGAGACATTGTTTCTATCTTCTTACCTCAGATCTCAGCACAGCCATCAGCGCTAATCTAGCGATGTCTAGGTCCATGCCGTCGTTCCAACTTTATAAAGAGATGACCTGGCCGCTGTCGACCTTGTGCACTTTCGAGAGGTCACGATCCTTCGCGGTCGTGCCTCTCCAAGCGGCACCGCCTAGGCTGTCCATGTCCAGATCGGTCTAGTTCACGTCCTATTATTTCTTGGAGATAGCATCCAGCTCCGCGTCCACCATCTCCGGCCCACCCTAAGATTGCCCATTCATGTTAGGTCTACTTGACGGCTCATATTCTATCTTCTCATATGTGGGGCTCCAACCAAGCCTCACTTAACTGACGGAGGAAGCCTTAGGGCTTCTGCGGTATCGCAATTGACACGGGTTGTCGTGAGTGCCACGAACACCTCCGGGTACAGCCGCACGCACCCGTCCGTGGCCCTCAACGCTTCCACCACCTCTTTCACGATGTTGAAGTCATAGAAGTTGAACTCCTAGGCGAGTTGTAGGGAGCGGCCGTCGTTTTTTATGACGTCGAGGAGGTTGTCGTCCTCATCGCATATGGTGAGCTCGAGCAGCGAGGCGGGGAGCTCGTCGACATTGGCCTTGACAAGCTCGTAGTTGCGCATGGTCAGGACGAGCGCATCACCCGCGAGCACGCCATGGATGGTGCCCAGGTACTCGGTGTCGATGGCGATGTATCTCCGCTTCGCTCGATGATGAGGCGTCCGCTCAGCCGCCAATAGCGGCTGGGCATCCTACCGGTGACCTCGCAGGCAGGATGCAGCAAAGCAAGGGCCCGCATCCCTGTGAACGATTGGGGAGGAAAGTGGATTTAGAAAAAGTTTGTTGGATCCCCTTCATTTGAGGGATTGAAGGGGGATTTTGAGAGATTGAGAAAAAATGTAGGGAAAGGGGGTTTAAAAATGGGAACTGCTAGAGCTATTGCTTTTTCATCCCATTCGTTTTAGTGAAAGGAGATTGTTTTTCTCAATCTGGTGGAGACGCTCTAAGAAAATAAAGTTTATTTTCAACCTTTGTGTCATGTACATAATTATAAAAGCGGATGGCATTTCGATTATTTTCTAGTGTGTGTGTGTGTGTGTGCTGCAAACAGTGCCACCATGTTTAAAGTTTCAATGACGAACACAAGAATCTACTTGGTGGTGGTTGGTAGAGAAGAGATATGGTTTCTATCTTCTTACCTCAGATCTCAGCGTAGCCATCAGCGCCAATCTAGCGATGTATGCGTTGATGCCATTGTTCCGCCTGTTCAATGAGACGATGTGGCCGCCATGGACCACGTCACCTTCGATAGGGAGGTCACTTTCCCTCGTTGTCGTGCCTCTCCAAGCGGTGCCGCCTAGGTTGTCCATGTCCAGATTGGTCTAGTTCACGTCGTGTTGTTTCTTGGAGACATCTAGCTCCGACGTCCACCTTCTCTGGCCCGCCCTCAGATCGTCCATTCAGGTTAGGTCTACTTGACCGCTCATCGTTCATCTTCTCATACGTGGGGCTCCAACCAAGTCTCACTTAACTGACACTGGAAGCCTTAGCGCCTCCGCGTTATCGCAATTGACATAGGTTGTCACGAGCGGCATGAACACCTCCGGGTACAGCCGCGTGCAGTCGTTCGTGGCCCTTGGCGCCTTTGCCTCCTCTTCTGTGACGTTAGAGTCAGAGAAGTTGAACTCCCAGGCGAGTTGCAGGGGGCGGCCGTCGTTGTTGATGATGGTGTGGAGGTTGCTGTCCTCATCACATATGGTTAGCTCGATTTATAGGGTGAAGAGCTTGTCGACATTGGCCATGACGAGTGCGTAGTTGCCCACGGCCGGGAAGAGCGCAGCCCCCGTGGGCACGCCGTGGCTGGTGCCCGGGTACTTGGTGTCAATGGCCATGTAGCTCCGCTACACTCGATGATGAGGCGTCCGCTCAGCCACCGGTAGCGGCTGTGGATCCTACCAGTGAACTCGCATGCATGATGCAGCAGAGTAGGGGCCCGCATGCCATAGAAAGATGGGGGGAGAAAAGTGGATTGAGAAAAAAGTCTGTTGGATCCCCTTCATTTGAGGGATTGAAGGAGGATTTTGAGAGGTTGATAAAAAATATAGGGAAAGAGTATTGAGAAAGGGGATATGTTCAAGTTGTTTTTTCAACCCAATCCTTTTAGTGAAAAGGGATTGTTTTCTCAATCCGGTGGCTCTAAGAAAATAAAATTTATTTTAACCTTTGTGTGATGTATACAATTATGAAAGCGGATGACATTTCGAGTATTTTAAGTGTGTGTGCTGCACACAGTGCCACCATTTTCAAAGTTTCGATGAGGAGCACAAGGAAGTACTCAGTGGTGGGTTGGGGAGAAGAGGCATGGTTTCTTTCTTCTTACCTCATATCAACGCCAATCTGGCGACGTCTGCGTCGATGCCATCGTTTCGTCTGTTCAACGAGCCGATGTGGCCGCCATCGACCGCATGCACCTTCGAGAAGTCATGGTCCTTTGCTGCCTTGCCTTTCTAGGTGCCACCGCTGATTCGATCCAGTTCACGTCTTATCGTTTCTTTAAGACATACAGCCCCGCGTCCACCATTTCTGGCCCGCCCTGAGATCGGCTATTCATATCAGACCCACTTGACTGCTCATCGTCTGAATTTTGGAAAGTGTGAAGGACCCTTGTTTTGGGACCGAGGCCTTGTTTAGTTCAAAAAGTTTTTCTAAAAAGTGCTACAGTAGCTATCACATCGAATCTTATGATGCGTGCATAGAGCATTAAATGTAAACAAAAAAAAACTAATTGCACGGTTTGGTGGAAAATCACGAGACAAACGTTTTGAACCTAATTAGTCCATAATTAAACATTAATTACTAAATAAAAACGAAAGTGCTACCGTAATCAAATTCCCAAATTTCGTGAAATTAAACCAGGCCCGAGTATTTCCATTTCACACGGGTACAACATGTTTTTTTTTCGGGTCACATGTTCCACACTTAAGCCAACTTGTCACGCAGTCGCTTTGACTGGCAGTAGCAGACGCCTCCACTCCCCATCCCTGCGCCGACCCCCAACTCTCCAAACCCTCCAAAACCCAAAGCCCTGCGACCCCAAGATAGCAAAGCCAGCAGAAGAAGGGATGCAGCAGCCGATGCCCATGCAGCCGCAGGCGCCGGCGATGACCCCGGCCGCCGGAATCACCACGGAGCAGATCCAAAAGGTGCCTCCTTTCGCCCTCGCTTTCCCCCCCGCGGTTCTGATAGGGTTCGCATCCCTGCTTCGTCTGGGGTTTTCTTGGGGCGCCATTTCGGTCAAAGATTGGATCATCTTGCCGGCTCCAATCTGATGCATTTCATCCGTATGCGCTGGGATCGATTACTGGTGGATCGGATTAGTGGAGTAGTAAAGATGCTAGGTGTTTCTTTCTAGATTTCTTGGTGGATTTGACCAGCGTTCCCTGAAGCTGGTGTAGCGAGTTCTTTTGATCTATTGGATATTTGGTATGATGTTATGATCCTGCTGTTAGACATGAATCCTTTTTTTTTTAAAAACTGTCAGACATGAATCCTGATGCTTGGTTGATAATATATTTGTCTTCTTATGGTGGCGGTGCACCAAAGATTTTACCACACAAAGAATATGGCCATTCGTGTTCTGTTATAATAGGAGCACAACATTTCAATGTATCATTTTTTTTTGGTAATGGGACTTGAGTCCTTTCTTGTAGCATGGCCTTATATCACATTGCTTCGAACAGAAGGAAGCTGATGCTTTCCATATGTGCTCTGTGGTGTTGATCTCACTCTGACACTCTCTTCACTTCGTAACCTGCAAATCCTTCTCTGTGTGTACATTCCCTTCTCCTGATGGCATAATTTCTTTGGTGTTGTGATGGAAGATGTCATGGCTCATATGGAGAATCAGTGGCATCTTTTATTTACAGGCTTAGCAGAAGTTTAACAAGTACCACAGAGACATGAGTTTATGATTGACATACCTTCCAAGTTCTACCTGTAACTAGCAGTAGTAAATTTTGTACTAAGTTCTGGGAATGCCTCAATATGTTTTCATTGGAAATCTAGTGTTATCTTTCTTATTTTCAATCTTCATCTTGTTGTTCAGTTTAAAAGGAAAAGTGACAGCTTTTTTAATTTGTTTTTTGGTCTCTCATCTATTAATTTCCTGCTCATTGTCTGTTTTTTTCTTTGTATTTTGTACTTAAGTTGTCTAGTAGCTAATTTTAATTTTGTTAATTGTAGACTGCCAAATGTAATGCTTACAAATAGGTGCTGAAGAATGTTTATCTTTGTTGTACTTGCATAATTCCAAATTATTGTAGCCAAGTTGGTTCTTTCTAGAAAAACATAGAGCGAAATATGGGCCTGATCTGTTTCAAACATAGCAATTGCCTCATGTTTATGTAGCCCACTGGACCAAACATTTGCAGTTCAAGAATATAGTTCCACACAGACTAACTGATGTTTAATACTTTACATCTAACACTAACTATGCTTGTATTGTTCTTTATATGCTCATTCAATTGATTTATAAATATCTTGTGATAATCTAGAGTTTTCATGTATTCTCACAGAACTACCTTGTCTTTATATTGCAATTTTACGACTTATTATCAATGTTTTATTCATTTTATATGGCACAATTGGCCCTTGTATTCCAGTTTAATCAGTTTTGTGTATGATCTGTTGCATATTTGTAACTTTCCTGATTGATCCTGTTTTTTTTTCTGCAGTATCTGGATGAGAATAAGCAGCTTATTTTGGCTATTTTGGAAAATCAGAACCTAGGAAAATTGGCAGAATGTGCTCAGTATGTATTTGGTTAAACCTTTCTCTTTTGTTTTTCTGTTTGATATGACCATTTAATGAGCTAAATTTTGAGGCTTCCTGTTTGGTGGCTCATCCTTGCATTAATTGAATATATGTTTTAATATGTTTTAAACATGTCTTCATTTTGTTGTTAGCTTTCCTTGATCTTTAGTTAATTCCAAACATCTCTTGTTACTAACTTGTCATCTAATAATGAGGTAGCAATAGCATGTGTTATAACTTTGTTGTGTCATGTAAATATGTAACAGAGAATGAGCTACTAGAAGCTCAAAACTGTAGCGACATCTTTGATATTTGGCCCTTATATTTCTTATTTAAAATGGATTTGCTTGATACTCTTGCTGGTTACTGTTTTGCCTAGCCAAAAACTTGCTTTGCAGGACAACCTTGTTCGACTCAAATTTTCTTGCGAATGTGGGCATACAACAAATCTATTTTGCTGCACAGACAAGTTTTGCTTTCTCACATTGTTCCATCTGTGAAAAGCTCCTCTGCCTAATTGATGATCTGCTGAATGAATATCAAATTGACTCCTTTGTCCTTTCCAGATCAAGCTACTTGAGGCATGAGTCAGACCCCTCATATTTGGAATAAAGTTGCCCTCTCTTCACCCCAATCGCCTAAGACAGGTGGCGCATATTGAATTATGGCTATCAACCAGTGTTTTAAAGGCGTCGCCTAGGTGTCCAGGCGTACCCAGCTCGCCTTGGAAGACAGTGGCGCCTTGTCGCCTAGGCGTTCAGGCGTACCCAGCACTCGCCTGGACGCCTAGCCGCCTTTAAAACACTGCTATCAACCCCTTTTGGTCAATGACGTCCCATCTGGCTATAGTGTCTGCCTAGAGTTGACTAGGTCTAGAGCGAGATACTGGGGAGGAGGAAGGGAGTTGACATAGCAAACCAGCCAAACACCATAACCTTTCCTTGCCTTGATTGGCTAGGATGGGTAATTCTGGCTTGCTAGCCGCATTTGACAACTCCTATATCCACCCTTATCGATGAAAAGCAGGGTCACTTACTGTCTATGATTCCAAATAGAAAAGAAACATAGTGTACACCTTGGTGTAAACAATGTTGTAGATATAGCCACGCGATGGCGATATGGATGTCTCTATTTCTGTGTTGCCCATGGCCTCAAGGGAAGGATGCTACCATGACCCCTCCTCTCCCTCACCATTCCCACTCCCCTTGAACATCTCCACCTAAGCTGCCGAAACTTCCCCCCATTACCTATGTTGAGGGAATGAGGGTGAAAAGGGGAGATATTGATAGGACTAGTTTATTGCCCATGCTAATGCTACGGTATCAACCAAAATACTATATACATTATGTTGTTTCAAAAAAATACTATATATGTCGTATTGCATATGAGCCCAACATATAAATGATTTTGCAACCATTTTCCCCCCTCAAACAACACAAGTCATTTCATTAAGAAAAGAATTTTACAACTATATGACATCAAGGTCTCAACCTGTTCTAAGGGGGTGTTTGTTTCCCACCCCAAATTATGTAATCCAGCTTATAATCTATAAACTGAAACAAACATGTACATATTATGACTCTACAACCCAGGCATAGAAGCAGCCTCAATCTATCACAGAAAGCATCAAAGAGTCTACATTGATCAAGTAAAGTGAACCAAAAAAAGGCAGAGGGAATGGGGACAAAGAATGAGGTAGGATTTGTACAGCATACCAGATATACCACACTTCAGAAATAGGAAAGAAGTCCTTCAGTTTGCCCATAACCTGCATACACAGGAATGAGGGAGCCACAGGCAGCAATTTAGCACCATTGTGGCTGCGCCGAACCACTGGACACCACGCAGTGCCTATTGATCCTGGACCAACCACGCATAGCACTACAACAACAACATAGCCGTTCAGTCCCAAGCAAGTTGGGGTAGGCCAACCACGCATAGCACTAAAAAAAAGAGAGAAAATAGCAATCAGACAACAAGGAAAATCGAACCCCAGTTTAAAGGGCCAGCACCACGTTGCCGTACCTCTGGCCAGGGCGATGGAGCGGCCAGGTAGTGCACAAAAACCTCCTTCTGTGCCAAGTCCACAAAATTAAACATCTTATTTCCAATGAATCTGGCAGTGCGTGGTTGGTCCTGGATCAACAGGCAGTGTGTGGTTCAGCAGGCCGCAAGCAACCAACGAAACAATGAATCATCCCAGCGAGACAAATGAGCCGGAGGAAAATTCCAAATCACCTGGAAAGCAAAGCAACTCACCTTCTCCATCTCGTTCCAGATCTGCAGGAGCTTGTCGAAGGAGAGAAGCAGGCCACGGTCGATGGGATGTCCCCAGTCCTCGTCGGCGCCGGCGGCCCTTGGTCTGTTACCCTTCTCTCCGGTGCCGGTGGCCGTCAGACTCTTGCCCTTCTCAGTACCAACCAAATCAGGATGCGCTGCGAGGCGGGCGTGGTGGTGGGCATGGGCCTAGTTGCTGCGGCGCAGGAGGTGAACAGGAGGCCGGCGCCCGGCGACCTGCGGCCTTGGCGCCCTGGTGGCCAGTGGCTGGGGTTCAGGTGTCGGCTAGGTCAGCCTGAGTGTTAGTAGTATATATAGGTGATGATGGTATGGGCTGGACCTTGAATGCTATTGGGCTTCAGCCCAAGTTGCCATTTCTACCAACTATCAACTAGAAAGGCCTGACTAGTCGTGACTATAGTTAATTATTTGCTAACTGATTGATTTACTAGGCAATATAATCGAATCGATGCACCTAATCCTTCTCCAGGGACCAACTTATTGATTTACCTTTGGTTAAACATGATTAGTCGAGCGATTTGAAAACACTAACTTATGCAAATAAATAAGAAATGTGAACTCGATATAATAAATTTTAGCACCACCATGTATCTCCTATAACATAGCTTCTTTCATTGATAAAACAAACGGTTACTTAGTGTTAAAATTGGTATGCTTTGTCTAAAAGATTGGTTGTTACCTATAGCCGAGTCTAGTTTTGTCCAGTGCACCAATGTGGTTGAAAGAAACTACCATATATGCAAATAAACACGTAAATATGTTTTGAAAGAAACTACCATAAATGCAAATAAACACGTAAGATAAAGAAAGGAACTTGTATGCTGGCAAAAGGAAGGCTAATGTTGAATACTATATATGGCCATAATGAATTATATTTTGCATATTTGACTAATATTTTTTTTCACAAACTCCATATGATGCAAACCTGACAAGAATGTCTTTAACCTTTCTTGGTATTACTTTTCTGAGAGAAATCTAGTGAATGCTTCATCTAAATATTAGAATGCAAAGTCGTCGGTGTATTCTGTAGTCATTCATAGTATGAGTTATTGACAGAACATGTGTTATGGAGTATTACTATGTGATACAGTTTGGCACTCAGCAAGCAGTCCATATCACATCTAGATGGGTTACCACACAACAATGTTATTGTTGTACTAGTGCCATCTTAATGGCATTTCACTATGCAAAGTGACAAGGAATGCACTGGAACCGTAAAAATATTGTTCAATTGGCTTCTTACCAGCAGTGCTCTTTTATACTTAGGTTCTCTATGGCCGTGGGCTGATGTTGTAGTTAACAATGTGGTGTGCTTGTCAATGTTTCCTTTTTCTTGATTGGTGGTTACTAGAGCTGTGGTTTAGACTTAGGGCTCGTTCATTTTAGCGGATTCCTGCCCAGGAATAGTTCCTGCTCATTCACGGTTATATAAATTAAACTATCATTCCTGGCCGGAATCATTCCAGTGCACTATTTCCCCACAACCGAACGGCGCCTTGCTGAGAGTCGTCTCATTTCTCAATGATGTAGGATACAAAAAACTGACTAAAAAAAAGACCATGTTTCTGTCAAGCCGGTATGCCCAGCAGATCTGTCTGTACAAAAAAGCCAGGCCAAGCCTTTGGCCTGAAGCACTAAAAACATCTCACATATTCTGAGCATACACAAAGCTGCTGTTAAGAACCATTATATCTGCAGCTAATGTACCCTATTTGGGATTATGAGATTTCAATCAATGATGTCTACTTGTTGGCAATTAACATGAAAATATTCAGCTCATAAAATCACCCTTCTAAAATGAAGTCACACGAGGACATTACAATAGAATAAATGCAAAATCTGCTAGCCCTGATCAGCAGGTTTTCCTTGGCATACATGCTTTAATAAACATCCATTCAGCATATGCAATCGTGCCAGCAAAATAGCAATACACGCAGTGTGCTATAAGCTATAACTAAGATACAAAATGCCATGGTAAGTTGTCACCTAGGTGTTGCAGCGTAACCTGGTCGCCACAGAGGCAAGGCATCGCCCTGTCGCCTGACTATGTAAATTAATTGAGAAGCTTTTCCTGACGCAAAGCTCTTTCTTGTTAATAGTATATTTTTTCTTCCATGAAACTTTCAGGTATCAATCACAACTTCAGAAGAACCTCTTGTATCTCGCTGCAATCGCAGATGCCCAACCACAGACTGCTGTAAGCCGCCCTCAGGTTTGTCATTTCTAGACCTAGCTGTGCACATATCCTTTCTACTCTATGCCCTCATGTTATTTCTGCAAACAGATGGCGCCGCCTGGTGGATTGCCTGGAGTAGGGCAGTATATGTCACAGGTGCCTATTTTCCCACCGAGGACCCCTCTAACACCCCAGCAGATGCAGGAGCAGCAACTTCAGCAGCAGCAGGCTCAGTTGCTAAATTTCAGTGGCCAAATGGTTGCTAGACCTGGCATGGTCAACGGCATGCCTCAGTCCATTCAAGTTCAACAAGCTCAGCCACCACCAGCAGTGAACAAACAGGATGCTGGTGGGGTCGCCTCGGAGCCCTCGGGCACTGAGAGCCACAGGAGCACTGGTGGTGATAATGATGGTGGAAGCGACTAGGCCAAAAAAGTCCCGATAATTTACGAGCTATCCTTTTAGGTCGCAAAAGATGCATGTATACTACCGATGATGAAGAGAGGATCATTCCTGTGCCCTTCAATGATAAGTGGCCATGATCTTCGCATGGATGATGATCAGTAGCTGTCACGTTTTACCTTTGTTGTCAGTCTGTAAAACAGACTTAGATTATTGTGACTTTTATTTGCTTGCTCTTTCCATACTGTACTTTTGTAGGCTCGAAGCCATATGCTAGTTTATGGTTTCAGGAGCTGGATTCAGTTACGAGTTGTGATGGCAAAACTTTCAACTCTTCACGTAGCTGGATTCATTATGTTAGAGCTGAATGTCATATGAAGTCCTATAGCTTCCAAGAACTTAGCTACCATGCTTTTCCTTTTATTATATGCATTCTACTTGTGTCATGAAATTTTTTATTTCGCTGAACTTGGGCCTGCTTATCTAACAGCAAATCAACTAGGAAGCCTGCACAACCTTTAGGGTCCTAGAATATACTACCAGGCTTATAGTGAACTCCGTTGATTCAAATCTTTTGAATGTTCTGATAATCACCATTTCTTCTGAATGTCGTGCTAATACAATGGGGCAGAGCTGGTGGTGGAAACCTCGACATGTTTATGGAAGGATGAGAAAGCCATGTGCCAAGTTAGTGAAATTGCTTTGAAAAATCGTGCCATGTTGACATGTACTCATTGAATAGCTCTTTTTTTTTAATGATCAATAGCAACAGAAGGGAGGTGCGAATGAAACTGCTGCCTCAGGTAATTTCCTTATTAAGATTTCCCTTTTGCCTAGTACAAAAACAAGCTGAGGATGGTGTGGTGCTTTTGACTTTATGGGGTGTGAGTGATTTGAGCTTCATTGATTCCTAATTCTTGGGGTCCCTACTTCTCAATAAAAGTCAACTATTGCTTTCCCTGCTTTCAGGAACTTCCAACTAGTCACTTCTCGCTTTTGATCTCTTCCGTTTCCCAAGTCGGGTAACCGCTTTGTTTTCCTGTTTCCTTTTACGAAACCTTCATCACTACTCCTTCACTGAAACATGCTTAAAATGAGTTTAAACTCAGGTTTAAACAATCAAATGTACAATCTATCTTCTTATCCCAGCTCGAGGTAAGGAGCCAATGGAGTTTGAGGTCAGGTGTTATGCTAGATTGACTCAATAAGAGAGAGGAGGATTGTATAGATGATATATGTGGCTTGTATCTATCAATTGCCCTAGACAAGGGTTTATGTTAGACGAAGCGGTTGGATTGAGTGAATAAAGAAAAAGTATCAAGAATTGTTGTTCTTCCACTGCTACAAGCTTCCAATCGGATAAAAAGATAGGAGTAGGTATGACCTTCCACGCAGATGATCCGTTGCCTTGATTCAGTAGTCAGATACCTTTGTGGGGGTAGAACTGGACCCCGGATTGGATGGATGGATCGGCTGTAGGTTTTGGATTATGGTAAAATTGCCTTATTAAAAAAAGAGCTACTCCCTACCTGCCATCGGGGGCTTGACCATAATGATGTGATAACTTTGATATATTATTATGATACTATGCTTTCATTGTTGGACTTGTTGTAAGTCGTCTCCTGAAGTAAATAGTGGTGGCTAGAAATGTGTTGCGGTACTGGCATTGGATTAACTAACTGAGTTTTGAAGTAGCTGCATGCAAAATGTGAGATGACTAGTTGCATTTCATCACACGGTGAAGATTATAACTATAGTTCAGTCCAAACACACATAGAGACACATTATGCAACGCCTCTTGGACAACTATCATCTTTGGATGCTGCACTAGTTGCAACCTCCACTCCCTAGTCCCTCCAGAAGATTTCACCACTCTGAATGGCGGAACAGCCAAAGTCAATCTCCGATTACCCATCCTCAAGCACACCTCAACCAGCTCACACCTTCAAAACAACACGCAACCCACCAAAACGAATGACGAATAGACCACAAACCAGCGAGAAGAAGTGGCAAACCTCATAAATATTAGGGTCAAATGAGGTGGCGGGGTCACGTGAGTAATTTCCCCAGCTTTTGCTGCGCCAGAAACCGTTATGCACGTCAGAATCTCACCGGGGAAGGACTGCTCAGCGTGCATAGAAGGGCTAGCGCCCGACGTCCGGCCACAGGACGTGTATGGATGCAGCTCCTGTGGGACGCCCCCGCATCACATAGCAAAAAAACTATAGCAAAAAAAGATTCAACGCTAGGGTTCGAACCCAGGCCTTTGAACTAAGTCACGCACGTCCTAACCAGCTGAACTGCAATGGCATTGTTGCATATTTCTCGTAACAATTATACATGTTTCATTTCAAACGTCAAGATCTATAGGTTAACAGCTCGGCACCAAGATCTACGGCGCCAAGATCTATGGCGCCGAGGCCTTGTCCACGTCGGCGCCAAGTTACCGCCACGTCCGACGCCTTGCCAAGACCTCGGCACTATTGGCCATGGCGTTGAGACGTATTTCCTCGGCGCCAAAAGTTATGGCACCGAGGTCAGGGTTCATAAACGAAAATCAAACCACCAGGGGTCTATTTGTGAATATTTTTCAAAAAATGTTGAAAAATAAAAAATTCGGGGGCGGATAAGCAGATGAGCAAAGTGGGGATTTTGTTTTTGTTTTTGAGAGAGATGGGGCTGGTCCTGCGTAGATCTAGGAGCCGGGTCCGGACGGGAGTCATGGGACGCCGTGACGTGTCATTATCTTAACTATTCCACATGTCTTCTATGTGCACGTAGCAGAATTTCTCATGTTAAGCCTTAAAACTAGTATAGCACGGTACGGAGAGAAGAAAATAATAAAGACATTGAGAAACAAAATGCAAATCCAGCATCCATCGCATCGCAGCATCCATTTACCTCCGGTACCCAGCATCTTCCCGTTTTGATCCCCTTGCCATCTCATCATCCAACGGTGCAGATTCAATCAACGCCCCCTCCCACTCCTATCCGCCATTAAATACCTCACATCATCCCCTTCCTCTGCCCATCCCACTTACAAAACCCATCCAGACAGAGCCGACAAGTGTCCAAAGCAACAGAGCAGATAAGATTTTGATGTTGTTCACTGCATACCAACATGTAAATATGATGATTCCGCATCTAAATCACATATACTACATGCATGCTATGTACTCTCGTCTCGATCGATCACATTAATATTCCGCACATATTGCCCATGTTTTCTGCTTGGCTTGGATCAAGCAAGGCCTGGTATGGTGACGGGGTGCAGCAGCATGAGTTCGTTCCCATGATGAGCACTGCCACAGTGAGACGGACAAGATCCAAATAGATAGCCATTTGGACCGCCCGACGCGGCACAGCATGGGCTCGACCAAGTCATGACCCACTGTCACCAGGCCAGGCACAGCATGTCACTGGGCTATGCCGAGCCAAGCACCATGCCTAACCAATGGCCTAGTCACGGCATGCCGGGCCGTTTTTCGGGTCGTACTGGCCTGAAAAGCATGCCCAATTAGCAGGTCGGAGCAGCCCGGAGCCCGCTGTTAGCTAAACCCCTCATTCACCTCATTCAATTTTCTCATTTCAATGTGGATACAATACAACACAAGTTTACAATAGAATAAGTGAATAACTGATCATACAACAGTAAGACAGAATAACATTATTCCATACAACACTCGAATTCGAAGATATATTTCAAAGTTCCAGTCTTCCAGATCAATAAAAATGAAGCCAAGATATGAAAACACCAATGGATTAACAAAATGAAGACAAGATATAAGAAAAGCTAATATTATTGAGCTGTTTGTGCAATGTTGCCTTATTAAAAACCTTTCTAGGTAAAATTCACATATCATGAGAAGCCCTAAAAAGGAAAAAAGAGTACAGCTGGCTCATTCAAAGTTTGATATTTCAATGTCTTAGACTCTTAGTCTTACAAACCATAGTACCAAACTCTCGCTCTCACAAGATGACTCTTGTAAGAATCCATGTTCCCCAAGATGACTGTCTCTTCAGTGTGGTTTCGGTACATAGCCATCTACCATGAAGTTTCTTGAGGCTCTAGGTATTGCCAGCCGCATACCATCAAGTTCAGGCTTCGCGATCACTTGGCATGCAGATCTGAATACAGTTCCAGCAAGTCAGATTAGAGCGATGAAACTATGGCAACCCACCTCTAATAATACTTTGGGTGGGGTCCGCATGAATTTCTTAATGGTTGTGATTCATCTAATGCATTATTTTGTTGTATATGTATGAATTTACAAAAGCATTCTGAGCCATCTGTACACAACGACCAAATTAGTTATTTCTTATAGAACTAGTTGGAGTTGTCATAGTTTCGATTTTTCATGAACATACTTATTATGCCTATTGCCTAGGTGCCACTATAACAGCCATGTTCATGCAGACTACAAACTGGTTTTGGAAACTTTCAAGACTAGTATTAAAAAAACTGGATCTTGTCTAAGGCCCACCATTTCTGTTACAAAAAAGGTCAACGCCCATAGTCATCAAATTTAGAACAGATTCTGACGATTACTCCCAGAAACTCAAATAATGAAATGTTTGTCTCCGTTACACAGAGATAGCAAAATTCAGGAGACAATATAATAAGAGTACTAAGTTACTCTGTTAGAAGGATTTTGACTTACGTTTCGGTGAGCCCACATGCAAGGTCAAGAATATCATTTTCTTCATATGTTGGATCTTCTAACTTGTTATAATAATAGTTTACATCCTGGATAAATTTAAGAATTCTAGTTAGCAGCGGAACTTAAATATCGATGACGACAACAACAATAAAGCCCCAAAACAATCAGGGCAGGTTAGATGGCTAGAGATGAAACCCAACATGAGCCACCAGCTAAAAGGAAAAAAATTGTATAAAATAAAAAAGCATTACTAAAAGTATATTATTACAAATTTGAAAAAGTATATTGCGAGCATACTGCATACCATTACTTTTACATGACAAGTAGAACACGCAAGTGAACCCTCACATGCTCCTGCAGAAGCCAGAATAGCAGGGAAGGTTACCATTAACTACAGCTGAAAATCAGTTCATAGAACATTAAGAGGACTGGTTAAGATACCTAATGTATTGATGAAGAATGATAAAACCATAGAACTAGTCGATTGAGCATGAGAACATAAAAAGGCCCGATTAAGATACCTAATGTATTTTGATGAAAAATTGTAAAACCATGGAGCCAGGTGATTGAACATGACTAGTTTGTTTTTTATATAAAAAAGGATCCATATTCTTATCACCAAGCAGGACTGACTACAGAACCATAGACGCAATAACCACACTGGAAGGGAATTGCACATTTCCATGAAAATATGCACCTTCAAGCTCTATGTCGTTTTCATGAGCAGCTTCTAACATGGACATTCCAACTGGAACACAAATCGTCTTTTCTGAGCCATCCACATAAACAAATGTTACAGAGATTCTGTGTGCAGTACAAAGAAAAATGAGCTCATCAATCATCAGAGGACTGCCTCTAGCCCCCTACCCAAAATAATTGTTGACAGGTAAACACAACATTCAGTAAAACTGGTCAGGCTAAAGCATCTATTCCTCTAGACGTGTAAGGAGCAGCTCCTTGAATGGAGAGACAAAGAATAACAAAAGAATTCCATGTTAGATGCATCTCGATTAAGCTATTACTTGGTTCCAAGATACAAAGACAACTAGGGAGTTCAGATTTCGTGATATATAAGAGGATGAAACAAGAGACAAATGCAGTTACTTATCTTTTGCCTGACTGCTTTCATCCTGCTCACCACTTGTTGCAGTTGACAAAAGTACATTTCGCTAAAAAAAATAAACAAAAAATTAATACAAAAAAACTTGAGATAGAAATCATCACTCCTGCAGTACAAAGGCTTTGTTTGCAGTCTCTAAAAAAAAGCTAACTTACTGAGGAAAAAGAATGTCAATTTTCTTTTGCAACAACCATTACGGAATGGGGAATGTATAGATAGATTTATCGAATAAAAAACAAATTATGAAAATAATATATATAGTCCAAATCAATGTCGATTGATTAAGCGAATCAATAACTAGTGATATCTTTAATATTAGCAGGAAAGAAGGGTAGCACATGTTCATCTAAATAAATTCTTCACTACCAATCTTTAATTCTTACCAACGATAATACAGTAGGAGTTACCACTGGGGTCGAATGCCGGTTAACATAACCATACAAAATGCCTCGACGGCTTCGCAAGTTTCCTGCCCGACAAAGTAGCAAGTAGCAACAATCAACAATAGGTAAGGGGGCACCAAGCATTCAGTGTACAACATTAGCAATACATAAACTCAGGAGAATCTCAAAGCCAAAATGCAAGAAACATTAGTATCAACTGCAAGATTAACATTCCGCAGAATCATAGGGCTGATCGAAGTTTATTAGCAAAATTTCATCACAACTAATGAGCAAAAAGCCAATAACGAGTAGGCCACCTATAATAGAGGGAAATGAACTAAGGCTCCGTTTGGGTCATTGGAATTGAAATCTATTCTAACAACCACAATTTAGACACAATTCAATTAAGTTAATATGGCCAAATGTAGAATATACTTATATACTGTTGTTAGTTAAATGGGGGGGTACTTTTCTACAGCAGTTTTGTAGGGTAGCGAGCCAAAGAGCATAGAAACATAGCAAGAGAATCTATGGAATCAATTTCTCTCTTATCCCATGATTTTTTTTAGAACATGCGCCGGGGCGCAAGCTTTTCATAAGAGGACAACCCCCTTGATTTAATTTAAAACAACCTTATTTTCAAACTTTGGAACGTCAAATTCTAAGCCAAAAAACATAGGCCCTGTTCGCTTGAACTTATCAGCCGTACCGTTTCAGTGAAATAACAGTGTTTTTCTCTCATAACAAATCAACATCAGCATCAGCATTAGCATCAACCGTTTTTCCAACCAGCCGAAGAGCGCTAGTCCATAAGCAAAATTCTAATTCCTCATAAATAAAAAGATTCAAAGAGGCCCTAAGAGGAAAGTAGAGATTTTTTTTGAGCAACAAGAGGAAAAGTAGAGATGCAAATGTAACGCCCCAGTCCGGGAAGACGACTAAGATCCACTCTACACATTGAATGGATCATACCTGCTAATTAACTCTCTTACGCTTTCGTCCTCGCTTCACGCAAAATGTTCGAAGCAGAGTTTATTCTCTCCTAGGCTCAGGCTTTTGAGTTGGTTCAGCACATCCTCTGGTTCCGACGGGACTAAAGTCCCGCAGCTACACTGTTCCGCTGCTACAGTGCTACAGTGCTCATTCATTCGGCAACCGGATCTACAGTGCTCATCCATTCGGCCCAGCCCATCAGGCCGGCCCAACTTGACCCATTTAGCGGGGTCTCACAGCCAACCAGCTCTCGTGTGGGCACTAGACTCGCGCAGGAGCCGTGCCCCGAGCCGGGAGATCCACGGGAACATCGCGGCAGCTGATCCTGCTCCCTCTGATTCCTAGAACAGCTCACAAGATAACGAATCAGCGCAACGACCGCCGCGTGCTGGACGAGCAATCAGCAGGGCTCAGCTAGCCGGCCGGCGTCACAAAACGAGGTGAACTCAAGTTGAAGCTGGGAGACTGAACCGTCCGGAAGCAGCGGGAACCAGCTGCCTGACCTCTCCACAACGGCGGGAAGGACGGGGAAGGCGACAAGTTGGGGTGCGGGCGTTGCGGATCATATTCATATTGATGGTTGGGTTCACAATATTAGAGCAGCATATAAAATACCTATGATCAACTGGAATATTTCATTTGCCATATTAATATAGCTTGGTATTAAATAGAATTATGCCAAAATTTCATCTTACCATATCAAGCGGCTCGACATCTGGCATATGATTTGAGGCTGATTGGATATATACAGGTGATCTCTATGGCATCTGTGATGTATTTTTGGGTTTTCCATACCGATGGAATCACGATAATGCATGCTCTCCTCACGGCGTCCTGATGGACGGACGCGAATTCCCCGCTCCCGTCCTCGCCGCCCGTGCCCCTTCCGCTCAGTTTACCAGCTCCCCTAATGCTCTCCTCGTGGCTTCTCCATCTAAAAAAACAAGATGTCGATTCTCCCCATTTCGGTGCTGCTGCTTGTGCTCTCCCCGGCCTCGCTCCTATCCCTCCTCCAACTCGGCTCGCCACCGCCTCCCGCTCTCGCCATCCCTCCTCCTTCCCACCACCGACGGAGGAAGCATCATTAGCAGCATGCCCCCGAGGTCGTCGCACGCTCGCCGCCTCCCTTCTCCAGCACACCGCGGGGACCGCGCCCACCTGTCCTGTCGCCGGGAGCGACGTAGCCACTCATCGGGGCCATGTAGCCGCTCGTCGGGTTTGTGCCCAGCCGCCCACCTGCATCCCCCACGCGACTTCGCGGCATCGAGCTCCGCATCAACAAGCCTCCATTCGTCCAAGGAGCAAGTAGATATTACGCTTGAAAGCGCATGTTGCAAGTATATGTTTCAAGTGTTTTTAGATGTTTCAGAGGTATGTTGCAAGTGTTTCATATGGATGTTGCAAAATTAGATCGAGATGTTGCATATGTTGCAATGGTTGTACACGTATGTTGCAAACGTCTGTTCTAAATGTTTCATCTATTTTTTCAGACGTATGTTTGCAAGTGTGTTTATCTGAATATTGCATGTGTTTCACACATATGTTGTGTGTGTTTATCTGGATGTTGCATATATTTTGTAATGGTTTTTTCAGGCGTCTTTCAGGTGTTTTTACAAGTGTTTTAGACGTATATTGCAAGTGTTTCAACCGTTTCAACGTATATTACAAATGTTTTATTTGGATGATTTAAAATAGATCGGTGTTGCATCTCCCTCCTCGTCTTCTGCTGCCTCACATCGGTGTCTCCTCCTTTTCTTGATGTTGGTGATGTTCGGGCGATGTGGGACCGCGTGGGGACGGGCGTGCGTGGGTGAGGCTAGTCGTTCTAGTAGCATGGAATCCGAGGGGACGGGGTGCGCGGCACGAAGCAGACGTAGAGTGTGGGGAGCTGTGTTTGGACTCGGGCCTAGGGCCGGACGTCCGGGTGCTAGCTTGGCCCAATTCATTTTGACCCAATTTTACAATTTGTCTTATTTTATATTACTAGCTTCCAAACGGTAAATGAGGTACTTGCCATGTAACGTTTTAAGCTCAAAAACTACCTATTAATAATCCGCCCTAGGAATGGATTAGGTGGATGAGAACAAAAAGGTGTTGGAACTTTCTATGGAATAGGGAGAAATGGTGTGCATCATTATTTGTTAGGTATAGAATAAGAAACCGAGTGAAAAATGTATCATTCACCGGGTTAGCATGGCGGTGGCTATAGATGATGGGGCTCTAGAGGAGCCAGGCAGGTGGCGGTGGTGGTGGCGTAACTTAGTCGGAGATGAAGAGTATCGCCCTGTTTGTTTCACTGATAAGCCATGGCTGAAAGTACTGCTGGCTGATTTGTTGTGAAAGAAAAATATTGTTCGCTCGTTGAAAAAGTACGGATTATAAGCCAAGCGAACAGAGCGTATGACGAGGAGGAGACATATCTGATGGATTTTGGGGCCGGATCGTGATAGACGGTAGCGGGTGAGAGACGTGTTGGGGCACAGGCAGTGGAAGAAGTTGGCACTAGACAAATGAATCAGTGATATAGGAGTACACATGACTGAAGTCTGAAGGGCCGCTGGCTGAAGCAACAAGGATGCAATCACAAACGCTCGTGCACGTACACCGCCACATTTGCACATTGCTAGAGGTCATTGGCGTGTTCGCTGGTTGATTTCTGGGCTGGTTTGGACTGGCTGGTGCTGGTTTATTATGAGAGAAAAACACTGTTGGTTGATTGAATAAGCCTGACTGAAACCAACGAGCTAACATATCGGGAAAAGGGAGAACATCCACGGATACACACCATTTTCCCAGGATCTCTCCCCCATCTTCCTAGTCGCTGACATAAATTTCGCACAGGGTCCAGAATTTCGTGGGATTATTTGCTGAGCCAACGCTTTTTTTTGGTAAATCACACATGCACAGGCAACCGTAAACTATGACATCATCCACGGAGGAGACACCACGTGGCAAAAAGATGGTTTCCGTCGTCCTCCCCGCTATATATGGCCAAACGGGCCGCCCGGCACGACACTGGCACGGGCACGGCCAGGCACGGCACTACGCGGCACGGCATGTTAGCCGTGCCGTGCCTGATAGTGCCGCCGTACCGACTCAGCAGCCTAGGCACGGCACTATCATGGCTTAGACGTGCCGTGTCATGCCACTGGGCACGGCAGCCCATAGTGCTCGTGCCGGTACTGGCATTAAAAGTGCCAAACACCTCAGAAACTTCAGAATTTTAACAGAAACTTGTATAATATATCAAACTTTAGAAGATCACACTTTGACAGCAGAGATACAAGTTCAAACTTTAACAGAAACTTCAGAAGATCACAAACACAGAAACAGACCAGAGAGCAAAATAAAATTTTATTGGAGCTTTAGTGTAATGGCTGCCTCATTAAAAACTTGTCTAGGTAAAACTCACCCTTGTGAGAAACCCTAGACAGGAAAAAAAGAGTACAGCCCAGCTCCTTTTAAGTTCATTGTCCTTAAATCAAAGTTCATAAGTCCAGCATATTACAGTCCAGTACATAAATGATAACTAAGACAACTAATCAAGATAAAGTTCTTCAAATGCTTCTTCAAGCTCCTGGTCTTGCACATTGTGCTGCATCCTTGCCTCTGCTGCCTCCCAGTCTTTGATGCAGGTGAGTATCTCCACCATCTCAGCCTTCATCCTCCTCCGCCGCTCCTCGATTATCCTGTCAGTCATACTAAAAGTGGACTCTAAAGATATGATAGAAACATGAACAGTTAAAATATCTTTAGCCATGATTGACAGAACTGGATAAGTGAGTTTGTGCTCATGCCACTAGTTCAACAGGTTAAAATCATCATCTAACTGGCTAACAGTGTCACAGTCTAAGTAGAAAACCAGTTCAGAAGTATTATTATTACAAGAACTTGCAGCATGCAGCAGGGCAGTTGCAGAGGTATGTCTAGACAGATTAAGAGTACCAGATAGATGATGGATACCACCTGCAGAACAATCACCTTCATCATCATCATAAATCTCATCCCAAGCAGACCTTTTCTTACCAGACAGGTTAGGAGGGACAGTCCTCCTCAACCTAACAGATCCAAATTTCTCCTCATACTTATTGTAAACATCAGTTAGTTGAGCTCTAGTGACAAGCTGGTAAGTTTCATAGGATGTACTGGTAAGGCTACCCAACCTCCTCAGTACTCTGCTGAAACCTTTCATTTTAGCTCTAGGATCCAAGATGAATGCAAAAGAATATAGCAAAGGAATATCCCTCCAGTATTTATTATATTTGTCTATCATTGGTTGAATCACATGTCTGAGGTGAGTGTCATTACCATAGTTTTTTAGGTGTATAGCAATCTTAACTAGATAATGAATCATAAGTGGAGATGTAGGATAGTACACACCAGACAAAGCAACAGTAGCATCATAAAACAGTTCAAGAAATTTAAATACTTTTTGTCCAATAGCCCAATGTTCATCAGTTAAAAGCAACTGACCACCTTCACCCCTAGGATAGTGAGCATGCATGAAAGTAGTGAAAGGAGTCTGGTGAGGAAACAAATGCTTGAGCATCAGATATGTAGAATTCCACCTTACCTCCATGTCCAGCTGAAATTTCCTAGGTCTAACACCAGTGGCAATACAATAACTTTTGTATGCAGCAATTCTCTGGTTAGATGAGTTCAGAAATGATATTGCAGTTCTAAATGTTTCAATCAAAGGCTGAAGAGCACTAAGGGTCTCCTTAACAATCAGATTTATGATATGACATGCACATCGCTGATGCATAAACAACGTACTAACTGCATTATCAGTTTCATTTCTATCATTTCTATCATTATCAGGGGGTACTTCAATACCAAGATATTTAGACAGTACAGGCCTAAGTGTATGCATGGCAGAAACATTAGATGAGGCATTGTCCAAAGTAACAGCAAAGAACTTTTCACTCAAACCATAATCAGCAAGCACAGATATGACCCTTTCAGCAATGTTTTGTCCACTGTGGGACACATTAATAAGCACAAAACCAAGCACTCTCTTCTCTAGTTGCCAATCAGGATTTATGTAATGAGCAACCACACTAAGATAGTCCTCTTTGGCATTACCAGACCAAATATCAGAGGTAAGACAAACACAATTTATAGCAGATGAACTAAGAGTCTCAACAAGCTTAGTCTTTTTATCAGTGAAGTATTTGACTATGTCTACAGTGGTGGTTTGTCTAGAGACAGGAACAAACTTTGGATTATGAGCATTTCTAATGTAATCATAAAAAGCATCAGTTTCACCCATACAGATAGGCACATCAAGTCTAGAAAGCAATCGAACCAGTTCAGTGCGAGCAACAATAGGACAGTACTCCCAAGTACACATACTACCATAAGGATTAAAAGATATCTGAGACTGAGTCATGCGAGTTTTCTCATGCCTCTTAACACATTTGTCCCTATGACGAGTGAGGTGACCAGTGCCACCACTAGAGAGAGCAGAGTACTGCTTATTGCAGTGGATGCAACGAGCGGCATACCTGATCTTCTTACCTTTGGGACCTTTTTTGAACAACTTCTTGAAATCGAGCCACACAACCGAGGTAGAAGGACGCGAGCGCTTGTCGTCGTTGTCATCCTCTCCTTCTTCTTCTTCGCCCCCTGCTGCATCAGCTTCAATGGGATCCTCAACGCGACGGCCGAACAGCTCCGCAGCGTCCTCGCGCAGGTCATCCTCGTCGTCATCTCCGGCTAGCCCGCACATCCGCCTCTCATCGTTGGCGCTGACCTCAACGGTCTCGTCGGAGGAGCGGGCCATCGTCACTCGCCGGCGCCTGGTTCCTCAACGGCTTCACACATAAACAAAGAATCAGTAGCAGATCTAGTTAGGGTTAGGGTTAGGGTTAGGGTTTACAGTACCTTGGCGGCCGGAGCACCGGGAACGCCGGCGACATCGACGACGCGGGATCCGGCCCTCTGGTTCCTCGACGGATGCGAATCAAGAGGGGACCTACAGTAGGGGAGCACATCAGATCGAGATCCAGGAGGGGATAAGAAAGGAAGAGCCAAATCTAGAGGGGAGCAAAGCTCAACTTACCGACATCCGGAGCACCAGAGTTGCCGGGGGCCCGGCGAGGTCGACGACGGTGACGAATGAGACGACGAGGTGGACGACAAGGCTACATCAACGGGGCGAGATCAAGACGAGGTCGTGCCGTGTGCCCGTGCCGGCCAGCAGTGGCTCTAGATTCCACCGGAGGACGAGAAGAAGAGAGGAGACACCACCGGAGGCGAAGAGGGAGACGAAGAGAGGAGAGAGCCGCTCGCAGAGGTTAGAGCGAGAGACAGAAGAGAGAGGGAGCTGGAAACAAATGAGCTAGGGTTTCGTCGATACGGGGCGGCGTGGGGGCGCTGGCTTATATAGTCGACCCATCCATCGGTCGGATCCAACGGTCATGAAAGATCTGGGGGAGGGGATCAACGGCTCTCCTTTGCTGGATCCGTGCCAAGGCCGTGCCGACCTGTTAGCCGTGCCATGCCTGGGCCGTGCTAGCGGGCCGTGGTGGCAGCCCAGGCACGGCACTGCTGCCGGGCCGTGCCAGGCACGGGCACGAAGCAGGCCGGGCCGGGCCGGGCCTGGGCCGTGCTTTTTAGTGCCGTGCCCGTGCCGGCCCACCGTGTTAGTGCCATTTGGAAAAGTATACTCCCCGCTGCCATTCCGACCACCTGATCGATTCTCCGTCCTACTGACTGCGGCACCCGCCAGGCAGAAGCAATGGCCAGGACGGCGGGAGATGACGACGACGACGGCCCGCCGCCGGCCTACGCTGGACAGCGCGGGCCCCGGCGCGACCCGCGGCTCAAGGACCTCGGCATCTCCTGCATGCTCAACACCGAGGTGGGCGCGCTGCTGGCCGTCATCCGGCACCGCCCGGACCCGTACTCGTACCTCCCGCCGGCCGTCGCCGCCGCCGAGGAGGCCACGTTCGCGGCGCTCATCAACTCGCTCAAGGCCCTCCGCGGGCTCCTCTTCCAGCCCCGACACGGCGCGTGGCGCTGCTCCGACCCGTCCACGTACCTCACCCCGTTCCTGGACGTGGTGCAGAGCGAGGAGGCCCCGCCGGCGGCCACGGGCGTCGCGCTGTCCTCCGTGCTCAAGATCCTCCGCATCGACGTGTTCGACGAGTGCTCCCCGGGCGCGCGCGACGCGGTCCACGCCATCCTCACCGCGCTCACCAACCGCCGGATCGAGCGCATCTCCGACGCCGGCGCCGAGGAGGCCGTGCTGCTGCGCGTGCTCCAGGTGCTCGCCGCGCTCCTGCGGACCCGCGCCGCGCCGCTGCTGTCGGACAGCTCCGTGTGCACCGCCGTCAACACCTGCTTCCAGATCGTGCAGCACGCCACCAGCAGCCGCGGCAGCGAGCTCCTCCAGCGCACGGCGCGCCACTGCATGCACGAGATCCTGCAGGCCGTCTTCGCGGGGCTGCCGGACATCCGAGACGACGCTGACGGCGACGACCTATCGCTCGGCTCCAGCGCTGGCTTCGGCGCGCGCTGCATGGTGGACGTCTTCAACTTCCTCTGCTCCCTGCTGGTGAACGCCAGCGACATGGTTATAACCCCGGATGGCCAGGGCGCCTTCACCTCCGAGGAGGATGTGATGCTCTTCTCCCTCGTGCTCGTCAACTCCGCCGTCGAGCTTGGCGGCGAGGCCATCGGCAAGCACCCCAAGCTCCTGCGCCTCATCCAGGACGACCTCTTCTTCCACCTGATTCACTACGCCACCGAATACAGCCCTCTCGTCCTCTCCATGATCTGCAGCACTGCTCTCAACCTGTACCACTTCTTGCGCCGGTGAGCCAGCAATGTTAGTTACTCTGTTTAGCATTAGAGAAAGCTTAGGGCCTGATTGAATTTTATCCTCTAAACTTTAGAGCTCTAAATTTTAGCCCATCTCACATTAAAGCTTTAGAGCTCAAAAGTAAGCTAAAGTACTCTAAAGCTTTTAGAGCTCTAAAGTTTAGAGGGGATCCAAACATACCCTTAATGCCAACAACATTCAAAGCAAATTATGGATTAAAAATGGTAAAGAAACAAACTTTTTCGGTAACCAACAAATTGACAGAATACTTGTTGTCCTTGGGCAATGTTTACTTGTTATCTAATTTATTTATTATTTATTTACAACCAGGTATTAAGTTGCTACTCTTCTTGCATCAGTGCATCTAGAGGACTCTACATTTGACCTTTAGTGCATCTAATTTTTTGAGTATAAGATAAGAAAATTTCAAGAGATTTAATTATGGCCTCAGAACACTCACCTTACCGGGCTTTTAGATGTAATTAGTTTATACTCCCTTTATTTTTAATTGTAAGTCGTTTCGTCTTTTCTTCATACATAATTTTTTTACTATATATATCTACGTGTATAATAAAAACTATGAATCAAAAAACCAAGACGACTTATAATTTAAAATTCAGGAGGTACTAAGCTATCAACCATGCACTTATACAGGTTTGTAATCCTAAGAGATATAAGCGTTAAATCTAACAAAGGTTGAAAAATTCAGCCAGCATTTAGACGTTTTTTCGACCACCCTCTCCAGTGTTTATGTCAAAACAGGAAGGGAGAACCATGATTGTTGCACAAAAATTTTGAATTCTAGGTGCATGAAGAGTAAAGTCTAATTTACCCCCTGAACTAGTCGTAGAATTTTAAAAAACTCTCAAACTTTAATACCAGACAATATACATACCTTAACTTTTAAAACTAGAAAAATAACCCATTGACCATTTCAAAATTATTAAAGACTGAAGCAATAGTGTTTCCCAAAAAAATTAAAACTAGAGGGTGTATTTTGTCTAGTTTTAAAAGTTAAGGTGTGTATATTGTCTGACATTAAAAATTCAGGAGTAAATGAAAGATTGAAGATATCTTTCTTAGGGTTCAAGTATGACATAAAATTTAAATTTGCTGTGGTATACAATTATTTTAACCTCTGAAGCAATAGTGTTTCCCAAAAATTTTACCATCAGTCCACTGAAATTTCCACAAATCAACTGTGGTCAAAACTCGTTGGCATCAAATTAAAAATTTCCCCGTTACATGTTTGTGCTCGGTTCTAACTGCTAACTGTTGGCAACTGCATTGCTCTGCTTCACCAGGTTCCTCAAGCTGCAGCTGGAGGCCTTCTTCATGTTCGTGCTGCTCCGCGTTTGCGGCGGCGGCAACGGACCGCAGCTGCAGGAGGTGGCGGTCGAGGGCCTGATCAGCTTCTGCCGGCAGCCGACGTTCGTGATCGAGATGTACGTGAACTACGACTGCGACCCGCTGCTGCACAACGTGTTCGAGGAGGTGGGCAAGCTGCTGTGCAAGGCGGCGTTCCCGGTGTCGGGCCCGATGACGACGATCCAGCTGCAGGCGTTCGAGGGCCTCGTCAACATGATCACCACCATCGCCGACAACGTCGAGATCGACAAGACCCCCGAACACGACCCCTACGCCGTGGACGTGTCGGAGTTCCGCCTCTTCTGGATCGAGCGCTGGGACTCCGCCGCTGCCGCTGCCGCCGGCGACGGCGGCCATCGGGAGACGTGGGTGGACTTCGTGCGTAAGCGCAAGCTGCGGAAGAAGAAGGTTGCTGTCGCCGCGAACCACTACAATCGCGACCAGAAGAAGGGCGTGGAGTTCCTGAAGCTGTGCCACCTGGTGCCGACGCCGCCGGATCCCAGGAGCATGGCCTACTTCCTCCGCTACTCGCCGGGGCTCGACAAGATCAAAATCGGCGAGTTCCTGGGCGACCCTGACGAGTTCAACCTCAAGGTGCTCAAGGAGTTCACCGAGACGTTCGACTTCACCGGCGCCATCCTGGACACGGCGCTGCTTACGTACCTGGAGACGTTCCGGCTCCCCGGCGAGTCGCAGAAGATCCAGCGCGTCCTGGAGGCCTTCTCCGAGCGCTTCTTCGAGCAGCAGACGACGGGGGTGTTCGCCACCAAGGACGCGGCGTTCATCCTCTGCTACTCGCTCATCATGCTCAACACCGACCTGCACAACCCGCAGGTGAAGAAGAAGATGTCGGAGGAGGACTTCATCCGGAACAACCGCGCCATCAACGACAAGAAGGACCTGCCGCGGGAGTACCTGTCGGAGCTCTTCCACTCCATCTCCACCAACGCCATCACCGTCTTCAGCACGTCGGCGGCGGCGGTGGAGATGACGCGGAGCCGGTGGGCCGACCTGGTGAAGCGGTCGAGCGCGCTGGAGCCCTTCACGCCGTGCGACTTCAAGCACAAGCTGAGCCGGGAGGTGTTCATCGCGGTGTCGGGCCCCACCGTCGCGACGGTGGCCGCCATCTTCGACGGCGCCGACGACGAGGAGACGCTGAACCAGTGCGTGGAGGGGCTGGTGTCCGTGGCGCGCATCGCGCGGTACGGGCTGGAGGACGTGCTGGACGAGCTGCTCTGCTGCCTCTGCAAGTTCACCACGCTGCTCAACCCCTACGCCACCACGGAGGAGACGCTCTTCACCTTCAGCAACGAGCTCAAGCCACGGATGGCCACGCTCGCGCTCTTCACCATCGCCAACCGCTTCGGCGAGTCGGTGCGCGGCGCCTGGAAGAACGTCGTCGACTGCCTGCTCAAGCTCAAGCGGCTCAAGCTGCTACCGCCGTCGCTGATCGACCCGGACGGCAGCGGCGCCCGCGGCGGCGCGGAGCAGCGGCCGGGGCACCGGCACAGGTCGTCCGCCTCGGACGCTGGCGTCATCTTCCCCCCGACGCACCGCGGCGCGGGGACGAGCCGGCACGTGTCCGGCATGATCGGCCGGTTCTCGCAGTTCCTGTCGCTGGACGGCGGCGAGTCGCTGCTCTCCGTCGGTAGCGAGTTCGAGAACAGCCTCAAGATCATCAAGCAGTGCCAGGCCGGGAGCATCTTCACGGATAGCGCCAAGCTGCCGGACGAGGCGCTGCAGAACCTCGGGCGGGCGCTCATCTTCGCCGCGGGGGGCAAGGGCCAGAAGTTCAGCACGCCCATCGAGGAGGAGGACACCGTCGGTTTCTGCTGGGACCTCCTGGCGCTCCTCGCGACGGCCAACCTCCAGCGCTTCGCGACCTTCTGGCCGCCGCTGCTCGAGTGCTTCAGCGCCGTGTCGCAGCTGCCGCTCTTCTCGCCGTCCCCGTTCGCCGAGAAGGCGATCGTGGCGCTGTTCAGGGTCGCTGTGCGGCTGCTGTCCATGCCGCCGCCGCAGCGCCCCTCCGACAGCCGCGTCCCCGAGGAGCTAGTGTTCAAGTCCATCAACATGATGTGGAAGCTGGACAAGGAGATCCTGGACACGTGCTGCGAAGGCATCTCGGAGAACATCGTGAAGCTGCTGACGGAGCACGCCGACGGCGTGCAGACGCCGCTCGGGTGGAAGACGCTGCTGCACCTGCTCACCGTCACAGGCCGGCACCCGGAGACGTTCGACCAGTCCGTGGCGGCGATGATCAAGCTGATGACCGACGGCAGTGCCAATGTCACACGGTTCAACTACGCCGCCGTCATCGAGGCCGCCTTCGGTTTCGCCGCGCTCAAGATCAGCCCGCTGGACGTCAGCACAAAGATCCTGGAGCTCATGGCCGAGTCCGTGAACTGGCTGATCCAGTGGCACAAGTCCGGCTACTCCGACCCTGGAAACAGCGGCGGCTTCAGCGGGAGCTCGTCAGCCTCATCGTCGGTGGATGAGGCGTCGCGGATGGGCAACCTGGCAGCCAACATGTTCATCAAGCTCGCGGAGGCGCTGCGCAAGACGAGCCTGGTCCGGCGCGAGGAGATCCGCAGCGAGGCCGTGTTCGAGCTCGGCCGCGCCTTCAACCTGGCCGCCACGGGCGACCTCGACTTCGGGTCGGCCGGATGCCTCGCCTGTTTCAACCTCGTCATCTTCGCCATGGTGGACGACCTGCACGAGAAGACGCTCGAGTACTCGCGCCGCGTGGGCGCGGAGCGGGAGACGCGGAGCATGGAGGGCACGCTGGCCGCCGCGGCTGAGCTGCTGGCGGACGTGTTAGAGCTGCTCCTGCCCACGGTGGCGCAGGCGCCGGGGTTCCGGACCTTCTGGCTCGGCGTGCTGCGGCGGATGGACACATGGATGAAGTGCGATCTCGCTGCGGGCGGCGGTGCTGGGCTGATGCAGGAGCTCGTCCCGCGGATGCTCAAGCGGATGATCATGGAGATGAAGGGCAAGGAGGTGCTAGTGCCGCGGGAAGGTGATGAGCTTTGGGAGATCACCCACATCCAGATCCAGTGGATCGCACCGGCCGCCATGGACGAGCTATTCCCGTAGCTAGACTTATAACTGATCAGCAAGCGAGTTCGCTTTAGTTAGAAGTTTGGGAGATTATTGATTGAGTCATCTAAATTTGGCCATCTTTTGAGTATCGGTTACTCCGCATGAGAGTTTTTTTTTTTTTTACTTTAGATCTGTCTCTGTAACAGGTCTCGTTAGATTTAGACTATTAGGGTCCATTTGGAACATAGTAAATTTACAGAAATTATCTACTAATTTCATATAAATTATCTTGGAACTTCACAGGAAAAACTTAGGAACAAATTTTTTTCCCCATATTTTAAACATGCCCTTAATTTAAGAATTTCAAGATGAAAAATTACATTATTAGTATGCAGTGCACAACTCACATACACCACATGGCAATTTCAGAAATATGCCAATACCATAGGATTCGTCGAGGAAGATTTGCTCTATCAAACATGGCTACTTATAAGATTTGAAAGCTAAGGGCGTGTTTGTTTATCGGATGGAGGTTGCATTGTATATTCTAGATGAGTAGACACAGTCTGAGTGGACCGTAATTTAGAAGAAGAAAAAAACTGTTTGGTGAGATTGCATGAGCGGTATGGAAAAAACTAAGTTGCTGCTTGGTTGTTGGTGATATGTTAAGAGGCAAGCATATCCACGATTCATATATATTGGGTCCATATGCAATTTATTAGTGGTGTGCTTAAAAAACAAGCATCCATAGGGTTGAATGGAATATTAATCCACAGGGGATAAGAGTTCTATGTAAGAGCATCTCCAAGAGTTTCTTATTTTTTTTCTCCTAAAAACTTATAATTTAGCAACTTCTAAAAAAATTTAGGGAGGAAAAAAGAAAATCATCTCCAAAAGTTTCTAATAAATGACATCTAAAAAAGCAAGGGACCTCCGCCGAAGATCGCCACGCCGATGTTGTTGCCGGATGTGGACTTGCCGTCGCTCGGCAGGCAGAGAGCGATCTTGTTGGCGACCTTCTGCGTGTGGGCCACCTGTGCCGGGAACGACTGGCTCGAGGGCGCGAGACCCGCAACGCCCACGGCGCTGGCAGGCAGCTTCGACTGTGGCGCGCATGAGGCCATGGCCGAGAAGGAGACCGGGAACAACAGGTTCTGGCCGTCGGTGGCGTTCGCGGAGAGCGTGGTGACCGTGCCGTTCTTGGAGGCGCACGTCGTCAGGGAGATGACCGGGCTGGAGAGGTCGAGGACTAGCGGGTGGCCGTCCTTGAGCGGCGCGGTGTATAAGGAAACAGAGCGGGAGTCGAAGGATACGCGCGAGGCTGCGGCGCATAAAGTTACGCCGATAAGGGGGATTTTTTCCAACTCCTAAAATATTAGGAGATTGTATTAGGAGTTGTTGGAGATATATTTTTTGTGGATCTTTCTAAAAACTTAGGATTACGAGGAGGTTTAGAGAACTCTGGAAGATGCTCTAATGGGTTTGTATAGTAGGGGATTTTTAGCATAATCTATAGATGCGGATGCGAGCCTAAGGACAAGACATTGGTTCGACCATTCACAAATCTTGGCGGCCCCCTCATCTCCTCTCCATGAAATCCTAGCTGGGCGCACCATATTGATTAGCACATCGGCACATGGTGTTCATCACTATGTGTTAACTAGATGATACCCTGCAAGTTGCTGTGGGGATTTTGTAGAAGGATTTGTGAATAGTTTTTCTCGATTAGAGCTAAAGCATCTGTAATTTGTATAAGAAATTTTGAAGTAACCGTAGGAATTAAAATATAATAAATATTTTGTATAGTATGGAACTCAGTAGAATGCATCTGAAAAGAGACAAGTTATTATCCATGAAGATGCATAGTGGGTCATCATGATAGAAGTACTAATAAGACATCTTATTATAATAATAACCAACAATATTGTATCAGTAATAGGCGCTGTAGTCTGTCAGAAGGTTGCATGATGATGTCCTGCATATGCTGAGAAAAAAAATTGTATTATTTCAATGGTTAAAAGTGTATTCATGGTAGCTGTGGAAAGAAAATATGAGGATTGATAGACCTATCTTATTTTATTACAGGGTTAAGTCTAATTTACATCTTCCAACTTGCAGCAAAGTTCGGATTTCAACCTCGAACTTCAAAACCGGACAACTTTGGCCCTCCAACTCTCGAAAAAGTTCAACTTTCAACCTTCTGTGCGGTTTTGCGGGTGAAAAGTAACTTTTGATATTTTCGGGAGCGCCGAAATTTATATTATTTTTTCAAGCATCTTAACGTCCTTAAATGAAAAAACTCAAAACTACAAAGTTGTAGATCTCATCGAGGTATACAATTTACATATAAAAATTATCTTCATCCGACATCGTATCGAAGGGTTTTCTATTTTTTGAAATTTGAGTCTCATCACGCGATAAAATATGATGCTGAAATTTTATATTATTTTTTCGAGCATCTTACTATCCTCAAATGAAAAAAAACTCAAAACTACAAAGTTGTAGATCTCATCGAGGTCTACAATTTACATATAAAAATTATCTTCATCCGACATCGTATTGAAGGGTTTTCTATTTTTTGAAATTTGAGTCTCATCACGCGACAAAATTGTTTCACGCGTGATGAGACTCAAATTTCAAAAAATAGAAAACCCTTCGATACGATGTCGGATGAAGATAATTTTTATATGTAAATTGTAGACCTCGATGAGATCTACAACTTTGTAGTTTTGAGTTTTTTTATTTGAGGATGTTAAGATGCTTGAAAAAATAATATAAAATTTCGGCGCTCCCGAAAATATCAAAAGTTACTGTTCACATGCAAAACCGACCACGAGGTTGAAAGTTGAACTTTTTCGAGAGTTGGAGGGCCAAAGTTGTCCGGTTTTGAAGTTCAAGGTTGGAATCCGAACTTTGCTGCAAGTTGGAGGGTGTAAATTAGACTTAACCCTTTATTATATATGTTCTCTTGTCCTTCTCAGATGCTTGTTGTACTATTATTGTCTGCAATGCTGTGTGAAGGTAAAAGGTCAGAATGGTAACATCTCATATTTGTTACATGATTGAGAGGACGAACTCCTTGTGTCGTTTGGCAGCATGAAGATGACTCTGTGGATCCGGAAGATTTTGCTCTTATTGGCTGTTGCATGGAAATTTTTTTGTACTTGTGAGATGTTGAACTGGAAGGATCGGTGTTTTTCGTACTCTTTGTCGGATGTATCATCCTCTGAAAATTGAATCCTTCTTTTGGCTTGAAAGTTGCTGTGGAGGCAAACAGTTAATTGGATTTGAAGTTTATTGTGAACAAATGAATACATAAGAATAATTTTGAAATCATTACTTAATTTTTTTTCTCAGTCTCAATATTGGCAGGTTGGTGAAAGGAAGGCGTAGTATTGTTGGTGTCTCATGGAGTATTGCCGGTTATAGGAAGAATCGGATTGGTTTGGTTCCGGGGTGACAATAGGTTGTGAGCGACGACGGGGGCGTCCATGGCCGCGTGAGACTGAATGGGCACCAAGATGGCTTGGAAAAATTTCATCATCATCCATTCTTTGCAAATTTATAGAAAAGGAATTTGGTAAATATATACGTACTAGGTTAATCTATAGCTAGCACGCATGAAAACAAATAGAAGGTGTTGATGGTCGTCCAATGTAAAAAAAAAAAATCAGACATGGCTGTAAAAAAAATTGAGGCATCGGATGGGGAATTGAGCAGCAGAAGTAACAGAAAAAAAATACATACACTCCTCCAACATAATTGAAATTAGAGTCTGTGTACCTGTGCAATGCGGATATTCCCTTGCTAGAAAATCGTTGAGCACCTTTGGAGCAATAGAGCAATAGTGCAATCTCGAAATCACGGCAACTCGTCGAGCATCTTTGGAATCACGAAATCACGGCAACTCGTCAGAGCATCTTGGGAATCACGAAATCATGAAACCTGAAAAATTGTAGACATTAACTGGGATATTGACCTTTGGGATAGGAGAAAGTAGGAGACGACCACTTGACTGGGCGGAGGGCGATGGCTTAGATGAGAGCGCGATGATTTTAACGCGAAGGCAGTGGCGGCAGATGAAGCAGTTTCTTGAGCATCCAGCGATTGGATGAAAAAAATGCGATGGAGCAGTTTCTTCAGCTTCTTCATCATGCAGCGATTGGATTGGATAAACACTGGCATGATTATATTGGATCCACAGTATGTTGCAGGAGCATTAGTGGAGGAGGGATCGTGAGTCAGGGAAGTGAAAGGGATAGGGTGGAGGAGGGGAAGAAAATTAGGTGCGCGATGGGCGCACCCACGCGCTCGTGCGCCTCCTTGCTGGATGGACGCCATGTGGGCCTAGAATCCATCACACTGCAGCAGTAAACGATCCTCGGAAGGGCTTCAGATCAGCATAAGGCTCGGCTTCACATGCACTCGTTCCCATCACAATTCTCCTCCCATGCCGCCGTCGCCCGTTAAAAGGTCCTTGTGTGGTTTTGATAATTAAGTGACAATTTAGGTGGACTAATTGTTTTTATGTGAGATACACAGGTGATTAGTCCACAGGTACATATGTGTGAGCAACGTATGCCATTAAGGTGAAAATGGCTTGGAGATATTGCAAATCTCACACATATGATGATGAAGGAGCTCATTACAAATGAGACATGACATTGAGTCATGTGATCAAGGTGGAGATGATCAAGGTGGAGAAGATCAAGACATGACTTGGCTTGATGGACCGGTTGCGTGAAGGGCAAGTTGGAGGCTTTGGAGCGATGGACTGCGTGGCGGTGAAGCTTAAGCAAGACTTGGCGCCGATGGACGAAGGAAACGGCGAAAAGTAAGTGAAGTCAAGATCGATGAACCAATATGATCACGTGATGATATGAAGTGGATCATATCATTGTTGATCATGTTGGTGCATGTGTTGCATCGATATTGGAGGAGATGGAATGGAACGTGCAAGGCAAATGTATAACCTAGGGTATTTTATTTCACCGGTCATAGGTGTGTAGAGAAGTTGATGACCGGGTTTAGGATAGATGACCGTACTATCAAGAGGGGCAAACTTGTTTGCATATCGGTCATTTAGTGCCACTCGAGTGATCTAACTTTGCATCGTCGCTAGGATTGAGTGGCGTGGCAAGTTGAGTGGCTAATCCTTTAGAAAATGATTGTGTAAATACTAACACACATACACATGGTGGTGTACACTTGGTGGTGTTGGCACATTTACAAAGGAGAAGAAGTTAGAGTTGATGTGGATCAACTCGGTAAAGAGAAGGGTTCAAAACTTCACCGACAGAGTGTCCACCCGTAGAGTGCGGATAGTCCGACGGTGCCACCGGCGCCCTGTACAGAAAAGACAGGGTCTCATAGAGTGCACCGGATGCTGGTCACGTAGTGACGTCTGGTCAGTGGCGGCAGAGAGCGTGCAGGTGTCGGTCTTCGACCGGACGCTGGCGTTAAAAGTGACCGGACGCTGGCCGGGCGCATCCGGTCAATGCTGACGTATGGTGACGTAGGCGGCGCTGGAGTTAGGCGCGCAGGCACAGAACTGATCGGACGCTGGTCTGCGTTCGGTCATGGTGGTCCGGACGCGTCAGGTCGCAAAACAGAGGCTCGGGGAGCTCTTTGGAAACGACTGGACTCAGGCGCAGCAGCGTCCGGTCATTCACTGTGCAGCGTCCGGTCGCAACTTAATCGTTGAGATCGGGCGGCTCCGGTTGAACGCAGAGCGACACGTGGACGGCATAGAGCAACCGGACACTGGCAGGGTGCGTCCGGTCAATCTAAACGGAGCGTCCGGTCGTCCCGAAATTTGTCCAGTGAAGGGGTAACGGCTAGTTTAGCCCGTGGGGCTATAAATAGAAGGTGGTCTCGGCCATGGCTTGGGTTGAGCACCTCAGGGGACTTTGTATCCATGCTTGAGAGTGCTTGCATATGCTTGATAGTGATCATCCGATTGTGTGAGAGAGCGATTCTAGTGCGATTACATCGTGAGGTTGCATCGAGTGGCACTAGGTGATCGAGTTGCAAGCCGGTGGTGCTTGTTACTCTTAGAGGTTGCCACATCCTAGATGACTTGGTGGTGGTCTCCGTCGAAGCCCGCAAGAAGCTTGTGCGGTGCTCCGGAGAAGAGCTTTGTGAGGGGCATTGTGCTCGCCCTGCGGGAGCCACGAAGAGCAACTCTAGTTGAGCATGTCATTGAGCTACCCTCACTTTCGGGGTAGGTTCTTGCGGTGCCCGACGTGCGGGCTTGGCGGGTGATGCCAATTAGCCGCCGAACCACCAAGTGAGCGGTCGACACAACAGGGACGTAGCGTGTTGGCAAGCACGTGAACCTCGGGAGAAAATCACCTTTTCAACCTTGTTCTTCCCGTTGGTTTACAATCCCTTTACACAAGCTTGTGATTACTTTTATATACATTGTGCTTGTGTAGTTGCTCTTATAATCAGTTAGCTTGTGTAGCTCACTAGTTACCTTCTTGCTTGTGTAGCATAGAAGTAGCTCCCTTGCGTGGCTAATTTGGTTTGTGTAACCTTGTTAGTCACACTGCTTAGTTTGTGTAGCTAAGTATTTACGCTCTCTAATTTGGCATTGGTTGCCTTGTTATTGAGCATTGCTAGTGAGCTTAGTTGGCTTTGTGCTTTTGCTTACTAGCATGTGTAGGAGGTCCCTCATTGCTTGAAGTAATAGTCGCATAGGTTTGTGTGACCTTACTTCTAGAATTGATTAGGTGAGCTCTAGCTAGCCCGACACCTTTGTTGCTTAATTAGGATCTTTGCAAGGTGCTAGAGAATATAGATAGAGGGGTGTAGTCTTGGCTAGACCGATAGTTTTAATTCCGTACTTATTTTGGTTAGCCGACGCGATTAAGTTTTAGAAACGACTATTCACGCCCCCTCTAGTCTGCCATCTCGACCTTACACCCATACCCGCGACTTGCTCTGCCCATGACCTGCCAGGCCCACATGGCATCCATCCAGCAGGGAGGCGCACCAGCGCGTGGGTGCGCCCGTCGCACACCCAATTTTTTTCCAGAGGAGATTAGATGGAAGCAGAGAGCAGAAGAGGGAGAGGCAGAGGAGTTCTGGTCTGCATGCGGGGGGGACCGCCAGAGTTTGTGTTCGTGTGCGTTCATACGGGGGCACCAGGAGAGTCTCTGCGAGGAAGGAGATATGGCTAACCGATTGTATTCCGTTGATGTGGGCCAAGGGTGACGTGGCTTCCTGAGAATGCATGAAAATATGTTAATAAGGATCTCCTATTTAGGTATAGGAGATAGGAGATGCCATGAATACATATACTGTAGTTGTTGCGGTGTTGATCGGCGAGAACACAAGGCCATTGCTACGAAACAAGGACAATTGACCACTTCGTCTACATCTGCACGCACAACAACAACATTAGATTGGGCAGCTCCAACTCTTTCTTTGGTTGTCATGGCACATGTAGTACTGATAACTTAACGAATCTATGGTCTAACATTTATAGGAAAAAATCTACATAACTCCTCCAACTATTCAGGGTGGACTACTTTACCCCAAACTATAAAACCAGATTTTCTATCTCCTAAACTTTCCAAAACCGGTCAAATAATCCCCGATGGTGGTTTTGCTACAGTGACAGTGGTTTTGTCTTTTTCTTTTTTATTTATTTCCACTGAATCTTTGAAAAATCATAGTAAATCATAGAAAAATCATAAAATGGAAAATGCAATTTTGTTGGACTCCACATGAGTAGATCTACGCAATGAACATATAACATGGTATGTTTTAGTACAAAGTTTTTGTTGTATCTTTAGATCTATGTTTTTCTGTAATTAATTGGAATAATTCATAGCTGCAGCTTCTATGGTCCAATTGTGATGAAATTTTTAAGGTGAGCTAATTATTGTATGCTTGAACAACAGTAAAAAATTTATACTCATTGGATCATGTATAACTTAGTTATAGATTTATTTAGTTTTATGCTTGTTAAATCTATGCTGCAACAATTTTGTGGAGCATGAAGCCGACGGTGTTGTCGTCTTGTCGAGGAGGAGCTACGTAGTCCGAGAAGGCGTGGTGGTCGCACTCGTGCCTGAAGACGAACCAGACGCCCGTGAGGCGTGAGCACGCTGCCCTGCGCGGCCTAGTAGATCGGCCACGCGAGGAGCTGGAGCATGGCGCTCGGGAGCGCGGGGAGCGGGGATACCGACGACCACCATGTACAGCAGCAGCCCGACTGCGATGGCGAGGTCGTGGAGGAGGTACTAGAAGGATTTGATCGCTACGGGAGCGTGGATGGCGGCTTGTACACCGGCGAGCGCCGCACACCACCGACGCGATTCTACCTCTCCTCCTTCGCCACCGCGACGCCGACAGACATATTAATTGTTGCTGACTGTTGTTGTAAAAAAACATGTTGTTGACTATTGAGTGCTGACTGTTGTTGTCAAAACAGACACGAGTTTCGTATGATCAGGTCAAACCACGGAGTCTTGTTCCTCCTCCGTTTCCAGTACACTTGGCTGCTGGCACCTGCCCTAGGGCGGTGGCTCCCTTGCGCAGTTGCACTTCCCGCATAAAAAATTCAAAAAGATGGCGATTCGCTCCACTGCCGCCGGTCTTGTTGATCCCCAATCTACCAAACTCCAACCCAACCCTACCCTAAAATTGCCTGCTTACCCCGAAACCTTATACCCTTACTAGCCGCATCCCAGGGAGGAGGAGGATGGAGGAGGAGGACGAGGACGAGGAGGTGGAGATGGATCCCGCCGAGCGGGAGAAGATTCGGGCCGCGCTAAAAGCCCCCCCCCATAATGCTGCCATGCCAGAGATGATGAACATGCTCACCGACGACTGTGAATATGTCAGGAAGCTTAATTCCCCGCGGCCACCGCCGCTGAAGATGTTGGGCTACCCAGGTAGTTCTTGCTAGTGACGATGCAATTCCATTTTCTTCTCTAAAGTCCTTACCAAGGAGAAGAGTTTGTCTTGTGCAGATCTCTTTGAAAGAGCATGGGGCTGGGATACTTCACTGCCGATCCGTGCTACCGATCCTTGGTCCTGATACAAGGAATACCTATCGACATATTACAACCACAATATAAAGGAAACCAATGCTGATGATGATGGGAATGACCTAGCATCTCTAGCCCGCTCGGTAGCTTCCTGCCTTCGACTTTCTTGTCCTGTTTAGTTCCAATAATATATATCTCATGCTTGATCTTCCACTTGGTTTATAGATGCATAACAATTTGCGAAACTATGTTCTAATAGTGTATCGAGATGGAGAGACATCTTTTGTTTCTGTGGAATAAATATGCTACATTATTCCCAAATGATGACCACGAGATCAGGCAAGTGAGTGACAAGGTCACCAATCATGCGCAGGAAATGGTTAATGCACTAAAAGCTGAATTTCCTGCTGCTACTGTGGCTTTAAAGGTATGTCTCCGTCCCTCCCCTCTAGAAAACCAGGTCAAGTCCTCTGTTTGGAGATAGATATGTTCAGTGATGGCACTCTTATATCCATCATTGTTTGATTTCTAGTGTGTCACTGAGGAGGCTGAGCTGATGTGTGGCTGGCTACTATTGGAGGACGCTTCACCCATCTCCTATGTCCGTGATAGCAATGAAATCCACGAGTGTGCATTAAGCTTTATGTTCTACAAAAGGCCTAAACCTAAATATGTTTTTGCCATGACCACTATGATGGTACATGCCTTTTCTCTACTGAAATAAGCTTTGACTTAATCTTTAGTATTGACTCTTTGATGCTTATGGACATATTGGTGTTTATTGCAAAATAACTTATAGGGCATCATTAAAGAGGCCAAGGTTGTGTACCGTTTTTTATGGAATCTTGAGGTCAACAATGGCTCTGTGGAAATGAGCATGAAGATTCGGGATCGTACCTTGGGAGTTATGTTTGACATATCTGATCAATGTTTTGTTGTGGATGACTCTACAGGGTATGATCTACAATTTGCATAACTATGCATGTCTCTTGTTTTGTGTTAGGGACAAGCATTGGTTGGGCCGATGCATGGGCCCTTGGCCTTGAGCCTAGCCTAGACCTCGCTAGAGGGATGCAAAGGGAAGGAGGCAAGGAAAGAATCGGCATCAAACAATTATTAGAAAACATATTACCTCTCCCTAGTTACTGTTCTTCTTCCCCAACTCTCTCTATCTCTCTTGTACCCAGATTTTCTATTTCCAGGCCTTCTAGATCCTTCTAGTACAAAGGACCTAGGATGCCGCCTAGAGGGGGGGGTGAATAGGCGTTTCTGAAAATTAACACCTTTAAATGCGGAAATGATTAGTAAAGGGAGTTTCCAAAAGGGAAACTCCAAATAAAGAGTAGCACTACCCCTCACAAGTTAGCCACAGAGTATACAAGGTATAAAGAATGTATCTAGAGGCTACAACCCTGCAACACGAAGTTAGAACTGTGAATAAATATTTTCAGCACAGAGCTCTAATACCGGACGTGTCTGGTATGAATACCGGACGTGTCCGGTATGCACGGTTTCTGCAGAACAGCCCCGAACTTGCTCCTTTCGATTTATATCTTCAAACCAAACTGCAGGTACCTACTAGAGATATCAATATACATAGAGAACCTGCAAAAGAGCTGGAGCAACACAAATATAAAGTTCGAACTCGTTTGAGTCCTACTCTCCGTTGAGGGGGCTGTGGGTGACCCAGCGAAGGTCAGCCCTAGAGGGTACCACGAATGTCACTCTAGCCATAGTCTTTTCCAACTCCTTTTCCTCCTTCCACTAATTGATTTCGAGGCGGCGGAATCGACCGTTACAAACTTTCCGAGGCACACCACAATCTCTTGGGTGCTCTCCGGCGACGCCTAGCTGTCTAGGACCGAAGAGTCCAAGAGTAACAAATGCAAATCATGAGATTGACAATATGCACAAGTGCTCAAGTGGTGGCTTGCTCTCTTTTTCAAATTCTCTCTTAACCCACAAATGGATTTTGCAATTTGGATCAATCACTCACTAAGAGAGGGTTGGGAGAGTTGGCAAGGCTCAAAAACGTGTGTAGCAACCAGTATAATCAGCAGCCTCCAAAGGTGGAGGCTTGGAGGTATTTATAGCCCCTTGGAAAAACTAGCCGTTGCAATACCGGACACGTCCGGTATGCGGTATGACTTACACTGCACTAACGGTACCTAGTTACAGTGAATTTGTGAGGCGTCGGAACTCCCGATGAATGTCAGAACTTCCGATCGTCCGAACTCCCGACCCTCAGTATATTTGAAAACCATTGCAACCGAGTTAGAGTATTTGAGGTGTCGGAACTCCCGACACATGTCGGAACTCCCGACAGTCAGTACATCTAAAAACTGTCGTTGGCCTCTGGTCATCCATACCGGACACGTCCGGTATGACCACCACAGTCAACTCTCCAAATTCTTTAAATTGCGAGTCATCGGAACTCCCGACCATTGCCAGAACTTCCGACCGTCGAAACTCCCGACATACGTCGGAACTCCCGACGAACCAACCCGAGAACAATACTTTTATAGTTACTGGGCAAATACCGGACACGTCCGGTATAGCCAGACCAGCAACAAGTTAGTTAGCTCTTTTGTCTCTCAAACACTCAAATCTCACATGGGTTGGCTTGAGCACTTATGAAACATTATCTATCAACATGATGCATCCCTCTTAATAGTACGACATTCCTATTAACTCAAATTCAAATGTATAACGAATTTAAACCTTTTGAGTTGTTCTCTTTCAACCGAAGCCGTGTATTCCAAACTTCATCAAGTGAGGGTGCTAACATGTCAACTTTGATCTTTTTCACTTGAGCATAGCCATCTTGAGCACGTGACTTGATTTCATTCATCAAATTTGAATAATCCCAAATGTATCAAGTCACTTCCATCAAACACTCCAATAGTGATTTGATCCTTCACATAAACATAGCCATCATAGCTTGATTAGTACCTCAACTAAATGCAAGTACTTCCTTCTTCACCCTAGCTAGGTTCTTCGGCCACCAAGCCGTCGCTTGCCCTTCACCCTTGCTTAGTACCTCGAAGCCTTTCCTTGCTATCTTCACCATCTCAAGCCATCAAGTCACATCTTGTGTTGAATCATTCATTCATGTATTGTTATCTTTTTCATTTCAATTTTAGCAAGCTTCAAATATGAGACCATTCCATATGCAAACCCTTATGTCTCATTAATTAATTCTCACAAGCTTGCTTTTGCATAGTATATTGAAATCCCACAATAAACAAGCCTTTGCATGAATTCCATTTGCATTGTTGTCTTGTGTTTGAACTAGATTGTTTATACAACAACAAATCATTTTGGCTTTCATTAAGTACCTGTGAGATAACCTATTACCTGTCCACACTTAGCAAACGGGTTAGACCTTTAATCACGTTGTCATTCAATCATCCAAAACCCACTAAAGGGCTAGATGCACTTTCACTCTAGCATCTTATTCCCCTACTTGCTAGCATCTTCTAGTTCTGATTCCCCCGCTTGCTGATTCCAGACCTCCCTCCCCTTGAGGTCCTGCTACCTCTAAATCGAGTTGTCAGTGAACCAATCGAGTGTGGTTGCTAACAATTGGTATCACAGCCATCGATTCTCGGTCCAAGCACCATGAATCCCCCTACCGAGATCTCCTTCCACCCAACTCCTTCTAGACTTGTCTCGTGTTGCTTGCTCCTCTGATCTGTACTCTGTGCTGCCCCTTCCCCTGCTCCAGTTCATCTCGGTTGTATCCATTCGCTACTTTGGTGTGTGATTTAGTTGCCGGTTGCTAACAATTCATACCAGAGCCGTCGATTCTCGGTTCCTATCACCAAGAATCCCCCTGCCGAGATCTCTCCTTCTACCTAACTCTTCACGACGAAATTCGCAAGCTATTCGACAAGTTCGATGCGAGGTGGGCCAAGCAGGACGCCGTGTGAGAGGCCTCCCGGGGCGTCCCCGTTCCAACCTAGTCCGCTACCGTCGGAGTTGATGTAGCCGCCGACAATTGGGGTGGCCTCTTCGACGGAGGCAATGACTCTAATGAGCAGCACTACGATGCGCTCATCATCGCCGACAACTGGGTGGGTTGTTCGAGCAGCCTGCCCACATCCTGGAGGAGCGCGACCTCGAGTCCACCGACCAGATCCGTCGTCGAGACTCCGCCAAGCGCAAGTACCTCCTCTATGGTGACTCCTTCAACTCTCTCTCCACCTATCAGATCTGCCTCGACAGCGGCCTCACCTCCACCAACTCCGATGCCCTTCCCTTTGCGCCTGCGCCTGACGCCGCCTTCGACTGCATCCATCGACTAGTGGTTCGTCGACGCGCTCAAGGCCCCTGTGACGCACTCCGCGGTCCCACGACAACCTCTTCGCCCTCCACGCCATGTCGGTCGAGCCTAACCATGGCCCCACGGCGGATGTCACACCCAATTTTAAGGATAAAATGAGATGCAAAAGCTTATGTGCGTCCAGAGATCAGTCACACACATAAGCCAATAAATTATGAATAGTATCATCACAAGTGTTTATTACATCACGAATAAGACAGAGTCTTCACATAAATGTAGCGGAAGTATAAAGAAAAGATCTATCGCGGAACCTCCATATCACAGGGACGTCAACTGGTTGACCACAAGTCTAGTAATCCCCAGAAAAATCGTCATTACCATAGCCATCTGTTACCCATCCGGGATTTTTATCCAAATAATGAAAATAAACAAGCGTAAGTACATGTCGTACTCAACAAGTGTAACATGAGGTTCATAAGGCTCGACACGGGTTTAACAGCGTTCAGTTTTTAGTTGTCAAAATTTTAGCATAAGAGTAGCAACAAATTGTTTCAATTCCCAAGCAAAACACATGATCAATGTAAACATGAATAATGAATGGCATAAACAAATAGTTCTTAATGTTCATCTATTCCATAAGGGTTCTAAGGCCGCTCGTGACCATGAGCACGACTGATATACCAGTTTTACACTCTGTAGAGGTTGTACACTTTCACTGTGAGTCGTGATATCCATATACCCAGGTTAATTATTCCTAAAACACTTCTAAGGTGAGCAGGCAGGGGTCACTATAAAGCCTTTCAAAGGTTCGTCTAATAAGTTAGGGCCATTATATTCACTCGGCAAACAGATATAGAAACCCCTGTCGAATGGCATAATTCCATCGCGACTATACACATAAAAGTAGATGTTGTCCTATACCCGATTCGGCAAGCCATTCTTATGCCAATAAAGGTAATCACTAACAAGCTAGAAAATGTCCTCATACTGAGCTAAAGCCAGAGCCATGTAGCCCTCACAGATGTATTGTAAGTCCCGGATGATCACTTACAGATAAGTTCTTAGGGAGAGGAATCTGAAGCATTTAGAAAGTAGCTAAACACTCCAACCCCCTGTTTTCAAGTTGCTAAAAAGTCATATTTTAATGTTTATTGCATATACCATTAGTCAAGTTATAAGATCATGGTTTAATTGAGCACTAGCAAAGCTACCCAATGCATATCCCGTGGGTGACAAGGTATAAGTTCAATTCTAGGAAATCCCTATCAAGGTGACACATGCAACATGAATTTAATGTATTAAAGTGAATAGAAAACAATGATGATCCCATGCTATACTTGCCTTGAACAAAGTGCTCCTGAGGATCCTGCTCATCAAAGTAGTACTCTTGGTTTCTCACGAAATGCTCACCGTCTATACTCGATAATCACAGCAACATACAAGCATCCAGAAGCAATCATGCATAGCAAACAAAAACTATAGATTAGAATAGTACACCAATCAGCATAAAATTAAGATAAAAAGTTTGTAAAAAGAATTTACGTCTCACTACGAACACATATACGCGAAGATAACAAAAATCAGAGCTAAAACGAAGAAGTTATGAATTAAACAAGATTTCCTTTAGTAAAATAATAGATTAAATCTAACTTCGAATTTTAAAAGTTGAAAACCTACTTAACAATAGTATGAACGTGTAGATTATAGAATTACGAACCTAACGCAAGTTGAATAGATCAATTCGGAGTTAAAACAAAGATTTTATGGCTAAAACAAGATTATTGGTAAAACTGTAAATAGGTGAAAACGTATTTTAGATCTAACCGAAACAAAGTACGCTTTCAAAAGAAGAAAACGAAATCTGGAAAGACGTTATGGACTATGGGTTACAAACTAAATACTTATGAGGGCTATTTTGCAAAACTACAAGGTGAAGGGGTATCCTTCGATATGGGCCGCCAGATTAGATTCGGACAGCCGGGACTGAATGAGGTAGGGAGGAGATGACACCGGTCGGCCGGAACAGGACTGACGCAGCGGCGCCATGGCCAGAGTGGGCGGCACTCTCGGTTTAAAGCCTATGGACCACCGTTTGACAAAATGAAGACACGGGGAAAAAGAGGGGGCGACAATGGACTCACCGAAACCGAAATCTCGAGCGGGGAACCAACGATGGCGCGCGGCAGCAGCTCAAACCCGACGGCGGCGACGGCGCTAGGGCTATGGTGGCTACGAGCTCTAGGCGAGGTGGAAAACTTGCTGTAAGGCTGGATAGAGAGGCGGCGCAGGCGCGGGCATCGGTATTTATGAGACGGGGCGACGTGGGTAGCACACCACCGTGAGGGAGTAGCGGAGGCAGACTCGGCGGTGATGGTGTCCGTGCCGGACACGAGATGGAGGAGGAAGATACGCCTGACAGGTGGGGCTGAGTTGTCAGCCACTCAGAGAGGGAAGAAGGAGACACGCGGCTGCCTGTGGCCGAGCGGAGCTGGGCCGATCGCAGAAGTGGGCCGGGAGGGAGAGCTGGCCGCGTAGAGGAAAACCGGGGAAACGGCGACTAGGCCTGCGGGGAACTAGAACGGGCCGCGGAAGGGAGAAGTAGGCCAACGTGGAGAAGCGGAACGGGCTGCGGGCGCAGAGGAGCAGGCCAACAGGCCAAAAGCAGAGAAGGGAAGGAAGGGAAATTCATTTTCCTTTTCCAATTTTTCAAAGCAATTTTAAAATGCAAATTCAAATCAATTTGAAGTCTGACTTCAAACCAGGCAATACAAAATAATATGCAGCAGCATGAATGCACATACATGTTTGTTGACCTACATTTAATTTTATTTTTAACAAAATTATTATTTTTCTAAATTCAAATGTCCACAAAAATACATAATAAATCAAATTCTCCTACTTTAAAATATTATAAATTTTAGGGTGTTACGCCCTCTCCGCGCTTCTCCTGGCTCAAGCTCCCTCGAACGAGGATACCGTCAGCGATGAGCGCAATAGCGGACGCCGCGGACCCCGCATGGCATGACACATCCTCCCTCGTAACCCTGGGCAAAAATAACCGAAAACCGAGAACCGAACCGAAATAACCGGAACCGGAACCGAAACCGAATTAACCGAAACCAAAAATTTTGGTTCCTAGTTCGGTTCCCAGTCCTCAGGAACCAAAATAATGTCGGGTAATTCGGTTCCAGACCTCGGTTAACCGAATAAAACCGAAGAACCGACTTAAAAGGCTCGTCCTCGGTTTATATCTCGGCTCAAACAGGCCCAGGCGAGGCCCGATAACGTATTTAGTATAAATACAGAACCTTTAGGGTTTCTTGACTCCTCCCTCACTCTCTCTGTCTCACCGCATGCCTCCCTCTCCCACCGAGCCGCCTCTCCCTTCCGGCCTTCCCGAGACCGAGACCAAGCGCGCCTCTCTCGGTCTCTCCGCTCCGTCCTCTCTCTCCCTCTCCACTCTGGCCTCCCTCTCCTTCTCCCTCTCTTTCTCTCCCTCTCCATTTCCAGAGCCAGGGGCGCGTCCCCTTCTGGCAGTTGCGCGACGCGGGTCGCGGGGGGCGCGGCCCCTCCTCCGGCGACAGTGCGACGCGGTGGGCACGGCACCTTCTCCAGCGACGGCACAGCGCGGGGTGCGCGGCCCCTCCTTCAACGGCGGAGGCACGGCGGGCGGCCCCTCCCACACCCTGAAGCACCTCCACCACCGTCCCATGGCTGGATCCAGTGGAGGGCGACCAGATCTATGGTGGGCCTGCCCCCGGCGGTGGATCTAGGCCTGGCGCGCTTCCCGACAGCGGATCCACCACTTCCCTGTCCCTGGTCCTCCCCTGTCGCCGGTGTCTGCTCTAGAGGTCGAGGCCGAGTCCGATGCGTGCTCGCTGCCCTGGAGGCCGGATTTGGACGAAGGGGCGACTGCTGTCGTTTTTTTTCATTTTTCCCCTTTTCTTCCCTTCTGTTTCGCTGATGTAATGTATGGCTCGGTTAGTTCGGTTCTAACCGAAACCGAACCGAACTAACCGAGACCGAATTTTCTCGGTTCCAAATTCTCTAGCTAACCGATCGGTTCTAAGTTTTGTGCTAACGGAATTTCGTAAATAAAGGAGAAACCGAACCGATGGGTTTCGGTTAACCGAATGCCCACCGTGACTCCCTCGTGCCACTGCAACCGCAGGCTGACAAGGCGGGAGCGTCCGAGTTAGAGGCCGCGGCTCCTCCTTCCGTCGTCGACGAGTTGTACCACGAAGTAGCACGCCCTCCTCCTCCCTTCGTCGATGAGCCGTACCGCGAAGCGGCTGCGGGGGTGGAACCCTCGAGCATGGGCATCGACCTCGGCCTTCAGCAAGTCGCCAAGGTGCTCGTGCCGCTGGAGTACCTCGAGATGGCCCCATCGGCCACGCGCCTCGGCATCACGGCATCCGACGCGACATGGCCCGGGGCGCTCACCGTCTACACCGCGCCCGCCACCGCGCCCACCGAGAAGCTTCTGTCTGCCTCCGCCGGTTTCTGCATCGATATTGCCCCAGTAATACTGCTGACTTCATGCCCACCAAGTGTTCGATGTATTGCCGCAGTGGCTTCACTTCCATGCTGACCACAGCACTGAGCAGTTCTACTCCAACCTGGGTGTCCACCGAGGTCTTCAACAGCTTTGACAAGCGACCGTGGCCACCACCATCTCAAGCTCAAGTGTTCAGTAAGCAAGGTATGCACAGACTAGTTGTTGGTAATCTTCTTGACACTGAGTCGGATGTCATATGGTCAAAGCCCCCGTGGCCACCGCTACACGTGCTAGTTGAGTTTGAGTGTGGCAGTGATGATATACGTCCATTTTCGTGGCCATCTTTCACCACAGTCGTTCCTGAGCTTGCTATTTGGAAGTGTTACACTTTACCCAGGAAGCCTCCATGGCCACCCCCAGCTCATCAATATTTCAGACCTATGCATGCCAAAACTGTGGAAAGTGGGACACACAAGACGGTGATAACAGAGTGGAGTCTCCATGTGCTCATTCAGGAAGAAGTGCAGCGAGAGTGTAGTGGGAATTGTGGGCAGTGTGTGCAAAGTATAGGTTTCCTGAAGCAATTTGGTGGTGCTCATGTTCTGGGAATGACAACAGTTAATAGCAGTCGAAGTTTCTTCAACTTCTTTGATGGAGTGTCAACTACTAGAGTGTTGTCATTATTTCAGCTCCAGACATTATTAGCTGATATATTTGGATGCATTACTTGTGCAGCTGAAAGTATTATCCATGATCCATTGTTGTTGGTGCCACTAGAAGCTTGCAGTCTGACAAATTGTTTCAGTTTGTGAGATATACTACACTTGCAATAGACATACACAGATATGCACATTTGCATGAGTGGCAATAGTCAGAAGCTATGATCTGGTGCTGGAACATTGTGCCTATAGGTAATCCGTTGTTGCTCAGTACTTGTTCACCCTGGTCAGTTGCATACTATTTTGGAGAGAGCACAGTACTGTTACAGACAATGCACTGGGATTCAGTAATAGGCCATGGAATGCTTCATCTCAATCAAATTGTTTACCCAGTTATGCAACTTCAAACCTACCATACCACAATAGTAATGGGTGGCCATTCTCAGAAGAATCTTCTGCAGATGCTTCACACAGTTTCAGTTCAGTGGCTGCTTGGCCAGAGTTGCTCCCTCATGGTCACTATTTATATCTAGCTTGTCACATAAGCCAGTGCAATACATGGGTTCCACGGGCTGCTACTCATGGAGTGCCACAGTGGGGATATAGTAATGCAATGGTCAATCATCCAAGAACAGCAGACATGCCGAATGGAAATATTCAGGATTATCAAGCTGGTCATTCTTCTATTCATGGGCAACTACCTCATTTCTGCCAGGATCCTTTGCATAGTAGGCAAGCACCTCAAATACAAGTACCTCATTGAAAGCCCTAGTTTGGTTTTGGCTAATTGATGAAACCTAGTTGGACTAATCCTTACATCTAAGTGTGTGACTAGATAGGATGGTCTAATCCAAGTGAAGGAGCTAGGTGGCACTCATGGATGGAGATGGCCACATAAAATGAAGATCATGGTGATGGTGTGAGCACATGTGATGATCAAGCTCCGGGACTTGGAAAAGAAGAAAGAGAAAAACAAAATGGGCTCAAGGCAAATGTGATATTCAATAGGGCCCTTTTGATTTCGGTGATCAAGACACTATAGAGAGTGTGATCATATTTAGGATAGATGGTCGTACTATTAAGAGAGGAGCTTTTATCGGACAACTCGATCATCTAGTGCCAATAGGTGTTGGAAAACTTGCATATGCATTTTAGGCCTAGTGCACAATCAATGAGAAAGTGATTAACCTTTAAAAATGATTGTGAAAATGCTAACACACTTGCACGTAATGGTGAAACACTTGGAGTGTTAGCACATTTGCAAAGGTGGTGAAAAAGGTGAAGAAAATTAAACGAGGAGTTGTCGGGCTTGGAGTGCTGCCACGGGGGCACCGCCATGCTCTGTCCGGTGCACCGCCACCCCTGTGGCGTTGACCGGCTGAGAAGGCCAAGAGGGAGGTGCTCTGGTGAGGGCACCGCCACCTTGTCCGATGGCACCGCCACTGGCGCCCACCTGGACTCGGCCGAGTAGCAGCAGAGTGAGCGCGGGCACTGGTGCGCCCGGTGTACACTGCCATGGTGAGGGCGGTGCACCTCCTGGTCACAGCCATAATAATCCAGAGAGTGGGGAAACCGGTCTGATCACCGCCGCGGGCACCGGCGTTATTTTCCAGAGACTTGTGTTTTTGGGGGTTGGTCGGGTGGTCACTGCCACCGCCACCCTAGCCGGTGACCACGGCTAGTCAAACTAGCTGTTGGATTCGACCGTTGGGGGGCACCGCCACCCCTAGGGCGGTGCCACCACCGCCATCTCCGGTGACCTCGTAGAGGCTGGCTCCAAAGGGTAACGACTCTATTTGCTTGTGGGCTTATAAATAGAGGGTGTGGCCGGCTGAAAGCTCTAGTTTGGTTTTAGTGAATTGATGAAACCATAAGTGCTAACCTAGTTTATCAAAGTGATTATGAGATAGGTAGCACTATTCCAAGTGATGAAGCAACAGTGAAGATCATGATGATGGTGATGCCATGGTGATGATCAAGTGCTAGGACTTGAAAAAGAAGAAAGAGAAAAACAAAAAGCTCAACGCAAAAATGAAATTGATAGGAGCTTTTCGGTTTAGTGATCGAGACACTTAGCGAGTGTGATCACATTTAGAATCGATAGTCGTACTATTAAGAGGGGTGAAACTCGGATCGAAATACGGTTATAAAAGTGTCACTAGATGCTCTAACTCATTGTATATGCATTTAGAATCTAGTGGAGTGCTAACACCCTTGAAAATGTTTGTGAAAATATGCTAACACACATGCACGAAGTGTTACACTTGGTGGTTGGCACATTTGATCAATGGTGGTGAAGTTTGGGGTCAAAAGGAGCTATTTCGTATTGATCGGACTCTGCCTTGGGCAGTGATCGGACTCTGACCCTGCGTCCGGTCAGTGGTGCGCAGTGAAGGCCACCCTCGGTCCTTTGACCGGACGCTGAGAAGAAATAGGACCGGACGCGCTGGGGGTGCGTCCGGTCAGGCTATGACGGTGCGTCCGGTCAGGCTATGACGTACGCTGACGCAAACATCAGAACAAGCCAGTGAGGACCGAACCCTATGCCGCGTCTGTTCACCTGTGATCGGACGCGTTCGGTCGCAATTTTACCTCTCTGGGAGCTCTCTGGAAATGACCAGACTCTAACGCGTGGTGCGTCCGGTCAATTGAACAGGAGCGTCCGGTCGATGGTCAGTGAGCGTGCGTGAGTGAACCGTTGCGCGCCAACGGATAGTTTCAAACGGCTAGGACACGTGGCGGTCAGGCTACGACCGGACGCAGCGACCGGACGCGTCCGGTGCACACGACCTGCGTGTCCGGTCGTCCCGCAGTCAGCCCAATAATTGAGCCAACGGCTCTATTGTTTGGGAGGTGTCTATAAATATCGTTTGGTCGGTTCTAGCTCACTCTGTTGGCCATTTGCATTGACATAGCAACCTTGTGAGCTTAGCCAAAGCCCTCCCACTCATCTTCATCATTGATTCATCATCTTTGTGAGATTGTGAGTGAATTCAAGTGCATTGCTTGAGTGTTTGCATCTAGAGGCGCTTGGTGTTCGTGTTTCGCTGTGGAATTCATTTGTTACTCTTGGTGGTTGCTGCCACCTAAATGGCTTGGAGCAGCGAGGATCGTCGAGCGGAGATTGGTGATTGTTTCCGGCTCCGATCGTGGTGATTGTGAGGGGTTCTTGACCTTTTCCCGGCGGAGAGCCAAAATGTACTCTAGTGGATTGTTCGTGGCTTGTGTGATCCTCATCTTGTGTTGGTTGTGTGGTACCCTATTGAGGGTTTGGCATGTGATGTCAATTAGCTCGTGAACCTCCAAGTGAGTGAATCGTCACAATGAGGACTAGCTTGCCGGCAAGCAAGTGAACCTCGGTAAAAAATCATTGTCATCATTTGATTCCGAGGTGATTGGTCTTCATTGGTATTCATTCTTGTGATTGATTGGTTCATTCCTCGACTCGGCGGTATAAACATCTTGCTCTTTCTCTTTACATTACCGCAAACTAGTTGTCAAGCTCTTTAGTTTAGCAGTCGTGAGAGCTTGTTAGTTTGGTTAGCGTGGCTCTTTAGTTAGCCTTTGAGAGCACACTAACTTAGTGTAGTGATATAGCCATTGTGTGGATAGAGACTATAAAAACTAGAATTGTGGTAGGTGGCTTGCATTTTTTATAGGCTAGCGCAACACTCGCTTCGCCTTATATTTGTCTAACCGGTTTGCTAAGTGTTGCTGTAGAAATTTCTAATAGGCTATTCACACCCCCCCTCTAGCCATTAGGACCTTTCACCGGCCTTGGCCACTCTCTTAGCACTTATAACAGCTGCATACACCCTTTGAGAGCTGAGCACACCACTTCACTCACTTGCACACTTGATTTAATCATCTTGAGTGAGATTGGAGAGCCTCCAGTGCATTGCTTAGTGTTCTAGCATTTTGTGGCACTAGTTAGGCGATTTGGGTTGGTGGAGATCTTGTTACTCTTGGTGTTTGCCGACACCTAGATGGCTCGGTGATTGGTGGATCGCCGAGCGGAGGAAGGTGATTGTCTCCAGCTCCGATCATTATGATTGTGAGGGGTTCTTGTGCCTTTGCCGGTGGAGCGCCAAAGGCAACTCTAGTGGATTGTGCGTGGCTTGTGGATCCTCATCTTGTGTTGGTTGTGCGGCACCCGGTTGCGTGTTAGACATGTGATGCCTATTAGCGCGTGAACCTCCAAGTGAGTGAATCATCACAATGGGGACTAGATTGCCGGCAAGGAAGTGAACCTCGGAGGAAAAATTGATTGTCATAATTGTCTCCTTGATATTCTTTGGTATTTATTGATTGATCACTTGCCACAGCGATATATCACTTGTACCACTATCTTGTTTTACTTTGTGTATTTACTTGTGTAGAGCTTGTGGTAGTTGTAGCTAGTTAGTGTAGCTAGTATAGCTCTTTAGTTGTAGTTTTCTTGCTAGCTTGTTCTCCTAGGTATAAATTAGTGACTTAGCCTTTGTGTGATATATTAGAGATCATAGAGAATAGAATTGGGTAGGTGGCTTGCAACACAAGTGTAGTGCTAGCGCAAAATTCGTTTCACCATTTTATTTACTAATCACTTGTCTTAGTGTTGTTGTAGAAATTTTTAATAGATTATTCACCCCCCTCTAGCCATTAGGACCTTTCACTCATCAACAGTTCATCGGTAACAATGTGATGCATGGTTTAAGTCCTGCTGCTGCAGGCCTTCCTTTCGATCCAAGAATGTTGGCTCTCCCATTCCATGCTGAGCATACTTCTGGGCATCCGTTGCATCCACCTGCACTACCCAAAGATAATGGAAAACAACTTTTCAAGAAGGAATTGAAGAAACACGTCATCATCTAGTTTCCTTGGGATCCCGGAGGTTCCATCCTTCTCCATCAGCTTGGGGGCAAACCGAATCTTAAGGAGAAGGGAATGTTAGGGACAAGCATTGGTTGGGCCGACACATGGGCCCTTGGCCTTGAGCCCAGCCTAGACCTCGCTGGAGGAGTACAAAGGGAAGGAGGCAAGGAAAGAATCGGCATCGAACAATTATCAGAAAACATATTACCTCCCCCTAGTTACTGTTCTTCTTCCCCAACTCTCTCTAACTCTCTTGTACCCAGATTTCCTACTTCCAGGCCTTCCTCATCCTTCTAGTACCTTCCTCTAGCATCTTATTCCCCTGCTTGCTAGAATCTTCTAGTTCTGATTCCCCTGCTTGCTGATTCCAGACCTCCCTCCCCCTTAGGTCTTGTATCCTGCTACCTCTAAATCAAGTTGTCAGTGAACCAATCGAGTGTGGTTGCTAACATTTTGCAGATATTTTCTTATTATCATTATATGCATGACAGTATTCTATACAGATTCTGTCTCCTTTAGTGAAAATGATATTGATGTATTGTTGTTCTACTATCAGGGGCAGCACTGCTGGAGAACGTATTTCTAATGAATCTGATGGCAATAACTTTTCTGATAAGCTGGAGGTAAGAAACAGTATAAGTAAAATACCATGGTGGAGACTTGACAGAAACATGGCCTGTTAGCTCAATTTCTAAAACTTTTATATTTCGCATGTGGAACTGTTTACTAATGTGCATTGAACTAGGATGAATCAAATGCCGACAACTTCTCTATGGCGGGTATAGCAAAACAAGGCAGCCTTGTGGACATGAATGACACCGGAAGTACCAAGGTACAGACTTCAAAGAAATTGTTTTCACTCTTTTATGTTTCTCTTGTGGAACTTGTTACGTACACTAATTCAATCGAGATGAATCTGATTACAAGATCGGTTCTGAGATGGAAGGGGTAAAAAAAGATGACACAGTGGGAAGGAAAAATGGTGAAGAACCTCTATTTGATAGATCTGTTGAACAGAAGAACCTAGTGCAAACGGACGACAAGCAGGAAAGGGACAATATCAATCAAAATAGAAATGCATTTGGTCTGATAGCCCAATATTTCTGTAGTCTTTATTTCACTTGTGGGAACTCCTTACTAATGTGTATTCTCAACTACAAGAACTGCCCTATGAAGGGTCTAGAAAATGAAATTTGCCCTGTGGACACGGATAAGACCAAGCAAAGTACCAAGGTATGGATTTCAAAGAAATTGTTCACTTTTTTCTCTTCTGGAACTTATTACTAACACGCACTCAATCGTTATGTATCTGTTGACTAGGTCGGTTCTTGGATGCTAGAAGTAAAAGAAGACAACGCAGATGGTAGGAGCATTGCTAAAGAATCTACATTTAATGGATCTGCTGACGAGAATTGTTCTGAGAAGAGTCTAGTAGGAAAGTATGATGAGCAAAAAAGAGATGAGCATCTCTAGCGGTAATTCCTTATGCAGGCCCCCCTAGTCAGCATATATGTGTTGTCCATGTGCCTCCAAGCATGCAGGAGTCGTATTATCTCTTCTTTTATTGAGATTTGAATCTTCACGTTTTGTCTGATTTCTGAAATTTTGATTCCAACTGAAATTAGATTCTTGCACGTGTGAATTTCATTTTAAGCTGCTGAGCTGAAGTCAGCAAAATAACAAAATATATTGGTAATCTTCTTCTTGGATTTGAAGGCTGATTTAAACATTACTATAATATAATGCCCCCAACAATCTTCCAATGCAACATTACTATTATAACGGCATCCAACCAGATATTTTTAACAAAACTGCAAGAAACTACTAGTATAGTAAAACCATGCTATCTTATACTTTGGTTTTAGGAAACTGTAACATCCATACAGGACCTAAGCATGTGTTAGTCCTTAAATACTTGTTACTAACATTTTACTCCCTCCGTTCCAAATTATAAGTCATCCTGATTTTTTAAGATACATAATTTTTACTATGTATCTAGACATAACATATATCTAGGTGAAAAGCCAAAAACGACTTATAATTTAGAATTGAGGGAGTAATATATAGCTACATGATGAAATGTTTTTCTGATTTACATAATATGGTATGTTGTTTTGAGTGTGTCGACATTGTTTCTTCCCTTATTTTTTTTCTTCTTGTTGATCCTTATGTTATATTTATGCTTGCTCTGGATCTTTTGTACCTGGTTTTCACATAACTTTTACCTGATAGCATAATTAGATGTTTTTATTCCAGATCATTTAGCTGGAATGCTCGCTTGGGTTTAAAAATGACCAGTAGTAAGGGTTAATGGCCCTGCAAGCAGTGATGTCAAGGAAGAGGGTTAATGGACCGGCAAGCATTGATCTCTAAAGTCTGTTTAACAGGATCTTGATACCTTTTCGTTTTGTTGGAGAAAACAGTGTTATGATGCTGGTTATGCTGAACTGTACTTGCTATATTTCCCTGTGATGATCTCGAATTACCCATCCGATATCATAGGACAAAGCATTTGAGCGATCTGTGTGGTTCGTGAATACTGAATAGTGGTTATTTTCTTGAGCTCGGCCCACTCGATCAATGGCACGGCCCGCAGGCCGCTCCGCTCATTAAATGCCAGCAGCCCAGTATCGCCTGTACGGCGGTCGTCGAAATGCCGCCGCCCACCGCCGGCCGTCTCTCGGTCCTTATCCGCCGGTGCGCGGCGGGCGGAGCGCTTTCCCCGGGCGCGCCGCTCGACGCGCAGGGCCTGGTCGGCGGGCTCCTTCCGGACGCCACCCTGGACACCGACTTCGTCCTGCTCTACAGCCGCTGCGGGGCGCTCCATCGCGCCCGCAAGGTGTTCGACGGAATGCCCTTTCCGTCCATGCACGCTTACAACGTCCTCCTCGCGGCCTCCCGGCCAGGGGCAGCCGTGGAGCTCATCTCCCGCCTCCTCGCCTCGGGGCTGCGCCCCGACAGGTACTCCATCCCCGGCGTGGTCCGCGTGTGCGCTGAGCTGCGGGACACGCTCCTTGGCGCCGTGTTCCATGGCTTCGCTCTCCGGCTCGGGTTGCTAGCTAATGTTGTCGTTTCCGGCGCGCTGCTGAACATGTACGCTAAGACCGGGATGCTGGGTGATGCGGCCAGAGTGTTCAACGAGATGCCAGAGAGAGATGCCGTTGTATGGAACTGCATGGTTACTGGGTATGCGAGGGCTGGGATCTCAGAAGAAACTCTGAAACTTTTTAGGAAGGCACAGATATGGCAAGGGATCTGCGGGCTGTGCCAAATGTGTTGAATGTCTGCAAATGAAGGGCAGCTGATGAAAGGGGAGAGATCCATGGTAGGACGGTGCGGTGCTTTGCTTTTGATTCAGATGTTGCTGTGGGGAACGCATTGGTAGACATGTATGCTAAGTGTGGTCAAGTTGACGGAGCGCAAGTGTTTGCAAGCAGTGTTTGCAAGCATGAAGGAGAGGAACGTGGTGAGTTGGTCGACGCTGATATCTTGCTACGGTGTCCATGGCATGGGAAACGAAGCATTGAGGATTTATGAGATGCTGTCCAGAGGGGTGAAGCCAAACTGCATCACATTCATCTCATCCTGTCAAGTTGCAGCCACTCAGGGCTTGTGAGTGATGGCCGGAGGATCTTTGAGTCCATGAGCAAGGTTCACACTGTACAGCCCACTGCTGACCACTTTGCATGTATGGTTGACCTCTTGGGGCGTGCTGGAGCCATTGAAGAAGCTGTTGGAATCATAAGGAAGATGCCTATGGAGCCTGGTGCCAGTCTGTGGGGAGCGTTGCTCTCTGCTTGCGCTATCCATAATAATGTTGATGTTGGAGAGGTTGCGGCTTATAAGTTATTTGAGTTAGAAGAAAGTGATGGGATAAGTCTCATGTGCTGGTCTTTGTGGGGCTGGCTCCTTGACTGACTGCAAGGACAGCATCACCTTGACTGACTGGAGGACAGCATCTCCTTGACTGGAGGACAGCATCTTAGCTAGGACAGCATATTAGCATCTTAGACTAGCATCTTGGCATATGCTTGGCTGGCTAGCAGCCTATAAATATGTATCTCCAACCCCTCAGGTTGGCATGGCATTTGTGTGAGAAATAAACCAGAAAATTGCCCCAACTCCTAGTGCCATCCTCTCTCGATGAGAGTAAGAATTCTGCTACTACCAAGAGTGAAGAGTGAGAATTCAGCGACTAACAAGTGGTATCAGAGCCGTACTATCCTGTAGCCTGAGCATCTCCTGCTCATCTCCCCTCCCAGCTCCACAACAGCCCCAGCTGTTGGCAGCAGCAGCTCTTCCGGTCGCTCCTGCTCACTCCTCTCCCTCTGCGCAGACGAGCAGCACCTCGTCTGAAGCAGCCCTCTCCGCACGCAGCAGCCCCCCGGTAGCACGTCATGTCCGCAGAGCAGTCTCAGCCCTCGGTCGCCTCGAGCACGCGGCGTCGGCAGGAGGCCGAACTTTCCGCGGCAGAGGAACGCGAGCGAGCGGCGGCAGAGACCGCTGCGGCGGCGGCAAGGGCGTCGAGGCTGGCAGCGGTGGAGCTGGCAGCAGCCAGAGCGGAGGCGGAAGCAGCGGCGGCGGATGCAGCGCGTGCGGCGGCAAAAAAAAAGGTCGAGGCCTCTGGCAGCAAAGATCGCCAGAGCCGTTTACTGCTGACGCATACAATGGCCGACGCTGGCCTCGAGCTGCCGGGAGGGAGGCAGCGACGCGGCGCGGCGCGCGATGGGCAGCCAGCGCGCTGGAGGAGGCGCGCACGGCGACGGTGGCGGACGGGTCGATGGAGAGCGCGGCCTTCACAGGCAGCGTGGCTCTCTCTCCCCGGATCGGTACCGTGGTTACCACGGGCTCCAGGCTGTTGTCAGGGACGTCGGCCCCGGCGGTGGGTGGCCTACCCTCACTAAGACCAACTACGTCGAGTGGGCTGCGGTGATGAGGGTAAAGTTCCAGGTGCGGCACATGTGGGAGGCAGTCCGGTACGGCGAAGTCGACTACGACCTAGATCGATGGGCGCTGGATGCCCTCATCGTTGCAGTCCCGCCCGAGATGCAGTTCTCGCTTACCAACAAGCGGACTGCCCTTTCCCCAGCGGGCGAGCTTTCGAGCCAAGAAGAGGCTCGAGCTTGTGCACGGGGACTTGTGTGGCCTGGTGACACCGGCCACACCGGGAGGACAACGCTACTTCCTGCTGCTCGTCGACGACTTCTCCCGCTACATGTGGGTGATGGTCCTCGGCAGCAAGGGAGAGGCTGCGGACGCCATCAGGCGCACGCAGACTGCTGCGGAGGCGGAGTGCGGCCGCAAGCTGCGCGTGCTGCGCACCGACACCGGCGGCGAATTCACGGCGGCTGAATTCGCGTCGTACTGCGCTGATGAGGGCATTCAGCGCCACTACTCCGCGCTGTACAGCCCGCAACAGAACGGCGTCGTCGAGCGGCGCAACCAGACGGTTGTGGGGATGGCTCGGGCCCTTCTCAAGCAGAGGGGGATGCCGGCTGTCTTCTGGGGAGAGGCGGTGGTGTCGGCCGTCTACATCCTCAACCGCTCGCCTACCAAGGCGCTCGACGGCAGGACGCCGTACGAGGCTTGGCATGGGCGCAAGCCGGCGGTCTCCCACTTGCGGGTCTTCGGCTGCCTCGCGTTCGCCAAGGAGCTTGGCCATATCAGCAAGCTCGACGACAGGAGCACTCCGGGAGTGTTCATCGGCTACGCGGAGGGCTCGAAGGCCTACCGCATCTTCGACCCGAAGACACAGCGTGTGCGCACGGCACGCGCGACGTTGTGTTCAACGAAGGGCGAGGATGGGCGTGGGACAAGGCGGTGGATGACGGCTCGGCTCCGACGTACGACGACTTCACTGTCGAGTACGTCCACTTCGAGGGAGCTGGGGGAGTAGGCAGCTCCTCTTCGACGAGCGCGTCCACCCTAGTCCCCGAGCCTCCACTGACCCCGGCGCCTGCTACTCCGACAGCACCACGTTCTCCAGCCAGGACCTCGGTTGCGATGAGTTCTTCGCCGGCTCCACCACAGCCGGCAACGCCACGCACTTCAGCACCGACAGGCACCACTCCGGGCACGTCTACTCCACCACCAGCTCGGGTCGAGCACAGCCCGGTTGAGCTCGCTACTCCGCTCTCTCACGACGAGGAGCGCATCGACGCGTGCCACGACGGCGAGCCGTTGCGGTACCGTACGATGGAGAACCTTCTCGGTGACCAGCTGGTGCCGGGACCGGTGCCTCACGACCTAGAGGCGCAGTTGCACCTTGCGTGTGACGACGGCGAACCTCGGTCGTTTGCAGAGGCCGAGAGACACGCGGCATGGCGCGCTGCGATGCAGTTGGAGATGGATGCGGTTGAGAAGAACCGCACCTGGAAGCTTGCTGACCTTCCTCGTGGTCACCGTGCGATCACCCTTAAGTGGGTGTACAAGCTGAAGAGGAATGAAGCCGGCGTCATCGTCAAGCACAAGGCTCGCTTGGTGGCACGAGGTTTCGTGCAGCAGGAGGGGGTCGACTTCGACGACGCCTTCGCTCCCGTGGCACGGATGGAGTCCGTGCGACTCCTTGCGCTAGCTGCCCAGAAGGGCTGGCGTGTTCATCACATAGACGTCAAGTCGGCGTTCCTTAATGGCGACTTGAAGGAGGAGGTCTACGTGCACCAACCGCCGGGATTTACGATCCCCGGCAAGGAGGGCAAGGTGCTCCGCCTGCGCAAGGCTCTCTATGGCTTGCGGCAGACACCGAGGGCGTGGAATGCCAAGTTGGATTCCACGCTAAAGGGGATGGGCTTCGAGCAAAGCCCGCACGAGACGGCCATCTACCGACGGGGCAGTGGAGGAAATGCTCTGCTGGTGGGTGTCTACGTCGACGACTTGGTGATCACCGGCACCAAGGATGCGGAGGTGGCGGCATTCAAGGAAGAGATGAAGGCCATTTTCCAAATTAGTGACCTGGGGCCTCTTTCCTTCTACCTGGGAATCGAGGTGCACCAGGATGACTTAGGGATCACGCTTCGACAGACCGCCTACGCCAAGCGCGTCTTTGAGCTAGCTGGGCTCACCGACTGCAACCTAGCTCTCACTCCGATGGAGGAGAGGCTGAAGCTGAGCCGCGACAGCACGACGGAGGAGGTGGACGCTACGCAGTACCGGCGTCTTGTGGGGAGCCTTCGCTACCTCGCCCACACACGGCCGGACTTGGCATTCTCCGTCGGCTACGTTAGTCGGTTCATGCAGCGACCGACGACGGAGCACCAGCAGGCTGTGAAGAGGATCATCCGTTACGTTGCGGGGACTCTCGACCACGGCCTCTACTACCCTAGGTGCCCTGGGGCGGCACACTTCGTCGGATACAGCGACAGCGACCACGCCGGCGACATCGACACCAGCAAGAGCACGAGCGGGATCCTTTTCTTCCTCGGCAAGTGCCTCGTTAGCTGGCAGTCGGTCAAGCAGCAGGTGGTGGCCCTGTCCAGCTGCGAGGCCGAGTACATAGCGGCCTCCACCGCTTCGACTCAGGCGCTCTGGCTCGCTCGACTGCTTGGTGATCTCCTTGGCAGAGACACTAGAGCGGTGGAGCTCAGGGTGGACAGCAAGTCCGCTCTGGCCCTGGCAAAGAACCCCGTCTTCCATGAACGCATCCGGGTGAGGTACCACTTCATCCGAGGCTATGTGGAGGAAGGGAGCATCAAGGCGAGCTACATCAACACCAAGGACCAGCTTGCGGACCTGCTCACCAAGCCCCTTGGGAGGATCAAGTTCCTTGAGCTTTGCTCCAGGACCGGGATGGTTTCAACTTTTCCACAAGACGACGCACAAGACTTAGGGGGAGAATGATGGGATAAGTCTCATGTGCTGGTCTTTGTGGGGCTGGCACCTTGGCATCTCCTTGACTGACTGGAGGACAGCATCTCCTTGACTGACTGAAGGACAGCATCTCCTTGACTAGAGGACAGCATCTTAGCTAGGACAGCATATTAGCATCTTAGACTAGCATTTTGGCATATGTTTGGCTGGCTAGCAGCCTATAAATATGTATCTCCAACCCCTCAGGTTGGCATGGCATTTGTGTGAGTTTGTGTGAGAAATAAACCAGAAAATTGCCCCAACTCCTAGTGTCATCCTCTCTCGATGAGAATAAGAATTCTGCTACTACCAAGAGTGAGAATTCAGTGACTAACAGAAAGCAATGCTAGCAACTATGTTACTCTCTGTGGCATATATGATGCAATTGGTCGGTCTGATAGTGTTGCAGGCATAAGGTCAAGGATGAGAGAACTTGGCATGGTGAAGACACCTGGTTGCAGTTGGGTTCATGTGAAGGGAAGAGCCCATGCCTTCTACCAAGGGTGCATACCGCGATACTTGAGGAGATAGATGCTATGGGTTTTAGGTCATTTACTTGAGGACATGGCTGCTTCAGAATATGAAGATGAATATCTGAGCATGTGCTGTGAGATACTTGGGTACTGATGGTACAGATCCAGTATTGCAGAGTCATTTTGGTTTGAGGATAAAGCAACCATTCTGACTTGATTGTCACTGTGCTGCACATGAACAATTTTTTATTATGTGCAGCAAGGAAGTTTACGTGTTGTTCTGCCAAGTTCTAGAGGATTTGGAACATATCATGATCAGATCTGAAGTACCGTGCTGAAGCATGAAGTGCCACTGTGCAAGGGTGTGAGAAAGAAGGGTGGTTCATTGAAAGCATTCTCTAACCCGCAACAGAAGTAGCTGTGGCGTCTGATGCCATCGAGCTGTACAACAGGTGCCTCAAACCAACTGATTGTGAGCATTGTGATAAAATGAGAGGAAAGGGAAATGATAAACTTCTCTAAATGGTAACTTGTTGGGGTAAGCACTAATCAGAGTTTCGCTCCTATATTAGAATGCTTGATTCTTCACTAATCCCATCATTTGCTTGGAATAGGTTAATGTTACTTTTGATCACCATGAGAAGTCTTCTGCAGTCTCAGGAGATATGCACAGAGCATCATTTCCTCCAAGAGTAGAAATGTGTTTTATGGGATTGTAGGCTTTGTAATTCTGTTTGCTGTTGATGGTCCTTGTGCTTGGATCCTCTATATGCAGGAAAGTTTTTCCCTTGTGAGATGACAGACAACGGAATTAATAGATCATTATGCCATTTTGTTGACCTGCATGATTGTACAATCATATGATGAAGATAGAAGCTTGTATTATAAGTTTATAACTCTTGTTGTTTCAGTCAAGATCTGGGCATAAATCTAGAAAAGGGAAATAACTGAATATTTGTTTACAAACACATTCTAATCTTTACACACTTTGTTATTGGTCCATGGGTGGTGGCAACCTATGGGGTGGTCTAAAGAAAGATGCAATGTTCTATATCAAGAATATTAGAGGGCACATACTTTTGTTTTGTTCTTGATACATGTCAATAGAAAATTAAGGATGGAAAGGTGTCAAGCTTTATCAGCTGCTTAACCAGGCGCCTTTTTCACTGTTCAGCAGTGGCTTCACCCTGAACTCATTTCATGACAATATTTAGTACTGCCCAAGAAAAAAAATTGTTTTTTTGCTTTTTGCTAAATGTCAGCTTTTGTCCTCCACTCTGGTTACTATCAGCTTTTCACCTCCCTAGAACAAAGTGACATCCAGCTTCCAACTGGGCAGCTTTCATGCTGTGTGCTGTCTCCAAGGTAACCTACCATTTCATTGCATTCTTTGTGACACCAATACAGATAAGCCTCTGATTATCTTCCTCCAGATTCAGATTTATTTTCTGGACCATGTGGTATTGCACAGTGGTCGAGCAGAATTTGTTCAGGAAAAAGAACCCTAGTTAAGGAAAGGAATTGTCGTGCCGACTGAAACTATCAGTACTCGAGCTCAACAGTCAACACAGCATTGAGAAGGTAACATTACTGCAGAAGTTTGTATCTTGTCCTGATGGTAATAGAACTTATGGATCAAGATTCTTGGTCTTGCATTCATTGGAAATCAGATTTAATGCATAACATGTCAGGCGTACCATTAGCAGCAAAATATCAACCCCCAAGTACATGAAGCATTATAGCAATTGATACTGAAGATGTGTCTGATGTTCAAATAATGTATTAGGATTTTTCCACATTTGGCCTAAAAAACAATGCTTTATAAAGATAGGTGTGTTGCACTTGCTTTCTAGTATAATTTATGTATCAATAGAAACAATCAGAGCCGGGATGAAGCAGTCAGTGATTAGTTGTGGAATGTTCTGTGTTCTGTGCATTTCTATGCAGATCCAGGCTTGGGAGACGTTAGGAACATGTACATGTCAAAGGATTTTAGATGCAAGTTGATCTGCACCTTTAGCATCAAATTGCTGCCATAACTACGGGAATTCATTGGTTCTAACTTATATTCTTGCGTCTGAGTTTTGCCATACCAGCAACAGTGGCATCACAGTGACATAATTCACATGTGTTACATAGGTATGGTTGCTACACAAGCTTCTGTAGGCCACGGTTTTTTTTTCCCCCTCAAAGGAAACACAAGAAGAAAATATATGCTTCAACAATATGACTTGTGTTAGGTATTTTTATCATCAGTTGGTAAAGAATTATTTTAGTTGTATCCAAAAAATTGTTAGTGTCCCAACTCCCAAATAAAAAGAGTTTGAATCATGATTATCAAAAAACCATTGGTAATGTCGAGCTTCTCGCCTTGATCAAGCACATGCTATGGACAGGTTCAACATTTCTGACAACAGTGAGGGTGGACTGTTGCTGTCTGCAAGCCTTGTAGCAGTCTGGTGGACACTAAGCTGAAGGTGTCTGCAGGATCCCAGTGACTTCCGCAACCTGACCGGTGGCTTACAGTACCTGACCTTCACTCGGCTAGATATCTCCTATGTTGTTTAGCAGGTTTGCCTCCACATGCACGATCCGTGGGAACCTCATCTAGCTGCTCTAAAGCACATCCTTCAGTACATCAGGGGCACCCTCAACTTGGGACTGGTTCTTCGTCCCTCCTCTCTGTCCAAGGTGGTGGTCTACTCTGATGCTGATTGGGCAGGTTATCCAAATACACGCAAATCCACATCAAGCTATGCAATGTTCCTTGGCGACAACCTCATCTCCTGGTGCTCCAAGCACCAGGCGACAGTGTCCCGCTCCAGTTTTAAAGTCGAGTATCGCACTGTGGCCAGTGCCGTCTCTGAAACCACTTGGTTGCGCTAGCTTCTGCTCGAGCTCCGCACTGGAACAAATCGTAGTATTTTACTATAATTCAATGACATACTAGAACAAATCAATGCAGGATGAGCAGTACATAAAAAATACTTCCTTCTCCAGTGTCGGACGTATACTTTCTCCCCTTATTTTTCGTTTTTGGGTTAATATGAATATTTTATTTCCTGTTTCCTAAAAAATGAATATTTTATTTCCTATGTGCTAGTCTCCTTTTTGTGACTTGTTAAATCTGGTCTTCAGTAAATTCACTTCGTTTCATTCTTGTTCCTATTAGAAGGGCGGGCCTGGTGCAAGCGGTAGAGTCTTACCGCCTGTGACCGGAAGGTCCCGGGTTCGAGTCGTGATCTCCTCGCATTGCACAGGCGAGGGTAAGGCTTGCCACTAACACCCTTCCCCAGACCCCGCACAGAGCGGGGGCTCTCTGCACTGGGTATGTCCTTTTTTTTCATTCCTGTTCCTACTCCGTTTGATATTGTTCTAGCAACAGTTCCTTTGCAACAATTTTAAATGATTGAGGCATCGATAAAATCTGAGTGATTTCTTGTAGGTTGCTTTACTGCTATAAATAATTGGATGTTATGAATCTTAAGAAAAGTTAAGTGCTTCTGTTGTTATTTCAGACAACGAAGTTATTGTCATGCCCTTCGTGTAGTTCTTTTTGTTCTTGCCCAAAATGGGATGACACCAAGTTGCAACACAATTTCTGTCTTGTTGGGTGTCATTTTCTCATTTCCATCCCCAGTTGCAATGGAATTAATGATGAACTGCATCAATAGGTAACAACAGCAATATCTTTGCATGCAACAACAACGTAAAACATTACATATATATGAAATAGTTTGTAGAATACTTTCGATTGAACTTATTCCGTCCCAGATGATTATGCAGCACCAGGCGCCGTGCATCAATTACAGGTACAGGTAGAAGCACATAACCAAAGAATACTAATTTATACAGATCTATTGGGTGATCATCTTTATGCCTTTTGAAACTGAAAAAAAAAATAGCACAAGAGAGCAATCGTTCTTGTTACAAGCTGAAAACCTGTCATCAATTCATCATTTCTTCAGCAAAGCTCGAGAATATATCCTCTTGCAGTATGGACTGGTCCTAAGTAGTTCCACATGAGGTCGGATTGCATTTGTCAGTGCAGAATGAAGTGAACCCTGAAATTCCCATCACAGTAATAAATTTCCTCGAAGGAATCACAGTAATAAATTTCAACAAATTACTAGTTACTATAAAAATTCTAAGGATGAGATCCTTTTCATCAGGTTTACCTTGGAATTCTGGAGAGCAGAGTAGATGACATAGTTTGCATAGGGGTGCTGAAGCAATTGCTCCAAGTGTGGCGTGTCGAGGATTTCTATTATGATCTTGGCCTTGTCAACCTCCTTGAAGACTTTCAGGCATCTCTCAACCACATTGCTACTGAACTTCTGCATGGACAGATGGATATACTTGCCTTCAAACTGTTGTGCAAGACTTGAATTTGCATTTGGAATCTTCAAGTCTATTACATACTGGACAACATAGTTCCTGCAACCATAGCGCACAAGGCTTAAATAAAACTGATAAAAGTACATAGAAATGTTGCAAGTTGGGTCCAGAGATGCAAGTATGAAAATGCAATGACGGATCTTGAAGACTTTTGGACAGACTATTACCCATATGCATCTTGGGCAAGTTTAAATCCATTGCAAGCAATGGCAGCAACCAGCTTGTCCCTGTGCTCACCACGCGATCGTGCAATGCACCGCTGTAGGACACAGCAACCGTGGCACTGCATCCCAATATCGAGACAGTGGAGTGCAGCAGCATCAAAGATCGCCTGAAGATTGTAATTTGTCAGTTAATATCTGATCTTAATAAACAAAAGTGAGGCCACAAAATTCAGACATGTGAAAGCGGTCCAAGACAAATCTGTCATCAATCAGTATCAAAAGAATGTCTGTCAATGGCATAATACAGTTACAGAATTACTTATATCTGCCTTCATTACCCATCATCGCTTTCTGAATCGAAATGTTTCGTCTAAATCTTGTAACAAAGAACTCATCTACAGAAGATGTAACCACTGGAACAGAAAGTATCTCTAAACTTCAGAGCAAATGGCGGCATAAGAAATTCCAGATGCACACACATACATACCTTGTTATCGTCGGCTTCAAACGACTGCAAACACTTTTGCACGACATGATTGCCATTGGGATCCTTGATGAGCTCCAAGAACCCGGGACGCAGAGCATCGATGACAAGACTAATCTCTTCCCTTGTCCTGAGGCTCTCAATCAGCTTCTGCACTGCCCGTGTCCTGAAACGCCCATCACCGGATTCAACCAAAACCACAGATCAACAAGAGAAAAAAAGAGAGTATATTATTAACAATAAAAAAATCAGGGAGTGAATTGACAGTTATACCCATGGACGTTGAGGGATATCCTGACGAGTACGAAGGCGTCAGCGGTGAGGGTGAGCACGAGCGCCATCCTCTGCCCGGCGTCGCAGACGGCGAGCAGCTTCTGCATGAGGTAGTTCCCGAACGGGTCCACCATCAGCTGCGCGGCGTGACGCGACACGCCGGCGAAGATATGGTCGACCTCGCGCTTGCCGTCGTCGAGCCTCTGCTGCAGCAGCCGGCACCCGTGCTGGTCGCGCGCGATGTGGGACATGACCCCGCGCAGGCCGGCCAGGCTCTCGCCGTGCGACTTGTTGTTGGCCGCCGCCGCCGCGGCTCCGCACTTCTTGGGGCTCGTCCTCCTCACGTTCTTGCACCGGGCCCTCGGCGTGGCGGGCGGCGGCGGCACAGAAACAGAAGGCGGCGGGGAGCACCGGATGTCCCAGTCGTCGATGGCAGCGGCAGCGGCGGCGTCGAAGGTGACGGGATCAAACAGAGAGGGCATGTGCGCGCAGTGGCTGGCCATGGAGAACGGGTGCAGGGCGACCAGATTCTCGCCGCCTTTCTTGGGGTAAATCATGCCGGAGAAGCCGAAGCCGAAGCCGCCGTTGGCAGCGCCCGGCGCCGGCGGCTCGTCATCGCCGTCGACGACGCCCATCGCGGCGAGTTCGTGGATGAGGAAAGAGAGGTCGGCGTCGTCGTCCGCGCCGGCGGCCTCGCTGCCGCCGAGGAGGCCACCGTGGTGGAGGAGGGGGATCTCGTTGAGCAGAATCTCCATTTCCCTGTCGACCTTCATCTCCAATCCCGCCGGGTGAATTAGCTGCCGGACTCCGGTCGGATCTTTATTATAGGAAAAAAAAAAAAGAGAGAGAGATAAAACTCAGATGGGAATGAAATTGCGTGGGGACTGATCGGATTGGGTTCTATTGGTTGGGATTTGGATTGGGATTGGAGCGAGGGGAGGTGGTTTCTTGGAGACGGGTTGTTGAGGCATGCAGAGGAGGAAGGAGGGGGTTTATATATGGATAGCGCGGGAAAGTAGTGACTGAGGTGAGGAGAGTGCCTACTGTTCAGGGTCTTCTTACCGAGTCTCATTTTCTTTATTTGGGCATTGCTCTGCCCTGACCTTTTTTTTTCACCTTAGCTTCCTCGCTTATTTCTGCATGTTTCGGGTGCTAAAATTTACAATTTAACCATCCTAACATAATAGGAGAAAACCATGTTCCGGTTGAGCTTTCCGTGAAAGAAAAATATGTGTGAAATATACTTGAGAAAAATGTCAGTGTGTGTCGTGTTTATAATCGGATCCCTTTTATAGTTCTCAAGTCCTTTCCATGATATATTTGTCCATCTTCTTTGAGATATTCAGATGAAGATAGGACCACCATGCGTTTGAACTGAACAAAATCAGTCTCAAGCAAAACAGGGGATTTGTAACCGAAGCTAGTGTGCCCTGATATATGTTCACTCTCAAAAATTAAACCTGTCAAGGAGGCCACTCCTTTTATACATACATACATATATTGTAAAGACCAAAGACACTGAATATCTATCTGCCAGTTTACCCATTCAGATTCAGAGCAATCTATTTTGAGGGTAACGGTTGCACAACGATGTGGCCCACTCCTTCACACTGACCATTCCTGTGGTCCAGTGTTGCCCAAATGTGCCCTGCTGATACTTTGAGAAGACATGACTTGGATCCACCCGGTGCGCTTTTGGCCCTGCTGTCAGCGACACATGTCTGCACCTTTTGCAGCAACTAAAAATATCTCTTGTATAGGATATTTCTTGGCCGGGTGCCTGCCTACTCAGGTTTCAGGAAGGAGAGGAGATATTTGTTGTCGTGCTTGGGATGCAGGTTGGGTCCAAAGGATGGGCAGGAATTTGGACGCGACGCGACCAAGAACCTGAGGTTATCCGGACGCTAGTATGCCTGAACCTCATGCTTGGGCATGGACCAGGGCTCCTGCACTTTTTCGTACACAAGTTGTGTACACTAGGCAGTGTGGTCGTGAGCATCACATCAAGTTATCAGTTGAAATCAGATCTTGTAAGGATGGCCTCATGACACGTGCAATGTTACTTTAGATATTTGCATGTTTTTCTTCTCTCGTCGAGGTGGAAATGTTGACAGAAAATTTAACATAGCAGGTTTGTAACAGCCAGAATTGAAAATCAACATCAAGATAAAATTCGAATCTCCAAAGGAAACACAGCTTGAACTAGGACTGAAAACACGTTGGAGAATACGGGGGGTGCATCAAGCGGCTAAAGAAAACAAATTTGGTATCCCCGTTTTGAGAGGCATACTATATGAATTTGACACTGTTAAGTAGACTGCTGCTGCTGCTGCTGCTGGAGGTATAGTCAATTAGTCATCAAACAATATTTCATTCAGGAGCCCTGCCTTCATCCTCCTTTGAGACAGCTTGATCCAAAGATACAGTGGTGTTTTCTTCACTTATGCTGGCGCCAACAGGTGCAAGTTCATCCTTGCCCTCTTCCTGAGGGCCAGCATCAGCAGCCATAATGTCATCTGCTTTATCCTGACCTAACTTGGCTTGATCGATCTTGTCAGCCCCATCATTCGTGGAGGCACACTCACTACTCTGGGTGTTAGAAGTGTTCTCTTGAACTGATACTTCATCATTATCCCCTTCAGTGTCTGGTGCTGGTGGGATAGGAGGCCCTACGAATCCACCGTCTACATTCCCGCTGTCCACATCCATCTGATTCTCGGTGGTTCCCTTGCTTCCTGCAGCCTCGTCATCAGTAGCTCTATTTGTCTGCTGTGACTTCTCTTCAGAGCTGAGAGGCTTACTTTCATCCTCTTCCTCAGCAGCATGATTCGGTGCCGCAACTTCCTCTTCCTGAGCACGATTTTCGGCTTCTATTGCCTCCTGTACCTTGAGTTGCTTCTTGTGCTCCTCGAGCTGTTCTTGGATCCTCTGAAAACCAGAAACCAGCTCACCATAGCGGCTCTGGAGGGTCCTTTCTAGTGCTTTCTGTTTATTCACTTCTTCAGTCAGATTTAGGATTCGATACGAAGCAGCAAGATGTTCCTGTTTCTGCAGCTCTTGGAAGCATTCGAGTTCTGTTGCAGCAGTGTCCATCTGCTTGAATGTATCTTGGACCTGTGACCACAGTTTTCCAGCCCGTACCTAATAAAAAGCAAACAGCACGTTAGCGAAACATCAGCACTCGAATAGGATATGCAGTGAGACAAGATGTAATCTGTATGGTCAACAATTTTGTTTCAATGAATAAGGGAGTAAATTTAGTCAGGCAAAAAGCAAGACCTAATAATACTAGTTTGTAGCAGTCCAGTATCTATCATATTCAATTATTCAGGCTGGCTTCAACAGGGTCCAGTATTTGATTACAATTCAAAAAATGGGGCAGATGAAAGAGAAGAATACATCAGGTTCCTTAAAACCTACTCTGGTTTGCCTCCACGAGAGCGTTTCACGGGCTTCGCGTACAGACGCATGGCTTCAGCTGTTTTGCACAAAAGCCCTCCATATTTTATTAATTCAACCCGCGGTCCTATCCAGCCAACCCATAGTGTACATGTTCATATGTTTTTCAGTTAACCCCTTGAACTAAATTTTATTTCTACATGAAGAAGAGAAAATTCATGATCTCCATTAATTTTGCATAAAATCCCTGCTGGCCATTTTATAGAGGACCCCCTAGGCAACCCTCGCTCCCCACATTCGCTGTTCATCTCTCCAATCCAGCAATCCTTCTCTTCTCCGGTTCTCCCCGCCGCCGCCCCTCGCTTCACGCGTCTCCCGGTGCTGCCTTCGCTCGAGCGCGGGCGTCATTCCAGATCTACGGTTCGCAGGTCGCGCGAAGCTCAGGGGAGGCTCAGCCATCCGCTCACACAGCCGCGCCGCTGCAGCCCTGATACCGTCACCAGTGCAGTACGCTGCAGCTATGTCACCGCTTGCTGAAGACGCAAGCCCTTTGAGCACCGCAACTATGCAAGTGGCGATGACCAGCAGCACGAGCAACTTGAAGTGGGGCAGCGCTCTTTGTCATGCCGCCGAGATCTTGGTTCACCGAGAGACTGCCACTGGCAAGTCTGGTGTCTGTGCTGTTGGATCTGGGCATCTGGCCTCCATACGCGCTCTCCGCAGGTGGTGGCGAGCGGGGCTGGGTTTCTCGAGCACAGCGGTAGAAGCAAGATTTGGTGAGCCCACTGATCTTGCTTCCTTTTACCTTGTCCATCTCTCTCACACTCCTTCCCAATTTCCCTTCCCTTTCTCCACATCAGGAGTTGACTAGGCCGATTCAGACAGGAGCGTGGCAGTTGGCAGAGGTCCGTTTGTCGCCTGAGAAGGCTCAAGGAAAGCCATATGAAGATTCTTGTGCTCAAGAGGCCGTTGAAGGTGGAAAACATCCGCCGAAGCATGTATGGGGAAGCTGATGTGAGGAAGCGCCAAAGAAATCCATTGTGATGGTTGATTCTGGTATATGTATTTTAAATGATTCGTGTTTACTGGTGGTGGAAGCATTAACTGGTTGCATCTCACCTTCTCTACCTAGCTAAAAAAATACATTGACCATAAAAATTTTGATTATTCATTTACTGCAGTCTGCTGATATGTGTTATGAATTATGCGCTATTCGTACTCGTAAGAAACAGTCACCAAATGTTATGTTGGGTTCGACGACTATGTACCTGCAGTTATATCTGTTGATCCTAGAAATCTAAGGCTTCTAAGCATTAAGTTCTTAGTTCAGTATTTGAAGGCAAACATTGTTCTTTGTTTCAGTATAAGGACAAAGTGTGCTTTCAGCAATGCCACCTGATGTTGCCTTGGTAAATAGCTAATGTCCAACAATAGTGGATTTGACTGATTGAGTGGTTTTTTTAAAGAGATAAATGCTTATGATGTGAACAGGGGTTAAAATTTAATATCTCTTGATTCTAACTTGCACACATCATTTGCGATGTTCTAGCTATGGTACGTCTAAGGCAAAAGATTATTTTCGCACTGTTTGGAAGGCATCATGGTGGCACAAACCTACTGTTGCCTATTGGAGCCTATCTCTGTAGAAGTTTGTGTATTTATGTACTACTAGAATACCGGTCTATCACATGTCCTCCCCCACAACAGCTGCCATGTATCACTTATCTACGGCGCCAATCCAGTGGGCAACAAAGCACTACACTCTGTGCCCGCATCCAGTCATTTCATTGTTTTAAGTGGTGTCCTAGGGTCTATGGAAGCAATAGCGAATATTAGGGATCCAACACAGTTGCTAGAAATGGCAAATTTCAGTGTATTATGTACTGTCGTATTGAGCTTTCTATAAGCTGTAGATATTGATGGTCTGAGACTCATTATCATTTGAATATTTTGTGGCACCACTTGCTTAAAATATGCTCCACAGTCTGGGATGGTAAGGCACGCAAAGCACACTTAAAAATTTCCAGTAAACCAAATAAAGAGAACTCAAAAGAAGCCATGCTATATGACATATTACTTAAATATAGATGATCTTGATTGCAGATGTACATGCCAAGTTTACCTGATGTCCTTGTGTCAGAAGCTTAATCTTCTGCTCAAGCCGAGAAGCCTTCTTAGCTTCATCATCCATTCGCTTCTTCACAGTTTCAAACTCATTTTGCAAAGCAGAAATCTTATCAGCATTTCCAGCAACACTAGCTAAACCATAGCTATTGTTGGTAGGAAAAAACATAAGGTCCTCTTGGCATGCATCATGTGCTTTCACAAAGTCCTCAAAAGATTCATTTTCATGACCCATGGCCACTCGAAGATATTGAATCTCCTCTTCAACCATAGAACTAGCCTGTCAATTTAAAAAATAAAACTAAGCCCATTTAAACAACTTATTCCATCATCCCATAGAATAAGAGAACAATCCAAATGAAGGAGCATACAAACTTATGCACTATAAATGGTTTGATAACTACCATGCTTGTAGATTAAGTATTGCGATCTCTGTATTCTTTTATCCATTGAAATGTCCAATTTAGTGTTATTGGCATGAATTTCAACACAAATACATGCATGTATGTTGTATCAATTTCATGAAAACTAGAATGCAAAGCTCAAGCTATAGCTGACAATATTGCAGCGCATATAGAGTACTCTAGTGTCCAAAGTTGAATGCCATAAAAATGACAGTTCTAATTCACACATCACTTGCATATAACAATTCTAATCATCTGCACTCGAAGAGAAGATTCTAATTGTAAAATAAATGTCGTAACTCTTAAAGAATATGCTCAAATATTGTGTACCTGAAATTTCTTATAATTTATCTTAACTCTTAAAGAATATGCTAAAATTTTGTGTACCTGAAATTTCTAATAATTTATGTTAAGTACGTCCTCTGCCTTACAGGATATTACTCACATAAATCTATGCATTTGCTATTAAATCAAAATGAGAACTTGAAAAGCATGTTTTCATAATTCATTGTGCATGCTACTTGACCTCGGTTCAAGTAACTCAATGTGATTGGTAATTAAGTAATGCAAATAACGAACATTATGGTGTCAATGAGATACATGTACATAGGTTCTCAAGTTACTGTTTGTCCACCTAATATGATAGTACCGTGAAACTGTACATGTTGTGGGTCTAAAAAATAATGGCAAAATTATAAGGAAAGAGGAGATAAGAGTTCATCATGAATAGTCAAATGCCAATATAGGAGGGCAGAGAAAAAGAATAGCACCTCTTTTAGTTCATCTTCATCAAAATCATCAATTTCAGGGACAAGAGCTCCCCCATTTTGCTGACGCTTGCTCCCTTTCTTTTTCTCTTTTTGAGTTTTTTCATCAAGAGGATATTTTGCATTATCATGCTCAAGAAGCCTAAGGAGCTCCTCATTTATTAGTTCATCAGCTTGTTCAAGTGATGTAGGAGGCACAAAGGTGCTTCTGCTTCTGCTTTCTCCAATTCTAATAAGAGATTGCCGGATAATTTCTACTGAAGCAGCAGGTGGCCTAGGCAGACTCCTCTGCAACACTTTGGATCTCTTTCTGAGCAATGCGTCCTGCCTAGCCTGTTCCTCAGCCCTTTCTCGTGCCAGTCTGTCTGACATGTCCTCTTCAATTTTCTCTTCAGCTTCTTCTGTCTCATCCTCTGTAATAGGTGGCATGACTATCTGGTACTCATTCCTTGGCTGTGGAATAGAAGCAAAACCAGATCGCAGGCTTTTTTTCATTTCAGCTTGCCTACGAAGCTCAAGTTTAGTGCTGTCCTGCATTTCCACCTCTTCATTTATGTGCAGTTCATCACGAAAAGGAGTTCCTCTTGGTGTTAAACCAAAGCTGTGCCCCTCTCTAGATGGTGTCATACCAATCCTTGGAGTAATACCAGGTCCAGGGCTTGCCAAAGGTGTTGCCATTGGATTCGGTGTCTGTATCTCCTTCTTACGTGGTGTAACACCAGAGAAATCTGATGGATGAAGCTCTGGGTTGTCACCTCCTAATAGAGGTGTTTGTGATTCTCTAAGACGTGCAAGATTTTCTGCCTCCATCATAATTGCATCACCCTTCCCAGCTGGAGTTCGTTGCGGAGTTCGCAATGGTGTCATACCAAGCCTTGGAGTCTGAGAATAGCTGGCAAGCAAAGTTCTTGTGGCAGTACTTCCTTCACCAAGCTCATCAGCTAAAGCAGGATCACCAGCATTGCCCATCTTTGCTATCTCCTCTAACTCATGGTCAGAAATTTGGGGAGGTGGCAGCATTAGCTTTGACCTCTTTGTGACAGCTTCTGGGTCATTTAGTTTATTCGCTTGCATTATAGCAGCAGGGGCATCCTGTCGCTGCAGGATCTTGTTCCTGGCGATATCTTGTTTTCTTAACTGTGCCTCTATATCTGCTCTTCTCTTCCCTTCAAGCTCCTCAATGGTTGTTGGAAACTGTACATGTTCAAGTGGCCTGTCTTCACCAACAGTGTCATAAAAACCTGGAGGTGGTCTCTTTTCAAATGGGATCTCAGCATTGTAGTCAATCCCCTTTCTCTTTCTTTTTCTGTGGCGTGTATCAATACCAGCCGCCTTCAATTCTCTCCTTTTCTGTAGTGATGCAAGCCGTCTTGCCTCTTCAAGTTGTTTCTCTCTTGCCTTCCGTTTTGCCTTTTTACCCCTAGTGTTAGCTAAACGAGCCCTAGCCTCAGAAAGCATTTCTTTTTCATCTTCATCCATATCAACAGGATCAGGACGTGCAGGCTTTGACTCAGGGTTTGGGTCAATCTCACCAGGCCGCAGCTTCCTAGGGTCATCATTGGCCTCATAGTTTTCATCCTTTGCACATGCAGCATCAAGCAATTTTTCATAACGTTCAAGACACTGAGATGGTGTTCGACCTACAATAGGTGCAATTGTCCTCCACTGAGTAGGCATGAGTTTAGCAAGATGAAGTAGCTTCTCATCCTCTTCCCTTGTCCACTCAGTCTGAAATTAACATAGATGAGTTAGCACAGTGAGCGAATGATAAAAGAATCATCTTCATGACGGACATCAGTAAACAAGACAGACCTATGCCATAATACAGCACATGACCAATGAAAGAACTATTCTGAAGGTTATGGGTTATTGAAATCATTCACTTCAATACGTTGCAGACAATGTGAACTCCAAGAACTTCAGTAAAGTTAAAAATTAGATTACTGTAATCCAACACCGTATTTACAAATTACAAATACTAGTGTACCACGCATTCATTTAGATTTAGAGCCTATTATTAAGAAAAAGACATTAATGGGTGTATTATACTTTTAGCAACATGGGTCCACATTTCAATAAATGAAGAAAAGGCGTTTATCTTGGTAATGATATAGGTCCTGGTCTGCAGAATTCAAATATTGGAATGGTTTCAACTCTATAGCAGTCTTCAACATTCATGAAGTTCTTTCACATGTGGACCCAAATATGTGTTTTCTTTATTAAAAAAGATACTAAACAGTGTAAAAGCATGTTACATGGAAAAGGTATTAAGTATTAACACTCAACACAGCAAGAAAACAAAAGCTGCATCAAATATAGCAATCTTCTGGACATATAACAGAATATCCTAAGAGAAAACTGAAAGGCTTTGTCTTCTAAATTTAGCAGCAAAACATGAATAGTCACAGGAAGAGATAAAAATATAGAGACAGTACTTCTTATAAACGTCATTAATGCACTGCTTATAAATATGAAGCATAGTTGCTAGTAGCATTCCAAGTTATATCAAATTATCAATACAATGATGAACAGTGGCGGAGCCACCGCCCGGCCACCCCAGGCAGCCTGCTGGGCTCGTCGCCGACGTTCAAAAGAAAAAAAATATATATCAAAGTAGAACCCTGTAATTTTCTAGCTAAATATTTTTGCATAATAAGAATTGCCCGGGCTCCTAAAAGCTTCTGGCTCCGCTAATGATTATGAAAATGCTAACATAGGTTGTATTGATTTCATATATCAGAAAAAAATATTGACTGATAAACTTACAGACATTCATCTTATAAATATTAAAGCATGAAAAGGTTTAATAGCTCTATGTTACCAAGGAACACTTGTCAATTAAAAACTGACATTTGCAAAATAGCTGCAAGCCAGCAGCCAGTAATAACCAATCATTTGCACAGCAACAACTAGAAATATATGAACACTAAAAATTTCCAGAAGCTAACCAGTTCCAAAACAAGATAAGTAGACTCTTTATTAACTACAGTATGTCAATGGTCCATTAATTAATATTCATATTTCACCCTGTTCTTGCAATTAAATACATTAAGACTAGAGAAAGTAAATTAGAACTCAATTTACCAATTAAGCATTGAATCAGCCCATTAGCTTATTAATTCAAACTTAATAAACTATATAGGTGCATTTTCACAGTATGACAAAATTTTAGACAGATTACAATAGGTAGTCAGCATGGAACCACTGCTGCTGATAAAGCTATTTGGTCACTGAGAACCTAACTGTAGAAGTGGTATGCCACTGATCGCAACACAGTGGACCACTTTGAATAACCAAATCCAATTCAAAGAAGCTGTCCTTCAGCATAATTTCAGATAAAATAAAGTATCTACCCAGTGGACCAAACCTTCTTTTAGTAGTTTACATCTGCTATAGACATTTCTCACAACCAAAATATCAAATTTTACATAAAACAGTGCAAAATTTCTCTTTTGGCAAGAAAAAAAAAAGATTCAGGTGCTTAGTCCAGTTACATATAGTGGCCACTAGACTAATTGACTAAAACTTTTCATTTAGTTAATATCTATGTTGAAATGTATGTTGTCTAGCTGGTAGAAATAATAGATGTTATAAGCTGATGCTGAATCCACAGCATGTAAACATGGATGCTTACCAAGACAAAACCAAAAGATCACAATTTGCTATCTGGCTCCAAAAGGCATTAGAATCAATAACCTACTAAAGTAAGGGTGCCAATGTTTTGTATTACTGCCAACTTGAAGCTCAAGATGTTCAAGATGAAAGCAGATGTTCTTTTATCTTATTCTAAAGTTCGCCAGTTCAGATGCTTGCGAAAGGATAACACTTAGTCATCCAATCATAGAGATTGTCACAATCCATAACCAGCATACTAATCAAGGTTCATAGAACATAAATCATGTTGTTGTTCCATTGCATAAATACATACAAAAATCATCTCTTTTTTTCTTTTAGCATGCAGGAATCATTGTTACAATGGCTGGGGGGGACCTGGTCAGCCATATGGGAAAAGCAAGATAAAAGGAAGAGTCCACTGGCTACTTTGGATCATCATGACACTAAATTGCGAAGAACTAAGTCAAGTATTAAGCATGCAAGATTTCAGAGGAAAGGAAATCACTTATTCACTTCGGTGCTTTCTACTTTCTCGGCAGACAACATGCTGGGCTGCTGAAAAGTTTAATTTAAAACAACTAAACTGTGTCATCACAACACCACTCCAGTATACTTAATAATCGCATCTCTACTGATTTGGGTGAACCAGGCACCATCCAGTGACAGTTGCCCTCTCATTGTGAATTGCGGCCTTGCCAATGCAGCAGGATTCAGAAAAACATAAAGACAGTGTTCTAAATGTGGTTGCTAGACCCATTTTAAAGGAAAGTGTGCTACCTAATTACCGCCAATAATTGCTGTCAGAAGGGTAACCCAGCCAATCCCAACAAATCCCAGCTAATGATTTTTAGAACACTGCATAAGTGCATATAGTAGAGAAGATAAGGTTTCAGATAGCACAAAATCGTTAGATTGGCATCTCACTTCACACAAATGAGCAGTTCACATCTCACAGCGGAAATTGTACCACTAGATCCTTAGCAGAATGACACTCCAAACACCGGAAAAAATCAGTAATAGAACGGCGACCGGGCGGAGAGGCTAGTCTACCGAGAGAGGAGAGACAGATCCGTGAGACAGGCGAGTAATCGGTTACCTTCTTGATGGAGGGGTCGAGCCACTCGTACCAGCGGGCCTTGCACTGCTTGGCGGACTTGCGGACGAGCAGCGACGAGATGCGCGCCCACTGGTTCTTGCCGTACTTCATCACGGCCGCCTTGAGGATCTCATCCTCCGTGTTCTTCCACACGCCTCCCTTGATCATGATCCTCATCTTACCCCTCTCTGACCTGATTCGACTCCTCTGCTAGTTTCTCCCTCCCCCGGTGAGGGGAGGGGAGGGGGAGTCGCTTTCCGGGTTCCTCCGCCGCGCGCGCCAGCCGCGGGGGCCTCCGGCGACGCCTAGGGTCTCTCCCGGAGCAGCGGACCTCGGGGGGCACGGACGCTGGGGTTTAGGGTTCGGTGAGGTGAGCGGCGGCGGCGTACGCGCGCGGTGAGGAGAGGAACAGGGTAGACACAATGCGGGTATGCAAAGATAGGGAGCGAATTGACGGAGTCTGAGTTCGGGTTCGAGAGTCGTCGGTTCGCTAGGCTCGTGACTCTGAACAGTGAACAGCAAAACCCTTGTTTAGTTTCACCCAACTTCTAAAAAGTTGCTACAGTACCTATCACATCGAATATTTACGGCCCGTGCATGGAGCATTAAATGTAGACGAAAAGAAAAACTAATTGCACAGTTTGGTGGGAAATTGCGAGACGAACGTTTTGAGCCTAATTAGTCCATGTTTAAACACTATTTGCCAAATAAAAACGAAGGTGCTACAGTAGCCCCAAAATCCAAATTTCACGAACTAAACAAGGGCAAAGCTTGTGACTTCTGACGCTCAAGCGTCGTCAAATTTGGACAGAATACATGTGTGTCGTTATAAAAAATGATAATTACTCATAAATTATTAAAAAATTAAGTTTTTACAGCTGTCAGTGCTCTGAACTCTTTTGCTCTACACGCCACTTCTGTCAGATTTAACACTAACGATGTCAAACTACGGGCATAAAAAGTTAAAAATACCCTTAGATTTGAATATGTAATTAATTTTTATTGAGCATCTTAACGATCTTAAATGAAAAAACTCAAAACTAGAAAGTAATAGGTCTCATCGAGATCTATAATATTTATATAAAAATTATTTTCATTTAATTCTGTATAAAAAATGTGATTTTTCTAAGACATTAATTATATCAAATCATTTTTTTGTACGGAATTAAATAAAAGATATTTTTTTACAAAAATTATAGATATTGTCGAGATCTACAACTTTCTAGTTTTGAGTTTTTTCATTGGAGGTCATTAACATGCTCAAAAAATTTAATTGCGTATTCAGACCTAAGGGTATTTTTGATTTTTCGCACCCACGATTTAACACCGTTATGGCTAAATCTGACGGAAGTGGCATGAAGGGCAAAAGAGTTCAGAGCAGTGGCACATGTGAGAATTCAAGTTTTTTAGTGGTTTATGTGTAATTACCAACTTTTATAATAGCACACAGGTAAAAATCTCAATATGCAATGCAAAGGTGGCAACTTGTACATTTACTTTAAAGGTATTTTTCCATCCCTTAGTTTTTTTTAACGAAACGAATAGCGCCGGAACGTCCAGCACGAGGCCTGCGTCTTGCGCCGGACGTCGCTCCCCACGCCCTTTGCCTGCTCTGTTTCGCACGCCTCACCCACTCGGATTCTGCGCCGCTTGAATGACTCGTCCCACCCATGCTGCTCATCCCCATACGGGCCCACGTCGTCCGAACATCACTAGCATCGAGAAGATGAGACATGTGACAGAACCGCCCAATTTATACAAGATCAAGTACGGCTGTCCCCGCTTAACACGTTGACACGCGCATACTCTCACTTATATAAACCCGGTAGTCCGCCGAGTGTCACGCAGGACCTCGGTAAATCAACATCACAACCAAGATCGCGTGATTAAGCAAATACACATCACATACACAGAGTTGCAGCGGAAATAATATTACAATTAGGTTCATAAATAATAATACAAGTTTGGATTTCAAAACCGATTAGTGAAAACAACATTTCTTTCGAAGGATTTCATTAATATGAGTCCAAATACATTGCTAGCATAAGTGACATCCTCAGACAAAAGCATATAGATGAGAAGTGAATATAGAGTCACCGAGCCCACCGGTGGTTAGCCACCATCTTCAGCAGGCCAAAACCTTACCTGCAACATGGTGGGATAAACCCTGAGTACTCGAATGTACTCAGCTAGACTTACCCGTCATAAACCAGAAATAAAATTGACTCCAAGGAGTATGCAAGGCTTTATAAGTGGAGGTAGCTTGACAACAATTTGCATAAAAAGCGATTAACTCAATTATACAATTATAATTCTGTCATCAAGTTAATTAGAACTATTCATCTCTAGATTAGCAACTATCATGTGCCAAACATGTGGTATATCGTTTTAGAGCATACAATAGTAACCATAGCAGTGTAGTAATTCCATATTCATCCGAACCATCATGTTCCATACACACTTACTACGATGTTGGAGCTAGCCAAGTTTCTCACTATCCGGGAGAGACGGCGATTCAATCGATTTCAACCACCGAATTTATTCCTAACACAAACCCAGTGCAGACCGGGATCAACGGTCACCTTAGGTCACCTTTGGTACAACTCAGTACACATTTCGCGGGTCCGTATCACACCGCACACCTGGGACACCAGATGCCGGGACGTTCAGTTTAGCCGCCGCCTTGGGCTCACCGATCGCCCCCCGCAAGGAGCGCATAATGAACGGGTCCCGCCCGAGTTGAGCTACTCGGCCATGGTCGGAACGAGTTATCCGACCAGCTAAGTGATAGGCATGCGTTCAATCTTGTCGGAAGTTCCAACAACGGTGCGGTCCTTGATCGGCACGACAGACGGAATCACATGAGTCATCCTACGCATAGACTCCGCCCGCCTCGATTTTCTTTTTTACCCCATGGTTCTGTTCCACGATAGCAAATATAGCCAACCGTGCTCCGGTATCCACCTATATCTCGCAGGTGACAGGATATCACCCGACTTCTACCGGTCTAAGCATGGCTAAGCATATATTCGATCCTGGACCTATACCGGTTAAAGGTGTAATATCTGGACAAGGAATTTATATGCATCAAGTGGTTCCATTCAACTCTTATAACCTAATGCATCAATCATAAGTACTTAAGTAATCATTTGTAAAGCAATCGGGAGACTTAAAATGCTCCGGGCTTGCACGGGATCCGACACAAGTCGGGCCTCGCTTAGCTTGCACCAACTTGGTGACATCTCCGGTCCTAGCACTTGCTTTGAGTCCTTCCATCTTCTGGATAGATCCACCAACACCATCTTCGGGTTTGACTCCACATCACCTCCTTCACGTGGTTTATCTAGCGTACCTAAATGAGATGCAAGATGCAGGTGTATGAATACATGGAAGTGCAATAGGCAATGCATCGCATGCAGATAAGTAAGACAAGCACAAGGTTACATTAACATGCACAAGCACTTCACATTGCTTACTATAAATATCGCACAATTTATCATGCCACGATAGCAAAGAAGATGACAACACCAAGCATGACACAAGTTTCCTAAGATCTCAGGTACTCTAACTCAACCATCATCAAAGGTATGAGCCACACTTAGCAAAATATAAGCAAACAACTATAATTGGAATCTGTCAATTTCTGGACATGCAAACAGCAGCTACAAGATTTAGCTATAACTGGAGTTACACAAATCCAAATGACTTGCAAGAAGACATTCTGGAAAGCTTATGAAGTTATCTACAATTCATATTTAATCATCTTAGCATGATTCTCAAGTTAATTAAGTCAAATATACCCATTTACAGAAACTGGTCTAAACAAGACAGAGAGCAGCCATTTCTGAAACCCTACTTTAAACAGGCATAACTCATAAACCACAAGGCCAAATACCACCAAATTTTAACAGGAGCTAGATACATGAATTATATACAACTTTGTTATTATCACCAAAAACTCATTCAAATCCTAACTAGATCAAACACTAGCATCTTTCAGATCTGCTCAGAATAAAATCAAAACTTGATAGAAGACTTAAAAGTCATGTAACTCCTAAACTATCAGGCCTATGGTCTTACAATTTGAACACCAGCAATATTATGAAATTTTATACAACTTTTGTATTCACTACAACCATAGCAAACATCATTTACACCACGAAAATAATTGCACAAGAAAAACTGCAAATCCAGCCCAACAGCAGTGGTATAGAAAACTGATAGCATCTTCAGAGAAGCATAACTGGAGTTCTAGACCTCCAACAAACATGAACCATAACTTTTTGAAAAGCTTAGGAAGTTACCTACAACTTTATTATTCTCATATTAAGATGATTCTACAGTTAGAAGGGTCAATTAATCCAATAATTGCATCTCTGTCCAAAACATAGACAGAAACTGACATGCCACTTTAAACAGCTATAGATGGAGTTATACATGTCAAATAAATGTGGTTCTAGACTCTTTAGAAAGCTTAGCAAATTCTAAACAACTTTGTTGTAAACCTCTAAAGCTAATTCTACTACTAAGAAGGCCCCACAGTAAGAACAAGGAAACCCTGTCTGGGTTTGGGCAGAAACAGCCACAGAGATTTAAGCAAGTATAACTCAAGATCTACTTAGCCAAAAATCATAATATTTAACTTTTTGGAAAGCTTAAGAAAAGTACTAAAACTCATGTATTGTCATCAAATCATGATTCATAACTTAACTGAGCCAATTAATTCAAACATGCAGAACTGTTCCGAATAGGAGCAAATCAAAACAGGGCATTTGTTATTTTTATAACTCTTAAACTATAAATCCTAAACTCATGAAATTTTTACCAGACAACAACAATCACCTTAGTAGCACTCCACAAAAATTTCACATTTATTTGAGCACATCAACTGCAGTTTTAAAAAAAACAAGTAAGACTAGCATTCAAACCCTGACTGCACAAATCCATTTTTACAGCTAAAACTTTAAACTAAAACCTGACATATTATAGATCTAGTGCATAGAGAATTTCACAAGCATTCTAAAAAGTCCTCATTTACTATTTTACGAATTTTCTACGATTTACTATGAATTTCCAAAGTTTCACCCGATTTACAACAAATAGGTCCCTCGAGGCACTATTCACTTGAGTCAATGACATTGCATTTAGGCCCTTCCCTTTAGTCGAATTTGAGGACGAAGTCCCTGACGCGAATCACAGCAGGGAGGTCGTCGGAAAGCTTGCGATTTCGGCCGGAGGAGGCTCGTCGGCGGCGATGGGGCGGCGGCGGAGCACCAGGGGGTTGGTGCGCACTCGAAGGTGGCCGCATCTTGCTCAGAGGAGGCCCGACGCGGCCCGGCCACGAACGCCGGCGGCCTGGGCGACGGCGGCAGGCGGCACCAGCGCCACAGGGTGTGGCATGTCCGACGGGGGAGTGCGGGAGGGGCGGCGTGGTGAGAGGAAGATGATGGTGCAATCGGTCATGGACGAGAGAAGGGCGAGCAGCGGGACGCCGACGAGGCCGAGCTTCGGCCGACCGGCAAGAATGGCGGACGCCGCATGGGGAGCGAGGAGAGCGCGAGATGGAGCAAGCAGGGAGTGGAGAGGGGGATGGAGAGGGAGTGCTGGTGCCCTCCTCATCGGCAGCTGGGCGCAGGGCACGGCAGTGGAGGCGGACCACGCGGCAAGAAAGCTCGGCCATGGCGGCCACGTCCATGGACACGCGTCGCCGTTCGGGCAAATCCTCGAGCACGTGGCGGGCGACGAATGGGGCATGGTGGGCGGCGTTTTTGGGCTAGATCCGGGCTGAATCAGGACATGGGCCGAATACGAAGATCGAAGCCCGCACGAAGCTCTACGTTTTCTATTAAGGGTGCCAAGTCATTTGAGTTGTAGATCAGCGGTTAATCAAGTCCAAAGTTGACACCGCTTCAACGCGTGTTGACAATGATTAAGTAAACGCAAAAATTGATCATCCAACCAAAGTCAAACTGGTGCTATCTTTTTGCACGCTCTTCTCCACAACGTATACTCCAACTTTTATCTTTGGACCAAATCGAGTTGCTTAACGAATTTCGGAGAGAACGCGAGATGCCAATGCCGATGTCGATGAAGTCCTAGACTTAGATTTCTAAGTGCTGAAATCGATGAGCGAGTTCCAACTTTGAGCCACTTTGCTAGACTTGGTTCCGAGCCGATCCATGGTGTACTCCAAAAACAAAGTTTGTTGTACGCGAACCAAGCAACAACTTTCATTAAAGGTTCTTAGACTGGTTTGGCCTGATTAGGAAGACACAAAGCTCCAAACTAGGGTACCCGAACAAAAAACGTCGATTAGGACTTAGACAAAATCTTGGGCTCCAAATCAGCACTTTATTGAATCTTGTGAGCTCTGTTTGACTAGGTTATGGACCAAACTAGCTCTTGGTCCAAAAACAAAGTTTGTTCTACATGATATGGACTACAACTTTCATTTAAGGTCCAATCTCAAAACTAGTATAGAACCTACTGTTCTACTTTGACCAAAGTAGGATCACGATGGAGCTTAAATTATCCTTTTGATCCATTGGAGCGTTTTCTTGGCATTTGCCCAACATGAACCTTTCATGACTTTTGTTGCACTATTCATCTAGAGTCATTTTGGCAAGGTTGCAAGGTTTGGTTGACATCTCATGCTCTCATTCACTTAATAGTGCAATTCAAGCACTTAGTAAAATCATTCCAACAAGGATATAACTTATCATTTCATGTGACTTTTTGATTCCAAACTTCATGAAACTTTTCCATGGATCAATATAGATGGGTATTGATGTGAGACACATGAAGATATTCCCATAACACCAGCCAAGCATATATCTTGAAAAGGGCCTATATGTAAAGCAAGGGTGCAATATCCAAATTTAGGTTGGGGCTCATTTCTATAGGTTGGACCTTGGCATCTTCACCATCACTTAATATGCCATGTTTGAGCTCAAACCCATTGCTTAACTGGTGGCAAACACCTGGGGTGTTACAGCCCTCCCCCCTTAAGAGAATCGCGTCCCGAGATTCAGGACGAAAGACTTTTATGGAAGAGAGACATGCTACCAGTTTCCAATATCAGCGATAGCTTTAGGCTACATAGCTTCAAGCATAAGAGAGGCTAATTTGGTCAAGACACTTTCTGATACTTGTCCTTCGTAGTATGTTTTGTCTGAAGAATTTCCTTCGTTGGCCTTCATGAAGTATTGTTACTTTGGAAGAAATCCAAGATAGCACTGTCCTATGTACTTCGTCCTCGATGTACGAAGAGTGATACAAGTGTATACTAAATACTTGTAACATTTACTTTCCTTACATGCCTCTTAGGAAACAACCTCAACCATTGATTTAGACACCAACTCGACGATGCACAAACATTGGACTTATGGGCTATTTTCACAGGGCGCAAAGCATTACCCCACATGGCGGGCATCCCTATATAGATAAGGAACCGTTTCTGAATATTCTCTGGCACCTCGTTCAATAGAGCCTTGAACAAATCCGTTTGTGGTACCTAGGGGCACAATGATGCTGGTCGAAACTAGGGATATGCTTTCTCTAGTTCTTTACTTAGCTGATACAACATCTTGCACTATATACGTGATTGTCCAAGATGGAATTGACTTGATAGCACATTTGGAGAAGAAGTAGCACTTGCATTGCAGGGCCAGGTTTGATGTTTCCTTGATCAACATCGTTCTATGAGATCTGGTCTTCATAGTTACCAAATAGTCGTTACCTGACTGAAGACTAACTTTCCTACTGGTAACTAACCAGTTGTCTCTCAACACTAAAAAGGTTCCAAATCTTCACTCTTGATAACAAAATTATGGTCGAAGCATACAGATGGTCGCCATTGAAGTCAGCAGGAAGGGGTCACACCAAAGAAGGTCGGTTCGTCTTACGTGATCCTTATGCACCTAAAGATTGAGAACTTGGACAGGAACTCATATATACTAGGTGACCTATTACAGCACATAATATCCTGGTCCGTTTATCACCCGACTGATAACTTATCCAACTTAAGTGTGGTGCACCTTTCTGATCCAACGAGAATGACATAAGTTGCTCACTAGATGACCGACGTCCTTACAGGGACAGTCACGTCGAGTAGAGTCACTTGTCTACCACCTCTTGCGCAATTGTTTAAGTTCTGTTAGTGACCGTTTCTTCCAAGGTTAACCGTTGGACGACTCGAAGGAAGTCCTATTGCATCTACTTCAACATATAGATCTCTTGACAGGATAAGGAGAGATAACCAAGGAAGAGCTCACATGAGAATAACATATCGCAGTTCTCGCAATGGATCATGACTAGAAACCTCGATACCAAATAGCAGGCCGAAAGCAAAGACATGACTTGTGTGTGTGCACCCACAGGAGCTCTCGGTTTAAATCATGGCACGTGAGATCGCTAATCGTGGCACCATTACTGAACATACAACCCACAAGAAATCTCACATGGCACAAATTGGGTTACATAGGAGCAAGCACTATGCGAAGGAAGGATAGCAACAAAGGTAGTTACAAGGTTAGGAGTCAACAAGCGGGGATCCAAGATCAAAACACAACGCAAGAGAACATAGCTTAATTGCCAAAGACAACCGAAAGGTGGGACTCTTGCAAAATTTCCATATACGTCTTGTGTCCACCCAAGTGATTACCAGATAATGATTAACTTTGAGATTTGGTCTTGCCGAAAGCGAAACATGAGATCAAGACTAATAACATCCGAGAGACTTGGAAGAGTTGGAGACAAAACAAATGAGATTCGAGGGATAGAGCCAAGGCAATCGACTAAGGATTTAGTTGATAAAGCAACGACATGATCGGCGAGGAAAAGGTTCCAAAGCGGGGTAGATAGCGATTAGCGTTGCACCGATCATCGGAGAAGAAAAGAGCAATAAGGCTCGATAAAGATTTTTGAGTAGAGTACACCCCACAGAGAGCGAGACAACCACGACACATGCAGCATTCAAGGGAACTAAGCTTGGGCCTAAGGTCAAGCAAAGGCATAGATAAAGTCTTCGTAGCACAACGTTCAAGGCTAGCAACCACGCAGTATGTGCTCGGGTTCCTAAGAGAGAACTTAATTGCGATTTACAACTCGAGATTACCAAAACTTGGACGTTGTTCCAGATAGCGCTCTTCAACACTCATATGCTTTCCGAAGACAAAAGAGTAGTAACACTACGGCACTACTTAGATTACGCGCATCCGCACCTACATCCGGGTCTTATGCAAGCATTTCAAATACTCAATCTAATTAGCTTAAGCGACTATTACTAAGCACAAAGCTCACACCTAACAACTAGTCACCTACAACAACACCACTACACATATCATGCAAAACATGGTGGTAAAGTATTATCTTTTATTTTCTTTTTCTTGAGTAGGTGGATATCTCTACAAAACAAGTTTTACTTACATTTAGCAATTTAGTTTTTAAAGGGTGAACCTTTTGCTAACTATTAACTTTGTCATCTATTTCCTTTGGAAGCAAACATACAAGGCAAAGCTAATCACACACTATCTTCAAGCACACGCCTATTCAAGCAAAGATGAAACAAGGCACTTTGTCTATCTTCACACAAGGAAAAAAAAATAGTAGCATCACATTGGTCACAAGTCACTTAGGATTAGAACAAGGTGAGGGAAGCATATTTATGCACAAGCACAACCATGATGCATGCCCGTCCTATTCGCCCTCACAAAATTGCCACCTAAAGGTGGCAATCGCGTTTCTATATCGGTGGCATAACACGTACTCTCTCGACATATAGCTAGTCGTCACTACCTTCAAGCTACGCATTACGTGGTTAGTGTACTGCAGAGCAAATTCATTGCAGCCCATTCCCACAAGAGATAAATAAGCACACAATGAAAATAGTAAACTAAGATACTCTCCATATATACATCCCCAGATATATATAATTCGGTATCCATAGCTACCCTACAGACATATACCCACAATTAAGTACCTTCATAGATACATGTGTGTAACATGTAAATATTCCAATAACCATAGCTAACTCTCCCTAGACCGATAGTTGGACGGTCATGCTCTCACAACTCACACTTACCTGGGCGTAGAGGCAATTGATCCATACATTACCATTCAAGTGAACGACATCCATACAATAGCACACCGTATGGACGACGAAAGTAAAATTTGCAAGAAGTAAACCCCCACAGTTAGTACTTAGATAGCCACCTAATAGTCCTTAATCGGGCATAAAGGAGGATGTCGCTAGCATAGTTTTGTAAATAAGTTTTGATAAATTTGCTCAGTAGCTAAAGTTTTAGTTAAAATAGGGTTTTAAAACCAAAACTTTGTTTTAAAACTATGTACATGACAATATTATGCTTAATCTCGCTCGATACTAAATTGTGTGATGAGAACCGCCCAATTTATACAAGATCAAGTACTACCGTGTCCCCGCTTAACACGCTGACACGCCGCATACTCTCACTTATATAAACCCGGTAGTCCGCCGAGTGTCACGCAGGACCTCGGTAAATCAACATCACAACCAAGATCGCGTGATTAAGCAAATACACATCACATACACAGAGTTGCAAATGAAATAATATTACAATTAGGTTCATAAATAATAATACAAGTTTGGATTTCAAAACCGATTAGTGAAAACAACATTTCTTTCGAAGGATTTCATTAATATGAGTCCAAATACATTGCTAGCATAAGTGACATCCTCAGACAAAAGCATATAGATGAGAAGTGAATATAGAGTCACCGAGCCCATCGGTGGTTAGCCACCATCTTCAAAGAGGCCAAAACCTTACACGCAACATGGTGGGATAAACCACAGTACTCGAATGTACTCACTAGACTTACCCGTCATAAACCAGAAATAAAATTGACTCCAAGGAGTATGCAAGGCTTTATAAGTGGAGGTAGCTTGACAACAATTTGCATAAAAAAGCGATTAACTCAATTATACAATTATAATTACATCATCAAGTTAATTAGAACTATTCATCTCTAGATTAGCAACTATCATGTGCCAAACATGTGGTATATCGTTTTAGAGCATACAATAGTAACCATAGCAGGTGTAGTAATTCCATATTCATCCGAACCATCATGTTCCATACACAAGCGGTTACGATGTTGGAGCTAGCCAAGTTTCTCACTATCCGGGAGAGCGGCGATTCAATCGATTTCAACCACCGAAATTTATTCCTAACACAAACCTAGGCGAGACCGGATCAACGGTCACCTTAGGTCACCTTTGGTACAACTTCAGTACACATTTCGGGGTCCGTACCGCGCCGCCGCGATCTGGGACACCAGATGCCGGGACGTTCGAGGCCTAGCCTCGCCCTTGGGCTCGGTCGATCGACGCCCCGCAAGGAGCGCGCAATGAAACGGGTCCCGGCCGAGTTGAGCTACTCGGCCAGCGGTCGGAACGAGTTATCCGGCCAGCTAAGTGATAGGCATGCGTTCAATCTTGTCGAAGTTCCAACAACGGTACGGTCCTTGATCGGCACAGACGGAATCACATGAGTCATCCTACGCATAGACTCCGCCCGACCTCGATTTTCTTTTTACCCCATGGTTCTGTTCCACGATAGCAAATATAGCCAACCGTGCTCCGGTATCCACCTATATCTCGCAGTGACGAGGATATCACCCGACTTCTACCGGTCTAAGCATGGCTAAGCATATATTCGATCCTCGACCTATACCGGTTAAAGGTGTAATATCTGGACAAGGAATTTATATGCATCAAGTGGTTCCATTCAACTCTTATAACCTAATGCATCAATCATAAGTACTTAAGTAATCATTTGTAAAGTAATCTTGGGAGACTTAAAATGCTCGGGGCTTGCCTCGGGATCCGACACAAGTCGATTCGCTTAGCTTGCACCAACTTGGTGACATCTCCGGTCCTAGCACTTGCTTTCGAGTCCTTCCATCTTCGGGATAGATCCACCAACACCATCTTCGGGTTTGACTCCACATCACCTCCTTCACGTGGTTTATCTAGCGTACCTAAATGAGATGCAAGATGCAGGTGTATGAATACATGGAAGTGCAATAGGCAATGCATCGCATGCGATAAGTAAGACAAGCACAAGGTTACATTAACATGCACAAGCACTTCACATTGCTTACTATAAATATCGCACAATTTATCATGCCACGATAGCAAAGAAGATGACAACACCAAGCATGACACAAGTTTCCTAAGATCTCAGGTACTCTAACTCAACCATCATCAAAGGTATGAGCCACACTTAGCAAAATATAAGCAAACAACTATAATTGGAATCTGTCAATTTCTGGACATGCAAACAGCAGCTACAAGATTTAGCTATAACTGGAGTTACACAAATCCAAATGACTTGCAAGAAGACATTCTGGAAAGCTTATGAAGTTATCTACAATTCATATTTAATCATCTTAGCATGATTCTCAAGTTAATTAAGTCAAATATACCCATTTACAGAAACTGGTCTAAACAAGACAGAGAGCAGCCATTTCTGAAACCCTACTTTAAACAGGCATAACTCATAAACCACAAGGCCAAATACCACCAAATTTTAACAGGAGCTAGATACATGAATTATATACAACTTTGTTATTATCACCAAAAACTCATTCAAATCCTAACTAGATCAAACACTAGCATCTTTCAGATCTGCTCAGAATAAAATCAAAACTTGATAGAAGACTTAAAAGTCATGTAACTCCTAAACTATCAGGCCTATGGTCTTACAATTTGAACACCAGCAATATTATGAAATTTTATACAACTTTTGTATTCACTACAACCATAGCAAACATCATTTACACCACGAAAATAATTGCACAAGAAAACTGCAAATCCAGCCCAACAGCAGTGGTATAGAAAACTGATAGCATCTTCAGAGAAGCATAACTGGAGTTCTAGACCTCCAACAAACATGAACCATAACTTTTTGAAAAGCTTAGGAAGTTACCTACAACTTTATTATTCTCATATTAAGATGATTCTACAGTTAGAAGGGTCAATTAATCCAATAATTGCATCTCTGTCCAAAACATAGACAGAAACTGACATGCCACTTTAAACAGCTATAGATGGAGTTATACATGTCAAATAAATGTGGTTCTAGACTCTTTAGAAAGCTTAGCAAATTCTAAACAACTTTGTTGTAAACCTCTAAAGCTAATTCTACTACTAAGAAGGCCCCACAGTAAGAACAAGGAAACCCTGTCTGGGTTTGGGCAGAAACAGCCACAGAGATTTAAGCAAGTATAACTCAAGATCTACTTAGCCAAAAATCATAATATTTAACTTTTTGGAAAGCTTAAGAAAAGTACTAAAACTCATGTATTGTCATCAAATCATGATTCATAACTTAACTGAGCCAATTAATTCAAACATGCAGAACTGTTCCGAATAGGAGCAAATCAAAACAGGGCATTTGTTATTTTTATAACTCTTAAACTATAAATCCTAAACTCATGAAATTTTTACCAGACAACAACAATCACCTTAGTAGCACTCCACAAAAATTTCACATTTATTTGAGCACATCAACTGCAGTTTTAAAAAAAACAAGTAAGACTAGCATTCAAACCCTGACTGCACAAATCCATTTTTACAGCTAAAACTTTAAACTAAAACCTGACATATTATAGATCTAGTGCATAGAGAATTTCACAAGCATTCTAAAAAGTCCTCATTTACTATTTTACGAATTTTCTACGATTTACTATGAATTTCCAAAGTTTCACCCGATTTACAACAAATAGGTCCCTCGAGGCACTATTCACTTGAGTCAATGACATTGCATTTAGGCCCTTCCCTTTAGTCGAATTTGAGGACGAAGTCCCTGACGCGAATCACAAAGAGGGAGGTCGTCGGAAAGCTTGCGATTTCGGCCGGAGGAGGCTCGTCGGCGGCGATGGGGCGGCGGCGGAGCACCAGGGGGTTGGTGCGCACTCGAAGGTGGCCGCATCTTGCTCAGAGGAGGCCCGACGCGGCCCGCCACCAACGCCGGCGGCCTGGGCGACGGCGGCAGGGCACACCAGCGCCACAGGGTGTGGCATGTCCGACGGGGAGTGCGGGAGGGGCGGCGTGGTGAGAGGAAGATGATGGTGCAGTCGGTCATGGACAGAGGAAGGGCGGAGCAGCGGGGGGGCCTTGACGAGGCCGAGCTTCGGCCGACCGGCAATGGCGAACGCCGTGCATGGGAGCGAGGAGAGCGCGAGATGGAGCAAGCGAGGGAGTGGAGAGGGGATGGAGAGGAGTGCTGGTGCCCTCCTCATCGGCAGGTGGGCGCAGGCACGCGGCAAAGGAGGCGGACCACGCGCGCAAGAAAGCTCGGCCATGGCGGCCACGTCCATGGACACGCGTCGCCGTTCGGGCAAATCCTCGAGCACGTGGCGGGCGACGAATGGGGCATGGTGGGCGGCGTTTTTGGGCTAGATCCGGGCTGAATCAGGACATGGGCCGAATACGAAGATCGAAGCCCGCACGAAGCTCTACGTTTTCTATTAAGGGTGCCAAGTCATTTGAGTTGTAGATCAGCGGTTAATCAAGTCCAAAGTTGACACTGTCAACGTGTTGACAGCGGTTAAGTAAACGCAAAAATTGATCATCCAACCAAAGTCAAACTGGTGCTATCTTTTTGCACGCTCTTCTCCACAACGTATACTCCAACTTTTATCTTTGGACCAAATCGAGTTGCTTAACGAATTTCGGAGAACGCGAGATGCCAATGCCGATGTCGATGAAGTCCTAGACTTAGATTTCTAAGTGCTGAAATCGATGAGCAGTGTTCCAACTTTGAGCCACTGCTAGACTTGGTTCCGAGCCGATCCATGGTGTACTCCAAAAACAAAGTTTGTTGTACGCGAACCAAGCAACAACTTTCATTAAAGGTTCTTAGACTGGTTTGGCCTGATTAGGAAGACACAAAGCTCCAAACTAGGGTACCCGAACAAAAACGTCAGTTAGGACTTAGACAAAATCTTGGGCTCCAAATCAGCACTTTATTGAATCTTGTGAGCTCTGTTTGACTAGGTTATGGACCAAACTAGCTCTTGGTCCAAAAACAAAGTTTGTTCTACATGATATGGACTACAACTTTCATTTAAGGTCCAATCTCAAAACTAGTATAGAACCTCTTGTTCTACTTTGACCAAAGTAGGATCACGATGGAGCTTAAATTATCCTTTTGATCCATTGGAGCGTTTTCTTGGCATTTGCCCAACATGAACCTTTCATGACTTTTGTTGCACTATTCATCTAGAGTCATTTTGGCAAGGTTGCAAGGTTTGGTTGACATCTCATGCTCTCATTCACTTAATAGTGCAATTCAAGCACTTAGTAAAATCATTCCAACAAGGATATAACTTATCATTTCATGTGACTTTTTGATTCCAAACTTCATGAAACTTTTCCATGGATCAATATAGATGGGTATTGATGTGAGACACATGAAGATATTCCCATAACACCAGCCAAGCATATATCTTGAAAAGGGCCTATATGTAAAGCAAGGGTGCAATATCCAAATTTAGGTTGGGGCTCATTTCTATAGGTTGGACCTTGGCATCTTCACCATCACTTAATATGCCATGTTTGAGCTCAAACCCATTGCTTAACTGGTGGCAAACACCTGGGGTGTTACAGCCCTCCCCCCTTAAGAGAATCGCGTCCCGAGATTCAGGACGAAAGACTTTTATGGAAGAGAGACATGCTACCAGTTTCCAATATCAGCGATAGCTTTAGGCTACATAGCTTCAAGCATAAGAGAGGCTAATTTGGTCAAGACACTTTCTGATACTTGTCCTTCGTAGTATGTTTTGTCTGAAGAATTTCCTTCGTTGGCCTTCATGAAGTATTGTTACTTTGGAAGAAATCCAAGATAGCACTGTCCTATGTACTTCGTCCTCGATGTACGAAGAGTGATACAAGTGTATACTAAATACTTGTAACATTTACTTTCCTTACATGCCTCTTAGGAAACAACCTCAACCATTGATTTAGACACCAACTCGACGATGCACAAACATTGGACTTATGGGCTATTTTCACAGGGCGCAAAGCATTACCCCACATGGCGGGCATCCCTATATAGATAAGGAACCGTTTCTGAATATTCTCTGGCACCTCGTTCAATAGAGCCTTGAACAAATCCGTTTGTGGTACCTAGGGGCACAATGATGCTGGTCGAAACTAGGGATATGCTTTCTCTAGTTCTTTACTTAGCTGATACAACATCTTGCACTATATACGTGATTGTCCAAGATGGAATTGACTTGATAGCACATTTGGAGAAGAAGTAGCACTTGCATTGCAGGGCCAGGTTTGATGTTTCCTTGATCAACATCGTTCTATGAGATCTGGTCTTCATAGTTACCAAATAGTCGTTACCTGACTGAAGACTAACTTTCCTACTGGTAACTAACCAGTTGTCTCTCAACACTAAAAAGGTTCCAAATCTTCACTCTTGATAACAAAATTATGGTCGAAGCATACAGATGGTCGCCATTGAAGTCAGCAGGAAGGGGTCACACCAAAGAAGGTCGGTTCGTCTACGTGATCCTTATGCACCTAAAGATTGAGAACTTGGACAGGAACTCATATATACTAGGTGACCTATTACAGCACATAATATCCTGGTCCGTTTATCACCCGACTGATAACTTATCCAACTTAAGTGTGGTGCACCTTTTTGATCCAACGAGAATGACATAAGTTGCTCACTAGATGACCGACGTCCTTACAGGGACAGTCACGTCGAGTAGAGTCACTTGTCTACCACCTCTTGCAGTCTGTTTAAGTTCCTGTTAGTGACCTGTTCTTCCAAGGTTAACCGTTGGACGACTCCAGAAGGAAGTCCTATTGCATCTACTTCAACATATAGATCTCTTGACAGGATAAGGAGAGATAACCAAGGAAGAGCTCACATGAGAATAACATATCAGTGTAGTTCTGCAATGGATCATGACTAGAAACCTCGATACCAGCGCGTGCCGAGCAGCACAGCCTTGTGTGTGCACCCACAGGAGGCTCTCGGTTTCGTCGCGGCACCGTAGATCGCTAATCGTGGCACCATTACTGAACATACAACCCACAAGAAATCTCACATGGCACAAATTGGGTTACATAGGAGCAAGCACTATGCGAAGGAAGGATAGCAACAAAGGTAGTTACAAGGTTAGGAGTCAACAAGCGGGGATCCAAGATCAAAAACACAACGCAAGAGAACATAGCTTAATTGCCAAAGACAACTGAAAGCAGGGACTCTTGCAAAATTTCCATATACGTCTTGTGTCCACCCAAGTGATTACCAGATAATGATTAACTTTGAGATTTGGTCTTGCCGAGCAAAAACATGAGATCAAGACTAATAACATCCAGAGACTTGGAAGAGTTGGAGACAAAACAAATGAGATTCGAGGATAGAGCCAAGGCAATCGACTAAGGATTTAGTTGATAAAGCAACGACATGATCGGCGAGGAAAAGGTTCCAAAGCGGGTGGTAGATAGCGATTAGCGTTGCACCGATCATCGGGAGAAGAAAGAGCAATAAGGCTCGATAAAGATTTTTGAGTAGAGTACACCCCACAGGGAGCGAGACAACCACGACACATGCAGGCATTCAAGGGAACTAAGCTTGGGCCTAAGGTCAAGCAAAGGCATAGATAAAGTCTTCGTAGCACAACGTTCAAGGCTAGCAACCACGTTATGCAGAGCTCAGTTCCTAAGAGAGAACTTAATTGCGCATTTACAACTCGAGATTACCAAAACTTGGACGTTGTTCCAGGATAGCGCTCTTCAACACTCATATGCTTTCCGAAGACAAAAGGAGTAACAGCTACGGCACTACTTAGATTACGCGCATCCGCACCTACATCCGGGTCTTATGCAAGCATTTCGAAATACTCAATCTAATTAGCTTAAGCGACTATTACTAAGCACAAAGCTCACACCTAACAACTAGTCACCTACAACAACACCGCTACACATATCATGCAAAACATGGTGGTAAAGTATTATCTTTTATTTTCTTTTTACTGAGTAGGTGGATATCTCTACAAAACAAGTTTTACTTACATTTAGCAATTTAGTTTTTAAAGGGGTGAACCTTTTGCTAACTATTAACTTTGTCATCTATTTCCTTTGGAAGCAAACATACAAGGCAAAGCTAATCACACACTATCTTCAAGCACAGCTATTCAAGCAGCATGAAACAAGGCACTTTGTCTATCTTCACACAAGGAAAAAAATAGTAGCATCACATTGGTCACAAGTCACTTAGGATTAGAACAAGGTGAGGGAAGCATATTTATGCACAAGCACAACCATGATGCATGCCCGTCCTATTCGCCCTCACAAAATTGCCAGCCTAAGGTGGCAATCGCGTTCTATATCGGTGGCATAACACGTACTCTCTCGACATATAGCTAGTCGTCAGCTACCTTCAAGCTACGCATTCGTGGTTAGTGTACCTGCAGGCAAATTCATTGCAGCCCATTCCCACAAGAGATAAATAAGCACACAATGAAAATAGTAAACTAAGATACTCTCCATATATACATCCCCAGATATATATAATTCGGTATCCATAGCTACCCTACAGATATACCCACAATTAAGTACCTTCATAGATACATGTGTGTAACATGTAAATATTCCAGTAACCATAGCTAACTCTCCCCTAGACCGATAGTTGGACGGTCATGCTCTCACAACTCACACTTACCTCGGCGTAGAGGCAATTGATCCATACATTACCATTCAAGTGAACGACATCCATACAATAGCACGCCGTATGGACGACGAAAGTAAAATTTGCAAGAAGTAAACCCCCACAGTTAGTACTTAGATAGCCACCTAATAGTCCTTAACTGGGCATAAAGGAGGATGTCGCTAGCATAGTTTTGTAAATAAGTTTTGATAAATTTGCCTGTAGCTAAAGTTTTAGTTAAAATAGGGTTTTTAAAACCAAAACTTTGTTTTTAAAACTATGTACATGACAGTATTATGCTTAATCTCGCTCTGATACCAGCTGTGACAGAACCGCCCAATTTATACAAGATCAAGTACGGCTGTCCCCGTTTAACACGTTGACACGCGCATACTCTCACTTATATAAACCCGGTAGTCCGCCGAGTGTCACGCAGGACCTCGGTAAATCAACATCACAACCAAGATCGCGTGATTAAGCAAATACACATCACATACACAGAGTTGCAGCGGAAATAATATTACAATTAGGTTCATAAATAATAATACAAGTTTGGATTTCAAAACCGATTAGTGAAAACAACATTTCTTTCGAAGGATTTCATTAATATGAGTCCAAATACATTGCTAGCATAAGTGACATCCTCAGACAAAAGCATATAGATGAGAAGTGAATATAGAGTCACCGAGCCCACCGGTGGTTAGCCACCATCTTCAGCAGGCCAAAACCTTACCTGCAACATGGTGGGATAAACCCTGAGTACTCGAATGTACTCAGCTAGACTTACCCGTCATAAACCAGAAATAAAATTGACTCCAAGGAGTATGCAAGGCTTTATAAGTGGAGGTAGCTTGACAACAATTTGCATAAAAAGCGATTAACTCAATTATACAATTATAATTCTGTCATCAAGTTAATTAGAACTATTCATCTCTAGATTAGCAACTATCATGTGCCAAACATGTGGTATATCGTTTTAGAGCATACAATAGTAACCATAGCAGGTGTAGTAATTCCATATTCATCCGAACCATCATGTTCCATACACAGTTACTACGATGTTGGAGCTAGCCAAGTTTCTCACTATCCAGGGAGAGACGGCGATTCAATCGATTTCAACCAGTGAATTTATTCCTAACACAAACCTAGGCAGACTCAGGATCAACGGTCACCTTAGGTCACCTTTGGTACAACTCAGTACACACATTTCAAGCGGGTCCGTATCACACCGCCACCTGGGACACCAGATGCCGGGACGTTCGTGCCTAGCCTGCCCTTGGGCTCGGTCGATCGCGCCCCGCAAGGAGCGCACTGTGAGCGGATCCCGGCCTGAGTTGAGCTACTCGGCCAGCGGTCGGAACGAGTTATCCGGCCAGCTAAGTGATAGGCATGCGTTCAATCTTGTCGGAAGTTCCAACAACGGTGCGGTCCTTGATCTAAGGCATGACGGAATCACATGAGTCATCCTACGCATAGACTCCGCCCGGCCTCGATTTTCTTTTACCCCATGGTTCTGTTCCACGATAGCAAATATAGCCAACCGTGCTCCGGTATCCACCTATATCTCGCAGGTGACAGGATATCACCCGACTTCTACCGGTCTAAGCATGGCTAAGCATATATTCGATCCTGGACCTATACCGGTTAAAGGTGTAATATCTGGACAAGGAATTTATATGCATCAAGTGGTTCCATTCAACTCTTATAACCTAATGCATCAATCATAAGTACTTAAGTAATCATTTGTAAAGTACTGGGAGACTTAAAATGCTCCGGGGCTTGCCTGGGATCCGACACAAGTCAGTTCAGTTAGCTTGCACCAACTTGGTGACATCTCCGGTCCTAGCACTTGCTGAGTCCTTCCATCTTCGGGATAGATCCACCAACACCATCTTCGGGTTTGACTCCACATCACCTCCTTCACGTGGTTTATCTAGCGTACCTAAATGAGATGCAAGATGCAGGTGTATGAATACATGGAAGTGCAATAGGCAATGCATCGCATGCAGTAAGTAAGACAAGCACAAGGTTACATTAACATGCACAAGCACTTCACATTGCTTACTATAAATATCGCACAATTTATCATGCCACGATAGCAAAGAAGATGACAACACCAAGCATGACACAAGTTTCCTAAGATCTCAGGTACTCTAACTCAACCATCATCAAAGGTATGAGCCACACTTAGCAAAATATAAGCAAACAACTATAATTGGAATCTGTCAATTTCTGGACATGCAAACAGCAGCTACAAGATTTAGCTATAACTGGAGTTACACAAATCCAAATGACTTGCAAGAAGACATTCTGGAAAGCTTATGAAGTTATCTACAATTCATATTTAATCATCTTAGCATGATTCTCAAGTTAATTAAGTCAAATATACCCATTTACAGAAACTGGTCTAAACAAGACAGAGAGCAGCCATTTCTGAAACCCTACTTTAAACAGGCATAACTCATAAACCACAAGGCCAAATACCACCAAATTTTAACAGGAGCTAGATACATGAATTATATACAACTTTGTTATTATCACCAAAAACTCATTCAAATCCTAACTAGATCAAACACTAGCATCTTTCAGATCTGCTCAGAATAAAATCAAAACTTGATAGAAGACTTAAAAGTCATGTAACTCCTAAACTATCAGGCCTATGGTCTTACAATTTGAACACCAGCAATATTATGAAATTTTATACAACTTTTGTATTCACTACAACCATAGCAAACATCATTTACACCACGAAAATAATTGCACAAGAAAAACTGCAAATCCAGCCCAACAGCAGTGGTATAGAAAACTGATAGCATCTTCAGAGAAGCATAACTGGAGTTCTAGACCTCCAACAAACATGAACCATAACTTTTGAAAAGCTTAGGAAGTTACCTACAACTTTATTATTCTCATATTAAGATGATTCTACAGTTAGAAGGGTCAATTAATCCAATAATTGCATCTCTGTCCAAAACATAGACAGAAACTGACATGCCACTTTAAACAGCTATAGATGGAGTTATACATGTCAAATAAATGTGGTTCTAGACTCTTTAGAAAGCTTAGCAAATTCTAAACAACTTTGTTGTAAACCTCTAAAGCTAATTCTACTACTAAGAAGGCCCCACAGTAAGAACAAGGAAACCCTGTCTGGGTTTGGGCAGAAACAGCCACAGAGATTTAAGCAAGTATAACTCAAGATCTACTTAGCCAAAAATCATAATATTTAACTTTTTGGAAAGCTTAAGAAAAGTACTAAAACTCATGTATTGTCATCAAATCATGATTCATAACTTAACTGAGCCAATTAATTCAAACATGCAGAACTGTTCCGAATAGGAGCAAATCAAAACAGGGCATTTGTTATTTTTATAACTCTTAAACTATAAATCCTAAACTCATGAAATTTTTACCAGACAACAACAATCACCTTAGTAGCACTCCACAAAAATTTCACATTTATTTGAGCACATCAACTGCAGTTTTAAAAAAAACAAGTAAGACTAGCATTCAAACCCTGACTGCACAAATCCATTTTTACAGCTAAAACTTTAAACTAAAACCTGACATATTATAGATCTAGTGCATAGAGAATTTCACAAGCATTCCAAAAAGTCCTCATTTACTATTTTACGAATTTTCTACGATTTACTATGAATTTCCAAAGTTTCACCCGATTTACAACAAATAGGTCCCTCGAGGCACTATTCACTTGAGTCAATGACATTGCATTTAGGCCCTTCCTTTAGTCGAATTTGAGGACGAAGTCCCTGACGCGAATCACAAAGCAGGGGAGGTCGTCGGAAAGCTTGCGATTTCGGCCGGAGGAGGCTCGTCGGCGGCGATGGGCGGCGGCGAGAGCACCGAGGGGTTGGTGCGACTCGAAGGTGGCCGCATCTTGCTCGGAGAGGAGGCCCGACGCGCCCGACCATGAACGCCGCCGGCTGGCGACGGCGGCAAAGCGGCACCACCAGCGCCATGGTGTGTGGCATGTCCGACGGGGAGTCACGGGAGGGCGGCGTGGTGAGAGGAAGATGATGGTGCAATCGGTCATGGATGAGGAAGGGCGGAGCAGCGGACGGACGACGAGGCGAGGCGAGCTTCGGCCGACCGGCAATATGGCGAACCGCATGCATGGGAGCGAGGAGAGCGCGAGATGGAGCAAGCGAGGAGTGGAGAGGGGATGGAGAGGGAGTGCTGGTGCCCTCCTCATCGGCACTGGGCGCAGGGCACGCAGCGGGGAGGCGGACCACGCGGCAAGAAAGCTTCGGCCATGGCGGCCACGTCCATGGACACGCGTCGCCGTTCGGGCAAATCCTCGAGCACGTGGCGGGCGGCACGAATGGGGCATGGTGGGCGGCGTTTTGGGCTAGATCCGGGCTGAATCGGGACATGGGCGAATACGAAGATCAAAGCCCGCACGAAGCTCTCGTTTTCTATTAAGGGTGCCAAGTCATTTGAGTTGTAGATCAGCGGTTAATCAAGTCCAAAGTTGACACCGCATCAACGTGTTGACAATGTTAAGTAAACGCAAAATTGATCATCCAACCAAAGTCAAACCGGTGCTATCTTTTTGCACGCTCTTCTCCACAACGTATACTCCAACTTTTATCTTTGGACCAAATCGAGTTGCTTAACGAATTTCGGAGAACGCGAGATGCCAATGCCGATGTCGATGAAGTCCTAGACTTAGATTTCTAAGTGCTGAAATCGATGTGCAGTTCCAACTTTGAGCCACTTTGCTAGACTTGGTTCCGAGCCGATCCATGGTGTACTCCAAAAACAAAGTTTGTTGTACGCGAACCAAGCAACAACTTTCATTAAAGGTTCTTAGACTGGTTTGGCCTGATTAGGAAGACACAAAGCTCCAAACTAGGGTACCCGAACAAAAACGTCGATTAGGACTTAGACAAAATCTTGGGCTCCAAATCAGCACTTTATTGAATCTTGTGAGCTCTGTTTGACTAGGTTATGGACCAAACTAGCTCTTGGTCCAAAAACAAAGTTTGTTCTACATGATATGGACTACAACTTTCATTTAAGGTCCAATCTCAAAACTAGTATAGAACCTACTGTTCTACTTTGACCAAAGTAGGATCACGATGGAGCTTAAATTATCCTTTTGATCCATTGGAGCGTTTTCTTGGCATTTGCCCAACATGAACCTTTCATGACTTTTGTTGCACTATTCATCTAGAGTCATTTTGGCAAGGTTGCAAGGTTTGGTTGACATCTCATGCTCTCATTCACTTAATAGTGCAATTCAAGCACTTAGTAAAATCATTCCAACAAGGATATAACTTATCATTTCATGTGACTTTTTGATTCCAAACTTCATGAAACTTTTCCATGGATCAATATAGATGGGTATTGATGTGAGACACATGAAGATATTCCCATAACACCAGCCAAGCATATATCTTGAAAAGGGCCTATATGTAAAGCAAGGGTGCAATATCCAAATTTAGGTTGGGGCTCATTTCTATAGGTTGGACCTTGGCATCTTCACCATCACTTAATATGCCATGTTTGAGCTCAAACCCATTGCTTAACTGGTGGCAAACACCTGGGGTGTTACAAGACACCGAGACGAGGCAGCAGAACGTGGGGATGGAGATGCCAACACACGATCTACTTGTGAAACATCCAAATGAAACATTTACAACGTACGTTCAAAAACAGTTGAAACACTTACAACATACGTCCGAAACACTTGTAAAAGCACCTAAAAACGCTTAAAAATTTTATTGTAAAATATATACAATATCTAGATAAAACACATGCAACATTCAGATAAACACACTTGAAACATACATCTGAAAAAACAACTGAAATATTAGGAACAAAAGCTTGCAAATATTCATGTAGAGCCATTGCAATATCTCGATCTACTTTTGCAACATCCACATGAAACACTTGCAACATCCAGATGAAACATCTGAAACACTTGGAACATACTCTTGCAACATGCATTTTCAGTGTGCAATGTCACCTTGCTGCTTGGACGAATCATGGAGCTCAACGCCTCACGCAGCGCATGGAGCTCGTCAGTGCGCCTTTGGACGAGGACCTGCTCGGCAACCTGGGTGAGCACCTGCTTGAGGCGCAAGAGCACCCCTGGGCGAGCACCTGCTCCGCGGCCTGGGCCAGTGCACCCTGGGTGCGCCCGAGGACGAGCTTAGCGCGATGAGGGATGGCGGCGGCACAGGGAATGACGACGGTGGCGCGCCGTAGTGGCCTGGCAGGGTCGACGCCCGAGTGCTGCGCCTCGGAGACGGTCGCGCGCCGCGCATGGCTGGGCCAGCGGTTGAGCACCGGAGGCGGCGGGCGAGCGAATAGGAGCAAGTGAGCGGATAGGAACGGATACGTGGACGAGCCAATTTTTTATTTAGAAACGGAGGAGCGGGGGTCTTGGACTACCGTCGCGTAGCCCACCAACTATGCGTCCGGCCGCCCGGATGGCCGCTTCCTAGCATTAGCATTTTTTAAATGTTGTACATCTATAGTGTATTCATATGTGTTTTGTTGTAGTTTCAAAATATGTGTTTTGTTGTAAAAGTTGGATTCAAACTCATTTATAAAAATTCATACAAATTATAAAATTCAATTGCATGTTCCTTGACACAAATTTCTAGGGTTTCCGACTTCTAGTGTACATGCGTTCCTATTTTTTCCATTTTTGCATTATTTTCTAGATTCAATTTGAATTCCAAGGTTTGCACCAAAGTACATAAGTACATACATGGATACACTTTGGATGTGCATCGTCTTAAAAATTTTCAAGCGACGACACTATATTTTTTAAATGAGTACATGTTTCCACCTATACATAGGTTTTTGCACTACATATTTTATCTCAAATTCGCTCATAAGCCGTAGTGCATCTCAAAAAAAAAACTTTGCTCATATAGGGAGTAGCAACCCACTGATTTTAGAAAAAAAAATATATATAAAACAACGATGTTTATGTTTTAAATCTACCTTTTTCATGTTACTTGTCATGATAAATGCTGAAATGATCTCGAGTAGATGTATTCCTTATATACAAGATTAAAAAAAAAATTGTGCCTGTATGTGACATTTATTTTTGGCTATGCTAAATCGATTGTTATATTCAGAATTAGAACATTTATTTTTAAACATGTTGGAAGCATGTCATTTGTATCTGCAATTTACATCTTCTTCTTCTTCATGTTCAGAACGTTCCTTTGTTGAGAACTTGATATCAAGCAACTCCTCTCCTCCCTTCTCTGGAGGTTACTGGTTAGTAGCCTTTATGGCACATGCATTACAAAAAATAGCGTCTGCGGTCATTTGTTTCGAGTTTTGGTTTTACCGTGTCCGTGTAAAAAAAAGCATAAATGATGTTTTTGGCGCGCTTTTTGTCGGTTAGTGAAAGTGATATTTTTTATGTGTTAGACTGTCTACGACGAGGAACCCATATAGACACACAAATCTAAAATGGATAGCAAGAGACCTAAAATTAGCTTTCAACAGAGTATCTATACTGAAGACCTATTTTGGGTTGTCTGAGAGACACAACCCAAATATGAGTATTCTCTCTCCTGAAAATCCATTTGCAGAAATAATTCTTTTTTGGATCTTGTTGTTGAAGAAAATATCGAATAGGTATGGAACATTTTGCATGTAGCACTACCCAAAGGATGAATGGGTCTTATATTTTAGGTGTTGTTGTTGGAGATAACCTTAGTTCTTTTATGAATCGGCCAATAATCTCTATTTCTATTACATGTCAAGTACTTTCAATCTTAAGTGGCTTGTTTGGTTCCTTAAGTTACTAGACTAAAGTTTAGTCACCTTTTAGTTATCTCTTAGGATTAAAGGGACTAAACTACTTTAGTCATCTTTTAGTCACCATGTTTGATAGTTTAGGGATTAAAAGTGACTAAAAGATTGTGACTAAATTTTAGTTACCCCAAACCAAACAAGCCTAGATTAATTTAAAATAAATCTACTACTTCCATTCTCTTTATAAGGCGCACAACATATTAAGATTCAAACTTCAAAATATTTGACCAATAACTTGACTAACAAATTTTAATTATTATGGCTCCTTTTGGCACAGCTAAGTTTCACCAGTAAAGCTGTTTTTTTTAAATAGTTTCATGGGCAACTTTATAGGTGAGGCTGAGCTGTTTTAGAAAAACTATTTGGCAAAATATCTTCACCAACAGCTTTATACACGGATGAAGAGAGAGAAATGAGGAAGAGAGCTGGGATAAGCTATTTTTTTCAGTTTCATCCCAACTCATGTCTTTGTGAGATGAGGAGAAAAACAGTTTCACCCATAAAGCTATTTTGAAAATGAGTGTTTGACAAATAAAATAGCTCACAACAGCTTATAAAGTTGTTGCTCAAACTTGCTATGATTAGATTTGTAGTTAAATCTACTGTCCAATTACATATGTTTATAAGTATAATAAATAATATAAAATATAAAATAAATAAACATATGATCAAAATATAATTTTAGAAACCGTGTCATGATAGGTTGTGTGTAGCTCTGTGCTTATCGAGGATCCAGAGCACGCGTTTGTCGCGCAGTTCAAGAATGAGTTTACTCGCCATAACACTGACGAGTACACCGTCAACGCATTGATATGTAGTCGTATCATAGTAGGTTTCTAGACTCCTTTATCTATTTTTTTTCTTTTAAAAAAAGCACTCGTATATCCATTTCTACATTGCCCTTGCCCATCACTTGAAACTTTAGAAAGTTGATGGAAGACCTTGCAAAAAGGCTAACTTCGATCAACACACAAACATCCTTAGCGTGTCACTGATCTAAGGCCAATAAGCTTGTGTAATGTTTTGTACAAAATCATGTCCAAGGTGCTAGCAAACCGCCTGAAGAGGGTTTTGCCAGAAATTGTATCACCGAATCAGAGACTCTAGAGTGCTTTCGTGCCAGGGCTTCTGATATCTGCTCATATTTTGATAGCCTATGAACTCACTCGTTATATGAAGAAGAGAGGGAAGGAGGGGTGGGCTGCTATAAAGTTGGACATGAGCAAGGTCTATGATAGAGTCTGAGTGGTCCTTTTTGAAAGAGATGATGCTTAGAATGGGCTTCTGTGAGGAGTGGGTTCAGTTGATGATGCTTTTTTGTGACAACTGTTTTGTACCGGGTGAAAGTTAATGGAAATCTGTCAAGCTCTTTCGTTCCAGAGAGAGGGCTTCATCAAGGAGATCCTCTCTCCCCGTATCTGTTTCTCCTGTGTGCGGAAGGTTTCGATTTGATGCCTTGCTAAATAATGCAGAAACGGCAGGTCTGATCGCAGGAGTGAAGGTCTGCCCAAGGGCGCCAAGTATATCACATCTCCTTTTTTCTGATGATTCTCTTATACTTGTTAAAGCAAATCGGGAGAATGCATTGTAGCTGCAGAGCATATTTGCATTTATATGAGATGATGTATGGACAAACTATAAATAAGGAGAAATCGACGGTTTTATTCAGCAGCAATACGAGGGAGGTGCAGCGTGGGGAGGTGAAAGCCCTGTTCACTTGGGCTTATTTGGCTGATAAACCATGGCTGAAAGTACTGTTGGCTGAATTGGTGTGAGAGAAAAATACTGTTCGTTGACTGAAAAAGTACGGGTTATAAGCCAAACAAACCCAAGCGAATAGGGTGGAAGGCGATACTCCAAATTTCGAAGGAAACAATGAACAACAAAATACCTTGGTTTGCCAGTTCATGTGGGACAGTCCAAGGCTGCAACTTTCAAGTATTTGATGGACAGAATTTGGCAAAGGATTCAGGGTTGGAAGGAGAAAATGTTGTCTAGAGCGGGAAAGGAGATTTTGATTAAAGTTGTAGCACAAGCTATACCAACTTTCGCTATGGGGTGCTTTGATCTCACCAAAAGTTTGTGCGATCAAATAAGCTCAATTATCTGTAGATTTTGGTGGAGTCAACAAGATAATGATCGAGCACAAGATGAACAAGTTGAGTTGGGAGAAGTTGACAAGACCAAAGGAAGGAGGGCTGGGCTTAAGGATATTCATGGTTTCAATATGGCCATGTTGGCCAAGCAAGGGTGGAGGTTGCTGACTTGCTGATGAACCTAGATTCTCTTTGTGCCCAGGTTCTAGCGGCCAAATATTTCCCAGGCGGTGATGTGTTGAGAGCAAAGCCTAAAGAAGGTATGTCTTATACTTGGTGGAGTATTCTTTCGGGGATAGACTTGCTGAAGAAGAGAATAATTTGGAGAGTTGGTGATGGCTCAAATATAAAGATTTGGGAGGATGCTTGGCTACCTAGAGAACATCTGCGAAAAACCCTTCACGCCGAGGGGAGCCAGCCTACTGACCAGGGCTGATGAGCTTCTTGATCCTAGCACGGGCTCGTGGGATGAGGACTTGGTCCGGGGAATATTTTTTTTTTGAGGAAGACGCGGAGATTGTTTTGAGCATACTAGTACATGAAGGAATGGATGATATCCAAGCTTGGCACTATAATAAAAAGCGGTCTGTTCACAGTAAGATCGGTTTACAAGGTTTATATTGAGGAGAAGAAAAGGAGCACGGTGAATGGAGGGGGATCATCTTCATCGGGGCGAGGATGAGCAGCAAGCAATGTTGGAAAAAATTGTGGTAAATGAAATGTCCACGGGAGATGTTACATTTCCTTTGGTGTTTGGGGCATAATAGCTTGGCTTTGAGAATAAAACTAAGAGCAACTCCAGCAGAACCTCACTTCAACCCCATTGCTAAATATGGTTGTCTAAAAAAATAAAAACGCCACCCAAATCCACCTCCACACCCCATCCCTATGGGAGAAATGGGGGGCTCACCCCACGGCCCCCATCCTACGTTGCCTCTCCCACGGTCGTACGGAACTTCTCGGCCCTCGCTCCAATGCGACGGCGGTCTCCGTTCTCCTCCCCCGGCGACCTCCCTTCTCGATGCCCGGCGACGCAGATCCCGCGCGGACGCGGCGCGGACCCCTTCCCGATGGCCGACGGCGCAGGGGCCGTGCGGACGCGGCGGCTCCCCCCTTCCCGATGGCCAGAGGCGCAGGGGCCTGCGTGGATGCGGCAGCTCGTCCCTTCCTAATGGCCGGCGGCGTAGGGACCGCGCGTACGCGGCGGCTCGTCCCTTCCTAATGGCCGGCGGCGTAGGGACCGCGCGTACGCGGCGGCTCGTCCCATCCCGATGGCCGATGGCGCAAGGCCCCCGCGGATGCGGCGTCCTTCCTTTCCGGTGGCCGGCGGTGCAGGGCCTGCATGGATGCGGCGACTCCTCCCTTCCCGGTGGCTCGCGAACGCGGCAACACCTGCTCGCGACTCCCTCCACCTCCCTCCGTCGTGTGGGAGCAACGCTGGCCTGCTCGCCGCCCAGCTCACTCTGCTTGGCCCTGCCCTGTGTGCGGAGAGGAAGAAAGGTTTGACTCAATGACGCATGGGTCCCCATGTTATTGTCTCCTTATATGGATTTTGGGGGGCTTTGTTTGGGGGCAAGCTTGTTCGCTCGCTCGTAAGCGATCGTAAATTTCCAGCCAGGAACAGTGTTTTTCTCTCACACCAAATCAGCCAGCAGTAAATAATCCACGATACGATACGACCTCCCGAGCAGGCTTGCTCGTGTGGAAGAAATTTGTTGGGTTAACAAAAACGAGATTGGGCACCCAAATCTAAATGGGTCATGATTTTGGGGATACTGCTGGAGATGCGGGCACGAAACTAGACACAAAATGCGTTATGTGCAATCGATTGGATGAGGATGGCGGACACTTGTTTTTCAAGTGCAAGCAGGTACGTTGGCTATGGGGCGAACTGCAGATGGAATCCACTAGAGCTGATATGATGTCTGCGGAATCAGTTAAGGAGGTGGAGAAAATTTTGAAGCTTAAAACTGAAATTCAGAGATCAGTGATCATATATTGTTATATCTCTGGTGGGGTGAAAGGTGTGCTGTGCGAGAAGGAGAGAGGCCGAGTACTTTACAGATAGCGCAGATCATTAGAACGTATCCGGAAGAATGCACTTCTCTGGAAAGATGCAGAACAAAACCTGTGAGCAATATGGAGAACTCAATTGTGATGGGGCTTTCAGGGAGCTTGACCGATCTGGTGGCTGGGGGTTTGTAATCCGGAATGATGATGGTGTGCTGATCAGTTCTGGACATGGCAGATTGGGGAAGGTCCTTGAGCCGGCATGCATGCTGAGGTCGTTGCATGCCTGCAAGCCGTCCAGCGAGCAGCTGAATTGGGTATTCAGAGAATTGTTTTGGAGACTGACGCCACTGTAGTGGTTCATGCAGTCAATTCAATTGGTGTTGATCCAAGCATGGCGAAACTTATCAGCTATGGTATAATATTTATCTCACAACAAAACAACATCAACCAGCTTATTAGCGTATTCGCTAGCTGCTGTTGGAGCAGGGCCTTGGTCCATGTGCAGGCTCAGTTCTAGACTGCATTCCAAACTGTATTCAGACTTTGTTGGACAATGATTTGGCCGCTGTTCCTGAGTAATGAAGTTCTACTTCCATGTTAAAAAAAAACCTTAGCCCTGGTAACGACAATGATTTGGCAGCTGTTTCTGAGTAATGAAGTTCTTCCATGTCAAAAAAAACCCGACGCGTAAGTATGATGACATCAAATGTTCACAAACCAGTCGTTAATACTATCCTTATATACCCCGATCAATACAAGCAAAGGCAACTGAGGCAGATTATGAGCCATGTTTCAGCAAATCATTGGCCAAAATAAAACAGGAACAGCTTAATAGCAACAGAGCTTAAGTCAAAAACCAACCACAAGATTAAACATCTCCAAACATAGCAGCTAAGTATAGGCTAATAACACCACAAGATAAAATGATAACCATCCATGACGCAGAGTCAGCGCAGGAGACTGAGCATCAGGTCACGCAGCTAAGTACTCATGATACGAACATGTTTATGAAAACTAGATAATATCATATTGGGTAATGCTACTTGTGCATCCTCACTCCTCATCCTCATCACCACCATCGCCGCCACCACCACTTGCCTTCTTCTGGTTCTTTCTCTTCACCCTGCCTGCGGGGCCCCCACCGAACGGGCTTGACAGTGAAAAGTCAATGTGCTTCTCAGACTCCACCCTCACCATGAATGATGGGACATTGACAATTTGCCTACCAACCCTGCAAGGTTCCACAAACAGAAATTTCATTCAAGGAACAGTTTGAAAGAAACATTGACATCCGCTTTAACATCACAGTTTAGAAATATTCAGGACAGCTAACCATGCTAATCTAATCTATACAAGATAATACATTCAAAAAAGTTATATCACTAGTACTTTGAAGTTTCAGAAACAGCTTAAGAGAAACACAGATAAAAGGGCGTACCCAGTGCAGAGAGCTCCCGCTCTGTGCGGGGTCTGGGGAAGGGTGTTAGTGGCAAGCCTTACCCTCGCCTATGCAATGCGAGGAGACCGCGACTCGAACCCGGGACCTTCCGGTCACAGGCGGTAAGACTCTACCGCTTGCACCAGGCCCGCCCTTCTAAGAGAAACATAGATATAGGCTTCAAAAACTATTGTTCTAATCATTGAGTGAAATGAGAGTACAAAATCATTATAAACCAAAGAAAACATTCAGGGGACAGCCAATGATGCAATGAACTTAAAAGATAAGCTAAAACTATGTGCTGTTTTGAGAAAGATAATCCATAGGCAATATAATCCAGTACTGAATTGGCACAAGCATTTACAGAGGCAAGCAGGGAACAAAGAAATCATGAAATGACATGCAAGATATGTGAGTAATCACTGGCAACCATTTATTAGACATAACCCAGTATCATTGCTACTTCCTACTCATATATATATATATTAAAAGGGCAAAACAGGTTTCAGAGATTTTTTTTGCATCAAAAGAGTACTGTTGAGATAACTTGCATATTCTTATCATCAGGCCCTTCCACTGAAAACCTGGTTTTCAGATAAACACTACCAAAAAGAATTTTATTACAAGCAGACACGTAAGCATACCTGATGTGACGCTGCTTGATCAAGACACGAGCATGGTGAATGGACTTGGCCATGCCAGCCTTGAAGACAAGTGTTTGAAGGCGCCTTGCAAGGAAGTTCTCAGCAGTAAGGGCAAGGACATAATCAAGCTTGTTCTGACCCTCAGCGAGCAGCCCATAGCGGTTCATGCGGCGGAGAAGCGCCTCACCCTCAAAGATACGGCGGGGATTCTTCTCATCAAGGGTGAGCAAGTGCCTTGCAGCATTACGGATCCTGCTCAGTGCATACTGGACCCTCCAGAGCTCACGCTTGCACCTCAGCCCATACTCACCGACCAGCTTCAGTTCAGCGTCAAGACGCTCCTTCTCATAAGGACGCCTTGGTTTCTTGAATGTTTTACCATCTGCATAAAGAAGCCGTTCACCATAAACATAACTAGGGATATTCATGAAACATATGAAAAAGCTTAAGGGGAAAAAACTAGAAATAAATGGACAGCTAGTTGCCAGATATCCTTTTCAACCACAATGAACAGATTAAAGAGCACTAAGTAACCATTTGAGAAACAAGCCAGAAAATGCACAAATAAGCAATTTTAATTACAAAATGGAACATGATATTGAACAAATATCAAGTTCCATGGTGAACTAACATAGAATGCTTAATTTTGGCAGTTACATATGACAGCAGCATGGACCATACTAAAGAATCAGGCGACACAACCCCAATAATTTATTTGTTGAACAAACACCACCGGGTGCCAAAAACCTATAGACAATAGTGATAGAAATTTCTGAAGGGTTTACACAAGCCTAGCAGGAACCCTGGTGATGTACACAAACCAAACAGTTCATATACCATTTTTACTCCACATGGGCAAACAAGAAAATTGGACTCGCTCATCTCATTCAAATTTACTGCACATAGGAAAACAAGAGAATTGGACTCCCTCATCTCAGACAAAGCTAGCCACCACTTATAATCACTTTCCACGAATCAGGTCCAGAGCAACGCCTTGCGCTCTACAAATCTCAGATCAGATCGACTGACACCAAGAGCAGTGGACACGCTATATCCACCGAGTTCCGCCTCGCCTCGCAAACCACGGCGCAGGTAGGAACTCAAACCGAGACAAAACCATAGGTGCTCCAAACGGCAACCTTCAGCAAGCTCTACCAAGGTCAGGTAGAGCCAACTAGCCAAGAACTCGACGAAATAGGCCTATGCGCCCCCAGTTGGGCACCAGATCACGGCGCCCCCGCAACGAAAATGAAACGGGAACGAAGCGCAACGAACAAAGAGGAGTAGGGGAGGAGATCATCGGCGCGGGCTTACAGTTGCGATAGAAGTTCACGTGCACCATGGCTGGTGCTCCTCTCCCTCCCTCGCGCCCTCGCCTTCGCCTCCTCTTGCTCCGCCGCCGCCGCTTCTGTGAGGGGTTGCTGGGAGTGGTGCTAGGTCGCGAGGGCAGCGTTTATATACCACCCAAAACCCTAGTGGGCCGAACAAGTTACATGGCACTACGGGCTCCATGGGCCGGGCCCAATCGACAGCGCAAGCCTGATTTAACAGCCCAGATGGTCCCTATCCTAGTCGCACGCGAATCTCGAGGCAAGCCTCGGTGTCAGATGGTTCCATGTTGCTATTGGCTAATCACATTAGTGTCGCTATAATCGCCAGCAGTTCTCAGATGAAAAAGGAAACAAAACGCGAACAGCTAGAAGTTGTCCAAGCTGTGTAAGAGACTTGAATAGGTGTGAGCACAAAATACATAGAGTTCTACAAAGCTAAGTGTCCTTCGAAATAATAAGATTGCAAAAACAAAAAGCTAAGTGTCCAGTGCAAAATGTTGCTAGCAGCTTGTTCTTCCTTGCGAGTCTCCCAGCAGCACCCATGGCGGCGGCATGCTTGTCGTTGGGCTCAGCTTAATTGTGTCCAAGACTGAGCTCAGGGGCATCGTCCCAGTTCTCTTCGTGTAGATGACAACAGTGCTGAGATCATTGGATCAGCGTGCAAAGCATGGCTCGCTGAAGCCCAGCGGCCACTGACACCAAAGATCCAAGCACCACCGTCCACCGGTCACCACTGCCTCCTTGATGCCGTCAATTTGCGTCCACGCCAAGTTTTCTGCGGCAACAAGACTAATCGACTGCGGCCATTATGTTATCGTCTGGAGTTTCAGTGGATAGGGGAAGCTTCGCTGCTCCAGGATGTTCAGCTCTGCTCTGCATGGACTCATGGGAAACCCTGCTCTTGCACGGCATCAGGCCATGGAAAATCCCGCACATTGGTTGCTCAGCATATTGCCAAACTTGTTCGATTGCCAGCCCATGCCGCCATTGACGCGGATCATCTCACAGAGGAGGTAGATCTGATACCAAACTTGGATATGGTGTGCTCCATCTTGCAACCGAAAAGAAGGCCTTGACTAGCAATGGAGTACCTGGAAAGAGAGACATCGCTATGTAATTTCCACATGTTTAAAATGTCTGAACATTTTAGAGAGAACCATGATGTCCTAACCATGCTCTTGCTATGTAAAGTTCTGTTGCAGAGCATCTGCTTACAGCAACAGAAAACAATATTCCACTAGTTCGATGTCACAAATGTAATGCTGCAAACAAAAGATATAGAGGAAAAAAAGTAAAGTTACCAGAAGTTTGAATGCATCTATCAGAGACTGAACTCAAGAAATAATCATGTTTGTTGTGCCAAAATTTCTTCTATTTAGACCTCAATAGTTGTGCCAAGATAAAATCAAGAAATCCGAAGCACTGAGTGCCAGTCCCTATTTATCAATCTCTCTACAATGTTGTAGATCACTAGAACGCCTAGAGGAGGGGGGTTAATAGGCCTGTAAAAATTCAACTTAAACCGAAGTCAAATTCACCCGCGGCACTGTCGTTCTGTGAGCGCGGCACTACCGCACCTGCAGGAGAGATTAGTTCACAGTTCAAAATCTACCCAACGAAATTTAGATTGGGTAAATTTCTTAACTTCCTACAGAGTAGTAGATCACAGATCGACAGCTAAAAGTGGTGGGAACACCACACACAAGTAGATCGATCTCAAACTCTAGAGATCACCTCAACAACAACAAGAACACAAGTGTAGCAACACAAACACAAGATGATACAATGATTTATCCCGTGGTTCAGCTCGCCACCAAGGCTTGTCTATGTCCACGTTGTTGAGGTATACCACTAAGTCTTAGAGATTTGCAACCCTACCTCGTTCTCAAGTCAAGAGAGTGAACTCTTGAGACGAGGAGTGATTTTAATCGCTGCAAGAGGTGGTTACAAACCTCCCGGTGCTGCCACAAACTTGGCAAGCTCACCGGGCGACGCTCTAGCTGGCTAGGAGTCGAGCTCAAAGTGTAACAAACACAACCGCCTGCTAAGACGTGAACCAAGTGCTCTTTAAAGTTTAGGAATCAATGGAGCTACTCTCTATTCGAGTTTTGGACCCTTTTTCCTCAAGCATTGATGGGGAAATTAATAGATTTGCTTGGGGCTTCAGGTCAATAATGGAGTGAGAGAGAGCTCCTGCTCTATTTTGGTGTGCTGAAGTGAGGAAGAAGAGAGCTGGTTGGTTACCGTTGGAAAGGAAGGGAAAAGGTATATATACCCCCCAGCCCCCAACGGTCACTTTAAATCGCAGATAGCCGTTGGCGAGGAAAGAAAAAGGTATATATACCCCCAGCCCTCAACGGACACTGCACCCAAGAGGTCGGGCGAGACAAGGACGCGACCAAAGGGTCGGGCAAGCGGCCGGGCAAGCCGGAGCCCGCGACCATGGCGTCGGGCAAGTTAGAGCTCGCACCCAAGGGGTCGGGCGAGTCAGAGCTCGCACCATGCAAAACAACAAGGGTAATAGTGAAGTGCAGACTGTCTTGGCTGTGAATCTAAGGATGCTTGTGGTTGTTTGAGCACTTGGTAGTACATATTAGCTTAAGCATTGTGCCCCCTTTATAGTATGGCTTTTCCTATACTCAAATTCAATATATAAAAGAATTTAAACCTCCGTTGAGTTTGAAGCCAACTACATTTGTAATTGGGGACTCCTCCGTTCCGTGTAGCATCCTCAAATATAAATTCCCTGCTTGTCATCTTGATAAATCTCATTAGTTCTTTAACTGCGTTGTCATTATCGCCAAAACCCACAATTAAGGCTTGATTGCACTTCCAAATGTTTTAGTGGAAGAACAAGCGGCCTTTCTGCTGATCTGCTCACTCAGATGATAAAATATTTTCTGCAATGTAGCTTTATTTTGGAAACTTAGGGGGTGTTTGGTTCCTGGGACTAATTTTTAAGTCCCTGTCACATCGGATGTTTGGACACTAATTTGGAGTATTAAACATAGACTAATTATAAAACTAATTGCACATATAGAGATTAATTTACGAGACGAATCTATTAAGCCTAATTAGTCCATGATTTGACAATGTGGTGCTACAGTAAACATGTGCTAATGATGGATTAATTATGCTTAATAGATTCGTCTCGCAAATTAGTCTCCATCTGTACAATTAGTTTTATAATTAACTCATGTTTAGTTCTCCAAATTAGTATTCGAACGTCCGATGTGACAGGGACTTCCCTGGATCCAAACAAGTAAGAATGTGCAGTTCTGACATAAATTAGGCACAATAAATACAATTATATCACAGCATCATACCTTGACTTGGTTTTGTTCTTCTGTGTCATGGATTCTGCAGAATACCACGATTTGCCACATTTTGAAGTACATTGCATTGTGTCTTCAGTCATTATGAAATGAAACCATCCTTGATGCAGCTGCTCCCAGAAGTTTACATTTCAAATCACAGCCTTCAACATCTCAGACTCCTACTTGTTAAAATTGACAGATACAAATTTCTTTGTACACCCTGACACTGCATATGGAGGCATCCAACATAAGAAATGATCACCTCTAGTCTCTAGACTGCTTTACAGCAGAAGACCAAACTTAAGTCAGTTGCAGATATAGATGCTCAAGGATACTGTAAATCTCATCGGAATTAGGGTGGCTGGACTCCCCCATCAAGAACTCATGAACAACATTTTCCACTTCAAGCCAACTGCACCCTGCCATTTTCTCAATTCCCTTTCCTCTCATTGATTGCCACACAGTCTCGACAAAATCCCATTGCTGACCACAAGCCAATGTGTTGGCAAGGAGTACATAGGTTCCAGGATTCCCAGGTTCAATAGCAATGAGTTCTCTCGCCGCAACCTTACCAACTTTAACATTGCAATGCTTCCTGCAGGCATTGATCAAGGCTCCCCAGACACCTGCATGCGGTTTCATTGGCATTGACCGTGCTAATTGGTATGCTTCCTCAATGAGTCCAGCTCGGCCATAGAGATCCACCATGCACGCATAGTGATCCGGGGATTGCTCAATTGCATAATTTGTTCTCATAGATTCAAAGTAGAACTTTCCATCATGAACTAGTCCAGCATGAGCACAAGCTGACAAAACGCCAAGAAAAGTGACCGCATCTGGCTGCAACCCTTCCTTAGCCATCTCATTAAAGATCAGAAGTGCATCCCTGCCATGTCCATGGTGTGCAAAAGCACAGATCATCACATTGTAAGACACTGTGTCCTTTAGACATGTCTCAACAAACAACAAATGAGCTTGGCTGACGCTACCACATTTAGCATACATGTCGATCAACGAATTCAGAACATGGAAGTTCATTTCGACACAGCCTTTCCTCAAAATCCCATGCACCTGACTTGCAACTGACAGAGAACCAAGCTGTGCACAGGCGGACATCAGCACAGCCATCGTCGCGGGATCAGGTTGGAACCTTGCGAGGCGCATCCCATTGAACACTGCAAGCGCATCAGCCAGGGCCCCTCCTGCGAGCATGCGGCAATCACCATGTTCCAGCTGTTCACATTCCTCTCCGGCATCTCTTCAAACAACTCCCTTGCCACACCTGCTTCCCCCTGCCGCAAGTACCCCATCATCAGCGTGTTCCAAGAGATTGGGTCCCTTTCCACCATCCTGTCAAACACAACCCGCCCAGCCTCCACATCCCCTGCCCTGACGTAGCACGCCACCATGGTATTCCCCAGCACCACGCTTGCGGTAGGCATTTCGTCGAACACCCTCCTCGCATCCGCTACCCGGCCAAGGTTGCCGTACATGTCAACCAACGCGGCGGCCACGTGCGCAGCGCGTCCGAGTCCGGCATTGACCAAGAACCCGTGCACCTGGATCCCCACTCGAACGGCCCGCAGCGCCGAGCAGCACCTGACCACGGAGCTCGCCGTGAAGGCGTTCGGGCGAGGGACGCCGCGCCGGAGCATGAGCCGGAACAGCGCGAGCGCCTGCTCAGCCGCCGACGGCGAGGACGAGGCGTGCCTGGCGTAAGCGGCGATGGTGGCGGTCCAGAGGTAGACGTTCTCGGAGGCGGCGGGGACGGCGCTGTCGAAGACGGCGCGGGCGTGGCGCGGAGAATGGGACGAGGCTATGAGGGCGACGGCGGCGCGGGCGGGGAGAGGGAGGCCCCGGACGAGGAGCTGCGCTTGGAGCTGCCTCGCCGCCGCCGGGGTCGTCGCGCGGAGGGCGAGGCCGGCCAGGAGTGCGCCGGCGTGCAGACGGGCGCTAGGTGGCGACGGCACCGCGTTGCTACCGTGGTGCATTGGTGTTGCTAATGAACTGCTCCTGGATTCACATAATCAAAATGCTAAAATTCAATTGCTTTAAACGATCTTACAATTGATCAACTTATACAAAGGCCTACTCAATCCGTCCCAAAATAAATGATATTTTTTACTTCTAGTATGACGATTTGTCTTATTCAATTTTTTTTATAAATATTATTTATTTTGTTATGACTTATTTTATCATTAGAGATGCTTTAATAATGACTTATTTATTTTTATTATTTAAACAAGAAGTTTTAAAATAAAAAAACGTCACTTACTTTAGGACGGAGGGTAACTATTGTCTTTCCTATTGTAATTTTATAACCTTCCTCAACTATATTTCCAGTCTCTTTAACAGGCCATGATTTGGGAGTCTGCTTCTAGTACTGTTCAGACCAAAAGCTTAGCACCCAGCTGGGCAGCTGTGTGGTCATTGCCTGCCAAGAATACTGCGTGCCACACTCAAGAGGCTGAGTTGCAAAACTAGATTAGTAAATCTAACAGAAGTGTGGCAAAGATTAAAAATCATGAGCAACTTATATACTATTATGAAGATGAGCGATGGCTACACGATACACATGTTTCTAATTCTCCAGTATATTATGATCAGACTCAGAGCCCGCATATGGTACAACTCAGCAACATGAGTGGGATTCACACTTCAAGGCAAAATGAACACAAGTCCACAACAACAATAATGGCATCAAAACTAAGCAACACAAATTACAAATTTCATAAGCCTTTGTGAAGACCAACACCAGTATCTCGCCGGCCTCACTATGAAATGAATGGATTTGTAACACAATTATGATACATGGAATACTATTGTGCTCGTTTCTCCATGTTGGCAGCAACCATCCTTCGGTTATATCTGGTGTAGCTTCGCTCCAAGGTGAGCGCCTATGTCCATCCAATACAAATGAGCAAAAACATGCTTGGCCTAGTTGTCTCCCACTCATTTGAACAGGCTGAATCCCAGGCCCCCAATATACAGAACAGTATACCTCTTGATGCTCTCCTATCCTATGACCTTCCTGATGACATGCCAGATGTGGCATGTATCTCCAAGGAGTGCTCCGGTATGTAAGCAAGGCCTGCAGGGCAGCAATCACTTCTCAATTCTTAAAAGGATAAAAAATATATATATGACATAACAACCAAAGCACTGAATGTATTTGGTAGTCTAAATCCACTGCATTAATATTCCCAAGTCACTTCAAGCCAGGATGACGCAAATAACAAACTCCTTTCTTAAAATTGACAATCTGTGTCCACTCTATGTCTAGCTGCTAAAGTACCACTTGCTGTGTTGGTAACAGTCTACATCTAGCTGCCAAATCAGCACTTCTTTTGCAGATTTGTTTTTTAAATGAAAATATTACCTTTCTCCCTTGCGGTTATTTGCAGCGTATCAAGTGTGATAATTCCATCTGTTAATGGAAGCAGCTCAAGTTTGACAGTGGTGCTTGAACGGGGAGGAACACACCTGTTAGACACATTCACCACAACCAAATGTCATTCTTCAATGTTTTGGAATATAGGTAGCTCAGTTGTGAGTTGACTCTTTTAAGTAAGTGAAAACAGGTAAGGGTCAATACCCTAGGGGCACTGCACTTTGCAACCACAGATGAGTACAGCCTGAAGCATTACTCATTCTATTTCCTCCATTATCACCTTCTTTTGGAGATGTAGCTAGGACAGAATTCAATCTTCCAAAGCCAATTCCATGTTTTCCCAGCCCAGATCTTTTTGCTGACTCATTAACACCATCAAAAGAACCATTTGGGGTGGTTGGGGCTGAGATTAAGGATACAACTGAAGAAGAACCAGATGCTTCAGGAGCAAGGACATTTAATGTAAGGTTTTCGGATGTCATATTAGTAGCTTCGAGTGTTAGTATCTGCAGGAAATGATATATCATTATCATAGTGATAAATTGGAGAATTTCCATAAAATAAGTGAGGAGATACTGCAATAACCTGCACGGGGAGTTGAGGAACTCGAGCACCAAGACTAGGATTTCGTAAAGACAGTTCGCATGATACAGAGATCATAAGATCGCTGGCTGCAGAGGGTCGCCAGCTTGTTGCTTGCTTGAAAAAAAGTTTAGATTCTACAAAGATAAAAGGGCTAATCAGAAAAATCCACTCCATTCCTGTTTTGAAGAATCTATTTGTTTTATCAATAGCTTACCTGTGTAATTGCAGCGATAAGATACCAGTACAGCATATTGGTCGCTTAGATCAGCATATGGCTCACCAACCTTTGGTGTATGAGTATTTAAAGTAGCACCGGTCATCGTTGGGAGTGACAAGGCCGGAGGTGCATAACCACTGGTCTTCCGTTCCCTTGAGGACATAGTTGCTGGCTTGAGAATAAAAGAGTGCTCCTCGCCCCTCCTAGAAAGATAAGAAATAATGTAGAATGCTTAAAACAATTGTCACACACTTTATTACAAGCACACGACAAATAAAGTGAATCTTGGATACGGAAACAACATTTGTGGACTTTGTTCCCTCCACCATTGAAGAAACCACAATTCAGCACCACCATACGAAGTTAATTTTTGAGTTCTTAAAAGCAGAACAGTGGAAATTTAGGGAATGAAGTGTGTGTGTGTTGTGGGGGGGGGTATCAATTATGGTCCCTGAAACATGTTGGTATATTTTATGTGCTTATTTTGTATCTTAAGCTGCTAGCTTTGGCATTTTCCAAGGGGAATAAAATTTCTTCTGCTTGTATTTTCCGCTCTTTTTGTTTAATAAAAAGTTTACAGTGGGGGCCTCCCCTGCTGTATTTTCCGCTCAAATTTCTTCTGCTTGTAATCATGTTGTGCTTGAACTTTACATAAAGCTGTAATAGCAGGTAGATCATGAGCAGAACCAATTAGAAAACTTGCATATACCTGAGTGCTAGATTTGGTAAGCTGTGACCATGTCCAACCTCAATACTAGCAATTGGTAATGACAAAGGAGCACCTCCTTTGGATGCCTCCTCAAATACAATAGTAATTGCGTCAATGAATACAACTATATCTTTCGCATGAGTAGGAGCAATATTCTGCAACAGGAATTCATGATATAAACATTATCTTTGGAACATTAGTTCACAAAATGAAAAATGAATAGATGTTTTGATATATTCCACACACCTTTACTGTGACGCAGAGAAGATTCTCCACAGTACATTTTGCAGCAAAAGAATGAACCTCAATGGGTTGAATGATTTCAACTTTTCTCCTCCATCTTTTCCCTGGTAGATACACGCCTTCTAAACCACAACGTACAGAATACCGTTCAGGTTCTAAAGGAACTCCTCTAAACGAAAGCTGCCCATCATTTATAATGTCTGGGGTTTTTGCAGGTTTTTCAGGCATAAATTCTTGACTTTCAGATATTGGTGGTGGTCTTATATTATTCGGTGTCTGAACAGAAGAGGCTGAAGGCATGGAGTAACTTCTGAAGTTGAATATTTGAGAACCAGAAGCAGAATAAGATTGCTTGTGTGATACACTTGGATTGAGAGTAGGGGGTGCCAAAGAACGAGGCGGTAATGTGCGATCTAAAGGGAGCAACCAACTAAGCAGCTCCTGACATGGGTCATTATTACTGTCAGAAAGTCCATCCACAAGATTCTGAGGCATACAATTGTTCGATATACTTTTCTCAAACTGAAGGACTTCAAGCACAGGATCTTCCAATTTGTTAACGCCAACATTCACTTGCAAAACAACCTGCATCCTTCCACCAGAAAACATCATTGCTAAATCAGCATGCATTTAAACCAACGAGAATTACAACAAAAAAACATAGCCAAATAGTAACACCACTAACTTCTTATACACGTTTATTTTTTATTTAAAAAATCATTCTTTTCTCTGCATCTAATATATTAATGTATTACTCCATAGGGGTATGTAGTAGCATAGAAGGATTCACATAGATTTTACAAAAATGACTTAATTAATTGAGAAATTTGAGAAAACTAAAGGAAGGTATAAGTTTCTAAAACAATCACAAAACTACAAGAATCAATTTAACAAAAGTACACTTCTATTGGCATTCTATATTGCTAAACTAACATTTTTAATAAAATTGCAAACTGAACTTCTATTACAATACTGTATTGCATACTACATAACTACACATTTCATGTTGTTTCACATATCACAGAACTACACGTTTAATTTTTAAGCCCAAACAAAAATGTAGTTTCACGATATGGAATACCAATATGAAGTGAAAAAAGTACACTGCTTTGAATTAATTCTAAGAAGTGTAGTTTTGTGATGCATGAGAAGTGTTGTGTAGTTTTGCAAAATTTATTCTACCTACAGTGTAGTTTTCTGAAATTTACTCTAATTAGTTTATAGACTGCACTTTCAAAGTTCATGGACCTAGGTGACACACAGGCAAAAGTTAATGGACCTATGGTGCATTTAACTCTTTATAGAAGGCAATGTGGTATTTAAAAGTTTCCAGAACACATCAGTAAGATTGATCAGTGCTGCTAAATTGCTAAAACTGATTAAATGTGCCATTCCAGTCTACAATAGCATCAGGTGGCAAGTTCTTTACATGTTTGCCCTTATTAAGTGGGAAGATATTTATACTTCCCACCATTTAGTAAAGCCATTTAAAGGAAATGTTGCCTAAAGAAATCAAAATGACAAGTGTAAAAATATAAATTAACTTGGGTGATTGACAATTGACATTGAATAACACTTGACAACATTGAGTTAGTAGCAGATTTAAGTCAATTTCCAGTAGGTGCCTGCTGCTTGGCTAAGCTTAGGTTGGAGCACAAAACTTGCAGTTATTTATGCAATGCCCATCAATGTCTAGTGGCCACTGGTCATGCAGTACAAGAAGTTGTAGTATACAATGTCACACAGTAATTAAAAAGAACCCTTCAAAACATACCACTATGTCTCCGTTCTGCAGAGAATAACACTTGACAACATCTCGAGCGACTCCCCCAGATGTGCTACCATCAAAAATCCCTTTATCAGAAATGGTATTGTAAACATTACTCTTTGAGCTCTTACTATTTCCCTGGTTATCTGATCGTTCATCAGCCGTCGTAGCTGAAGTTACTCTTTTCTTGGACCAGAGAGGCTCATCTGACTCCGCAATCCGGACAAAAAAATTGGATTCCCTAAATCTTCGCAACACATGTTCGATCTGCTGCTTATGGTACTCCATCTGAAGGAGAGATCGAGTCTCCAAAATATCATGTTCTGAAGGAGAAGCTTCACCATTGAGTTCAACATCCTGATAGCCACTTTCTCCAGCTGCTCCATTATCATGACCATTTGCACTGACAGGGCTAGGTTTATTTGTAGAGTTTTGCAAAGAATTTCCATTCTTTGACATCACTGCAGCAATTCTAAAGGGGGATATAACCTGTACATCTTGCTTAGAAGCTGACAGGCACACCAGTATATGAACCTGCTCGCCTGATAACTGAACCAAGTCAATTCCAGAAAATATGTAATAACTAAGATGCAATAGAACCAGAAACTTGTACTAAAGTCACAAGGAAAACACATTTACCAGGGAAAAGGAAGGAACGGTCCAGAGTCTGCAACTGAACCATTTCTGATATGTCATTCAAACTTTCAGGAAGTGCCTCTGTAAGAAAATTGTAGATGTTACTAACTCGCTGAGATGTTAAGATGGTTTTACTAGCATGAAGAAGCTACCAGTAGCATGTCACAAGGAAAACAAATTATTGGACTTAGCAGGTAACTGTTAGGGTTACACTTCCACACTGAAAACAATTAATGGTCAATTAGTTAGTAGTAAAGGAAAAAAAAAAGCTATATAACCTTACTTATGCAATGCAGATCAAGGATGGAGATAAGGACTAAGGAGTGATCACTTGGCTAATGAAAGATAAGTTAAGTCTGATTAACAAAAAGCATCGGTGTGTTTATGCCTTTAGGATATATAACAAAAAACGAAACAAGCAAGTCAAAGGTACCGAACTGCATGGAATTGTTATCCATCCTTCATCCTCCGCGACATCGGCATGTGTCCCCAGTGGGAATAGGCTTTTCGAATCTAGAGATGAAGGATCCCCACTGATATCCCTAGACCCATTATTAGCAGCACCATCTTCGCTGTGGGTGGAGGAGGGCTGGTATGAATCGTCCGCGATGAGACCCTCCAGTGTCGTAGTCAGCTTTTGTAAGGCATCCCTGTGCTGATCTTGCTCTGAAATTCTTGGAAGCTCAGGTGCTGCAGGCTGCGTAGTTCGGTAGAGGAAATTCATTGAGCGACACTACTCGAGTTAGTTCCTGCAGAGCAAATAACAGCAGAAGGGTAAACAGACAGATCCACACCTTGATCTAGTAATTTGCAGTTTAGCATCACATAATAAAAAAAAAGAGAGGGCATTTTTAAGGCAGCATTTCAAGTCCAGTAGGACTAGGCGCTAAATGGATCATGGATTGGACTACATCAGAATGGCAACACAAGGCAGCAGCACCAAACCCACAAGTAACTGGATCTGAATGGAGATATGGTGAAATTGAGAGCAAAACCAAGCCCCGGGTTCACTAGTGCATCTGCCAATTTGTGTTTTATGCTGAAGAAGAAAATGGTTTTGCAACCACCATCCGTGTTACGTTCTTGAACTGAACTGAAATTAAACTGAACTCATGTGGGCAAATCCAAAGAAGATTATGCTACAGCTTAGCCGTGGCCAATTGCATCAACGGTTTCTGGCTTCTGTGATGCTTGAAGGTCGAATTATACATCGTAAGTGGCTGAATCAGAAAAATCAAATCTCCATCCATTTCACTGAGCCGAATCACGGAAAAGATCAAAGAAAGCTGGCACTGTTGCGGGAACTATCTATACAGAAAGGAACCGCTGCTACACTGGGATTAGCACAAGCATACCCGCGAGCGTGGGAGGACGGGAGGAGGGCGCCGATCTCTGAGCGCCCAGCGAAGGGAACTGACGGGTGCAGGCGACGGGCGAGGGAGGAGGATCACCGGAGATGACCAGAGCAGACCTCGCCTGGACGCGGATCTCCGCCCCCAACTAGACGGAGAGACGCGGAGGTGGGGATCCGGCAAGAGGGAGGGGTACGGGTTGTCACGGTGAAATTTTTTATATTTTTAACACTTTTACAAAACTATTTTTAAAACTGAAACTCTTTATTTTTTTTTCAAATCTAACATTTTTTTATCGTGCCTATTCGCATGACGCGGCGAATTCAATCTGCTGCGTCATGCATGGGCGCGGCGAGGCTGCCAACGTGGCAGCGATCAGGGCCGCTGACCGGTGACGTGGCCCAGCTTCACCACGCCACAGATCACGGCGCGTCGGGACTGCCGCGCCACGCATCACGGCGCAGCAGACCCTTGTACAGGCCTACCGTCCGGCCTTGCTTCCCTTTCTCTCTCTCACTCGGCCCGTTTGAAGCAGAGCCGCCACCGCGCCACGCACGCTCGCCGCGCCCGCCACCGCCCTCACCACCGCGCCACGCACGTCGGTCGCCCGCCGCGCCCGCCGCCCGCTGTGCCCGCACATCGGCCACGCCACGCACGTTGGCCGCCCGCCGCCCACGCACACCGCCGCGCCACGCACGTCGGCCGCCCGCCGTGCCCGCCGGCGGCCCCCCGCCCACGCACGCCGGCCGCCCACCGCGCCCACCACTGCCCTCACTACCGCGCCGTCGCCCTCACTGCCGCACCGCCGCTGTACACCACTCCCAACTGTCACGCGCCCCTCCCTCTATCCCGCATCCACCCGCCGCCGCCGCCGAGGCCAGCGCCCCGAGCCTCCCCCCGCGACCACCCGTCTCCCGACCTGGTCTAGCGCGTCGTCGCCGCAAGGATGAGCGCACGCTGCTGCCGTGAGGACGAGCACCGTCGCCGCGAGGACGAGAGCACGCTGCTGCCACGAGATACTCCCACTTGTGTATTTGTTGATTGAATCGACATTGTTGTTACTTAGGGTTAAGATGTAAAATTAGTTTGAATGATTAGTTAGTATAGTAAGTTAGTACAATAAGTAAAGTTAGTATAGTTTGTAAAGTATAGTTAGTATAGTTAGTAAAGTTAGTTAGTTTAGTTAGTATAGGCAGTATAGTAAGTTAGTAAAGTTAGTTTAGTTAGTACATTTAGTGAGTCTAGTTAGTTATTGTATTTAGTATAATTAGTTGTTGTAGTTAGTCTTGTATATGTGTTAATATTAGATTAGTTAGTATAGTTATAGTTAGAATATGTATTAATATTACTATGGACAGTACGTACGACGATTTCGATGACTTGATGAAGTTTCTTAAAATGCTTTTGTAGATGGATTGTTGTGTTAGAGTTTTTTTACGGAGGAAGTGCTAGGAGAGAAGATGGTATGTTTGAGGATATAGAAGAAGAATTAGAATAGTTTGATGAACCTCCTAGCTTCAACGACATTTGTGTCCGTTTGAATGCAAAGTTTGATGGTGATTTCACACTAAAGGGGAGGTTTGATACTGGGAAGACTAGGGCACACTATGTCCTGATGCCCTTGCGTGACCCTACTCACTGGTCCCGCTACAATAAGGTGCTCTAATATTCCAATGTGCCCATGGCTGAGGTGATGGTGGAGAATGGGTACAGGATGCAGGTTGTCTTAGACGGCCATCCATTGACGGTGTTGGAGGCAGTGAGTAAGAATTAGGGGTCAAAGGGGAAGCAACTCAGGTTAACATAGATTTGGATGGTCAGTTGACGCAGGAGCAGTTTCATTCAAGTCAAGTAGGTTGTATAAGTAATGACTTCGATGTGAACGAGTTTGAACTGAAGAGGAGGAGCAGGACGAGGAGGACAGGATCAGTGATTTAGTTAGTAGTGATTTGGACGATTCAGATGATGACCAAGGAGACAGACATGCTATGCCCACATCAGTTGATGCCATGCCAGTACCTATTCATGGTATGCCATTACCAGTACCAACTGAGGTTTTGCATGTTATCCAGGCTCAGGGTAGACTAGTCATAGATTTGTCAGCAGATGATACCCCTATGATTCATGGGGCAGAATTAGCGAAGCGCAGCAGGTATGTTCCACCACCACCTTACACAGCGACTGAGCTTGAGTAACTAAGGTCGATGAACGTACCTTTCAAGGGCATTCTAAACTATAGGGATGTCAGCACGATGGATATGGCAGTTTGTGACACTGGTCTCTGGATATGTAGGAAATCATTGTATGACCATGAGAAAGAAATCCTTAGGAAGGGGATAATATTCAATACAATGTTAGAGATGAAGCTCTTCCTTTAGGACTATGTTGTATATCATCATAGGTCGTACAACATCACTCATTTGGACTAGGAGTTGAGGTACCACGTGATATGCAAAAACAGTTGTATGTGGAGGTTAAATGCATGAAAGAGGCAGAGTGATGGCAAGTGGAGGATAAGTAAAGTGGTCGAACCCCACACTTGCCTAACAAATAGGGGAAAGGAAAATCATCAGCAGCTCACTGTACGTTACCTTGCCCGTCGTATATTGGGGCTCGTTGATGACAATAACGACATTTTTGTGTCTTCTTTACAACAGTCCATATCTAAATTCGTTAAGTATGATGTGAAGTACGGAAAGGCTTGGTGTGCTAAGCAAATTGCCCTGGCGATTCGTTGGGGTAGTTGGGAGGAAGCGTACAACAGGGTGCCTCGCATCTTATGTGTAATGCATTACTACAACCCTAGCTTGAAATGGTTTGTGGACACCAGAGGGATGTATTTTTGGGACCCGTTGAGGCATGTCCTCTATCGTGTGTTCGGGTCGTTCGTGCAAACAGAACATGCATTCTAGTTTTGTGGGCTAGTCGTGCTTGTTGATGGCACTTTTCTGACAGGAAAGTATAGGGGCACCTTGATGATGGCTGCTGCTGTTGATCCTAAGGACCAGATAGCACCCATGGCTTTTGCTTTGGCAGAGGGAGAGAACAATGAATCATGGTCATGGTTCATGCGGCTTCTATGTGTATAAGTGCTCCCATCTCGCACTATATGTTTGATCTCGGACCGCCACCTAGGGCTTCTTAATGCTGCAGCTGAGCATATAGATGGGTTCCCGCCTCTAGTGCACAGATGATGCATGAGACACTTTGCCACTAATTTCTGGCGGCGTCAGAGGAAGAAGGAGGTATGTGACAAGGTAAAGACTCTATGTTGTGTACGTACAGAGCACCAGTTCAAGGAGACAGAGAGAACTAGACAAGATGCTAAATAAAGCGGGAAAGGCCTGGTTAGAGGCGTAGATGGAACAGAAGGCTCAGTGGGCGTTAGCATATGATGAGGGGGTTTCAGGTATCGCATCATGACCACTAACTCCTCAGAGTCTTTCAACCATGTATTCACCGGAGTTTGATCGTTGCCTGCATCTGGAATTGTTGATTTCTCCTTTCATAAGTGCAACGAACATTTTGTCAAGAGGTGGAAACTTGCGTAGAGGAATATAGCTGAGCAGGGGTGTTTTAGAAAGGCTGGAGCAGAACATTTGAAGGAGAACGAGGAATTGGCCAAGCAGCACACCGCTGAGCTGTATGGACCCCGCCGCCATATCTTTAGTGTACGGGGCAAGGGTGGCACAAGCTTGGGCGGTGAATGTTATGGTGGACAAAACTACCGAGTTGATCTTGAAAAAGTAGAGTGTAGTTGCAACGTCCCTCAGATCATGCATGCCCCTTGCTCTATATGATCACGGCCTGCAGGGTTCGCGGGTATAACTATGAGGATCTGCCATATATGTCACCCTTGTATCTCTGTTCGAACACCGTTAGTATTTGGGAGAGGAGCTTCGAGCCATACCTTGACACGACACAGTGGCCACCTTATTATGGTTATGACTACGTGCCGCATCCGGATCTAATGAAGGTAGGCAAGGGTAGGAGGAAGAAGAAGCGACTCAAGGGGGACATGGACGCTATGAGAGGGTACGGCGAAGACATATACGAAGGGGGAGGCTTCAACGAGACCCGTGGCAGGAATCTTTGCTCCGTTTACAAAGAACCTGGTCACAAGGTTAGCAGGCATGGAAGACAAGGGTAGTAGGTGCATATAGCATACATTTTATTATATTAATGTTAATTGTTTGCTATGCTATTTAAAACTACTATGTTAGTACATTGGAAACTTGGGGCTATGTTTATTATGATATATGTTTATTCTCTAATTTTACATAATAGTTTATTCCTTTTACATCTACTTTGTTTTTATGCACTAATGTTCCATCATATTATAGTACTCTTAATGTTTGTTCTAACATATCCATTTGAAATTTGAACCAGGATGGGGGGTCATCATCTGCAGTACTCCATTCTTGAGGTGCACTACGACAAGGACCACCGAGCCAAGCGCCTATCGGAGTTTTAGGAGGACTTGGTACCTATTAGACTATGCACGCACTAGCCGCATCGCTGGGACGAGTGATACCGGTCGTACATATAGCGTGCCGGCTTCCTTGAGATCGTCCGGGTCTTCAACACTGGGCTATCGATCCTCGACCCTGCACTTCTCACTGCTGCTGTCGATAGGTATGATTTGATACACGTTTGCGACAGTACAAAGCATTGATTTGTCTCATTGTTTGAATTAAAAAACTTCTTGTATTGAATTAAAAACCAATAGGTGGAGGCCAGAGACCCACACCTTGCACCTTCCGTGCGGTGAGATGACTATAATGATGTAGGACGTGAAGATGATTCTGTGTCTGTGGTTGGGGGGTCTTCCAGTGACTGGGATCCTTGATAACGATCACTGGATGGACTTGCTGGAGCAGTTCTGTGGCAGAAGACCACCTGAGGACAAGGATGCCAAGAGAGCAAAGTAAGAATTTCTACGTTCCAAACATTTACCATTTTGACACCAGCACATATTCTGCAAATTATTTTGCTATTTACATGGAGGGTGTACTATATAACTTTTATGATGTGTCGGTGTATCGGACCGAGGGGGTCCTCAACCAACCAGTAAATTTGACCTACGTGCCCCTAATCCCGGATAGTGATGCAAAGAGACACAAGGTTTATACTGGTTCAGGCAATTGGTGCCCTACGTCCAGTCTGAGAGATCGGTCTTATATTCCTTGCACCGAAGTGCTTGTAGTAGGGGGTTACAAGCTGGGTGAGAGAGGGAGCTAGTCCCAGGTCTCGGCGTGGAACGGTGCGAGGTGCTTGAGACGCTGCTCTCAAGCAGCTTGGGAGCGTTGATGTTACAGGATGTGTCTAGGGCGCATATGGGAGCGCGGTTCTATCGTATGTTCTTCTTTTTTCTCTCCCCCCCTGAGCTATCCCTGGCCGCTTCCTTTTATAACCGCAAGGAAGGAGCTAGGAGTACATGAGTGAGCTACACGTGGAGCATACTGCAGTTTTGTCCTGTAGCAGCATGGCGTTGGGAATGGAGATCGGTACTTGTCTGGCGCGCTGTGCTGGTCAGGTTTGAAGTGGTTGAGGTCGTGGGGGTCCTTGTCGATGTCTAGTCAGTATGACTTCCACGGCCGGAGACATGCCATGCTTTGGTGGACTCTTGACCTGGTGGAGTGCCGAGGCCTGGCGGGTGCTGTAGCTGATCGTGTCGAGGCCTACTTTGCCGAGGCCTCGGAGGCGACCTGTGTACGACGTGGGGGTCTCGGTGGTCCGCGTTGTACTCGGTTTGGGTGAAAAAGTGTGGAGCAGGTGTCCGCAGGGCACGGTAGTCCCTGCACCATCAGTAGGGGATGGTAAAAAGGAGATTTGACCGCGGTCCCATCGCCCCTGTTGCTATACCCTGGCAATCGTGGCTGACGTAGGTGTAACCAGGGGTACTTATACGGTTGGGACGGCCCGCCAAAGGGGCGGTTGAGGCGGAGATGACGAGGATGCGGGACGAGCCCGGCCTCGGCCGAGGCGGAGAAGGAGCAGTACGTCCGAGGCCTTGCTGGGGGGTCTCGGACGAGGCGGAGAACGAGCAGTTGGGCTCTCCTACTGTTGCTGAGACTACAGGGACCTAGACTTGACCTTCCACGCCGCTTTGTCCTTGGCGCAGGGGTTAGGTAGCACAGGGCAGTACGGGTGTCAATAGGGAGCACAGTGGTGAGCACAGTGATAGGTAACCCCTGCTGCGCCCGGTCCCCTGTCCCGTCGGTCGTTCTGCCCGTACTTTACCCGCGTGCGGCTAACGTTTGCGGGAGTAGTTGGGCGCATTAATCCGGACGTGACGTTTTGTCAGAGGAGTTCGGTCGAGACGGAGGTTACGAGTTTGTTTTGCCGAGCCCGGCCTCGAGCGAATCGGAGAATTGGCATCCCGCCTGAGGCCTTTCGGGCGGGTCCTCGGCAAGAGGGCCTCGGCGAGAGTGCCTCGGCGAGAGGCCCTCAGCGGGGTGGGGAGCTTTTGGTCTTTCGCCTGAGGCCTCGGCGCAAGGCCTCGGGCGAATCGGAGAATCTGCTAAGACCTCGCGGTTTGATTTTTGCAAGGTTTAAGCAATATTTTTGGTTCTTGCTTAGGGTACTCCTTCTTGTGGTATCCGACAGTAGCCCCCGAGCCTCGGGAGGAGTGTGGGCACTCTCCTGAGGTTTTGTCGAGAATTGGCTCGCAATAGCTCCTGTTTGGGATTGTGTTTTGTACTTGGTGGTTCTAGTGGGTGCGCGCGAGCGCACCCATCGGGTGTAGCCCCCGAGGCCCTGGAGGAGTGGGTTTACTCCTCCAGGGGCTTTTTTCCGTTTGAGCAAAGAGTTTTATCGTGTTTGCTGGGCCCATGAGTGCGAGTTTGGGTCGCTGGGACTTAGCCTAGTGCAGGAAGAACCCCCGAGCCTCCGCACGGAGCGAGAGGGCGATCAGCGATTTCCCTGTCTTCTTTGACGGCCCTCGCGCATCCTTTTCGCTCGGAAGGAGGGGTTTGTTTGCTGAGCCCCCTCGGGTGCGAGCCTAGGTCACTGGGTCTCGGCAAGGTTTGCAGGGAGAGCCCCTGAGTCTCCACACGGAGGGAGAGGGCGGTTAGGAGTTCCCCTGGCTTTTTATGCGACCCTCGCGCATCCTTTTCGCTCAGAAGGAGGGGTGGAATATGCCAGACTACCCTTGGTGGGCGCGAGCGGTGACACTTCCGGTGAGCTGCTATCGGGTAAGTCTAAGTGGAGGCCCGTGCCCCATTCGATAGGGGTTGGCTAGTGGTTCGGAGACGCACTCCAAAAGTACCAGAGGGCTTCTCTATTGGGTCCCAGGGCCGTTCGATTGGCCCCGGGGGCTCGGCGCCTCCCTACGGTGGGATCCCATTCGGAGAACTCCCTGCTGGTCTCGGACACGACTTAGGGCATCTCGAGCGATCGCTTGCCTAGGCCTCGGCCATGTACGGGCTTGCCCATAGTTGTCCCTGACTCTGTTGTGTTGGGGTGGCTGTCGAAACCCTCGGGAGTCCAGCCTTCGAACCCCTGGACCGTAACGGGCTCGGCGCCCTTTTTGTTGCTTTTTTCCGAATCTATGAGTGCGAGCTTGGGTGGCTTGCTTTCATCTTGGGTGCTGGAAGAGCCCCCGAGCCTCCACACGGAGCGAGAGGGCGGTCAGAAGTTCCCCTGGCTTTTTATGCGACCCTCGCGCATCCTTTTCACTCGGAAGGAGGGGGTTGTTTGCCGAGCCCCCTCGAGTGCGAGCCTAGGTCACTGGGTCTCGGCAAGGTTTGCAGGGAGAGCCCCCGAGTCTCCACACGGAGGGAGAGGGCGGTCAGGAGTTCCCCTGGCTTTTTATGCGACCCTCACGCATCCTTTTCGCTCGGAAGGAGGGGGTTGTTTGCCGAGCCCCCTCGAGTGTGAGCCTAGGTCGCTGGGTCTTGGCAAGGCTTGCAGGGAGAGCCCCCGAGCCTCCGCATAGAGCGGGAGGGCGGTCAGGAGTTCCCCTGGCTTTTTATGCGACCCTCGCGCATCCTTTTCACTCGGAAGGAGGGGGTTGTTTGCCGAGCGCCCTCGGGTGCGAGCCTAGGTCGTTGGGTCTCGACATGGTTTGCAGGGAGAGCCCCCGAGCCTCCGCACGGAGCGGGAGGGTGGTCAGGATTTCCCTTGGCTTTTTATGCGACCCTCGCGCATCCTTTTCGCTCGGAAGGAGGGGGTTGTTTGTCGAGCCCCCTCGGGTGCGAGCCTAGGTCACTGGGTCTCGGCAAGGTTTGCAGGGAGAGCCCCCGAGCCTCCGCACGGAGCGGGAGGGCGGTCAGGAGTTCCCCTGGCTTTTTATGCGACCCCTATCGAATGGGGCACGGGTCTCCACTCGGACTTACCCGATAGCAGCTCACCGAAAGTGTCACCGCTCGCGCCCACCGAGGGTAGCCTAGCACATTCCACTTCCATCGGCTGACAATGGTAGGCGCGCCTTTTGAGGTGGTCTCTCGGGGCCTGCCATTGCTGCGGTTGGAAGCGACGTGGTGTCAACAGACAGGACATAACCGTCCGTGCGATTAATGGGGAAAAGGTGGGCGCGTGGGCGGTGAAATCGGATCTGGATTTACTGTGCCTGGACTTGAGGGAAACTTCCCCGATTTCGTCGCCTGACCGTTTCGTCCTTTCCCTGCATAAATATGAAACGAGTCTCGCCCATCCCCTCCTTACCTTGCCCGTACTTGCCTTTTTTGCCTTCGAGCCGTTGCCGAGAACAGAGAGCGTTGGGGAGAAGAAGGGAGAAGAGGGAGCGAGAGAGAGAGAGAGGAGCAAGAGGGACTTACCGCCATAGCCCTCATTCTCCATCACGCAATGGCCGACGGTCCTCCTGTCATCCTCCTGGCGGATCCTTGGGAGCCGTCCGACGTGTCCGTGGAGGTGCTGCAGTCGCTCGTCGATGACGGCCTTCTTCGTCCGATCACCGACCCCGACAGGCCAGAGTGGATTGCTCCGTTGGGCGAGCCGGAGCCGTGGCCACGCGAAGGGTACATCATGATCTTCGTCTCTTTCCACGAGCGTGGTCTTGGCGTGCCGGCGGACCGTTTCATGCGGGCGCTCCCGCATTACTACGGGGTGGAGCTACACAACTTCAACCCCAACTCCATCGCGCAGTCAGCTATTTTCGTCACCGTCTGCGAGGGGTATCTGGGGATTGCCCCCCATTGGGAGCTGTGGCTTCACCTCTTCCGAGCAGGGCATACCACCAAGCCGGCGGGTACAGCGGGTACGAGGAAGATGGTGAGGGACAGCGGCTGCACTCTCCAGGTGCGCCAAGACCGGCAGCACCTGTACATCCCGGCCCAGCTCGCGTCATCCAATCGCCGCTGGTACACCAGCTGGTTCTATCTCCGCAACGATGACGGTGAGCTTGCCCCCTACACCGAATGGATCGTGGAGGACTGTCCGGAGAAGTGGAGGTATGGCGTCCCGAGAGAAGAGCAGCCCAAGCTACAGCCGCTCCTGGATGGGCTGGAGAAGCTGCGAAACCGCTGCCTTACGGCGGCTGTGGTCATGGCGGCCTTCCACCGCCGGAGGGTGCTGCCGTTGATGGCTCGGCGGCGGCACCTGTTCGATATGAGACCGGATGATCCAATCGAGGGCATCCGGATGTCTGCCACCGCCCTCTCCGAGGAGGTGGTTCTACGTCGGGTGAGGGAGACGGTGGACGGGAAGATGAAGAGCGGTGGTCTGACCCACATTGTCATGCGCCCGTCGCGGGGGTATCTCTCCCTGGTAAGTCACGCGCCGCTGCAGTCTCCAAGGTCTCCTCGTTCCTCGCCGTTTTTCCGTCTTCTTACTTGTGTTCGCCTTTCCTATAGGGGATGAGGGACGTGCGAGACTCCCCGCCACCCATTCCCAAGGACGCAAGGCAGCGGGCGGCGAACCAAGCATATGCCGAGGCGTAGAAGAAGAAGAAGGACGCCAAGGAGGCAAGGCACAACAAGAAGATACTCGAGCGCAAAGCGCGGGAGAAGCATCGCCGGCGTCAGAGGCAGGATGGTCTCCCGATGGAGTTGTCTCCATCTCCGTCGCTATCGGAGGATTTAGAAGATGACGGGTTTGAGAGGGGGCAAGGTCCCCTGGACCATCTCCCCGATGTCGGGGAGACAGCGCCTAGGGCATCGGCGAGCAGCCCGTCGTTTTCGGGGGGAGGAGGAGATGGCGCCCCGGGGTCAGCGATCGCTCACCCCGCATCCGAGGCTGACACGCCTGAGCTATGGGCACTAGGGAAGCGTGTCGTCGGCCCGTCGGGCTCGACGGTAGTGATAGAGCAGGCGGCAGTGGGGGCGACACAACTGCCACCACAGGGGGTCGAGGGGGCACCGGAGTCCGACGAGGGTCGGCTGGCACCAGTGGATGCCGGGGCCGTGCCTCCACCACCGCCGCGGTCGTTGCAGAGGAGAACCACGGTGTCGAAGCGGCTACAACCCCACTCGAGGTGAGTGTTTTTTCAGTGACGTTCGCATTGTCTCTTGCTCGCTTCATGGTCATAGGCTGACCAAGTGGGTGTTTTGCCTTTAGTCAGAAGCATCGGGTGGAGGTGCCAGTCCTGGCGCTGCGCAAGGCACTCAAAGTGAGCGCCAGTCCCACTGCTCAACAGGCGGCAGAGGCGCAAGCCGCCATGTAGCCTGATGTGGCGTCGGCCAGGGCTGATCTGAAGGGGTCGGTCGTTCAGGAAGAGGCTCCTAGGGCAGCCATGGAGCAGACGGAGGAGGAAGGGCCTACGCCGTGCGTTGTCGAGGCCCATGAGTCCGATGGGGCTGGGGCGCCCCTAGTCGCTGAGGCCGGGAACAAAGCCGAGGCCCCTGGGACTTCCGAGGCCGAGATGATTGAGGCGAGCGTGGCGGGCCCGGTGGCCTGGGATTCGGAGATGGAGGTGGGGCAACCTTTGGTGCCGCCCTTGGTCCAAGGCCTGCCGCCGTCGCAGGAGAGCGCCCGGGAGGTGGAGGTTCAGGCGACCTCTCCTGCCGATACTTCCCGGGGGAAGGAGGTGGCGGATGTCGAGGCGGACAGCACCGCCGAGCAGCCAGCTCTAGCTCTTGGCGAGGGGGACTCGGCCCTCGCATGGGTATGACCCGAGCCCCGTAGGTGGAATCATCCGCGTATATCGTGGCTGAGCCAGGACGACCTAGAGGGGGAGCCTCTATTCGCCCTCGAGGATGCGGTCGAGGGGGGGGGGGCGCTGGAGCTCCTTCGAGCAATATCGCCGACTGGCGGTGCAGTAGCTACGAACGGCACTGTCCGTCATGGACGACGATTTGCTCGGCGTCGTCCAGGTACGCGTCTTCTTTTCTCGTGCGGTGTTGTCTTGTTCTGAGTCTTTTCGCCATGCATGACCCCTGTTCTACCTATCCAGGAGCTCGAGGCCCGGTCTCTCGGGAAGTCGTTGTTCCTTCATCAGGAGAGGGACATTTGGGATCAGCTTGGGCAGCAGAAGGACCTGCTCGCCAGCGCCAACGAGCTTCTATCAGCGCGGAGCGCGGAGGTGGAGGACCTCCGCCTTCGCTATGCAGATATGAAGGCCGAGGCGGCCACGGCTCGGGAGCAGGTCGCTCCTTTGGCGACGCGAGTCAAGGAGCTGGAGGAGGAGCTAACCTGGGTGGCCGGCGAGCGGGACGCCCTCCTTTCCCGGGCCGAAGAGGCGGCGGTCTTGGCCAAGTCCGTTGCTGCGCAGTTGGTTGAGACAAAGGGCGCCCTGGACGAGGCCCTCAAGGTGGTCGAGGCTTCTCGGGTCGATGCCTTGGCTTGGAAGGGGAAGTTCGAGGGTAAGTTCTGCTCCCTTTATTTTGTTTATTTTTCTTGCATTCGGCCCCCTAACTCTCTGGTGTGGTACAGAGCTGGAGAAGGAGGCCTCCAAGGCGACCGAGGCGTCACGGGTCGAGGTCCAGCGCTGGAAAGAGAAATCTAAGGGTAAGTCCCATAGGCCTTTGCCCCTATTCGACTTATTCCTCTTTCGCGCTTAACCTCATCCTGCTCGTTTTGGTGCAGGGTTGGAGAAGGAGGTTTCCCGGGTGGCAGAGGCCTCTGTCGCAGTGCAGGCGACGCTCGAGGCCGAGATCGAGGAGCACGACGCGCTGTAGGCCGCCGCCTGTACCATCTGTGAGGCTCTGGCTGTTGAGGGGGTTCAGTCGGGTAGCTCCCTTAGGAGCCGCCTGGATGCGTTGAGTGGCCAAGTGCGGGAGCGACTTCGGGCGGCGTTGCATACAGGCGTCAAGCGTGCCCTTGCCGTCGTCTCTTCGCACTACGCCCTCAACCTCGAGGCCGTCAGCGATGGTTACATCTTGCCTGATGATGACGAGGAGGCTGATGAGGAGGTCACCAAGCTGATGGAGGCGGCTGAGGTCCCTGGTGCGGCGCTAGCCAGTCTGTTTGAAGAAGAAGTGGTTCCCCCTGCGCCCACCACCGACGCAGGAGATCCTGAGCCTTGACCTGGCCAAAGGGGCCATGTAAACGAATTGAGTTATTGTCGTGTCATGACATTTGTGGCCGTCGAGGCCTTTAAAGTATTCGTGCATACGCTTTTTTAATCGGTTTATATCGTTTTTCCAAGCCTCAACCCTCTGCATTGTTTCTAGACAAGGTCTGTGCAAACGATTTCCTCGAAACCTGAGCTGCCCCTCCGGCGAAAGGTGGCGAGGGAGTTGCTGTAGCCTAGAGGCGTAAGCAGTCTCGCGACTTGGCCGGCCTCTTACACTCGAGGCGTGCTTTTGGTCCTTAGATTTTTACACAAGGCCCGTCAGAGTACGCAAGAGAGTTTGGCGTGGAAATTTATTCGAAAAATGATTAAAAAATAGTGCCTGGGACTTAGGGGGTTCCTCCCGATTCTAGCCCCCGAGGGAGGCTTGGTTCTGTAGAGGCAGAGCCGAGTCTCCCTTATAACGTTATTTCTACGTCGGTTCCCCGTCGAGGGGGGAGTTTTCTCGAAAAATTAGAATAACTAAAGAACGCTTCTTTAATATATTTTGAGAAATAATATATACAATGCTTGGAGGTTTAAGGGTAGAAACGATGTAGCTATTCTATGTTCCAAGCGTTGGTGAAGATTTCGCCCTTCTCGTTGGCCAGCTTGTAGGTCCCGGGTTTTAGCACTTGGGCGATGATGTACGGTCCTTCCCATGGTGGGGTCAGCTTGTGGCGGCCCTTGTTGCTCTGCCTCAGTCTTAGCACCAGGTCGCCCACCTTCAGGTCTCGGCTTCAGATGCGTCGGGCTTGATAGCGTCATAGGGCTTGCTGGTACTTGGCTGAATGTAGCAGCGCAACGTCTCGGGCTTCCTCCAGTTGGTCGAGAGCGTCCTCGCGGGTAGTGCGGTTGCTTTGCTCGTTGTAAGCCTGCAGCCTTGGGGAGCCGTACTCCAAGTCAGTGGGGAGGATGGCCTCGACTCCATAGACCAGGAAGAACGGCGTGAACCCTGTGGCTTGGCTTGGTGTATTCCTTAGGCTCCAGATGACCAACGGGAGTTCGACCAGCCATTTCTTGCCGAATTTCTTCAACCGGTTGTATATCCTCGGCTTGAGGCCCTGAAGAATCATGCCGTTGGCACGTTCTACTTGGCCATTCGTCTTAGGGTGTCCTACGGCCGACCAGACCATGCGGATGTGGTGGTCGTCACAGAACGTCAGAAATTTATGTCCGGTGAATTGTGTCCCATTGTCGGTGATGATGGTGTTTGGATCTCCGAACCTGTGGATGATATCAGTGAAGAACAATACTGCTTGCTTGGATTTGATTTGAGTGATCGGTTGAGCCTCGATCCACTTGGAGAACTTGTCAATAGCTACCAACAAGTGGGTATAGCCCCCGAGGGCTTTCTGTAGAGGCCCAACCATGTCCAGTCCCCACACGGCGAACGACCATGTGATGGGGATGGTTTGGAGGGCTTGAGCCGAGAGGTGTGTCTGCCGTGCATAGTACTGACATCCCTCGCAGGAGCGTACCAGCTTGGTGGCGTCGGCAACTGCCGTTGGCCAGTAGAACCCTTGGTGGAAGGCATTTCCGACGAGCATCCGAGGCGCAGCATGGTGTCCGCAGGCTCCTGCGTGCAAGTCCCAAAGCAGGGCTTAGCCTTCCCCGGTGGTGATGCATCGTTGGAGGACGCCAGATGGGCTTCATTTGTACAACTCGCCATTGCTGACGACATAAGTTTTGGCTCGTCGCGCCAGCCGTTGGGCCTCGGTTCTGTCCGCAGGAAGCACTCCTCGAGTGAGGCGATCAAGGAGGGGGACTCGCTAGTCCGCCCCTCGGTCGGCCTCGGGAGGCCCTACATCGACTTCCATGGCCTCGGGCTCGGCCGCCGGGGTCTCGGTAACAGAGGGGGCCTTGGGCCCTGTGGGTGGCTTGGCCGGTTGAAAGGTCCTAATATGGCTAGAGGGGGGTGAATAGCCTATTTAAAAATTACAAATCAACTAAAGCAATTTGATTAGTAAGACAAATAGCGAAATGCAAACTTGCTCTAGCTCTACAAGGGTTGCAAGCTACCTGTCCAACAATTCTAGTTGCAATGATCAATTGGCACACAATCTACTTGACTACTACTCACTAAGAGCTCTCACAAATGCTACACTAAAGAGCTCCACTAGATATGATTAAAGCACGAGGCAAGCTCTCAATTCTAGTTACACTAAAGAGCTTGCTATATCTAGTTTGCGGAAATGTAAATGAGTAAGTGATACGATTATACCGCCGGGTCGTGGAGTGAACCAATCACAAGATGAAGATTGAGCCAATCACCGGGAGAATGCAAATGACAAGAGACAACCGATTTTTCTCCCGAGGTTCACGTGCTTGCCAACACGCTAATCCCTCGCTAGTCAACCAACACTTGGTGGTTCGGCGGCTAAGAGGTGTTTCACAAACCTCGTCCCACATGATAGGACACCGCAAGAACCGACCCACAAGTGAGGTAACTCAATGACACGAGCAATTTACTAGAGTTACCTTTCGGCACTCCGGCCGGGAAGGTACAACTCCCTCACAATCACCGAAGGCGCCACGAACAATCACCAACTCGTGCCGATCCTTCACCGCTGCTCCAACTGGCTCTAGGGTGGTGGCAACCACCAAGAGAAACAAGCGAAATCCATGACAAGAACACAAATACCAAGTGCCTCTAGATGCAATCACTCAAGCAATGCACTTGGATTCTCTCCCAATCTCACAATGATGATGGATCAATGACGGAGATGAGTGGGAGAACTTTGGCTAAGCTCACAAGGTTGCTATGTCAATGAAAATGTGCAAGAAGCTACCCTTGAGCCGGCCATGGGGCTATAAATAGAGCCCCCATCAAATAGAGCCGTTGTACCCCTTCACTGGGCAAAACACGCTCTGACCGGACGCTCCGGTCATATCGACCGGACGCTGGCCCTCAGCGTCCGGTCGCCCGATGGACGCCACGCGTCACCAGCTTCAAACGCTGTTCGTCAGATTTCAACGGCTACGAAGCTGACCGGACGCTCCGGCAAAACTGACCGAACGCTGAAGCCCCAGCGTCCGGTCGTTTCCAGTAAGCTCCCCGAGGCGTATTTCTTCGACCGGACGTCCGTCCACCTTGACCGGACGCAGACTAGCGTCCGGTGCTCAACCTTCCCATCAGGTTGCTCGATACCGACCGACGCAGCCTTTTCACCTTTCGTCGTCCGGTCATTGAGTGACTCAAATCCGGTCGGTCAAGACCGACGCCAGCATCAATTCGACCAACTCCATTTCAACTCTAACTTCTTCACCCTTGCTCAAATGTGCCAACCACCAAGAATTTTGCATCCGGCGCAATAGAAAAAAGACATTTCATTTTTCCAAAAGCGCCGAATCCTACAAACACCTTGTGCACATGTGTTAGCATATTTTCACAAATATTTTCAAGGGTGTTAGCACATTTTCACAAATATTTTCAAGGGTGTTAGCACTCCACTAGATCCTAAATGCATATGCAATGAGTTAGAGCATCTAGTGGCACTTTGATAACCACATTTCGATACGAGTTACACTCCTCTTAATAGTACGGTTATCTATCCTAAATGTGATCACACTCACTAAGTGTCTTGATCACTAAAACAAAATGGCTCCTACATTTTATACCTTTGCCTTGAGCCTTTTGTTTTTCTCTTTCTTCTTTTCCAAGTTCAAGCATTTGATGATCACCATGCTATCACCATTGTCATGATCTTCGTCATTGCTTCATCACTTGGAGTAGTGCTACCTATCTCATAATCATCTTGATAAACTAGGTTAGCACTTAGGGTTTTATCAATTAACCAAAACCAAACTAGAGCTTTCACCGGTGGGCCCTCTTGTGTTGCCGAGGTGTAGTCCACCGAGGGCTTGTGCAGGTCTCTGGCGAATATGTTCGGGGGGACCGAGGCCCGTGCCGATGCCATCTTCGCCAATTCGTCCACGGCCTCGTTGAACTTCCACGCAATGTGGTTGAGTTTGAGACCGTCAAATTTATCTTCAAGGCGACGTACCAGTTTGCAGTACGCCTCCATTTTGGGGTCGTGACAATTCGAGTCCTTCATGACCTGGTCGATGACGAGCTGTGAATCGCCCCGTACATCAAGACGCCACACTCCAAGCTCGATGGCGATCTGCAAGCCGTTGACGAGAGCTTCGTACTCGGCTGCGTTGTTGGAAGCGGCGAAGTGGAGCCGAATTGTGTAACACACATGCACTCCAAGGGGGGAGATGAAAAGCAGACCCACGCCTGCCCCGGTCTTCATTAGAGACCCATCAAAGTACATGGTCCAGCATTCTGATTGGATTTGAGCAGGTGGCAGCTAGGTGTCAGTCCACTCAGCCACAAAATCGACTAAGACCTAGGATTTTATTGCTTTTCGAGGCGCAAAAGACAGGGCCTCCCCCATGAGTTCGACAGCCCACTTGGCTATTCTACCCGAGGCCTCCCGGTTCTGGATTATCTCCCCTAGAGGGAAGGATGACACCACGGTCACCGGGTGGGATTCGAAGTAGTGACGCAGCTTGCGCCGAGCCAAGACTATGGCATAGACCAGCTTCTGGATATGGGGGTAGCGTGTCTTGGTTTCGGAGAGTACTTCGCTAATGAAGTAAATGGGTCGTTGGACAGATAGAGCATGCCCCTCTTCTTGCCTCTCGACTACTACCACCGCGCTGACCACCTGGGTCATTGCGGCGACGTAGAGTAAGAGGGCCTCACCCTCGGTTGGCGGTACCAGGACGGGGGGGGGTTGGTGAGTAATGCCTTGAGCTTGGTGAGGGCCTCTTCGACCTCAGGGGTCTAGGAAGAGCGTTCGGATTTTCTCAAGAGACGGTACAGAGGTAAACTTTTTTCACCAAGGCGCGAGATAAAGCGACTCAGGGCCGCAAGACATCCCATAACTCTCCGTACTCCCTTGAGGTCTCGGATCGGCCCCATGTTGGTCACGGCCGAGACCTTCTCTGGGTTGGCCTCGATGCCGCGTTTTGAGACTATGAATCCCAAGAGCATGCCTCGGGGGACCCCTAAGACACACTTCTCAGGGTTAAGCTTGATGCCCTTCTCCCTGAGGCATTTGAAGGCGATCTCTAGGTCATCGATGAGGTTACTGGCCTTTCTGGACTTGACTATGATGTCGTCCACGTAGGCCTCGACAGTTTGCCCGATGTGCTTGCTGAAGACCTGGGTCATGCACCGTTGGTACGTGGCCCCTGCGTTTCTGAGACCAAATGGCATAGTTCTATAGCAGTACATGCCGAATGGGGTGATGAAAGAAGTCGCGAGCTGGTCGGACTCTTTCATCTTGATTTGATGGTAACCGGAATACGCATCAAGGAAGGATAAGGTCTTGCATCCTGCAGTGGAGTCAATGATTTGATCGATCCGAGGCAACAGGAATGGAACCTTTGGACATGCTTTATTTAAACCGGTATAGTCTACACACATCCTCCATTTTCCATTTTTCTTCCTAACCAATACAGGATTGGCTAACCACTCTGGATGGGATACTTCCTTGATGAATCCGGCCGCCAAGAGCTTCTGCACCTCCTCACCGATGGCCCTGCGCTTCTCCTCGTCGAATCGGCGTAGGCGCTGCTTCACTGGTCTGGAGCCAGCCCAGACATCCAAGGCATGCTCGGCGACCTCCCTCGGTATGCCTGGCATGTCCGAGGGACTCCATGCGAACATATCGGCATTCGCACGGAGGAAGTCGACGAGCATGGCTTCCTATTTGCTGTCGAGGGTGGCGTTGACCCTCAATGTTCGGCCGTTGGAGCAGTTGGGGTCGACCGGGACGAGCTTGACAGTCTCTGCGGGCTCAAAAGTCCCGGCGCGGCGCTTGGAGTCGGGTACTTCGTTACTGAGTTGGTCGAGGTTGAAGATGAGTGCCTCGGCCTCCACGATAGCCTCTGCGTATTCGATGCATTCGATGTCGCAGTCGTATGCATGCTCGTACGTGGACTCGAGGGTGATGACGTCGTTGGGGCCCGGCATTTTGAGCTTGAGGTAGGTGTAGTTCGGGACCGCCATGAACTTGGCGTAGCACGGACGTCCTAGGATAGCATGGTAGGTCCCCTTGAATCCAACTACCTCGAAGGTAAGGATCTCCTTGCGGTAGTTGGAAGGGGTGCCAAAACAGACCAGCAGATCAATGCGTCCGAGGGGTCGCACGCGCTTCCCTGGCATGACGCCGTGGAAGGGTGCGGCACCCCCTCGGAGCATCGACTGGTCGAGCTCTTGGAGCTCCATGGTGTTGGTGTAGAGGATGTTGAGGCCGCTACCTCCGTCCATCAGCACTTTAGTGAGCCAGGTGTTGCCGATAATCGGGTCGACGACGAGCGGGTATTGCCCGGGGTTTGGGACATAGTCGGGGTGATCCTCCCGATCGAAGGTGATCACCTCCCGAGACCAGTTAAGGTACTAGGGAGTAGCTACCTCAACCGAGAAGACCTCCCGACGTTCCCACTTTTGTTGACGCGCCGTGAGGCACGCTGAAGGCCCACCGAAGATCATGAAGGCATTGTGCACCTCATGAAACCCGTCGTCCTTGTCGTTGTCTCTATCGCCGGCGCCCTTCTTCCTGGCGTCATCGTCGGGAAGTCCGAGCTTGGCGTAGTAGCGTCGGAGCATGGTGCATTCTTCGAGGGTGTGCTTTACCGGGCCTTGGTGGTAAGGGCACGGCTTCTTGAGCATATCGTCGAATAGTCCGGGGACTCTGGTGGGGCCTTAGGGATTCCTGTGATCCACGGCTGCGACAAAATCGGCCTCGAGGGCCTCTTGCTTCTCCTGGCGCCCCTTTTTCTTTTTCTTGGAGAAACAGGAGGGCGAGGCCCCGGAGGCCTCGTCCCACCGCTTCCCCTTTGCTTTGCTGTCGGGGAAGATGGCCCGACAGCTTCTTCGCCCGAGGCAAAGTTGGTGGCGATGTCGAGGAGTGCGGCCGCCGAGGTTGGTACGTTCCGGCCTAACTCTCGGACCAGGTCTTGGCAGGAGGTGCCGGAGAGGAAGGCCTGGACAACTTCTGAGTCGCGGACACTGGGCAACTCGGTGTGTTTGCTTGAAAAGTCCGGATGAAGTCTCGTGAGAGACTCGTCGGCTCTCAGCGACAACTCTTGAGGTCCCAGAGTTCCCGGGCGCACGATGTGCCCCCTAGAAATTCCCGACGAAGACCTTGACCAAGTCGTGCTGGCCAGAATCTGTGAGGGAGGCAGTGTGTTCGAGCCAGCTCGCGCCGAGTCCGACAGAACAAGGGAGGTTACGGATGATGAGCGTGTCATCGTTCGTGCCACCTAGTGACAAGCCGTGGTAATCGCCACCACACAATGGGGTTGGTCTCGCCACTATATTTCAGCGAGATTGGCCGTTCTTTGAACCGGGCAGGGAATGGAGCGCCGCGGATGGCCTTTGTTGAAGACTCTAGGGCCAGCGGCCCTAGAGAAGGACCGTGGTCCTCCCATTGTCGTGGCGCCCACCTCGGTGTGGATGGTAGCCTCGGGCGAGCCCGTCATTGTCGTGGGCGCTGCCGCCATCGACCACATCGTGGTCCTCTTGCGCCTCGCGGCCACCGAGGCGGTCATGGACCGAGGGGGCCTTGAGGCGATCGTGCACCGAGGGCCGCTTCGAGATGTTCTCACATCGCCGAGACACGGCTTTTGGCCTCACTTGTACTTTGGCGGTTTCGAGAAGGTCTCGAGCTCACCATGGACCCATCGCCCCACCGTGGTAGAGGGCTCGGGCATCGCCGCCGCCCGTGGACGCTCGCTAGCGCGATTGAAGATTGGGGTTGCTCACTTCCTTCATCGTTGTTGATGCGGCGGTGCACGCCGTGGCCCCCTACGCCGGGCCCCCCGCCATCACCACGCGCCTCACCGCTCCCCGCCGAGAGTGTCTCGGAGCTGCTGCAGCAGGAGTCGATCTTGGTCGACTTTAGCCTGGAGCTCACGGAGCTGCTCTAGGTCCAGGCGTCGGAGATCCTCGGGGGCGACGTTCACGCTCAAGGCCGCCCGGAGCTCAACGAGCGGGGGGGGGCGCCGCCCCCCCCTTGGTGGAGCGGGAGCGGTTGCCCGCCCTCTCACCTCATTACTTGCCCCGGCATTCCGAGCCCGACGTGGAAACACTCTCGAGTGGGATCGTAAGTGCTTTCATCATCGGAGTCGAGTAGCCGGGCAGAGTCGCTATGGCCAAGAAGCGGCGCATAGCCTCGGGGTCACGAAGCCCGGAGAAGTCCGCTCCGGCCCACGCCTCATCCTCCTCCGAGGAGTCAGTGTGGGTGTGGGTCGAGATTGTGGTGGAGAAGTCGAGGGCGAATCGTTGGTGGTGTTCCGAGGGCTCCACGTGCGCGGAGGCATAAGCGAAAGCGTAGGCGGCGGCGCTGTTTTTTAGCCCGAAGGGGTACGGGGATGGTGCCACCGCTGGGCTCCGCTTCGCTTGAGTTGATTCCTCAGGATGTGGCGGGGCAGAGCTTGATGATGGGACATCGCTGCGCGCTATCGGCGTCCTTCCCCTGCCCAGGCTTAGGCTAGACAGGTCCCCAGCTAGAGACTCTATACCCATAGCTGGGCATGGGATGTCGGTGGAGTGCGGCGCGCAGTGCTGAGCTCACATGGCGTCGGAGTAGTCCAGCTCGCGTCGTGCCTGGCGAGCGTGACGAGAGCGGTGGCCCGGGGGCCGCCTGCGCCCGGGCTACCGATGCGTGACGTCGTCGCCGGCCGGTGGGGCTCTGGGTGTGAGGAGTACCATATCGTACTCACATCCTAGAGACATGAATTCTAGGCTCCCAAACCAGACCACCGTGCTGAGATGTAGTGGGCGTATGGGGTCAGCCATCCGGAACTTGTTGGGACGATCACGCTAACATGCAGAGGCCCCTACCTGGCGCGCCAACTATCGGTGTATCGGACCGAGGGGGTCCTCAACCAACCAGTAAATTTGACCTGCGTGCCCCTAATCCCGGATGGTGATGCAAAGAGACACAAGGTTTATACTGGTTCAGGCAATTGGTGCCCTATGTCCAGTTTGAGAGATCGGTCTTGTATTCCTTGCACCGAAGTGCTTGTAGTAGGGGGTTACAAGCTGGGTGAGAGAGGGAGCTAGTCCCAGGTCTCGGCGTGGAACGGTGCGAGGTGCTTGAGACGCCGCCTCTCTCATGCAGCTTTGGGAGCGTTGATGTTACAGATGTGTCTAGGGCGCATATGGGAGCGCTGGTTCTATCGTATGTTCTTCTTTTTTTCTCCCCGAGCTATCTTTTGGCCGCTTCCTTTTATAACCACAAGGAAGGAGCTAGGAGTACATGAGTGAGCTACACGTGGAGCCCATCTGCAGCTTTGTCTCAGAGAAGATGGCGTTGGGAATGGAGATCGGTACTTGTTCTCATGCGCCATGCCGGGTCAGTTTGAAGTGGTTGAGGTCGTGGGGTCCTTGTCGATGTCTAGTCAGTATGACTTCTACTGGCCGGAGACATGCCATGCTTTGGTGGACTCTTGACCTGGTGGAGTGCCGAGGCCTGGCGGGTGCTGTAGCTGATCGTGTCGAGGCCTGCTTTGCCAAGGCCTCGGAGGCGACCTGTGTACGACGCGAGGGTCTCGGTGGTCCGCGTTGTACTCGGTTTGGGTGGAAAAGTGCGGAGCGGGTGTCCGCAGGGCACGGTAGTCCCTGCACCGTCAGTAGGGGATGATAAAAAGGAAATTTGACCGCCGTCTCATCGCCCCTGTTGCCATACCCTGCCAATCGTGGCTGACGTAGGTGTAACCAGGGGTACTTATACGGTTGGGACGGCCCACCAGAGGGGCGGTTGAGGTGGAGATGACAAGGATGCGGGACGAGCCCGGCCTCGGCCAAGGCGGAGAAGGAGCAGTACGTCCGAGGCCCTGCCGGGGGGTCTCGGACGAGGCGGAGAACAAGCAGTTGGGCTCTCCTGCTGTTGCTGAGACTACAGGGACCTGGACTTGACCTTCCACGCCGCTTTGTCCTTGGTGCAGGGGTTAGGTAGCACAGGCAGCACTGTGTCGATGGGGAGCAGCAGAGCACAAGCATGGGCGGTAACCCCTCTGCTGCGCCCGGTCCCCTGTCCCGTCGGTCGTTCTGCCCATACTGTACCCACGTGCGGCTGACATTTGTGGGCGTAGTTGGGCGCATTAATCCGGACATGACGTTTTGTCAGAGGAGTTCGGTCGGGACGGAGGTTACGAGTTTGTTTTGCCGAGCCCGGCCTCGAGCGAATCGGAGAATTGGCATCCCGTCCGAGGCCTTTCGGGGCGGGGCCTCAGCGAGAGGGCCTCGGCGAGAGTGGCTCGGCGAGAGGCCCTCGGCGGGGTGGTGAGCTTTTGGTCTTTCGTCGAGGCCTCTCGCGCAAGGCCTCGGCTAATCGGAGAATCTGCTTGAGACCTCGCGGTTTGATTTTTGCAAGGTTTAAGCAATATTTTTGGTTCTTGCTTAGGGTACCCCTTCTTGTGGTATCCGACATGATGCGTATTGTCTTTGTCTAGTTTAATGTTTGTTTTATTCCTCAACTCTCATGTAACATCCGGTGTCACTCTAATTTAATGTTTGCAAAATATTTCAAGAAAACATCCAAAGGTCGGGCTTCAAGTCGGATAATGTAAAACTTCGGTGACACCATCACTCTAGTGCGGAGAGATCGAGAGGTATGCTAGGGTGTTGTTGTGGCACTTCTTAGGCGCCTTCCTATTCCCCTCGATGCGTTGGGTAACACCATCAGCTGGGCCTTCCTCAACATACCGAGCCAACTATGGGAGAATATAGGAGCGTACAGCTGGGGCAATGCGGTCCTAGCATGGATCTATCGTCAGCTCTGTGTTGCCTACCGACGCAGTACAAGAGGTGCCAACCAAGGAGGTTGTTCCCACCTACTACGAACACGCTAAACGTCCTGACACAAAGACTGTGTAACGACCACTTTGATACTGCTAGTCGATGTTGTTGCTTTTTTATTATTCCTAAAACCTAACTTTAGTTACCTAACTTTTAGGCGAATTGGTGTCCTTGGTCTAGATTCAAGCTAGAGGGGTACCTGAGTCCTCGCACTGAGGAAGAGTCAGACGAGTGGTTTTTTAACGGGCCACTAATTTTTTTCCACGTGGTCGAGATGCACTACCCTATAAGGGTGTATAGGCAGTTCGGAAGATTGTAGCCATGCCCACCGCCGCTGTACACAACCAACAGAAAGTTGCACGGGTGCGACAACTAAAGCATAATAATTTAGTAGTCATGTGCATACATACAACCACTAACTTACAAGGAGAAGAATTGGGCCGTGACACATGCCTCATTCATCCACGAATGGGACAGTCGGCAAAGGGTCCTGATCGTCGAGATACCGCCACACGACCAACGCAACTTCGACTGCTACCTCTAATGGTTGCATAGGAGTACCCGCACACATATGCAGGCCCCCTACACTAACAAGCCAATTGATGAGGACGAAGATGAGGATGACATCGCTGATGCGTACGACGAGGTGACAAGGATGGAGACACAGCTTTAGAGAGCCCCGCTACAGAGAGACGTGGTAAGAAATTTGAATTTCAATACAACTGCACGTCAGAGTTCCTATGAATTGTAGTGATATGAACTTAACTCGCTTGTGTATGCAGGCATCATAGTTGACAAGTCTGTCCAACAAAGCAGCCATGCGACTTCACGAGACCAGAGGGGAGCCGCACAACATTCTACACATTTTCGTCGATGTACGTTCTATTCTCAAAGCCATGACAGTGGTTAAATGGTTCACATGACTCATTCATCCGTGTTTTCTTTTTTTGTAGAAAGTGAGGAGGAGCTACAAGAAGCTGGCACAAAAGCTCAGTTGTCTAGTTCCTTGCGCTCGAGCACTATGCCAACACGAGCAGGTTCCTCCGACACGATGGCTGGTGGGACCTCTTATGTTCGTACTCCTAGCAATCCAGACAAGGGTCCTACGGAGCATGACGTTGTGGAGGAGGAGGATGAGGAGAACGAGGACGAGGACGAGGAGGAAGACTACGATGAGATTGGGATGTCTTAGTTTGGTGATGCACCATTTCCTACACAGTTCGACGAACAGGTACTTGAAACAACCCTTCGCCATATACGTCACAATTACTTAAACATTGTAAGTAATGATGCCTATATTGTAATTACAGGGTCCTAGTTACACTCAGCAGTACCACTGGGTGTACCGCCAGCGAGACCATACCGACGTTGGGTTCACCCCTAATGTGTTGCCTTTACGTCTGCAGAGACAGCGACGTCCGCGGTACCCATATACTCCTAGGTCGTAGGAGTTCTTTAGGATGACATGATGCACTTGTACTCGGACACCCATATTCTGATGGAACATGTAGTATGTTGAGTAATGTCGAACTTATGTATTGATGAACTTGTGTTGTAGTTATGACTTGCTGAACTTATGTCGAGCAGTGGTATTGTCGAACTTGCGATGAACTTGGGATGTGTACAAGTTAGTATTGCCGAACTTGTGTATTGATTGTTTCGTGCGCTTAACCTTTCTGTTGACTTATTTGTTAAACCGACACGATGACATAACAGAAGTGCCTTGTTCCTTTTGCTGCCGCTTTGACCACCGCGCCATGGCTGGGGTGCATTAGCCTTGCCGCGCCATGGCTGCTGGCGCATCAGCCTTGTCGCGCCGTGGACGGTGGTGCGGCAAACCCATGCTGGGCGCTGGCTAGACTCCCTTCTGAGCGCATCAGCAGCAACATTGTAATACCATTTTTATGGTGAAAGTTTTATGAGATAACACAATGTCCATTACAAAAATTAAACAATGTTTGTTACATGGGTACAATACATAAATAGTTCAAATGAACATAATACAGCACCGAGAAAGTTCTACTACGATACAAATACCAAATCTAAAACATTGAACTAGCACACCTGTACCAATCCTCAGTTTAAAACATACTGAGTAAGCAACTCATCATCTGAGTACCAGTCCTCTACCACAACCTCGTTGCTGTGGCTAGGCTCACCTGCATTGCCCTGATCTGCCAGTCGCCTATAGTAAGCTGCCCCTGCTTCACCTGCGGCCTGAGTCAAGAATGTGTCCTCCTCCGTCTGGCTCATGTGGCTAAGCTCATCTGCATTGCCTTAATCTGTCTATCGCCTGTAGTAAGCGGCCTTTGCTTCATCTGCGGCCTCAGTGAAGAACGCGTCATTATCCTCCTCCACCTGCAAGCCCGCCTCTGCTAGAGCGATGAGCTCGCTCAGTCTGCTAGTGTCGTCCTCAGCCACCTCCGCCTGCAATCCCACCTCAGCAAGAGCGATGAGATCGCTCAACCTGGCAGTGTTGTCCTCACCCTCGTCCCCCTCATCAGACAACACAATCAGAGATTGAACGGTGCGATCAGCTCGCATTCTATGCTCATGTAACTTCTTTTTCTTAAATCTTGCACGGGCCACCTATATGGCATGGTCCTCGCTACATCCAATCCCTTTATGTATGAAATGCAACAAGTTAGCAACGCGATTATATTACATTTAAAAGCAGACAATGAAAATAACAAGGCTTCCAATGACTCACTGGCACACAATGCAACAACATGGTCGTTCAAGACCTGCATCTGTACTCTTTCCTCCTCCCTTGCCTCCTTCCTTGCCCTCTCTTCCTCTAACACCCTTCGTCTCTTCAATCCCCATTTGCCCAACATCGACCGGGTTACAAATATCGCGTTCTAGCAAACTCACGCATCTTGTTTTTGTGATGTTTAATGAATAGGTTGACGTAGTTAGGTCTATATCCCCTCTTCCGTGCAATTACTTACCTTCCCTTCAGTTCATCCAAGAACTTAGCTTGACCATCATAACATTCCCACCTGTATTTCCTAGTGCTCTATTCAAATAAAAAATTATATCATATATGTCTTAGCAAAACAAACAAAATACGATTTCATATTTACCACAAAAATAACCAACCTCATCATAGTCAACCATATGGCCACAATAATGGCCTATTCTAAGCCCCAAAGGGACTAGACCGTAGTTGGATTTAACACCACATTCGCACATGACTAGAGGTGCTTTGTAGATTAACCATTCTTTCTTTTTTTCCTTTGCCTTTGGTGGCTCCGGCCATTGATTCTTAGGACCATAGAGCCACTCATTGAAATGACACTTCACAAATCCATAACGCTACAAGAGAATACATTAGTACACGCACACATATAGAGATAAACATTTAAACAGATACACTTTTCACTTACTTCGTGTTTGTTCGGACACACAAACTCTAACGTATTCTCAGGGTTTATCACAGCTCAATCTCTGCATTCGCACATATAAGGTTCCTCGAGTCGTCTAACTGCATCTAGGAGCTTCTCCTTAGCCGTCATTGGCGGGGTTAGGGGGGTGGAACCCACCCTGGAAGTGCTCACGTGGATGTCTCCCTCTACACCAATCGTCGAAAAGGAGGTACCTAGGGTCAAACTTGTCTGCACCATCGATCCACTGAAAGAAAAATCACCTCTCATGGTCCTACACAACAAGATTCTAAAAAAATATTAGTAGCCTACTTACACAAATAAAGAAAAAAAGATGGTGGAAACAATTACTTACATTAAAACGACTGCATGTGTAGAAGCAACACGCCGCTGTGTTTGAATGTCTCGATTGAAACATGTTGGCCGGGAAACCACAATTACAGTTAGAGACAGGGAGGTCAGGAGAGACGGGGGGCATCTTTACTAGACGTGTTGGGGTATAATTCTCGAGGACGACCCCGTTTTCGCCAAAACTCCTCCCAATACATTTCTTGCATCTAACAAAACGATTGTAATTTAACAAACAAAAATAAAAATATCATAAATTAATGTCAATGAGAACCATTTGCATTACAACAAATAAAATATAACCTACACTTTATTGCAAACTCTATCTTAGATGCAAACATGAAAACTATATAAAAACTATACTTTGGTCAGTAAAAAATAAAATTTGGTACATCAACAGTGTGTCCATATATTTATTTACATATAAAAGTTGAGATACAAACTCAAACAAGCAAAATACATGGTAAACATAATTCTAACTAACCAATTAACCTTAACATTGGCAATCCTAATCCTAATCCTTCAATCCAACGTTCTAACGAACTCATATTTTCCTCCATACCCTAACTACTCATTCAAATCCTTCGATTCACCGTGGAGGCCGAGGAGGAGCTTCATTACCTTGACAAGGCCGAGAGGAGGAGCTTCGAAAAAAGCTAGGAAAGGGAACGGGAAGGAGGGAAATTCGCGGCTGACCGTGAGGGGCCGGGAGGCAATGGCGCGGCGGTGGGGCTGGGAGACGCGGGCGCGGGGGGGCAAGGCGGCATGGGGAGGCGATCGCAGTGAGGCGCAGAGTGAAACAAAGAGGGAGGAAAGGGACTGGTCGCGGGCCTCTATTTGGTTTCTACTGCGCCCTAACGGGTGGCGCGTCACAGCCGCGCGACGAGTGGCGCGTCACAGCTGCGCCTTGATCGGTGGCACGGCAAGGCCTGCCATGTCAGCGACCAGCAGGGCGGGACATTGCCACGTACGCACCCCTGCCGCGCCGCCATGCATGGCGCGACAGAGTTGTTTCGCCGTGCCGTACAAATAGGTGCGTCCAAAAGTGTTAGTTTTGAAAAAAATAAACAGTGTCAGTTTTAAAAATAGTTTAAAAAAGTGTTAAAAATAAAAAAAAATCATCACGGTAACCCCAGCGTCCTGCTCGACGGCGATGCGTTGCAGCAATAGGACGTGAATTTGCCCCTGTGCCCGTGCAAGCGAGGAGGAGGTGGGTACGCGTACGCAGCCATCAATTGCCCCTGTACCTGAGATAAGCCGTGCTGGGCCAGGCCCAATTAAGCCGAACAAGCTCTGAATTGGGTTCCGCCATTCCGGCCTCTGATGACCAAGCCTAGACCCAAATTAGGGCTTATTTGGATGCATGTGTATCCACTTCAATCCACATGTGCTGAAGTGGATTGAAATTGAACTTAGTTTAATTCCATTCTAATCCACTTCAACACATGTGGATTGAGATGAATGCATACGTATCCAAACAAGGCCTTAAGCAGGGAAAACACGCCAATCCCATGCAAAAAAGGATCGATTTACCCATTGTTGTTGCGGTCGTCCGACTTTCCTCCATCTACAAATTAGTTTTTTGACCCGCCTCATCCTCTGGAAATTATTCACTTTTGCACCCTAAGCAGTTTTGATGGTGGTTGCTGATGTGGCGCCACGTCAGAGAAGGTAAATCAAACTAAGTTAAAAGTTCGAGGAGATAAATCGAACTAAAAATAATTTTATAACAAATATCTAAAAATTCAAAAAAATCAAAAAAATATTTTTTACATGAAAAAATAATACAACTAAAAATCCTAAAACCTGGTTCACTCTTAGAAAAAAATATTTTAGCTTCAAAAATTATGAAACTAGTTTTAGATTTTTTCCCTAAAATCATGCTCTATGCTATGGTGCCTAGCTTGAAATATCTTGTTCATGGAACTTGATTCTATTTGTTCAAATATCATGACCCATGTCCTACCATCTAGATTTTCTATCATGTTACGCTCCATACTTCATTGCACTAAAACTTAACTAAATTTAATAGTTTCTAAAATTTAAATAAATGTATTAAACAAATGGCGCATGTAGCCACGCAGTTTAAACACAACTACTTTGAAAATTTATCTAGGGCACGTGACCAGTGCCCATTACAGGCCTGACGATACTTCACGGGCGCTTATGTGTAGTTCAGATGATACATATCAACTAATTATAACGGATACGAGAGCTTCTACTAGAAAATAAGAACCAAAATAAGCCCGTTAAGATTCAAACAATTCCAAGCTAAACACCATAACATAGAGCATGATTTTAGAAATCTAAAACAAGTTTCATAATTTTTTTGAGTTAAAATAAATTTTCTACGATCTTTCAAGATTAAACCATGTTTAGGATTTTTAATTACATTATTTTACATGTAAAAATACTTTTGAATAGTTTTTTTTAAATTTTTTCTTAATTTTTAGATATTTTTATAAAAATATTCTAGTCCGATTTACCTCCTTGAACTTTCAACTTAGTTTAATTTATCCCCTCTAACATGGCGCCACATCAGCAAAACCATCATAAAAACCGACAGGAGTTAAAAACTGATTTTCTGTAGATCAGAGAGAAAAATCGGACAACCATGATAGTTTAGGGAGTTAAATTTGACTTCTTCCATCCCATGTCGACCACCCCTCCGCGTGGGCTACTGTTGACAGATTCTTTCTAGTGGGTTGTCCTTTTCTTTTGAGCCAATTAAAACTTGAGGTGAAAAACATAGAGAGATTTTTTTCATTGCCCTAAAAAAGTTCCACTTCCTTTTTTATCTTTTCAGTTTTGAACTTACCTATGTGGCCTAAAATATAATTTTTCTTCCTTATTTGGCCCTTCTGTTAGATTTGTCCACTGACGGTGTTTAGTTTTGATATATTTCATTTTGAGGATTATTTATACCATTTTCACATGGTTTGAGATTCATAGGCTTAGCATTCTTTTGCTTCTTGTGCTCATTGCAGGGCTAAATGGGTTGCCCTGTTTTGCTTCTTGTACCCACCATGGGGCTATCAAGTGGCACATTTGAAATGTCTATGTCCTTTTTATTTCGCCCTTGCTTCTCCCTTATGGGTTTCACCTTCTTTTTACCTTTAGCCATGACAGGTTGATCTATGTATGAAGGATACTTGAAGGAAAGTGTTTCGGGCTGATTTGAGCCACTTCTTGATCTACAAATTTCAGATATGGAAACAATGGTTTTAGACAAATAAAAAATGGAACAATGGAAGATAATTGAGAATTAGGATAAGTACATTTTTATGTCCAGAGTTGGAGTAATTATGCTTTTCCTTTTTCTTACTTAAAATCTCCAAGCTTTGGCTATGACGTTAGAGAAACAATCAGCACTAGTGAAAGCCCTATGCTTGGTTTCGGTAATTGAGTAACTACTAGTGCACTAGAGATGAAAACAAGCCCGAAAGCAAAGGTATATGCTAGGGGTTTTCATTTTCATCGATCGAGACGCAATAGAGTATGTGGTTAGGTTTAGATAGATATTTGTACTATTAAGAGGGAAACTCTAACACAAAACAATTATCTAAGTGCATATGCATTTGACCTAGTGATGTGGCGAGATTCAAGTGAAAAATGTATTTGAAAAGCTAACTCAACGCCTAAGGTGAAGATGTTCATGTTGGAACATATTGGAGTTATCAAATTTGAGATGCTTGCGAAGTTGTGACTTGGTGCTGATTTTTCAGTACCACCTGAATTTTTGGTGCCTTGGGATAGGTAGTCATAGGAGAAAGAGGTCATGCTGGGGCTGTTAATTGTGCAGCGGGGTATTCATCGAAAATCTCCGGTGGTACCCCCACTTACCACACTAGAGTAAATGCTCATACTGTTCCTAACACGGGGAATTTGAATGGCGTCATCAGATAACCCGGTGCGCATCACTGGAGTTTTCCGATGCAACGAAAACCTCTCTCGATCACGGACCGTAGAGCTCCTGCACCCACCAGATTTGTCCGGTGGTATCCCCGGGAGAAGCACCGGGCATGCGCTCAAGGGGGGGTGTTTGTATTTTAACCTCCCACCGGAGAGTTCTAAGCCACATCGATTTGTCCGGTGCTCGCACCGAAAAAGAAACGGAGAAATGCACGATCTAACGACTAGGCAACCGTGTACCAGTAACGAGGAATCTTGAGTTTTAGGGTTTCCGCACCACACACCAGGGTTTTGGGTCCCTTAATATTGCCGTATATCCGCCAAAATTCGCCAAAGAACTGTGTGATCGCAGCGGTCTCTAGAGCCTGCCCTGTCCACGACTCATGACCCAACATCGGAAAGTTCTCGCATCGTAATCGCCTGAGAGGCGACCCCACGAAACCCTTATCGAATCGCAGCATGGCGCAAAAGGTTTGGAGGCACTGATCAACACCTCGCTGCTCGCAGACTCTCCCCATGGTCTAGTGGTGATTGGAAAATCAAACCCTAGGCCGTAAAGCGTTGTCGCCGCCAGCTTGCCCTTCGCCCACTCCGTCTTTTCCGCCTTTTATGATAAGCACCTTCCTACTCTAACTTGCTAAGTTAGTTGATAGGATTTGGGCCTAGGTGCAAAACTCTTCTATGGTAGAGATATATAGCAAACACTTAGCAAAAGCATAGTGTAAATTTAGATAGATATCATGCATAGGTTTTGATAAGTAGGTTTTAGAGGTCAAGTTGTTTTTACTTCTTAGGCATCACGTCTCCTACAACCGAGCGACAACTTGTTTGTAGATTGAACCACTTTTGTCCTAGTTCAGTTGCCAAAAATATGACGTGAACTTCGGTTACACACTAACAAGGACTAGATCGCCCCATGATTTCTAAATCCGAATCACATCCTGGTGTTTTCCATCAAAAGTAAAAAGAAGAAAAAACAACTCAATTATTAATTAAAATGACAATGAAGAAACAAGACCGACCGATGGGTCGCAAGACTAAGGCCCTGTTTAGATTCTAAAAATTTTCACCCCAAAGTGTTACATCGAATTTTGCGGCACATGCATGGAGTACTAAATGTAGAAAAAAAACTAATTGCACGGTTGGGTGAGAAATCGCGAGACGAAACTTTCGAACCTAATTAGTCCATAATTAGATACTAATTACCAAATACAAACGAAAGTGCTACAGTAGCCAAACCTAAAAAAAAATTTAGGAACTAAACGTGCCCTAAAAAGCAATGCTAAACAATACAGTACTTTGAAATATCATCTGACACGGAGCATCAGAAATGGGGTTGACTATCCATGGCACGAGGTAGACAGGGGGTGCGTAACGATATATACATGTACTTGCGTGCTTCATGAACCATGCTCGAGTTTGATTGTTGCAATATATTTAGGACTGTCACCTTTGTCAATTTGTGCTTCAATCTCGCAACCACCGGACTTGGTTTTTGAAGAATAATCAGAATTAACTAGTTTCACATATATCTCATCCCAACGTCGTTGGAAGTAGTTCAAGCCGCCACCAGTCTCAACATAAGCCTGCATGTATACGTATTCCACGCATTCAAAGCAATCCTCTCCGACGAAAAACAGTATAATAACACTAGCTAGTCACGTCTGACTATCAAGGGTACCTCGCGAACAATATACTAATCTCCTAGCGTGAACCACCTCTTTATTAGAAAATAATACAAAAATACCTACTTTATTCATATCACAATCTTCACAGATTAAACCCCATATATGCATGATTGCTGCTTCATCTAACTGAAATAATTAAAGAGACACTAGGGGATTAATGTTTCAAAAATGTTTGATTCAATCTATGTCCAAACTGTTGTTCTCTGTGAACCGGATAAACGACGAAGGATTAATAAGTTCACTTGTGGCCACCCCGTTCGTTCGCTCGCATGGGGTAGATATGGTACTCACTCCATTTCAAATTATAAAACGTTTTATCTTTTCTAAATACATTTCTTTTATTATATATCTAGATATAGTATACATCTAAGTGCATAATAAAAACTATATATGTAGAAAAGCCAAAATGCATTATAATTTATAATGGAGAGCATACTTCTTTGATAATTATTTGGTACGTTTCAAAATCAACTACTTTTTCTTGTGAAGAGCAATCTTTTTATATATATATAATAATAATAATTTTGTCAAACTTTGTGATCCGTATAAGTATAGAATATATTATATGACGTACAATTATCCACTGAGATTAGGACTTGTGTACCTTGTTACGGTAGTAGAAACCCCAGGGGGTACTCCAGGCGAGCATGTACTCCTGGAACTGGCCATCTTTCTTCTTGCCGCGGTACACGACGGCTCCCACGGAACCGGAGGGCTCGCCTTGCCTGTGGACATGAAGGAATGCAGCCCACTGTCCGTTGCCGACCTCAGCCGGGTACTCTGCTCTGCTGTCGATGTAGCCATACCAGTCGTGGTTGGTGACGTAGCGGAGAGTGTCCCCAGTCGCATTGTAAAATAAACACAGTGTGGACTGCCCATTGCCGTACATGGCCTTAAGGACGTCCACACGTTTGGATGCATTGCCCTTCTTGTCATCATGGGTTATAAGAGACCAGGCCACCCTTGCCCGATCTTCCTGTGTCTTGGGTCTGCCCGTGTACCTCGCCACTTCGTCCAGCATCTTGTTGTCCACTACTTCACCAAAGCAGTTCTCTGCAGCCTCCTTGCGTGGTGCCTCAGGCTCCTTCCCTGCTGCCTCCGCTTCCTCTGTTGTCCATTCACTTTTCTTGTGGGACGGCCCATCATTCTCCTCTTTTGGGAAATATTTGTTCTAGAGAATACCAAATTAGCTAGGGTTCTTACAAACCATATTAATACTACTGTCTACTAGTAAAACAATATGAGTTGGTTAAGCATTTATGGAGTACTATAGTACTATATATAAGAATTCATCGAAGAGTCAGCTGTAATATATATGTATATATAGATATGACAATTGGATAAGAGAGACAGATAAACACAGACTATTATTTCATTCTATATTTTCTTTTGCATAACTAATTTGAGTCAAAAAGTTTATCAAATGATGGTATTTCTTGGTTTTGCAATTGTTTTATATATAATAGTTAAACATGATAGAATTAGTTATTACTCCTTAGTTAGCACAGCCAATGTGGACATTCCATTTTGCAGTGATAGTACAATGGTACATGGATGCCATTAAAACGATTATATATATACCTGGAAGTCTCTTGACTGGCCTTCAGAAGAAGCCAATGACATTTTATTCCTACTCTTAGCTTCCAGTTCTTCCAATTGGCACACAATATCTTTTATCGCAGGCCTTTCATTTGGGTCATCTTCGGTGCATCTTAATCCTATTTCAACGCATGTCTCCAATCGTTGGTTGTCCAGTTCGTGTGATGAGGAACTCGACGTTGCTTCCAGCCTTCCCTTCCATTTGGCACACACCTGCAAAATTGGTACACTAAGTCAGAAAAGAGGGACGTGCGTAAAAGAAAAGAAGATTCCTACTAATAAAACCCAATCTATATGTAGTTTCGGACATTCATATGGTGGTGAAAATTAGACGAAATTCTGATCACCAGTTTATTTAAAATAGCAATAAAAATATATTTATTACAATGCTTCTAAAAGACCGTATTGGTGGGTTCGATTCCATAGAAATAGAAATTACCATTCTATACCCCCTTCCCTAGCTTAAGCCTTAGATAAACTACCCACCTCGCAGTGTCCCCCCTGATCGGTGTAGATAATGATACGTCACACTCTCGTCTCCTCACATCCTACACAAGAACGCATCATCCTCTGGATTTTGTAAGAGCATCTCAAGAGCATTTCTAAATCTCACTCTCTAAATCATCATTTGGAGAGTCATTTGCATAAAAATCGCTCTCTATATCTTTTCACTCTCCACCAGTCTTTCTATATCTCATGCGCATTCTAGAGACATTCTCGCTCTTCTATTTTTGGCTAGCGAAAAAATCCGGAATAGAAGATGGCTATATTTGATGACCATTTAGAAAAACTGTTGGATGATAGTTTTTCACCAAAATCTCTATTCCTAACATTTAGGAAGGATATAGAGAGTCTCTTAGAGATGCTCCAAACTGCTCCATCCATTCCAAAGTGAAGATCAGTATAGATCGTTTTAGTTTGTACTAAGTGCGCATCTAGAGCATCTCCAATAATTGTAAAAGTCGATTGATAAATCAATGAGTTTTCTAAGTGGCTAAAAAAGTTGGGAGCACATTTCTCCAACGGTTTCCAAAACATCGCTCTTAAAATATAAAAGGCAATTGTGCATCGTGAACCCTAAACTATTTCCAAATCACCCTATCCACTTTTATCTTTTCTTTGTCTCATGCACATTTGCATTAGGAACTATGTCCTACTCTTTATTCTTCCCACACCATTCCACCACCAAATTGGCCGATCGATACGTGCGCCAGATATTTCCACGCCGACATCGAGTCGATCTTCCCAAGTGCGGAAATATTGGGAGTTGAGATAGGGAGTTGTCAGAGAGCGGTATTTTTCAATCTTGCCAAAAATCAAGATTGGGAATGGGTTTGGAAACTCTTGGAGATGCTCTTAGCAAGGTTTTAGATTCTCGTTGAAACGCTTTTGGATCCATATTCTCTTCGTAATTGTTTCTCCGATGAATGAGAATCACTTCGTAACCGCTTTGGCTTGCTCGATGGATTTAGGTGTTTCTCTACATTAGTACGAAAACAAGAATTGGTTCCAAGTGATTTTTCCTGAATCATTTCTCTCCTTGTGGCGTTTGGCAGAGATTCTAGGTGATTCTACTAAGAATCTAATACGCTTTCTCATCGCCAAAGGCACCCTAAGCCAAACTCTTCTAACTTTGATTAAGGTTTAAAAAATATATTAACATCTACTTCCTCCGTGCCACAAATAGGGGCATTTAAAGTTTTTTAAGGATAGATTACTACTCATGGGGAAAAACATAAGTACCCCTCAATAATATGGTATTCTACTCTTTCCCATGAGCCATTAATAAAGGTGATTAAATGCAAAGGTATTTAACTCTCATAGAACGCGAAGCATTGGCATGAACCAGAGGATATAAGGCCAGCCTCAGTTGGTGTTTCTGAAAGCTCTAGTTTGATTTTGGTAATTGAATGACAACCCTATAGGCACTAAAGGCCTTGAAATCCGGCAAAGCGGAAGCGGATCTTGTCGGCTCGCTTTTGATGCTAGTTCTGATTGGACAATGACGGATGAAGGTGGGCTAACCGGCGACACGTGGCTTCACCTCACTTGAAGCGGATGGAGATGGCACCAGCAGAGGTTCGTAGCGATGGTGCACTAGGGGCGGCGGCGACTTGACGACTTCCGCTTGCCGAATCTGGCGTTTCATGAGAGGATGTTTGGAAGCAGGGATGTGCTGAGGTCATAGTTTTTCCTCTTCTAGGTGTGTGTTCTCCTCTTTGTTGAGGTGTGAGTCTAAGTGCTCTTGTATTTTTTTTTGCTGTGTATTCATGGGTGGACACAACACTAGGGCAACTAAGGCCATGGCCCTTGTTGTGGCCCAAGTAACTGGGTAGCAATTCTTCAATTTTTGGCCCATCAGACATCAGCCCAACAAAGCAGTCTAAGCCAAGGGAGGGAATAGGGCAACGCCATTCTGAGCAAGGCCGCCTGCTGCCTCGCGTCTCCGTCGCGTCGCTCCCCGCCTCCGCTCTGCGCTCCGCCCCTCGACGGCCGCCCCCCGGCCGCTGCCCAGCGCCCCAGCAGTGGTCGCCCCGCCCCGCTCGGTTGCGGAGTGGCCGTCGCTGGACGGTGCCTGCCAGGCGTCCAGGGGCCGCTGCCCACTAGGCGCTGGCCAAGCCAAAGCAGCCAAGCACAAGCCGGAGCAGGCGAACAGCAGAATAGGAAGACAAGAACAGAGCACTAGTGCAGCTGCAGCCTTGGTTTGCATCTGGTTTTCCAATTTCAACCCTATGCAGTTTGTCAATTTTTTATTCCAATTTCCAGTTACATTCTAAAATTACAGTACAGAAGATGAAGAGGACCTGGAATTTAGCATCGTATTAACCTGTATATGTTGTCCAAGTAAATTAAGTTGTTATTGGGGACATGGAAGTCGACAATGCGAATGCACCAAATCGTCACTAGATATTTATTTTTCAATGTTTCATGATATTCTTTAGTTATTGTATCGTACTACTAATTATATAGTTGAAGAAACTTCTTTTGATTTGCAAACTCTTCTTGAGAAGTTTTTATATGTGAAACACATATACGTATGGTTATATAGACTATTGACGTAGCTTTTGGTTTTTTGCCGCTAAAATTTGGCCCTAGTCTTGGCCAATCCTGGGTCCGCCACTGAGCATTAGTGCTTCTTTCTATACCGATGCTCAAACCTAAAATATGTTTGGCTGCCACAATTTCAGCTTGTATATGAGATCGGTTGGAGTAACACACAAAGCATGATGCAAAAATACAAATCTCAGTTCAATTGAGAGGATTTTTCTTACAAGCTCAATAAACACTTCATGAGGCATTTTAGAACGACGGGAGTAGCCATTTTGTCCAGCCACGATGTCAAGAATTATAACTCCAAAACTAAACACGTCAAACTTGATTGATACATTATTGCCACCATATTTGCATTCTGGTGGCGTGTACTTTCTGCAGATACCATAAAAATCACAAGTATTGTTAGTACAATAGAAAAGAATATAATAATCAATGTCTTAAAGCATGATAGAATTTATAATCTGCAGAAAACCGTGATCAATCTACTTACAGTGTTGTTCCTTTTAGAGTCCCCGATTCTTGAGTTTCTATAGAAGCACCAAGTCTTGATGAACCAAGATCTGCAATTTTGGGCTCCTTGTTCTTGTCGAGCAATATATTACTAGGTTTTAAGTCCAGATGCAAAATTGATGTTCCTTGGCATTATGCAGGTGATTTAAACCCACACTAATCCCTTTAATAATTCGGTAACAAATGGGCCAATCAAGTGAACACCATTTGTCTGCAAGAGGAAAGTAATAAAACCCCAATCATATAGAGCTATCATGAGTTACTACTACAGATTGCTAGAAAACTAGAAAGTATTACCTACTTTAGAGAGTATTACCTACCATTAAAATAAACTAAATATCCCCTGAAATCTAGATCTAAACTTCCAACGTCTTCAATAATGAAAAGTGTTTCAACCATAAATTATGCCTATATATTTGTATAAATTATTACCCGCTTATATTATTATTAATATATATAAAACAACTTAAAGTAAATGTACACCATCATATGCAGATCAAATATATATACATGCAATGCAGTAAATACATAGTTTATGTTTCAACAATCATGAGAAATATTTCCTTAATGTCTCATATGCCAATAAAGCAATGACACTAACAAATTACAAAATTGTATTAATATCCATGAGAAATAGTTTAGGTAAGTGTTGATTTTAGTTTTAGAAAAACTATAAAATTTAACTGAAACATTATAATATATTCATATTGATAGTATAATTGTGAGACCTCTATTGTTTTATGAAAATACTACTGCACATATAGTATTATTTTTTTTGAAAAAAATTCAAAATATTGAGCAATGGATGATGTTAGTGCGGACGTACTAAAGGTGGCTATGACCTTTCTAGTCTTTGAGATCATTTAAGCTTAAATATTAGTATCCTCTTAACTCTTAAGGTTAGCGATGTTGGCCCCTCGTTCTTTAGCACCTTGGTGTAGGCTTAAAAGAGCTGATGACATGTAGTAATTAAAAGTCCATTCAGCGATCTGAAATCCTTATTTTTAATAAAATACAAAATAAGATTTTGCATAAAAAATCAGTAAACACAAGAGTTTCAACTGAACTAATAAGATGAAATTTAAAAACTTCAAAACTTGATTCATGACTTCCACAGACATGGGCTAAAAAACAATGGTAATCAGATGCTTGATATCTCGGGTGTGAAAGGAACTTCCTCATCATTTCCGTGGCGCAGAGATAGAAAGTAATGGCCTAATGGGCATCGATGCTCTGTATAGCTATGGTGTCAAAATCGGACGTTCTGTTTTTTTTAATAAAAAAAAAAACGAGCGACAAGTTTGGAGTCATATAGATCATACCTTCAATATAAGTTTGAAGGCTTCCACTATGCATATATTCGAAGCACAGAACTCGCTCTAGTGTTTTTGCAAAAACTTCTTTTCCATGGTCCTCATCGTACTTGTGCTGTGATTCGTAACAATAGCCAATTAACTGTATGATGTTTGGATGGTCGATTTTTGCAAGGTTGTGGAACTCATTGTGGAATTCCAGATCATCAAGTCCTTGCAAGGGGTGAAGCCTTTTCACAGCAATATCCTCCCCGTAATGTTCTCCCTGTACAAGTCAGTTCTCATTAATTTGTCATGATTTCCTTTTTCTAGTCGCCGGTGGAAATAAACATTTGGAAACTAGAGAGATGTGTAATGATTAGCCATATGTATACCTTGTAAACATCTCCGTACCCACCACTGCCAACCTTCCGCGCCTCCGAAAAATTGTCAGTAATACGTTTTATATATCCAAGATCAAAATTCATGTTGTAGGTGTTATATATCTTCCACCAGTCTTATAACCTTATAATGTTCCTGATACAAACAAAAAAGAAAATATTTACATAAGATGAGAGACATTCAGAAAGAGTTATTCATCCTTTGCCAGCAGCTGTGACACGAGCCAGTGAGATTCTTGCCGATGCGAATGGTAGCGCAGAAACCGAGTCGCAACTCCATGCGCCGCTCAAATTTGTAACATAACACGGAGGTAAGGTATTATTGCCGTAGCAATTTTTGAGGATATAAGAACGCATGGAACGAAACAACTTTCCGTTCGTCCCTTCACTAATTTTAAATGATAAGGACCTCTGAGGTCTGAGCTGAAGGCTGCCAAGAATTGCACTAACCTGGAGGGTGCTCGAAGGGACAAGAGTGCTTTGCTCCTCGGCGAGGCATCGATCTCATCCTGCAACATCCATTTAAATGCAGCAAGGTCAAATATTGCACTAGCTAGCTCTAGAAGCAGACAAACGAACAAAATATCAGAGTTGACTTGACTCCAATTTGCACTGCATATTGCTCTAAACAATGATATTTGGCAACATATCACGTGCAAATCAATCAATCTGTACAAATTTGGAAACTACTAATCAGGAGCATTGGATGCTGATCCAATAGATGAGGTGAGAGGGCTTAAACGCAAAAAAAAAGGACGACGGGTGGGCGGCTTAATCGCAAAAAAATCTCACCTCCCACTCGATCAGCATCTAGTGGTCCTGATCGGTAGTTTCCAAGTTTACACAGGTTAGTTGGTTTGCACCTGATACGTTCCGTACCAAAATCGATGAATTTACTATCCCTAATCTTCATCAAGTAGTTATAATGTCTTTATCTACAAAACTTCATGGACAGTACGGGATTAGGAAGACATCTGCATCTATCCGACTCAGAGTTCGCTAGGCTACCCTAACCTTACGACTACCTAGGAGAACTGAGTCTGAGACACAAATTTGTTCTCAGCTTCTATTATGTTTTGTTTTCTGGGCTCACCTGCTTTACTTTGCGAAGGTATATTCGTTGCAGGATCAGATTGAAGATGCCGCCGTGCGTCAAGGAGCACCGACGGAACAGACGGCGGCTTCCAAGCCGAAGACGGACCTTGCTTCCTGTTTTCCTGATGACACAGGACTTGCTTGTCCAAGGCCTAAACGGGTCTGGCGGAGCCGCGTGATGCCCAACGTAGTGCCAAGATCAGAGTGACGATGGCATCAGGAACGAAGTTCTAAGCAGCGGCAGAGGTTGAAAGCCTAAACATGGTTTTTTTTTTGAAAGAAAAGCTTCCATTAAACATTGGCTCTAGGCCTATCTCGCTAGAGAACGGCCTGCTCGTTTGGTTTATAAGCCGTATTTTTTTTATCTAATGAACAGTATTTTTTTTCACAACAAATCAGCCACTTTCAGCCTTGGTTTATCAGCCAAGCGAACAGAATAAAAATTGAGTTACAAATTCTGGTGCATTATTAGTATACATACATGCCTCTACACCTTCCATACATGCACCATAAGCAGCTAGACAGTCTTATTGCAAACAGAGATTACACATATGTTAAATTCATATACTCCATGAAACCTCTAATTTTCCTCAATAAGTAGCCATATGGGCTCCTGTCCCAATTCGTTCATTTAAGAGCATCGCCGAGGTTTGCTGCATCCATCCCTACCAAGTTGAATAGCCTTTTCAGCACCTCATAGAGCTATTTTTTTATGCCTCAACTCTTCGAGTATAAGTTGTAGCATCTGAACTCACCCACAACACGCACATAAACTCACACACAGCCTAGTGCACAAGCTAGATCTACACCTGCACGAAGAGACTGCATGTGGCTGAGAGATATCTAAAGTCTTCGAGGCTTCGCACATGACGGGCACGTCACTCTGACCATTGTGACGCATTCACATATAAGGCTGCAGATTTCCAGGACCTATAAATTTATTATTGGGGAAAACCCCCGTGAAGCACGTGACTGTCGATCCCGGAGATCGAACTCACGCCCAGCCGCTGGCACACCTGCCGAGCGAGCTACGCGAGCTACGCTTGGTCCTCATCTCGTAGAGCTACTATAGCTTCAGCATGTAGGGAACTGGAGATTCTTCTTCTAAGACTTCCTGCGCCAATCTGCAACAGGAATTTTTTATATTTTAAATCTTTTTTAATCAATATTTTAATACTAATTCCAAAAAAAATAATTGTAAAACTGACCCTTTTGGTCGTGTTAGCGCGGCTTGCGCGACAATACCACGCTGTCGCGCCACATGCGCTGGCACAACAAGCCGAACCACGGTGCCGCCCATCGTTGGCCGTAGTTGGCGTGGCGGAGCGTGGGTCCCATCCTGTTGCGCCAGCGACACCGACGCGACAGCATTGTAGCGCTAGGCTGGCCGGCGCGACAGCGTTGTAGCGCCAGGCTGGCCGGGCGCGGCAGGCCCATATAAGGGCGCGACCCACCTCCTTTTTCCTCCCTCTCTTCTTCCTCCCTTCATTTTGGCCGAGCTCGAGGTGACCTCAGTTCTTTCTCTTCTCTCTCTTCTCTTCCTCCCATCCTCTATTTGCCTTTGATCAAGTTTGCATTTGCATTTGCATTTCGGGTTTGATCGGTCTCGTGCATGAGGTATGGCTCCGTCACCTCTATTTTTTTTGTGTTTAGTTGATGTTTATATACTGCTCTGGTTTACACTGCTATGTGCAATACTGGCTTTCGTTTGTTTAATAAAAGTTGCTTTGGCTAATCACGTTTAATATATTATGGTTTATGTTGTAGTTGTTGAACTTTTTATGATTTTTGTGATTGGTTTTGGTTGGCACTACATTATGGTTTGACTGCAATGGTTTAGACAACAGTATGAGTTGGACCGTTGTTAGTAAACTTTCTAGTAAATGTGTGATTTGAAGTTTTTTTTTGGTGATTAGATGTATAGATGAGTTGGACTATGTATGTATAGACATCATTACATTCAATAAGTTTGTTTTAGGGTTTGGCTTCATGGGCTTACATGATTATAGAGATGATTGAGATGGAAATTGTTGTTCGACTGTGTAGTAGTATTGGTTTATATCCTTGGTTTCTTCATCTACTTTGTAATAGGTTCAATGGCGGTTCCAAATAAGAACCAATTCGTGCACCATCCGAATGATCATGGTGATATAGGTCCTTTCCTACTAGCAGAGCCAACACCGTTGTGTTACTGGCATTTGTGAAGCAGTTAAGGCATCCCGCTTCAGCTGAACGTGCTTTCTATTGTTGCCAACTTAAGCGTCGTCCCCCAACACTTGATGCCTATCTAGAGGGATGCAGCTTCTATCAGTGGATCGATGGCGATGAAATATTCAATCCGTCGATTATGTTGTTCCTTATGACCACTGGAAGAGCATTCCATATCTAGAATTTATTCATTGGGTTCTGCCGCCATTGAACCCTCCGAAAATGACAGAGGCAGAGAAGGTTGACGTTATTTTGCGCCGTCTAGCCAATCCTCCTAAATACCATTGTGGAGTGCCGGTGCTACTAACTACTCCCAGCCAACGTCGAGCATTCACTGTCTTGGCTCAGTCAACGACGGGTGTCACCGTGGCTTGGCTTGTCGCGCCAGCGCATGTGGCGCGACACGTGGTACTGTCGCACCAGCCCCGACCAAAAGTGTCCGTTTGTGCAAATACTTTTTTGAATTAGTATTAAGATATTGATTAAAATAGGATTAAAAATAATAAAATCCTCTGCAACACCACTCCTTCATGGTTATGGATTAGGAATGCCCAGCCGCCTTGGGCAGCATTAGCATGGAAGGAGGCATCAACATTTATCTTGTACTTCCTCCATTGCAGATTATAAGCTATTTTGGCTTTTCTAGGTACATAGGTTTTATATACGCTATGTCTAGATATATAGTAAGAATGATGTATTTCGAAAAATCAAAACGACTTATAATTTAGAACGAAGGAAGTATAATTCTTCAGGTGGTGGGATCGAGCTAACCTGAAGATGCATTGCAGGTTTTAGTTGATCTTGAAGCTTCTCACAAACCTTGAAGTGGCATATAACAGAGCTACAAATTTCCGCTTCAGAAACCATTCTCTCCGCTCCATTAACTTTATTTCTCGCTGACCACCATTGCCACAGGAGAATCAGAATCTTGTGATGAATACTTTGCTCCATCCGAACAATTGAATCAACGACTTTTGTTCCTGATTTGCATTGTACAAGCTTTTGGCGTATATCTTCTAGCTTAGATTTAGTGCCTGCCAACAGTCTCTTGTTTTCTTGCACTTGAAAAATAGGTGGCTACAATTTTCATCATGGCAAGTACATATTGGGCAAACTGTATCTAGTTTGACACCCCTCCTTGCAATATTTTGACACACTGGAAGGTGGTTGTGAGCTAGTCTCGAAGTGAACATTTTGATCTTACTTGGAACCTTCTATTGCCAAATCTGATACCACTAGAATTCTCCGTTTGAACAATTATATGAGCCGGATCCTGATGCAGTTTTCTGGAGAAAATTGTCTCTGATTTGCACAACTGATTTATATGTCGGTTTGACAGAGAAATTTCCCTTGGAATCATAGTGCCATGCTGGCGAGTCCAACTCTAAAGGTTCTACAGGAATCGCCATTATGGTTTCAGCATCATCAGGCCAGAAGTTATCATATATGAGCTGCTCATCCCATGCACCTGTGAAAGGATCGATTAAATCTGACACCCTTGATAACAACAAGCGGCCTGTTGGCGTTGCAGGTTTTCTTTTTATATCTCTTGGCATCCATGGATCTGACCATATCTTCACCGAAGTACCATTTCCAATACTGCATATAATAACTTCTTTTAACAGCTCTGTTCCCCATCCCTCAAAAAACAGTTCTGTTCCCCACAGCTCCACGAGTATGAAATTTCATCCCGGGCAATACATGGCAAAATGTTTTTATTTGTGAAATACTTGGCTTTCAACACTTGTCCACAGAGGGTATCTGGGCTTTGTCAACAATCTCCATGCTTGGTTTGCTAACATAGCTTGGTTGAAAAGGTGTAAGTATAAACAAGGCTTGGCTTCCTCAAGGAACTAGACTCATGGATAATAATACTCAAGTTCAATTTGGTACAATCAATTTATAAAGCATCTTGGCGACGTGTGTATTAGTTAGGTGTGTAGACTTGCAAGGTCAAAGTCATGCTAATGATTTCTATTGTTAAAAAGCAAAGGGCAAAAGATGATGGAACTGAAGTAGTAGGTAAGGACATATATAATTTTTTGCGTTGCTGCTTCAGCATTTACACTTTACTAGCTAACATGCATTTGCGTTGCAACAGAACGTATAGTTTGTTGCATTATCATCTGGATGACTTTGCGTCTAGTAGACTTATTCAGCGATGGCATCATGCATTCCAATTCATCTTTGAATCAAATTCTGTATTTGTGTCTGGACACATGCTGCTGTAACAAATATGAGCACGATTTGTATATTTTAGCCAACGATCACGTCAAACGTCTCAAATCATCTTAGAATACATACAACTCTGCATAGTACCGTGTCTAAACACGCAGCCTCTTATTTCTACGTGCAAGAGAAAGAGAAAGAGAAAGAGTATGGAAACTCTCTGTATTCCAATCTATCTTGGGATCGGAATCTATAGCATGCCTGACGTGCTGCTCTAATTCGAACGGGTACGGAGAGAATGACAAACCACAGAAACACTCCGTACTTTAGTATTAGATATGGATGAAACACCACATCCCGTTAGTAGCCTGTTGTAGTTACGTGGTTGGCTCATGAGCCCCATATAGCACGTGAGGAGTTGTGATTGGTGGGTTTAGTACCACCTTAGAAGTTTAGGAGGGTGAGAGCCAGCTTACTTGTTGTTCCAAACGTAGGACCCCTGGATTAACCCTTTTATACGAAGTGAGGACGAAAATGTAAGTGAAGCTAGGTTTTAGAGGAATTATGGATGTTGAAAGTCTAAATCTCTTTCTCCCCCCTCCCCCCACCCAACGAATCAATTGTCGAACTTGCCAAACTAAAAGAATAAGATATGATATAAATTCCTCACTTTAACCAATTATAATCAACCACATAATCTACGGACCCACCATATACTTCAATTATTATAATCTTGATGATTACAATAATCCTATACATAATCCAGATTATAATAATCTAGCTGTGGTCCAAATAGGCTCTAAGCCAATGGCATCACAACAATATAATTGGCGTAGTAGAGAGTGGTCATGGTATTTTTCTTCCGGGCACACGGATGACAATATAGTCTTAGGATTGATAGTTATTTGAGTGACAAGCTCTTCTTTTTATGTTTTTAAGGTTGTGTGCTAGCGCTGTTATATGGAGGTCAAAAGTGGGTTCATGATTTTTGTATCAACGACTCGATGTAATGGTCTTGAATAAATAAAAATGTTCTTTTATTAAAAATAGCAAGATTTGGATAGATAGTTGATTTCTATATTCTCTTTCTAAAATGCAAGTGTTTAAATGTCATTCGCATTTTTGTACTTCATTCTCTATTTTTACGGATCCAAACAATATCTTATTTATCCCTAGAGGTTAGCTTCCGTCAACTAACAATCAAATGGATGAGTAATCTATGCTGGAGTGTTGTTCGATTGTTGATCCATATCCACCCTCTAGTGATGCAAGAATGTGTAGGTGAGCGTTAGGAGGGCATAATTAATAGCACGAAAAAAATGTTAGTAATAGGTATGCTGACTTAGTGTTTGTCAATTGGCTTCTTCGATGAACTAGACTTATGGACAACAATACTCAAATATAATTCAACTTGGCGCTATCAATCAATGTATAAAGCATCTTGGTTATGTGTGCATTAGGTGTAGACTTGCCAGGTCAAAGTCTTGGAGGAAGATTATGATTTCTAGTATTTTTTTTTTATAAAAAAAACGAAGGAAGCAAAGTCATAGTAGCTAATCTCACACAAAACAAGTAGCAAAGAGAGTGATGGCTTGGCTTGGATGAAGGAAAAGGGGTGGACCAAACTGGTTCCCACTATCGGATCGGAGTCCTAAATGTTTAAGTACAAAGTTCTGGGTCATTTGTGTAAATCAACTGCAGCAAACTAATCTTCATCGGCAAGGAGCAAAGCAGTTTTCATCCGCAAGGAGCAAACCACTCTTTCTCCCTACTGCTAGGCTCATCTCCTCCTCCAGGTCAGTTGTGTACATGTCGAAATTTTAGTACCAGAATGCTTCTTCGTAGCTCACAGCACCTGCCGCCGGCCGCCGGCGAGAAGGCCGATGCCAGGCCGCCAGCTGATTCCCTAAGACAGGGGTGCCGCTGCTGAGATGATTAGTCTTTTTGTGAATCCTTAACATATCCTCTCGTCTTAAGTGAAAATGTCTTTTCTTTTTCTGTCTCAGGAACAAGATCCAAGATAAAGCATGTCGGAGAGCACGTACTTTAAACTAGACTTGATTAAAACTATTACAGGCGATTTTGCAGATGAGCGAATGGTTGGCAGTGGTGGGTTTGGAGTTGTTTACAGGGTACGAACGATCGACTAATCATTAGAGCGTATTAGCTTCCCCTTGTTTTGGCATGATACAAGTTTCACGCGTTTGATCACAACAGGGCACGTATGATGGGCAAGATATTGCTGTGAAGAAGCTTCATCCCCTGCAAGGACTTGATGACAAGGCGTTTGACATTGAATTCCGTAGCCTTAGCAAGATCAATCATCCAAATGTTGTTCGGTTAATTGGCTACTGCCACGAAGCACACCGTAAGTTCCTTCCTCACAAAGGGGAAGTAATTGCTGCTACAGTAATGGAGAGAGTTCTCTGCTTCGAATATATGGAGGGTGGAAGCCTTGATAAGCATATTTTAGGTACGGTATATACTGTTCGCTTGCTGGAGTAGTGTTTCGCGCGCCTTATAGAAGAGAGAGAGAGAGATGCTTCCTTAGATTTATATTAGCTCCTGTCTCTTTTCTTTCCATTGCAGCTGACTCTTGTGATCTCGACTGGCTGACGTGTTACAAAATTATCAAAGGGACCTGTGAGGGCTTAAACCGCCTGCATAGTGAACAGGGGAAACCTATTTACCATATGGACTTAAAACCTGCTAACATATTGCTGGACAAGAACATGACGGCAAAAATTGGAGATCTTGGTTTGTCCAGACTTGTTTCTTCAACACAAACCTATCAAACTAAAGCTCGCGAAGGATCTCTGTAAGTTGATGCACCATATTTCAAGCCAACTGTTCTGGCAACATGGATATGGTTCCCCTTTTATTGCACTCTGGCTAACCTTATTTTATTTGATGATTATGATATCACATATATAGAGGGTACATGCCACCAGAATACATAAATAGTGGCGATATATCAAGAAAGTTTGACGTGTTCAGTTTGGGAGTTATAATTATCAGAATAATGGATGGAAATGATGGCAACTCCCGCCGTTTTGATATGCCTCGTGAACAGTTCATTGAGTTTGTAAGGAACCGAGATGTCTTTATTCATATTGTTATACTATGTGTTATGCTGTGTATTACTTTTATGTGCATGCATCCCATCTTTCTAATTTTATCCGCAAATTTCTCAGGTAGTTAACAACTGGAAGGAAAGGCTGCAGGGCACGTTGGGGTATTCATCACAAGAAATAAACATGCTACGTGTGAAGACTTGCATCGATATAGCATTACGATGTGTCGATACTGAGCGAAACAAAAGGCCTTACATAAAGGACATTGTCAATGAACTGGAAGAACTAGAAGCTAAGATTCAGAAAATGGCACTATCTTCAGATCATTCGAAAGCTGTGATACTTGGCCAGCAGGTATGATCATCCTGGTAGTATATGGTGAAACTGCCGATTGTTTACATTACACACGAGATTGTTTTCCATGCTGTGATACTGGTCACACACTGCCGATTGAGTAATAACTTGCAGTTTCACTACATCTCTGCCGATTGTTTACACATAGCTGCTGTGGCCAAGTATTACATCGTCTTTCTCCAATGGTCTGCTAGCTGGCACATAACTGCTGATTGTTTACATTACAGACAACAATCTCTTGCTGTTTCACCACATCTACCACTGCACCTTCTCCACCAGGCACCAAAAGCATACTATTCCTTATAGGAACTAAAAAAAAGGAAAAACAATAATACTCCCTCCAATCTAAATTATAAGTTGTTCTAGCTTTTCTAGATAGTAGATACATAGTAAAAAGCTATATCTAGACATAATGTATATCTAGATGGAATGTTGGGGGTATTTTTTTTTTTGCCACACTCACATAAAGCCCAAGCCATGGTTGTTCCTTTTTTTTTTGGCTGCCCAGCCTAGATGTTCTTAAGATCGCAAACCATAATATTTGTAGAGTTTGGATCTACCACCACACTGCATTAATCCCTTCTTCTTGCAGCAGAGCTCTGACTCCAACATTCTTGCTGTCGATCCAACCCTGGAGCTGCGCTTCTTATTCGAACTAAGGAAGGACATATCATGCTGCCTTCAACTGACAAATAAGACGGACGACTACATTGCATTTAACATAAAGACCAATAGAACCAAGTACTACGCAGAGCCAAACATAGGAATTATGCCACCATGTTCCAAGCGCTATATATCTGTCACGTTGCGAGCACAGGAGGCGGCACCACCAAATATGCAGTGCCATGACATGCTCCTTGTACAGAGTGTTAATGTCAGTGAGGGCTTGACATCTGATAATGTCACCGAAGACTTCTTCAAACAAGTCATGGTCGAGAAGGTGGTAGATGTGGTGAAACTGCCGATTGTTTACATTACACGGGATCATTTTTCATGCTAGTATAGTTGCCACTGTTGGTAATATGTCCTAAATGCACTAATAGAGGTGTTGTTAATGGTCAGTTGTCCTAAAGGCATGTGCAGCAGTGGAGCAGCATCGCTTGTGTACCTGTGATTTCACCGAGGGTCTAGAAACTTTTGGGGTTTACCACTGCTCACTGCCACACCTAAGGTGAAAAAAATATACAATCACGCAATGTGAATACCTGAATCCGAAGGAAAGCTAGGCCGTGTCTCTGAACGAGCTATGAGAGAAAAGGAAGGAGGATACAGGATACATAAATGAAATGAAATCACTGCAGCTCAGTGCCTGCTCTGCCGCGCTCTCACGGTCAGGGGCTACCGATCCACGCACCCCTCTCCCTTGGGCTGTTGTGACCGCCAGATTCACTCATCGCGCCACCAAACGCTGCACGGGTCGCGCTCACAAGGACTAGAGTGCCTCCTCCGCTGTTGCCCCAGGTCGCGCTCACATGGATATGAATGTTTTTACCAGGTTTATTAGCCTTGTGTTCATGAAAATGGAGGCTTCTCAGGATTTTTAATATGATCTTTGATATTGTTCTATCGTTTTATCTTCATTGTATATGACCTATATTTGTTTATAGACCATGTTTTTTTTATATCAGAGTTCTCACTATCCTTCGCTAGACATAGTGCAGTCTCATTGTTACGACTTCCACTACTGTACCAGGTCCGACAACGCAGCGAGAAGACAAGGATGCAATGGATGGGCCGTCACTGAGGAGGTGCAGCCACTACTACAGCGCAGGGATATAGTAACACCAACTTGTGTTACTGTATATTGGAAAAAGTGTTCACTAGCTCACTTAGTAATATATTTTCTTTTGTGTTCCAATTGGCTATGTTACAATAGACTGGTTTATTGTAACACAACTACTTGTCTACAGGAACACTTGTCTAGTGTTACAATGATTTTTGTTGTAACACTTTTTTTTTTGCTCTAGTAACACTTAACAATATGGTAGAATGCATAGTGTGGAACACATTTATTTATCTATCGTAACATTTGCATAGTGTTACAAGAATGTCTATTGTAACACTTTTTTTAGTTCTAGTAACACTTCCACATTACGGTAGAGCACAGTATATGAAACAAAGCAACACATGGTTTGTAACACTTTTTTATATCTATTGCAACATATTCGGATTATGAAACACATATTTATTTCTCCAATACATATGGCACAAGGATTATTATATAATCGCACAAATATGACACACTGTAAAATCACATAAACCACAAATTTCCATAATCATGGCATGATCCACATATTGTGGAATGATCTCAAACATAGTGCTTGTTTAGAACAAATCGTAGTATATGTACATAACGATATGGCTCAAGAGAGCAAACACACGTAGTCCATACTAGAAAGAAAAATTCAAGAACTAGCTATGATTCCTAAAGTCCACTGCTTCTTCCTGTGCGCATTGATGTAGGAATTCAACCATTAATCATTTGAACCTGCAAAGAAAATTTAAGTTGTAACATTACAAATTAAGGCACATATATACATTGATGTAAAGTTAGGAAAGATAGTTTTGAACATACAAACATCGAAGGCCAAGCAATTTGGACTCCTTTGGCATGAGCATCACCAATATTGTCGCACCCAAGCATAGGCCTCACTAATGGCTAATCTTTTGTTATAGGATGATTGATACGCACTTTGTAGAATTGACTTCCTATCTTAACTCCACCAACAAGGGCTTCTGGATTAGTGCTCAAGAGAGTTGCATATGCCACATTAGCCTTATTAGGATATTTCGAAGTCATTAGTAGCACTGTGGACCCAACCTATATTAATTTGACATAATCTCTTAGTGACCAACAACCCTTTAGTTGTACATCGTGATCATGCATTTAGAACAAGTGATATGTTCAACTACCTTCATTAGAGAAAGTCGTTTAGGTGTTTGGCGCCTGTAGCTTGTAGCCTTGTCATGAGCCACCTCCTGGTGTGCAATGGTTCTAGTATCTACAAGCCCTCCGTGATGTCCCTTACACATGTCAAATGAAAGTACAAAATAATAAGACACAAAATCTACTATAATTATAGCAAAGTGTGGTTCATAGATACCTTTTGTTTCTTTGGTATTATTCTACTTGTGTATGGAACTCCTTTGACAAGAATCAAACCGAACGGAAGAGAAAGGCAATTGTATTTATACACCTGTTATAGACATCTTAAATAACTATCATTACAAGTCTAATATATTTTATTCAATGGTACATTGAAATAGTGTACCTCTGTTGGTGCAAAATCATTATGGAGGTGTCGTTCAAATATTGCCTGTGCTTCTGCTTCTTCTACTTCCTTGTCATTATTATCACTTTGGCACTCGATTCCAATTCAAAATCGCTCAAATGATAATTAGTAGGTAAAATATTAACATGTACTAAACTAAGAGTATATTGTTGTTCTTAAATACAAGAAACCAGTTGATAACCTTTTCTCCGGATAAAAGTACATTGTCATCATCACTAAATTCAAACTCACATGTTTCTTTATTCTAGTAAATGTAAAAAGACAAGTAGCATTAGCTGTTATAAAATCCTTTATGAATGCATAAGCATTAAATTCACAAGCAAGGGTGACTTTACCAATTCATCCCTATGTTTGAGGAATCCCTCATTCTGTTGGGTGCACCACACCGGACTCTCTAAAATTTTGAAAGGATATTAAAGCCAAAATACTAGTTTAGGTGAAAACATGGAAAATAGTGCAAATACCTTTCTTTTTTAGAATTCAGTACTTGATTATGAGAATTGTTGTGATCACTCCTAGCACAATTTCCCTAGAAAAGATATAAAGTTTGAATAACGCATTTCAATACAGAGTTACAAAATTAAGTCATACATTCTTACCATTGTTGCTTCTTGGTTCTCATTGTGCCTCCGATTGTTTTTTAGTTCTTTGATAACTTTGTCTTGCATTCTAGAATGCTCTTTGAGTTGCCTTATTTCCTCCAACATGTGAACCTCTACATCAGATGATGAGCCATCTAGTGAAACTATATTAATGTCCTTAAAATGGTGTGTTTTTCGACCATAAACTTGTTTAGGAACCGGAAGCAATCCCATGCCGTGCACTTGTCCAAATTTTTTTCTTCTCCCAACACCGATGTAATGCATCACCTTCCCATGCAACTCCGCCTCACTATTTTGTGCTAACTCTGGTTGTGTGTCTAGGAGATTTTCCAATTGAACCTACAACAATGAAATCCAGACATCATCGAAAAAGAAATAATTATATATTGCAAAAAGTTCCCATGTGCATGTAGCATACCACTGGCTCATTTATCCCTTTTCCCTTTTCCCATGAGTGGCTAGATAAACCTTTGCTCTATGTGGCTGTTTTTTTCAGGATCAGCTTGCCTCTGCAAAAAATAGTAGTAAAGGAAAAGCAAGAAGAATCATATATAATTTTTTTTTACGAGAAGATGTACTCACCATGTTCTCGCACCAACGAGCATAACTCTTTGTACCTGCACAGTATGAGTTGTCTTCCTCATTTCACAACTTATTTTGTTCTTTTCACTAAGGGTCTACAAGAAAAGTAAATTATTAAATAATGAACCATTATACATGTAGAAATCAACAATAGTAGACGATGATAGTAAAAAATACCAAACAAAGTAAATAGTGGTGCCTTACTTTTCCTTCTTCGACTTCCAAGATCCTACTAGGGCCTTCCATTCAGCTTCAACAATATCATCTAGACAACGCTTGTTCAAAATGACCTTTTCTTCTTTGGATTAAATAGTGTCTTTTGTAATGTTGCCTTGTATTTTCTCCCATCTCTTCCAATTGATTTGAATATCCATTTCTCACATGAATGAGGATACAAGAACTTTGTCTAAAATAAGAAAGTCACTAAAGAATGAATTTGACTTCATGACATGATAACAATCATATCTTTTAAACAATGAAATCTGCACCAAAAAACTCTTGCCTATCATCTGGCCACGTGGGCTCACAATATTATATGAGCTAAACGCTCTGCACTCAACACTTAAGATGTAATTCACTTCACAAATTCAATTACACTTGAATAAAAAGACCAAATCATCATCCCAAATAACCTCTCATCTATTCAAGATATATCGTGTTTATTTTCGAACTGAAACAAAAACAAAATGGCTAGAGACAAACTGATGTAGGTGCTAAGAGCGAAGAAAGAGCTAACCTGCATAAATTGAATGATGGTTTCTCCATAGTCTTTCTTAACTTTTCTCCAATCTTTGGCACCAACCGACAAGAATCCACCATTTCTTGCTATGGTGCCCAAAATTGGCTTAAAAGGCCACCTTCTTTTCCAATGGGCTGTCCAAGCTTATTACATCTTACTACTATCCTATCTCCGTCAAGTAGATCCCAAACATGTGTTAAAACAGTCCCCTTTCGCTTTTTAGGTTCTTGTAACACCCTAAATTTTGCATATTTTTGAAATAGGAGAAAGTGATTAATTTTGCATTTTGTGGGAATTTGAATTTAGGAAATAATAATTTTATTAAAAATAAAATCAAATATAAGGATAGAAACATGTTGATGCATGCATGCTGCTGCATATTTACTTTGTGATGATTGGTCTTGATTCAAAGTTCAAATGAATTCAAAATCTATTTGAAAGTGATTTTGGGAATCTATTTGGAAAAAGGAAAATCCTTCTCACTCCCTCCTCTCTCTCTCATTTCGGCTCATTGGCCCGACTCCTTTTGGCTGGCTGTTTTTTTTTTCTCCACCACCGCCAAATTTAGTCGCGCCTCGCTCTCGCCAAAGAAGCCCTTCACTGCCCAGCTTGGGCGAGTAAGCGCCGCCACCGCCTCTTTTCTTTCTTCTTGCCGACGCCTGCCCCACCCATCGCTGCCGTCCCCTCCTCTCACAACCGCTCGCCCGCTTGCCAAGGCAAGAATCGCCGCCGCTCCACTTCCAGATGTGGGCACGTCGCCCACGCCCGGCGCTACAAATGGGAGTCGTGACCTCCACGCGCACCCCTTCGCCGCTTTCCCCGCCTCCGCCTCGCGCGCCGCCGTGCTCGAGGAATCTGCCGCACCGAGGACGCCGTGATCCGCCATCCACCGAGCTCGGAACCACCGCGCGGCCGCCGTCCCGAGCCATCTCCGACCCTGTTTTTCCCCTCTGTGAGAACCCCCTTGATCCCCTCTATCTCCCCGCAGTGCAGTTTTAGCGTGTTTCATGGCTATTTGACTCCGCTTTCAAAGTGCGATCAGGGCTCCTTGCCGCCGGCCATGGCGACCGCCGCCACGGCCGCACCCTCCGGCCACTCTTCCGGCCTAGGCGAGTTCCCATGAACCCGTGCCACCTCCTGGTGCCCTCGGTTTGGAAAACCATGGACCGTGGCCCCCAAAACGCGCGCTCCGGCGAGTACACTGCCGCCGGCCATGGAGCTTGCCGCCGGTGTCACTGTTCCAGCCGGCCTTCCTTCCCCAAGCCAATTCTAGCCGTCCATCTCCAGATCTGCGGCCAGGATTAGAAGATACCCTTTCGCGTGTAACTTTGCTAAAGAGACCCTCTGTTTTCATGTAATCGAACCCGCCGTCCTTAGCGCATTTCCCCGAGTACGCTCTCTCGTTTGGAAAGCGTAAATTTCACTGTTTTAGTTCAAAATACGTTTTCAGTATTTACAGAAATGGCACTAGAATTGTTTTGCTCATAAAAACTACGTTTTAGCTCCGAATTGATCCGTTCAAATTGCATTAGCTTCGTAATTTCATAAGCTACGTGTTAGTACCACTGTTACTCAATTTTGCAACTTTTAAATTTCATGGTTAGGTTTAATTAAATAAAGTACTATAGGAAATGCCGCTTTAATTCATAAGTTCCGCGCTTTAGCTCCGCTTTTCGTGAACTTCGCGTTGACGTGATCATAGCGAGACACAGATTCTTTTTATAAACATTTCATCTTGTTTCTATACTGTTGGTGTACTGTTCTAATTATAGGATTGTTTGCTTTGCATGAATGCCTTTGGAATGTTGTATGTTGCCGTGTTGGTCGCGCGTTGAACGGTGAGAGGAGAACGCGTCGGTGACCAAGATTTCTTCGACGAACAAAGGACCAGCAGAATTTGCTAACCAAGGCAAGTATAGCATGGGATCTACCTTGATGCCTATCCACCTTTATTAATTACTCATTTGCATGTGTCTAATTTTGATACCCGTAAGGACATCCTAGTGATTGATTATCCTATTCCTTGTCTCCTATGGGTTATATGCATATGGGTAGTTTGCTAGTGCTCAACTTAACTATACATGAGCTACATATTGAACAACGATTCTATGGAAAGAAAAGGTAAAAGTTGCTTTTAAACAATCGGATTATAGGGCGATGGAGCAAATGACTTTCGATCATGATGCTCTCGGCCCTCCATAAGGACTTATCTGTCGGCAAAAAAGCTGGGTACCGATTAAGGCAACCGTGAGGGTCATATGGCTCGACTTTAGCTCAGTAATAGGACCTTTTCTAGCTTGTTAGAGGTTACCTTTATGGCGCAAATGGGGCTTGCCACGTTGGGTATAGGGACCGCCTGTTCCTATGTGTATATAGCCGCTGATGGATATGTGCCATAGGAAAGGGGGGTTCCTACATCTGCTCGCCAAGGAAACCTAGCGGCCCTAACTTGTTAGAGAAACCTATGAAATGGCTTCATAGTGTACCCTGCTCGCTCACCTTGGCAGTGATATGGGAGTAATTAACCCGGGCATATGGGAATCATGACTCATGGTGAATGTGCACCACCTCTGCAGAGGGTAACAAATCATTATAACAGCCGTGCTCACTTTTATTACGAGCGCCCGTAAAAACTCTCACGTAATAAATGGCTACTTATAATGTTGTTCATACATGATGACTATGATGATATTATGATGATGTTTCATGACTCAAATGGTTCTGATATATGATTATGTGGGTTTAAAAGGGAGCTTAAGCATAACTTAATAATAGATGAGGATAAAATCTTGAATCTACTAAAAGTGCTAACTGCAGTAAACCAGAGTTATCCTTTTTGAGCCTCATGAACCCCATGTTATCTTGTTGAGTACGGGACGTACTTACGCTTGTTTATTTTTCAATATTTGGATAAAAATCCCGGATGGGTAACAGATGACAATGGATATGAGGAATTTCCTGAAGATTATTAGGCTTGTGGTCAACCAGTTGACCTTCCTTGTGATGGAGTTCCACGAGAGTGTCATCTTTTTAATCTTCCGCTGTGTTGTGTAAGTCTATGTGATGTTATAATTCGTGATGTATGAGACACCGTGATGATACTTTATATGATTTGCCAGCTTGTGTGTGTGACTGATTCCTGGGCACACATGAGTTTAGTGCATTCAATTTTATCCTTAAAATTGGGTGTGACAAAATGGTATCAGAGCAGTGTTGACTGTAGGACGCAAGCCTAGTAGAAACTGGTCGTTTTAAGGTTTATAAGTTGCTACAAAAACCCTTGCTCTATGAACCTTGATATTTTCTTCTCTTCTATATCTCTATCTTTGCTATTCGTCTCTACCTTGGTGCTTATTTTGAAGTCTTTGTTCTCATCTTCACTCCTTGATTTGATATACTTTTAGAACTATTCCTCATCACCTTCTTGCGTAATCCTAAGATGAGTCTTCAGATTGTTACCCCTAGTACAAGAAAAACGATAGTATCGCAAGTTGAGTTAATGATTGAATTGTGCATCTTTATTGTTTGTTGAGTTATCATTATGCTTATGGTTGTTTCGAATCTTTGTAATGATTGAAATGATCTGGTTGGGTATTCCCACAATTTCATTTAGTTATAGGCCTAAGGCATAAGGATTAATGAAATAAATAGTCGGGATTTGGTTTTCTTCTGTTTTCCCTATCCTGTCTTTTCGGAGCAGTCCGCACTCTTCGGTTTATATCACTGATTTTGGATGATAAAAAAAATCATGAGAAAATTCTGGACAAAAGTAGACTTCAATATCTTTCTTTGAGCGCAAGAATTAGCTTGATAGCTATGTTGTTTATGGAGATACGAAAATCACAAGGCGAGGCATCTGTGCTGTTTGGAATCTGGAGTAGTTTCTGTTGTGCACTGTTTTCGACCAAGCTAACTGAGGAATTTGGAAAAGTGTTCTATAATGAAGATGTGGAAAATTTGATAAGGTTTCCAACGATGTAAGCTACAACTTCATTGGATTAACAGAACGGGAATTACAACTATTTTACTGCACTGCTGTTTTTTGTCTCGCGGGGAATTTCAGGTTTCTTGTCCATATACAAGAGTAACGTTGGGATGCCAGAACATTTTGATACAAGTTAGCACATCTAAAAGAAGTAGATGTAAGCTATACTTTGGTGTCCCTTAGTTCATCTTTTCTTAAGGGGGTAGCCAAGTTGAAGAATTTGCAAGCTGAAGTGTCCAACGTTCTTGTTTGCGCAGCGGAAGCGTGGTGGTATCCAAAGATGTGAGAGAAACTCAGAGTCTCAATGAGGTTTGGTTAAAGGTTCAACGGAGGTTTATCTGAGATCATTAAGATTTTGGTAGAGCTACTAGAGAAGCTTTTAAGTTAGTTTGGATCAAGAATCTACAGGACATCTTCACTAAGTTGGTCTTGAATTGGTGATATCCTCGTTGGAAGGAAAATTGATTATGACTTAGAAAAGTGCTATCACTTGGAGAAGCAAAAGTCATGACCGATGCCCTTAGCAATGGGAGTGGTGCTAAGAAGGTTCGGATGACACCAAGGATCAAGAATTGTATTCCAAGTTCGAGCAACTTAACCGGAATTATTCATGTTTTGAAGATTGGTGGAAGAATTTCCTTCTGACCAATAAAGTAAGGAATTTTCGTCGGAAGGTGGGTATTTTAAGAAAAAGAATTGGTATTGTGGACTCAAAAGGAAAGGTGGCCTAGTGATTGGAGTTACCTGAGTATCGTTTGGAGTATCAATAAGAACCTTATAATCAGTTGGACAAGATACTTGGAGTAAGATCAACAGATATGCAAGGTAAAGTGGGATCCTTATCAAGACGATTGGACTACACGAGTAAGTAAAGGAGAATCTAAAGACGGAGTATCCCTATCTCTCAGTCGCCGTCGTCCGAATCTCGAGGACGAGATTCATCTTAAGGGGGTAGAATTGTAACACCCTAAATTTTGCATATTTTTGAAATAGGAGAAAGTGATTAATTTTGCATTTTGTGGGAATTTGAATTTAGGAAATAATAATTTTATTAAAAATAAAATCAAATATAAGGATAGAAACATGTTGATGCATGCATGCTGCTGCATATTTACTTTGTGATGATTGGTCTTGATTCAAAGTTCAAATGAATTCAAAATCTATTTGAAAGTGATTTTGGGAATCTATTTGGAAAAAAAAGGAAAATCCTTCTCACTCCCTCCTCTCTCTCATTTCGGCCTGTTGGCCCAGCTCCTTTGGCTCATTGCTTTTTTTCTCTCCGCTGCCACCACCACCTTAGTCACGCTACCGCTGCCCAAAGAAGCCCCGCCTGCCCAGGCTTGGGCCAGTAACTGCCGCCATGCTGCCTCGTTCCTTTCTTCTTCTTCAGCACCGACGCCTGCCCCACCCATCGCTGCGTCCCCTCCTCTCACAACCGCCGCCTCAAAGTCAAGGCAGCAAGAATCGCCGCCGCTCCACTTCCAGATGTGGGCACGTCGCCCCGCGCCCGGCCACAAATGGGAGCCATGACCTCCACGTGCACCTCGCCGCTCTCCCGCTGCCTCTCGCGTCGCCTCGTGGCTCGAGGAATCGCCAGACCGAGGACGCCGTGATCCGCCATCCACCGAGCTCGGAACCACCGCGCGACCGCCGTCCCGAGCCATCTCCGACCCTATTTTTCCCCTCTGTGAGAACCCCCTTGATCCCCTCTGTCTCCCCGTGTAGTTTTTAGCGTGTTTCATGGCTATTTGACTCCGTTTCACGTCGCATCAGGCTCTTGTCCGCCATGGCGACGCCCACCACGGCCGCACCCTCCGCCACTCTTCCGGCCTAGGCGAGTTCGCATGAACCCGTGCCACCTCCTGGTGCCCTCGGTTTGGAAAACCATGGACCGTGGCCCCCAAAACGCGCGCTCCGGCGAGTACACTGCCGCCGGCCATGGAGCTTGCCGCCGGTGTCACTGTTCCGGCCGGCCTTCCTTCCCCAAGCCGATTCTAGCCGTCCATCTCCAGATCTGCGGCCAGGATTAGAAGATACCCTTTCGCGTGTAACTTTGCTAAAGAGACCTCTGCTTTCATGTAATCGAACCCGCCGTCCTTAGCGCATTTCCCGAGTACGCCTCTCTCGCTTGGAAAGCGAATTTCATCATTTTAGTTCAAAAATACGTTTTCAGATTTACGAAATGGCACTAGAATTGTTTTGCTCATAAAAACTACGCTTTTAGCTCCGAATTGATCCGCTCAAATTGCATTAGCTTCGTAATTTCATAAGCTACGTGTTAGTACCACTGTTACTCAATTTTGCAACTTTTAAATTTCATGGTTAGGTTTAATTAAATAAAGTACTATAGGAAATGCCGTTTAATTCATAAGTTCCGCGTTTTAGCTCCGTTTTTCGTGAACTTCGCGTTGACGTGATCATAGCGAGACACAGATTCTTTTTATAAACATTTCATCTTGTTTCTATACTGTTGGTGTACTGTTCTAATTATAGGATTGTTTGCTTTGCATGAATGCCTTTGGAATGTTGTATGTTGCCGTGTTGGTCGCGTTCAGACGGTGAGGAGAACGTCGGTGACCAAGATTTCTTCGACGAACAGCAGGACCAGCAGGAATTTGCTAACCAAGGCAAGTATAGCATGGGATCTACCTTGATGCCTATCCACCTTTATTAATTACTCATTTGCATGTGTCTAATTTTGATACCCGTAAGGACATCCTAGTGATTGATTATCCTATTCCTTGTCTCCTATGGGTTATATGCATATGGGTAGTTTGCTAGTGCTCAACTTAACTATACATGAGCTACATATTGAACAACGATTCTATGGAAAGAAAAGGTAAAAGTTGCTTTTAAACAATCGGATTATAGGGGCGATGGAGCAAATGACTTTCGATCATGATGCTCTCGGCCCTCCATAAGGACTTATCTGCTTGCAAAAGCTGGGACCGACAAAGGCAACCGTGAGGGTCATATGGCTCTGACTTTAGCTCAAGAATAGGACCTTTTCTAGCTTGTTAGAGGTTACCTTTATGGCGCAAATGGGGCTTGCCACGTTGGGTATAGGGACCGCTCTGCTCCTATGTGTATAGCCGCTTGATGGATATGTGCCATAGGAAAGGGGGTTCCTACATCTGCACGCCAAGGAAACCTAGCGGCCCTAACTTGTTAGAGAAACCTATGAAATGGCTTCATAGTGTACCACCTTTCCGCTCACCTTGGCAAAGATATGGGAGTAATTAACCCGGGCATATGGGAATCACGACTCATGGTGAATGTGCACCACCTCTGCAGAGGGTAACAAATCATTATAACAAATGTGCTCACTTTACACCTAGCGCGCCCGGAAAACTCACGTAATAAATGGCTACTTATAATGTTGTTCATACATGATGACTATGATGATATTATGATGATGTTTCATGACTCAAATGGTTCTGAAATATGATTATGTGGGTTTAAAAGGGAGCTTAAGCATAACTTAATAATAGATGAGGATAAAATCTTGAATCTACTAAAAGTGCTAACTGCAGTAAACCAGAGTTATCCTTTTTGAGCCTCATGAACCCCATGTTATCTTGTTGAGTACGGGACGTACTTACGCTTGTTTATTTTTCAATATTTGGATAAAAATCCCGGATGGGTAACAGATGACAATGGATATGAGGAATTTCCTGAAGATTATTAGGCTTGTGGTCAACCAGTTGACCTTCCCTGTGATGGAGTTCCACGAGAGTGTCATCTTTTTAATCTTCCGCTGTGTTGTGTAAGTCTATGTGATGTTATAATTCGTGATGTATGAGACACCGTGATGATACTTTATATGATTTGCCAGCTTGTGTGTGTGACTGATTCCTGGGCACACATAAGTTTTGTGCATTCAATTTTATCCTTAAAATTGGGTGTGACAGTTCTTTGTCGCCATCAGCTATTGAAAATAGAATGACAGTGATAGTAACTAGTTAAGATACAGTCCATATGAATGAGATTGATCTAACTACATTTGTACCTGATGTGTTCTGGTTCTCATCATCACGCTGCTCAACCGCGTTAGCATATAGTGCTTCAAAGATGCATTAAATTTAATGCTTTTTTTCTTTGTACCTCCTCTTCCCGCTAAACAAATTTTGAATAGGCTAATCTTGGATGAAAATAAATCATTGATAACTACCATGATATGGAATAATTAAGTTGTACTTGAATAATCGATATACATACGTAAGAGTAAAATTATATGTTCATTCTAATACCTTTAGTTTTTTTTTGGTTTAGATTTGGATGGTTCTTTGTTGGACTTGGTAGGCGCTAAAAGTGGCCACCGTCCTTTGTCACAAACAAGCTAACCATCTTTTTGCTCTCACACTCATTAAGCATTTTCATCACTTGTGATCTTGTTCTAGTACAACCAAGCTATCTTTTTCGCTTGTAGTATAGATAGTCAACTGATGAGTATCCATGATCCTTGATCAAATCAATCGTGTTCCAATGAGCATATCACATCTATGTCCATTTCCGCTTTGCACATGTCTCTCTCCTTCAGGTGCCCCATCACATTCAAGATTTATGGTCCAATTATCCACCACCATGGTTGCACAATCTAAATACAATATAGTACCAATAGAAAATTAAGAATAAAGATAACAGAAGAGTAACAATTAGATTAAAGTGCATATATGTAATGTTATTTGAACTTGGAGCTTGAGAACAAGTGAAGTGCTACGGTTCAGATAGAATGGTCAAAAGGATGGCATATTAGCTTTATATATAATACTTGTGTTTTTGCTCAGGTATGTAAAGATTTGATGCCACTAGGCAATAGAATTTTGAAACCTTATATCAGCACATAGCAATATCAGATTGCTAAATTTCCAACCATTGCAAAATATGACAATTAATCTTTGCAGGCACCAACAACTAATTTTACATGCAGGAAAACAGAACTAGCCAAAATTTTTAATCTTTGCAGGCACCAACAAAATATTTTTACATGAAGAGAAATAAATTAGACCCTGCACACATATCAAGATGTAAGAAAGGACAATCTTTTTATTCATCTACAGGTCTAGACCAGACATGCAAGATTTTTTTTGAGTTGTAAAATAGACATCCTCAGTCAAAATAAATTGTCATAATGATCAATCAGTTCACAACCTATATGAGGCAAATACCACTTGTGAGGTTGAGGAAAACAGAGCAGAACTACATACAACTGCAGACTTTTGTCACCCAAACAGTATCTAGCATATTCAAGTCATTGCCTTCAAAGATTACTACTACCCCAACTTGACTCAGTGAGTTAAAATCTTGTGAAAAGTGATTCTGAAATATCTTTTGTGTGAAAAGCGGTGCATTTAAGTATTCTGAAGGTGGAGGCACAACTTTAGTTTCTAGTTTTACAGAACCAAAATGATTGATCTGTGCGTGACTAAATTTACAAGGGCAGGGACAGAGCGGCTGCGACGAACTTTGCCGGGCGGGTTCAAGGTGGCCGGAACTGCTTGGGCTCGGACACGCAAGCAGCTGCGTGGAAGCGTCAGCGCGAGCGCACACCGGAGGGCGGTGGCTGACGGTGAAGCTGCTAAGCGTGGCAGCTGCTTGCTGCTGCTACTGTTCTCAACTCAAAACAGCCCTCTTCCTCTCTCTCTCTTTCTCCGATTTCAAGAAACAAAGATGATGATCGGCCTTAAGAAAAGTTGGTCATCTACAAGAGCTCACCATCTTTGCTTAAGGGACCATCATCAAAAGATCACCGGTTTTAAAGATTTTGAATTCAAAGATGGGCACTCAGAAATCAGAATCGAAACCACATTCAGAGTTGTGGAAAACTGATTTTACTTATCAAACCTTGCCAATTAACTAATGGATAACCATTTGTCAAACATCACAACCAACTAGAATTATCATATCTGAAGCAATCTACTAAACAATGGAACAAAAATTTGGACAAATTTTATTCCTATACTTCTAGTGTATACTACCTATAGGATGAGGCCCAAGGGATTTGTATGCCTAGGGCAATGATCATGGAGCGATAAGGCGTAGGAGACTAGGACATCGGCATCGGGTACCTCGAGCGCACAGGTTCCGTTCACCGACCGGCCGGCCCGCTTGTGAAGAGGGCCGATGATTTGGGAATTGTGGGAGCGGACGAGGAGTTGAAGAGAATCATACCTAGCGATCTGGCCGGACGGACGAATCGATCCGGCCGCCACGAGCATGTATCACCGCCGTGCGGTCGGTCCTCTCGCTTGACCGAGATTCTCTTTCGATGGGGTCGAGGAACTCGACGACGCTTCGCTCGGCCGGCAATTGGCCACTTCCGCCTCCGTCCGAGCCTGTTACCACCGCCGCCTTGAGCTGCGGTCGATTTACTCAGTTAAATGGAAATGAGGAGGAGTTGGAGTTTTTCAGCTAGATTCAATTATTCGATCTGACCGAAGTCACCGAGAGGGGCATCTGTTTACGCGGCAGATGTATTGTTCGGAGGGAAAATTTGGTGGGAAATACTTTGTCTATTTTTTTTGGAGGGAAACTAATGTTCCATGTCTCTTGATTCTAGATTGGTTTTGTGATAATATTAATAATGACACGTATATTAGTTTTGTGATAATATTAATAATATGTACCAAATTAGTGTATTTTAAACTAATGTCTAATAATAATTTTAATTTTTACATTAACACATAAATGAATTTTTATATAACTAATGGCACCAAATTAATGTGACCAATTATATTACTATTATTAATATGATAAATATTAATGAAAAATAGTTTCTTGAAACGAGTATTATTAACTACCACTACACTTTCACTTATGGCTATAGAGCATATGGTTTCATCCAGGATAATGCCGACGCGCAGTGTGAAAGTTGCTCGGTCTCGCACACCTTTCCCCTCGCCTTCTCCTCCTCGCCTCTTCCCCCCCACCACTTTGGTGCCATGTCGCCCCTTCCACCTTCTCGCCTGCTTCGGCTCCATACATTCTGCACACCTTCCGTCTCGTCTCCTCCTCCTCGCGTCTTCCCCGCCACTGGCGCCACATCATTCTTTGTCCACCTCCTCACCTCGTCTGACTCCATATTGTTTTTGAGATCTCAACTCTTCATGTGCAAGTTGTAGTATCCGGGACTCACGCACCAACTCAAACCACAACAAACGCACACACACACACACACACACACTCACAAACACACCTAGTGCGCAAATTAGATCTACACCTATACGAAGAGACTGGACGTGGCTAAGAGGTATATGAAGTTGTCACCTTGTCTTCGAACGTGACGGCAGCACGCCACCTCGACGACGAATTTAATGTGGCATATCCACGCCTAAGGTAGCTAAGCCAGACCAACCACGGGCTCTTGCCATCCAAGCTATGCTCGGTTCTTCCAAATCTATATCTAGTGCTCCTAAGCTCGCTTCGTCTCCACCACCTCCTCCGATCACCGGGTGACGACCACCTTCTTCCCTTCCCCTCTCTTGATGCGGCCATGGCAAACTAAGGCGACCTCCTCAACAAAATCCTATGCGGTGACAATGCTTCTCCTCCAAGGGCAATGCTGCTTCTTCTCTCGGGGGCGGCGGTGTTTCTTGTCCGGTGGCACCAAATAATCGACGCCAAGGAAAGCAAAGCAATGAGAGCATCGCGCGATGGATCGGGTGTGCACGCCGAAAGCGCGGCCCATTTGTACGCAGCTTGGATGCTAGCATTTCCCAAAATCTTGAGTTCCATATTTGACATCCGAAGTTCTCAAATAATGGGATAAGATGAAAACAAAGTTTGGAATAAAAGCTATAAATTTTAAAATTTGAGGATTTAAAATAAAATTTCAATATGTATTTTTCAGAAATAATTATGCACTTAAAAACATTTTTCCTGATAAACAAGATAACCGGTTGTTTTGGGCTTTCAAAACAACCGGATTCTCGCCATCGGATCTCAGATTAGCTGCCATCCGAGGCATAGTTTGCTTCCCATTCCTCCGGCTTTGTCGCAGAACGGCCGCCGCCGCCGCCTAAGTCCAGCCGGTTTGCTCCGCTCGTCGTCGATAGGTCCCAGCCGCCACCGCCAGCGCAGCTTCTCCCGCCCCCTTCGTCATATAGCTCCCGGACGCCGCCGCCCAGCCCAAAGCGGTGCGGCCATCCATGGTCGTCGCCCCGCGCCTTGACGCCGCTGCGTCGCCCTGCCGCGTCCCGTGTAGGCGGGCGCGGCTGTCCCCTCGGCCGGCGTCCACGGCGCGGTGGCCGGCCCACGGTCTGGAAGTTACTGCCTCCCGCGGTCGTTCTCTGGCGCGGACGCAGGTCGGGCCCCTCCGTCCACCATTTTTTTTTGAAAATTCTCAAGAATATGAAGAATCATGGAATATAATAGCCTACTTAAAAGCTGCGAATGCAAGAGGTAGTAAAGATACGATTCATCGTAGCCTATCGTGGTCTCGCTCACTATCGTAGATATGGTGGAAGAGCTTCTTTACTGAATGCAAATCATGTATTTTCAGTGTACAAAGATTTAAAAAGTGGTCAAAAACAGGCCATAGAGATCGAAACAAAAAAACAACATTAGAGAAAAGAATCACATATATCTTGGTCTTCATAGCTCAAGAAAACACATAAAAGAACTAATTTGGCCAAACACTAAGCCACTCAAGTCTCAAACTTTAGATATAAACTCAGATTATCCAGCTGACCAGAAATAGCAAGCAATCAAAATAGGTTGAATTCCATGTTCAGAAGTGAATAACGGCTCACTGAATTATTGGGGTGGTCTAGCAGAGCTTTCAACAGGCAGTAGGTACCCAGAGCTCTGTTTTATTGGAGATCAGCAGCCAAAGCTAGCAGCTGCACAATTGTAGCTACTCACTGTTTGTTCAGTGATCTGTACAGGCTGCCATATATCCAACATCCTTTGTTTTTTGTGGAATTATCCAATTTTCTTATTGCCCTAGGCATACATCATGAGGCAATAATTAGCAGGCTGTACACTTCCTCATTTATCATCAAAGGAAAAAGAAGCAAAAGTTCATGGATTTTTTTACAATTAATTTCAGCATTGTCCATCAGCACACAACACCTTGACTACAGCTTCTTCAGGCAACACTATACTACTTCAGATAGGATTCATTATAGTATCATGGAAAACATAGCTGATTTGTTTTAAAAGAAATCATAGATGAATGCATATAGTGATGCATCCTGCAACTCTGAGCCATATATTTTCATACTGACAACTAGAGCACATTTTATTTCAGTGAACCAAATCCAGAGGTCCAAGTTCAGAGAACCAAATTTGTAGAAACTATTACGAACATTTTGCAAGAGCATTGCCAAGTGAGTGAAATCTGAAGTCTTTCCTGTACATGCTATATTGGCAAAGTATTCTGATTCATTGTAATTCTCCCCCCAAACTTTTTTCTTTTAGCAGTCCTCTGAAGAAATAGTCAAATTGTTTCATCATCACAGTGGTTATATTTCGAGGAGGCTATTAGAATCATAGCAGACAGTCCCATCGGAAGGCTATTGTGGTTCCTATGAAGTTAAAACAAGGTGGACGATCCAAATCTACTTTCTTTATTGCTACTATTATAGATTTTTCATCGCTCGTAACAAGGATAAATAAACTAATGCAGTGATAGTATTTCTTGTTTTCAGTGAATTAATGGACTTAAATGCTATTAAGAGGTTGTTGCAATCTGAAAGACCAAGTGATGAGTACATAGCTGGAGTAAAAGGTTTTATTAAGTTTGCCTACAGTGGAAAAAGGTCCGATGCAAAGATTCAGTGCCCATGTGTCAACAGACGGTTACAAACGCAAGAAACAGTGTATGAGCACTTACTGTGTAATGGAATGCTACGTGGATACACTATATGGGGTTGTCATGGGGAAGCAGCATCTTATATCTCTGCTAACAAAGATTTAGAGCCATGTTCAAAGAAAAACAAAGATTCAGAGCCAGCACGTCCAAGTTTCAACACTAATATGCGGCAAGTAGTTCAAGAAACCTTTGGATATATAGATACTGAACATCACACAAATGGACCTCATGCATCTGGTTCCCCTGAAGATGGACCTCACACAAATGAACCTTTATGGGAAGGATGTGATCTGTCAAAACTTTCTTTCCTTGTCTTATTGTTTCATGTGAAATCAACCAACAAGTGGAGCAATAAATCAATTAATGATCTACTTCAAATCTTACAGCTAGCTCTCCCAAAAGGTTCAAATATTCCTGCAACATTCGTGGACGCTCAAAAGATCGTTGCAAAGCTTGGCCTTAAATATGAGAAGATTCATGTATGCCCAAATAATTGTCAGCTCTATTGGAAAGACAAGAAAGATGATGACTTCTGTTCAAAATGCAAAGCTTCAAGATGAAAAAATAAGCCGATGAAACATCATTGACAAAAAGGAAAGAAGAAAGGCAACCCCAAACAATGTATTATGTTACTTTCCAATCAAACCTAGACTTAAAAGGCTTTTTATGAACAAGGAAACAGCCAAGTTAACTAGATGGCATGATGAGGAGCGTATAAAGGATGGTGCTTTGCGCCATCCTCCCGGTCGATTCGAGGTTTGGAAAATGACTAATTCCTCCACCCTCACATCGCATCGATTCTCAAAACATGAGGTTTGGACTAGCAACAGATGGTTTTAACCCATTTGGGAAGTGCAATTCTACCCATAGTTGTTGGCCAGCTTGTATTAGTACCATACAACCTTCCACCATGGTTATGCATGAAAGCTTCTTCTCTTATGCTCACTCTAATAATTCCTCGTTACTCCGGAAAGAACTTCCATATATTTATGCAGCCAGTTTATGATGAGCTAAATGAGTTGTTCGACACCTTTGGTATGTCTACATATGATGCATCTCGACATGAGAGATTTCAACTTTATGCTACAATATTGCATATTGTGAGTGATTACCTTGGGACAGGGATACTGGCATAGTACAGTGTTCTGGAACAGTTGGGTTGTGTGTCCTGTGATGATGAAACAAGTTCAAGGCGCTTGAAACATGGTGTCAAGCAATGTTTCATGGCACACCGACGATTTCTACCACCGACCATGAGTTCCGTTATGATGCTAGTTCATTTGATGGAACCGAAGAGCATCGGTCCGCACCTATTTCTTATTCTGGAGAATCTCTTTTGGAAAAGATAAAATCAATTAGTGACTTTGAGAAGTCTAAAACCTGGAAGGGTGTTAGTGGCCTATTTTCTTTGTCTTATCGGAAGTATAATTTGCTACGGCACAATCTTGACTTTATGCACATAGAGAAGAATGTGTGTGAAAATATATTTGGGACACTTTTAGAAATGGATGCCAAATCAAAGGACAACCTACAGTGCAAGGAAAGATTTGCAAGAAATGAACATCGTGCCGATCTACATCCACAAAAAGGCTAATGGTAAGTATTACTTGCCTCCCTTTACAACATGTCTAAAGAGGAGAAGCAACAATTACAGAAAGTCCTTCGTGACATAAAAGTTCCAGATGGTTATTCTAGTAACATCTCTAGATGTGTAAATGTTGATCAACCAAAAGTTTCAGCCTAAAAAGTCATGACTGCCACATACTAATGCAACAACTTATGCCACTTGCTTTGAGAGGTCTTCTTCCGTATGAAGTTACATCCGTCTTATTTGATCTGTGTGGATATTTTAGAGAACTGAATGCAAAAGTTCTCCACATCAATGAACTTGAGAAGTTAGAAGAACGAATCATAATGACATTATGTCGGATGGAGATGATATTCCCGCCTAGGTTTTTCACTATCAATGTGCATCTTGTTCTTCACTTAGCAACAGAGGCAAAAATAGGTGGTCCTGTATGTTATCGGTCAATGTATTTTGTGGAAAGGTATGTTCTCCTTATAAAAATCTAAGAGCCATGTTTGGTACCTTCTCTTTGCATGCTAAATTATCATTTTTATTAATTTATACTAGTTTGTGCAGGTACCTTACCTTGGTGTTTTGAAGTCAACCGTGAGAAATAAAGCTCGTCCAGAGGGCAAAGCATTGCAGAGAATCGATTCGCAAAAGAGGCTATGCACTTTTGTTCAACATTTCTTGATGGTTTTCAGACCCTGTCTAATAGGCTTTCACGGAATGACGAGAATGATGAGTCACTTGGATGTTCTACTAGACATGCATCAACTCTTTTTCCTCATCCGGGGAAACCACTTGGAAAGCCAAGTAGTTATGTCCTGAGAGGTTTGGCTAAAGTACAAGCACATAGATATGCGCTATTCAATTGTTCTGATGTCGATCCATACCTTAGGTAATATCTCAAAATTGTAAACATAATTTTTTTTTTGCCTCCCATAAATTTTCCTACATGTAAATTATAGAGCTCATGTCAAGAGATCATCGGAAAAGGAACCGGACATAGAGCCAGCCATAGAAATGTTGAGAACATCCAAAATCGTAGGTTCCATCAATGGTTTAGAAGTCATGTAAGTACCTTAACTCAAAATGCTTTACTTGTAGCACTAACATGCAGAACTAAACTTGTGTATAATTGTACGAGATAATGCAGTTAGAGAGTGAAAATAACATTCATGATGTTAAAGATGACATTAGGTGGCTAGCTCGTGGGCCCAGCTTGAAGCCGCAAAAAAGGTACCGTGCTTTCAATAATGTGTGGTTTCCGTTTTAGGCCTAAACGGTTGGATAAGGTGACACAAAATGGTGGTGTAGTGCTAATCGCAAAAACATCAAGTTATGCCAATTACAAGTGATGGCAGGCCGCTTTTAGGTGATGTGACTTACTATGGGAGGATAATTGATATTATTGAGCTTAACTACTCGGGAAATTTTCTCGTGGTACTTTTCAAATGTGAATGGGTTGATGTTATTTCCAAAAGAGGAATAAAGAAGGACAAGTATGGCTACACACTTGTTAATTTCTCACACCGATACATACAGGAGAAAAGATTGATCATGAACCGTACATTTTTCCTAACCAAGTGACTGTGTGTTTTATTCTCGACGACAAAGAAAACCCTAGGTGGTCTCAGAGTCACAAAGATGAAACCGAGAGATATATATGACACAAAGTTGTGAACAATGGGAAGATGATGTAGAAAATGAGCCATTCCATGTCACACACCTTGAAGATATGTTCAATAATGCAACTGTAAGACATCAATGGGCAAGAAGAGACATTGAGGAACCACGGTGGATGCTAGTGATGTTGCGATGTCGGGTGGCAATGGATTGAATGACCAATCATAGTTCATGAGGTGCAGTACGTGACTCTTATTGTGGATGCTCATTTGTTGAATTTATTGAATTCTTACTATAATGACAATTTATTCAATGGATAAGACACTGAGATTGTACCTATGAACTTAGAGCAAAACATCATTTCTTAATTTTTACGTAGGTGTACAATTATAAGACACTTTGCATGACAATATTGTTACCATACAATAATATTTTATAATATTTATCATACATCTAATTGTCGTACCATACTTATGTGCAGCCGCTTGTGTTCATACTAGAAGAGGGTATTCTTCACAAGTCGACACCAGAGTCCCACGGGATGTCAAATCTGCACCAAAGATGATGACACTAAAGGAAGGCTACATATTGGATAAATGATTTTATCTATGATGAGATGTATCTAGAATTTTATTTAATATGTGATGGAACTCGTTTAGAACAAAATTATGGTTCCGTGAGATGAACTTGTTTATGCGAACTTCGGGGATTTGTGAGATCAACTCATGACTATTGTGTTTATTATTGTGTCATATGCCTAGAATTTTTATTGTATTTAATATTTTGGATTTTTATTTGCTCATTATTCCATAAAAATTTTTATGCTCGGCGGCTGTGGCGACGATTAGCTTATTTAGCCTGCAGCTGGCTAGCCGCCCTAGCCTCGCTGCTTACCTGCTTGCCCTATATAGGACACGGTGCTACGATCAAGACATAACATGCAAAAGAACAGATAGAAATATATGGAGAAATACTACAAAAGGGAGAAAATATACATAATAGCAAAAAAAGTAAGTGTCCAATGTTAGGCCTAGTTTTTGCAAAGTCTACGAATGGAGTCTGAGGTCTCATGCATTTATTGCAATCCCAAATATGCTATTTTCTCGCCAAGAGAGCAAAGCTTGCAAACAGGTGCGTGGTTCGTGTATGTCCAGGTCAAATCACGTGGGGACGCCAGCGTGCACTGCCTGAGGGAAGCGAAACCCGCCTAAGGGACGATTGCTCTCCATTCTTTGTAACACTTGGATCAGTAACACTATTTTATGTTACTACAGGGGCATGTATTTGTAACACAATTTATATATGTTCTATTCATGTGTTACAACGTAGCATACTTTTGTAACATTTTGCTTGTAACATTAATTTTGTGTTACTATAATTATTGTCAGTAACACATTTTTATAAAAAATATGTTTTGTGTTACAATTGAAGCCTGTAACACACTATTTTGTGTTACAATAAACTTTTACTGTAACACATTGACTAATATGTTACAAAAAAGTGATACAATATCCCTATTGTGTAGTAGTGAGCAGGCTGAGTGGACAACACCATGATCGACTGGTTTGCTGGGCTGGCGTCTTGGAGTATCAGCAAGAACAGCAAGAAGGGATCATCTATGAAACTTTGTAACAAACTCGTGCTTCTCCTATACGCAGACCTCGTCTAGACCAATCCCCTTGCTGTTCTTCCTCAATTCTATTCCTCCTACCGGTGTCTCAACAAATTGGTATTCAGAGCCGAATCCTGGAGCCGCATGAGATCATACACCATCACTACACCAGATTCCATAAACAATTTGGTGCCATCGACCCCAACATCAAGCTGATTCTCGACGAACTCAAGGTGATGCTTGGATTGGTCTCCAATCTGCAGACATCGCTGACGGCTCGCATCAACGTGGTGGAGATGGAGAACACCATTGGCTGTTCAGCGACCTCGAGTCTGCAGCCAAGGTGTTCGGCGACCTCGACTCGCATCGACGCCAAGGTGTTCGGTGAGTCGAGTGGTGCTCGACTCCAGTGCGGCCACATCGGCAGGCATCCTTCTCGCACCCGAGGCGGCCACGAGTGGTGCTCGACTCTGGTGCGGCCACATCGACAGGCATCCTTCTCGCACCCGAGGCGGCCGCGGCGATCTTAGCTGCCGGTGACCCGGTCGTCGGCCCGTATGGGCACCGCGCGGCAACAAGTCACTAGGGGGGTTTGAGTTACGAGCTCAATCCCCGGTCAAGGGTAGGTTCGTCCCGCCCAATCCCCACCTCAAGCTTCATTGTTCCTATTCGAGTTCTGCGCTGGATGCGGGTCTACTTGGTGGTTCAGGTGGGGGTGATGAGTCGCGTGAGCGTCGTTCTCACTAGGGATCACCGTATTCCAGTAGCAAACAGCCTAAATGAATTTTCCCAATTTTGATGGCGAGAACCCAAAGTTGTGGATCAATCGTTGCCAGGACTACTTTGACATGTACTCCATAGAACATCATTGGTGGATCAAGTTGCAACCATGCGCCTGTCCGGAGCGGGAGTGCCCTGATTGCAATCAGTGGAGGGGCGTGTCAAGTTGATTGGTTGGGTTGGGTTTTGTGAGTTGGTCCTGGACCGATTTGGCAAGGATCAGCATGAACTCCTCAATGAAATTCGTATGTGTGTTGAAATTGTTCAAGTCACATGCTCAACGTGGATTTGCTCAATGAAGTGAGAGAAAGATGATTGCAACCCCTTATGAAGAGATATTATTGAGAAGAAATGTCATATGAAGATGTTGAAGACTCAAGTGGTTGAAATAAATATTCCTCTTAATCTTGAGTACCGATTTTTTTACATTTTAGCCCTTTTTTTGAAAGTTTCTCACAAATAGACCCTTGGCGGAAAGAATTCAGAAAATGGACCCTTAGCTCAGCGCCATTGATGCTGGCGCCGAGCTAACATGTCTTGGCGCCAGCGTCCCTGGCACCGAGCTCCTAGGCTCGGTAGATGACATGGTAGGGAGCTAGCCATAACTGGCCGCAGCTAGCCACAAGAAGCCGCAACCCTTTGGGACAAGTTACAACAACCTCTGGCCATCCTCATATTCATCGCAAGGCTGAATCCCAGTCAAATGCCATTCCCGACGCCGACAAAAGCCCTTCCTTGCTCATTCTTACACTCGTTCATACACTTATTCTACACGATCTTTATCTATCTATAAATGCCTACACCGTGCCCTTATGCAGGTCTATCTATCTACCTTTCTCACTATGGATATGTGCTACTCCATCAATCGTCGTCGTGTTGTTGGTTCTCGTGTTTGTGTGGCATTTGTTCGTCTGAGGACTGTACCCTCGGGCCGGTCGAGGGATCGTACTTCGTTCGACCATTTCGGTCGCGAGTTCATTCCACCATGGTCGGGATGCCGAGCGTAAGTCGCTCCCTCGCATTTTAGTTGTCTCTGAAGTACTACAATTATTAGTGACCCGATTCAGCCCCAGGACTTGGCCATTGTGGACTCCACAATGGTGTGGATATCAGCCGCACTCAGGGAGCCCTTTGTGGCCTAACCTAGTGGACAAGTAGGGATACGATGAACGTAGAACGACGGATGCCAACTCGTGTAGGTGAGCTCATGGCCGCGAGATGCCTCGCCATGACCATCGGGCTCTACCTCTTTTCGCCTGTGTTTATCCTAGCCATCTCATATGATTGTGCCACCTGGACCATAGCATTCCTTTGTATCTAGGCGGTGACAACCGCTTCGCTGCGAACCAAGGGAATAGCCTTGTGCCGTTTAGTTGCACGGTTGTGGTGCCTTATGAGTTGGTTTGGATCGTGGGACCGTGTCTCTTCTTCCGACCTTCGTCCGTCCCATGATGAGTTGGTCGAAAGAGTGCGGATTCCGTTCTTGTCTCTCTTGTTCTCAATCCCCATCGATCCAGTAAAGATGTGGATTGAGCCTTTTGCTAGATTGGTGTTTATTGCCCTTTTGATTTCATTCATTCGATTCTCGTCGTTGCTATGGCAAGTGGATCAAAGGAATGTGAATCTTGTATTTCTCTCTTTTGGTTGGTTCTTTTGTGCTTAAGCTCTTGTATGGTTGTACCCATTTGGACCATAGCATTTTTGTGGTTCTTGCGGTGACAACCACACCGCTAAGAACCCTAGAGATGTCTTAGTGCATTTAGTGCACCTAGGTCTTGGTACCCTACAAGTGGATTGGGCACTCGTGTCCTTTTGTGTGTCGCTCCTTTCCGATGCCTCATCCTTTGCCATGGCGTGTGTATTGGAAGAAGTAGACCATTGCCCTGCTTTTCTCTCTTGTTCCACCCTTTCTTGGTTCTCGTCAATTACAATGGCGTACGGATTAAGAGAGACTAGAACTATTTAGCCGCTCCTTTCGATTCATGTCAATCTCTATGACACCGGATCGAAAGACCATGAGCCGTGGTGTTTGCTTAGGATGGGCTGAGGTCTTGGCCATTTATCTCAAAGCCGTACAGGTCAACCAAGATCGACCCAGGAAGTATTAGCTAGGCCTTGATTTAAGCTTGTGCTTAGCAAATAACCACTCTTGTTTCTTGGCCCAGGGATCGGACATCCACCGAGAGGGCTAAGTTGTTCCTTTTGGTATTCCTTCGGTGTTGTTGATCTTCCTACGTCTTGCCGCCTTTTAGAGTATTGATTGTTCTCTTGCCTGGTGTGTGTCGCTCTGTGGAGTAGTTGCGTCGATCGGACCAGAACCCGCGGGAGAAAGAGAACATGACTGACAATAGGATTGTGGAGTGGAGTTGATCTGGGAGGAGGAGACCTTGCTAATCGACTACACCGACTAACGAAGATTTGTACCACTACTACCTCGACATCGCAGGTGTCATGGAAGCACCCTCTTTTAGAGAATCCTATTAGACATTGCATAATATCTAGAACTGCTAGCGCTTTATATTTAACCATTTGCTAATATATTGATGCATGCTACTACCTGAGCCATTATCACCCTGATGCAACCCACTCTACCACGTCACCCTGCTTTGCGCATTCGCTCACTTATACATGCTGACTTGCCTGCTTGCTTGCATATTACACCACTATACTTATTATTAACTCCACTTCGCTTTATATCGGGGATGTGATGTTAGTGGTGAACCCCTAGGAATGGTTTGGCTTGGTAAGCCAGACTCGGTGGTGTATGAGCGTGCTGCGTGTGTGCCTTGGGTGCGTGGAGAGTGAGGGTTGCGTCGACCGAGCTGGAATAACGATGAGCCTGGGGCGAGTCTTGCCATGTGGTGCTACCTGGGCACTTGGATATGGAATACCTATGGCGGGTAAATGGTAATTGGAGGTGGCCTTGGGTGTGAACCTATGATGGGAGGAGCCCAGGGTGGAGGTGCTGTGGTGGCACGTAAAATGGAAACCCTGATGAAGACATTCTGGCTTGGTCAATCCCTAATGACTTACTAGTACTCAGACTCACCGGGAATCCTTTACATCCCACTCGCCCTATATGGTGCGGGATGGTCGGACTACTTGGTAGAGCGATGCCACTACTGCTAGGCGAACGCGTGCAAGGAGGTACGGGGCGCGCGGTTTTTCCCCCACACCCTTCCGAGACTTCAGGAGGCCTTGTGGACCCGGCTCTTGACATCCGGAGGGCCCCGGCTCTGTCTACGACTCACAGTATCAGCCATCCCAGACTAGACTTGGGATGTTCTAGGGCTGAGAGGTAGGGTGGCATCGTTCTAGGTTAGCAAGCGACATGAATTCTTCCTAGGAGATTCTAGACTCCAAGGATGGCTAATCTTGTGGGTATGTAAACCTCTGCAGAGTGTATGGTTGATCGATCGATACATATGCCGACTTATCGGCTATGGACCTTTCCTGGGTTTTGCTTAAACTAGATAGGAGATGAGTCCTTCTTTCCTCCCTCCAGGGTTTGGGGTATTACCCGGTCGTGAGCCTTGGGGCTGCGGGCCGTTGAGACAAGTGCCGAGAGGGAGTCGGTATGTCGACCTGAGTGTGTAAGATGAGAGGTGGTGATGGTGGAGATGGATGGGCTGGTGGATGGATATGGATGGATGTGGGTGTGGTGGATGAGAATGTGTCAAAACTAGATATCTTTAATATATTATTGTGTGTTTACTTCTCATGCGCTAAGGATGCAAACCACAGCCAAATATTAGGATCGCTAGATCCCTTGTTTTTCTTTTAGCTAAAGCTCATCGGTGCTGACCATGGCCTGCACACATCTGGCGGTGTGCAGATTTCCTGATTCTCAGAGGTGTTAACTTCAGAAGGATTAGGAGGTCTCATGCCTATGCTCAAGTTTGGTTCGAAGATGGAATCTACGCTGCACTACGCCAACTCTGATGATGCCCGTGAAGGAGGAGCCTTCACTCGATAGACTTCCGCTAGATTAACTCTGTAATAGGTGTGTTCCTCAGTGATGTAATACTTTTTATCTTGTAATTTTATGATGTATGACAGTGATATCGACTGATATATGATAATATGATGGAATCAACTATTGGTTTCATCATATTATAATTCATCCGGTGGAATTTCTGTTCGCAGAAAATTGAGGATGTTTCACTTAGAGTAGTTTAGGACCTTGTTTTTCCTTTGCCCGTACTATTAAGGGGGGTATGGACGGGTAGCTTGACCTAGATGAGTCTAGTGAGTTAGGTGTGGTGCACACTTGTTAAAACTAGCGCTAGGTAGCTCCTACATATGCCTAAGATCCAATGGAGCAAACTTCATTCACAAATGATCGAGAGTTGGAAGTGAATGGAGGGTCAAAGACTGATCGGACGCTGGCTCCGGTGCGACCGGACTCTGGCCGCAGGGTCCAATCAGTTCATTTGACTGAGGAGAACTAGTCCGGTTTGACCGGACGCTGGAGAGGTCAAGTGATCGGACGCTGAGGGCCAGCGTCCGGTCGACTCCAGTAAGGTTCCAGAAGAGTGAATATGCGATCGGACGCGTCCGGTCAGTGCTGACCGGACCCTGAGGATCCAGCGTCCGGTCGAGTACAATAAGCATCCAGTGAGGGAAAAATGGGACCGGACGCATCCGGTCAGTGGTGACCGGACCCTGCCAGCGTCTGGTCAACACTTAAACACTGGTGTGCGGGTTGAACTGACCGGAGCATCCGGTCACCCCGTAGAGGCACATAACAGTTCGTTTTTTAGGCTGTCTTATACATAGAAGCTCCACTCGTGTGGGGAGTTACTTTTGCTCCTTTCAACAGCTGAAACACACCTTAGAGAGTGCCAAGAAGAGCAAGGTCCTAGTGAGGTGATTGAGATTTGAGAATCCAAAGAGAGTCCTCATTAGTGAAGATCAAGAGTAGCAAAGTGTGCATCCACCCTTCTCCCTAGGCTTTTGGTGGTCAAGTGAGAGTTCGTACTTGTTACTCTTGGTGATTACCATCACCTAGATGGCTTGGTGGTGATTGGGAGCTTGGTGATCATCCGGAGAGCTTGTGGATGACCCAACTCAAGTTGTTAGCGGTTGTGGGTGATTCACCACGATGGAGTGTTAAAGAATCAACCCGTAAAGAGCACTTGATCCTTGCGCGGATCAAGGGGGAGCTACAACCTTGCGCTGGTGCTCCAACGAGGACTAGTGGGGAGTGGCGACTCTCCGATACCTCGGCAAAACATCGCCGCGTTTCCTCTCCTCTCTTTACTTTGAGCATTTACTTGGAGCATTTCAATTCTTATCATTTACATTCCTAGAATTGCCATGCTAGAGTAGGATTAGAACTAGGTTACAAAACTTTTGTGCGTTAGATCAATAGAAACACTTCTCTAGGTATAAGGGGTTAATTGGGCTAACCATAGGACTTGTTTATTGCGAAGAAATTTAGAATTAGCCCAATTCACCCCCCCTCTTGGGCATCTTGATCCTTTCAATTGGTATCAGAGCGACGTGCTCACGCTTTTAAGCTTAACCGCTTAGAGCAAGATGTCTCACGGGGATGGACCTCCTCCTATCTTCGAGGGGGATGATTTTCCTTATTGGAAATTCACATGGAGGCGTATCTAGAAGCTCTAGACGTTGGAATACTTAGAGCCGCCTCTCATGGGTTCCCAAGACCTAGGAGTCCCGCACAACTTCAAGGCGATGAAGTGAACTATGAAAAATGGAACGCAAAGGCTCGCAACACCATCTTTAGAGGCCTTTGCAAAGATGTGTTCAATCGCGTAAGGAATCACAAAGATGCCCATGCACTATGGTAGGACGTTTGTGCGCTCCATGAGGGAACAAAGAGTGAGCGTGAGGAACGCTATCATCTTGTCATGAAAAAGCTCAACTCTTTTGAAATTCTTCCTAAAGAATGTGCTAATGAAATGTATTCACATTTGAATGTTCTTGTAGGGGAAGTCAATGTGCTTGGACTTACTCAAATGTCACCATCCGACGTTGTGAGAAAGATCTTGAGTGTCCTGTCCATTGACAAATATGGGCATATTGTGACTGTGCTACATCAAGGTGATCTTTCCACCGCTACACCAACACAAATCTTGGGGAAGATCAATGCTCATGAAATGTACATGCACATCACACCTCAAGATGGCTCATCCTCTACTAAGAAGAAAGAAAAAGATTTAGCATTCAAAGCTAGCCAAGATAAGGGCAAAGCAAGACTTGAGTATGAGAGTTCTAGTGATGAAGAAGATGAAGATGAAGATCTTGCTCTCATGGTGAAGAAAGCCACCAAGATGCTAAAGAAGCTAAACAAGAGTGGCATCAAGTTCGATGGCAAGAAGAAGAAGTTCTTCACAAGCTCTAGGAGAAAGCCAATCTCTGAAATGGATTGCTTCAATTGTGGTGAACTTGGTCATCTAGCACACCAATGCACCAAGCCCAAGAAAGACAAGTTCAAGAACAAGTTCAAGGGCAAGAAAGATGACTCAAGCAATGAAGAAGAAGATGAAAAGAAGAAGAACAAGCCATACAAGAAGAGAGATGGCAAGAAGAGAGACTTCCACAAGAAGAAGAAGAGTGGAAAGGCCTACTTTGTCGGTGATTGGCTCACGGACATTGATTCATCTAGTGGAGCATTCGATGATGATAGTGCCGTTGAGAAGGTGGCCGCCATAGCTATTGATCTCTCATCTTCACCGCCATCACCGCCATCATCCTCTACACACCTATGCCTTATGGCCAAGGGTGAACGCAAGGTAACTAATAATGATGATAGTAGTGATGATGAGCAAGCTAGTGATGATGATAGCGATAGCGATGATGATGATTCACCTTCATATGATGATCTTGTTAAAATTTTAAGAAAATACACTAAGATCATTAGAAAGAGTAGAGCTAAAATTGAAAAACTAGATGCTAAGAATGATTCACTTTTAGCAAAATGTGATACAATAGAAAAGGCTAATGTTGAGCTTAGAGAAGCAAATGATGCTATGTCATCCAAACTCAAGGAGTTCAAATCTTCTAATAAAGAGCTTAAAGATAAATATGATAAACTTGAGTGGGTGCACAATGAGCTCATCACTAGCCATAACAAGCTAAAAGATGAATATACTACTCTTAAGATTAATCCTGATAATCTTGCTATTGCTCAAGAATTTCTATCCAATGAGCCGCATGATGCTACTAACCATGTTGTTAAGATTGATATAGCTACATCATGTGATGACTTGATCATTGAGAGCATTGAGCAAGGTTCTAGTATCAAGGGCAAGCAAGTGGTTGAGTGCAATGACTATGATGAGTATGTCAAGCTCAAGAATGACAATGCAAAGCTCAAGAGAGATCTTGAAGAAATCAAAAGCCACAACACCATTGTGCTAGAAACCCTTGATCATGATGGTGACTTGATCCTTGAGAATGAAAAGCTCAAAGAGGAAAACAAGAAGCTCAAGGAAGAAAAGAACAATGATGCTCTTAAGGAAGAGAACAAGAAGCTTAAGTTGGAGAAAGAGCATCTCAAGGTTGGATTGAGCAAGTTCACAAGAGGCAAATATCTTCAAAGTGAGCTACTTATGAACACCATCATGAAGATGGATAGAAGTGGCATTGGATATGTGGCACATGTAGAGAAGAAGAAGGCTCAAGTTCAACAACAACAATCAAAGCCAAAGCCAAAGAGATGCTTTGAGTGTAGACAAGAAGGCCACTTTGCTCATGAGTGCCAAACTCCACCACCACAACCCTTGCCCAAGCATGCTAGACCCTTTGCCTTCAATGCTCATTACATGCTTAGAAAGGATTATAGTGGAAAGATGAAAGTCATGTTCTTAGGACCTCCTAACAAGAATATGCCTAAGAAGATTTAGGTTGCTAAGTCACTTGTTGAGAAGGTGAAGGGCCCTCAACAAGTTTGGGTTCCTAAAGCTTGAATCTCTTGTGTGTAGGTGAACTACAAGACCGGTGGAAATCATTGGGTTATTGATAGTGGTTGCACACAACATATGACCGGTGATCCTTGTATGTTCACCTCACTTGATGAAGAAGTAGATGGACAAGAGAGAATTATATTTGGAGATAACTCAAAGGGCAAGGTTAAAGGATTGGGCAAACTGGCAATATCAAATGATCATTCCATCTCCAATGTGCTATATGTTGCTTCATTGAGCTTCAACTTGCTATCCGTTGGACAATTGTGTGATCTTGGCTTCCAATGCTTGTTCACCGAGAAGGAGGTTGTTGTATCCAAGAAGGATGATGATCAAGTGATATTTCAAGGATTTAGATACAACAACTTATATCTAGTGGACTTCACCTCCGAAGATGCAAACTTGAAGATATGCCTATTCACCAAAACAACACTTGGGTGGCTATGGCATAGAAGACTTGCTCATGTTGGTATGAGTTCACTCAAGAAGCTAATGAAGAATGATTTGGTGAGAGGATTGAAGGATGTGAAGTTTGAGAAGGACAACCTTTGTAGTGCATGTCAAGCCAGCAAGCAAGTTGCAAATACTCATCCAACAAAAGCTTTCATGTCAACCACAAGAGTGCTAGAACTCCTACACATGGATTTGTTTGGACCAACAACATACAAGAGCTTGGGAGGAAATCTTTATTGTCTTGTGATAGTTGATGATTATTCAAGGTATACATGGGTGTTCTTCCTTCATGACAAATCCGAAGTTGCATCTTGCTTCAAAAAGTTTGCCAAGAGAGCACAAAATGAATTTGAAGTGAAGCTCAAGAAGATAAGAAGTGACAATGGGAAAGAGTTTGACAATACAAATATAGAGGCATATTGTGATGAAGATGGAATCAAACATGAAGTCTCCGCAAGCTATACTCCTCAACAAAATGGTGTAGTTGAGAGAAAGAACCAGAAATTGATCACTCTTGCAAGAACAATGCTAGATGAGTACAACACCCCGAAGCTCTATGGGCGGAAGCAATCAACACCGCATGCTATGCATCTAACCGCCTATTCCTTCAAAAGTTCCTTGGCAAGACACCTTATGAGTTGCTCAATGGGAAGAAGCCGGACGTCTCCTTCTTTAGGGTATTTGGTTGCAAATGCTACATCTACAAGAAGCGGCAACACCTAGGGAGACGTTGTGATATTGGTTTTCTTGTAGGTTACTCATCAAAGTCCAAAGCATATAGAGTATTTAATCATGCCACCAGCTTGGTTGAAGAAACATATGATGTGGAATTTGATGGATCTAACGGCTCCCAAGGAGCACATGAGAATCTTGATGATGTAGGTGATGAACCATTGAGGGAGGCTATGAAGAACATTCTGATTGGAGACATCAAGCCAAAAGATGATGAAGATGATGTACAAGTGATTGATCCACCCTCTTCATCAAGTGTGCCACAAGATGGTAAAAAAGATGGGAGAGTAGAAAATGAAGATACTCATGTATCCCATGAGCAAATGGTGGTACAAGCACAAGATGTTGATGCTCCACAACCTCCTTCTCAAGTGGTCAATAGAAGAAACACACCCCTACTACAAGATCATCCACAAGATCTCATCATAGGGAGTCCATCAAAGGGAGTGATGACACGTTCACAAAAACTTGCTTCATTTATTGCTCATCACTCTTTTGTCTCTTGCTTTGAACCTACTACGGTAGAAGAAGCTCTTCAAGAGCCGGATTGGATCAATGCCATGCATGATGAGTTGAATAACTTCACCTGAAATCAAGTGTGGACTCTTGAAGAGCGACCTAAAGGTGCAAGAGTCATTGGAACAAAGTGGGTGTTCCAAAACAAGCAAGATGATCAAGGTGTCGTTGTGAGGAACAAGGCAAGACTAGTTGCAAAGGGGTTCTCTCAAGTTGAAGGTTCGGATTTTGGAGAGACCTTTGCACCGGTTGCAAGGCTAGAAGCCATTCGTATCCTCCTTGCATATGCATCACATCATGAAATGAAACTTTATCAAATGGATGTGAAAAGTGCATTTTTAAATGGCTTTATTAATGAACTAGTCTATGTTGATCAACCTCCCGGGTTTGAAGACCCTAGATATCCTAATCATGTTTATAGGTTGTCCAAGGCGTTATGTGGGCTTAAGCAAGCCCCAAGAGCTTGGTATGAGCGCCTTCAGGACTTCCTCATTGAGAAGGGCTTCACCATTGGGAAGGTCGACACCACACTATTCACCAAGAAGCTTGATGGGCATATCTTTATTTGTCAAGTATATGTTGATGATATCATCTTTGGATCATCAAATGAAGATTCTTGCAAAGAATTTGGTGAATTGATGTCGAAGGAGTTCGAGATGTCCATGATTGGTGAGCTTACATTCTTTCTTGGTTTTTAAGTCAAGCAATTGAGAGAAGGGATCTTCATCTCTCAAGAGAAATATACAAAAGATCTTCTCAAGAGATTCAAGATGGATGAATGTAAGCCAATCAAGACACCAATGCCTACTAATGGACATCTCGACCTAGATGAGGGAGGTAAGAAAGTTGATCAAACTCTCTACCGTTCTATGATTGGTAGCTTGTTGTATTTAACCGCATCTAGGCCTGACATCATGTTTAGTGTGTGTATGTGTGCTAGATTTCAAGCTAATCCTAAGGAAACACATTTAATTGCCGTAAAAAGAATTCTTAGGTATCTTAAGCACACACCAAGCATTGGCCTTTGCTATCCCAAAGGAGCTATTTTTGAATTAATTGGCTATTCTAATTCGGATTATGCCGGATACAAAGTTGATAGAAAAAGCACATCCGGAGGGTGCCATTTGCTTGGTAGATCACTTGTGTCTTGGTCCTCCAAGAAACAAAATAGTGTGGCTTTGTCCACCGCCGAAGCGGAATACATTGTCGTGGGTGCTTGTTGTGCACAAATATTATACATGAAACAAACTTTGCTAGACTATGGTGTAGTTCTAGATAAAGTACCTCTTTTGTGAGATAATGAAAGTGCAGTAAAACTTGCAAATAACCCGGTTCAACACTCTCGCACCAAGCACATAGATATCTGCCATCATTTTCTAAGAGATCATGTTGCTAAAAATGATATATCACTAGAAGGTGTAAGAACTGAAGATCAATTAGCGGATATCTTCACTAAACCACTAGATGAGGCTACATTTTGTAGATTGCGGAATGAGCTTAATGTACTTGATTTTAGTAACTTCACTAAAAGATGAGCTTGTGTTGTTCCTTGCATTCATTGTAATATATAACATGTTTAATTTTTGTAATGCATATAGGGCTTGTCTAACATGGTTAAGATAACCGCCGAAAAGCATGTGAAGAAACTTAACCTTGGATCAAACTTGACAAGCAACTAGATTTACATTCAAGTATTGCATATGCATGTTTGTTGCTTTGTCGTTTTGTTCCATTTGCCCTCTTATTGCCTATTTTCTTAAAAAGAATTATAGGCTAAGGCAAAATATTTTGAAAAACTTGAGGGTTTGAGAGAGGTCACTCACATCAGTCCCAATTGGTGTTTATTTGGATCTTATTCTTGTTGGGACTTGATTGGGAACAGGCAGCACGAAGGATCATTGAAGATTTGCTGGAAAAGAGTGACCGAACGCTGCACCAGACTCTGTCATCCAGCGTCCGGTCAGTTCATAGGAGGTGAACTGCTGCTGAAGGAGTGACCGGACTCTGCCTTTTAGCGTTCTGTCAGGAGGGGTTCAGCGTCCGGTCGAAGCTGAAGGCGTCAAGGCAACTCTGACCGGACCCTGCCTGCGTCCGGTCATGGACCACCGGACGCGTCTGGTCACGATTTCAGAGGAATTGGACCTCTCTGGAATCGACCGGACGCTGGGTGGTAGCGTCCGGTCACTACCACCGGAGTGTCCGGTCAATAGGATTCATGCGAGATCTAATCTCTTCTCCATTTGCTTTCTTGTCACGTTGGGGCCACCTTATAAACCAATCATAGTCACGGTTTTTAACCTAATCCGCCCGCATCGCCCTCAGCCGCCGACATCGTCGCCTCCTGTGCCCGTGCGCCGTCTCACGTGCCCGTGCGCCGTCTCCTGTGCCCTCGCCGCTGTTCCTCACGCACGCCTACACTCGCGCCATACTCCGTGCTAGCGCCACCGCCAGTCCACGCGCACGCCACCGCCTGCTCCCGCGCCGCCAGCGTCTCCCCGTGTCGCGCCTGCCCTAGCGCCACGCCGTTCCTGTGCACCACCGAGCCACCGTGCCAAGCTCCGGTGTTCGAGCTCCACCGTCAGCCCTCGCCGCCAAGATTCACGGCTAGCTCTCACCCATTGCTCCACACCGGTAAGCCCTTACTCCGACGCCGTTGTAACCTAACCCGCACTGCTATTACAAGCATTGACTTCAAATTGCAATCAGGGCCATCGATTCATCACGAACCCGAACCCTAGCGGTCCCGGTGGTTCCCCGCGTGACATCTCTTCTCTTCTCGGATCGCCGGTTTTGTCAGGTAGAAAGCCCGTCGCTTCAATTTCGTACCTACATTGCTTGCTTCCTAGAGTTTCGCATCTATTAGACATATCGTATTTATTTGTATATCTATCTATTCCATCGTGCAGCGAGACGGTGTCATTGAGGTGTCAGTGGCAGTTGACAGTCAACTCGGAGCCAAGCTCTCGAGTACGGATCGAGGCCAAGCCTCGGAAGTGTCAGGGCAGTTACTCTTGACAGCGGCAGTTGTTCTTGTTAGCAGTAGTTGATCTTTTCAGATGGCTCACACAAAGAATGTCGGGGGTGGTCCAGGAGATGATGATCGGAGGCCTCCGCCCTGCCTGCCTGCAGATCCAAAAGGCAAGGCGACAAAGAAGATTGCATCTAAGAAGAGGAAGTACCCAGATGCAGAGACAACTCGTGCAGCAGCAGTTGTAGAGGCCGCAGAGCGTGCCGAGAGAGGAGGTGCGCATAGTGGGGTTGTGATTGCAGATCAGCAGCTTACACCAGCATAGAGGGCAGTAGTTGAGGAGGCTGAGCGTTTTCATGGTAGTCCACCTAGGACTGTCATGATGGCTGGACGTCGTCTGGCTATCGAGGAGACTCAGCCTCAGGGGGGGTCACAGCAGCAGCCCCCACCAGCAGAGCCTCAGCTAGCTTAGGAGACACAGGAGGGCCAGCAGGCCAAGGAGGCCGAGGAGACAGAGCAGGCACCACAGCCACAGCTACACCGCTCTGGTCGTACCCATGTTCTAGTCTCACCGAGGCCGCTGACACAGCGGAGGGGATCTCATCCACCGCCTAGACCACAGGGTCCGCCTCCAGTGGTACATCTTGACTTGAGGGCCGCCACAGCCAAGCAGGTTCGATAGCTTCGCTTCGTGGAGTTGGATGTATGGTTTCCACCCAGGAGGGATGAGAGAGCAGCAGATGGTTTCTATACACCGCTCTAGGAAGACTTCTACAATGCATATCTGAATAGTAGGGCAGTCTTCTAATCTCAGAGAGTCTGCAGTATTGAGGCTATTGTGGCAGCAGCCGGAGAGCATATCCGCCCCTACTTATCATATTTGCCAGGGCTGACAGATCTGATTGGCCAAACATGATTGTATGTACCATCTTGGGTTCGACAGTTCTATGCCTCGCTCTATGTTGACCCGCATCATAACTTTATACACTTTGCATTCAGAGGCAGAGACTACAGGATGATGAGTCAGAGGGCCAGGGAGATACTGAGGCTACAGGAGCAGTCTGTCAAGTTACATGAGGTATGTTATGGACAACAAGAGCCTCCCAGGCGTCCTCATGGAGGTTTGGTGCCCCCTACAGATCTTGTGCGCCATTGCTTCAAGGAGCCCTTTGGTGAGGGGTCGAGGAGGAACCCCAGTGACCTTACTCCTACAGCTAGAGTGCTAGAGGCTATCATTAGGAGGACACTACTTCCTAGGTTGGGATACAGAGAGGGCTTGACTCGCCTTCAGCTTTGGCTCCTCAATGCCTTGATGCAGTAGACAGTGTTCGATATTTGGGATCTTCTTCTGTCTGAGATGGAGGACACGATAGCTGAGGGCTTCAAGGGTCGTAGGTAGCTTCCTTATGCACATTGGATCACATTCCTTATGCTCAAGACTGTGCAAGTTAGGACACCAGAGATGGTTGTAGAGTACAGAGGTGCCACCACAGAGTTTCTAGCTTATAACATGGCATAGAGGATCAGACATAGCACACCACAGGCACCCACTCAGCCTCGTCGTCGTCCAGATGTATTAGAGTCCGCAGCTCAGCAGGACGAGATTATCAGAGGCATAGCCGCTACTGAGGAGGAGCAGCTTGAGGCACAGCAGGAGGTGAGCGAGCCTAGTGACAGCTCAGACGATGACTACCTACCTATTCCTCAGATGCCTCCACGCAGACACGATGCAGAGGCTGGCAGTTCTAGCTCAGCTCCACCTGCACAATAGACGGACCCCGCTTTGATTGCTATTCTTGAGCGGATGCAGCAGGATCAGGCTAGACAGGCTCAGGAGACCGCTGCCAACTTTGCTTAGTTTCAGGCTCGTCAGGATGAGTTTCAGCGACAGCAGCAGGTCCTCCAGCAGCAGCAGTAGCAGATGCATCAGCAGCAGTTACTCATGCAGCAGTAGCTTATGGGATTCATGCAGCATGTAGTGACAGCTCTTGGGGCCCCACAGCCATAGCTTTCGCCCTAGATTGCTCAGCCTACCACCACTACGACGACTCCAGCAGTACAGCCCAGTGGGCTTCAGAGTCAGGGATAGCCTCTAGCTCAGTTTGCTTCTTCCCTAGTACAGGTGTCCTAGTGGTTATCCTCGCCAGTGGTAGCTCCGCAGTTCACACCACTTCAGATGGGCTTCACACCGGATCAGTCATCCTCGCTATTTGCGCCTGACACGTCAGTCTCTAGGAGCCTTGGAGCATCTTTTAGCGAGTTGACAGGGATGCCTACACCGCCACATATGCATGCCCCAGGTCCTTCTACAGTAGCTCCCATCGCCGTGACTACTTAGAGGCTTCCTTCTTCTGTCGCATCTTTAGATCCTATGACTGATATACCAGCAGCATCACAGGCAGCACCTGCCCCAGCTCAGACCCAGACTGCTTCAGTGACGCTTCCAGCCATAGAGGGTCAGTCAGCATAGAGCTCAGGGTTAGATGATGATGCTGCCTAGTTTCAGCTTGCTCCTCGTACTTCAGCGCCCGACTCATCCGTTGTAGCCCCACCGACCAGCCCTTAGGTTTTGGTGTTTGACGCCAAAGGGGGAGAGGGTTTGAGTATGTAGACTCAGGGGGAGCGACATTTAGGGGGAGCTAGTTTGCTATTAGTCTTTTCTATACATTTGGAGTTTATTTGTGTGATACACTATTACTATTATGCATTCGTGTGTTTACTTTCATGCATTCTATTATATCTATGTGATAGTGATATCTACGTGATTGTGATATATGACATGTGTGCTCTCTACTTTGTATTCATTGATATGTCATATCACTTGTGTTGTGCTCATTTGCTTTTGCTTCTGCGTTTATACTCCGATGCAAATGAGCTTTATTATTTGTACTCATGCTTATTTCATATCATTTGAGTACATAATGATGGCTTGGGTTATATAAGCTTGACTAACTCTTTTGTTCTTATTGCTAAAAGCTTATATGATCCAAGCATGTCAAAAACCTCAACTCTTTCACATACTCGAGGTTGTATTGTCATCAATCACCAAAAAGGGGGAGATTGAAAGCATCTAGGCCCCTAATTGGGTTTTGGTGATTAATCACAATGTTAGATTACTGTGACTAACATGTGTTTTGCAGAGGCAATTAAGTTAGGTCATGGTAATGGAGATCGATTGGGCAATCATGGTTGTCATGCCCCTACGATGGAAATCATTTCGGTTTTCAAAGGATGGACGACAAGGTTAAGGATGACTAGTTCTAAGTGTCGATTGGAGTTGAAGAGACACTTAGAGTAGTTTAGGACCTTGTTTTTCCTTTGGCCGTACTATTAAGGGGGGTATGGACGGGTAGCTTGACCTAGATGAGTCTAGTGAGTTAGGTGTGGTGCACACTTGTTAAAACTAGCGCTAGGTAGCTCCTACATATGCCTAAGATCCAATGGAGCAAACTTCATTCACAAATGATCGAGAGTTGGAAGTGAATGGAGGGTCAAAGACTGATCGGACGCTGGCTCCGGTGCGACCGGATGCTGGCCGCAGGGTCCGGTCAGTTCATTTGACTGAGGAGAACTAGTCCGGTTTGACCGGACGCTGGAGAGGTCAAGTGACTGGACGCTGAGGGCCAGCGTCCAGTCGACTCCAGTAAGGTTCCAGAAGAGTGAATATGCGATCGGACGCGTTCGGTCAGTGCTGACCGGACCCTGAGGATCCAGCGTCCGGTCGAGTATAGTAACCATCCAGTGAGGGAAAAATGGGACCGGACGCGTCCGGTCAGTGGTGACCGGACCCTGCCAGCGTCCGGTCAACACTTAAACACTGGTATGCGGGTTGAACTGACCGGAGCGTCCGGTCACCCCGTAGGGGCACATAACGGTTCATTTTTCAGGCTATCTTATAAATAGAAGCTCCACTCGTGTGGGGAGTTACTTTTGCTCCTTTCAACAGCTGAAACACACCTTAGAGAGTGCCAAGAAGAGTAAGGTCCTAGTGAAGTGATTGAGATTTGAGAATCCAAAGAGAGTCCTCATTAGTGCAGATGAAGAGTAGCAATGTGTGCATCCACCCTTCTCCCTAGGCTTGTCGTGGTCAAGTGAGAGTTCGTACTTGTTTCTCTTGGTGATCGCCATCACCTAGACGGCTTGGTGGTGATTGGGAGCTTGGTGATCATCCGGAGAGCTTGTGGATGACCCAACTCAAGTTGTGAGCGGTTGTGGGTGATTCACCGCGATGGAGTGTCAAAGAATCAACCTGTAGAGAGCACTTGATCCTTGCACGGATCAAGGGGGAGCTACACCCTTGCGCGGGTGCTCCAACGAGGACTAGTGGGGAGTGGTGACTCTCCGATACCTCGGCAAAACATCACCGTGTTTCCTCTCCTCTCTTTACTTTGAGCATTTACTTGGAGCATTTCAATTCTTGTCATTTACATTCCTAGAATTGCCATGCTAGAGTAGGATTGGAACTAGGTTGCAAAACTTTTGTGCGTTAGATCAATAGAAATACTTCTCTAGGCACAAGGGGTTAATTGGGCTAACCATAGGACTTGTTTATTGCGAAAAAATTTAGAATTAGCCCAATTCACCCCCCTCTTGGGCATCTTGATCCTTTCAGCGTCTAGCAAAGATGCCCCCGTCCCTCCTGACCTCCCTGTCCCTAACTGTGACTGTGGTTTCCTGGCCCATGTTTTTCAATCGAAACATCCGAAGACAGCGGCGCGTTGTTTCTATACATGCAGTCGTTTTAATGTAAGAAATTGTTTCCACTATCCTTTTTCTTTATTTGTGTAAGTATGCTACTAATATTTTGTTGGAATCTCGTTGTGTAGGACCATGAGAGGTGCCTTTTCTTTCAGTGGATCGATGGTGCAGACAAGTTTGAGCCTAGGTACCTCCTTTTCGACGATTGGTTTAGACGGAGACATTCATGTGAGCACTTCAAGCGGTGGGTTCCACCCCCCCTAACCCTCCGCCAATGACGGCTAAGGAGAAGCACATAGCTACAGTTAGACGACTCGAGGAACCTCCTATGTGCGATTGTGGAGATCGAGCTGTGATAAACCCTGAGAATACGTTGGAGTTTGTGTCCAAACAAGCATGAAGTAAGTGCAAAGTGTATGTGTTGAAATGTTGAGCTATATGTGTTCATGTACTAATGTCTACTTATTTATGTGTTTTCAATGGTGAAGTGTTATTTCAATGTGTGGTTGTATGGTCCTAAGAACCAATGGCCGGAAGAACCGCGAAAGGTTAAGGAAAAGAAGAAAGAAACGGTAATTTACCAAAGCACCTCCTATCATATGCGAATGTGGTGTTAAATCCAACTATGTCATGACTGCACATAGTTAACATATATTAACATATAGAGTGTTTTCATAGTCAAATTAAACAGATGATCAACAGATGAATCCCATAATGTAATCAATACGAGGGAGTTAAGGCCAAGTAAGCTTAAGTCACAAAATGATTAACAGATGTTCCGAGCTGAATCAATGTTAGTATCCTGGCAAAGCCACTAAATTTTGCCAGTTGATATTAGGACACTGACAGATCTCCAGTTCTTCGAGATGGCACTAATGCCTCACATTTACTTATCCTCATCCTTTTGATAGCTGGTATGAAATCGGTAAATTTCTACAGTTGCTTATACATATGTCGGTGAGGGATTGGAATCCTCTGCAGAATAGTCTGGAAAATGATGCGTCCATGATATTACAGAAGGAAAAGCCTGAAGCTTTATGTGGTCATTGAGGGTAGATGTCCCAATTACTTGCCATTGTTGACTTTGAAAGCAAAGGAATCGGAGAAGCTTTAAGTGGCCGATGCTGGACGGTATCTCACTTAGCAGCTCAGGCAGTACACAACTCAAAATGCCGATATGTCGCATTTCACTGAACCAACTGCGAATTGCTGTAGCAAAGACATCTTGATGGAAAGCAGCATTTAAAAAAAAAACAAACCAGATAGGAGAGCTGCCGATTATATTAAAAAGAAGATAAGCTCAGACTGAGCACAATGATACAACAATTAGACGACCATAACCAACAAGAACCACTAAGGACAACAAAGATACAACAAAGACACTACGACTACCAACAACAAGCTACTGACAACGAGAACAAAATAAACAAACAGACGACCACAATAACAATAAACCCCTACAACACATTACGAAGAGGCAAAGAGACCACCGCCACAAGATTCCAGAAGGTAGGATCCTTTAAACCCATCAAAGATTTGAGGATGTCTGGTGGCAACAGTTCCTTCAAACAGTTTATGATGTCTTGCATTGCGTCATCATTGAGCTTCCCATCCTTCCCAACAATGCCCAAATCATCTAACACACTGCGTCGTGCAAGACGAACACTTACGTCGAAGCGAAGACTTATCGTAGGACTTACGTCGACGTCTTGTTGTCAGGGCAGGTGGTGAAGGGGGTGTATAGGAGGACATGCCACGTCATGCTCCATCGTAGCTATGGCAGGTGAAGAAGACGTTGCCTTCATTGGTGGATCCTCCATCGGTTGGGAGGCTCCTGCGTTGACCTCGACTGTAGAATGCATGGGGGCGTCTTCGATGGTGATGAGAAGGATTGGGTCAACTGTCACTTGAGAAACAATTTCCTCGTCATCGGATGCGCCCTCCACTAGAACAAAATCCTCAACAGGGGTGACAGCATCTAGCAACGTCCCCTCTATTACAGTGGAGGCGTCCAATGGCGCTGCAATGTCTTGCTCTATTGTCTTCTCACCAGTGGTGGAATCTGCTCTGATTGCACATGTTTCCTCACGAACCAAGGAGTCGGTAGACGTGGAAGCCTCTACGAGAGAGGGGAGGATCACTGGCGTTGGAGAGCGCCAAATAGGAGGACAGGGGCCGAAGAGCTCAGCCATACTAGAAATAGAAGAAAGCTCTCCAGGTGGCTCTATATGGGGACCAACTAGTCCGGACACATCAACAGAGAGGTCCTCGCTTGGTAGCTCTGCATGCTTTGGGTGGCCACACGTGTTAACCACAACTTGATAGCTGAAATCTCATCTCTGATGGGCCTCACCAAATCCTCCAAATTGGTGATCTGTTGTTGAAACTCTGAGTGTAGTGACTCCAATAAAGGTGCAAGCATGGATTGGGGATAAAAAACAACCGGAGCTTGAGGTGCATGATCTTTGCAGTCACATACATCCGTCTCTTGCGAGGGAGAAGGGCTTTGTGGAGGCGTCGACCAAGTGCAAAGCTGACTTGATGAGGGCGCAACCACAACGTCAACCCAACTATGAGCTAGTTGGGGGTGGCAAGGACTGGCAGTTGGGGAGGGTGGGCACCGGTGGGGGCAGTGCTGCTCCCAATGCCTAGGTCGACGACAATGAATGCAACGAAATGAATCCCGACATGAACTAACTAGCAGCTTGTTCATTTGGCTGTGGCTTGTCGTAAACAATCGTAAATTTTCAGCCGGAACATTATTTTTCTCTCACACAAACCAGCCGGCAGTACTTTTTCACGAACCAGCAACGAAACGAACCAGCCAACCGAACAGGCTGTAGATGGCCACGAGCAAGACAACGATAGCATCTGCCATGAGCCCACTGCTTGAAGGCAAGGCTAGCTACGCTCAGACTTCGCAAGAGTCGTGGAAGTTGATGACTACTGGAAGCAGCGAGAGCGACCCTCAGAGCCGCTGTTAGCTGTCATGACTTGCTTGAACCCCACAGATGCGGTGGTCGATGAAGGTGGAGGCGACATAGCTTCGAGAAGCAGAATTGTGGCTAGCCTAGAGATCCGGTAGTGGACGAAGATGACGTCGTTGCTGCTGACGGCGGTGAGGCCGGCCGCCACCAATGACGGCGGCAACCAAGACGAGGCTCGGAACGACGCTACAAGAAGCTGCGCTCGTTAGGCGGCTGACGGCGTGGAGGCGACCTACGGCGTCGATCTGGGTGGCCCTGAAAGCAGGCTTCAAGTGGAGGCGGATGGTTGTACGTGGGCAGGCGGGTGTCCGACGGCGTGGAGGCACTCCGTCTGCGGCGGTCGGACGACCATCGGCGTGAAGATGGGCAACTAGAGGCGGTCAGGCGGCTGACTCAGGGCGGCGCCGGCGTGGATGCCCCTGCCCCCCCCCGTCACCCTGCTTGTGAGGATGAGCTTCCCGGCGCCAACGTCCTCAGAATCAGACCCGTCCACGCCGGCCCCGACCAGATGTGGAGAGTGCTCGTCTGGCGAAGGGAGCGACGAAGACCACTCCTCGGCGGCGGCAGGCGGCGCGTACCGGCGGACCAGCCTGGGGCCGTTCCCGCGGTGGGCGGCCGCGTGCCGTCTGGTTCCGCGGTGACAGGCTTCGTCTTGGCCTTCTCCGTGACGGATTTGGCCGGCCCGCCCCGAGTGCGTCCACCGGCAGGCTCTACATCTCTTCCAGGCGTTGGGCGGTCGGGGCAGCAGCGGACGCGACGCGAGGCGGCGGTGGACGCAACGCGAGACGGCAGCGGCGGTGGGGATGAAGAACTGATCTGCTGCTGCTGATGCGCGCTCGGTGCCGGAGTCGTACAGCTGCGTGCCGTGGCTGCTGGTGAAGGCAGGGGCGGAGTGGATCTGTGACTTGAGCTGGTGGCGGCGGATGATCTTGGGTGGCGGAGCGTGAGTCGCGGCTGCGGCGGGGAACGAGATCACCTAACTTCGGTGAAAATGACTGCACCTGCAGTCAGGCACATCTGTGGCATTCGTTGATGATCCGATGACACACCCACCAAAGTGACATGGGCTGCACAATGGAAAGGCCCATCACAGCCCACACAGACCTGCTGTTGCTGAGAGCTCCCGTGAATAAAGAAAAATCGACGCCGCCGTCTTCGTAGTTCTAGTCGAGCTGCGCCGCCGTCGCTGTCCGGCCATACGTGCCATCCTCATTTTGGTCTCCTACGAGCGGGCGGAGGTGTCAGACACGCTGATCAACGACCTCACCGGTGCCGGCGGCGGGATCATCGCCTAGCTCCTTATCTACCCGCTCCACACTGTACGTGGCTGACGACGCCTCGTTGCCGACCTTCGCCCTGGATTTCTCGGTTGCTGAAATTTTGAGGTTTTTGTTGGCGTAGGTGAACGCGCGGTAGCAGATGGAGCGCGACCCCTCGAAGCTGGCGTTCAAGGACGGCGCCGCTCGCCAGTTGTACCTGGTCCGCATCCTTCCTCTTTCCCCTTCCTTGTCTGAATTTTTTGAGTGATTTTGCCTGATCCTTGCCGGTGATTTAGCCTGAATTTTTGTGTTACTGTCAGGTGTCTACTACTACTTCTACCAAGTATTCCGGAACAGGGCAGAGACAAAGGCCCTTGGGCGATCCAGGAGAGGGCTGGGCGATGGGTATCGGGATGCTCCAGTCTCTCACTGTCCAGAAGATTTTGCCTGATCACTTTTGAGTGATTTTGCCTGATCACTTTTGGAATATAGCTAAGCACCTTGTGTTGACTACTATGTAACTTGTGATTGTATCGAAAGCACAAAAAATCATGCAAATTGTATAGATTGCCATTGTGTTGTAAATTGTCCTGGAATTCAAGAAAAAGTAACTGATTGTTGCAAGTTCAGTGATGCACAAAATGGTCTGTTCGTTCAGAGATGCAAGCTCCAGAATGTTCAGAGATGCAGAAATGTTTCAGGAGGCTATTCCAAAAGCTATTCTCCTAAACAATCTATGTTTCAGGAGGCTATTTTCCAAAAGCTATTCTCCTAAACTACTAGAAGTCAGCAATAACATCATCTGTGATTGCCCCCTGCAAATAATAGATTAAAAAAACAAATGAGGAATGTATTGATGGCCATGTATGGTTTAGAAAAATGGTGTATTAGATTGAAATATCACCTTCAATATCTGAGAGAAGGTATTGATGGTTATGTATGGTCCAGGCATTTCATTCATGGGCAAAGAAGTACTAGGATAAATATTTTGTACTGCTGCAGTATCTTGTATTGATGTTGTTTCTTGTACTGCATCTTCTTTTTTCTTTTTCTTACCTCCCTTCTTTGCAGTTTCTTGTTCCTTCAAATAAAAGAAATAAAACTGAACATGTGCCCATTAAACACAGTATTAGGAAATCTGATATATTTTGTGTTACCACGTACCTTTGGACCATTTTCCTTTTTCTTTGCAACTCTGCGCATCTTTTCAAACCAAGCTTTTTTGCGCTTTGATGTTTTAGTTTCCACGTGCTTTTTCTTTAGGCTTGCTGTACTCAACAAATCAATTTGGGGGGAATCATTTGTGGGAACATTGTTTGGATTCACTGCACTAGGAAGACCATGCCAAGATTCCAAAAAGACCTCCTTAACAGCCTTTCCCATTGTTGCATCTTGATCGGTATAGATTGTTTTTGGTTGCTTGCCATTATGTGCTTTTAGAAAGGTCTCAAATAGCCATTTGAAGGACTCAAATGTCTCATCGTACATGAGAACAGCACCAAAAATCATAGTTTCTCTAAAATGATTGAACCCAACAAATATTCCAAAAGGCCTACTCTCCCTGTTTGTTCCAAAAGTAGTATCAAAACTAACAACATCACCAAAATATGCATAGTCAGTGAGCATTTTAGCATCAACCCAGAAAATGTTAGCTATTTGTTCTTCCCGGTCTATTTGCAATGCATATTGGAATGACGAGTTCTCGGCAATTTTTTCTTGAAAATACATAAGCATGCTTCCAGCTTGACCATATGCCATTTCACGTTGGCGCTTGGCCCTTAAATAGTTCTTGTGGTCTCGAAGAGTGTAACTGAGATGAGCTGAGCCACCAACTTGGATAGAAGCCAACTCATGTGCAGCTTTGGGTCCAATTCCTGCATCGTCAGCCGTCTCAATTTCAAAACCTTGTAGCTCTGAAATTTTCCTTTGAGACACCAACAAATGTGAGGTTTGTGGCAACTGAAGGGTGTGATTGTGTTCCAAAATCACCTCAGTGACTTTATAATTTCCTTTCTCCCAGTCTAGTACGAGACCCATGCGAACTTCACAATCAGTTCTGGTTTCAGCTATCGGAGACTTTATTAAATGATCTCTTTTATCTTTCAATCTGTGACCCTTATTCGCACAGACAAATCTACACGACCTAATCTTTCCATCTGATTTTCTTTTGTTTTAGTATATTTTTCTAACCTCAAAACCTTTTTGACCACCATAGTTGACCCAAAACAACCAAGCCTCATGTGTACTGTTGAATTCCATGCCAACTTGAGGTGCGAAATTTGAAGAAAACTCATCCCTATAGCACACGAAATATTCAATAAGCAACTGAAATGTGTCTGAACGCATGGGGAGAAAGAAACAGGCATGGGTCACACACCTCTTTTCTTCTATCTCATATGTTCTCAAAGCAAGTTGACATTTCTTCTTTAATCAATTCCAACATAAGCTGAGGTAGTAGAGGATAGCAAATAAATTAGAAGAAAACTGATGCAATCAAACACACGTGGAGAGGAGAGAAGCGGTGCAAACCTGCAAACATATTTCTGGCGCACAACACAGGCAACAGCCGATCGCCGACGCCTGACGCCCGTGCTTGCAAGAAAGCCGATGGACGACGCCGACGCCGACGCCGACGCTTCACCTTCGCTAGCGGGAAAGCATGCAGTATTCGCGCCAAAAAGGAAAAGACGCCGCCAAATACGGGAGTGGCGGTGTTATTCTTGGGCCAAGGCCCATGTAGCAGAGGAGCACGGCAGCCAGAGTGCTTAGCCTATACGTGGAGACGTTGGATCAGCAGCGGACGGTGCTGATTACGCTGACTGCAGGTGCAGTCGTATGCTGTGAAGTTAGGCGATCTCATTCCTGCTGCGGCGGCTTCGTGCCTTCGTCCTCGGGCGACGAGCGGAGGAGCGAGTGGGCTCGGACCCGGTCGTACTGTAGTATGTTGCTTCGGCATGAAAAGCAGCATGGCACAAAAGATGAAAAGAGTGCGCAGTTTCCTGTAGCTCCAAAACACTAGGTAAATATAATCGTGAAGCCATTTATAGCTATTATGTTAAAAAAATCATTTCAATAGCTTGTTTATATTATTTTTTATTTTCCGAGCTGGCTATCCCATTATTCTCACTGGCCATATTTTCCTAACGAGTTCTGCTTGCTATCTATGTTTTTCAATTTAGCTAGACTATTGTAAAACTCTACATTTTATATGGGCTTTCTATTTTCTATAATAGCTAAATCTCATAATTTAGCATCTAATTTTATCAAGTCTCTTCGAGTTGCCCTGAGTCTTGGCAAAAAAATACTTGCGGTGACGATGGATAGATGGCGAACATTTGAAGGAATTCTCTGGATGTCACTGGAATCTCTAATGATAAAGCACTCATCCGATGAAACCAGCTGTGCCATATCATGCATCAAGTCATGTATAACATAGGTATATAATCCATACGGAGCTCTCTGAAAGAAGGATCGACTTACAATCTCTTCTAAGTATTGACATGCAACCGTTGTAAGTTGAAGTTGCACAAAACCTTGCGCTACCCAAATCTCTGCCAGGACATGCTTTTCAAAATTGTAATCTTTGGGATACACGGCACAAAATGAGAAACATCTTTTCAGATGTGCTGGTAAATACATGTAGCTTAAACGAAGGGCCAGTGAAATGTCCGTCTTCTCCTTTTCTAACTCCTACAGTTCACTGTTCAATATATTAGTCCAGTGTTTGGGATTCAGATTCATTCTCAACAAGCGCCCAATGGTTTTGGCACCCAAAGGAGAACCCTTCAACTTGGGAAGTAATCTTTCTTCAATGTTTTCTAACTCTGGGGTTTTGTCCAAACTATCATACCCAAATGCCTGCAATTTGAAGAATTCCCATTTTTTGAAACGAATCATGCTGCCGATTATATTAAAAAAGAGAAAACCCAAACTGGGTAAATACAACAGAGCAACAAAGGCCCCATAAAGAGTCAAGAAACCACTCCAACAACAACAACAACAAAGAGACTACTAACAGCAGAGAAAAAAAATCAGGCCAGTTGGATTGGGACATCAACACGCACCAAACTCCAACTCAAAGAGAAAACAACTCTGACCAGTCGGATTGGGGCATCGACACAAACAAAACAAAACAAAAAACTCAAAGAAGCCACACAAAGCATCGCCTCCACACCACCGTCAGTCGGTCACCACATTGCACCACTGTCCCCCGGACGGCGAAGACGTCACTGCTCGCGCCGTCGTCACTGCTCGCACCGTCGTTGCCGATGAAGTCCTACACCAAGATAGCTTGCTACGAAGCAGAGCTATTTTCCGCAGGCTGCTGCAAGCCGTGTAGCCCACCCGCAATCGAATCCGTTTGCGCCGCCTCTCAAGACGTTGTCTCACGCCGGACTGGACCCTGTTAAGTAGGGATAGCCGACGTAGTCTGCTGCAAGCGACCAACCCGAGCGTGAGCGGCTACCTCTGGGGCTCACCAAGCCGACCCCGATCACCGAGATCCATGTGCGCACCCTGTCACTTCCAGCAACCTAGCTGCCTCACCGAGGTACAAGTGCCACACGCCTCTAACTAATGCGAAATTAAAACTATCGGTCTAGCCAAGACTACATCCCTCTAACTAAGTTTCAAGCACCTTACAAAGATCCTAAATAGGCAATAAAGGTGCCGGGCTAGTTAGAGCTCACCTAACAATTCTAGTAGCAAGGTCACACAAACCTATGCAACTAGTACTCAAGCAACCGAGAGAGCTCCTATACAACTAGTGATGCAAAGCGCACAAAGCAACCTAAGCTCACTAGCAATACTCAATAACAAGGCAACTAATGCCGAATTAGAGAGCGCAAATTACTTAGCTACACAAACTAAGCAAAGTGACTATCAAGGTTACTCAAACCAAATTAGTCACGTAAGGGAGCTACTTCTATGCTACACAAGCAAGAAGGTAACTAGCAAGCTACACAAGCTAACTAATTACTAGAGCAACTACACAAGCACAATGTATGAAATGTAAATACAAGCTTATGTGAAGGGAATACAAACCAACAAGAAGACAAGGATGACACGATGATTTTATCCCGAGGTTCACGTGCTTGCCAACACGCTAGTTTCTGTTGTGTCGACCGCTCACTTGGTGATTCGACAACTAATTGGCATCACCCGCTAAGCCCACACGTCGGGCACCACAAGAACCTACCCCAAAAGTGAGGGTAGCTCAATGACATGCTCTACTAGAGTTACTCTTCGTGACCCCCGCAGGGTGAGCATAATCCCCCTCACATATCCTCCTTCGCAGCACCGCACAATCTTCTCACTTGCTTTAATGGAGTCACAAGCCACCAAGCTATCTAGGAGATGGCAACCTCCAAGAGTAACAAGCACCACCGGCTTGTAACTCGATCACCTAGTGCCACTTGATCCAACCTCACGATGCAAACGCACTAGAATCGCTCACTCACTCGATCGGATAAACACTACCAAGCATGTGTGAGTTAGAGGGCTCCCAAGCACAACCACATAAGCCACCAAGGCTCTAGTGTGCTCAGCAACCGGCCCAAGGCCGGCAAACACTTCTATTTATAGCCCCAAGGGCTAAAAATGCAATTGCCCCCTTCACTGGGCAAAACCCGCAGTGACCGGACACGCCGATCATGATGACCAGACGTGCTAGGCCCTGTGTCCGGTCACTCCCTGCAAGCCACGTGTCCCGACCGTTTGAAAGTAGCCGTTGCCACCAACGGCTAGCTTACTCACGCGCTCACGCCACCTGACTGGACGCAGAAGTTCACTGATCGGACGCTCCCACGCTGAGTCCGATCGCCTACGCGTGTAGCACCCGGTTTTAAGGACAAAATCAAATACACACCATATGTGAGCCCAGGAAGTCAAATATCACATATAGCTACAAATAAAGGTAATATTAATAGACAATGCTTAATATATAACATACTTAGTATAGAGAATATAACCTTAGATAGCAAACAACGGCAAGATAAGTCCGATCTTCGGGTGAAGACTCCAATTCCACAGGGACAACTAACTGGTTGATCACAAGCATAATTTCTTCAAACTCTAGCAATCTGGTACCCATCTAGGATTTTTATCCGAATATGTGAAAAATAAAGCAAGCGTAAGTACATGTCGTACTCAACAAATATAACATGGGGTTCATGAGGCTCAAAAGGCTGACACTGGTTAACTGCGATTAGCTTTTAATGAGTCATCATTTTAGCCATTGAGTAGCAACAAATTTATCCACAAGCCCATGTAAACACATGATCAGGTAAACATTAATAATGAATAGCATAAACAGTAATCATTAATACGCATTTTCATCCTCAGTATCATCAGTGTTTATCATCTATTCCATAAATGTTCCAAGGCCGCTCGTGACCATGAGCACGACTGATATGCCAGTTTTATACTCTGCAGAGGTTGTACACTTTCACTGTGAGTCATGATTTATCCTTTTGCCCGAGGTGATCAGCCTCTTGACCCACTACCAAGGATGGTTGGCAAGGTTCACTATGAAGCCTTTCAAAGGTTCGTCTAACAAGTTAGGGCCATTAGATTCACTCGGCAAACAGATGTAGAGCCCCCCTTCCCGATGGCACAATGACACGCAGCCTATACACAAGGGGACAGAGGCCGTACTATACCCAATTCGGCAAGCCATTCTTACGCCAATAAAGGTAACCACTAACAAGCTAGAAAAGATCCTCATACTGAGCTAAAGCCAGAGCCATGTATCCCTCACAGCTATACTGTAAGTTCCGGATGATCACTTACAGATAAGTCCTTAGGGAGAGGAATCTAGAGCACCATAAAACAACCTAATGCTCTAGCCCCTTTGTTCCATGTTGCTAAAAAGCATCTTTTAATGTTTACTGCATATACCATTAGTCAAGTTATAAGATCATGGTTGTAGTTGAGCACTAGCATCATACTACGCAATGCAATACCCCAGAGGTATCAAGGCACAAGGTACAAGGTACTAGGACATCCTTAGTGGTAGTCAAAGTAGACACATGCAGTATTAATTAAATGATTAAAGGTGTATAGGACAACAAGGAAGATCCCATACTATACTTGCCTTAAAATACCGATCCTTCGGTCAGCTTTAATCTTCAACGTCCTTCTTCTTCTTGTCTACCATGTATATCTCACCGATTGGACATGATCATAAAGCACCACACAAACATCCATGCAATCATACATGAAGCAAACAATAGATCTAAATTAGAACAGTACACCAAGCATAAAATCAAGACAAAAAAAGTTGTAAAATGAATCTACATCTCGCTACGATCACACAGACGCGAAAAGCACGCTAATCGGAGCTACGGTGAAAAAGATACATCTACCAATAGATGTACTTATAAGAGAAAATATAAAACTATAAGCTTCATGTGTTTTAACTATATAAAATATTATATAAATTGAATTAAGTCAAATTTAGATTTGAATTACAAAACTAAAGTGAAACAAATCATATTTTATTTATAAAACCAGTTACATAATTATTATTCAAGTTAGAGCTTAAACCATGAAATTCTAGAGTAATTAACATAGCAAAAATTATTTCTAACATGTAGATTATGTCGTTACGAATCCAATGCAACTTGAATGGGTCAAAACGGGGCTAAAACGTAGAAGTTATGAATTAAACAAGATTTTCTTTAATAAAATAATAGATTAAATCTAACCTTGAATTTTAAAAGTTGAAAACATATCTAACAGTAGTATGAACACGTAGACAACGTAAATATGAACCTAACGCAAGTTGAATGGGTCAAATCGGAGTTAAAACGGAGAAGATACGACCTAAAGAAAATTAGTGGCAAAACTGTAAATAGGTGGAAACGTATTTTGGATCTAAACCGAAGAAACTACGCTTTCTAAAGAAGGAAATGTAGTCTGTGATTGTGCTTTGGACCACGGGTCAGAATCTGTAAAAGGGTAGGGGCTCTTTAGCAATTGTTCCAGCCGAAGGGGTATCGAGTTCTAATGGTTGTTGGATCTAGGATAGGGGGCTGAGATTAGATAGGGACAGGGAAGAGAAGACTGGCCGGCCGGCGGTGGGTCGGCTGTGAGGTCCACGACGGCGCCATGGGCGGTGCTTGTTGAATTCGGCCTACAGACCACCATTGAACGAAGCAAGAGCACGGAGAGCTAGAGGAGGCGACGGCGAACTCATTCAGATACCTTAGCAAGGCGTGGAGCGGACAAAGATGGCGTGGCGCGCGGTGAGGCAGACGGTGTCGGCGGCAGTGCTAGGTCACGACGGCTCGGCGTCTCGGCGATGGTGGCTGTGGCTCTAGAGCTTGGCATTGGAAGCCGAGAGCACGAGCATCCACTATTTAAGGCCCTGGAGCCTTAGGAGGCACGGCAAGGAGAGGCGTGGCTGGTGCGGAGTCGGAGGCGACGACGACTGTCGTGCCCGAGGCGGATATGGCTCGGAGGAAGAGAAACAGTGCGCCTGACAGGTGGGGCCCAGCTGTTAGCGGAAGGAAGGAGAGAAGAGACACGCGGCGCGACGGGGAACTGGGCTGCCTGCTTGCTATGCCGTGCGGAGGGGAAAGAGCGGGCCGACACTGCTGCTGGGCTGCAAGCGAGAGAAGCGGGGCACGGGGTGGGACTAGGCTAGTGCTGGAAGGCAGGCCGAATAGAGAGAGAGAGAAAGGTTTTTTCTTTTTTCCTTTTCGTTTTCACACCGAATTCAAATATGAATCAAATCAAATTTGAATAGGGTTTCAAATACACTTATCAACTTAATTAAAAATGAGAAATTTTGGTAAGTTCTCCAAAAATAAATTCTACAACTTTTTAAATCCTTTTATTTTCAATTTTTCTTTTCCTTCTTTTCTTTTACTTCAAAGCCATTTTAATTTCATTTGCAAAAGCAATTTAAACCATTTTAAATTTTCAATCAAAACCACTCAACCAAATAAATCAAATGCAATGGCATGTATGCTCAAACATGTTGCTACCTTATGATGAATTTTAATTTAATGAATTTTTTTTCCTATATTTCATGTGCACAAAATTTCCAAATTAAATCTTTTTAGCTCCATTTCCAAAAATTCAAATTTTAGGGTGTTACAATTCTACCCCCCTTAAGATGAATCTCGTCCCTGAGATTCAGAAGACGTTGACTAGGAGATAGGGATACTCCGTCTTTGGATTCTTCTTTACTTCCTCGTATATTTCCATCCTCTTGATAAGGATTTCACTTTACTTTGCATACCTGTGAATCTTACTTCAAGTAACTTGTCAAACTGGTTCCAAGATTTTGATAGGTACCTTGAGCAATTCTCAGGTAACTCCATTCACTAGGCCACCTTTCCTATAATACCAATTCTCTTAAAATATCCACCTTCCAACGAAGCCTTCTTACTTTCCTGGTCTGAAATAGAATCTACCACAATCCCTCGAAACATTAATGATTCTGGTCAAGTTGCTCGAACTTGGAATACAATTCTTAGCCCTTGGTGTCACCCGAACCTTCTTAGCACAACTCTCTGTTGCTAAGAACATCGGCCATGACTTTGCATCCTTGAAGTAATAGCACTTTTCCAAGTCATAGTCAATTTCTGTCCACGATGAGTGCTCATTCCCAACTTAGTATTGATGTCCTTTAGATTCCTACCATCCATGTTGATGTCACTATTTATGTCAAGATTATAATGCCTCTAGTGATCCTCTGATAGAATCTTACTATTCCAAGGAACTCCGAGTCACACCTACATCCTTGGGTAGGTTCTAATTCAATCCTCACTAACTTTCTGAGTTTCTTCTTCATAATCCTAACACTAGAGATATCTGAACCGAGAAAATAACTTCCTTCAACCAAAGCTCACTTTCTAACTTGGTAAATCATTGAGATGTTCTGAATCTCCATTGAACCAACCGTAGATATCCAATATCTCCTTCCTTTGTCATCCATACCAACCTATCCTAGGTATGTTGAAGATTAAACTCCCAATTGATAATAACTCAAAGAGAAGCTCAATTCTTGATGAATACATCAGTTCCTTATAGACAACCTAACAAATTATCCATCTGCGTTTGATGGTGATCTCTCATCCAGAGGCATAACCTATACTTCCAAGTGAAGCACCAGAACATATGAAACCTTCGTCTTGCAACTTCTTTTGTTTGGCTACCCCCCTTAAGAAAAAAAATCAACTTGGGGACACAAAAATGGTAGCTTGAATCTCCTTCTAAATGAACTAACTAGTATCAAGGCGTTCTGACATCCCAATGATACTCTCGTGTAGGGGCAAGAACAAGAAATATGGAATTTCCTTACGAGTAGAAAAACAACAGTGTAGTAAAATAGCTGTAACTCTCATTCTGTTAATCCAACGAAGTTGTAGTTTATACCGTTGGAAAGCTTATCAAATCCTCCCCAACTTCCTTATAGAACACTTTTCCAAATTCTGTAGTTGACTTGGTAGAAAATAGTGCACAACAGAAACTACTCCAGGTTTTAGACAGTACAGATGCATCGGCTTGTGATTTTCGTATCTCCAAAACCAAAATAGCTATCAGGCTAATTCTTGCGCTCAGAGAAATATATTGAAGTATACTATTGTTCAGAATTTTCTCATGATTTTTGGTAATCCAAAACAGAGATATAAACCGATGAGTGCAGGCTGCACCGAAAAAATAGGATAGAGGAAAACAGGAGATAAGCGAAACCCATCTATTTATTGCATTAATCCTTATGCCTTATGCCTATGAACTAAATGACATTGTGGGAACACCCAACAAGATCATTGCAATCATTACAAAGATGCAAAACAATCATAAGCATAATGACATTTGAACAAGCAATAAAGGTGCACAACTCAATCATTGACTCAACTTGCGATACTATTGTTTTTATTACATAAAGGGCACAAACTCCTATTCCTTAATTAAGGATCTTGGGTAGTCTAGCATGACTTCTTCATTCGTCACTGTCACCGAATGCTTCTTTCGGGTTGGGTACCACTGACACTTTTTTGGTAGCAACCTTGTAGTGATCTGACTTTGGCCATTTCCATGGTACAATTATTGATTCTTCCGTGGGAAAATTTAGCATAATGTTCTTCTTGTTGGCAATGATAACACACGATCTTAGCTGGATCTTTTGTGATGTCATACTCCATAGAATTGTTGCTTAGTGTGTTGTTAGCTTACTAACTCTGAAGGTTCATCTTTGTTAGACTGGACCGCTTTCTAGCTCGCTTGATTCTTTGGGGTTGAAACTCCTTATAAGTGATTGTCCACCCATTTATGCATACCTCAGGTGGAAAGAGTGGAGTAATCTTAGCTTGAGAAACTTCTGACTCTTTAGAGTCTGAGTTTATCTGACTAGGGATTAGAGCTGGATGTGACAACGTAGTAGAACTCAAATGTTGATTGCTTTCCAATTCTGGCTCTGGTGAGACTGCCTTCCTCTTCTTATCCACATTAGCTTCACAACTCGGGTTCACCTTGACTTCTCTCTTAGTTGACTTGTTTTGAGGACAAGGAAAACCATAATGTTTACAACACTGACATGGATCCTGACTTCCAAGCGTCTTACTACCAGCACCTTCATTGGACTTCATTTTCTTCCAAGCTTTTGCCACTTGTTTTTTCACTGGTCCCTTTGGTATGTTGGTTTGACCCTATGGCAAACACTGTTGAGAACTCCCATGTTGAGTCATTTCTTCAAGTACTTGTTGTTGCATAGCTACAAGCTTTTCCTTGTTGAATGCAATTACGGACAACGTAGCTTGGTCCTCCTAACATTTGATGCTGGTGGTCTCCGCATTACGACCCATCCATTTATATGAAAAGAGAGGATTGAGAGTAGAGACAAGGTTTTCATAACAGAACAAAGGCTGAGGTAAGCATAACTTTTAGCAAATAATAAGGTTGGAGAGAAAGTAAGAACTAAGCAGAGATGAAAGCATGCTAAGATGTCCAGTTCTAACTAGGCTTGCGTCCTACAGTCAGCATTTCTCTGATACCACTTTGTAGCATCCGGTTTTAAGGAAAAAACCAGATACACACCATATATGAGCCTAGGAAATCAAATCTCACATATAGCTACAAATAAAGGTAATATTAATAGACAATGCTTAATATATAACATACTTAGTATAGAGAATATAACCTTAGATAGCAAACAACGGCAAGATAAGTCCGATCTTCGGGTGAAGACTCCAATTCCACAAGGACAACTAACTGGTTGATCACAAGCATAATTTCTCCAAACTCTAGCAATCTGGTACCCATCCAGGATTTTTATCCAAATATGTGAAAAATAAAGCAAGTGTAAGTACATGTCGTACTCAACAAATATAACATGGGGTTCATGAGGCTCAAAAGGCTGACACTGGTTAACTGCGATTAGCTTTTAATGAGTCATCATTTTAGCCATTGAGTAGCAATAAATTTATCCACAAGCCCATGTAAACACATGATCAGGTAAACATGAAGCTTCATGTGTTTTAACTATATAAAATATTATATAAATTGAATTAAGTCAAATTTAGATTTGAATTACAAAACTAAAGTGAAACAAATCATATTTTATTTATAAAACTAGTTACATAATTATTATTCAAGTTAGAGATTAAACCATGAAATTCTAGAGTAATTAACATAGTAAAAATTATTTCTAACACGTAGATTATGTCGTTACGAAACCAACGCAACTTGAATGGGTCAAAACGGGGCTAAAACGTAGAAGATATGAATTAAACAAGATTTCCTTTAATAAAATATTAGATTAAATCTAATCTTGAATTTTAAAAGTTGAAAACATATCTAACAGTAGTATGAACACATAGACAATGTAAATACGAACCTAACGCAAGTTGAACGGGTCAAATCAGAGTTAAAACGGAGAAGATATGGCCTAAAGAAAACTAGTGGCAAAACTGTAAATAGGTGGAAACGTATTTTGGATCTAAACCGAAGAAACTACACTTTTCAAAGAAGAAAACGTAATTTGTGATTGCGCTTTGGACCACGAGTCAGAATCTATAAAAGGGCAGGGGCTCTTTAGCAATTGTTCCAGCCGAAGGGGTATCGAGTTCTAATGGCCGTTGGATCTAGCATAGGGGCTGAGATTAGACAGGGACGGGGAAGAGAAGACTGGCCGACCGACAACGAGGTCCACGGCGACGCCATGGGCGGTGCTTGTTGAATTCGGCCTACAAACCACCATTGAACGAAGCAAGAGCACGGAGAGCTAGAGGAGGCGACGACGAACTCATTCGGATACCTTAGCAAGGCGTGGCGCGGACGAAGATGACGTGGCGCGTGGCGAGGCGAACGACGTCGATGGCAGCGCTAGGTCACGATGGCTCGGCGTCTCGGCGAGGGTGGCTGCGGCTCTAGAGCTTGAGATTGGAAGCAGAGAGCATGGGCATCCGCTATTTAAGGCCATGGAGCCTTGGGAGGCACGACAAGGAGAGGCGTGGCTGGCGTGGAGTCGGAGGCGATGGCGGCTGTCGTGCTCGAGGCGGATATGACTCAGAGGTAGAGAAACAGTGCGCCTGATAGGTGGGGCCCGACTGTCAGCGGAAGGAAGGAGAGAAGAGACGCGTGGCGCGATGGGAAACTGGGCTGCCTGCTTGCTGGGCCGTGCGGAGGGGAAAGAGCAGGCCGGCGCTGCTGCTGGACTGCAAGTGGGAGAAGCGGGGCGCGGGGCGGGACTGGGCCGGTGCTGGAAGGCAGGCCGAATAGAGAGAGAGAGAAAGGTTTTTTCTTTTTTCCTTTTCGTTTTCAAACCGAATTCAAATATGAATCAAATCAAATTTGAATAGGGTTTCAAATACACTTATCAACTTAATTAAAAATGAGAAATTTTGGTAAGGTCTCCAAAAATAAATTATACAACTTTTTAAATACTTTTATTTTCAAATTTTCTTTTCCTTCTTTTCTTTTACTTCAAAGCCATTTTAAATTTCATTTGTAAAAGCAATTTAAACCATTTTAAATTTTCAATCAAAACCACTCAACTAAATAAATTAAATGCAATGACATGTATGCTCAAACATGTTGCTACCTTATGAAGAATTTTAATTTAATGATTTTTTTTTTATTTTCCTATATTTCGTGTGCACAAAAATTCTAAATTAAATCTTTTTAGCTCCATTTCTAAAAATACAAATTTTAGGGTGTTACAACGTGCCGCCTCCCTCAGCACGAAGACCGGACGCGCCCTCATGCGACTTGACGCTAGGCCAGCCAGAGTCCGGTGTAGAACAGAGAGCTCCCAGAGCCTCCATTTCGCGATTGGACGCATCAGGTTAACATGACCGGACTCAGCGCCCGAGTCTGATCCTTCTCCACCTGCCACGTGTCACCGCCATGCTTCATGCCACCAGGTCAGCATACGTCACTACGACCGGACACACCTCCTGCGCGTTCGGTCACTTTCAACTCCAGCGTCCGGTCCAAGGACCGAGTCCGTGCCTCTTCTGCTTACACTGACCGGACGCGCAGGTCCTTTTGGAGCTAACGTCCGGTCACATCTAGTGACCTCTTTTCACCTCCTTTTGTTCACCGAGTTGATCCACATCAACTCCAACTTCTTCTCCTTCGTAAATATGCCAACACCACCAAGTGTACAACACCTTGTGCACGTGTGTTAGCTTTTCACAAATATTTTTTAAAGGATTAGTCACCTAATTCACCACACCACTCGATCCTAGTAATGATGCAAAGTTAGATCACTCGAGTGACACTAGATGACCGATATGCAACCAAGTTTGCCTGTCTTGATAGTATAGCCATCTATCCTAAACCCGGTCATCAACTTCTCTACACGCCTATGACCAGTAAAATGAAATGCCCTTGGTTATACCTTTGCCTTGCGCATTCCATTCCATCTCCGATGTCGATGCAACACATGCACCAACACAATCAACAATGATATGATCCACTCCAGATCATTACGTGACCATATTGGTTCATCGATCTTGACCTCACTTGCTCTTCACCGTTGCTTCGGTCCATTGGTGCCAAGTTATCACTCAACTTGCCCTTCACACTTGTAATGGGTCCGTCGAGCCAAGTCTTGTCTTGATCTTCTCCACCTTGATCACATGACTCCATGTCATGTCTCATATGTAATGAGCTCCTTCATCTCATGTTCACCTATGGACTAATCTCCTGTGTATCTCACTCAAACACATATTAGTCCACTTAAGGTTGTCACTCAATTACCAAAACCAAACAAGGACCTTTCAATCTGTCCCTTTTTGGTAATTGATGACAACTCTATAAAGATATGGAAATTAAGCTCTTTTGGATTCATGTTGCTTGCCCAAGCAATTTTACCGTGTGTAAATGATTTTGGACAAGTACCATAAACCCAAATTGGTAGTATTAGCTCTCCCTACATATGTGCTAAGTGTGTTTGGTTTAAAGCTCGCACATATGCATAGATTGGAAATATGGGAGAGTAATACTACCAATGATGCTAAAGTGTATAGAATAAACCTTTGAAGCGTGATACCAATTGGAGTTGTACTTTTATGTTCATCCTTAGCACCATGAGTTAGCTAGACAACAAAACACTAGAAACCCCGTGAGATCAACATTATAAGCAAGGTTCTAGTACCACGTGTAAAAATACAAGTCTAGCTACCATCCTATGCATGCTAGTTATCAAATCATCAATCAAGTTCTACAACTAGCATACACCACACAAGCATGCATATCAAATTTAAAAACTTATGCAATGCAAGCAAGCACATCAATATGCACATATCAAATAAAACCAATCAAAGTTCATGAGCTTGCTCCCCCAACTTGTGTGCTTGTCCAAGAATTTTTTTGATCCCCTCACATTCTTCAATGTTGCTCCCTCTTTGTCCATGTCCATGTCCCACTTCTACTTCTTCCCCATGTCTTTGATGTCTTTGTCCACTTCCCAAAGCTTTCATATCTTTGTATAATCTTTCCCCCTTTGTCATCAATTTCCATAAAAGGTGTGCTTCTCATTAATGCAAAGGCTTGTATTGGGGTAGATGGTTGAGGCTTGAATCTTGCATTTTTTATGGACACTTCCAAATATTGGAATGACACCACTTGTATACCCCTTAAAATACCACATGTAGGATCTTTGACCTTGATACCAATTGGTGGGGCACCTCCCCTATGTCACAGCATGGGTCATTCACTTGATAATCTTGAGCTCTTGTATGTGAGGAAACTTGCTTCACCTGATGATCACTTAAAGTTGAGGATCACTTGTGGAACCACCATCTTGTATGATTGATATCATGTGTAGAAATATGATACCACATGGAAGAATTTGCTACCATGGAACCACTTGTTGGATTTGTCAATTTTGACCATTCTTGAACATTTGCTATCTTCATGAGTACCACTTGTAGGATATCTCTTGTATGTTGATCTAGACACCACTTGTGAATACCACTTGATAAATCAATTGAGTCTAGATATCACTTGAAACAACCAAACTAGATATCCATTTGCATTGTTGTCTTGTGCTTGTACTCTTATCACTTATCATGAGCTTCTAAGTTGACTTGAACTAAATTGGTTTGCCTAAGCTTCCAAGTCTGGTTTGAACCAATGGCAAGTTTCTTCACACCTCTTGCAAGGGTTATCTTACTAATGTTGTACTTGTCACTTGTTAGCAATCCAAATTAAATCAAGTACTTGGGTTCACTAGCTCATGAACAAACTTATACACTACCACTAGATCAATGAACCATTCAAGCAATATTGGTAGGCTATAAATTTTTAAAATTTCATTTGTAATGCATGATCCTATAAAGCATGTACTACATGCACTAACCGCATACTAGTAAGGGATGAAAATGATCATACACATTACAATGATACTTTTGCTATGTTGGAGAAGAGGATAGTCACATAGATTCCAATTAAGCTCCAACAATAGCAATGTGAAGTCTAATTTATAAGCTTGGTGAAGACCAATCATCAATAATGAAATCCATTCTTCACCCATAAGAAATGTGAACACCACTGATGATTAAGTGCACTATCTTGTTGTGGTTGGCTTGCTTCATCATCTATCATTGCTTGCTTGAGAATACAACTTGAATTCCAACAATTTACTCTCTTTTGGGTGTTGCTTGTTCACTAGATCAACCCTTTTGATTGCTTTAACTAAGCATCTCAAATGTTCCTTGGATCACCACTTTCATATTAGCCTTCTAGGTACCACTTGGTTTACCTACACATAGGAGGTAAGCCCCTACACTAGGGACAAGTGACCTCTCTCTAAAGAACCATTCTTGACACTCACTTGAAATAACTTGGTTAATTGATCCAAGTGATGGACTTAATTTAATGAGTAACCTTGAATTCTTCTTCAAGTCCTTTTCTTTCCACTTGTTTAAGTCCTTTTGTTTCTACCAAATAATCTTCAACAAGCACTAGAACTTAAAATTCTTCTTCATCTTGAGCTTGGTCTTGATCTTTAATTAAGTACCAATTGTGTGCCAAGTACACTCTACAATCAAATGGCCTTGTACTCTTTGTTTGTCTTGCTTCTAGATCAATCCAAAACCAAAATTAGATGCCTCAATCACTTATAAACATGTTTCTAACTTGAGGACCTTTCAATCAAAGTAACCCTAGATCTATCCAATGTTTGTCACTTTTCTGGCAGATTCTGTACTCTTCAAAGAAAAATGCATTTATCCCAATGTATAGGCCCAAATACCACGCAATTTGGCGGAGATATGCTTCACTAAGTCATCTAGCAGCTGGAAAAATTTGTGCTTCATTTGACTTATAGATTGCTACCAGATTTCAATTCTTCCAGCACTGCTACATGCTGAAAACTGCTGCACTATAGTTGACAAGATCCACTCTAAAGCCAAAGTTCTGTTTTCCAATTCTCATGAAATTTGTACAGAACTTAATACCATAAGTCTAGAGCATGCATACCAAATTTCATGCCAATCTAAAATGATTTGATCACTTAAACATGGCTAAGATCACAGCTCACTCAGATTTTGCAATATAGGACAGATTTCAATCACTTGAGCTATACTTCATTAAATGTGAATCAAAGTTGAAACTAACTTGTTTGAATACTTTCACAAGGCATATATCTATTCAATCCACTTATTAAAAGTCATCTCATAAATTTATCCTACACAAATCAATCCAAACTTGATTACTAATCATTTATCGATTCAATTATCTTATAGCAAGCAACATTGCATATTTGTCCAATTCAATCAACTCATATGCACCAAAATGAAATGATCAACAAGAAATGTACCTTGGCTAGCTCATGATCATTAAATTAGCAAGCTTTAACTCACATATTTGCAAGCCATCAAATAATCCAATAAAATCACCACAACTTGATTAATAACTCTTGTATGTTGTAGCACTTGGACTTCACTAACTTGTCATGGCATTGGAATAATGATCATTGCTTTTCAATACTTGGCTCAATCATGTGATCAACAAAATGAATATCACTTGAACCAAGACTCCAAGTCCGATGGTACCTATAATCAATCATCCACTTTTTGATGGTACCCAAACAAGTTTGAGTCCTCTCAAGTTATGTGCAACATACTTAGGCATAGCCTTGGTATGAGTAGTGGGATGTTTTGCAATAGCAACCATAGAGGCACCATCATGATCCTTCCTAAGCATAGAATCATCATTAATTGAAATGGGCTTAGGAGTATTACCTAGGGGACATGAATTGGCCATGTGTCCCCTTTCCTAACATGAGTAGCACTTTCTCTTTAATTGAGCCTTCTCTTCCTTGCTCAAATGGTGCTTTCCATTGACTTGCTTCCCATGAGTTGCCTGAGCCTTCTTCTCAAGCTTGGTAGGACACTTCGAGGCAAAGTGTCCCATATCTTCACTCTTGAAGCACTTGATGTGAGCATAGACTTTATTTTCTTCTTGATTCTTGCTCATCATCTTGGCATCTTGAATAAGAATTGGATGCCTTGCTCTTCCACCTCTTCTTGTTTTCTTCTTCTTCATCATCAAGTCACCACCATATTCATGGTTGATCTTGATTTGCTCTTGGGGTGTCTTTTCTTGCTCAACTTGTGGCTTTGGTTGAGACTTCACTTGTTGTTTCACCAATTGCTTGGTTGGGCACGTAGAGGTGAGATGACCCCATGTGCAGCACTTGAAGCATTTGACATTCTTGAGCCTCTCTTCTTCTTTCTTTAACTTGAGCTTCTCTTCATTGGGGCAACAATTTGCAAGATGTCCCACTTCATGGCATTTGAAGCACATGAAATGAGATAGCCTCTTTTGCTCTTGCTTCATCTTTCTTTCTCTTTTTCTTTCCCCCTTGGTCATGCTCTTATTGAATCCAATGCCACTCATATCACCATAGCTTCTTTTGTTACCCAACATGTGCTCGAAGGTGATTTTGGTGTTGTAGCACCTCTCTAGCTTGTTGCTCAAATTCTTCACTTCACTTTTGAGTTCATTGTTCTCCTTCAAAAGGTTAGTCTCACAAGACATAGAAGTAGAACAAGTATCTATATGTGAAGAACATGGCATAGCTAATAATTCATCACAAGAGGTGGATACATGCTTCTTCCCTACATCACAAGAGTTAGTCACATGTTGCAATTGACCACTTGACTCATGTGATGAGCTCTCATTCTTTTTATTTTTCTTGGAAAACATTTTAATGAGAGAAGCATGTTGTTCTAATAATTCTTCATGAGACACAAGAAGCTTCTCATGAGTCAATTTTAGATCATCATGTGAAGATTTAAGAACATCAAATAAGTGCTTATGATCTTCACATGAATTCTTTAGAAATGAGTTTTCATTTTCTAATTTCAATGTTTTAGCTTTCTCATTTTCTAAAGATATGGTCATGCTAGCAAGTTTACTAACAAGCTCATCATATGAATCAACATGATCAACCACATTATCATTTTGTACCTTTGTGTCACCTTGTGACATGAAGCAACGTGGTGATGATGGGGAGCTTGTAGTAGCATCATAATTATGGCCCGAGCATGAACCATCCTCATCATGATCACCACCAAGTGTGCTTGAGGTAGAATCATCATGTGCATCACTTGTGGCATCATCATCAATCTTGTGAAGTGAACTTGTGGTAGATTGATCATCATCATCACTTGACCATGAGGTGGTGCAATCTTCCATAATCACCAAATTGTGGTCATGCTTGACACACTCATGCACCTCCTCCTTGGGCTCCTCCTTCTTGAACTTGCCATCATCCCATGTGGAGGAATCACCAAAGGTGTGCTTGATTGATTACCATATCTCATGTGCGGTTCCCATGTAGTTTATCCTTTTCATCAAATCAAAGCTCAAAGCATCCATTAGATAACAACAAACATGTGCATCAAGTTTAAGAGAACTCTTTGAGCTTTGGTTAGATTTCTATAGTCCAAGACATGAGTGAGACCACTAGTGACAATCCACTAAAACTTAGGTCCCTTTGCACGAAAATGATCGAGCATGTGATTTTTCCAATGTGCAAAGTTTGTGCCATAAAAAATGTGTGTCACAATCATCTAGCCCACTGGACGCCATCCTCTCAGGTCGGTGAAGACCACAAATGAGAGGCAAAGCTCTGATACCACTTGTAGGGTTGAGATGGCAGAGTAGAGGGGGGTGAATAGTCCTTTCTAAAACTTAAACGCACTGACTAACCAGAACAAATGCGAAATTAAAACTATCGGTCTAGCCAAGACTACGCCCCTCTAACTAAGTTTCAAGCACCTTACAAAGATCCTAAATAGGCAACAAAGGTGCCGGGCTAGCTAGAGCTCACCTAACAATTCTAGCAGTAAGGTCACACAAACTTATGTAACTAGTACTCAAGCAATCGGGGAAGCTCCTACACAACTAGTGATGCAAAGTGCACAAATCCACCTAAGCTCACTAGCAATGCTCAATAATAAGGCAACTAATGTTGAATTAGAGAGCGCAAATTACTTTGTAACACCCCTGGTGTTTAGCTTTCACATTTGCACTGCATTTCATGAACATGAGCATCATGCATCCCTTTGTGAACTTATAGCACATGGAACATAATTTCGAAATAGTGCAACATGTGCCACTCACTTAGTGAAACAAGATTAGTTAATACGATGCAACAAGATCATGAAATATGTGAAACATGACTATGAAACATTTGCAACATTTCTTGTGTTTTTCATCGTTTCAGTGTATACCTTGATCGATTCTTGTGTGACCAATGCATGGTGTGGCTAGAAATGCTTGTCAGTAACTTAGTTACACTTAGAATGTCATTAGGAACAATGTTCATGTTGATCATTTTGCCTAATTAGGTTTCCAAGTCATGGTTGACCAATTTGGACCCCTAGAGCTCCTGGGTTTGACTGTTTAAAAAGGGTAGCTTAGGATGTTTGCATGTCTGAGCAACCTAAAGCAAAGTTGTAGAGGATTATATGTGGAACAAAAGTTATTTTGTGACCAACTCGTGAAAATGTGCACAACATGCCCAAAAAGGTCCCACAAGTCAGCTTTGAAGGTGGATTCAACACTTGAAATTATTTCTAAGTCCTAAGTGCAGTTTCAGTTTCATGTACCATAGTTGAGAGCCCATGATGCAAAAACCAAGCCGAACCAGCTCGAGCTCCAATTGTGAAAGTTGTAGACCACATGTAGATCTCCAACTTTGTTAACTACAACTTACCCTGGATCGCCACGGATTAAGAGATATATTGTCGACAAGTTTCACTTCACCGATCGGCTCGTGGAGTTCTTGAAATGAAAAATCCAGCGCTTCAAATTGCTCGAGCGATTCGAACTTCGGTGGCAGCGTATGCGCCGCTGCGTCGACGGCCGACCGACCGCCCAGAACCACGCAGCGCCGTGGCTGGCCTTGAACCCGCTTTGGTGTTCTCCACTTGAAGCGCATGGCCTTGCGCCGTGTGAGCCTTCCAGCGCCACCATTCCATTTCTTGCTCCTTCATAGCAGAGCGCAGCAGCCTTCGCCATTGCCGCCGGGAGCTCCGTCGAGCCCAGCAGCGCTTTCGCGCCGCATCTCACCTCGCTCCGTCTAGCCCACCGCTTCCCGACATCTACTCTACCTCCTCCACCTATTAGCCGCGCCGTTTGGGTCTCGATAAAGGCGCGCGGTGCCGTTTCCACCACGCCCGCCATGATGGCGTCCTCGCCGAGCCCGAGCCAGCCGCCGTGGTCGGGCTAGCTAGGAGCCATTTCATTCTCGATAGTGCTTCCTTGAGTTTCCCCAGCGTGTCCGTGGAGCTCGTGCGAGCTCGTGGAGCCAGCCGTGGCTTGCCGTCGCCGCCGGCTCACGCCGGAGCCTTGCCGTGCCGCCATCACCGGCAAACAAGCTCCTTACGCTAGGTCGTGGCGCTAGCTAGTAGCACCAATCGAACCCCTCAAAGACGGAGGTCACGCCGGTGTCCTTGATTTCGCCGGAGGAGCCGCCGGCGAGAAGCCATTGTGCCGCGCTGTCGTGGCGCCTCCTCTGTTCTTGGCTCACTGACCGTGGGGGTCGGTGACATCGGGACCCGCACGTCGATGGTCAGGTGTCTTAGGGATAGTTCAAAAATACAGTTTTGAATGCCGATTTGTGATTTTTGTAACTCCCAATTGGTAGATCCAAATTAAGTACTTCCAATTTTGTTAGACTCACAGTTAGGTCTAGTATTTAAGAAAATTATATCTTGAGCACATTTTGTAGAAATTTTGGATGAATTAAATAGGAACTTAAAAAGTGTTTTTGAGTGCATGCAAACTTGTTTAAATCATATCTTGAGTTTCTGTGATCCAAAAATTGTGAAATTTTGTGGGTAAGCTAGTATTGCTTAGTAGAAGCTCTGGTTAAAATTTGAGAGTCATTGCATGTGTAGTTTTTAAGTTATAGATTTTCCTTTTATCATTGGATGATTCTTGTGGGAATTTTAGTAATTTATTTATGAATCCATTGACTATGAAATTTGTTGGAGAGTATCCCAGTACCTTAAGGATGCAAGGAAAAATATGAAATCTGTTGCTTGATACTTTTCACTAGGGTTTCCTAATTATGCCATTTTAAGCCATTCTGCCTTACCATTTTTGTGTAGGTTGTTATACTTACTCAAATGGTGTGAAATTTTTATGGTAGTCTATTTAGAGCATGTAGTGTCTACTGTAATTTTTGTAGAATTAATGGGGCAGTTTTCATATATGTTTACTATTTCCCCTAATTAATTAAATAAATTAAGAAAGGTATTAAAAGAAATGTTTTGGTGATGGACATCCTACTTTCTGGTGTTCTTGTGATATGTGTGATATGTCAGTAAAGTTGGTTTTGTCCAATTAAGCGTTTGTATCATAAGTTGACAATTATTTGTTGCATTATGTCCCTCTGGACAGATCTGGGGACTTTGGAAAGTTCCCCATGATAATGTGGTTTTCTGTGCTTGTGTTGAATACAAAAGTTGTAGATAACTTATGTATCTAGCTCCTGCCAAAATTTGAGGGCATTTGGCCCAGTAGTTTAGAAACTACAGCTGTTTAAAGTTAGGTTCCTGTTTTGCTTACTCTCTGCCTTGTAAGGACAGAGTTCTGTTGATTTATGAATTCGAGCTGGCAAAGTGTCGAATCATGCTTTGAGGTCTAAAAATAAATTGTAGACAATTTCATAAGCTTTCCAGATTGTCTTGTTTCATGTCATTTGGAATTATACATCTCCAGTTATGGCTAGTTTAATGTACCGCTATATAGTCTTCATTTGCTGAAATACAAATGCTTGATTGAATGTGTTGCAATGTAATCGTTGATTGTTTGGGGGTTAGTCTAACTTGAAAATATGCTTAGGTGCAGGTGCTAGGTCATTAACTGAAGATGAGCAATTATACATTAGGTTGTATAGACTTGGTAAGTAAAGTGTTTTGAATAAGGCTTAAGTTGGAATATGCAAACTACAACGAACATGTGCATTCTCCGAGCATCCCTGACAGTCGTTCATGTGCATCCATGATATTTATCTTGCGCATTCATGCAATAGGTGTGCCGGAGGGAGTGACGTTGCTGGAGTTCGAGGGAGCCAACCAGGAGGAGGAACCCGAGGTGCAGGAAGTCGACGAAGCAGTCGCCGCGGAGGATCTGCCCGAGTGCCCTGACCACCAGCCTTCCTCGTTCCTGAAAGGCAGGCCCCGGAGCATATTAAGCCTCCCATGTTTTTGCAAATACTTTGAGTACCTTTTATTGTTGATGATGCATTAAGTATAGGAATTGGTTGGAACCAATTGCTGCATTATATATCCTTCCTTGTCCGAGATATCGACCGGAATCCTATTTAAGTTCGAGAACGGGTTATATGCTTAGCCGAGCTTAGTGCGGTAGAAGTCAGGTGATTTCCTGTCACCTGCGAGCTTTAGGATGAGGTGGATCACGGTTGGCTATATTTGCTATCGTGGAAAAGAACCATGTGAATAATGAATTAAGACCGGGCGGGGTCTTGTGTAGGTTGAACATAGTGACTCCGTCGAGTCATTTAAGGACCCGATCTGTTGTCGTCCTCATGTCATGTTGAACGCAGCCTAACACTTAGTGGCGGATAAGTTGTTCCGACCATGCGAAGCCTAGTAGCTCGACTCGGGCCGGGGCGCGAGCGATGGCGACATTACGGAGGTAGTAAGGATGTGCGGAGAGCCATTGGCATAAGTCCAAGGCGGGTTAGAGTCCCGAACAACCTTGGCGAGTGGTTCTCTGAGAATGTCGATCGATCTGATCGGACTCGCGACTCTGAATCGTACCAAAGGTGACTTGTTTGCGACTCGACGGGAGAAGCGGGGTTTGTGTTTAGGAATACCCCTCCAAATTTGGATAGGAATCGATTCAATCGCCGTCTCTCCGGATAGTGAGAACTTGACCGAGCAATGGCAACGTAGATTCAATTAATTTAACGATATGGTTAAATGGATGATGATGATAAGATTGCCAATGAATACCGATATGGTTATTAATGTTTGCACCCTAATAATATGATTGCTTAGTACAGGTGCTAATATAGTTGTCGTTAATGGCTAAAAAGTCACTTTGCTAGTCCGGGCTAAGAGTTGATCATTATTACTTATGCTTTTCTCGCAAAAAGAAAGTGTCAACCAGATCCACTACAATAAGCTTTGCATAATCCTTGGTGTCATTTATTTTGGTTTACGGCGGGTAAGTCTAGTGAGTACATTCCGTACTCGGGGTTTATTTCCCTCTTGTTGCGAGATGACCTTCTATATCGGGGATTACTGTAAGTATTGTCTCCACCCTGGTGATGAAGACTAGATCATGGGCATGATCTCTGTTCCCTTATCTCGAATGCTTTTATGGGTCAGTGATCAAAGAAACCAAGATGTGTATTTGAACTCGAGTGTGTGAGTTAAACTATTTGCTTCCGCATGTTTTACAAGACTTGTTTTGTAATAACGTTGACTCTGTGATGATGTAATCTATTTGCAAACGTCAGTGAAATGTTGTAACGTCACGATATGTTATGTTGAATTACCGTGATCTTGGTTGTATGCAAGTTGGTTTGAAATCCTTCGAGATTTCAGTTGACTACCGGGTTTATATGGGCTCAAGTTCGAGAATTTGATCGTTTCGGCGATTGTTTTTGTACTTGTGCTCTTATAAATTGGTCGGTTCTGTGACAGCTGGCATCAGAGCTAGATTCAACATTAAACATGTCTTACGGTTATTTAAAACAAAAGCTTTTGTTGTAAAAACGGTTTTCCAACTTATAGTTATATATAAGTGTTCAAAAATCAAAATTTTTATGGTATACTGGTGATCACATCCTTTATAGCCCACTTAAGGACTTCTAGGTGGCTTATATATAATTACTAACTTGGGGGAAATGGTTGTTTCTATTTTCGTCGTCCATGCGGCGTGATATTGCATGGGTGCCATTCGTTTGAATGGTAATGTATGGATCAATTACCTCTACGCTAAGGTAAGTGTGAGTTGTGAGAGCATGACCGTCCAACTGTCGGTCTAGGGGAGAGCTAGTTGTGGTTACTGGAGTATTTACATGTTACATACATGTATATATGAAGGTACTTAATTGTGGGTACATTTGTCGGGTAGTTTGGATCTCGAAGTATATATATCGGGGGATGTATATATGGAGAGTATCTTAGTTACTGCTTGTGTAATTAGCATTATATCTTGTTGGGTTGGGCTGCAATGAAGTTTCTGCAGGTACGCTAACAACGCACCGTGTAGATCGACTAGTTACCGCTAATTGAGAGAACGTATGTATGCCACCGTATATTCCGCTAAAGCTCAAATTTTACTAGGTTTGTGAGGACGTACGGAACGAGCATGCATCATATTCACTCCTGTCATTCATATTGCATTACCCCTCCCTTATAATTGCTTATCCCAAGTGTAAAGTGCAATCTCTCAGCAAAATAATCCTCTCACGTGAATTGCATCCCCTTTTGATACAGATGGCTGCGCCCGTGTTTCTTACTGGTAGCAGCACCTTTCTGGACCAGTTCGGTACTCCCACTTTGCTCTAGAGGGTGCTCAGTTCAGTTGGGTACCCGGAGGCACCCAGTTACACGTGGAGGCAGGCGGTACCATTGGGAGATGTACCATGGTACGTCGTGACCTTCATCGTGCCGCAAAACCCCACAAGACCATTGTGGCATGGGTGGAGCATCGAGACTGATGGGCAAAGCCCATGGGAAGCCGCTTCGAGTTCTTTGCCTTGGATGTCTTGATGGATATAGCACGAGCTTGAGGATGAGTTAGTGGGTGGACCTGCTTCATCCATTCCCCGAGTATCTCCTCTTGAGGCCGAGTGGACTCGGGACGTTGGTCGAGCCTTGGTTCGAGGCCGTGGCGACGAAGCAGCAGAGCGCGACAACGCCGAATGAGTGCTATGATGGCGATCCACGAAGCTTTGTCGAGTTAGGCAAAACACCCTTTCGAGTGTGCTTGATGAAGCCGGCAAGGCAATGGAAGCTCAAAGACAAGTTCAAAGTTGCGTGCCCATAAGTATTGTCGCATAAGGCGAATGCATGTGGGAGAGCTCAACGAGAAGTTGATGAGATTCGTGGGATTGCAAATTATCGTGCTGCAATGGTGGGGTCAAACCGCCTTGAGAGAGAGACGAGCTTCATGACCAGTGATGAACCTCACTATTGAGAGAGATGAGGCTGCACAAGAGTTGGATCGTGTGACACATCACCGGGATGCGACTTTAGAGTTAGCGAGAAGAAAAGGCGTCGGGGTTGGATTTTGGCCAATCACAACGCCTTTCGGAGGAGCAAGCACGCAAGGACAGCTTGAAGAGCTTCAGGTTGAGCACCATCAAGCGCACAACCGTCTATTTCCTATTCCTCACCCCATACCAAGGTATCCAAATGTGGGTGGACCTCAAGTGATTGAGGCCGATGAGGAAGAAGAGGACGTGCGGATGGTTGACAATGCAAATTGAACTAGAAGAAGAAGAAGAGGAAGACCGAAGAAGAAGTCCAAGGTGTCTCGATGTGGACAGCGATCACTTGACGCGTGGTTCGTTAGCAAGTCTCGCTAGTATAAGCTTTTGCGATCATTGATGTAATGGACTTAAATCACGGTGACCGATTTGGGATGTACTCTTTTTAATTCGAACTCGGCATGTAATGTACTTTAATTCGCTCCCTTTGGGACGCCGTGATCGTAATAGTTAAGTTTAAAAACTTGTCATGTTGGAATGCCTTTGCGTATGGCGCTAGTAATCTACTTGATGATGTGGTGATTGGAGAATGAATTATTGCCTCTGTTATTGTATGAAGTTTTCATTCTCGTCGAAGAAATTCAGTTTGGCATAATTACATTGTTCCTCTCCAATGTGCCGACATCATCAATAATTCTTGGTTGCGCATTGTGCGGATGCCTCATACTCGTTCACCCGGTGCGGGTAGTGATGATGATGATGATCTTCCACCGCCACCACCACCCACACCAACGGAATTGATAGCAATGCTTGCGGAAGGACACAGCGCACTATGGTGAGGCCCTCCGTGCGATTGCGAATCGGGATGGTCGTGGTCCACGCCAAGGACCGAGAACCAAATCAATACAAAGTGATTTCAAGGATTTCCTTGACACAAAACCCACGATCTTCAAGGAGGCCGAGAGAGCCTCTACAAGCTGATGAGTGGTTGAATACTCTCGGCGAAGTTCCGTCGGCTCAAGACGGAGGTGTTGAAGAAGAGCCCGAAATCGCATCTCACCAACTGCATGGGCCACCAGCATTTGGTGGAGTCATCATCGGTCCACTATGCCCGCTAATGCCCAAATCACACGGGATCGGTTCAAGTCTGCTTTGGGAAATTATATTCCTCCCGTCTCATGGCGATCAAGCATACTGAGTTCATGAAGGCGACTCGGGGAACAAGAGCTTGAATGAATACCGCAGCTTTCAATAACCTTGCAAGGTATGCTCTTGAGTTTGTTGACACCGGCGCCAAAAAGATCGCAAGTTTTAAGCGGGGACTTAGCCCCAAACTTATGAAGACCATGGGAAATTGCAAGTGTGCTCATTTTAATGAATTTGTGAGTGATGCTTTATCGCAAGAGAACAACAATGCTTGTGTATCTTTGCTTCAAAAAGTCGTAAGAGAGCCTATGAGGCGGGTGCCTCACAATCAAAGGCTCCCGTCATGCGAGAGGGCTCCATTCCGTCCTCCAATCAGCCGCTAAGTTTAACCCACACGCAGGAAGAAGAATCCCGCCAAGACCGGGTTTACGCAAGGCATTTACATTGCTCTTCCCAAGGGCACTACCGGTCGAGGCGCCTCAGGCTCCTCCAACCAACATGCCGTCTTTGGCGCAACAAGACAAAGCCATCGGGCAAGGGAATGCCCCTACCCTAAGAAGAATAACTACCAAGGTGGTCGTCGGGACAGTGAACCACACTAATATTACCGAGATTCCTTCAGAGAGGTAGTGATCACGATAAGTTTCGATTGATCAACACCCCTTGATTTGTACTATTTGATTCAGTGCTTCGCATTCCTTTATTAGTCCAGCATTTGCATCCAAGTTTATCACGAAAAACATATCTTTGTTGAGGGTGAGGGTTATTGTATTAGGGCTGCCGGTGGTGTTATCCCAACCAAGTTGGTAGTTGGGGAAGTACAATTTGAGATAGAGGGGCGAAGTTATCAGGTTGATCTGGTAGTTTTACCGGGGCTGGGTATCGATGTGATATTGGGAATGAATTGGATGAGCGAGCCGCAGGGTGCTTATTGATACATCGACTAGAGTAGTTATGCTCGAGAGATCCCGAATCGGGAAGGTTTTACGGTGCAACTACCAAGGGACATCAATCTTTCTTGTGCAGCTAATGCGGTGCAAGCAAAGGCTATTGCAGATATCCACAGTAGTGTGTGACTTTCCGGATGTTTTTCACGATGATTTGCTGGATTACCCCCGGATCGGGACGTGGAGTTCAAGATAGAGTTGCTTCCTGGTATAGCTCCTATCTCTAGAAGGCCATATAGAATGCCTCCCAATGAACTAGCTGAACTTAAGACCCAGTTGAATGAACTTCTAAAGAAAGGTCTTATCCGTCCCTAGTTCATCTCCGTGGGGTGCCCACTATCTTTGTGAAGAAGAAAGATCAATCCCTACGCATGTGTGTAGATTATAGACCCTTGAATTCAGTTACAATCAAGAATAAGTACCCTCTGCCATGTATAGATATCTTATTTGATCAGTTATCCAAGGCAAAAGTCTTTTCCAAGATCGATTTGAGATCTGGGTATCATCAAATCAAGATTCGGCCCGAGGATGTTCCAAAAACCGCATTCTCTACCAGATACGGTCTGTATGAGTATCTTGTTATGTCTTTTGGATTGACTAATGCCCCCGCACATTTTATGTATCTGATGAATTCAGTGTTTATGCCCGAGTTGGACAAATTTGTGGTGGTATTTATAGATGATATCCTAGTCTATTCAGAGAATGAAGAAGATCACGTTGAACATTTGCGGGTGGTTCTCACTAGATTGCGAGAACACCAGCTGTATGCAAAGTTCAGCAAATGTGAATTTTGGCTTCGCGAGGTACCTTTTCTTGGACACGTGTTGTCCGATGGTGGAATTATGGTTGATCCCACCAAGGTGCAAGAAGTATTGAACTGGAAAGCTCCCATCTCGGTGCACGAGGTTCGGAGTTTTCTGGGGTTGGCTGGCTATTATCGTCGCTTCATCCCGGATTTCTCTAAAATAGCCAAGCCTATGACTCGATTGCTGCAAAAAGACATGAAGTTTGTCTGGACTCCTGAGTGTGATGCGGCTTTCCATACCCTGCGAACTCTTCTAACATCGGCTCCGGTTTTGGCACAACCGGATATCGAGAAACCTTTTGATGTGTTCTGTGATGCATCAGGTATTGGGTTAGGAGGTGTTCTTATGCAAGAGGGTAGAGTCATTGCTTATACCTCTCGCCAACTTCGGAAGCATGAAGTGAATTATCCAACGCATGACTTAGAACTCGCTGCAGTTGTTCATGCTCTGAAGGCCTGGAGACATTATTTACTTGGCAATGTGTGCAACATCTACACTGATCATAAAAGTCTCAAGTACATCTTCACTCAACCTGAGTTGAATATGCGTCAGAGAAGATGGCTCGAGTTGATCAAGGATTATAACCTCCAAGTGCACTATCACCCTGGTAAGGCAAATGTCGTAGCGGATGCCTTAAGCAGGAAGTCTCATTGCCACTCTTTGATTGAGAGTGATGCCCATTTGTCAAAGCTCCTTCATCCTGCCGTCCTTCACAGTGTCACTGTCAGTTGTACTCTACAGAGTCGAATTATCGAGCTACAGAAGACGGATGCAGGTGTGTTTCACATCAAGCGCAAGATGAAAGAGCAAGAAACCAAACATTTTCGAGTTGATGAGGAAGGCGTGTTATGGTTCAAGGATAGGTTGGTAGTTCCGAAGGATAGAGAGCTTAGAAATCAAATCATATCCGAAGCTCATTCCTCTAAACTATCTATTCATCCTGGTAGTAGTAAAATGTATCATGATTTAAAGCCTCGATTTTGGTGGACCAAAATGAAGAAAGAGATCGCCGCTTATGTGACTAGGTGTGACACTTGTTGTCGAGTCAAGGCAGTACACATGAAAGCTGGATTACTTCAGCCACTCTCTATCCCAGGTGGGAAATGGGAAGAGATAAGTATGGATTTTATAGTTGGACTCCCCACTACTAAAAGGAATTTCAACTCAATTTGGGTAATTGTGGACCGACTGACCAAATCAGCACACTTCATTCCGGTCCGCATAGACTTTCGTCCAACCGACTATGCGGAGTTGTACTTCAACCAGATAGTCCGACTTCATGGGATCCCTCGTACTATTATCTCGAATAGAGGACCACAGTTCACTTTGCTTTCTTTTTGGGAGCACTTACACGGATTATTAGGGACTAAGCTCGTAAGAAGTTACGCCTATCATCCGCAAACCAATGGGCAAACCGAAAGCGAGTGAATCAAATCTTAGAAGATATGTTGAGAGCTTGTGTCATATCGGCTAAGGGCTCATGGGAAAAATGGTTACCCCTAGCTGAATTCTCGTACAATAATAGTTATCAAGAGAGCATAAAAGATGGCACCGTTTGAAGCTTTATATGGCGGAAGTGTAGAACCCCGTTGAACTGGGTAGAAGCCGGTGAAAGGAGATATTATGGAATTGATTTTGTTCAAGAAGTCGAAGAACAAGTCCATACTATCCAAACTCACATGGCCGCAAAGACACAAGCTAAGCGTAAAAGTTATCTTGATCGACGTAGAAAACCTATTGAGTTCGAAGTTGGAGACTTCGTTTATCTGAAGGTTTCACCTATGAAAAGTGTCCAACGCTTCGGTGTGAAGCAAAAGCTTGCGCCAAGATATGTAGGTCCGTTTGAAATCATTGGACAAAGTGGTAAAGTGGCGTACAAGATTCAATTACCTCCTGAGATGAGTGCTATCTTCAATGTCTTTCATGTATCCCAATTGAAGAAATGTCTTCGCGTCCCTGAAGAGAGAGTTCCATTGGGGATATCGAGTTAAAATCTGATTTGACCTTTGAAGAAAAGCGGTTCGAGTGATTGACACTTTCGTGAGCGAGTGACTTCGAGTCGGGTGGTCAAGTTCTACAAGGTCATGTGGAGTAATCAGGGGTAGTGAACGCGATGCAACGTGGGAAAGGGAAGATTATTTGAGGGATGGTTATAAGGAATTCTATCAACAATGGTACGCTTTTCAAATCTCGGGACGAGATTTTTATAAGGGGAGGGTCAGAACACCCACGGTGTTTAGCTTTCACATTTGCACTGCATTTCATGAACATGAGCATCATGCATCCCTTTGTGAACTTATAGCACATGGAACATAATTTCGAAACAGTGCAACATGTGCCACTCACTTAGTGAAACAAGATTAGTTAATATGATGCAACAAGATCATGAAATATGTGAAACATGACTATGAAACATTTGCAACATTTCTTGTGTTTTTCATCGTTTCAGTGTATACCTTGATCGATTCTTGTGTGACCAATGCATGGTGTGGCTAGAAATGCTTGTCAGTAACTTAGTTACACTTAGAATGTCATTAGGAACAATGTTCATGTTGATCATTTTGCCTAATTAGGTTTCCAAGTCATGGTTGACCAATTTGGACCCCTAGAGCTCCTGGGTTTGACTGTTTAAAAAGGGTAGTTTAGGATGTTTGCATGTCTGAGCAACCTAAAGCAAAGTTGTAGAGGATTATATGTGGAACAAAAGTTATTTTGTGACCAACTCGTGAAAATGTGCACAACATGCCCAAAAAGGTCCCACAAGTCAGCTTTGAAGGTGGATTCAACACTTGAAATTATTTCTAAGTCCTAAGTGCAGTTTCAGTTTCATGTACCATAGTTGAGAGCCCTGTAGTCTGCAAACCAAGCCGAACCAGCTCGAGCCCCAATTGTGAAAGTTGTAGACCACATGTAGATCTCCAACTTTGTTAACTACAACTTACCCTGGATCGCCACGGATTAAGAGATATATTGTCGACAAGTTTCGCTGTCAGTCGGCTCGTGGGTTACTGAAACGAAAAATTCAGGCGCTACAGTGCTCGGGTGATTCAGAACTCAGTGGCCGCGTGTACGCCGCGCGTCGACGGCCGACTGACCGCCCAGGCCACGCGCCGTGGCTGGCCTGAACCCGCTGCTGGTGTTCTCCACTTGAAGCCGCAGCGCACGCCGTGAGCCTTCCAGCGCCACCATTCCATTTCTTGCTCCTTCGCAACAGAGCAGCGCAGCTTCGCCATTGCCGCCGGGAGCTCCGTCGAGCCCCGCGCGCTCGCCGCCGCGTCTCACCTCGCTCCGTCTCGCCCACCGCTTCCCCGACATCTACTCTACCTCCTCCACCTATTAGCCGCGCCGTTTGGGTCTCGGTAAGGGCGCAGTGCCGTTTTCCACCACCGCCGCCATGACAGCGTCCTCGCCGGAGCTGAGGCCGCCGTGGTCGGGCTAGCTAGGAGCCATTTCATTCTCGATAGTGCTTCCTTGAGTTTCCCCGCGTGTCCGTGGAGCTCGTACCGAGCTCTGTGGAGCCAGCCGTGGCTTGCCGTCGCCGGCAGCTCACGCCGGAGCCTTGCCGTGCCGCCATCACCGGCGGCAAGCTCCTTACGCTAGGTCGTAGCGCTAGCTAGTAGCACCAATCGAACCCCCTCAGCACGGAGGTCACGCCGGTGTCCTTGATTTCGCCGGAGGAGCCGCCGCCGGCGAGCTTCGCCGTGTGCCGCGCCGTCGTAGCGCCTCCTCTGTTCTTGGCTCACTGACCGGTGGGGTCGGCTGACATCGGGACCCGCACGTCAGTGGCTGTGCTGTCTTAGGGATAGTTCAAAAATACAGTTTTGAATGCCGATTTGTGATTTTTGTAACTCCCAATTGGTAGATCCAAATTGAGTACTTCCAATTTTGTTAGACTCACAGTTAGGTCTAGTATTTAAGAAAATTATATCTTGAGCACATTTTGTAGAAATTTTGGATGAATTAAATAGGAACTTAAAAAGTGTTTTTGAGTGCATGCAAACTTGTTTAAATCATATCTTGAGTTTCTGTGATCCAAAAATTGTGAAATTTTGTGGGTAAGCTAGTATTGCTTAGTAGAAGCTCTGGTTAAAATTTGAGAGTCATTGCATGTGTAGTTTTTAAGTTATAGATTTTCCTTTTATCATTGGATGATTCTTGTGGGAATTTTAGTAATTTATTTATGAATCCATTGACTATGAAATTTGTTGGAGAGTATCCCAGTACCTTAAGGATGCAAGGAAAAATATGAAATCTGTTGCTTGACACTTTTCACTAGGGTTTCCTAATTATGCCATTTTAAGCCATTCTGCCTTACCATTTTTGTGTAGGTTGTTATACTTACTCAAATGGTGTGAAATTTTTATGGTAGTCTATTTAGAGCATGTAGTGTCTACTGTAATTTTTGTAGAATTAATGGGGCAGTTTTCATATATGTTTACTATTTCCCCTAATTAATTAAATAAATTAAGAAAGGTATTAAAAGAAATGTTTTGGTGATGGACATCCTACTTTCTGGTGTTCTTGTGATATGTGTGATATGTCAGTAAAGTTGGTTTTGTCCAATTAAGCGTTTGTATCATAAGTTGACAATTATTTGTTGCATTATGTCCCTCTGGACAGATCTGGGGACTTTGGAAAGTTCCCCATGATAATGTGGTTTTCTGTGCTTGTGTTGAATACAAAAGTTGTAGATAACTTATGTATCTAGCTCCTGCCAAAATTTGAGGGCATTTGGCCTAGTAGTTTAGAAACTACAGCTGTTTAAAGTTAGGTTCCTGTTTTGCTTACTCTCTGCCTTGTAAGGACAGAGTTCTGTTGATTTATGAATTCGAGCTGGCAAAGTGTCGAATCATGCTTTGAGGTCTAAAAATAAATTGTAGACAATTTCATAAGCTTTCCAGATTGTCTTGTTTCATGTCATTTGGAATTATACATCTCCAGTTATGGCTAGTTTAATGTACCGCTATATAGTCTTCATTTGCTGAAATACAAATGCTTGATTGAATGTGTTGCAATGTAATCGTTGATTGTTTGGGGGTTAGTCTAACTTGAAAATATGCTTAGGTGCAGGTGCTAGGTCATTAACTGAAGATGAGCAATTATACATTAGGTTGTATAGACTTGGTAAGTAAAGTGTTTTGAATAAGGCTTAAGTTGGAATATGCAAACTACAACGAACATGTGCATTCTCCGAGCATCCCCGACGATCGTTCATGTGCATCCATGATATTTATCTTATGCATTCATGCAATAGGTGTGCGGAGGGAGTGACGTTGCTGGAGTTCGAGGGAGCCAACCAGGAGGAGGAACCCGAGGTGCAGGAAGTCGACGAAGCGATGCCATGAGGATCTGCCTGAGTGCCACGACCACCACCTTCCTCGTTCTGAAAAGGCGGGCCCCGAGCATATTAAGCCTCCCATGTTTTTGCAAATACTTTGAGTACCTTTTATTGTTGATGATGCATTAAGTATAGGAATTGGTTGGAACCAATTGCTGCATTATATATCCTTCCTTGTCCGGATATCGCCTTTGGAATCCTATTTAAGTTCGAGGACGGGTTATATGCTTAGCCAGCTTAGTGCGGTAGAAGTCGGGTGATTTCACATCACCGCGAGCTTTAGGATGAGGTGGATCACGGTTGGCTATATTTGCTATCGTGGAAAAGAACCATGTGAATAATGAATTAAGACCGGGCGGGGTCTTGTGTAGGTTGAACATAGTGACTTCGTCGAGTCGTTTAAGGACCGATCGTTATGCGTCCTCATGTCATGTTGAACGCAGCCTAACACTTAGCTGGCGGATAAGTCGTTCCGACCGCGAAGCCTAGTAGCTCGACTCGGGCGCCGGGACGCGAGCGATGGCGACGATTCTCGAGGTAGTAAGGATGTGCGGAGAGCCATTGGCATAAGTCCAAGGCGGGTTAGAGTCCCGAACAACCTTGGCGAGTGGTTCTCACGAGAATGTCGATCTGATCGGACTCGCGACTCTGAATCGTACCAAAGGTGACTTGTTTGCGACTCCGACGGGAGAAGCGGGGTTTGTGTTTAGGAATACCCCTCCACCGGATAGGAATCGATTCAATCGCCGTCTCTCCCGGATAGTGAGAACTTGACCGACGTGACAACGTAGATTCAATTAATTTAACGATATGGTTAAATGGATGATGATGATAAGATTGCCAATGAATACCGATATGGTTATTAATGTTTGCACCCTAATAATATGATTGCTTAGTACAAAAAGCTAATATAGTTGTCGTTAATGGCTAAAAAGTCACCGCTAGTCCGGGCTAAGAGTTGATCATTATTACTTATGCTTTTACGCAAAAAGAAAGTGTCAACCAGGATCCACTACAATAAGCTTTGCATAATCCTTGGTGTCATTTATTTTGGTTTCGGCGGGTAAGTCTAGTGAGTACATTCTCGTACTCAGGGTTTATTTCCCTCTTGTTGCAGATGACCTTCTATATCAGGGATTCTGTAAGTATTGTCTCCACCCGATGGGTGATGAAGACTAGATCATGGGCATGATCTCTGTTCCCTTATCTGAATGCTTTTGCGGGCTGTGATCAGCAAACCAGTATGTGTATTTGAACTCGAGTGTGTGAGTTAAACTATTTGCTTCCGCATGTTTTACAAGACTTGTTTTGTAATAACGTTGACTCTGTGATGATGTAATCTATTTGCAAACGTCTGTGAAATGTTGTAACGTACGATATGTTATGTTGAATTACTGTGATCTTGGTTGTATGCAAGTTGGTTTGAAATCCTTCGAGATTTCAGTTGACTACCGGGTTTATATGGGCTCAAGTTCGAGAATTTGATCGTTTCGGCGATTGTTTTTGTACTTGTGCTCTTATAAATTGGTCGGTTCTGTGACATACTTAGCTACACAAACTAAGCAAAGTGGCTATCAAGGTTACTCAAACCAAATTAGTCACGCAAGGGAGCTACTTCTATGCTACATAAGCAAGAAGGTAACTAGCAAGCTACACAAGCTAACTAATTACTAGAGCAACTACACAAGCACAATGTATGAAATGTAAATACAAGCTTGTGTGAAGGGAATGCAAACCAATGGGAAGATGATGACACGATGATTTTATCTCGAGGTTCATGTACTTGCCAACACGCTAATCCCCATTGTGTCAACCGCTCACTTGGTGGTTCGACGGCTAATTGGCATCACCTGCCAAGCCTACACGTCGGGCACCATAAGAACCTACCCCAAAAGTAAGGGCAGCTCAATGACACGCTCTACTAGAGTTGGTCTTCGCGATCCCCGTGGGATGAGCACAATCCCCCTCACAAATCCTCCTCTGGACCACTGCACAATCTTCTCGCGTGCTTGAACGGAGTCACAAGCCACCAAGCCATCTAGGAGGTGGCAACATCTAGGAGTAACAAGCGCCACTAGCTTGCAACTCGATCACCTAGTGCCACTCAATGCGACCTCATGATGCAAGCGCACTTGAATCGCTCACTCACTTGATCGGATGAACACTACCAAGCATGAGTGAGTTAGAGGGCTCCCAAGCACCACCACATAAGCCACCAAGGCTCTAGTGTGCTCAGCCACCAGTCCAAGGCTGGCCAACACTTCTATTTATAGCCCCAAGGGCTAAAAGAGCCATTGCCCCTTCACTGGGCAAAACCCGCAGTGACCGGACACACCGGTCATGATGACCAGACGCGACAGGCCCTGTGTCCGGTCACTCCCAGACAACCATGTGTCCCGACCATTTGAAAGTAGCCATTGCCGTCAATGCCTAGTTTACTCATGCGCTCGCTACGCCTGACCAGATGGATAGGTTCACTGATCGAATGCTCCCGCTCTAAGTTCGATCGCCTGCGCGCCGCCTCCTTCAGCACCAAGACTGAACGTGCCCTCATGCGACCTAACGCTGGACCAGCCAGAGTATGGTGCGGAATAGAGAGCTCCTAGAGCCTCCATTTCATGACCAGACGTGTCAGGTTAAACTTGACCAGCCTCAGCGCTCGAGTCCAATCCTTCTCCGCCTACCACGCGTCACCGCCACGCCTCGTGCCACCACGTCAGCATACGTCACTATGACCGGACACACCCCCTACGTGTTTGGTCACTATCAACTTCATCGTTCGGTCCAAGGACCGAGACTGCGCCTCTTCTGCTTACACTGACCGGACGTGCAGGTCCTTTGGAGCCAGCGTCCGGTCACCTCTAGTGACCTCTTTTCGCCTCCTTTTCTTCACCGAGTTGATCCACATCAACTCCAACTTCTTCTCCTTTGCAAATGTGCCAACACCACCAAGTGTACAACACCTTGTGCGCGTGTGTTAGCTTTTCACAAATATTTTTCAAAGGATTAGTCACCTAATTCGCCACGCCACTCGATCCTAGCAATGATGCAAAGTTAGATCACTTGAGTGGCACTAGATGACCGATATGCAAACAAGTTTGCCCGTCTTGATAGTACTGCCATCTATCCTAAACCCGGTCATCAACTTCTCTACATGCCTATGATCGGTAAAATGAAATGCCCTAGGTTATACCTCTGCCTTGCGCATTCCATTCCATCTCCTCTGATGTCGATGCAACACATGCACCAATACGATCAACAATGATATGATCCACTCCATATCATCACATGACTATATTGGTTCATCGATCTTGACCTCACTTGCTCTTCACCGTTGCTTCGGTCCATCGGCACCAAGTTATCACTCAAGTTGCCCTTCACACTTGCAACCGGTCCATCGAGCCAAGTCTTGTCTTGATCTTCTCCACCTTGATCACAAGACTCCTTGTCATGTCTCATATGCAATGAGCTCCTTCATCACATGTTCACCCGTGGACTAATCTCCTGTGTATCTCACTCAAACATATATTTGTCCACTTACGGTTGTCACTCAATTACCAAAACCAAACAAGGACCTTTCGGCAGGTCCCTCAGTGAATGCCCTAGTTTGGTTTTGGATAATTAATGAAACCTAGGACTAATCTTTAATCTAAGTGTGTAAATTAGAAAAGGTGGTCCAATCCAAGTGATAGAGCAAGAAAAGGTCCATGGTGATGATGGTGGACATGTGTTGATGTTGATCAAGCTCAACATGGAAAAGAAGAAAGAGAAAAACAAAAACCGAGAAGATCAAGGCAGAGGTATATGATAGGTTTTTGTTTTGCACTCAAGACACCATACAGGGTGTGAGTGACTTAGGATCGATAGCCATACTATAAAGAGGGGAAATCTTTGGCTAAATGGTTTATCGAGTGCCACTAGGTGACATGATTCATGCATTGCATTTAGGAACCTAGTGTGCTAACTTTGACCCTTGTAAAATGCTTTGAAAAATGCTAACACACGTGCACACAAGTTCTACGCTTTGTGGTTAGCAAGTTGGAAGCAAGGGCGAAGCGGTCGAGGAGATAGAAAAAGAAAAGGCGGTGTTAGTCACTGACCGAATGCCGCATCGAATGCGGGACCTTACCCTAGGCAGCGTTCGATCAATTATAAGCAGGGGTGCTGCTCTGGCCGAGAGCGAGGTGGAAGGACCAGACGCTGGCTCGGGACCGACCGGCGCATCCAGTCACAAATTGCAAATTTGCACGGTGGAGCGATCGGATGCACGGGCATGTCAGGTCGTCTCTGACCTGACGTGTTTGGTCCATAAAAATCATCTTTGGTACCTTACTGGAGTCGATCTGATGCTGGTGAGGTTCCGAATCCGATCCTTCAAGTAGCGCATCCGATCATAGGCGTGTGTGGGCACGCAAAGGCGGCAATGGTCGAATTTGAAAAGGCGTGACATGGCATTCCCTGGTTGGCTGGCAGGTGCAACTGGACGCACCTGACCAGACTCTAGGGTGAGTCCAGTTGCAGAGTCCGGTCACCCCCAAAGTGTATAATAGTTGGATTTCTTGGGGTCTATAAATGGACCTTGGCCAGCCCTAGGCTCACTCTCTTGGCACTTTGACATACTTGACATCCTTATGAGCCTAAGAAAACACCTCCAACTCATCTCCATCATTGATTCATCATTATAGTGAGATTGGAAGTGATTCCTAGTGCATTTGCTTGAGTGATTGCATCTAATGGCACTTGGGGATCATTGTGGCTATGGATTTCTGGTTTCTCTTGGTGGTTGCCGCTACCTAGACGGTTTGGAGTAGCGGAGGAGCTTTGGCACGTGTTGGAGATTGTTTGTGGCTGGCTCCGGAGATTGTGAGGGGTCTTGCACCTTCCCCGGTGAAGAACCACAATGTAGCTCTAGTAAATTGCTCGTGTCATTGAGTACCTCACTTGTGGGTAGGTTCTTGTGGCGCCTCTTGTGGCGGGCTAGGTGTGTGATACCTATTAGCCACCGAACCACCAAGTGTTGGTCGACACAATGGGGACTAGCGTGCCGGCAAGCATGTGAACCTCGGGAGAAAAACTGGTTGTCTCTTACCATTTGGTATTCTCCCGGTGATTGAATTGGTGTTCATCTTGTGATTGGTTCACTCCTCTACGCGGCGGTATAATCACCCTATTTACTCATTTACATTCCTTGCAAACTAGTTGTCAAGCTCTTTAGTGTAGTTAGTCTTTGAGAGCTTGTTAGTTTGGTTAGTGTGACTCTTTAGTTAGTCTTTGAGAGCACACTAGCTTAGTGAGTAGTGATCTAGCTTGTTGTGTGTGATAGTGATCATAGTAACTAGAATTGTTGGGATAGGTGGCTTGCAACCTTTATAGAGCTAAAACAAAATTGCATTGTGCCATTTGTGTTACTAACCAATTTGCTCTAGTGCTTTGTAGAAGTTTTAAATAGGCTATTCACCCCCCCCTGTCTGGCCATATCAGGACCTTTCACTCAGCAACGTAAATCTATTGGCCACCACCCCCACATTAGCTTCCATGCCAACTCCATGGGTGCCACCCACGCCGGCCTCCTCACCATTTTCATGGTCGCAATTGGTGTACGATCTCACTAGACCATTGCCCTTCATTGGCAAACAGATGCGAAGCCCTGCATTCATTGCGTCAACACACTCATCCTGGCTACCTACCACTGTCGTGGACACCAGTAACTCGAATCCTCAACTAGGTCTCCACCTTCCTCGCCACGGCACCGGCCACTGCCCACACCATGCAATGGGAGGGGGGCCTTTTGATAGACATGTCCAAGGAAGTAACGACTCCCGAAGGTGTCACCACCATCGACCCAAAAAGGGCAAGGCTTTCACCATGGCCCCTTAGCCCCATGCATGACAGTGGATGGCTCATACTCGCTGCATCAGCCATCCCCGCTAAGCCTGCTGATAGGGCCACCAACCCAAGGCCACAGGTAGAAATGGAGGACGTCTTTCTCCCTGTTTGCCCGCCTCGCCACCATGGCGTCGTAGACGCGAAAAACGAGCGGGCCGTTGCCGTCCACACCACCATGGTGCCGATGCCGCACAACCAGCGCTGCCGCCCACACCACTATGACATATAACGGCGTCCGTAGCTGGGCATGCCACCTTCACGCCATCCGTTCCATCACAGGTGAGCCCGCACAGCATGCAGCCCGACATCCTCATGGCCTCGTGCCGCCTGCAGTGCCGTCGACGTCCGTAGCATCTCCCGTGCGTGGCCTGTCGTGTTGTTCTGACCAGGGTAGATGGTAGAGGCCCCCTTAAATCCGGCCTGGGGGAAGGTGGATCCACCAGTCGGTGCACTGGAGCTGGCCGCCAGGGGAGCTGTCAGGACAGCCACTGGAGGAGTTGCCTGTACAGCCACCGCTGTACCGCCTAAATGGGCCTCCTCACCGCTAGGGCCTAGTTTGCCCAGATTTGGGCGCAAGGATGCTTGATCCGCCTGTAACGGCGCATAGCCGCCATATCCACTACGCGGCGTGGTACCCTCGTGCCGAACCCTACCACAATCGCCCGAATGCGTCCCGATGCCTTCGGATCCAGGAAAAAACGCCCCGCCTAAAAGGTCCTAAATGGCTAGAGGGGGGTGAATAGCCTATAAAATTTTTACAAATACACTAGAGCAAGAGGTTAGTAGATTAAATGGCAAAATGCAATTTTGCTCTAGCTCTACAAGGGTTGCAAGCCACCTATTCAACAATTCTAGTTGCTATGATCACTAGGCACAAACAATGGCTATGTCACTACTCTCTCAGATCTCTCAACAAGTCTACACTAAAGAGCTCCACTAGTTGATACTAAACTAGGAAGCAAGATAAGCTCTCAAAATGAGTAAGTATGATGACTATACCGCCGTGTCGAGGAATGAACCAATCACAAAATGAATACCAATTCAATCACCAGGAGAATACCAATGGGCAAGGGACAACCAATTTTTCTCCCGAGGTTCACATGCTTGCCGGCACGCTAATTCCTGTTGTGTTGACCAACACTTGATGGTTCGGCGGCTAATAGGTATCACACACCTAGCCCACCACAAGAGCTGCCGCAAGAACCAACCCACAAGTGAGGTAACTCAATGACATGAGCAATTTACTAGAGTTGCCTTTGGTGCTCCGTCGAGGAAGGCACAAGACCCCTCACAAGCAACCGATTGAGGCCGGAGACAATCGCCAACTCTGCTCAACGATCCTCCAATCATAGGGTCATCTAGGTGTCGGCAAACACCAAGGGTAACAAGCTCACAACCAGCCCAAATCACCCACCTAGGGTGTGTTTGGTTTTGGGATGAAGTGGAATGGGTTGGGTTCATCCCAATTTTTTAGGTTGGGTTCAACCCATCTCGTGTTTGGTTTGGAGGGATGGGTCCGTTCTAATTTTTTGTTTGGTTGGAGGGGACGAGAAGGTTGGGATGGATGCCATTTTAACACCGTTAGCCACATCTATTGACGGACCCACCTGTCATCCATTAGGTCCCACATGTCATCCACCTTAACATTTTCTTTTTTTCATTTTACCCTGCCTTGTCTTCTCCCCCACAGGCCACACCAAGACTCCTTCCCGTGTTGTCCCTCCCACCAGCGGCGCAGAGCACTCGGGGCCAGCGGCGGAGCTGCTCCCGGAGGCGGCGGTGGAGCTCCCTGGCCCGGTGCGGCGCAGCTCCCCTAGGCTGGCGTTGCGAAGCTCCCCTAGGCGGACGGTGTAGCACCCCGGGCCAACGCTCCTGCTGTCGTCCTCCCCGCTGCTCCCGGCCGCCGTCCTCCCCACCGCTCCTTGCTGCCGTCTCCCTCTCTATTTGTGCCGCTTCCCGCCCCTCTTTTGCTGCCCGCCCCTCCCTTCTCCCCGATGCCAGCCGCTACCCTCCTCCCCACCGGCCTCCACCAGCGCCCTGCCTCTCCCCATGTGCGGCTCGCCATTGCCAGAGCAGCCTCATGCGGTGCCGGAGGCCGAGGCCCGCGCCCCTCGTGCCAGCTCCTCCTCTCGCGTAGGGAACGGAGGACGACGCCGTACATGTGGGTTGGATGCGTCCGCTTGTTTTGGTCAGATGCATCCGACCCGCATCTGAGGGGAATATTCTCTTGCTGGGATGATCCCAACCCACTACGTTTTCAACCAAACACCTCCCCAACTGGGTCCAACCCATTCCAACCCCTTCAACCCTCAAACCAACCACAGCCCTAGTGCCACAAGATGATGCAACTCAATGCAATGCACTAGAGGCTCTCCAATCTCACTCAAGATGATGAAATCAAGTGAACAAGTGAGTGGAGTGTGTTGCTCAGCTTTCAAAGGGTGTGCACAAGTGTATGAGGTGTCAAGAGAGTGGGCCAAGGCCGGCCACACCCTTTATTTATAGCCACACAAGCAAATAGAGCCATTACCCCTTTGGAGCTATTTCTGTGAGGGCACCGGATAGGGCGGTGCGGTCACCGGATAGGGGGTGATGGTGCCCCCAATGGTCAAATTCCAACGGTCAACCAATGGCTAGATGGTCACCGGACAGGGTGACAGTGGCACCAAACAAGGTGTGGCGATGCCACCCTAGCCGAGCCCCCAAAAACCCTGCTCTCTAGAAAATTAGGGTGGTGCACCGTCACCCCACGGCAGTGACTAGGGCGGTGCACCGCCACCCCACGGTGGTGACCAGGGCGGTGCCCTTTCGGCCCTAACTCCAGCAAGTACTAGCCTCAGTTAAAAAGCGGCAGTGGCACCGGACAATCACCGATGGTGCAGCATCACGCACATGGCGGTGCACACCGCCGTGTCCGGTGACCACCTCAAATTTGCTGCTCTTGGCCATGTCCAGGTGGGCACCGAACAGGCCCCGCCTCACCCATGGCGGTGACCACCCCGAGGCAAAAACCTCCGTTAGCTGCATTTTTTATTCTCGATTCGATCCACAAGCAGTCTAACACTACTTTGCAACCGATGCTAACTCTCAAAGTGTTTTCTCAAAACATGTTAAAGCCAAGTTAGCATTACTCAAAACATTTTCAATAAATATTTTTGCTTGCTCTCCGATGTGCACTAGGCCTAAATGCAATGCATGAAGTCCAACACCTAGTGGCACTAGATGACCGAATTGTCTTGTTAAGAACCCCTCTTAATAGTACGGCCATCTACTCTAAATGTGATCACACTTTCTATAGTGTCTTGATCACCGAAACAAAACCCCTATTTATACCTTTGCCTTGATCTCCATAGGGTTTTGTTTTTCTCTTTCTTCTTTTCCAAGTTGAGCACTTGATCATCATCACATGTGGCCGTGCTGTGAGAACCTCCATCGATGACATATTGAACAAGCAGGGACCCGCATTTTTTGTGGAGCGGAGGATGAGACTACCTTTCATGCCTTGACGAAGTGTTCTTTTGCCCTCAATTTTTGGGATAGACTGAGATGGCTTATGGGGATTAAACTTCCTCATTTATGTCCTCGGTATTGGATGAGACACTTGTTGGAGAATTCACACTGCAAGGAGGAAGATAAAGGAGTAATTCTTTGTGGGATGTGGCCAATATGGACTAGCAGGAATGACCAAAAACATGGGAAGACGCCGATTAATCCACAATTGGCAATAGACTGGGCAGTGGAGGCCTGTTTTTAGCTTGTAGCCGCATGCCCTTCGGGGAAGATCAACATGGAGTGTTGGTATATTTAACACACACAGATAATTCCGCAAGCACACGGATACCACTGTAGCTTTCACCCGGAAGTATTCCAAGTATCGTATCCATAGGGAAACATGTGAGACTGACTATGGTCTAACTCAACTGGGGGTAGCAATAAGGTTAAGATAAATAGGAGTGTAGAGAGGAAAACTAAGGTTCTATAGTTCTGACTTGGGTAAGCTATGTCTTCTACTTTTCAACTAGGGACATTACTTAAGGAAAGACACCAGCAGAGGATGCTTCCCGTAGTAACCGCGTCCTACTTGCCCTACAAACGGGAGGTGGACTATAGAGGATTCAATGAGGCTATAAGAGTCACCCCCACGTGCTACCACCAATCCGGAATGCAGGATGCATCCACAAGTAACTAGAGTCTAAGCACCATGCTTACACTACAATTACTACTTTACTCTTCCTAGATAAAGAATAAAGCACTCAAACGAGTTGTGAACCTGATGAATAATATAAACAAGAAGCTTAGTTGAATTAGAAGTTGATTACCAAAGAAATCTCAGAGGCAAGCTTAGATAGAACTTGGATCCGCCAAGGTACAAGCCATAGAGAGAGTACCGATAGGCCGACACCTCCTCCAAATTCTTCCCTCACTCTCCACCTCACTATTATTTACAAGACTAAAGCCTATGGAGGACTAATCTTCTCTTGATAGTTGGCTCTGATCCTAACAAGGAGAATATGAATTAGGGTTTTAGGATGGCTCTAGGGAGGGGGGTATAGGGTGCCTTATATAGGGGAGATGGAGTAGGGGGCAATGAACTGCCATGTCATCGATCCACGTCAACTCCCTCGACCACCATTGGATAAACTGACCTAAAACCACCTTAAAATCAATGGTGTAGATCGTAGGAATGCATACGAGGTGGCGGAGGGTGAGTGGGCTCTATGGTAGGCCAAACGGCCTCCCTAATGGGCCGGCTGGCTAAAAGCCCTAGTTTGGTTTTGGATAATTGATGAAACCTAGCACTAACCTTTGTCATGAGTTGTAATATGAGCTAGGTTGGTGCAATCCAAGTGAGGAGCATGGTGGCACTCAAATGGTGATGTTGATCACATGAAATGATGAGATGGCCACATGTGATGATGATGAAGTGCTCAACTTGGAAAAGAAGAAAGAGGGAAAAAAACCTATTGAGATCAAGGCAAAGGTATAAATAGGTGTTTTATTTCGGTGATCAAGACACTATAGATAGTGTGATCACATTTAGAGTAGATGGCCGTAATATTAAGAGGGGTTCTTAACTAGACAATTCGGTCATCTAGTGCCACTAGGTGTTGGACTTCATGCATTGCATTTAGGCCTAGTGTACATCGGACAGCAAGCAAAAATATTTATCAAAAATGTTTTGAGTAATGCTAACTTGGCTCTAACATGTTTTGAGAAAACACTTTGAGAGTTAGCATTGCTTGCAAAGTAGTGTTAGATTGCTTGTTGATCGAATCAACAATCGAAAACATAGCTAACAGAGGTTTTTGCCTCGGGGTGGTCACCACCATGGGTGAGGCGGGGCTTGTCTGGTGCCCTCCTGGACATGGCTGAGAGCAGTAGCTTTGAGGTGGTCACCGGACACGGCGGTGTGCACCGCCATGTGCATGACAATGCACCGTTGGTGGCTGTCTGGTGCCACCGCTACTTTTTAACCGAGGCTAGGACTTACTGCAGTTAGGTCCAAAAGGGCAACGCCCTGGTCACCACTGTGGGGTGGCAGTGCTCCACCACAATTATCCAAAGGGCAGGGTTTTTGGGTGCTCGGCTAGGGTGGCACCACCGCACCCTATCTGGTGACCAACTATCCGTTGGTCGACAGTTGGAATTCGACCGTTGGGGGCACCGTCAACCCCTGTCTGGTGACCGCACCACCAAGTCCGGTGCCCTCGTAGAAATAGCTCCAAAGGGGTAACGGTTCTATTTGCTTGTGTGGCTATAAATAGACGTTGTGGCAGGTCTTGGCCACTCTCTTGGCACGTCATACAGTTGTGTACACCCTTTGGAAGCTGAGCAACACACTCTACTCACTTGTTCACTTGATTTCATCATCTTGAGTGAGATTGGAGAGCCTCTAGTGCATTGCATTGAGTTGCATCATCTTGTGGCACTAGTTGGGTGATTTAGGCTGGTTGTGAGCTTATTACTCTTGGTGTCTGCCAACACCTAGATGGCCCGGTGATTAGAGGATCGTTGAGCAGAGTTGGTGATTGTCTCTGGCCTAAATCGGTTGCTTGCGAGGAGTCTTGTGCCTTCCCCGGTGGAGCGCAAAAGGCAACTCTAGTACATTGCTCGTGTCATTGAGCTACCTCACTTGTGGGTAGGTTCTTGCAGTGTCCAATTGTGTGGATGAGGTTCGTGCAACACCTCTTATCCACCGAACTACCAAGTGTTGGTCGACACAAGGGGTACTAGCGTGCCAGCAAGCACGTGAACCTTGGGAGAAAAATTGATTGTCTCTTGCCATTGGATTTCACCCTGTATTCATAATGTGTTGATCGGTTGATTGGTTCATCACCTCTACACGGCGGTATAAACTTCTCCATCCTCTCTTTACTTCGTGCAAACTAGTTGTAACAAGCTCTTTAGTGTAATTAGTTTTGAGAGCTTGTATTACCTTTGCTAATTTTGCTTCTCACCTAGTTGAGCTCTTAAGTGTAGCTAGCTTTTGAGAGCTCTTAGTGACTTAGCCATTGATTGTCTTAGAGATTATAGCAACTAGAATTATTGGGATAGGAGGCTTGAAACACTTGTTAGCGCTAGTGCAAAATGCTTTATAGACTTTTAGTTGTCTAACAAGTTTGTCTAGTGGTTTGTAGTTTTTAAATTAGGCTATTCACCCCCTCCAGCCAATTAGGACCTTTCATCGGCCCACTATTGTGGCCTTTTGGTAAATATCTTTGTAAATATGTTTTCATTAATTACCAAAAAGGGGGAGATTGAAAGCCCTAGTTTGATTTTGGATAATTGATGAAACCTAGCACTAACCTTTGTCATGAGTTGTAATATGAGCTAGGTTGGTGTAATCCAAGTGAGGAGCATGGTGGCACTCAAATGGTGATGTTGATCACATGAAATGATGAGATGGCCACATGTGATGATGATCAAGTGCTCAACTTGGAAAAGAAGAAAGAGAAAAGCAAAACCCTATGGAGATTAAGGCAAAGGTATAAATAGGGGTTTTGTTTCGGTGATCAAGACACTATAGAGAGTGTGATCACATTTCGAGTAGATGGATGTACTATTAAGAGGGGTTCTTAACTAGACAATTCGGTCATCTAGTGCCACTAGGTGTTGGACTTTGTGCATTGCATTTAGGCCTAGTGCACATCGGAGAGCAAGCGAAAATATTTATTGAAAATGTTTTGAGTAATGCAAACTTGGCTCTAACATGTTATGAGAAAACACTTCGAGAATTAACATCACTTCCAAAGTAGTGTTAGATTGCTTGTGGATTGAATCCAGAATCAGAAACGCAGCTAATAGAGGTTGTTGCCTCGGGGTGGTCACCGCCATGGGTGAGGCGGTGCACCGCCCAGGCTTGTCCGGTGACCGCCTGGACATGGCCGACAACAGTAGCTTTGAGGTGGTCACCGGACGCGACAGTGTGCACCGCCATGTGCTTGACGGTGCACCGTGCACCGTTGGTGGCTGTCCGGTGCCACCACCACTTTTTAACTGAGGCTAGGACTTACTAGAGTTAGGGTTGAAAGGGCACAACCCTTGTCACCATCGTGGGGTGGCGGTGCACCTCCCTAATTATCCAGAGAGCAGAGTTTTCAGGGCTCGGCCAGGGTGGCACCGCCACACCCTGTTCGGTGCCACCGTCACCCTGTCCGGTGACAAACTAGCCATTGGTCGACCGTTGGAGTTCAACCATTGGGGGCAACGTCAACCCCTGTCCGGTGACCACACCGCCCTGTCCAGTGCCCTCATAGAAACAACTCTAAAGGGGTAACGGCTCTATTTGCCTGTGTGGCTATAAATAGAGGGTCTGGCTAGTCTTGGCCACTCTCTTGGCACCTCATACACTTGTGCACACCCTTTGGAAGCTGAGCAACACACTCCACTCACTTGTTCACTTGATTTCATCATCATGTGTGAGATTGAAGACCCTCTAGTGCATTGCATTGAGTTGCATCATCTTGTGGCACTAGTTGGGTGATTTAGGCTGGTTGTGAGCTTGTTACTCTTATTGTTTGCCGACACCTAGATGGCCCGATGATTGGAGAATCGTTGAGCAGAGTTGGTGATTGTCTCCAGCCTCGATCAGTTGCTTATGAGGGGTCTTGTGCCTTCCCCGGCAGAGCGCAAAAGGCAACTCTAGTACATTGCTTGTGTCATTGAGCTACCTCACTTGTGGGTAGGTTCTTGCAGTGTCCAATTGTGTGGACGAGGTTCATGCAACACCTCTTATCTGTCGAACCACCAAGTGTTGGCCGACACAACGGGGACTAGCATGCTGACAAGCACGTGAACCTCGGGAGAAATATTGATTGTCTCTTGCCACTAGATTTCACCCGATATTCATATTGTGTTGGTTGGTTCATCACCTCTATATGGTGGTATAAACTTCAAGCTTGAGAAAGCTCATTCCTTGCTTCTTGAACAAGATATTGAAAGGGTTGTAGTGTCTTGTGACGTGGGCATAACATGTGACATAATTGATGAATCTTTTTATGAACCTATTATTATTGCTCCCACTAAACCTTCGTGTAGCTCATCATCCACCACCACCACCACCTCTACCTCTACTACTAGTGATGGTTTCACTTGTGATGCATCACTAATGATTGAGAATGCGACTCTCAAGAGAGAGGTGGATGAGCTCACTCACACCCTAAGCAAGGCCTATGGCGGTGAGGCCCGCTTGCTAAAGTGCTTGGGTAGCCAAAGGTTCTCTCTTAACAAAGAGGGATTGGGCTATACCCCCAAGAAAGGCAAGGCGGCCTTTGCTACTCCCAAAGCTAGATTTGTGAAGAGCAATGGTCGATTTTGCAATAGATGCAAGCAAGTTGGGAACCTAGATCAAAATTGCCAAAAGAACAAGAACAAGAACAATGCTCATGTATCCTCAATTTGATTTGATTCTTGTTACATGCTTGTTAAGGGTGCCAATGGTGTGAAGGCTAAGTTCATTGGTACACCAATTGTGGGCCCAAAGAAGAAGGCCATTTGGGTACCAAATACCTTGGTAACTAACCTTCAAGGACCCAAGCAAGTTTGGGTACCTAAAAGGAATTGATCTTCTTTTGTAGGTCAATTATAAAGCCGGAGGAAGGCATTGGGTGCTTGATAGTGGGTGCACACAACACAAGACTAGTGATTCAAGAATGTTCAATTCAATCAACACAAATGATGGCAATGGTTATGATAGTATCACATTTGGCGACAATGGCAAAAGCATGGTCAAAGGGTTTGGTAAGAATGCAATATCCAATGATTTGAGCATTTCCAATGTGCTACTAGTAGAGAGCTTGAACTTCAACCTATTGTCGATAGCTCAACTTTGTGATCTTGGTTTCAAGTGCATATTTGGAGTTGATGTTGTAGAGATCATAAGTGTAGATGGCTCTAACTTGATCTTCAAAGGCTTTAGATATGAGAATCTATACTTAGTTGATTTCAATGCTAGTGAAGCTCAATTGACAACATGTTTGTTCACTAAGTCTAGCATGGGTTGGCTATGGCATAGAAGGCTTGGTCATGTTGGAATGAAGCAATTGAACAAATTGATCAAGTATGACCTAGTTAGAGGCTTGAAAGATGTCACATTTGAGAAAGATAAGCTATGTAGTGCATGTCAAGCCGGAAAGCAAGTTGGCAACACACATCAGAAGAAGAGCATCATGAGCACATGCAAGGCATTTGAGTTATTACATATGGAGTTGTTTGGACCAACCACATACAGTAGCATTGGTGAAAATAAATATGGATTTGTGATTGTGGATGATTTCACTAGATACACATGGGTCTTCTTTCTTGTTGACAAGAGTGATGTATTTGCAACGTTCAAATCATTTGTCAATAGAATACACAATGAGTTTGAAACAACCATCAAGAAAGTGAGAAGTGACAATGGAAGTGAATTTAAGAATACAAGAGTTGATGAGCTTTGTGATGAGTTTGGAATTAAGCATCAATTCTCGGTCAAGTACACTCCACAATCAAATGGCCTTGTTGAAAGAAAGAATAGAACACTGATTGATATGGCAAGGTCTATGCTTAGTGAGTACAATGTGAGTCATTCATTTTGGGCCAAAGCAATCAACATAGCTTGCTACTATAGCAACCGCCTTTATTATCACCCAATGATGGAGAAGACACCATATGAGCTATTGAATGATAGAAAGCCAAATATTGCATACTTTTGGGTGTTTGGTTACAAATGCTACATATTGAAGAAAGGCACAAGATTGAGCAAGTTTAAAAAGAAATATGATGATGGCTTCTTGCTTGGTTACTCCACTACTAGCAAGGCTTATATAGTTTAGAATTTGGCTAGTGGTACTCTTGAGGAAGTCTATGATGTGGAATTTGATGAAATAAAAGGTTCCCAAGAGGAAGATGAGAATCTAGATGATGTGAGAGGCACTCAATTGGCCAATGCAATGAAGAAGATGGATATTGGTGATATAAGGCCTAGAGAAGTGATTGAAGTTGAAGATGACAAAGATCAAGTGCTCCCTACCTCAAATGTAGTGGTTCTCATAATCAAACTCAAGCTAGTACAAGTGGTGCTCAAGTGCAAGATCAACAAGCTAGTACATCATCTCATGATCAACCAAGTGTAAGCAATCAAGTGCAAATACTCCAACCAACCAATATTGCAAGAGATCACCCATTGGATCATATAATTGGTGATATTCAAAGAGGTGTACAAACTAGATCAAGATTGGCCTCGTTTTATGAGCATTTCTCATTTGTGTCTCACATCGAGCCAAAGAAGATAGAAGAAGCTTTGAGGGATGTTGATTGGGTAAATGCTATGCATGAAGAGCTAAACAACTTTACAAAAAAATCAAATATGGGAGTTAGTTGAGAGGCCTAAGGATCATAATGTAATTGGAACAAGATGGATCTTTCATAACAAGCAAGATCAAGATGGGATAGTAGTAAGGAACAAAGCAAGATTGGTGTCTCAAGGTTACACTCAAGTTGAAGGACTTGACTTTGGAGAAACATATGTCCCGGTTGTAAGATTAGAAACAATTAGGATCTTGTTAGCCTATACTTGTGCCCACAACATAAATCTATATCAAATGGATGTGAAAAGTGCTTTCTTAAACGGATATATCAACAAGTTAGTCTATGTTGAGCAACCTCCCGGTTTTGGAGATGAGAAGAAACCCAACCATGTTTACAAGCTAAGAAAAGATTTGTATGGTTTGAAGCAAGCACCTAGAGGATGGTATGAGAGATTGAGAGATTTCTTGCTCTCTAAAGGGTTCAAGATACATAAGGTTGACACCACTGTCTTCACTAAGAAGATAGGCATTGACTTGTTTATGTTGCAAATCTATGTTGATGACATCATATTTGGATCAACCAATCAAGATTTTTGTGAAGAGTTTGAAAAGATGATGACTAATGAGTTTGAGATGTCCATGATTGGAGAGCTTAGTTACTTCCTTGGTCTTCAAATCAAATAAATGAAGAATGGCACATTTGTGAGTCAAGGCAAGTACATCAAAGACATGCTGAAGAAATTTAGAATGGATGATGCTAAAGCTATTAGTACACCTATGGGGACAAATGGAAACTTGGATAGTGATGCTAATGGCAACATGGTGGATCAAAAGATGTATCGGTCTTTGATTGGAAGCCTACTCTTTGTGATCGCATCAAGGCTGGATGTGATGTTTAGTGTATGCATGTGTACTAGATTTCAAGTCTCACCAAGAGAGAGTCATTTGAAGGCAACCAAGAGAATATGGAGGTACTTCAAGTATACACAAAATGTTGGATTATGGTATCCTAAAGGAGCAAGATTTGAGTTGATTGGATATTCGAACTCTGATTATGTGGGATGCAAAGTTGAGAGAAAGAGCACATCGAGCACATATCAACTATTGGGAAGATCACTTGTGTCTTGGTCATCAAAGAAGCAAAATAGTGTAGCACTTTCAACAACCGAAGCGGAATACATTTTGGCCAGTAGTTGTTGTGCACAATTACTTTGGATGAAGGCTACTTTGAGTGACTTTGGAATAAAGTTCAAACAAGTGCCATTGCTATGTGACAATGAGAGTGAAATCAAGCTCACCAACAACCCGGTTCAACCCGTAAGAATAAAGCACATTGATGTTCGCCATCATTTCATAAGAGATCATCAACAAAAAGGGGACATTTGCATTTAGAGTGTGGGCACCGAAGATCAACTTGCTAACATATTCACCATGCCACTTGATGAGAAGAGGTTTTACAAGCTAAGGAATGAATTGAACATACTTGACTTCTCCAATATGTGTTGATGCACCCCCATATATGACATGCCTCTCCTTCGAGCAAAGCAAGGTAAAGTTGATTGACATGTCATTCATCCATTGCTAAGGACTTGTTTAGTGCATCTAGTCATTCCTCACATGTCTTAGGCTCATTCATGAAAATCAAATGAATTTGATGCTTGTATGGTACCACTGTTGCTTGTATGCTTGAAATGATCTAGTGGTAGCATATGACATGTTTGTGGGCTTGTGAACCTAGTGTTTAATCTAGAAAATGAGCTATAAGTGTTTAACTCAACACGGTGCATGATAACCCTTATTTGGAGGTGTGAAGAAGCTTGCCCTTGGATCAAACCGAGTTAAATACCTTTTGCAAATGATCTAGATTGAACTAAATTGGTAAAATGATCCTCACTTTACATGGTTTCACCCCAACCTATCTAAAATTTGAGCTCGCCTTTTGTGCTAATTGTTGACAAAGGGGGAGAGAAATTCATAAAGATAGTAAGATAGGGGGAGCAAACAAATGAAATGACATTGTAAGGGGATCAAATTAAAATTGAAGCACACAAGTAGGGGGAGCAAGCACATAAACTTGTATGTTGCATTTGAATGTGCATTACATATGTTTGCTCGCATGACACAAGTTTTTAAAATTCCATATCCATGTTTGTGTGGTGTATGCTAGATTATAGAAAATGATCGATGAAATGAAAACTAGTATGCATAGGATGATAGTTAGATGTGCCTTGCATGTTTTACAAGTGGTACTAGAGTCTTGCTTATAATGTTGATCTCATGAGGTATCTAGTGTTTGAGTTGCAAGTGCTATCTAACTAACCATGGTGCTAAGGATGGTGTTCAAATGGCAACTCCGATTGGTATCACACTTCAAAGGTCCATTCTTTACACCTTAGCATCACATGGTAGCTATTACTCTCCTAAACTTCCAATCAATGCATATGTGCAAGCTTTCAAATCCAAACTCTTAATACATATATAGGGGGAGCTAAAACTACCAATTTGGGTTGACAAAACTTGTCCATAATCTTTACACATGGTAATATGCTTGGGCAAGCAACATGAATCCAAAAAGATTTAAATGAATATCTTTGTAAATATGTTGTCATTAATTACCAAAAAGGGGAGATTGAAAGCCCTAGTTTGGTTTTGGATAATTGATGAAACCTAGCACTAACCTTTGTCATGAGTTGTAATATGAGCTAGGTTGGTGTAATCCAAGTGAGGAGCATGGTGGCACTCAAATGGTGATGTTGATCACATGAAATGATGAGATGGCCACATGTGTTGATGATCAAGTGCTCAACATGGAAAAGAAGAAAGAGAAAAGCAAAACCCTATGGAGATCAAGGCAAAGGTATAAATAGGGGTTTTGTTTTGGTGATCAAGACACTATAGAGAGTGTGATCACATTTTGAGTAGATGGTTGTACTATTAAGAGGGGTTCTTAACTAGACAATTCGGTCATCTAGTGCCACTAGGTGTTGGACTTCGTGCATTGCATTTAGGCCTAGTGCACATCGGAGAGCAAGCGAAAATATTTATTGAAAATGTTTTGAGTAATTCAAACTTGGCTCTAACATGTTATGAGAAAACACTTTGAGAATTAACATCACTTGCAAAGTAGTGTTAGACTGCTTGTGGATCGAATCCAGAATCAGAAACACAGCTAACAGAGGTTTTTGCCTCGGGGTGGTCACCGCCATGGGTGAGGTGGTGCACCGCCTAGGCTTGTCTAGTGCCCGCCTAGACATGGCCGACAACAACAGCTTTGAGGTGGTCACCGGACGCGATGGTGTGCACCGCCATGTGCTTGACGGTGCACCGTTGGTGGCTGTCCGGTGCCACCACCACTTTTTAACCGAGGCTAGGACTTACTAGAGTTAGGGTTGAAAGGGCACAGCCCTGGTCACCATCGTGGGGTGGCGGTGCACCTCCCTAATTATCCAGAGAGCAGAGTTTTTAGGGCTCGGCTAGGGTGGCACCGCCACACCCTGTTCGGTGCCACCGTCACCCTGTCCGGTGACAAACTAGCCATTGGTCGACCATTGGAGTTCAACCATTGGGGGCACCGTCAACCCCTGTCCAGTGACCGCACCGCCTTGTCCGGTGCCCTCGCAGAAACAACTCTAAAGGGGTAACGGCTCTATTTGCCTATGTGGCTATAAATAGAGGGTTTGGTTGGTCTTGGCCACTCTCTTGGCACCTCATACACTTGTGCACACCCTTTGGAAGCTGAGCAACACACTCCACTCACTTGTTCACTTGATTTCATCATCTTGTGTGAGATTGAAGACCCTGTAGTGCATTGCATTGAGTTGTATCATCTTGTGGCACTAGTTGGGTGATTAAGGCTGGTTGTGAGCTTGTTACTCTTGTTGTTTGCCAACACCTAGATGGCCCAATGATTGGAGAATCATTGAGCAGAGTTGGTGATTGTCTCCAGCCTCGATCGGTTGCTTGTGAGGGGTCTTGTGCCTTCCCCGGCGGAGCGCAAAAGGCAACTCTAGTACATTGCTCGTGTCATTGAGCTACCTCACTTGTGGGTAGGTTCTTGTGTTGTCCAATTGTGTGGATGAGGTTCGTGCTACCAAGTGTTGGTCGACACAAGGGGGACTAGCGTGCCGGCAAGCACGTGAACCTTGGGAGAAAAATTGATTGTCTCTTGCCATTGGATTTCACCCTGTATTCATAATTTGTTGATCAGTTGATTGGTTCATCACCTCTACATAGCGGTATGAACTTCTCCATCCTCTCTTTACTTCGTGCAAACTAGTTGTAACAAGCTCTTTAGTGTAATTAGTTTTGAGAGCTTGTATTACCTTTGCTAATTTTTCTTCTCACCTAGTTGAGCTCTTAAGTGTAGCTAGCTTTTGAGAGCTCTTAGTGACTTAGCCATTGATTGTCTTAGAGATTATAGCAACTAGAATTATTGGGATAGGAGGCTTGCAACACTTGTTAGCGCTAGTGCAAATTGCTTTATAGCCTTTTAGTTGTCTAACAAGTTTGTCTAGTGGTTTGTAGTTTTTAAATTAGGCTATTCACCCCCCTCTAGCCAATTAGGACCTTTCACCGGCCCACTATTATGGCCTTTTGGCCTAAGCTTCGGCGTGGTGTCTTCTGAAACCTTCTAGAGTTGTCTTTCATAGTTTTCGTGCGTTGAATCACTTGTTGTCATCGGTTTGCTTGTTTCGAGTGTATGACAGTGGTCCTAGGAGCTATTTTTTGGATAAATCCTCCTGCAGTCACATATTCACCAAAGCTCATGGAATTCATTAGTTTAAACCCCTATACCTATGTTTGGTGATGAAATTAAACATATATGCAGGTTATGTTGGCTTTTTATAATTGGTGTTAGTGACCATCAACAAGCTCCCCCAAGCTTAACCTTTGCCAATCCCTGAGCAAAGCTAAACTCAGCAATGGATCAGGAGTGGCTACGATGTTTTCATGCCTCAAAAGTACACATGCGTTCAATCAAAAATTCTCCTCTTGATTAGAATAAACTGATCTGACTTTCAAACTTACCCGTATTACCTTCAACCATGGTGCTTCTTAACCTTCACTTGTGTCTTGAGCAACTGAAAGACAGAATGATCAAGTCAAGCACTATGTCTCCTATCTCCAGTTCTTTATTTCACCATTGTTCCAGAGTTTTTATATGTTTTCAAAATAAAACTTAGAGATTCTATTGTATGACACTCTCAAGTCTCTCAATATATTTGGTATTTGCGGATCCTCACCAAGGCAATAAAGATGTTGTGCCTTTTCTCTTCCTACTACTAAGGCTTATGTGGAGTTCATAGGTAGGGAGAAAGCTAGTGCATACTTGCAATGCATATATTGTAAAGTCAAATAGCGGATCCAAAGAGAGTTGAGTCATACAATCAAATCAAGATATGCATGTGTGTGGATATATAGTGGATATAAATGGTGGCTAACCTAATTCTATTTTGCTCCTTGAAAACATATCTCTCTATTGAAACTTGGAAACATTTGCTAGAGAGCAGGGGCTATCTTATTCATCTTTTTTTAGGCAGGCATCTAAGTACCCATTGTTTTAGATATCCCAGATACTTGTCCATTTTTTTCTCAATCTCTCTTTTTTATTTTAGTTTCTTTCTTTTTACTTTTGAATAACTTTTGCATAGCCCCATCTCTCTTTTCTGCAACAAAACTTTGAGAGAGATATCAATAAGAACCTAGAGCATTTATTTGGTGGATGGAAAACCTAACAAGCATGTTTTTGGGTTCACTCCCAGTGTAGGAGTAGAACATTTTTTGATGGATCTAGATGGAAGGTATGTTTTATGCCTACCCCCAGTGTAGGAGTAGTGCATATGGGGGTGGTGTGTACGTGATCATGATTTTAAGAGCATGACAAATCTCTCATATGGGTCAGCAAAACTTGACAAAACTCAATGCAGAAGCAAGCAACATATATGTGGAAGTTTTCCTAGCCTAAATAACATATATGGCTCTAGTGGGAATTTAAGCTTTGTCATACAGGAACTCATCATATAGCATTTTTGTGTTTTTCAAAAGATAAATCTCTAGAACTTTAGTGTCACTTGGAACAAGATAAACAACAACTCAGACCATCTCATATCATATCCGACAATTACCTAGACTTACATCAAGCATATGCTACCCACGAGTTTCAAGTTTAGAGTAAATCCTTATATCAAAATAATCTTATCCAAGACTCGGGAGAATTCAAGGCTGAAAACTAGGTACTTGAAAGGAATTACAACTGAGCAACTATTCATCATTTCTATTTTAAGAGATTATTCTGAGTTCTCTTTATTTTATTCAACTCTTAAAAATAAATTAAAGCAAACTAGACATAGTTTTTTATTTTGTTTTCAATTTTACTAGATCACACATTCTTACTATAGATGACTAATGTAAAGATAAATTTTTATTTTGTTTTTCATTCATCATGTTTTTAACTATTAAAAAGAAACTAAAATTAAAACAAAAAGAGGAAATAATACTTACCTGGATACATGAGAGTGCTTCTCCCCCAAGCTAGCTCTTTCGGTGAGGGTTCGGTATTGTAAGTCCTTCTAGCCGGAGTTCTCCTTGTGAAGTTCATTGATCTAGTACCTTGGTTTGCTCTGAAGATGAGAATTCTTGAGGTGGCATCTCTAATGGTGATGTCACCTTCTTCCGCCAAACCTGTCTTGGTTTTGAGTTTTTATTTTGGTTTGACAGGTTCAGGACCTTCACTTGTAGAAATTGGGGAGTCGACTATCTTTCCCTTACACTTTGCTTGAAGTGTGTCCTGCTCATATGACAAGGTAGAGATCAAGTGCATGGGCTCTATTAGTGGGAAAACACCAATAGAACCAAAAACTTTATTTATTCTTCTCTAACCTTAGGCACATGGGACAAGATGAAGTTGATGTTATGCGCATTGTTTAATTGTAACATGGGTGGTCAGATCAAAAGATTGAGCATGAATATAGCATTTGAGTACATTTGGCCAAAAGGGTTAATTTGCTTAACCTACTGAAGGATTGTCTTTTTCTACATAATGTATCAATCTTTACATGATTATGACTATCATCTTCTAGAGATAAGATGTGCACTTTTTAACTCATTTGGTTAAGACTATGAGATCGAGAAAGTGGTGCTAGGAACAAGCTTAACATGTTGAGTTAATAAGGTTGAATCAAGTAATGGAGTTGTAACCCAATCATGTTTGTTTCTTATTTGTGTGCCTACCAGAATCAAGGAAAGCTTTTTAAATAATGACCATTTACCTTAGGATGTTACCTTTGTCATTAGAGCGTGAAGGCACCATATGACGAAGGGTAGATTACTCGTGATGGTTCTTCCCTTTTGCTTGAAGTTTTCCTTACTCGGCTAGTCTCACATCTTGAGCTATTCATGAGCTTCTTGTTTCCTAGATCGCACCTTTTCTTTCTCATCCTTTTGTCATGTCATCTTTTTGCTTCTTTGATCTTGCCACTTCGTTGGTCCTTCTGCCTCACCCTTTATTTTATGCACTCGTCTTCTTCCTCTTTGTTCCATAGCTATGTGGTGGCTCGGTTTGTAGATTCATGCCAAACTATGAACATGCATAGCTCATATTCATTCATCTAGTTCTTTCATCCATCATGAATAAGCCGTGTCTTCTTTGCACAATGTTATTGGAGTTCATCATATGCCTGGCTTCATCTCTGAGTTGAATTCATCTCGTGACTTACCAATATTGATGTGAGAGTTTCCTATAGGGGTTAGTCCACAAAATATCCATTGCCTACTAAAGCATACTATCGGCTCAAAAATCAACCTAGACACCATGTCTAATTTGATTTAGGAAGGCATTTTAACCTAAGTACCACGCTTAATTTAAAAGTCTTTAGAAGTAAAATCAGCACACCTTTTGGTTTAAGAATCAAATTATACATCGTGTCTAATTTAATTCAGGAAAACAGCTTAAATTAAGCACCATGCCTAATTTAGAAGATGTAAGATCATACTCCAAACCTTAAGCATACTATAGTAAACAAAGGTAGCATGAAAGCATTATAGACATTTATTCAAATAGAGATGAAAGAGAATGATTGTTATTTAGCAAATTGAGCATGGCTTAAAGGTAGAGATAGCCAAGATGAATTAGCAACATGGCATAAGATTTTTCAGAGAAGTTCATCCCCCACACTTGAATTTTGCAAGGAAAAATCAAATTTGGATGGATGTGATTCAATGTTGCATGATGATTGTTTGGACATACCTTGAGTCATCATCGTTCATCCTTTTTGCTTCAAACCTGGAATGGTTAGTGATAATATTACCCGAAGGAATATTTTCACAATTATGTTTCTATGCTCATTTCACAAGGGAATCACAGCAAAAGATGAAAACTCATATTATCTTCCAAAAGTGCTTGTTTTAGTACAGAAGCTCATCCTTGGGAAACCTTCGAATTGCGTTTCTAATTGGTGAAGTGGTTTCCCCTCCAACACCATCCTTTGGGTGCCTATCTCAAGGTTCATGCCATCGAGATTTGCAATATTTATGAAAAACATATGCATCTACAACCACCCTTTCAAAGTCTTTATGAACAGAAAGTATGAGGGGGTTGAAGATCTCGTGTGTGGCAATGTTGGAAAGACTGATTGATTCAGGAGATTTCTCATGTGAGCATGGATTTGATGAGGTGTTCAAGAAATAACTTCTATGCTCGTTGATGTCATCTTCCTTTTAAAGCTCTAGGGGTGTTTCTTCATGAATGTCTATAGGCGGAAACATTATCTCCATCATTACATGCCTATGGCATTCATTGGATGTTTTATTGTCCAAGATTTCCCATGGATTGGTAGCTCTCGAGTTGATCTCGTCTATTGCCTCCTCCAAACTTGGATGAGTCTTGTTTATTAAAGAGATTGATTTAAACTCACCGTTTGGATTTAAGCCAAGTTTGGATTCTACCGTAAGGCTTCGTCCTTATCCATCCATTCTTTAGCAACGGCATATAAGTTCTTAATACATTCTAGCCATTGTCGTTGCTCTTCTTGGTCATCCTTGTGGCCTTCATGACTGTTGACATTTCTTAGCGTCACTGCTAAGAACAGAGTTTTAAATCTAGTCCCTAGCAATAGCGCCAGAAATGCTTGTTGGCATTTATTAACATGTCACTTGTTTTTAAATAGCCACCTATTATAAACCTATATCTCCTAATTTTACTAGGTTGTCATCCCTAGTGATGATATCAGAGATACTTGTTGGTACTACATAACATTACTACTAGAATAATTCTAAGCAGTTCTTTATTAATTATGTGACTAGGAAGAATAAATAAATATATGAATGAAAAGGATCTACAAGCGCACAGCTAATATACCATTGTAGCATTTTACCCGAGAGAATTACATGTATCATTATTTATATTTTTACCACAGGGAAGGTCTAGCATGGACATGTATTGATAACTTATACTATTGAAGGAGAAGTAAACCATAATCAATATTTTACTCATAACAGGGGTAAGTCATAGGATAAGATATATATATATATATATATGATAATATTTATATTTTTACCACAGGGAAGGTCTAGCATGGACATGTATTGATAACTTATACTATTGAAGGAGAAGTAAACCATAATCAATATTTTACTCATAACAGGGGTAAGTCATAGGATAAGATATATATATATATATATATGATAAGTATTGATCAATGATAACAAATCACTCAGAGTACTCCTTTCTATGGCATTAGCATGGTCAGGTAGAATATTAGAGGAATAATTCCTAAGTCATTCTTAATTACAAGTCAAAGCATACATTGATTAGTACAATTATACCTAGTAATCATTGCTGAGATCATCGTCATATCTACACATAAGGGATATTACTAAGGAAGATTAAGAACAGAGCTTGCTCTTCCTTCGTAACCAAACCCTACGTGCGCCTATATTCGGGGAGTGGACTACAAAGGACTCAATAGGAGTGTCACATCCGTGATCTACCACATGACCTAGAATATAGGGTGTATCCGTAGGTAAACAACATATAAGCACCACGGTTACACAATGTCGACCACCCACCCATGAATCCTTAGAGTGAGCGCTATATGAACTTATGCATGCACATAATGATAATCCAACTATACTAATCATATAATCAATGTAGACCATGAACATTATAACAAAGAACATGAATAAGATGAATACTAATTTTGTCATAATAATTGTAACTAGCATATAAAAATAATGAAAATACAAAAGAGAGATGGTACAAACATTATACCAAACCACGCTCTTGACAAGATCAGGAATCCAAGCAAAACCTGCTTGCCTCCCTCTAGACCTAGCCTAACTAGCTATGCCCTAGAATATGGTGGAGCTCTGAGGATGATTAGGGTTTCTATCTTCTCAAATGACTTATGCTTTTTTTAGGGGGGCAGGGGCTAATATATATAGGCCAGAGCGTCCAACTTGAGCCCTTGGATCAAACCGACTTAAAGGACGTCGTAGATGCAACCTAGGAGGCAGTGGAGAACCGACACAACAATGTGGGGCGAACAGGTGGGCCCCAGGGGCCGAGTGGCTTATAGGTGGGCGGTGGCGTCTCGCCCTTCGCTTCGGTGTGGAGTCCTCCCGAGTCTTCTAGAGTCTTCTGGTGTCCGTTTCACTGTGGATAAGCGCAATTAAATCTGACATGTAGGTCCACCTTGATGGTTTTCTAGATAAACCCTACAGAAAATATAGATTCACCAAACTCGTGGAATTTGTTAGTTTAAACCCCTAAACCTTCATTGGTATATTTATGCCCTTATACATGTTATATTGATGGTTTATAATGGTTGTTAACTATCGTCAACAAACTCCCCCAAGCTTAACCTTTGCTAGTCCCTTAGCAAAGCTAAACTCAGTAAATGGATCAAAAGAGTTGAAGGATTTTAAAAATATTGACACAACTCCTCAAAAGTACACATGCGTTCAAACAAGAATTCTCCTCCGGATTAGAATGAACCGATCTGACTTTCAAACTTACCCATATTACCTTTAACCATAGGGCTTCTTAACCTTCACTTGGTCTTGAGCAATTGAAAGACAAAACGATCAAGTTAAGCACTATGTCTCAAGTTCTTTGCTCAACCATTATTCTAGAGTTTTTATAGGTTTTAAAAATAAAACTCAGAGCTTTCATTGTATGACACTCTCAAGTCTCTCAATATATGTGGTATTTGTGGATCCTCACCAAGGCAATAGAGGTGTTATGCCTTTCTCTTCCTATAACTAAGGCTTACATTTAGCTCATAGGAATGGAGAAAGCATAAAAGAGCGTACTTGCAATACATATATTGTAAAGTCAAACCACAGATCCAAAGAGAGTTGAGTCATACAATCAATTTAGGATGTGCATATGGATATATGGTGGATATATTTGGTGGCTAACCTATTTCTACTATGCTCCTTGAAAACATATCTCTCATTTGAAACTTGGAAACAACTTCGCAAGAAAACATGGGCTATGTTATTCATTTCTTGTTTTTTTCGGGCGGGCATCTAAGTACCCATTGTTTTTAAATATCTCGGACACTTGTCTATTTTTTTCTCATCTCTCTTTTTTTTGAATAACTTTTGCATAACCATATGCTTCTTTTCTGCAACAGAATTTTTGAGGGATAGCAACAAGAACTTGGAGCATTTATTTGGTGGATATCCTATCAGGAATTTTTTTGGTGTTTTCTCCCAGTGTAGGAGTAAAATATTTTTAGGTGGATCTAGATGGAATGGCATGTTGTTGCGCCTACCCTAGTGTAGGAGTAGTGCATATTTGGGTGGTGTGTACGTGATCTTGATTTTAAAAGCATGACGAACCTCTCATAAGGGTCAACAAAGCTTGACTAAACTCAATGCAATGCAAGCAATATATAAGTGGACGTTTTCCTAATCTAAATATCATATATGGCTCTGGTAGGAATTCAAGCTTTGTCATACAAGAGCTCATCATGTAGGATTTTTATGTTTTTTAAAAGATAAATCTCCAGAACTTTAGTGTCACTTAGAACAAGATAAACAGTAGCTCAGACCTTCTAATATCATATCTGTCAATTACCTAGACTTAGATTAAGCATATGCTACACACGAGTTTCAAGTTCAGAGTAAATTCTTATATCAAAACAGTCGTATCCAAAACTTAGGAGAATTTAAGGCTGAAAACTATGTACTTGAAAGGAATTATGATAGAGCAACTATTCATCATTTCCATTGCAAGAGTTTATCCTCAGAGTTCATTTATTTATTTAGCTCTTAAAAGCATAAAACTAGACACACATTTTATATTTTGTTTTTTTAAGATCAGACCTTACTATTATATAGCTAAGATAAATTTTTTATTTTGTTTTTGTTTATTATGCATATTTTTATTTTAACTAACATGAAGCAAACTTAACAGTAAAACCAAAGGGAAAGAAATACTTATCTAGATACATGAGGGATGCTCCTCCCCTAAGCTAGATGTTGTCGTGGTCCTTCTTAGAGTGAGTCTACTAGCAGAAGTCTTTCTCATCCGTCCAGAAGTTGTGTTCCTCATGCAGCGGGTGTAGCGACAGTTCAAGAAAATATACTTTGGATGGATGGCTTTACTCTTGATCATCCTACAAAATACTCCAACAAGAACACCAAAACTCGTGGCACAGATTAGAATAAGAGGTTAGCGGTCAGCCATTCAGAGATTTGTCGTCCTTGGAGGTTTAGACAGATTTCCTAATTAGCAAAGTTCTAGCAGGATGTCTATTATTTTTGGATTGTCTTATTTATATAATGCAGACAGAAAATATGCATGCATGATATATATTTATATTTTTTATGCCACCACAGTGAATATTCCCGTGGGCTTTTACACACCAAGAAAATTTTTCACATGGGGCTTTGGCTTTATGATGCAATGGTGTAATGCAGAAAAATGAATATGTAAAGTGAAAAGTAATTCATGCAATGCAAGAAAGTAAATATGGATAACTACCGATGTTACCTCACGGCCAGGGTTTAGATTTTTAAGTCCTTCGGATAGGACTTGGCTGGAGAAAAGTTCTTCACTCTTCGGGTGCGTCATCCAGTCTCAACGATGGAGATCCAGATGGTTGCACCTCTTGTGACGGTGTCTCTGATGGTGATGTCACCTTCCCTTTCCATACCTGCTTGGTCTATGGACTTAACTTAGGTAGAGTAGGTTCATCTTTCATAGGTTCTTTAGGTTCCTCATCTTCCTCCCAACTTTTCTTTAGGGATTGATTCTTTTGGTTTCGGGATGATCGACGTCTCCTCCAAGAGCGGGACTTCTTTGGCTGCTCATAAGTGGTATAACTATTAAAATAACAGCGTACCTTTTCTCCAGAGAATTAGAAGTGGACTTGTCTAGATCCGACATAGATGATCACGTTGGTAGTGTTGAGGAATGTTCTTCCAAGGATGATGGGTGTATCGTCTTCTTCTTCTCCCATGTCTAGAACCATGAAGTCGGCAAGAGCATAGTGATCATGTATCCTTACCATAACATCTTTCACTATTCCCTCCAAGAATCTGATTGATTGGTCCACCATCTGCAATTGCATATATGTAGGGAACAAAGGTTCATCACCAAATAAGTATTCATACGTTAACTTCAACATTATATTGACACCCGACCCAATGTCGCAGAAGGTCTTATGGAAGATTCTTTGTCCAATGGTACACTCAATCGTGGGTACACCTAGATCATCCTTCTTAGCAAGGAATGGTGAAGCGAGGAGGTGGTCGTACTCTGATCGGAGTGTGTTGATCATGTTGACTGATTCTTCTTATGGCTACCTGGCTTTGTTCTTTCTCCTTCTCTTATTCTTCTTCTTGGTCACTGTTGTCTCTTCGGGCAGGTATGGTGTCTTCATGTCCAGGAGATTGCAAGATACGATTCTTCAAAGAAAACATTGCCTTTCTATCCTTGATTATGAAACAGATCTTGGCACTGTCAGTGTAGATGATGGCTTTTGCAGTGCTTAGGAAAGGTCGACCCAAAGTAATGGGTGCCCTTACATCTCTACCTATTTCTAAAACCACAAAGTCTATGGGAACATATGATTGTCCGACTCGAATAATAGCGTCTTCATGAACCCCCTTAGGGTAACAGAGTGACTGATCTGCAAGCTGCAAATGCATATTTGTGTAAAACAAAGTATCTCCATTAATTTAATCATAAATTATGTTAGGCATGATGTTGACACTTGCTCCAAAGTCACAGATAGCTTCTTAAAAAATGTGTGGTCCATTGGCGATGGGGATGATAGGTCTCTCTGGATTACTCTTCTTTTCTGGCAAGGCATAGTCTATCCACCTTCCTGTCGATGGTTGTATAAAGTAATATGCTGCATTGTGAATATCGACAAGATTTGCAGTTTCTAGATCTTCCCGTTGCCCCAGAATCTTACCTTTGTCAGATAGAGAAACAGCAGCAGCCAGCTGAGCTATTTGTGATTCTAGCATTTTATTAAATCTATGCTAGTTTTTAATGGCAGAAGCAAAGCTATCCATTCTATTATTTATGTTCTCTAGAATTTTATCATTGGTAGCTACCTTTCTAGATAATCCCTCCATAAGTTTGGATTGGCCAGCAATTAATTCTCTCAAGAGTGGTTGATTGAAATTATTAAAATTATTACCTTGATAGTTACCTTGGTAGTTCAACTTTTGTTGCTGATTCCATCCCTGATTCTGCTGAGGACGAAAGTAGTAGTTGTTGTTGTTGACAAAGTTCACATCCTCTTAGGTTTTAGGACAGCTATTTCCTGAATGCCTAATGTTTCCACACACTTCACATGTCATGCGAGAATCATGAATATGCATGACTTCTTGCTTCTCATTGGCTCGATCTTCAAGCTTCTTCATCAGTAGGTCCATCTTGGTAGATAGCATGTCTACCTCCTTGAGTTGATGCATACCTCAACCCCTCTTGCATGTTTGAACACATTCTTCATTCCAACCTTGATTAGAGGCCATCTTCTCCACAAGAGCTGTTGTAGCTGGTATGGTGAGTAACAAGAATGCACCTCCAGCAGCAGCATCCATAGTCTCACGGGTACTGTTGGTCAACCTATCACTACTACAGAAAAACACTTCCGTGGCGGACGTTTTTGGTTTACCATGGCGGGCAAAGCTGTCCGCCACCGCGAAGAGGTCATGGTAAATCATGGCCTTCCCACGGCAGACCACTTTGCCCGCCGCGGTTAATGATTTAATGCGGCGGACGCCTTAGATGTGCCCGCCGCGGTTAATAATTTCAAAAAACCAAAAAAAGAAAAGAAAACCCTAGACAGGCCCGCTGAGCCCATCCATGGGCCCGCCGAGCCCATCTAGGGCTGCAGCGCTGCCACCGTCACTGGATCTAGGCGTACCCGACCTCTTCCTCACCAGATCTGGCCACAGCCGACCTCCTCCATGTCGGATCGACATGCACCTCCACGCCACCGGATCTTCAGCCCTAGGAGAAAGAGAGAGAAGATGAAGAAGGAAGAGAGGAAAGAGTGAGGGCGATGGAGAGAGGGATTCGTACCTACAGCACGGGCATGCGCCGCTCACCACCATGGCCACCATCGTGCGTAGGGAGGAGGGGGCCGTCGCCGCCGTGGGGAGATCCACCACCGAGATCCACGCCGCCGCCGCCATGGGAAGAGGCGGTCTGCGCCAGGCACCGCCCGCAACTGAGCCGCCAGGATCTGCCGAAGGGAGGAGATGCCAGAGGGCCGCCGACGCCCGGGCTGCCGAGAGCGCCTCCATCCGCGCCTAAGGTAGGAGGGAGATTGGGCGCCGCCACCAAAGGTAGGAAGGAGGAGATGGGGTGTTGCCGCCAGAGGTAGGAGATGGCAACGGAGAGAGGCCGCCGGATCTGGTGAGGGAGAGGGAGAGAGGTGAGGGAGAGGGAGCGGCGTCGAGGGTGAGGGAGAGGGCGCACCGAGCGGCGGTGGACTGTGAGTGAAGGAAACCCTAGCGATGTATATATATACGAGGAGCGTGTACGGGCTGAGATGGGCCGGAGCTGGGCCTGTTTTTTAGGAGGCGGGCCTTTTCCGTGCCCGCCTTGGAAAATCGATTTTCCGATGCAGGCACCTTAAAATGTCCGCCACGGTTAACCATGGCGGGCATTTTATGGTGCCCGCCTCGAAAAATTGATTTTTCGAGGCGGGCAAAAGTGCCCGTCTCGACAAATAAGAAAAGGCCCGCCTCCGTTAATCGATCGATTTACCGTGACGAGCTAAAAATGGAGTCCGCCACGGAGGCCTCTGGCCATCGTCGCGGTTAATCAATCATGTAGTAGTGTATGGTAGAAAGTCTACATGAGTAGCCAATTCTCCATCCCATGATGAGGACATTTCGCAATGTAATCTTGAAAGCGTTCCCATGCCTCAGGGATAGATTCATCATGTTGTTGCTGAAAGCATAAAATTCTCCCACGCAGGCAGTGGAGCAGTTATCCCATGTAGTATTTCTATCTTTGTTGGCGTAGAACCATTGCTTTGCCCTTCCCAAGAGTGAAAATGGAAGTGGCGAAGTAATATGGCATCCTGGGTTACTCCTTTGATGGTGAAAGTGCTACAAATCTCCAGGAAGTGTTGGAGATGTGCACTCGCATCTTCATGTGCCTTTCCACAAAACTGGTTTGCTTGCACCATGTTGATGAGAGCTGGCTTGAGCTCGAATCCATTGTCTCTGACATTAACTGTCGGTCCAGTACGGATGTTGGCCGTAGTTGGAGCAGAGAAATCACAGAGGGTCCTGTTAGCTATGGCTTCAAATTCTAGTGTTAAGCTTTGCCTTATATGGTTGTCTTCCAACTTTAAAGCTAGAACTTTCTTGAGTTTAGCTCTACTCCTTCTGATTAATGCTTCTGGATCTTCAACGTAGTTTGTCGGAAGGTCAAAACTGATCATACATTACCCTGCATAAGATACACAAATAGACAAAACAAGGGTAATCCTGCTTGAGTAGGGGTAAATGGTTTATCTCGATCACATCAATAAGTATAAGTTTATCAATACTTACTTTGCCTAGCTACCTTCCCTGGCAACGGCGCCAAAAATGCTTGTTGACATTTCTTAGCATCGCTACTAAGAATAGAGTTTTAAATCTAGTCCCTAGGAAGAGCGCCAGAAATGATTGTTGGTATTTATTAACATGTCACTTATTTTTAAATAGTCACCTATTATAAACCTATATCTCCTAATTTTATTAGGTTGTCATCCCTAGTAATGATATCAGAGATACTTGTTGGTACTACATAGCATTACTACTAGAATAATACTAAGCAGATCTTTATTAATTATGTGACTAGGAAGAATAAATAAATATATGAATGAAAAGGATCTACAAGCACACAGATAATATACCATTGTAGCATTTTACCCGAGAGTATTCTAGGTATCGTTATTTATATTTTTACCATAGGGAAGGTCTAGCATGGACATATATTGATAACTTATACTATTGAAGGAGAACTAAATCATAACCAATATTCTACTCATAACAGGGGTAAGTCATAGGATAATATATATATGATAAGTATTGATCAATGATAACACTCAGAGTACTCCTTTCTATGGTATTAGCATGGTCAGGTAGAATATTAGAGAAATAGTTCCTAAGTCATTCTTAATTACAAGTCAAAGCATACATTGATTAGTGCAATTATACCTAGTAATCATTGCTAAGATCATCGTCATATCTACACATAAGGGGTATTACTAAGGAAGATTAAGAACAGAGCTTGCTCTTCCTTCGTAACCGAACCCTACGTGCGCCTACAGGGGCCGAGCGACTTACAGGTGGGGCTGGCTAGCCCCACCTAGCGGCGTCTCACCCTTCGCTTCGGTGTGGAGTCCTGCCGAGTCTTCTGATGTCCGTTTCGCTGTGGATAAGCGCAATTAAATCTGACATGTAGGTCCACCTTGATGGTTTTTTAGATAAACCCTGCAGAAAATATAGATTTGTGGAAACTCATGGAATTTGTTAGTTTAAACCTCTAAACCTTCATTGGTGATTATATTTATGCCCTTATACATGTTATATTGACGGTTTATAATGGTTGTTAACTACCGTCAACAATTACTCCTATACTTTGGGTGTCTTGTTGGATTTCTAGGATCATCATGAGTTTTAGGAGAAAGAGCATAAGAAGAATCATTGGGGTCAAGGATGTGTTTGAATGAGACATCTAATGTGGGCATATAAGGGAAGAAGATAGGAATTGCTTTTAAATGACTTGGCTCTCCTTTTATGGTTTCACTAGACATGCCATCTTTGAATTCTTCCCAAAGTCCTACATGGGAATAAGGACACTTTCTAAGAGATCTCTTCTTGAGAGGAATTGAATTATATTCGCTCGAAGGTCTCTTGTGGAATTAGGAGTTTAAGCTTTTCCCAAAATCATCAAAAAGATCATCCTCACAAGAAATTTCAAAAGGTTGAATTTTTTCTTCCTTTGGAGGATTTGGATTTGGGGTATAGATGGTTCAGGATTGATAGCTAAACCTTGGGATTGAAGTGGTTGTGATTTGGCTATCAAAACTTCCTCTTCTTGTTTGGGAGATGATTCCTTGTCTTCCTTGAGGAGTTTATTATGATTGCTAGTGCAAATAGTTTTTCCATTAATCTTATTAAGCATAGACCTTGCTTCACTAGCAGACAGATGAAGAAAAGCTCCTCTAGAGGTTGCATCAAGGGATTCCATGGAATCCTTGCTAAGACCCATGTAAAAATGTTAAAGGAGCATTGGGTCTGGGATAGCAAGGTTCGGGCCAGTGATGATGAGGTCATTAAAATGATCCCACGATGTGCCAATAGATTCTTCTTCTTGTTGTCTAAAATTGAGAACCTGTTTTTGAAGGCTAACCACTTTAGAGATGGGAAAGAAATGTAAACAAAATTTAGAGCATAGCATTTTCCAATCTCCTTGCATACTTCCTATGGTTTGATTGTACCATTGTTTAGCTCTTCCTATCAAAGAGAACGGAATCAACTTCAATCTTAAGGTTTCGTCAGACATGCCAGTGATACGCAAGCATGCACAGGTCTATTCAAACTCTTGTAGGTGTGAGTATGGGTTTCCATTGCCTTCTCCTGAGAAGGATTGATCCTGAATCAGTTTTATAAAACATGGGCACAGCTCATAACCAGGTGTAAGGATAGGCTCTACAGATTTTGGTGGCTCTAGGCGCGCACTCGTAGGTGCAGCGTATAGGTAGATAAGAGTGTAATCCATGATAAAAAGGAAAAGAATAAATGAAAGAATATAAAAGATAAGAGATTAAGCTAAGCTCATAGTTAATTTAGCAACTGTTTCCCTGGCAATGGCGCTAGAAAGCTTGTTGTTATATTTAATGCACATAGATAAATTTGCAAGCGCACGGATACTGCTGTAGCTTTCACCCAGAAGTATTCCAAGTATCATATCCATAGGGAAATGTGTGAGACTAACTACAGTCTAACTCAACTGGGGGTAGCAACAAGGTTAAGATAAATAGGAGCGTAGAGCGGAAAACTAAGGTTCCCAAGTTCTAACTTGGGTAAGCTATGATAAGGATCGATGATCTTTAGTTCATCATGTCTTCAAACTTGAAACTCTCGAGATTGATGATGGTAGTGATCTACCCCACTTTAACAAAGTGTTTGCTTACCTTCAAAATCATGTATAAGAACTTCGTCCGGTCGGAAAACGGTCAACACACAGCATCACTTGAGATTCCAAGAAACAGGAAGAGAAACAAAACAAGGATTGGAAAGGACATATTAAAGTGATGAAAACAAGCAAACCAGCTTTACTACCAACTCATAATCCATATTTAGAACTTACGAACATTAAGATTCGATGGAACAAGAAACTCATTTTACAACATGGGTTACAATCGTCTCAAAAGCAAAATATAATAAGCTAGAAGGCATAGCTGACTTCACATGTTACCCCGAGTATTACAGACCTTTTTGACTGACTAAAATCTATTTGGGGCCTCCAATCTAATTCTATTTCACATCTAATGTTGAGGGAACTCTGCCTCTAATTAAGGCCCTCATTTCTTTCAAACTGCATCATCACCTGTTCAGTCATTCCATTCTACCTCTTATTCCTTTGGGTGAGATTGAGTGCCTTCATACTCAATCTTGTCTCTTGATGGGGCTATTAGAGATACCAAGTGTTGGGCCTAGTTAATCACTCCATGACAAGCGGATAACCATCCCATTGCAAGGACAACGCCAATCTCCAATGACTCCAAAACTATAAGATTTGCCACAAACTTGGCACCCCTTATGTCTAGATTAACTTTTGGGCATTGCGGGTTGCTCTTATCTTCCCTCTTGGTGATTTAACTAGCATGAGTTTCCTCATTGGAAGAATAAGCATCTTATGATCAGTAATACATTTGCTCGAGATGAAAGAATGTGAGGAGCTAGGGTCAAACAAAACTGTGGCAGGGGTTAAGTTGACTAGAATCGATCCAAACAACACATTTTGTGCTTCGCTAGTAGTACTCAAATCCACATAGTTCAATCTGCCATTAACATCACTTTGCTTTACTTTATTTCCTGATGCCTAGTTGCCTTTGCCTTGAGCTTCACGAATTGTTGCTAGTGATTGCCCTATAACATCCTGATTTAGACTTCTCCCATCGAGTAACTGTGGATTCTTCATAGAGGTGTTGTTTTGTGCATCACTAACACTCTCTTTTTGGACCAAACCTTGCTTCTGATTTTTTTCTCCATACACATATGGGTACTTCTTTGGACAGTGCCTCATGAAATGTCCCTCTTCGTAACAATGGTCACAAGCATTGCTAATAGTTTTCCCATATGTGCTATCCTGATGTTGAGTTCCTTGAGTTGATATGCCATGAGTAGCTAGGGTGCTACTGACTTCTTGATTCTGAGGGTTCACCTTCACTAGAGTTCCATCACCAGTTTGCTTCTTAGCTTGCTTGCTCCTCTGGGGCTGAAATTCTTTACATGTGATGGTCCATCCATCTAGACATATCTCTGGCATAGCAGGTGTGGCTTGAGGGGTATCTGACTCCTCGAGATGCAAATGTGTCTGATGAGAGTTTGGAACTAGAGATGACTATGATGTAGAACTCAGATTTGGCTCGATGCTTAATCATGGCTCTAGTGAGATTGCCTTCCTTTTCTTGTACCCTTCAGTCTGGTGATCCTGGGGTGCCTCAGATTTTCCTTCAGCTAACTTGCTCTGAAGACAAGGTAAACCATAATGCCTACAACAACGACATGGTTCTTGAATCCCATGTGCCTCATTGATATCACCCTCTCTAGATTCCATGTTCTTCTAGGCTTCTGCTACTTGTCTCTTCATTGATCCTTCCTGAGTTTCAGTCGTGGTCTTCTCTGAATGAAGCTGAGAATCTTTCTATCGTTCAACTCTAGTTAGCACATGTTCTTGCATAGACAAGGGCTTCTCCTTCTTCATTGGGGACAAGCATGGCATAGCTGGGTCCTTCTAACACTTGATACGAGCTCCTTCATAATGTCACCCTAGAGAAGTAAAACTTGTACCGATAGTATGTTCTGGAGTCTGGCCATCTGATTAGATACCATTTCTAGTATCTAAGCTTGCTAGGCTATCATATGCCCATTGCTCAATAAAGTTGCAGAAGTCATTTGATGACTCTAATCACAGGTATTCTTTCCTTTGACATCATCTCTTGGGTTCACCATCTGATGTTAGGAAAAGGTAGAATGAGCAAGACTATAAAGACATAAAGCAGGGTATGGTGTAAGAGAAAAGATGACAATGATTAGGATTGATACTAAGATAGGTAGGATAAGAGAGGACACTACCCCACTTAACACAGATGAAGCTAATCCTCAAGACAATACCTTTCGGGCCTCCTTCGGAACACAAGGACATAGACTACACACATGCAACACAACAAGCAAGACAAGCACACAACACACCAACCACACTACACATGCTTCTTCAACAATGGTGGTCATCCTAAGGGCATATTATGGATAATGAAAGGCCATCAAAATTTTGGACAAGATGGGATCAGAAAATTTAGTAAAACAACACAGACCAAAAGCCAAGGGAAATAAGCAGGAAATAGCTCAAAGGAAGCTATCAAGGATGGGATACAACATGACAATGATGAGGAAATAATCAAAGTCAAAGAGTCAAGGGATGAGAAAATAGTTTTATAGTAAAATATGTTTTAGAGATCGACCAGTGCTATCTAGGCATACGTCCTACACTCAACACCGCTCTGATACCATTCTGTCACGCCCGGTTTTCAAAAGAAGACTAACACTCGTCATATGTGTGCCTAGAAAGTCCACACATACAACATCAAAAAAATAGTGTTACAAAGCGGAATAACATAATTATATAAACACTTACAACTATCAGAGTACGTAGAATGGGTGCTAAACATCTTCTTGGGCTCCAATCTTCTCAGGGACGGCTGACTGGCGGCTCAGTACGCCAAGCACTTCTGACAGACCTTGGAAAACTCCTCTGCATCTTTATCCTTCTTCTGAGCAACACCTTGCTGCACACTAGGGGTGGGGGGGATAGCAAGGGTGAGTCCATATCGAACTCAACAAGTATAAACGGAAAGTATATGACTTGCAAGGCTTAATCAAAAGGAAGGCTGATACCGTTTGACTGCAGATTATCATTTTAGTTGGTAACTTTTATTAAAACACCATGTTACTAATGTGAGTAAAATATCCCAACCCTTAATTAAAAGGAGTAAAATTAACAATATTATTAATCATCATCATTATTATAATTATTACCGAGGTAGCAACCTCAAATAGTAACTCAGGGTAGCAACCCCAATAAGAACACATGATAGCAATCCCGCCAAAGCACGAGGTAGCCACCTCAATCCATAAATCGCCTCCACTATCCAAGTGAGTCAAGTTCTAATCATGTGAGAGTCTGGGCCGCTCGTGTCCGTGAGCACGACTAATATATTAGTTTTAACTCTGCAGAGGTGTACACTTTCACTTCAAATCATGATTCCCATTCGCCTGGGGCTGTCCATTCCCCAAAACACTTCCAATGTGAGCAGGTAGGGTTTCACTATGAGACTGTTCACAGGTTCTAGCTAATAGAGTGCAACCTGCTAGGAAGAGCTTAGGCGTATGGCAACCGTCCCTGTAGCCACGAGACCCGAATTATCATACTTCAAAACCTAAACCCCCATGTAGCGCTTACCCGGTAAGTCACACCTACCAGTAGAGGTCCTGATACTACGTCAAGCTAGAGCCATATAGCTTGAAGCTGTACGGTAAGTCCCAGGTGGCCGCTCCACGAATAGGTCCTTAGGGAGGGCGGACACGGATACCCCTAGAAACTGGGCCAAGCTCCAATACTTGTTTCCCCTTTCATCACCTCAACCACAATGCTATAAGCATAATCACTTCTCCATCGTCATAGTAGCTATTAATCATCTTTAAGGTAGTCATTATCCATCATTATTAACATGTAATAATTGTGGGTGGAGCAGCTAAGCATAACTACACTACCCAAATATTGAACTCTAGGTAATACAAGGAAGGTATTAAGAAGACTAGTCATGTCCTAAGGGTTTGCATAACTTAGACACATGCAATGAAAAGTAAATGTAATTAAAGTTCATAGGTACAATATGATCAAAGGGAGCCTGCACTTGCCTTTTTTCCCCTAAAGTTAAGCTGCTTAGAAGTCTTTGGCCTCTATCTTCTAGTCTATAGCTTCTGCTTTACTGCTCGTCCTCAGCTCCTGGTCTTCAGCGCTAATGAACCACGCTTCCTCTACTTGCAGCAACCAAGCAACACAAATAGACAAGACACAACTAAGAACATATCACTCACAAGAAACGCTTGAAGGGAGCGCACTAAATGACACGGCTCGGTGCTATGGTCGCGAGAGCGTAAGAACGACTAAGAACGGAGCTATCGTTAAGAGGACACGTCTATCGAGGTCTGCACATAACGGAGAGGACAGACTATACGCTTGATTCATTTTAGTTAATAAAATAAAGTGATGGATTTTTTAGAGAAGTATCCTAAAGTGGAATTAACCAAATTATATGGAATTATAAAATCCAGAGTTAAACCCTAGTCATATTTTATTTATAAATATTTCATAGTATTTAGATCATTTAAATATTTATAATTTTAGAAACCATAAAGTAGGTGAGGGCAACTAATCGAATATTATATATTTCAAGGTTGATCTAATCAAGTCATAATTAAAAAGGCATTAATGTTGGTATTAATCATGTTAACATTAATTTATGAAAAACTTATGTATAAGCCTAAGTTGCTTTTATATATTAAAAAGCATTAGATAAACATTAATCGTACTATTATGATTTAATTTATAAACACATGGCATGGTTAAAAGCATTGTTAACGCGAAGCTTACGTCATTACAAAACTAACGCAACAAGAACGGGTTTAAACCGAGCTATGACGCGCAAGTTATAACTAAATGGGCTTCTAGGGACCTATCTGCGAAGAAACACTAAATCTAGGGTCTAACAGATGAAACCGAGGACCTAAACATGAATAAACCTAACTCCAGAGGGCTAACTCACAAAAGCGACAGGGCTTGGACGACGGATTCTATTAACCGAAAACTCAGAGGCTAAAACATAAAAGAAAGGGACCTTATTCTAATTAATTTGATCTAGCGCGGACCGCGTGTTGATAAACGCAAAGTACAGGGGGTTATATGAAAAAAGCTGAGGCTGACAAGGTGTTGACCGCGTTGATGCGGTCTTTGCTCATGCGGCGGTTACCTGGCGTCTAGGTGGCTGCTGACGTGTCTGCTGAGTCAGCTGCTGACCTAGGGTTGACCAGGCGCTAGATGGAATCTAGGCCACCCGTTTTGGATCGGACGGCCCGGCCGCGGTCGCGTCGGTTTGACCATGGCTGGCAATGGTCAGCGTGTCTGGCGCGGCGATGCGCCATGGACGCCAGACGGGGATCGACGGGGCAAGTAGATGGCATGGGGAAGATGGAGCGCGACGTCTCGAACTCGGTAGGCGGGTTCTCGGCGGCGGTAGCTACGGCGAGGCGGGTCGGCACGGCGGCGGCGAGCACATCAGGGTGGAAGTGTGGGGCACTAGAACCTGCGCGGGGCGGCAAAGTCGATGGGGTACCTCCCTGCGGTGGGGACTGGTCGGAGACGGCAGTAGACGCGGCGCGGCAGACTGGGCACGACGGCGATACTTCGGCGAGCACATGAGCACAGCAGAGAGAGAGAGGGAGGGAGATATCGATATTGGCGGGTTCGTTAGGTCACTGCGAAGCTCGTGAACCTTCTATAGTCAACTGAGGCGCGGCCGTGGCGTAGATCGACGGTGGCGGTGCCGAGCTCAGGGGTGCAGCTATGGCGGCGGCGCGCTAGGGCTAGCGGTGGCGGCAGCGGCTGCCCTAGGGTTCCAAGAGGGGCGCAGCGCACTTGAGACCTTCCTTAAATAGGCAGTGGGGATCCTAGTGAAGCGCACAAGGGTGAATCGACGGCGACGATGGCGTCCGCGCGATGCGGAGGAGCGGGGAAGAAGGGTTGCTCCCGCTGACGCGTGGGGCCGGGCTGGCAGCTTCTCAGGCTAGCAGGTGGGGTCCGGCTAGCAGCGGCTACAGGCGGGAGCAGGCTACGCCGCTGGGCCACGGCTGCTGGTGGGCCGACTGTTGGGCGCGCGGGTGGAGGCGGGGAGCTGGTTGCGAATTAGGCCGAGGCCTAAGAGCCAGGCACGGGAGTGGCCAAGGCAGGCAGGGGTGCTGGCTGGTGCCGCTGCTGCTCGTGGCTAGGCCGTGGCAGTGGGCCAAGCTGGGCCACAAGCAGAGGCAGGCCAGAATTAAGAGAAAGAAGAAAAAGAACAAGAAAAAACTTTTCCTAATTTTAAAAGGGATTTTTGAGAAGGGTTCATGCTCAAATTTGATTCATATTTTGGGATTATTTTTAGATCATGCTTTTAGACTATTTTGAAAACCAAAACTCCTTTTCTATTAAACACATTTTTAAAAGTTTTTCAAACTCAAATTAGAACTTGTTTTGGAAATGCTCCTTTTTAAGCTTTATTTTCCAAAAACAAAAGGGACCTAATCGTGGTTTGCTCGAATTTTATAAATTCATTTTTCTTCACGCATCAAAGACAAAGCAAAGGCACACAAGCAAGCAAACCAATCACCCCTTTTCTTTTACCTCGTAAAAGTTTTAAAAATCCACATTTTCCTCATTTTGCAATGACAACAACTAATAAAATCTAGGAATATTTTAGAAAAAAAATTTAAATCCTTTATTTTATTTAGCATTTTCTAATAACAATCCAAAATAGGAATTTTGGAGTGTTATATATAGTCATACTTATGAACTAGAGTATAATTATTGTGTTATAATCTTGATATATGAACTAGTCTATAGTTTACGTGTCATGAAAGTAGCATACTTAACTTTATGCTTACACACTCATATAACTTATATAATTGGAATTAGAGCAAAGTTGAGGTGGCAGTTCATCGCGCCGTTAGGTGTGCCCAAGTTCTTTACCTGTCGATCCATAGGGTCGGATACCTAGAGGGATTTGGATAGTTTCTGTATACGCAAGTGTGGTGCTTGGGTATGGAGAGACAGGTGAATGCATTGTCCCTTTCCACGGTTGAGGGGTAGGCGGCAGGTGGTGACCGCCCTATCCATCCCTTGTAACCCCCCACGTTCGACTGGGTGTAGGAGTCTAAATTATCACATGAGGTTACTGGCAGACCAGTACTCAGTGGCCTCCCGACCTGCTTCACACTTAGCCCTAAGACTAATTATGTAACTTGTATGAGCATTAACTAATCTATGTATGACTATACTAGACCAATACCTGCTCGACTTAGGATTATTCTTTTATTCTTTCTTTTCTATTTTATCCTTTAAGGAATGCCAAGTGTGTGTCCACTATCTTGAAATCACCGTTCTTACCCCTGCTATAAATATTGGTGTACTTGCAAGCATTATTATTCAAATTCATATCCATACTTGACTCTTAATCAAATGCCTTCCTTTGGGAAAATATAAATAATGATACCTTGAATATTTTTGGGTGAAATGCTACAATGATAGCTCCATGCGCTTACAGATAAATATCTAAAATTGTTAAGGAACTATCAAGGATATTACTTAGTGGCATTGCTAATCATTAGTGATGACTACCAACAAGCATTTCTGGCGCCGTTGCTAGGGATGGATTCTAACTCCATACTTGGTTATTGCATTTAGAAATGCCAATAAGCATTTCTGGTGCTATTGCCGGGGAAGGCATATTGAATAAAGAATATAGTAGGACATATTCATGATAATATGCATGTAAGGTAGCCATTGTTTATGTAGGTTAACTTTGCTTGTTTTCTCCTATTATGGATGAAAACAGGATAGTGTTTGACCGGTTATAAACTGCCAGAAAACTATATCGAAAATCCAGAGGCAATCCTAAGGAAGAAATGGTCCCGTACCACTTCTTCTGCCACTCCACCGACAGTCGAACTAGTCACTCCCGCACCATCCACTACTCCAATCATGGCCAAGACCCTCCACAACTACTCCACCCCGCTATTGCCAACGTGCTCGTTGGGCTGGCTGTCAACATCGGTGATGGGAACTTTGAGCTCTGTACCGGCCTCATCACCACGATGCAGGCAAATCAATTCCATGGTTTGCCAAGCGAGGACGAGAACGCGCATCTCTAACACTTCCTCGAGTTGTGCGACACGATTGTCATCAAGGCGTCGCACCTGAGAGCATCAGGCTCCACTTGTTTCCCTTCTCCCTCTCAGGGAAGGTGAAGCAGTGGTTTTACAAGGAAAAGGAAGCTGTCAAGACGTGGGACAAATGTTCCACAACGTTCCTTGCCAAGTTCTTCCCCATGGGCAAAACCAATGCCCTAAGGGGACAAATTTCCAACTTCTAGCAAAGCTACATGGAAACCATTCCTGAGGCGTGGGAGAGGCTGCAGGACTACATCCAAGCATGCTTGCACCATGGGATTGAAAACTGGTTAGTGCTCCAAAATTTTTATGATGGATTAATACCTATGTCTAGGGGCCACCTCGACACTACTACTAGAGGCGCCTTCTTTTCCCTCACCATTGATGGAGCCACGGCTCTCATCAATAAAATGGTGTCAAATCAAAGCTAGGGGGAGGAAAGGAAAACACAAAAAGGAATGCATACCGTGAAGGAGACGGATATGCTTTCCGCAAAAATAGATTTATTGATGAAAAGACTGGATGAACGGGCCCAAGAGAAAGATGCCATGATGGGCACCGTCCAAGCCATGGACTCACACATAACGTGTGAAGTCTGTGGAAACATTAGCCATTCGGGGAATGATTGCCCCAAAACCCGTGAAGAAGCTGCCTTCATCAACAACAGGTTTCGCCAACCAGGTAATAACGGGTGGAACAACCAGTCCTGCCCGGAAGGTAATTTGAACTACAATTCCAATTACAATTCGAATCAACCATCTTTGAAAGACTTGGTACTAGGCCAAGCAAAAATAAATGAGAGTTTGACTAAAAAGCTTACAACCATTGATAAAATTCTCAAAAATATAAATTCTCAAATATAAGGCTTAACTTCTACTACTAAGAATCAAATGAGCTTTGATAAAATGATAGAAACACAACTAGCTCAAATAGCTGCCACAATTCATATTAACAGTAATGGAAAAATTCCCGCTCAACCTGAGAATTCTCGTGAAAATGTAAAAGCAGTGACCACGAGGGGTGGTAAGACCACTCGTGATCCACCAAACCCTAACCAGTCTATAGGAAAGGCAAAAGAACGCCAAGAGGCTGAACCTTTGACAAAAGAAAAAGAACAAGAAGAGGAGACGACACCAAAGGACTGTGTCGACACCAGCTAACTGGTGTTTCCCACAAGGAACCGCAAGCAAGCCGTGGACGAGCAATTCGCTCATTTTGTTGAGGTGGTCGCGAAGATACATGTAAGCGTCCCCCTAATGGACGTCTTGCATGTACCTTCCTATGCCAAGTACATCAAGGACATGATCAACAACAAGCGACCACTACCATCCATAGAGGTCATCAAGCTGACAGAAGAGTGTAGCTCTGCTGTACTCGACTTTCTTGAAAAGAAAAATGATCCTGGGTGCCCCACAATCTCATATTCCATCAGGATCCAGTACTTCGACCAAGCCTTGTGCGACCTTGGGGCTAGCATAAGCATTATGACTAAGGCCATCTTTGACAAGTTGAACCTCACGCAATTGATGCCAACACCAATGATGCTTCAGCTAGTCGACTCGACGGTCCACTACCCGGCAGGGATAGCCGAAGATATTCTAGTGAAAATCTAGGATTGCTACATCCCTATCGACTTTGTGGTGCTCGACATGGAGGTCGCTAAAGAATTGACTCTCATCCTTGGGTGACTATTCTTGAGCATTGTAGGAGCCCAAATTGATATTGGAGCCGGAGAAATCCGCTTCAATATCCATAGAAATGAAGAAAAAAATTGCCTTCAGGCCCAGGAAGGAGCAATGCTCCATGATTTGTATCAAGTATGGGCCGAACCCACAAGGCCTAAGGGTGGTCCATATCCAACCTCAAATGGTGGACATGCCTATGAAAAAGAACAAAGAAATAAAAAAGAAGCTAGAGCAGAAAAAAGTTAAACAATTGACAAAAGAAAAGATTCCAAAAGTTGTTCCCACACCACCAAAGAAGAACAAGCAGGTGTGGAAACCAAAAGAAAAAGCTCTGAAGTCCACCACCACACCACCAAGAACAAACAAGATGGTATGGAGGCCGAAGAAAGAGCAGCCCTCTGCATCCACTTCTCCGGGATGCAGATCAAGGCTATTACTTAGTGGCATTGCTAATCATTAGTGATGACGCTAAGAAATACCAACAAGCATTTCTGGCGCCATTGTCGAGGATGGATTCTTACTCCATACTTGGTGATTGCATTTAGAAATGTCAATAGCGTTGCGCTGGCTGGCAGTAATGCCTTCCCAAGTTTCGAGAACCATTTGGGTGAAAGTTTTTCACCCGTTTGAATGCACTGTTTATGTGTCATTGAATCCTGTATAAAATAAGGATAGTGGTGCCTGAGAACTCAAACCTTTTTGTTTCCCATTATCGGTGTTTTGTAAACCAGGCTAGTAAACTTATATGATTGCCGTGCTGCTCTAGAAAGACGATGGTAGGATCCAAAAGACACGAGGATTTATACTGGTTTAGGCCGGAGCCCTACGTCCAGTCTTAGATATGATCGAGTGCGTGTTCCTCGCTTGAATGTTCTAAAGTTGTTACAATGGGAGGTGTAAGAATGGTGAAAGAGGTAGGTGATCTAGAGCTAGGAGATAGGCTGCCCAAAGGGAAGCTCCAGGAGCCCTTCTACGGTGTAAGAATGAGTGAATGAAAGTTGGGATCGAATGGTTTCAGATGCCCAAGATGGGTGCCTTGGCTGCCCTTATATAGAGTTCGGGGCTAGGGCATATACATAGAAGGAGGCTCTCCCGAATGAAGGGTCGTGGTCCTAAGGGAGGCACTAGCTAACTTGGCTTGCAAGCTACACCATCTTGTGGAGCACGTCTGGGCATGGTTGTCGTCATGGTCTTGTTGCCACATCACGGCATGGTGCGACGTGGTGCTACTGTGCTAGCCGTGGTGGCACTATAGGCGTGGTGGTGGTTTGTCTACTATCCTGTGTGACATGGTCTCCACCGTGGTCTTCGTCATCGCCTCCTGTTTCTCCAGGGCATCATACTAGAGTTGGTAGCCGTCTCTAGGTCGCCGATCACCCGGTTAGCTTGTGGAGCTAAGAGCCACAATCCTGAGCATTGGGGTCATGGCTTCCTCTAGTTTGGGTGGCCTCTAAGTCAAGGCCTTTGTCATATAGTCTATCCCATGGTGGGTAGAATCATACATGCAACCTGTTGGACCATATTTGGATAGTGGATCACCGTACTGGCTGTCACCACCGTGCAGTGTTGTCTTGTCTGCACAGCGTGGCGCAGGGATGGCTGATCGGACCGAGGTGACCGCTATCCCCTTAGTCCATGCAGAGTCAGAGTAGCGTGCTTACCTTTGCTAGAGTGGGCATGTTTGGCTGGGATTGACCTCTCCACATTCCTCCTAGGGGTCGTGATGGTGAAGAGGTCATGAGTCTTTTGTTCGTCATGCGGCTGAGACAGAAGAAAGGGGTCATGGCTGACCTAGGCCTTCACGGGTGGCCTGGTTTGCTTGGCTTAGTTGGGCCTTGGTCATTCGGGCCTTTGCTAGCTGATATATTGTGGGTCGCGTGGCCCGCCAACTAATCGGGCCTTGAGACACCCTAGGGTTATAACCCCGACACCCATGCCTTTACTTTATGGAACCCTCTCGATGATTGGGTCTATCTTTAACTCCTCCCACACTACCATCTATAGGGTGCTTATTTAAGCAGGAGGTAGGGAGGCCAGTGAGTTTCACCCCCTCCTTTCTTCCCCAAATCCCTTAGTCTCAGACTTAGTGAGAGAACGGCGACTTTGCTTGTGCGCCATGGTACACAGCGCTTCTTGGCAGTCGCACCATCGCTGGGAGAAGGCTTTTAAGATCAGATTCCACATCAGCCTGGCGGTGGCCAGGCTCGCTAATGGTCAGTGCACGGGGGCTCTCTAGGTCAGAATATCTATAGGAAATCCTAGAGGAAAAAGGGTGGCTTGCTGTTGCCATGAAACCCTTTGTCCCACAGATCTTGACCTGGGAGCTCTCGTGTATCGATTCGGAGTCTTGGAGCCACCAACTCGTCACCGTTCGCTCCTCCCCGACATCGAAGAAGGTGGTGTGGGTTGACCTCCTCGCAGAGCTCCTCCTCTTGGATGTTAGAGGAAGCTCCGTGAGGTAGCACTCCCCGAGGCATCTTCCGTGCGTCGTCCCTGCTCGTGAAGATTCAAAAGCGAGGTGAAGGTCATCGTGCGCCTTCTTCTAACTTCTACGCTTCATGAGATATCCATCGCTTGAGTGCAAAGTCGATCCTGCACTCACAAGGCTATTATAATTGTAGCAGTTTCTAATAGATTTTGGTTATTATACACCTAGCAATGTAAAATGTGGCAGAGTTTAATCAAAAAACAATGACTTTTATTGATTTTGAACACTGCTACCTATGTCCTGATTGTATCGGGTGATTTGGTGATTTTTGTTAAGTCAAAACGTCCTTGTATTTTTTTGCCCCCCCTTCCCGACCCAATGGGTAGTCAGTATAACTATGGGTTATGTAGGTGATTCATGGCTCCTAAAGCTAGCGATCCTGAATGCTCAAGGATCGCTTGGGCGAATAGCGAACACATAAACCTTTAGGGCTATAGCATATGCTATTCTTTCGAGTTAATACCATGTAGAACAGGTGAACGTCTGCAATCACTGAAAGGAAGCGGCAGGACAAAGCCTGACCAGTAGGGGCACATCATAAAACTTGTCAGTGTTTCATAAACCAGAGTAGTAAACTTATACGATTATCGTGCTGCTCTTGGAAGACGATGGTAGCATCCAATAGACACAAGGATTTATACTGGTTTAGGCCGGAGCCCTACGTCTAGTCTTAGAGATAATCGAGTGCGTGTTCCTCGCTTGAATGCTCTAAAGTTGAGAGAAAGAATAGAACTTAGATTGATATGGCAAGATCAATGTTGAGTGAGTACAATGTGAGTCATTCATTTTGGGCTGAAGCAATCAACATGGGTTGCTACTATAGCAACCGACTCTATTGTCACCCCATGATGGAGAAGACACCTTATGAGCTTTTGAATGGAAGAAAGCCCAATATTGCATACTTTTGTATTTTTTGTTGCAAATGCTACATATTGAAGAAAGGCATAAGATTGAGCAAGTTTTAGAAGAAATGTGATGAAGGTTTCTTGCTTGGTTACTCAACTACTAGCAAGGCTTATAGAGTTTGGGATTTGGCTAGTGGTACTCTTGAGGAGGTTCATGATGTGGAATTTGATGAAACCAATGGTTTCCAGGAAGAAGATGAGAATCTAGATGATGTGAGAGGCACTCAATTGGTCAATGCAATGAAGAATATGGATATTGTTGATATAAGGCCTAGAGAGGTGATTGAAGTTGAAGATGTCAAAGATCAAGTGCTCTCTAACTCAAATGTGCAAGTTGATACAAGTCAAGCTAGTTCATCATCTGAAGTACAAAATCAACAAGTGGCCAGTTCATCATCTCAACCAAGTGATCAATCAAATGCAAGCAATCAAGTACAAGTGCTCCAACCAACCAATGTTACAAGAGATCATCCATTGGTGATATCTCAAGAGGTGTACAAACAAGATCAAGATTGGCATTATTTTATGAACACTTCTCATTTGTGTCTTTCATTGAACCTAAGAAGATAGATGAAGCTTTGTTCGATGTTGATTGGGTGAATGATATGCATGAAGAGCTAAACAACTTCACAATAAATCAAGTATGGGAGTTAGTTGAGAGGCCTAAGAATCATAATGTGATAGGAACCAAATGGGTCTTTCATAACAAGCAAGATCAAGATGGGATAGTTATAAGGAACAAAGCAAGATTAGTGGCTTAAGGTTACACACAAGTTGAAGGTCTTGATTTTGGAGAGACATATGCCCCGGTTGCAAGATTAGAAGCAATTAGGATCTTGTTAGCCTATGCTTGTGCCCACAACATTAAGTTGTACCAAATAGATGTGAAGAGTGCATTTCTCAATGGGTACATCAATGAGCTTGTGTATGTTGAGCAACCTCCGGGTTTTGAAGATGAGAAGAAGCCCAACCATGTTTACAAGCTAAGAGAGGCATTGTATGGTTTGAAGCAAGCACCTAGAGCATGGTATGAGAGATTGAGAGATTTCTTGCTCTCTAAAGGGTTCAAGATGGGTAAGGTTGACACCACTCTCTTCACCAAGAAGCTAGGCAATGACTTTTTTGTGTTGCAAATCTATGTTGATGATATCATATTTGGATCAACCAATCAACATTTTTGTGAGGACTTTGGAAAGATGATGGCAAGTGAGTTTGAGATGTCCATGATTGGAGAGCTTAGTTACTTCCTTAGTCTTCAAATCAAGCAAATGAAGAATGACACATTTGTGAGTCAAGGCAAGTACATCAAAGACATGCTCAAGAAGTTTGGCATGGATGAAATAAAAGCTATTAGTACACCAATGGGGACAAATGGAAGCTTGGATAGTGATGCTAGTGGCAACATGGTGGATCAAAAGATGTATCGGTCTATGATTGGAAGCCTACACAATGTGACCGCGTCAAGGCCATATGTGATGTTTAGTGTATGCATGTGTGCTAGATTTCAAGCCTCACCAAGAGAGAGTCACTTGAAGGCAACAAAGAGAATATTGAGGTACTTAAAGCATACACAAAATGTTGGATTGTGGTAGAGTTGATTGGATATTCAGACTCCGATTATGTGGGATGTAAAGTTGAGAGAAAGAGCACATCGGGCACATGTTAACTATTGGGAAGATCACTTGTATCTTGGTCATCAAAGAAGCAAAATAGTGTAGCACTTTCAACTGCCAAAGCGGAGTACATTTCAGCCGGTAGTTGTTGTGCTCAATTACTTTGGATGAATGCTACTTTGAGTGACTTTGGAATTAAGTTCAAACAAGTGCCATTGCTATGTGACAATGAGAGTGCCGTGAAGCTCATCAACATCCTAGTTCAACATTCAAGAACAAAGCACATTGATGTCCGCTATCATTTCATTAGAGATCACCAACAAAAAGGGGACATTTGTATTGAGAGTATGGGCACCGATGATCAACTTGCTGATATCTTCACCAAGCCACTTGATGAGAAGAGGTTTTGCAAGCTAAGGAATAAATTGAACATACTTAACTTCTCCAACATGTGTTGATGCACCCCCATTATATGGCATGCCTCTCCTTTGAGCAAAGCAGGGTAAAGTTGATTGACATGTCATTCATCAATTGCTAAGGACTTGTTTAGTGCATCTTGTCACTTTTCATGATTAAATAGGCTCATTCATGAAAATCAAATGAATTTGATGATTGAATGGTACCACTATTGCTTGTATGCTTGAAATGATCTAGTGGTAGCATATGACATGTTTGTGGGCTTGTCCACCTAATGTTTGGTCTAGAAAATGAGCTATAGGTTTTTAACTCAACATGGTGCATGATAACCCTTATTTGGAGGTGTGAAGAAGCTTGCCCTTGGATCAAACCGAGTTAAATATCTTTTGCAAATGATCTAGATTGAACCAAATTGGGAAAATGGTCCTCACTTATCATGGTTTCACACAACCTATCTAAAATTTAAGCTCACCTTTTGTGGTCATTGATGACAAAGGGGGAGAAGTTATTCCCAAAGATAAGCAAAAGGGGGAGAGAAACACAAAAGGGGGAGAGAAACCAAAGATAGTAAAGGAAGGGGATCAATTAAAATTTTGAAGAACACAAGTAGGGGGAGCAAGCTCATAAACTTGTATGTTGCATTTGAATGTGCATTACATATGTTTGTTTGCATAGCACAAGTTTTTAAATTTCCCTATCCATGCTTGTGTGGTGTATGCTAGATTGTAGAAAATGATTGATCAAATGAAAACTAGCATGCATAGGATAGCTAGATATACCTTGATCTTTTACAAGTGGTACTAGAGCCTTGCTTCTAATATTGATCTCACAAGGTATCTAGTTTGTCCTTGCTTTTCAAGTGACATCTAGCAAATCCTGGTGCTAAGGATGGTGTTCAAATGGCAACTCCGATTGGTATCACGCTTCAAAGGTCCATTCTTTACACCCTAGCATCATTTGGTAGATATTACTCTCCCAAACTTCTAATCGATGCATATGTGCAAGCCTTAAAATCCAAACTCTTAGCACATATGTAGGGGGAGCTAATACTACCAATTTGAGTTGATGAAACTTGTCCATAATCTTTACACATGGTGATATGCTTGGACAAGCAACATGAATCCTAAAAGATTTCATTGAATATCTTTGTAAATAGGTTGTCATCAATTACCAAAATGGGGAAGATTGAGAGCCCTAGTTTGGTTTTGGATAATTGATGAAACCCAGGACTAACCTTTGATCTAAGTGTGAATTAGAAAAGGTGGTCCAATCCAAGTGATAGAGCAAGATGAGGTCCATGGTGATGAATTTGGACATGTGTTGATGATGATCAAGCTCAACATGGAAAAGAAGAAAAAAGGACAAAAACCAAGATGATCAAGGCAAAGGATTATGATAGGTTTTTGTTTTGCACTCAAGACACCATAGAGGGTGTGAGTGACTTAGGATCGATAGTTGTACTATAAAGAGGGGAAATCATTGGCTAAATGGTTATCGAGTGCCACTAGGTGACATGATTCATGCATTACATTTGGAAACCAAGTGTGCTAACTTTGACCCTTGTAAAATGCTTTAAAAATGCTAACACACGTGCACACAAATTCTACACTTTGTGGTTAGTAAGTTAGAAGCAAGGGAAAAGCGATGGAGGAGATAGAAAAAGAAAAGGCAGCATCGGTCCTTGACCGAATGCTGCACCAGACACGGGACCTGACCCTAGGCAGCGTCCGGTCAGTGCATGGCACAGGGCTGAGGACACAGGTCGCGATCGGACGCAGGAGAAGAAAAGTGACCGGATGTGCTGGGGGTGCGTTAGGTCGTCACTGATGTACGCTGATGTCACTACCCTGTGCGAGGCATGGACTGACCAAACTCTATGGCATGTCTAGTTCCTAGTGACCTAATGTGTCCGGTCTGTAAACATCTTCTCTGGTACCTTACTAGAGTCAATTTGACGCTGGCGAGGTTCTGAGTGCGATCCTTCAAGTGGCGCGTCCAGTCATAGGCGTGTGCGGGTGCACGAAGGTGGCAACGGTCAAATTTGAAAAGGCGTGATGTGGAACTTGCTGGTTGGCTGGTAGGTGCTGCCGGACGCACCTAACTAGACTCTAGGTGAGTCTGGTCGTAGAGTTCGGTCACCCCCGAAGTGCATAACGGTTGGATTTTCTTGGGGGTCTATAAATAGTGCGTGGCTGGCTTGGAGCTTACTCTCTTGGCATTTTGACATACTTGACATCCTTGTGTGCCTAAGCAAACACTTCCCACTCATCTTCATCATTGATTCATCATCATAGAGAGATTGGGAGTGATTTCTACTGCATTTGCTTGAGTGATTGCATCTAGTGGCACAAGGGGATCATTGTGGCTGCGGATTTCTTGTTTCTCTTGGTGGTTACCACCACCAAGATGGCTTAGAGCAATGGAGGAGCTTTTGTAGGCAGAGACTCTGTGTTCTTGAAGGATCGTGTATACCATGTAAACGTGTCTCGGTGAAGTGAATCCTCCAATGCGACGGTTCTTTCTCGAGGAACCAAACAGCGCCTCGCTCGAGTTCTAGGCATCCGTGTAAACGTGTGTCACGAAAGTGAATCGTATCAAATCTTATGTTAATAGAAGATCTATAATCATCTGATTCTCTCCTGTTTAGGGGCTCCATACTCGATTGGGGGTGCTTCAAGTTTGTGAGGTGCTCGTTCAGGGGCTCCAAGTTCCCTTGTTCTTGGAAAATTAGCAGAGGAGTAAACAAAGTTCCATTTGATGTATGTCATGTTGCATGGTGCACTAAATTCCAGCCAGTGTTGTTTCTCAGCGGTCGAGCAGTCCTACGCGCTGACCCAGATTTAAAAATAGGGCCCAAACTTAAAATTGTAAACGACACAGTAACAAGCATCATAGGAAAATGAGGAAAAATGAGACTTGCTCATATGAACTCGTCGCTCCGTGGTTCTTGTAAGTTCAACAAATTTTATCTAATACATGCAAATAAGAGGACAGCAGTGCAATCCCAATACTCAATGTCATCCAACTACTACCAATACATACTAGTTCTAACTACAGATGATTAACATGACTTCATACTTGAGAAAATGAGCTTTTGACTACCATGACACGCTTGAGACTTGAATCCTTGGTGCGATTGTGATGGGTCCTTTCTGTACTTTTATTTGACTCCAATCCAAGCAGTCACAACAGTCGAGGGGCAGACTAGTTGGTACGATATTCAAAACTGACGACCCTTTATACTGTGTCCTACGAGATCAAATATACAGTGGCCAGACTTTCTCATTCGTAGTAAAACTCAATAGCAAAATGACCCTATTGGTTGGTTATGCCAACATGTTTCTTTCTAGTTCTCTTTCTGATCTATAGTATGGTAAACATGCATAACGGAATTCATCCGATGAAGTCTCACGTCGATGTAATGGCTAACAGAGGAGCCACATAGCTATTCAAAATTTACAACACATGCAAGAAAGTCTGAGCATTGTAATTCTGACCAGACCGGACACATCTCACGTTCTACAAGAAAGTTATCGATCTTGTGTTAAATAACTTGTTGTTTAATACAATATCACCAGTCATCGAATCTTCTAAGATTAGTAAGATTTTCCTGGCAATTCTTGGTTGATTCACCTGTTATCGATCTTGTTCTAATTAATGTTCCATTAATCATAACAAATCATCTGATTGAGATAGAGATAGATCGACATCATATCATCATAATTGGTCGTCTTCTAGTCTGGTCACACTTTGAATCTCATAATTGATGGCTTAATTCTGCTAGATCGGCTATTTTACCTCTATTCCAATCAAGCATAGTATGCATTCAAAGACATGTTTTCGATCTTGGATGAACTCACTAGTTAATGAGATCTCATCTAATGACACCACCATCGCTGCATTGATCCGGTCGAACCTCACTAGTAAGACTTTAGATTAGAGATTATTGATTAGTGGTTTTGTTCGTGATCGAGATATGTACTCTGTTTGTTTGCTATGCATGCATTAGCTATTTTAGCCGATTCGCCTGTGCCTTCACACATATAGCATGTTTTTTCAATGAACCTGTCAATATATAAATGGTTTTATTGATTCTTTGACTTTAGTTTGTTATCATTATCATAGCTGTATCGATCTGGTCGAACCTCACTGTTGATGGTAACAGATTAGATTCAGAGCGTTTGTAGATTCGTTTGTACTAGACAGTCGATTTGTTCGCATGTTATATATTTCCTCGTTAAACTTATCGGCTCAATGATTTACACTGGTTATATCCATCTAGCCGATGGTGTTTCATATATCTAGGTGCATTTATTATCATAAATCAATCATGACCCACGAACATCATAGTCCTTAACAGTTGATTTCTCCTCGTATCGGCTATTTAGTCGATTCTCTTGTTTGGCTGCTCTTGAAGCAGCACACTTGGAACTGTCTGGGCAAAACCGGCATGTTCCACCCTAAACTACTGATAAAACTTCCTCTCCTTGCCAATTACAGGTCAAATTGATTGGCCTGCCTTTTGAGATTTTTAGGATCGACTGGTCCTGTTGTGAAGCCAAGCAAGATCTACGGGTTGACCTCGCTTAGATCGTTTCGGCTTGCTGTGTGTCAGGCACATTGCCACATTTTTGCGTCAACAGTAGCGAAACAGACACCAGAAGACTCTAGAAGACTCGGGAGGACTCCACACCAAAGCGAAGGGTGACACATCACTAGGTGGGGCCGACCAGCCCCACCTGTAAGCCGCTCGGCCCGTGGGGCCCACCTATCAGCCCCTCATTATTATGTCGGTTCTCCACTGCCTTCTAGGTTGCATCTACGCCGTCCTTTAAGTCAGTTTGATCCAAGGGCTCACGTTGGACGCTCCAGCCTATATATATCAGCCCCTGCCCCCTGAGAGAGGCATAAGTTATTTGAGAAGATAGAAACCCTAATCATCCCCAGAGCCCCACCATATTCTAGGGCATAGCTAGTTAGGCTAGGTCTAGAGGGAGGTAAGCAGGCTTCGCTTGGATTCCCGATCTTATCAAGAGCGTGGTTCGGTATAATCTTTGTACCCCTCTCTCTTTTGTATCTCCATTACTATTATATGCTAGTTACAATTGTTATGACAATATCAGTATTCATCTTATTCATGTTCTTTCTTATAATGTTCATGGTTGTAACACCCTAAAATTTGAATTTTTGGAAATAGAGCTAAAATACTTTAATTATGAATTTTTGGTGCTCATGAAACATAGGAAAATAATATTTTTATTAAGTTAAAATTCATCATAAGTTTAGCAACATGGTTGTGCATTCATGTTGTTGCATAGTATTTCTTTTGTATTGTGTGGTTTGAAACTAAACTTCAAATTATTTCAAATGGATTTGAAAATGCATTTGAAAAACACTTGAGATAAAAAGAAGAGTATTCCTCTCCTCTATTTCTTTGGCCTAGAGCCAGTCTGCTCCCTTCCCCGTGGCCCGTTTCTCTTTTTCCCGTAAAGCCCAATAGCGTCATTGTTTCCCTCTCCCGCGTGGGCCGCCGTGCCCTAGAGCTCCCTCGCCGTCGCAGACCTAGATCGCCATCGACACCATCCATCCCACCGTGCCCTGCGCCGTCACTGGGCCATCTCTATCCGTGCCAAGTGCTGAGGTGAGATCACCGTTCCCTCCTCTTTCTTTCTGAGTAGATTCCGTGGGAAACCAAGGTCTCGAGCCCTTTTTCCCGTTTTGCAGCGAGCTCCCGCCATCGTCAATGGCAGCCACCGCGTCGGAGCCCTGTTCCGGCCAGGTGAAACACCCCAACCCGCTTGAGCCATCCATCTCTGAGTCAACGCTCTAGATCGCGTACCCCTTCGATCTGTGTAAGCGGTCCACCAACATAGTGTGAACTAGGTCCACCCTTACAGTCTGCACCTGGTCTACCGCTGGTGCTTGCCCTCCAGCCAGCCACGCCCCGCCACATGTCACCACATCAGCGCCAGCGTCAGCGGTGACCCGGACAATCCGGTCAGCAGGGCATTTTTGCCAAGAAACCCCTCGGTTTCTATCTAAACAACCTACAATCCACTCTCTTTCAAAAATAATTCAAAGCAAGTCCTTTTTCCTCTATTTTAAACCCTGCACTTTATAGTAATAGAACCCGCCATCCAACAAAGGCAGTTTTATAGGTTAGACCTCGTGTTTATAATCAAAATTATGTATAGGTCCATTTTAAAAACTACAAAACTGCCACTACCTTCTGTAGGCCATAAAATCTCCGTTTTAACTCTGATTTGACCTGTTCAACTTGCGTTAGGTTCGTAATTTCATAATCTACATGTTCATACTACTGTTAAGTACGTTTTCAACTTTTAAAATTAGAAGTTAGATTTAATCTATTATTTTACTAAAGGAAATCTTGTTTAATTCATAACTTCTCCGTTTTAACTCCGATTTGAGTGATTCTCGCGTCTATGTTCGTAGTGAGACGTAGATTCGTTTTACAAACTTTTGATCTTGATTTTATATTGATTGGTGTATTGTTCTAATTAGTTTATATTTGTTTGCTATGCATGTATGTATGGGTGCATGTGTGGTGTTGTTTGATCTCGAGTAGACAGTGAGTTTTGTGTTGGTGATCTGGAGCAACTCTTTGAAGATCAAGACCGGCAGCGATACATTGAATTAAGGCAAGTGTAATATGAGGCTCCTTGTTACCTATTCACTTTAACTGGATCTCAATTCATGTGCATATGTTAATGAACTGCTTGGAGTCTATTTACCTTGATATTGATTATCCTGTCCTTGATTTACCTATGGGTTTTGCATGTGGGTAATATGCTCAGTTTGTTCCTACCAATATTGATTAAAGAATACAATTAAAGATATATGCAACATGGTATTAAAAGATGTTTTTAGCAACATGGAACCAATGGGGCTAGAGCATTGGACCTTTTTCTTATGGTGCTCTAGTTTCTCTCCATAAGGACTCATCTTTAAGTGACAACCCAGGACTTATAGTACAACCATGAGGACCACATGGCTTTGGTCTTAGTCCAGTACCTTGCTCTTTCTAGTTTGTAGTAGTTTACCGAAAGGGCAAGAGGGACATACCAGGCTAGGTATGGGCCTCATCCCTAGGGTGTGTACTATGCTACGTGTATAAGTGCCACTTTTGGAGATGACTCCATAACACTTGGGAGATGGAATCCTTAGCGGTTGCTCCTTATTAGAACGACTGGGGAAAAGCTTGATAGTGTACCCTACCTACTCACCTTGGAAGTGTTTTGGGAGTAATTAACCCGGGCATATGGGTAACACAACTCGTGGTGAAAGTGTACAACCTCTGTAGAGTGTAAAACTGGTATATCAGCCGTGCTCGCAGTCACGAGCGGCCTGGATCCTTACTGAATAATTGGTTACATTGGATGGTTTGGGTTATGATTAAAATTGCTGATATCTCTAATTATTCATATTTGGGAGCCTAAGCATAACTTAGCAACTTATGATTAATAATAAAATGAAACCAACTAAAAGTGCTTCCCATAGTTCAGCCGTGTCAAGCCTTTTGAGCCTACATCCCCTCATGTTATGCTTGCTAAGCGGTAGTAGCTTACGCTTGTTTCATTTCAATAGTTTAGCAAAATCCCGGATGGGTACCAGATGGAGGTTTTTTAGTGGTGTTTTTCAAGAGGTGTTAGGCTTGTGATCAACCAGTTGACGATTCCTATGGTGTTGGAGGCCTCGCCAGAAGAACAGAGTTATAGTGTATACTATAAAGTAAGACTACGTCTTTTGTAACAAATATTTGTGCGCTAAGTATTTAAGGCATTGTCTTTGATATTACCCCTTCATTTGTAGCTATATGTGTGAATTGCATTCCTGGGCACACATATGGTGTGTATCTGGTTTTGTCCTTAAAACTAGGTGCTACAAAGTGGTATCAGAGCTATGTCAACTGTAGGACGCAAGCCTAGTTAGAAAATGGTCGTTTTAAGGTTTAGAATTTGCTATAAAATCCTTGGTCTATAAACCTTGCTATTTTCTCCTACACTATATTCTTGTCTTTGCTGTTCATCTCCACTTTGATGCTATAAATTTTGTCCCCATCTACACCCCTTGCTTTGAGTTGCTTTTAGAGCTATCACTTACCAAATTCTTGCGCAAAATGAAGGTGAAGCTATAGAGTTTTGAGCCTTAATACAACAAGAATGCTAGTAACGTGAGTAGAGTCATTGAGTCCTAATGCTTGAATTGTGAACCTATAATGTTTGAATGGTTGTCTTGATTTTCATGCTTGATTTGGATCTTTGTAATGATTGCAATGATTTTGTGGGTTATGCTCACAATTTCATTTAGTTTACATGATAAGGCATAAGGACCAATGATTAGATAGTTGGGTTGTTTTTTCTTGTCTTTGCGCGTGCTATTTTCTGAGCAGTCAGTGTTCATCAGGTTATATCTCCAAAGGTAGATGCCAAAAGTCATGAAAGTTTTATGGATTGGGAGTTAGGACCTCTACAAGTTGATGTTGCTGCACTGTCTGGGAGTCAAAATAGTTTCAGTTGTGCCCTGTTTCTGAGTAACTTAACCACAGAATCTGGCAAGGTGGTTTATACGAAAGTTGTAGAGAATTTCATAAACTTTCTAGCCAAATAAGGAACGCCTTCATATGATTTCTGGAACTTGAGATATGGTTGCCTTGCTGAACTGCTACTGGTAGTTCTCGTCGAGAAAATTTCAAATTGATTGTCTTATCATGTGAGCTACTTCTAGATCATGGATTACAACCAATAATTGTGCTAAATGTTGTAAACAGATGGTTTCTACCAGGAGAAGTGCTTCATACGATGCTAGAAGGAATGCCTCTAGTGCTAATCCAACGCCACCAAACCCTCCAACTATAGAGCAATCTATGATGACATAGACTCAATTGTTACAGACCTATGTTCAGAATATATGCATCAACCCACATCAAGCACCACCAAGGGACAAGCGTGGTGAATTTATGAAGGGACATCCACTGATATTCTCTCATGCAAGCGACCCACTAGAAGCTGATGACTAGCTTAGAGCTATGGAGTGGCAACTTAACATAGCTCAGTGTAATGACCATCAGAAAGTGCTTTATGCTTCTAGTCAACTTCAAGGAGCAGCTTCAGATTGGTGGGAATTATTTCAGGTTGGAAAAGATGTAAATCAGATTTGTTGGGAAGATTTCAAGACTGCCTTTAGATCTTATCATGTTCTAGAAGCTTTGGTGGAGATCAAGGAGGAGGAGTTCCTCAACTTGAAACAAGGTTCCATGACAGTGTTTGAGTACCATAACAAATTCACTCAGCTGTCACGTTATGCTCCAGGAGAGGTGGTTAATGATGCTAAGAAACAGAAATGCTTCTTGAAAGGATTAAATGATGGACTTCAACTGCAGTTGATGACTATTGAGTATACTGACTTCCAAACTTTGGTGAATAGAGCCATTTTGATTGAGAACAAGCGTCAGGAAATGGAAGAGAAGAAAAGGAGAATTCAAAGCCAATCTGTAGGTAGCAACACACGCCCCCGCTACACTCCCTAGCAAGAATTTCAGTAGAGATACCAGGAACCAACTAGTCAGTGGGAATTTGATCCTCCTCAACAACTCCCTCAACACCAGCAAGAGCAATAGTATGTGAACCAGAGTCCACCCCAAGAACCACTAGTCAACTCCCCAATGAAGGATAGTGTGCCCAACACCCCCTCTTTAGGAAAGAAGTGCAACCGCTGTGGTGAACCTGGTCATTATGCGAGTCAGTGTCCAAAGAAGCCAAACAAGCACGGTCCCGCAACGGAAACCATAAACAACGGACTCATGTGCAAGGCAGAGTCAATTATGTGAAGATAGAATCTGCTCAAGAAGCCCAAGATGTTGTGTTTGGCACATGTCTAGTCAACTCTAGCCCTGCATCAGTTGTGTTTGATTCTGGAGCTTCACATTCCTTCATTGCACATCGTTTTGCTAAGGAACACAATATACCAAAATGTCATATGAAGAAACAGATGTTAGTTGACTCACCTTGTGGGGATATGCAAGCTACTCTAATGTGTCCCAATGTAAGAGTTGAAATAAGGGGGTAGGGTTTTTGGCAAATCCGGTTGTGCTGAAGTCCTCAAGCATAGATATAATTCTTGGAATGGATTGGCTAAATCCATGAAAGGCTATTATCCAATGTGAGAATGGTACAGTACACTTGACATCCGAGTTAGGAGAAGAAGTTGTATGCAAGGCAACTACAACAACAAGAAAGGTGTGCAGTGTCAATTAGATGGAAGGTGCAACCATAGATAAGACCAAGATTGTTAATGAGTTTCTAGATGTTTTTTGATGATTTGTCGGGTATGCCGCTAGACCATGATATTGAGTTTATTATTGAGCTTTTGCCTGGAACTACACCTATAGCCAAGAGACCATATCGGATGGGAGTCAATGAGCTAGAAGAACTTAAGAAACAGTTAAAGGAGCTATAGGATAAAGGTTTTATACATCCTAGTTCTTCACCATGGGGAGCCCTAGTTATATTTGTTGAGAAGAAAGATGGTACACATAGGATGTGTGTGGATTATCGCTCTCTTAATGAGGTAACCATCAAGAACAAGTACCCTTTGCCAAGAATTGATGATCTGTTTGATCAATTACGAGGTGCTTGTGTGTTCTCCAAGATTGATCTTCGCTCTAGTTATCATCAATTGAGGATTCATTCATCGGACATTCCCAAGACTACTTTTACTACTCGGTACGGATTATATGAGTACATAGTTATGTCTTTTGGAATGACTAATGCCCCTGCATACTTCATGTATATGATGAATAAGGTGTTTATGGAATATCTCGACAAGTTTGTTGTGGTCTTCATTGATGATATACTAGTCTTCTCCAAAACAGAAGCAGAACATGAAGAGCATTTGAGATTAGTCCTGTAGAAACTTAGAGAACATCAATTGTATGCTAAGTTAAGCAAGTGCGAGTTTTGGCTGAAGGAAGTCTCTTTCCTTGGGCATGTTATCTCTAATGGTGGAGAAGCTGTGGATCCTAAGAAGGTTAGTGATGTGTTGAGTTGGAATCTGTCGTAGAACCGACCAATTTATAAGAGTACAAGTACAATGGCAGCCCACAAGCGGTCGCACTGTCATACTTGAACCCATATAAACCCGGTAGTCCGTCGAGTACCACAACGGGTCTCGATAAATGATTTACAACAACCAAGATCGTACATGATTCAACATACATGCCACATATTACATAAAGTTCATAGATACATTTCTCCATCAGAGTACGAATAAAAGTTATTACAAACCGAGTTTGACAGATAAAAGCGGAAGCAAATTAAGTTTGAAAGTAAAGTTTCCAACATAGTTTAGTACAGTGCCGACATACGATCACGGTCCACAAAAGCATGTAGAAGGATTAATAAGAAGCCAGCCCAAGGCTTACTCCTCATCCACGGCAGGATAGAAGCAACTCTTGCAATAACCATGATACACAGTGCCATCTGCAACACGGGAAATAAAACCCTAAGTACGAGAAGGTACTCAGCTAGACTTACCCGTCATAAACCAGAAATAAAATGACTCCAAGGATTATGCAAGACTGTATAAGTGGAGATAGCTTGACAACATTTTGCATAAAAGCAATTGACTTATTGTACAATTAGGATTCCTTTATCAATTATTTATAACTATCCATCTCTAGATTAGCAACTATCCTGTGCCAAACATGTGGTATATCCATTTAAAAGCATACAATAGTAACCATAGCAGGTATTGTAATCCCATATTCATTCGAACCATCATGTTCCATAACACAGTTACTACGATGTTGGGACTACCCAAGTTTCTCACTATCCGGGAGAGACAGCGATTCGAATCATTTTCAACCAGCTGGGAATTTATTCCTAACACAAACCTAGGTCTACCAGCCACGATAGCCTTAGGTCACCTTTGGTACAACTTAGGTACACATTTCGCGGGTCTGTACCGCACCGCACAATCTGGAACACCAGATGCCAGCACGTTCAGGCCTAGCCTGCCCTTGGGCTCAGTCTGATCGTTCCCCGGAAGGAGCGCACAACAGAACGGGTCTCGGCTTGAGTTGAATTACTCGGCTTCGCGGTCGGAACGAGTTATCCAGCCAGCTAAGTGAGAGGCATGCGTTCAATCTTGTCAGAAGCGCCAACAACGGTACGGTCCTTAATCGACACAGACGGGGATAGATCCACACCCAAGACCTCCATGTCTTGTTGCTTCTCTATCAACATCCCGCCCGGTCTCCATTTACATTAACCATGGTTCTTTTCCACGATAGAAATTATAACCAACCGTGCTCCCGTATCCACCTATATCTCGTAGGTGATAGGAAGTCACCCGACTTCTACCGGTCTAAGCATGGCTAAGCATATATTCGATCCTAGACCTATACCGGTTAAAGGTGTAATAGCTAGACAAGGAATGTATATGCATCAAGTGGTTCCATTCAACTCTTATAACCTAATGCATCAATCATAAGTACTTAAGTAATCATTTGTAAAATACTAGGAGACTTAGAATGCTCCGGGGCTTGCCTCGCAGAAAGGAAGTAGGGCGGTGATCAGGACACTCTGGAAGATCTTCAGGATTCTGCTCCTCGCCTTCGGGAGCTGCGACTTGAGGATTCTCCTGTTGGTCCCCTTCCTCTGCTTCATCAAATTCCAGCAATGTTATTTCTTCCTCCGATCCTAGATGCATGAATATGGCATAAGTATTACGAATGCATATATGTTAACAAGTGCATCATGTTTATTGAGTAGGTGCATATCTCTTCTCGATTATTTAATTACTACTTCCACGATGCATCTACTATGTCACAAAACAGCAGCTACTTGTTTTACTCATAACAGGAGTTCTACTAATCCAAATGTAGTGATCCTGCACTTTCTGGAAAGCTTATCAAATTATCTACAACTTTGTTATTAACCATTTTTACAGCAAACATCATCCCTATCATGCAACTTAGCAAATTCTAGAATCTGTCCGGAAACTATTCCAATTCGCATTATAAAGTAACAATACTTCTACTTCATATAAGTATTCAAATTTTTACAACCAAAAGTCTACCAACAGTTTAAGCATACCAAATACATCCAAGAAAACATAATGGTGAAGCCCAAACTATTTATTTAAATGTCTTTATTATTTTATTTGGACACAGAGATTAAATAATAAACCTATACCAATGTGCATTATAAATTCTCATAAAATTACAGTGGCTTACTAGTGCTACCAATAGACTACTGTAAAAATTTCATGCCATTTTGCCAAGTAGAACATCCTATACAAAAATGACAAGGCAGCAAGGCTTGAAATAGCATAAATAGAAAACCCTATTGAAAAGTGTCAAGCAACAAATTTCCTATTTTTCTTAGCATCCATATACTAATAGGAGAACCTCCAACAAATTGCATGAATATTGGATTCCTAAATAATTTATAAAAATTCACACAAGGATCTCCTAATTATAAAATAAAAATCTATAACTACAAATCTACACATGCATTGATCCTCAAATTTTTACCAGAGTTCATACATGACAAGAATAGCTTACCACAAAAATTTCATAATTTTTGGAGCACAGGAACTCTAGATATAAAATAAACAAGTTTGCATGCATTCAAAAACACATTGCAAATCTCTATTTGAATTTCCCAAAATTTCTACTGTAAATGTTAAGAACATATTTTTCCTAAATACTACACTTCCTAAGGAACACTAACAAATTTATTTCACAATTTTTGAAGCTACCAAACTGAAGATATAAAAATCACAAAAGAATTCAAAAACTAGAATCAAATGAACTATCTTTCAACTACAGAGTCACTGACTGGTGGGACCCGCTGGTCAGGGGACCCCACACGTCATTGAGACACGAACAGAGCCGGCGGTGCTACGTGACTGGCGCGGTCGAAGCTCGCCGACGGCGAACTTGCCGGCGGTAACATCTTCACGGCGTGACCTACGTGACTTAGCGCATCTATTGCACCACTTGGCCGGCCTTATCGTCGACGCTAGTGACGACGGCGGCGGCCATGGCGGCTCGACGAGGCGGGACGATGGCGGTACGCCGGTGATGACCTCGGTGGCTCGACCTAAAGCTCGGACGAGCACCAGTGGACTACGGCGAACCTAGCGCATCAGCTATCGCGTGCAATGGTAGACTATAACGGCGTGGCCACGACAACGAAACACGGCGGCGAAGCTTCGGCGAGAGCGTGTGCGTTGCTGTGGCTTACCAAGCGCTCTCAGCGAGCTAGTGCGGGCGCGGTGAGTCGCGGAGACGAGGGTGGAGAGGTTGCTGTGGCGACCGAGTGGCTAGGCGCGGGTTTGTGCCATCGACGGTGACGGTGGCGCTGCGGGAACTCGACTACTGCGGCTGCTATGGCGGGTGAAGAAAGAGGCTGAGGAAAAATGAAATGAGGCCCGGGATGGATTGGGCGGGCGCTGGCGGTGAAGTAGTGCCCGTTGGCCTGGCTTGGCCGCACGGGACAGGGCGCTGGCGACGCACGACCGTCGCGGCCACCACGCGGCGCGCGGGTTCTGCCGATGTCGGCCACTGAACCGGCCAGTTTAGTTCGTTCGGCGCAGTAACAGACCGACTGACGACGCGATTTCAACACAATCAAACTGCTAAACGGTTGCTCTATCGTGCCGACAATCTAAATGGAACTTGTAGACCTATGTACCATCTTCGTTTCTTATTAAAGAGTCATGTGATAATTCGCAACCATTACTGAGAAAAATCAATCCAAAGTCGGGCTGACAGCACTGTCAGAGTATGAGACTTAGAATATTTCGCTAAGTGTTGAAAACAGTTATTTGATGATATTTGTGAGCTCCAAAAGACTAACCTATGCACCTTATTACCTCATGACCCAAACATAACAGTTGTTCCCTATTACAAATACTACAACTTTGCTTTAGTGACCACATACATGCATAGTCTCTAGCATATGATTCAAACTTGGTCAAACATGTCACATTTAAATGGTGATACACTTCAAACTATGGCTTAATGACCTATTTACCCCTAACCATGAATATCAAAGTTGTTCATGATGATACTCTAAACATGATTAGGCTAATTGCAAGGTCACCCAATCATTTACATGTATCCACTCATGATCATTTGCATATATATACAAGGAAACATGAAATGATAAGAAATGTTGCATATGTTTCAATCAAATGTTTCAAGTGTAAATGCTCAAATATGAATGCTTGATGCTCATGCTCATGTTATGCAAGTCAAATTGTGCAAGGCTAACACCCGAGGTGTTACAGCCCCTCCCCCTTATAAAAATCTCATCCTGAGATTTGCAAGACCTACCATTCTTGGAAAAAGGCGGGATAAACTTCTCGTAGATAATCCTCTCTTTCCCACGTAGCATCTTGTTCACTGTGATTGTTCCACACCACCTTATAGAACTTAATAATCTTACTCCGTGTTACTCTTTCCATCTCTTCTAATACTCTAATTGGTCTTTCTTCATAGGTCAAATCCGATTGAAGCTGCACGTTGGTGGGTGCAATAGCTTCTTCAGGTACTCGAAGACATTTCTTCAACTGAGAAACATGGAACACATCAAATATTGCACTCATCTCTGGTGGAAGTTGTAACTTATACGCAACATTTCCTTTTCGTTCCAAAATCTTGTATGGCCCCACATATCTAGGTGAAAGCTTCTTTTTCATCCCAAATCTCTTCACGCCTTTCATGGGTGATACTTTCAAGTATACATAGTCACCTACTTCAAAAGTCAGTGGTCATCTTCTTTTATCAGCATAACTCTTTTGTCTTGATTGAGCTGCCTTCATATGTTGTTGGATGATACGTACTTGCTCTTCGGCTTCATTGACAAAGTCAATACCAAAGTATCTCCTTTCACCGGGCTCAATCCAATTCAATGGAGTTCTACATTTTCTACCATACAAGGCTTCAAATGGAGCCATCTTGATACTCGCTTGATAACTGTTGTTATAGGAGAATTCAGCTAAAGGTAACCATTTCTCCCATGAACCCTTTGAAGATATAACACAAGCTCTAAGTAAATCTTCTAGGATTTGGTTCACTCGCTCTGTCTGTCCTGAAGTTTGTGGATGGTATGCTGAACTTCTGATTAGCTTGGTTCCCAAAGCCTGGTGTAAGTGCTCCTAGAAACGAGCTATGAACTGTGGTCCTCAATCTGAGATTATAGTCCTGGGTACTCCATGCAGTCTCATCTGGGAAACATATATCTCAGCGTACTTTCCAACTATATACCGTGTATTCATGGGTATAAAGTGTGCTGACTTGGTGAGACGATCAACAATAACCCATATGGAATCGTGACCTTGTGGCGTCATTGGAAGGCCTGTGATAAAGTCCATACTGATTTCCTCCCATTTCCATCCTGGAATAGGCAATGGCTGAAGTAGTCCGGCAGATTTCATATGGACAGCTTTTACTCTACAACAGTTATCACACCTAGCAACATAGGTTGCGATCTCTTTCTTCATCTTAGTCCACCAAAAATGGGTTTTCAAATCTTGATACATCTTACTACTACCCGGATGGATGGACAATTTGGACGAGTGAGCTTCATCTAAAATTTGATTCCTTAGCTCATGGTCTTTTGGTACCACAAGTCGGTCCTCAAACCATAATACACCTCTTTCGTCCAATCTTAAATGCTTGGTCTCTTGCTCTTGCATTTTTCTCTTGATGTGACTTATTCCTACGTCTGTCTGCTGCAACTCTATGATTTTGCTCTGAAGTGAACAACTGATCGTGATATTGTGTAGTACAGCAGGATGTAACAAGTTGAATCCATCTTCCAATAATGCTTCCATAGTGTTGCAATGAGACTTTCGACTGAGTGCATCTGCTACTACATTAGCTTTTCCTGGATGGTAGTGCACTTCCAAATTGTAATCCTTAATTAGCTCTAACCATCTTCGTTGTCTCATGTTCAGCTCTGGTTGGGTAAAGATATACTTGAGACTTTTGTGGTCAGTATATATATGACATACATTGCCCAACAAGTAATGTCTCCATATCTTTAATGCGTGAACCACTGCTGCAAGTTCTAAATCATGAGTGGGGTAGTTGACTTCATGTTTCCTCAATTGCCGAGAAGCATATGCAATAACCCTTCCTTCTTGCATAAGCACACATCCCAAACCTATTCCCGATGCATCACAAAATACGTCAAAAGGCTTTTCAATGTCTGGCTGTGCTACCACAGGTGCAGTAGTCAACAAAGTTCTGAGGGTGTGAAAAGCTGCTTCACATTCTGGTGTCCATTTGTACTTCTCATCTTTCTGAAGTAGTCTGGTCATGGGCTTAGCTATCTTTGAGAAATCTGGAATGAAACGACGATAATATCCTGCTAACCCTAGAAAACTCCGAACTTCATGAACCGAAGTTGGTGCTTTCCAATCCATGACCTCTTGTACTTTTGATGGGTCCACTGATATTCCATCTCTTGATAGGATATGACCTAAGAAAGGTACTTTGCTCAACCAAAACTCACACTTACTAAACTTTGCATACAACTTGTGTTCCCTTAATCTGGATAGAACAATCCTCAGATGCTCTTCATGATCTGACTCATTTTCTAAATATATCAATATATCATCGATAAACACGACCACGAACTTGTCAAGCTCGGGCATGAATACCGAGTTCATCAGGTACATAAAGTAGGCTGGAGCATTTGTTAGTCCGAAAGACATAACCAAATACTCATACAAGCCATACCTGGTAGAGAAAGCAGTTTTAGGTATGTCCTCTGGCTAGATCTTTATTTGATGGTAGCCTGACCTCAAGTCAATTTTGGAGAATACCTTTGCCTTCGCTAGCTGATCGAACAAGATGTCGATGCGAGGCAACGGGTATTTATTCTTGATGGTCACAGCATTGAGTGGTCTGTAATCTACACACATTCTCAGTGACTTGTCCTTCTTTTTCACAAACAAGGCTAGACATCCCCACGGAGAGGAGCTAGGTTGGATAAGACCTTTGTCCAATAGATCTTGCAATTGAACCTTAAGTTCTGCTAACTCATTGGGTGGCATTCTATAGGGCCTTCTTGATATGGTGCTGTACCTGGCACTAACTCAATCTTAAATTCCACCTCCCTATCAGGTGGTAAGCCTGGTAATTCCTCTGGAAATACATCCGAAAACTCACAAACCACTGGGTATCACAAAGTGTGGTGGTTTGGATAGCACAGGCTAAATGTTGGAGTTCAAAATTGCAGGAGAGTGGTACTAGAAAAGCATTCCCTCCCATGGGCTCTCTCAACATAATAGTACGGGTGCTAGTGTCAATAAGAACACCATGATCCTTCATCCAATTCATGCCTAAGATTACACTTATCGATAGCCCGGGCAATATTATCAAATCTATTGTGTACTCCCTCCCTTGTATAGAGATGAGTATATTTTTGACTATCTTTTTGGTAGTAACAGTACCCCCTGCTGAACTTATGTTATAACCCCCTTTGCTTACTTCAATTATTTCTTGATCATGTCTAGATGCAAATGCTTGACTCATAAATGAATGAGAAGCTCCCGAATCAAATAAAACAACAGCGGGATGCTTGTTGACGAGAAACATACCAGTCATGACAACTTCTCTAGCGGGCACTTCCTCAACCGCGGTATAATGCATGTATCCTGGACATGCCCTTGTGTTCGCCTATCTCTGATTGTTCTGATTTGGGTTGCCATTCTTCTTGGGGTGGGGGCATTCCTTGGACCAATGACCCAGTTGGTTGTAGTTGAAACATGGTTGATTATTTTTGAATCCGGTGGAGCTGTCCTGACTACCATTTCCTTTTGGCAAGGCAATTGTGAACACCTTACAAAATGGTTTCTGTGGCCTGTTATTCTGAGCTTTATTTGGTGGAGGCCTAAACTTGGGTGTAGGTGGACGGAATTGTGGCCTAGCTGTGATAGGCGCTCTTGCATGTGAAGATCCGGAGGCACCTGCCTCGAATGCCCTCTTGTGACTCTTAGCAGTTGCATGCATATTATTGTGGTTTTCCTGGGTCAGAGCATCACTAATAAACTCATTGTAAGTGGCACACCTAGAATTGGCCATGGTCTTCATCAGCTTGGTACCCAGGCCTCGCTTGAAACTTTCTATCTTCTTCTCCTCAGTATCCACAAAACCTGGAGCATATCTGGACAGGTTGTTGAATGCGTGCATGTATTCTGTGAGAGTCTTCGTTCCCTGAGTGAGCCTCATAAATTCAGTAGCTTTCATGCACATTAGGCCTGGGGGAATATGATGTCCCCTAAAAGCTAGCTTGAACTATTCCCAGGTCACTCGTGCATTAGCAGTCAAGGACGATAGGAAATGTGTCCACCAAATCCCTGTTGGTCCTTGCAACTGATGAGAAGCATACTCAGCTTTCAGATGCTCGGTGACTCTTAACAAGCAAAACTTCTGCTCAATGGTGTTGAGCCACTCGTCAGCCTATAGTGGTTCCTCAGCCACCTTGAAGATAGGAGGCTTTGTATCCAGAAATTCCTTGAATGTACTGTGCTAATTTGGCTCGGCCCCTGGTTGCTGTGGGTGGCCACGAGCGGTGTTTTGCGCGATGAGGCGCAGAGCTTCTTCCATTGTCCTTTGGCTCCCCAAGAACTGAGCAAAGAACTCCTGAGCAGACGGCGGCAGTGGTGGTGGTAAGTCATCACCATTGCCATCGTGACTGCTACCAGCTCCAGCACGGGTGCACGTCATCTGTGAAGTTGCAACAATAAGCGATTATTGGTTGATGTCAAGAGATTGCAGATGAATCATAATCATGCCAAACTGAAATTACTGGAGAAAATTCTCAAATTCACAATAAAAATAGAGGCATAACAATTCATTCTCGCAACATAGCATCCCCAATTTGACCACTTATCGCGCTCATAACGCATGCAAATTTAAATCGTGATCACCAACAAGGACCGGAATTGCATTGATGTTCAACCAAACGTGCGATAGTCGTGCGATTAATAATATTACATGATAGTCGGATTACCCATACTAATTTCAAACTACAGGTCCATTACATGAATAAAGGTGATACATTAGCCCTTCCACTAAGTACTAAGCGATCTAATCCTCATCATGATCACTATCGAGGTCAGAGGTAGGATCCTCTCCTCCCTCAGGCTCCACTTCTTCCTCAGGCTCCACTTCTTCCTCAGGCTCCACTTCTTCTTCTTCCTCGTCCTCCTCTAGATCCATCTCTACGGCCCCAGGCGGAACGTAAGGGTGGAGCTGGTTATTCAGCTGATGAACCTCCTCATGTAGGTTGTCGTTGTATTCTTCCGCATTGGCCAGCTGCTGCTCCAGCTCAAACTGTCGAGCTCTTAGAACATCTTCCCTGGACCAGGCTTCATTCCTCTGATGAGTTAACTGAGCCATTTCTACATTGAGCCTCTCAATCTCGGCGTCGTGCTCCCTCTGAAGCTGACGTCGGTCATCGTGGGCATGACCAAGAGCACCAGACACACGTCTTAGGCTACCTTCTACTCCATCTAACACCTTCATCACTGCGAACATGGCACTCATGGTAGGGTCATCACTGTTCTGCCCTTATGCTGCACCAATATCCAAAGGTCTTCCTCTTGCCTGCTGCCATGAGTCAGTGGAGGGGTTGCCCCTCGGAAAGACTCCAACCAAAGCGGCTGCCAATTCCTGATGAAAACGATCCATGATATCCCTCAGTATCCCAAAGGCTGCCCTGCCAGCTGCTTCTTCAGCAGTCCTGCCAGTTGACTCATAACACCAACCTGTCCACTCAGAATCATCACCTCGGGGACGAACAACGGCCTCCACAGTAACTAAGAGACCTTCCCCCAACTACTCATTCGCCCAGAAGTAGCGGGGCTCCATTCCATCAGGATAGCCTACATAGCTGAGCACTCTCCACAAGAGTGTAGGCATCCCAAACTCTCCAAGAAATGTTTGACGTTAACGGGTACGTGGAGCAAGCTGATGGCTGGGAGCTCTGCCTCCGGTGGACTTGCGAGCGGTCTGCTTTGTGCGTGCCATCTGCACCATTAACATGTACCACTTGGTGAGACAAGACCATAATGGATAAGAGTTACATAACCGAGTAAGAATTTTATAAGGGGAGGAACAATTTAATTATGTGAATAATAATTATCATGATGCATGCTCGTTCCGTACGTCCTCACAAACTTAGGAAAAATTTGTTTCTAGCGGTAGACACGGTGGCATACATACGTTCTCTCATAATTAGCGTAACTAGTCGAGCTACATGTTTCGTTGTTAGTGTACCTGCATAAGATTTCATTTCATCCCTAAACCCATAATGAAATATGTAGAATGTAATTTGTAAATACTTCCATATATGTATACCCATACATATACTTCCGTATCAATCTACCCGACAATAATTTAAACCCACAATTAAATACGCACCATATACACATGCAGGCATGCATACATAGACGTACCAAAGCTAACTCTCCCCGACCACACGCTCACATCTTGCGGTCATACACTCATCATCTTACCTTGGCGTAGAGGCATTTGATCCATACATTACCATTCAAGTGAATGGCATCCATACAATAGCACGTCGTATGGACGACGAAGTAAAAACCCCCATGTTAGTACTTAAATAGCCACCTAATAGTCCTTAATTTGGGCATAAGGAAAGTGATCATTGGCACACTTTAGATTTCAAATACCTATTATATAGCTATCAGTTGCTAGAGAAGGGTTTTTGGAAAAACAAAAACTTTTGTTTTAAATACACATGTAACATTTAACGTTGAACCTTGCTCTGATGCCAGCTGTCGCAAAACCGACCAATTTATAAGAGTACAAGTACAATGGCAGCCCGCAAGTGGTCACACTGTCATACTTGAACCCATATAAACCCGGTAGTCTGTCGAGTACCACGACGGGTCTCGATAAACGATTTACAACAACCAAGATCGTACATGATTCAACATACATACCACATATTACATAAAGTTCACAGATACATTTCTCCATCAGAGTACGAATAAAAGTTATTACAAACCGAGTTTGATAGATAAAAGCGGAAGCAAATTAAGTTTGAAAGTAAAGTTTCCAACATAGTTTAGTATAGTGCCAAATACGATCACGGTCCACAAAAGCATGTAGAAGGATTAATAAGAAGCCTGCCCAAGGCTTACTCCTCATCCACAGCGGGATAGAAGCAACTCTTGCAATAACCATGATACACAGTGCCATCTGCAACATGGGAAATAAAACCCTGAGTACGAGAAGGTACTCAGCTAGACTTAGCCGTCATAAACCAGAAATAAAATGACTCCAAGGATTATGCAAGGCTGTATAACTGGAGATAGCTTGACAACATTTTGCATAAAAGCAATTGACTTATTGTACAATTAGGATTCCTTTATCAATTATTTATAACTATCCATCTCTAGATTAGCAACTATCTTGTGTCAAACATGTGGTATATCCATTTAAAAGCATACAATAGTAACCATAGCAGGTATTGTAATCCCATATTCATTCGAACCATCATGTTCCATAACACAGTTACTACGATGTTGGGACTAGCCAAGTTTCTCACTAGCAGGGAGAGACGGCGATTCGAATCGTTTTCAACCAGCTGGGAACTTATTCCTAACACAAACCCAGGTCTACCAGCCACGATAGCCTTAGGTCACCTTTGGTACAACTCAGCTACACATTTCGCGGGTCCGTACCGCGCCGCACAATCTAAACACCAGATGCCAGGACGTTCAGGCCTAGCCTGCCCTTGGGCTCAGTCTGATCGTTCCCCGGAAGGAGCACACAACAGAACGGGTCCCGGCCTGAGTTGAATTCCTCGGCTTCGCGGTCGGAACGAGTTATCTGGCCAGCTAAGTGGGAGGCATGCGTTCAATCTTGTTAGAAGCGCCAACAACGGTACGGTCCTTCATCGACACAGACGGGGATAGATCCACACCCAAGACTTCCATGTCTTGTTGCTTCTCTATCGACATCCCGCCCGGTCTCCATTTACATTAACCATGGTTCTTTTCCACGATAGCAAATATAGCCAACCGTGCTCCGGTATTCACCTATATCTCGCAGGTGACAGGAAATCACCCGACTTCTACCGGTCTAAGCATGGCTAAGCATATATTCGATCCTGGACCTATACCGGTTAAAGGTGTAGTAGCTGGACAAGGAGTTTATATGCATCAAGTGGTTCCATTCAACTCTTATAACCTAATGCATCAATCATAAGTACTTAAGTAAACATTTGTAAAATACTAGGAGACTTAGAATGCTCCGGGGCTTGCCTCGCAGAAAGGAAGTAGGGCGGTGATCAGGACACTCCGAAAGCTCTTTAGGATTCTGCTCCTCGCCTTCGGGAGCTATGACTTGAGGATTCTCCTGCTGGTCCCCTTCCTCTACTTCGTCGAATTCCAGCAACGTTATTTCTTCCTCCGATCCTAGATGCATGAATATGGCATAAGTATTACGAATGCATATATGTTAACAAGTGCATCATGTTTATTGAGTAGGTGCATATCTCTTCTCGATTATTTAATTACTACTTCCACGATGCATCTACTATGTCACAAAATAGCAGCTACTTGTTTTACTCATAACAGGAGTTCTACTAATCCAAATGCAGTGATCCTGGACTTTCTGGAAAGCTTATTAAATTATCTACAACTTTTTTATTAACCATTTTTACAGCAAACATCATCCCTATCATGCAACTTAGCAAACTCTAGAATCTGTCCGGAAACTATTCCAATTCGCATTATAAAGTAACAATACTTCTACTTCGTATAAGTATTCAAATTTTTACAACCAAAAGTCTACCAACAGTTTAAGCATACCAAATACATCCAAGAAAACATAATGGTGAAGCCCAAACTATTTATTTCAATGTCTTTATTATTTTATTTGGACACATAGGTTAAATAATAAACCTATACCAATGTGCATCATAAATTCTCAGAAAATTACAGTGGCTTACTAGTGCTACCAATAGACTACTGTAAAAATTTCATGCCATTTTGCCAAGTAGAACATCCTATACAAAAATGACAAGGCAGCAAGGCTTGAAATAGCATAAATAGAAAACCCTATTGAAAAGTGTCAAGCAACAGATTTCCTATTTTTCTTAGCATCCATATACTAATAGGAGAACCTCCAACAAATTGCATGAATATTGGATTCCTAAATAATTTATAAAAATTCACACAAGGATCTCCTAATTATAAAATAAAAATCTATAACTACAAATATACACATGCACTGATCCTCAAATTTTTACGAGAGTTCATACATGACAAGAATAGCTTACCACAAAAATTTCATAATTTTTGGAGCACAGGAACTCTAGATATAAAATAAACAAGTTTGCATGCATTCAAAAACACATTGCAAATCTCTATTTAAATTTCCAAAAATTTCTACTGTAAATGTTAAGAACATATTTTTCCAAAATACTATACTTCCTAAGGAACACTAACAAATTTATTTCACAATTTTTGAAGTTACCAAACTAAAGATATAAAAATCACAAAAGAATTCAAAAACTGGAATCAAATGAACTATCTTTCAACTACAGAGTCGCTGACCGATGGGACCCGCTGGTCAGGGGACCCCACACGTCATTGAGACACGAACAGAGCCGGCGGCGCTACGCGACTGGCGCGGTCGAAGCTCGCCAACGGCGAACTTGCCGGCGGTAACATCTTCACGGCGTGACCTACGTGACTTAGCGCATCTATTGCACCACTTGGCCGACCTTATCGTCGACGCTAGTGATGACGGCGGTGGCCATGGTGGCTCGGCGAGGCGGGATGACGGTGGTACGCCGATGATGACCTCGGTGGCTCGACCTAAATCTCGGACGAGCACTAGTGGACTACGGCGAACCTAGCGCATCAGCTATCGCGTGTAATGGTAGACTATAACGGCGTGGCCACGACGACGGAACACGGCGGCGAAGCTCCGGCAAGAGCGTGTGCGTTGCTGTGGCTTACCAAGCGCTCTCAGTGAGCTAGCGCGGGCGCGGTGAGTCGCTGAGACGAGGGTGGAGAGGTTGCGGTGGCGACCGAGTGGCTAGGCGCGGGTTTGTGCCGTCGACAGTGACGGTGGCGCTGCGGGAGCTCGGCTGCTACGGCGGGTGAAGAAAGAGGCTGAGGAAAAATGAAATGAGGCGTGGGATGGATCGGGCGGGCGCTGGCGGTGTAGTAGTGCGCGTTGGCCTGGCTTGGCCGCACGGGGCAGGGCACTGGCGACGCGCGGCCGTCGCGGCCACCACGCGCCGCGCGGGTTCTGCCGATGTCGGCCACTGAACCGGCCAGTTCAGTTCGTTCGGCGCAGTAACAGACCGACTGACGACGCGATTTCAACACAATCAAACTGCTAAACGGTTGCTCTATCGTGCTGACAATCTAAATGGAACTTGTAGACCTATGTACCATCTTCGTTTCTTATTAAAGAATCATGTGATAATTCGCAACCATTACTGAGAAAAATCAATCCAAAGTCGGGCTGACAGAACTGTCAGAGTATGAGACTTAGAATATTTCGCTAAGTGTTGAAAACAGTTATTTGATGATATTTGTGAGCTCCAAAAGACTAACCTATGCACCTTATTACCTCATGACCCAAACATAACAGTTGTTCCCTATTACAAATACTACAACTTTGCTTTAGTGACCACATACATGCATAGTCTCTAGTATATGATTCAAACTTGGTCAAACATGTCACATTTAAATGGTGATACACTTCAAACTATGGCTTAATGACCTATTTACCCCTAACCATGAATATCAAAGTTGTTCATGATGATACTCTAAACATGATTAGGCTATTTGCAAGGTCACCCAATCATTTACATGTATCCACTCATGGTCATTTGCATATATATACAAGGAAACATGAAATGATAAGAAATGTTGCATATGTTTCAATCAAATGTTTCAAGTGTAAATGCTCATATATGAATGCTTGATGCTCATGCTCATGTTATGCAAGTCAAATTGTGCAAGGCTAACACCCGAGGTGTTACAGAATCTGCCTCAGGATGTAGGTGAAGTCCGGAGTTTCCTAGGAATGGCCGGATATTATCGGAGGTTCATTGAAGGTTTTTCTAAGATTGCCAAGCCTATGACCTCGCTACTTGAGAACAATGCTAAGTTTGTATGGACTGAGCAATGCCAAGCTAGTTTTAAAGAGTTGAAGAAAAGGTTGACTACAGCTCCGGTGCTGGTACTACCAGATCTGAACAAGAGTTTCTCCATCTACTGTGATGCATCTCGACTTGGTCTGGGTTGTGTTCTTTTGCAAGAAGGACGAGTAGTGGCTTATGCATCTAGGCAACTAAAGAAGCATGAACTAAATTATCCCACCCATGATTTGGAGTTAGCAGCTGTGGTTCATGCATTGAAGATTTAGAGACATTATCTTGTTGGACATAAGTGTGACATTTATACATATCACAAGAGTTTAAAGTACATTTTCACTCCGTCAGATTTGGACTTGAGGCAACGTTGTTGGTTAGAGCTAATCAAGGACTATGATTTGGAGGTACACTATCACCCTAGCAAGGCAAATGTTGTAGTTGATGCTTTTAGCCGAAGGAGCTATGTTAATGCAGCTCTAGTGACATAGTTACCTAAGGAGTTATGTGCTGAATTTGAGCATCTTAATTTGGGAATAGTTGCTAATGCAATGGAATTGGAAGGGGAACCTACACTTGAACAAGAGATCCGCAAGGGTCAGTTGGAAGATGAGAAAATCAAGGAGATAGCAGAGCTTATCACAATTGGCGAAGCACCAAGTTTTTGATTGGATGATTAGGGAACAGTGTGGTTCGGAAAGAGAATATGTGTGCCAGAGATAAAGTCCATTCGAGAGATTATTCTAAGAAAAGATCATGACTCAGCATACTCTATCCATCTAGGTAGTACTAAGATGTACCTAGATCTGAGGGAGAAGTACTGGTGGTACAGTTTGAAAAGAGATGTGGCCGAGTATGTAGCAATATGTGACACATGTCAACGAGTTAAGGCAGAACATCAAAGACTAGCTGGTTTACTTCAACCTATGAAGATACTTGAGTGGAAGTGGGAAGAAGTTGGTATGGATTTCATTGTTGGATTATGTCGACAGAATATCGTCGGCAGTCCTCCGAGGGGTATCCCATGAAGGTAGATTGATCGGCAGAGGAGCGCATGATCAAGAACAAGAAGGCCATAGAGACACACGAGTTATATAGGTTTAGGCCATTAGTATGACGTAATACCTTATTCCTGTGGTCCGTTGGTTTGTATTAGCTATCATATGATATGCCGTGATTTTAGAGGGGGTCCCTACCCGCCTTATATAGTCCAGGGGGCTGGGTTACAAGTCGGTTAGATCTGAGAGATAACCGAAAAGTAATAACAGATTACACGAATCATGGGATCATACGTATCCTATCAGATCTCGTAGTATCTTTAGGATATCCTTCCCATATCTTGCGGGAGGCGCCGAGCAGAATCGTGTCCTACAAGGCTTCATCTTGTGAGCTGGGCCGCCCCTGGGGGCGCAGCCCATGTGGTTCGCCGTGGGTATCCAGGGTCGTACCCCCCATAGCTAGTCCCCAAGTGCCTTGTACCCGTTGTGCAACGCCGTCCTGAGCATGTCCGAGCAAGTGCGAACCAAAGCCGAGCAGCTCGACTCATGGTCCGACCACCGTGATGACTCACCGAGCAGTTGTCGAGCAGCGTGAAATCATCGCCGAGCAGCATGACCCACAGCCGACCAGCATATCCCAAGTACGGCTTGCCATAAGGGTGTAAGGAGCTCTAGTCTAGAATCAAAAATTTCTTCGCAGTGGACCAAGTGTGCCCACTTAGAGTCCGACCACGAGGAAAGGAGATAACTTTCTTTAGCTTCAGGAGGCACGGAGCCTTCCAGAAAAAACAAGCACATTCACCGCGAGGTGAAGTGTGCCCACTTAGTCCCCGAGCCTGATAGTAGATGACGTAGTCATGTGGTGCCAGGGTCAGAAATAGAGAAATAATGAAAACCAATCGAGCAGGCAGCCAGTCCCCGAGCTCCAAACGAAGATATCGGAGAAATCAAACCGTGGAGAAAAAGTCAGAGTAACGGCTGTATAGTAACAGTTACTGAGCCTCGATAAATGGCGGAGAAATCGGCGAGTAACAACAGACAGCAGCGATAAATGAGTGACATGGGCTACGGTTGCGTGAAAGCCTAGGTTGCGGACCATTAAGCCGCATCGGATAATTCAGAGCGACACAGATTGCGAGAACAGTTTCCCAAAAACCCTTGAATTTGGAAAGGTGGGGAAAGTGCTTCATAACGGCGCCGCCGCCCCCCACGCTCCCACCATTGCCACTTCACCATTTCACCTTCCTCCTTAGCCATCACACTTCTAGATTCGCACCCACACACTCTACCGGTGCGAGCCCCATCCAGATCTGAGTGATGGCGCCGAAGAGGAGAGCTGTGAATTTGAAGAAAGCGAGCCCAAAGAAGACAGGTGCCGGAGCCAGTCGTGACAAAGAGTGGGCGCCGTCGCACATGAGGGAAGCGGAGCTCGAGAGATTGGTGACGGCGGGCGTGCTTCCTGACCGCATCACCGCCGGATGGCGGCCAGCCAGTGGTGAGCCCTTGCCAATGCCTAACACCGATGAAGTTGTAGTCTTTGAGGATTATTTCTGGCGTGGGTTGGGGTTCCCTGTTCATCCTTTCCTACGAGATCTGCTAGAATTTTGGTTGATTAGTCTGTGCAATCTCCACCCCAACACCGTATTGCACATCTCGATCTTTATTCATTTCTGTGAGGCATTTCTAGGGGTTCTGCTGCACTTCAACCTCTTCAGACACCTGTTCTGGTTGAAGAAGAAAGGCGGCAGCGGCTCCAAGGTGGTCGGTGGCGTATATCTGCAGCTCCGGGACAGAATGGCCAGCGAGTATATTAATGTACCGCTGAGCACTTCTCTGAAAGGGTTGAATTCCAAGAGGTTCTACATGAAACAGAGCCACCTGGCAATCCGCTGCGACGTCCACCATATCTCGGAGAACCAGAGTAGCTGGTCGGAGAGACCAAACAGTATTGACATGGAGCAAGTGATGGAGCTCCTTGACTTGATTCAAGGTGTGGAGTTGAGAGGTGAACTAGTGGCAGCAAGCTTCATAGTACGCCACGTTTAGCCCTGCAAAGAGAGGGCCCACCCAGGCTTTAACTACAGGGGTGACAATGATGGGACCCGGGAGAGTATTGAACGGCTGTCAAGGGAAGAACTGATAAGCCGGGCCACAGAGCTATTCACCTCCAACGCCTCATTTAGCTGGCCGAAGGAAACCAAGGCCTTCAACGGTACCAACCTGCCTCCTCAGGTAACCATCTCAGTTTACATTGTTCAATTGACGATTACCGAGCAGGGGACTGACTTACTTATGCAAAGATCCATTCGCAGGACAGGGCAGTGTACTTTTTGGGCGTGCCGAGAGCCAATTGGCCACCGGCGGTGGACGCCCGACCAATAGTACAACCTGAAGAAAGTTCTGTTGGTATCTCATCGAAATCTAGAGATATGGATGTTGATCGCACGGCGAGTCCCCCCCAGTGTTGGAGAAATCCCGAGGGAAACATGCAGCGGCAAATGAGCCAGCCCAGAAGAAGAGGAAAATGGTGACTGCCGCTCCCCACAAACTGAGCGGCATCTCACTTGGTGGCAACCAGACCACTCGAACGCGGAGGGCCACGATGATCGAGTGGTCTAATGACGACGAAGATCCAGTTACTCCTCCTCCGAGCGTGCAGACGCCTTCACGCAGCACACGTGTGGAGGAGCAATCAAGGGGGAACGAAGAAGTCCCCGAGCAGTAGACGACAAAAATCCCTACTGAGCAGGCGACAGGCGCCCCTGAGCAGCAGACGGAGAAAAATCCGGAGCGACAGGCAGAGGAAACCCCGGAGCAGTAGGCGGAGCAGAGGCCGACTTTGGAGGAGATGAGACCTCTACCCCCGAGCACAGGGGTTGACCCCACAACCGCGCCTTGGGGCTCGGGCAGGCATCGCCGATTCAAAAAAGTGCACCGGTAGACCAAATGGTGAGTATCCTCGTGTTGGAGTTACTTTGCTATCTTATTTTGGTGCTTAACCAAATGTTCTGATGCAGCGCAAGGCATATGGAGGGTCCGGACCCATCTACCCAGACTGACGAGCAGCCTCGGACTGATCCCGAGGCGGAGGTAATGTCGGCAGCCCCCATGTCGGGGTCCTCGGGTGCTCGACAGTCGGCAGAGAAGTCAACGACCGCTGTGGGTGGACTTGGAGACGGTGAGAGATCGGCGTCGGCGGAGGACGGGTCGGCAACAACACGCGAAGCAATGGCGGGTACTACCGGGCCCTCGGGAACTAAAACTGGAGTTGTCGGCATTGCACCAGAATATGGGTCGACGGAACCAGAGGCGCGTGAGGAGCTAATGGGGCCTGCTAAGGCGGCGCAAGGCATGGTCGGACCCGTAGTCCGGCCAAAGAGTCCCCCGGTGGTGCCGCCAGCTGCTATGGAAGAGGAGGACGTGGTGGAGGAGATCATTCGTGCTGAGACACAAACCCAATCCGTCCGAATCTTCTGCAAGCACGGTGACGAGGTGGTAGTTGTCGAGGAGGAGGACACCCCTAAGGAGATGTGGCGGCTGAAATCCACCCTCGCCGGAGTAGTAAAACAAATCGAGGTTAGTGTTGAATCATGAGTATTCATCTTTGACGTTTGAGATCGAACTCCATCATTGTCATTGTTAATTTTTAGGGGATAACTTGGACTGCCGAGCACCAGCACCAGTTAATAAAGAGGATGGAACCCCTCGCCGAAGAGAACTAGAAACTCAAGGAGGCGATGAACCTCTTGGAGAAAAACACCCAAAGGTCCCAGCGTGAGCGGGACCTCGATGAATCCAACGCGCTGGACCTAGAGCACCAGAAAGGGGTCCTGTCTGAGCAGCTGGCGACTGCGAAAGAACAGCTGCAAAACAAATCCGAGCACCTTGCCACTGCCTCCACACAACTGAAAGATGCTTCCGAGCAGTTGGAAAAGCTGCAGAAAGTATCCGAGCAGAAGAAAGGTATGTGCGACCGGTGAAAATGCTTTGCATAGTTGGATACGCTTACTTTTGGTGATGATTGTTGCACTTGTAGAGCAAGATGTGGAGCTCGGACCCCTGCGCCAGGCCCTCGAGCAACTCCGAGAGGAGAAGGAGAAAGAAACAGGGCGAGCGAACAAACTGGTCGAGGAGCTGAACGGTGAGTACTCCCAGGTCAAGGTTGCTGATGAAGTAACTCTCTTGCTTGATGGAACTTTGTAATGCTTGCAGACTACTGTCGGAGGGTCAAGGCACAGTTCAATGTGCTGGAGCAGGATGCCCGGACCCAGAGGGACAGATTTGACACTGTAGTTACTGGAATCAACCTAGTGCTCGACTACATCGAACCAGAAGTGGCTCCTCAGCCCGACGGCAGGCCGCCGCGCCCGGACATCATCATCGAAAGATGCAAGATGGCGTGGGAGAGCTTCAATCGTGATGATGTTGTTTCCGTCGCTACCCACACCCTTGCTGTGGTTCGGTCCCACTATCCAGCCACTGGCCTTTAGGCAATAGGGGGTGGGTACGTCGAGGGGCTGAGCGAAGCGGAGACCTAGCAGCTGGAGGATGAGGTGGAAGATGCAGCGAAGAAGTTGGCTAGCGATATAGACATGTTCGGTGAGACGGACGACAATGGCGGAACACAATGATCTGCTTGGTGGATATCATTTGTATTTACTGCACAGTGCAGTTAGAATGCGCGAAAGCGTAAAAAACACTTATATACATGATAAATGTTATAAAGTGTATGTGTATGCAGTCAGATTGTATTTCGGTGAAAAAATCTTCGTAGTTATGACCATAAGGTATTTATACGGAGTATAAGTAGAGTCCGAGCAGTTAGTTTGCTACTAACCCCCATGGCCTTAGCTAGCCCATAGTCCATGACGTCGAGCGTGGAGCCCGTGCACGTGTAGGAGGAACAGACGTGACCAAGGAACCGCAGCCGACCACCCATAATGCAGAGCGCGGAGCCCGTAGCACGTGTAGGGAGAGATCAGAGACTGGGTCTTCTCCATAGAGAAAAGAGTGGAATGTGTGCTGCTCGGCGGTTATCGAAATGACTTGGAGATATAGATAGCATAAGCGGCATCAAAGCAATTAGTTCTGTGCTGAGCATTCGGCCTTGGCTAGCCCGTAGTCCATAACGTCGAGCGCGGAGCCCATGCACGTGTAGGAGAAATAGGTGTGACCAAGGAACCACAGCTGACCACCCATAACGCAGAGCGCGGAGCCCGTGGCACGTGTAGGGAGAGATCGGAGACTGGGTCTTCTCCGAATAGAACAGAAAAGAAAGTAGGTTGCTCGCTAACCGGCAAAATATCTTGGAAATTTAGAATAGAGTGTTCGGTGGTTTGGAGAAAATGTGTGGCGAGATATGTTGGCGATTTGGAGGAAACGTGTTTGGTGATTTGGAGAACACTTATTCGGTGATTTTTGGTGAAAATTTGTTGGCGTTTTGGAGAAAACGTTCGGCTATTTTGGAGTAAAACGTTCGGCGATTTTGGAGAAAACCGTTTGGCGCTTGCTTTGGAGATTTGGAGAAACTTATTCGGCGAAATCATGGTCGGCGATTTGGAGAAATCGTTCGGCGATTTAGGAGAAAACTCTTCGGCGAGTTCATATTTAAGATCATTATGGAGTATTGCGTTGCTCGGCGACCATACGTGGTGATTAAAACATAATGGAGAGAAGGAATAGAGCCAAATCATGGAGATCAAAACTATATTCATCAAAAAGTGGAGAGTACATATCTGGAGCATTTCAAGGATAGAAACGTATAAGGTGCTCGATGTGCCATGAGTTTGGAACATCAATTCCATCTAAGTCACATAGGTGATAAGAGCCTGGTCGGGTGACCTCTTTGATGACATAAGGCCCTTCCCAAGGGGAGGAGAGCTTGTGCAACCCTTCGGTCTTTTGTTTTCTACGAAGAACGAGGTCACCGACGGTGAATGAATGACCTTTTACGTTGCGGTTATAGTACCTCCGCAAGCCTTCTAGATATTTGGCTGTGTGGACGCATGTGATCAGGCATTCTTCCTCGGCCCGATGGACGTCCTCTGTCCGAATAGCTGCGGCTTGCTCTTCATCATAATTTCCCACCCTAGGTGCTCGGAAGGCAATATCTGCTGGTAGTATGGCCTCTGAGCCATAAACCAAAAATATGGAGACACACTGGTACTATGACTAGCTTGAGTGCGCAGTCCCCAGACCATAGCTGGTAGCTCTTTGATCCATCTGCCCGGATACTTTTCTTCTTTCTGATATAGCCTCTTTTTGAGGGCATCAAGGATCATACCGTTAGCCCGCTCGACTTGGCCATTGGCTCTAGGATGGGCAACAGAAACGTATTTAACGGAGATGCACCAGTCTTCGCAAAAGTCCTGAAAATGATGGCCGGTAAACGTGGTTCCGAGGTCGGTGATGATGCTGTTCAGGAGACCGAATCTGTGTATGATATCTTCAAAGAGCTCGACTGCTTTCTTTGCAGTAGCTGAAATGAGCGGTTTGTACTCGATCCACTTGCAGAACTTATCAATGGCGACGTATACATACCGAAAACCTCCTGGCGCTGGCTTGAAAGGCCCGATCATGTCCAGTCCCCAGCATGCGAAAGGCCAGGAAGCTGGGATGGTCTGCAGTTCTTGTGTTGGTACGTGTATTTGCTTGGCAAAAAACTAACATCCTTCACAGCGTCGGACGAGGTCTTCTACGTCAGAGATGGCCGTGGGCTAGTACAAACCAGCTCGGAAAGCTTTGCCGACCAGGTTTCTCGAGGCCGCGTGATTGCCACAGGAACCAGAGTGAATTTCGAGAAGTAGCTTTACCCCTTCACCTTGGGTGATGTATTTCTGCAGTATCCCTTCCTTAGCACTTTTCCTCATCAAGTTGCCGTCTACCAGCACATAATGCTTGCTTCAGCGAATTAAACGTTCAGTTTAGGTCTTGTCGGCGGGTACTTCGGTGCTGGTGAGGTACTTGATGAACTGCTCCCTCCAATCGGTGACCGGTGAAGGTACCGCAAGTACCAACTGCTCGGCAGGGGGAACCTCTTCTACTTCCTTTTCTTCAGTAATGGATGGCGCCAAGAGATCTTGAACGAAGACCCTCGGAGGAACCGCGGAGCGAGAAGAACCTATGTTTGAGAGCTGGTCGGCTGGCTGATTTTGATCTCGTACCACGTGGTGGTATTCGATACCGTAGAACTTCCCTTCAAGCTTCCTAATTTTGGCGTAGTATGCGTCCATCTTCTCACTGGAATAGGACCAGTCTTTGTTGAGCTGGTTGATAACCAGTGCGGAGTCCCCGTACACCATGAGACGTTTGACGCCGAGCTCGACTGCTATACGGAGACCATGGAGACATGCTTCATACTCCGCGGTGTTGTTGGAGGCCGAGAAGTGTATCCGAAGGACATAGCGGAGCTTGTCTTTGGTCGGCGTAATGAATAGAATGCCCACACCCGCACCATTGATGTTAAGGGCGCCGTCAAAGTACATCACCCAGTGCTCGGGGCAAGTGGCGGCAATGGGTTCTTGGATCTCGGTCCACTCAGCGATGAAATCAGCAAGTGCTTGTGACTTAATGGTAGGTCTGCTTCTAAATTCGATGGAGTAAGTGCCGAGCTCAACGGCCCACTTGATGATACGGCCATTGGCCTCTTTGTTGCGGAGAATGTCCCCCAGAGGGAACTCGGTGACCATGGTGATCTTGTAGTATTCGAAGTAGTGTCGGAGCTTGCTCATTAAGTACCTCGCTGATAAAGTAGACTGGACATTGGACCTTGTTGGCGTGCCCAGCTTCCTCACGCTCGACGACGATAGCAGTGCTGACGACGCGAGAAGTAGCGGCGATGTAGATTAGAATAGTTTCATCTGGTCGTGGCGCAGTCATGATCGGAGGCCTTGTTAAGAACAATTTAAGCTGCTCGAAAGCTATGTCTACCTCTTCCAACCAGGAAAAACGCTCAGAGGCCTTGAGGAGCTTGAAGAAAGGTAGCCCTTTTTCGCTGAGGCGCGATATGAAGTGGCTTAAAGCAGCCATGCACCCTGTAAGCTTTTGTATATCCTTGACGCATGTCGGCCATTTCATATTGGTGATGGCGGAGACCTTGTCAAGGTTAGGTTCGATGCCTCAAGCACTGACGATGTAGCCCAGCAGTATACCGGATGGAACTCCAAAGATACACTTTGAAGGGTTTAGCTTCCATCGGTACTTGTTCAGGTTGGTGAAAATTTCTTCGAGGTCGGCGATAAGGTTGTCAGCGGTCTTGGTCTTGACGACCACGTCATCGATGTAAGCTTTGACATTACGACCGATCTGTTGGTCGAGGCACATCTGGATGGCCCTTTGATAGGTAGCCCCGGCGTTCTTGAGTCCGAAGGACATAGTTGTGTAGCAGTATGCCCCGAAAGGCATGATGAACGACGTCTTGATCTGGTCTTCTTCCTTGAGGGAGATCTGATGATAGCCAGAGTAACAGTCAAGGAAGGAGAGCAGTTCGCAGTCGGCGGTGGAGTCTACAACCTCGTCTATCCAAGGCAAGCCGAAGGGGTCTTTAGGGCAGTGTTTGTTAAGATCAGTATAATCAACACACATTCTCTATTCTTTATTCTTTTTTCGTACGAGAATAGGGTTTGCTAACCAATCTGGATGATACACTTCTTTTATAAATCCGGCCGCTAAGAGCCATTTTATTTCTACCCTAATAGCCTTCTTCTTGTCTGGCGCGAATCGGCGGAGTTTCTGCTTGATCGGTTTGGCGGTCGGCGAGACATTCAAGCAGTTCTCGATCTTCTCCCGTGGTACCCCCGGCATGTCTGCAGGTTTCCACACAAACACGTCGGCGTTGGCACGTAGGAAGGAGACGAGTGCACTTTCCTATTTGGGGTCAAGGTGAGCCCCAATCTTCACGGTCTTGGAGGGGTCGTCGAGGCCGAGGCCGAGGCCGACCTCCTTGACCTCTTTGGACTTGGCAGAGGCGTGAGGAACCTCTAGCTCTAGGATCTCCATGTCATCGGCGGGCGCCATCTTGGCCTCAGCAACCACACTAGCCATCTGGATGGAGAGGTCGGTGGCTTCGACGAGAGCGAGACTCTCTGTCTCGTAGGCGTAGGCAACGGAGAGGTTGGCCTGCAGAGACAGGACCCCTATAGGCGAAGGCATCTTCATCACCAGATATGCATAGTGTGGTACGGCCATGAACTTGGCCAGAGCTGGCCGACCAAGTATGGCGTGGTAGGTGGTGTCAAAGTCGGCGACATAGAAGTTGATATGCTCGACATGGTAGTTGCTTGCCGTGTCGAACTATACTAGTAGGGTAATCTCTCCAAGTGGTCTAGATGTCCTACTAGGTACCATGCCCCAGAAGGAGGAGTCGGATGGCGTGAGATCTGTCATCCCGAGGCCCAACTCCCTTAGGGCCCCGGCGAAGAGTAGATTCAAAGCACTCCTGCCGTCGACGAGGACTTTTCTGAAGAGAACCTTCTGGATGGTCGCATCGAGGACGAGGGGAAAGCATCCTATGTAGGGTATGTCCGTCCACTGGTCGGCCCTGCTGAAGGTGATGGGGACCTTGGACCATGGGCGATAGCTGGAGTTGGTGGTGGTTTCCTCTGAAGCGACGGCGAGCACTTGTCGGGCGGCGAGCTTCCATTCTCTTCTGCTCTCAGTGGAGGCGAGGCCTCCGAAGATGGTGGCGACCACCTTGTCATGTCCTAGAAGGCATTGTTATTGCCCCCAGGTGATCTCTCAGATCTAACCGACTTGTAATCCTGCCCCACGGACTATATAAGGCGGGCAGGGACCTCCTCCAAAATCACGGCATATCATACGATAGCTAATACAAACCAACAGACCACAGGAGTAAGGAACTACGTCATACTGACGGCCTAAACCTATATAACTCGTGTGTCTCTGTTGCCTTCTTGTCCTTGATCACGCGCTCCTCTGCCGATCAATCTACCTTTGTGGGATACCCCTCGGAGGACTGCCGATGATATTCCATCGACAATTGGCGCGCCAGGTAGGGGTATGCGTGTTGTTTCCTTGTCGAACAAGATGGCTTTTTCCATAGGCCCTTCGTCCCTCCTGCGGCCCGACCAGATCTTCACGGTCGGATCCATCTCGTGGGTCATCAACGCTGACGGAGTCAGAGAGCTCCTCGAGCCGGTAAAGATCTGTTCTACGCCGACCACCCCCGCACCTGCGACTATAGATCCGATCTTAGAATTACTTCCGAGGTCGTCTTCATCAATGACTCACTGTTTGCTTCCTCGTTACTAGAGGAGGCACATCAACAATGACGATCTGATCGAATCCATCGATCGGGTCGGTCTGAAGCTTGCCGATTGCCTCTCCATCGCCGAGTCGGCTCTGGACACTTTCATTCAGCGCTGATCACCCTCCGATCTAGATCTATCGGAAGCTGATCGGCAAACTCCAGAGGTTACGACCCTACACTTCGGGCTCGCCAACACCGCCGCTACTTACCAAGACGCCCTGAGGGGCAAATTCGCCGACCAGGTGGGGGATATCCATCCTCTCGCCGACCAGATCACCGATCAGCTCCCGCCGACGGTCAACATGCTGCACGCCAGCCGAGGTCCCAGAGCATCCCTCCAAACCATCCTGGAGGAAAATCCGGACTCCGAATCCCAGGGCTCCATGGAGACCCTCGTCGAAACCTTCACTGAGCAACTCCCTCTCCCGCCTTTCCGGGGGGCGCGATCTTCAACGTCAGCATCGACAACCCCCTTGGAACGGCGAAACAGATGAGGAACGCGCCGCTCGTGAAAATAGGACATCAACCGCACACAACGCCACGATAATGAGCGCGCCCTTGCGATGGCCGAGGCCGCTCGTGACAACCAATTCGACTCGCAAGGAAGGCCGCTCCATCGCAACCTCGACGAAGAGTTCCTCCGCATTGACGACCACGACGTCTTCAAGACTCCAAGCACCAATCTGGCGATGGCTGCTAACGAGCTCGCCCGCCTGCCGCAGATGCCCGAGCTCACCAAGGTTGCCGCTATGCTTAAAGCAGCACACTGTCAAGTTAATGAGATCCGAGAGGATCAGAGACCTTCATGCTCCACGAGCATGATTCGCTGATCAGCTGTGCCTAGATCCAATCGCCGCCCTAGTCAAAGCCGGTTCGCCGACCAGTCACTACATCTCCAGGGGGAATCGGGGGCCACCACGCTGAGCATCATCTCTAGCATGACCAGGAGGTCGAACAGGACGCTCGTGTGCACCTCAGTAACCTTTGGGATGCACGATGGTGTATCGAGCAACGTCGCTTCGGTCGCCATGAAGAAGAAGTACGTCGCTGCCATGAGTACGAGCAAGAGTACGATAATCCAGACTCGGCTCTGGAGCCGATCGCCACCGGCAACGCTGCAGACAACGGCGCCGACAACCCAGAAGGGCCCCCAGCTTTCACCAGGGCGCTTCGAACACTCTAGTGGCCCCGTGGTTTTAAAATCACCGGGGTCGAGACCTATGAAGGGAGGATGAACCCAACTCAGTGGCTGTAGGCTTACGCCATTGCTGTCTATGCCGTCGGAGGAGACACCAACATCATGGCAAATTATCTCCCCGTCATGCTCACGCCAACCGCCATGAGCTGGTTCACAAGCCTTGCCCCGGATTCTATCGGATCTTGGGTACGAGCAAGAGTACACATTCTCCATTCTTTATTCTTTTTTCGAACGAGAACAGGGTTTGCTCCATGCACTCAAAGTGGTTATGACTCAATTTGGGTAATAGTAGATCGGTTGACTAAGGTTGCTCACTTCATACCGGTCAAGACTACATATATGGGTGCAAAGTTGGTAGAATTATGCATGCAACGGATAGTATGTTTGCATGGAGTTCCTAAGAAGATTGTGTTAGATAGAGGTACTCAGTTTACATCACACTTTTGGAAGAAATTGCATGAATCTATGGACACTAAGTTAAACTTCAGCTCAGCTTATCATCCATAAACTGATGGACAAATAGAGAGAACCAATCAGATCTTAGAGGATATGTTGAGAGCTTATGCTTTGCAATATAGTACAAGTTGGGATAAGAGTTTGTGTTACGCTAAGTTCTCCTACAACAATAGCTACCAGAAGAGTCTCAAGATGGCACCGTTCGAGGCACTATATGGTAGAAAGTGTAGACCTCCATTGTTCTAGAATCAGACAGGAGAAAGTCAAGTGTTTCGACCTGAGATCCTCAAGGATGCTGAAAGGCAAGTGCAGACTATCAGGAAAAACTTGAGAGTGGCACAATCTAGACAGAAGAGTTATGCTGACACTCAAAGAAGGGAATTGGCTTTTGAAATAGGGGATTATGTTTACCTAAAGGTGTCACCTATGAGAAGTGTGAGAAGGTTTAATATGAAAGGAAAGTTAGCACCCAGGTATATTGGACCTTTCAAGATTTTAGAGAGACCTAGAGAAGTAGCTTATCAGTTGGAATTGCCTGAGAGTTTGTCAGGTGTACATGATGTGTTTCATGTGTTCCAATTGAAGAAGTGTTTGCGTGTACCCGAGGAGCAGATACCGTTAGAAGAGCTTACAGTTAAGGAAGATCTCACTTATGAGGAGTTTCTAGTAAGGATTTTGGAGACGGCAGAAAGAGTTACAAGGAGCCGAGTTATAAGGATGTGTAAGGTTCAGTGGAATCGGTATACTGAAGATGAGGCTACTTGGGAAAGAGAAGAGGATTGGAGAAAACATACCCGCAATTATTTGAGTAAGTATCGTCCGAATCTTGAGGACGAGATTCATTTTAAGGGGGTAGAATTGTAACACCCTAAAATTTGAATTTTTGGAAATAGAGCTAAAATGCTTTAATTATGAATTTTTGGTGCTCATGAAACATCGGAAAATAATATTTTTATTAAGTTAAAATTCATCATAAGTTTAGCAACATGGTTGTGCATTCATGCTGTTACATAGTATTTCTATTGTATTGTGTGGTTTGAAACTAAACTTCAAATTATTTCAAATGGATTTGAAAATGCATTTGAAAAACACTTGAGATAAAAAGAAGAGTATTCCTCTCCTCTATTTCTTTGGCCCAGCGCCGGCCTGCTCCCTTCCCCACAGCCCGTTTCTCTTTTTCGAGCAAAGCCCACCAGCGTCATTGTTTCCCTCTCCCGCGTGGGCCGCCGCGCCCCAGAGCTCCCTCACCGTCGCAGACCTAGATCGTCGTCGACGCCGTCTGTCCTGCCATGCCCTGCACCGTCACTGAGCCATCTCCGTCCGTGCCAAGTGCCGAGGTGAGATCACCGTTCCCTCCTCTTTCTTTCTGAGTAGATTCCGTGGGAAACCGAGGTCCCGAGCCCTTTTTCCCGTTTCACCAGCGAGCTCCCACCGTCGTCAATGGCAGCCACCGCGCCGGAGCCCTATTCCGGCCAGGTGAAACACCCCAACCCACCTGAGCCATCCATCTCCAAGTCAACGCTCCAGATCGCGTACCCTTTCGATCTATGTAACCGGTCCACCAACATAGTGTGAACTAGGTCCACCCGCACAATATGCACCCGGTCTACTGCCGGTGCTTGCCCTCCAGCCAGCCACGCCCCGCCACGTGTCGCCACATCAGTGCCAACATCAGCGGTGACCTGGTCAATCCGGTCAGCAGGGCCTTTTTGCCAAGAAATCCCTCGGTTTCTATCTAAATAACCCGCAATCCACTCTTTCAACAATAATTCAAAGCAAGTCCTTTTTTGTCTATTTTAAACCCTGTACTTTATAGTAATAGAACCCACCGTCCAACAGAGCCAGTTTTATAGGTTAGACCTCGTATTTATAATCAAAATTACGTAGAGGTCCATTTTAAAAACTACAAAACTGCCACTACCTTCTGTAGGCCATAAAATCTCTGTTTTAACTCCGATTTGACCCGCTCAACTTGCGTTAGGTTCTTAATTTCATAATATATATGTTCATACTACTGTTAAGTATGTTTTCAACTTTTAAAATTAGAAGTTAGATTTAATCTATTATTTTACTAAAGGAAATCTTATTTAATTTATAACTTCTCCGTTTTAACTCCGATTTGAGTGATTCTCGCGTCTGTGTTCATAGTGAGACAGATTTGTTTTACAAACTTTTGATCTTGATTTTTTGCTGATTGGTGTATTGTTCTAATTAGTTTATATTTGTTTGCCATGCATGTATGTATGGATGCCTGTGTGGTGTTGTTTGATCTCGAGTAGACAGTGAGTTTTGTGTTGGTGATCTGGAGCAACTCTTTGAAGATCAAGACCGGCAGTGATACATTGAATTAAGGCAAGTGTAATATGAGGCTCCTTGTTACCTATTCACTTTAACGCAATCTCAATTCATGTGCATATGTTAATGAACCGCTTGGAGTCTATTTACCTTGATATTGATTATCCTATCCTTGATTTACCTATGGGTTTTGCATGTGGGTAGTATGCTCAGTTTGCTCCAACCAATATTGATTAAATAATACAATTAAAGATATATGCAACATGGTATTAAAAGATGTTTTTTAGCAACATGGAACCAAGGGGGCTAGAGCATTGGGCCTTTTTCTTATGGTGCTCTAGTTTCTCTCCATAAGGACTCATCTTTAAGTGACAACCCAGGACTTATAGTACAACCATGAGGACCACATGGCTCTGGTCTTAGTCCAATACCTTGCTCTTTCTAGTTTGTAGCAGTTTACTGAAAGGGCAAGAGGGGCATACCAGGCTGGGTATGGGCCTCATCCCCAGGGTGTGTACTATGCTGCGTGTATAAGTGCCACTTTTAGATATGACTCCATAACACTTGGGAGATGTAATCCATAGCGGCTGCTCCATATTAGAACGACTGGGGAAAAGCTTCGTAGTGTACCCTGCCTACTCACCTTGGAAGTGTTTTGGAAGTAATTAACCCGGGCATATGGGTAACACGACTCGTGGTGAAAGTGTACAACCTCTACAGACTGGGTAACACGACTCGTGGTGAAAGCCTACTCAGCCATGCTCATGGTCATGAGCAGCCTGGATTCTTATGGAATAGTTGGTTACATTGGATGGTTTGGGTTATGATTAAAATTGTTGATATCTCTAATTATTCATATTTGGGAGCCTAAGCATAACTTAGTAACTTATGATAAATAATAAAATGAGACCAACTAAAAGTGCTTACCGTAGTTCAGCTGTGTCAAGCCTTTTGAGCCTGCATCCCCTCATGTTTTGCTTGCTAAGTGATAGTAGCTTACACTTGTTTCATTTCAATACTTTGGCAAAATCCCATATGGGTACCAGATGGAGGTTTTTCAGTAGAGTTTTTCAAGAGGTGTTAGGCTTGTGATCATCCAGGTGATGATTCCTGTGGTGTTGGAGGCCTCGCCAGAAGAACAGAGTTATAGTGTATACTGTAAAGTAAGACTACGTCTTTTGTAACAAATATTTGTGTGCTAAGTATTTAAGGCATTGTCTTTGATATTACCCCTTCATTTGTAGCTATATGTTTGAATTGCATTCCTAGGCACATATATGGTGTGTATCTGGTTTTGTCCTTAAAACCAGGTGCTACAATGGTCTACTTTGATTATATGCTTAGTAAAGTTGGATTATCATTATGTTCATGCATAAGTTCGTATAGCGCTCACTCTAAGGTTCCATGGGTGGGTGGTCGACATTGTGTAAGCGTGGTGCTTATACGTTGTTTACCTGCGGATACACCCTATATTCTAGGACATGTGGTAGATCGTGGATGTGACACTTCCATTGAGTCCTTTGTGGTACACTCCCCGAATATAGGCGCACGTAGGGTTTGGTTACAAAGGAAGAGCAAGCTCCGTTCTTAATCTTCCTTAGTAATATCCCTTATGTGTAGATATGACGATGATCTTAGCAATGATTACTAGGTATAATTGCACTAATCAATGTATGCTTTGACTTGTAATTAAGAATGACTTAGGAATTATTCCTCTAATATTCTACCTGACCATGCTAATGCCATAAAAAGGAGTACTCTGAGTGATTTATCATCATCATTGATCAATACTCATCATATATATATATACATACATATATATATATATATCTTATCCTATGACTTACCCCTGTTATGAGTGGAATATTGGTTATTGTTTACTTCTCCTTCAATAGTATAAATTATCAATACATGTCCATGCTAGACCTTCCCTGTGGTAAAAATATAAATAACGATACATGTAATACTCTCAGGTAAAATGCTACAATGGTATATTATCTGTGTGCTTGCAGATTCCTTTCATATAAATATATATATTCATATATATTCTTCCTAGTCACATAATTAATAAAGAACTGCTTAGTATTATTCTAGTAGTAATGCTATGTAGTACCAACAAGTATCTCTAATATCATCACTAGAGATGACAACCAAGTAAAACTAGGAGATATAGGTTTATAATAGGTGGCTATTTAAAAACAAGTGACACAATAATAAATACCAACAAGCATTTCCGGTGTTATTGCTAGGGACTAGATTTAAAACTCTGTTCTTAGTAGCAACGCTAAGAAATGTTAACAAGCATTTTTGGCAACGTTGTCGGGGAAGGTAGCTAGGCAAAGGAAGTATTGATAAACTTATACTTATTGATGTCATCGAAGATAACCATTGACCTCTACTCAAATAGGCTTACCCTTTTTGTCTACTTATGTATCTTATGCAGGGTAATGTATGATTGGTTTTGACCTTCTGACAAACTACGTTGAAGATCCAGAAGCATTAATCAGAAGGACTAGAGCTAAACTCAAGAAAGTTCCAGCTTTAAAGTCAGAAGACAACCATATAAGGCAAAGCTTAACACAAGAATTTGAAGCTATGGCTAACAAGACTCTCTACAAATTCTCTGCTCCAACTACGGCCAACATCCGTACTGGATCGACAGTCAATGTTGGAGACAATGGATTCAAGCTCAAGCCAGCTCTCATCAACATGGTGCAAGCAAACCAGTTTTGTGGAAAGGCACATGAAGATGCGAGTGCACATCTCCAACACTTCCTGGAGATTTGTAGCACTTTCACCATCAAAGGAGTAACCTAGGATGCCATATTACTTCGCCTCTTCCCATTCTCACTCTTGGGGAAGGCAAAGCAATTGTTCTATGCCAACAAAGATAGAAATACTACATGGGATAACCGCTCCACTGCCTTTCTAGCAAACTTCTTTCCCATGGGCAAGACCAACGCTCTGTGTGGGAGAATTTCAAGCTTTCAGTAACAACATGATAAATCTGTCCCTGAGGCATGGGAACGCTTTCAAGATTACATTGTGGAATATCCTCATCATGGGATGAAGAATTAGCTACTCATGTAGACTTTCTACCATGGGTTGACCAACAATACCCATGAGACTATGGATGTTGCTGCTAGAGGTGCATTCCTATCACTCACCATATCAGCTGCAACAGCTCTTGTGCAGAAGATGGCCTCCAATCAAGGTTGGAATGAAGAACGTGTTCAAACCCACAAGAGGGGTGGATGTATGCATCAACTCAAGGAGGTAGATCTGCTATCTGCCAAGATGGACCTACTGATGAAGAAGCTTGAAGATCGAGCCAATGAGAAGCAAGAAGTCATGCATATTCATGATTCTCGCATGACATGTAAAGAGTGTGGAAACATTTGGCATTCAAGAAACAGTTGTCCTGAAAACCATGAGGATGTGAACTTTGTCAACAATAACAACTACTTTCAACCTCAGCAGAATCAGAAAAAAAAGGCCGAACTACCTAGGTAATTACCAAGGTAACTATCAAGGTAATAATTTTAACAATTTCAATCAATCACCCTTGAGAGAATTAATTGCTGGCCAATCCAAACTTATGGAGGGATTATCAAGAAAGGTATCTACCAATGCTAAAATTCTAGAGAACATAAATAATAGAATGGATAGCTTTGCTTCTGCCATTAAAAACTAACGTAGCTTTAATAAAATGATAGAATCACAAATATCTCAGCTGGCTGCTGCTGTTCCACCGTCCGACAAAGGTAAGATTCTGGGGCAACCGAAAGATGTAGAAACTACAAATCCTATCGATATTTACAATACAACATATTACTGTATACAACCATCGACAGGGAGATGGATAGACTATACCTTGCCGGAAAAGAAGAGCGATCCATGGAGACCTATCATCCCCATCGTCATTGGACCTCACATTTTTCAAGAAGCTCTCTGTGACTTCGGAACAAGTGTCAACATCATGCCTAAGGTAAATTATGATCAAATTAATGGAGATACTTTGTTGTACACAAATATGCGTTTGCAGCTTGCAGATCAGTCACTCTGTTACCCCAAGGGAGTTCTTGAAGACGCTATTATTCGAGTGGGACAATCATATCTTCTCATAGACTTTGTGGTTTTGGAAACAGGTGGAGATGTAAGGGCACCCATTATTTTGGGCCAACCTTTCCTAAGCACCGCAAAAGCCATCATCTACGCGGACAGTGCCAAGATCTATTTCACAATCAAGGATAGAAAGGAAAAGTTTTCTTTCAAGAATCATATCTTGCAATCTCCTAGATATCCGCAGACGCCATACCTGTCCAAAGAGACAACAGTGACCAAGAAGAAGAATAACAGGAGAAGGAGAAAGAACAAAGCCAGGCAGCCACAAGAAGAATCAGTCAACATGATCAACTCACTCCGATCAGAGTACGGCCACCTCCTCGCTTCACCATTCCTTGCTAAGAAGGATGATCCAGGTGTACCCACGATCGAGTGTACCATTGGATAAAGAATCTTCCAAAAGACCCTTTTGCGACATTGGATTGGGTGTCACTATAATGTCTAAGGTAACGTATGAATACTTATTTGGTGATAAACCTTTGTTCCCTATATATATGCAATTGCAGATGGCGGACCAATCAATCCGATTTCCCGAAGGAATAGCAAAAGATATCATGGTAAGGATACATGATCACTATGCCTTTGCCGACTTCATGGTTCTAGACATGGGAGAAGAAGAAGATGATACACCCATCATCCTTGGAAGAACGTTCCTCAACACTACCAATGTGATCATCTACGTCGGATCTGGACAAGTCCACTTACAATTCCTTGGAGAAAAGGTACGCTGTTATTTCAATAGTTATACCACTTATGAGAAGCCGAAGAAGTCCCGCTATAGGAGGAGACATCAATCATCCCGAAACCAAAAGAATCAATCCCTAAAGAAAAGTTGGGAGGAAGATGTGGAACCTGAAGAAGTTGTAAAAGATAAGCCCGCTTCGCCAAAGTCAAGTCCACAGACCAAGCAGGTATGGAAAGAAATGGTAACATCGTCACCAGAGTCACAAGATGTGCAACCATCAGGGCCTCCATCCTCGAGACCGACTGATCAACCCAAGGAATAAACAAGATAGAAAAAGAGTCCTATCCGGAGGACTTAAAAATCCGAACCTTCACCGAGAGGTAATATCAGTAGTTATCCATATTTATTTTTTTAGTATTGCATGAATTTCTTTTCACTTTAGCATATTTACCTTTCTGCATTAGCATTGCATTTAGAATAGGAAGATAAAAAGTTTCATGACTGCATTACAGTATTGCAACATAAATTCTAAGCTCCACGTGAGTAATTTTACGATGTGTAAACACCCACAGGAAGATTCATTGTGGTGGCATAAAATAATAATAATAATAATAATAATAATAATAATAATAATATAACATGCATGCATATTTTCTTTATGCATTATATAAATAAGAAAATCTAAAAATAATAGGCATCCTGCTAGAACTTTACCAATTAGGAAATATATCTAAACATCCAAGGACAACAAATCTCTGAATGGCTGACCACTAACCCCTTATCCTAATCTGTGCAACGAGTTTTTGTGTTCTTTTTAGAGTATTTTGCGGGATAATCAAGAGTAAAGCCATCCATCCGAAGTACATTTTCCCAAACTGTCGCTACATTCGCTGCACGAGGAACACAACTTCTGGACGGATGAGAAAGACTTCTGCCAGTAGACTCACTCTAAGAAAGACCACGACAACATCCAGCTTGGAGGAGGAGCATCCTCCATATATCTAGATAAGTATTTCTTTATCTTTGGTTTTACTGTTAAGTTTGCTTCATGTTAGTTAAAATAAAAAGATGTATAATAAATAAAAACAAAATAAAAATTTATCTTAGCTATATAATAGTAAGGTGTGATCTTAAAAATAAAAACAAAATAAAAAAGTGTGTGTCTAGTTTGATTTTTAAGAGCTAAATAAATAAATGAGCTCTGAGGATAATCTCTTGCAATAGAAATAATGAATAATTACTTTGTCGTAATTCCTTTCAAGTACCTAGTTTTCAGCTTTGAATTCTCCTGAGTTTTGCATAGTACTGTTTTGTTATAAGACTTTACTCTGAACTTGGAACTCGTGGGTAGTATATGCTTGATCTAAGTCTAGGTAATTGAAGGATATGATAAGAGAATGTCTGAGCTGTTGTTTATGTTGTTCCAAGTAACACTAAAGTTCTGGAGATTTATCTCTTGAAAAATATAAAAATCTTACATGATGAGCTCTTGTATGACAAAGCTTGAATTCCTACCAGAGCCATATATGATATTTAGATTAGGAAAATGTCCACTTATATGCTGCTTGCATTGCATTGAGTTTAGTCAAGCTTTGTTGACCCTTCTAAGAGGTTTGACATGCTCTTAAAATTAAGATCACGTACACACCCCCAAAATATGCACTACTCCTACACTGGGGGTAGGCACAACAACATGCCATTCTATCTAGATCCACCCAAAAATATTTTACTCCTAACTGGGAGAAAACACCAAAAATATTCTAGATTGGAATTTCCACCAAATAAATGCTTCAAGTTTTTGTTGCTATGTCTCAAAAGTTTTGTTGCGTAAAAGAGGCATTGGGCTATACAAAAGTTATTCATAAAAAAAAAAGATGAGAAAAAAATGGACAAGTGTCCGATGTATTTAAAACAATGGGTACTTAGATGCCTATCTGAAAAAAGAAGAGATGAATAAGATAGCTCATGTTTTCTTGCAAAGTTGTTTCTAAGTTTTAAAAGAGAGATATGTTTTCGAGGAGCATAGTAGAAATATGTTAGCCACCAAATATATCCACTATACATCCATACACATGCACATCTTGATTTGATTGTATGACAACTCTTTTTGGATCTAAGGTTTGACTTTCTAATATATGTATTACAAGTATGCTCTTTTATGCTTTCATCATTCCTATGAGCTCCACATAAGCCTTAGTTATAGGAAAAGAAAGGCATAACATCACTTCTGCCTTGGTGAGGATCCATAAATACCACATATGTTGAGAGACTTGAGAGTGTCATACAAAGGAAGCTCTGAGCTTTATTTTGAAAACCTATAAAAACTCTAGAATAATGGTTGAGCGAAGAACTTGAGACAGTGCTTGACTTGATCGTTCTGTCTTTCAATTGCTCAAGACCCAAGTGAAGGATGAGAAGCCCCATGGTTGAAGGCATAACATCACTTCTGCCTTGTTTGAACGCATGTGTAGTTTTGAGGAGTTGCGTCAATATTTTTAAAATCCTTAAACTCTTGATCCATTTACTGAGTTTAGCTTTGCTAAGGGACTAGAAAAGGTTAAGCTTGGAGAAGTTTGTTGACGATAGTTAACAACCATTATAAACCATCAATATAACATGTATAAGGGCATAAATATAATCACCAATAAAGGTTTAGGGGTTTAAACTAATAAATTCTATAAGTTTTGGTGAATCTATATTCTCTGCAGGGTTTATCCAGAAAACTATCAAGGTAGACCTACATGTCAGATTTAATTATGCTTATCCACAGCGAAACGGATACTAGAAGACTCTAGAAGACTCGGGAGGACTCCACACCGAAGCGGAGGGCGAGACGCCGTCAGGTAGGGCCAGCCAGCCCCACCTATAAGCCGCTTGGCCCTTGGGGCCCACCTATCAGTCTCTTGTTGTTATGTCGGTTCTCCACCGCCTCCAAGGTTGCATCTACAACGTCCTTTAAGTCAGTTTGATCCAAGGGCTCACGTTGGATGCTCCAGCCTATATATATCAACCCCTGCCCCCCTGAGAGAGGTATAAGTCATTTGAGAAGATAGAAACCCTAATCATCCTTAGAGCTCCACCATATTCTAGGGCATAACTAGTTAGGCTAGGTCTAGAGGGAGGCAAGCAGGCTTTGCTTAGATTCCCGATCTTGTCAAGAGCGTGGTTTAGTATAATCTTTGTACCCCTCTCTCTTTTGTATCTCCATTGCTTTTATATGCTAGTTACAATTGTTATGACAATATCAGTATTCATCTTATTCATGTTCTTTGTTATAATGTTCATGGTCTACTTTGATTGTATGCTTAGTATAGTTGAATTATTATTATGTTCATGCATAAGTTCGTATAGTGCTCACTCTAAGGATCCATGGGTGGGTGGTTGACATTGTGTAAGCGTGGTGCTTATACATTATTTACCTACGGATACACTATATATTCTGGGTCATGTGGTAGATCGTGGATGTGACACTCCTATTGAGTCCTTTGTAGTCCACTCCCCGAATATAGGCGCACGTAGGGTTCGGTTACGAAGGAAGAACAAGCTTTGTTCTTAATCTTCCTTAGTAATATCTCTTATGTGTAGATATGGCAATGATCTTAGCAATGATTAATAGATATAATTACACTAATCAATGTATGCTTTGACTTGTAATTAAGAATAACTTAGGAATTATTCCTCTAATATTCTACCTGACCATGTTAATGTCATAAAAAGGAATACTCTGAGTGATTTATCATTATCATTGATCAATACTCATCATCATCATCTTTTCCTATGACTTACCCTTGTTATAAGTAGAATATTGGTTATGGTTTACTTCTCTTTCAATAGTATAAGTTATCAATACATATTCATGCTAAACCTTCCCTGTGGTAAAAATATAAATAACGATACCTAGAATACTCTCGGGTAAAATGCTACAATGGTATATTATCTATACGCTTGCAGATTCCTTTCATATAAATATATATATTCATATCTATTCTTTCTAGTCACATAATTAATAAAGAACTACTTAATATTATTCTAGTAGTAATGTTGTATCTCTAATATTATCACTAGGGATGATAACGAAGTAAAATTAGGAGATATAGGTTTATAATAGGTGGCTATTTAAAAACAAGTGATACGTTAATAAATACCAACAAGCATTTCTGATGTTGTTGCTAGGGACTAGATTTAAAACTCTATTCTTAGTAGCGACACTAAGAAATATCAACAGTACTTCTTAGTGTCATTCTAGAAGTGGCACTAGGTAGTATCAACAAGCATTTCTGGCACCATCACTAGGGATGACGACTTAGTAAAAGATGCTACGGAATGTCAAACAATATAGGGTGACTACTTAAAACAAGTGGCACGTTAATAAATACCAACATATAGCCAGTTACCAAATGACCAAAGGACCTGAGCTACACAACGCTCAACAGAGTTTAACCGACCTAATACAAAGTTCAACAAAAGTTAACACAAACATGCATGCAAATAAGACTTCACATACGATCATCCCACAGACCAAACCTAGTCATGAATTGTACTATTGATATGTCCCACAGATCAAGGGTCGAGGTGAGCGTGCAGGATATTGTCGTCCACATTCACCTTCGCTAAGACGACATTGGTGACCGGCCCGAGGCTCATGAACAATGGGGACGTACTCGAACGATGGAAAGTACAGCACCAATTGCGACTCTAGCGAGGAAGAGGACGATCCAGAGTACTGGCGAGTCGGTGAATTGCAAGAGCGCTAGCCAGGAGGAGGATGCTTTTTTTTCTCTTATCTAGGAACTCAAAGCACCTTAGAATCCATGACTACTTTTTCTAATGTGGGAAATCCATGGGGATATCATGTGAGTAACCCATTTAGTTTTTTGGAGGGTTTTCCATCCCTGGACGTGCCTTCCCCTTGCTTCCCTTAGTTCAAACAGCCACAGATGCAGTCACACACACACAAAAATCACCAGTTGCAGTGCAATAAGCTGCAGTGAGCAGGTTTATTTTTTTAGTGATTTTTAGGTGTCAAATTCATGGATCTAATAACTGTTTATTATCATCCTATTTTAGTTTTATATTTATTTACATTATGAAAAAACCAAAAAGGCAACAACTAAGGCCGTCCAAAATTTCAGTCTCTGCTAAGCCGACGGGGCGGTCTTCTTGCCCGAAAATTTGATTTCGCACCGCGCTGAGCAATCCTGCCAACACGTACTGAAAATTAGATGCCTCTCTTTTGCCCTCCGCGCGGAAAATAGGTTTACCACACCATCGATTTCAGACAAGGGCATTTGTGGTAATGTGATGTCCACATAAAAGCGCAAAGAGTCACCATCTCCGCCTCTATCTCCATTCTCCAGCAGCACTGTCTCTCCTCCAGCTCCAAATCCTAGTCCTATGGCCTCCCTCTCCACTCTGCAGTCGTCCCCTCTGCCACCCTGCTCTCGACCCTAGGCGCTATCGGCACAGCAGCTCGACTCCCTCTCCACTCTCCAGCCACACCCTCTCTCTCATATATTTCTGAACCCTAGCCGGAGCCAGATCCCCTTCGATTCATCGACAACAGGTCGATCAGCTGATGGCGAAAGGACCACCTCGATGACGGTACAAGTCGGATATGGATCCCCTACCTATGGTGGCACCTATTACGACTGACCGGATCTGATCCCTAGCCGAAGCTAGATCTGGTACCCCTTTGTCAACGCTGACCACACCAGCTCCGCGACCGTGATGTTAGGATGGTGGTGCCGATGACAAAACAAAGCCAGGGAACACGAAGGAAGAGGTACCCAAATTCCTTTTATGATGTGTGCTCTACTGTAGTGGCTGAACCAAGGATATGTAGATAGCGATGGGGTTACATATTTCCTATAGTTAAGTGTAGCTGACATGTACTTTATTGGATTAATGACTTCCATATAAGCTGTAGTTACTAGTTAGGCGCTTATTTACACACTCTTGCTCTGTTGTGTTGACATTCCGTAGAAGCTTTAGTTAATAAATGCCTTTGTAATCTAGATGAACAGACACTAACTGCTTATGAACGAGCATGGGATGCACAAATCGTAAGGAATAATAGAAAGATAGAAGAACCTAGAATACGATGTGTGGGCCCCAAGCCTGTGTCTCCAAAGGCAAAAAAATGTCAAGCACAAAGGGTAGACACAGTGAAGATTTGGAATATATCCCTGAACCTGGGAAGGTAGTTGAGGGATTTGATGATACAGATGAAAAATATTCAGATTTAGAAGATGAGCCAGTGACCCTATCAATTGAGGTGCTTGTTCTATCTTGTATTTAGTTCGGAGGGGGAGGGGTGTAGGTAGCCATGCAATGCTTTTCTGTTTAGATAACAATGAAATTTATACATGCTTGCTGCTTGAGTTTGTATCTCCAATTTCAGTGCCTGGGTCAAAAAAGCCATAGAGAAGGCTCTGTCAGCAGGACAAAAGGCCCTTGGTCCCTGGAGGGCGTTGCCAGCGGTCGCGTGGCGTAGGCCCGTGGCGCGCCTCGGGAGTTTCCCGACTAGGCTGTAGGTTTCGAGTTGTCGGGTGTGCCGTTTCTCCGACCCTAGCGGTCGATTGAAGCAACCTAACAGTCCTGTAGGGACGATCAACCAAGTTTTGACCACCCGTCGGGCGAGTGCTTGCAGGGCAGATCTGCTGAGTGTTAGGAGATTGGTCGAGTTGCTGGCGAAGGTGGTTGTTCTCTGCATCAAGATCGTCATTCTGGTGAAGAAAGCAGAGGCGTGCTTCATGGCTAGTCTCGCATGTAGCATCAGGGATGGTAACATCTCTCGACGAAGGGGTAGGGCAGCCAAGCACGAGCTGCTCGAGTTCCTCTCGAGGTGGCTCAGGGTCTTGTTCATTCATGTAGCACTCGAGTTGCTCTGAGGGCTCGGCGCCTTTCTCCTTGAGTTGTTCCTCCGTAGTATCGGGGTTCTTGAGGAGAAATTGATCGTAGTCGAACTCGTCTAGATCAAGAATAGACTCTGCGCCCTCGGCGGGTTCCCATTCCTCCGGTATTTCAGCAATCTCTTCGTCGTTGTTGGCGACCATCCCGACAAACTAGGTAACCAAGTTGTCGAAGCAATCAGGAGAACCGAGATCATAGATGGGATATTCCTCGGTGCGAGGATTGGCGGGTTCCGCCAGGGCTTGTCGAAGCCAACTAGAGTAAGTCACCACCGCGTTCCTTAGTCCGGTTGGAAAACTGGGAAGGAGGTAATCGGGTGGCGATAGTAGATCCGATCAGAGAGTCCAGTTTGGATCCTCCTAGAGTTAGAGGATGGCCTTGAGATCATTCTCTTGGCCGAGCTCGGTAAAGACGTTGCGTCTTTAGTGGTTCAGATGTTGGGCAAGAGCGCGGGCCCAACATCCACAGCTTCCTCTAGTCCGACGAAGAACGCGCAGATCGGGGGAGGCTGCTCCTGCTCCTCCATGGGTGATTCAGGTTCTTGTAGATGCAAGTTCCCAAACTGGTCGGCGATGAAGTCTAGGATGTCGAAGGTGATCTTCTCACCCGGCTGCATCTTCTCCGCGGCGTCGCCGATGTTGATGATGATTCCCATCTGAAACACAATGTTAATATGTATGTGAAAGGCCCCTACCTGGTGCGCCAACTGTCGGATTATTTAGCTCCGGAAATGCCTAGCAACGTGATTGCGTAAATGGATCCAGATGGTAGCACACGAGACACAAGGATTTATACTGGTTCGGGGCGTGGTGGCACGCTAAACCCTACTCCAATGGGTGCTGCTGCTCTTCTTGTATTCGTATGCTTGGTTAAGGGGCAGTTGCTCCTAGCTACGAGGTAGATTGGAATGAGGCGATGGTGTCGTGGTGGACGTGACGATCGCAGGACGTGACGATCGCAGGATCCTTACCCCTCTTTATATAGGCAGAGGGGTAGGGTTACAACGAGGGCGATTGGCACTACAAATTGGATTCCTAGTTTGTTACAGCAGATCAATTCTATCCTACCATAGCTGCGATAGAGGTAGATATCCTTGATACGTTGTGATCTCCAAGTTGGTGGTTGCGTCTAGTCCTCGCGGGCTTCATCCTCGGTCGTCCTCCGCTGATGGGTCAGATACATGGTCGGTGAGGGTACCCCGGGCCCTATATCTGACACCAGGTGTTGTTTTGCTCCATGTTTTTCCAGCTAGGTGTAGCTCCACTCCATTCCATGTTTTCAGCTAGGTGTAGCTCCGCAAACTCGAGCATCTAAAGAGGTGTTTCAGAAAAAGTTTTTTTTTTTGAAGTAGCTCCATAATATAGAGTTTGTGGAGTAGAGTTGGTAGAACAGTGTCCTAAATAGACCCTATGCAAAATTGTCAGCTCTTCAATCTGGACTGATTGCGCATGGTGGGATAAAAGGAACGAGGAAGCCCTGGCACGATCTGCCGGCCTGTTTGCTGCTGCTATCGGCTACCGTGGAGAGCTCTGTAGTCTGTGTTGTAGATAGCAGAGGACAAACGACAGCCTCATGCACGGTTGTATGCATGCGCTAATTGGGCCCTTTGATTTGTGACTACGTACTTTTTTAAATAATTTATGTAACCTTTTTGTTGTTGTTCTATATTATTAGTAGTTATGTAAACTTATTTTTGTTGTCCTATATCATTAGTAGTTTTTATTTATATGTTTGACATTATGATTATATGTTCCAATTTAAATTACTGTTCTCGATCGTTATCGATGTATATCCGATCGAATTGTTTTGTTTCTTGAGTTTTTCTTGACCAGCATTCTCTATTTCGTTTCTGTTTTCGCGTGAAAATATGAAATCAGACGTCGTTTTCATCTCTAATATAGAGAGACAGAAGAAATTGGGGATTTGGCGTTCAGCTCAGCGCAGCTATAATTGAAGAGACAGAAAATTGTTTTGGTTAAAAGAGGATAATGAAACAAACTAACGAAGCAAGAATATCATTTTGACTGCTTTGGATCGTTATCGATGTGATTTCAATAAAGATTGGTTTGTTTCCAATATTATCGGACTACCAACGCTGCTGTCATTTTTACTGTACCTTATCCCTTTTGATTTCAAGAAGAAATTAAATTAAAACTGAAAGTGATTTAGTCTGTTATTGATCATTTGCAACTGGTTCATGATTTAGTGTTTTATCGTTTCCAATCATGGCTCCATGGAGTAGTAACTGTAACTGAAACGTGGCCTACTAGTCCTGAAAAGTTTCTGGATCCGCTATTGCCTACACCTATTGGTACACAAATTATTTGCATACATATTGAATTTGTAATACAATTTGAATAAATGCATGGTTGGTAATTTGGTATATGTTCGTTAAAGGAACATTTGTAGGAGCACTAAATACTAGTTGTTCAAAAAATAAAAAGTAAGGGAGGAAGGGTATAGGCTAAGCAAAGCAAGTGTTTGAGCACTCGTGAGTCGTGACTGTATGTCCCGACATCCAAATTTCTCGCGACAAGAGAACTGCGTGGACCCCCGAGCCCCGAGGCAGGGCTTTGACTTGGAAGCAGGTAAAGAATGCGAACCCCGTACCGTGACCCGCCCATCGACGACGTCCCTCGGATTCCGATTGGAATTGCCAGCGTGCGTCGAAGCCACACATGCATCCATCGCCGTTGCCCGCGCGTCCAATCCACGGAACCCCGCAGCGCAACGGCCGCGAAGCCCACGTACGCAAGCGTCGCCTGGGCCCCGTGTGTGTCAGATCGACCGCACCTCGGCACGCGCGACGACGCCGACCTGGCCTGGCCTGGCCCCGCCACGGGTTCGCGCCCCGGCACCGCCCGGCAGGGCAGACGGCCAACGAGGGTGCCGATCGAGCCTGTGTCCGCCAGTCGCCAGTCGACGCGCGGCAACATCCAGCGTCGCATCGTCGGGCTGACGGCCAACGAGGGTCCCGATCGAGCCTGTCTCCGCCAGTCGCCAGTCGCCAGTCGCCAGTCGCCAGTCGACGCGCGACGACACCACGCCGGCGGACGACGCGCCTCTGTGCGCGCGCCGGCTTTTGGCAGCTTCTTGTGCATGGGGAGGTGAGCCGCGCAGGAAACAGGGAACATGCGGCAGAAACTAGCAGAACGCTGAAACGACGAGACGTGGCGTAGTTTGGGAGACGAGACGGGTGCGCTTGTTTAGTTTCAGAAAGTTGGAATTTGGGGCTACTGTAGCGCTTTTGTTTTTATTTAGCAACTAGTGTTCAATCATGAACTAATTAGGCTCAAAACGTTCGTCTCGTAAATTCCCATCAAACTGTGCAATTAGTTTTTTTTTGTCAATATTTAATACTTCATGCACGAGCCGCAAACATTCGATGTGATAGGTACTGTAGTACTTTTTAGGAATTTGGGGTGGAACTGAACACGTCCTCGGTTTCTGGATATATTCAATTTTTTCTCCGCTGCAGTAACCAGTTTTATGTTTATTTCGGTGAAACAAAAAAGAATTTTTTAAAAACAAAAGTTTTTATGTGTTATTATTTGTGCTAGAACAACCGATTGAGAAAAGTTTATTACACATGTGATGCTGCTACAGTAGAGCCTCATGCACAATGGTTCTCTATATTGGATCTCTATGGGACATCATCAAATCCGATTGAAGGAACCAGAAGAACATAAGATGACATTTTCTACTCACTCTGGCCACTACGAGTTCAAAGTAATGGCATTTGATCTCGCTAGTGCTCCTCGTATATTTCAAGAGGCGATGAACACAACTTTAGCTCCCCTGTTGCACAGTGTGTGATTGTGTGCTACAAATCATGCTGGTCGATTCTCACCCAGATTGTCCTGTTCGCTTGAACTACTTTTCAGCTGTGTCAGCTTATTCTCCCTCATAGAACACTATTGATTCAGCGAAACCAGCCGCTTATGTATCAGCCAAACAGGACGTAGCTCCGTGCTTCCTCCTTGCCTGATAGACGCCGGTTGCTATCGTCTTCGACGTTGGGCCGCGCGCTCCGCCTCAGCTCTGCTGGCGCACATGGAGGCCTGGGTGAACATGCCTCTGCTCCGGCGCGCACGGCACGCTCGTTGTCGCAGAACCGACCAATTTATAAGAGTACAAGTACAATGGCAGCCCGCAAGCGGTCGCACTGTCATACTTGAACCCATATAAACCCGGTAGTCCGTCGAGTACCACGACGGGTCTCGATAAACGATTTACAACAACCAAGATCGTACATGATTCAACATACATGCCACATATTACATAAAGTTCACAGATACCTTTCTCCACCAGAGTACGAATAGAAGTTATTACAAACCGAGTTTGATAGATAAAGCGGAAGCAATTAAGTTCGAAAATAAAGTTTCCAACATAGTTTGATACAGTGCCAAGTAGGATCACGGTCCACAAAAGCAAAGACAGGGATTAATAAAGAAGCCTGCCCAAGGCTTACTCCTCATCCACGGCGGGATAGAAGCAACTCTTGCAATAACCATGATACACAGTGCCATCTGCAATAATAGGAAATAAAACCCTGAGTATGAGAAGGTACTCAGCTAGACTTACCCGTCATAAACCAGAAATAAAATGACTCCAAGGATTATGCAAGACTGTATAAGTGGGGATAGCTTGACAACATTTTGCATAAAAGCGGTTAACTTAGCTATACAATTATGGTTCCAATATCAGGTTAATTATAACTATCCATCTCTAGATTAGCAACTATCCTGTGCCAAACATGTGGTATATCCATTTAAAAGCATACAATAGTAACCATAGCAGGTATTGTAATTCCATATTCATTCGAACCATCATGTTTCATAACACAGTTACTACGATGTTGGGACTAGCCAAGTTTCTCACTATCCGGGAGAGACGGCGATTCGAATCGATTTCAACCAGCTGGGAATTTATTCCTAACACAAACCCAGGTCTACCAGCCACGATAGCCTTAGGTCACCTTTGGTACAACTCAGGTACACATTTCGTGGGTCCGTACCGCGCCGCACAATCTGGAACACCAGATACCAGGACGTTCAGGCCTAGCCTGCCCTTGGGCTCAGTCTGATCGCTCCCCGGAAAGGAGCGCACAACAGAACGGGTCCCGCCCTGAGTTGAATTACTCGGCTTCGCGGTCGGAATGAGTTATCCGGCCAGCTAAGTGAGAGGCATGCGTTTAATCTTGTCAGAAGCGCCAACAATGGTACGGTCCTTAATCGACACAGACGGGGATAGATCCACACCCAAGACCTCCATGTCTTGTTGCTTCTCTATCGACATCCCGCCCGGTCTCCATTTACATTACCCCATGGTTCTTTTCCACGATAGCAAATATAGCCAACCGTGCTCCGGTATTCACCTATATCTCGCAGGTGACAGGAAATCACCCGACTTCTACCGGTCTAAGCATGGCTAAGCATATATTCAATCCTGGACCTATACCGGTTAAAGGTGTAGTAGTTGGACAAGGAGTTTATATGCATCAAGTGGTTCCATTCAACTCTTATAACCTAATGCATCAATCATAAGTACTTAAGTAAACATTTGTAAAATACTAGGAGACTTAGAATGCTCCGGGGCTTGCCTCGCAGAAAGGAAGTAGGGCGGTGATTAGGACACTCCGGAAGCTCTTCAGGATTCTGCTCCTCGCCTTCGGGAGCTATGACTTGAGGATTCTCCTGCTGGTCCCCGTCCTCTACTTCGTCGAATTCCAGCAACGTTATTTCTTCCTCCGATCCTAGATGCATGAATATGGCATAAGTATTACGAATGCATATATGTTAACAAGTGCATCATGTTTATTGAGTAGGTGCATATCTCTTCTCGATTATTTAATTAACTACTTCCACAATGCATCGACTATATCACAAAACAACAGCTACTTGTTTCACTCATAACTGGAGTTCTACTAATCCAAATGCAGTGATCCTGGAATTTCTGGAAAGCTTATCAAATTATCTACAACTTTTTTATTAATCATTTTTACAGCAACCATCAGCCTCATCATGCAACTTATCAAACTACAGAATCTGTCCGAAATCCTTTTAAATTTGCATTTTGAAGCAACGATACTTCTACTTCATGTAATCACTCAAAGTTTGACAACATAAAGCCTACCAACAGTTTAAGCATACCAAATACATTCAAGACAATATAATGGTAAAACCCAAACTATTTATTTAAATGCCTTTATTATTTTATTTACATATTTAGGTTAAATAATAAACATATACCAGATGTGCATCATAAATTCTCAGAAAATTACAGTGGCTTACTAGTGCTACCAATAGACTATTGTAAAAATTTCATGTCATTTTGCCAAGTAAAACATCCTATACAAAAATGACAAGGCATCAAGGCTTGAAATAGCATAAATAGAAAACCCTATTGAAAAGTGTCAAGCAACAGATTTCCTATTTTTCTTAGCATCCATATACTACTAGCATTACCTCCAACAAATTTCATGAATTTTAGATTCATAATTAATTTATAAAAATTCATACAAGGATTAACTATTTATAAAAGAAAAATCTATAACTATAAATCTACACATGCACTGATCTTCAAATTTTTACCAGAGTTCATACATGACAAGAATAGCTTACCACAAAAATTTCATAATTTTTGGAGCACAGGAACTCTAGATATAAATTAAACAAATTTGCATGCATTCAAAAACACATTTCAAATCTCTATTTAAATCTCTAAAAATTTCTACTGTAAATGTCAAGACTATATTTTTCCTAAATACTACACTTCCTAAGGAACACTACCAAATTTATTTCACAATTTTTGAAGCTACCAAACTAGAGATCTAAAAATTACAAAACACACTCAAATCTGAAATTTTTGAACTAGCTTTAGAATAAATGGTCGCTGACAACAGGGACCCACGCGTCAGTTGGACCCACGCGTTAGCGACGCGAAAACAGAGCAGCGGCGCTTGCGCAAGCTTGCGCAGCCACGGCTCGTCGACGACGAGTTCGTCGACGGTGAGGTCTTCACCGCGCGACCTACGTGACCTAGCGCACCGGTTGAGCTACACGGTGTAACCTCTCGTCGGTGTTAGCAACGGCGGCAGCGCTCATGGTGGAACGGAGGTGCGGGCCGATGGCGAGACGCCGGTGGAAGCTACGGCGGCTCCAACTAAGGCTTGGACGAGCATCTCTAGACCATGGCTAACCTATATCACAAGCTATCACAGCCAATGGTGGACGGAGGCGACGTGGCCACGGTGATGGTGCTAGCGGCGGAGCTCCGGCGAGGCGTTGTGCGTTGCGGTGGCTTACCAAGCTGGAACAGTGGGCAATGGGGGACGTAGGGAGTTGCTAGGAAGACGTTGAGGCTGTGTGGTGGTGAATGGGTGGCTCAGCGCTGGCTGGAGCTGGCTATGGCGACGGCGGAGGTGCCAGCCGAGCTCGGCTGCTGCGGTTGCGCGCAAGGATGAAGGAGGAGGTAGAAAGGGGAAATGAGGGTGCGCAGAGGAAGCGGACGGATGCTAGGGAGTTGAAGGCGCGTCAGCTCACTGCCTTAGCCACGCCAGGCGTAGTGTCGACGACGCCACGCAGCCATCGCGGCCTCCATGCGCGCGCGATGCACTGGCGATCGACCACCACCGAATGGCGATTCAGTTGGTTGATTAACACGATGGCCGCTGACGGCGTGTTTTCCGAACCATTTCACCACTAATCCGTGGCTCCAAAGCATAAGCCGTCTAAACAAAAATTATAGCCCTATGTACCAGCTTCAACTTTGGTTAAGGAGTATGCTCTAATTCGCAACCAATGAACGAGTAATGTCATCACCAAGATGAGTTCATCAAAGTTGTCGGTCGAACAAGGACTTAGAAATTTTTGAAGTGTTGAAAACAAGAAAAGCTGATTTTGTGAGTCCATTTCAAGCATGTTAGAAGCTAAATCAGTCAATGACCCAAAAATAAAAGTTGTTCCTTATGTGAAATACTACAACTTTGCTTTAGTGATCTCCTCCATGCAAGGTCTCTAACACCTAGTTCAAATTTGGTCAAACATGTCACTTTTAAATGATGGTACACTTCAATTCATGGCTTAATGACCTAATTACCCTTAACCCTGAATATCAAAGTTGTTCATAATGATACTCTAAACATGTTTAAGCAATTTGCAAGGTCATTCAATCATTTCATGTATTAGGCACTCATAGAGCTATTTAGTGTAATCACATGAAGCTTAAGTGTTGGTTCATGAAATGTGACCAAGAACAAAGTCCTATTTGCTAACCTAGGTGTGGCTATATGTTTGTGTGACTCACATCCACCAAGTACATGTGTCCACTCATGATCATATGCATAGGCACATGGAGACATGAAATAACGAGAAAAGTTGCATATGTTTAAGAAACATGCGATAACAAGCAAACGTTGCAGATGTTTCAATCCAATGTTTCAATTGTAAATGCATATATAAGAATGCTTGATGATCGTGCTCATGCTATGCAAGTCAAGTTATGCAAGGCTAACACCCGAGGTGTTACACTCGCCCTCACGCGACCTTCGCCGGCGGGTTCGGGATGGAGTAGGGGAGGGGGGCCGCCGGTGTAGGAGAAGAAGAGGAGGGTGCCAGATCTCGCCGGAGAAGAGGCGCCGGATGAGAAGAGGAAGAGGGAAGGGAAGATCCGTGCTAGGGTCGGCTGCTTCGCCTTCTCTCTATATTTGCGTGGGGCCGGCTGCTCCGCCTCCGCATCAGGCGCATCACGCGCTAGGCCGCACCGCGCCACCACCGCCTCCGTGTTGTGCTACGCCGCGACGCCCTCTCCACCTTCGTAGCCACCGCACCACGCCGAGCCCAGCACTCGCCTTGCATATGAGGTCGCACCGTGCCTCCTGCGAGAGGGATGGAGACGATGAGGTGGGAGGGAGCGGTGAATGGGCGCTGTGGCGTAGGGAGCAGGGCACTAGTGGATGGGCAGTAGAATGACGCTTTCTATGGGACACTATTCGACTTCTAATGCGATGCTTTTAAGGCCTGTCTAACTGGGGTTTCACGTCCCAGTTATAAACGCACTCATATTTTGGAAACAGTGCAGAAGAGTTTTATTCCCATGAAACTATCTCTACTCCTATCTCTCTCTTCATCAATAAAGTGACATGTCCGTACATTTAATACTCATAAAACTCTTATGAAAGCCCATTGAGATTTGCCTAGTGAGACAGAGGGAATCGCCTTTTATATCGACCATTTCCAATCATTTCACCTCCATGGAGTAGTAATTGTAACTGGAAAGTGGCCTTAGTCTTGAAAAGTTTTTGGATTCGCTATTGCCTACACCTATTGGTACACAAATTATTCTCATATATATATATTAAATTTATAATATAATTTAAATAAATGCATGGTTAGTATATGATCCTTAAAGGAGCATTTTTAGGAGGACTAAGGGGTGTCTGGTTCACTCTTCACCTTCTAAGTCTAGTCCTATTTAGTCTTATTTAGTCTTTTCTTACCGAAACAATAAGTAAATGGGCTTTAGCCAACTAGTCACTCAAATATTGCTAAATGGGACTAAACATCACCTTTTAGTTAGGCTTTACATTGGAGCCAAACACCCTAACTAAAAGGGACTAAAATACATCTTTTAGTCCACAAACCAAACAGGCTAACTAAAGTTTAGGAGTTGGTTTAGGTGCTAGACGTGCCCTAATACTAGTAGTTGTTCAAAAAAAAGAAGTAATTAAGGGAGGTAGGCCAAGTGCTTGAGCACTCGTTACTGTATATCCCGACATCCAACAAATTTCTCGCGACAGGAGAACTACGTGGACGCCCGAGCCCCGATGCAGGCTTTGACCTGGAAGCAGGTAAAAGATGGCGAACCCCGTACCGTGACCTCGGCCATCGACGTCCCTCGGATTCAGATTCGAGCAATGGGTGGTGTTGCCAGCGTGCGTGGAAGCTACACATGCATCGTCACCGGGACATCTGGACATGAACACATGCATTCTCATTGCCGTTGCCCGCGGGTCCAATCCACGGAACCCCCCAACGGCCTGGCCGAAGCCCACGTACGCAAACGTCGCCTGGGCCCCAGCAGCGTGTCAGATCGACCGTGCCTCGGCACCCGCGACGACAGACGGCCAACGAGGGCGGCGATGGGGCCCGTGTCCTCCAGTCGCCAGTCGACGCGCGGCAGGATTCAGCGTGGCGTCGCCACGCTGGCGGACCGCGGACGACGACGACGCGCCTCTGTGCGCGCGCCGGCTTTTGGCAGCTTCCTGTGCCAGGGGAGGTGGGCCGCGCTGGGCAGAGTGCCGACGACGCGCGGCCATCGCGGCCTCCATGCGGCGCGCGATGCCTGAAGCCGGTCGGCCACCGAATGGCGATTCAGTTGGTTCAGTTAACACGATGGCCGCCTGACAGCGTGTTTTCCAGGCCATTTCACCACTAATCCGTGGCTCCAAAGCATAAGCCGTCTAAACAAAAATTATAGCCCTATGTACCAGCTTCAACTTTGGTTAAGGGAGTATGCTCTAATTCGCAACCAGTAACGAGTAATGTCATCACCAAGATGAGTTCATCAGGTTGTCAGTCGAACAAGGACTTAGAAATTTTTTGAAGTGTTGAAAACAGTGAAAAGCTGATTTTTGTGAGTCCATTTCAAGCATGTTAGAAGCTAAATCAGTCAATGACCCAAAAATAAAAGTTGTTCCTTATGTGAAATACTACAACTTTGCTTTAGTGATCTCCTCCATGCAAGGTCTCTAACACCTAGTTCAAATTTGGTCAAACATGTCACTTTTAAATGATGGTACACTTCAATTCATGGCTTAATGACCTAATTACCCTTAACCCTGAATATCAAAGTTGTTCATAATGATACTCTAAACATGTTTAAGCAATTTGCAAGGTCATTCAATCATTTCATGTATTAGGCACTCATAGAGCTATTTAGTGTAATCACATGAAGCTTAAGTGTTGGTTCATGAAATGTGACCAAGAACAAAGTCCTATTTGCTAACCTAGGTGTGGCTATATGTTTGTGTGACTCACATCCACCAAGTACATGTGTCCACTCATGATCATATGCATAGGCACATGGAGACATGAAATAACGAGAAAAGTTGCATATGTTTAAGAAACATGCGATAACAAGCAAACGTTGCAGATGTTTCAATCCAATGTTTCAATTGTAAATGCATATATAAGAATGCTTGATGATCGTGCTCATGCTATGCAAGTCAAGTTATGCAAGGCTAACACCTGAGGTGTTACAGCCCCTCCCCCTTATAAAAATCTCGTCCCGAGATTTGCAAGACCTACCATTCTTGGAAAAAGGCGGGATAAACTTCTCGTAGATAATCCTCTCTTTCCCACGTAGCATCTTGTTCTCTGTGATTGTTCCACACCACCTTATAGAACTTAATAATCTTACTCCGTGTTACTCTTTCCAACTCCTCTAAAACTCGAATTGGCTTTTCTTCATAGGTCAAATCCGATTGAAGCTGCACGTTGGTGGGTGCAATAGCTTCTTCAGGTACTCGAAGACATTTCTTCAACTGAGAAACATGGAACACATCAAATATTGCACTCATTTCTGGAGGAAGTTGTAACTTATAAGCAACATTCCCTTTCCGTTCCACAATCTTGTATGGTCCCACATATCTTGGTGAAAGCTTCTTTTTCATCCCAAATCTCTTCACCCCTTTCATGGGTGGTACTTTCAAGTACACATAGTCACCCACTTCAAAAGTCAGTGGTCTCCTTCTTCTATCAGCATAACTCTTTTGTCTCGATTGAGCTGCCTTCATATGCTGTTGGATCACACGTACTTGCTCTTCGGCTTCATTGACAAAGTCAATACCAAAGTATCTCCTTTCACCGGGCTCAATCCAATTCAATGGAGTTCTACATTTTCCGCCATACAAGGCTTCAAATGGAGCCATCTTAATACTCGCTTGATAACTGTTGTTATAGGAGAATTCAGCTAAAGGTAACCATTTCTCCCATGAACCCTTTGAAGATATAACACAAGCTCTAAGTAAATCTTCTAGGATTTGGTTCACTCGCTCTGTCTGTCCTGAAGTTTGTGGATGGTATGCCGAACTTCTGATTAGCTTGGTCCCCAATGCCTGGTGTAAGTGCTCCCAGAAACAAGCTATGAACTATGGTCCTCGATCTGAGATTATAGTCCTGGGTACTCCATGCAGTCTCACGATCTGGGAAACATATATCTCAGCGTACTTTCCAACTATATACCGTGTGTTCACGGGTATAAAGTGTGCTGACTTGGTGAGACGATCAACAATAACCCATATGGAATCATGACCTTGTGGCGTCATTGGAAGGCCTGTGATAAAGACCATGCTGATTTCCTCCCATTTCTATCCTGGAATAGGCAATGGCTGAAGTAGTCCGGTAGATTTCATATGGACAGCTTTTACTCTACTGCAGTTATCACACCTAGCAACATAGGCTGCGATCTCTTTCTTCATCTTAGTCCACCAAAAATGGGTATTCAAATCTTGATACATTTTACTACTACCCGGATGGATGGACAATTTGGACGAGTGAGCATCATCTAAAATTTGATTCCTTAGCTCACGGTCTTTTGGTACCACAAGTCAGTCCTCAAACCATAATACACCTCTTTCATCCAATCTGAAATGCCTGGTCTCTTGCTCTTGCATTTTCCTCTTGATGTGACTTATTCCTACATCTGTCTGTTGTAGCTCTATGATTTTGCTCTCAAGTGAACAACTGATCGTGATATTATGTAGTACAGCAGGATGTAACAAGTTGAATCCATCTTCCAATAATGCTTCCATAGTGTTGCAATGAGACTTTCGACTAAGTGCATCTGCTACTACATTAGCTTTTCCTAGATGGTAGTGCACTTCCAAATTGTAATCCTTAATTAGCTCTAACCATCTTCGTTGTCTCATGTTCAGCTCTGGTTGGGTAAAGATATACTTGAGACTTTTGTGGTCAGTATATATATGACATACATTGCCCAACAAGTAATGTCTCCATATCTTTAATGCGTGAACCACTGCTGTAAGTTCTAAATCATGAGTGGGGTAGTTGACTTCATGCTTTCTCAACTACCGAGAAGCATATGCAATAACTCTTCCTTCTTGCATAAGCACACATCCCAAACCTATGCCTGATGCATCACAGAATACATCGAAAGGCTTTTCAATGTCTGGTTGTGCCAGCACAGGTGCTGTAGTCAACAGAGTTCTGAGGGTGTAAAAAGCTGCTTCACATTCTGGTGTCCATTTGTACTTCTCATCCTTCTGAAGTAGTCTTGTCATAGGCTTAGCTATCTTTGAGAAATCTGGAATAAAACGACGATAATATCCTGCTAACCCTAGAAAACTCCGAACTTCATGAACCGAAGTTGGGGCTTTCCAATCCATGACCTCTTGTACTTTTGATGGGTCTATAGAGATTCCATCCCTTGATACGATGTGACCCAAGAAAGGTACTTTGCTCAACCAAAATTCACACTTACTAAACTTTGCATATAACTTATGCTCCCTCAATCTGGATATGACAATCCTCAGATGCTCTTCATGATCTGACTCATTTTCTGAATAAATCAATATATCATCGATAAACACGACCACGAACTTGTCGAGCTCGGGCATGAATACCGAATTCATTAGGTACATGAAGTAGGCTGGAGCATTTGTTAGTCCGAAAGACATAACCAAATACTCATATAAGCCATACCTAGTAGAAAAAGCAGTTTTAGGTATGTCCTCTGGCCTGATCTTTATTTGATGGTAGCCTGACCTCAAGTCAATTTTGGAGAATACCTTTGCCTTCGCTAGCTGATCGAACAAGATGTCGATGCGAGGCAACGGGTATTTGTTCTTGATGGTCACAGCATTGAGTGGTCTGTAATCTACACACATTCTCAGTGACTTGTCCTTCTTTTTCACAAACAATGCCGGACATCCCCACGGAGATGAGCTAGGTTGAATAAGACCCTTGTCCAATAGATCTTACAATTGAACCTTAAGTTTCGCTAACTCGTTGGGTGGCATTCTATAGGGCCTTCTGGATATGGGTGCCGTACCTGGCACTAATTCAATCTTAAATCCCACCTCCCTATCAGGTGGTAAGCCTGGTAATTCCTCTAGAAATACATCCGGAAACTCACAAACTATGGGGATATCACAAAGTGTGGTGGTTTGGATAGCACAAGCTAAATGTTGGAGTTCGAAATTGCAGGAGAGTGGTACTAGAAAAGCATTCCCTCCCGTGGGTTCTCTCAACATAATAGTGCGGGTGCTAGTGTCAATAAGAACACCATGATCCTTCATCCAATTCATGCCTAAGATTACACTTATCGATAGCCCGGGCAATATTATCAAATCTGTTGTGTACTCCCTCCCTTGTATAGAGATGAGTACATTTTTGACTATCTTTTTGGTAGTAACAGTACCCCCTGCTGAACTTATGTTATAACCCCCTTTGCTTACTTCAATTATTTCTTGATCATGTCTAGATGCAAATTCTTGATTCATCAATGAATGAGAAGCTCCCGAATCAAATAAAACAACAACGGGATGCTTGTTGACGAGAAACATACCAGCCGTGACAACTTCTCCAGCGGGCACTTCCTCAACCGCGGTATAATGCACGTATCCCGGACGTGTTCTTGCATTCACCCTCCTCGATTGTTCTCGATTCAGGTTGCCATTCTTCTTAGGGTGGGGCATTCCTTGGACCAATGACCCGATTGGTTGCAGATTGAAACATGGTTGATTATTTACGAATCCGGTGGAGCTGTCACGACCGCCATTTCCTTTTGGCAAGGCAATTGTGAACGCATATGGAATGGTTTCGTGGCTGTTATTCTCGAGCTTTAGGTGGTGGAGGCCTAAACTTAGATGCAGTGTGGACGGAATTGTGGCCTAGGCATGATAGGCGCTCTTGCGTGTGAAGATCCGGAGGCACCCGCCTCGAATGCCCTCTTGACGACTCTTAGCGATTGCATGCATATTATTGTGGTTTTCCTAGGTCAGAGCATCACTAATAAACTCGTTGTAAGTGGCACACCTAGAATTGGCCATGGTCTTCATCAGTTTGGTACCCAGGCCTTGCTTGAAACTCTCTATCTTTTTCTCTTCAGTATCCACAAAACCTGGAGCATATCCGACAGGTTGTTGAATGCGTGCATGTATTCTATGAGAGTCTTCGTTCCTGAGTGAGCCTCATAAATTCAGCAGCTTTCATGCGCATTAGGCTCAGGGAATATGATGTCCCCTAAAAGCCGACTTTGAACTGTTCCCGTGTCACTCAAGCGCATTAGCGAGCAAAGACGACGAAATGTGTCCACCAGATCCTCTTGGTCCTTGTAATTGATGAGAAGCATACTCAGCTTTCGGATGCTCGGTGACTCTTAGCAAGCGAAACTTCTGCTCAATGGTGTTGAGCCACTCGTCAGCCTGTAGTGGTTCCTCAGCCACCTTGAAGATAGGAGGCTTTGTATCCATAAATTCCTTGAATGTACTGTGCTGATTTGGCTCAGCCCCTGGTTGTTGTGGGTGGCCACGAGTGGTGTTCTGCGCAATGAGGCACAGAGCTTCTTCCATTGTCCTTTGGCTCCCCAAGAACTGAGCAAAGAACTCCTGAGCAGACGGCGGCGGTGGTGGTGGTAAGTCATCACCATTGCCATCGTGACTGCTGCCAGCTCCAGCACGGGTGCGCGTCATCTGCGAAGTTGCAACAATAAGCGATTATTGGTTGATGTCAAGAGATTGCAGATGAATCATAATCATGCCAAACTGAAATTACTGGAGAAAATTCTCAAATTCACGATAAAAATAGTGGCATAACAATTCATTCTCGCAACATGGCATCCCCAATTTGACCACTTATCGCACTCATAACGCATGCAAATTTAAATCGTGATCACCAACAAGGACTGGAATTGCATTGATGTTCAACCAAACGTGCGATAGTCGTGCGATTAACAATATTACAAGATAGTCGGATTACCAATACTAAATTCGAACTACAGGTCCATTACATGAATAAAGGTGATACATTAGCCCTTCCACTAAGTACTAACTGATCTAATCCTCATCATGATCACTATCGAGGTCAGAGGTAGGATCCTCTCCTCCCTTAGGCTCCACTTCTTCCTCAGGCTCCACTTCTTCCTCAGGCTCCACTTCTTCTTCTTCCTCGTCCTCCTCTAGATCCATCTCTGCGGCTCTAGGCGGAACGTAAGGGTGGAGCTGGTTATTCAGCTGATGAACCTCCTCATGTAGGTTGTCGTTGTATTCTTCCGCATTGGCCACCGCTTTGCTCCAGCTCAAAACCTGTCCGAGCTCTCGTAACATCTTCCATGGACCGAGCTTCATTCCTCCGATGAGTTAATCGAGCCATCTCTACATTGAGCCTCTCAATCTCGCGCGTGTGCTCCCTCACGAAGCGACGTTCGGTCATCGCGAGCATGGCCAAGAGCACCGACACACGTCTTAGGCTACCTTCTACTCCATCTAACACCTTCATCATCATGAACATGGCGCTCATGGCGGGGTTATCATTGTTCTCGCCTACATTGCACCAATATCCAAAGGTCTTCCTCTTGCTCGCTTGCCATGAGTCGGTGGAGGGTTGCCCTCGGAAAGACTCCAACCAAAGCGGCTGCCAATTCCCCGAGGAAAACGATCCATGATATCCCTCAAGATCCCAACGGCTGCCCCGCCACCGCTTCTTCTTGCATGATCCGCCAGTTGACTCATAACACAAACCTGTCCACTCAGAATCATCACCTCGGGGACGAACAATGGCCTCCACAGTAACTAAGAGACCTTCCCCCAACTGCTCATTCGCCTAGAAGTAGTGGGGCTCCATTCCATCAGGATAGCCTACATAGCTGAGCACTCTCCACAAGAGTGTAGGCATCCCAAACTCTCCAAGAAACGTGTGACGTTGACGGGTACGTGGAGCAAGCTGACGGCTGGGAGCTCGCCTCTGTGGACTTATGAAGCGGTCTGCTTTGTGCGTGCCATCTGCACCATTAACATGTACCACTTGGTGAGACAAGACCATAATGGATAAGAGTTACATAACCGAGTAAGAATTTTTATAAGGGGAGGAACAATTTAATTATGTGAATGATAATTATCATGATGCATGCTCGTTCCGTACGTCCTCACAAACTTAGGAAAAAAATTTGTTTCTAACGGTAGACACGGTGGCATACATTCGTTCTCTCATATATAGCGTAACTAGTCGAGCTACACATTTCGTTGTTAGTGTACCTGCATAAGATTTCATTTCAGCCCTAAACCCATAATGAAATATGCAGAATGTAATTGTAAATACTTCCATATATGTATTTAAACCCACAATTAAATACGCACCATATACACATGCAAGCATGCATACATAGCCGTACCAAGCTAACTCTCCCCGACCGCACGCTCACATCTTGCGGTCATGTCACTCATCATCTTACCTTGGCGTAGAGGCATTTGATCCATTCATTACCATTCAAGTGAATGGCATCCATACAATAGCACGCCGTATGGACGAAGAAGTAAAAACCCCCATGTTAGTACTTAAATAGCCACCTAATAGTCCTTAATTTGGGCATAAGGAAAGTGATCATTGGCACACTTTAGATTTCAAATACCTATTATATAGCTATCAGTTGCTAGAGAAGGGTTTTTGGAAAACAAAAACTTTTGTTTTAAATACACATGTGACAATGAACGTTGAATCTTGCTCTGATGCCAGCTGTCGTAGAACCGACCAATTTATAAGAGTACAAGTACAATGGCAGCCCGCAAGCAGTCGCACTGTCATACTTGAACCCATATAAACCCGGTAGTCCGTCGAGTACCACGACGGGTCTCGATAAACGATTTACAACAACCAAGATCGTACATGACTCAACATACATGCCACATATTACATAAAGTTCACAGATACCTTTCTCCATTAGAGTACGAATACAAGTTATTACAAACCGAGTTCGATAGATAAAGCGGAAGCAATTAAGTTCGAAAATAAAGTTTCCAACATAGTTTGATACAGTGCCAAGTAGGATCACGGTCCACAAAAGCAAAGACAGGGATTAATAAAAAAAGCCAGCCCAAGGCTTACTCCTCATCCACGGTGGGATAGAAGCAACTCTTGCAATAACCATGATACACAGTGCCATCTGCAACAATGGGAAATAAAACCCTGAGTACGAGAAGGTACTCAGCTAGACTTACCCGTCATAAACCAGAAATAAAATAACTCCAAGGATTATGCAAGACTGTATAAGTGGGGATAGCTTGACAACATTTTGCATAAAAGTGGTTAACTTAGCTATATAATTATGGTTCCAATATCAGGTTAATTATAACTATCCATCTCTATATTAGCAACTATCTTGTGCCAAACATGTGGTATATCCATTTAAAAGCATACAATATTAACCATAGCAGGTATTGTAATTCCATATTCATTCAAACCATCATGTTTCATAACACAGTTACTACGATGTTGGGACTAGCCAAGTTTCTCACTATCTGTGAGAGACGGCGATTCGAATCAATTTCAACCAGCTGGGAATTTATTCCTAACACAAACCCAGGTCTACCAGCCACGATAGCCTTAGATCACCTTTGGTACAACTCAGGAACACATTTCGTGGGTCCGTACCGCGCCGCACAGTCTGGAACACCAGATGCCAGGACGTTCAGGCCTAGCCTGCCCTTGGTCTCAGTCTGATCGTTCCCCGGAAGGAGCGCACAACAGAACGGGTCCTGGCCTGAGTTGAATTACTCGGCTTCGCGGTCGGAACGAGTTATCCGGCCAGCTAAGTGAGAGACATGCGTTCAATCTTGTCAGAAGCGCCAACAACGGTACGTTCCTTAATCGACACAGACGGGGATAGATCCACATCCAAGACCTCCATGTCTTGTTGCTTCTCTATCGACATCCCGCCCGGTCTCCATTTACATTACCCCATGGTTCTTTTCCACGATAGCAAATATAGTCAACCGTGCTCCGGTATTCACCTATATCTCGCAGGTGATAGAAAATCACCCGACTTCTACCGGTTTAAGCATGGCTAAGCATATATTCGATCCTGGACCTATACCGGTTAAAGGTGTAGTAGCTGGACAAGGAGTTTATATGCATCAAGTGGTTCCATTCAACTCTTATAACCTAATGCATCAATCATAAGTACTTAAGTAAACATTTGTAAAATACTGGGAGACTTAGAATGCTCCGGGGCTTGCCTCGCAGAAAGGAAGTAGGGTGGTGATCAGGACACTCCGGAAGCTCTTCAGGATTATGTTTCCTCGCCTTCGGGAGCTGCGACTTGAGGATTCTCCTGCTGGTCCCCTTCCTCTACTTCGTCGAATTCCAGCAACGTTATTTCTTCCTCCGATCCTAGAAGCATGAATATGGCATAAGTATTACGAATGCATATATGTTAACAAGTGCATCATGTTTATTGAGTAGGTGCATATCTCTTCTCGATTATTTAATTAACTACTTCCACAATGCATCGACTGTATCACAAAACAGTAGCTACTTGTTTCACTCATAACTGGAGTTCTACTAATCCAAATGCAGTGATCCTAGACTTTCTGGAAAGCTTATCAAATTATCTACAACTTTGTTATTAATCATTTTTACAGCAACCATCATCCTCATCATGCAACTTATCAAACTACATAATCTGTCCGGAACCCTTTTAAATTTGCATTTTGAAGCAACGATACTTCTACTTCATGTACTCACTCAAAGTTTGACAACATAAAGCCTACCAACAGTTTAAGCATACCAAATACATTCAAGACAATAATAAACATATACCAGATGTGCATCATAAATTCTCAGAAAATTACAGTGGCTTACTAGTACTACCAATAGACTACGGCGGCTCCAACTAAGGCTTGGACGAGCATCTCTAGACCATGGCTAACCTATATCACAAGCTATCACAGCCAATGGTGGATTTGGAGGCGACGTACACACGTGACGGTGCTAGCGCCGGAGCTCCGGCGAGGCGCCAGTGCGTTATGGTGGCTTACCAAGCTAGAACAATGGGCAATGGGGGGGGCAGGAGTTGCCGGGAAGACGTTGATGCTGTTGTGGTGGCAAATGGGTGGCTCAGCGCTGGCTGGAGCTGGCTATGGCGACGGCGGAGGTGCGGGCCGAGCTCGGCTCAAGCGCTTGATTCTGCCGCAAGGACGAAGGAGGAGGCAGAAAGGGGAAATGAGGGTGTGCGGAGGAAGCGGACGGACGCAGGGGAGTTGAAGGCGCTGCTGCCAGCTTTGGCCACATTGGCGTGAGCGCCGCCGTGACGCATGCGGTCGTCGCGGCCTCCACGCTGCGCTACGATGCTGAAGCTTGGTCGGCCACCGAACGCCGATTCAGTTGGTTCGATTAACACGATGGCCACCGACAACAGTGTTTTTCCGAACCATTTCACCGCTAATCTGTGGCTCCAAAGCATAAGTCGTCTAAACAAAAATTATAGCCCTATGTACCAGCTTCAACTTTGGTTAAGGGAGTATGCTCTAATTCGCAACCAGTAACGAGTAATGTCATCACCAAGATGAGTTCGTCAGTTTGTCATCGAACAAGGACTTAGAAAATTTTGAAGTGTTGAAAAGCGGTGAAAAGCTGATTTTGTGAGTCCATTTCAAGCATGTTAGAAGCTAAATCAGTCAATGACCCAAAAATAAAAGTTGTTCCTTATGTTAAATACTACAACTTTGCTTTAGTGATCTCCTCCATGCAAGGTCTCTAACACCTAGTTCAAATTTGGTCAAACATGTCACTTTTAAATGATGGTACACTTCAATTCATGGCTTAATGACCTAATTACCCTTAACCCTGAATATCAAAGTTGTTCATAATGATACTCTAAACATGTTTAAGCAATTTGCAAGGTCATTCAATCATTTCATGTATTAGGCACTCATAGAGCTATTTAGTGTAATCACATGAAGCTTAAGTGTTGGTTCATGAAATGTGACCAAGAACAAAGTCCTATTTGCTAACCTAGGTGTGGCTATATGTTTGTGTGACTCACATCCACCAAGTACATGTGTCCATTCATGATCATATGCATAGGCACATGGAGACATGAAATAACGAGAAAAGTTGCATATGTTTAAGAAACATGCGATAACAAGCAAACGTTGCAGATGTTTCAATCCAATGTTTCAATTGTAAATGCATATATATGAATGCTTGATGATCGTGCTCATGCTATGCAAGTCAAGTTATGCAAGGCTAACACCCGAGGTGTTACACTCGCCCTCACGCGACCTTCGCCGGCGGGTTCGGGATGGAGTAGGGGAGGGGGGCCGCCGGTGTAGGAGAAGAAGAGGAGGGTGCCAGATCTCGCCGGAGAAGAGGCGCCGGATGAGAAGAGGAAGAGGGAAGGGAAGATCCGTGCTAGGGTCGGTCAGTCGCCTTCTCTCTCAGATTCAGCGTGGGGCCGCCGCCCGCCTCCGATCAGCGCGCATCACGCGCTAGGCCGCACCAGCGCCACCACCGCCTCCGTGTTGTGCTACGCCACGACGCGCCTCTCACCTTCAGTAGCCACCGCACCACGCCGAGCCCAAAGACTCGCCTTGCATATGAGGTCGCACTGCGCCTCCCGCGAGAGGGATGGAGACGATGAGGTGGGAGGGAGCGGTGAATGGGCGCTGTGGCGTAGGGAGCAGGGCACTAGTGGATGGGCAGTAGAATGACGCTTTCTATGGGACACTATTCGACTTCTAATGCGATGCTTTTAAGGCCTGTCTAACTGGGGTTTCACGTCCCAGTTATAAACGCACTCATATTTTGAAAACAGTGCAGAAGAGTTTTATTCCCATGAAACTATCTCTACTCCTATCTCTCTCTTCATCAATAAAGTGACATGTCCGTACATTTAATACTCATAAAACTCTTATGAAAGCCCATTGAGATTTGCCTAGTGAGACAGAGGGAATCGCCTTTTATATCGACCATTTCCAATCATTTCACCTCCATGGAGTAGTAATTGTAACTGGAAAGTGGCCTTAGTCTTAAAAAGTTTTTGGATTCGCTATTGCCTACACCTATTGGTACACAAATTATTCTCATATATATATATATATATATATATATATATATATATATTAAATTTATAATATAATTTAAATAAATGCATGGTTAGTATATGATCCTTAAAGGAGCATTTTTAGGAGGACTAAGGGGTGTCTGGTTCACTCTTCACCTTCTAAGTCTAGTCCTATTTAGTCTTATTTAGTCTTTTCTTACCGAAACAATAAGTAAATGGGCTTTAGCCAACTAGTCACTCAAATATTGCTAAATGGGACTAAACATCACCTTTTAGTTAGGCTTTACATTGGAGCCAAACACCCTAACTAAAAGGGACTAAAATACATCTTTTAGTCCACAAACCAAACAGGCTAACTAAAGTTTAGGAGTTGGTTTAGGTGCTAGACGTGCCCTAATACTAGTAGTTGTTCAAAAAAAAGAAGTAATTAAGGGAGGTAGGCCAAGTGCTTGAGCACTCGTTACTGTATATCCCGACATCCAACAAATTTCTCGCGACAGGAGAACTACGTGGACGCCCGAGCCCCGATGCAGGCTTTGACCTGGAAGCAGGTAAAAGATGGCGAACCCCGTACCGTGACCTCGGCCATCGACGTCCCTCGGATTCAGATTCGAGCAATGGGTGGTGTTGCCAGCGTGCGTGGAAGCTACACATGCATCGTCACCGGGACATCTGGACATGAACACATGCATTCTCATTGCCGTTGCCCGCGGGTCCAATCCACGGAACCCCCCAACGGCCTGGCCGAAGCCCACGTACGCAAACGTCGCCTGGGCCCCAGCAGCGTGTCAGATCGACCGCGCCTCGGCACCCGCGACGACAGACGGCCAACGAGGGCGGCGATGGGGCCCGTGTCCTCCAGTCGCCAGTCGACGCGCGGCAGGATTCAGCGTGGCGTCGCCACGCTGGCGGACCGCGGACGACGACGACGCGCCTCTGTGCGCGCGCCGGCTTTTGGCAGCTTCCTGTGCCAGGGGAGGTGGGCCGCGCGCGCAGGAAAAACAGGCGGCAGAAGCGAGCAGACCGGTGAAACGACGAGACGTTGCGTAGTTTGGGGGACAGAGAAAAACAAAGCACGGAATCGATCAAGACGGAAAAGTCAAGGGCTGGCGTACCCTCGCCCCCTCGGTTTCTGCATATATTCAATTTTTTCTCCGCTGTAGTACCCGGTTTTATGTTTTTCTTTTTTTTTGAAACAAAAAGAATTTTTTTAAAAACGAAAGTTTTATGTTTATTATTTGTGCTAGAACAAACAATTGAGAAAAGTTTAGTACACATGTGATAGTACTGCTACAGTGGAGTGGAGTCGATGCTGCACTGCAATATTTATTGGACAATGAAAGGCCGTTTCCGAAAGTGTACTGTGCATCCCATCCCATGAGCCCATGACTGTACAATATTCAGTTTGAAAAAATGGCTTATTTTTCTTACAAAGAGGACGTCTCAGCCTTTTTTCCCCCCCCGATCGAGCCAATATGTATCGCAAACCGTAAATGTGGCCGTACAATTACTATCCTTATAAAATAGAGGAGACAGTTTCACTTTTTTTTTCAGAGTCGTGGCATCAATTCAAGCCAGGCAATTAATCAAGCAAATTTTTTCAATGGGAATAGAACAGTACTACTCCCTACCCTAGTCCCTCCCTCCTTCCCGATCTCTGCCGTTGACTAGGGAGCGCATTGTATACTCTCCTAGCACGCGCAATGCATCAGCATCGCTGGTTTCATACAGAGAGAGAGAGAGAGAAGTGCAACTGCCAACGCTGCTGCGATGCCCGTCTCTCGGTCCCTGCGCTTGATAATGAATGCATGCCATGGTCCTGGCGCATGCAGAAGCAGACGCACGCAGCCAGACCCAGACCCAGACCCAGACCCAGACCCAGACCCAGACGGACTCCGCCAGCCATTAAAAAGCACCCAGAAAGCCGCCTTTGCTTCCCGTAGCAACCTTTTCTTCTCCGCTCAGACAAGCAGCAACTTGCTCCTTGTCACTCTTGGCTCTCCTCTTCTAGCTCTTCCTTGTCTAGTTGGAGTAGGAGTCGTCGTCTTCCTCCACGGGCACGGAGAAGTAAGGGACAGGGAGAACACACGCATCCGCCGTCTTTGCTTCTTCACCACGAGCTAGTATTCATGGAGGTAAGCTGCTAGCCAAGAAGCACACACATCTGTTCTTACTCTGGTAGGACCATCACACGACAACACATACACGCAGCAGGGGCGGGGAGGGAGGAGGCGGCAGATCCCGGCGTTCGGGAGGTGGAACCAGCACAGCGACGACGAGGTGCCCATCACGCAGTACTTCGAGTCCGCGGCGCAGGCCGGCCTCCTCGTCAGGCCCGGTGGCCACTGCTACCACGACGCCACCGCCGCCGCCGAGCTGGTGCTGTTCAGGTCCTCCGCATCGCCGCCTCCGCACAAGCCGGCCAAGAAGGTACTGCTGCTAGCCTAGCCTAGCCTCCCCGTGAGCTCATCTCTCTCACACAGTCCTCTCCTCATCAGTGGTTGTGGCAGTGCATGGCAGTCCTCTCTCCCTCTCTGCTGTGTGCTCCTCAGACATCCACATCACAGTGCCTCCGTCCTGCTTTGGACCCTTGTTTTGTTGCTTTCTCTAACCGTCTAACGGACGGACGGACGGATGGATGGATGGTGATGTGTGTGACGCGCCACTTTTCCGTCAGGTGCGGAGCACGATGGAGGGTCACGGTCACCGCAATGAGGTTCAGGCAGCCGGGAGCAGGAGGCAGCAGCGGCAGGAGGCGTTGCCGCCGTTCGTGGCTGGCGACGGGTCTCGCGCGGCGAGGCCGAGGAGGCCGCGGGTCGTTAGGGCGGCCGTGGACGAGGACCTGTACAAGGTGCCTTCCGATATGCTGCGCAAGAAGAAAGGGGTACACTACCATCTCTCTCCACCTCTAGTAGTCTCCTCTCTTCAGCTGCTTCAACACTCTTCACTATAATTTTATAAGGTCTAGTTCGATGTTTTTTATAAGGTCAGCGACTCAGCGCTCCACTTTGGATCTAGCTAGCCGGCCTCTGCAGATTGCACGTACAAATAATGATCCAGAAATACTCCAAAATAGTAAATGTGCCACTTCAAAATATAATAGTATTGCACTTAGAATCTAGCTAGTGCATCCATCCATGCATCGTGCACACTTCAAAATATAATAGTGCTTTTTTTTTAATAACAGTTCATCATCAGTAGTAAAGGGAAACTAGGAGCAGACTGTAGTATAATCCTCCTGCTTTCTGGTTGCGTTGCGTCTGAAAAACCCGCCTGTAAACTGCTTACTAGATCAGATCCAAGCTACTATATATAAAATGAAAAGAAAACGAAATATTTTGTCCTCTTATTCTCGAGTTGATATACCTTCTGTATTAGGGCCTCGTTTAGATCACCTCCAAATTCTAAGTTTTTTTACTCTTTCTTCATCACATTAAATTTTGGACGCATGTATGGAGCATTAAATGTAGGTAAAAAAAAATAACTAATTACAGTTTGGTTGTAAATCACGAGACGAATCTTTTGAGCCTGGTTAGTCTATGATTAGATAAAGTTTATCAAATACACACGAAACATACTACAATGTCTAGGTTACAAAAATTTACAATTTAAAGCTCGCTGTACTTTCTCTTGCTGGTTTCTTTTTCAGAGGAAGCATGTGAGGAGCATGTGGATGGGCTGCGTGGGCCTCAACTGCGTCGCCTGAGCCTGACCTGACCTGACACGACCGGAGCTTCCGCCGTACCACAGCCTTTCTTCCAGCTTTTTCGCGTCGCATGGAAACAAGAGACGACGACGACCCGGACCACATGCATACATCCACTGGATGATCGTCAGTCACCACGTCGGAAACAGGGATGCGAGTCCGTACACTAGCTACTGCACCTTGCTGTGTTGTGCTCCATGCACTGTCACCCTTCCTGCTTTGCCGTGGCCGTGCTCTTGTTCGATCCGTCGGACACAGCAGGGGTGCAGGTCCGTCTATTGCACCCTGTGGACAACGCAAGAGCTAGTACGTGATGCCTGCCGTCCATCCATCCGGATGTCGCATATGTACATTGCCTGTTGGTGTCATGTATGCATGGTATGGGTAGTTGATGAGTTTATTGTGGGCGCGATTTGTCTGTGGTCATGTGGTCTAGTACCTCTACATGCATGCACTTTTGAGTTTATTCGGCGACAAGCTTTAAACGCCCCGTTCGCTCTTTAACGGTATTTTTTCCTCTCAGCAAATCAGATTTAGTGATCTTATCAGTCGTAGAAACCATCAGCCGAACAGCTTGAAAATATATATACTCCATTCGTTCCAAATTATAAGTCACTTTGACTTTTTTGATGCATCTATTTTGCTATACATTTAGATATAATAATATGTGCAGATACATAGCAAAATAGATGAAAAAAATCAAAGCGACTTATAATTTAGAATGGGGGGAGTAGCTATTAAATGATGAAGTATACGGCCGAACATTGGATGGATTACTTTTGAAGTGTTTGGATTCTAATAGTCAGTCTAGACTAGCTATGGGTGAAGTACATACATGAAGGAATATTGGGACACATCAGTGGCTCATAAAATGCGATGATTATTAAAAAGCAGCAAGTTTTTATTATTGGCCGATTTATGTTAGAAGAATGTTTTCGATATTATAAGTGGTGCGAAGTGTGTCAAAAGTTTGGAGACATATAGTGAAGTGTGTCAAAAGTTTGGAGACATATAGGTAGCACTTTTCATTTGCTATGTTGCACCCTATTGTTAAGTCATGACCATTTAGAAGATGGGGCTTAGATTTTATTGGTCAAATACATCCTGCTTCGTCCTAGTAGTTACATATTATTTTACTAAATAGACTAAAGCAATTCTTTTGAAAAAAATATGACTTATAAAGAGGTGAATAATTTTGTCTTCTAACAAATTATTCATAGATTTGGTATTTCCTAGACTTTAAATTTCTGATCAAGGTGCTTCTTTTATGTCTCACCAATTTCGTGAATTCGCCAAATCTTTTAGAATTAAGTTGTTGAATTGTAAGCCTTATTATATATGCTCAAGCTAATGGACTAGCTGAATCTAGCAACAAAACGTTGGTTAAGCTTATAAAGAAAAAAAAGATTAAAGAGCACCTGAGAAGGTGGCATGAGGTGCTTTCGGAAGCTTTGTGGGCTCATCGGATATCTAAGCATGGAGTAACTCAAGTGACACCGTATGAGTTGGTATATGGACAGGATCTGGAGATTAATTTACAAGCTCTTAGAATAGCCCGGCAAAATGTTTTGTCGGCTATACATTATAGTACTTTAATTTTGGATAGACTAGACGAGGTGCTGGAAGAAATATTAATGGTTCTACGGGAGATTGAAAAGGAGAAATTGAGGGTAGCTAAGACTTATAATAGAAGGGTGCAGGAAAAATCGTTTCAGATAGGAGATTTAAGTATGGAAATGATTTTTCCTGAATTAAAGATAATAAATTCAGTAAATGGTCGTCGAGTTGGGAAGGACCATATATAGTTGTAAAGATTGTTCGTGAAAATTCATATTTTGTGCAATCTTTGTAAGGGGAGAAATTGCCTAAAGCTCTCAATGGAAAATATTTGAATAAGTACTATCCTAGTGTGTGGCAAGCGGCTTGATAGTTCTACGGTCGTATGTTGTATAAATATCGCCCTGAGCGAAATATTTGGCCGGCCAATGTGTTCTTTGGACATGGCCCTGAGCAAAATATTTGGCCAATGTGTTTTTTGGACATCACCCTAAGCAAAATATCTAGCCGAAGTATTCTGGAGACATCGCCCTAAGCAATGGTGTAGCCGGTGAAGCGATTGACATTGTACCAAGGTAAACTGCTGATTGTTATTATTTTCGGTAAATGCAATTGTATCAAAAACTGGGAGGGCGTGTACGTGTTGACTGTGGAATTTGGCTCTTTGATTTATTATCGGCCAAATTATTTTAGTTGCTGGTATTTAGACTTAACGATCGGATTTTCTTTAAGAATTGTAACAGGTTTGAAGAAAGGATCAAAAGTTTATGGTCCGGGACCAAGCTTTGGTTGGTGTCCAGTCCATGCATGCATGTGGATACCAATAAGTAGCAGCATATTATTTTTCTTTTTTTTTACGAATTACACAAGTACAGATACAGACGTTCAACACACACGCGCGCACTCACCCCTATGAACACACGTACGCAAACCCTACGGCACATCTTGAGATTGACGAAGTCAACACAGACGGCTCATTGTCGACGGAACGCGTGCCTTACCACCGAAAGCATAACGCTATTAAATTCTGAAATAAATACAGAAAAATATGAGCACCCGTGCCAAGCCTATGACTTGAACTCGGGTGGGCGGGGGCAGGTGAGAGCAAGCTTGCACCTTGGGTTGGGTGAGGAGATTCACAATATATGATTTATCGAAAATGATAAGCTGAGGGCTTCCGATCATTCCGAACGCCTCCTGCTCGCTTGTCAGTAACACCAAACCTAACGGCCCAATAGCCCTATCCTCTCCAACACTCATACGTTTCCATTCTCCAGAAGGTTTTTCAACACTCGGTCATGTCGGTGTTTCGAGTTACCACCGATGAGTAATTTTTAATATTGTGCGTCTGGCTCGGATGGTGTGTTAGAGGACACAAGGTTTATACTGGTTCGGGCAGAATGTCCCTATGTTCAGTTTGTCGCTGTTGTTCGTGTTACTAGCACCGAAAGTTTGTAGTAGGGGTTACAAACGGGCGAGAGAGGGACAAATCCTAAGTCTCTGGTGGAAAGAATGAACGGGTGTTGAGAGCTCGGTCGCTGCTCAGCCATGCGTCGTGTGTTTGTTATCTCGTGGTTCGGGGTTCCATGGGTTCATTGGTCAGATCCCTCTCATGGACGCCCTGCTTTCCCTTTTATAGACCAAGAGAAAGCACGGGTTACAATGGAGGGAAAAAGAAGAACGAGAGAGAGCCGAAGGCCTTCAGGATTGACGGGCCCTTCTTCTCCTTCATGCGGGTCCCGCCGACCCTGGAGATGTCAACAGGGACGGCGCCATGTTGCGGCCTTGTCTGTCACTGGCGCCATGCACAGGCGTCGTCTGCCGGTCATGGCGCTCCACTCCACCTGGCGGACGTCGTGGTGAACTGACACGCCTGTCAATGTTCGTACGAGGGTTAGATAGAACAGTACTGGTATGCCCGACGCTGTTCTTGATGTGAATCTCGGTATGGCCCGTTGTGGTCATGGGTTACATCGAGACGCGCGATCTCTCTTCCCAGTGTCGAGTTTTGACCCAGTGCCCATATGCTGACCTGGAGTGGTTGGCGGTGGTATGGGGCCCGTTAGGCGAGACGGAGCCCGCACCCAAGGGGTCAGGCGAGGCGGAGCCCACGGCCTTGGTGTTGGGCGAGGTGGAGCCCGCACCTTGGGGTCCGGTGAGGCGAAGCCCGCAGACTCGGTGTCGGGCGAGGCGGAGTTTGCCCCCAGATGACGGGCGAGGCGGAGCCTGCAGCCTCGGTGTCAAGCGAGGTGGAGCCCGCGACCTCAGAGTCGGGCGAGGCGGAGCCCATGGCCATGGGGTCGGGTAAGGCGGAGCCCATGGCTTCGGTGTCGGGCGAGGCGGAGCCTGCCCCCAGAGGTCGGTCGAGGCGGAGCCCGTGGCCTCAGGGTCGGGCGAGGTGGAGCCCGCCCCAGAGGTCAGGCGAGGCGGAGCCTGCGACCTTGGGGTCGTACAAGGCGGAGCCCATGGCTTCGGTGTCGGGCGAGGCGGAGCCCACCCCTAGGGGCTCCCCAGAGGTCGGTCGAGGCGGAGCCCACGCACCTAGGGCCTGGATGGAGCCGTAGTCGCGCTCTTGACTGCTCGGATGAATTAATGTTGACAACCATTAGCCTCTCTCTTGAGTACTCTAGTATTGGTCCCCAACAAGAGCCCTCGAGCTCATGGAGGAGTAGAATACTCTTTTGAAGGCTTTTTCGAATGGGAGGACTCTGGGGGCCTTAGCCTTCTTTTGTCGCCCACGGTGTGACCTGGGGACGGTGATCTCCTTTCATCGAGATCGGACTCCTCGGGGGCATAGCCATGAGATTTGGTGGGTCAGAAAAGGTCTTTCCTGATTTCGACCACTATGGGGGTCTGTCGTTCTGCGGCCGTGCGTTCGACCTTCGTGCGAGTCCAACTTTCCTCGAGCCCTTGCCCATAATAGGGGTCCGGTCGATAATCGGCTCGTCTTTGCGATTGTCTTTCCTTGAGCTGTTAATGGGCTAGTCCGAGTGGGGCCCCGGCATCACATTCGTGGGGATCCAGCTTGGGTCAGCTTGGTGACCACTCTAGATTCTTAGCGGTCAATCCATATAGTTCTTGGGTCCGTTCGATCGGTCCCGAGGGCTCTGTGCCTTTCTTCGAGGAAAAACCGTGGATCGTATCCGGCCGAGACTTGAACGTGGGCCGGGATGCCCGCGGCGCTTGTGCGCCCGAGTACTGGCCACTAGTGGGCCCATCCCTTTCCACCCTCACTCTAAAGGTGCCCGGAGCGGTTGTCGAACCCATCGGTGGGCCAACATATAAACTCTTGGGCCTAGATGGGCCATAGGAGCGTTTTAGCTCCTTATCCCTTTTACCTGTGACGGGTCGTGGCCCGTTCGAGAAGGCGAAACGTCCGGTGAGTTTTTCGAGGGAACGGACATAGGTTGCGTGCGCACGTCTCGCGGCGAGACATGGTGACAGGTCGTGGCAGGCGCCGAGATCTAGGCGGACGGTTGGTTTCCTCGCACCCGTTGCCCCTATAAAACCAAAGGGCTAGCCCTTTGGGTTTCAAACGCACGCTTGCATCCTTCCCTTCGCAGCCACGCCGCCGCCGCCGCCACCGCTTAGCTTTCCTGCCTCTGCATCTCTGCCGCCGTTGAGCTCGCATCCATCCGCTCCCATCTCTAATGGATCCATGGTGCCGTTCCGACATCACCTTCCAGCGCATGGAGGGCCTCGTCCATCGTGGTCTTCTCCGCGCGTGGACCTCGGCCGAGGAGTGGCTGCTGCCCAGCGACGAGGATTTGTCGTCGCCGCCCGATGGCTATGTGGTGTCGTTCGCCCACTTCCATGAGTGTGGGACCCCCGACCACAAATTTCTTCGGGGGCTATTGCACTACTACAAGATCGAGTTGCAGCATCTCAATCCCAATGGGATCCAGCACATGGCGGCGTTCGTCGTGCTGTGCGAGGGATTCTAGGGGATTAGCCCACACTTTGACTTGTGGAGGCACTTCTTCGCCGTCAACCTCCAGAAGAAGAGGGAGAAAAGCGGCAGGTAGGAGCTGCACATGCCGATGGGGTGCGCCGACATCCAACTTCAGAACAATCGGGTCGACGAGTACCCGTCCATGCGGCTTTCGACATCCAACAAGGGGTGGCATTCGCAGTGGTTCTACCTTAAGAACGACGCCGCTGCCCCTCTACCGGAGTTCACCGGGCGCCTGATCAAAGAGGCCCCGGAGTCATGGAGGAAGTGGGGCGTCCCAAAGAAGGACAAGAAGAAGATCCGAGACCACATCGCCACCATCCAAATCTTGAAGGAGAACAGCTTGAAGGGGTCGGGCGTGATCGGGGCTTACCACGCAAGGAGGGTGGCGTCGTTGATGATGCGTGCGCTCCCGCTATATGCAATGGCGCCTGAGGCATCGTTTGATGGAACGACGCTCACCGAGGGGACGCTCCCCAACTCTGACATCGCGCAACGCATCAAGGAGGCGATGGAGCCTTTGGGGACGACACGGGTGCCACCCTCGACTTCGTCTACCCGGTGCCGGGCATCCTCCAATGCAGTCGTAGTTGGGCTACATCGTCTTCGTAAGTTACCCTTTCCCTTGCCTTTCCTTCAATTGATTTCCCGACCCCTGATACTAACCTTGAGAGGGGCGGGACCAGCCGAGGGATCTCATCCTCACGGATCACCCGGCGCCGTTGCCGAGGGATTCGGCCGTGAGGACGGTGAATCGCGCCGAGGGTGAGCGGCTGAGGAAGGCAAAGGAGGACAAGAACAGGAAGAAGCAACGGAAGTTGTAGGAGTGGGAACGAGAGGAGGACACTGACAGTGATGATGATGATGACGAAGGAGATGACGACGTGGTAGCCAACGATATCGAGTGGGACAACTTGGAGAACGAGGATGCACTGACAGGTATTGGTTCATCCTTGTAGGCGTCGGGACCCTTCCTGTTCCATGGAAGGCAGGGTACGTTCGGGGAGCCGACGGAGGTGGGTCGTACCGTCGGCCTACCCCAGGAGCTAAGGGAGGCTAGCAGCTCTGCCATCACGCCCGAGGTGCCAACAGAGGCGGGCGGCTCTACAACACGCCCGAGGTGCCGGGAGGCGGCGAGCGGCTCTGCCGTCGTGCCCCCAAGAGCCAAGGGGAGCCAGCCCCTCTACCTCGGAGCAGGGGGCGGGCTCAAAACGGCCTCGTTTCTGACGAGGTGGAGCGAGGATCGGGGGGTTCACCCCCCAAATGCATCTACCGCCAGATGGCGCTGAGGTGAGTTATCAGTTCCTCTATGTTTTCCTATTTTAGTCTAATTTCATCGTAACTTATGCTTTTCATCCCTTGCAGCGTCGGCAGGCAGCGTAATCCTTTGGCGCTGGCACCGAAGAAGTGCGTTGCCCTGCAATTGAGGCGGTCGCCGTCGGCTGGTGGCGTGCCCATTTTGGGCGGGAGCGGCGCTAGTATGACCACGTAGCTGCCCGGTCAGGCGCTGCCCATGGTGGCGCCGGTGCCCTTGGTGGGACGGGCGGACGCGGGGGCTCAAGGGGCGCCTTCGGAGGTCGTAGAGCACCCGATGACGGCCATGATACCACTGTCGACAGTGAGACAGATGGGGCTGCCAATCGTGCTCGTGGCACCGACCGCAGCGGGTGCGACACAGCCGGTCATGACCCTGTCGATACAGGTGGAGGTGGTGGTGGCCGTGATAGATGGGTCACAGCCGGGTGCAACCGCAGCGACGCCTGAGGCACCGGCACGACCCATGCCATCGGCGGCCCAAGCGACGGCACCTGGCGCAGACTGAATGGAGGGGGACACAGCCAAGGGGTCCCTAGGAGTTGTGGTGCTGGGAGAGGGGTCGGTGTCTGCACCGCTAACCCGTTCCATCACTGGAGCGGATATCGTCCCGGTGGGGACGTCAAGGCGAGAGGGGTCGGTGGCGCTTGGAGCCGGCGGGGAGTCGTCCCTGGCCCTGACGTCGGTGGGCAGCAGCTCGCCTATGTAGGGCGAGCCCCTACTCTGGTGGACGATCCACAGGATCCGTCGTCGATGCTTTTCACCCTTGATGATGCTGTCGAGAGCATGGAGCGGGAGAGCCTCGATGAGGGGATCGTGTCTGTGCTCGAGGCCCTAACCACGCCACGGGTGCATTGCGCGATGTTGTTGTTCCCTTCGGTCGGGTATTGTTTCATCCTGCTTCTTGCATTTATCTTCCTTTTTCTATTTTTTGTATCCTGATCATCGTCTTCCTGCAGTCCTTCATAGCTCGCAGCCAAGGGAAGTCTCGGTTCCTTCATCAACAGAAGGAGACCTGGGACCGCCTCATCAAGGAGGCATGGCTACATGGGGAGGTGATCGCTCAGCTTGTTGCCGCCTAGCAGAGGGTGGCCGAGCTGACTCCCCTCACCAAGAAGGCGGACAATCTTCAGTCGCTAGTGGCCGAGGCCCGTCGGGATGCTGACGAGGCTGAGAAGGCGTTTGTGGCCCTATCGGCGAGGTTGCGGAAGGATGAAGAAGAAGCCGCTAGGGTCAGGAAGGAGCGGGATGAGCTGCTCTAGAGGGACTCCGAGACCCGCCAGCGGATCCTTGACCTTCTGGGTGAGGTTGAGAAGGAAAGGGATCTAAAGCTGCGGGCCAAGGAGAAACTCATGGCCCTAGAGAAGAGGGCGAGCCTGGATGCCATGGCGATCGCTCAGCTTCACAAGGAGCAGAATGAGCTGCTCCAAACCACGGAGAGGCTCCGCTCAGAATGTGGTGCGGCTCACGAGGAGCATGACCAGGCTTTCTAAGAGGACGAACAGGCCTGCCAAGAGCACGACGATACGTAGCAGAGGTTAGCTACCTCCAAACCTAGCTCAAAAGCACGATGACCCAGAAGCTGGAGGCCGAGAGCATTTCTACCAGGCTATCTGTGGACCTCACCGAGGTGAGGAGGAATCTTTAGGCGAAGAGTGACGAGCTCGGTATCCTGAGTGCCGCCCTCGGAGTGGTCTACGATGACCTTTGGGTGGTGCGGTCAAAGGGGACCAGCTCGCTCGTGGCTTGTGCTATCGAGATCATGGCTCGGGTGCGCCAGCTCGAGAGGAATGCTCTTCACGCCGAGGTCAATCAGTCCTTCATGATTGCTCATTCTCGTTATGGAGATAGCATTGACTTGAAGATGATGAGCCATGGCTACGCGCCTGGCTATGAAGTCCACGAGCTAGAGGAGATGGAAGCGGTGGTGGCTCCCCGTTCACAGGACCTGGCGGACAGGATAGAAGACGTAGTTCTCCCTCGGAGGGGCTAGTTAGTTAGATAGGTCAGACAATTATTTTTGTAATAATCGGACAAGTTCTGACCCCTGTGTTTTGTTCGAACAAGTCTCTTCTTTTATTTTTGTGTGAACAAATGTGTTTTTTTCTCCCTTTTTATGTGTGAAAAGGGGTTAATGCGTTCCGACCCTTCCGTTTGTTAAGACCATAGAGCTTGGGGTATAGGTGAACAAACTCTGATCACGTTAGTGAGCAAGAGTGCTGTAGCCGCTAGGGCGTAGGTTTCTTACAGTCCGACCAGCCTTACTCAGTCGTTCGTTTCTGTAAACCTTGCCACTAGGTTTTTTAACGTGAGGAAGGGGTCGGGCATGACAATTGTTTCAGAAAGGGTATATATATACCCTTATCAGCCCCCAAGTGAGACCTGACCCCTTGCCATTGCTGGGGTTGGATGTCACTAAAGATCGAGGAGTGGATAGCAAAACTATTAGGAGAAAGCGTATCTTATTTTAGAAACGTCATTCTTAGTTTTCGTACATACCCCTCCCTAGGATCTGAGCCATCATTCTACGACTGTGCATTCTGTCTCCTTACGAGTCCAACTTTCCTCGAGCCCCCGCATGTAGCGGGGGTCCGGTCAAGGGTTGGCTCGTCTTTGTGATCGTCACCCCATCCGCGGTTTCCACAGAGCTAACGTCACTTGCCTCTATGGCTCGAGTGACGCGCTCGGTGAGCTCGCTAACGGGTATGTCCGAGTGGAATCTGTGTCCGTCGTTCCTGATGGGGTCAGCATAGCCCTCATGTGGCATAGCCCGGTAGATGTTCGAGTCATTCTGGAGACAGACTCAGGTGGCCCGCTGGCCTCCCCTTGATGGAGATTCTATGGGCTTGGCTCAAGGTTAGGATCGGACAAGAAGGTTGAGATGACCATGTCTGCTTCTAAGCGGGTCGAGCGAAGGCCGCTGGAGCTCATCTGCGTTTTCTCCCCTGGCTCTATTTGACGCGAGGCGGCCTCGAGCCCTTTGCGGGACGGCCTCCGAACCCCGGTCAGTTGGATTCCCGAGTTAGGGTTGGGCGGCTCGAGCCCCCTAGCCCCGTTGGGCTCGATAGAGGTCGGCCGAGTTTTATGCATCACTAAAAGGTCCTTGTGTGGTTTTGGTAATTAAGTGACAACCTAGGTGGACTAATTGTGTTTATGTGAGATACACAGGTGATTAGTACATAGGTACATGTGTGTGAGCAACATATGCCATGAAGGTGAAAGTAGCGCAGAGATGTTGCAAAGCTCACACATGTGATGATGAAGGAGCTCATTGCACATGAGACATGACATTGAGTCATGTGATCAAGGTGGAGAAGACCAAGACATGACTTGGCTTGATGGACCGGTTGCAAGCGTGAAGGGCAAGTTGGAGACTTTGGAGCGATGGACCGTGTGGCAGTGAAGCTTGAGCAAGACTTGGCGCCGATGGACGAAGGCAACGGTGAAAAGCAAGTGAAGTCAAGAACGATGAACCAATATGATCACAGGATGATATGAAGTGGATCATATCATTGTTGATCATGTTGGTGCATATGTTGCACTGACATTGGAGGAGATGGAATGGAATGCGCAAGGCAAAAGTATAACCTATGGCATTTCATTTCATCGATCATAGGTGTGTAGAGAAGTTGATGACTGGGTTTACGATAGATGGCCGTACTATCAAGAGGGGCAAACTTCCTTGCATATCGGTCATCTAGTGCCACTCGAGTGATCTAACTTTGCATCGTCGCTAGGATCAAGTGGCGTGGCAAGTTGAGTGGCTAATCCTTTGGAAAATGATTGTGAAAAAGCTAACACACGTACACTTGGTGGTGTTGGCACATTTACAAAGGAGATGAAGTTGGAGTTGATGTGGATCAACTCGGTGAAGAAAAGGAGGTGAAAAGAGGTCACTATGAGTGACCGGACGCTGGCCTCGGTAGGACCGGTGCTTCCGGTAAGTGGCAACAGTGAGCGCACGGTCTCGGTCGTGTGACCGGACGCTGGCGCGAAGAGTGATCAGACGCTCAGGGCCTACGTCCGGTCAGTGCTAATGTACACTGACGTGGTGGTATGAGGAACAACAATGATGCGTGGTAGTCAGAGAATGACTAGACTCAGGTGCTACGTTCGGTCATGAAGGAGCGGACGCTTCCAGTCGCAAAATAGAGGCTCGGGGAGCTATCTGGAAACGACCGAACTCTAGCTGGTCTACGTCCGGTCATGGTGGACCGGACACATCTAGTCACGTGTGACCTATGGTGATGTAGGCGGCGCTAGAGTTAGGCATGTGGGCGCAGTACTGATCGAACGCTGATCTATGTCCGGTCATGGTGGACCGGACGCGTCCGGTCGCAAAACAGAGGCTCGGGGAGCTCTCTGGAAACAACCGGACTCAGGCATAGCAGCGTCCGGTCATCCTCACTATGCTGCATCCGGCCGCAACTTAACCATTGAGATTGGGTGGCTCCGGTTGAACACAGAGCGACACATGGACGGTGTAGCACGACCGGACGCTGGCATGGTGCGTCCAGTCGATCTGTCTGACGCGTCCGATCATCCCAAAAAATGCCCAGTGAAGGGGTAACGGCTATTTTAGCCCGTGGGGCTATAAATAGAAGGTGGTCTCGGCCATGGCCGAGGTTGAGCACCTTGGGAGACTTTGTGACCATGCTTGAGAGTGCTTGCGAGCCCTCTAACTCACTCTCGCTTGATAGTGTTCATCCGATTGAGTGAGTGAGCGATTCTAGTGCGATTGCATCATGAGGTTGCATCGAGTGGCACTAGATGATCGAGTTGCAAGCCGGTGGTGCTTGTTACACTTGGAGGTTGCCACCTCCTAGATGGCTTGGTGGTGGTCTCTGTCTCCGAAGCTCAAAAGAAGCTTGCGGTCCTCCAAAGAATAGCTTTGTGAGGAGCATTGTGCTCGCCCCACGGGAGCCACGAAGAGCAACTCTAGTTGAGCGTGTCATTGAGCTACCCTCACTTTCGGGGTAGGTTCTTGCGGTGCCCGACGTGCGGGCTTGGTGAGTGATGCCAATTAGCCGCCGAACCACCAAGTGAGCGGTCGACACAATGGGGACATAGCGTGTTGGCAAGCACATGAACCTCGGGAGAAAATCACCATGTCAACATTGTTCTTCCCGTTGGTTTGCAATCCCTTTACACAAGCTTGTAATTACTTTCATATACATAGTGCTTGTATAGTTGCTCTTGTAATTAGTTAGCTTGCGTAGCTCACTAGTTACCTACTTGCTTGTATAGCATAGAAGTAGCTCTCTTGTGTGACTAATTTGGTTTGTGTAACCTTGTTAGTCACATTGCTTAGTTTGTGTAGCTAAGTATTTGCGCTCTCTAATTTGGCATTGGTTGCCTTGTTTTTGAGCATTGCTAGTGAGCTTAGGAGCTTTGTGCTTTTGCTTACTAGAATTGTGTAGGAGCTCCCCGATGTATAAAATACTAGTGGCATTGGTTTGTGTGACCTTACTCCTAGAATTGGATAGGTGAGCTCTAACTAGCCCGGAACCTTTGTTGCCTAATTAGAATCTTTATAAGGTGCTTGTGAACTTTGATAGAGGGGTGTAGTCTTGGCTAGACCGATTGTTTTAATTCCGTATTTGTTTCGGTTAGCCAGCGCGATTAAGTTTTAGAAAGGACTATTCACCCTCCCTCTAGTCCACCATCTCGACCCTACAAGTGGTATCAGAGCTAGGTCTCTCATTTGTGGTCTTCACCGACCCGAGAGGATGGTGGCTTATGGGCTAGATGTTGAGTGTCCAAACACTTTTGATGGCACACACTTTGCACGATGGAAAAATTGGATGACATGCAATTTTAAGTTCATTTCCCCCCAAATGTGGTGGATCGTAGATGTGGGCTTTTCTCACGCGTTGGATGAAAAGAATGCAACTAAAGCGTAAAAGAAATGCCTACATCTCGATTGCCAAGCTACCAACATTTTCTATCAATCCATGAAAGATAACATATTTGGGGAGATCATGTACATGAAGATCGCCCATGATATTTGGTTGTACCTCAACTTAATATATGGGAGTGTCTTCAATGATGATGATAAGGGCACCAAGGAGGAGGCGCATGAGTGTGTCGAGCATGACCACAATTTGGTGATTGTGGAAGATTGCTCAACCTCATGTTCAAGTGATGATAATGATCGATTCACTACAAGTTCACTTGACAAGATTGACGATGATGCCTCAAGTGATGCACATGATGATCCAACCCAATGCACACTTGATGGTGATGATGGTTCATGCTCGAGCCATGATTGTGATGCTACTACAAGCCCATCCACTACACCACATTGCTTCATGTCACAAGGTGACACCAAGGTATCAAATGCTAATGTAGTTGATCATGGTGATTCATATGATGAGCATGTTAGTAGACTTGCTAGCATGACCATGTCATTAGAAAATGAGAAAGCTAAAACATTGAAATTGAAAAATGAAAACTTATTTCTAAAGAACTCTTGTGAAGAACATAAGAAATTACTTGATGTTCTTAAATCTTCACATTGTGAGCTAAAATTGAATCATGAGACACTACTTGCATCTCATGAAGAATTATTAGAACAACATGCTTCTCTCATTAAAGTGTTTACAAAGAAACTTAAAAATAATGAGAGCTCATCACATGGATCAAGTGATAAATTGCAAAATGTTGCTAACCCTTGTGATGTAGGCAAGAAGCATGTATCCACCTCTTGTGATGATTTATTAGAAATGCCATGTTCTTCACATATAGATTCTTGTTCTACTTCTATGTCTTGTGAGACTAATCTTTTGAAGGAGAACAATGAGCTCAAAAATGAAGTGAAGAATTTGAGCAATAAGTTAGAGAGGTGCTACAACTCAAAAGTCACATTTGAGCACATGTTAAAGACTCAAAGAAACTATGGTGATAAGTGTGGCCTTGGCTTCAAGAAGAAGATGACAAAGGGCAAAAGAAAGAGAGAAAGAAAGATGAAGAAGCTACAACAAAGAAAGCTCTTTCATACCATGTGCTACCAGTGTTAGGAAGCGGGACATCTTGCAAATAGTTGCCCAAACATTGAGAAGCTCAAGAAGATGAAGTAAGAAGAGAGGCTAAAGCATGTGAAATGCTTCATGTGCCGCACTTGGGGTCATCTTACCTCAATGTGCCCGACCGAGTAATTGGTGAAGCAACAAGTGAAGCCTCAACCAAAGCCACAAGTTGAGCAAAAGAAGACACCCCAAGAGCAAGTCAAGATCTATCATGAAGATGGTGGTGACTTGATGACAATGAAGAAGAAAACAAGAAGGGGTGGAAAGGCAAGGCATCCAATGCAAACTCAAGATGCCAAGATGATGAGCAAGACACAAGATGAGAAGAAAGTCTATGCTCACATCAAGTGCTACAAGTGTGGAAATACGGGACACTTTGCCTCTAAGTGTCCTACCAAGCTTGAGAAGAAGGCTCAAGCAATCTATGAGAGGCAAGGCAATGGGAAGCACCACATGAGCAAGGAAGAGAAGGCTCAATAAAAAAAAGTGCTACTCATGCCGAGAAAGGGGACACATGGCACATTTATGTCCCCTAGGTAACACTCCTAACCCTATTTTAATTGATGGTGATTATATGCTTAGGAAGGATGGCAATGGTACTTTATTGGTTGCAATTGCAAAACATCCTGCTACTCATACTAAGGCTTTGCCTAAGTATGTTGCTCCTAACTTGACAGAACCCAAACTAGTTTGGATACCATCAAAAAGTGGATGATTGATTGTAGGTACCATCGACATTGGAGACTTGATTCAATTAATTTCATATTGATCATCATATGTTGAGTCAAGATATGAAGCCTAGTACACATCCAAACCCAATGCCAAGTGAAAATTGAGTGAAGTCCAAGTGCTATCAACATACAAGTGTCATATTCAAGTTGTGGTGATTTATTGGATTATTTGATGGCTTGCAAAATTATTTGAGTTAAAGCTTGCTAATTGGATGATCATGAGCTAACCAAGGTATATCTCTTGTTGATCATTTCATTTGGGTGCATATAAGTTGATTGAATTGGATAAATATGCAATGTTGCTTGCTATAAGATGATTGAATGGATAAATAGCTTAGTAATCAAGTTTGGATTGATTTGTGTTGGATAAGTTCGTAAGATGATATTTAGTAAGTATATTGTATGGATATATGTCTTGTGGAAGTATTCAAACAAGTTAATTTTAAGTTTGATTCACATTTGATGATTTATAGCTCAATAGTTGAAATCTGTCCTATATTATAAAATCTGAGCTAGCTGTGATCTTAGCCATGTTTGAGTGATCAAAACTTATTTGATTGGCATAAAAATTGATGTACATGCCCTAAACTTATGGTATAAGATGTTGTACAAATTTCATGAGAATAGCATAAGAGATGCTTTGATTTTGGAGTAGATCTTGTCAACTATAGTGCAGCAGTTTTCAGCATGTAACAGTGGTGGAAGAATTGAAATCTAATAGCAATCTAGGAGTCAAATGAAGCTTAAATTTTTATAGCTGCTAGATAACTTAGTGATGCACATTTGGAAGATCAAGATCAAACTCAAGATGAAGATGAAGATTAAGTTCTAGTGACTATTGGAAATCATTTGGAAGAAATGGACTTAAACAAGTAAAAAGAAAAGGACTTAAAGAAGGAACCAAGGTTACTCATCAAGTTAAGTCCATCACTTGAATCAATCAATCAAGTTATTTCAAGTGAGTGTCAAGATTGGTTTTTAAAGAGGGGTCACTTCTCCCTAGTGTAGGGACTTGCCGCTTATGTGTAGGTAAACCAAGTGTGGTACTTGGAAGGCTAACAAAGAAGTGGTGATCCGAGGAACATTTGAGATGCTTAGTTGAAGCAATCAAAAGGGTTGATCAAGAAAAAGCAAGCAACACCCAAAAGAGAGCTAGTCATAGCAATTCAAGTGGTATTCCAAATAGTTCTCTTGTGCAAGCATTGATCAAAAGATGAAGCAAGTTAACCACAACAAGATAGTGCACTTGATCATAAGTGGTATTCATTTCATATGGGTGAAGAATTGTATTCAAAATGATATCTATTGGTCTTCACTAAGCTTATAATTGGACTTCACATTGCTATTGGAGTAATGAATTGAAATCTATGTGACTATCCTCTACTCCAACATAGCAAAGGTATCATTGTAATGTGCATGATCATTTCATCCCTTACTAGTATGCGGTTAGTGCATATAGTTCATACTTCATAGGATCATGCATGACAAATGAAAGTTACAAATTCATAACCTACCACTATTGCTTGAACGATTAGTTGATCTAGTGGTTAGTATATGGATTTGTTCATGAGCTAGTAAACCCAAGTACTTGACTTAATTTGGATTGCTAGACGAGTGACAAGTATAACATTGGCAAGATAACCCTTGTAAGAGGTGTGAAGAAGCTTGTCATTGGTTCAAACCGAACTTGGAAGCTTAGGCAAATCAATTTAGTTCAAGTCAACTTAGAAGCTCATGATAAGTAACAAGAGTACAAGCACAAGACAACAATGCATATGGATATCTAGTTTGTTTGTTTCAAGTGGTATCTAGACTCAAGTATTTCATCAAGAATTCAGAAGTGATGTCTAGATCAACTCATAAGTGATATCCTATAAGTGGCACTCATAAAGATAGCAAAGGTTCAAGAAATGGTTTTTATTGATAAATCCAACAAGTGGTTCCATACTAGAAAATTCTTTCAAGTGGTATCACATCTACACGTGGTATCAATCATGCAAGATGATGGTTCCACAAGTGATCCTCAACTTTAAGTGATCATCAAATGAAGAATGCATCCCTCACCTACAAGAGCTCAAGTTTATCAAATGAATGACCCATGCTATGACATAGGGGGAGGTGTCCCACAATTGGTATCAATGTCAAAAATCCTATGAGTGGTATCTACAAGTGGTGTCATTCCAACAATCAAGTGATGTCCATAAAAAATGCAAGATTCAAGCTTCAACCATCTACCCCAAATGCAAACCTTTGCATCAATAAGAAGCACACCTTTTATGGAAATTGATGACAAAGGGGGAGAGATTGTACAAAGATATGAAAGCTTTGGAAGAGAAGTACAAAGATATGAAAGCTTTGGGTGTACAAAGATATGAAAGCTTTGGGAGAGATTGAGACAAAAAAGTAGAGGTTGGAAATGGACATGGACAAAGAGGGAGTAACATTGAGGAATTAAGAAGGATCAAAATTCTCGGACAAGAGAAGCACACACAAGTAGGGGGAGCAAGCTCATGAACTTTGATTGGTTGCATTTAATATGTGTGGTGTGTGCTTGCTTGCATTGCATAAGTTTTAAAATTCAATATGCATGCTTGTGTGGTGTATGCTAGTTGTAGAATTTGATTGATGAAATGAAAACTAGCATGCATAGGATGATAGCTAGACACTTGGTATGCTTTTCAAGCAATGCTAGTACCTTGCTTTTAATGTTGATCTCACGAGGTATCTAGTGTTTTGATTTCGAAGTGATATCTAGCTAACCATGGTGCTAAGGATGAACTTAAAGGTGCAACTCCGATTGGTACCATACTTCAAAGGTTCACTTTATACACCTTAGCATCATTTGGTAGTAATTACTCTCCCATAATTTCAATATATGCATATGTGCGAGCTTCAAACCAAACACTCTAGCACATATGTAGGGGGAGCTAATACTACCATTTTGGGTTTATGGTACTTGTCCAAAATTATTTACACATGTTAAAATTGTTTGGGCAAGCAACATGGATCCAAAAAAGCTTAATTTCCATATCTTTGTAGAGTTGTCATCAATTACCAAAAAGGGGGAGATTGAAAGGTCCTTGTGTGGTTTTGGTAATTGAGTGACAACCTAGGTGGACTAATTGTGTTTATGTGAGATACACAGGTGATTAGTCCACAGGTACATGTGTGTGAGCAACATATGCCATGAAGGTGAAAATGGCGTGGAGATGTTGCAAAGCTCACACATGTGATGATGAAGGAGCTCATTGCACATGAGACATGACATTGAGTCATGTGATCAAGGTGCAGAAGATCAAGACATGACTTGGCTTGATGGACCGGTTGCAAGCGTGAAGGGCAAGTTGGAGGCTTTGGAGCGATGAACCGCGTGGCGGTGAAGCTTGAGCAAGACTTGGCGCCGATGGACGAAGGCAACGGTGAAAAGCAAGTGAAGTCAAGATCGATGAACCAATATGATCACGTGATGATATGAAGTGGATCAAATCATTGTTGATTGTGTTGGTGCATGTGTTGCATCGACATTGGAGGAGATGGAATGGAATGCGCAAGGCAAAGGTATAACCTAGGGCATTTCATTTCACCGGTCATAGGTGTGTAGGGAACTTGATGAGCGGGTTTAGGATAGATGACCGTACTATCAAGAGGGCAAACTTGCTTGCATATCGGTCATCTAGTGACACTTTCGAGTGATCTAACTTTGCATCGTCCGCTAGGATCGAGTGGTGTGGCAAGTTGAGTGGCTAATCCTTTGGAAAATGATTGTGAAAATGATAACACACATACACATGGTGGTGTACACTTGGTGGTGTTGGCACATTTACAAAGGAGATGAAGTTGGAGTTGATGTGGATCAACTTGGTGAAGAAAAGGAGACGAAAAAGAGGTCACTGTGAGTGATCGAACGCTGGCCTCAGCAGGACCGGTGCGTTCGGTCAGTGGCAGCAATGAGCACGTGGTCTCGGTCGCGTGACAGGATGCTAGCGTGAAGAGTGACCAGACGCTTAGGGCCTGCGTCCGGTCAGTGCTGACGTACGCTGATGTGGTGGCGTGAGGAACAGTAGTGATGCGTGGTAGTTGGAGAATGACCGGACTCGGTGCTGCATCCAGTCATGCGAGAGCGGACATGTTGGTCACAAAACGAGGCTCGGGAGCTTCTCCGAAACGACCGCACTCTGGTGGTCTGCGTCGATCATGGTGGACCAGACGCGTCCGGTCACGTGTGACGATGGGTGACGTAGGCGGCGCTGGAGTTAGGCGCGTAGGCGCAGAACTGATCGGACACTAGTCTACGTCTAGTCATGGTGGACCGGACACGTCCGGTCGCAAAATAGAGGCTCTGGGAGCTCTCTGGAAACAACCGGACTCAGACATAGCAGCGTTCGGTCATCCTCACTGTGCTACATCCGGTCACAACTTAACCGTTGGCACGTGAAGTTACCGTTGAGATCAGGCGGCTCTGGTTGAACACAGAGCAACACGTGGACGGCATAGCGTGACCGAACGCTAGCAGGGTGCGTCCGATCGATCTAACCGGGGTGTTCGGTCATCCCAAAAAACACCCAGTGAAGGGGTAACAGCTATTTTAGCCCGTGGGATTATAAATAGAAGGTGGTCTCGGCCATGGCCGAGGTCGAGCACCTTGGGGGACTTTGTGTCCATGCTTGAAAGTGCTTAGGAGCCCTCTAACTCACTCTAGCTTGATAGTGTTCATCCGATTAAGTGACTGAGCGATTCTAGTGCGATTGCATCATGAGGTTGCATCGAGTGGCACTAGGTGATCGAGTTGCAAGCCGATGGTTCTTGTTACTCTTGGAGGTTGCCACCTCCTAGACGGCTTGGTGGTGGTCTCCGTCGAAGCCCGCAAGAAGCTTGTGCGGTGCTCCGGAGAAGAGCTTTGTGAGGGGCATTGTGCTTGCCCCATGGGAACCGCGAAGAGCAATTCTAGTTGAGCATGTCATTGAGCTACCCTCACTTTTGGGGTAGGTTCTTGTGGTGCCCGACGTCCAGGATTTGCGGGTGATGTCAATTAGCCACCGAACCACCAAGTGAGCGGTTGACACAATGGGGACGTAGCGTGTTGGCAAGCACATGAACCTCAGGAGAAAATCACCGTGTCAACATTGTTCTTCCCATTGGTTTGCAATCCCTTTACACAAGCTTGTAATTACTTTCGTATACATAGTGCTTGTGTAGTTGGTCTTGTAATTAGTTAGCTTGCGTAGCTCACTAGTTACCTTCTTGCTTGTGTAGCATAGAAGTAGCTCCCTTGTGTGACTAATTTGGTTTGTGTAACCTTGTTAGTCACATCACTTAGTTTGTGTAGCTAAGTTTTTGCGCTTTCTAATTTGGCATTGGTTACCTTGTTATTGAGCATTGCTAGTGAGCTTAGGAGCTTTGTACTTTTGCTTACTAGAATTGTGTTGGAGCTCCCGATGTATAAAATACTAGTGGCATAGGTTTGTGTGACCTTGCTCCTAGAATTGGATATGTGAGCTCTAGCTAGCCCGGCACCTTTGTTGCCTAATTAGGATCTTTATAAGGTGCTTGTCAACTTCGATAGAGGGGTGTAGTCTTGGCTAGACCGATTGTTTTAATTCTGCATTTGTTTTGGTTATCCGGCGCGATTAACTTTTAGAAAGGACTATTCACCCCTCCTCTAGTCCGCCATCTCAACCCTACAGTCACCCTGTCCGCGGTTTCCGCAACTAGAGGGGCTGAGTTAATGACGATTGCCTCGATGGCTCGAGTGTCGCGCTCGGTGAGCTCGCTAACGGGCATGTCCGAGTGGAATCCGAGTTCGTCGTTCGTGACAGGGTCGGCATAGCCCTCATGTGGCATTCCACTACTCCTTAATCCGCCTCCCAGTAGATGCCCGAGTCGCTCCGGAGACCGACTCAGGTGGTCCGCTGGCCTCCCCTCGATGGGGATTCTGTGGGCTTAGCTCGAGGTTAGGATCGAACAAGAAGGTCGAGATGTCCCTGTCTGCTTCTGAGCGGGGTCGGCAAGGGCCACTGGGGCTCATCCATGTTTTCTCTCCTGGCTCTATTTGACGTGAGGCGGCCTCGAGCCCTTCACGGGCTAGCCTTCGAACCTCGATTGGTCGCCGCTCATATCGAATGAGACGACTACCGCTTGATGACGCGACGCGAAGTGTTGTGATGCAACAATTGCATACGCAATGCTTGAATATATGGGATGAATGTATGAATGAATGTTTGAATGCATGCATGAGAATGGATGAATGAATGATCATGCACTGAAAAAGTAAAGTGGAGGTTGGTGAAGTTACCTTGATGACTCGAGTGATGGGTTCGGGGAGCTTTTATCGGATATGTTCGTGTGAAATCTAGGTCCATCATTCATGACAGAGTCGGCATAACCCGCATGGGGCATCTTGCTGCTCCCTACCCGTCTCTCGACAGCGGCCTAAGCCATCCGATCGACTTGGGCAACCTGCTGGCCTCTCCTCGATGGAGATTCCGTAGGTGGGCCCCTCCAAACCCTTCCTGGGAAGGCGGAGGCTAAAGCTCGGGGTGTAGAGACAAAATCTCTGATCACGCTGGTGAGCAAAAATGACATAGCCACTGAGGCATAGGTTTCTTATGGTCCGACCAGCTTTACTCAGAGTTTGTTTCCGCACATCTTGCCTCTAGGTTTTAGCGTGAGAAACGATCGAGCATAGTGAATGTCTACCAAATAGGCACTCTTGCTAGCCCTCGAGTGAGGCCCGACCCCTTGCCGTTGCTGGGGTCGGGGGCTCGATAGCGAAATTAATAAGAGAATGTGCATAAATTAAGGGTGACCCGTCTCTCGGCAGTGGCCCGAACCGTCCGATCAACTGGGGTGACCCGCTGGCATAGGACTTACCTCGATGACACGAGTGACGGGTTCGAGGAGCTCTTACCAGATATGTTCAAGTGGAATTTGGGTCCGTCGTTCGTGATGGAGTCGGCATAACCCGCGTGGGGCATCCTACTGCTCCTTACCCATCTCTCGGCAGCGGCCAAGCCATCTGATCGACTTGTGTGACCCGCTGATATAGGACTTACCTGTGGAGATAGAGGATGAGATCATCCCCCCTAAGAAATTAGTTAGGCAGATATGCCAGGCGGTAAACTTGTATTAAGTGGACAAGCTCTTAAATTTTGTTATGGCCTAATAGATTTTTAGCCCTTCTCCCCTTTTCATATAAAAAGGTTAGTGCGTTTTGACCCTTTCTGTCGTTAAGGCCGTAAAGCTCGGGGTGCAGGTGAACAAACTCTGATCACGTTGGTGAGCAAAGGCGCCGTAGCCGCTGGGGCGTAGGTTTCTCACAGTCCAACCAGTTTTACTCTGTGTTCGTTTCCGCAACCCTAGCTTCTAGGTCTCAACGTGAGAGAGGGTCGGGCACAGAGAATGTTTGCCAGGTGGATATACTCTTAGATGCGCACCGACTCTTTCCGTAGTTAAGGCTAAAAAGCTTGGGGTGTGGAAAAAACTCTGATCACGCTGGTGAGCAAAAACGACGTCGTAGCCGCTAGGGCATAGGTTTCTTACAGTCCAACTAGTTTTACTCAGCGTTTATTTTCACAACCCTTGTTTCTAGGTCTCAACGTGATAAAGGGTCGGGCGTAGAGAATGTCTACCGAATAGATATGCTCTTATTAGCCCCCGAGTGAGGCCCGACCCCTTACCGTTGCTGGGGTGGGGTGTCACTAAAGATTGAGGAGTCGATAGCGAAACTGATAAGAGAAAGTGTGCATATATTAAGGGTAAAAGCAACGTAGCTCCTCGATGTTCCAAACATTGGCGAAGACTTCACCGTCGATGGTCTTGAGTTTGTAGGTGCCTGGTCGGAGCACCTCTATGATGATGGATGGTCCCTCCCATGGTGGAGAGAGCTTGTGGTAGTTCTTGTTGATCTGGATGAGGCGGAGCACCAGGTCCCTGACGTTGAAGGCCCGACCCCGCACTCGACGGCTATGGTACTGGTGTAACGCTTGCTGGTACCTAGCTGAGCAGAGGAGGGCAACATCATGCGCTCCATCTAGCTAGTCCATGGCATCCTCGAGGGACGCCTCGGCTCCCTGTTCGTCGTACGCCCTACCCCTTGGCGCTCCATAGTCGAGGTCGGTCAGGAAGACAAGCTTGGAATCATATACCATAAAGAATGGCGTGTAGCCAGTGGATCGGCTGGGGGTCGTCCTCAGGCTCTAGAGCACAGTGGGAAGTTCTGCGACCCATCGTCTGCCAAACTTGTTCAACTGGTTGAAGATCCTAGGCTTGAGGCCCTATAGGACCATGCTGTTCACATGCTCGACCTGCCAATCGTGTGGGGTGCGCCACGGCAGCCCAATCGACGCGGATGTGGTATTCATCGCAGAATCAGAGGAACTTCTTTCCAGTGAGTTGTGTGCCGTTGTCCGTAATGATGGAGCTTGGGACCCCAAAGCGATGGATGATGTTAAGGAAGAACATCATGGCTTGCTCGAACTTGATCGTGGAGATAGGTCGAACCTCTACCCACTTTGTAAACTTATCTACGGTGACAAGCAAGTGTGTATAGCCCCTAGGTGCCCTCTTGAGAGGTCCAACCAGATCGAGCCCCCAGACCATGAACGGCCACGTGATGGGGATCATCTAGAGTGCTTGGGCTAGCAGGTGGGTCTGCCAAGCATAGTATTGACACCCTTCATAGGTACGCACAATCTATTCGGCATTGGCTACTACGGTCGGCCAGTAGAAGCCTTGCCAAAATGCATTTCTAGCTAGGGTTCTAGGCGCGGTATGGTGACTGTAGACCCCATCGTGGATATCGCTCAGCAGTTGCTTCCCCTGTTCAATGGGGATGCAGCGCTGTAGGATCCCAGTGTGGCTTCGCTCGTAGAGTTCGCCATCGATAACGACAAATGACTTGGCGCGACGTGCATGTCGTCGAGCCCCCGTCTTGTCCATCGGCAGCACCTCACGGAGGTGGTGGTTGAGGTAGGGCGTCCTCTAGTTGGCCAGAGCGTCAGGCTCTGTTGCTGGATCCTCCTTAAGCCCCATGACTTCGAGGTCGAATGGAGCCACTGGCTGGTCAGCCCCCGAGCCCAGGGCGGGCGGCCCGTCACTGGCTTTTTCTAGCTCCTCATAGCCGACCGAGGGCTTATGCTGATTGCTAGTGAAGACGCCCATTGGCACCAACTCTCGGCCGGACGCCACTTTCGCTAGTGCATTGGCCGCCTCGTTGAGATGCCTCAGGATGTGATTGAGCTCAAGACAGTCGAACTTGTCCTCCAGCTGGCGGACTTCTCGGCAATCCGTAGCCATCTTGGCATTGTGGCAGCTTGATTTCTTCATGACCTGGTCGATGACCAGCTGGAGTCGCCACGGACGTCAAGCCGTCGGATACCGAACTCAATGGCGATGCGTAGGCCATTGATGAGCGCCTCATATTCGGCCACATTGTTGGAGGAGGGGAAATGGAGGCGAACCATGTACCTCATGCGTACCCCGAGGGGCAAAACGAAGACCAGTCCCATGTCGATGCCTTTCTTCATTAGCGATCCATTGAAGTATATCATCTAGTACTCTTAGTCGAAGACCGCTAGTGGCATTTGGACCTCAGTCCACTCTGCAATGAAATCAGCCAGCACTTGGGACTTGATGGCCGTCCAGGAGGCATACGAAATGCCTTGACCCATCAGCTCGAGTGCCCACTTCGTGATTCTTCCGTGGCTTCCTAGTTTTGGATGACCTCATCGAGAGGGGAAGGACGCGTCATGACCGTCACCGGATATGACTCAAGTAGTGATGCAACTTCCTCTTGGCGATAAGAACGACATACGAGGAGCTTTTGGATTTGGGGGTAGCAGGTCTTGGAATCAGATAAGACCTCACTAATGAAGTACACGGGACGCTGCACTTTGAGGGTGTGTCTCTCTTCTTCTCGCTCTACCACCGGTGGCGTGGCCGACTACTTGCGTGGTGGCCACAATATAGAGTAGAAGCGGTTCCCTATCGATCGGGGGGACCAGGATCAGGGCCTTCGTCAGAAGATCCTTGACCGCGTCAAGTGCCTCCTGGGCCTCAGGCGTCCATTCAAAACAGTCAGCCTTCTTCAAGAGCCGATAGAGGGGGAGACCTCGTTCATCGAGGCACGGGATAAAGTGGCTGAGCGCGGTGAGGCACCCTGTAACTCGCTGTACCCCCTTTATGTTCTAAATCGGGCCCATCCTCATGACGGCCGAGATCTTCTTCGGGTGGACTTCGATGCCATGCTCGGAGACGATAAAACCAAGCAGCATACCCCTTGGGACCCCAAAAATGCACTTCTTGGGGTTGAGCTTAATGTCGTTTGCTCAGAGTTTTACGAAGGTCTACTATAGGTTGGCTATGACCTGGTCAGCCTGTTTGGACTTGACCACGATGTCATCCACGTAGGCCTCAACGGTTCACCCGATGAGGTCTCCGAAATACTTGAGCATACAACGCTGGTATGTAGGCCCTATGTTTTTCAGACCGAATAGCATTGTGACGTAGCAGAACAATCTGAATGGGACTCTTTCATCGCGATCTGATGGTACCCAGAGTACGCATCAAGGAAGTAAAGGGTTTTGCACCCTGAGGTCGAGTCGACTATTTGGTCTATGCGTGGCAAAGGAAATGGATCCTTTGGACATGCTTTGTTGAGACTCGTGTAGTTAACAGATATTCTCCATTTCCCACTCTTCTTTTGTACAAGAACGGGATTGGCTAACCACTCGGGGTGGTATACTTCCTTGATGAACCCGGACGCCAAAAGCTTCATAATCTCCTCGTCGATGGCCCTGCGCTTCCCCTCATCGAAGCGACATAGGCGTTGCTTCACCGGCTTGGAGCCTGGCCTGATCTTCAAGGCACGCTCGGTGACTTCTCTTGGAATGCCTGGCGTGTCCGAGGATTTCCACGCAAAGATGTCTCTGTTGGCGCAGAGGAAGTCGACGAGCGCACTTTCCTATTAGGAGGAAAGCGTGGTGCCAATGCACACCACTTTGCCCTTAGAGCCACTGGGGTCTATGAGGACCTCCTTGGTGCCCTCTACTGGCTCAAAATACCTGGCTGACCGCTTGGGGTTGGGTGTTTTGTCGGCGACCTCCTTCCTGATGGCCGTAAGCTCCTTGGAGGCGACGATTGTCGTGGCATCTTCGCAGCACTCGACCTCGCACTCATAGGTGTGATGGAAGGAGGTGCCGATGGTGATGACCCCTCACGGTCCTAGCATCTTTAGCTTTATATAGGTGTAGTTGGGGACGGCCATGAACTTCGCGTAGCATAGACGTCCCAGGATGGCATGGTAGGTTCCATGGAACCCGACCACCTCGAAGGTGAGGGTCACCGTCCTATAATTGGATGGATCCTCGAAGGTGACAAGCAGATCGATCTATCCGAGTGGCACAGCCTGCTTTCTAGGCACGATGTCGTGGAAAGGCACCCTAGTCAGCCAGATGCGCGCTCGGTCGATGCCCATGGCATCGAGCGTTTCCGCATACATGATGTTGAGGCCGATGTCTCCATCCATCAGTACCTTGATGAGCCACTTCGTGCCGATGATCCGGTTGACCACGAGCGGATATCGTCCCGACTATGGGACGTACTCCGGGTGGTCGGTCCGATCAAAATTTATGGCGGACTCCGACCATCGAAGGAAGGTAGGCATGGCTGGCTCGGCCGTATAGACCTCGCAGCGTGCAAGCTTCTGGCGGTGCTTGGAGTCGTAGGCCGCCAACCCTCCAAAGATCATGAGGCAACCATCCAACGTTGAAAAGCCACCGTCCTTCTCCTCGGCGTTGTCTACAGTTGGCTTGGGGTAACCCTATGCTCCCCCTTATTGGAGCCTCTAGACAAGAACTGCTTCATGAGGCCGTAGTCCTTGTAGAGATGCTTGACAGGGAAGGCATGGTTCGAGCATGGCCCTTCGAACAGCTTCTTGAAGTGGTTCAGGGTACCTTCGGTGGGCTTCCGACCCCCCTTGCGGTCGACGGTGGCCACGAGTGAGCCCTCACGCCACTGCTTGTTCTTCTTCTTGCTAGGATAGTTGGAGGCACCTTCGTTGGTGTCCTCATCCCACTTCGCCTTGCCCTTGAGGTAGTTGAAGATCGCTCTGACTGCCTCCTCGCCCGAGGCATGGTTGGTGGCGATGTCGAGGAGCTCCTTGGTGGTTCATGGGACCTTACATCCTAGCTTATGGACCAGGGACTCGTAGGTGGTCCTAGGCAGGAAGGCTCCTATGAGGTCGGCGTCGGCGTCGGCGACGTTGGGCAGCTCATTGCACTGCCAGGAGAAGCGTCGGATCGACCACGAAGGGTTTCCCTGGATTTCTGTCGATGATTTTTAGATCATAGGTGTTCCCAGGATGCACGTACGTGCCCTGGAAGTTCCCCACGAAGATCTCTTTTAGGCCCGCCCAACTCTAGATTCTGTTGGGCGGAAGGTGTTCCAACCATGTTCGTGCCAAATCGGCCAGGAACAATGGAAGGTTGCGGATAATGAAATCATCATTATCCGCTCCACCGGCTTGGCTAGCAAGCCGATAATCCTTGAGCCACAGTCTGGGGTTTGTTTCCCCGGAGTATTTCGGGATGTTGGTCGGTGGTCGGTACCATAGTGGGAAGACGGCGTTGAGGATGTGTCGGCTAATGGCCTAAGGTCTCGGCAAGTCAGGGCTCGGGCTTTGGTCCTCGTCGTTGTCGTAGCATCCGTCATGATGAGGGTGGTAGCCATGGCTAGCCCCCTCTCCCTCGCATCGCAGTGGGTACACCTGCAGGCGTCGAGGGTGTTGCGTGCATCACTGTTGCGGCCGAGACGCTCATGCACTAGGACCGCGGTGCATGGCATGTCGCCTCGCTGCACCTGGTGGACCAACACGTCCTTGTCAGGTCATTCTAAGGGCATGCGCTGGCTAGCGTCGAGCTCGTGTCGTCGGGACAGCGAGCTCTCGTCCTGCTGCACCGCCGCATGCTCAAGTAATGTGCGATTCTCGTGATGGACCCAACGGTCCTCGGGTATTGTGGCCCCGAAAGCCCCCGGAGCAAGGCCGGCACAGCAGCGATGTTCTGGCTCACCCGGGTGAAGTGTGGGAGGCCTTCATCGTCCTCGATGATCCTTCGGTTCACATCATGGGCCATGGCGCATGCGCCCACCGTCTCTATGGCGCTCGAGCTCCTCGCATCCCTGCTCAAGCTGGAGTCGCGCTTCCTCGAGCTCCTGGTGCCGGGCCTTCAGCTGCTCCACCCACAGGCGAGGTGGGACCCCTACACCCCGCTCGACCTCATCGTCAAGGTCATTCATTGGGGTAGCCTCTTCCTCGTGGATGCTTTTGATGTGCCCCTCGGGGATACCTGCCATGAAACATTCATGAGAGGGGTGATGGCTCCCCCTGCTAGAGTCAGAGGTGGAGGGCAACTCCGTTTCTCCCATGAGGAGGTCATGGAAAGACTCTGCGACATATTCGGTCATACCCATGAACTCGTCGTTCGCGGGGGATGGAGGCGTGTGTTGCGCCACAAGGTGGCCAACAGTCTCTATGGCATTGCGGAGACCGGACGAGAGCGCTATCGGGGCGCTCCGAATCAGATATTTCAGGGAGAGCCCCGGCAAGCTGTGTCATGACGTTGGCGAACGAGAAGGTGAGGGGGCACAGGTTCTCCCAGGATGGTCGGGGTCCTAGGAAGGCATCGAGCTGGCGCTCTAACCTTCCATAGTCGAAGCCGAGGAGCTGGTCGCTCCTGAGGGCGTGGGCCTCTGGTGCGTACAGCTACAGCTCCTCAAGCGCCTCGGCGATCATGTCGAGGCCGGTGGAGTGGAGAGGTTGGACGATGACGGGAGCCCGCACCAACTCTCCCTCCGTCGTGATGATGAAATCCAGATTCCCGAAGCGCACGTGCGCGCCCAGGACCCAGCTAACATTGTGACTAGCCATCTAAGGCCGGGTGTGGATGTCGAGGCGTGCAAAAGGCCCCTACCTGGCGCGCTAACTGTTGGTGTTTTGAGTTACCACCGACGAGTAAATTTCTAATATTGCACGTCTAGCTCGGATGGTGTGCTTAGAGAACACGAGGTTTATACTGGTTCGGGCAGAATATCCCTACGTCCAGTTTGTCGCTGCTGCTCGTGTTACTAGCACCGAAATTTTGTAGTAGGGGTTATAAACGGGCGAGAGAGGGATAGGTCCTAAGTCTCTGGTGGAAAGAATGAACGGGTGCTGAGAGCTCGGTCACTGCTCAGCCATGCGCTAATGTGTTTGTTATCTCTTGGTTTGATGGGTTCGTTGGTCAGATCCCTCTCATGGGACACCCTGCTTTCCCTTTTATAGGCCAATGAAAAGCACGGGTTATAGTGGAGGGAAAAAGAAGAACGAGAGAGCCGAAGTCCTTTAGGATCGCCGGGCCCTTCTTCTCCTTCATGCAGGTCCCGCCGACCCTGTAGATGTCAACAGGGACGGCGCCATGTTGCAGCCTTGTCCATCACTGGCACCATGTGCGGGCGTTGTTTGCCGGTCATGGTGCTCCACTCCGCCTGGCGGACATCGTGGTGAACTGACGCGCCTGTCAGTGTTCGTATGAGGGTTCAGCAGAACAGTACAGGTATGCCCGACGCTGTTCTTGATGTGAATCCTCAGGTATGGCCCGTCGTGGCCGCAGGTTATATTGAGGCATGCCAGTCTCTTCCCTGTTGTTAGAGTTTTGACCCATGCCCATACGCCTAGACCTTCGTGTTACTAGTATTGGTCCCCGACAGGTCGTTTCCATTTGCGCGGCGCTGTGACCGCACTCCGACGCGCCGCATCGACGTTCTCCATGATATCCGAGTGTCCGCCGGTATACATCTCCATCGCGCCCGAGCGTGGCCGCCCGCCTTCCTCCATCTCCATTGCGCCTCCGGCTCGCCACGACCTTTTCCAGCATGCAGACGATCTTCTCCACCAGAGTGGTGACAGCTCGCGCGGCCTTCTCCACCGGACCTATCGCGGCCTTCTCCACCAGAGCGGCGAGCTCTACATTGGTGAACTCCACATGCCGACGAGCCTCCATTCCCATGCAGCAAGGAGATGTGCTCAAAACTCATGTTGCAAGCATATGTTTCAAGTATTTAAGATATTTCAGAGGTATGTTGTAAGTTTTTCATATCGGTGTTGCAAAAGTAGATCGGGATGTTGCACATGTTGCAATGGCTATGCAAGTATGTTTCAAGTGTATGTTTCAAATGTTTCATCTGTATCAGACGTATGTTGCAAGTTTTTTTGTCTGGATGTTGAAAAAGTATATCTGGATGTTGCATATACATGCATGTTGCAAGCGTATGTTTCAAACATTTCAGGTGTTTCATACGACTGTTGCAAGTATTTCATCTGGATGTTGCATATGTTTGCAATGGTTTTCAAGTGCTTTTCAGGTGTTTTTGCAAGTGTTTCAGACACATGTTTCAAGTGTTTCATCAGTCTTCTTTTTTGTATGTTGCAACGTTTGTATTTGGATATTTGAAAATAGATCAAGTGTTGTACATGGGATGTGCGTGGGAAGCGGCTGGTGGTGCGGGCGACATCCGGGGCGGCGTAGGCCCGCTGCTAGGGTGCTCGCTCGTAAGCCCGGGTGCTCGCTCGCTCATTGAGAGGGTATACGTGATACCTGCCGTACGTCCATCTGGATCATTATCAGTCCTCACCACATGCATCCATCCATCCAAAAGCCCATCCCGAATGCTAGCTGCTCTGTTCCATTTCCATGATTCCATCCACTGGATGATCGTCACCACGTCGTGGGACACAGGGATGCGAGTCCGTACACTAGCTACTGCACCTTGCTGTGCTCCATGCACCGTCACCTTCCTGCTTGCCGTGGGCCGTGGCCGTGGTCTTGTTCCGCCGGACACAGCAGGGGGTGCAAGTCCGTATTGCACCCTGTGGACAACGCAAGAGCTAGCTAGTACGTGATGCCTGCCGTCCATCGATCTGGATGTCGCATACTTTGTATATTGCCTGCTGGTGCCATGTATGGATGCTATGGGTAGCTGATGAGTTTATTGTGCCGAGTTGTCTGTCGTCCATGTGGTCTACATCTGCGTGCATGCACTTTTGAGCTTATTATTGGGCGACAAGCTTTAAAATATACGTTGTTAAATGATGAATTATACCGCTGAACATTAGATGGATTACTTTTCAAGTGTTTGGATTTCTAATCGGTCTAGATTAACTATGGGTGAAGTACATGAAGGAATATGTGGGACACATTAGTCGGCTCATAAAATGCGATGGTTATTAAAAGACAAAATAGCCATCAAAGGACCTCTACGATAGTTCGAGGATAGTGGGGAAAAGCTCCCAAAAGAGCCTCCCCTTGAGAGTTTTCCTGCCATGCTAAATGATGTATGCTTAGATGTGTAAATTTGACGTTAACTGGTGCAAACATGTGTATATAAACGATTAGACCAGGCAACACACAAAATTTTGGGTCCTTTAGACTCTAGAGGGGGGGCACTCCTGGCATGTCTTGGTGCCCCAATCGCTTTGGTGCAGTGGTTTGCACAGCCCCTTGCTCTCTGCTATAAATTTCCCTAAAATTTATGACACCTGATGTTGTTAATAAATATTCAAAGACCAAATTAAAGCCTGAATTATCAAACCATGACCATGAATGCTTGTGAACATAACTTTGAAGTTTGGCCTACATACTCTTTATTCCTAGCACATAAACTTGTTGCTTGTGAGACATCTTTTAAAATAGCAAGACATATCAACTAGGCTATTGTGAAGTGAGATATGGTTATTATAAGAAGCAATCTTACCTCTTTGATTCAAGTGCTTGGAGATTTGTTTTGATCAAAATGTTCTAAAACCAATGGCTTCACAACTCCTCTATGGTAAGCATGTCCTACCAAGGCCAAATATACCATACATGATGAAATCTCTATCTTTTTTGCAACTTGGTTTTGTTTTAAGTTTTGTCAAAGGTTGTGAATTTAGTGAGAAATTTACCATGCTCTTATAATCAAGATCATGTACACACCACCCCAAAATATATTATACTTTATACAACGAAACAAAGTAAGCAGGAACATGCCATTCCATCTCCACCAAATAAAATACTACATGTTTTATATATGATCCCTCTAGTGGCGGATCTAGGATTCAACGGAAGAGGGGGCTGAAGTCATCTTCAACCTCTAAAGCCCCTCCTTTCTCTCTTTCATGTCTACAAAAATTAGGAGGGGCTCCATTGTCATGGAGGTGGTAGGAGGGGCTTCAGCGCCACCCGACCCCACCGCTTGATCCGCCCCTGGATCCTCTCTAAAAATACTCCATGTATTAAAAATGAAAAGAAATATTATGATGGTGAGAAAAGAAATAAAAATGAGAAAAATAAGGAAGATGGGAAAATGTGAGCCATGCCCTCAAAATAATGTTCATCCTTTCATTCCACATACCTTGCACGTCACATGTAAATACTAGATACTAAGCTCTATTTAAATGTAGTAACAAAATATATCAACAAGCAATGGGGAAAATGAAGACCACTGCAGAGTTGAAGCCTAAACGGGAAATGAGTACAATATACCGACTGCCAGGTGCAAGTCTAACCCGACAGTGACACTCGTCGTATCACTACTGGGTATGGTATTTTGATCCGACAGTGATACACATGATCTCACACCTGAGTTGAGGCATGGCCCGACAGTGACACTGGTCATCATATTACTACGTACTAGTTGATGATTTTACCCGCTAATTATATCATATGTCAATGTTGGGTCCGTAAACAACAATGTTATAAGCAAGCCCCATCACCATCAATTGCCATCTATTGGACACAATTTCGACAATGATGCCAGGTTTAGACCCGCTAGTGATTGCTTGTTCTATACTAGTGCACAATCTCATGCAATAGGTTCATTGATACCTTTTTGTGATATTCTGCCGGTATTGATTTTTTCCCTTAATGTATACATAGTGCAGTAGTATATATAGTTTAAGTTTGTTGAGCTAGGAAAAAATAGTGATGTTTTTTTACGAAGAGACAAATTTAATTGGTGCTGACTAATTTTAAATTTGTCCTGGTCCTGGTCCACGTGGACGTACGTACGTGTCATCCGTTGTCTGCATGCATGCGCAGGTACGCAGGCAGGCAGGGAGCCGCGAGTCTCGAAATAACCACCGGGGCAACCGCCAGCCCCGGGCAACCGCGCGTCCGCGCGCAACCGCCGGCGCCACGCATCGCGGCGCTACATAATTCTGCACCGCCACCACCACCGCCCTCGCGCCCCGTCGGAACGCACTCTCGATCGGCCATCGTCTCCAACGCACGATCGTCGAACCGCCCAATCGAGCCAGCAAGAAGTGAGACCGGCGGACACCATGCAGGCGGTGCGTCCGGCCACGGAGGGGGAGGAGGAACAGGCACAGGAGCAGGAGCAGGCGGTGAGGGAGGAGGCGGCCGAGGTGAAGAGGGAGGTGGCGAAGGCGCACGAGGAGGAGGCGGCGCCTGAGGAGAAAGACGTGGCGGTTGTCGGTGAGGAGGCCGAGGCCGAGGTGGAGGCGGAGACTGAAGGCGAGGGGGAGGCGGAGGCGGAAGCGGAGGCCGGTGCGTCTGCGAAGAAGAACCGCATCCAGGTGTCCACCAACAAGAAGCCGCTCTATTTCTACGTCAATCTCGCCAAGGTTTGCCTCTACTGTTCACAGACACGTAGACATGCGTGGTCATATCATGCAACTCATAGTATAGTGTCGTCAAGCAAGGATGATTAACATTTCTGATTTGTATCAAGATAAATTTCTCACTCCGGGGTACCTACATATATATACCGAGATAAATAAACAACAATATATACTTATAAATAGCAATGCTTGGATAAGAATTTTCCACATGTTTTACAGTTTTTTGTTTCTCCAAAGCCGAATCTACTGTCGAATTGCTTTGTGTGAAACTACTCATGTGCTAAAAAAAATGCGGATAGTTCACATGGCGCACACACTGGGATCCCTCAATAGGATTTCAATTGTAGTATATAAAGCTTGAGGTCTCTAAACTAAAGCATGTGAATGTTGAGTGCAGAGGTACATGCAGAACTACGACGAGGTTGAACTCTCTGCTCTGGGGATGGGTAAATCTATTCAATTCCTATGCTACTCAATCACCTCCCCAATATTCTTTCATTCCCAGATGACGCATTACATTGTTTCTCTAAGGCATCAAATCCGGCCTTTTTGGTTGCAGCCATTGGTACCGTCGTGACTGTCGCCGAGATCCTCAAGAACAATGGCCTCGCCACTGAAAAGAGTAAGGCGTCGTCATACTCATACCTATATGATTACCCTCTGAATCTTGAAGCTTTAGTTTTCGTCCCACATGTATGTTTCACATTCTTTTTCTATCGATCGATCCTTTCTAGAGATCCTGACATCAACCATCGGCACCAAAGACGAGTCCAAGGGCCGGCTTGTCCGTAAAGCCAAGGTGGCATATGACATCTCGCTTCCAACCCCCCTCCCTCTTTCCTTCTGAACTCACTCAAGATCCCAGCTAGATCCAAATGTGTAAAATAAACGACACCATTTTGATCACATGTGTATTTTTCTTTTCGGTTTCAGATTGAGATTCTGCTGTGCAAATCAGAGAATTTCAACAGCATCATGTCTAGCAAGAAATCCGACCGCCTGAAATCCGCCGAGGAAGAGATCAAGGTGTGATCGATCTGATCAATTTCTCCAGCCGTTCTCCAGCAGGGGCCTCCCTCCTGTTCCATTTCCAGAGGTTGGCAGCTCACCACAGCTTGGATTGATTGGGCACCGGCAGTCTGATTAAGTACTAGTAATCAGGGTACCTTAATTACCTTATTAGTCGTTGTTGAGATGGATCAGATCTTGTGAGTTAAGTAAAAGCATGCAAGATATATATATGTGTCAAGTCAACGGCATCGCCACTACATTGAGATGATGATGACGATGAAACGGTTGTAGAATTTTACCAGAGGCTGGGAATATTATTTATGCATGTCTCTCTAGTTTGTTGTTGTATGTGAACAAACGCTAAAGGTTTCTGTAATTTTAATTTGCTGCTGTCGCTGGCAATTTAATTTCAGAACAACAGTTAATTAAGTTCCGCGTGCCACATTAATCTATGTAAGAAAGAAATATTGTTATATGTAAAAAGGCTATCGTTAGAACTAGTTAAACATATCTAATTGTGACAAAGTTTTAGCAAAATATACTAGCATCTGCAAATTCAAATAAATGCATACTCATAACCTTTTGCAGAGAAAAAACTAACTTTATAAATATGGACATAGTTAGAGAAATTTGACTTCGTAGCAATAACAACAAATATAATTTCACACACAAAGTACGGTGTTGTTTGATTTTTCTTGCAGTTTTTTTGCCATCGTAACAGCAGCTGGCTTATCAGCCGCAGAAACCATCAGCCAAACAGCTCGTTTGTTGTGCAAGCGGGCCGATTTATATATACGGTTTTACAAATATGCAAACATATATGTGTGCATTGCAATTGGCTAAATAATACATGCTCCCTACGTCCCAATAAAAGTGTCCTTTTAGCATTCAAAAGTTGTCGTAGAAAAAGTTTCATTTTAGGTGCGAGTCCTACGGCTACCACCCTCCACCGTAGAGTGCAAACTTATACTTTCACCTCTTCCCACCTCCCGCTCACTCGCTTGCTCAAAATAAAAGGCGCACCATCGGCATAGAGGCGGAGAGGGCAACGCGGCCGAGCACGAATTAGGTGGAGACGGAGAGATCCGGCGTTGAGGCGGAGCTAGCGGCGCGGCCAGGCGCAAAGGCGGAGACGGCCGGTGCTGAGGCGGAGCGAACGGACCCAGCACGGATCTTGCCCTTCCTCATTTTCTCCTCAACAGACACCCCCACCCCCTCTTCTCCTATGCCGAGATCTATCGCCCTCTTCCTCTTCTCCGCATCGACGCCCCCCCCCTCCTTCATTCTCAAACCCGCCAACGGAGTTCATGTGAGGCGGGCATGGCTGCGTGCCATCAAGGAGGCTTCTCGCCTGGGCCTCCATGTGCGTAGGCGCCTTGAGGTCAGCAGGCAAAGCGTGGAGGTACGTGGTGAGAATCACAGTCGTCGGGATCTGGATCAAGAAAATGGGGAGGAGCGCGAGAGAGTGTCGTGCGAGGACCGAGTAATGATTAGAATATAGCGGTAAAGGTCTTTTCCCTTCATCCTTAGCGTGTGTCCAACCCTCAAACGATTGTATTTCTACTAGGATATGGGGATTGAGGGCTAACAAAGAGCAGAAAAATAAAATAAGAAATCTATTTAACAAATATCAAGGTTGGCAAAACCATCCTATATTTTAATCGAGACCCTAATTACGACAACTCTTGGCAGCTTTGGCCCTAGCTAGAGATGGAAGGAGAACAATAACCAAGAGAGGTGTTTTATCTTCGAATAAAGGATAGTTCTATTTCTAAATACGGCATGGCTAGCGCCCGGATGTCCGGACACTAGCCCTCGTCTGGACACTCGCGCCTGCTCGCGTCTGCTGCTACTGCACGCCCGCGCCTGCTACTGCTACGCATGCCCACATACTGCTGCTACGCATGTTGCTCACCTGCTGCTGCTATATGCATGCAACACATGTTGCTACACCTACGCGTGTCTGCCCGCATGCTCTGCGCGCCCACGCTTGTTGCTGCGCTCGCTTCCCGTGCCTGCTAATGAAAACACTTGCAACATAAAGCACTTGCTGCAACATACGTATGAAACAGGTGAAATATTTGGAACACACGCTTGCAACATATGTGTATATCCACTGCAACATATGCAACATCCAGGTAAAACACTTGAAACATGTCTGAAACAGTTGAAACATTTAATACATACCCTTGCAACATACGTGTATAGCCATTGCAACATATGCAACACCGGATATACTTTTATAACATGCGGATGAAATACTTACAACATACCTCCAAACATCTAAAACACGACACATACGTTTGCAACATACGCTTTCAATACAACATGGTGGATGGCGTGGCGAACTGGTGCTGTGGAGGCCTTGCGAGACGGCCGCAACATGTGGGGCGTTCAACGGCCAGGGCGAATCCACGCGGGTGGGAGCGAGCAATGGCGCCTTGAGAAGCGAGGCGGGACATGCAGAGTAGTCCGTCTTGACGAACGAATGCCCGCTTCAGTAGCATTATCGTTCTAAATAAGGTGTAGGGATGTTTTCTACTCTCTCCTTTTAGGGCCCTTTGGAATGGAGTTGAAATAAAGGAAAAACATAGGATTGAGATTCCATAGGATTAAAATATTGTAGCAGCCTTTGGTTTGTAGGAATTGCTCATAGGAATTCTAAAGGAAACTTTCCTTTCCCTTCAATTCCATAGAAAAACAATCCACTTTAGACCTCATGGAAAAATCCCTATGCACAAGGAACAAGGCAAACAATGGATTTATTGGACCAGCTTGTGTCTAATCAAGAGAGTGGAATAGAAATAATTAGGTTGATTTAGAAAGCAATCACTATTTGCTCCTTAAAAATCAATTAAGATTCATGTATTTCTCGTTTGCCTATCAAACACCTAGCTATGAAAATTTCATATGTTTTCGATTCCTTTGTTTTGCACTTGCATTCCTATTCTATTCCTATGTTTTCCCTTTTCATGTGTTTTATCATTCCTGCAATCCAAAGGAGGCCTTAAGTTGTAATTGTAAGTCATTCTAGTTTTTCAAGGTACATAGCTTTTATTACGTATCTAGATATACATGAAGTATATTTCTAAATAGTCAATCAATCTCTTGACCTAGCCATGTTGGTTTCAATCGGTCTTACTGAGTCTCTCTTTAGTTCGTTGAGTTTGGATGGCTCGAGAATGTGTTGGCTCTTCTGGTAGAATGGGCTGGTTTGGGGTTGCATTTGTTTCAAAAGTTCTGTTTGACAGGGTCTCAGTATTCACTATTCAGTTTGCAATATGCGCAAGCAGAATATTAGACCAAAGGATGATGTTTCTTACAAGATGGGAACAGGTACTATCTGCATATGGATGCCAAAGTTGCAACAAACAGCCTAGGCTGGAACTCAAAACTGTACTATCCGCGCAGTTATCCTTACATTTCTCAACAGCACGGAAAATTGGAACCAATACCAAACCCATTATACAATCTCTGCCCTTGTTGTTCCCACAGCTACAAGAGGTGCAAATTGAGCAATGAGTATCGGCTATAATTCTGTATACATGCCCCCTACCAAAATCTTTTTCTTATGTACTAGCTTTGCTCTACAAATTAAGCAAACACCTATCCTAGCAGGGGCCATCATACTAGACACGATGAAAAAACCAACACACATGCTTAGTTGCTTGGAAGCAAGACGGAAAAGCCTCGAAAATACCCTCGGTGCCAATAGACAGCAGCAGTAACACTGAAGGTTGACGCAGCATTGATGGGCTTGTAGGCCTCAGCACAGGCAGCAACTATACTCTACCAGCTTTCTTTCTGTCCGAAGCCTATTATCATCTAGGGCATACTGTTGTCGAGGCCTTTGTCAATGGATTGAAGCTTGATGAAGGTTTCTCAATTATAAATTTTCACGGGCTTCTCATAGGTGTGCCGATTCTGCAAACAGTATAAAAAACAAAAAGAAGACTTGCTTCTAAGGTACACAAACATGGCAGTTAATTTGAGGAACAAATGATATACCCCCATCAAACCCACAAACATTCTACATGCACTCTTGCATGTAATGCATGATCATGATTACTCAGCTGCTCCCAACTTTTTGCACCACAAATTGCTAAAGCAAATTAGCAAAGCCATTCATGTTAATATTCTAAACACCCAACAACAGATATATAGGTGGGCAAAAAGATATAAGGAATCACACAAGCGCTGGCCTTCCGAGAGTAAAGCTACAATGACACATATAAACATAACCAGGAATAGAGTTCATGGACACATCAAACATATATTTCACTCATTTCGCAACAGAATAGCATTGCCTACCTGATTGGCTGTGTAAGACCTTTTCGATGTTGTATCAGTGTGCTCCAAGCCAAGGTATTGTTCCCAAGCACCATATACATCTCTCCTCTGTATTATAAAAAGCAAAGCATCATGTATGAACATAGTGAACAAAATAAGGTATGCATTTAAGCATACAGATGAAATCACTTGCCTGAAAACGTGCTGATACAACATCAGTGTCCTGGAGGTACTCTGGCCGGTTCATGGATATGAATGCAAGCTTCCACTGATCAAATAAACATTATCAGTGTTAGAGATGCATAGCAGTATGGATTGCTGGGATGAGAATGTTATAGTTTGCTAGAAATCTGGTATAAAGTAGTTAGGCATGAAGTTGCCAGAATTATGGCTCATCAATCCCACGTATAAACCTTCACATAAAGACAAGAATGGCTGGATTGAGGCTTAAAAGGTCAGCCCACCTACCAAGGTGCTCGCTTTTCAAAGGCGCTCAATGTCTTCTCTTGAAAGACAAATTCCAGCACCCATTCCTATCAACTAATAATGTTGTACTCCTCCCACTCCAAATTATAAAAACGTTTTGGCTTTCCAAGATACATTACTTTTACTATGTATCTAGACATAGTGTATATATCTAAATACATAGCAAAAGCTATGAATCTAGAAATGCCAAAACATCTTATAATTTGGAATGGGAGTAATAACTAGAGAAACTAAGCCCTTGACATGATTTTGCACAGTGCACACGCAAGGTGGCAGAGAGGTTTGCAACAATAATTTAGTTTCATTTCAGTGCCTCAGCTGGCCGAAGCATGTGCATGACAGGAAGGGGGCCAAAGCATATGGCCCTGACAGGAAGGGGGCAGAATGGCAAAAGGCAAAAGCTAAGACGGCAATTCCCGAGGGGCAGCAAGACCACTAGGTAGACAGAACTAATGGATAACTGTTGGATAGCAGTAAAACTTGGCAACCAAAATAAATTAACCCCATATTTGGTTGGAGCAATAAACAGATTACATTCAGCCCACGCTGTACCATTCTATAATAAATAGTAATAATATAAGGATATATTACCTTGGAGAACTCATCAGGAACTCTAAGTTTTCTCTGGATGCGCTCCATTACCTCTGCAGCAGTCTCACCTTCACGGATAACCATCAAAAAAGGATCTCCAAAATTCTGAATTTGCTGATTCTGATTAGGGTCTTTCATGAAATGGTAAACATGAATCAATCGATCATGTGGGCCGAGATTCTTCTCTTCCTCTGGGATCTGTTTCAAAATTGACAGAAGCAGTGTCATGCAAGACAACTTTACATAAGTATCACAGACAATTTTCTCATCTACGTAAATATAATTGTATTTTTTCAATAGAATAGATCAAAGGGTCAACATCAAGAAAATGAAATAATCTGAACCTCCTCAGCTCGTAATGTCCAGTACTGATCATTTATGTTCTCTATCTTCTCATGAGGCGGAAAGATCTGCAGAAAATAATTATATCATCCTAACAATGCCAAATTTAAGGAAAAAAGCGTAACACTAATTTTAGAAAGAAGTTAAGAAATTCTAGAACATTGCATTAGAAAGAGCCAGGACTCTTCATATGGGAAATACTTCACATAAACCATGCACGAACCTTATAAATCTTATGGTAAAATACTTCAAGCAAGCGGAGCTCAGCATCAGGATTAGATAGTTCAACCTGTTGAACATTAAAATGAGAATTATAGACATGCTTCAAACTAAGAAAAAAGGATACTATAGTAAATAGGTATAGTTATTATGCAGCAAACCAACAGAAACATCATATTCAAATTCAATTCAATTAAAATTCAGGAGAAACTCTGGGTAAACTGAAAGACAGATTTGTGATCACCTTGGTTTTCAAATCAGTAATCACGTCACTGATAGTGCTATTTCTTGGAAGTCTTATGCTATGAATGACAACCTGACAAATCATGTGCCTCAGTGACATAACTTAGGAATAAAATATGAGCATAGGAACTAGTGACAAACATGACACGAACCTCGCCTTTTGTTGCATGGTGGAATGCAACTTTAAGTGTTTTCAAACACTGCAATTCTGGCAGTGGAATGTCCAGAACCTCATAATACAAGATATCAGAAGTCTGGAATGAAGCAAAAGTAGCATAAATCACTGTCATGTTTTCAAATGCAGTAATGCACTTAATGAATAAACAAAGAAAGAGAATTCAACCTGATTATAATGAACAAGCATATCCAGTAGATGTTCTACTCCCTATATCTAATAGGCTGTGGTTTAGGTTGCTGAGAATAACAATTGTGAGATGTAAGACGGATCTTTGAGGGATCATCCAACCCAAGTTGATGTGCAATTCTCTCAACAACATCATCATAAGTATGAAGCTTTGACCTCACGTGAAAACAAGAAACACATATATGTAAGTTGATTCAAAACTATAGTTCAAATGTAAAACCAGTTTATCAGTTTGATTTGCAATCCCTTACAATTCTAAAGAAAAATCATCCTCCTTTGGTTTGTCCAGAGACCGAAAGTGCACAACCTAAAGTACAAACAACACAAAAGTTACAAGTGAACTCAGTAACAGTAAATTAGTTTACACTTCACAGAAACAGCAAGCATAACTATGCTTTCATAGTAAAACAAATCAGAAATAAAAAAATTTATCATTACAAAGCAACGACGAGAAACTATTTTACATAGAAAACATAGTTATGGTTTTGACAAAGTTATTTTACATTTACATAGTTATTTTACATGTCAAGGTAATTTGGTTTTGGTCCTCCTAATATATTAATTTCATAAAAGGTGTTAGGACTTGGGAAGCTCATGCTCACCACGAATACGTAAATGAAGGTGGAGAGAACAGTATGTCAAAAACACAGTGAAATAAGAGGAATAGTACAGCAGAGTTTGGTAAACAATGAGATAAGTTGAAAACGTTAGTACTGATTTGTATCCAAGTATACCTGCCTATTGTGAACATACTCCAAGAATGAAGGAACATCTGGATAGCGCACTTGTGTATCACCATCTGGAACAGGAGCCTTTTGGAAACAGATGATGTCTCCATCTTCAAGCTAAAGCATAAGAAAACAAATTCAAAAACAAAATAATCAACGAATGCCTTTGTTGACCATAGATCTAAAAAATGTCAGTAGTTAGCCTAGTGTTCATGTTTTCCAGTTACCTACTATAGCTATTTACTATTCACTGTCATGTAATTTTTCAGGTTCCTTGGCAACCAAGTTGATCATGGTGCCTTGGCAACCAAGTAGGAATCATAGCATCTGCTTTATGCAGTTAGAATATGCTAAGGGGTAGGTACACCACTTGCTTATATATGCAGTGGTTAGCATCTTTTGTATCCAAGTTATTGCAATTCAATACAATCCAAGCGGCCAGCTGGCTAAGCTGCCCTCTGGCAGCCCCAATTCGCCAACAATTGGCATCAGAGCCCGGGGTTGAGAGAAAGGGAGAGGCATGGCCACCTCCGCAGAGAGAGCAGCAGCCGCCGCTGCCGCCGAGCAGCGTGCGCAGCGTCTGGCCGCGGCAGAGGCCGCAGCCGCAGCAGCAGCAGCTCGGAACGCGGCCGCGGCTCTGCGTCGAGAATTGGTGGAGGAGGATCCGCCGCGCGATCGCCGCCCGCCTCCGCGGAGGAGCCCGGAGCGCGAGCGCAGGCAGACGCGGTCGCCCGATCGGGATCAGGATCGCCGCCGCGGACGGGCCAAGGGCCGCTCGCCGGTGATCCAGGCCGTGTACAAGGATTCTAGCTCGAGCTCCACCTGGCCGATGCTCACCAAGTCAAATTACCATGAGTGGGCCTCGATCATGAAGCTAAAGCTCCAGCGCCGCAACTCGGGACGCGCGATCAAGTACCGGACTCGCCGCATACCATGAGGACAAAGCGCCGCGGTGGAGGCGATCATCGCCGCCCGTGCCGCAGAGATGCACGATGCTGTTGTCGAGAAGGGATCGCCAAGGAGGCTCAGGACTCCGCCGCCGCCGCTTGCGGATCGGCGTCGATCGGGTGCGCCGCGCCCACGCTCAGCGACTCCGCGGCGACTAGAGAAGCTTCGCCTTCCGTCCGGGTGAGAAGATCGAGGACTTCACCTTCGCTGATGGCCTGGCGGCAGCTTCTTCTTCTCCACGGCGACAACGACATCGATGAAGAGCGCGCGGTGGAGAGAGGCTGCGCGCCGCCGTTGCCGGCAATCGCCCAGCTCGGATCGCCATCGAGGCGCTTCTCGACTTCCGTGGACCTCACCATCGAGGAGGTGTCGGGCGTTTGAAGACGGTGGGCGACATGGGGCGCCGCGTCATGAACCGCCGCCATCGGGCGATCTGCTGCCGACAAGGAGCGATGGTGTGCCAAGGAGAAGAGAAGGCTGCCGCTTCGCGTCGGGCAAGGAACCGCGACGTCGTCCACGCGGCGGCAAGAAGCAACGCAGAAGGGCAATCGCGGCGGAGGAGACAGGCGGTGGCGGCGATCGATCGCGGGCGGACGACGACACTGCCTCAATCTGTGGTGATCGCGCCACTCGGGCGCTGCTTGCCGCCGCCACCGCGCTGGTGGTGGTGACCATGGCGGCGGCGGTGGCAACGCGAGGCCGCTGTTGAGTTGATCGAGGTGGACGGCGCGGTGGTGGGCGTGGCGGTCTTGCACACGTCGCAGAGGCGGAGGACGATGATGGTGCTCTGTTCCTCGCCCACGGCTTCCTCGAGCTCGACGAGAACTCTGCTCCAAGGCCACGGCCTCCCTCGACATCAACGAAGCAGAGAAGGAGACCGGCCGTGAGCTCAAGGTGCTGCGGACCGACAATGGAGGAGAGTTCACCGTCGGCGAGCTGGCGCAGTACTTCGCCGCCGAAGGAGTCAAGCGGCACTACTCTGCACCACACTCACCGCAGCAGAACGGTGTGGTGGAGCGGCGCAATCAGACGGTCGTGGCAACCGCACGCGCGCTCCTGAAGCAGAGGTCCATGCCGGCCAAATTCTAGAGGGAGGCAGTGATGACGGCGGTGCATCTGCTCAACCGCGCGCCGACAAGAAGCTTGCAAGGCAAGACCCCCTATGAGGCCTGGCACGGACGAGCGCCGGCGGTGAGCCATCTGCGTACATTCGGCTGCGTCGCCTACACAAGGGAGCTCGGGCAGCTAAGCTCGACGACCGCGGCAAGGCTAGGGTCCTCATCGGCTACGCCGAGGGCGCCAAGGCCTACCGGGTCCTCGATCCGGCGACAGGACGCGTCAAGGTGAGCCGCGATGTGGTGTTTGATGAAGGGCGCGGCTGGGATTGGTCCAATTCGGCCGCCGGGACATCTGCTTCGCCTCCGGCGACTTTCGACATCGAGTTACGGGAGTCGACGCAGACGGAGCTCCGCCACAAGACGCCGTCACCACGCTCGGAGCCACGATCCACCGCCTCCTCCTCACTTCACCGGCCGGAGACCGAAAGCAGCGGACCAGATTTGAGTTCGCGTCACCGCTCGAGGACGACGACGATCGCCTTGACGCCTTCTACGACGGCGAACAGCTGCGGTACCGTACCATGCCCAACATCGTCGGGGGCGCGCCCACGCACCGCCGGCTTCACGTCTCTTCGCCGAAGCCACCTCACGCGACGCCGGCCGAGAGCCGCCAACTTCAGCGAGGTCAAGGCGATCTGCTGGCGAGCCGCCATGGAGCGAGAGATCAAGGCGGTTGAAAGCTGAGAACCGTCACGTGGGAGCTTGTGGAGCTTCCTCCGGTCACCGCCCATCACTCTGAAGTGGGTCTACAAGCTCAAGAAGGACGAAGCGGGCGCGGTGACCAAGTACAAAACGCACGCTTGGTGGCGCGGTTTAAATCCGGCCGGAAGGGATCGACTTGACGACGTGTTTGCTCCGTGGCGCGCATGGAATCCGTCCCAAGTCCTCGCACCGCGGCCCAAGAAGGATGGCGCGTCCCACCACATGGACGTCAAATCGGCCTTCCTCAACGGCGACCTCAAGGAGGTGTGTCGTGAAGCGTACTTTGCTTCACCGTCGCCGGGAAGGAGAATGATGGTGTCCGCCTCGCATGAGCTTTGTATGGCCTATGACGAGCTCATGAGCTTGAACGCCAAGTCGGGCGCCACCCTCAAGGAGATGGGTTTCAAAGAAAGCGACCATGAAGCCGCTGCGATGTATAGGCGAGGAACAGGAGGAGGCTGCTGGCGATCGGCGTCTATGTTGACGACTTGATCATCACCGGTGCCAGCGCTCAAGCCATAGAAGGTTTCAAGGCTCGGATGAAGAAGGTTTTCGACATGAGCGACCTCGGCCTCTGTCCTTCTACACAGGGGTCAAGTACACCAAGATTCATTTGGGATCACTCGAGGCAAACCCATTATGCCAAGAGGATCCTTGAGCTAGGAGGTATGGATGCCGCAACCCCGCCCCATACACCAATGGAGGAGCGCGAGGTGAGGTTGAAGCGAGCACGGCCTGCAGCTGTTGATCCCGCCCAATCTGAAGATTGGTGGGCAGCTGCTGCTACTTGGTCCACACAAAGACCGACTTAGCCTTCTCAGTAGGCTTTGTCACGTCAATTCATGGAGAGGCCATTGCAGAGCACCAAGCTGCCATCAAGCGCATCCCGAGATATGTGGTGGTACTGGGTTTGGCTCCTGCACTACACTAAGGCTCCGGGGAGAGCAAGGTTTGTTGGATCTGCGGACAAGTGACTTGGTGGGGACATTGACACCAAGCAAAGAGCACTAGTGGCACTCTGTTCTTCTCGGGAAGCAATCTTGTGTCTTTGGGCGGTCAAGTGAAGCGAAAGGTGGTGGCTCTATCTAGTTGTGAAGTCGAGTACATTGCCACTACCACAAAATGCAACACAAGCTATTTGGCTATCCAGAGCATCTTGGCAAACCTCCTTGGAAGGAATGTGGAAGTGGTCGAAATTTGAAAGTTGATAGCAAGTCTGCACTTGCTCTAGCCAAGAATCCAGGTCTTTCATGAGCGCAGATAAGCACATCAAAATCAAGTATCACTTCATCGAAACTGCTTGGAAGATGGAAGTATCGTGGGTTGATCACATATCCACCTTGATCAATTTGGTGACATTCTAACCAAGTCTCTTGGAAGATCAAAATTTGAAGAGATGAGGGAAGAATTGGGCTCAATCACATCACTTCCAAGGACCACAAGGCTAAAGGGAGAATTGTCGTTAGTTAGCCTAGTGTCCATGTTTTCCGATTACCTACTATAGCTATTTACTATTCACTGTCATGTAATTTTTCGGGTTCCTTGGCAACCAAGTTGATCATGGTGCCTTGGCAACCAAGTAGGAATCATAGCATCCACTTTATGCGCTTAGAATATGTTAAGGAGTAGGTACACCACTTGCTTATATATGCGAGTGGTTAGCATCTTTTGTATCCAAGTTGTTATTGCAATTCAATACAATCCAAGCGGCCTGCTAGCCAAGCTGCCCTCCGGCAGCCCCAATTCGCCAACAAAAAAAAAATATTTGCATCTAAAAGAGAAAATTCACAAACCTGACTAGAACGGAAAGTAAGTTTCTTGTCAATATGTTCACACATCACATTTGGCTCAAACTTAATTTCCTGCAGAATAAGAATGTCAAAAGCAACAGAATATTCAACTTTGGAAGATCATCAGGACAGCATTATTAAGTGCACAACATTGTACTAAATTAAAATTAACCATTACTTAAGATACACTTTCGAACAATCAAGGACTTGAACAGATTGTATGAGCACAAGAAGCACATAGGCGAACATGCATACTGTAAGTTAGAATGTGAACTCTAGAGAAATAAATACAGAATTGTGAAGCACCTCATATAGCTCAATTTCTTCATTTGGAGAAAATCCTGCCATTTCATTCAGTTTTGTCAATATTTCAGATGGCTTTCCCAGAGCCTTCACAAAAAGCCTACCGACAAAACTGTAATAGCAGCGCGATGTCACCATGTGAGTCATCTGTAATAAAAGTTCAACAGAATGATTGACAAATATATTAACAAGAAACATACCGAAGCTCTTCCTTCTCAGCATTATAAAGCTTGAAGAAAAGAAGTATGTCTTCTTTGCTCTTCTCAGATGGACGAATTGGACATAACTCCTACGTAAGTAATAATTAGAAACAACCAAGCATCTCAAAATCTAGAAGGCATAAAAAAGAGGGAAAATAGGAGAATAAATAAACAATATTTACTGGTCCAAGTTCAACTTCCAGAAACAACTTCAGCTCAGCATTGTGTGCCTTATTTGAGACTTCCCTAAGCTGCCCAACCTGTGCAATAAAAGAAAATAAATTGAAATGACAAATGGATTGACACAAATTAAAGAAGTAAAAGGCTAGGATATGATGCATATTATTTTTCACTATTTTTGAAATATTGCCACATAAATACATCCTTATTGTCTACTGCAATAATACTAGTATTCTACATTCAAGAAATTCAACCAAACTGATAGATCAAGAGTTCAAATAAACTAATGCTACATGTTACATGTAAGCAAATCTCAAACGCTAAGAAATGCACACAAATTCACTTGTCCTCAAATTGCAAGTGACATGTGAGGTAGAACTTGCAAGTGATATTGGACAATAAAAGACACCTTTTCCACGTAAAAAAGAATGCCAAAAGGGAGCACAAAGTTAAAAAGAAAGGATAAATAAAGCAAATGAAAATAAAACTTAACACTAGTTGAACTTCAAACGTGATGAACCAAGTGTATTCCACATATTTAAGTACTTGATTGAAGTATTATAAGTGTGAACTTCTAAAAACAACAAATGACTTACTGATTGTGCTTCCTCATGGGGGGTCAATGGACGATTCGGCCGGTATGTATGGTTCTGCCTCTTAGCCCACAACCAGAAGCGCTGAAACTGTACAGGGATGCCAAATTCCTTTGCAACTTCCTCCTGAACAATTCATTTGAAAATCAAATGAGACTACCAAAATCAAATGGTGTGTAATGAAAACAAACTGCTATAGCTTTGATGCAGAGTATAGAGCACAACTAGAAAATTAAAGAAATCTGGAATGCGGTAAATGGAATGTTCCAAAATGGTAATGAAAACAATTAATCAGCCAGACCATAAAGCAAGTTTGCTGACTATTTCTGGTAGGTGCCCGTTTAATTTTTAAAGATAGAATTGCAACAGAAAATAACACTGCCTGGAGGGGCTTGAACTTGAGTTCAAAACCACCATAAATGTAGCAACAATCCCTTGCAAATAGGCCAGTAGTATCCAAATATCATAACCATGAAGCCATGGTATGAAAAAAACATGTAGGGTTTTTTAGGCCATTACCTTGAATGAAGTAAAAGGCAACTGCTTCTGAATGCGGAAGCTGCGAACTTTTTCATGGTCCACCAGGTCAAAATATATATTCTTACCAATTTGCTCCTTCAAATCCTCATCTCGAGCAATCTATTTTCATTTTTTACAAACAAAGTTCTATCAAGAGGAGTCACCAAGAGAAAGTTAGCTGCTGGTATGACTGAAACAAGAGCAGACCTTTATGACAGTGTAGAGATGAGCTTCAGCCTTCTCCTTCTTCTTGTGCTCTTTCTCTTCTTGTTCTTTTTTCAACCTTATCTGTAAAAGAACAGTTCAATCAATCACTATCTTCAACGAAAATACTAAGATGATACAAACAAAAGGGTAAAGTATACAAGAACTACTTACCCGCAAATGCTCAGCGATATCCTTCTCATCGACATTACACATTATTTTCTCCTTGTCACTCTCACGTATATAGACAAGCATATAGGCGTTCAATACTTTGTGAATTTGAATGGTGTGTTATTGAAACCAGGGTTTATTTGAGGCAACTGTTCCATACAAAGAAGAAAGTTAATCCAAGTCCACAAGTAATGCATTGTACTGAATGAACATTTGTCATATAGAATGTTACCTCTTCCTCACCGCCATACTGCTCTTCAAGTGCCTTTTAATGTCTTCTTTTGTAACCCGCTCATCATCGAATTTGTACCTGAAAACCAACCAGAAAAATTCATAGATATGGCATTTGTAAAACATTTGCAAAGATATGGTAACTGGATGGCAATGTGCTGTGCATAAGCAAAGAAAGTGATTCCATGTGCCATCTGGTTAAATAAGAGATTACTGTGAAAGAAGGCTCTTTATCACTGTGAACTGTCAGTGCAGCTGATAGAAGATGATAAAGCTAACCAACAGATTCAGAGGATTGCATTGCATGTTGACACAAGACACAAGATGGTGATAAAGCCAGCAATGAGTATGCTGAAGTTGTGAGCAGGGCTGAGTGTAAATATACACAATACCCAGTTCAATATCATGCAGCTGTATATATATATATATATATATATATATATATATATAGGCCCATATGTTGTATATATGAGAGACATTAAGTCTAATTGAGAGGTTATCTTCCCACAAATTATTCCAAGGTAACAGCAGCATGGAGCATTTTAAGAATCACAAATGTCTTATGCTTAAAATGCTGGGCCACAATCAAAATAATGGTGCACACTAGAAAATTATTAAGGCAAACTACCAGAAGACACATCTACCAACATGAACTGAAACTCATGAGATGGAAACGCACCACTGATCCGAGAGCGTTGGCCGAATAAAAGCATAGTAGTGACCACCATGTACTCCCCCACTATGAACAAGAACACTGAATGAAAAAGGACAGGCAACATCAGCATAGAAAAAATGGATCATTTTTGTACGCATGCTGTCAAGATTACATGAATAATGTGAAATAAACTGTCAGAACAAAGAAGACAGCAAATTTTTTTCAAATTTGCACATTTTCTAACACAGCTTCACTATGTAGGGCAAAAGGACAATGTTGCATACATTCAATTTATTGGCCAATTTCTACACTCAGGTTCTTCTGTATTACATTAACCAGAGATCAGCGTCTAGAAAAAAATGTAACTGAAACTGGGGCATCCTTTAAAGGAGAAGTGCTACACTGGTTGGAATTTCACATTTCTATATACATGGATTAGATTTTTCCATTATAGCTGTTGCATCTATATACCATTCAAAGAATTGGAACAGTTTATGACAAATAAATTACCTGTGAAGCGTATAGAGGTTTCTAATACTTGATTTGCATCTGGAGAAAGATATTTTCCATTGTCTCTATCAAGATCAAGTTGAAGAGGAACTCATAGCGGTCATTAATCTGCAGAAGTAGGTAGTTCATCATGAATCCTAGATAATCTTATCAACAATTTCTTAAACAAAAGACATCTAATGTTAATTGTTGAGGAAGCCACACATAGACAACAGAAAACTGAATTAGGCAAACAAGAACATGAAACAGATAATCCTAACAAAAGAAAGAACCAGAGCTACAAAAAATTGATCATGATTTTTGTCTGAATGAGGCATGTTTTATTCAGGGTAACATGTGCATATCCAAATGACGAATTTTTTATATAAAATACAAGGTGCTGGAGGTGTCAATTATCACAACTTAAAAACTACTTGCATCCTAAAGAAGCATCAAGTCACAGTCTCTATTCAAGCAGTATGGTACTGGGCTATGTGCATCAACTGAAATAACCGTCATAATGATCTATTTACTGATAACTTCGTAATTGTAAAGAAAAAACACAAAGTGTAAACAGATGTTTGCCGCTTACCACATTTTTAACATGTTCCCCAACACTCATATGAGTGACTGCACCCAAACAGAAAAAACTGGCAGTGACTAACTGGAACTAATTAGTTCTATTTTAATCCACTTCACAGCAAAGAATTAATATTGTTGGCACCAAAAAAGATTCAATAACCCCCAAAAATAGCAAAATATGTGTTATTGTGTACCAATGCGTACAAAGACTAATTGCATTGTTCCACAGTTCAAGGAGTTAGTAGCAACTGTGATTGTTGAGCGCTTAACAACAAGGAGTCAAAGATACAATCACATCAACTCTATGCAAATTCTTGCAGACCTTTTAGAGAAAGAATTGCTACATGTAACTTGAAAGAAATTACGCAAATATTGCTAGAAATATTGCTAATATCAATCTAAAGCTTTACGATTTGGTCAGTGTCAAACCCTTGGCATGCCATGACAACCAGCATTTCAATTAAAAAAAAAACTATCTGCTTGAAACAATGATAAAGATGTATAGAAGTGGTTTATCATTTTGGCCGGTGGTAGTCAACACGGTTCTAACCTTAACCATTGTATCTCGCATGTAATCATATTCAAAACGCTTCAGTTGAAGCTGCAAAACAGGAGGAAATCGAGGAAGAGCACACCTTTCCTTGCATCCTGAAAACAAAATAAGATTGAAATTAAGGTACAACTATAATAACAAAAAAGGTCAGAAAAGATAATCATAACCGAACTGATAATAATCCACACAGTTTTTTTGTCCAGATGTAGCAGAGTGCTCTGAGTGTGTGTTCTGGTTCGTGTTGCACATCTTTTGTTGGCATTCAATATCATGTGTCTGGTGCTTGCTAGAGTGAATGGGAGAACTGGGGGTATCTTTCTTTGGCGAGGAGAGTTTGGAATTGCAGTAGGCACTGTGGCGCTAGATGGCTGTGTTTTTTGTTCGTAAACTGGTAACCCCAGTAAAACAGATGGTGCTGGCTAAGCTTTCTATAAAGGCCAGGCTGACGTTTAGCCTTGTTCAAAAAGAACATAAGATAATTATGACAGAATTCTGTCATTTCATTGAAATACCAGGAACTTTCCTAAAACTCTGAAAATCAGGTAATCAGCATCTACTACACCTAAATATCCAGCTACAAGGCCACTCATAGAGCAGAATTTGTGGGAACCTGTAAGCCATATCGCTCCGCATGGTATTTGTTATCACCCTCTAGACGCTCCACTTCCACATACTTATCAAATGATGCATAAACATCACGACAACCTTTCACATCAAGTTGTAGATCTGCAAGCCATGACATAGGCAACTATTATTTATATATCATAGATAAATATATGATTTTCATGCAAGTACAATTAAATGACAGAGCCTACCGTAAAATGATTCTTTTCTGCTAGATTTATAGTCCACGTTAATGCACTCGATGTAATTAATGTGGTGGCCTTCAAATAATTGTTCAATTGTTCCTTCCACAACAGTTCCCTGTGGAGAAAGAAAAGTTAATAAAAAGTAAATTGATGTATTGATAATTCAATATTGTCATATTCACCTTCATCTTATCTTCCAGTTTCTCACAAAGAACTCTGTTGAGTTCTTGCACATCATGTTGCATGAAAGAATCATAAGTATCCCATCCAAAGGATTTGGTCAACTCTTTCGTCGCTACACTGTTGTCACTATACTGGAGCTTGTAAAAAAAAGGCTCTGCAGGGCTAAAGGATACTCCCAGATGGCATGTCATTCTCAGTTGTTGGCATATGATATACAGCCTATAAAAACATTTCAATAAATTGGTTCAAAATTCAGGCATTTAGAGAAACGCGTAGAACAGAACAATGATTGATCTCACCTTTCTAAAATATGGTGTATGGTATAACGTTTGAAGGAGAGAGTTCATATAACAGGTAGCACCTTGATTCTTAAGACCTACAAAACCTGTTTCTTTTTTCGAGTCATAAGTCCAATAATCCACCATTCTGCGGACAGCAACCTCAGCTTCTACAACAACGGTGTCATTCACAAGATAGCCCCTGCTTGGGTCATATATAGTCACCCAAAGGCATAAATGATGTGAAACCCCAATCGCTCTCGCGTGCATTAAATTGGTGCTGGGTATCTGCCAAACATGGGACCAACATATAGATTCAACCAAAAGAAATATTCCAGAAATAGTGAGAAACTCAATGTAACTAAAGGAAAAAAAATGTAAAGGTGTTATATTAACATATAAAAATGCCAGATTGAAGGAATTAATGAAAAAAAAGGTTGGCAATCAAACCCTTGTCAGATAATAATTCTAGTATTTATACATCACTTGATAGACTATTAGCAACTGAACCAAGGTTAGCTTCAAGCAACTGTGAGTTGGTAACTGAGCAGAAAAAAGTTCAAAGTAAGAAACAAACTGTTAGGAGTTTTGGGAAATCTAAATAAGCACAACTGCAATCAACACAGTTTTGAGAAATGACTGTTTATGAGGCAGCAATGTGGGTCCGGTACTCCTGTCCAGACATGTTTGCAAGTTTCAAATGGCATGCATTGGACTCTATCATCCATATCCGACATATATCATTATTGAACATATTATACCATGCACAATAACAGTGATCAACTCCGTTATGTGATTGATGATCTACATACATCCTAACAAAAGGCACATTCAACAATATTAAAGCAGCTATTTGCAAAGAAATAGAAGTCAAAAAGAATCTTTCACAATCGACATAATAATTATATTTTCAAGACAACAAATGTGGTAAAGCTGACAAGCACACATGAGAGTTGAGCCGCTAGCTTGAGTTGTCACTTTGCCAAAAATGAAGAGAAAAAGAGACACGCAGCTGGGAAACATCCTACAGAAATCAAGTATGAAAACCAAAAAAAAAAAAACTTACCTAGAAGTGAATTAACACCCTTAAAATTAAAGCAACTTAAAAATAAAGATTCTATTAAACTTAAGAACTTTATGTGTCATGCATGTGCTACATATGCTTCCTACATATATCTTGATTCAGAATAACAGAGGGACAGAGCTTCACCCTTGTCTATGATTTTGCATATTAGTTGTAATTAGTTATAGGCAAATCAATATGCGCCTCATTTCCAGTTAACCTCATGCTAACATGATAAAAGTTTGACAATTGTCAATGATCAAATATAATTGCCAATGACCTCATCATGTTCCAGCTCAGTTGAAGACTTGTAAGTTATAGCCCCAACTTCCATGATGGAATGGCATTCACAAGACAAGCAGAAGAACATTAAATGAAGAAAGAGATACCTTTCCGAATCGTATACTTGGGGTGGATCTGATTCACAACAGCCAAGCTGAACTGAGCATACCGGCTCCACCCGTATGGGAGGTTCCCAGAATCCATAACATCCAAATACATCGATAAGTGATCCACATTGTTCCCCTTGGGGAAAATTAGCACACGCCTGCAAGCAAAAAAGTAGCACATCCATTAAAACCCACCAAGCGTTTACCCATGTTTCCGGCAGCGGTTACAGTGGCAGGAGATCCAAACGCTCACCATTTGTATCCTCAACGACAAACACATCAGAGTAGTGCTTCTTAGTGTTAAGACGGCTGAAGCTCTCGATCGTCCAGGTGAAGCGCGACGTCTGCGGGTCCTCAGGCGGCTGGCTCTCCGCTGTGTTGGCGGGCTCTGTCTGCGCAACAACTAGCAGCAGGAACCATGACAGCAGCCACCACGTGTGAGATGAGATCAACGAGAACTAGAAACACGTAAACCCACGAGCACAAGCACAGAAGGCGCAGGAAGGCTTAGGTCCTCACCTTCCATCGGCTGTGGGGCAGCTTCCGGGCCAGCAACAGGGAGCTCCTGGTGCGGCACCAGCATCTCGTCGTCCTCCTGCTGCTGCTGCGAGGAGGGAAGAGCGCGGGCTGAGGGGTCAGATCCGGCCCGGCGCGTAAACCCTGGCGCGAACCCAAGCACCCTCGATCGGCGCGGCGGCGAGGGGGTGGACTGGCCAGCGGAGATCGGGGCGAGCGAGCGAGCGAGTGAAGGAGAGCACGTACCTCGAGAGGGGGGCGGCGTCATCATAGTCATGGGTCGTCGTCGCCCGCGACTGCGGTGCGTGTGCGAGGCGGCCGCCAAGCGGCGGCGGCGGCGGCGGCGACGGCGTAAGGCGGCGGGAAGAGGAGGAAGAAGAGTCGGGGGGCGAGGGCGAGGGCGAGGGCGGATTCGAGGCGAGGCAGGCGAGGGAAGCTGCTGATGCGGTGAAGGGAGCACAGGTCGGTCGCGTGCTGTCGGGGCGATTTCGTGATTTCCTGGGTCGAGTCGAGCCGGGCACGGCACAGTTCAGACAGGAGCCGAGCTCAAGAGTTTTTGGGACTCCCGACTACCGAGCTTTATCTCTTCTTCTCGACAGAGTCCACAAAACAATAGCCTTCATTTCTAGTAGCATAAAAACTCCCGACTACCGAGCTTTATCTCTTCTTCTCGACACAGTCCACAAAACAATAGCCTTCATTTCTAGTAGCATGTATAGAGACGATTTTCTTCACAATTTAGACCTTGCTTAAAT